>OZ025290.1:417702300-422502300 GCA_964019185.1 Maratus speculifer | reverse complement strand
GCAGTCCAAACTTTTGCCTAGTTATTTGCTCATAAGTGGCACAGTTCTTAACATTAAAAAAATTCGTTTTAGAAACTATGAAAAACAACATTGCACACAATAAATTGCAATAAAAATTTAAAAATAATACATACTGTATGTATAAACTGTATGTATAATGAGCAGGTTAACTAAATAAGGTTGTACTGCGCATGCGCATTTATGAAAGCAAGCAAAACATAATTGACATAATGTGTTAGCTAAATGTGTAGAACAAATTTTGTAAAAAACTCTAAATATAGCTCAAACATTCTGAAAATTTAAGTCGATGGAATATGCTCAAAATCCGTTATTTTTAAAATGAAGCAAAAAATGAAGAGTCGCATCCAAATATAGTAGAACATGCAACATTATGTAGGCTATATCGAAACTAATCAACGGATATATGAATACAGTTCCTCATCTTTTTTTTCTTCTGGGAATAACATAATTTGGGCTTATTCTACCGACGATAATTTTTAGAAATTTCTAGCTGTGTTTTTGGAATTTTCACAAAAGTTACTCAATATGTATATATGTATATATATATATATATATATTCTGTTTACACACCATGGTTTTCAGAATAATTTCTTTTATGTATTTTTCTAGATATTTGATAAAACGTCAAAAATTGCAAGTGGCACATCTTTGGATACATAGTGTATATATATATAACCATTAAATAATACTACAAAATTACATCCATTAAGAAAATGCGATTGTGTATTATGCCTAAAACAAACAGTTTATTTTAAATCCAGAACAATACTCATTAACTAAACAAATCACTAAAGAATACTACAACCAAACCTGATCAAATATAACAGAAGCATTAAGTCAGATTTAAAAATATATAACATACCTACTTTGGGCAAAAGACTAATTTTAAAATCCCGGAAAGCACAGGAAATCCATTTTACATAATGTAGGATCACTTAATTGAATATACTCAAACTTAACGAGAAAAATAAATTTAATGTACATAAGTACAACAATAATGAATAAAAATGGAATTTTGTAGAACGTAACTCATTTTCACGGGCGGAATTACGTGCTCATAAATAATATAAGATTAATTTCTGAAGTAGAAATTATGAGACTTGCTCAAAGGCAAATTTCTACCACGGATTGATTAATTGTAACCAAAAATATAATTAAATAATTAAAATATAAATAAACATATCAAGAAATTAGGACACGTTCTATCTTTACGTACATTGAAGCAAAGAACGAATAACGTTAGTAAAAAAACGTAATTGTCTTAAATATGTGTTTAAGAAAGGCAGAACCTCTGAATACACAATGATTGAAATCTCCAAACTCATGCACATGTTATAATTCAATTATAGTTTATATATTTTTGTCTGTGTTAATTGAAATTATTAATTGTAAGAAAATAAATATAAAATCAGATTGAAAAATATTATTATTTCAACTTTCTTTATTTCAAATACATGGAATAGTTTTATAATTTTTTAACCACTTTCATTAGTAGTATTCATTATTGAATAATTTTTCTATTTTGTAATTTAAAGCATAAATAATAATAGATGTATCTACAAGGAAATCTTGAAGAAAAATGAAAAAAACCCTTGATTTATAGCTCTAACTTTTCTTCTCTAAAAGAATCAAAATGCAAGGTAAGCAATTTTACTTAAATATAGAAATAAATCGAATTTTTCATTTCTTTCTTATTGTCATTTGAATCAGTTGAGCAAAATAGGTTTTATCAAAAATATACCCTACAATAGGAACCACGCCATTTCCTGGAAATACATGTTTGAATATGTCCTTTTATCACGTGTACTACATAATAAACTCTGACAGCTGTGACATATAATTTTCTTCTAATACTTTAAAAATACTTGCACGTAGTCATTTTTTTCTTTCCAGGAATGATTTCTTCTATTTATTTCATTTTTCCTTTTATACTTCACACAAAAATCATTAAAATACAAATATTTAGAAATGTTAAAAGTTACAGAATGCTATTGGTCTAATTTAAAATATACACAATTGGGAGTATAAATTATTTTTTACAATATTTTCTAAGAAGTTTTAAATTGTCAATAAATATGTAGATAATAATCATTCAAGAAATATTCGAATACAGTATTGTAGAAATTAAATAAACAAAGTAAATTTAATTCATTTGTAGGTTTATTTAGAAAGCATTATAATTTTTACTTAAATGCATTTTAATTAAGACTTATTTCCATATTTTAATATTTTTTCACTATAAACGTATCATGTTATTTAAAAAAAACTGTCAACACCCAAACAATAATTTTTTTCAAAGCCAATATCCAATTTAACAAGATATTTCAAATTTTCTTTTCATACTGAACAAATAAACTAAAATTCAAATAATGTAAATGATGCGTCTGTGAATTATAAACAATCAAAATTTAGTGCTCCTAATGTTAAATTACATTTTCATATTTTATTAATAACTCCTAAAATTATACTCCCAGTCTGCTTTTGTTATGAAGAATAAAATACTATAATAGCCAAACATTAATACATAATTTGCAATTATTATAAATTTTTGATATGAATTGCTAGTTGTAAAATGAATATAAAAAAAAATTATGAATTTCATCCACCATACTTAAGATGGATTTAGATTTATTAAGTCAATTTTTATGAAAATCCAAAATTTAAAAAATTTTCTTTCAAGTAATTTTCAAATTATGTCTAAAAAACGGTAAAACAGTTTAAAGGTAATTTTACTACAGAAGTGACATAATACATTGAAACTTTTTATGCTATCTTTTAACCTACACTGTAAAAAAAGGGATCGATCTACTAAAAATTTTTTAGTAATCCTTGTAATTACTAAAAAAATTTTAGTAACCTTACTCGGTTACAAGGAATCTGTAAGAATTACTAGAAAAAAGCTAGCAACGAATAAGAGTTAATAGTTTTACATTTTTAATAGCTATTACTAAAACTCGTGTCGGGTTGCGTGTTATTATTCTAAACTATTAAAAAGATCATTCATTTATAAAAATATTCTATATTTATTTACAAACGTAAAAAATAGCCACCTCTCTCATGGATGACACTTTAGAACAACAAAAAACAAAAAGTCGGTTGCCATGCAACAAAAATAACTTTAATATTAAAAGAGAAGTGCATGCCGATGAACAAACCATGGACGCAACACACTCCCACCTTTTGATTGTAGTACATTACAATCAAAACTCACATTGTTTAACAATAGCATAAAATACAAAATGTATACTTACACATCAAAGATAAATAAACTAAGTAGAAAAACATAATGGTAAAAATTAAAGTTCAAATAAACAGAGTTTACACATAGTCCTGTCGAAATCTTGCAGGCAATTTGACAGTTCTACCACTCCTAGTAGTAATATTTTTGTTTTCTCTTAGAAAACCTGGAGTTAAGGAATGTTCCTGTTTCGATGTTTGATTAGTTAGTGAGTCTCTATTGGAAGTGGGACTATTCGGAACATGTTGCTCGAGCGGCAAAAGAGCTGAAGCAAAAGTGTTGCTAGATTGTTCATCTGAAGCTTGGGAACTACCTTCAATCTCTAATGGATAAAGTTTGCGAATAGGTCGAATTATCTCACCCGATGAAGTTTTCAATCTTGCTACACGTATGTTGTCGTCTTTACCGGTATAAAGTTCGAGAACTTTTGCTAATGGCCAGCAAGTTCGTTTCCTTGAATCACTCTCAACAATTACTATATCATTAACGTGAATTTGCAAGTGTTGTCTATCACGTTTGTGCTGTAGCAGTTGCCCAAGATATTCCAAACGAAAACGCTTTCTCAGATTTTCTCTCAGTGTTTGGAGATATCTCCATCGTTTGTTTAAATCCTGTTTATCAATTAAGTTTAGATCTGCTACCTCAATTGTCTGAATGTCTTGTAAAAACATGGATGGCGTTAGTGGAATCAGTGAATCAGGATCTTCGGAAATATCAGTCAGAGGTCTTGAATTAACAACAGCTTCACATTCACAAAGAACACTCATCAGCTCTTCAAAATTCAACGAAGCTCTTCCCAAAACTCGTCTCAAAAGATTCTTCATTATTCCTAAGAGACTTCTTCATTCTTAAGACGTTCCCAGAATCCCCCCCACCAAGCAGCGGTAGGAGGGTTGAACTTCCATTGGAATATTTTAAGTGTTGCTTCTTGTTCTACTGCAGACCAATCAATAGACTGAAACAAATTTGCAGTTCCAACGAAATTCAAGCCATTATCACTATAAATGATATTCGGACGACCACGTCGAGCGATAAATCTTCTAAAACTCAGAAGGAAAGCTTTCGTTGACAAACACGTTATTAAATATAGATGTACAGCACGATATATAGCGCCAGTGTATAACACAATCCATGATTTTCCTCCTCCTCTCAGTATCTAGGGGCCAGCTACATCAACTCCCACTACTTCAAAAATCGAAGCATCCTTTATTCGATCTTCTGGCAAAGGAGCTGGTGGAGTTTCGAGAGGTTTTGAATTATGTCTTTTACATCTTACGCATCTATTGATTACTTGACGAACAGATCTTCTACCATTTATTATCCAAAATTTTTCTCTCAAGCAAGATAACAAAATTTGTATTCCGGCGTGCATCATCCCTCAAATGTGTCTCTCTAATGAGAAGCTCTGTAATTCGATGCTTTCCAGGAATAATAATCGGAAACCTAAAGTCATGTGTATCATTCCGTTCAGTTAGTTTCGTCTTAATTCTAAAAATACCTTCTTCATCTTTAAAAACATTCAATGACTTCAAATTTCTAACATAATCTTCCGTAAAGGTTTCATTTTGAATAATTTTGACAATTCTCTTCTCTGCTTCATTTATTTCACTTACGGTTAAATTACCCGTTCTCTGATTCTTTTGATTCTTTGAGTTGAACAGAAACCTCAGTATCCAGCCTATCATTCTAATGACCTTTGTATAACTTGAAAAATACGATAAAATGTTATCACTTGCCAATGTTTCATTTACAACTAAGGTAGTGCATTTCTTCTTTTCCATTAAAACTTCATCTTCATTATAGGTTGTTTCGGATTCAGGCCAATTCTTTTCAGGAAGTCGCAGCCAAGTGGGTCCCTCCCACCATCTCGAAGAAAGAAGTTTTGAAGCTGAGCATCCTCTTGAAGGTAAATCAGCCGGATTGTATTTTCCAGGAATATGCCTCCAATCTTTTGCCTGAGTTAACTTGCGAATTTCGTTGACTCTATTGCGTACAAATACTTCACAGGAGTCATCATTCTTTATCCACTGCAACGCTGTTGTGGAATCTGTCCAGAAATATTCTTTAATGTTCTGAAGTTTCAGGCTCCCTTTTACAAATGCAGCTAAACGTGAGCCTAGAAGGCAAGATAGAAGTTCTAACCTGGGAATCGATATTTCTTTCAAAGGTGCTACTCTAGATTTGGACATCATTAATTGTACAGAAATATTTTGGTTTGACTGGCATCTAAGGTAAACAACAGCAGCATAGGAAGTTCCACATACATCTGAAAAGGTGTGCAGACTTATGTCAGAACAATCATTAAGGAGCGCATGTCTAGGAATTTCTACAAGGCGCAACAAAGGTAAATCTTGTAACCATTTTAGGAAATTTCTTCTAATATCCTCAGGTACTTCTGAATCCCAACTTAATTTAGATTTCCAGCTTGCCTGAAGCATAAGTTTAGGTAATAGGGTAACTGGACAAGAAAATCCAATCGGATCAAAGACCTTTTGAGCAACTGATAATATGCTTCGTCTGGTAACACTGACTTGGTTGATATCAGTTGCGGGTATGTAACAGCTAAGTGTATCAGTTGACCTATTCCACATTAAACCTAAAGCGGAAGATATATTTGATTCAGTATATGAATCTTCAGTGAAGCCTTTGGGCTCTTGCAAAACGGTATGCTCCCGCCCTCGTAAGTCAAATTTTGCTTCTGCCATAACTTTTGTCGAAATGTCCATAAACTGTTTCAATTCTTCTTCAGTTTTGACTGAAGTGACACAATTATCCACATAAAAGGAATTACTGAGTTTTTCAACAATTTTTCTAATGAACGATTCTGAATTGAAAGAGGAATATGCTTTTTCTAAATGAAAACGTATTACTGCATTTAACAGGAACGGACTGCAGTTCAAGCCGAAAACGACTCTACAATGTTGAAATATTTTTATCTGCCCTTCTTTATCATACCACAGAAATTTCAAATATTCACGATCTGGTTTAGCTACTGAAATTTGAAGAAAGTCTTTCTTTATATCAGATGTTACTCCGATTTTTTCTTGGCGAAATTTCATAAGCACAGAAGGAATTTCTTCCAAAAAATTAGGCCCTTTTAACATGTAGTCATTTAAAGACAGATTCTTTTTGGTTTGCTTGAAGGATGCATCAAATACAGGACGAGTTTTTGTGGTAGAATTTTCTTTAAATACTCCACGATGAGGTAAATAATAGTCTGGACCTTCTTCAATTTCTTCTATAATACCATCAGCCAACCATTCTTTGAATACTTCATCATAGGCATTTAATTTACCATCTCTTCTCAACTTGAAAATCGTGGATCTTAATCGTCTTTCAGCTCCTTCTCTATTACTTGGAAGGTGAACTTTATTTTCTACCCAAGGGAGATTGATTTCATACCTTCCATCATCATTAATACGGACTGTTTTCCTGAAATAATGCAATGCAGCTTGTTCTAACTCTTCATATTTTATGCGCTCACAAGGATCGGTAATACCTATCGATTTGAGATTCCATAAATTAGTTATATCATCACATTGAGCTAAGAGAGATGTGACACAATTATTGACGCACTTTACGTCTGGTTTTCCCATTATCAACCATCCTAAATGTGTCTTCATAGCGACGAGACCACATTTTAACTGATACGTCAATCCCGAAAATAATTTTCCAGCGTAATCAGCCCCGATCAAAAGTTCTATTGGAGGAGAAGCCGTTCCTACATCATGTAACTGAATACCATTTGCTTGAAGTTCTCTGAAACAAATATCCTTTTTCATTCTAGGAACAGAACCACAAATTACTGGTTGATCTAAAATTTCAATATTACAAGAATAATTGCCTCTGAATTCATTGACCTGTAACGTAAAACATTTATGTTTTCTTCTTGAAGTGCCTCCTCCAAACACCGTATGATTTAAAAATTCAGAGCGCATTGGTTTTAAACCTAGCCTTTCAGCTGTAGAAGCCAAAATGTAAAACCGTTGAGAACCGGTGTCAATAAGAGCTCTGACGCTCGATCGCTTTCCATTTACTTCTACGTTAACTAATAATGTTTGCAATAAAACTTCAGCGGAACCACTATAATTGGACAACGTGGAATCTGAATTACATTTACTATCATCTTCTATTGGGGCTTTAAAATTATGTTTTAACTCAGAGCACATAACTGGCCAATGTTTCTTACCACAAATAATGCATTTCACATAAGCTTTACAATTTTTCGATAAATGGCCGGCCCTTAAACAAGAAAAACAAATTTCATTACGCTTCAAAATATTTTGTTTCTCTTCTAATGAAAGATTTTGACCCTTAAAACAATCTTTAGTATCATGGGCCTTGTCACAAAAAACATAACGTAGAACAGTTCCTTTCTTTACTTTAGAAAGTAAATCGTTAGCAGTAGGACTCGACTCAACTACCCTAAATTTTTGCTTTCGTTGAGGAATATTATTTTGATTGATTCCTATTTTTGCCATTGAAACTCGTTCTTCACCTTCAACTTCTATACGAAGAAATGACAATAACTGTGATAATTTATCCCCATACGAACTCTCACTTGTATTTAAAACTGGGTTTCTAAGCCAAACTCTTAGCAAATCTTCAGGAATACAAGATTCAACTAAAGAAAACAACATAGCCGAATATTTATCGGATGTCATACCAATAGATTCAAGGGATCGTAAATAAGACTCTAATTTATCATAAAGGTGAACTATGTTGCTTTTTATTTTAGTGCTCGTAGCGTTCTTTACAACTAAACTTAAAAGTTCGCACACATAAAATTCTACAAGCAGTTCCTCTCGTCCGAATCTAGCCTTTAAGCTTTCAATAGCTTTACTATAATTCTCTGCAGTTGGAGGATAACTATCAATAATTTCTTTTGCTCTACTACCAGGAGACATACATTGTATTAAATAATGAAATTTATCTACCTCCTCTAATGACTTATCCTCGTGAATTCTGCTAAATTGACTCCAAAATGACAGCCAATCTTTAACTTCACCACTAAATTGAATAAGTTCAATTTTTGGAAGTTTCAAATTAGTCTTAACAACAGCAGTTTGTTGTTCGAAATCGGAATTTTGAGTTAAAAACTTAACGCGAGTTTTTATTTCATCGAATTTTTCTCTATAACTTTCTACAATTTCAAATTCGTCTGCGTACTTTGTTTCCGATTTATCATTCAATAATAATTCTAATCTTTGTCGTCAAGTTCCGATAAATTGTTAAATAATCTCTCAAATGACGAAAATTTTACTCAATATGATCAATTACATCATTATTTTCTAACAGAGTTTTTAAAACTTGGTAATGTTTTGTAAAATTAGCTCTGTCTGGAGCTCTTTGTTTAATCAAAATGTTCATCTTTTATCTTTAACAGAATTCAAACTATATTCTATTATTTTTCTAACTTCAAAATAATAAATAAAAATGAAAACTGACCTTTAAAAACATCACGACGGGTTAACCAGATATTTTCGGGTTGCGTGTTATTATTCTAAACTATTAAAAAGATCATTCATTTATAAAAATATTCTATATTTATTTACAAACGTAAAAAATAGCCACCTCTCTCATGGATGACTCTTTAGAACAACAAAAAACAAAAAGTCGGTTGCCATGCAACAAAAACAACTTAAATATTAAAAGAGAAGTGCGTGCCGATGAACAAACCATGGACACAACAACTCGCTTGGTGTGGCCGGCATTGCCTAGTGGTCATAGCACCGATCTCCAGGCTGAGAGTAACTCGGTTCGATGCTGGCCGGCTCTAAATGTGCACCGAATGTATGCAATGTAATTGCTTGTTAAATAAAGGGATTATGAAAATCCTGTCACAGCCGTTACCATGGGTAATGATGTCTGATGGGTAATGATGTCTCTGTTTTTCCCTCCCCTTTAGAAACATGTCAAAATAGAGAAGGTAGGAATGTTTGGTGCTGCCATCTACTGTGGCTTTGACGAAAATCTTCCGTTTGAGAAGTCCGTCTTTTTACCCACTGGATGCGCTTGAAGGAGGCTCCTGCCTTTGGGCATACGTAATGGTTACTAAAAATAATTTTGGAGCTATTACTAAAATTTGCTGGTTGGGTCATACTAAAAAGTTTTAAGTTAGTTATAAAAAAGTTCTTTTGTTCAGTTTACAAAAGAAATGTTTGTTTCACTTGGAAAAAAAAAAGCTTGTAATCGTTACTAAAAAATTCTGTGGAATACAAATTTACTAAGAAATTTTTAGTAACCTCTTGATTTTTTTTTACAGTGTAGCAGTCTTAAATAACTGCTTGAGTAGCACCTAAAATTCATTGATAAAGAAGGTATCTCCCTTGGTTAACAATGAAGTGCCGAATTTCAATTAAAATACCTCTCTTAAAATATGCTTTTTTTAAAACGATTTATTTCTTGCATTCTTATCATATGAATTGCTTGTAATTTTTTTTTCATGTTAAATGAAGGGTGTAAAGCTCTTTATGATGCCAGAATTGGGTACTGCTTTAAAAAAAGTTAGGCCTCGATTAAATATGTAGATGGCCTCCCAAGTATATTTTATATGCATCATTTAAACATAGACCCCATTTATTTCCAAGCTTTTTGCACCAGTAAATTTCTTCTAAGATATTTTTTGATAAGTTAGTAGGGGATGTTTGCTTTTTTTCCACAATTTTACATACAGAATCTTATTTGTAACACTTCGTTTAGCTTATAATTACTACTTTGTCTGTGCAATCTCTCCCATAATGATTACAGACAATTTAGTTTAAATATTTATATCATTTACATTTCCACTTTCTTAAAGTAATATATTTGTTTGCGAAGTCATAGAATTGATGTACATTGAAATATTACCTTATGGGATAAAATTCAACTATGTCCCCATACACTTTGCAGTATGCAACATAATTAAAATATGTCACACGTACATACTTCCGTCTTTCATTAGATACAAAACCCTCATTCATATACTTGTTACCTATATTCATAGTCATCTTAATAGGGAACGTTCCCATGTGTGAATTGTGGTTTTGGACGCGTGTGGTATCAAAAGAACGATCTCACCATGTACGTTAAAAAATGCAACGGAACTACCCGTCCGAATCCAAACCGTTTTCGAGATATCAGAACTTTAAGTGTGAATGAATTAATAAATAGACAGGCAGATATATAATTTTTTATCGCAAGTTAAAGTTTCTTTGCATTGTTTTTAATCACACTTCCAATAAACTTTCCTGAGCTACGAGCAAAATCCTTTGCACACATACGTTGACGGTTATATCCCCTCTTTTAGACAGGTACTTCGCATTCTACGAAATTCTCGCGGACGACTTCATTTACACTTCAAGCGCTAATATCTCGAAAAAAGTTGGATTCGGACGGGTAGATCCATATTTCTTTTGATACAACACTCGCCCAAATCTGCAACTCACACAAGGGAACGTTCCCTAGTTAATCCTCACTTCGCACCATAAGAAGCAGATATAGAAATTACCAATTACTACGGAACACATTCTGCAAATAAAATGAATATACAAGGATATAATAGTAATAAATATACAAGTAGTAGACAATCTCATGCTAGGAGGCTACTGAGGTAAAACCGATCATGTTTCTGTACTTTTAGAATTGTAAGTTAGAATTATCAAGACTAATCAAATAATGGAATTATTGGAATGCTTCTGTCTTTGATATGCAGTCAACTCTATGAAATCCGCTTACTTAGGGACTGTAGGTTTTGCGGATTATACATTTTTTTTTTGGATTATAGATCACTCTTTGTTTATAGCCTATTTATTGTTTAGAGCCTAGATTAAATATGAATTAACAAAAAATTCATAAAAAGTACAATGATAAAGAAAAGCACAATAAAACATTGGTTAATTATATTTTACAACTAAGATTAGAGAAATTTGAAATTATAATGCAATACAAACTTAAAACAATTACACAACACAATGATAGTTTAAATTTTGATTTGTCGTCATTAATTTTTACTTTCTTCTATCTTTACAAAAAGAAAGTATTGGATTCATGAAAATTTTCGACTTCCGGTTTTTGACGGATTTATACGTTTTAGAAGGTCCTGAACACGTTTTGAGTATTTTTAGAAAATGTCTGTCTGTGAGTCTGTCAGTCTGTCTGTGAGTCTGTGAGTCTGTCTGTATGTGACAAAAAATTTGTGGGCGCTCTATCTCAAGAACTAATGTTCGAAATTTCATAAAATTTTATATTTAGTTAGACCTTGGTATGAATTAGTGCCTATTGGTTTTTGTTGTAAATTGGCCTACAGGTGGTGCTGCTATACTACGTTTTTCATGATTTTAATGATTGCTATATCTCAAGAACTAATGCACAGAATTTCAACAAACTTCAGATTCTGTGAGACCTTGATATACATAGACGTTGAGTAAGTTTGGTTTAACCAAAACTTACACCAATAAGTTTTGGTGTAAATTGGCCTGCAGGTGGCGCTGCTATGCCACGTCTTTCATG
Source organism: Maratus speculifer (assembly GCA_964019185.1). Taxonomy (NCBI): domain Eukaryota; kingdom Metazoa; phylum Arthropoda; class Arachnida; order Araneae; family Salticidae; genus Maratus; species Maratus speculifer. The sequence continues at coordinate 422,490,551 of OZ025290.1, read as the reverse complement.
ATTTTCATGATAGCTATATCTCAAGAATTAATGCACAGAATTTAACCAAACTTCAGATTCCGCAATACCTTGAGATACATTACCAATGATAAGGTTTTGGTGTGAACTTCCCAATAGGTGGCGCTGCTATGCTACATTTTGCACGATTTTTGCGATAGCTATATCTCAAGAACTAATGCAGAGAACTTCATGAAATTTCAGTTTCTGTTACACTAGAATATATAACATAATTAGACGCTGATTACATTTTGGTATAAACCTCACAACAGGTGGCGCTGCTATGCTACGTTTTTCATGATTTTCACGATAGCTATATCTCAAGAACTAATTCACAGAATTTAACCAAACTTCAGATTCCGGGAGACCTTCAGATACATAGACGCTGATTAGTGTTTTGTATCAATTGCCCAATAGGTGGCACTGCTATGCTACATCTTGCACGTTTCTTGCGATAGCTATATCTGAAGAACTAATGCAGAGGACTTCATGAAATTTCAGATCCTGGTACACTATAATATATAACATAATTAGACGCTGATTACATTTTGGTATAAATCTCACAACAGGTGGCGCTGCTATGCTACGTTTTTCATGATTTTCACGTATATGTTTATTGTTATTATGTTCTTTAAATCGATGTAATTATTTGCACTTTTTAAATGGTTTAATTGACATGTGATGGCCACAGCATACTAGTTTATTGTAGTCTTTGAATATTCATTAGTTTTCTTATTTGAGATAAAATGTTGTCTTTCAAGGAAAAACAAATATTTATATTCCATTTACAGTTAAAAATCTATTCTTTGGAAAAGTGATAACGTAAAATAATATATACAGTAATATAGATGGATGCAGTACATTTCGTCTGGAAAAAAAGGCAGTTTTGAACATTTTGTGAATCAGGATGTCTAAAAAAATACAAGACTCTAAAAAAAGAGGTAAGTACTCTATAAAATGGAAAAGCAAATATATTTTTTAAAAAGACATCGAAATTTAGCATCGGACATAGGAATGAAGGAAAGAGCTCATAAATGGGAACTACATATATATATACATATATATTAATTTATGCCTTCATTATTGAGTTTAATTATTACTTCGGTATTATAATGTAATAGATAAATGACAATTATTGCATAACATATTAAGTAACACAAATATTTATACATTAACAAATAAACTACCATTTTAGTTAGTGCCGTGAACTCTTGCATAAAAACCTATATATTCTCATCATTACTTTTTTTATTATAATTATTTTTTTTCATTTTATTAGCCCCAAATGATTTACATTCGACTACAAACTGAATTTCGTGTCATTCTTGTGCAAGGAAGTAAAACACGCCTTTATAAATACTGTCATTAAGTTTCAACCGTTGAAATCACGTAATATCTTAGTTTTAACGCTTTGTCTGACTTATAATTAAGTTTGCTCTGCATAATCTCATCCATAGTTATTTGAATAGAATATATTAGATTCACCAAAATTTAATATGGTAACATTTCGTTTCTGTTCCCTTAAGGTATTGCTTAAAGTGATGTCTTCCTTTATTTGACATCCACATTAGAAGTACAAAAGCGCAGATAGTAATTTCTACTGCATTAAAGCAATTTATTGTTGTATTATTTCATTACGTATGTTTTAATTTTACTTTTTGTATGCAATTATAAACAATTATTTACCAGAAATGTAGGATTATTTTTAAATATTAACAAATATATTTATTATTCTTTTTGAGAAATGATAAATGTATAATATAGGAATAGATAATTTATATAAGAAAAGAAAGAAAATGACTTAATTCTGTAAGAATTTAAAAACAAATATTTTAATTCTTACGGGGAAAATATAATATTAAACACGATGGTCATGTAAAATGAAATATAAAATGTTATATATAAAAATAAAATAGTGTTATTTTCAGTTATTACATTTATATGATCGGCTACATGTTGCTAAAATTACAGATTTAACCCTTCAGGATAAGCACCCATTTCTATGACGTCACGCACAGGGTCAGTATGACCCTAACTCTTTCGTGAGTTTTACGGTAAAATACGGAGATTATAAATAAAATAAATAAATTTAAAAGTATTTGAATCGTTTTTAAGTAAGAAGATATATTTTTTTTGAAAATTATATTAAAAATGAATTTTGTTTTGGCATTCATTAGTTTTCTATCGTTTTGAAGCGCTTAGGCATTTGGTATATAATTTTAACGGCTTTTTTAACCCTTTCCGGCGCACTACTCTTTACAGTTGGAATTTAAAGAAATAAAAAATTAGACAATCTAGTTAGGCCTATAGGAGTACACATGCATTGTTTTGTAACGATTGCACTAACCATTTTAATTATACAGCTGTTGCCGAAGTGGTGATCTCCCATAGGAAAAGCATTGAAAACCGCAGTGAGAAGAGCATTGCTGTGAAGCGCGTAATACAGTAAAACATTTTACCTATTATTTAAAAACAGTAGAGTATTATTTCTGTGGTGCCGCCATCTAGAACTCATAAGAAAGATTTAAAGTAGCCATTAGAGTAGTTTTTGAAATATTCACGGAGTTTTTGTGTCTCTAAACAGGGGGAACTTTAGGTGTTGCCGACCCGGCAACACTGCGCGTTAAGGGGTTAAAAGACGTTTAAATAGCATTACAAGTAATATTTTGTATAAAAAATTGTACATTTTATTATTTCGTATGTTGGGTAGAACTGATCCACTCACACTACCCACCATATAAAAATCTCGTGATTCAAGTTTCTGTTCCCAGGATCCCCTCTTGCTAGATCACCCAGTAAGGTACCTTAAGTGTCAGGTGCAAATCTTGAGAAATTCCTAAAAATCCTGAGCATAATAGGGAGCGTCGGGAGAAAAATACCCGATGCGTGTATTTACGGATTAAAAAGCACAGCTGAAAAAAATCCCTTTAAACAAGTCACAATTTCGAGTTCAATAGACAAGGATTTAACCGAATAGCAATTATTCATTTTAAAACAAACATTGCTTTTAACTCTTCTGTTTTGAAAAATATATCAATTTTTTTAAATGCATATATTTTTCTTGTGGATTTTTAATATAGCTCAAATATAGCTAAAATATCAAATAGATAAAATAAGATATATTACATTTAACATTTCCCAAACTCTTTTGTTCTGTACACATCTTTTTTTTTTTTTTTTTTTTTTTTTTTTTTTTTTTTTTTTTTTTTTTTTTTAGTATATCCACGTCACTTTTACATTTTCTATTTGGAAAAATATCAAATTTATTTGTTAATACTTATTTTCCGAACCAAATTTTCATATATTTAATAAGATATTTATTATATCTTCTCCACACTTAATTCTCAAACAAATTTAGCTTGATTTCTAGCTTTTAAAATTTTTAAATAGAGTCTTTAACGACTAGCATTTCTCAAGATGCTTTTTCCATACAAGTACTTCATTTTTTTTTTAAATCATTATTTGAAAAAAAATTAAAAATATATAGGTTATTTTAATATCTACTGGATAAATTTTAAAGGGTGATAGTGCACATCAACACAAAGAATATTAAATCTGAAACTAAGGGATCTAAATGTCTCTAGAAGGAGATAAGAGACATAAAAGTTAATGGTCCAAAATTTCAAATGATTAAAAAAAACGGAAAATTTGGTCAATTCGTTTGGGATTTTTGCTAAAACTATTCTTTGTATTAGTATTTTCTTGAAAATAAATTTTAAAGATGTTGTTCAAAAAATTCTGATAATCGATGCTTTAGATTTTGGAGTAACGAACAACTATTTTTATATGTAACAAACAACATAAATTTTGAGTTCAACAAGTTAATTTTTGGGAGTGGTTAAGTTGCGTAAATAGAACTGTATTCACTAGTGGAGAGAAGGGTTCAAATATTATCTCTTGAACGCAGTTCATTTTGCATTGATTAATCAATCCTAACGTTTCAGATTTTGATCTCATAACTTACATTTACGTTTTTGAACGTATTTAATGAAATATAAAAATATTGTTCGTTACTCCAAAGTCTAAAGCGCCCTCTAGCGGCATTTTTGACGTCGTCTTTAAAATTTATTTTCAAGAAAATTCTGACTTTAAGGATAGTTAGCGAAAACCATAAACGAGTCAACGAAATTTTCCCTTTTTTATAATCATTTGATATTTTGGACCCTAAACTTTAATGGCGCCTGTCTTCTTCGGAAGACGTTTGCGACCCTTAGTGTCCTGTTTAATATTGCTTGTCTTGATGTCTATTATCACTGCATAAAGCTTCTAACATTAACTTCGAAATCCCTCTCCTGTATATATATATATATATATATATATATATATATATATATATATATATATATATATATATATATATATATATATATATATATATATATATATATATATATGTGAGATATTGAGTGATTAACTTATGATTTAAGCAAAACTAATATTCTTGATAAGATAGAACGGTTTAATAAAAATAAAATATATATGTAGCATTCAAAAATAACAGTAGAACTGAATAATATTCAGTATAAATAAGCTTCTCTGTGCTTTGCATTAAAAATCCATCAAACTCGCAATCGTTGAAATCTATAGAACACCTCGTTCTTTTCCTGCCATCATCACACGAGTCTCATTTGGGATATCACGTTCATTAAATCATTGAGTTTGTTGTCTTTTATTGCTGAATACTTCATTCTTTAATCCCACATTCTCGGTCATCCTGACGTTTTTGACGTCCTCGGCAGCTGCTTATAAAAATTTAGACTCAAATTTATACAAATAAAACAGGTAAACATAAAACAAAAACATGTCACGTTATGCAGATGCGTTACTCCAGGTCTTCATATATTCTGGAGCAGTTGATGTCTTGTTGGGACTATCATGATCTCCAATTTTCTCTACATCATAACGATCATTTGACTTTACTTTAGTAACTTTATAATGTCCATGGAATTTTTCCTTTAATTTCAGACCTGTGCCGTACTGCGTTCTTTGGATTGCCACGAGATCATTTAATTTATATTTGTTAGGCTCTTTTCTCATGTTAGATTGTTTTCTATAATTGTCGTTACTCCAGAAATATAGATTTCTACGTGGACCATTAAAGTTTGCTTTGATGCATGTTTTATTATTCCTTTCACACGGTTCAACCCTTTCTTTTTCAAAAATTTCAAGCTTTCTTTCCCCTAAATATTTTCTCCGATTTTCACATGTGTGACATTTTATATTAAAATTATTTCTCGAATAATATTTCTTTTCTTCATCTCTATCATTGTAATTACGCTTCTTGTAATTTCTGATAAATTTCTGTTTATTTGCATTAATTCCTTCAATATTCTTTTCTTAGATCGTGTTTTTCCGTTTATAATATTTTTCAAATTTCCTCGTTTCATTTTTATTTTGATTGGCGCGTGCACATTAATTGCGTTTTTCTCTTAGGTCATTCATTCGTCCTGTTTGTGATGTCTCGTTTTTTTCCATTCAAGCTTTTCTTACTAATTTAATTTTCTTCTTTCTCATTTATTTCTTTTCTAATTTTCAAATTTCTCACGTGATTCAAATCAATTTCATTTTCTTCTATGACTCTCGCGAAATTAATCAAGTAATTACCTCTTGCATTATTATCATATGCAACTATAACATTTTCATCACGTGAATTATCTAATGTAGACGTTTTCATTTCATTATTATTTCTGGTAGCATGATTCAATTTTATTACAGAATTTTTCTTAACATTAGTGCAACCTACTTGAATATTGTTGCGTTTGCCAAATATCTTAATTCCGTTCTGGTCTTTCGCCAAATTTAATTTATTAATGACATCATATCCCAATAAAATATCACACGCAAGAGATTTTATCAAATACATATTTGCTCTTATCAGAAAACCATCAATATTAAATTCATATGGGAAGTATCCTTTTGGATAAACATCTATTTTATTTATGCTTGACAAAGAGATATTATTTGAAAATAATTTTGGCGAGCCCATCTTCGTATAACATTCATAACTCACCAAATTGATATCACTTCCAGTGTCGAAGAAAATCTGTGTCTTTTCACCGTTAATATCAATATTTATCATGTAATCTGGTTTGGCGCTGTTGGTTTGTTTGATTATTGCAGGATTCATCACTTTGTGATTGGATAAATGCGGGTTTTGGCTCCGATTTTAACTGTCATTTTTTATTTGTTTATTATTACCATTATTACACTGCGATATTGTGTGGCCAAGACGGTTACTTTTGAAACACATAATTTGTGCCCTGTTTTTTTCATTTAAATAAGAAGATTCATTTACATTATCTATATTATCTTTAAATTGTTGTTTTCTTAAAGTATTATAACGTTGATATGGTAACTATGGTTTTGTGTTGTTGTTTTCACGCATTTTTGGCTCCCTTTCTTCAAAGCGGTGTAAATTTCTATTCAGGGTTTTAATATTACGTCTTGCTGTTTCGTAATCATCTAGTTTACAAACTAATGTATCAACACTTTTAATTTTTGGAAGATCATCGATAAAATGTTGTTTCATTTCTATCGGTAACCTTCTCTTGATTTGATGTACTAATATTAATTCTTTTAAATCTTCAAAATTGGATACATCAAGTCCGGTAATCCATTCTTCTAAATAATTCCTTAACTCAAATGCAAGATCGCGCCAAGTGGCTGAGTTTTCTTTCTTATGCGACATTAATTTTTGCCTAAACTCTTCTGGCGTCAATTTGAATCTTTTGAGCAGCAAGTTTTTTACATAATCGTAGTTCTTTGTTAATGTTTCTGGTTCTTTAGTTATAACATTAGCAATTTCTAGCGGCATTAAACTTAATAAGTGCATTACCCAATTTTCTTTTGTTATATTCAGCCTAGAAATCTGTCTCTCGAATAGAGCTAAATAGATACTAATATCACCCTTCCCATCAAAGTGTGACATCAATTTAGACAAATCTGGTTGCTTACCTGAACCAGTTACAGCCGAGCCGTCACTTGTATTTGTCATATTTCCTTGAAGTTCAATTTTTCGCAATTCGTACTCCATCTCCATTTTCTTTTCCTCTAATCTTCTTTCTGCTTCTAACCGTCTTTTTTCTGCCTCTAGTCTTCTTTCTTCTTTTTCTGCTTCTAGTCTTTCTTCTTTTTCTTTTTCTGCTTCTAGTCTTTCTTTTTCTATTCTCCCTGCGGCAATGACTTCAAGTCGAACTTTTACAAAATTTTCTTCATAATCCTTTGATTCAGTGACCAACTTCATCAAATCAATGATTCTTGGACTCTGAGGCACAACTATACCTAGGTCATTACACAATGTTAACAAGTCCGCCTTTCTAGCTTTATTCAGAACAGGCATTATAATTTTTGTTTACACTTCAACAAAATAATATAGTGCACTATCTTGCAGGCTTGATTACGGATAATTTCTAATCATTACACATATAAGAAACAGTTCCTTTTTTTTATATAATACGTTTTAGTTTAAAAACAAAACATTCTTCTTAGACTTCTTAGTACAAAATAGCTTTCATCGTGAAATTCAAATTCAAATATAAATCAGTGAAATCATTCAAATCTCGGCAACGAGCCCCCAAAACTTGTGGGATATTGAGTTATTAACTTATGATTTAAGCAAAACTAATATCCTTGATAAGATAAAAAGGTTTAATAGACATAAAATATATACGTAGCATTCAAAAATAATAGTAGAACTGAATAATATTCAGTATAAATAAGCTTCTCTGAGCTTTGCATTAAAAATCCATCAAACTCGCCATCGCTGAATTCTATAGAACATCTCGTTCTTTTCCAGCCATCATCACACGAGTCTCATTTGGGATATCACGTTCATTAAATCATTGAGTTCAATATCTTTTATTGCTGAATACTTCATTCTTTAATCCCCCCCCCACACATATATATATATATATATATACAGGGTGAGTCATAAATATCGAAACAATAGGCTATCTCCTTCAATATTGCCCCTAGACCCATACTTCCAATTGCAAAAATTCATAAAAAAGGTGAAGTTTTTGATAAGATAAGTTGCAACTCCATGGGGGGGCTATTTGAAAAAATACGAAAATTAAGTTTTCGTATTTCGTCGTTTCGGCCCCCGTACAACAAAATTCCCAGTTAGGGAATCCATTTATCCATTTCTAAATTGAACAAAAAAAAAAAAATCATCTCCTTATCAAAAAACCCCACAGAGATATTAAAATCCAAAATTCATGACTTACACCTCTTAACCATGCCCGTAAAGGAAGACTTTTTGATTGAATTTGAAAGCATTTGAGGGACCGTCCATAAATTATCCGGTATTAAATCTCGATTTAAGAAAGTGCCTGTTGTTTGGACATAAAAGAGTAGCACATTGATTTAAAGCTAAATTTATCTTCAAAATATATTGGTAGTCTGCACTGAACGTCTGCATGGATCGAAATATCTCCGTCCGGTCCCAAACTGACCCAAAGGGAAAGTGTTCGGCCCAGTCTGGAAAAATGTTAAAATCATTACCCGGACCGGCCTGGGAAAAAGTTAAAATCATATCCCGGCTGAGCCAAGAATTTGTACACAGTTTCTTACTTCGGTGTGGATAAAAATTGTTTTGTACGGAGGAATTTTCACCAAAAATACTTATTACAGTTTTTCCTTTTCTATATTTATATTTTTTATTATTAAAGAAGCGCCAAATGCTGTAATGTATTTATTTTAGCAATTAATCCCTAGTTATATGTAAATGTTTAACTTATATTTTAATATCGTTAATCTATATCCCATGCGTTGGAGACTGAAAAATCTATTGCAGTAAAACTTTTTAAGACGTAGGACTTTAATGACATAGGAAATAATCAATGCGTTATAGACAAATGCCCTTCTTTAGGAGGTGTAAATGGAGTTCATTTTTCCTCAGGTATTGTTATATTTATTTTGCATGGATCAATACATTTTCCATTTAAGACAGAATTCCGTCATAGGAAGGTTTTTCACTGCTTTAAATGTATTTTAGCTTTTGAATATACTATTTTTTAATGAATTTTAAAGGGTTTTTTTTCGTTTATTTTTCTTTTTTGCAAAATAAAAGCAATTTCAAAATGTGGTTTTCGTAAAAAGTTTGATTGAACCAAATTTTACTTATTTTATGCACGTATTAGGTCAGCCAGAAACAGTGGTTTTAATACGGACTGTTCGAGACCGGGATTGAATACTTCCTCCAGTGAAGACTTGGGAAGAAGGAAGTTACATTATTTTTTCAATAAATATTTTTAATAGTTTTAAATTAATATTGAAAAACAAAAACCCTGGAACAAAACTAAAATCAGATTTTCATCTTTAATTGAATGGAAAAAAATTGAAATCTGATAAATAATGTTTCGAGTTATAACGATTTTAAATTATTTCATTTAAACCAGTATTAATCATATAAAAATTTTATAAATTTTAAGAGAAGTTTTACAATTCGATTTTCTTACCAAACTATATGATTAACCATCACAAAAAAGAAAAAAAATCAAAATTCTAACTCAAAAGATAGATTTTTTACACGTTTCCTAGAACTGATAAAATAACATTGTTTTTCGAATTGCGCGCATTTCAACTTGTGTCTAATCCCTTGATTTATTTAAACGGCTATAACTTTGCAAATTTTGATGATATGAAGATGCAGTTTTTTGTGTCTTGTTCAGGACTGGATAAGGAAAGTTTTTCTAATTGGGATTTTTACTCTACGGGGGCCGTATAAAAATTTAATTTTCGTATTTTTTCAAATAGAACCCCCATGGAGTTGGAACTTATCTTATAAAAAATTTCACCTTTTTTATGAATTTTTGCAATTGGAAGTATGGGTCTAAGGTCAATATTTAAAGATATGGCCTATTGTTTCGATATTTATGACTCAACCTGTATACATACATATATATATATATATATATAATCTTTCTACTATGTTGCTATACATATAATCTTCCAAAAAAAATGATTTTTTTCAATGAAGTTATTTTTTTTTCAGTGATATTATTTAATACAAGTAATTAAGAGTAATGTATCAAATATCAAGTAAGTATACAAGTATTCAAAGCGATTTTTGGCAAGTAATGATAATTTAAATGCGCGGGATAGCAATAAAGAATATGTTTAAGACCTAAAGAAAAAAGAAATGGAACATAAGTAAGAAAGAAAGAAAACAATATACGAAAAAGAATAACAAAACTAAATGTAAAACTTTATCACTCATTAGTTTAAATTTTAAGATTATATTTTCTGATATTAGCATGTATTTATTACTTTAATTATTAATATTTTTTGTCATATAATTGCATTTTTGGAATTCATTTACATTTTGAGACCAGAATATCATGTAAAAACTTTCCTTTTTTATCTACTTTTTTTTAATTATATAACACTCTGAATATTTTGTTTTACTTTACCAATAACGAATCATAAATTGGTAAAAATGATACTTAAATCACTATACGCAATATATGTTAGTTTTATCAATAAGTAATTTTTTATAATTATCCATGCTACTTCTTTTCTATTATTCTTATTATTTCATTATTTGTCTGAATTTATCTTTATATCAGATAATTGGCGATAAGTATTGGCGAAGTAAACTTGCATGTTTATCAATGTAAGAAAGCAGGTATAATTTGGTGCACAATGTTGTTACATTGGGCCTTTATTTATGTTTATATATATGTATATCATAGCGTATACGTACATACCCACACACACACATATATATATATGTACTTATGCATTTATTTATACAATAAAATATAAAAAATATGTATTACAACATATATGCGATAGAATAAAATGTGAATCGTTCATTATGATGTTTTTACAGTAACAGTACTGTTAAAACAGTAGTAACTGTTAAAACAGTAGATCAATGATTACAGTTAGCAACAAATATCTTTAAGAAATAAAAACATTATTATTTCACTTAAACTCACTTCTGGGTATAGTGTTTTATCATTTCAAGTACTAGGCTCACATAGACAGTCGTGAAAGATGTTTTTCCTAAAATACATAGAAGATTTACTACGTTGATAATATATAAAAGAATAATACAATCTTGTCATTTTCTAAATGTGCTGTTTCAGGTTTTGTTGTAGCGATATATTTTCTTTATTTTGTTATTATAATTAATTTCTTTTTCAGTTATAAAAAACACATTAAATGTTTTACAATATTACCTTAGTAGAATCAGTTTAAAATAATCTTTAAATAAGTGTGAATAAATAAGGTCAGAAATCATATAGAAAACTTCAATAAAATTGGTACTACTTGGTTATCCGTCAACCAAATTACTGTCGTGAAATTCTAATATTAAATGCCAATAATTGTGATCACCAATATCACTTTCACCTGACATTATACATGATACGTGTGTTTATTACGTCATCAGGTGATTTTTAATTTGACTTTTAATTTGTATTTTTTATAAATGCCCTACTAAAATAACTGTTCTTTCGTTTTAAATAAAAATGCGTCAATTTGTATATTTTGGCTAATAGTTTGGCGATTTGTGTAATTTTGCGAAATTGGTTGACAGGATAACCAAGTAGTAACATAAAATGTTTAAATAAAATGTATTCGTTTACAGGGACATTTAATGATAAGAAAACCAATATATATTTTTTTTTCTTTACTTTTTATGCACAGGAAAGCCTCTGTGATAATGGGTCACTTAAACTGTCAGGCAAATTTGCTAAAATGCATTTAAAACTTTAAATATGCTTTAAATATTATTCGCATGTTAACAAATCATTTCCGTACTCTACACTGTAAAAAAAAGGGTCGATCTACTAAAAAAACTTTAGTAATCCTTGTAATAACTAAAAAATGTGTAGTAATCTTAGTCGGTTACTAGAAAATCTGTAAGAATTACTAGAAAAAAGTTAGCAACGAATAGAGTTAATAGTTTTATATTTTTAATAGCTATTACTAAAACTCACTTGGCGTGGCCTCAATAGCATAGTGGTTATAGTAACGGACTCCTGGCTAAAAGGTCCCGGGTTCAATACTGGACAACGCCAAGTACGCCCCGAATGTATATAGTGTAAGTACTCTATAATAAAGGGGTTATGAAATTTCCTGTTGGAGCTGGTCGCAATGTTTGGTGCTGCCATCTATTGCGTTTTTGCCGAAAATCTATCGTTTCAGAAGTCTGAATGCAGCTCGAAGGAAGCTCCTGCCCTTCGGACGCACATAATTGTTATTAAAAATAATTTTGGAGCTATTACTAAAATTTTCTTGGTGGCTCATACTAAAAAATTTTAAGTTAGTTATACAAAATATTCTTTTGTTCAGTTTACAAAAGAAATACTTGTTTCACTTGCAAAAAAAAAAAAAAAAAAGTTTGCAATGGTTACTAAAAAATTCTGTGGAATACAAATTTACTAAAAAAATTTTAGTAACCTCTTGAATTTTTTTTACAGTGTAAGAAAACGTGTTTCACACAGGAATTCGTTGCAAAAATCTAAAAAGAAAGAGAGGGATTCCGTCCACTTCTGGTGAGGATGACTGTTGGTCTATTATTTTTCAATATGAATTTATTTATTATGACAAATATTTTTTTTATGGCAAACTGCAAAATTAAAAATTATATATAGGGATGATTTTTATATAATTTTAAAAACATTTTTCGAATTTAAAAACAAAGGAAAACTATCTTTTTTATTAATATATAGGGCCACAAAAAAGTATGGCACTACATTATTGTTTAGGTGAAACACTGCTTGGGGTGTGTTTTAGTTCTATTAAAATATAACATATTTTATGAAAATAATTTACTTTGTTGAGTTGCACTACAAGTTATTTCCTGTATAATAAGAAATATTAATTTTAACGTGTACACACAAAATATTTCTGATACTGTAGTATGACCAAAGTACTGTACATATTCAAAACTTCGTTATAGTACAAATTCACCTCTTTTGCTACTTCTGACGTCTAATTTCCTGTTTGCCATAAAGAATTAAATTACAACTGCACATTGTGCTACATACACAGGCAATATCAGCTAATGGTGAATTTTAAAAATTCAACTATATCGAAACACTGTTTATTGACTGTTTTTCCACGATAACTTTTAAACAAATTAATGGATTTTTATGTGTCACTTTAATTACATTTATTTTAATGCAGCATCTATAAGTAATAACTGAAAAGATAAATATTTTTATAGTGTTTTTTTCGTTATTTTCTTTCTTTCTTTATTTATTTTAGGCTTAATCGAGAGACAATAGAAGAGACAGTCAGAAAAAAGAAATTCTAAATTAAACATATTAGACCTAGACTTCAAAGTGATTTTTTTTAAGTTATGCAAAATGAATTTTTCCTCACAAAATAGATAAAAATATATTAGTGTATTATAGGATTTTAAAAAGTATGTTTATTATTATTATTATTTCTGTAAAAATTTAGTAACAACGCGAAATAAAATGAAATTAATAACATATTTCATAATTTACATTCATATATGTTTTAATTTTCAACAATTTAAATGTTTCGGATTCCTTTAAAGACACATTTAAATAGGCAAATTTGTTTAAGTAATTTTCTTAAGAGATGCCATAAAAGATGTTAAAATGCGTTTATTTATTGTCTACAAAGTATACATTAGCCATTATTTTAATAAGGTATTAAGGGGTAATAACGATACGTTAAGGTTCTACCAATTTTCACCGCTTAGTTTAAATTTTTTGTTTGTAACAAGTATAGGATCTGATACAAAAGCTTAGTGACTATGTGTAAAACAAAATATTTCATGAGATATTCATTCATAAAGTGTAATTCCTTGTTTTCTCTATCAGTACTATTTGGCGTTATTACCCACATACGTGGATAATAACGTTATGATAACAAAACTAGAAAGTAAAATGGATAATATCATGTAAATTGTCCAGTCCTAAGGATACAAACGCTACAGGGATTGCCAAATTTGTAAAAAAAATTGCAGCACTTAGGAAATACGATTTTCCTTTATCCTTTCTGTTTGAAACAATGGCAATAACGCTCTCTGTTGCATAGAATAAAAAATAATCCTCATCAGATACATTTCAAAACCTGAAAAGAATCATCCGGAGTAATTACGCCAATAGTTTACATTATTACAAAAGTATACTTTGTGTGCAATAAAATTAATTGCAATAAAAAACTGTCAATTAAACACGTCCAAAATCTTCCACAACTTTTTGAAAGCACATGAAATACATTACAAATGTATATAGTAAGCAAAGTGTGCCCTAATAAATACACAGAATTCAAATCATAGCTCTTGTCTCTCAAATTTTAGATCCAGCTTTGACTTTTATATCATTCTTCTAGTGATAAAGCCTGCAAAAAATAACTTTTTGCGATTATTTGTGATTCAGATGACTCAGAGTCTTTCTGCTAAGAAGCCGTAGCTGCCATTTCCCCGATTTTTGCATAATTGCACGCAAAAATATCACTTGGCGTTATTAACCACTATGACATTATTATATCCGAACACTTTAAGTATATTTCTTTTTAAAATTTTTGGCAGTGGAAATGTCCATTGCATTTTTATATTACTATTTAACAGTACAAATTTAAAAACAACTTTAAATATTAAGAAAATTCATCTTAAAGAAAAAAAAATAAACTGTAGCAAACGTTCTAAAAAATAGTATATTGAATAGGTACCTATTTATAATTTATCGAAAGATTTTGCACAGAAAAATATCTTTGTTGCTTGTAAAGACGCATTGAAGCCGACAGGTGTAAATTACATTTTTTAACGAAATATTAGCTGTATACTTTTTCACCCAATATGACATACTTCGGAAGCGTAGCATGGATTTCCATATTTAAACACTCTACTGAATGGGAAGTGGCAATTTAAAAATAATTTAAAACAACAATAAAGTGTCATTTATTAGGAACAAAAAAAATATTATTTTAGTACTGTTCTGCATATTTATAAGAATAACTTTTAAACATGCCATCGATAGCTGGATTTATGTGTGTTAATTTACTCACATGTGATGAGAATTCTGTAAAACATTTTTTTTTTTTTTTTTACTCAAATGAATGCAGCCATTTTTAAATTCAATACAGTCACATGTAAAAACTACATTTTGTATAAAATGTTTCTTCATTATTATTTAAATTAAAATATGTTACTACAATATTATATGTTACTTTAATGTGTTACATAGTTTAAATAATACTACACGTAATGGTTATTTTTAATTTCTTTTATCGTTTTCAAGATATAATTCTATCTTTGTTTTTCTTTTTAATTCAAATAAAAATTGAAAATTAAATGAAATGAAAATTTAAAATTTTCTATTCAATGCAGTTACAAGTAAAAACTACTTTTTATATAAATTTTTCTTCATTATTATTTAAATTATTATAGGTTACTTCAATATTATTAGTTACTTTAATATGTTACTATGTTATTATAATATATAGTTTAAATAACACTAAAAATCATTGTTATTTTTAGTTTCCTTTATCGTCTTCAAGATATAATTATATCTTCTTAAAAAATAATTTCAACTAAAAATTTAAATGTAAACTTGTCAAATGTGAATAGAAGATAATTGAAACGCTGTAAACCTGTTATTAAGTTTCATTCATCAAAACACATGATACCTTAATCGAAACATTTGTATGTAATAATTAATTTGTTTTATGTAATATAATATCCAAAACTAGACCAGGTAACCTGAGAATAATATTTCAGATAAAGCTATATTTAATATGCAGAAATTCTGTTCATTACCTCTCACATGATGCTAAAATTGACGCATTATGTGAAATAATTGGTTAAACGCAGTAGAGATGTTAAAGCGTGTTTATTAATTTTACACTGTATTTACTGAATTCCCAGTCGTTATAATTGGTTAGATTTGCTTTATGTGATATTTCTTAATGCTGCCTTTTTACTTAAAAAATATATAAATCCTCTTTTTATTACAGTAAATAAATGAAGAATTAAAACAAGAGGTTAAATATTTGAAAATTCCGACATCGTGGTGTAAAATAATTTGTTATTATATTTTTATTAACTCTTTATTGTAGTTTTTTATTGATGTATTAAATTATTAATCAGGATTCTGAATTATAAATCTTTCTTTGCAAATAATCATTTATTTTCGTGATATAGAACGCACATTCGCATGCACAAGAAATCAAAAAGTTATAAAGGCATTAATATGTATATTAATTCTCGAAAGATAATTTTTTTAAGAATATTTATTTCCATATGCATAATTAATACATTTGTGGTACATAAATTTAAATAGATGATATACTGTAAATCCCTTTAAAGAATACATTTATGTTAGAGATGAAATTCCATATTTTTAAAGAAGAAATCGTTATTCCATTAAATATACCCGCATGGAATCTTTGCATAGTTTTTGAAACAAACTTGAAAACTATTGAAGATTTTATAGCATATTCATTGAACATGGTTTGTAAGACTTAAAAAAATTTAAAATATAGTAGAGCCATGTATAGAAAAAACACTTCATTAAAAAACTATTAATTTCAGAAAATGCAATATTAATAGAAAAATGTATTCTAAATTTCTCAAGCAGAAGTCGGATTTCTTAGCAAATTATTATTGTAAACTGTAAGAAAACAGCGCACAAGTAGAATTTCTTTTCTATAAACGCAAGTTACTTTTCACGCTTTGTTTCTTATATGTCTAGTACATTCTTTTTATATTAAAATAACTTTATAAAGTGGTAATGCATATGTAAACGAGGTCTTTTGCAATGATAATAACTTTTAAATAGTTTTATAGAGATAAATAGACAGTTACATAGATAAAAACACCTCACAGTACTGCAGCTGTACATCACCACAGATTTTGCAAGAAATATAGCTAAAACTTTTCAGACCCCATTTTTTACTGCAGACCTTTTTCTTCAGATTAGCAATCTTTATATGAAAAATCAATGGATTTATAATATTGTTTCGGGACTATATAAAGTAAAAAAAATATGTTTCAAACTTTTACTATTAGATAATAATATGACAAAAATAAAGTATTTGGTCTTCCATTTTAATAGGTCTTATAATTTAAAAACACTACGAAAATTAACTAAACAATGCAAACTTTCAATCAGTATATTTTGAAAAACTTTGTATCATTAAGCATTTTTATTCCATAAATCATTGTACACATGACATCTTGTGAACGTATGTAATAGATTGTTATTAAATTCGGTATAGATATTAAACAAATGAGTGCGTTTAAAATGTTCTAGTTTTAGAAGTTTAGAGTGATAAGAATTTTAGTTATCACTATTTTTATTCATTATTATTATTTTTTTTTTTTAAGTTAAAGAATATTTTTTTCACAAAAGTGCATTATTTAAAAAATACATATGTGCTTTATATATATATCAAATCTCATAGAAATCCATACATAAATTCTCAAGATTTCATGCTCAACGACACTTACAGATAAAAAATAACGAAATGCTTTAACTTTAACAATACACAATTTCTGTAAAAGACTTGTCACTTTTGAATGGTGGTATTTTAAAATACATAATCTGTTAACCAATGCTCAAAATACCATGTTCTTACACTAAAATATAATGAAAATATATTAATCCAATCTTCCTATGTTTTTGTTGATTTTCAACGAGTTTGAAGAATGCAGACTCCTCAAAGAAATGTTTCAATAATATAAATTGATCTCGAGAAAATATCAATACGTCAAAGAATTTATTTTACTTACAGCATTGGAAAAAGCGGAAAGTAAAATTTTCATTTATATTAAATCTAACATGATACATTTTATTTATGGCCAATCAGAAAAAACATAATGTTTTAATCTTTATTTATTTCCAATATTAGATGTTAACTGAATCATGTGCCAAATTTGGCACACACATAAAAACACTATAATTCTCATTATGCTCCATGAGTTTAGCCATTATGACGACTGACCCTGATCAAGAACCGTCCAAAAAATAGAACATCACTTATTTTTTCCATGTCAGGTGGCTGCATGGCTGTGTTTTAAAGCAATATTTTAAAAGTTAAATTGTATGCATAGGATGTGTGACACAAAAAATAAATTTTTTGTTTAAGTTTTGAAAACATTTTTTTTTTTTACTATTTTTGATTTGTTATTCTGTTTTCACACAATTTTTTTTCCATAAAATTTGAAAAAACTCGTGCAGTGAAACATTAATTAGTCAAAAATTTTTCATCAAATTCAGAAACATACACGATGTATTTTCTTATTTTAATTACTTTTATGAATCTTCAGAAAATGTTCCAATAACTACTGCACACTTGTAAAATATGCATGAATACAAAATTTATTACAACTCTGTATATTAAATTCAGTAATCTCAAAATAATGGAAACCCCTTTCAAATAATGCATAATAATCATGGCAACCTAGAACTTTCACATATCATTATCAGCACAGTATTAATTACGTATGATGGGATTTAATATAATTTATATAACTTTTATTAAAAACCTATTATTAAATTTCAATTGATTTTCATAAAAAACTGAAATGACTCAAGGATATCTTGCAATAATAATATACATCAAATTTCAAATTATTCGGTTGGACATTTTTTTTTTTTGCTGTTGTGTCGGGCATACAGACGGACAGACGGACGGACGACACAACATCATATAGATAATACATATTTATGTAATACGAAAACACTTAGCTTTTTCATTTTTCTTGGATGAAATAAAAATTAAACTTTACAATACATTAAAACTTATTTTTAGCTACGTATTAGATATTTACTAAATGCAAAATTGAGAATTTAATTCAAAATAATACATAATAACATAAATTCAACTTAAGCAAGTATTAATTCATATGCATATTTATTATTTACAATTTAAAAAAGCTATAAAGTTGCAGATATTCTAGAAAATGTTCTTTTAGATATAGCTTAATGAAGTCACAACTCTCTATTATATACACGTACTCTAAGAAAAACATGCACAGCTGCTTTATCTCAGGAAATTTTCTTCTTGATTAAATAGAATCAAACATTGCAATTTCTTTTAAAATTAGAATAATACTCATTTTTTTCACTTGGTTATAAATTCCGTTCATCTAGACGCATAATGTTAAATTTGCATAGATGCCTAATTATAATAGAAAATTCAAAGAAAAGCAATTTCATTAAATATATGTAAACAAACTTGATTTATTTTCTTTCAAAGTAAATTTATATTAAATTGATGCATAATTAAATGAAATATTTAAAAAATATTAAAACAATCTTTATGTATAGAAATGATAAATGATATATCAATTACATATTATCATTTGGAAATAAGTTTTAAATATATTAAATTTAATATGGTTAGTAAATAAAATGTAAGATAGATACAAAACATTATAAACAAGTTGGAAATTGCACGTGAACGTAGCAATTGAGGTGCGTTCGTACGATAACGAAGTTTTAAAAATATTCAGATCTTGCTGATACAGTAGAGCGTACTCCGGATACAGTATAGTAGTCGAAATATTTACGTTTCTGTAAATATGCAGGAAGTAATTTTTATTACACCTCAGCAACGTATATCTTATTCATAAAAT
The DNA here is from genome assembly GCA_964019185.1 of Maratus speculifer. NCBI lineage: Eukaryota > Metazoa > Arthropoda > Arachnida > Araneae > Salticidae > Maratus > Maratus speculifer. The sequence continues at coordinate 422,470,984 of OZ025290.1, read as the reverse complement.
GTGAAATAGTTGAATATAATTAAAAAACGTCCCAAACAATGTTTCCCAATATAGCATTATGTAGTGGAATACTTTTGTGTGGCCCTGTAATTTAATAATAAAAATTCTTTGCATCACAGATTGTACAGAATGCATATTTTAGTATATATTTCATAGATTCATGCCAATTCTATTATGTTCGAATGAATGTAACATCATTAAAATGCATTTGAAACTTTTTCCCAAATGACTGTAATGTAATGGAATACTTTTGATTGTCCCTGTAAATGATTTATGCATCTGACTTTCATAACATTAGAAATGACTGGACAAAATTACACAATAGTTATATGTTTTAAATTTAAAACGGTTAAAATGCATTTGAAACTTTTTTCCCTATTGACCGTAATGTAACGGAATACTTTTGATTGTCCCTGTAATTGATCTATCCATCCGATTTTCGTAAAATTTGAAATGACTCGATAAAATTATGTTACAATTATGTATTTTAAATTTCAAACGATTCGGTTGGGTAGTTTTTGCGTTGTTATATGCGGACAGACGGACAGACGGACAGACAGACGGACAGACGGACAGATAGACGGACAGACGGACGGACTGAGTGACAACAATAGGTGCTACGTATTTACATAATTACGAACGCGCCTAAAAAAAGACTACAGTTCTAAAAAGACACAGATGGCCCTGTCTCTGCGAAGCCAATGTGCTAAATGACATTCAGTCACGCGCGTATGAAATGGTTACATTCATTTTTGTGGGTTCCCGATTAGGTAGCATTAATTTCTATAAAGCTTGTGTGTACATCATTGTCATCGATATAAAATGGAACACCAAATTTCATGCACTCTTCAAAGATACGCTGGTGTGCAAAATTTAAGGACGGAGTCCCAAAATGCCAATTTTCAAGGGATTTTCAAGCGATAATTTTCACGTGAATAGTCAAAAGGAAGTAATATAATTTGAATAACTACTTTCCCAGCATGCAAAACAGAATGATGATGGCTAAATAGTATAATGGCAATAATGATAATAATAATGATAATAATAATGATAATGGTTTAATGTTTAAGTTTCCTAAAATACTTACTTACATAAAAATATATTTGGATTCATACTTATTAAAATATTTACTAATTTGAATTGTTTTAGCATAAAACAGCCACACAAAAAATAGAATAATAATAGATATTTTAATTCGTTTATTCCTTGCTATTCCATATAACGTCTCATTCAGGTCACACATGGTTACAAGAGTCGCAGCCACTACGGTGAAACAAAAAATAGGATATTTCATGTGCCTTTTTTATGAGTCTCAAATGACTACTATATGTGACTCCACTGTCAGGTCACTGCGATTGCAGCTTTGTGACGAGTCACCAGGTAACTTTACAGTGTTGTTTTATTGAGACTCTCGTCTCATTTGGAGGCTCAATTTCAAAGACATTCTGAATGTTGCATTATGATAAATCCCCAAAAAATGTCCCATTTAAGTCACATTGTGAGTTTTCACCATTTTATCAGTGGTTACTTAACAGTAGGGTCTCTGTTACCATTTGACAAAGTCTTGTGACAGAAAGTCACCATGTGACTCTAATGTGACATAATTTGGTTACTTTTAATAATGCAACATTCACAGTGACTTTGAAATTGAGCCTCCAAATGACAGTGTCATGAGTCTCAATAAAACGAAACTGTAAAGTCACCTGGCGACTCGTCATAAAGCAGCAGTCGCAGTGACCTGACAGTGGATTCACATATAGTAGTCATTTGAGACTCATAAAAGAGACGCATGGAATTTCCTATTTGGAATGTCCATCCTTATCATGCATTTTCTTCAGCAGAAAGCCGGTTGTGTACTTGAATAACCCACAATACTAAATTAACATTTTATTAAATAAAATATTTGGAAATGATTTATAAATATGTCGATAAATATAGAAATAAGAAATGATATGTTTATAACATAAAATTATTTCCAAATACATTTTTTAGTACAATACTGTTAATAGTATTATACTAAAATTTACTTAGTACTGTTAATATTGTTAATAGATAAAATGTAAGATGTACACAAAGGTATTCAAAAAGTCCCAAGACTCCAGCTCGTAAAAAAGGCGCAGGTGGTTTTATCTCTGCGAAACCAGCGGGATAGACGACATCCGGTAGTAGAGTAGAGTATCAAATTGCTACATTTATTTATTTTTTGTATTCCCGATGTGGCAGCATCATTTCCGTAAAGTGTATGTGGTACATCATTGTTATAAATATAAGTGGAGCAACGAATGAGCACAAAATTGTGTGAAGTCTTTAAAGATATCTTCCGCTGGCTTTTGAAACGAATGTGGAGTAAGAGATCCGACTTGCTTGACAATAAAAATATTAATTTTCGTCTTGACCGAAAACGCGCCAACCCGCAAATACATATTTATGGAGGATTTTCTTAAACAGAAAAGACGTTTTGTAATTCCCAACCCACAATACTCACCAAATCTGTCCAACCAGACTTCTTTTTACTTCCCAATTTGAAATTGAAAAGATAGTTCAGTCAGTCGATGGCATTGAAAAGGCTATGACATCAGAACTTAGAAGTGTTGTAGTTAAGGGAACAGCTTACATTTTCAACAAATTTGTTTATTTTAAAAATATTTCTCAAAATGAAACTCACTGCATAGTAATGTTGAGAAAACTAACAGTTAAAAAAACTGCAATTTTAATTAAAATTTTTGGAAAGTTTAAAAAAGTGTTTTATGATTCCTACAACTTTTTTAAATATTAATATTTTTTTCACTTTTTGATTGATTTTGACTGAAAATTGTACATGTATATTACACAAGACTGCGCATGGGATTTAAGATACATCTAACATTACATTTATTTTTTTTTTTATTTTTTTTATTTTTTTACTTATAAATATATTCTAAAATTATGATATCCAACGCATATTCATGTACTTTTATTTTTTATTTTTAAATAACAGAACACTTTGCGAATAGTTTCTTTCAAAGGTTTACTTGTATATATAATAAATAATATGAATCAAATAATTTTAAATGTGTCTAAATTACAAAATATTCCCTAACATTTTGGGAACATGAAGATGAAGAACACCCGAACTTGGAAAAAAGTCGTTTAAAGTTTTAATTGTGTTGGGAATTGCTCTTATTTTAAAAAGAAAATTTCATTATTTCGCAATATAGTTACTGTATGGTTAAAAAATGAGATGTCAAAATAATAACATTTAAACGAGATTTCATCTAATGTTTAAAAAAATGACACTTCGACAAATATTAGATGTAACTGTCAGCGTAAAGCGTTCCAGAATGTGATAACTAACATGACAGTTGTTCAAAACATTGCATTAGATTAGCAGGAGACAGCTTAGAAGTTTAATACCCAATGTAAAATAATGTCTTATAAGATCTGTTTGGGAAGAATTCTGGACTTTTTTTAATGCAATATATGGATGCTCATTTAGACGGAATTATAATGAAATTACGTTATAACAAATCTTGTATTAGAAAAAATATATATCCGGAAAATGCAAACAATTCATATTATTACTCACAGTTGCGTAAATAAAATTTGTTAATGCAAATATTTGTTGAGTGATTTTGAAGCATATGAAGAAAATCTTCCGTGATAGAATACATAATTATTTTTATATTACAATTTCAACATAATTAGCTTAATAATAGATAAGAAACTGTTTATATAGTATAATTTAGATTGTAGAATATTTGAATGTTCCAAAAATACTCTATTTAAGTTATTACGAAAAATATTCTCTTAAAACTTACTAAAATTGATGTCATTCCTGTAATAAGTGAAGTACATAGCATAAACAAACTTTGTTTAGTATACGTTATGCTCATATATATTATTACAAGGAACCAACTTAATTGCATTAACTAAATGTAGATTTCAGACACTAAGGGATTTCTACTGTTAAGGTTTAATATTATGTTTACGAAAGTATACAAGTTCCATATTTCGTGAAACGAAGTGCCAGAAACTACATACACCTGTGTTTAACAAATTTATGTTTTAGTAAGTATCTTAATATTGTATTTCATTTGAGATAAATTAGTTATTTTTAGAGTAAGTTATAATGAAAATATAATTATGTACAAAAAATAAAAAAAATAAAGAAAAACAGATTTTTTTTTGTATTTTATTAAGAATGATATACAATAACTTATAAATATATTCAAAATTTGTAATTCATAGACTTCCTATCTAATCTTTTAAAACTTGTAACAATTAAACACGCCAATTAAGATGTAATACAATATTTGTTTTTTTAATATAAAAACATTAAGATTTTTTCCCGGCCAATCTAAAATGAAGAAAGATCTGGATGTCCTTAATTGTTTATATGCATACAATATATAGCCATTAATGACCGGACACTTCAATTTTAGGCATTGACGAATATGAAAAATTATAATTATTGGATTCTTGTGGAATTCTAGGATTATAAGGATGATGTTCAACTTACATATGCACACCCTTTTATAAGAAGGATTATTACGGGACAAAAAAAATCTAAGATAAATAATAATATTTAGGATCACACTGTACATGAAAATGCACAAAATGATCTATCGCTGCGAAATACAAATATGTGGATACTGTACGACATGTCAACTAGTTACTGTAAGAGTGTCACGCGTATTCATGAAGATATAATTTTTTTTTAAGTTCATAAAATTTTTGTATGATTTTAGAAGAATTTTCAATAAAATTGAACGCCAGTTTCAGAATGCTTCACAAAATTTAACAGAAATAATATAGTGCTATTTGATATAGATATTTAATTGAAAATGAGTAAATAAATAAAATAAATGTTATCTGCGCATGCGCGAAAGATTACCAAAAACATTTTTACACAATTTAATAGTCAATTTTATAGAGCAACTTACAAAAAATAAATCAATCAAATATCTTGAAAATTCACAAAAATATTTTTTTTTTCAGATTTTTTTCCGGTAGCAGCTGAATGATAAGGGATTATCTACAAATTGCCATTTTTTATTAACTGAGTTAAAGGGGGAAAGAGCATTTATTGAATATCAGTAGAAAAATTAGAACTAATGTTTCGATTTTGATGCTTCTTTTAATCGTAGAATGTGTTCGTTCTGGTAGCTATCCGCAAATATTGCACAAAATAGTTGAAGAAAAATAGTTGAAGGAATTTTTGATTAATTTTCTGTGATATAATAGTGTAATGTGTATTATTCACAGATGGAAAATGTCATGTTTATTTTAGATAGTATAAACGCTTCTAATTTATGATGCACGTACAAATTTATGACATAAAAATCATTTTAATAAAGGGTTTTAAAATGTGTCGTAATTCATTGCTTGTAAATTTGAAAGGGTAAATAATTGTGTTTATTTTATACGTACATTAACAAAGCTTTATTACAAGCCATGATTTCTGTTTGATTAAAAAATAAGTTTATATTCTGCTAATAAATCAGATATTGTTTGAACAAAAAACATTTTAAAAGTAAAAAAAATATATATATATATTTATATTTATGCAAATAGAAACAATAAAATTAAGTTATATTTCTGAAATCTGCAATTACATAATGTGTTCAAAGCAGTGCAATGAAAATTTGTCTTTTAAATTTTTATTTTATAACATTCCCGTGGCATTTACTTTTAGACTACAATACTAAACTAAAAATAATACGAAAATATCTTAATTCAATATTTCAAAATATATTTACATTATTTAATTTTTTTTAAAGGAAAATATTTTCCAATTTTTACTTTAAAAATTTTAAACCACTTTTTAAAAGCCTCTTATGTTGAGTATATTGCATTTATTTTTGAATATATATTGTTCTTATTGAGCCAAATAAGCATGTATTCATTTCGAAAAAATAATGAAAATTGGACTTTGCATTTAAAGTTACTTCATAAAAGATTTAATCATTGTACTAAAACAGTTAATTTGAAATAAAATTTTGTAATCAAACAAAGAAAATAAGAAGGACCTTTTCAAATATCAATGGGATTCTTTGAAAATTCGAGACATTAAAAGTATGCTTCATATTTTCCAGATATAAAATTGTATTAAAAAATATAATAAATATAACTCCAATCATTATTTATAGAAAAGAGTTTATTTGATTAGAGATTAAGCAAGTTATTCTATAAATACATACAATATGTATTTATTTTTTTAAGCAAAGAGATTATTTTAAAATGCTCTTTATTTATTAAAATATAATGTTATAAATTAAAATATCCTTTCATAAATAAAACACTAGACAATAAAGTAAAATACATTTAAAATAAAAGACACTAATAGACGCACTTTGGTTTCTTTTTTAAACTGTGATTTCACTTTCAAGGTTTTAGGAAAAAAAAAAAAAGATTTAATATTTGTGCTTTTTCCAAATAAGTAGTACTTTTTTTTAACTGATCGTACTTAAGTAATTATGTACCTGCCAATTGTGATTGTAAATATATAATGATTTTAAGAAAAAAACTCAATGAGATAATCTATATTTCCATATATCATATCCAAAATAAATGGTGGGTATTTTATGTTAACTTGGATAATTTTGTGATCCTCTTGAGCCAAGACTACTGTTGTTCAAATTTTTGTCCGAACATTTTTCACCTAATTGGAAAACTTACATCTATTACGGTTAACTTACCAATTAAATAACTGCCTTAAAAGTCAACTATCGATACGCATGCAGCGTTTATATTTTTTTTCAAGGGAATTCTCTTAACCTTTTATTTTCCGAAGGTACTTAGAAGTACCATTAAAATTACTTATTATAAAATTCTTTTAATACGGCAATTAGTTGTAATATTGTTTAGAATGAGTAACAGATACATTACTTTATTTTGCTACAAAAGCATTATTAATTACACAAAACAAAAATATTTTTAAAACGATGATTACTTTTATCTTTTTATCTTTTCTGATTTCTTGGCGCTTTGAGAGGGGGGGGGGGATTGGGATTTTTCAATTCGGAAATAATTCTATATTTATAATGAAAGACTATCATATTTTTATATTTTAAAATTTTACAAAATACTAAGAAAACAATTTAAAATAAAAGATTTGAGTGGGGTTATAAATATTGCACAAAATCCCTGTGAACTTAAATTTAATAAATCATTCTAAATCTTTCAATCCTTCCAAAACCCTTAAAAAATTTATTAAATGATTATGTGAATCTTTTAATTTAGTTTAAACAATTTACGCAAAATTTTCATGAATTCATAATTTGGTAAATAAATGATTAAGTATATTCACATATCAGTTCAGATTGTGTGATCGTTAAAGTTTAGTTTATGCATAACTCCCCCAGATTCGTCCAGCAATGCCCAGTCGTCAGAACATTGGCGTATTCAGCGAAGTCATTCATGGTTTTAATTCTGTCCCGGACATGATTCAGTCACTTGGAAAATTCATAATTATTACAAAGGAAATGAGCATTACGAAATAGAGATACGTGCATTTAATTATGATTTTTAATAGTTTCAATTCATGTCTTTTCATTTGAAAAATATCAGATTCTGTTATTATTATTATTATTATTATTATTATTATTTTCTTTTTACTGGATAAATGTTATGAAAGATTTGAACTGTGCAGTAAAATTTATAATTGTATGCCTTTTGGTTTCCGTGAATTGTATGTTTCTTAAAATGCCGATAATTAGTAATGCAGTAATCTACTACTTATTTATTTTCTAAGAAGATTTCCAAAGTAAACAACAATTTAAAAAATTTCCTGGCTTGGTCTCGATTGCAAAAAAAAATCATCACTGTGTAAATTTAGATATGTAAATCTAGATCTTAGGAAAAGTGTCTTTGATATATATAATTGTGAGAAGTTAAAACGCTTATACATATCTACAAACAGTCGCTGTTAAACATTAAAATGAATTGAACGTAGTAATTGAAATTTTTCGCATTTGTCTATCTTATTGAAAAAAAGTTTTAGTATAAAATATTAAAAATTATCTAAAACTTCTAATAAATATTTAAAATTCGATATAAATATTTCTTAACGACTTCATTACCTCTATTAAACTCAAAACAGTGTACATACCATATCCCACACATACATACACAGCAAACTCTCTGTAAGACAGATTCTGTGTAAGACGACATTATGTCTAATTCCTAAATATTTTCCAATCTCTGAAAATTCGTTGACATAGAGTAAAAAAGTTATCTAAGGCGGAAAATTTTCTCGACACCGATAGATAATTAACAGAGTTTACTGCATATATACGTACATAGTGTGAAGGTCCAAAGTATGTACAGCCAGATGAAAAGTTTGGAGCACATAAGGGTAACTATGTCCACACCCATGTAACTATGTCTCTACGAATCACAGTTTTTGTTGAATTGCGAAAGAAATGCATGACGTCATAAACGGCAGATGGAAAACTATTTGGGATATGAACATTGACTAGGATGAAGATGCCAAAATTTCCACACGGTATATTGATGCACGGAGGCATGTTCCATGGAGTGATCATATCACGTCGTTGTTTTACTATTATGTGGCACAGCAGTAACGATTTCATATGTTCACTATGAAAAAAATCCGTTAAATTTACGGCAAAATCTGCAGTAAAATTAGATGTATTTTTTTTAATACATCTAATTTTATTACAGGTTTAGTGGAAAAAAAACTGATGGCAGTAGCTTTCTACGTAAATTTAAAGGTTTTTTTTTCTTTAACAGTGTTGTTAGGCATACCGTCCTTGAATATTGCTGTATGTGCTTTATCTTTGGAACGATGATAACAATATCCATGCTTACAATACGTTACCGGTGTTACTGTTATGTTACTAATGTTCGTGCATTCTTCGAACTGATGTGGATATCTATTAGCATTTTCCTCGAAAACTTTGTCATAGAGCTCTAGTTTTTAGAGCATATTTTTGTCACATACGCCAAACGAGGAATCTGTCTGGGGAGATTTTATGCGAAATTTATGAAAAATCACGTATTTAAATTGATCCTTAAAAAATTATTACAATATTAGAGACAAAGGTTAATATTTTTTTATAAATTATCTTAACTTCTTTTACGTGCACAAGTTATTTCTTCTTAAACAAATCAGATCTCACCAGTGGCTGAGAGGTTCTGATTTCTAAGCTGATAGACGAGAGGTGCTGCGTTCGAACACTATCGCGACCCTCGGAGTAATTATTTGGAATTTTCTTTTTTTTTCTTCAAATTTTAAATTTCTATGAATAAATGCGGAATAGCCTCCTAAGAAAGATGTCCCCTCACACGGAAAGCACTACTCTTGGGTATATATCCCCCATGTAAATAATTGGTTGTCCTGAACAACATCAAGTCCTGTATGAAAACACCTTGATTTCAAGATTTACATTAATATTATTAAAATATATTCGATGGAGTAAAAAAAAAGAAAATAAAATAGTAAGTAGATGCAGCTGAAAAAAACCTTAAACATCTTATTTATATTTCCAAGTTTTCATATTTTCTTGCAACTAATTTATTCGTCTAAAATCTTGCGCTTTCAGATGCTTAAAAATAAAATTCTGTTTGCATTTTATTTTCATCTGCATATAAAATATTTTTCTATCCATATTAAAAATGCTTCTTGCTAAATTGAAGTTATTTTTATAGCAATAGGATATCTCAAAATAGTTCTTTACTTTCGTTTCTCAAAGATTCAAAATACAAGGTAAGCAGATTTACCCGACTGTAGACGTAAATCGACTTTTTTCATTTCTTTCTTATTGTTATCTGAATCACTTGATCAAAATAGGTTTTGTTAAAAAAAAATAATACAATAGCAAACCAAATAGAAATCCATGTTTGAATATGTTCTTTTATCACTCGTACAACAAAATATATACTGACAGTCCTGACATATTTTTGCTCTTATACTTTAAGAGTAACTACATGTAGTCCATTATTTTTTTCGACTTTTTCATTTCTTTCTTAAAGTCATCTGAATCACCTGTCAAAATAGGTTTTGTTAAATAAACATCCTACAATAGCAAACAGTGCAATTTCCTGGAAATCCATGTTTAAATATGTTCTTTTATCACGCATACTACAAAATAAATATTGACAGTTGTGACATATATTTTTCCTCTTATACTTTTAGAATAACTACACGTAGTCCGATATAAATATATTTCCAGGAATGACTTTGCGTACTATTTAATTTACCTTATAATTATGTTAGTTTTTCATACAAAAAAATTTCTTGAAATCTTGGATTTTTTACTATTACAGAATGCTGTTGTTATAAGTAGATGAAACACAGTTGTAAGCCAAATTAAAAAGGACGGTACAAGTAATCTTAATTAATTTCTGTCAATGGAATTCCGCTTGAAATTGTTGTATATTTTATAAATTAGTTATCACATTGCTAAATAAGCTTAGAACCAAGAGAGTAAAAAATGTCCGAGCCGGAGATCAAACCCGGATCTCTTGGAATAGCACTCCGAAAACACGCCCATTAAAGCTTCGAGGCTGCAAATGCATAACAAAATGAAATCGTTTGTTGTGCTCTACAGTTTGAGCAACGAGTACAATGCCTATGTTAGCATTTCCTACTCACATATTATGGTAAGGCTTCAATTCCAAAATAAGATGAAATTGTTTTGGTAGAGCACTTGATACATTATTTCAGTATCACCAGGTTCGATCCCCGGCATGGACATACAGTAAAACACCGCTAATTGGGACCCCCTTAATCCGGATCTCCGGAAAATCCGGATCGGTTTTGTAATTTTCTTTTCAAGTTTACGAATCGATTTGTCTAATTTCCATAACATTAGCTTGTTTCATCGTCGTATTCTGAATTAAAAAAAAACTTTTTTTCTGAAATCTTTTTGGAAGAATATCTTAAGCTTTCTTATTTAAACTACACCCAGCGAACTACTTATGTTTAAGCGGATGCATGACCTTAGGGATCGCAAAAGGTATAGAAAACTGGCACAGCAAAAAATTACAAATTTTTTTTATTAAAAAGTAAACATTTTTACTGTCTGTAAATATTCAATAAATTTAACATAAGTGTGATTTTCTGTAAGTACGTTTTATTTTATTTAATTTTTTTCCTAATTCTCCGGATAATCTGGATTTTTGATAATCCGTATTGGGTCTTGTCCCAATTAATCCGAATTATCGGGGTTTTAATGTATTTCAGTCTGTTGGTTCTACGTTTTTTTTTCGTAATGTGATATCCCCGTTATTAAATATTAAAGAATGTTAAATTAAACTCTCTGCATATCTGGAATTGCGATTGGGCGGCATCTAGCCTCACCATATTCGACACCTCATTTCATCATTTAAACTTTGGTGGTTACTGATGTTAACTGTTTCAATATGAATTCAACCGATTGCTTAAAAATGCAAATTATAAGTATATACATGTATAAAACACTGTATGGCCAAAGGTTAATGTCCACTTGCGGTTTTTGACGTTTTGTTGAATATCTAGAAAAATACATGTGGAATGTGGAATTATCCTTAATGTCCAGATGTGTAATCAAATCAGCATATGTCATATATTACAAAACTTTTTTTCCCAAAACACCATAGGCGACCAACAACAAATTGAAAAAAAAAAAAAAAAAAAAAAAAAAAAAAAGAATATCTTTTGGATAATCCTGTCAAAAGTAACGTAGCAAAAGCGTTCAAAAATGTAGCAAAACAAGGTTCGTTTTAGAAACTATCAAAATCAACATTGCATACAACACCCTGTAATAAAAATTTAAAAATAAAAACTATTGTAAGTATATGAACAGGTTTATTAAATAACTTTGCACTGCGCTTGCGAAAGTATGACAGAAATCAAAGCATAATTTACATAATGTACTAGCTAATTATATAGAACAAATTTTGTGAATGTCTCTAAATATAGCTAAAAAATTGTGAAAATTGTTGTCGATAGAATAAGCTCAAAATCCGTTATTTTTAAAATGAAGCAAAAAGATGAAGATCTGTATCCAAATGTAGTAGTACGGGCAATATGACGTACGCTATACCGAAAATAATCAATGGCTTCATGGATACAGCCCCTCGTCTTTTTTATTCCTTTTGGGAACAGCGGAATTTAAGCTTCTTATTAGATACTTTTTAAAAATTTCAAGCTATGTCTTTTAAACTGTCACAAAAGTTGCTCAATGTATATATTCTCTTTACACACCATGAGTTCCAGGATACTTTTTTATGTATTTTTCTAGACATTGGACAAAACGTCAAACATTACAAGTGGCCTGTCATCTTTGGCAACAGCGTGTATATATATATATATAACCATTAAATAATACTACAAAATGACATCCATGTCGGAAAAGTTCAAGATTGAGTATCATGCCACAAGCAGTTTATATTAAATCCAGAACAATGCTCATTAATTAAAAAAAATCACTAAAGACTATTAAAACCACACCTGATCGAATACAAATAAAGCAGTAAGTAAGATTAAAAAATATATATCATAATTATTTTTGTCAAAAGGTTAATTTTGAAATCACGGAGTGCGCAGGAAATTCATTTTAAATAATGCAGGGTCACTTAACTGAATATACTCAAACCTAACGAGAAAATGAAATTTAATGTACTGAAGTAGAACAATAATCGATAAAAATGGAATTTGTAACTCATTATCACGGAGCAGTATTACGTGATCAGAATTAATGTAGGATTAATTTCTCAAGTAGACGTTATAAGACTAATTATGAGCTCTAAGGCAAGTTCCTACCACGGACCGACTAATCGTAAACAAAGAAAATAAAAACCCTGAAACAAATCAAGCAATTTGTACACATTCAACCTTTACATACATTAAGTCAAAGAACGAATCACGTGAGTAAAAAAAACATAAATTTTTAAATAGGTATTTTTAAATTATATAAAAATTATAAATTTATATCTCCAAACCCACGCACATAATTCAATTACAGTTTATATATGATATGTGTTTGTTACTTGAAATTATGAATAATAAAAAAATAAATATAAAATCAAATCGAAAAATATTATTATTTTCTTTATTTTAAATACACGGAATAGAATTATATTTTTTAAACGTTTTCATTGATATTATTTATGTTAAATGATTTTCTACTTTGTAATATAAAAAAATAAAGAAATAAATTTAAAAAATAGAAGTAAATCCTAAAGGGAACTGAAAAAAACCTTATTAAAAGCTCTAACATTCTTCTCTAAAAGAATCAAAATGCATGGTAAGTAATTTTACCGTAATATAAAAATAAATCGACTTTTTCGTTTCTTTCTTATTGTCATTTGAGTCAGTTGAGCAAAATTGGATTTGTTAAAAATATACCTTACAATAGGAAACAGCGCCATTTCCTGGAAATACATGTTTGAATCATCACGGGTGTGACATATATTTTTCTTCTAATACTTTAAGAGTACCTGCACGTAGTCTTTTTTTCTTTTCAGGAATGATTTCGTCTACAATTCTAGTTATTTCATTTTTCCGTGAATACTTCAAACAAAAATCATTAAAATACAAATATTTAAAAATGTTTTGTTTTACACAGTTGCTACCGTGGTACACTGTTAAAAATAAAGGTGACAAAGGTGACAGTTGCATTTGGCTCCCAGAGGTGAAAGGTGTTACCATTTGACACCCGCGGACTTGAAAATGTGTTAGGGGTGCCGTTTGATCTCTCATTGGGTGATTCACGCTAATTAGGGTGCCGCGCAATGCATAATGTTGGAAGAAATTCACCCCTTAGTCATTTGCGCATGCTCTGTGACGCGTATCCTTGCCCTTCAACTCGCCTTCACTGATGGATCAAAACAGATATGGAAATAAAAAACATGGAAATAAAAATATGGAAATAAAAAACATTCCAGAAATATTAGAATACAGTATTGTAGAAAATAAATAAATAAATAAATTTAATCCATTTGTAGATTTACTATCAATATATTATAAATTTCATTGAATCCATTTTAATTAAAACTTATTTTCATGTTTAAATGTGTTTTGCACTGCATAAATATTTACATTAGGATCCTAATTGTAACACTTTGCTCTGTGAAATTTTAATCATAGTGATTAAAAACAATATAATTATATTGTTTAAATTTCCACTTTCCTTGTGTAATGTATTTCTTTACGAAGTCATAGATTTGATGCACATATAAATATTACCGTATGTGGCATAATTCAAGTATGCTCCAAGTAAATTCTTCTAACTTGAATGCACATTATTATTGTTATTATTATTAACATATTATTCGAAACACAAGATTATTGTACGCATAAATTTTGAAGTATGTAAGTTGATTAAATTATGAGACGCGTAAATACTTTCTTTTGATACATACGAAACCTGTATTCATATCTTTCATACCCATATTTATCACACTCCTAGTTTTCGCTTTGCGCTACCAGAAGCAGACTTACAGATTAATACAGATTACATTCTGCTTGCAAGTTTGATATACAAGGATATAAGAAATAAGGATAAACATATAGTGATTCATCTCATCCTACACTGTAAAAAAAAAGGGTCGATCTACTAAAAAAACTTTAGTGATCCTTGTAATTACTAAAAAATTTTTAGTAATCTTAGTCGGTTACTAGAAAATCTGTAAGAATTACTAGAAAAAAGTTAGCAACGAAGAGAGTTAATAGTTTTATGTTTTTAATAACTATTACTAAAACTCACTTGGTGTGGCCTTGATAGCATAGTGGTTATAGTAACGGACTCCAAGATGAAAGGTCCCGTGTTTGATACTGGCCACGCCAAATACGCCCCGAATGTATGTAGTGTAAGTACTCGTTAGTAAAGGGATTATGAAAATCCTGTCACAGCAGTTAGCAATGTTTGGTGCTGCCATCTCTTGCAGTTTTGCCGAAAATCTTCCGCTTCAGAAGTCTGGATGCAGCTCGAAGGAACCTCCTGCCCTTCGGGCGCACGTAATGGTTATTAAAAATAATTTTGGAGCTATTACTAAAATTTCCTTTGTGGCTCATACAAAAAACTTTTAAGTTAGTTATGCAAAAAATTCTTTTGTTCAGTTTACAAAACAAATGCTTGTTTCACTTGCAAAAAAAAGTTTGTAATCGTTTTTTTTTTTTTTTTTTTTTTTTGTTTTTTTGTTTTTTTTTTGTTTTTTTGTTTTTTTTTACAGTGTAGGACGCTTTAGGTGTTAAACCAATAATTATTATAAACTTTAAGAATTTTAGGTGTTTTGTTTCAAGAATAATCATAAAACGGAATGGTTTCAATGCTTTCGTCTGTCATATACAATTATTGCATGTTACATATTTCGTAAACAAATAAAGTTTAATTTTTCAATAATTTTAAATGTTAAAATAAAACTTTTATTAAAAATGTAAGGTTAGACCATATAATATTGATTATTATCGTATTTTTTTTTTATTCAGTCAATCGATTATTTTAAGCACTTTTATTCTTCGAATTCGACGATATCGACTCGCTAAAGTAAACTTTTAAGAATTCTCGCAGTTTAGGTGTTTGCTTTCAACGATGATCATATAATAAAAAGACTGCAATATTTCAGCGTTTGATATGCATCCATTAGTTTAAAAATTTTATGCATATGCTTATTACTTACATTCATATTTATACTAGTCTTTGCTTCATACCATCAGAAAAAGATTTAGACAATACAGATCACTACTGATCACATTCTCCAAATATGACAAATAACGGATATACAAGTAGTGGACCATCTTGGGATGCTATATGAGTAAAACCAATCATTTTTATAACCTATTAAAGATATCATATATTAGATTTTTTGTGCCACGGATAGTCATATAATGAAAAAAATGCATTAATTTCGTATTTAAAACACGATCATGAACTCAAAGCTTTTCTTCTCATAATCATTATCCAAATTCATATTATTCCTAGTCGTTATTTCACACCATCAGAAGAAGAAATAGATACTTGTTAATCACTACCAACCATATCACCAAATAGGACAACTTAAGGATATATAAGTAGTGGATTATATCACTCCAGGAGTCTATACCGGTAAAACCAAAAATTATTCTAAATTTCTAAGATTTTTAGGACTTTAGATATTTAGTTCCAGGGACAACCATTTAATGAAACTATGGCAATTCTGTAGACAGTATCCTTTGAAGTCACTGAAGCAGTATTTATGAAATAAATTACGAACTGTGAGACATATCAGGGCCAATGAAAATGACACACTATGCTGGCACACTACCTTTCCTCAATGGTAGATTTAAGAATCAAGTGACTCAGGACGTGAGATACGAAAATGAGATACGTATAACTCACGAATAGCTTGTCTTTTTTGTTAGATCGAAGTAAGTGCTTTTAAAAAAGGAAAAGCATATGTATTTTGTAAGGAAACAATTGAATTAGCTAAAAATCAACGGACAAATTTAGCAAAAAATATCGGAACAAACGAATTTTAAAGAGCACATAATTAGAAAGACGTAGGGAAACATCCCCAGTAATTGGCAGGCACCAGTGATTGGCACATCCTACAAAAAAGTCCTAAAATAAGATTTATATCTAGTCTTTTAGAAATGCAAGACCATATACCAGATATTTGATCATTTACTTTACAGATTATAAATACGATTTATGCTACTAAATGACAATAGTGCCTAGGAAAGAGAAACAATTATGGCTTGTATCAAATTAGCCATTTTTGTTGCAAATGATTCTTCTCTGGTTTAAGAAAGGCATGCATTTCAATTTATTATTATCTGATTTATAGTATATTTTAAATTTTAATTGACAACAGTTTTGTTTAGTTGAAAATGATTACTTTAATTGCGTAAAAATCTAAGTGCCAATTACTAGTGATTACAGCAACTTTTTATAAATATATTTTTATAAAAATACTTTTTTCAAATATTTTGCTTTTGTGGCAAAATAGATGCACAGATATGCACTCTTTGATTTAAAAATATTTGCAAGTAAATATTTTATTTCTTGGTAATGAAAAATGAAGTAAGTTTAAAGACAAATCCTTAATGTGCCAATTACTTGGGATGTTACCCTACATTTTTTTAATGATTTCGTTATAGAATTACCGGAAAATTTATAATTTAACATATAATTGGCAATTATTGCATTACATACTAAATAACGCATGCATTTTTACATGTTTTAATAAACTACTATTTTATCGATAGTGCAAAAACCTCACGCATCAAGACATGCATATTTTCATTATTCCATTTTTTGTGTTTTTTTTGTATATTATTTTTATTTTTATTTTTATATTTTATTACATTTTTTATATTTTATTTTCATTTTATAAGACCCAAATGATTTAAATTGGACTACAAACTAAAATTCGTGTCCGTCTCGTGTGTGGAAGTAAAATTCGAGTTTATAAACACTGTCATTATGTTTCAGCCGTTGAAATCACGTAATATCTTACAGTTTAAAAAAAAGGTCGATCTACTAAAAAAACTTTAGTGATCCTTGTAATTACTAAAAAAATTTTTGTAATCTTAGTCGGTTACTAGAAAATCTGTAAGAATCACTAGAAAAAGTTAGCAACGAATAGAGTTAATAGTTTTATATTTTTAATAGCTCTTACTAAAACTCAGTTGGTGTGGTCTTGATAGCATAGTGGTTATAGTAACGGACTTCAGGCTAAAAGGTCCCGGGTTCGAAACTTGCCACCGCCAAATACACCCCGAATGTCTGTGGTGTCTCGTTAATAAAGGAATTATGAAAATCCGGTCGGAGCAGTAAGGAATGTTTAATGCTGCCATCTATTGCGGTTTTGCCGAAAATCTTCCGCTTCAGAAGTTTGGATGCAGCTCGAAGGAAGCTCCTCCGCTTCGATTGCATGTAATGGGTATTAAAAGTATTTTTGGAGCTATTACTAAAATTTGCTTTGTGGCTCATACTAAAAACTTTTAAGCTAGTTATACAAAAAATTCTTTTGTTCAGTTTACAAAAGAAATGCTTGTTTCACTTGCAAAAAAAAGTTTGTAATGGTTACTAAAAAATTCTGTGGAATACAAATTTACTATGAAATTTTTAGTAACCTCTTGAATTTTTTTTTACAGTGTAATTTTAATACTTTGTCTAATGTATAGTTAAGTTTGCTCCGCATAATCTCACCCATGGTTATTTGAACCCATGGTTATTTGAATAGAATATAATAGATATAGCAAAATTTAATATGGCAACATTTTGTTTCAGTTCGTTTAAGGTAAATATAAAATAAGAACAGATAATTAATACTGAAAAAAAACGAAAATGTTCCAAAAAATATTTTAATTCTTACAGAAAAATTAAAATATTAAACACGATGGTCATGTAAAATGAAAAAAAAATGTTTTACATAAAAATAAATAATATTATTTTGAGTTATGACAGTTATATGGTCGGGTGCATGTTATTAAAATAACAGATTTAAAAATCACAGATGAAAAAAAGCCATTTAAACAAGTCGCAATTTCGAGTTCAATGGACAAGGATTTAATCTAACAGCAATTATCCATTTTAAAACAAGCATTGCTTTTAACTTTTTTGTTTCGAAAAATTGTGTTCACACATTTTAAATACCTTTATTTTTCGTGTCTGATATAGCTCAAATATAGCTAAAATATCAAATAGATAAAATAAGATATATTACATTTAACATTTCCCAAACTGTTTTGTCCTGTACAAATATTTATAAACAATATCCTTGTTGCTTTTACCTATTCAATTTGGAAAAGTATCAAATTTATTTGGTAACGCTTATTTCTCGAACCAAGTTTCATATACTTAATAAAATATACCTTCTCCGTAAAAAATTCTCAACAAAATTTAGCTTGATTTCTAGTTTTAAAAATTTTAAAATAGTCTTCAAAAATTATATTTTGGTAAGTTGTATTTTCTTTACAAATTGTTCACTTTTAATAAACATCAAAAATGGAAAAAAATGTAAAAATATACATTATTTTATTATATACAGTTTGGTTCTAAATTAATGGTACAAACTTTAAAAAGGTGATCGTACACATCAACACAAACAATATTAAATCTGAAATTAAGGGTCTCAAACGTCTTCAGAAGAAGGTAGGTAACGTTAAATTAAAAGTCCATAATTTCAAATGAGTATAAAAATTAAAAAATTTGGTGAATTCGATTGCGGTTAAACTATTCCTTATATTAATATTGTCTTTAAAAATAAATTTTTATGATGACGTTCAAAAAGTTCTGATAGACGGAGCTTTAAATTTGGAATAAAAACAACTTTCTTTTTTTTTGATAACGAACAACTTAAATTTTGAGCTCTAAATCTGAACAGTTGTTAATAGTTAAGTAGCGTTAACTGAACTGTGTTCACGATTGGGGGAAGATTCAAATTTCAATTTATGAACACAGTTTATTTTGCGTTGATTAATCACTCCTAAAGATTCAGATTTTGACCTCATCATTTAAATTTAAGTCCAAGCTTTTGAACGCATTCAATAAAATAGAAAAATAGCGGTAAAAAATAATTGATTGTTATTCCAAAGTCTAAATGGCTCCTCCGACATCTTTAAAATTAACGTCGTCTTTAAAATTTATTTTCAATAAATAACTGACATCAAGAATAGTTTTAGGGAAAACTACAAACGAGTCGTGAAATTTTCAGTTTTTTATAATAATTTGTAATTTTCGAACCTAAACTTTAATAACGCCTATCTCCTTTGGATGACGTTTATGACAATTAGTTTCTGTCATTTATGACATAGTTTCTAACGTTTGGGACAACTTTTCTTGATGTCTACTATCACCCCTTAAAATTTGTACCATTAACTTAGAATCCCATCTGGATGTATATATATATAATCTTTCTAATATGTTGCTATATATATATATATAGCAACATATTTTAGTATATATATATATATATATATATATATATATAATCATCCAAAAAAATGCTTTTTTACAATGAAGTAGTTTTTATTTTTCAATGATATTATTTAATACAAGTAATTGAGAGTAAGTATCAAATATCAAGTAAGTATACAAGTATTCAAAGCAATTTTTGACAAGTAATGATAATTTAAATGCGCGCGATTGTAATAAAGAATATGTTTCAGACCTAAAGAAAAAAGATAAGGAATACAAGTAATAAATATTAAAAAATAGAAAAGGGGGAAATAGCAAAAGTAATTGTAAAACAGCTTATTTTATCACTCATTACTTTAAATTTTATGATTATATTTTGTAATAATTAACTGTATTAATTACTTTCTTATTAATATCTTCTGTCATTTAATGGCATTTTTTGAGTCCATATACATTTTGAGGCCTGAATGTAATATGAATAACTTCTTCTTTATCTACCTTTTATTTTAAATCTTATAACGCTCTGAATATTTTATATCGCATTACCAGTAACAGATCATAAATTGCTAAAAAGGAAAACACTCGTTAAAATTATCTATGCCATTTCTTCGCTATGTTCTTACTTTTCCAGTGTTTATCTGAATTTATATTTATAACAGATAATTAACGATAAGTAAATTTGTGATGTTTATCATTGTAAGAATGCCGATATAATTCCCTGCACAATGTTCCCACATTTGGCCTATTCTTTAATCAGGAATAATGAATTAAAACAAGAAATGTTTGAACAGCATGTATATATATATAGCCTAGCATTTATAAATACGCATATTACATATATGTCTATGCATTTATTTATACAATAACATATATATTACGAGATATATGTTATTGTATAAACATATTTGTATAAACTCAATTTCATATAGAGAGTTAAGTTACAACTGCACATTGTGCTACATACACAGGCAATATCAGCTAATGGTGAAACTTAAAAATTCAATTATCTCAAAACACTGTTTATCAACAGTTTTCCCCCGATAGCTTTTGAACAAATTAATGGATTTGTCTGTGTCATTTTAATTACATAATTCAGCATCTATAAGTTTTAACTGAAAAAGTAAAGATTTTTACATTTTTTTTTGTTATTTTTATTATTTATTTTTTTTTTTTTTAGGCTTAATCGAGAGACAATAGAAGAAGCAGTCAGTAAAAAGAAATTCTCATTTAAATATATTAGATCTAGACTTCAAAGTGCTTTTAAAAAAAAAATGCGCAAAATGAATTTTGCGTTACAAAATAAATAAAAATGTGGCAGTGTATTATAATATTTTGACAAAATACTTTTATTATTATTACTTATTGATAATATGTAATGGCATGATTTTTCGATATATGCTATTTGGAATTGTGTGTGGCACTATTGCACACGTGGGTAATAACGCCATGCAAACAAAACTATAAAATAATATTGACTAATTGCACGAAAATCATACAATTCTAAAGTTACAAACTTTACAGCCTTTGAAATTGAGAAAATTATCTTACTTAGCACTTATTGTCGTATCGGGATACAGTAATAAACATTTGATATTTTATTTTTCTGACATGAAATAATTAGCAGCACTTACTTTTTATTTTTAGTTTTCAAATCTAAAATTAATGATCTTTCTTGCATAAAATAATCATAATAATAAAATAAATTTAAAATATGACACGGAAAAAAATCAACCGATGTAATACCAGTGAATGGTGTTATTACCCAACTATACAATTTGCATAGAGTACTTTTAACTACATTTTACCTCGCAAACACATCCAAAATACCCCAGAACATTTCTAATGTGCATGAAATACACTACAAATGTATGTTATATACAACCTATTTCCTAATAAATATATCTCCTTATTATCACAAAACTTACCTAGCAAATTTTACATAAGGAGTTGACTCTAAAGTGCTTATTTAACGATAAGGTTTACCATGTAACAAATGAACTTTTAGGAGTTGTTTGTGTTTCAGATAATCCAAAGGCTTTTAGCATAGAGCCTGTTGTTCATTTTCCGGTATTCCTTCATAAATACTCTTAATATTAACACGTTATTTACCCTGCAGTTATTACCACAAAACATTTTATTATTTATTTATCAGTTGCAATTTCAGACAAGCGAAAGCCATAAAATATTACAATGTATTCTAGAGAAGTTTTTAAAATGTGTCTTTAAGCGTTTGTAAATTATAATTCTGATAAATTGTTAACCACTTTAACTAATCAACATCTTTGAAAAAAAAAACCTAAAATAATGTCTATAATTTCGTGTTTTTTTTTTTTTTTTTTTTTTTTTTTTTTTTTTTTTTTTTTTTTTTACATAATTTTAAATTTTTTATCACCGGTTTATCAATACAAAAATTTTGGCCGAATTGATTCATTTAAATGATTGGATTAATTAATGGCAAATTTATAATAAAAATTTACTGGTGAAAATAATAAATCATGATTGGAATACGGGTAATCGTGCGTAATAGGGATAATACGTGATCGGAAAATTTGCCCGGCAAATTAGGGAAGCAATTAAAAGCACAAATAGGGTTTGTTAAATAATATAGTTGAAGGAATTTTTGATTAATTTTCTGTAATCTAATTATGTAATGTGTATTATTCGCAGATGGAAAATATCTGGTTTATTTTAGGTAGTATACTATTTATAAACGCTTCAAATTTATGATGCATGTACAAATTTATGACATAATAATCATTTTAAAAGTGGGTTTAAAATATGTCGTAATTCACTGCTTGTAAATATGAAAGAGAAAATAATTGTGTTTATTTTATGCATACATTAAAAAAGCTTTATTACAAGCCATCGTTTCTGTTTGATTAAAAAGTGTTTTATATTATGCTAATAAATTGTATTAACAAAAACACATTTCAAAAGTAAATAATATTTACATTTACACAAACAATACAGTTATGTATTATTTCTAAAATCTACAATTGTAAAATCTACAATCTACAAAATGAAAATATCTTACATCCATATGTCAAAATAAATTTACATTATTTAAATTATTCAAATAGAGCTATTTTTACTTTAAACCTTTTAAATCACCTTTTAAAAGCCTCTTAAGTTGATTATTTTGTATTTATCGCTGAATACCTATTTTTCTTATTTACCCAATTAAGCATTTGTATTCTTTACGTAACATTTTATGAAAAAACTACTTTGCCTTTTTATTTATTTCATAAAAAAGCTAAGTATTGAACTAAAAACAGTTAATTTGAAATGATCATTTGTAATAAACCAGAAAAAAAAGACCTTTTCAAACATCAATGGAAATCTTTGAAAATACGAGACTTTAAAAGTATGCTTCATATACTTCAGATATATAATTTTATTAAAAATACAATAAATATAATTCGCATCATTTTTCACAAAAAAGCGTTTATTTCATTAGAGATTAAACAAGTTATATTGTAAATACATACAATATCTATTTAATTTTTTATGCAAAGAGGTTGTATTGAAATGCTTTTTAATAAATGTATATTTATTTAGTAAAATATAATGTTATAAAATAACAGAAACTTTCATAAATAAAATACTAGGCAATGAAGTAAAAGACTTATAAAATAAAATACACTAATAGACACATTTTGTTACTCTTCGGTTTCAGTTTTCAACGTATTAGTAAAAAAAGATTTAATATTCGTGCTTTTCCCAAATGAGTAGCATTTTCAATGATAGATTGTACTTAAGTAATTATAAATCTGACAACTGTGATTGTATATATATAAGGTTTTTAAGAAACACCTCAATGAGATAATTTATATATTCCATATATCCTTATCTAAAATGAAATCTGGGTATTTTATTTTAACTCGGATATTTTTGTGATCGTTAAAGATAAATTGGGGTATTTAGTTCTCTAGTTTTTTCTGGGATAGCTCATTTGGTATCACGTTGGAGGCTTCAGCAAAGACTACTCTGAATCGAATTTTTGTCCGATTATTTTTCACTTATTTTTATTTAAAATTTTTATTTAAAATTATTCATAAGAGAATCAATTGAAATTTATTTAAATAGTTCACATATTTGTAACGATACACTGTCATTTCGCATCCCAAATATATGGATTAAATGGTTAGACAATTTACACGGTAATTATTCAACTAGACCAAGGACAATATCAAATTAAAAAGCGCGTGATACATTTAATTTATTTATTTTCAATAACTCTTTATTCCGATTTTAACGTTCATTGCATTTGTAATTTTCATTTTTCTATTTACATTCTGAGGATGACTCTATTAATTTTTGAGTTGAAATATGTAAATAAAAATGTTTTAATATATTTTAAATGTTTTTGTTACTATATAACGTCTTAGAAGCAAAATGTTTTTTATAATATAAATACGTATATTTTTATGTAGAATATATATTATTAGTATTACGATTTAGTTATTAGTGGACGTAATCAAGACATATTTAGTGTTATTTTTCACATTCATATTTTTCACCTAGTTTGAAAACTTACATCTATTATGGTTAATTTACCAATTAAATAATTATTTTACATGTAAATAATTTATCAATTAAATAGGGGTATTTAGTCTTTTCGTTTCGTCTGGGATAGTTTAATCGGTATCACGTTGGAGGCTTCAGCCAAGACTACACTGGTTCAAATCCTTGTCCGAACATTTTTCACCTATTTTCAAAACTTACATCTGTTATGGTTAATTTACCAATTAAAAGATTGTTTTAAAAGTTAATTTAACATGAATATGTATGCATCGTTTACTTTTTTTCAAAGAATACACTTAACCCTTTATCTACAGACGGTATTTATAACTAACATTAAAATTGCTTATTATAAAATTATTTCAATACGTCAATTAGTTGTAATGCTGTTTAGAATGACATGCAGATATATTACATTATTTTGCTCCAAAACAAGTATTGGTTTCACAAAACGAAAATATTTTTTTAAATGATGATTTTTTTTTGCCTTTGTATGTTTTCAGTTTTCTTGGCGCTGAGGAAGAGGAATGGGGATTTTTCATTTCGGAAATATTTCAATATTTATATAATAGGAACAAGCAAACATATGAATGTTTGTATATTTTAAAATTCTACAAAATACTAAGAAAACAATTTAATATAAAATATCTGAGTGGGGTGAAACATATTGCGCAAAATCCCTGCAAATTAAAATTTAATTAATCCTCCTAAATCCTTCAATCCTTCTAAAATCCTTCAAATATATATTAAATGATTATGTAAATCGTTTAATTTAATTTAAACAATTTACGCAAAGTGCTTTTTTATGTAAAGTTTTCATGAATTCATAATTCCGTAGATAAATGGTTAAGCATATTTAAATAACAGTTCAGATAGTGTGATCGTTAAAATATAGTTTTGTGAATAACGCTCTTAGGTTCGTCCAGCAAGTATCAGTCGTGAGAACATTGGCGTCTTCAGCCAAGGCATTTATGGTTTAATTCTGTCCCGGACATGTAGGGAAGAGTGGGGGATGAATGGAACAGGCGATAAATGGGGGATGACAGAAATTTATATATGTTCACAGCTGCCACCTTTAAACTAATCTTCCCTAATACCTGGATTCGTTTGATCCAGGTTAACGTCATTTCAAACTAAAAAATATATTTCACGAATCTGTACTTATTTAATTTTAGGATTGTTACTGGAACATACTTAATTTCATTTATTTGAAAAAATTCTGGTTCGAAACTCTTTAAACCAGGGTCAAATTAACGCATGTATTACGGATAATCGATGTCAGGTTGGCACCTATGTATGTTCCCCAAACATAAATAATTTGATAACTTACCTGACTGATAGCAGTACTGAGGTCATTAAACAGACATAGTTTCAAAGCAATATCCATAACAGAAGATTATTTACTGTACGAAGTGTATTTTACAAGACCCAAAGTAAGTTTTTCTGTTTAATCCTTTTAGTATTTAGTTGATAGTTAACCTTCTCAAAACTCTTTTTTTAATGATGAAATGATATAATTGCTTGTTATACTTATGATGCAAATGAACAATATTGACAGTGATTATTAAGCTTAATCACTGTTTTAGGTAGATTTCGTATGAAATACTACCTATTGCAATCGCACCAGTTTATCTATCTATCTATCTATCTATCTATCTCACTTTTCTATGGACACGATAACTTCTATAATTTTTCACCAATCTCCACCAAACTGGTACATAAAATCAAAGGGGATAAAATCTCGGCTAAGTTCGTTAATGGGCAAAATCGGACCAAGGGGGTCGGAATAGGGGGCGTTTTTGTGAAAACCGAAAAAACGCCATAACTTCTTAATTAAAGTAGATATCGAATCGGTTTAAAGTTTATATTACTTCTTAGAAATGGACTAAAAGTTTATGCATGACAGATTTTTGATAAATTTAGAAGTGGGCTCAAGGGGCGAAAAAAACAGGGGTTTTGAGAGAGAAAAAATCATAACTTCGTCAATTTTCAAGATATCAAGTCCAAATAAATTTTTTGTAAATGTTCTTAAAATTATCTAAAACTTTTGTACTTAAAAGTTTTTGTTTGGACCAACTTTTGCCGATGAAAAAAATCAAAAACGAATAGAAAAAGGGCGGTGAAAAAAGAGAAAAATCCATAACTCCTTCAATTTTTAAGGTATCAAATCTGATTAAATTTATTTTACATCTTCTCAAAAATATCTACAACTTTTATATTGACAAGTTTTTCATAGGACCAATTCGTATAGCAAAAAGAAATTAAACAACAGTAGGAGTTGGAGAAAAAACCTCAAATCTAAACTGCTTATATTATGACTCATTTTTAAATTCATTTGTGATTTTAAACGCATCCAAATGGTAGATCCTCTTATTTAGAAACTCTATAAAGTGACGCATTGGTCAATTTTTTGATAAAGACGGAATATATTTCAAAAAAGGCTGCCGAAAAGGGTATTTTGAACAGAATTTTCCGAAATCATCGTGACTGTAAATTTAAGGAAGTGTTCAAATAAGAAATTGCGTTTTTTTCTGTGTCGTTTTTAAATCCATTTTTGTTCTCAAACGTATCCAATTTATATTTCCTCTTATTTAGGAACTATTTAATGTGATGCATTGATCGATTTTTTGATAAAGATAGAATATATTTCGAAAAAGGCTACCAAAAAGGGTATTTTGAACAGAATTTCCCGAAGTCTTCGTGATTTGAAAATTTAAGGACGTTTTCACATAGCAAATTGCGTTTTTTATGACTCGTTTTAAAATCCATTTTCGCTCTCAAACGCATCCAATTTAGAGATCCTCTTATTTAGGAGCTATATACTGTGACGCATTGGCCAGTTTTTTGATAAAGATATAATATATTTTTAAAAATGCTGTCAAAGTGAGTATTTCGCACAAAATTTTCCGAATCATTATTAAAGAATTAAGGATGTATTAAAACAACAAATCGGTTATTTTATGACTCATTTTTAAATTCAATTTTTTTCTCAAATGCTTTCAACTGACAATTTTTTGTCATTTAAGAACTGTATAATGTGCTGTTTTGGTCGATTTTTTAATAAATTCAGAATTTATTTCAAAATATGTTGTCAAAATGGGCATTTGAGCTGAATTTTTCTAAAGATGATTCTGATAAAACCAGTTTTTGCAGAAAAATGAAATAAAATTTTGTTCATAAACGGCCAAATGAAGTTATTAAACTGGGTTTATCTCTAATCATTTTTTTTTTTTTTTTTTTTTTTTTTTTTTTTTTTTTTTGAAATGAGCACTCTTTGAAATCTACCTCTATCTATAGGCCCAGCCGACAGGGATTTTTATATAACCATCTGCCTGTGGGGATGAATGGGACAGTGTTTAATACATTGAATAGGGCAGTTTCATTCATTTCCCAGGGCTATTCCATAATAATTAAAATTACATTTTGTCATTAGCTAGAAACCATATGTTAAGAGGAGAAAACGAGGACACTATCGTGTCCTAACCGATGCACCAGAAAAACAATATTTGGAAAAGGAAATTGTAAAAGAAACCGAAACCAAGAAAAATGAATTGCCTGCCTTCAAGAAATATTTTTATTTAATAATTTATCGCTTCATGACGAAGATGAAAGTGATTTGAACATGATTTCAAGTGATATGGATCACTAAGTTTGCAGCTTGGATAATATAATAGAAGACGACTTTCTCCTAACAAAGATATGTGGAAAGAATATTTATCATTACGTTGCTAGGATTTTAATGAAAATTAATGATAACCTCTAAGTACAATTCTTGAGAAAAAATTATAATAATTCCTTATTTTAGGATACCAATCCACCAGAAACCTATTTTGTAATCTGGAGTATATTGTTATGAAACTACCAAAGCCCAGACCTCTGGGAACTCCCAGAACTAAAGGATCATTTCATATTAGCTTCAGTCAATATGTAGTAAAATAAAGTGTATCACCCAGTTTTCAAATAAAATATGTTTAGATTAATTTCTTTTTACCTGTTCCATTCATCCCTACCATGGGGATAAATGGGACAGTATGCATGCATGTTAAAAAAAAAATTACAAAAAAAAAACAAGTGTTTATTGAAATTAGTAAGTCAATAAATTACAAAATGCTGAAATATTTTTAAGTAACATTTTTTAAACTAACAACAGTATACAGCTTAAGTTATTAGTAAAAATGTAAAAATTGTCCCATTTATCCCCACTCTCCCCTATCAGCCACTTGGAAAATTTCCAATTGTTACAATAGAAATGAGCATTACGAAATAGAAAATATATGCTTTTAATTATGATTTTTCATAATTTCAATACATGCATTCACATTTAGAAATATGAAACTCTGTTATTTCATTTTTTACTGGATAAATGTTCATGAATGATTTGAATTGTGGAGTCAAATTTAAAAATATACACTTCATGGTTTCCGTGATCGATATTTTTCTTATAATGCCATTATTTAGAAATGCAGCAATCTATTTTGATTATTTACTTTTTTTCTAAAAGAAGTCTAAAAGAAAAGCGAATAAAAATTCCCTGTTTTGGTCTCAACTGCAAATAATAATCCATCATTGTGTAAGTCTAGATGCATGTTTCTATGGAAAACTGTCTTTAAAAAATATCAAGAAGTTAAAACTTTTTCGGATGTACATATCTATAAACAGTCGATGTTAAACATTAAAATGGATTGAACGTAGCAAACAGGATTTTTCGCATTTCTCAATGCTAGTGAAAAATATTATTAGCAGAAAAATTTACAAAATAATCTAAAAATTCTAATAAATATTTTAAATTCGATATAAATAAATTTAAGTACATACTTATATTAAGTTCTAAACAATGTACGTACCATATCCCCCCATATATATACAGTAAACACTCTGTAAGACAGACTCTGTGTAAGGCGAAACTATGTCTAACTCGTAAATATTTTCCAATACCTGCAAATTCGTAGACATAGAGTAAAATTTGTCTAACAAGGAATGTCCCCATACGGGCATACTCAGAAAAATCTGAAAAAAATACAGAATGTTCTTCTCGTATAGTTATATATGTTTATAAAAAAATTTCGGCGGAACCTCCTTATAACGTCCGTAAAAAAATAATAAAAATTTCGTTTATTTGGCAATTTATCTCCGGTTGGCGAAAAAACGAAATTTTGAAAAATACGCTTTTACGCTTCGAATACTTTTTAAAGAAAAAACTTTCTATGT
Source organism: Maratus speculifer (assembly GCA_964019185.1). NCBI lineage: Eukaryota > Metazoa > Arthropoda > Arachnida > Araneae > Salticidae > Maratus > Maratus speculifer. The sequence continues at coordinate 422,441,426 of OZ025290.1, read as the reverse complement.
TCAATTTATTTAAATAAGTTTAGTTTAAGTAATTTTAGTTTTGCATTTTTACTTTACTTTAAGTGTAATTTTGTCATATACGTTTATATGTACTTATAACAAAATGAAATTAATATATTTTATCATTTAAAACACAATTTAAATTGATTAAAATTGTTCCAAATTGAAAAATACACTGTTAAAAATCTGTTGCATTTTGTTGCAACGCACTCCCTTGCTTGTATAGAAAACGGTTACTTGGCCGTGAAATGGAGCTTTCTCATTGGTTGGAATAGAGATATTATATACAAGCCTTGCTGCAAAATGCAGCAGATTTTTAACAGTGTATCACAAGCTACAACACCGCTAAAAATCTGTACCATTTTCTGCAGCGTCACTCCACCGCTTTTATAGAAAACAGTCAATTCACCGTGCTATGGAGCATTCTCATTGGTCAGAAGAGAGATATTCTATAAAAGTAGTGGAGTGACGTTGCAGTAAATGCTGCAGATTTTTAACAGTGAAGTCAATTAAAATCAATTTTCAGATTCGTTAAAATCGCCTGCTTTTGGCGAAGAAATGCACTGCTCGCCAAATTCAGCTAGTCACGCCAATTATTCGAAACTATTTTATTTTTTTACATATCTAATAATGTAATTCCGCCGCTAATTTTCACTGATCCTTTATTACCTACATGAGTAGTTTAATTCGTATTTTTTTCAAAAAATTCTGAATATGCCCCCAATGGAGACCTTCCTTGTAAGATGGAAAACTTTCTTGACCCCGATAGATACGGCGTTAAACAGAGTTTAATGTATATATATATATGATTACTGTCGCATGATTACAGCCCAAAGTACGCAGAGCTAGGTGCCCAATTTGAAGTACATATTCGTACATATATTTTCATATATTACATGAAAATATTACTGTATAGAAAAATAAACCATGAGAGAAAACGTGTTCTGATTCACCCCGTAAGTCTTAAACCTCTGATGTTACAAGCCATTTTTCATTTTTTCATTATGTAGTATAGAAAAAAGTAGAATTTAATGCAAAATATCGTTTACAGGTCTATCATTAATTAAAAATCCCCTCTCTTAGATTTAGAATCAGAAAAATACTGTAGTTATATAACAAGTTTACAAAACGTTGAAAAAATTAGATTTTTGAGAATCCTCTGGAAGTTTTTTTATGTACCACAGTAGTTGTGCAAACATGTGAAAACTGAATTTCCTAACTCTTAATGTTATTACCTTCTTATAAAAATTGGCAACTGAAAATATCATCATATATATTTATAATGAATTTATTTCTATAACCGGGAAATTTCATTCCTATTCACCTCGCTATTCCTATTGACCCCATTTTACGGTATTTTCTTTCAACTACTTTAATCGGCTGAAATTCAGTGCTTTCAGATGCTTAAAAATTAAATTCTGTTCGTATTTCATTTTCGTCTGCATATAAAATATATTTCTATCCACATTAAAAATGTTTTTCTCCAAATTGAAGTTATTTTTATAGCAATAGGATATCTCGAAATAGTTCTTTACTTTCGTTTCTCAAACATTCAAAATGCAAGCTAAGCAGATTTACTATACAAAAAAAAAAAATAAATAAATAAATCGACATTTACATTTCTTTTTTATTGTCATTTGTATCACCTAACCAAAATAAGTTTTAGTAAAAAAAATTCCTACAATAGCAAACAATGTCATTTCCTGGAAATCCATGTTTGAATATGTTCTTTTATCACGCGTACTACAAATAGCGACAGTTCTGACATATATTTTTTCTCTTGTACTTTAAAAGTGACTACACGTTGACATTATTTTTTTTTCAGAAATGATTTCGTCTACACTTTTATTTATTTCTTATTTATGTTAGTATACAAAAAACTTTTTTATATGGAATTATTTTGGATTTCTTACTATTACAGAATGGCATTATTATAAGTAAGTAAAACACAGTTGTAAGAGAAATTAGAAAGGACGGTACAAATAATCTTTATTAATTTTTATCAATGGAATTTCTCCAAAAAATTTTAATATTTTTTTAAATTAGTTATCTTATTGCTAAATAAGCGTAAAACCAAGAGAGTCAAAAATGTCCAAGCAGGTGATCAAACCCGAATCCCTTGTAATAGCGCTCCAAAAATTCGACCATTTAAGCTACGAGGGTGTAAAAGCAGAGCAAAATAGAATCGTATGTTGTGCGCTGCAGCTTAAACAACGAGAACGCTGCGCAACTTAGCATTTCAAGTTCGATCATCGGCATGGACATTTTTCAATCTGTTGATTCTACGTTCATTTAGTAATGTGAAATCTTTGTTATTAAATATTTAAGAATGTTAAATTAAACTCTCTGCATACTTGGAATTGCAATAGGCCTCTAGTCTCCCCGCAATTCATTAACTCATTAATGTAAGACGAAATTCAAGAATAATAGGAAATTAAAGAAATTTTGTTTTCGTATTATTTTATAATTTTACCATCGCAATGGTTAACATTTCGCACAGAAGAGGAACCTATTTATACCAATAATTTTTTGTTGTATTTGCCTTAATTAATGACAGAGTTTTAGAGTTTTATCAAGCTGAAGAGTAGTATAAGAAATTAGTGGTACCAATAGTTTCCACATCTGCGCCAGTCCACCATTTCCATCGTCATCATATGTTTTAAAGACTTATCTAATAATACATAATTAACTGACGTAAATGTGTTCTGGCCATTAATAAAGATCGGAACCTTTGTCTTGAACAAAATATTCCTTAAAAATCTGATACATTTTGATATTTATTAATTCGTAGAATAATGAATATATATTAGCAACCCTTGTCTTTTAAGAAAGAAACAACATTGATGTCACACCCACCTGCGATATTTGTTCAACATTCCCTATGTATGTAATATCTAAAATTAATATAGATTATATTTTAATCGCATATCTATTCACAAATTCCTTTTTTTTGTAAATTTTTCTTCAGAAATGTTATATCAAAATCAGATCTAGAACATAAATGTATGATATAAGGTCATTAGTTTGCAAATGCATGCCAAAAACAACAAGACAAATGTTTAAAATTTTATATTTTTTGTAAAATTTAAGTTATTTAAATACAGTAAGTTTAAACTTAGTTCCGAAATTGCACTTTAATAGCATTATTTAAACACAAAAAAGCGAGAAATTATATTTTTATTTATTCGACTGTGAAAAACAAAATGGAAAATAATTATAACGCAGTATGCCACCTGATAAATTTCCTTTACGTTTAAGCATAATCTAATGTGAAATTCCTGCTGTATGTACTAAGTAAAAAATATGGATCCACATTATGTTTCTTATAAAATGCTATACTTTTCATGCAACTGAAAAATAAGAATTACACTTATTTAGCTCACAGGCTATCAAAACCTGAAAACTTATGTGCCCGTCCGTTCTGTATGTACGTGCGTATGTGCGTAACACGATAACTCGTGATAAAAATAACCGATTCACTTGAATTTTTTATGTATGTATAGGGGGAAATGGGGCACATTGATACTTGGGGCACATTGATACACTCTCTGTACAGCACACAGGGTCATTACAGGAAGATTCACAACAGCTCTAGAAGGTGATACTAGTGAAATTAACTACATACAGAAAGTTTTGGAATGATTCAATAGTTTGATGAAATGGGATGGGTGATTAATTGTTTTTGTAGCTCAAAAGTAAATTTGAGATGTACAATTGAAATGGTATTATACAACTGTTCCAGTATTTTCAACCGAAAAGAATACCCTCCCTGGCAAGTAAAGCTACTCTCTATCAGTTCCTCATTTTTTATTGTTAGATAAATTATGAAGTGTTGGATTTGAGACTCATTTTATTCAAAATGCCTCTATGGGGCACACTGATACAGTCTTTGTCGGGGCACATTGATAAAACCTATATCCTTTTCTAGTTCATTTTTTCATTACCTTTTATTTTTTTCTTTTTACCTAAACTCCTTAATTTAACCATTTTTCGTCAAACATTTCTACTAGTAGTTTTTATTGAAGTAAAATAGCTGTAATTTCTTTATATTAGAACATTTTATAGTATTTTTGCAAACAGAAGACGTACAAACTTTCTCAATATCTAGTACCAGTAGAATTAACAAAAGAAATGGTCGGCTGCCTGGCAAGTCTCAAATTTATATCGATTCTCCAGAGGAAAAGTATTATCGACATGAGAAATGTTAAGTAATAGAAACAAGCTGCAGAACAGTACAGGATAATTATATTATAAACATAATTTTAATATAATTATCATTTATTTTCTGTTTGTAAACCGATTTATAAACAGAATACATGGTAATTCTTTCACCTTTCCTAAGAAAGAAGATAATTCTGGAGTTAAAGTGCCACATATGATAAAATTACCACAGCCAACAAACAGACAAGGAACAGCCAGAACATCAGGTCATTATACATTTCATTTTGATTGCTTTAATATCGCTTACAAATAAATTATGTGCGATTTTAATGTGTATAAATGTATATAAAATGGTTTGCTAACTATTTTTCTATGAAAAATATGCATTGGTGTTAATTTGTCTCCATTTTTTCCCAGACGTGTTAAAGTGTATTAATCTGCCCCGGGGATGGGGCACATTGATACAAATTACTTTTTTTGATTTTTTTAAAAATTACATGCAAAAATAGTATATAAAACAACGATTGTACATTTTTATAACACACTACACAGGTTTTGCTGACATCACATAGAAAAATAACTTGAAATTTCTCCTTTTTAGACAACAAAATTTTTTTTGAAAAAAGCTGTATCAATGTCCCCCAGTTCCTCCTATTCTGATAAGGCGTTTCCCTGATTAGTTTTTGGAGTTCATTCGATGTGTATAAGAAGGGAAACATTGGTTAATGACCTTCCCTTTTATTGATATAAATGTTTTTTTCATGCAGAACTATCAGTTTTTTATTAAAATTTAGATATGGGTTAATTTTAATCAGACAAATCAGTAATTAGTATTAGGTATTCATTGGATAAGTATAAAGAGGGGAACAGGGGGAGCTAATGCCCCTCCTCTTAATTTATATAGGGTCAATCCATTTCAAGTGGTCCAGAAATTATTTTTTTGGTCGCTCGATCATTTTTAAAAAATCTGAAATCTTTTGTACAACAACCCTAGCATGACGGAAGTTCAAAATGGCCATTATATTAATTTTACTATTTTTTGTTTGTACATGGCGGCCATCTTTGTTTTATCGTGTTCAGTGATTTTCTCAGATACTAGAATACACAAAATTGTAAATATCTCGTCTTTTATTTTCCCAATTGAAATGGGGTTTGCAGCATTTTGTTCAGAATAAAATAGGCTAAATGTACGGTGGTAGAATAATTTTGAAAAATGAGTTCTTACAGTTTAAATTTTAGCACAAAATTTGAATTTTTTTTCCAAAATCTATCCATTTGCAAGAGGAATTTTTTTATGCAAGGAAAACTGTCAACCTTACACAATATTTTCTACAAATAGGTCAAAAGTGTGTGTACCCATAAATCAAGTCCCAGATCTGGCAGTTAATTTCTCTTTGCGAAAAAAATTCCGAAATTCTTCAAAAATTTCAAAAATCGCACTTTTTAAGCTTTGATATCTCTGGTGGGGCACGAGATAAAAATTTGAAATTCTGGCCTTTGATGGTATTGTGTAGTAGTGTTATGTACAAAAAATTTCAAGAAGATTTGACTACAAGCTGAGATATGGCAAGGACAATATGTAAAAACAATATTGTCAAACTATAGTAACCTACTATGTAATTGTTCCACAAGATTTTCAACCTTACACAATTTTTTCTACAAATAGGTCAAAAGTGCGTGTACTCATACACCAAGTCCCAGATCTGGGAGTTGATTTCTCTTTGCGAAAAAAATTCCGAAATTCGTCAAAAATTTCAAAAATTGCCCTTTTTACGCTTTGATATCTCTGGTAGAGCACGAGATAAAAATATGAAATTCTGGCCTTTGATAGCATTGTGTAGTAGTGTTATGTATATTCTTTTTCTGTTGTTTAATCTAGAGTTTAAATAAAAATGTTATTCTTGCTTTTGACACAACTTCTCTCTCTCTATCGATTATTTTATGGGGTTACATTCACATAAAAGTTTATCTTCATAATCAGATGCTTCATTGGTTTTAATCTTATCATTTGATAACAAAATACGGTTCTACTTGATTACCATGTCGACCGATTTCGCCAAGTTATACAAATCACCAAACTAATATCCCAAATTGTACATATTAACGTAATTTTTATTTTAAATTGTAGAATAATATTATAATTAGTAGAATGTAAATGAAAATACAAATAAAAAGTTGAAATTAAAATCATTTAATGACGTTTTAAGATTGCGTATATTATTTAATGCCATTGAATGTGATATCCATTATTGGCATTTAATCTTATAATTTGGCGATCTTTTTTTGGTTGACGGGATAACCAAAATGTTTCCAAAATACAAAGTACTTTGTACGTAAATGATATTTTCTTTCTTTTTTAACGTACTTCATATTAGTATCGAACAATATCTACAGGAAAAAAGTTAATTTCCTTTTTGTTTCTATGTTTGTTTAAAGAAGTGTGTCAAAGAATAACGTCAGTAACAAGTATATTTTGGAAATAGGAGCACATTTATTTCGCTGATAGTCATGGTTTGATATAGCGCTTTTTCTTTTCATGTACTCCACAAAACAGTGACATCTGTGACAGATATTTCTCACAAAATATTTTAGGATTAATCACATAAAACATTTCCAATAGCTATGTAATAAAATTGTTGTTTTCAAAATTTTCTGTACATTGCTCAAGTCTTTACATTTTTTTTCATTTTTAATAATTTTGTTCTTTGAGACGATTTCATTTGTTTTAATAAAATCCTATGACGAAACATCTGAAAAAAAAGGAATGCACTTAAATGAGCATTATAATTAATCGTAGTACATTCAGATGACATAATTAAATAGTGAAGATTTGGAATTAGTGAGTTATTTAATATTAAATTTCAATTCTTACAGTATAATCTAATGCATTTATTCTTTTGTCTGTTGTGTCTGATTTATCCTGAAATGCTTTTGCCAGGGTGGTGGGTATTAAGATGAAATGCTAATGCACTGCTCAAAACAAATAAAGGATATTGCAGTTTTAGGTGGATTTTGTATCTGGGAAACTTTTTAGCTGATTGATACATGGTCGACAGACATAGTAGGTTATATGAGAATAAATTACACATGTTTGACAGAAAAAAATGCATTTTATTGCGCATTTGGTACAAAAAGAAAGAAACACAATTTGTGCATATGAGAAAAAAAGAATAAGAAAAGGTTTTTTCTTCAAAGAAAAGCATTTTCAGTAGGGGGTATGGTTTCCACGGGCGGCCAGCAACGTTGAACAGCTTTGAGGCATGGACGCAATGAGGCTATTAATGACGAGTTGGGGTATTCTGCCCCACTCTTCCAGAAGAGCTCTTTCCAGTTCTTGGAGAGTTTGTGGGGGTTCTTGGCGGCCAGAAACTCGTCTACCTAGAGCTTCCCAAACGTGCTCGATTGGATTCATGTCTGGAGAACACGCTGGCCATTCCATTCGAAAGATTCCTTCCTCGAAAAGGAAATTCTCCACCAGATTTGCACGATGTGGCCTGCAGTTAGTTATCTTCCATTAAAATGAAGTTATCTCCGATTGCTGCAGCGTAAGCGACTACAATAGGTCTGAGGATCTCATCCCTTTATCGGCGACCAGTCAGAGCTCCATCTCGAATGATGTAGAGGTCAGTGCGCTCGTCAATGGAGATGCCACAAACACTCCTCCACCGCCAAATCTTACTTTTTCGTGCACGAACGCAAGATTATTCCTACTGCTACGGTCCCTCCAGATGAAAATACGCCTATTATTCGGATGCACAGAAAAACGGGACTCGTCAGAAAACAGAATATTGCTCCACTCATTTCTCCTCCAGTTGATATACTCGGTTGCCCACTCTCTGCGGTCGTGACGATGCCTTGATGTTAATATAACACATACCATCGGTCGGCGAGCATACAGACCTACAGCATGGACCCGGTTCCAGACAGTCTGAGTTGAAATCATGGTGCCTGTAGCCGAGCAAAGGCGTTGTTGGAGAAGAGTAGCGTTCATATTTCGGTGTCTCCGAGCTGTTAACGCTAAATACCGATCTTCATTGGGCGTTGTTGTCCGTCTACAACCTTGCCCTGGTTTTCGGCCTGCACATCCACTCTCCAAAAAACGGTTCCAGATCCTGGAAATGACACTTTGTGACACTCCTATGGCTTGCGCTACTTCGGCTTGAGTTTTGCCCCCTTCTAACCTACCAACAATTCTCCAAGCTTCTGGATCTGTCAAATGACTTCGCTGAGACATGGTACGCATCGAAACAAAGCAATCACTGAATGCCGATCATCCTTGTCTTCATTCTCTTTTATCCAGTTGAAAGTCAAATTTCATTCGCTGCCGCTGAAGCGACGTTCTTGACGTCGAACTCAAAATTTGCATACTCCACAGTTTGAAAACCAGAAAAATTTGCATTTGTGATTCTCTTCTTCTATTTTCGGCAAAAAAAATTTCGTTTATATCTTTATTTTACATAAAACTTCAAATATCCTTTAATTGTTTTGAGCAGTGTATTATGCATAGTTATGAAGGAATACCGAAAACTGGCACAACCGATACAACTATGGGTTCCAGTCATCTGAATCACAAGAAAAGTTTTTTTTTACAATTTTAAACTTTATCACTAGAAAAAGCAAGTAAGAGTAAACGCCCGATCTAAAATTTTCTAGGTAAGTTCAGTGATGTGAAATAATCTGCGTAAAATATAAATCGGAGTAATAACACCTTCCGCTGGTGTTATTATTTGTTTCGTTATTTTTCATTCGTTATTCGTTATTATTATTCGTTCTTGATTGTGTTATTTCATTTCAGATGAAATTCATTTTGAAACTTCATTTTTTTTAAATTCTATTTTATGCACGGAAGGCCATTATAGTTAATGTTGAACTGAAAAAGAATAAAGTGAACGGTGTCTTCCCTAAATATTGCTAACTTTTTTTTTTCATATCAGAAAAATAAAATATCAAATGATAAAAATACTTCATCCTGAAATAATAATAAATGATAAATAAAAGCCGTTTTTTAATTTCTAGATATGTAGACTTCATATCTTTAACATACAAAAATTTGCATGACATTATTCCATCTTTTTTGTAGTTTTGTTTAGATGGTGCTTTTACCTACATAGTTTGGATTTATTACTCAGATGGGTATGTTTGCTATATCCCGTAAGACATGGTGACGTCACGGTGACGTCGTTATGAAGTCACACTGTGACTTTGTGACCGTCGATGTGACGTCACTTGACGTCGATGTGAAGTCACAGTGACTAAAATGTGAAGTCGTTATGGCCGTTTTAGAGCTTTTTTGTGACGTCACATTGTGACCACTTTGTGACGTCACAATGTGACCAATTTGTGAAAGGTGTGTCATTTGTGACGATTTTGTCATTAACATTGTGACGAAACTGTGACGAAAGTGACAATGCTTTCAAGTCACATTGTGACCAAATTGTGAAATACAGGGTGAGTCCAAAATCATGGAACAAACTTTGAGGGGGTGGTAGGACTCACTATAACAAATAATGATGGCACAGAAATATATGACCGGAAGTGACCCGTCAAGACGCTACACTAGTCACTAAAAAAGACCTGGATGATATGTTAAGTCTATGGGGGAGGCGTTGTTTTCAATTATCTTATTCAAATTTCAATATTTTACATGATATTTTTCCATAGGATAGCTGAGGACGATCCACAACCGGGCTAATTTTTACTTTTTCGATTTTGGTTATATTTTTTTATATTAAGATAGTTTCAGTTTTAGAACCGATTTAAACTGGTTCTGAAAATTAAAGTATTTTTCTTTTAATCTGTAACCAAAATCAAAAGAGTAAAAAACAGCCCAGTTGCAGATCGTCCTCAGCTATCCTATGAAAAAAAATTACGCGAAAATATTAAAATTTTAGCGAGATAATTGAAAATAGCGCTCCCATACACTTAACATTTTAATCCGTGTCTTTTGCAGTGACTAGTGTGGCGTTTCAACGCGTCACTTCCAGTCATACATTTCTATGCCATTATTATTTATTATAGTGAGCTCTACCACCTCCCTTAAAGTTTGTCCCATTATTTTAGACTCACGCTGCAGATCATTTGTGACAAAATTTTCGTTAACACTGTGATGATTATGTGACGATTTAACTTTTCTTAACGATTCTCTAACAATTTAAAAGAAACAGGATCTGCTGAAACTGTAACTCCATGCCATGTTCCTGTTAAAATAGGGTTTGAGTCCTAAAATCATATATTGACAATTTAAGAACAAATACTGTATAATATATAAAAATAGTTACCTGAAATAAGGAGACTTTCTTCTAAATTAAAGTTAAAAATTCGATTTACCTCACATGCCTTACAACTCTGTTGTTGTTTTCAAAATTTGAAAAATATTACCTTTCAAAAATATTTATATATTATCCTGCCCACATGCTGAAAATTGCATAGCTTCAATTTTATTTATAACTGACACACATTTAGTAGTATGTTGTTCAAACTGTTTAATCTGTTTGATCTTTTTTTTTTTTTTTTTTACTTGTACTCGCTTTAATATCCACAAATATCAGTACATATCAAAAACTGTACAGCTTGCCAATATTTCTGACCAATAATCCTGATGTCTATAAATATATATATCTTTTAATTATCTTTTGTTGTAATTTTCCAACTGTTTGAAAAGGTGTCCAGGTCAGGATTCGAACTAAGCAGTCTTTCGCGCAAATTGTCAATACTTTGTCGACTGAACTTCATGGAAGAATCTGACGCACACAATTCACACAGTGAATACGAACGCACACTTATCATTATTATGTATCACCCTATGTAATAATACTTTAATCTTTTTTTCAAACTACCCGTATGTTAAATGCATACTATTCGTATGAGTATACAGGGTGTCCCAAAAGGTCGTTTACAAACTTAACATGCTGGTCTGTCATATCATAATGAACAATATTAAATAGGAAACTAAGGGTCCCAAACGTCTTCCAAAGGAAATAGGCGCCATTAAAGTTTAGGGTCCAAAAATTCAAATGATTATAAAAAACAGAAAAATTGGTCTATTCGTTGGCGGTTTTCACTAAAACTATTCTTTATGTCAGTATTTTCTTGAAAATAAATTATAAAGATAGATTTCATAAAATGTCGATAGAGGGCGCTTTAGACTTTGGAGTAACGATAAACTAGTTTTTACCATTATTTTTTGCATCTCATTAAACTTTTTTAGAAGATTAGACATAAACTTAAATTTTGAGCTCAAAATCTAAATCGTTGGAAGTGGTTAAGTAGCGCAAACTGAATTGCGGGGGGAGGTTCAAATTTCAAATGATTATAAAAAACGTAAAAATTGGTCAATTGATTTGCGATTTTCACTAAAATTATTCTTTATGTCAGTATTATCTTGAAAATAAAATATAAAGATAAAATTCGAAAAATGCCGATAGAGGGCGCTTTAGACTTTGGAGTAACGTACAACTATTTTTTCCGATATTTTTTGCATCTCATAAATTTTTTTAGAAGCTTAGACACAAACTTAAATTTTGAGATGAAAATCTGAATCGTTGGGAGTGGTAAAGTAACGCAAACTGAACTGTGTTCAATGGGGGTGGGGAGGTTCAAATTTCAAATAATTATAAAAAACGGAAAAATTGGTCGGTTTTCACTAAAACTATTCTTTATGTCAATATTTCCTTGAAAATAAATCTTAAAGATAAATTTTAAAAAATCCGTTAGAGGGCGCCATAAACTTTAGAATAACCAACAATTGAAGTGAAAAAACTTCTTTAAACACCATAAAATAAGTTAACTGCGCAAGGCCTTTTGAAAGAACTTAGTCTTTCTTCGTCAGGCGCAAAAAAGACGTGCGTCTACAATGAATGTAGCGGCACGATGTGCAGCTACATTCGTGCCGCTACATTTGTGCCGCTACATGTCGTGCCGCTACATTCATTGTAGACGCACGTCTTTTTTGCGCCTGACGAAGAAAGACTAAGTTCTTTCGAAAGGCCTTGCGCAGTTAACTTATTTTATGGTGTTTAAAGAAGTTTTTTCACTTCAATTGTGTATAATACCAGCTTCAATTTTATACATTAACCAACAATTATTTTTAACCTTTTTTTTTTAAATCTAATTAAATGCTTGCAAAAGTTTAGACTTAAATTTCGTGCTCAAAATCTAAATCGATAGAAGGAGTTAAGAAGCGCAAACTGAACTGTGTTCAGGAGTTGAAATGTTACCTTCGCCACCCCTCGAACGCCGTTCAATTTTTGGCCGCTTAATTACTCACAACGATGCAGATTTTGAGCACAAAATTTAAGTTTGAACTTTTACAAGCATTTTATTAGACACAAAAAATAACGGTTAAAAATAGTTGTTGGTTACTATAAAGTTTAAGGCGCTTTCTGGCGGAATTTTTTGAAAGATATCTGTAAAATTTATTTTCAAGAAAATATTGATATAAAGAATAGTTTTAGCGAAAACCGACCATTTTTTCCGTTTTTATAATCATTTGAAATTTGAACCTCCCCACCCCCATTGAACACAGTTCAATTTGCGCTACTTAACCACTTCCAACGATTCAGATTTTTATCTCAAAATTTAAGTTTATGTGTAAGCTTCTAAAAAAATTTCATGCGATGCAAGAAATAACGGAAAAAATAGTTGTACGTTACTCTAAATTCTAAAGCGCCCTCTATCGGCATTTTTTGAATTTTATCTTTATAAATTATTTTCAAGATAATACTGACATAAAGAATAATTTTAGTGAAAATCGCAAATCAATTGACCAATTTTTCCGTTTTTTATAATCATTTGAAATTTGAACCTCCCCCCGCAATTCAGTTTGAGCTACTTAACCACTTCCAACAATTTAGATTTTGAGCTTAAAATTTAAGATTATGTCTAAGCTTCTAAAAGAATTTAATAAGATGCAAAAAATAATGGTAAAAACTAGTTTATCGTTACTCCAAAGTCTAAAGCGCCCTCTATCGACACTTTTTGAAATTTATCTTTATAATTTATTTTCAAGAAAATACTGACATAAAGAATAGTTTTAGTGAAAAACGCAAACGAATCGACCAATTTTTCTGTTTTTTCTAATCATTTGAATTTTTGGACCTTAACACTAGAACCGCGGAGCGGGTCAATTTGACCCAAATCGATATTTAATTTCTCGCTGCGCGAAAAGTAATCATTGAAAAAATTATTCTTTTTCTGACTTTTATTATTTCAAGGGAAACAACAACTTTTCGTATTTGATAGCGAATAACATAAATAATTTTTGAGTTATAATCACTTATACCTAGAACCGCGAAGCGGGTCAATTTGACCCGTAAGTAGTTTTTGCGCATATATGTCAAAATAGAGCTGTATTTTTCAAAAAATGTGAGAAAGTATATTTATCGCACTCCTAATTCCTTTAATAGGCAGAATCAGAAGGGAGGAAAGTGAAATTTTTTAATCATGATCTTATATTCTTAATGTGAAGAATGGATGATTGCAGTAAAAAATTACAACAAATATTTAGAAGTAGCATTGGAGTTACTTTTATTTTGCATTTATTAAAAGTTTAAATAAGATTTCCAATGTATTAATATTACGTCAAAGAAGCTTTGGAATGTTAGCAACCATTATTTGAAAATGATTGAGAATCCAAATGATTGAGGATGAATATCTGCCTGTAAATAAATAAAATTAAATTCTAATGATGAAAATGAAAGAGACGATGGCTCTGCTTATAATCTTAACACTGTTGGAGTTTTTCATTGGAGTATAGATGAAAAATTATCAGTATTGAACGAAAGTTTGTGATATTTATCAGAAAAAATCGAATATAAAAAAAAGGATTAAGAATATAAACGAAAGGTGACAAAATTTGAACTTAATACTTAAGAAAAATTTAAAAATAAATAAACAATAACTTGCACATTCACACCTGTAAATAAAGAAGATATGATAAAAAAAAAACTGCAAGACTAACTATATAAAAGGGCCTAACATCAGCGTGGATGAGCACTTAATTCTTTCAAAATCTATGTGTAGGTTTACTCTGTATAGGTTTAACAAAGCCAGATAAATTGCAAAAAGCATAGAGACAGTATATTACCCAAGTCGAGAAATATAATTATCTGTAAAAATGTCAAAATCGGAATTGCATGCGGCAATTCTTCTAATACATTTAGACATCAGCATAACTATTTACCAAGGAAAAAAAGGTAAAATTGTTTTGTTGCTCTGCAGTCTCCATTTAACTGTTGAAATTTTAGATAATTCTAAAAAAATACTTTAGTATTTTTTAGAAGTGTAAAAAATACTAAAAAAATACTGCTTTGTAAAAAAAGTGTCTTTAGACACTTTTTTACAACAATGCACTTAAAGTCACTGTAGCTGTGTGATTATCCGGATGACAGGAAGTCAGCTTATGTCAAGACTGCTTCTTATTGGCGGACAATTAATGTAATTTCTAATATTTTGTATTTTGCTCTTATCCATGCTTTGATTTTATGCAAATCTGTAACCTGAAAGTCTATTAGTATACGTCTGTTTATTCAAAACTTAGTTCAAGACGTACAAAAACATTTTGTTATTACTTGCGCCCCTCCCCCCCCCCCCTCAAGAAAAAAAAACTTGTCATTTGGGCAAGAAGAAATACTAAAAAAATGTGAAAAACACTAACTAAGCATAAAAGAGCAGCATATTATTGTATTATCACAATAAAAAAATATTTGTGATATAATTGAAAATATAATGTACCCACATGCTTCTGGTATCTAAAATCTTTAACCATGTTTTTCGAGTAATGCATAGAATGAATTGGATTAGATAAATAAATTAGTAACTTGTATTTTTCATATATTTAAAAATTATTCAAATATTTTATATCTAAATTCATTTAAATGGGATAGTCTATTTTTAATATTTATTATATCCAAGTTCATTTATGATTAAAATATATGTTCAATATTTGTTCAATATATTTTCATCATACTGAATGAAATGTGATTTTGAATAATATCATTTTTTAAAATGTAGGAAATTTTTGCTGACTTTATGTGTAAAATATAATGTAAATATTAAGAAATATTGATTATTAAAAGAAAATATAATATTTCAACTAACCAAATTAAGTATTTGGGCATATTTATATATCCTTTTCCATCCCGGGTCAAATTGACCCGCTCCGCGGTTCTAGGTATACCAAAAGTGCCGCGGTTCTAGTGTTAAACTTTAATGGCGCATATCTCCTTTGGAAGACGTTTGGGACCCTTAGTTTCCTATTTAATACTGTTCATCATGATATAACAGACCAGCATGTTAAGTTTGCAAACGACCTTTTGGCACACCCTGTATAATGATATTTCTCCGGGTAAATTGTGCGGGCTAAGTTGCTCTGTTGGAAGAGAATTGGCAGCATACATCGTGGGTCTCTAGTTCGAATCCTAACCTAAACACTTTTTTACTCATTTTGGAAAATTAATATTCGTTTGATTAATTTACCAATTAAAATCATTCTGTTAAATATAATATAGAATTATCTTTTGATAAAACTACGTGAAGTTTATGCGCAATATTCGTAATATACAGATTTTATTCGAAAATCGAGTGCAAATGAAGATGAGGCAATTAGTTCTAGTATTACGCTTAGTTATATCCTTACTATAATGGCCTGTGCGCATGTATGGTTACACCAAGGTTTAAATTCGTAGTTAAACTCATTATATATATATTGTATATGTCATATAGTGTAGATGTGCCGGTAAAGGACATCCTTATGGAATTTATTTTTTAAAAGTTTCCCTATTAATAGTTATAATTATTAGATTTCATTTTTTGTTGTATTAGATGAATCTATTAATAATATTTAAGTATTCTCAGTCTCACTTCCCAATATTAGACAAAATTTTATTGTAAATAATAGAAATACATCAAACACTAAAAATTTCAGTAATGTACATCCCACAAAAAGTACATGTAATTGTTTTTATGACTATTTAGAACCAAGATTTAATGAACACATATTAATGAAACAAAATTGTTATTTTCAACACGATTTAACAATTAAGATATCAAAAATTAATAAAATAATGCGATAATTACTCATTTTTTAAAATCAATAATTGTTATTACCACAAAATCAATATCTTAATTATTTTAGATACATGGTTTAAAATAATAAATGTCATGGAATTAGAGTTATCAAATTTTTGGGATTATGAGAAATTCAGAAAGGTAATAAAAAAGTTTTAAAAAAATTTGTTTTTGCAATATTAGTGCATAAATTAATATATTTATCACTATTTTCAACAATTAAACAACCCCAAACTCCTTTATATATTAATTATAACGTTAACTTTTGATTATGTACCTATACATTTTTTAATTTATTAAAATGTGATTTTAACCATGTAATTAAATAATGTGATTAAAGTGCATTTTTATTAACTATTATATTATATTATTAACTATTTTCAAATCGTTGATATGCTGTTCCGTATTTCAACAAAATAAATGTTAAATTTATTGAATTTACTAAGGTAAGTGAATTAAAAAAAGTTAAATTATTATGATACTTATTCCTTTTATAACATGTTTATTACGAAATTAACAGAAATCATTTAAAAAAAAGCTGGAAAAATAAAATTTTCTTACCTCTCTTATCGACATTATCGACATTTTCAACTTACGTACTAAATATATACACATAACATCATAACAAAGCTACTAGAGCAGCTGCCTAATATTCTAAAGAATAAATACACTAGTATCAACTATTCTGGTCGTTGCCAAACGATATTTTTTAAGCAGGTGATTTTTTGTTATTATTGGTTGTTTGAGCTTCGAAGATTTGTAAGTTGAATGCGCATGCGTATTAGTTTTATGAGAGAATTCCTAATTAAAATTTTGAGTTTAAATTTTTTTTTCACGCATTTCTATTTTACTTTCAATTAGTTTCGAAATACAGTGGAAATTTCATTTAACGAAGACCATATTTAATGAAATTATCTACTTTTTTAATTTTCTGTTGAACCTTCATTTAGAACGCAATTAACATTTAAATTAATATTCATATTAAAAAAAAATTCTACTTAGCAAAATTTGTTGCACTTCCGTGCGTGCACAATATTCAAAAGGATAGATTGCTGTTAAGATTGATTGGTGAATATATTTCAGCGGATTGTATGAATTGAAATTATGTATTTATTTCATCTTTTAAATAAAAAGGAAAAAATGCGAAAATTTTTCGATACGCTAAGAAAGGGATTCTAGTTCCACGAAATTATTATAGGTCCATTCTCTGAATACTTAAAAAAGATGCGAAAGTTTTTATGAGTGTATCTTTCATATTAGATCGCCACAAACTAATATTCCGATTTTTTTTAATTTTTCGATTTGAAATACAAGAGTTGTTGTTGTTGTTGTTGTATGTATGTCGACCAATTATCTACACTATGGGATATAGGCCCTAAGGGGTGGGATGCCCTCCGTGGGGGTCTTTCTAAGGGAACCTAACCCGTATTTACGCAAGGTTCGAAGAAAACCACGGAAAACTCCGAACGGTTAGGCCGACGGTCGCGATTGGGTTCGAACCCAGCACCTACCGTCTACCAGTTGAAATACAAGAGAAAACAGGAAATAGAACGCTGCGATTCAGATTTTGTTTCCCTTCCTTTATTAAGTGTTTTTTTAGATATTATACTAATGAATTTTTTCTTATGTGGTTATATTGCATAACAAAAATTACTATCCAAATTAAAATACAGTTTTATAATATTTCCATTTTTATTTGTAGTTTACTATACAAATTTCATGAATTTTCATGGATTTCTGTTCAACGATATTATTTTCATAACGAAGCATTTAAGTGTAACGAGAAATTTCCTTAAGAGCCCACCGGGCTAGTTTTTACTTTTTCAATTTTGGTTTCAGATTTAAAAAAAAAAAAAAAAAAAATATTTTAACTTTCAAAACCGGTTTAAACCGGTTCTGAAATTGAATCTATCATAATATAAAAAAATGTATGAGCAAAATCGAAAAAGTAAAAACTAGCCCGGTTGTAGATCGTCCTAAGCTAGCCTATGCAAAAAAATCATGTAAAAATATTAAAATTGGAGCGAGATATTCGAAAAGAACGCTCCCATAGACTTTACATGATCATCCGGGTCTTTTTGTGTATTTTTTCTGTGGCTATTGTGGGCTTTTATATGGAAGCTTCACTGATAAGTTCATTGCTGGGTGCTTAGTTTCATATGATGGGAGGTTTATCTCACATATGTGATATGACGTACACGTTACATGCAGTGCATGTAACGTGTGACATAACAGCGATTGCACAATATTCTCCTGCAATGCCAGAAAATACGTTTTTTTTACCAGTAAATAACATGGTTTGAAGAATTTTTGTAATTTTTCTGAGAAAGTCATATCTGAGTCACAATGTGACGTCACTGAGTGGTGGTAGTTTGGTCACAGATGTGATGTGACCACAGTGACTCGCAGTGATGTCATTGTGACGTCACTGTGAGTATGCATGCTATAATGGTATTACAGTGACGTCACAAAAACTTTTTCAATTGACAGAAAAGTTCTTTTTCCATTAAATAACATCTTTTGAAGAATTTTTGTCTTTTTTTTAAATTTTCTAAGAAGGTCACATTTCAGTCACAATGTGACTTCACTGAGTGGTGGCCATTTGGTCACAGATGTGATGTGACGTACGTTATTTGCAGTGGCATTACAGTGACGTCACAAAAACTTTTTCAATTGACAGAAAAATATTTTTTCCATTAAATAACATCTTTTGAAGAATTTTTGTATTTCTTTTAAATTATCTAAGAAGGTCACATTTCAGTCACAATGTGACTTCACTGAGTGGTGGCCTTTTGGTACAGTGACGTCACAAAAACTTTTGCAATTGACAGAAAAATATTTTTTCCATTAAATAACATCTTTTGAAAAATTTTTGTATATATTTTTTAATTTTCTAAGAAGGTCGCATTTCAGTCACATTTTGACGTCACTGAGAGGTGGCATTTTGGTCACAGATGTGACGTCACATTTCAGTCACAATGTGACGTCACTGAGGGGTGGCATTTTGGTCACAGGTGTGACGTCACATTTCAGTCACAATGTGACGTCACTGAGGGGTGGCATTTTGGTCACAATTGTGACGTGACCACAGTGACTCACAGTGACGTCACTGCTACGTCACTGTGACCATGCATGCTTTGTGGGATGGCATTATTACACATATTGGAAACAATCATTCCAAATAGCATTGTCCGATAAATGTCGCCATTGCTATTCGGGAATACATATCTGTTATAATAAAATATGCTTTTAAAAAATACTGACCGACTTTTAAAAAAAAGGATCAAGCTTGGCGACAACTTGGCGCTAACGCAAGTTGTCGCAGTTAATGCATAGTTTTTATATGCTTATGATTTGAAAACGATTGCAACTATGAAAGATTATCATTATTTTTTTAATCAAATTTAGATTTTTTTATCTAAAAAGGTTCTAATCATCAGAATTTAATGAAATCAAAATGGGACTACATGGGTATCTTATATTTTCAAACAAAAAAAGAATTATCAAAATCGATTCATATTTAAAGAATTTATGAGTGGTCGAAATCATAACCTACTTCTTGAAGTCGGTTAAAAATGAACGCTTCTAATTGGATGACTGCATGAAAAAGGATTTGAATTTTTAATGTTTATATTTTTGAAAAGTTCTAACAGCTAGTATTAGATGAAATTGAAATGGGAACACACGGGTATCTTACACTTTCAAACAAAAAAAGAATTATCAAAATCGGTTCATATTTACGGAAGTTTTGGGTGAACAACAAATACATACAGGTTGAAATCATAACCTCCTCTTTGAAGTCGGTTAAAAATGAAGGCTTCCAATTGGACGACTGCTTCAAACAGGATTTGAATTTTTAATGTTTATATTTTTAAAAAGTTCTAATCGCTAGAATTAAATGAAATTGAAAAGTGACCACACGGGCATCTTACCCTTTCAAACAAAAAAAAGAATTATCAAAATTGGTTCATATTTACGGAAGTTATTAGTGAACAACAATTACATACAGGTCGAAATCATAACCTCCTCTTTGAAGTCGGTTAAAAATATTTTTTCTTGTATACATAGACAATAAGTTGTTGCACCAATTCCTATACTGAATAGAAAAAATCTAAATCTAACGGGCAATAATTGGTGGAACTTTAACGCTGCGTTTTTAATTCAGGGTACCTTATATATGAGGACCCCAGAATCCAAGAGGTATAAGAGACAAAATTGAAAAAATTGAGTTAATTGCACAGGGTATCTGGAAATATGCTTTTTTCATTTCAGGTAAAGAAATATAGGTCATTTTCTGATTATTTGGGGAGTTATGGAGATAAACCACTTTTTTCGAAAAACAAACAATATTGCTTAATTATACATTTAATGAAAATTGTACTCTATTTTTTTAACAGTTATTGAAATGAGAGTTCAAAGATTAGAATGCAACAAGCAGATGTTTCCTATTTCAATTTAGTCAATTGTTATTGATGTTCCAATTTAACATCAATTATCTTTAAACTCAATTTACTCCAAATCGACATTTTGTCAATTGTACCCCTTGGCTTCTAGGCTCCTCATATATATATGAAAGTGTAAATGTCGTTTTAACTGACAAAACTATTTTAATTTTAAGGAATTTCTTAGTATCACTTTTAGCAACTATGTTGAATATGTGTGAAATAAAGGGGTATATTTTCGCACGTGATTATAATAATGGAGATTGTATGGGAAATGAATAGGTTAAAAAAAATTCTCTAATTGGTTCCAAAATTTCGATTTTTTTTAACAGTACAGAACAAAAGATTGTAAAAGATTGAAAAAGTTTGAAAAACTTTATTTTCCTTTTATAGCCGTTGAAATATATAGATAAAAGAATAATGTTAGCAAAATTTTTCAATGTGTGCTTTTCTTCTTTTCAATTTAAAATATTCGCTCATAAAAAATAAAGTTATGGTTTCAGGACTTAGTTTATATGTTGTGCAAAATAGCATATATCGTTACTAAAGCGCTAGAATATAGTATTTAATGACAAAAAGTATTTACTACTATAGCATTTACAATAAATAATTTTACACATACTTTGAATTAAAACCATCTTAATTTTATTATCATTTATATATTTTTTTTTTTAAGTATACTCATGATAAGATTTCAAATGATTTTTTAATGTTTCTATATTTTTTTTAATCCTATAAGAATAAAACATTTACTACAATATCAAATTACGTGTGGCTCTAATGAATAGAAAATGAATATTTAAACACTTTTATTAATTTTTAACAGTTAATATCACATAATATCTCAATTACAACATCTCAGTCCTAACATTTGTATTCTATAAGCAAGCTGTCTATATGCAATACCGATCAGAGAGATCCGAGAGGAGTACATTAGTAGCAGCGAAGATTAATTGAATAGTCTAAAATTTCCTTTAATTGCACTTAACATTTTAATGGTATAAATGTGTTAACAGATGTTAAAGAGTTATTTATATATTTTACATTCATTGAAGTCTGTTAGGTTTCGACTTGAGGACAAAAATATTGATTATATTATATGAAGTGAAATGATGCACTCAAATTCACCAATTGCCAAATAACATCATTAAATGTATGTTAATGACAGGAAATAATATTTTTAATTAAATAAATGTTAACTGATATTTAAAAAATAATAATAAATTTCTTTACTGGTGGTGAATCTTGCACAAATGTGCTTTAAATGAGTTATTTATGTAAAATAATTTGTTGGTGATAAGTATGATGTGCAGGTAAAATAATTGTTGTCGATGGTACCATTTTAATTATTTTGAAATTAACATAACATTTGCTTCCCTTGACAAAAAAAAAAAGCTTTTCTTCAAATATTTCAAAGTTAAGAAGTTTTATACTTTGTATGCTCCTATAATTTTTTGATAAGATTCAAACAGCATTGTTAATGTGAACTTGGATGTTTATTTGCTTATAGACTAAAGCACGTATTATCCGCATCTAGTCTGATCCAACTAATGAAATATCTGGATAATTGTACAACTTTAAAAATGCCTATAACAATATTTTTTTTTTGTTATCTTCCCTTCACACTTTTTCCCGGCTTTCGATTAGCAATTGTGGTGATGCACATTGTAGCATATTACGCGAATTTAGAAATTTGTTTTAAACTTAAAAAAATATATTTTCTACATAATTGGTACAAAGTTACACATAGAAATTATTACATTTATTGTACTACCTATAAAAAAATCATTGTGTTAGGAAAAATAAATTTTTGATATCATAGAGGACATTCGTGTTTCTTCGTTGAATTCTAGTGTGCATAAAATAAAACCTATCTGGTACTAGAACAAGTTACTGTTTTTGCATTGATTTTTCTTCATTTCTTGGCAGCTTTATTATTTTAGGATTAAACAGATTTATTTAGCAGTTAAATTTTGTGACACCCTGCCCAATTTATCCAACTGCGCCAAAAATAATTTGGAGAAGGTTCACAAAAAGTATTGTGTCTCGAATCATATAATAAAATATATGAATGTACGATCTTAAACAGAAATAGTGAGAAAAAATGAAAACTTTGGTTAAAGAACTTCTGTAATTATTCATTTAACTTCAATGTATATACCGCAAGAATGTATCCCAAAATGACGCAAATGTATAAGGAGTTTCTTTATCATAAACAGATATTCCATTTAACCCTAAAAATGTACTTTATTAATATATCTTCAGCTTAAGCAAGCATAAATTCATGGGAATAAATATTGCTGTGCGTGAAAATAGGAAGAATGTAAATAATTTTAATGTAACATACCATATGATAAATTTACTTTCAAGAATATGCTTAATGTAACGTAAAAATTCAGCTGTGTATAGATATTAATAAAGAACAGAATGCGTATTTTAATAAGAAAAATGAAGATGCTGTGTTTGTAGGAAATATTAAAATTTCCAGATAAAATTTTACATTTTCTTTTTCAAAATTAAATAAAACTGGCTTATTTATATCATTTGTTTTATCTTCATTTGATAAACGAATTTCTTTCTCATTAGTTAGAATAATGCTACTTTTAAGATTAACCAAACTGAATAAAATGAAAAAAATAATGTATTCCGATGCATGTTATTAGAGCTTTTAATCAAAATCTTCATTTACTTTTTATGCAAAATAAAATATTATGATGTAGATTAAAATTTCAATATCATTTTCAACAGTAAAAGAATTTCTAAAAAATAATCAGGATTTGATCAAATTCAAAATCACCTTATCCAATATATAAAAGTACATTTTTAGTATTTAATAATTCTTTATGCATAATTTTTGCTACAAAAAATAATAATAACTTTTTTAAAGCTATGTAGATTTGGAGTTCTATTATATAGAAGCGCGCATTATAGCCAAAATGAGCCATGATACTAAAAAAAATTATAATAGAATAAAACTAGTTTTCAGTCCAAAATTTTAATAATACTGAATTTTAATACAGAATTTTTGATAAACTAAACAAATAAACAGTAAAATGCTTCAAACACGATAACCAAATTTTTAAATTACGTTTTCTGAATATATCCTTAAAATCTAAAATATCTCGTAGATAACGTATTATTATGTTAAATACACTTTTTTTTATCGATTACAATTTTTAAAGAAATGTTTACTAAAGTTGCGTATATATAGAGAGTGTTCAGTATACAGATTGCCCAATGAATAATTCCCCGATTTTAAAATTAAATTTCTCAAAAAGAAAGATGAATAGAATTATGCGGTAAACGGTTTTGTTTACTAGGTAAGATGTAAAAATGCAATACAGAAGTTCCGAACGGTGAATATTTAGAAAAGATTGTGTTCGGATTGCAAAGAATGTCCGATTTGACATTTTTCTTGTTTTTGATTGTTTGCAGAGAACAAGTTGCCAAATGGTAAAGAATTCACAGAATGCGAGATTTTGAAACTTTTAAAATTGAAACTACAAAACTAAACTGTTTCTGAAATTGCAACAGTTTAAAATCGATTAAAGCGAGGTGTAATCTCGTTCTCTCTAGAAATGATAATTTTAAGTGGGAAACAAGATATGGACGACCACATAGGGCTACTATTCAAACTGATCAGATAATACGGAGATTGGCATCTAGACAAAATATGTTCATAGGGCAAATTAAAAATAATCTCAGCGTAAAGTGTCCAAAGTCACTGTACATAGAAGTATTAAAGAATGTGATTACATCATACAAAAGAAAATGTCTCAAAACTATCATTTTAATTACATTACATACAGACAAGAATGAACTGAGTTTAAACAAACATGTCCTACGGGGACAAATTGCTTACTGACCCTTTGGCGATGAGAAAAAATAGAACTTAGATGACCTTTATGATTGGAATGCATAATGGCATGGTTTCTAAAAAAGCTTAGGGCATTTTTCAATAGGCGCAAGGTGGTAAATATGTTATTGTTTAGAGAGCTTTTGCATTGAATGGTAAGACCTCTCTGGCTTTTCTTAAAGGAAAACAAGATTAAATAATAAATCATGAAATACTAAACATTTGCTTTATTCTGTGACATTTTGAGAGGAGGGTATGCTGAATGAACTTTTCAATACCCGTATCACATTCTACAAAACTTTGGCGTTTTAGAACAATGTTAAAGTTCTTGACTGGCCATTTTCAACTGAGGGTGTTCAAATGTCACGGTTTCAGAATGGAGGTAAAATTAGTATCGAGTCTATCGGAATAAGTTTGTTAGACGAAATAATGGTCATTCATGGAGGCTGATTGATTAATGGTGATGTTCACAATGGCAGGTTTCACTGTTTCAGATAGGCATGAAAAATCTTCTTATGTTAATAAGATATTTATATTGTTGTAAGAGTTTGTACAAAATCCAAATGACATAGAATTCTTCTAGTGTGCAATTGTGTCAATATTATGCGATGCCTGCAGGTTGTTTGAATGCACAGTCATGGTAAAATAAATAAAACCTTTTAAAATCTGTTACTAAATATAGTACAATAAAGTTATTCGTTCCAAACGATTAAAAA
This sequence comes from Maratus speculifer, assembly GCA_964019185.1. NCBI lineage: Eukaryota > Metazoa > Arthropoda > Arachnida > Araneae > Salticidae > Maratus > Maratus speculifer. Next base: position 422,416,185 of record OZ025290.1, on the reverse strand, counting down.
CAATGTTTGACATTAAATGCTGTCTATAGAATTTACTTAAGGAGCAATGTAGAAATCAAAGCCTGTCCAATTTTTATTTTCCACAATAACAATACTCATTTTCGACAATATATTTAAAATGTTTGATTCAAAATTTGCCTAAATACGAAAATTTAAATGATTCGGATGATAAGTTTAGAATTATACACTTTGAGAACTGAGAGCTTCTAAAATTAAATTGGATTTCCATTTCATTAATTAATATCTTTTGAAATTAGAAGTCTAATTTTATTTTTATTTTTCTGGTAATAACACTAAAAGTCCCAAACATACATACATTGAGTGACAACCGCTTCAAAAATCTGCGATAAATCTCAATTTAAGTAATACAAAATTTTATAAATTATTATATAAGAAAAAATATCAATAGGACGCGTTTCGAAATGGAAAATATCACAGTCCGTCCTAAACTATTATAAACATATAAGAGGACAATGTTGTTACCTTGTCCTCTTAAGGACACGTGTTTCGTGAAAAGTCTTAGAATAAAAAAAAATTAACGCGCGTTAGCGGTTTTCTTATTAGTCCAGTTAAATTAGGAATGTTTGCAAATGCTACAAAAATAAATTTTGATACAGTTTTACTGTACAAATAAGACTATTAAAATTCCTGATGGATTGAAGTAAGCGGTCCTCTCTTTTACACACCTTTTTTGTAGTTTTTTTTTATTTAAATATATCTCAGATGATGTGGGCTTTCACAGAAAAAATAATAACTCCAGCCAAAAGAGCATAAATCATCTACAAATGACAGGTATGTACAATAGAGCCTCAGTTGAACGTGAGCAAAGGGACCGAAGCATTACAAATTTTACACGCAAAAAATAAATAAAATAAAATGAATAATTTCATTTTCTACTGAAATTTATTAGGTTTATATATTAATTTATAAATATTAACGCAATAAATAAGTAAAAAAAAAGTAGAAAACATTCCAATTCTGCAATACTCCACGATAAAATGGTAATTATATAATGAAAGATAAATATTTACTATTAATGTAATATGTATTAATGTGAAACATTATAACTATGAGTATAAAATAAGAACAAAAATAAAAGTTGTTACTTTTTAATTTATATTAAGTAGGTATCATATAATGATTAAGTAAATAAGATTTTATAAAGATGCATTAGTGTTCCAGCTTGTTTTCCGTTGAATATCATCATCAACGAAAGTGGATGAGTAGTTAGGATCTTTAGTCATATCTTTATCTTCATGCTTGGCCTGATGCTCTTTCCCTAGTCCCGTAGACAAATGTTTATCTATGTTAGTCTGACAAAACTTAACACAAAACAATGAGAATTATTAACTTATCACTGAGAAGATATTACTATTTAAGTAATAAGGTTCTTTTTTTAAATTTGAAACATTATCATCAACTGAACTGCAATGTGTACTCAGTGGGTTTGAATCCATAATCCCGTCTTCATTTTTTTCCACATCCTCCTGATCAATATATCTGTGTGTAGTATTCAGTAGCGTTGCAAAGGTTAGAAAAACCCGGTTTAAACCCGGGAATAAACCGGGTTTTTAAAAATAAACCTGGAATAAACCCGGGATTTTTTGGAATAATTCGGTTTTTTGGGAATAAACCTGGGAATAAACCTGGTCTATTGGAAATAAACCCGGGAATAAACCGACTTTTTGCAACTCTAGTATTCATACAGTGACTATGACCGATATTGCAGTGGTTTTTGGGTAATCAATGGCTGTTTTCCTGCACTCACACATAGTCCCATACCCTGTGGTTCATTTGTGGAAGATAGTATTTAAGACTACTCGGGTGCGATCGAATCCTCGGTCGGAGAGGGAGTAAGAAGATGTTGTCTGCCAAACCCAGAATTCGGGTTCCTGTTCATGGCCAAGCCATATCTTCAGTCGCCCTCTGTGCAGGTGGAAAGGATGAAGAATGAGGCTTGACATTTGATAAATATTTTGTGAGGAAAATTGTTAAGAGATATAGCAGTGGAGAGGCTCCATATAATATTTAAAAAAAGTATATTCCTTCTGCAACAGCATAACAGTGGGATTCCCTGCATAATCTCCATTGCTGAAACAGGAATTTCATTTTCGATCTTTTGAATGCTTATAATATCGTATCACACTCAGTGAATGCATAAAAAACTCGACTGATGTTCCTCAAGTTCATTTCTTAAACTAACTGCTATAAGGAAAAAAACCATTCCTTTACTTTTTTCTAAGGTTCTGCTAAAAAACAACAAAATAAATAAATAAATAAATAAAAATCAGTGTAACAGAGTTCGGGCGATTAGAAAGAGGATAAGTTCGTAAAATTTTCTCTACAAAATTAAATCACCCAGATAAAAAAGTATTGATTCATTATATCTTAATACAAATGTTTAAAATTAAGAAACCTGACAGTAAAGGCTATTCTATTACTTAATGCACGTTTCTCTTATTGTTATTTTCAATTAAAATGCACGTAGCTGTATTTTTTGCATTTTAAAAAGCTGTTATCATATTTTCTGCACGTTTATTTTATAAAAAATTCCATTTCAATTAGTTTATTATAAACCATAAAAAATATTAATTATGTAACATGTTGTTTTTCACCGTTCTCACACAAAATTGCTACTGAATCACTGGAAGAAATTTTTTCAATGGTTACGACAAGGGCTTCTATATTGTTATTACTCTCCCGACATTTTTATTCCTTTCTCTTTTAATTTCGATGAAAGCGTCTCAATAATCTTGATTTTTTTTGTTGGTTGCATAACGCCTTTCTGTTTAGGATTTTCAGGAATATCCATCCACTATATGTACAGATTCAGATTCAGCCATGTAGGGAGGTCTATTAATTGGTTTGAGCTGAACAAGCCCCTCCCAGCAATGTTTATTAAAACAAATACAGAACAATTATACAGTACATAAAGGTATATAACAAAAAGAATTTAGATAATGAAATTACTATAGGTAATAATAATAAAATAGACTAGTTGAGTGTTTTACAGACGTATAACACATAAATTTTCTTTAACGGTAACAGTAATTCTATAGCTGTTTTAAAGTAAAAGTTTGTATGATTAGTTCCATAACTCATAATCATTATCATATAAAAGGTACCGTGGAGGCACTTGAAAAAGGCCTTGATTTTTTTTAATCAATGTTACGCAGATGATGATTTTTTGCAATAGTGCTGGTTGTTTTTTATGAACTATCACAGGCGTTATGCAGGGATATATCCTCTGATAATACTCCCAGATCATCTATTTTCCAATTTTTTAAATTCTGTGCCTGTGAAATGAATTGGCTTCAATAGAATAATCGGAACAAAAGTATTCTTACAAACATCTAATATTACAAACGGTTTTGTACTTTCTTTTTTTATACTTTTATGGCATTCTCCCCCCATAATATATCAAATAACTTTGATACAATAAATTTTTTTCAGATATTTCACTGAAAAGTGACATAAACTTCTCTCTATTAAATTAAATCATGCAAAAAAAGAAGTTTTATTATTTTTTAATAAAAATGTTTAAAAGTAAGCAACTTGATTGTAAATTATATCCGATTATTTAATGCATTTTTCTCTTATTAATATTTTCAAATAAAATATATGTAGCTGTATATTTTGCATTTTAAAAGCTGTTATAAAATTTTCTGCACATTTATTTAATAAAACATTTCATCTCAATCGGTTTATTAGAAACTATAAAAAATATTAATTATGTAACGTGTATTATTTATTGATTTTTAAATATATATATATATATATATATATATATATATATATATATGCAATGAAATATTTATTTATTATGCATTTGTTTCGTATAGCGTAGTTTTGAATTAACCAAGCTAAAAATAAAAATGTTTTAAAAATCTTAATATCTTAAAAAAATTATTACTTACGTTTGTACGGTTTCCATATTCCATATTCATTTTCCATTTTCGAGATATCAGCACTTTATGTGTGAATGAATAAATAAATAGACAGCCAGGTATATAAATTTTTCGCAAATTAAAAGTTTCTTTGCATTGTTTTTAATCACCGTTCCAATTCATTTTCCCGAGCTAAGACCAGAATTTCTTACACCTACACGTTGCCGGTTAATTCCCTTCTTTTAAACAGGCGCTCCGCATTCTACGAAGTTTTCGCGTATGACTTCGTACACATTTCAAGTGCTGATATCTTGAAAACGGTTGGATTCGGACGGGTAGTTCTATTGCACTTTTTAACGCACATAACGAGAAACTTCTTTGGCTACCACACTCGCCCAAATCCATACCTGGTAACGTTCCCTAGTTAAACCTCACTTCGCACCATAAAAAGCAGATATAGAAATTACAGATTACTGCAGAACACATTCAGAAAACAGAATGAATACACAAGGATATAAGAGTAATGGATGAACAAGTAGTAGACCATCTCATACAAGAATGCTATTGGGATAAGAGCAATCATGATTATAAACTTTTATAATTTTAAGTGTTTATTGTCAAAAATTATCAAATAGTGGGATGATTGCAATGTTTCTTTCGTTGATATACAATCAACTCTGTGAAATCCGCGCACTTAGGGACTGTAGATTTTGCGGATTATACATTTTTTTCCGGATTACAGTATCATCCTTTGCTTTCAGCCAATTTATTTTTGAAAGCCTGTCTATAAATTAACAAATAATGCTTAAAAATTACAATAAAATAAATAAAGAAAAACATAATAAAACATTGGTTAATTATATTTTATAACTAAGGTTAACGGAAATTTTAATTATAATGCAATACAAATTTTAAACAATGACAAAACACAATGATAGTTTCAGTTTCGGTTTTTCGTCATTATTTGTTTTATTGTAGTCTATAAATATTCATTACATTTTTTTGCACTAAGATAAAATTTTGATTTTCACTGAAAATTAAATATTTACATTCCATTTACAGTTAAATATCTATTCATTGGAAAAGTAATAACGGAAAAATATATATATACGGTAATATAGGTGAATGCAATGCCTTTCGCCTGGAAAAAAAAATGTAGTTTTGAACATTACGTGACTCAGGATGCCTAAAATATACAAGTATAATCCACCACGGCAGCCTGTCTTTTTCGTGAGATCGAGGCAATTTCTCACGAAAATGGAAAAGCAAGATATTTTTTAAGGAGACAATGGAAATTATCTAAAACTCAACGGACATAGGAATAAAAGAATGTAAAATAGCGCATAAATTGAAACTGCATACACATATATTTTAAACTTAAAACTACACAAGAAAACTCTGCCAGGGAGCCAAGCAAGAGATAGCAAAAGCATGAAACCCTGGCAGAAAATCCCTCTCCGCCATCCATCGACACTACACACAAGCAAACTGAACCAGAAACCACAAAAGGAACGACAATTATTAAAAAAATTGTTAATTAAACTACACTATGTGTAAGTTACTTAAGGATGACAAAAAATTTAATGTATGCCTTTGTTATTGAGTTACATGGACAACTTTGGTATTATATTTTATAGATAATTAACAATTATTGCATAACATACTAAATAGAAATTTTTACATTAACCAATAAACTACCATTTTAATTACAGTGCAGTGAACTCATGCATTAAAACATTTATATTTTCATTGTTATATTTTTACTATATTTTTTATTTTAATGTTTTTTATTTTATTAGATTCTCAAATGATTTACGGTTGACTTCAAACTAAACATCGTGTCATTCTCGTGCCGTGCGTGGAAGTAAAATATGCCTTTATAAACACTGTCATTAAGTTTCAACCGTTAAATCACGGAATATCTTAATTTTAACGTTTTGTATAACTTATAATTAAGTTTACTCTGCATTATCTCACCCATGGTTATTTGAATAGAATATATTAGACTCAGCAAATTTTAATATGGTAACATTTCGATTCATTTCCCTTAAGGTATTGCTTAAAGTGAAGTCTACCTTTATTTTGCATCCATATTTGAAGTACTAAAGCGCATATTGTAATTTCTACTGTATTAAAGCAATTTATTTTTGTATTATTTCATTACGTATGTTTTAACTGTATTTTTCGTATGTTATTAAAAGTTATTATTTTCCAGAAATCTCGGAATATTTTTAAATGTCAACATCTTTTATTATTATTATTAGTAGTAGTAGTAGTAGTAGTAGTAGTAGTATTAGTAGTAGTAGTAGTAGTATTTAAGAAATAATATATTTATAAAATACGGGCAGATAATTAATATAAAAAGAGAGAAATGTTCTAAATATATTTCAATTCTTACAGAAATAATAAAATATTAAACACGATGTTCATGTAAAATTAAATATAAAATGTTATATATATAAACAAAATAGTATTATTTATCATCATATTGTATTATAAATCATCTTTATATTATTGATCATATAAATGTAATAGAGTTATTACATTTGTATGATCGGCTATATTTTACTAAAATAGCAGATTTTAAAAGCACAACTGAGTACAAAAAATGTCCCTTTAAACAAGTCGCAATTTCGAGTTCATTAGACAAGGATTTAACAGAACAGCAATTATTCAGGTTAAAGCAAACATTGCTTTAAACTTTTCTGTTTCAAATAATATATCAAACATTTCGAAAAACATACATTCTTTATTTTTCTGGCGAAATTCGTATATGGCTCGAATATAGCTAAAATAAAATATATTACATTTAATATTTAACAAGCTTTTTGTCCTGTACGAATATTTGATTTTTAAACGATATACACCTTTTAATTTTTCAATTTGGAAAAGTATCGAATTGATTTAGTACGGTTATTTTAGGAACCAAGGTTTTGTTTACTTAATAAAATATATATTTAACTTCTGCGTACAAAACTCTCAAGCAAATTCTACTTGATTTCTAGTTTTAACAAGTTTTAAATGAAGTCTTCAACTTTTAGAATTTCTCACGTTGATTTGTCTATACAAATACTTCATTTAAAAAAAATCATAATTAGAATTTTTTTTTAAAAATTACCCAACAATATATACTTTATTTTAATATGTACTTGGTAATTCTAAATTAATCATACATACTTTAAAGTGGTGATTGTACAAATCAACACAAACAATATTGAATTTGAAACTTAGGGTCCCAAAAATCTAAAACACCCTCTATCGGCATTTTTTAAATGTCATCTTTAAAATTTATTTTCAAGAAAATACGGACATTAAAAATAGTTTTTTCAAAAACCAGAAACGGGTCGACCAAATTTTTCGTTTTTTATAATGATTTAAAATTTTGGACCCTAAGCTTTACTGGCCCCTACCTTCTTCGGAAGGCGTTGGGAACCCTTAGTTTCCTGTTTAATATTACTTAGCTTGATGTCTACTATCATCCATAATACTTGTACCATTAATTTAGAATCCCCCTGCATATACAGGGTGGTTATAAAATAAGTATCTCTATTTGGAGCTGTCTGTAGCTTGAAGGAATAACCCGAATGAAACCAAAATTGGTCCACATACTGTTCATGAAGGGGAAGAAGAATGGCACAATAAAAAAGATATACAATAATCAGCAACAGATGGCGCTACGGGTCTTGTCGGTGCAAACGTTGTTGTAATCATTAGTAAAATCAAAACGTGGTCATTTCTGCCATAAATATTGTACGACGTGGCTCTCAGTTTACCAGATCGCGATTTAATTAAAAAAATATTCTACGTCAACAGTTCAAACAGTGCAGCTGCTTTACATTAATTTAGGCGTGTGAAAGGAATGCTTAAAGGAAAAGGTCTTTGACACCGTGTGCAGTCAGAAGAATGGTAAAAAGTCCTTCCGGCAATACCGGGAGGAAGAGGTAGCTTTCATATACTTGTATATTTATTTATTTATTTTAAAGTAAGTTACATTGTTCAAAAATACTAAGCTCAAATTAGTGGAAATAATCTTATAAAATTAGTGATTTTATAAGATTGAATACTAGTTTTTGTCAAGACTGAATATTAATAGGAATTTTTAGAAATTAGTCATCTTTTATTCAACCTGGTTTTATTTTAAGCGATTTAGAGAGTCACCAAATTCCACGATATAATAAAGTGTATGCCATTTTAAAGCAACATTGTGGATCGTTCAGATCAGACCGTTTCAAAATGTCAGCCATAAGCAAAATTCAAAGTGCTATAACTCAAAGATTTTTTAAGATATAGACAAAATAAAAAGTGTTCTGTAATCGTTGTTTTAAGTTCTAACACGTAAAAGAAAAATATTTTTCAAATTTTAATTTTTTCGCATTTAATTTTAAATTTTAAATTTTTTAAAAAATTTAAAATAGCCACCATTTTGAAACAAAATAGTGGATGATGCTGGCCAACAAACTCGGTCGAGACATTTGTATGTACGATGTACATACCAAGTTTCATTGAAATCGGTTCATAAATACGCGTGTTCTCACGTGACAAAAATCAGATCGTTTCAAAATGTCAGCCATAAGAAAAATTCAAAGTGCTATAACTCAATCATTTTTTAAGATATAGACAAAATAAAATATGTTCTGGAATCGTTGTTTTAAGTTCTAACACATAAAAGAAAAATATTTTTCAAATTTTGATTTTATCGCATTTAATTTTAAATTTTAAATTTTTTAAAAAATTTAAAATGGCTACCATTTTTAAACAAAATAGCGGATGATGCTGGCCAACGAACTCGGTCGAGAAATTTGTATGTACTATCTACATACCAAGTTTCATTGAAATCGGTTCATGAATACGCGTGTTATCACGTGACAAAAATCAGATCGTTTCAAAATGTCAGCCATAAGAAAAATTCAAAGTTCTATAACTCAATCATTTTTTAAGATATAGACAAAATAAAAAGTGTTTTGGAATGTTTGTTTTAAGTTCTAACACGTGAAAGAAAAATATTTTTCAACTTTTAATTTTTTCGCATTTAATTTTAAATTTAAAATTTTTAAAAAAATTTAACATGGCCGCCATTTTGAAACAAAATGGCGGATGATGCTGACCAACGAACTAGGTCGAGGCATTTGTATGTACTATGTACATACCAAGTTTCATTCAAATCGGTTCATAAATACGTTAGTTATCGCATGACAAAAATCAGATATATATATATATATATATATATGGTTATATATATATATATATATATATATATATATATATATATATATATATATATATATATATATATATATATATGTCAACATTTGAACGGAGGGTGGTTTTGGGGTCTGGGGGTCATGATCGGTGAAAATATACCAAAATTTTCCGGAAGTGCTTTCCTCCGGACGGCTGCAATAGGTAGCTTTTTACTTTTTGTAATGAAAGCTACCTAAAAAATTCGAGGAGACTGGATCGTTTACTGTAAAATGTTGAAGAGGGAGGAAACCATTACTTCTCCGCACTCAAGAAGTTATTATATTGTACATTACATTTCAAACACAAAAGTGCCATCTGTCGGCAATTTTTGCAATTATTATTTTTTTTATAATTACAGTCTTCTTCCCCCTTCTTAAATAGTATGTGTACAAATTTTGGCTTCATTCGGGTTATTCCTTCAAGCTACAAACAGCTCCAAATATGGATACTTATTTTATAACCACCCGGCATATATATATATATATATATATATATATGTATGTATGTATGTATTATCTTTCTAATATGTTGCTATATATATAATCTTCTAAAAATAATACTGATGAATAATGTTTTTTCAATGAAGTATTTTTTTACTTTTCAATGATATTATTTAATACAAGTAATTTAAAGTTTCAAATATCAAGTATCAAATATGAAGTAAGTAATAAAAGCAATTTTTGGCAAATAATGGTAGTTTAAAGCGCGCGGTAGCAATGAAAAAATGTGTTTAAGACCTAAAGAAAAAAAAAATATAAGGAATATAAATAATAATGAAAGAAAACAGAAAAGAAAAAAAAATAATAAAAATAATTGTAAAACAGCTTACTTTATCTCTTATTGCTTTAAATTGTAATAATATATTCTGTGCTAATAGCATATACTTATTACTTAATTTATTAATATTTTTTGTCGTATAAATGCATTTTTTTGTTCATATACATTTTCTTCAGACCTGAATATCATGTGAAAAATTTCTGCTTCTTTATCTACTTTTTTAAATTTTACGACGCTCTGAATATTTTGTTTAGCATTACAAATAACGAATTATAAAGAGCTAAAAATGAAATCACTATGTGCAATATATGTTTGCCTTATCAATAAATAATTTCGTAAAAATTATCCATGCCATTTCTGTTCTATTACTCTTATTATTTCATTGTTTGTCTGAATTTATCTTTATATCACGTAACTGACGATAAGTAAACTTGCATGTTTATCGTTGTAGAAAGGAGATATAATTTTGTGCACAATGTTCCCCATATAGAAAGAGTATAGCATATAAATATGTATATATTAAATGCAAAAGTATGCATTTATTGATATAATTATGCATAAATTAATATATGTATATATATATTTGTGATAGAATAAAATGTGAATCGTTCATTATGTTATTTTCATTGTCTTTTAAAACAGTAGATCAATTATTACTGATAGCAACAAATACTTTTAAGAAATGGAAACACTATTATTTCACTTAGATTCACTTCTGGGTATTGTGTTTTATCATTTCAAGTATTTGGCTCACAAAGCCAGCCGTGAAAAATATTTTTCCTAAAATACCTCGATGATTTACTATGTTGATACTACATAAAAAAATAATATAAACTTGTCATTTTCTAAATGTGCTGTTTCATGTTTTGTTGTAGAGATATATTTTCTTTATTTTATTCTTATAATTCCTTTCTTTTCCAATCTTTAAATAGGTGTTTTTCTCCTGACATTAAACATGATAAATGCGTTTGTTACGTGACAGGTGATTTTTAATTTCACTTTTAATTTGTATTTTTATTAATGTTCTACTATAATGAACGGTTTTTTGTTATTAAAAAAATTGCGTCAATTTGCGTATAATTTGGCTAATAATTTGGCGAGATTGGTTGATGGGATAATCAAGTAGTACCATAAAAGGTTTAAATAAAATGTATTCATTTTAAGGGACATTTAATGATAAGAAAACAATACATTTTTTTCTTATTAGTTTTTTTATCTTTACATTTTATACATAAGGAAGCCACTGTGATAATGGGTCACTTTAACTGGCAGGCAAATTTGTTAAAATGCACTTAAAACTTTAATTTTTTTTTAGAATATTACTCGTAGGTTCACAAATAATTTCCGTATTCCAACAAAACGTGATTCATTTACGAATTCTTCCCAGAAATCTGAAAAAGAGGGCAAAAATCAGTTCATTCCAAGTGGTTGTGAGCATTGGTCCTATTATTTTTAATATAAATTTATTTTTTAAATGAAAAACGGCAAAATTAAACTAGTTGGATGTGTCAATCCCAAAACTTTCTTCTATCTCATAAGTACATTTTAATAATAATAATAATAATAAAAAAAAAAAAAAAAAAAAAAAAAAAAAAAAACGTGGTGATTCCAAAGTTACCCATTATTGAATTTCCTCGAATATTTGACCTAGCATAATGAGATTCTGGTATCCGAAAAGCAAAATTTAATTAATATTCTGAGAAAAAGAGCTTAGTAGTGAGTCATGTTGGGTAATTTATACTAAAACCTAATAAGCATCTATTTATGTCAAGACCGAACAGAATCTGAAATTTGATGAAATTTCGTCCATTAGTTCTTGAGATATAGTTATAACAAAAAATTTGCAAAACGTAGCACAGTAACACCATATCTTGGTCAATTTATGCCAAAACGTAAAAAAGCGTCTAATTATGTTATGGTGTAAAAGAATCTGAAGTTTGATTAAATTCTGTGCATTAGTTCTTGAGATATAGCTATTTAAAAAAAAAACGTGTAAAATATAGCACAGCAGCACCTTCAGTTGAAGGATTTATAACAAAACGTAATCATCGTGTAATTATGTTATACCATTTTGTAACAAAATCTGAAGTTTAATGAAATTCTGTGCGTTGGTTGTTGAGATATAGCTATCGGAAAAATCGAGCAAAATGCAGCATAGCTGCACCACCTGTTGCAAGGTTAATACTAAAATGTAATCAGCGTCTACTTATGTTACATATTCTAGTGTAACAGAATCTAAAATTTGATGAAGTTCTCTGCATTAGTTCTTGAGATATAGCTATCGCAAAAATCGTGTAAAATGTAGCATTGCAACACTACCTATAGGGCAGTTCACACCAAAACCTTATCAGCGACTATGTATCTCAAGTTATCGCGTAATCTGAAGTTCGGTGAAATTCTGTGCATTAGTTCTTGAGATATAGCTATCATGAAAATCATGAAAAACGTGGCATAGCACCGCCACCTGCTGGCCAATTTACACCAAAACTCAATCAGCGTCTACGTATATCAAGGGGTCACAGAATCTGAAGTTTGGTGAAATTCTGTGCGTTAGTTATTGAGATATAGCAATCTTGAAAATCATGAAAAACGTAGTATAGCAGCGCCACCTGCAGGCCAATTTTCACCAAAAACCAATAGACACTAATTCATATCAAGATCTAAGTGAATATAAAATTTTATTAAATTTCGAGCATTAGTTCTTGAGATAGAGTGCCCACAAAGTTTTTGTCACATACAGACAGACATTTTCTAAAAATAGTTAAAACGTGTTCAGGGCCTTCTAAAACGTATAAATCCGTCAAAAACCAGAAGTCGAAATTTTCATGAATCCAATACTTTCTTCTTGTAAAGATAGAAGAAAGTAAAAAAGTGATTATTAAATTATTTTTAAAACGTTTTTCGAATTAAAAAATAAATGAAAACTATATTTTTAAATAATATACAGGGCCACACAAAATAATTCTAATACATTTGTTTAGATGAAATAATGTTTGGGGTGGGTTTTAATTACATTAAGATATTAACAATTTATGTAATTGATTTACATTGCTGACGTGTAGTACAAGTTAATTCCTGTATAATAAGAAACATTTAGTTTTTACATGCATACACAAAATATTTCGGATACTGCATTATATCCTAGATACTGTATATTTTAAACATCGATCGTCGTAATGCAAACGTATTTTATTTTCTAGTTTTAACTTGCAATTTCCAATTTCATATAGAGAGTTAAGTTACACCTGCACACTGGTCTATGTACGCAGGCAATATCAGCTAAATGTGAAACTTTAAAATTCAGTTATCGTGAGACACTGTTTATCAACTGTTCCACGACAACTTTTAAAAAAATTCATGGATTTTTTATCCGTCATTTTAATTACATAATGCAACATTTATAAATTATAAATGAAAAAGTAAACATTTTTATGAAGTTTTTTTCTTAATTTTATTTATTTATTGATTAATTTCATGCTTAATCGATAGACAACTAAAGAAGTAGTGGGAAAAAAATTCTAATTTAAACGTATTGGATCTAGACTTCAAAATATTTTTTTTTTTATGTTTTGCAAAAGGAATTTTGTCTCACAAAATATATAGAAACGTCTACGTTTATTGTGCGATTTTAACAAATGTTTTTATTATTATTATTATTGTTTCTATAAAAGCTTAATAAAAACGCAAAATGTAATTTTAGTGCAAATTTATCAAAGATTTCATAATCGACGTTCATATAATGTTTCGATTTTCGTATAGATATTTTTGATTCTCTTAAGGACATATCTAAACAGACGCATTTCTTCAAGTTATTTTCTTAAGATATGGCATTAGAGATGTTAAAATGTGTTTATTTATTGTCTCCTAGATATACATTAATCATTATTCTGATAACGTATCCAGGGGCAATAACGCCACGTTAAGGTTCTACAAATTTTCACTGCTTATTTTATTTTATTTTGTTTCAATCAATTATCTGATCTCATACAGTTGCTTATTGACTATGTGTGAAACAAAGAATATTTCAGGAGCTATGCTTTCATAAAATGAAATGCGTGTTTTCTAGATTAGTACTATTTGGTGTTATAACCCGCATAGGTGGATTATGACAACAAAATTATAAAGTGAAATGGATTAATGTCACGTAAATTGTCCAATTCCTCAGAATACAATTTCTACAGAAATTGAAAAATTAGCAGCACTTAGGGCATTCTAATTTTTACTATCCATTTTGTTTTGAAAAAATGATAATAATGCTCTCTCTTGAATAGGATAAAAAAAACGAACTCTCTTGAGATATATTTCCAGAACTGAAAAGAATCAACCAGAGTAATAACATTAGTGGAATGCGGTACTACCACGGTATAAATATTGCGCAGTATTATTTAACTACAAACTGTCTAAATTGTCAAATAACTGTCAAACCTATCAAAAATCTTTTAGAAAGCACATGAAATACATTAACAATTTATATAGTATGCAAAATATGTCCCAATAAATAAGGTGGTCTGGGGTAATAACGCCAGGCGGGGTAATAACGCCAAGTGCTAATATTTTGCATAATTATGAAATAATCTGGTAAATGACACCCATGTGCTCTGCGCAGAAGGGTTTTAAGTCATGTAAATCACAAAAAACAGCTTCAAGTTAATTTGTTTCATTTTTAGTTCTTATTGTTTTTACAAGCAACTAAAATTAACGCTTGATCAAAAATTTGAGAGATACGTTTTGTGATGTGAAGGCTATTTTTTTTATCCAGAAATACTTTGTTAACTACATAAATTTGTAGAACATTTCATGGACTTTCAAAATATTGTTGAAGATTTTGGATATCTTCTCGAGATAATTTGTAATTTAAAATGTACAGCGCAATAACTGTAACGGGGTAATAACGCTAGTCCTTGGCATTAATACCCCGGTTGATACCCTACAGCGGCTGAGGAACATCCTAAGTACTGATTCAAATAAACACAGTTAAAACTGTGCAACGTTTCTAATAATTCAATTTAAGCGGTCCTTTTTAAGCAAAAAGAAGCTCACGGTCTGATATTCTTTTGCCTCATCCCCCCCCCTTCACCCACACACCACTCCTTTATTTTTCTTTCACAAAAAATTGAACATTTTCAATAGCTTAGAATGCAATTTGTCAATTTCTAAGTTTGTAGAGTTTGTATTTTTAGAATTGGGCAATCTTCATGCAATTATTCCATGTTATTTCATAGTTTTGTTTGCATGCCGTTATTACCCATATAGGTGGGAAATAACGCCAAATAGCATTGGTCAAAAAATCACGCCATTACGTTTTATGAATACATATCTGTTAAATTATTTTTTTATATAGATAGTCAATGAGTTGCTGCATCAAATCATATATTTGTTTGAAAAATGCAAACTAAAACTGAGCCGTGAAAATTGGTAGAACCTTAACGTGGCGTTATTACCCCAGGGTACCTTATATAGAATTCAAATCACAGCACTTGTATCGCAAATTTTAGAATTAGCGTTGACTTTTACATGCTTCTTCCAGTGATAAGGTCTATGCTTCGCGTTTGTTTGCAATTCAGATGACTTAGAGCCTATCTGTTCAGAATCTGTAGCTGCCATTTCCCGGATTCTTTCATAATTATATGTAAAATTATCATTTGGTCTTATTACCCACGATGACGTTACTATTTCAGGAGCCTTATATATATATACATATATATTTCGAGCTTTTTGCACTGGAATAGTCCATTGCACTTTTAGATTGATTTTTAATAGTACAAACTAAAAAAGTTTTAGAATACAAAACTTAACTGTAACAAAACATAAAAAATAATATATTGAATAGATAAGGTTTTTATATTTTATCGAAAGATTTTGCACGGAAACATAATGGCATGATGCATTGAAGCAGACAATTGTTAATTAGATACTTTTAAAGAAATATTTAACAGTATACTTCTTTACCCATAATTATATACTTCCGAAACTTATCATGACTTTATATATTTAAATACTGTACTAAATGTGAAGTAGGAATTAAAAAACAACTTAAAACAACTATAATGTGTTATTATTAGAAAGAAGAAAAATATTACTTTTCTACTATTCTGCATCATTATAAGACTAACTTTTAAACATGCCATCGATGGCTGGATTTATGTATGTTAATTTATTTACGTGGGATGATCTATATATTTTTAAACTAAATTTAATGCAATCATTTTTTAATTCAATGCAGTCACAAGTAAAAATTACATTTTAAATACAGTTTTTCTTCTTTATTATATAAATTATAGTATGATACCGCAATATTACTTTTCTGCATCTTTATAAAAATAAATTCTAAACATGCCATCGATAGCTGGATTTATGCATGTAAATTTAGTCACATGGGATGAGAATAAAAAAAAAACCTTTTAAATTCATATATTTCTTAACTCAATTTAATGCAGTCATTTTTCAATTCAATGCAGTCTCAAGTAAAATGTACATTTTAAATACAGTTTTTCTTCTTTATTATTTAAATTATAGTATGTTACTGCAATATTATATGTTACTTTAATAAGTTACAATGTTATTAAAATATATAGTTTAAATAACACTACAAATCATTGTTATTATTAAATTCATTTATCGTCTTCAAAACATAATTCTATCCTCTTAAAATAATTTCAACTAAAAATTTTAATTTAAACTTATCAAATGTGTATATAAGATCACTGAAATGCTGTAAACCTGTTATTAAGATTAATTCATCAAAACACGTTATACCTTAATCGAAGCATTTGTATATGTTACATAATTTGTTTTATGTAGTATGATATCCAATACTAGACATAGTAACCTGAGAATAATATTTCAGATAAAGCTATATTTAATATGTAGAAATTCTGTTCATAATCTTTCACATGATGGTAAAATTGATGTCTTCTGTGAAATATTTGGTTGAACAATTATTTAAATTATAATATGTTACTTTAATATAATATTATGTTATTATAATATATAGTTTAATAAATACTACAAATAATTGTTATTTTTAATTTCTTTTATCGTCATCAAGATATGATTCTATCTTCATAAATAATATTTTCAACTAAAAACTTAGAATTAAATTTGTCAAATGTGAACAGAATGTCATTGAAACGCTGTAAACCTTTTATTAACATTCATTCATCAAAACACATGATATCTTAATCGAAACATTTGTATATAATTATTAATTTGTTTTATGTAGTATAATATCTAATACTAGACATAGTAACATGAGAATAATATTTCAGATAAAACTATGCTTAATATACAGAAATTATGTTCATTACGTATCACATGATGCTAAAATTGACGTATTCTGTGAAATAACTGGTTAAACACATTAGAGTTGTTAAAGCGTGATTATTAATTTTACACTGCATTTATTGAATTCTCGGTTGTAATATTTGGATACATTTGTTTAATGTGAAATTTCTTCATTCT
Organism: Maratus speculifer; assembly: GCA_964019185.1. Taxonomy (NCBI): domain Eukaryota; kingdom Metazoa; phylum Arthropoda; class Arachnida; order Araneae; family Salticidae; genus Maratus; species Maratus speculifer. The sequence continues at coordinate 422,398,819 of OZ025290.1, read as the reverse complement.
GGTTTAAAATCGCAATATATATATATATATATATATATATATATATATATATATATATATATATATATATATATATTAAATAATACAATTCCTTTTTTTATTAAAGGAAATAAATGAAGATTAAAAACAAGAGGTTAAATATTTGAAAATTCCAACATCGCGGTTTAAAATAATTAGTTATATTTTTATTATCTGTTTATTTTAGTTGTATATTGGTACAATAAACTATTAATCAACATTCTTAATTGGAAATGTTTAATTTCAAATAGTATTTTTATTCTTATATTAGTGATTTAGAATGCACAATTGCATGTACAAAAAGAAAAAAAACTGTAAACGCATAGATATATGTTTTAATTCTTAAAAGAATATTTATTTTCATATGCATAATTAAAACATTTATCGTGAATAAATTTAAATCTTGGATAAAGTGCAGATCACTTTTACAAATACATTTATGTTGTATGTAAAATCACATAATTTTATAGGCGAAATCGTTAATTCATGAAACATTTCTGCATAGAAATTTTGCATAGTTCTTTAAACAAACATGAAATTTATTGAAGATTTTATTTCAAATTCATTGAACATGTGTCGTAAAACTTTTTTAGAAAAATATAAAATGTTGTAGAATCATACATAAAAAATAGCTTCTTAAAAACTGTTAATTTGAATAAATGAATATTAGTAGAATTTTTTATAAAACATCCAGACTTATAAGCTATTAATTTTATTAACAGCCTAAAAAATAGAATTCAAAATATTGTTTAAATCTTATTTAAAATTTTCACTTAGAAAACGTATTAAAGCACCAACTGCCAAATTTAAGATAAAAAATACATCTATATGCGAAGTAGAATTCCTAAAATTCTATAAGTTTTTTTTTATTAAGGGATTTATTGTTCCATTTGCCTTTTAAATTGGAATAAATTCTAATTTTCTAATGTAAATTCACATTTTTTAGCAGATTTATTATTGTAAACTGTAACAAAATGATTAACATCAGCGCATATGAAATTTATTTTTCAAAAAACAAAATTTTCTTTTTACACTATATTTCTTATAATGTCCACTGCATTATTTTTATACTATAATATATTTACAAATTAGTTTTTTATATATAAACAAGGTCTTCTACGATGATAATAGCTTTTAAATAGTTAATTACAGATACAAAAAATAGTTACATAAAATACATCTGAATGTACTGTAGCTGCATATCTCTACAGATTCTACAAGAAGTGTTGCTAAAATTTTCCAGTCCTTAAATTTCAACAGTATACCTTTTTCTTCAGATTAGCAATCTTTATAGAAACAATCAATAGCTATGTAATAGATTTCCGGGTCTATCGAAAGCAAAAATACATGTTTGAAAGTTTTTGTAAATCTGTACACCGCTTCTGTTAGTTAGGAATGTGACAAATATAAAATACTTAATCTTTCATTTTTAGGACTTATAACTTTTAAACACTCTTAGACTTAAGTAAATATTTCAAAGTTTGAATCAGAATATTTTGAAATCATAACATAACATTTTGTATAAATAGATATTCTATCGATAGGAACTGATTAGGTTTTTACAAACACGGGAACAATTGAGATTAAAATGGTTCTTTTTTTACTCTATAAATCATTGTCATGACATCTTGAAAACGTATCTAAAGAATGTTTTTAAATTTGGCATCGATATTAATCAAATATGTGAATTTAAAAAAAATTGACAGGGATAAGCTTATGATTATTTTTATTCATTAAATTTTTTTTTTAATTGAAATAATTTTTTTAATAATATTAAGTTAAAAATTAAGTTAATATAAGAAAACATTTTGTCCAAAAAGTACATCATTTAAACAATACATATGTGCTTGTTACAATATCAAAGTTAATAGAAATTCATATATACAGGCTCTAAATTTCATGCGCAACGACTCTTAGAGATTTAAAAAAATGAAATATTTTAATTTAATCAATACACAAATTATATAAAATACTTTTCACTTTTGAATAATGATATATTAAAGTACATAATCTGTTTAAACAATGTTTATTTTTTCATGTTGATACATAAAATTATAATGAAGATATATTAGTTCAAACTTCCGATGTTTTCCGATTAGTTCAAACTTCCGAGTTTGAAAAATTTATTTTACTTGGGCAAACAAAAAAGGCAGCATTGCAAAAAGCGGAAAGTAAGATTTCGATTTATATTTAATAAAACATCAAATTAGATTTATGGACATAAGAAACAGCATGTCCCAAGCTGTTTCATTCTGTATTTTTCTCAAATATTAACCGTTCACCGGTACATATCTAAAAATACTATTATTCTCATTTGCTCCATGAATTTTGCCAATTTGATGACTGACTCAGATTAAGAACAATCCAAAGTATAGAATAACACTTGTTTTATTCAAGCCAGATGATTGCATGACTGTGTTTTTAAGGTATATATCAAAATAATATTGTATGCATCCTTATATATACAATTTGTGTGCACACCATAAAATGTCAAAATTTAGTTGAAAATTTTAAAAAACATTATTTTTGACTATTTTTCTATTTATTAGACAGATTTCATACTTTTTTTGTAGAAAAAATCACGCAGTGAATGGTTAACTAGTACAAAATTGTGCATCAAATGGGGCAACATACACGATGTGTTTTCTTACTCTAATTAGTTTTATTAATCTTCAGACAATGTTCTAATACCTCTTGATCTCTTATGCATAAATGCATGAATAGAAAATTCATTACGATGCTTTATGAACATTTCAATAATCTGGTAATAATAGAACCTCATTTTAAATGATACATAATAATCGTGGCAACCTAAAACTTTTACATATCATGAAATATCATTGAAATAATTACGTATGTTGAGAATTAACGTAATTAATAGAAATTTTATTAATAACTTTTTAAATTTGATAATTTTCAAAAAATCTGAAATGACTTGACAATATCTTGAAAGAACCCCACAAAAATAATCTGTAGATTATCTGAAGAAATCGCCACTTTCTTCAGAAATTCTACAGAAATTTCAAGAAAGTCTGCTGATTTAGCTTTATCTTAAAAATATCTGCAGAACATTAAAGATGGTCTAAAAAATATCTGCATAATAATCCAAATGCCGACGTATTGCCCACAGATTTTTGGGCCGAATACCTTATAGATTTTCTTCAGATTTTTTTAGTGGGGAATACGATACGATTTAAGATCATTCGGTTGCGTATTTTCTATGCCGCTGTGTACCCGAATAGACCGACGGACGGACGAGACAACATCGCATAGATACTTTGTATTTCTGTAATGCGAAAACATTTAATTTTTTTACATTTTCTGAATGAAATAAAAATTAAATTTTACAATATCATTAAAACATTATTTTTATATATAACACCATACAATAAACAAAATACCGCAAGGCCTTTCGATAGAGCTTAGTCTATCTTCACCAGGCGAAAAGACGTGCGTCTACAATGAATGTAGCACACCAGTTTCCAACTTTTTTTTCTGGAAAATGTATTAAAGAAAATATTTGTAGAATGATTTTGAAATACATGAAGAACACACTTTATCATATACTTTATCATATACACTATATATCAGGATACAGTAACAGTCATTTGATATTTTATTCTTTTGACATGAAAGAATTAGCAACATTTCGGGCATATAAATTTCCCTTTTTAGTTTTCAAGTCTAAAATTAATGATCTCTCATGCATAAAATAATAGTAAAACACAAATAAGAATATAATTCTACCACTTAAAAGGATTAACCGATTTAATAATACCAGTTACGGGTCTTAATAGCCACCTACAGAATTTGTATAGCCTATAGTATATTTTTAACTACACATTACATCTCAAACACATAAAAAATGCCCCATAACATTTCTAATGTTCATGAAATACACTACAAGTTATAAAATATACAACGTATTTATTAATGTATATAATTCTCTTTTCATAACAAAACTTACCCAGCAAATTTTATATCAGGAGTTGACACTAATGTGCTTAATTCAATAATAAGGTTTACACATGTAACAAATGAACTTTTAGCAATTGTTTGCAATTCAGATAACCTAAACATTTAGCGCAAAACCCGTAGTGCCTGTTTCGAGATTCCTTCATAAATGCTGTTAATATTAACACTTGGCTTTATTACCCAGCCTGTCGTTATCATCACAGGATACTTTATTATTTATATTACAGAGAAGCGAAAGCAATATAATGTTAAATATATTCCAGACAAGTTAGGAAAATGTTGCTTTATTATTTATTTATCAGTTGTGATTCCAGACAAGCGACAGCAATAAGATGTTATTGTAAAGTCTAGAGAAATTTTTAAAACGTCTTTGTATGCATTTGTAAGTTATTAATCAGGATAATAATATATAATATCAATATATTTGAAAAGAATCTCTTCAAATAAAGTCTATTTTTTACATATTTTTACAGAATTAGATTACTGAATTTTTTATTTTTTATCACCGTTTTTCAATGCATAAATTTTTGCTAATTTGAATCAGATAAATGGTTAGAGTAATTAATGTTAAATTTACAATAAAAGATTACTGGTGAATAATAAATCTTGATTGGAATATGGATGACCGTGCATGGTACGGGGAAATCATAATAGGTGGATAAAAGAATTAAGAATGGGTTATAAAATGTGCGAATGAAGAATAAAAGTTTAGAGTTACGCATTTCCAATTTAAAAACACGAATGAAAAATTGTAAAATAAATCAAGTAGGATAAATAGAATATTAAAACGGTTTGAAGGTACTTACCCATCTCCCAATAAAAAAACATGAAACTGGAAATTATAAGGGGCTGGCATTCTTATAAAACACATTTATTTCCATCGAACACCACACATACAAAAGAACAGACCTGTCGAATTTTGGAAGCTCTGGCTGCTTTTTAATTTGGTTACTTAAAATGCTGACATCATACATTTGAATTTTCCACATATTTTTATAGAATAGCATATCGAATCATTTTGTTAACTGAATTACGCATCTACTGATGCCAGAATGTTTCTTCGAATCGACTGGTATAGAATAAACAACAGAATTATGCATCTCGGTAGAATAGAATTGATTTTGTCAACATTATCATGGATCCATCTAATGCCAAAACATTTCTCGAATAAAAAACTTTGCTCCGCAAACGATAAAATAAAATCACTGGCGTCTAGGCGGTTAGCGTTGCCATGGAGACCAAACGCCATTGAGTCTAGGCATCTTTTTTACGCCCAATAGGAAAAATAGATTACCAGGCAAATCACGGAAGCGGTTAAATGCACAAATTATAAATATAATAATAATAATAATAATAAATGAAATAAAATAAACATTTATAGTTGAATGAATTCTCGGTTATTTTTTTGCGATGTAATTCGCAAATATTATTCGCGCTGGAAAATGTCAGGTTTAATAGTATGCAAGACAGTTTAGACAGTATAAACGATTCATATTTATAATATACGTACAGATTTATGATGTAAAAATCCCTTTAAAAAAAGATTTAAAAACATGACGTCATTCATTGCTTGTAAATGTGATAGGGTAAACATTTCTGTTTATTTTACGAGTGCATTAAAAAGCTTTATTACAAGACACCGTTTCTGTTTGATTAAAAAGTGTGTTTATATTATGCTAATAAATCAGATATTGTATTAAGAAAAACACATTTTAAAAGTAAGAAATACATACATTTACGCATATAAAAACAATATAGTAAGTAATATTTCAAAAATCTACAATTACATAATGGGTTCGAAACAGTGTAATTAAAATTTATGTCTTTTAAATTTTTATTTTATAACATTTCCGATGCATTTACTTTTAAACTAAGATACAGAACTAAAAATAAAACAAACATACCTTACATCCATATGTTAAAATAAATTTACATTGTTTAAATTATTTTAAAAGAGGGCTACTTTTACTTTCAACCTTTTAAATCGCTTTTAAAAGTCTCTAAATTCGATCATTTTCCATTTATCGCTGAATATATATTGTTTTTATTGAGCCAATTAAGCATTTGTATTCTTTTCGAAAAATCTAATAAAAAATGAACCTTATCTTTTCAGTTACATCATAAAAGAGCTAAGCATTTTATTAAAAACAGTTAATTTGAAATTAACGTTTGTAATCAAACAAAGACAAAAAAGATCTTTTGAAATGTCAATGAATGCCTTTGTAAACTCGATAATTTAAAAGTATGCTTCATAACTTCAGATATATAATTTTATTAAAAATATAACAAAACTCGCAACATTACTTACAAAAAAGCAGAAATTAAACAAGTTACACTGTAAATGCATACAATATATATTTCTTTTTTTAAGCAAAGGGGTTGTATTGAAATGCTCTTCAAAAAATGTTCAATTTTTATTTAGTAAAATATTATGTAATAAAATAAAATACACTTTCATAAATAAAATACTAGACAATAAATTAAAATACATGTAAAACAAAAGACACTAATGGACACATTTTGTTATTCTTTGGTTTCACTTTCAAAGTATTAGGGAAAAACAATTTAATATTCGTGCTTTTTCCAAATAAGTACTGTTTTTTTATGATAGATCGTATTTCAGTAATTATGTATCTACCAGCTATGATTGAAAATATATAATGATTTCAAGAAAAAACTCAATGAGATAATTTACTTCTCCATATATCGATATTTAAAATAAAAGCTGGGTGTTTTATGTTAACTCGGATAATTTTGTAAACGTTAAAGATAAATAGGGGTATATAGTCTTTTCGTTCCGTCTGGGCTGGCTCAATCTGAATCACGTTGGAGGTTTCAGCCAAGACTACTCTGGTTCAAATCCTTGTCTGAACATTTTTCACCTATTTCGAAAACGTACATTTGTTATGGTTAATTTGCCAATTGAATAATTGTTTTAAAAGTTAATTTAATATCGATACTCATGCAGCGTTTACTTTTTCCAAGTAATTCTCTTAACCCTTTATCTACTGAAGTTACTTAAAAGTACCATTAAACTTGCTTATTATAAAATTCTATTAATACGTTAGTTAGTTGCAATACTGCTTAGAATGAGTTACAGATAGATTACTTTATTTTGTTCCAAAAGCAATATTGGTTACACAAAGCAAAAATATTTTTTAAAGATGATTTATTTTATTTTTGTATCTTTTCGGCTTTCTTGGCGCTGAGGGAGTATCAACAAAAATACCTTTAAAAGGATGATTTTTTTCAAATAGCAATTAAAATAGCAAAGATGATTTTTTTGCCTTTTTATCTTTCCAGCTTTCTTGGCGCTGAGGGAGAGAGGGTGATTTTCCAATTCGGAATTATTTCTATATTTATATTATAAGATCACCATATTTTTACATATTATAATTCTGCAAAATACTAAGAAATCAATTTAAAATAAAACATTTGAATGTTTGATAAATATTGCACAAAGTCGCTGTAAATTCAAATTTAGTTAATCGTTCAATCCTTTTAAAATCCTTCAAAAATTTATTAAATGATTGCGCAAATCTTTTAATTTAGTTTAAACAATTTACGCAAAATGTTTTACAATGTAAAATTTTTACAAACTCATAATTCAGTAGCTAAAGAGTTCAGCTGATTCACATATCAGTTCAGATAGTGTGATCCCTAAAGTTTAGTTTTGTGAATCCCGAGATTTATCCAGCAAGGCGCAGTGGTCAGAACATTGGCGTCTTCAGCCAAGGCATTCATGGTTTTAATGCTGTTCCGGAAATGTTTTAGCCACTTGGAAAATTCAAAATCATTACAATAGAAATGAGCATTACGAAATAGAAAATATATGCATTTAATTCTGATTTTAATAGATTTAATTCATGTCTTCTCATTTCAAAATATTCATTTCAATTGAGATTCTATAATTTTCTTGTTTTATTGGATAAAGAGATTTGAATTGTGCAGAAAAAATTATAAATGTACACCTTATGATTTCCGTGAATTATACGTTTCTAAAAATTCCGATATTTAGTAATGCAGTAATCTACTACTTATTTGTTTTCTAAGTAGGTTTTCGAACGTTTTTAGACGTAAATGTCTACAAACAGTCGCTATTAAACATTAAAATGAACCAGACGATGACTGAATTGGACCAAGTAACCAGAATTTTTCACATTTGTCAATATTAGTCAAACATTTTTTAACAGAAATAATTAGAAAACAATCTAAAAGTTCGAATAAATATTTAAAATTTGATATAAATAATTTTTAATGGCATACTTTTATTAAACTCAAAACAGTGTATATACCATATCCCACACACACATACACAGTAAACTCTCTATATGGCAGACTCTGGGTACCACGAAATTCTGTCTAATTCGTAAATATTTTCCAATCTCTGCAAGTTCATAGAAATAGATTAAAATTGGTCTAAGACGGAAAATTTTCTCGACCCTAATAGATACCGCCTTAAATAGAGTTTAGTGTAATATATATACATAGTGTCAAGGTATAGCGTGATGACTGTCTAAAGTATACACAGTCAGATGCCCAGTTTGGAGTACATAAAAAAAACCAAGTAACTATGTCTCTACGACTCACACGTTTAATTGCGAAAGAAATGTAAAACGGCTGAAGGATAACTATGTGGAATATGAACAACGGTTACGATGAAGATGGTCAAAATTTTCACCCGGTAAATTAATGCACGCAGGCACTTTCCAATGAGGGATCATTTCATGTCGTTGTTTGAATCTTATGCGACACAGCGGTAAAAATCTTCATATGTTCACTGAAAAAAAATAATCCGTTAAATTTTTCGCAAAAACTGCAGTAAAATTAGATATATATTTTTATATTACATCTAATTTTACGAAAAAAACTGCTGGAAACATTGCTGCCAGTAGCTTTTGCCGTAAATTTAAAGGCCTTTTTTACAGTATTGTAATGCATACTTTCCATGAATATTGTAATATGTGCATTATCTTTGAAATGATGTTAACAATATTCATGTTTCCAATACGCTACCGGTGTTACTGTTATGTTACTGATGTTGGTAGTTTCTTAGACCGGTATGCTGTGGATATCTATTCGCATTTTTGTTGAAATCTATATGTCATAGAGCTCTGGTTTTTGGAGAATACTTTATGTCACATATTTTAAGCGAGGAATCTGTCTGTGGACATTTTGTGAGGAATTGATGAGAAATTCTATATCAGAAGTAATTGTTAAAAATTAAATATAATATTAGATACAAAGCCTAATCTTTTTATTAATTATCTTAACGTCTTTTAAGTGTGCAGGATTTTTATTCTTTATGAAAACACAACTCAACATTGGCTGAGTGGTTCTGATCTCTAAGCTGGTTGACTGGAGGTTCTGGGTTCGAACCGTATCGAGGCCTTTGGAGTAATTGTTTGGAATTTTTTTCTATTTTTTTCTTCGAACTTTAAATTTCCATGCATAAATGCGGAATAGACTCCTTAGGAAGACCCCCCTCACACGGAAAGCACTACTTTTGGGAATACACCCCCGTGTAAATAATTAGCTACCTTAAACAACACCAAGTCCTTTAAGAAGATATTATCTTGATTACAAGATTTGCATTAATATTATTAATGATCTTCAATTGAGTAAAAAAAAGAAAAAAATAGTAGGTAGATGCAGCTAAAAACAGAAAAAAAACATAAAAAATTCTTATTTATATTTCCAAGTTTTCAAGTTTTCTTTCATCTAACTTAGTCGGGTAAAATTCTGCGCATTCAGACGCTTATAAATAAAATCCTTGCGTTTTATTTTCGTCTGCATATAAAATATTTTTCTATCCATATTAAGAATGCTTGTCTCCAAATTGAAGTTATTTTTATAGTAATAGGATATCTCAAAATAGTTCTTTACTTTCGTTTCTCAAAGATTCAAAATGCAAGGTAAGCAGATTTACCAGACTATACAAATAAATAGACTTTTTCATTTCTTTCTTATTGTCATCTGAATCACCTGAGTAAAATACGTTTTGTTAAAAAAAAAAAACATCCTACAATAGCAAACAGTGCCATTTCCTGGAAATTCATGTTTGAATATGTTCTTTTATCACGCGTGCGACAAAATAAATACTGACAGGTCTGACATATATTTTTCCTATTATACTTTAAGAGTAAATACACGTAGTCCATTATTTTTTTCGGGAACGATTTCGTCTGCACTTTTATTTATTTCTTATATATGTTATTATTTCATTTAAATTTTTTATATGGAATTATTTTGAAGTTTTTACTTTACAGAATGCTATCGTAATAAGTATATAAAACACAATCAATCAAATGAGATAGGACAGTACAAATAATTTGAATTAATTTTTATCAATGGATTTCCGCTTAAAAATTTTTGTATATTTAATAAATTTATTATCACATTGATAAATAAGCGTTGAACGAACAGTTGTAAAAAATTTCCGGGGATCAAACCCGGATCCCTTAGAAAAGCGCTCCAAAAACTCGAACATTTAAGTGACGAGGCAGCACAAAATGGGATCGTGTATCTATCGTTTAAGCAACGAAGACGATGTCCAGTTTAGTATTTCCTACTCACATATAATGCAGAGGCTTCAACTACAGAACAAGATAGAATCTTTTGGTAGAGCCCTTGGAATGTTATTTCATTGGCTCCAGTTTCAATGCCCGACATGGGCATATTTCACTCTGTTAGTTCTACGTTCATTTAGTAATGCGGTATCCGTTTTATTAAATATTCAAGAATGTCAAATTAAACACTCTGCATATCTGACTTGCGATAGTCCTGCCTCTAGCCTCCACACAATTTGCCACCTCATTCCATCATCTAAACGTTGGTAGTTACTCATTTTGTTCTTCCGATATTATGTTCCAATAATATCTAAATCCCGTCGGAATATCTAATCCGGAATTAAACGTTTGCTGAAAAATAACATCAAGAAATTATTTGTTCTTTTCGTGCAATTCAATAAAATATGCATTTTTTTTTTTTTTACCAATGTATATAAATTATTTATTGGAATATTTTACGTAATTTATGGAAACTTCTCCAATATTTTATGCGACAGTTCTTTAATATTTTAATCCAATTTCGTAGAAAATAGATGAAAATTGACACTATGTTCTGTAGTAATTTTTTACTCTCTTGAAGCGTACTAATGTCCCATTTAATTTGTCTTAATTCTGAAACGATCCGTGTATACATTTTCGAGGTAATCTAACTCATGAATTCTTTTTCACAAAAATATAAAGGTATTTTCTGCATTTTAGGTACATGGTGTCCATAAGTTACTGTAGTGGAGAAGTCTCACCCCACCAAAAAAAAAAATATTTAGATTATCTGAAGGAATTGCCATTTTCTTGAAATTATATACATAAGTCTGAAAAAAGATGAATTTAGCTTTGCCTTATTAGTATCTGCAGAATTTTTTAAGACTTCGTTAAAATTCTTTGCATTTTTTTAAATGTGCAATTTCCTACAAATTTTCTACAAATTAATTTTTAAATTAATTTTCTTCAGATTTTTTTTTTCTAGTGGGACAGCAAGACCCCTATAAGTTCCATCTTAAGTTCTTATTTTTGAAAGGCGAGTTATTCGAAAACTATTACATCGAAATTGAATTAAAAAAAAAAAAAAAAAAAAAAAAAAAAAACATTATTTTGAATCGTCTTTCGTATATTATTTAAAAAAAAATTCCTATCTGACATTTATATTTTCTTATATTTACGTATTTACATTTTGCCAGACTACCAATTGAATCTACATTTGTTCATTCTTTTTATAGGTTTTTATACATATTGTTTTATAAATAGTCTTTCATAGATAAAATATAAGCGTCACGATATGTAAGTGTTGTATGCTTAGATGCGAATGTAAGCGTTTAAAAAATGTGATGAAGATTAATCGTTATACAATAACTCAAGTTATACACTGTGGTCATAGAAAAATCTTCCCCGATATATGAAGTCTTAGCAAATTAACCGCTCATCCGATTTATAAAAAAAATCGAAATATTTTTCTTTAAGAATATGCCCTCGAGGTAGTAGTTAATTAAAACATTAGAGTTCTCACGGTAACGGTTACGGTGAAAAAAAGTCGAAATTGTCGAATGACAAAACCAATTTTTTCATTAATTCTAAAATTCATCAGCATATTAAAAAAATGGCGTTAAAAATAAACGTAGAATGAAACTTCCAGACGTAAAACACTTGCAAAAACCTTGCTAGGAACGAAGAAGTAGCTATAAGAGATGTTTTACAATAGCCCATTTTTTTATCCTATGAAGTGAGCAATGTAGCAAGACAGTTTTAAGAAATATGTTCTTGGAGCTATGCTTGTGAACACAAATGTAGTAAAAATTGATAATTTGCTTTAGAGCGTTGACTATTGCGTTACATAGGAGCTAATTAGGACTGAGTGCCACAATATTACACATATTTTAGTTTACGTGTATTGTCCCAACGGCATTTCTAATTTTTCAATACGCTGATAATTTTGCGTAGGAAAAAAATGGGCGTTGCCGGTCAAAAAATTCATTTTTTTTTACTGTAACTATAACGTGACACCTCCATTATTTTAAATCCGCACGATCACGAGCGTATATTTTCCAGTAACTACCTCTGAAATTTCTTTTCCATTGGTTGCATGATTAGATTGCTAGGGGTACATACATTGGGGAAGTTTTTTATGAGCTCCCTGTATATCGAAATACAGTGCATAAAGATCAAAATAATAACACGTAAATTCGAGAGCTAAATATTTAATTAAAGTGTTTGATATTGAGTCGCCTAGATAAACTGTCACCTAATAATTTAATAGATGATCCACAATTATTTTAAAACATTAAAATCAAAATATTTATCTCTGCATTCAAATGTAAAGTGTCTTTTAAATTACATGTACTTTTTTTTTCTCGCATAATAATTATATAGCATATGACGTGCATTTCTCTGTTTACATAGTTTTTCAGTTTCTATTTTACAAACTTCAAATTATTTATATTTGATATCAATCTAAACTTTGTTTCTCTCTTGTGCGCGGAAGTCGAACACACCTTTATTAGCGCTGTCATTAACTTTTAGTCTGAAATCACGTAATATTTTCATTTTAGCACTTTGTTAAACTTATAGTTACTATGTTTGCTCTGTTTAATCTTATCTGTGATGAAATGATTATGAATATTAGACATAACAACAATTAGTATGTTAAAATTTTATTACATGTCCCGTAAGGGAATGTTTAGAACTATGTTTTTCTTAATTTTGTATACACATTTGCCAAACAAAAGCATTTGTATTCATTTTCTACTCACATTTTCTTGAGTGTTATTATATATAAAGTCTTTATTTTCCAGAAATATAGTATTTCTTTTAATGTAATTAGTTTTCGAGGTTTAAAATGTATCTTTAAGTAGATTTTGCGTCAGAAATTTAGAACATATGCAGTTATAAAAATTTAAAAGAAAGTAAAAAATAATAATAATAATAAATGTACTTTATAATTAGATGCAGTAAACACTATTATATGCGGAATAGATCGGGATTGAAACAAATTCCGTAGTGGAGAATAATCTGCCTTAGACAAATTTTACTGTAAATCTATGGATTAGAAGGGACATTTTCCGTGTTAAACAAATTTTCATCTTACACAGAGTCCGCCTTGCAAAGAATTAACTATAAATAACTATTTTGAAAGGCTGTCGTACATACATAACATACATGGTGTCATACAATACATAACGACATGTATTCATTTATGGAATCCACAAATTAATGCAGAAAATATATGTGAAATTCATTTAAATTTTTCGATCTTCTTCAAAAAATGTTAAATAATGAATCACTTTTTAGTTGTCTTAGAAAACATGAGAAATGCCTATATATAAAACCAGAAAAAAATGATATATACCATTATCTCATTAATAAAGACTAAATACATATTTAGCATCACATAAATGGTAGCGAACTGTTTATTTAACATTTTACTATTTATATTTAAAATTATATTTCCTATTTTAACATCATTAAATTTATTTTGTCTGTTTTCGGGAAGATGAAGTTTCAAGTAACCCGCAGTATGGAAATTTCGGATTTAATTCGGATAACATATTGGAAATTTAATGGATTTCGTTTCACAGTGGGGCTGCTTATCAAAGTGATAGTTCTTCATATGACACTGTACGGAGGTGTACTAAATTAAAAAGAAAAACTAAATTAAAAAGAAAAAGCAAGTAGACTGTAAATTTAATGGAATGTTTATTTTTTGTAGAGTCGCCGCTTGTTGCAGCATTAGAGCTTTTTACTAAGAGACCGTTTCTCTCAATCCACTGCGTCACACAACACGTGAGCAGGGTTACACTAAGTTGCTGATTGGCGTATAATTGGCGTAGGCTGTGTTTGTCGCCAAGGCGATGTTACAAGATCACAATACAGAAGCGGAACATCCCGCCCGGCGTTGAAATATGTTTATATTTCAAGATACATATGCAATACAAGTAATAACACAACATGATACAGATTATAAGCAAAAATAAATAAATAAAATAAATAAACACAAATAATACATGAAAATTAATACATAATAAAGCACATTTAAAGTTTAGGATCTATGATGTTGTCCTCAATGGGTAATATACTTATTTTTGAAATAGGTCGTTTAAAATTACTCTTAGCGGTACGAACTTCAACTACTCTGACTATCCCGTCCGCGCCTGGGAATACCTTATTAATGCGGCCTAGTGACCAAATGCAAATGCCTTCAGAAGCTAAAAAGTTCGAAACTTCATCACTCGTAACAAGTCTGCGTAAACGTTTTAGTTCTGCTGAAGCCCCAACGAAATTTGTAGCATTATCGCTAAAGATTACAGAGCTTTTCCCACGAGGAGCGAAGAATCTTTTTAAAGTTGCTATTATAGCCTCGGATGTCAATTCTGAGACAAAATCCAACTGCACAGCTTTAGTGACCATACATACAAATATGGCAACATAGATTTTCTGAAAAGTACCCTTTCTTTGACCTTTATATTTTATTTCAAAAGGCCCACTTAAATCTAATCCCACATTGAAAATGGGGAACTGGGCACTATTCTTTCAGGAGGGAGATCCCCCATCATTTGACTAGCCGTTATAGGTTTAATTTTAAAGCATTGTAAACACTCATGTACAATTTTACGCGCAATATTTCTGCCACCGAGAGGCCAATATTTTTGACCCACTGTGTTCAAAAGTGCTTGGGGTCCTACATGAAAATCTCGTTTATGATAATATTGAAAAATTAATTTCGTCAAGCGACAGCTCGCCGGAAGTATAATGGGGTATTTATGGTCAAAATTCAAATTTGATTTTGCTAGTCTTCCTCCCACCCTCAATAAGCTATCTCCATCTAAAAAGGGATTTAAGAATTTTAACTTACTTGCGCGATGAACCGAAGATCCCGCTTGGAGGGCCGAAATTTCATTTTTGAAATACTTTACCTGTTCATTTTTTATTAAATGAACCTCGGCTCTCTTTAATTCCTCGAGCAACAGAGGGCCGGTAGCAGATGTTGCTTTTTTACATTTATGTATGAATCTGAAAATATAAGCTAAAATTCTAATTAATTTTTGGAAATTATTGCTAAGATTAATTAAATTATCACAGAAATTAGAGTCATTATGACTAGCGAATGTCAAGTTGCTGGGAGCTTTAAGCTCACTAGAATAATGTTCATCTTTAATGTCACTTATATTAGAGTCAGTTTTTGCTATTGTTTCTTCAAGAATTGAAAGAGGCGGGCGATGCCACCACAACTGGTTAGAAGAAAGGTTTTCCACACTTGCACCTCTTGATATCAAGTCAGCTGGATTGTGTTCTGACGGAATATGAAACCATGGAAAGTTCTTAGTTTGTTCCTTAATTTGCACAACGCGGTTTCCCACAAACGTTTTCAGGAGATGAGGAGCAGTGTCTATCCAAGCTAAAGCAATAGTTGAATCAGAAAACAAATTAACTGAAGCTACTTGTTTGTCTAATGAATTTAAGACCTTGTTAGTGAGTTTAGCCAGAAGAAGACATGCTGACAGTTCGAGACGTGGCAGTGTTATTACTTTGGTTGGACACACGCGGGATTTACTACATAATAAGTGACTGATGGTTTCACTAGAATTAGATGTTTGCATGTATATCACTGCGCCATAAGCCTTGGAAGACGCATCGGCGAAACCATTTAGCACCACTGATTGGTTCACAGCTAGGAAGCATCTTGGCACTTCAATGGATTCCAGTTCTTTAAGACTTTCGAGGAAGGTTTCCCATTGTTTGGCAACATGAGAGGGCAGCTTCTCATTCCACTCTATTTTAAGAAGCCATAGCTCCTGCATGAATATTTTTGCTTTAGCAATCACTGGCCCTAAGAGACCGAGAGGATCATAAATGCGGGCAATTTGCGAAAGTACATCTCTTTTTGTGAAATCACTCTTTGTGTCGATATTAACTTTATACCTAAACGTATCATTGAAACTGTTCCACAACATCCCTAATGTTTTAACAGTTATTTCTTCAGAATTTCTGTCCAGGGGAAACATGTGATTATCAGTAGATTTAACCTCATTGGTGCACCATTTGTGTAAAACCATCCCTCCCTTTAGAAGGAGTTCTGTTAATTGCGATTTCATTAATATGAATTCTTCTAAATTGGATGAGCCCGATAGGCAATCATCCATATAAAAGTCCTTCAAAACCATTTTCGATGCTAACGGGAATTCCTTTTTCTCCTCTAGAGATAATTGTTGTAACACATTGGTGGCTAAGTAGGGAGCACAAGATGTTCCATACGAAACTGTTGTTAGCTGAAATACCTTAACCGGGGATGACATACTGTCTTTCCACAAATTTTTTAAATATTTGTACTGGGATGGATTTATTTCTATCATCCTAAACATTTGTTTAATATCCGCAGTAAAAGCATAAATATGCTTTCTAAATCTAATTAATATCGAAAAAAGATCATCTTGCAGAACTCCACACTTACATAATAAATCGTTTAAAGATTTTCCGTTGGTTCACTTGGCACTAGCGTCAAAAACGACGCGTAGTTTTGTGGTTTTACTAGAGGGTCGTAAAACGCCGTGATGTGGTAAGTAATAGCCATCATTAAAGTTCGTGTTTTCTTTTATTTCATGCATATGATTTAAATCTCTATATTCTTTAATAAATTCTGTGTATAAATTTTTCATAACAGGATCTCGATCTAAACGTTGCCACAGAGAGTTTAATCTTTTCAAAGCAAGATTTTTAGAATTTCCCAAATCGGGTTCTAAAACCTGTGGTTTAAACGGCATCGTGACCACAAACCTACCATCCGGTTTTCTGAAGTGCGTTTTATCGAAGTGATCATTACAATATTCTAATTCTTCACTGTTACAGGGTTTTTAATTTTGTACTTCTTCAATTTCCCAGAAAGACTTCAAAGTGTCATTAAGTATTTCAAGATTTTTTGTTAAGAAACAATAATTAGTATTATTATTATTTACTGTTTTGTCATAAATACAACCAGATACAATATAACCGAAAATACTTGATTGCAAATATAAATTATTGCCTAACTTTATTTTTTCTTCATTTAAAAGAGAAAAATACAGTTCAGCACCGATAATTATCTCCACACTGCTTGGAATGTTAAATTTTTTATCCGCTAAACAAATATTTGCTGGAATTTTTAAATCTGATATGTTTATCTTTTTCGAGGGCATGAAGTCACAGATGTTTGGAACGATTAATAACTCAATATCATAACTGGTACTATTCATTTTATTTGACAACTTTGATTTGATTCTAGATTTAATGTAAATAGGCAATTTATTTATTCCACTTACACGAATATTTATTTTCTCTTTTTTCAAGCCTAATATTTGTGATGCTTTAAATGTACAAAACAATTCTGCGATGCGGAATCTAATATTGCCCTGAAAGGAATTTTGATGCCATTTACATCTGTCAAATAAATTATTGCAGTGCTAATTAAAACAGATTTATTATTATCATTTTCATACGAAAAAAATGAATGAGCAGTAGTTTCGTTTTGTGATAAATCTTCCGAAACAAAATTGCTATTTATTGTTTCATGTATTGGGAGATTGTTTATAGGATTGTTTACTGGTGTTGTATAATTATGTAATGATGAATGATGGCTTGCGCTCTTGCAAACATGACAAGTGCTTTTTGAATTACAATAATTAATGAGGTGGGCTGAACTTAAACAATTGAAGCAAAGTTTATTTTTCTTAACAAGGTTAATTCGCTCACTTAACTTCATGTTTTTATATTTAACACAATGATATAAGGGGTGGTTTTCGGTTTTACAAATTACGCATCATTTACTTTGAGGTTTGTTTGTTTTTATGAATAAGGATTTTGCATATTTAGAGGATACGTTAGAACTTATACTATTTAAGATTTGACATCTTCGCTCAAGAAATTCTAAAAATTCATCAAAATTAGGCACTTCATTATCCTTTAATGTTAGTTCGTATTGTTTACGAGTTTCGTTATCTAGTTTATTTAGAATGATATTCAGCAAAATTGCGTTCGAGAAATAATCTCTATCATACTTTAAGATCTTTAAAGCCCTTAAATTTTTCTTTACAATATCTAATAAAATGCGGAGATCCTTAGCGGACTCCTGTTTAATTACATAAAGATTTAAAATATTCTTTATATGACAATCTACCATAACTCTTTTATTCTCGTATCTTTGTTCTAACGCATTGAAAAGTGAAACATAATTTTCATCTGGTGTAAGCAAACTCCTCGCCTTCTGTTTAACGATGTTATTTCAGTTTCCGACATTATTCATCTTGTTGACGAAATTCGATAAATTCAATATTTAATTCAATAGAAAAGACACTGGCTCGTTCATACCTCCGGGTCGCTAGGACCAAAATGTACGGAGGCGTACTGAATTTAAAAAAAAAACTAAATTAAAAAGAAAAAGCAAGTAGACTGTAAATTTAATGGAATGTTTATTTTTTGTAGAGTCGCCGCTTGTTGCAGCATTAGAACTTGTTGCTAAGAGACCGTTTCTCTCAATCCACTGCGTCACACAACACGTGAGCAGGGTTACACTAAATTGCCTATTGGCGTATAATTGGAGTGGGCTGTGTTTGTCGCCAAGGCGATGTTACAAGATCACAATACAGAAGCGGAACAGACACAATATATAAAATGTTAGAGAAGTAATGCATAAGAAAAATACAATTATATAACAGAAATGCAATTACATAATAGAAATACACTTGCATAATGAAAATGCATAGTAGAAATACATAGTACAAAAATAGATAGAGACTCGACGTTTCTGTATCTGAAAGGTTACAATGGCCGAAAAATTCACAATAAAATGCGGCACTGTAAAAAAGAAAAAAAAAATCCGTTAAACTTACAGCGAAAAATGCTTCGATCAATGTTGCCAGCTGTTTTTGTCGTAAAAATTTCATTAAAAGTACATGAGAATATGTTATTAAACCTAATTTTACTGAATTTTTTACGGCAAAAACTGCTGTGAATATTCGTGCCAGCAGCATTTGCCTTAAATTTAATGGATTTTGTTTCGCAGTGGGGCTGCTTATCAAAGTGATAATTCGTCATATGACACAATATATAAAATGTTAGAGAAATAATGCATAAGATAAATACAATTACATAACAGAAATACAATTACATAATAGAAATACACTTGCATAATGAAAATGCATAGTAGAAATACATAGTACAAAAATAGATAGAGACTCGACGTTTCTGTATTTGAAAGGTTACAATGGCCGAAAAAATCACAATAAAATGCGGCACTGTAAAAAAGAAAAAAAAAATCCGTTAAACTTACAGCGAAAAATGCTTCGATCAATGTTGCCAGCTGTTTTTGTCGTAAAAATTTCATTAAAAGTACATGAGAATATGTTATTAAACCTAATTTTAATGAATTTTTTACGGCAAAAACTGCTGTGAATATTCGTGCCAGCAGTATTTGCCTTAAATTTAATGGATTTTGTTTCGCAGTGGGGCTGCTTATCAAAGTGATAATTCGTCATATGACACAATATATAAAATGTTAGAGAAATAATGCATACGAAAAATACAATTACATAACAGAAATACAATTACATAATAGAAATACACTTGCATAATGAAAATGCATAGTAGAAATACATCGTACAAAAATAGATAGAGACTCGACGTTTCTGTATTTGAAAGGTTACAATGGCCGAAAAATTCACAATAAAATGCGGCACTGTAAAAAAGAAAAAAAAATCCGTTAAACTTACAGCGAAAACTGCTTCGATCAAAGTTGCCAGCTGTTTTTGTCGTAAAAATTTCATTAAAAGTACATGAGAATATGTTATTAAATCTAATTTTACTGAATTTTTTACGGCAAAAACTGCCGTGAATATTCGTGCCAGCAGTATTTGCCTTAAATTTAATGGATTTTGTTTCGCAGTGGGGCTGCTTATCAAAGTGATAGTTCGTCATATGACACAATATATAAAATGTTAGAGAAATATTGTCTAAGAAAAATACAATTACATAACAGAAATACAATTACATATTAGAAATACACTTGCATAATGAAAATGCATAGTAGAAATACATAGTACAAAATTAGATTCAAATAAATTTCAATGGTAAAAATTTCATCAATATTTTATGCGACAGTTAATTTACATTGTAATCCAAAATTGTAGAGAATATATAAACATAAACCCAATGCTCTGTTATTATTTTTCACCCTATGATACATACTACCATCTCACTTAGAATGTGTTAAATTTAAAAACACCTGTATATTTATTGTCGAGGTAATATAAATTTCTTCTTCATGAAAAACATTAAAGAATTGTTCTAATATTTAGATGCATGATATCCAGATGAACATTAAAGAATTTTCTAATATTTAGATGCATGATATCCAGATGAACATTAAAGAATTTTCTAATATTTAGATGCATGATATCCAGATGAACATTAAAGAATTTTCTAATATTTAGATGCATGATATCCAGATGTGACCTTATTCAAGAACTGTTAGTCTTAAATATCGAAGTTAGATTTTAACTTCTTAGAGCTTAAATATGAGTTAATTAAAAACTGTTTCGCCCGAATTGAAAAGAAAATAATAAAACTCCAGGAGAAATGTTATTTGAATTTGCAATAATTAAATGAATTTTCAATTTTCATATTTAAATTTTTACATTTTTTCAGACGACTTTTTGAGTATATATTACTTTGTTCTCTTTATATAATTTTCGCACATTTTTTTATAAATAAACTTTCATTGCAAAAAAATTGTGTCACGATTACAAAAATAAAATAAAATAAAATAAAATAAATAATATAAATAAAAATAAATAAATAAATAATAAATAAATAAATAAATAATAAATAAATAAATAAATAATAAATAAATGAAAATTGACATAGATTTTACGTTATCCAATACCTCAAGATATATATCGAGATGCAACAGCACAGAGTTCATGATGATAACACATGAATTCAGGAATTAAATATTTAATTCAAGTATTTTTTGTTGAGCTGCATAGATAAACTGTCACATAATTATTTAATATATAACCCACAGTTATTCTAAAACATAATCTTTGCATCTCCATATAAAGTACAATTTAAATTACCTGCAATATTTTTTGCACATAAAAATCTTAATACATATATTTCCTAGATTACACTTTCATTATTTTCTATTTTATTATTCTTAAATGATTTATATTTGAACTACAGTCCAAAATTTATTTGGGTCATACGCGTGGAAGTCGAACACATCTTTATAAATACTGCAATTAAAGTCCATTATGAAATCACGTAATATCTTCATTTTAGCACAGTATATAAACTATAATTAAGTTTTCTGTATATATCCATGTTGTACTGAAAATGGAGTATTAGATATAGCAACATTTATTACCGAAAAATTGTATTCCATTTCGATAGAAGTAAAGTTTAAATCTATGTATTCATTAATTTAGCATACACAAATGCTATGCTAAAGCACTTGTATTAATTTTTTACTCAAACTACACAATTTAATTTTGTAATATTTGATTAAAATCTGTCTTGGGTGTTATTATAAGTCTTTATTTGCCAGAAATGTAATATTTTTTTTTAAAGAAATTAAATGTCGAGGTTTTTTTCGGGGGGGGGGAAGGGGGTAGAAATTTAATGTAAATATAGTAATAATTTTAAGTTTTTAAAGAAAGTAGAACGTTTAAAAATGCACTTTAAATTTGATAAACCCCATGTAGAGCAAATCGATAAGCATTGATAAAATTTCCGTTCAAGACAATAATCCATCCACATTCTCAAAGTTAGAAAAATATCGATGTTTCACAGGGTCTATCTTATGCAGAGCTAACTATAAATAACAATTCTGAAAGGCTGCAAAATGAAACCCAATGGCACATATTGATTTGTGGAATATACCAACTAATGCAGAAAATTATATGCGGCCATTATTTAAATTTTACGTACTTTATCTAAAAATGTTTAATAATTAATCAATTTTTAGCTGTCATAAAAAACATGGACAATGCCAAAACCAGAAAAAGTTGACTTATACCGTAAACTTATTAATAAAGACGAAATACATTTTAAGTAGCATGTAAATGGTACCGGAATGTTTATTTAACATTTTACAATTAATAAATTTAACATTTTTACATTATTAACAATGTTTCCTTTGTTTTTATGAAGGTGAAAAAGGTGAAGTTACCCGCTGATTGAAATAGATAGAGGTTGGCAGTTTCTGCATTTTAAAGTTTATTGTACCCTGTTGAAATGTTTATTGCTTATGGAAGTGATATTTTATCATATGAAACAACGTATAAAAATGATACACAAATAGTGCATAATTGAATCATAATTACAAAAAAGAAATATACTTATATAATAGAAATATATACCGGGTGTCCCAAAAATGACTGATGGATTTTAAAATTCAATAACTTGCAAACGGTGACAGCTATTTAAAGTTTTTTTGCAGGAGGGTTATGCATAATGTCAGGAGTTTTTTTTACTGTTATTTTTTATTTTAGTTTGCATTTCAAACAATAGGTGGCGCTGTCGGCGATTGAAGGCCAGGTCGACGCTTCACTTAGCACTGATCACCTGGCCTTCAATCGCCGTCAGCGCCAATCACATGGCCCTCAATCGCCGTCAACGCCAGCTATTATTTGAGATGCGAACTAAAATAAAAAATTACGGTAAAAAAAAAAAAAAAAACTCCTGACATTATACATAACCCTCCTGGAACATTTTTTTTAAATAGCTGTCACCGTTTGCAAGTTATTGAATTTTAAAATCCATCAGTCATTTTTGGGACACCCGGTAGTAGAAAAATGGATTAATATAAATCGCAATGTTTACCTATTTTATTTTTCACTTCCAGAGCTTGTGAGTAATACTTATATTTTCTTCCGTAAAACTGCTTTGCGTCTCACATAGACAACTTCATCAATAAATACTAATGTATTTACATTGAATTGTGTTAAATATCATTTGTAATTCAAAACCGATATATTACTCCTGACGCATCAAAACAAATATTTCTTTATGTTTTTTTTTTTTATGATACATATTCAAACTGCATTCTAATCTTAGTTGCCAACTAAGAATTTAAATAATTAAAAGAACTTTATACATTTATCAACTTTACAGGGGCACTCGGAAACATCTGTATGGCTTTTGCATTCATTCTCCGACTAATGCTATTACGAACCCCCATGTAAATGTTACAAAGGTTAATCAAATGACCTTTAAATTATTTTTTATTTCATTTTCAATATCCTTGAAGGGAAATTTTCACGTGTAAATATTTTTTATATGCTTTGTAGTATATATTTGTTACAGAAGAAATTATATATAAAAAATAGATATATCATATAGAGGTCTCTTGACTATTTTAAGCGTTAAAAGATTGTTTTAAATGTCCTATGCGCATTCCATATTAATCAAAATACTCAATATTTTTTATCCGAGATAAATTTAGATGTACAAATGAAATTAAGTAAAGTTTTTGAATCTAAAAATAATGTTAAATGCAGTTGACACTGCACTATAAAATTATTGAAAATGTCATAAATAAAAAATGCATATATATATAGGGTAACATTCCCAGTAATTGGCAGGCACCAGTGATTGGCATATCCTACAAAATGGTCCTAAGATGAAATTTCTATCCAGTCTTTTAAAAATGTAAGACCATATACCAGTTATATGCTCATTTATTTTACAGATTATAACTTTGATTTATGCTATTAGATGACAATAGTGCCTAGGAAAGAGGAACAATTATGGCTTGTATCAAATTAGCCATTTTTGTTGCAAATACTTCTTTTCTGGCTTAAGAAAGGCATGCATTTCAAATTATTATTATCTGATTTGTAGCATATTTTAAATTTTAATTGACAACAGTTTTGTTTAGTTGAAAGGGCTTACTTTAATTGTGTAAAAGTCTAAGTGCCAATTACTGGTGATTACAGCAAGTTTTTATAAATATATTTTTTATAAAAATACTCTTTCAAATATTTTTTTGTTTTAGTTGCACAGATATGCATTCTTTGATTTAAAAATATTTGCAAGTAAATGTTTTATTTCTTGGTAATGAAAATAGAACTAAGTTTTAAGACAAATCCTTAATGTGCCAATTACTAGGGATGATACATTATTTATACTGAAATATAAAAAAAAAAAAAACGTGACTGTCAATTTATTTTGTATATTTATAAGAAACATAAAGAAAACTATTCGGGATTCTAAATGCTACATAATACACTTGGGTAATTCAGAAGATATTCCTCATAATGATTAACGCCTTATAACACCAGAAAAATTCATTACTTTTATCTCATTTTATTTTAGAAAAATTCATTCTTTTCTATCCTTGTGTGATACATATATGCCATAATGCATGTATCTCTGCCCTTAAATAGTATTGAAAGTAAGATTGAAAAAAAAGGAAGTGTGTTTGAACCTCCATTGTACCAATACTTCTACTATCTTACTATATCGCCATGCTAAGCTTATTGTATGTGGTACTGATCATAGAAATCTGGGTTGAATAACTTAATGATCGCAAAGTTCAATATGCTAAAACAACATTTCATTTCATTTATCATTATGTTAAAGTAATACCTTTTGTTAACGTAATTGTTTAAACTGAGTAGAGATGAAGAGTATTTATCATTTGTATAAAGCATGTATTCCATTTCCAGTTAAGGTTCGTAATGAGATTTGTTAAAGAACAAAATAAATTGTAATATAATAATAAAAGTCTAGTATATGTTAGTTAAACTGATTAAAAAATAGAAAAAAAATAAAGAAAACGTTTTAAATAAATACCGAAATATGTTTTAATCAATATAATTTTAATCAACATTCAATATATATATGTATATATATATATATATATATATATATATATATATATATATATATATATATATATATATATATATATTATTTAAAAAAGACCAAGGGTCTCAAACGTTTTCCAAAGAAGATAGCCGCCATTAAAGTTTAGAGACCAAAATTTCAAATAAACATAAAAAACGGAAAAATCAGTCGATTGATTTGCGGTTTTCACTAAAAATATTCTTTATGTCGGCATTTTCTTGAAATTAAATTATAAAGATAAATTAACAAAAATGCCGATAGAGGGCGCTTTAGACTTTGGAGTAACGGACAACTGTATTTTGCAGGGTTTTTTTTTTTTTTTAATTTCATTAAATGTTTTCGTAAGCTTAGACTCAAACTTAAATTTTCAGCTCAAAATCTGAAAGTGGGAATGGTTAAGTAGCACAAATTGAACTGTGTTCAGAGGGATCAAATTTCAAATTATTATAAAAAAACGGAAAAATTTGATTATTGATTTGCGGTTTTCACTAAAACTATTCTTTATGTCGGTATTTTCTTAAAAATAAATTATAAAGATAAATTTCAAAAAATGTCGATAGAGGGCGCTTTAGACTTTCGAGTAACGGAGAACTATTTTTTGCCATTATTTTTGAATCTCATTAAATGTTTTCGGAAGCTTAGACTTAAACTTAAATTTTGAGCTCAAAATCTAAATAGTAGCGAGTAGTTAAGTAGCACAAACTGAAATGTGTTTAAGGGATGTGGGGGGGGGGGTGTTCAAATTTAAAATAATTATAGAAAATGGAAAAAAACTGTCGATTCGTTTGCGGTTTAAAATAAAACAATTCTTTAAGTCATTATCTTCTTGAAAATAAATTTTAAAGGTAAATTTAAAAAAAAAATCCATTAGAAGGCACCTTAAACTTCAGAGTAACCAACAATTAATTTTAACCATTATTTTTTTGTTCTAATTAAATGCTTGCAAAAACTTATTAAATGTTTTCGGAAGCTTAGATTTAAACTTAAATTTTGAGCTCAAAATCTGAATAATTAGGAGTAGTTAAGTAGCGCAAATTGAAGGGTTTTCGGAAGTTGAAATTTAAGCCTCCCCCCCCTCCTCGAACACAATTCAATTGTTCGCTACTTAAACACCCCCAAGGCTTCAGAATCTGAGCCTAAAATTTAAGTTTATGCATTTGAAAGCATTTAAAGATATTAAAAAAATAACAGTTAAAAACAGTTGTAGACTACTGCAAAATCTAAGGCGCCCTCAATCGGCATATTGTCAAACTTATCTTCAAAATTTATTTTCAAAAAAATGCTCATTTAAAAATTAGTTTTAGCGAAAACCGCAAAAGAATCGACCAATTTTTCCGTTTTTTATAATAATTTGAAATTTGAACCCTCTGACCCCATATCAGTTTGTCAACGTAACTATTACATTAACCATAACATGTACTCCAAACTATTCAGATTTTGAGCTCAAAATTTAAGTTTAAATCTAAGCTTACGAAAGCATTTATTAAGATGCAAAAAATAACGCCAAAAAAGAGTTGTTCGTTACTCCAATGTATAAAGCGCTCTCTATCGACATTTTTTGAAAGTTATCTTTATAATTTATTTTTAAGAAAATACCGACATAAAGAATAGTTTTAGTGAAAACCGCAAATCAATGAACTGATTTTTCCGTTTTTTATAATCATTTGAAATTTGAACACTCTGAACAAAGTTCAGTTTGTGCTACTTAACCACTCCCACTTTCAGATTTTGAGCTCAAAATTTAAGTTAGAGTCTAAGCTTACGAAAACATTTAACGAGATGAAAAAAATACCTGTAAAAAATAGTTGTCCGTTACTCCAAAGTCTAGAGCGCCCTCTATCGGTATTTTTTGAAATTTATCTTTATTATTTAATTTCGAGAACATGCCGACATAAAGAATAATTTTGGTGAAAACTGCAAATCAATCGACCAATTTTTCCGTTTTTTATGTTTATTTGAAATTTTGGTCCCTAAACTTTAATGGCGGCTATCTCCTTTGGAAAATGTTTTGGACCCTTGGTCTCCTATTTAATATTGTTTCTCTTGATGTGTACTATCACCCCTCTTTAATTGCAAAAAAAAAAAATTAGAATCACCCTGTATATATATATATATATATATATATATATATATATATATATATAGCATTAATTAAAGTAAAAATTTATTATGCTTTCTAGATTTCAGATAACAATAATAACCGAGTAGTACTATTTATCTTTATAAACGCAATGCATAAACATAATTATATAAATCAAAAGTTACTATTAAGGACTCGTTTTATTCAAATTCAAGGATTTGTGAAATAATGCAGAACTGCAGAAATATGTAAATAGTATATTAAAAAATTCACATTTAATTTATTAGAAAAAAATAATGTCTGTTCACATACATATGTATACATTTTTTGGCAGAAATAAATATTTTTTAAGTAATTAATTTAATCGCATGTAACTGGAATATAACAATCATAATGACATTAATATATTATTTATAGTAAAAAACAAGTAATTTAATACATAGCTCTATTATTTTTAATAAATATAATTTATATTTGATTCTACTTTGATTGTATTCTCAGTTTTATCAGATTACATGTATGTTTCTGATTTGTTTTCAATTTTAAAAGCAATTTTAAAGTATTTAAACACATGAGTGATATTTAAAAAATATATGATTTAAAGGCATCGTGTAATTATATTTCATATACGATGCCATTTCAAACTAAATAGAAGAGTATGTATCCTGTAAAATTAAAATTTATGACTCTCACGGGTATAATTTCAGATACAACCGATACCTTCAAAATTTTGTCAGTTGTGTTAGTGCAATATTTTGCCCATTATAGTGCATTGTCATTTTACTAAATGTAGAAATTCATGAACAACTGAAGTATTAGTTCATATACTTTTGAATGTTACCTGATTTGAGTATGAATCTTTTTATTATAAGTACTAAATTTATAAATTAAGATTGTTTTAATCTAATCCAAATGTACTTGAAGTCACATATTCAATATTGTACGATAACTTATGCAAAGTAATGTTCTCTTGCTGCAATAGGTTGCTTTTATTCTAAAATATAGCATTTATCAAAGATTAGATTAACGTGACAATATATATACCGATAATTGTAAAAAAAAAAAAAAAAAAAAAAAAAAAAAAAAAAAGTAATGATTTCTATTTATGCATTTTGCAATCTCTATGATAAATGTATGTAGAATATAAGCTGCTTTTTAAACGCTTGTTTTGCAATCTTTCAAAGAAACCTTTTGTTCCGGAACTTTCTGTGTTTTATTCACAAAAGGATGCGGTGAATAAACAGTGGGTCAGGGAATTCAGATTTTTTTATATGATCAAATATAAATGTACTAATTAAAAATTATTATTTATTTTTAATGATCTTCTCTTAGTTAAATGTGTGTTCCGACTTAATTAATTGGTATTATGACGCATATGGCAGCATAAGTTTTCAGAAACATTTTGATTTTTAGTAATCGATGATGGGCACCAACAAAGAAATACGTTACACAATGTATTTTTAAGCAATACAGTTTTTCAATAACTGTACTAAATGTATTTAATCTAAAATTGGATTGAAGTCATTACTCATTTTTTAAAAATAAAAAAGTAAATACTTGCAGTATATAATTGATATTTCTTCCTCAAATATGAAATGTTTTTTTAATAGTAAAATGGAAAGCATTAACGCATGATAATATTTATTCTTCAGCAGAAAACTAATAATGATGCTAAATATAATCTAGAAAATCTTCTTTGAGTGTAAGTTTAATCTAACGTGAAATATCTGTTTTCAATACATTAAAGAAATGATGAGTACACAGATACCGTACTTCCGAAAATAGGAAATTTTCCAGATGAAATAATATAAAAAATACGTTTTTCATTAAAATTTAAATAAATATCCCGATTAATATTTTGTATTATCCTCATTTGATTAATGATTTCCGTTGTTAATAAGCTAGATAATTCAATTTCTTTGATGTCTGAAAAATTCGATATCATTCGAATATTTTAATTGAACGCTATCTGGCTTTTTATAAAAATATAGAAATTTATTTATTTTAAAGAAAAATAATACAAAATCTTGTATGAATTTAAAACAATATATATATGCATATGTTATTTGAAAATGAAATGTAATTATTTCGATTAAGTGAACCTGTGCCCTTACGGACACGTGTTGATTTAGCTGATGACGAGCTGTAATTTTTGTAACTCGAAATGCGTCCTAGTTTATTTTTCATTTTATTGTGATTTTACAAAGTGTTTTTGTTGATTTAATTCAATTAAGTTTTAAGAAAAAAATTATATATTTTATACATTATACAAATTTAGGATCAATTTAAATTTTTTTAAAAGATTTTACGACTTATATTTCATCGTCCTACATTCAGGTATGATTATGGTAAAATTATTATACTCTAGAAGAATAATGGATATAAAGTAGAAAAATAATTGAATAATAAAAAAATAATATAAATGACAAAAACCATTTTTGTAAAGTACTACAGCAGAAAATAACATGGAAATGTGTTTCCCATTATAGTAATTCTAATACTTTTCTTACGTGAAAATACGTAAATAATTTATAAAATCATACTAATAAACTATTATTTTTAAACCACGTCATTTCCAAAATCTAAACTTTAAATAAACCATTTTTAAGCCGAAAACAAAACACATAAAATTATATTTTAAATTCTTTATAAGACACACATATATTGAAAAAAAAAACAATAAACAATAGAGTTAAGAAGTATGCGATAAAATGTATATACAAATTTCCTATAACAAGTACTGAAATAATTTTAGGAACGATAAATGTCAAATAACATTAATAAAATGTCCATAAATCTTTATTATTTTTTAAACATGTACATTAAATACTCGCATATAAGCACATTTCCGTATAAGCTGACCCACGTAATATTGAATGGTAAAACATTGATAAAATTAAAGACCCACGTATAAATTGATCGCAAAAATTTTTAATGTGCTTCCAGGAAGAAAAATCTCGTTTTTACGGAAATACTAAACAACCAAAAATAGTTTTAAAAAATGAAAACCTTCACTTTCGGAAGTATTATCTGAATCTTCAAAAAGATAGACAAAGTCGGATCCGTTGTTTCCTCATCACAAAAATCGGACTCAAGAAGAAATGAATTTTCAGCATCAATTTTAGGTAGCTTTCACTACAAAAAGTAACATCTACCTACTGCAGCCGTCGGGAGGAAAGGATTTCCGATAAATTTTGGTATATTTTCATCGATCATGACTCCCAGACCCCAAACACCCCTCCTTTCAAATGTTGGCGTACATATATATATATATATATATTCATCCCGCGCTGAGAGCTAATAGAAAGGAATAATTTGTCTTCGGAGTCAATTTTTAATCAGTTTAAGTTGAGTTTGTTTGTTTGTCTTCATATATTAAACCTCACTTGGTAAAATATGACGTTTAATGAATGAAGATCTACTGGAATAACATCGTTGTGTTATTATGTCTGTATCTATCAGTATGTCTTATATCACATTATATAGTGTTACCAAGCTTAAAAATCCCTGTCGGCTGGGCCTATAGGCGGAGGTAGATTTCGAAGAGTGCTCATTTCAACAAAAAAATATATATATGATTAGAGATAAACCCAGTTTAATAACTTCATTTGGCCGTTTATACAAAATTTTTAATTTCATTTTTCTGCAAAAACTGGTTTTATCAGAATCATCTTAAGAAAAATTCAGCTCAAATGCCCATTTTGACAACATATTTTGAAATAGATTCTGAATTTATTAAAAAATCGACCAAAACAGTACATTATACAGTTCCTAAATAACAAAAAACTGTCAGTTGAATGCATTCGAGAAAAAAATTGAATTTAAAAATGAGTCATAAAATAACCGGTTTGTTGTTTGAATACATCCTTAATTCTTTAATCATAATTGCTTCGGAAAATTTTGTGCGAAATACTCACTTTGACAGCATTTTTAAAAATATATTCTATCTTTATCAAAAAACTGGCCAATGCGTCACAGTATATAGTTCCTAAATAAGAGGATATGTAAATTGGATGCGTTTGAGAGCGAAAATGGATTTTAAAACGAGTAATAAAAAACGCAATTTGCTATGTGAAAACTTCCTTAAATTTTCAAATCACGAAGACTTCGGGAAATTCTGTTCAAAATACCCTTTTTGGTAGCCTTTTTCAAAATATATTCTATCTTTATCAAAAAACCGATCCATGCATCACATTATATAGTTACTAAATAAGAGGATCTGTAAATTGGATGCATTTGAGAGCAAAAATGGATTTAAAAACGAGTCAGAAAAAAACGCAATTTCTTATTTGAACACTTCTTTAAATTTTAAGTCACGATGATTAAAGAAAATTCTGTTCATAATACCCTTTTTGGTAGCCTTTTTTGAAATATATTCCGCCTTAATCAAAAACCTGACCAATGCATCACATTATATAGTTCCTAAATAAAAGGATCTGTAAATTGGATGCGTTTGAGAACAAAAATGGATTTAAAAACGAGTCAGAAAAAAACGCAGTTTCTTATTTGAATACTTCCTTCAATTTTCAGTCCCGATGAATTTCGGAAATTCTATTCAAAATACCCTTTTTGATAGCCTTTTTTGAAATATATTCTGTCTTTATCAGAAGATTGACCAATGCGTCACTTTATACAGTTTCTAAATAAGAGGATCTATCATTTGGATGCGTTTAAAATCAAAAATGTATTTAAAAATGAGTCAGAATATAAGCAGTTTGGATTTGAAGTTTTTTCTCCAACTCCTATTATTGTTTAATTTCTTTTTGCTATACGAATTGGTCCTATGAAAAACTTGTCTGTATAAAAAATGTAGATATTTTTGAGAAGATGTAAAATAAATTTAATCAGATTTGATATCTTAAAAATTGACGGAGTTATGGATTTTTCTCTTTTTTCAGCGCCCTTTTTCTTTTCGTTTTTAATTTTTTTCGTCGGTAAAAGTTGGTCCTATCAAAAACTTTTAAATACAAAAGTTTTAGATAATTTTAAAAACATTTACAAAAAATTTAGTTGGACTTGATATCTTGAAAATTGACGAAGTTATGAATTTTTTTCTCTCAAAATCCCTGTTTTTTTCGCCCCTTGAGCCCACTTCTAAATTTATCAGAAATCTGTCATGCATATACTTTTGGCCCATTTTTAAGAAGTAATATAAACTTTAAACCGATTCGATATCTACTTTAATTAAGAAGTTATGGCGTTTTTTCGGTTTTCACAAAAACGCCCCCTATTCAGACCCCCTTGGTCCGATTTTGCCCATTAACGAACTCAGCCAAGATTTTATCCCCTTTGATTTTATGTACCAGTTTGGTGGAGATTGGTGAAGAATTATAGAAGTTATCGTGTCCATAAAAAAGTGAGATATATAGATAGATAGATAGATAGATAGATAGATAGATAAACTTGTGCGATTGCAATAGGTAGTATTTCTTACGAAATCTACCTAAAATGGAGTAATTAGTGGAATTGCGGCGATGTTTTGAAACACAAATAAATAAGTTTTCTTCCTTAAAAAGGACTTCGCCTGATATATAAGGTCGTCAGCTTATTCGTATTTAAGTGGTAAATACCCATAGATTTCCATACATTCCCTTGATATCGTAATCTACTCGAATGTACGAAATCAAATGTTCTTGGTAATTCAATAGATCTTGAGGAGAATTACACCATCGAGGAATTAGCTAACTCAGCAAAAGCCAAGTAACTGCTTACACGGTTGGTATTTCTGACGCTAACCTTCATTCACCCAAATGGTGAACATGAATCGCATTGAATTCCAGCGGGCAAGATTATATGAGTAAATTTTCAAAATATACGAGTGATCTTATATCCATTAAAAATGCTTTGGATAGCTACTACAGAACGGTAATTGGGAGTTCCTGTGCATCCTTTTTTTCACAGATTCTAAATCTGAGCTGCAAGATATCCTGAGAAGCAACTCCCGGTTGCAAATAAACAAACACTCAACGTCCCAGCGCCGCGTTTCACGCCAATCCCTTTAGCCAAGCGCTTTGGCGAAAAAATTTAGTTCGACGGACAATGTGTATGCTACATTCTATTCTAGTACCGTAGTTTTGCTTGGAGTTTAGCGTGGTAAAAGAAAGTTCAACATACAGAGTATTCATAATGCATGTATAATTTTTCAAAAGGTGAGATAAGCATTTTTAAATTTGCACTCGTATTCTTACAAATATTCCACAAACAAGACATACGCAGTCAAATGAATGAATTATGAAAAGTCGAAGCAAATTCGGACTTGCATGCTCTTCGAAGTTTTTTTTCCCCCAAAGCGCTTGACTACGGATGTTAGCGTGAAGCGCTGGGACGTTGAGTGTTTGTTTATTTGCCTCCCGATTAATTCAAGAAATAATTGCTCTTATAGAAAGTATAGTTATAGACCATTAAAACTTGTACTTTACAGGCCCACGTAGACAGATTCGGCAGTGATAAAGCGGATGTTTTGGTCGAAGAAGCCCGCAATTCCTGCCAACTTTCCAATAGCCTGACCCTTATCGACGCTGCTGCAATAGCCAGAATTAAACTTGAATCCCAACCAGCTAAGAAAAAATTCATTCTGGGGCTCCAATCGTAAAATTTCATACACCATAACCAGACTGCGCACAAGACACTTTAAAGTAAATAATATCTCCAGATGGTCAAAGAAATTACAGTAATTGACCTCATTGCCCTGATATTAAACTAACTCCGACTCATGTTTTTAATTGTCCCTTCAAACTATCTAAACTCTACTCAATAGACCTAAACCTTACTGACTGTCATATGCTGTATTCCCCGAAGGTCTTTGACATTGCCAAGGCTGTTTTGGACACCTTCGGTGCTATTTGATTCTTGCACTATATGGACAAGACAACAACAACAGAAGAGAATTTTAAATATATATTTTTGAAAAATTAGTTTCTAAACGTTTTAATTATGCAATTCCAAAAACACAATTTAATCATCCTATTAGTTTTCGAGTTTTATTAAAAAACAGGCTTGACCACTTATTCTGAAAAAATAGATCTGAACTTTAGGCGTTTAAAACATGTTTATATTAGCAATCATTTATAAATACTAAACTAATCGGTACTGTAATTTTGTGCATCGCAAGTGAAAAAAAAAAAAAACGCTAAAAACCGAATCGGATGTCAGAAATATTTGCTTACGGAAAATTTAAGGTTATGTTCTATTTTATTACTAAAACTACTTTTTAAGTCACCGGTATCCAACTTATGAATAGCGAAAAACTAGTGGGTCATGTAATAATCGAGATCTTTCACTATATCTCATATCATCTTTTCTATCTTTTATTTCATGGGTTAATATTATTCAGTGTATTTATATGTTTTTTTTATTTGCTATTTTTGAAAAAAAATATCAAACCAAATTGCATGTAGAAAGTGACATACTGTAAAACCAGTTTAAACCTTGATGAAGAGGTTCCCAGATGTATTCACGAGAGCTGAAATTCCTACTCATCAGGAAAATATAAAAATATCTTATTTTAATTTTCGTAAATAGAAAATAAAGGATGTTTGTTGTAAAACATGCATAAAATATAATTATGCATCATTTCCAATATGTAAAAATTAAGCCTTATAAGTACAATTGACTTAGAAATACAAGAAGATAAATAAATAGTTTCAATAATATTGTTTCATTCTCTTTTAAAATAATAGATCAATGGGCACTTTTAGTAAGAAACATCTTTAAGAAATGGGAACGTTATTATTTCACTAAGCTTCACCTCAGGGTACGGTACTTTATCATTTCAAGTAGTAGGCTCACGGTGACAATTGTGACAGATGTTTCTCCTAAAATATTTCTTAGATTTACTAGAAAAAATGTATTTGAAAGAGAGAAATAAAATTGCCATTTTCTAAATGTTCTGTTTTTTTTATTATCATGTGTACATGTATATGGAATATATATATATATATGAATAGGTATACAAATATAGATAGATACAAATACATATATATAGATAGACATATATATATATATACATAAATCGCTCAATGATTGTACGGTTTCTCAATTTCCTTTTGTCAATTAATTGTTTTTCGTATCGTACAACAATATCCCTTTCTTTATCCTCTAAAATTTTGCGTTTTAATACAGGCTATGCATTTTGTGATCCTTTATCACGCTTTATAGGTTCAAGTCCACTATCACTTCTTAGTCGCTTTTTAGTATCAGCACCCGGAATGAATATATATACAGGGTGTTTCGCTACCAGGCCGACAAACTTTGAGGGGTGATAGTAGACATGCAGAAAAACATTATTAAATGGTAAATCATGGGGCGCAAATGTCTTCTGTAGGAGCTAGGGGTCATTAAAGTTTAAGGTCCAAAACTTCAAACGATGATAAAAAACGGTAAAAAGGGTCGATTCGTTTGCGGTTTTCGCTAAAATCATTCTTTATATCACGAATATCTTTAAAAAAAAATTAAAGGTTACGATCAAAAATTGCCGATAGAGGGCGCTTTATACTTTAGAGTAACGAACAAATGCTTTTTACTGTTATTTTGTGCATGCGGTTGAAATTATTCTACAGTTTACACTTTAACTTAAATTTTAGACTCAAAATCGGAAACATGGGGTTGGGTAACTAGCGAAAATTAAACTGTGAACAGAGGGGGAGGTTTTAAACACTCATAAACATTAGACAAACTTATCGATTTTGTTGCGGATTGCGTGTAGGTGATTCCCTTGGGAATTATTTTATTCAAGATTACGTACAGCTTCAGTGTTCTCATATTTGATAGAGGGCGCTTCCGACACATCTCCTTCATTTCAATGGCATTACTTATGGGTGTTTTACTACCAGACCACCATACTTCCAGGAAGTGTCAGGGATGCAAACACAATTCGGAATCACATAGTAATGACATGTTGAAAATGTCATTTTTGCGAGTTATGGTTAAAAGAAGATAGAAAAAAGCAACAGAAAAAGGCAGAGAAACAGCAACACGTTAATGTGACAGACACAGTTTATTTAAAGGTTTTACTATAAATTAGTGTCTAAATTACGGCCAGAAGAGTCCGGCAAGCTTGACAGCGGCATCGCATGGAATTCCCCACGCTTTAAAAGATTCCTGGCATCTTTGATAGATTTCTGGCAGCTACAGAAATACGAGCTGTGATACCTTTCACTGATGGTACGGGAGTAGCTTGCTGGATTACTTCTGGTCGTAATTTCGAACACATTTTGAACTAAAACCTTTAAATAAACTTTCTTCTGTCACTTTACCATGTTGCTATTTCTCTGCTTGTTTCTGTTGTTTTTTATCTGCTTCTTTTAACCATAAATCGCAAAAAAGTCATTTTCAACGTTACATTCTTATGTGATTCCGAGTCGTCTTTGCATACCTAACACTTCCGGGAAACATGGTGGTCTGGTAGTAAAATACCCAAGAAAAATGCTATTGAAATATAAGAGATTTATTTGAAGCGTCATCTATCAAAAGTGAGCACATCAATGCTGTACGTCATATTGAATAAAATAATTACAAAGGGAAACCTACACTCAAACCGCAAGAAAATCGATAAGTTTGCCCAATGTTTATGAGCGTATAAAATCTCCCCCTCGGTTCACAGTTTAATTTTGGCTTGTAACCCTTTCCCCATGTTTACGATTTTGGGCTTAAAATTTAAATTAATATCTAAACTGTAGAGTAATTTCAACCTCATGCACAAAATAATAGTAAAAAGTATTTGTTCGTTACTCTAAAGTCTAAAGCGCCCTCTATTGACAATTTTTGAATGTAACCTTTAACAATTGTATGTATAAATTCCAAACACTTTTGTTTTAAATAAACTACTAAATTAATATATAACATTCAGTTAAATAAAATATTTACAAATGAATTATAAATAAATCGTTGAAACTACATCTAATAAATGTTATTTTTAAATGGTGAAATCGTATCACAATAAGAATATCTAATTAAAAAGTAAGTTTCATAATCAGAGAGTCGGACTAATACGGAGATGAAATTATACAAATTATATTTTAGAAAAAAATATAGATTAAAAAAGAAAAGCAGCTGAAATATTGAAATACCTTTATTTTTCTAAAAATCATTAAAATAAATAAATGTATAATGTATTTGAAACTTAGCAATAAAATTTCCGGTAATAATTTATTTATATTTCAGTTTCAGTGTAATTAGAGTAATATTATGAAACAAACTGCTTATTTAATATAAGTGTTGAAATATTAGGAATATTAAAGGTAATACTTGACTGGAGACAATGCGAAAAATCTTACTTTAGAAACAAATATATTAATGCCGGTGTTAAACTAAGTAGAGTATATTTCATACGCAAACATGGTTTAATATACTTTACACAGACATATTATTTCAAGAAGCCGACTTAATTACGTCCAGTAAACTGAGATTTGAGATATTATGGGATTCCTACGGTT
This sequence comes from Maratus speculifer, assembly GCA_964019185.1. Lineage (NCBI taxonomy): Eukaryota > Metazoa > Arthropoda > Arachnida > Araneae > Salticidae > Maratus > Maratus speculifer. The sequence continues at coordinate 422,360,879 of OZ025290.1, read as the reverse complement.
AAGCTTTAATAACACTATTTACGAAAGTTTACCATCTTTCTAGGAGGAAAACGCAATATACAAGAATTACAAAGGAAAGTGTTCATTTAAATCAACTAAAAGCAAGTAACTAATTCTTCTATTTTACCTAAATAAATTAGTTAAATTTTCATAGGAATTATAATGAAAATGTTATTAAATATATGACAAAAAAGCTTTTCTCGATCATGGATAACTCAGAAAAATTTACTATATATTTAAGAATGTTTATTATTATTTATGTGTATCTTATATTATTAAATGTATTATTAAATAGATAAATCTCTATGTTTATAACTATGAAATATAATATGCATTAAGAATTGCACTAAAACTTCCATTTTATTAACTCCATCGTTATATTAAAACCCTTTGTTACGTAGAAAACAACTCAAATTGCAGGATAAGCAGCATAAAATAGTGATGCATAAAAAGAAATATACGCATAAAATGAAAATATTGGAAAAAAATGTATTTTAATTTGAACAGTAACTTTTCTTTAAATACAATTCAGTATTAAGAGAAAAAATGTAATTCATAAAGACTTCTTCCTAACTAAAAAGGCCTAAGGAAATTTTTTTAAACGGAAAAACAGTTTTATTTAACTTTATCGTTCAATTCATCCCTGAGTCATTTTCAAAATAAATTAAAAGTGATATTACATAACTGCATGTTCTATGCTTTGTCGAATTTTGTTCGAATTTATTACAGAAGGTACCTAAAGCTGTTATTAGATTCACGAACTTTACGCGTGACAAACTTTTCAGCCGATTTTAACCCCAACTTTTCCCGTTTAAAGAAAGTAAAAGATTACAATTCTCTTTGAAAAAGTTGGAGGAAATGTAGGAAAACGAGTCCTACTAGTACCAGCCGTTAATATTTATCACCTATTCGTATCAATCGTTCATCTCTGATTCATTGAAATGCTCAATGTTCGGCTAGCCTTTTTTGGAACTGTGGAAAAAAGTTGGAGAGACATTACTGTTTGCTATGACACTGGTTGCTGGGAGGATATTTAGCGAAAAGTTGGAGGAAATCAAGTGTTGGCTCAAAAGTCTCTCGAAATGTTGGAGAATCGGATAGCAGCTAAAGAAAGTAACGCATTGAAAGCGCATATTATTAAGATTCAAAGTGTTTAAAAATTATACTGAAAAACTGATAAAAATGCAAAAATATCAACATCCTTCACAGATATTTACCGTATAACATTTTCATTGGTTGGATGTTTTAGCAGACTACTGAATTAATGATTAATTGTTATGTATTGAGTACACAATAACAAAGAAAATACGCACACGATAATAGTAAAGTGCAATTAAACGCATTTAAATATATTCAAACAAAAAAGAACTCTTTATTTATTTATTTATTTATTGATTATTTTTTACTCAGACATTTTTTAAACAGTATACATGAATGTATATTTTGGAATTCAATTTTCATCATTCGTATTTGAAGCAGTTTCTGACCAATTAAACATAACATCTCATTTTCTATACTTGTCACAAGTTCCTATTTATTGTAGGTTGTCAGCAATATCGATCAGACTAATACTCTGAGGGAAGTCCTAGTTTATAAATTACTTATGACTTGGAAATAAATTCAATTTAATTACGTATACATTTTTCTCTAATATCAAACACAATTTCCTCAGGTTAAAAAAATGAAAATCAAAAAAATTCCCCTTCTCTTTATAAATATTACTTCTAATACATTTTGCTTTAAGACCAGAACAAAATGCATTCTCCATAAATTATATGCATCATAAATACTAAGAGGGTTCCGTGCTTAATTTTCCGTGTCTGGCCAAACATATTTCATTCATCACAGCGAAATTCCAGATTTCTCCTAGAAAACATTCTTGTATAATTTATTACACTTTTATAAACATCATTTTGAATTTAGTGCAGGAAATTATATCTTTTAAACATTGTAAACATATAAATTTATACTATGCAATATTTCGACAGAATAGTACTGTATTTTTAATAAACTCTTCCAATTATTCGTTTTTTTTCTTATTTTGATTATTAGAAAAATTTTATTGAATTTAAAAGGAAAGTATACATTGCTAAAATCAAGTTATCAAAATGATATAAAGTTAAATTACAACTGTAAATAAACTATCAACTTCTCCGAGCATGTTAATAAATTTACAGATAAATGTATATCATTTTGCAATTTTTTAATCTAACGTTATTTTAGTCTGTTATACAGTTGTATTGAAAAATTATAATTATAACAACAATAAGGATAATAATAATAACCCTGCTAAAAACGATTAATAGACCATATGGCTTTAACAAAACTACGCATATACTTTTACCGATATGTAACATAAAAGAAAACATCTATATTTGAAAGCGTAGATGAAAATACATAAAGAAAAGTCACTTCTAAATCAAAGATTATTACGTCAAAAACAAGAAAAATGCACCAAACGCAGAAAAAAACGGGAAATCACAAAATCATCTGCTTCACTGTCTCCTTTGTAAAATTCAATTGCTTATGCTTTTTAAACATGTGTTTTGAACAATTCACAAAAATCTGATTTTCCGAAATTCATGACGTGGCATATTCACGGGGTGGATGAATACGGACAAACACAATTAAATATAAAAGACGCTGTTGAAGTCGTAAGATATCTGTCTGAATGTATACATTTGGCATCAATTCCAGAGAACAGGGAATGTTTGACATCGACCAGGAAAGATCGGTCATGTTCCACAATGAAAAATACCGACTGATATATATTACTAACAAAAGTTCGAGTTAAAGTAGCCAATGATGCACAGATGAATACAAATGTCCTTGGCCACAGTAAGGGCTTTTAATAACAAAAATGTCTGAAAAAGATTTCATGGGTGATTAGGAAGCTACAAATAAAAGCTCGATTTTATGTATCGTATGATTTATAATTCAAACGAGGGTGAGATAGTAGGCATGAAGAGAGGTAGTAGTAGTCAGAGGGTGTGATAGTAGGGATGAAGAGAATAAAACATAGTGATAGAAATTAGGTAATAAATCAATTATTTAAATACAAATAAGGGATATTTCGTCACAACTGAATTTGGGTTGACTCTCTTAAAACGTCAGCCACAAATTAACTCAAGTTGAGTCGAAATACACTTATCTCGCGATTTTAACATCATCTTCTCGTTAAGAGTTGAAAGAACTCGAGTGAACGAATTGTTTTTAAGCAGTTTAAATCGAGATGAGTAAACCGTTTAAAAATAACTCATTCACGATGCAATAAATTACAGCTATTTCCTGGGAAGCCAATTCAATCTTTCGTTTTTATTGTGTGCAATTTTGAGATAAATAAAAAAAAGCAATGAATATGTAAGAATATGTACCTTGTTCTATGTGTATTTGGATATCATCACGAAAAGTGCTCTGGGAAAATACGTTGTTCAAGCAATCCACGATATTGTGTAAGCTGGTAAATTGCAGGCAAAAATTAGGGACATAACATGCATACCGCCAGCTCGTATAATAGAAGCTTCTACCATATATGTTTAGTGTCTGAAAAATATTAAAATCAACCCGTATTCGGTATTTAGATAGATTTTGCATGAAATACTACCTATTGCCGTCGCACGTATGCTAGAATTTCTGAAGCTTACAAAACTACCATCAGTAAAAAAATCTGTCTATATATCTATCTATCTATCTCTCTATATATCATTCTTTTATATACACGATAACTTCTCTAATTCTGCTCAAATTACGTTCAATCTGATACATAAAATTAAGAAGCAAAAAATCTCGGTCAAATTCGTCAATGCGCAAAATCGGACCAAGAGGGTGGAAATAGGGAAGGTTTTTGTGAAAACCAAAAAAAAAAAAGTTTTTGCATGGCACATATTTTATAAAAGTAAAACTGTACTCAATTAGTAAAAAAAAAAAAAAAAAAAAAAAAAAAAAAAAAAAAAACATGGTTTTGGTGAGAAAAAAAAAACTTAACTTCGTCAATTCTCAAAATATTGAATTCAACTATTTTTTTTTTTTTTTATAAATATTCTTTTGTATTTGCAAGTGTTTCATAGGGTCAATATTTACCGATGAAAAAAAATATCTACATGTTTTCCCATGTAGAAGATGTATCACAAGTTTACCACAAGTTTATATCGGACTAATTCTTATAGTAAAAATAAATTTTAAAAAAGTAGAAGTTGGAGAAAAAAACCTCAAACCCAAACAGCTTATATTCACACTCATTTTTAAATTCATTTTTGATTATACAGGGTTGTTATAATTAAAGTTCGCCTATTCAGAAGGCTCTAGAGCCGGTTCTATGGCTCCAAACAAATCAGAATTTCACTAGTACTTAGTTGAAGACATGCGCTCTGCGAAAATCGAAAAAAAAAATTAGTTAAAATTTTTGTCAGTAGGTGGCGCTGTGCCAATATTTAAGCCGATTTTTGAGGATTCCTTTATTTTCTGGGGATTTTTGAAAGATTCTGTATCTAAAGACAGATGTCAGGCAATCTCTGATCTGAAAGACAGTATTAGACTTCATATTCGCTCAATCTTACAGGACAGTTTACGCAATGCTGTAGAAAGCACAATTCTGAGAATGGAATGCATTATTAAAAATGACGGAGGATTCATTGATCATGCGTCATGTTATTATTCGTTATTTCCTTACTGCTGTGCGACTTGTTTTATTTTTGTTGATGCAGATTATATCACATGAAATGATATTCATTTTTCTGTATTGTTTGGAGTCATAGGTTAGGCTCTAGAGCTGTCTGATTAGGTGAACAATTCGCAGTTCGTCGATGTTTGTTGAAACTTTTAAATTTGTGTGTTTCGTCTGGATTGACTGATATTGATATAATGAATCTGCAAACATCGCATTAAAATGTGGCGCAGCGCCACCTAGTGACAAAACATTTTACTACTTTTTCTTTCGATTTTTGCAGAGCGCATCTCTTCAACTATTTACTAGTGAAATTTTGTTTCGTTTGGAGCAATAGAACCGGCTCCAGAGCCTTCTGAATAGGCGAACTTTAATTATAACAACCCTGTACATGCATCCAGATGGCAGGTTCTCTTATTTAGGAACTATATAATGTGATGTATTGGGCAGTTTCTTGATAAAGGCAGAATACACTTCAAAATAATGCTATCAAAAAAGAGACAGTGAACTCAATTTTCCTAAGCGATTGTCATTGAAAAATTGAGGAAGTACTCAAGTAAAAAATTGCTTACTTTATGACTTATTTTTAAAACCATTTTTGGTATCAAACGCATCCAATTGACAGGTTCTCTTATTTAGAAACTGTATAGCGTGCCGTATTGGTCAGTTTTTTGATAAAGGCAGAATGTATTCTAAAAAATGCTGTCAAAGTAGCCATTATCAACAAAAGTTCCAGAAGCAATTGTGACTGAAGATTTCAGGATGTGTTTAAATAACAAATTGCTTATTTTATGAATCATTTAAAAGTTCAGTTTTGCTCTCAAATGCATTCATTTGGCAGTTTCTCGTATTCAGTAACTATATAAATAGCATTATTAGTCATTTTTTATAAAGTCAGAATGTATCTCAGAAAATGCTGTCAAAGTGGGCATTTGAGCTACATTTAGCTTAAGCTGGTTCTGATAAAACCGGCTCTTACAGAATAAATGAAATTAAAATTTATTCAAAAGTGCCCAAATAACATTGTTCAACTGTTTTTTTCTCTAATTACATTTCATTTTTTGTTGTTGAAATAAGCAATCTACGAAATTTACCACCGCCTGCAGGCCAAACCGACAGTGATTTTTGATTTTGCATTTTTGATAAAATGCGTGGTTTGCAAATTCATGTTCTATCACAATTTTTTATCCTATTGTTTTAAATTTTTAAATTATTAAACTGAATATCGAGTTTCCTTAAATCAAAATTCGATGGTTTTCCTTCTGTTACAATGCGAATCATTTTTTCATTCTTTAGTTTATCCCTTGTAATTATTTTTTTTCAAAATATCGAATTGAACTAGAAATCTAAAATTAAGCTCTTCTATTGTTATAGGAAGCATATTATAACAATGTAAGCACAGTTATACAGATTCATTCGTCTAGAACACACAAAACCTTAAATCTGTTATTTGCATAGCATAATTAATTTGGTTTTAGGTATTATCATTTACACAAATGTATATTTTAGATACAGCTAAATTTAATACGCTGGAATTCCAGTCATTTCCTTTTATATTATGCTGAAATCGATGTATTTTGTGAAGTAATTCATTAAACACATCAGAGATGTAGAAGCGTGTTTATTAATTTTCCACTGTATGTACTGATATTGCGGTTGTAATAATTGGTTACATTAGCTTAAAGTAATAAATATCATTTTGTTATTATCTTATTTTTTCCTTTTAAATGTAAAATATTGCAGTAAAATGCATATATGTATAATAATTTTCTTTTTATTAGTGAAAGTAAAATTAAGTTAATATCCTTAAGCTGATTATCAAAATTACCTAAATCAAAATTCGATGGTTTGCCTTGTGTTATGTTGCGAATATTTTTTTTCATATTTTAGTTTATCCATTATAACATATATATATATATATATACATATATATATTTCAAAATATTGAATTGAACTAGAAATCTAAAATTAAACTTTTCTATTGTGAAAGGAAGCAGATTATAACAATGTAAGCACTATTATAAAGATTAATTCGTCTAGAACACGCAATATCTTAAATCCGATATTTGCATATTATAATTAATTTGGCTTTATTTAGTATCATTTACATAAATCTATATTTTAGATACAGCTAATTTTAATATGCTGAAATTTCGGTCATTTCCTTATATATTATGCTGAAATGGATGTATTTAATGAATTAATTGGTTAAACACATTAAAAATGTAGAAGCATGTTTATTAATTTTCCACTGTACTTGCTGATTTTGCAGTTGTAGAAAACAGTTACATTTGTTCAAAGTGATATCTCTTTTATGTCTTCTTTTTCTTTTAATTGTAAAATATTATAGAAAAATTTAATTAATTATGACAATTTTCTTTTCATTAGTGAAACTAAAACAAACTAACAGAAAGAAATTTAAATATTTATTTATTTATTTTAAATGTTTATTGTAGCATTTTGTTTGTTTGTTAAATTATTTACACTATGAGCGATTTCCAAACGTGGAAAATTGCAATGTTGTTTTCTCTGGATTTCGTTTTAAATTCTCAGAAAATATGATTCTTACAAAACTATATGAAGAAATACGAATTGAATATTTCCAGCCAGTTATCGCCCGGTTAGCTTAACAGGTAAAGCATTGGCCTTGTAAGCCAAGTATCCGGGTTCGATTCTGGACATGGGAATTTTTCGCTCAGCTGGAAATATTCAATTCCTATGATAACTTTACCAGTTAGTTAGATTGTGTTAAAAAATAATAGTATATATGAAGAAAAAAACTTAATTATAAATATGTATGTAATCCTTCAGAGTAGTAATCATTTTAAAATGTTTTGAAAATTCACTAAATGTATAGAAATATAATATTTTAAATATTGCTTATATTGCAGTGAAACGAGGATCATAGTCAACGGAATATTACGTTCACTTAGAGGGTGAAGTACAGCTGGATATTGGAAAAAGCTTTCTGAAATAATAATGCGTCTTTTTATCTATTCCATATAGAACGAATCATTCAAACAGATTCAAAACTATGAATAAATGTTTTAATATCTTCAAGAACTACTTTTTTAAATATAATTTAGTTTTATTTGCATATTTTAACTTTTGCAAGTAAGTAGTAACAACATGTTGAAATCTGAATTAAGAATTTTTTGTAAAGCATTCATTTTGTAAAATTTATACTGTATATTAACTGATATAATGTTTAAATTAAAATCGTTTTACTATTTAAAAAATACGAAAACGAAAATTTACATATTTTTTCAAAACAAAACAGCTATGTATTGAAAAATCTAATTGCAATTTTATACTTTCACAAATATAATAACTGATTAGTTAATATATAAGATATATAATCAGTAAGCCAGACTAAAACAGAAATAATATTATAATAGATTAAGTTTAAGATGACAACAAATCATTAGACAGATTCACTTACTTAAATAATGTCACTTAAAAAAAGAAAAAAAATACATAAAAAGTACTTACATGATGCACTAGATACTTGAGAACGAAATAATGCCTGGTTCCAAACACGAATATTTACTAGAGATGGAGCATTTTTTAAAAATTTGTAATGCACTTTGCAGTTGACCGTATACACACTGGACTACAATCTCACTGAAAACAAAGCAAGCTTGAATGAACAGCTCTAAATACTACACTGTAAAAAAAAAGCATAAAATTACGCGTAATAAAAAACAGCTGGCAGTATTGCTGCAAAAAGTTTTTACACCATATCAAAACCGATTCAAGGCAATAGTCAGAGAGGTGTTAAAAGCATTTTTCACTGTATACACATCAGCTATAAGGTGAGGCACAATATTGTTCTACACACGACTATTGGAGTCCTTATTAACAGCGCTCCAAACGTAACAGCTCATTCGATTCATTTCTGGCAACCGGGATTAGCCAGTTGAGGATGATATGGTCTTTATTTTTGTTTTGTTCTCCTGTGTTGGATTGCAGGGTCTGTACGATTCCTACACATTCACATCTAATCTAGAGCTCTTATATCATGGTATAAGCAACGACGTTGATTCTTGCACTTATAAAAAAGAGCTGTGAAGGAATCAAATGGTCGCTGCTCAAGACCCCACAGAATTATCAGTAAAATACTACTACACTACTACTCTCTTTTTTCGGCCTGGGCAAAGTTTTATGTATCAAAACCGCGAGCATTTCTGGCTGCGCTTGTTAAGGCTTACCCCAACTTGTTAAGGATATACATTCGGCTCTCGTTAATTCGAACTCGTTGGTTCCTCAATAAATATTTGAATTATAGAAAGTATGAAATAAAAACATGTTTAAAGGGATACTATTAAAAAGAAATTAATGTTATAGTATTTAAATTAGAACTTGGCCATATGCTTATAATTAGAATATGACTTAATTTTGAATTTAATGGTATATATAAACAAATTAAGAGATAAGGAACAAGCACATAGGAAGAAGGGATAGAAGTATCATAGATGGGCATACGAGGCACTAAGTAATAGAATTTCAAATGCATGTTATTATATGTATAGTAGTTCAGAAAAAAATGTGGCAAAAAGAAAGACATAAAGTATTTCAAGCATCTGAAGTCCTTGCGAAAGTAACGAAAAATAAAAATTCGGAATTCTCGTTAGTTCGAATTAAACAGTGTCAAGAGAAAATGAGTTCGAATAAATGACATTTTCAACGTTATTCTACAACTAAAAATTTTGAGACTTCATGTTTAGTCCAAATGAAACGAAGAATTGATTTATCCGAATTCGTAATAAACAGAGCCCTCTCTACTTGACTATGTTCGGAGGTTATCCCTGGTTCTCTCAGGCAGGAACTGTCTTCTCCTCATCACTTACGACGTCATATATCGGATTGTAGCCTCATGAAATTGTAGATCTCTATCGCGTGTCCCCATTGATTTACTAGTATTTTTTATTGACATTACTGGTGAATTCTGGAGATATTCTCCTATCGCTGAAAATGACAGTCCCTGCATGAAACATTTCTCACATCATAAGTGGCAACCTACAGTTCACTTCTTCTGTTAAAGTCGAACAACCAGGATAGTTTCAAGAACACGCAATCTCTAAATAGAAGAAGTGTATAGCAATTCTGTTTTAGTTAGCCTAGACTTTACATAAATACATGTAAGATAAAATGCTTTGTAACAATGCTTTACAGAGTAACGTTTAACGGATAAAGCCTGTCTCAAATATAACCAAGACTTCTGTATGCAAAAAACATTTAAAAAAATAAATCAAAAACTTTAAAAGTATATAGTTTGCTATACAATCGCAAAGTCTCTTTTACTACGAGCTTCAACCACAATGGCAAAGCACAGGATACAATGGATTCCATAAATTTCAGATTTAAAGAACAGAAATTATGCCCCTTTTAAATATAAACCTTCCCGTCATATGTTTTACATGACGTATAAATCTTGGGAAATTTATAAATTCCAAATATATCTCCTTCACAATTGTAATTTTACCAATACATTTCACAGAAGTTTCAATTAAAAACATCCTTTAAATTTCTTAGAATTCCCTGTCTGCTAAACGGGGCTTACTTTCGGTAATTTATGGTAGTTTAATAAATTTATTCAGGAATAGAACTTCACGCTTTCAAGGTATAGGGCATAGCTTAGTGAATAATTCTGCACTGCAATGAGTGTAATGGTAATCCAGGGTGGCTAATGCTCAAGGAAAAACAGAGTCGAAAAAATCATTAAATACCAGTATTTTCTTAAAGAGAAACACAAGCCTTCTTTAATATCTTTATATATTTTAAGGAATTTCCTATAAGAAATATTGATAGTTTTATATAATATATATTTATATATATATATTTACTTGTTTGTGTTTTACCTGAAAACTCGCCACACTGTAATCTTAAAGTTATTTAAAAAGATATTTTTTCAAAACTTATAAATGTATAAAAGATGACTTGTGGTAAGTTTTAAAGCCATGTTGGAAAAATGTGTAATTTAATACAAATGAACTATTTTTCAGCCTTTCTTGGAGAGATTTCTCAGTAAGATAAACGCATATATCTTCAATGAATACGTTTCTCTTACATATGAAAATTTCTTGTTTATAAAGGAAAACTTGTGGTTAAATGGAATTCAGTGTATTTTATGTTTTGTTGCTGCAGAAGAAATTAATACTGAGGAGGCTGTGTGATGATGCAGAATAAAATACATGTTATATGTTTTTTTTAATTCTAATTATTTTAAAGTAATATTTGAATTTATCAGATCTATGTAATAAATTCATTATACTGCGGTAAATCTGTTCCTATGGTAGGTTTGTAAAATGCAATATCAAAATAAATATATATATATTTACTTTTGGCGGTAGCGCATGAGTCCTAAAATTTGAATAAAAAAAAAATATGATTTTGACATTATATATATATATATATATATATATATTCGTATATTTTGCAATACATTGGCAGCATATTATGTTTAAAAACGCATATTTAAAAAAATAATAATACATTTTCATTGGAACAAACTCTACTTTTCTGGTTGTACCATTCCGTAGTGTATTTTCATTTTTTAATAAAATGTAGTTCTTTACTTTTCTTCACTGTCTTTTGGAAGTTTGAAGTAAGATTTGCTTGAAAAATTAAGTATTGGAAATCGCTAGAAAAGTGTCGTTTTTATAAAAAACATCATCGGAATTGCGACCGATTACTTTTTCTGATGTCTCAATCACCAGCTTCACGCTACGTTCTACTGTTTGGGTGTGACATGGAAATTGGTCAAATTTCCACTAGGATGCTGTTTCACCTGATTAGATCTTAGACCAAACCACTTCACCGGAGGCTCTTCACATCAAAGGGTGCGAAAAAATAGTAGTTGAGTTCCAATAAATCATTTCGATGTAGTCTGTAGCTAGAAAATTGATTTTGGCTGATTTAAAACACTTTCTTTATAATTATTCTAAAGCTTACCTCTCTTATATGATCTGCTTTATCTACTATTATACTGAAAAGCATGCTTTTTGAATAAAAAGAAATGCGTTTCTCCCAATCACTGGGACGATTATTTTCAGCAAGTTTGTCGGGGGAAAGCTTGACGATTTTATAATTTCCATTATTTTTTATTTTATACTAAACCATACAGGTACATATGACTTTAGAGTAAGAGAAATTAAGATCTTGTATCTATCTCTATGATTTTCAAAACAAAAACACAAACCACGAATTCTGTTTGCCGTTATTAAATACCTTGTGAGAGCAAGTGTGTCAGGCTCATCAAAAGGCAAATTTTGAGGAATGCTGCCTGATTTATAGCATGACTAATATTCAATAGATAATGCCGATATTTTCTTAAAATTTGCCAGTCAGGTTTTGGAATTTCACTCTCAACACTCAAAATTTACCACTGGAGTTTTTCATATTTTATAAGCTTTATGCCCATTGGACCACTGAATGATTTTGCCCTAGTTGCTTCCTTATAAGTTTGAAACAAATGCCGGAATTACAATTTATTGAAATGTAAGAGGCATACACTCTACCCACTCAACAACATACTGTAGTGATCTTTTAACATATTCTTCAATTGTGCGAAAATACCGGTTTTTTATCCTGTATTAGTAATGGTGCCATCATTTCCAATTACGTCCAGTTCATAAATTGAAAATTAAGCTTCAATTAAGTAACAAAATACGTTATTGGCAATTTTTTAACAGACACATATTAAGGGAAATATGACCATTTATACTTTTTTTGTATTCATTTATCAATCGCATACATTGTTTACTAAAATATGTCTCTAGCTGATTGTTATAAAAGTTATTTTATTTATCTCATTTATTATAAAAATTATCATAATCGTGTTTTTTCTCAAATCAATCGTATTTGTGTCTGATGCGGTACTGAAAGACATATAATTGTATTCATTTTCATTTTTGAATTTTACTAAACTAGCCTAAGCACAATTTTTCCGCGGTATAGCGAATCAAAAATAAAAATAAAAAGTAAAGTTTCTTTTCGGCCAACTCTTTTACCTAATGTATCATTATTAGTTTAAACATATGTTTAATTCAAAAAGCAAATGTCTTTTTATTTTAAAAACATATAAGTTATTAAAATAATGCGTACAATTAAACAGAAAATGTACATTAAACAGTTAAAACGTAAATGTTTCAAAACATAATTAACCACAATTTTATATGATTAATATTTTTAAAAATAAATAGTTCTAGAATGCATTTGAGTATTGTGAAGCAACATTTCAATTAAACAATTTAATTATAATTCAACTGCAATAAAATTAGCTTAACAATTTACGTAATGTAATTTTATGTGTTAAAATATTAGGAATAATCAGAGAAATACTTAATTTGAACCATTATGAAAAATCTTATTTTAGAAATAAACATATTTATGATGGTATTAAAATAAGTTCAGAACATATCATAAGCAATTTTTGCTTAGTATGCTTTCCAGAGATGCATTACTACTAAAAACCGACTTAATTACGTCAAGAAAAGTGAGATTTCAGATATTACGGGATTTCAACTCTTCTGGTTTAATAACTATGATTACGGAAGTGTATAACCTTCAGCTTTCGTAGAGTGAAGAGTAATGTGCAAGCAATTATATTGTAGTGCATTTGTTAAAATTGAGTTTAATAAAAGTAACTTAAACTACTATTTCAGGTGTGATAAATTATACACTTTTGGCAAAATTACAATAAAAATATTATTGACAAAATACAAAGAAAAATATATTTCATTTATATTAATACTAAGAATGATTTATTTATATAATAGAGTTTAAATGTTTCAAAAATTGTGATACAATTCTTGTTTCTGAATAATGAATATAATTTTCGAATTGGTTCTATTATATGAACAGGAAAAACTTTACTTCCCTGCAAAAAAACTTTGCTTTTCTGGTGAGAAAAACAAAACGTTTAAACTTGCATACTGCCATTAAGAAAACGCAAGGAAAAAGTCTTGCTATAACTAACTTGCTATAAACTTGCGTAACTTGAAAATTGGTAAAAATTATTTATCGGGTGTCTGAAAAATGACTAATGGTTTTTAAAATTCAATAACTTGCAAACGGGGACAGCTATTTAAAAATTTTTATAGGAGGGTTATCTATAATATCAGTAGTTTTTATACCGTAATTTTTTATTTTAGTTAGAATTTCAAACTGTAGGTGGCGCTGACGACGATTGAAGGCCAGGTGATCAGTGCTGAGTGAAGCGTCGACCTGGCCTTTAATCGCCGTCAGCGCCACCTATTGTTTGAAATTCAAACTAAAATAAAAATTTACTGTAAAAAAAAACTCCTGACATTATACGTAACACTCCTGCATTTTTTTTTAAATAGCTATCACCGTTTACAAGTTATTGAATTTAAAAATCCATCAGTCATTTTTGGGACACCCGGTATTAGAACCGAACTTATGAGATAGAAATAATTATTTATGAGTTTGGAATTTCGATCATAATATTATACATGGACGAAATATTTGCATACGGAATGTCTACTTTCTATCACTAAATTTTAATAGTATTTCTCGTTTTATTTAATTACGGAATTTCTAAAATTTAATAAAACAAGGAATACTATTAAAATATAGTAATGAAAATGAATCCGTTGAGGCTGAAAATTCTCATCCCTTATTACAGTAGGAAAAAAAAAACTATTCAAATTGTATTATATTTTATTATTGTATCTATTGCATTTAAATTGTACCTAAAAAAATATATTTAAAAGTTGTCATCCATGCAAATAACACTGTGACATCAGCCAAAGCGAAGTATCTGGGAGAATAACTACTCTTTTTATATACTTACTTCTCAATTAAACAAAAAATCAATATGTCAAACCCTGAAATAGCATTTTTTAAAATTATGTTACATAGTGTTATCAAAATTTCAATTTTTTAAAAATTTGAATGCACAATTCATTATTCGTGCTGCGTTATAAACACGTGCATATATACATATAAAAATATTTTAAAATTGATTAAACAAGTACTGAAACAGCCGTGAAATAATTTGTAATATTAGGTTTTGTATTGATATGAATCCATAAACTAGTCGTTGGGTACCACCGTAATACTTACCCATCATGGATATGCATTAGGGTGGATCGATTGTCTATGGCGAAAAAAAAATTACCATTCATCAAAATCTACCTATGCGGAAAAGATGTTCCATTGTATGGAGATTAAGGGAAAATAATAAAAAAAATTAATTTTAAAATTTAATACTGCCACAAAAGGGTTGAATTTTCGAAAAAAAATGAAAAAAGACCGAATTTTGGTTAGGTTATTTTTGTCAAAAACTAATTATTTTAATAATTTTTAAAAGCCAACAATGCGGAAAATATGTTATATCGTATGGAGGTTATGTAAAAAATAATAATAAGTAATAAATTCAAAATTTAATACTGCCACGAAAAAGTTGAAAATTCGATAAAATGTTGAAAAAAATGGAAAAAGATCTAATTTTGGTTAGATTTATTTTTGACGCAAAATAATCATTTTAATATCAATCAAAACCTACCTTTGCGTAAGAAATATTATATTGCATGCATATTAAGTAAAAAAAAATAATAAAACTAATTTCGAAATTTAATACTCCTGCAAGTGATTTACAGTTTCGAAAAACTGGCAGTTCCAGTTTTTCAGCTAGACTTTGTCTGCTTGCATTGTGTAGCGTAGTGTACCTTAAATATTACTGTACCACGGCGTTGTTAAAAAAAATAAGAAGAAAGAGAGATATGAATTACACCCTATTTGGGTCTAGCTTTGATATGCCAGTAAATATGCTCCCTATTACAAAAAGTTATAAAATTTACATATTGGTATTTAAAAAATAACCGAAGAAAGGAATCGGTCGACATCTATTTATTTCCTGACAATTGAAGCAAGCTTATTAGCAACTGAAGAAGTTGCTAATAAGTTACTAGTGACCTGTAAATGAGATTCAATCTCAATAACTTACCACAGCAGGATTTTAAGAAAAATTAAACTGTTTAACGACAAATATTGCGCTCTTCTTAATGTTTGTAAAAAAAATAAGATATTGAAAGCTACTACAGTCTTTTGGACCATTTCCGAAAATACTGCCTATTTTTTTCAGTTCAATAGATTTGAATATGAATATGAATATTGAGTGTAAACTAAACCGACGTATTGAGAGCAAACTCACTTTTCTGCATCATCAGCTATCAATGAAAATTTTGTGCACTTCCGACCAAGCAGGTGCTGCCATCGTGTCTGGTGCACTTCAAAATGTGGGCATTATCTCACAAAACTATGAATCGAATGCTACTGACAGAAAAAATTCGGCATGACAAAACAAACCAAAGACCACTCCATCGTTTTAGTCATTCTCTTTAGTCATTTGTAAAAGATTATGATCATGGCCATTTTCTTTAAACTTTGATGGATGTAAAGACAGACTACATCACTAGAAAACAACAGAAGAAAAATCATAATAGAAGCAGACTTGAGCTTGAAAAAAGAACTGGGTTCCGAATACATCGGTCACATATATATAAATTTTGGGAGATTACCAAACAATTTGAAAACACGACGTACATTTTTTTGTTATGTGTTAACAATAATATACATGTAACAAAGATGGTTGCGATCGGTTGTGACGGAATATCTGTTAATATAGATGTTAAAGAGTGTGTTGTTCGAAATATGGAACTGATCTTCAAGCGATCTACAATGGTTTTTGTGCTAGTTACACACCAATGAGGTTCCACTATGTCATCTTTTTGCAGCGTGGATGGAACCGCGGCTTGGCACAAATGTTTCACTGGTGAAATAGAAAGATTATTTGCAGCATGTTAGAAGCTTTTTGTATTTTCATTTATGTCAATATATGAATTCTAAAAGCGCGCGAGTGAAATCAAACGGTCTGCTGTAATCCTAATCATTACATTAAAAAATATCTATATTTTTATTTTCCAGCTTTTTGACCTTTTGAGACGGATTGCATAGATTTAATTAAATAGGAATATGTGTCGAACCTCCACTAACTGACGGATTTAGTAACGACATGATTTCAGAAGCAATATGTAAATCCAGCAATCATTCCAGTGGCAATAACATCTACTATCAATAATATCTATTCACGGAACGCCCATTCTACAAAACTAATAATCAAAAGAATCACGGAAGTATTTCTGCTGTGTATGGACCATATTATATAAGTGACGGTTTTATAAAAATCAAATTAAATTACAAAATCTCATGCCGATTTTCAATACCGAACGCCATTATCGCCAATTGCAATGTTGACGATTTTTCTTGATTTAATACTAATGAAGCTGTTAATTAAGAAACTAAAGTTTTTATCTTGTAATCAATCAAATATCCCCTCATTGCTATAAATGTTAAAAATGTCTAAAATTCATATTTTATTTTACAAAAAAAAGTTGATTTTTTACCGTAAAAACGTTCAAATACATAAATTTGAGCCACATTGCGGCAGATTTAAATTTTGAAATTAATTTTTTAAATTATTTTTCTCATACTCAGCATATAATATAACATATTTTATGCATAGGTAGGTTTTGGATAATTTTTTAAACTATTATTTTCAATCAAAAATAATCTAGCCAAAATTAGGTCTTTTTTCACTTTTTTTCGAAATTCAACCTCATTGTGGCAGTATTAAAATTTAAAATTAATTTTTTTAATTATTTTTCCCTTAATCTCCATCCAAGAGAACATCTTTTCCGCATAGGTAGGTTTTGACACGGTGAAAAAAAAATTTTCGATCCACCCTAATATGCATATGAAAATAAAACATGTGAAAACTATTTATACAATGCATTGCAATTCATAAACAAAATTTAAATATTGTTAATATACATAGTAATGCTATATTAAAGAACTGCTGATGTACCAATTTCGACAAATTATATAAAACGCCAAACTACTCAAGTATTACCGAACTGCGTAAAAGAAACATCCTTATAACTCCAAAAACAATAACTCTATTAACTAACAATTAACTGCGTCGGATTAAGCGTCTCATTTCCAATTAAAATATACTTCTGAATTGAATTTTGAATGAAATACAGGGTCATGGAAAATCGAAGAATGTGGAAAACAAGATTACAAATATCTCGTCAACTAATAATCCGATCGACTTTGTTCTATATGCAAAATGTGTGTTATTTTATTGCCTTTTACTTCCATTCCTCAAAAAAAAAAAAAAAAAAAAAATCGAAAATTTTTATATACCTTTCATCAGAACGAATTTTTTGACAGTCCGAAAAAAATAGTTCCGGATAATCGAGGTTGCTGATATTAAATAGGGCTCGTCCCATTCTTACACACTAACTACATACAAAATTTCAAGTCTCTATCTCAATTCGTTCGGGAGATAGAGCGTTTACAGACAGACAGACAGACGGACGGCAAAATTTTTTTTCTAAAAATATGTTTTTCGGAATCTCCACTATCTAAAACGTGTAAATCCGTCAATTTTTTTTTTTTTTTTCTCAAAACGATTGCAAGACTTACCCTATACTACGTATAATGGGTAAGTAAAAATAGTTAACGATTTTTTTGATACTTCAGGAATATATAAAACACGTTACAAAATCATATTTTTCATGGAAAGCTTAATTACGGGTGTAGTTCTGCGATCAATAATAAATTAAATTATAACATCCATCTTTTCTTCAATCTTGTGAATGAAATATTGAAAATCATTTGTACATATCGGAGATTATTATGTGTGTTTTTTACATCATTTTGTATGAATTTATCATTAAAATATCATTAAAATCTGTACTTTTTTTTTTTTTTACTTTGTTTTTTGTCTTCATATTTTATTTTTTTTGTTCGAATTCTATTAATTTTATCTGTTTCAAAATCCTTTATAGTTTGTTTGTTTGACTTCACTTTTATTATGTTACGGGACTCTGGATCTGCTGATGCAATTCATATGCTATTTATATAAATTATGTGATTTTTAGATTATATATATACTAGGGGGGCCCCGCCTCCCTGCTCGCTATGCTCGCCAACCCCTTGCGTAATCGTATCGCGATTCCAAATTATTGGCTACCCCTGCTTGCTGAACTCGCCAAAGAAATTAAAAATGTGCCTCCCTGGGGGCAGAGTGGGAGGCGACACAAAAGACATCCATAATATGAATAAGCAGCTGCAGACCTCTCAAATGATATGTCACACGACTGGTGTTGTAAAGAAATTAAAAATGTGCCCCCCTGGGGGGGCAGAGCAGGAGTGACACACAAGACATCCATAAAATGAATAAACAGTTGCAGACCTTTCAAATGATGTGTCACACAATTGGTGTTGTAAAGAAATTACAAAATGCGCCCCCTCTGAGGGCAGAGGGGGGGGGGTTACACACAAGATATACATAATATGAATAAGCAGTTGCAGACCTCGCAAATGATGTGTCACACAATTGGTGTTGTAAAGAAATTAAAAATGCGCCCCCCTGGGGGGCAGAGTTGGGGATGACACACAACACATCCATAACATGAATAAGCAGTTGCAGACCTTTCAAATGATGTGTCACACAACTGGTCTTGTAAAGAAATTAAAAATGTGACCCCCCCCCTGGGGAGAGCAGAGTGTGGGGGTGACACACAAGACATCCATAATATGAATAAGCAGTTGCAGACCTTTCAAATCTTGTGTAACACGACTGGTGTTGTAAAGAAATTAAAAATGTGTCCCCCCCTGGGGAGCAGAATAGGGGATAACACACAAGACATCCATTATATGAATAAGCAGTTGCAAACCTCTCAAATGATGTATCGAACGACTGGTGTTGTAAAGAAATTAAAAATTTGGCGAAATATTACAGTTATCGCCAAGTTGGCGTCACTTTTGACAATTAATTTTGGTCACCAAATTTGGCGATATATCGCCAAGTGGGCGACAAACTTGGCGATGGTAACCTTTCCTCTCTTTATGGTATGGCGATGCATAGACAGAGCCCTTTCCTGATTGGTCTATTCGACTCATGGATGGAGTGGACAACCCGGATTCGTTAGTTCCGGAAATCTTCCGAATCAGCATCATTCCAGGAGTCATTCCTTTTAAGGCTAGTTTTTTTTATTATAGAAAGATATATATATATATATATATATATATATATATGTGTGTATGTATATGTATATATATATATATATATATGTGTATGTATATGTATATATATATATGTGTATGTATATGTATATATATATATATATATATATATATATATATATATATATATATATATATATATATATATATATATACACTGGTGTCCAAAAGTTAAGCATAATTGGTAATTAAGTAATTATTTTTAAATAATGAAAGAAATATGAATCGGAATGTGCTGAAACTCCAGGTGTGTAAACAAAATAGTACGCGTCACATATTTTCGCGAAGAGTTTTCCCCAAAATCGAACAGGGGACCGTCAACAAATTGAAAAAGAACGAAGATCTTTTGGACAACCCTGTCAAAACTAATGTAGCAAAAGCGTTCAAACTGCACATTATGATTAATTGGCTTATTGTAATGTACTGTGTTAATTTGTACAAGGATAGCATGTATACTCGTAGAGAAATTAAGGTTTTTATAAAAACAGTCCTAAATTTTTCCAAGTTTTTTGCTTATAATTTGCAGAGTTCTTATTATAAAATAATGTTCTTTTCTGAAAATATGACAAACATCATTGTACACAATACCCTGTCATCAGAATTTAAAAATAATAAAAATTGTATGAAAAATGAGCATGTTTAGTAAATAATTTTTCATTGCGCATGCGTCAACGGTATCAAAGTGTCATTTGCATATTGTGTTAGCTAATTGTATAGAGCAACATCTGTAAAAGTTTCAAAAACATAGCTTGAAAATTCTGAAAATGGGAGCCTATAGAATCAACTCAAAATCCGTTATTCCTAAAGGAAGCAAAAAAATCAGGGGTTTTACCTAAATATAGTTGTACGTGCAATATTGTGTAGGCACTAAACAATGGAATATGGATACAGCCCCTCATGTTTTTGCTTCATTTAGGGAATAAAGGATTTTGAGTTGATTCTATAGGCTCCCATTTTCAGAATTTTCAAGCTATGTTTTTGAAACTTTTACAGAAGTTGCTCTATACATTTAGTTAACACAATATGCAAATGACATTTTGATATCGTTGACGCATGCGCAATGAAAATTTATTTACTAAACATACTCATTTTTCATACAATTTTTATTATTTTTAAATTCTGATGACAGGGTATTGTGTACAATGATGTTTGTCATATTTTCAGAAAAGAACATTATTTTATAATAAGAACTCTGCAAATTATAAGCAAAAAACTTGGAAAAATTTAGGACTGTTTTTATAAAAACCTTAATTTCTCTACGAGTATACATGCTATTCTTGTAAAAATTAACACAGTACATTACAATAAGCCAATTAATCATAATGTGCAGTTTGAACGCTTTTGCTACATTAGTTTTGACAGGGTTATCCAAAAGATCTTCGTTCTTTTTCAATTTGTTGACGGTCCCCTGTTCGATTTCGGGGAAAACTCTTCGCGAAAATATGTGACGCGTACTATTTTGTTTACACACCTGGAGTTTCAGCACATTCCGATTCATATTTCTTTCAATACTTAAAAATAATTACTTAATTACCAATTATGCTTAACTTTTGGACACCAGTGTATATACTTACCCATCATGGATACTTACTCATCATGGATATGCATAATATAAAATATGAAAATAAAACAGGTGTAAACTATTTATAAAATACATCCCCATACCAAAATAAAACTTAAAAGTATATATAAATTTTTTAACGTGTAGTAATGCTCTATTAATGATTTGATGATGAACCAATTTCGACAAGTATATACATATAAAATGTCAATCTACTCAACTAATATACCAAATTACGTAAAACAAACATCCTTACAACTCCAAAAATAAAAATAATATTAACTAACAGTTTACTGAATGCGTCTTATATCTAATAGCAATATATCTTTTAACTGACACTTGAAGGAAATGAGTTTTGAAAAATACCACACATTTTATTTCACGTTCTTTGAGACATAGTCTTGGGAATTCAGTTTATAAGTCGTATTTTTGTTGTTCATGCAATAAAAACTACCCTAAAATTTTTGGAGCAAAGAAGCGATGTTACGGCAATAGATCTTCTGTTACTCAAAAAAAATGCGTAATCACTCATACAAAATGTAGAATTTTGAAAGAAAGATAACAGACTTTTTTTTTACATATTAATACAAACTTAATAAATTGGTAAATTAAAAAAAAATGTCGATATTTTTTCTACTTTTGAAAATGCCTGATTTAAGATTTAATTTTGTGCAATAAAAAAATCTACTTGATTTTTAATATTCATTACTCATAACTTATTTCCTCTTTTAATTTTTTTATCTGTAAAAAAGAAAGAACTTTATACATAATTATTATAAGTATTTTTATCGTTTAACCGAACATTTTATTGTGTTTTGTTCTAAAGGATCTCAGATTTGCAAGTATAGCGAGATTTTATAAGCAATTCATATTAATCGAGATTTAAATATCCGATGAATTATCTCGGATCACCAAGTGTTTTCACTGTATTATTATTTTTATGAATTATATTCTGTATATTTTGTTCATTTATTTATTATTTCATACAAATTTGAAATAGATTTATTTTGAATCATTTCGAATCAGTATATTTCTTTTCTTATAAGTAGTTGCAGCGTTCGTAAGTTTTCTTTACTATTTTTTGTTCTCATATACATTTTTACAGACAACGAATGCGACACGTAACTAATGAAGAAATTTACGAAAGAATATTAATACCATCAGTTAAAAAAAGTCTTCAATTTCTTGATCATATTGAAGCCGTAATTATAAACACGTTGAAATATTCATTATTTTCATTTAAATGGTTTTTAATAAACGTATTGCTTTTATTTTATAGTAAGTAAGAAACGAAATCGAACTGTGGATGTAATTAAGTATTTCACATATCAATATATAATGTTTCTTACATCCATTTAATCGCGTTTATACTTTTGATGTAAAGATTATTTTGAAATATCATCGGCAAATTAAGATTTAAAAAATAGATAGTAACACCATAATAACATGAGAGTAAAAAATTTATTTTTATGAAATATCCATACATTAATTATTAATTTGAATTGTAATCAAATCATGTGCATATATACTTTTTAATAAAAAGCATATTAGAAGTAAGTAATGGAGAAAAGTAAGAAATTATAATATTAATACCTTCAGTAAAATAAGGTCTTCATATAAAGCATAAATATTGCATCTAACAAATCTTTTTTTTTATGAGCAGAGGAAAGGTTTATTTTTGCCATAAATTCTGTATACATCATAAATACTAACACGGCTCTGTGCTTAATTTTTCCGCTTCTGGCCGAATTTATTTCATTCTGCTAGAAAAAATTCTACTCAGATTCTTATAGCGCTGTAAACATACTTCGAATTTAATGTACGAAAATGTATTTTTCAAACTATGTAAATACCTAAAATTATGTTATGCATTATTTCTTGCGAATATTGAAACAGCTATATGTTGAGTATGTTGAAATATTCGTAGTTTCCATATAAAAATAATATAAAATTGTTCAAATCAACGTATTGAAATGACATAAAATTATTTGAAAGAAGCAAATTTAATGTACATCAATAATAATCGGCTTTATTTTTATTTATTTTGAAACCATTATACATATGCGTGTGTATATCTGTGTTTGTGTGTAAATTTTATCTCAAAAACGGTTTTAACGATTTTCGCAAAAATTTGAATTTTACCATTTTCGGACACGAGAAGACCATTAAGCTAGGTCACATGTTCGAGAAAATTCGATTATTGGGTCAGTTTGGGTCATAATGGGTCAGGATCAAGCTATTTATATCTAGAGAACGACCGGATCGATTTTAAGGAAATTTTATATCCATTCGTTTTTTGGCACGAAAAAAGTCTTGAGCTAGATCACATGTTCGAAAAATTTTGATTAGAGGGTCATTTTTGGGTCATTATGGGTCAAGCCATTTTTATCTAAATAAGGGTTCTAACGATTTTGACCAAATTTCATATTTTATCGTTTTGGATTACAAGAAGACCATCGAGTTAAGTAATATGTTTGAGAAAATTCGGTTAGTGGGTCATTTTTGGGGTTATTGTGGTTAATGATGTTTTTATCTAGAGATTTTCTCACAAAATTTTAATTAAAAATTGCATTCTAAGGTTTTCGGGCACGAGAAAAACATTGGGCTAGGTTACAGGTTCGAGAAAAAAAAATTAATGGGTCATACAGAGTCATTAAGGGTCTGGGTCAAGTTATTTATATTTAATGAACGGCAGAATCAATGTCATCGAAATTTTTCTTGTATTAGATTTTTGACTTGAAAAAGCTAATGGGCTAAGTCACACGATCGAGAGATTTCGATTACAAGAGTCATTTGTGGGTCATGATGGGTCATAGTCAAGCATTTTTTTGGCACGATAAAACTATTGGGCTGGGTCACATGTTTGAAAAATGCAGGTAAGTGTTTCTTTATTGGGTCATTATGGGTCAAGACAACTTTATCTAAAAAAAGGCTTTAAAGATTACTACAAACTAGAATTTCCAAAATTTGTATTTCAAAGTTTTGGATTACAAGAACACCATTGGATTAACTCACGTGTTAGAGAAACTTCGTTTAGTGTATCATTTTTGGGCCATTGTGGGTCACGCTAATTGTATCTAGAAAATGACTTGCTCGATTTTGACTAAATTTTGAATTCTATAGTTTTCGGACATGAGAAAATCATTGGGCTCAATCACATGATCAAGAAAATTCCAGTAATGGGTCATTTTGGATTATAATGGTTCAAGGTAGAGCAAAAAATATCTAAAAAACGGCTCAATCTATTTTAGCAAAATTTTGTATCCAAATAATGTTTTACAGCAAGAAAAAAAATATTGGACAAGGTTACATGTTTGAGAGATTTTGATTATAGGGTTCATTAGTGGGCATGAGGGTCACCATAATTTTATCTAGAAAACAGCTCTCACCATTTTAACTGTACTTTGTATTGTACTGTTTTCGGGCAAAAGAAAAACATTGGGCTTTGACGCATGTTTGAAATCGCTTGAAGCTAGAGAACGGAGAAATTACTACAAATTCAATGGACAAAATTGAACTCCTCAAATATATGCTTTCAAACGGAAACCTAATACAAGAGGATTTAGGGATTGCATAGCTGCTCAAAATTACGAATCAATGAAAAACAGATCCATCCTCGCTCCTCTGAATGCGGACGTCAATAGAATAATTTCGGAGATTATTGAAAGGTTTTCAGGAGAATCTATACTTTACTATAGCTTTGATTCAATAAAAGATCAACCGTTGGGATCACTAGAGTTCATCTCGGAATTTCTTAATACTTTAGACATTGCGTATCTTCCGCCGCATATACTGAAACTGAAAATTAATACAATAATAATCTTACTGCGGAAACTCGATGTATCAGAAGGGCTGTGCAACGGTACACATCTGATTGTGACGGAGCTTTGTAATAACATTATCAAAGCCAAAATAGTTACTGGCGAGAATATCGGCCGCGTAGTTCACATTCCATGAATAACACTGGATTCAGCCATTCAGGAAGCAAGGGCCATCTCGGATGTACTATGCAGCGCCCTCAATTTCCTGTGAGGCCGACGTTTGCCATCACTATCCACAAAGCTAATGGGCAAACATTCGATTTCGTGGGCCTGGATTTAAGAGTCTCCGTCTTTATGCAGTAATGACTATGCTATATGTTGCTATATGTTGCTTTCTCACGTGTAAAAAGTCGTTGAAATCTAAAAGTTCTGATTCCAAAAGTAAGACATCAAAGAACTAAAAATGTAGTATGGAAGGAAATTCTGTCGTTGTAAATATTTAAGTAGTGTAGAATTTAGAAATATGTTTATAGTATCATAATCTTATTGCGAAATCTTAAATTCAGTGCACTACTTCATTTTCCTTTTTAGAATTAAAAAAACATTATCGAAACTTTACTTTTGTTTTATTATTTAATTAATCGTCTGATAGGTAATCATACGCTTTTTCGCGTTGCCAAACTACGATATTTCGCGATTAGGTAATTAGGTCTTACCTCTAGTCACGCCCAGTGTCTAATGAGAGAGAGTGGGTTGGATTATCTTTGCGTTGAAAACGATCCTAATGGATTTTTAAAAGCCTTACATATAAAACGGAGGGATTAGTTTGGTTTAGAATTTTGAGATAGCCATTTTACTTTGGTCTAGCGTGCAGAATGCTTCTAACCTTTCAAATTCCAGGATGCCCGTCTCATCTTTGGAATAATTTCGAATGTTTGAGATGATGCAGTCTTGGAAAAGTTGTCCAGTGGGAATATTTGCAGACTGGTGAGATGTGGAATAACTGATGGTTGTGCTGAAAAATAATAGAGGACTAAAAACTGATTTTCTTGTTTTCATCCATTCAACTCCATTGCTTCCAACTGCGGCTGCTAAACCTGTTTATTATTTCAAGTGAATCGACATATTATTGCAGCAAAGATCTTATTCCACGAGAATCGATATATTATTACAGCAAATCGGCATATTTATATAAATATAAATATATATATATATACTGACTTATGTAAGAAGAAAATTACGAAATAATACTAATATATTCAGAAAAAAATGTGTTCATTTAATACATAAAAATTCATGGAATAATCTACTTTTTATGGAGAAAAATCTGTTTTTTTTCCTTTGCAATAAATTTATATTTACGTAAATACAAAAGAAAGTTCTGTGTTTTATTCTCTGCTGCGGAAGAAATACATTTTATTCTCTTAATAAACATTCTACTTAAACTATAACTCTAAAATAACATTATTTATTGAAGGAAATTGTATATTTTAAGCTTTTTAAATATCTAAAATTACTTGAAGCAATATTCCTTTTGAAAAAGACAACAGTAATAATAAACACGATGAAATATTCATTATTTTTGTTTAAATGTTTTGCAATAAACGTATTTACTTCGTACTAAATAATCATTGAAACCAAATTGTTGATTTAATTAAATTAAATATTTTACAGATAAATAAGTATTGTTTCTTACATCCTCGAAATCTCTTTTATATTTTGAAAAGCGGTGATTTCAACATATCGTTTGCAATTACAGCGTCGTTTCACGTTACACTTGTATAAGAATTTGTTTTATTAATTGTTAATAATTGTTTATAAGATGTTTACAGATGTGTTAGTAAAGGAAGTGTACAGATGAAAATCAAAAACGGTATATTAATGTCATACCAATATTTGCATAGAATTTGAAATTTTTATAAATAATTCATAAATTAATGGTTAATTTCAATGATATATACACATACTATATTTTTAAGTTTAATACTTTTAGTTTCACTATGTTTTTAAAGAAAAAATGTATTTGGCGTAGCTGTCGAAGATAAGTTTAAAATATTATTAACATATATAGACAAAAAATTATTTATTTTACACTCAAAGCACCAGGCATTTTCAATACCTAAAATTGTCAGCGCAGTCAAATTAACTGCTCAGTAAATTAAATACAAATCTTAAATTGCAAATAATGCTATTTATAACATTCTGATTAATTTTAATTATTTCTTTTAAGTATATCATCAAATCAAAGCAGCCTATACTTCATAAAACTTAAATATGTAATTTTCTACTCAACTATAATAAAACACATTTGATTGTTATTCGCAACTTTTATACAATACTTTTATACAACACACATTTTTAATGCTGCAATTACATTTCCACACACATAATTTTAACGTTATTTTTTCATGTAAATAAAGTGATTACCCAATGACATCTTCATTATATATGTATATATGAAGCCATATCGTTTGCTAAATATTAAGTTTTATTCTTCTTTTATAAAACAACTCAATATTCAGCATTTTACATGTGTCAAATGAATGTCTTTTCAATACCACTTGAACAGTTGCAGGTAGTGAGAACAAAATGGCAAGTTTATCATCTATTGGGCATTTAAATATCTCAAAAGAGCTCCTTCCTTCCAAACGGTAAAAAAAAAGTAAATCAACAAATGAAAAGTTAATGAAATCTGCATCAAAACTAACATTTTATATATACACAGTACACTGTAAAAAAAAATTGGGAAGATGATTACAAAAATTTTTCTAGTAGAATTGTATTCCAAGAACTTTTTATGTAACGGCAACAATAAAAATTCATGTAACAGATACAGATTTGCACTTTGAATCAAACAAATTTCAAGGTTACTAAGATTTTTTTGGGGAAATCGTATTCCAAGAACTTTTTAAGTGACGATAACGAGCATTATAGATAAAATTTTAGTAAAGTTACCAAAATTTTAGTAAATTCTTTTGTAAAGCTACAGATGGTTTTAGTTTTGCTTACAAGTTTTGTAGATTGACATCATTTTCTTGTACAGTGTACACATAAAATTTTAGTAAGCGTAAGAGATTTCGGTTAATTTAGATTACTAAGGTTACAGATTTTTTTTACAGTGTACAGGAAAATATATGTATCTACAAAACTAATTTTTGTAAACCTACACAAATCTGTAACTTTACAAATGAATCTACTAAAATTACAGTTATCGTACTAAAATATTATTTGTAACCGGAGTTGCTGTTACATAAAAAATATCTAGGAGTCCGAGTTTCCTAAATAAATCTTAGCAACCTTACAGTATATTGGATTTTCAGTTTAAATTTGTATATGTTACATGTGTTTTTGCTGTTATCGTTGCAGAAAACGTTCTAGGAATCCCAGTTCCTACATATACATTTTTTAATAAAAAAGATTTGACGTATGTAATGAAGAAAAGCGCGAAATAATATTAATATCTCTCGAGGAAAAAGTCTTCATTTAATACATAAATACTTCATCTTATAAATGTCCTTTTTATGACTTGAGGAAAGGTTTATTTTTGCCATAAATTGTATATATCATAAATACTAAGGTGGTTCTGTGCTTAATTTTCTAATGATGGCCAGATATATTTCATTCTATGAGAAAAAAATTACTCAAATCCTAATAGTGCTGTAAAAATAATTTATTGTAAGAAACGGTGGATTTTAAACATTGTAAATATACAAAATTATGTCGTGCAATATTGCTTTAGAATATTAAAATAATTATAATAGCACAGTTAATTATTCGTTGTTTTTGTTTAAATAAATATTAAAAGGTTTTAAAATTGTTCAAATTAACGAGTTGAAATTATATAAAATTATTTAACAATTTAAAAGGTACTATTACCTCTTTCGAATATGCTAATTAATTGAAAGATACATGTATATATGTATATTTTACATTTCAAGAGGATGACATTACCATATTATTTTATGCAGCATAAAATGCAATTTAAATTATAAACTACTCATTAAAGTGAGGAATGTAGATGATTTAAAAAAAAAAGATCACCCAAGCACTTTTACGTTAAATAATGGAAGATAAAACATCCATATCTTAAAGTGTAGTAGAAAAGAGATAAAGAAAATTTCGCATGCAAATCAATGGATGTTGAAAATTATGGTAAAATTTTTTTTAAAGAATCAGAATTAAAATTTAATCTTCTGTCTTGACATAAGTTTAATCTAATGATTGTTATTGTATTTGAGGTTTTGTTTGTTTCTTGGGTTGCCCATGAAATAATTTAAAAACTTCTGGTAAGAAATAGAGTCTTAATTTAGAAACATGCACATTAAATTAATTCTGTCTTTTCTCATCGATAAAATAATAAATAAGTAAATAATAAATACTCTTAATTAATGCATAGAAAACGTCACAAAACGATTGTGGAAATATAATATTATCACTTTATGGGAAAGGGGCGGATCAACGAATGATATCGTAAAATATTTCCTCGAGAAAGAAGAAGTTTCTCGTTTGATATCGTTATCATTTTTAATACAACCATTTTTTTTTTCTATTTGTAACTTTCTGCATACTGTGTCATACTTTAAAAATTTTTGTAACTAAATTTGTGGAATTCCGAAATTTCAGAAAATAGAATTACAAAAATCGTTAAAATATTGCACTGTAAGCCAAAAAACTCGTTCTCTGCAAGCAATCTAAAACAAGAAAAATGTCTATTCGATCATTTCTTGCAATCAGAACACAAACTTTTTAAAATATCCACCGTTCAATACTTCTATATATCGACTTCTATATATACTTCTATATATTTGTCTTGATGAGCAAGCGAAAAAAAAAAAACACTCGCGATAACAGTGCAATATAAAATCGGTAAAACTACTTCTTTGTGCTTTGAAAGACAGTTCACCACAAAAATAACAAAAAGAGTATCATTACACTTTCTTGACATATTCAAACAAGCACAGTACTTCACTTAAACCAACGCACTTCAAATTACTAAGGAAAACAAATATAATTATCATCGTTTTTTACGAACGTTCACATGCATTTATCGCTATAAAGCCAATGATGAACTTGACATCACAAGAAAATTGAGGGTGATTGAAACGAAATAAGTGCATTTTCGTAATGAGGGTAGGTAGTGAAAATACGATTACCTAACAGAGTTCGTAATGGCATGACCACTGTAGACCAGTGTTAATAAATTATTTCTGTTTTTTAATAAATAATTAATTTTTATTCATATTTATTTATTTGAAAAATGTAATATGAAATACAGTCGAGTCTCTCTATAATGAAGCTCCATACATCGAATTTCTCTGTATGACGAATTTTTAGTAGGAACGGTCCCCTTTTCGCAAGATTACATTAAAAACAGTCTCTATACAGCGAAATATCTATCTCCATATAGCGTATATTTTCATAAATTGGTCTTAATTTATTCAGTTTCAAAAAAAGATTCGAAATCATATGGAATCAATTTTCCATCACTTATTTTTTATTTATCGTCAGTGCTGAGGGTTTTTTTTTATTACTTCTCTCCTGTTTTTTTAAATCCAACGAATTCATCCCACCTCCCACACACCTTTCCTCATCCTTATTAAAACAGTGTCAATTAGATTGATACGCACGTTAGAGAGGAATCAATGAGAGGCTTATAAGTGAGGCCTTCAAATGGAGGAAAATGTTAACTACAATTTTTCATTCCTTACTAAAATTTGAGCATTTTTTTTTGAGAGCGTAACAATTTTAAAATCAAAACAACAAAAAATTACTGATTAAGCAAGTCTTCCTCGTTTTATTTTCATTAAGCTTTCAAAAAAATGCCTGTTCTCTTTTTTGAAACAGCTTAAATAATTAAGAAATAAAATGTTAGGTTAATATTTACTTTTAAACTCTTCAAAGTTTTAATTCAAAAAATCAAAAATAATATTTGTTCAAATTTCACACATTAAATACGATTTTTAACATCATTCTCTATACATCGAATTTCTCTATATGACGAATTTTTTAATAGAACGGTGGATTTCGTTTTATAGAGACTCGACTGCATTTACATAAAATGTTATCGCAAAGATAATAATGATTGCTTACTGATTTATTTTTGGAAATATATCAATTGAGTTCTTAACATATAATGGTCTAATGTCTAAGCTGAAAAATTATATTGGCATTTAAAATGTGACTTTTCTTATTTTTAAAAGTTTTTTTTTTATAAGTTTTAAAAATAACAGTTAAATGCCAGGCATTTCTATGTCTAGATATTTAATACTACGTTGTTAATATCAGATAAATCGTAGCCGACTTGGCGTTTTTTACAACTATAATCGTTTTTTATTGATATATTTATTAAAATTTTATTTTTATTACTTTTTAAAATATTTTTCTAAATTAATTGATTGAATATTTTTCTATACTAAATTTTCATAAACTGATAACATATAATAATCTTTTTTTTAAACATATTTTTATATCCTACATTCATGTGATACGCAATGGAATACTGATATGAATCCAATTACTTTATAAATATCATTTTAATACAGTAGCTCATAAAGTTTAAGATGTTTAGCGTTTTCGCTCTAACTCAACAAATATTTAACTAAATTCTAAATTCTAACAAAACATCACTAAATGTACCTAATACAAGATATAATTTAGGAAATTGAAAAAAAAAAGAAAAAAAATCTTTAGCAGTCACAGTGAGAAGTGCCACTAAAACGTTTTGTGATTTTTTACCTTATCAAATATTTTTTAGAAATAACTTTACTCATTTGAAATTAAATAATGTGTATTGTGTGTTATTAAAATGTTAAAAAAGATTATAATATTAAAAAAGATATTACTAAGATGTAAATATATTATTAAGAACACATGAGCTCTTTTGAAACTATCACTTTCATTTTCTTTTGCGTAACTCGCCGATTAACGTTCGAATAAGGATTTTAATAACAATATGATATATAACTTTTATAAAGTAAGTTTTTAACAGAAAATAAGTAAAAAATGTACTCGACACACTACTTATGCAAAGTGATAGTAAACTGCGTATTATCAAGCAACTCTTGAATAATTTGTACTCTAAAAACTTTAGCTCTGATACATGAAGATAGGCAATAAATTATATTTTGATGCTATACAATATTTATTTCTTATTGTTCAATTTACGTAGCGTTATTTTTCAATTTATGTTTTACAATTCTTACAATTTGCAAATTGAAATATATTTTAGTCATTTTATGAAGTGTGTTTCGGACAAACATAGTAGGCCAAATCAATTTTGAATAAAAATTACATTGTCCATTTAGAAGGTGTATAAAATCAGTTTTAACCACTCTCACAGCAAATCAGGTTTGTAAGCAAATGATATATATGAAATGACACGAATAGCGTCAAACAACCTTACCTACTACCCGAATGCCGTAGACTCTAAATAGAAATGGAAAATGAAAATGAGAGAAATTGAAACCGGACAAATATAAGAGAGAAAGTAGACAGATTAAAGACACTGAAAAACGGTTAGTGGGTGGTTGGGGCTCTGAAACTAGCGATTGCATACACATTCATCCCGAATATATTGTATTAACCCCTGCGTTGAGCCACGCATCTTCGTCGGCGACTCCTACCTACGTCCCGAACCGTAAGACTCTCTTGCGCGTAAGCATGCATGGTCACAGTGACGTCACTGTGAGTCACTTTGGTCACATCACATCTGTGACCAAAATGCCACCTCTCAGTGATGTCACATTGTGACTGAGAGGTGACTTTCTTATAAATCTTTAGAAATTTATAAATATCCTTCAAAACATGTTATTTACTTAAAAAATATGTTTCTGGCAATTTAAATATCGTCGCTTTTGTCACAATTTCGTCACAATGTTAATGTCAAATTAGTCACAAATGACGCATTTTTCACAAATTTGTCACATTGTGACCACCTTGTGAAACGTCACAAAAGAGCTCTAAAACGGCCATAACAACTTCACATTTTAGTCACTGTGACATCACATCGACGTCACGTCACGTCACATGGATAATCGAAGGTCACAAAGTCACAATGTGACTTCACAACGACGTTGCAGTGACGTCACCATGGTTTACGGGTTCTACTGCCCGTAAGACTGACATTGTATATTAAGTCAACTTTACATTTAATAAGAAATATAGTATACTAAAATATTGAAATATGTTCTGTCTATTTCATGTCTATTATGTCTTTTTTATGTATATGATGTTTAAATGTACACATATTCTACTTATCTACTGATATTTTCTTTTGGGTAACAATTAGAAAGGAATTTACAGACATCAGAAAAAAAATAAAAAATCCTCTTCAATATATAACGACATTTTTTATAGATATCTCTATTCGCAGTAAAAAATGTTCTAGTTAAATTATCAAAAGCACAGCTTGTAAAATGTTTTATATCGCAATAAATTCTAGGGAGCATAAATAACTCTCAATTCTCGCGCTAAATTTTCCGTGAAGTAATAAAACATATAGCATCTTCCATAGTAATATATCATGTTGTTTTAAGCAACATTTTATTAAAAATTGTATCAGTGTATGCAATTTTTAGAAACTTTGAAAAGTATAAAAATAAAACAATGGCTAAATAAATGAAGCACATCAGGCGACATAAAAAGCTGATAATTGTTCAACAAAATCTTTCTTGGAATATGTTTTTTTTTATATTTTTGTTAGTCTAATACCTTATACTGTACCTAATACTGTAATACAGTTACATACAAATATATTCGGGATGTAGGCAGGGGCAATTCCCTAATAGCATGCATGGTGACAGTGAGGTCACTGTGAGTCACTTTAGTCACATCACATCTGTGACCAAAATGCCACCTCTCAGTGACGTCACATTGTGACTCAGATGTGACTTTCTTAACAATCTTTAGAAATTTATAAACATCCTTCAAAACATGTTATTTACTTTAAAAAGCATGTTTCTGGCAATTTGAATATCGCCGTTTTTGTCACAGTTTCGTCACAATGTTAATATCAAATTAGTTACAAATGACACATTTTTCACAAGTTTGTCACACTGTGACCACTTTGTGAAATGTCACAAAAGAGCTCTAAAACAGCCATAACGAC
The DNA here is from genome assembly GCA_964019185.1 of Maratus speculifer. Taxonomy (NCBI): domain Eukaryota; kingdom Metazoa; phylum Arthropoda; class Arachnida; order Araneae; family Salticidae; genus Maratus; species Maratus speculifer. The sequence goes on along the minus strand of OZ025290.1, from coordinate 422,326,668 downwards.
TTCACATTTTAGTCACTGTGACTTCACATCGACGTCACGTGACGTCACATCGACAATAGATGGTCACAATGTCACAATGTGACTTCCCAACGACGTTCCAGTGACGTCACCATGCTTTACGGGTCGCTAGTTTCAGAGAGTAGGACAGTTCGGGATGTAGGTAGAGATCGCCGACGAGGATGGGCCGCTCACAGTGGCGGTTGAGCGGTAACTGTAAGGTAAGGTGTACTGTGAAGTCCACTGTAAAAAAAAATATAATAATAAAAATAAAAGAAAAAGAAAAAAATCGTTAAATGTATGGCAAAAATTTCTTTAAAATTAGATGCAATAAAAAAAATACATCTATTTTTGCCAGAAATTTAAAGAAAATTTCTTTTCAATGTCCTGAAAAAAGAAAGACCCATTCATGACAATGCAGTACACCAAAACTCAGGTTCAAAATCAGTTTAGAAAACCATTACAAAATTAACTAAGTATGTTAGTTTTTTAAAACAAGAAATACTGTTAAAAAATCTATCAAGTGCAGAAATTTTTTTTTTTTAAAAAAAGCATAACTAATAAATTTAAAATTATCTGTCACAATCTCCATATTTTTCAAAAAGTGTCAAGATTTTTTTTTTTTTTTTTTTTTGCATCCACTGTGATATTAAGTCAACTTTCCATTTAATAAGAAATATATTATGCTGAAATATTTTATGCATTAAATCTACACCTATCGTCACCTGAGAATAATAAGGTTCTATCAGTCTTTTTGAAAAAAATGACTTATCGATATAGAAATGCTCTACTTGTATCAATGAATGTATTTCTTGATTAAAATAATGTCATAATATAATTGCTCTGTCATATTTATAGTATATATAACATCACTGTGACGCAAAAGTGCATTCAAAAGATACACATAGAACATTTCTATATCGATAAGCCATTTTTTTTAAAAACAGAGATAGAATCTTATTATTCTCAGGTGACGATATTATACTTATCTACTAATATTTTCTGCATGTTAAGGAACTGTATATTAAGTCAACTTTGCATTTAATAAGAAATATATTATACTGAAATATTTTATGCATTAAATCTACACATATTCTACTTATCTACTAATATTTTCTTTTAGTTAAAAAAAAAAAGAGAGGAATTCATAGACATCAGAAAAAAAGAAAAATCCTCTTAAGTATATAACGACATTTTTGATAAATATCTCTATTTACAGTAAAAAAAAAATGTTCAAGTTAAATCATCAAAAGCATAACCTATAAAATGTTTTATATCGCAATAAATTCAAGGGAACGTAAATAACTCGCTAAATTTTCCTTGACGTAATAAAAATATAGCATCTTCCATAGTAAACTATCATGTTGTTTTAGGCAACATTTTATAAAAAATTGTTTCAGTGTATACAATTTTTAGAAATCTTTGAAAAGCATCAAAATAAAACATTGACTAAATAAATGAAATATTATATTTAGTATGTCGCATCGCCCTAAATGAACGGGATAAATGATATGCGATAGATAAAGAATATTTATAACGATATTCTTTATTGATTAATTTAATTTAAATTCATTAATTTTTTATCTTAAAATTTTATATTGGCAACATTCTTTCATTTGTATACTGAGAAAAATATTCTGGTAACACTGATTGACTTAATAATCAAGCAATACCCCCAATTTTTCATAGTAAATATCATGGTTGCTATATTTTCAAGAGTAAGCACCGTGACATAAAAATGTGTGCACAACCTTATAAGATATGTGTAATCTCAAAGTAAAAAACAGTGGATATTATAAATATCCTGTTATATAATACAAGCTGCAAAATATAATCCCTTTTTAAACTTTCCTCTTTTATAAAGTTAACAACCGAATTTCATTTATGTGTTTAGGAACTATTATTTTTTTAACAGCAGAAAAAGCTTAAATGTTTGTGGAGATTGCATGTAATAAATCGTACGTGTTAGATCTGCAAAAATGTTTTATTTCACCATAAATACAATGTGTCATAAATAACACGAAGTTTCCGTGTTTAAGTTTACATGGCTGACTAAATATACTTTATTCAGGGCATAAAAATGTCAGGTATTGTGTTAGAAAACATACGCTTCAAAATTATAATAGCGTAAATGTTACTTTGTAATAATTAGTATTAAGTTCTATTCTTCATAAATTGATATGAACGTGTGATAACATGCATATGTTATAAGGTATTTCTAAATAATTGTAATAATATGTTTATATAGATATTTTAAAATTCAGAATGAAAAATTTCCTTAATTTACTCCATTTTTTCTTAGATTTGCAATAGCATTTGCATTTGTATATTTATGAATATATATATATATGAGGAGCCCAGAAGCCAAGGGGTGAAATTGAAAAAAATGAGTTAAGTGCACAGACTACTTGGAAATAAGTCTATTTATTTGTAGATAAGAAGATATGAGTGTTTTTTTAATTATATACTGTGTTTTAGGGGTTAGTTACTTAACCTCTTTCCCAAAACTGTGAAGCGCGTGGAGGCCAAAGGGTATAAGTGCAATTGTATCCATTAACGTCTACAGCAGAAGCGCGACCAACGACATACAACGCAATTTGCTTTTTTATATATTAAATAAATGCATTTTATTTGCTAACATGTGAGAAAATCATGCTTTAAGTGTAAATTATGAAACACTTTCCAACACTCTCTGAAATCATTAAAAATCTTTGCTATTTAGGGTAACAGAGTGTTACTGTCCATAGCCCAAATATGTATTCTAAATAATTTTGTACAGCCCTATTTTTTATCTGTCGGTTGATATATACCGCATAATTGGGAAATTTAGTTTAGCAAGAAAACGCATAATAGTTTGACATTTCTGTTTCAGCAATTTTAACTAATAGATGGAAACACACTTGTATACTCTTGTCTATCCTGTAGTTTACATTGAACCTTTAATATACGCCAGTATTTAGCTAAAATTTAGTTCAATCTAAAACACTCTTAAGACTACTGAAATCACATTTACAGAAATTATCATCCATAGATGACTATGTGTAAATAATTTTTGCGTGACCCTGTATATCATTTTACCTATATTTTACAAGCATTTCTTAGTAAACGGAATGCAGTTCAGCATCGAAATATATGACTTATTTAAAAGCAATCTTTAAGTAAATTACGCTCGTATTCAGTAACCTTTACGAAATCTTGTGTATAGCCCTGTATATGAACTATAGCATATATATTAATATGTATAAATTTAGTGAAACTTAAAAGCGCAAATCATAATTAAAAAGGCATTTCGTCCATCCATCAATCATCATCGATAATATACAGTATTTCGGATAGAATATACTATTTGGAATTTTTTGTTGTGACACTGTAAATACTGAGTACTTCGTATTATATGCAAAATAACTTACATTAAGCGTTTGCAATGTATATCAATTTTATTATGCATGAAAATTGCAATATATTTAAAATATGTTGTAAAAAATTACCTCTTTATCATTAGGTAATGTAAATTTTTTGTATTGCCCTGTAAATAAAATATATCTATTCTTTTCACTTCATATTTTACAGAATGTTATTTTAATGCACTTCGTAAATGCCTATAAATTTTAATATGTTTGACAGGTTGTAACATCTTCAAAATTAATTTGGAACGATTTTTCACATAATCCGTAATTTAACGGGAAACTTCGGATTGTCCCTGTAAATAAACTAATCGTGTTAGAAACTTCATTTGCAATAGGTTTGTGTTGAGGTAAACATGAATAATTCCCAAAGACTTCAGGGCAATCCGAATATATTTGAGAAAGTTACGGCACGGACAGACAAACTAAGATCTTATTCACTTTTCAACTTTGTTGGAAAAAGTTAAAAAATATAAAATTTCAATGTTTCAAAATTTATAATAAATTTTAAAACTTATATTAGAACAAAAAATTTTCCTTTCATTCATTTACATCAACATCGTTCATATATTTTTTTCATAAATTCATTTTTTATTGCATAAGTTTTCCGTTTTTAGAATTTATATTCAAAGAAAATTTTTTCGTTTCATTTATGTGTATCAACATTGTTCTTATTTTTTTCATAAATACAATTTTTTTATTTCATAATTTTTCATTTCTTGTGCTCATTCGGCACTTGTACCCTTTAGCTTCCAAGCACTTTTCATTACTGCTTGGAAGCCAAGGGATACAAGTGCCGAATGATGATAAACATTGCTTGGTTATAAATAAAAAGAAAAATTGTATTCCAGTTTTTTTTAAAGCAGTTATTGAAATAATAGTTCAAAGATCATTAAGATATAAGCAAAAATTTCATATCTCAATTCATTCAATTACAATTGATGTTTAACTTTGAGGCTCCTCATACATATATATATATATATATATATATATATATATATATATATATATATATATATATATATAAAGCTGCCACAAAGATAAAGCTACCACAAAAAATATGATTTTAGAAATAATAAATGTACTAATTTACATAATTATTGCAAAATTTTCAGGCCTTCCATTTAATATTATTTCAAATTTCCTTTTGCCTAAAAGGCATATAGACAACATAGTGAAAAAGGAGTACAAATCGGTACTCGAACCCTTAACATCTTATAGTACAAGGACGTTCTACCTACTGAACCACTTAAAAAGATACCCATCCTGGCACTTCTCACTATTAATCGATGGACAGGGTTTGAGTCACGATTTTCACGTTACTTCACTCTGTAGACTATAAGTATTTTAAGCAAAATAATATTTGAATTAATATAAATGTCTATTAAAAAGAAAAAAAAACTAATAATAAAATTTCTAAGCTATCGTTGACCAACAGAAACAATTTTGAAAAAATATGTAATTTATCAAATTACACCGACTATTCGGAAAATGATATTTTCAATGACTACAATTTTAGATTTATTAATGATTTTTATAGTTAAAAAACAATAATAACATAATTTTTATGATGATCAAAACGTATCTTACGTCATAACAGAGTGATAATAATGTTCCTGGACATTTACAGTCACGTTAATATTCTTGGGCCAGTCATAAACAAATATTAAAGGAAATTTCAATTTAACAATTAAATTTCTAAAAATCGCGCATTTTCAATTTTTACACCGTCGTATACAGAAAAAAAAATTCAAATGCAGTTTTTTAAAAACCTGTATCTAAATTTGTTATTGAGTTATCAATTTTTTTTTTTTTTTTTTGTCATTGTGGCAACAGAAGTATTTCATTTCTAGACATTAAGCATGGACCAATCAGAAAACGAATAAAATGAGTTTGCGAAATTCTACCAATGAAAACATTCAGATATACTTCAGATTTCCCAATTCTCTGCCGAAGCCTAAAACTATTTTTCAAGCAGTTAATAATATAAAATAACTAGCATTAGATCTTGGAAAATTTCTAAAGAAATCAGTCACTGGATAAGTGACATTTATGGAGAAAATTAGCTATGAAAAATTTTAAAGTGATAAGTAAACTTATGAATTTAATAATTTATGCATGTGTTATCATACATATTATCAGTACAGTACGCAAAGGAAAGATAATGTTTTTTCCTTCTTCGTTCAGTGATTTTTTTATTATTATTTTAATTCAAATATATTTATACCTATGAAAGCGAATATATTTGTTTCTTTAAGAACCCACACTACTGAGCTAAAAAGACCCGGATAATAATTTTAAGTCAATGGGGGCATTCTTTCCAAATATCTCTCTCAAATTTTAATATTTTTACATGCTTTTTTTATATAGCATAGATCAGGACGATCTACAGCCGTCTAGTTTTGACTTTTCAATTTTAATTTCAAATTAAAAAAATAAAAAACTTTTGAAATTGGTTAGAATCGGTTCTGAAAATAAAAATATTATAACATAAAAAAATATATAACTCGTCTGAAAAAATCATCTGGACAAATAAAAGTGTTTATAAAATTAAAAAAGAGTCTGAATTCTCTGTTTTCATATGCGACGTCCGAAACATAATCTTGGAAGCAGGTACTAATGGACCTGATCTCTTCGATATAGGGAGATGAGTTGATAAATACACTGACGGAAAAAAAAATCCCAACACCAATAAAGACTTGTGTTAGCTAAACGAAATTTTGTAGGCGCGTTTATACACCTGAAAGATAACATCGATTCAAGTTTCACGCTTCGGGCATAAGTGTGTCACTACTAGCGCCACTCACAACTTTCAAGTTAGGTTTGCTTTAAATGCATGCTGTAAAGTTCTTGAGCATTATTTATCTTCCAAATTTGACGAATTGAGTTAATGTTGACCAAGAATGTTCTAAAAAAGACGAATAAAATCATTATCATCAGCTCACCGAATTAGAAAGAGGTCGTATAGTAAGACTACGAGAAAGTGAATTTTCTTTCCGCGATTTTGCAGAAAGATTTGGATGGAATGTGTCCACAGTGCATGATTGTTAGGAACAATGGTCAAGGGATAGTATTGCCTCAAGAAGATCAGGTTCCGAGTGATCGCATGGAACCAGTGAGAGGGGAAGACCGTCGTATTCGGTGTACGGCTGTGGCGCATCCTACTGCGTCTGCGACAGAAATTCGAGCTGCAGTTGGTATTACAGTGACACAACGAACTGTTAGAAATCGGTTACTCCAAGGACAGATCCGACCAAGGCCCCTGTTGTATGCATTCCACTGACTCCAAATCATTGCCGTTTGCGCCGTCAATGGTGTCAAGCCAGAGCTCATTGGAGAATGGAGTGGAGATTTGTTGTGTTTTCTGATGAAAACAGTTTCTGCTTTGGTGCCAGTGATGACCGTGTGCTGGTCAGAAGAAGACCAGGAGAACGCATGCAACGAAGCTGTCTGCGGCCTAAGCACACTGGACCTATAATCTGGAGTCATAGTCAGGGGAGCAATTTTCTATGACAGCAGAAGCACTTTTGTGGTTCTCCCAAACACACTGACTGTAAATGTGTCAAATTGATAATTCAACCTGTAGTGCTGCCTTTCAAGAAAAGCATTCAAGGGGAGTTTTTCAATAGGGTAAAGCTCGCCTTCATGGCGCTGTTGTAACGCAATGTGCTCTACAGAGTGTCGACTTGTCACCTTGTCTAGTGAGATCACCAGATCTGTCTCCCACTGAGCACGAATGGGATATCATTGGATGAGAACTTCGGTGTCATCCCCAGCCAGCACTGACCATCACAGTATTGACACAGCAAGTGCAACAAGCATGGAACTCTATACCATGAAGTGACATTCGGCGCGTGTAAGACACAATGATTGCACGTGTGCAAGCTTGCATTCAAAATTCCGGAGGTTATAGCGACAATTAATGTAACAGCATTTCGCATTTGAAATGCATTTTATTGACCTTAAATTAATCTGTGATCTCGAAAATCTAATCAATTAAACATGTTATCTGGACAAATGCACTCTCCAAATTTCATTACTCTACAATAAGTTTTTCTTGGTGTTGGGATTTTTTTTCCGCTAGTGTATTTTGAGACATGGGGTATAAAAACACGCCGCGTCCGTTTTACGAGGTGAAATGTTTAGAATAATGAGATTCTAAAGATAATGGTTTGTTATCTATTTTAGTTATTTCTCCAGATAGCATTTTTATTTTTATTGGTGTAATTGTACTTACAAGGAAGGTCTCCATTGGGGGTATACTCAGAATTTTTTGAAAAAAAATACGAATTAAACTACTCATGTAGGTAATGAAGGATCAGTGAAAATTAGCGGTGGAATTACATTATTAGATATGTAAAAAAAATAGTTTGGAATAATTGGCGTGAAAATCTGAAAGCGACACGGAATATGGCGAACAGTGCATTTCCTCGCCAAAAGCAGACGATTTTAACGAATCTGAAAATTGATTTTAATTGACTTCACTGTTGGGCCTCCGTGGCTGAGTGGTTAAGACATCACGCCGCTAAATCGTGAGGTTGTGGGTTCGAATCTCACTGGCTCCATTGCACACACTCTTTGTGTGGAGCTCCTGGTTGTACTTCTCGTGTGTTGTAATATTTCCTTGTGTGCTATCTCGTCCCTGTATACTGACGATGGCTTATAAGCAGGCTTCATGTCGAGCACACAAGTCAGATGTATGTTGTTCAATAAACAAACAAACAAACAACTTCACTGTTAAAAATCTGCAGCATTTACTGCAACGTCACTCCACTACTTTTATAGAATATCTCTCTTCTGACCAATGAGAATGCTCCATAGCACGGTGAATTGACCATATCAGACACTGTTAAAAATCTGCGCATTTTGTTGCAACGCACTCCATCGCTTGTATATAATATCTCTATTCCAACTAATGAGAAAGCTCCATTTCACGGCCAAGTAACCGTTTTCTATACAAGCAAGGGAGTGCGTTGCAACAAAATGCAGCAGATTTTTAACAGTGTATTATTCAATTTGGAACAATTTTAATCAATTTAAAATGTGTTTTAAATGATAATATATATTAATTTCATTTTGTTATAAGTACATATAAACGTATATGACAAAATTACACTTAAAGTAAAGTAAAAATGCAAAACTAAAATTACTTAAACTAAACATATTTAAATAAATTAAACGTAGGAAGTTTTTTCTTTAAAAAGTATTCGAAGCGTAAAAGCGTATTTTTCAAAAATTCGTTTTTTCGCCAACCGGAGATAAATCACCAAATAAACGAAATTTATATTATTTTTTTACGGACGTTATAAGGAGGTTCCGCCGAAAGTTTTTTTACAAACATATATAAATATATGAGTAGAACATTCTATAATTTTTTCAGGTTTTTCTGAGTATGCCCGTATTGAGACCTTCCTTGTTAGTGCCAAGATTTAGAGAGAGGTAAATTAAATTAGTACTAGTCTTCCAAAATTGAAGTAGCTTTCGATAATCGATTTATATATTTTTTGTAGAGCTTCATTCGAAAAAAATCTTCATTTTTTACTATCACATAAGTTTTTTCTTTCCTAAATTGTAAATTTTAAAGTTAAAGAGCCATAAAATTAGCAAATATCTAATACATAATATATATATTACGGTTATGTCTTTTTAGCTTTTGATAATTTTCACATATTTGTAGCGTTTAATCTGAAAGTTGACTTCATTAACTATATCGCATCATGTTAATTTCAAATATTTATTTTTTATAAAGTCGAAATATTGCAAATATCTGATACTATAAAATATGTGCAAATCTTTTTTACAATAATTTATAAATTCTTTTGATTATACTATGTATTTTTATAGATAAACATGTAACATTTCGTGTATTTGAAATTCTAAGAAATTTACTTCATGGAAATGTCTTTAAAATTTCAAACGAGTCCACTCGCTCTTCTATTTATATTTTTTTTAAAGTGAAAAAAAAATTGTAAAACTTACGGGGAAAACTGCTGGCATCAATGTTGCCAGTAGTTTTTGTTGTAAAGATTGCAGTAAAAGTAGATGCGATACAAAGAAATTACAGCTAATTTTACTGAAATTTTTATGACAAAAACTGCTGGCAACATTGCTACCATCACTTTTGTCGTACAATTAATGGATTTTTTTGCAGTGTATGATGTTTATCTCGTGTCTCTTTAAATTTAGAAATTAATAATAGATTAAATTTGATCCATCCATATTTAAACGAGTTGCCTTCTTTTTATTAAAAAACTATAGAGATTGATTTTACAGGTTTATAACGCTTCGATAAGATTTAATTTTTTTTAGTTGAAATTTACAATAGGTGCAAAATCCTGCAGCGATTATTAAATATGAAGTTCATATATTGATTCAGCGCTACAAAAATGCATAAAAACCGTGCTTCGACAGTTAGAAAATGCAGTCATAATAGAAATATAGCTTATTGTCGTCAGTGTTAAGAATGGCGAGAATTTGCTTATATAAATAGCAGGGATGAGGGATTCAAGTTGAAGGATTAATGACCAGTAAGAAAGAAGATGATTGCAAGTAACAGTCAACTGGAAAATAGATTCAAAGTAATGAGAAATGCATAAAAAAAGAACAGCAAAGAGGTTTCTTGTATTATTCCTAAAAATGTGATTTTAGAAGAGTTGCAAATTCACAAATAATAACACTGTCCAATAATAATCAATTGGAAATTAAATGGCAGGAGTGTATGAAATAACAGTTATCTTAACAAAAACTAAATATTAGTATACATTGGTGAAACTAAACGAATTTTTTTAAAAAAAATTAAAGAGCATAAAATAGATATTGCACAGTCAAAACTGAGTACAACCCAAGAAAAATTATATTTTTCAAATTAGGGGAGTAAAATTTATTTTGATGAAGCTGGAATCATAATTCCTTGCAATAATCCATATCTTAATAAAAGAGTCCATCAGGATCATTAAACTCGGGCAGCAACGTCCTTGTAATAAGCATTTGTCCTTTATCATTCCTAAAATCTTGCATAATATCATTTAATTAATTAAAAAGCAGGATTACTCTCAACTCAAGTATGGTCGGCGACGTATGTTTTTATATTTTGAAACTTTAAATAGAATTTAACATTTTTCTATTTTATCCTGACGACGTCTGCTGAAGAGATACGAAACGTAGATAATTTTTAAGTGCATTTTAAACATATATTTTTAAAGAGTACGATTTAGTAATCTGTATTTATTTTGCTATATATTTTTAGTTTAATATTGTCAATTGTCTTATAAAATGAAATTCTACCAGGAAGTTTAGATCTTGTATAGAAGTAGGTTTACAGACTTTTTTAAACACCAATCATGAAATCTAAGTCATAGTATCAATTTACTGTTATTTGTTGACTTCATATGCTTGAAATATAAGCTTTAATAAAGTTCATGACATAATGGCACAAAATGTATATTTATTGATTACGCGCTAAAAAATACATATAAATTATGAAAAGTTTAAAAATAGAACCTCCGCGAACATGTCTAATCATCATTATTCAGAAATATCATTGTTTGTTTCGTTTTAAAACTCTAAAAAAATGAGCGGTAATCTCAAACTTGGAGTAGTCTTTTCATATTTCAGTAACGCGCAAGGAAGAAATGCAAAATATATCTTAAACATGTCTTGTGCGAAACGAACTTTAACCCAATATTGGGTTCATTTAATCATCACAATTTACGATATAGTGAATTTAAATTCATTTTGCATTTTTCCATATTTATGTATAAGAAATCATTAATATTTTGTTCTCTACGTTAAAAAAAAATAATCGATGTTAATAAAGCAAGAATGTTTTTTTAGAATCACTTTAATTAATTGTGAGGTTAATATATTTCCTCAAACATTATATTCTGAAATGGAGTAAACATATAACGTGACATGAAACCTTAAATCAGTTTCAGAAACTTGACTTTTTTGACAACCAAATATTTTTTTCTTTTTTAGTTGATCGATTTTTTTTTATCGCTTAAAAACCTATAAGGAGATAAAAAGTAAAATAATTGATTAAAAGTGATAAAAATGCCCTTGGGTGTTTTGTCAAAAAGTCATCTAAGCATGCCGTAATTGGAAATTTTTCAGCTGCAGGACTCTTTTAATCTTCTTCGAAATGATAATAAAGAAAGTTTTATTTCATCTTTAGTAAACTTTTTGATCAATATTGCGATGTTTTTTTAGAGCTAAATTTGATTTTAAAAATCCTGCATTTACCCTGAAATATGCGTTTAGAAAATTCATGTGAAAATTATGTCTGTAACAAAAATAAGATAACGAAAATAATTCAGTAACTTGGCACATATTTTATATAATAACTATTTATTTTCTGTGCTATACACATGCTCTCAGATAAACGCATACACAAATGGTTTTATTTTTTTCTACAGAGTTATAGTAAAGCTTCAGTTTAAAAAAATAAATTTCTGCACTGAAAACAAAACCTCATGATTTTACGGCGATTGTACTGACATTCGGGGCGCCACTAAAATTTACTTCTTTCTTAACAAAAATCCCGTAAATTCCAGATACTTTTTTGTTTTTTACCGAAAAAAAGGGACATTTTTCTGGAATTTATGAAATTTTTCTGTTGAAAAACAGTGCGATGTACTGGCGTCTCAATTTTCAGTATGATCTTCATAAAGTCGTCCTTTTTCTTCACATTGTGGCTACACTATAAAATACTTTTGACTGAACCTTCTTTATTCTGAAAGTATCTTTACTGCGATTTTTGACATTTTGCTGAATATCCAGAAAATTACAGGAGCAATAATCCAGAAACTTTAAGTGTGTAAACACAATAGTACAGGTCATAATTCCCAGTGAAAATTTTTGGAGAGTGTCAACAAATTGAAAAAGAACTAATATATTTTATATAACCTTGTGTAAACTAAAATAGAAAAAGCGTTCAAAATGTTGATTATTGTTAAATGGTTTATTGTAGTAACTGTGTTCATTTTTATGTGCATAGCATGTATACTCGTAGAGAAATTAATGTTTTTATAAAAAAAATCCCACATTCATCCAAGTTTTTTGCTTATAATTTGCAGAGTTCTTATTATATATAAAAAAATAAGTAAATAAAAGTATCTTTGCTGCGAATAAATGCGTTAAAATATATATTATTTTAAATTCAATTTTTCTATTTATTAGTTCTGTAGTTCTTTCTTTTACAAAGAATGCATTACTGCAAAGTACCTTGCAAGCTCCTCATTTATGATGATAAAAAAAATTTAAACAAACAGAATGATATAACTATTTTTGCGTATAAAATAAAAAATATATTTCCGATGCATTTTGCCACTTCAGATATGCCGAATACTACTTAACATGTATAATATAAAAACACTGGAAAAAATTTAAAAGAAAATTAGAATGAAATTAGAATTTTACGTCAGTTATTTGATCAGGAATAACTGGAGAACGGTGATTTATCCTGTAATATGGTTAGTAAAAAACAATAATTCTTTTGAAGAGACAAACTCAAATAGAAGTATGTTATGCTTTTGAATGTGATGCAAAAGAAATATTGATTCTAAAATGAGAAACAAAAGGTCGAAAGAAAAAGCAACTACGCTACAAAAAAAGTATTCTTTTATTTTAAAGAAATTTTGTTTCAGAAAAAAAAGAATTGGATCATAATCCTTATTCTTTGTATATACGTGTACAGTACTAACGAGTACATATATACTCAAATATATTTCCGTGGAAAATCGAAATACAACTATTATAAAACTTCACATATTGCAAAAGAGTTGATTCTATACGGATGCAAAATTAAGTGGTCTCAGGACTCTTAAAATTTGAAAAAATTAAACTAACGGACAGTTTTGAACTTTTGATATCTTAAAGTGTATATGATTTTAAAATGTAACTTTTATTGTCAAGAAAGATAGAAGTATGTCCTTTCGTTTTATATATTTAAAAAGTTTCAAGAAGCAGAATTTGCATTTACAGGTGGCTCCAAACTGTCAGATATTTGACGAGCCGAAGATTCTTTTAATAGCTTACGCGCACGATTACGAAATAAATATTGCAACAAAAATTTTGATACCTACTTATACACCAGATTGTCATAATTATCCTAAACCCAAATAAATTTGTCTTTAAAGCATTTTTCTATTTTTAATACAAAATTGTATTTAAGTAAAGAAAAATTTTGAAAATTTCAACAACATAAACATCTGAAAAACATATTTTTTGTTAATAAAAAGAAAAATTTATGTTCAATTTATACATATTAACACGAAAAATATGTTTTGAAAATTTTATGAAATACTAATAAAAAGTTTTTCAGATATCGTGCGTGTTATGCCCAAAAATGTCATTTGGAGAAGAATGGCTTCGAAGTTTGGGAAATGCCTCTTTCAGCTATTGAGCGAGTACAATTCCAAAAGCCATAATTTCTGTTCTAGTTTGAATTTCAAGGAAACAATTATATTAAAATGTTCAGAAAATATAATAGTTTAACATATAAAAAAATTAAAAGTTCGAAAGTTTGGAAGCTTTATGAGTTCTGAGACCCCCTTTAAAACATCTTTGAGATTGTAATTTTTTAATAGTTCCCTAGCTAAATATAACATACAAGACTTTCAGATGCGAGTATTAAATCAAAACCCATATAGATCTATATGGATATTGCGAGATAAATATAACATTTCCCCAAGGTTCAATTATTATAATGCACATAATAACGCAACAAGGAATTCAAGTATAATATGTTAGATAGAGTAGATATTAGTAAGTTGCCCATTTGTCTCTGTAACAGATAAGATTTATCTACGTTCATGTGATGATATTAAAAGGTTCAGTTTGACATATTGCATGTATTTAAAATGATTCTAAAATGAGAAACAAAAGGTCGAAAGAAAAAGCAACTACGCTACAAAAAAAGTATTCTTTTATTTTAAAGAAATTTTGTTTCAGAAAAAAAAGAATTGGATCATAATCCTTATTCTTTGTATATACGTGTACAGTACTAACGAGTACATATATACTCAAATATATTTCCGTGGAAAATCGAAATACAACTATTATAAAACTTCACATATTGCAAAAGAGTTTATTCTATACGGATGCAAAATTAAGTGGTCCCAGGACTCTTAAAATTTGAAAAAATTAAACTAACGGACAGTTTTGAACTTTTGATATCTTAAAGTGTATATGATTTTAAAATGTAACTTTTATTGTCAAGAAAGATAGAAGTATGTCCTTTCGTTTTATATATTTAAAAAGTTTCAAGAAGCAGAATTTGCATTTACAGGTGGCTCCAAACTGTCAGATATTTGACGAGCCGAAGATTCTTTTAATAGCTTACGCGCACGATTACGAAATAAATATTGCAACAAAAATTTTGATACCTACTTATACACCAGATTGTCATAATTATCCTAAACCCAAATAAATTTGTCTTTAAAGCATTTTTCTATTTTTAATACAAAATTGTATTTAAGTAAAGAAAAATTTTGAAAATTTCAACAACATAAACATCTGAAAAACATATTTTTTGTTAATAAAAAGAAAAATTTATGTTCAATTTATACATATTAACACGAAAAATATGTTTTGAAAATTTTATGAAATACTAATAAAAAGTTTTTCAGATATCGTGCGTGTTATGCCCAAAAATGTCATTTGGAGAAGAATGGCTTCGAAGTTTGGGAAATGCCTCTTTCAGCTATTGAGCGAGTACAATTCCAAAAGCCATAATTTCTGTTCTAGTTTGAATTTCAAGGAAACAATTATATTAAAATGTTCAGAAAATATAATAGTTTAACATATAAAAAAATTAAAAGTTCGAAAGTTTGGAAGCTTTATGAGTTCTGAGACCCCCTTTAAAACATCTTTGAGATTGTAATTTTTTAATAGTTCCCTAGCTAAATATAACATACAAGACTTTCAGATGCGAGTATTAAATCAAAACCCATATAGATCTATATGGATATTGCGAGATAAATATAACATTTCCCCAAGGTTCAATTATTATAATGCACATAATAACGCAACAAGGAATTCAAGTATAATATGTTAGATAGAGTAGATATTAGTAAGTTGCCCATTTGTCTCTGTAACAGATAAGATTTATCTACGTTCATGTGATGATATTAAAAGGTTCAGTTTGACATATTGCATGTATTTAATAAATTTTATGAAATATTACTCTTTGCAAAATTTTCATATTTGTCTTCGTGTGTATACTTTACATATTTCTTACGCAAGTTTACTCTTTAATCTACAATATAATTTGAAAATAATAACTCTAAAAACGAAGTCACTCTAAAGCAATCTACAAAGAAGTATATTGCGATGTCTATAATTTATAATTAAAGTCGAAACAATTCCATAGTCGATAAAGTCGTCTAAACTCGATATACTTCCATACTGTACATAATACAGTTGTATCTAAATACTTTTTTGCTTAAATATACGTTTTTTCTACAAGGTGCATATACCTAGAAATCTCTTTATAAATGTGTAAATACAACTTTATATTTTGATCAAAATATAAGATTTAAAATGTCAGGATTATTAGAGTGTATTTTATATTTTAATGCATATTTTACAGCTGCAAGAAAAATGTTTTTAGTTATATATATATTTGAAAGTAAGTACACTCTTCTTAACACATTCCAATATAATTGAAAATTGTTTATGAAATTCGTTTGTCCTCTCTGTCCATGCTCTAACTCACTAAATATAGATCGATTGTTAGGAAATTAATATATGTTATTGAATATTAAGTAGCTTATTAGGTAATGTAAATGAAGTATTCTTCCTTTACAATTTATTCACTGGAACAATCAAAATATTCCGTTACATTAAGATCTGGAGCAAAACCATTTGCAATGTATTCTTAAGATATTGCATTATTGTAAACCTATTGAAATGGCTATGTATAGTTGAAGTACACTACAATTTTCTTATTAAAGAATAACTTACTAAAGAATACCACATAGACTGATCTTTCATTTACAGGGCTACAGAAAAGGGATTGCCTAGAGAAGAAAATGAAAAACTGCACTATTCTAATAAATGTCATGAATTGTTGTTGAAACAGCGTTTCAGTTGTCATATACCTTTTTCTAAATAAAAAAAATACCGGATGTGTATAAATTTTACAGATCATATGCAGGGCCACATAAAATTTGTCAACAAAACGAATTTGTTCTCGGAAATAGCTGAATGGAAATTTTTAACAATGCTATGCTATTAATAGAAATAACTTTTGCATGCAATGATGTATAGAGTACATAATTGAAAAAATAGTATATTTTCTCCAGTATTCAAGGTAATAGCAGGAATTGTGTTTTAAAATGCATTACGTGTTTTGGAAATTGTTCATTTAAACACCGTATTTCCCTTTAGCAAAAAAAGGGAAAGTGTTTCATAATCTATGACGCATGGCAATGTTTTCTCTTTCTTGTTTAATTTAGGTTTGAGTTGAACTAAATCCATTTTTTAAAGGATTCTATTCAGATTTCAATATTATTAATATTACATCATAAACAGAACTTAAAATTTAATTAAAATTTGTCAAAATTCTTTAATAAAAGGTCTTTTAAAATGTTAAGAAAAACCATTGAGTTATATTATCCTTTTATTAAAATTAAAAATTAGAAATTAATTAAATACATTGTCAATACTCCTTAAAAATCATGCATTAAAATGTCAAGAAATTTCATCAAGATATATTAACAAGAAATGGTATTAATAAATTTTTATTAAGTTGTTTTAGTTGCTTTTCTAAATCTTTATTGAAATTTTATCTTGGAGTCGTCAAAGCTTAATTAAAATTTGAAAGACGTTATTAAATTGTATTAAAAATAAAAAAACTCTTTCTAACTTTAATATGTTGAAAAGAGATATTTCTATAAAGAAGTATTCTTCTATATCTGGTAACTAAAAGAAAAGAACTAACTTAAAATATAATAAATTTCAACTGCAATATAAGGAAATATTTCCTTAAGAAATAATGCTTATTTAGATGATGCACATACGGAAACATTTCTTTCTAAAAAAAATAATAACTTTTAAATTTTAACCATATATTTAACTTTTAGAATTCATTGGAATCCTGAAACATTTTAGCGATATATCCTACTATATAGTTTTACATGTTTTGAATAACATGAATTTATCGTTGTTAGTACTGCGATTGAGTTGTTTTATGTACTGCTTTTCCTTTCACATGAAATCAAATCTTTGTTTAAAACGTTTCTCTAATACCGTAATAGTTTATTTTTATTTTTATCAATGTTATTATTGTTATTATTATTATTGTTATTGTTATTATATTATTATTATTATTATTATTATTATTATTATTATTATTAAAAAAGTTTTCATATTATCAGTTTAAATAATATTGTTAAAAAAACAATAATCTTAGATTAAAATGTGAAGATTACTGCAAATTTTCCTTTGAAAATGTTTTAGATATTTTGTATTTTGTTTCTTCTCCTCACTCTGTATATTTTTCAGATACTAACATCAAATTTCGGAGATACAATTGAAATTTAAGCGGCATAAAAGGACATTAAAATTAATAAAAATTTCACAATACCTTTATTAAATTAAAAATTTCTTTTTTATAGCATAGTGTGACGTCATGTCTATCTTTTTACAAAACCTGGAAGATTTAACAATGAATATCATTTCAAATTTAATGTAAGCAAAAATTTCGCAACTTTTTCTTTTTTTCCTAAATAACAGAGTCATTTATTTAAAAATATGCTTTTATAAAACTTTCAACATTCATACTGCATAGACAAGACAATAAATTGTAAATTTTTATCATTCTATTTTAATACACTACTGTTCACAATAGAAATAACGTTTTATTATCATATTTTACTAGACATTAAATATATGTTTCTAAAACTCCGTTTCGCATTGCATAAAATATATATTATTCCCCTTCATATTTTCTATGGTGTCATATTTACATTTGAATATTATTATCTCATAAATGATACTTAATGATTTGTAAAATAAAAATTCTATACTCCATTAAAAATGCATTATAAAAAGTAATAGAATAACATTTAATGTATGCAAAAACCAAAACGAACTTTAATAAAATTCTTACAGAATTTTTTTAAGTCTTTGAAAATTATGTTACTTTTTCAGATATCAATATGATGTACCTAGAGATCAATTAAAATTTCAAGAACGTTATAAATTTCACTGAAAATAAAAATCTATCTGCGTCTTTATTGGTCCCAAAAGTACTATTTCTGCAGTGAAATATGTTGTCATGGATAGTAACACTAGAAAGAATTTAAATGTTTGAAATCAAGCATAATTTCAATTGTACGATAAATAAATTGTTCTTAAGTAAATGTATATTTATATTTTAATGTAAATTTTTAATTTTGAAACATATATATATAACTTTTAGATTTCATGGAAATCATGGAGCATTTTAGCGAATATAATACATTATAGTTTTGCATGTTTCGAATAAAATGAACTTATCTTTGTCAGTATTTCTGTTGAGTTTTTAATTCTATTAATTGTTCATTCACATGAAATCAAATGTTTCTTTTTAAAAGTTTCTTCACTAAAATGTTAGCTTATTTTTTTTTATTTTTATAATTGTTATTATCATTATTATTATTTGTATGAAATATTTGTTAATATCCCTTTAAATAATAGTATTAAATAATAATAATAATCTTCGTTTAAAATAAGAAAATTAAAACAAACCTTATCTAGAAAATCTCTAAAATATTTTGTATTATGTGTTTTTTCTTTGACTTTATATATTTTTTCAGAATTCAATATCAAATCTCGGAGATTAAATTAAAATTTACGCGATAATAAATAACTCTATATAAAATAAAATATTATAGTCACTTTATCAAATTAAAAAATAACATTTTGTTAGATCGTTAGGTGACGTCATGTCAAGCAGTTTTGAAAAATTGAAAGTTTTAACAGTGAATATCATTTCAGATTTAATGTAAACAAAACTTTTGCAATTTTTTCCTTTTTTACCTTACATAATAGATTTATTAATTCTTAAATATGCTTTTCCCAAACTTTCAACATTCGCATTGTATATAAAAAGACAATAATTTGTAATTTTTATATATAAGTCTGTTTTTATACATTAATGTTCGCAATAGAAATAATCTTTTGTTATTATATTTATTCGATATTACTGTTTGTTTTTAAAATTCCGTTTCACGTTTCATTAAATATATATAGGAAGAGCAGTAAACACAGAATCACAAATTGCATACAGATGCCGTTAGAATTTTAAAAGAAAAATAAATTAATTACATATTATTATTTACAAGTTACTTATGTTCGTCTAACAACATCGTTTCTTGAAGTTGGTTGGATGGTTTGTTGGCTGGTTGGCAAATGCTGAGCCATATGCTACTACCCGTAAGAGAGCTTTTGTCTCGAAAATTGAGAGTAGACACTAAGATAAACTGCCATGATCAAAACAAGTACGATACAGGCAAACAAGAGAAGAGGTGAATAACAGCAGGACCACACAGGCTGTCAAAAAGAGCAGTAAAGAAATTGGGAAGAGCCAAACGGGCAAATCGAATTAGGGACGCAACACCATGAGAAGATGAGAGAGCAAGAGACATGATCTCACAATAAGTCGAGGAGTCAGGCAACAGCTGCCGGCGAGGGTCGTTCAGAAACACGGAGTGAAGGAGAACGTGCTCCGGTGTATCCAACTCAAAAAAATGCCTACACTGCTTGTAGAAAACTTGATTCATACGGAAGAGTCGCTGCTGAGTGAGGATAATCTTAGCCCTCCTTCGGGCAATGAGTACATCAGTTAACTTGGACGGAGTCCACAGAGAAAAGACCGGTCAAGGATAAGATGGTGCGTAAAGGATAAGATGGTGGTAAGTGGGTGCGTAGTCACTATTAAGCCATAAAAAGTTATTTTCAATGAGCCAGTTCTTCTTGATGTGAGAACGCATGTCCTCCGGGAAAATCTAAGGAATGGACTGGCAGAGAAATAGACCATTTTTAGCCAGAAAATCAACCCTCGTATCCGTGACGATACATTTATGAGCGAGGAACCAGACCAAAGTGATGGAGTAGCCCATGTTACTACTGGCCGAATTACTATGGATCAGAGGGAAAATGATTTTAGGTGAACGAAGTGAATGGGGCTAGAGAGCTCGCAAGTCAGACAAACTATCCGTCAACAGAATAATTTTCCTGTTTACAGACGGAAGATGAGTGATGGCTAACCAGAGTGCGATCGCTTTGGCGGTGAAAGTGGAATTACAGTGATGAATCAGAGTAGCAATGACGGGGTCAGAGTCAACATCAATTGCTGCCGCCGATGTCTTCGCAGAGTTTTTCAAGGATAAAATCACACATTGGATTGCGTGGTAATGAAAGAGCAGATTACTTAGCAAAATCTGTCTTTTTAGAAAATATATTTGACGAAGTTTTGGATATCCCTGTTCCCCTTTCATATGTTAAGCGTCATTTAAAAAATAATATAGGCACAGTATGGCAGAATTACTAGGAAATATGTTAGAAATTGTGGAATACCTATTTAGTGCTTCGAAGGACTGACGTTACTTTTCTTTCTTATTCTCGAATATCTGGTTGTTTCATTTTCTCCCATTGTGCCTTTCCTTTTTATTTTCACAAAATAGGTAAAAGCCCTTGTGACAAATGTAATTGTGGAAGTATTGGAGATTTGAAACATTACATATTTGGAAAATGTCCATTGATGTCATTTTCGTTTGCTTTTGTACGTAATAAAACATTATCTTGGAGCCTGGCTAATGTATTACTATCTAGAACGAACTATAACTTCGAATCTAGACTTTGTGCGATATATTACTAATTGAACAAACTATGTTCTTTTTTTAAATACAAATTTTAAAAGAGAGTATTTCTGTGCCAAATCTGGTGCAGACTGACTATTTAGTACTTTTGATGTACCAGTCCATTTTGAAATTCATGATCTTATGTATATGTGTGTGAATTAATATGTGCGTATATATATATATATGTTTTGTTATTATTAGTATTATTATTATTATTATTATTATTATTATTATTTTATAGTTGATTTAGCGTTTATTTTTACCTCGCTCTTTGTTACCTATGATGACGTTAAAAGTCTGTCTGCAATTTCGTCATTAGTTTTATTGACGTATAATTCTATTATATTTTATTATTTATGATCTTCTTTGTCTTTCTATGTTTTGTGCTCTTTTTGGCCACTACCCAGGTCGAAATTCATGCTGGTATTTGTTTGCTAGACAAGCAATAAATGCTATAACCCAACAAGTAAAATACTTAAACTAGCATTACACATTGCTGGTTCCAGCAGAATTTCCCGCAATTCATGGTGTGTATTGGTCCACTTTGCTGGAAATAAGCATGAAATGCTTGCATATAGCTTGTCATGCTTTTCTTGTGCAAGCTAGCGATATAGCATGTGATGCTAGCTAGCATATAATAGCATGGAAATCTAGCAGACCTAGCAAAAACTAGCATATTTTTGTTGCTGGTACAAACATAAATTT
The DNA here is from genome assembly GCA_964019185.1 of Maratus speculifer. Lineage (NCBI taxonomy): Eukaryota > Metazoa > Arthropoda > Arachnida > Araneae > Salticidae > Maratus > Maratus speculifer. Next base: position 422,304,716 of record OZ025290.1, on the reverse strand, counting down.
TGGCCTGGGTATACTGTTTTTTGTAATCTTTATTTATTTACTTATTGTCGTTGCTTTCTGGTTCTGTTTGCTTGTGGTAGCGTCGATGGATGGCGTAGGGAGATTTTCTGCCAGGGGTTCATTCCTTTATCATCTCTTGGTTGGCCCCCTGGTGGAGTGATCAAGTCTTTGAAGGCCTCAGAGGAAAAGACAGCATAGAAGTAGTGTGCCTCGCGCCAGCGGACCCGTTTTGTCCCAAGGACACGGTCCGGGAGAGAGATGTCCTGAAAAGGAAGGGACTTTAAAATGTTAAGAGACGAATCGTGAAGGAGAGGAGGCCAGATGAACCAAATTATCTTAGAAGGATCATAGCCATATGAGGCGGACAAGGATTCACAGAGGCAATACCAATTAGAGTAGAAACTATCGTGAAGTTGAGTCGATCTAAGGGAGTCACTGAGCGCAAACCCCGGATGAAGAGTGAACTGCCTAAAGAGGAAAGCCTACGCCAGAAACAGGAGCCGGCTGCGGATTGAGGTCGTGCCAGCTTCATGATGAAAGACCGGGATAGGAGTGCACAAAGGAAGGCCGGTATCATTGAAAAGAGCAGCATAGTAGATTCTTTCCAGGGTAATCATTGCAGACTTATTGCAGTCGAAAAAGAGCAGGCGAAAAGATTCGAGAAGGCTTCTAACCAAAGCATTGGTGATACACAGCAAGTGCGTGCTGGCTACATACCTAGAATGACTTGCCACAGCCTTAAGCGCCAAAGAGGTTTGACACGGATCATTGAAAAATGTAAACGAAAATTAAGATAGCAACTAATCTATATACCCATATCTTCAGAGTGGCACTCCAAGGGACCTCCTGCCTCGCAACCAACGGCGGGTTGCCCGGGTCACGCCTGCGAGAGAAATTTATGGCCAAGCACTTTTCAGGAGAGAGTCTTAACTTGTTGGCAGCACACCACGTACAAATCCTCTGAAGAGCACTGTTGAGCTTGTCACGAGCGCGACACTCGTCAAGGACAATGACGTATACAGTTTTGTCATCGGCGTAAACAATGAAGTTCACGGCATCTTCCAAGATCTCTACGATATCAGCCAAGATGATTAAAAAGAGGAATGGGAAGAGCACACTTCCCTAAGGAACGCCATGACGACAAGGGCCCATCGCAGAAGTAGCCACCTCCACCTGATTTTGATCTGGCGCTCAGTGAGAATTTCTGCAATCCAACGACCCATACGTACACGAATGCCCAGAGGTTCCAACTTGTAGATAAGATTGTCAATCCAAATTGAGTCATAGGCAGCCTTGATGTCAAGACACACAGCAGCCATGAAATGGTTGTTTACCCTCGCATGTCGAACATGATCAAAAAGAGTGCACAGAGCCGTAGCGCAGTCCCTAAAATGAAGGAAGCCAAATTTGCTGGGAGGGAAAATGTTCCGCACACCCGTCCAGATCAGAAAGCGACGGAGAATCATCATCTCCATAACCTTGACACTGACAGAAGTCTGAGCTATACGTCTATAAGAACTTGTCTGCATAATCGGTTTGCCGGGCTTACAAATTGGGATGATCGTGGCCAATTTCCAGGAGTCAGAGAGCGTCGAACTTTCAAAAAAGGCGTTCTAAATCTAAAGGAGCTTTTGACGATTATCAGAGTGAAGGCGTTGCAAAAGGCGGGCGGAAATAACGTCAGCGTCAGGGGACGTAGGTCTGGTGTATTTGAGGGCATACGAAACACTTCCAAGGAAAAGGAGCCATCCAAAGAGCAGTCACCATCGCTAAGATCAAGTGGAGGGATCAAAGGCATGCAATTTTTGAAAGGGTTGCAAGTAAACCCCTACCTAAAGATGCGCAGAGACAACTGTGTAAGAGTTGCACAGCACATTGTCCCAATGAGACGACTTCCTTTTAGCAAAACGCTTCAGAATCTTGAAGATTCTTACACTCGAGCAACCATCCCGATAAATCTTGTCCCAATATAGGCGGGACGCTAGTTTCATGTGCCTCCGAAGCTTAGCAGCAAAAATCTTATAGTTTTTTGAGTGTTCCCTGGAGCAAATAGACGGAGCCCACTTAAGGGACTTCCGCTTCTGACGCAGTAGAAATTGGCATGTACCATCCTACCAAGGGGGGGACGGGCACGCATGCGCACACTGGATCCCCTGCTGAGCCTTGATACCCTGGTGACATTGTTCAAACTCTAAGTAGGTAGGATTCGAAGCGTTCAATAGCTCATTGAGACAGGAGCTAGCCTTAGACCAATTCACCAAAACCTGACCCGCCCCAGAAGGGATGATCATACTACTATGGAATAGACAAACAGGATGATGGTCATAATCGAAAGTTCCAGCAGAGATGCCGACCAATTAGGAGCAGAGCGCGTCGGGGAATCCATATTCAGGAAGCAGATCTCATGAGAGGCAGATCAATCCAACAGTTGACGAACTCTATGAGGGTACAGAGGATTACGACCCAGTAGATTGAGTTGAAATCGCCCAAGAGGATGATCAAGGAATTGCACGAATCAATGACTCCAGAGAACCACTGCAAAAGGAAAATGCCCGAGGGGGAGTATACATTTCGTAAAAATTTCCAAGAGCGGTTAAACCAGACTTTGATAGCTATAACTTTGAAATCTGGCTGCGGACAGGGAGGCAGAGGCACCAAAAGAGCAACCAAAGAGGTCTGAATTGCTGTCACAAGGCCCTCACCACGGTTATCTAAGCGGTCCTTACGAAACACATTCATGCCCGGGAGCATAAAATCATCCGACGGCGCGAGAAACGTTTCCTGCAAGAAAATAATACAAGCCTGGGCGAGGGTGGGCGAGCGAAGCCGATGAGCATTGGGCCGAACACTTTTAGTTCCAATGAACTAAAATGCCGAACATAAGGTGAAATCACAAAGAGGAATCTTATGGAAAAAAGTCCCAACAACCAAAATTTCGTGAATCCAAGTCCAGGAACGCGAAAGAGGACGAGTCGAAGGAGTGAACCGGCCTTTGCAACTTTTCTGTAGGGCTCTGTGAAGGAGGGGGGGGGTAACGTGGGACAAGAACATCCCGCAGGACCTCGACAACAGATGATGTGATGGTGGGCAGCATATTTTCACAGTTTAAAGCCTGGGCGTCCTAGACAGACTGAATCATAGCAGCGATATTACCAGCAAAGCCTTGAAGCATTATCTAAAGGTCAGTTCTTGTGACGAAAGTCCACTGTCCGGAGGGGGAGAAACAGAGACAGCATGGGCGTATGACTCGGATTTTGCGTAGCTACTGGCCGGAAATTGTTTCTGTGCTTCACTAAATCGTAGGTGTTTTTCACGTTTAAATTTCAAGAATCTAGTTTCCTATGCAAATTTAGGACATGATTTATCCGTGGCATGATGACTATGAAGTTGGCACAAACGTGGAGATCAACCGTACAGGAACCCGTATGAACAGTAACACACTGGGCACATAGTGAGTTACTTCTGCAGACACGGGCGCCACGTGTGAATTTCCATTATTTTAAACACTGCCTAGGCCTGTCTATAAACAGAAATTCACTAATAATAATAATACTAGAAATTCGGAAGACCTGGTACCACATTCTGACAGTCTCAGGCAAATTACATCCCAACTTCGTCACGCGAACGGTCGAAAGGGGGCCAGTGTCCTTCCGTATAAATTGTCAAACCTCCAGGACAGAAATACCAGAATATTCTAGCTCATCCGCTATGTCTTTACAGTTTATTTGAGGATCCATATTATGCAATAAAAACATGGTGGAAATGTTATCTGTTAACAAATGGTCAGAAATAGGGATACCAAGGAGAGTTTGGATGAGTAATCAACGTGAACTTCCCTTACGAGACAGCCTCAGAGAATCAATTCCCACATGGTTGTCAACTTGCGCCGAGATGGCGTCGCGAAGAGAATTCGGATGGGCATTCGGAATTGTTCCTGTGATAGCAGAGATTATTATAGAGACACTCGTAATGCCAGCCTCTTGGCTTCATTTAAGATTTCACCTTGAGATTTACTTTTTCGCTATAAAACAGCACTATTTTGAACAGGGATATCCGTATTTTCCACTTCAACATTATTTACTTGAGTATTTTCTCTTGTGTTATTAACCACTAGAGATTAAAGTAACCCCGACATTACAACAGCTCAACATTTGAAAGCCATGAACTAGTACTACACAAAAAATGCAACACAAAAGCGAAAAAACACAACGTAGAAACTTGCCAACAGTTGAAATAAACTAAAACAAGGAAAATTACAACCTGAAATGGAAGATAAATCTTTCCTTAGAAGGAAACGATAAAGGAAAACATGCTCACTTCGCACGCAAAAAGAAACACCGCCTATTACTGTATAGTAAACGTTGGAGAAGTTGCCAAACCGCACCAACCTACCCCGACAAAAAAACAAACCAGCTTCTTTATGTTTTATCAGTATTAGCACGCATCTCCCGACGTTTTTTTCTCTGCCGACAACCCATCGATCATTATGATTTATGCCCCAAAACAGCTTACTCCACTTCTCGGCTGCGGCTGGCTTCAAGCCTCGCCTACTCTATTCAGCCAATTTCTAGAGAGCCTGGATGATGAGAGTTGCGATGTGGATAATGAAATATGCTCGCCTAAGAGTGGAAATGAGCTTCACATTAGTCTGCAATTTGTGATTCTGTGTTTACTGCTGTTCCTATATCTATATTTTTTTCTCGTTAATATTTCCTCTGCAGTCACATTAACTTTGGCTGATATTATTTCATAAATGATGCTTAACGATTTGCTAAACAAAACTTCTACATTAAAAATGCATTATAAATAGTAAAAAAGAAATAAAATATTTAATGTATATATTAACTAAACGAAATTTAATAAATTTTTTACAAATGTTTGTGTAAGTCTTTGAAAGTAATATTACTTTTTTTTCAAGATAAAAAAGCAAAAGATATTTAGGAATTAATGAATCTATTATGTCAGGAAAAAAAGGAAAAAGTTACGAAATTTTCGTTTACATTAAATCTGAAATTATATTAATTGTTAAAACTTCCAATTTTTCTAAACTGCTAGACATGACATCACACTGCACTGTCAAAATATATATTTTTTAAAATTTAATAAGGTGATTATAATATGCTTATTTAATTTAAAGTTATTTAATGCTGCGTTAATTTTAATTAAATTTCCATGACTTGATGTTGAGTTCTAAAAAATTGACAAAGTGAGAGAAAAAAATATAATATAAACTATTTAAGATAGATAAGATTTGTATTATTCTTCTTATTTTAAACGATAATTATTTTTATTAAAAATATTATTAGAATGATGTACATAGAGATCAATTAAAATGCTATAAAGTTCTTTTAAAATGAAAATCTATGTGTATCTTTATTTGTTTAGTACGTGCTATTTCTGCAGTGAAATATCTCATCATGACAAATATCCAGAGAAAGGATTTAATTATTTGAAAGCCAGCATAATTTCAACTATATATATAGTTATATTCGTTATAAATTATTCAAAGCAAAATTTAATTTTGTATTATTATTATTATTATTATTATTATTATTATTATTATTATTATTATTATTTGTAATTATTAAATGAATAAAGCTTTAAATAACTCTTGTTTATATACCAAAAGCATTAAAATTTCAACGCAGATTAAAATTTGTAAATGGTTTTATAGTATTAAAATATAAGTTATTTGCAATCTTTTTTATACATGAGTGAAAACCAGCTACAAAATTTTTAAGTTTATTCTTAAGAGAATATTATGTTATGTCATGAAAGGAACAAAATTATCTTAATTAAATAAATTGTATGCTAAAAGCTCCATGTGTCATTCATACAATCTCTATTTTATGTCATGAAATACAGGTAGATTTGTGTCCTTTCTGCATTTTTACAGTTAGTAATTTTTGAAATTTCTGCAATTTTTATGAAAAAAAATATAAAATTAATGTTTTAGTTTTCATAGTAACTTAAAACAATGTTTATTAGAGATGTGATATGTCACATATTTACATTCTTATTAAGCATATCTAGCCTCCATATTACCAATATAAATACTATGATGAATTTACAGCTATATTGAATTAAATATTAGTTTTTTGAAATCTTTTATACATTAACTATACACATTACCTGAATATCTAAAAATATTTTATCTTAAATAAAAAATCACACTAAGAGAAAGTCTTTTTTTATTATAAAAAGACATTCTTGATGTATCTCTTAGTTCATGATAAAAAATGCTTCTTTTAAATCATCAAATGCTCAGCTTGTAAAATGTTTTATATCGCCATAAAATCAACGGAACATAAATAACTCGCGATGGTCGCGTTAAATGTACCGTGACAGAATAATATATATAGCATATGCCATACTAAAATATGAGTACTTTAGTAAACATTTCATTTAAAATCGTGTCAGTGTCTACAATTTTTATAAATTTTTGAACCGCTCAATAATAAAGTTATATATTTCTGTAGAACACTAGTATGAAAAATTGTAGTACTACTAGCGCTAAAAATAAATAAATTTAAATAAATTTAAAATTAAATTTAAAAATAGATAAAAATAAATTTAAAAATAAATTTATTTTCTTTGTTGATTAAATTGTTTTTAGTTTGTTTTCTTATTAAATCTGGCATTTTTTTATAAATAATAATTTTTGAATGCAGGTTTGACAGACATTCAGAAACCTGCAACAATTTAAACTTTTTTTAAAAAGAGGTTTGGGGTAGACTTGTCTGTACTATATACAGGGTGATTCCGAATTTTTTTTACAATAAAAGAGGGGTGATAGTACACATCAAGACAAACAATATTAAATAGGAGACCAAGGGTCCAAAACGTTTTCCTAAGGAGATAGCCGCCATTAAAGTTTAGGGACCAAAATTTCAAATAAACATAAAAAATGGAAAAATCGGTCGATTGATTTGCAGTTTTCACTAAAATTATTCTTTATGTCGGCATTTTCTTGAAATTAAATTATAAAGATAAATTTCAAAAAATGCCGATAGAGGGCGCTTTAGACTTTGGAGCAACGAACAACTATTTTTTGCCGGTATTTTTTGCATCTCATTAAATGTTTTCGTAAGCTTAGACTCAAACTTAACATTTGAGCTCAAAATCTGTAGTTGGGAGTGGTTAAGGAATACAAACTGAGCTGTGTTCAGAGGGTTCAAATTTCAAATGATTATAAAAAACGGAAAAATTGGTCGATTGATTTGCGCTTTTCACTAAAACTATTCTTTATTTAGGTATTTTCGTAAAAATAAATTATAAAGATAAATTTCAAAAAATGCCGATGGTGGGCGCTTTAGACATTGGAGTAACGAAACACTCTTTTTTTAGCGTTATTTTTTGCATCTTATTAAATGCTTTCGTAAGCTTAGTCTTGAACTTAAATTTTGAGCTCAAAATCTGAATAGCTGGGAGTGGTTAAGTAGACAAACTTAGCTGTGTTCAGAGGGTTCAAATTTCAAACAATTCTAAAAAACGGAAAAAGTGGTCGATTCGTTTGCGGTTTTTGCTAAAACTAATTTTTAAATCAGAAGTTTTCTTGATCAATCAGTGTTTTCTTGCAAATAATTTTTAAAGATAAATTTCACAAAATACCGATAGAGGGCGCCTTTGACTTTGGAGTAGCGTACAACTATTTTTAACTGTTATTTTTTTAATCTCATTAAATGCTTTCAAATGCATAGACTTAAATTTTGGGCTGAAATTCTGAATCGTTGGGAGTGTTTAATTAGCGAAAATTTGAATTCTGATCGAGGAGGAAAGAGGGTTAAATTTTAACTCCTGAACACACTTCAGTTTGCGCTTCTTAACTCCTCATAACGATTCAGGATTTGAGCTCAAAATTTAAGTTTAAATCTAAGCTTCCGAGAACATTTAAAATACTTTTGCAAGCATTTAATTTGAACCAAAAAATAATGGTTAAAATGAATTGTTGGTTACTCTGAAGTTTAAGGCGCCCTCTGACGGAATTGTTTGAGATTTATCTTTAAAAATTATTTTCAAGAAGATACTGACTTAAAGAATAGTTTTATTTTAAACCGCAAACGAATCGACCAATTTTTCCATTTTCTGTAAGTACTTTAAATTTGAACCTCCCCCTCCCCCTTGAACATAGTTTAGTTTGTGCTACTTAACCACTCCCTACTATTCAGATTTTCAGCTCAAAATTTAAGTTTAAGTCTAACCTTCTTAAATCATTTAAAGAGATGCAAACAATAACGGCAAAAAATAGTTGTTCGTAACTCCAAAGTCTAAAGCGCCCTCTATCGGCATTTTTTGAAATTTATCTTTAAAATTTATTTTCACGAAATACCTAAATAAAGAGTAGTTTTAGTGAAAACCGCAAATTAATCGACCAATTTTTCCGTTTTTTTTTAATCATTTGAAATTTGAACGCTCTGAACACAGCTCAGTTTGTGTTACTTAACCACTCCCAACTACAGATTTTGAGCTCAAAATTTAAGTTTGAGTGTAAACTTACGAAAACATTTAATGAGATGCAAAACATACCGGTAAAAAATAGTCGTCCGTTACTCCAAAGTCTAGAGTGTCCTCTATCGGTATTTTTTGAAATTTATCTTTATAATTTAATTTCAAGAAAATGCCGACATAAAGAATAATTTTAGTGAAAACCGCAAATCAATCGACCGATTTTTCCGTTTTTTATGTTTATTTGACATTTTGGTCCCTAAACTTTAATGGCGGCTATCGCCTTAGGAAAACGTTTTGGACCCTTGGTCTCCTATTTAATATTGTTTGTCTTGATGTGTACTATCACCCCTCTTTTATTGTAAAAAAAATTTGGAATCACCCTGTATATATATATATATATATATATATATATATATATATATATATATATATATATATATATATATATATATATTTTTTTTTTTTTTTTTCAGGGTGTTTCGCTACCAGACCGACAAACTTTGAGCGATGATAGTACACATAATGACAAACATTATTAAATAGGAAACCATGGGCCGCAAACGTCTTCTGTAAGAGCTAGGGATCATTAAAGTTTAGGGTCCAAAACTTTAAACGATGACAGAAAACGGAAAAAAGGGTAGATTCGTTTGCGGTTTTCTCTAAAATCATTCTTTATATTAAGATTTCTTTAGGAAAAAAATTTAAAGGTTACTTTCAAAAATTATCGATGGAGGATGCTTTAGACTTTAGAGTAACGAACAACTACTTTTTACCGTTATTTTCTGAATGGGGTTGAAATTATTCTAAAGTTTAGAATTTAACTTAAATTTTAAGTTTAAAATCGGAAACATTCGGATCTGGGAACTAGCGAAAATTTAACTCTGAACAAAGGGGTATATTTCAAACTCTCATAAACATTGGACAAACAAATCGATTTTATTGCGGTTTGCGTGTAGATCATTCCCTTGGTAACTATTTTATTCAAAACGACGTACAGCTTTGGTGTCCTCATTTTTTGATACAGGGTGCTTCCGACACATGTTCGACATTTCAATGGCATTACTCCTGGGTGTTTTACTACCAGACCAACATACTTCCAGGAAGTGTTAGGGGTGCAAAGGTGATTCGGAATCACATAGGAATGTAACGTTGAAAATGTCTCTTTTGCGAGTTACGGTTAAAGTAAGCAGATAAAAAAGACAACAGAAACAGCAGAGAAAGAGCAAATGACAGAATGCGACAGAATGTTTTACAGAATTAATGTGACAGAAAGCAGTTTATTTAAATGTTTTACAACATTAGGTGTTCGAAATTACTATCAGAAGTAGTTCGGCATGCTTGTCAGCGGCGTCCCATGGAATTCCTCACTCTTTGAAAAATTCTTGGCATCTCTGATAGCTTTCTGGCAAGCTGCAGAAATACCAGATGCGAGGTCTTTAACTCATGGTACTGGAGTCTCATACACCGAACTTTTCATTTGACCCCCGCAGAAGAAGTCGATACATGATAGGTCCGGCGATCCGGCAGGCCACCACGACCAATCCACCGTTGCCCAGATGTTACTTTGAAGTGTCGGCAAACGTCATTGGTAAAATGTGGAGGAGCCCCATCGGGCTTCTCATCTTTCAAGTACTTAATTCTGCTACCTTTGGAGTCGGTTCGCGGATGATCACTTCAAAGTGATCGCCGTTCACATGCATTACCGTTTAGAGCCATCTACCGCAAAGAAACCGCGGCGCCATCTACCGTCGCTTTTAAACTTACCGGACTACTTCTGGTCGCAATTTCGAACACCTTTGGTGGTAAAACCTTTAAATAAACTGTTTTCTGTCACATTAACGTATTGCTTATTCTCAGCTGTTACTGTTGCTATTTTTTATGCTTCCTTTAACCTTAACTCTCAAAAAAGGCATTTCCAACGTTACATTCATATGTGATTCCGAGTCATCTTTGTGTCCCTAACACTTTCTGGAAGTAAGTTTCTCTGGTAGTAAAACACCCAGGAGTAATGCCGTCGAAATGTCGGATATGTGTCAGAAGCGCCATCTATCAAAAAAGGAGGACACCAAAGCTGTACGTCATTTTGAATAAAATAATTACCAAGCAAATGATTTTCACGCAAACCTCAATAAAATCGATTAGTTTGTCTAATGTTTATGATCGCTTAAAATCTCCCCCTCTCTTCACAGTTCAATTTTCTTAAGTTACCCCACCCCATTGTTTTTGATTTTGGGCTTAAAATTTAAGTTAAAGTTTAAACTTTAGAATAATTTCAACCCCATGCAAAAAATAACGGTAAAAAGTAGTTGTTCATTACTCTAAAGTCTAAAGCGTGCTCTATCGATAATTTTTGAAAGTAACTTAAAAAAAAATTCTAAAGAAATCGTAATATAAAGAATGAGTTTAGTGAAAACCGCAAAAGAATCGACCCTTTTTTCCGTTTTCTATCATCGTTTAAAGTTTTGGACCCTAAACTTTAATAGCCCCTAGCTCCTACAGAAGACGCTTGCGCCCCATGGTTTCCTATTTAATAATATTTGTCTTCATGTGTACTATCATCCCTCAAAGTTTGTCGGTCTAGTAGGGAAACACCCTGTATATATATATATATATATATATATATATATATATATATATACTAAACTGCACTATTTTTTATGAATATACAAACTTCTGCAATTTTGATTTAAATACACATCATTGTTTTTTCGTTATATTTGTGAGGTGCGTAAATTAACATGTGTTGCATAAGCATTTGTTATAAAAATATTTTAATATATTTTGCTGTTTTATCGATACATTTGTATGGTTCTTAAACTAAAATCTTTTGTAGATATTTAATTCATATTTCCAGCTATTATTATATATGTATATTTTTGTTTAAGAAATAACTGAAACTTTATATTTCATATTTTCTAAAAATGCTTTGCAGTAAAAATGTGTTGCGTTTATTTTTTTTTTCTAAATAAGGTATCACAGATACGCAACATATATAAGGTCTGAGCATCCTATTAACAAAAAAAAAATCTTGAACTTTACTACTCAACTTTTTATGACAACACATTTTTTGATAATTGATACCATACAATTTGGTTTATGAAAACATCATTAAAAACTAATATAAGATAATAAAGTGAGAGACTGAAAATAAAAAGAATAAATAGAATATAATTGCGAAATAACAATACAAATATCATAAACTATTTAAAAAAATAGACTAAGATAAAAGAATAAGCAAGACAAGAATAAGACAATTTTCTGACGTTCATAGTGCAGATACAGTGCTTTCATGGTACGAGAATTTTCTTTCCTATCTTAAAAGTTTGAAACTGAACCGCAATAAATATCTGAAGTTCAGCAATATCGCTCATAAGGCACGTAACAAGTGAAATAAATGATGATACCTAAATTCATATGTATGCTATACGGCACTGTGGCGCCATTAATTAGCAGCGGTTTTCATTTTTAGACATCTTGTATACTGTTTAAAAATACATATATTTGTCGCAATCTTCTGGAATTTCAGGAATATAAAGGTTATGTTACACCTCATTTTTATCATAGTCCGTTGGATAACGAGGACAATTAGTAGATAGCCAAAAAATATTTAAAGGATAATAGTAATATTTCGGATCATACCATTCGGATGCTTCTGTTCTACACGAATAACTACCAAAATGAACCATCAGTAGTTATGATTTTTTATATCTTCGCATGTGGAAACGAAAACAGCGATATTTTTACGTAGTTGAATATTTAACTGTATGGAGTAACTTATAAAACAATCCAACTTGAAAATTCGGAATGATATCGGCGATAGCAGCGAGCTGATTTTTAGTTATCCCTAAATGCAAATGTGTGGTAAAGGATTTTTCACAAATAGATTTTTCACAATTTTAATTGTATATTTATTACTGTTATTATTATTATTATTATTATTATTATTATTATTATTATTATTATTATTATTATTATTATTATTATTATTATTATTATTATTATTATTGTTGTTGTTGTTCGCCATTATTTGAAAAAAACATTTAATAAAGATTGACAATTTTTATAAAATCCCTGTTTGTAAGCTGCTTGTGGGGAGAACTAAATATGAGCTCATTCTATCGCTGATATCTTACTGAAATTCCAGGATATTTGAATGGAATTTTTTTATGTGTTTTTCCGTAGAGTTGCCTATTAAATTATGTAAAAAGATCATTGCTGTACTTCGTGCATGTGCTGATGAAATTATTTCATACAGCTACTCATATTTCCTAAAGTAATCAATATATTTATATTCCAATTGCACAATGTTATTTCTACTTTTTTCCCATTAAAAAAAAAAAATATATATATATATTAAATTTGGTTGACTACTTTGCATAATATAAGATAATAAAATATGCAAGATTTTTTTCCTTAAATTTTCATATAAATCATTATATCGCCATCAATATATTTTCTATTCTGAAAATAAATCTACGGACATGTTGAGAAACACCGAAAATACTGGCGATAAATATATATCAATAAATATAAAAATTTTGTTAAATCACCATAAAAAGAAAAATTAAACAATACGCGTTTCGAGCTGCAAAATTACCGCTCGTCATCAGCTGATCCAAACACGTGTCACAACGGACAGAGTGGTCATTTCCACTCTGTCCGTTGTGACACGTGTTGTGACACGTCCGTTGATATCTACGGACATGTGTCACAGTTTCCACCTATTTGTATTCTCTAGCGATAGATCACTTCGCCCAGTTTAATGTATAGGGTGATTCCGAATATTATTTTTTTGTGTCGTCGCACTAATGGTCTTCTTATAAAATTAACGTTTATAAATATAAGGTGAAAAATAAACTTTATATTCTTGAAATTCCAGAAGTATGCGACAAGCATATTATTAGATATTCGACAAATTGGAAATGTCTAGTCATTAATTGGCAGCTCATATTCAAAGTATTAGAATAATTGAGAAAAATTAATAAGATTTTTTTTCATTTGCTTTTTTCTTTATACTAAGTAAATGCAAAATAAATTTCTTACAAATTATATCTGAAAGATAAGATTTTAACTTTACAAAATATAAAATATAGTACAGTAAATTAGGAATACAGCATTCTGAAACACATAAAAATTTTAGACTAAAATTTAGATAAGTGAAAATATTAGAATTTGAACTTTTCAAAAATGATATTAATGTTAAGATGAAGTTATAGTCTCTAATGTTAAATTTAATCAGCAATAAGTTCTTAATAAAAGTATCGTTTGCATATTTGCATTAAAAGACATTACATGACCAAACGATATTTTCAATTTGTAAAAAAATTGTAGTTATTCTAATATTTTGAGCAAGAGATGTATATATATATATATGTACATTCGTTTTACCCTATCAAAAACAATTAATGAGTACTACACTGATAAGTACATTAATTGAGAATCAAAAGCTTATAATTTTATTAGAATGTTGAAAAATAGATAAAAAAAAATTTCTATATGATAAGAGTAAATATATATATATATATATATATATATATATATATATATATATAAGTAACGTAACAGTTGAAAAAATATAAAAGTTAATTCAAAATATAAAAGGTAACATTTCAAAAGTTTAGTGAATATTGGTATCAATATAATATATCATTTCAAATAATAATAATAATAATAATAATAATAATAATAATAATAATAATAATAATAATAATAATAATAATAATAATAATAATAATAATAAAACTTGTTCTGATTTTGCATGTAATTAATGATGAATGTCGAAATAAAATAAATGTAACGCAGAGAACATTGAAAAAACAGTTCTTTTGTTAAAAATAAAATAAAATAAAACAAAAAAATAATTCTGACTACTTCATTTTGTGTTAAATGTCAATTCAAGCAACTGCATACCAAATAATTTTGTTCTTAAAGAACATATATTATCGGAGAAGAAATACAATTAATTGCCGAATGTCATGTTTGTGCTTAGTAATCTTTCATTTGAAGTACAAGATAAGTAGTAAATACAATTTTATCTACTTTTTACTGAAACATTTTTAATATAAATATCTTCGATTTTTATAGTATACTATAACTTTCATATATTCCTAAAAATTACCACATATATCTATTTTTACATGTATAACCATGTTTCGTTAATAATGAGTTTTGAATAATTTATATGATGGCTTTTTATATACAGTTTAAGACTGTGAAGCAGTTATGTTTCAAATAATTATTTAAGAAAAAAAATAATATAAAGAATAGATGTAAAAAAAATGTAATGGGGAAATATATTTTATTCTGTCACTGCAAAATCCAATGTTTTTCTTCACCTTAATATCGAGTGCGTATCTTCATTTCACTGTATCTTATGTTGTTCATGTTATGTTATCATTATGTTGTTCGAATGAAGCGGCTGCTAGAGATTCGTATAATAACATAATGTACTTTTATATCGATATGTAATTAATCAATACATAAAAGCGAATATGCAATAAATCTAAAACAAAAATGTATATTGAAATCAAAATATTTTATTATAAAAAATTTAATGTAAAAATGAAATAAACACAGGCAAATAACTGTCAGTTTTTTATCACAGGTTAGATGGACGAACCCTGTCCCCCCCCCCATAACACTTTCTTACTGTATAAAACATGTAAGTTTATAAACACTCGTCTAACCTGCATTCAAGACAATAAAAATTAAATTATGTTGAAAAAAAGTTTCAAATATGAAAGAAAGAAAAAAAAAGGAATTACAAAAATGTAAACAATAGAAAATAAAAATTCATAGATAAAGAAATCTATTAAACAAAATAGAAATATACCACAAAATCAAAATGTTTAAAAGATATATTTAAAAAAATTACAATTTAAATAATATTTTAAAACATAAACAGATAAATTAAGGCATAAACAACGAGCCTACCCTAAGTTACAAGGTAATAACAAAAAACGTAAACAGAGATACCTGTCTAAAGTCCTGGTTATAAAAAAAAAATCAATGAATTTTGAACTACATATTTAATTTGAAGGAGTATTAAAGAAAAACTCTGAATGCTTCCTCCTAACCGTTCTTTCAAAAGACTTGAGACATACCATATAGAATATTCTGGAGTCATGCCACTTAAAATTGTCATGCAGTCAATCGGCTGTATTCTCATTTAATTCTCAGAGCAATTTTTAAATAACCTTTCAAAAAATTAATAGGTTAGAAGTTATTATTATTATATACATATATTAGATGCAAATTTGAAAATCGGCAAATCGGCTTGCAAAAATAGGTTTCATTACGGGAAATTTTGTTGAAACGAATTAATTGATTAATCATATAAATTTAATATCTATATAAAGTTTATTGTGCAAATTACAATGCTAATGCGGCGTTAGTGCATTGAACCAAAGACTCATGTTCGAATTTAAGACTGAATAAGTTGTCAATTTTTCCGTTTTATGATTTGTTAACAGTGATAATAAATATTCACGTTAATGAAAATTTGATTTCTGTGCCAACCGTTTAAAGACATCGTTTAAAATCTCGGTCATCGTTTAAGATTATCATATATATTGTGAACATTGGATATATTTAGGCTCACGGTTTCAGCAGAGTTAAGATCTATGATGTTACCGCATCCTCTTCTGTTGTTACTGTCTTACCAACATATAAGTGTTGGTAAAATAACATAAAATACAGGTGATTAAATTTGTAATATATTTATCTCTATAAATATGGATATAATTTTATTCTGCTTAAGAAAAGTTATATAAGCAATAGTTAATTATAAAAAAAAAATTGTGTGAAATGTTGTCTCTAATAGCATAAAAAACAAAACAAAATGCGACAATTGGAAACTATAATTTATATTTATATATTAAATAGGCAATAGAAACAACAAATAATCCACATACTTTTTTTTAATACATTATACAATAATTTCGTTCAAACGAATTTTTCAATACACTGGTCTATATAAATGATAACATTAGTAACTTCTTTAATGAAACCAGATAAACTGCAATTCTGAATAAATTTCGCTGTTATAACACTTAGGCCAGGAATGAAAATTTAGGGCATAAATATTTCGCAGACATAACTATTTCGAGTCTAAGCATACTCATCAAATGAAGCACGATTATCGGAATGAGCCTTGTGTTAATTAATCGAAGTGAAAAAAATTTCTTAAAAACACCATAAATATATGCAAAAAATGCGCAAGTTCTTCCGAAAGAAATGAGTCTTTGTTCGTCAGGTGCAAAGACGTGCTTCTACTATGAATGTAGGGGCATGACTCAATTGTATATATTTGTATATGTGATGTATATGTGACTTTAATATATATTATGGTATTTTTAGAGAAGTTTTTTTCATTTTGAATGAGACCTGTTATTCAGATATTGCTTGTTTCTTCTTATTTATAATACATTGAATTTTTTCTTTTGAGTTTCTTCAACATGCATTGTAATTAATTAAGTCGATAAAGTTATTAAGTTATAATTCAATAAAAATTACATTAAGTCGATAAAGGTAGATAAATATATTGCTGTCTTGATAGAACTATTTTTAAATTTTTCAAACGTAGTTTTTGTGAAAATCGTAATTCATTTTAACAATATTAATATCGAATACTGTTCGTATTCGAAATAAAAATACCATGTTATAGTTTTATACAAAAAACAGCAATTACTAACCATACTATAGTTCATATAATTTTGATTTTATTTCATGAGACTCTGAGATCAATATAAACTTTATTTGTAACATGAAATGACGCTTAAATTGATTTTTTAAAAGATGACTTTTCTTATAACATATTTGTTTTTTCTCCTTTGGTGGTATTTTATTTTTTTTTTCATTATGTTATCTATTAAGTTAAAGGCCTATAAAGAGATAAAAGATAAAATAATTGATTGTAAGCGATAAAAAATGCCCTCGGGTGTCTTGTTACAAAAGTCATCTAAGCTCTCCGTAATTGGAAACTTTTCATCTGCAGGACTCTCTTTATCTTCTTCTGAAGTATAATAAAGAAATCAATAACTCGACTTTAATAAATTTTTACTCACTGTTTGGTTTATTCTTGTGGTTTATTTGAGATAGAAAATAATTGTGGGCATTGAATTCATTTGAAGATTTTCCTAATGTGTTTCTTTTACAATTTCAGTTTTAAAAATGTAAATAATGAAATTGTTAATATCTCAATACTTAACATATATTTTGTAGTAAATCTAAAGTTTTAAGTAATTTCCGGCATTTTATAAAATTTTAGAGTTAAACATATTCAATATTTTTTTAAATAAAATAAAATCTAAAATTCTCACTACACCATAAAATTGCATCTGTTAGAAATGCAGTGTAATGATCTAATTTTTTTGCAAATATACATAATAAAAAATATTTTAATGCAATTTTTTCTAATTTTAAAACACAATATCGTAATTTCCGTTAACATAATGAATTACTCACTGTTTTATTGCTCTCCATAATAACATTTTATGAAAAGCAATATTAACAGATAAAAGAAGTATATTAGTAAAACTTACGTTTAATGTAAATTTAATGTAAAATCATTATAATTTTTGACATAGCAGTCATACGAACACTGTTTCATTAGTGTAATATCAAAAGAAAAATGTATTTTAAACTAGAAATTTTTAATGGAAATCCAATGCAATTAATAGTTTGATTGTCAATGTTTAAATAATTAATGAGTTAAAGCTTGATATTTTTAACTTTTCTTGTCGAATGTGTAAGAAAATTTGACGAATAAACTAAAGAAAATAACTTGAATTGTAGTGGTTATACATATGAGTAGGATATTAGAGAATATTTTATTTCACTAAGAAATAACGATGACATTAAAAAAATATATGCATCCATGTTACGCTGTAAAGAAAAGAAAACAAAGTAATTTTTTATGTACTTTATAATTTTTCAAGCACTGAACTCTAAAATATCTTGAATTCCATTAAAATCTATAACAAAAAAGGCTTGGAAGTAAACGGTAAAATATAGATACTCTAAAAAGAAAAAAATATGTATATTCCTTTAGCTTATTTTTAGTGGTACTTTATTTGTAGCACTAAAGTTAACGTTCGTTATAAATTTTTAGTTGAAAAATAAATTTCTTCTTTTAATCATCGGTTTTTATTTTATGCTTAAACCAGTGTCAAACATTAAATGAAGCAAATAAATATATTATAAAAAAGGATTTCAATCTCTACAGATTACAAACAGGCGTTCTAAAAACAATAGAGAATATGACATTAAGTAGCTTTAAAAATAAGTTTACACCCCTTAAGTACACCAAGTCAGTTAAACCACACTACTTACCCCAAAAAGATTGATTCAAATTCTTTAAACAAAAATAAATGCTACTATTCAGCTCAAATAAGGATATTTTCAAGTTATCATAATCAAATATGGACTTAAACTGTTTCAAAAATGGCCAAACATAGAGACTTTATACTTATTTTACTTTTTACAGCTATAATATTTCTTCCAAGAATGTAGAACACAAACATACACACGAAAAAAAAACATAGCATAACTTAAGGTTAATGCAATTCCGTACAACATTACACTAACACATTTCACAAATGTTGACATTCAGAATTTTCCCGAAAATGACAGATCAATTGGCCAAACTAATTATCTTTAAACTCTTCATACCTAAATATAAAATAACTCAACAATATACATTTATTGATCTTGCATAATCGAAACGACACCATAGATGACAGAAAGAGTCATTTTTATGAAATCAGTATTTTAGGAGTCTGGTAATTCAAGTATTGAAATATAAATAAAAAAAAGAACAAATCCTTTTAAACAGCAGTTTAAGTATCAATAATATAAATTTATGCATTAACGAAATTAAGGTCTTTAAATAAGTAAATTATCGGCGAATCCCCAAAATTTTACATTGTAAATCATTTAAGTTAAATAATCATGAATATTTCTTACTTTTTTGTCCATAACGTTTTAAAGGTATTTTCGGAACTCGGATGAAAATAATATTTATTTTATTAGATAATATTTATTTTATTAGATAATATTCATCAGTACTGACATTTATTGGTTTTGTTTTAAAGCAAAAAACATCCAAATATATTGAAGTAATATAAAAACTGTTTAGTTTTTATGAGGAAAAAAATGGAGGTACAGACTTCTGTACCTCAGGTCGGAAGAGATTAAACTCTCTGGTAATATAGAAACTAAGAAAAATATCTTTATAATACTGCAAAAAAAATTCCTTGGTCAAGTAAATAACACAGATAAACTATCATTTCATATAAAACAATACAAAACAGTAAATTCAAAAAAGTTAAGGTAAATATTTAAATATAATTTAAAACATTAAATATACAGTTTAAAGTCATTCGTAACAAAAACAATTAAATAAATGAGGTAAAATATTAAACTAAATGTATGAGAACACTTTAATTTATATCGAAATGCACTTTAGTGCAGATTTTCATGGTTTCATATTCAGGGCAACAATACTTAAAACTAAAATGAATATCAGCCTAATGACAACAAAATTTAAGTAATTCAAAGTTATATTTAAAATGAATAAACTTTTCATTTTAATTTATTTCGAAATTAACTGAATTTATAACTTATATAAAAAAATAACCTTCTCCTGTTTTCGTAAAGACAGACTTATCAAAACTATTATAATCTTTTCTAAGCTGATTACTTTAACCTATCTATCCAGACTGTTAAATAATCCTTATATATAACAAATAAATAAAATAAATATTATTAAAAAAATATCACTTATACAAATATCAGACGAAAAAATAAAAGTGCACAGATAAAATGACACTTATTCTTTTAAACAAGCCCTATA
Organism: Maratus speculifer; assembly: GCA_964019185.1. Lineage (NCBI taxonomy): Eukaryota > Metazoa > Arthropoda > Arachnida > Araneae > Salticidae > Maratus > Maratus speculifer. The sequence goes on along the minus strand of OZ025290.1, from coordinate 422,284,414 downwards.
AAATGGTAAGCATTTTAAACTAAAGATACTAATTAAATTTAAACTAAAGAATCACAGATAAAATTGTCCGGATAAACATATCGACTTAAAACAATGTTGAGATTGCATTGTTATGATCGTTCCCTAGACAAATGTAACATACACGAGTTTGCAATTGCAAGTATTAAATCAAAACCCCTAAAGATGCATATAGATATTGCGAGATAAGTTTAACATTTCCCTAAAGTAAATTATTCTAATGCACATAATGACGCAATAAGGAATTCGAGTACAAGATGTTACATATAGTAATCGTTAGTATGTTTAAGTTGTTGTCCATTTGAAATCTGTATTAATAAAATGGATGTATTCATTTATGTAGTTATATTTAAAGTTTTTATACAAAATATAATTCATGTTCTTTAAATATTTCAAGGTAAGTTAATGTTTTATACATAGCAAAACTTTAAGAGAACATGTAATTCAAAAACAAAATCTTTTATAAGAAATAAGAATTTCGCATATTTTTATTTATTAAAATAGTTTTTTCTTACTTTCCAAAATCCGGAATTCACAAATATACATTTTTTTTACTTAATGGAATCTTCAGAGTTATAGAAACTTTATTTTATGTAAATAACTCATACAAAAAGAAAAGGATACAAGAGAATTCTATAGATTTAAAATTACAGTAAAGAAATCTATCTGTATACCAACTAAAAATGTCTTTGTATACTGTACGAAAAACATGTAAATCTGCAACACTAGTTTTTGAAAATGTTATAGGAATCTGTAGTTTTAAAAAGAATCTATCAAAATTGCAGTAAGAATACTGCAATTTTATATGTAACTATTGTTACAGTTACATAAAAAAATATTTGTAACTTTACAGATTTTCTGATTTACAGTGCAAAAGTACATCTATTACATAAGTTACATAAAATGTTCTAAAATTCCAAGTTTCCTGGAATAATTTTATTCACTTTACATATTATTTTTTAATTTAACATTGTACGTCATACATTGCAATATACAATGCTATCGTCAATAAAGTGATGTAAATATAACATCAGCAACAACCTAGAGTTCGTGTTGTAGAAATATTTAATAACGTTTTAACTTAAGTGGTAAAAGTTATAACAATTAAATATCGAAATGCTTACAAAATCATTTAGGTGAAATATTTTATTTTAATAAGTCTCCTCAATTATTGCAAAGACGAGCTATTAAATCAGAAATCTGAAAATGGGAGCGGATAATTTACACTATATCTTAATTTAAACATGTATAGTTAATTTAAATGAATGTTTATGTCATGAAAGCATAAATCCGACACATGTACAATGTCTACGATTGAAAATAGTTTTCAGTAAATTATATTTGTTTGATAAACAAGCAGAAATGCGCATTTAAAATATGTCAATTAAATATTTTACCAGTCGCGGAAAATAAAATTAACATACGCTACTAACGCTGCAGCAATTTATCGTAAAATAAAGTTACTGGTTAACCTGGCTGTAGTGGATGGTATACGCAGGTATACGCCGTATACCTTCTGGATTTATTAAGAAACAAAGTATGCCCTCTATTTCTCAAGAAAGTTATAGTGTATACGCTTATAGTATATACACTCTGCCTTGAGCGTATACCCTCTGCTTATAGCGTATAACCTCTGATTTACGACTACACCATTGCGGTACCGAACGGTTAGTTACATACTCTAATTTTAGATAATGTAGAGGAGACAGGGGCGCATGTAAACTGTTCGCATAAACATAGATTTTTCTCATGGCTGGGTTAATTTCTATAAAAAACTCTCACTACAGTAAACAGAAATCTTTTTTTACATACGGAATTTTTTATTGACTTTAAAATTCTTCTCACTGTTTATAATAGTTACATAAATTTAAAAAAATTCCCCACGTGCCACAATGGTGGTTCAATGATGAACACAAGTTCAAAAATGTGAACACAAATGAAAAATATGCTTTGATATGTTTTTTTTTTAATATCTTATTCGTATGTTACAGTAAAAATTAAATCCACCATAAAGAAAAAATATATGTATATTTCTCTGGTTTCTGGGTGATATGTTTAAGCAGAATATCATAAAATGGAAATAAGTAGATTGTTGGGGCAAGGACTTAGATGATTAATGAAATATTGTTCCAATACAATAAAAATGTAAAGAAGTAACATTGAAAAAATAATTAATGCCTTAAAATTTTGCTTTTTTGGTGAATTTAGATTGCATGCATCATGATATGCGAGTTGTAGTAATTTATAATCGCACGCTATTAAATTTAGACATATTGTCGAACATTTAAAAGTATACTTGTCGGATTGTTCTGCAACTTTAGGAATATTAAGATTATATTTCACCTCATATTTATCTCATCCTTTTCTATTTGATAAGGAAGGGAATCAGGGGGCTGACAAAAAATCAACGTATAATAATGATACTTGGGATTACGATGTACATTAAAGTGCATGAAATGATTTATCGCTGCAAAATACAAATATGTGGGTACTGAAAAACATGTCCCCTTATTTTTTGTAAAAATATCCCGTATATTTATGAAAATATGGTGATCTTTTTTTTAAGTTCAAAACATTTCTGCATGTTTTTAATTTATATCATGCAGAGTTTTCAACCAAATTTAACGCGACATTCAGATCTACTGTAAAATTGTGTAGGAACAGTATAGTGCAATTTCATATTAAGGGAGACCCGTAAGAAAAAACCGAAAATTTTTATTATTGATTTTAAAGAAATGAATTTTGATGTACTATTTAAGAATCTTTTTGTAAGGAATAATTAGCAAAAAATTCACTTTTTATTAAAAAGTATATTTTTATGGGGATTTTTATGATTTTTTTTTTGTCGAAAAGTACATTTTTTAAAATTACTACTTCTCATTCAATTTTCAATATTTTGGTATTACTAAAATTTTTTAAATAGTGTTATAGCATATGGAAAAGACCTAGGGAGAGATATTTTTAATTTTCTTCTTTAATCAGCTAAAAAAAGGAAAGAAATTACGTATGGTAAATTTCCTTAAATTCGTTATAATTTTCATGTTTACCAATTTATGTAAAATTTTCAGAAATAGATTTAAAAATTATCTCTCCTTACTTTTGTTGCAATTTTTTTTAAGATTCTAAAAACATAAACTCTTTGTTTCTAAATCATTTTACTACTGAGCCTTAGAACTTTGAGCTTAGGCAAAATATGAAAAAAGTCATTTTCAGGAAAACACATTTTAAAATGGCCGTTGGTCCTTTAAACTCTAGTGACTACAATTAAAAAAGCTCATTTGCTACCTGTTCCAAGTGTCCCTGAGTTCTGAAATTTTGCATGGATATTCGCAAATATGTATTTTATCGTTTTCTGAGATATATATATTTTTAACTTTTGGTGATTTTTGGCCGAAAATGGGGTTCGGGTCTCCCTTAATATATTAAATATTTTATGAAATATCAACAGTGTTTTGAAAGAACTTGGATCTGTAAATGCAAGGACGATAGAAAAGTTCTTTTCACACAATTTAATATTTAATTATTTGGAGCAACTCATAAAAAATCCATTCAAATATGTGGAAATTCAAAAAGATACCGGCAATTGGAGTGAGCTGATTTATAACTCTCTCTAAAAGCAGCTGAATGTTAAGGGATTTTCCAGATATTATTCAACAATCTGCATAAAATTAAAAGTACTCGGTTATTAATGGCCATATAGGGTATTTCGATATTACTTCTCAAAAAACGACGAAGTAGTTTCCATATTTTTAAATCAATCACAATCATTTAAATCAATAGTCACAATAACTCTCTCCGGCGCGGACACTGTGTAAGATGGAAGTCCGTCTATCTCTGAAATATTTTCAAGACCCAAATCGACATACAAAGAGAATTCAAAGACATTGAATAAAAATTGTCATTGTAAGAATACAATATACTACGGAAAAATACATCTGTCCCGATAGATTTCGCATAGGCATAGTTTACTGTATTGCATATGATATTTCGTTATTTTCAGTCAAAAAAAGTGCAAATGAATTTTTTAACTGTTGTTGATTGTGTCGTTCTGAAAAACAAATACTTTTGTTTCGGCTGTCCGTTTTTAGCTCTCATCCCCCTTCTCTGCATATAAAATATTTTTTCACGTTTCCATTTAAAATTTATTTTTTAAATATAAAATGTATAAACACTAAATATTTCCTTTAGGCGCAACTCTAGTCACAAAAAAGACCCGGATGATAATATAAAGTCTATGGGGGGGGGGGTCTTTTCTAATTTCTCACACAAATTTAATATTTTTACATAATTTTTTTGCACATGATAGCTAAGGATGATTCAAAACCGGCCTAGTTTTTACTTTTTCAGTTTTTGTTTCAGATATTTTTAATTATTGTGACTTTTAAAACCAGTTTAAACCGGTTCTGAAATTATAAACTGTAATTATATAAAAAATATGTAAGCAAAGTCGAAAAAGTAAAAACTAGGCCAGTTGTAGATCGTCCTCAGTTATTCTATGTAAAAAAAAAGAATGCAAAACTGTTAAAATTTGCGAGAGATATTTGAAAAGAACGCTCCCATAGACATTAATGAAAGATAGACTGTCTAATTTAGAGCTTCATTATAATCTTTTATGAATTTGGATATCGTAAGATGAAATTACACAATATGTTGGACATGTTCGAATTTTTCAAAAAATGTAAATTTTTTTGTACATAACTTTGTTGTATAGAACAAATTTTTTTTGGAACCTGTATAGTTAAACCAATTTTTAGGGTTCCGTAGATAAAAAGTGAAAATGAAACCATTATAAGATCACTGTGGTGTCTGTCATTCCGTTTGTTAGAGCCTTTTTACTTGTAAATTATGAAACATAGAAATCTCAAATTAGGAGAAATAATAAAAAAATATTCACTTACATATTTACATATTAATATATGTTTACAAATGCATTTATCAGAGGATAAAGGAGCTAATTCATTCGCTAAAAAAAAGTATTTTCTTTGTATATCGTGTGGGGTATCTTTTGATTGTTTTCGTTACACTAAACTCAAAAATACATTTTTTTTAAATTTTAGGCATTATGTTTGGAGAGAATTCGTCGAAAATATAGTGCAAAAATCTGTGTCTGCCCCCTGTTAATTCCGAATCTACTGAAACTAAACTTATGAAAAAATAGAGGTAGTAGATGTTACTTTAAACTTTGCAGGAAAACTATAGAAAACGATAGGGATTACTCTAGATCGCATATTTTTTTAGAAAAACACATTTTTCTGTTGCACACAAATTTGGTTTTGTGGACATTAAGAAAGGTGTTGAAGAGTGTTGGAATTATTCATTGTAGCAGAAATGTAAAAGTAATGTTGATAATCATTGTTGAAACAAATCGTCTGTAATTAACCGATATATCAACCTTTAAAAACTCAATCAGTTTGGATGTAAATAATAACAGGCACGGCGAACTCTGGATACCATCGGATTTTGAAGCCTAGATAACAACTTTTTTAATAATATGTTTGTGTGATGAAATATCTAAAGAGGTGTGAAAATTATTAGAATAGTTGTGATTTTTTCAGTTCTTCTGGATTAATATTGCATATACTTGCAATGTTTCATGAAAGGTAATTTGATTTGTTGCTCGAGTCATTGTTTCACTCTTTTAGAATAGTTTTGAGGGTATAATTTTGTTAAATGTTGTCATTTATTAAAAAGAAAAGTATTATATCCAAAGTAATCAAAATATTTGCATTTACTAAAGAATTTGTTTGATCAAAAAACGAATTTTAAATAAAATTTTAAAATTGTAGACTCGTTTTCTTTTCTAGAGTTAACCTCAGTATTATTTTATTTTTAAAACAAATCTTTTTGCTGTTTTGCTTGGTTTATACTAATTGGTACCTTTTATTCCATTTTCAAAAGATTTTCTGTAATTGTGGGCATAAAAAGTGATATTTCACCTAGGGAAACAGCTGTAGTAAAGTGACTCACCAAAGAAAAAAACTACACACAGCATGAAATCGCTAAGAAAGCAAAAATTTTGCAAGCATTCGTGGGTTGAATAAAAAGATTTTTGGACTCCAAATGTGAATATGAAAATTCTAAGAGAAATTAAAAAGGAAAAGTAAATTTGCGGCAAAAACAGAAAGGAAATTTATTTAAATTGCTAAAGTTAACAAAAGAGCAACTAATCATGAAATGAAAATGTCTTGCCAAGATGATAGAGTAAATGTATGTGATCCTTCTTTCCATAGAAAACTTATCTGATTTGGACTCAGTACTTATCGTTCCCGAAAAAAGTCTAAAATCACATCTGCTATGTCAAAGAAGGAACTTGTTTAATAAAAAGTTGTGCAAAAACAATTATGAAATGGTTGGAGCAAAGTGAGAAATGTTAATTTTCTTTTAATTAATCAGTTGAACTTAAGTTGTTCATCCCTTTTCTTGAAAACATGTTTTTTACATACTGACTAAAAATACAAAACCGCTTATAAATTTTATTAAAACTTTCTTTATAGAAATATTTCTCTACAAAATACATACCTTAAGGCTTTTTTTCACCTTTCATGAATGTTTTTCACATGAATCAATGTTTACGGTATCATAAGAAAAACGTCAATATGCCAGGAGAAATACCAATGAAGAAATTTCACCAAATTGCATAGCATAACGATTAAACATCCTAATAAAGTAACGGTTTGGAACATGGTGTATTTTCAAGTTTTGGACCTTTATACATTGCAAAAGGCATAATGAACCAGTATCAACATAAAAAACTACTTGAACAAAAACTAATCCACAATTAAGAGACTGGTTTTTAAATGTACACTTCATATTCAACCATGATGGAGCAACGTCTCATAAAATTTCATCTGCGACTAAATGCATTATTAATTGATTATTAATTGATTCGAAATAATAAATATATTGAAATTAACACGATTAGAACATCTTAATGAAACGTATATTATTATATACATACACTCAAGAGCCAAAACATTATGACCACCCCTACATTTTGCAATTAACTCGCTTGGATGAGGTGGAAGGCACGTGATCAGATGGAAGTGGTATTTAACTGCTGTTGGAGACTCTGAAGAATCATTCTTTCATTTACTTCTATGTGTGATAGGAAAGGCTGCTGATCTACGCGACTTTGATAGAGGGCAGATTGTAATGGCTCAAAGTATCGGAACAAGTATCTCCAAAACTTCACGACTCGTGGATTTTTCGCAATCTGCAGTTGTTAGTACATATGCAAAGTGGATTAATGACGATGAAACCAGCAGTAGACGACATGGTGTTGGACGTCCACACGCTATCAAAGTAAAAGGTCGTCGGAGACTGTCTCGCATGGTGAATAAAAACCAGAGCCAGATAGTGGCTCAGCTGACAGCCCAATACACTGCAGGGCCACGTAGAATAGTATCGGAGCACACTGTTCAGCGGACACTGTTGGATATGGGGCTAGGCAGAAAACGTCCCACTCGTGTGCCTTTGCTGTCCAAGCGTCATCGCTAACTGCGCCTGCGCTGGTCCTGGGAACATCGCGGCTGGTCCATGGATCACTGGGAGAGAATCGCCTGGTCAGATGAATTACAGTTAGTGATTCATCACGCCGATAGTCGTGTCAGGATACGTCGTCAGTCTTCCATGCGAACAGTTGCTCCCTCAATGTACTGTAGGTCATAAACAGGCCAGTGGTGGCGGTATTGTGCTTTGGGAGACGTTCTCTTGGGCATCTCTGGGCTCCGTGATTGTGGTAGAGCAGACCATGAATGCTACATGGTGTCTGAATATCATTGTGGACCAGTTGCACCCTTACATGGCCTCTGTTTTTCCAGCCGGGAATGGAATGTTCCAACAGGACAACGCCCCGTATCACACGGCTAAAATTGTGTTGGAGTGGTTCCAGGAACATGATGCTGAATTCCAGTTAATGTCCTGGCCGTCTAACTCACCGGATATCAATCCGATAGAACACATTTGGGATTTCATGGGACGGCAGCTCAGAGTTATTAGACCATCAATTCGCAATATCTCGGATTTGCGTGACCTTTGCTTAAACATCTGGTGCAATATGTCTCCGTCCATCTACCAAGGACTTGTAGCATCCATGCCAAGGCGGGTTGAAGCTGTGTTGAGCACCAAAGGTGAGACAACTTTTTATTGACAGGTGGTCATAATGTTTTGGCTCTTGAGTGTATATGATAAACCATAATATTGTAGAAATCGCTTAAACACACATAATATATCTGAGTAAAACAACTGTTATATAATTCCCGTTTCCTACTGAACAATTATTTAAATGTGGAAATTCCTTAATTCCAATGAATTCCCAAATATCTTACAAAATTTGTAGAAATTCCTGTATATAGTTGATTAAAAGGTATCTAATAACGATTTACTGTAGGTTTATAAACGTTAATTTACTTCATCGTAATAAAATACACAGTTATCCAAACATGCTTTACGCTTTTAATACGCTCATATTTAATACAGCTCATATCCGTGTGAGAAAACTTAGTTGCTGTTAATTGAACTAATTATATAGAAATTTTGTATCACTTTATAAATGTTGGTTCATATACTATATTGCAATAATATAAATTCGAAATAGCTAGTATATTTTCTCGATTTTACCAAAGCGTTGACTAATGTAATTTATAAAAAAATGCAAAATAGATTATTTTTAGTAGATGATTTCATTATTGAATGTAAAATTTATTTAATGTAAAATTCTAGTATTTAAATGTATAGATTAGATTATTATAAAGCTTTATTTGAAAATTATTGTAGGTATTTAGTATAATGTATTCCATTTTTCATATATTTTTCGCCTAGAGATAAAATATAGATATAGGCTGAGACAACCACTATCAATCTGCCAACACTACTTTTAAAATCGGTTTGTAAGTTCTAGACATTATTTCTTACAAACAAACGTTGCATCCTTTTAATATTAATATAGGATTGTAGACTATTTTAGTGTCAATTAAAATTGCCGTACGAAAATAACTTGCTAATATGATGTTTATTACATGTTAGTGAATAAATCAATAATATAGAATATTTTAACGCTTTTATTAATCTTTAAAGATCTTTGTCTGTAGTGAAATTGTAGTTAAGTTTGGTTATAGATATAAGGTATTGATTTCTCTATGTCATTTTTAGATTTTCAAAAATTAGTTATTCCTAGAGAAGTTAACACTAGAGCATCCGAGAATTTCGCCATCCTAAAACGGCCGCCGGTGTCATTTCGACACCATAAATTAAATTATGCAAAATGGATGCTACAAAGTATAATTTTACACTATATTTTATCATTATACTTTAATTAGCTTATATTGTTACATTTTTACAAAAAAAAGACAGTTTATTTTATAGAAAGATATATTAAAGTGAAATTAACATTTAAAGAAAAGAAAACAAAAATATTTTTAAAAAAATTAAATTGTTATTTTTCTTCACATTATAATTTTTATGGATATCTGGACCTTATATAAATAATGTAATGTCATATACATACCTTATTTACAATTTTTCCAGTAATAGGCGACTTTTTCAGTGCACTTTCTACATACCATCTTCAAGCATGAAGAGTATCTTCTGATAGTGGCATTACCTATAAATATTTTAATTTCACATTTTTTACGCTTATGGTTTGATTATGGTACATAATTTTGAATAGTAGCATATTTTTCAACCTTTACATAACTTGAACGCTATTCATTTGCTAACAGTTGAACATAACATTTCCTTGAAATCTGCTTGCCTGACACTGATTTTTAAACAATCCAAGCATTTATAACTGCAATGTCTAAAATGTTGTAAAATGTATTGTTGCAGCGTATATGGGGTTCTTTCGATCTTATGGTTAGAAAACTTCAAACTCTTGTCTCTTAGAAAAGTAGAAAATAATTTATTTATAGATCTTCAGAACAACAGAGTCTTCGAAACTCACAAATATTACCAGATATTCAAAAATAACTGCTCAAATCTATCGTACAAGTATAGCTTTAGATCCCAGAGACTCTTTATACAACGTCTCAACTCTTAATAATATTCAAAACAACATAAATGAAACTCAAGCAAACTTACTAACAAACGCCTTGTTCATTCAATGACTGACTGGTAAATAATAACCACAGCAGCTCGTATCGGCTCTCCTTATATAGACTCGCAGCATGCGGTGGAAATTTCTACAACCTTCTAGAAAAAACTGGAAAACCACGGAACAACATTCAATGTATCAGCAGACCTAAGGGGGGGGTTACCATAAATAGGGAAGGGTTACCATCGCCAAAAATCGCCAAGTTTGTCGCCAACTTGGCGATATATCGCCAAATTTGGCGACCGAAATTAGTCGCCAAAAGTGACGCCAACTTGGCGATATCTCTGATATTTCGCAAAGCTGACATAGACATTCACTGAAAATAATAGACAAGTTTGCTTGATAACAGAGACAATGTAACAAGAACTAATATTAGTAAAGGAATGGAGCTTAATAAGATTATTTACATTATTTTACAGTACAAACACTAACTATTTACAAAATTCGAAACACTACCCCCTCCTCAAAGACTGCACGTCCCGGGCAGTGCAATCCTTGAGTTAGACGAAAACACTTAAAATAAATAAACAAATAAATAAATAAATAAATAAATAATAATAATAATAAGATTTACATAAATAAGAACTAATTACTATTTACATATTTACAAAAAGTGACTTTCATGACCATGGTCTGAAATTCCAGTTTTGAATTTCTAACCACTTTGGCCAAAATAAGGGGCTAGCCGGTTATAGTGTATGACCTTGGGTTTGGCGTGTGGCGATTTTTGTATGCGTACAAAATGCGTACCACGACGTCATTCAGCCTGTTGACGACTGTGTAAGGACCGTCCCAGTTTCTTTGTAATTTTGGCAACAGTCCCTTACGACGTATCGGATTCCACAACCAAACTTTGTCACCTTCGTTGAACTCATGTCCTGTTGCCTTTGTATCGTACCGAGTCTTCATCTTTTCCGTTGCCAGTCCGATTCGGTTCCTCGCTAGACGATGAATCTCCTAAATCCGCGCCTGGAGTTCATCGACATATTCCTCAGGCGATGAAGGAGCATCAGGAGGATGGCCAAACAAAAGATCCGCAGGCAGACGAAGATCACGACCAAAGAGAATTTGAGAAGGGGAGTAACCAGTGGCCTCATGAGTGGCACTCTTGTAGGCAAGCAGGAAAAGAGGTAATTTCTTGTCCCAGTCCTGTTGGTCTCTAGACACCAGGAGAGAGAGGATATTTAAGATTGTACGATTGAACCGCTCCACCATGCCGTCCGATTGAGGATGTAGAGGTGTAGTTCGAGTTTTGTCCATGCCGAGTAGTTCGCACATTTCCTTAAACACAGTTGAATCGAAGTTTCTTCCTTTATCGGAATGGATTTGAAATGGAACTCCGTATCTGGAAACCCATTGTTGAACCAGTATGTCTGCTACGGTTACCGCCTCTAGATTAGGAATGGTATAGGCTTCAGGCCACTTAGTGAAGTAGAGTATGACAACGAGGATGTACAGATGTTCTAGGAAGAGGACCCAGGATGTCTAGAGCAATTCGTTCGAAAGGAGCTCCTACATTATAACGCTGCAATCGTCCACGGGTGCGCCTCTTTGGACCTTTACGTGCTACACAGGTGTCACAAGTTCGACACCAATTCTCTATATCACTGCGAACATTATTCCAGTAAAAACGCTCTCGAACCTTTTGAAGGGTCTTCATTACACCAAAAGGACCTCCTGTGGGACTACCATGAAGTTCTTGAAGGACCATAGAAATTCTCGACTTAGGGAGTAGTAGTTGCCATCTACATGTCTTTCCATCGTCAGACTCCCATTTGCAGTACAAAATACCGTTCTTCAAATGTAGGGAATCACAAAGAGCCCAATAACGTTTAGTCGTAGGATGATAATGGGCGATGTCTTGCCAGCTGGGCTTCCTGTTGGACTCCTCTTTCAGCTCTAGAATTGGCTTAATTTCAGGATCAGCAAGTTGATCTTTACGCAGGCTCTCGTCACTCCGCGGATCTTGCGATGATGTAGACCCAGTTGTAACTTGTCTTACTATAAGACATTTGACATTAAATTTCTTCTCAACCCGGTCGCAGTATCTACAATTCTCTGAGCAGGGTCTTCTTGAGAGAGCATCTGCATTTCCATGTGATGAGCCCTTTCGATGGCGTATCTCCATATCGTACTCTTGAAGCTTTTGTATCCACCTGGCTATCTGGCCTTCAGGGTTCTTAAAATTCAATAGCCAAGTTAGAGAAGCATGATCAGTTCGGATCCGGAATTTTCGACCGTAAAGATAGTGATGAAAGTGGTCTACGGCTTTCACTACAGCAAGAAGCTCTTTTTTTGTTACGCAGTAGTTTCGCTCGGAATTTGAAAAGCACTTGCTGAAATAGGCGATAACACACTCCTGGCCGTCGATTTCCTGGGACAGTACAGCGCCAATGCTTTCGTTGCTTGCATCCGTATCAAGCATAAACTGTTTATCGATTTGAGGATACGACAGAATTGGAGTGGATGTCAAGGCCTCTTTAAGCTTTTCGAAAGCAGCGTCACATTCCTGTGTCCACATAAATTTTTGATTGGCTTCTGTTAATTTATGAAGTGGTCTTGCAATCATCGAGAAGCCTTTGACGAATTTTTTGTAATAGGTGCATAATTCTAGAAAACTTCGAAGCTGGTGAACATCTGTTGGACGATTCCAATTTTTCACGGCCGATATCTTCTCCAGATCAGTCCTAACGCCTTCCGCCGATATGATGTGTCCAAGGTAGGCGACTTCATTACGAAACAAACTGCACTTCGAAGGGCTTAACTTCAAATTAGCTTCCTTTATCTTTTGTAGAACCCGCCTGAGGTTGTTCAGATGTTCATCAAAAGATTTTCCTATGATTATGATATCATCTAAATAAACAAGACATGCTTCATATGACAGCCCCCGGAGAACCGTTTCCATAAGCCGTTCGAAAGTTGCAGGTGCGTTACATAGACCAAAAGGCATTACCTTGAACTGCCATAATCCTTGTCCCGTTGTAAAAGCAGTCTTCTCGAGGTCGATTGGATGGATCTCTACCTGCCAGTAACCACTCTTTAGATCCAGAGTCGAGAACCAACTGTTGCCCTAAAGTGTGTCGAGAGTGTCGTCGATCCTTGGCAGAGGGTAACTATCCTTTTTAGTGACGTCATTCAGTCGGCGGTAGTCTACACAAAATCTTGTAGAACCATCCTTCTTTCTTACTAATACTATGGGAGACGCCCAGGGACTTGTCGATGGTTCTATGACGTCATTTTCTTCCATATCCTTAATTAAATTTTGCACCTCTTCTTGCTTGGCAAAAGGTAATCGTCTAGGGTGTTGTTTAATAGGTGAGTGATCTCCAGTATCAATTCGGTGTTGTGTCATTTTGGTTCGTCCAAAGTCTTCAGATGTTTGGGAGAATAAACTTTGGAATTCCCTAATTAAATTTTCCGCGGCGTCCATCTGTTTTGGATCTAAGTCTGTACTTTGTAACAAATCCTTGACTAAATTATCTGAAGATTTCTCAGAGTGACTGGAATTTTGACTTATGCACGTCACAGGAGCACACGATGCTATCACCTCTCCTTTCTTGATAGTCTTCGTCTTATCACTAATGTTAGCAATTCTGACTGGAATGGTCTTTTTCGAGAGGTCTACTACAGAAGAAGCCACCAATTTTCCTGCTTGTGTACTATTGTCTTCTGGATAATCTATATGGCCAAATCGGTAATTAGTTTCATTTTTAATTTCAGCTGGAACTAAAAATTCTGATTGATGTCTTCTTTGGCTATTACTGTTTGTTTACATTCAATTTCATTATTTAATCCAAAAAGACTTATTTCTTCAAATTTTGAGAGTATTTTGTTATTTTTGAAATCAAGCTTGAAGCCAAACTTCTTCAGAAAATCTAGCCCGATTAAGCAAGGATCTGTTATGTCAGCCACATATGCCGTATGGTAATATTTCGTTCCTCCAAAGTGTATGGTTAAATTGGCCTTTCCATATATGCCAATCTTGTCGCCCGTCACAGTTTGCAGGGTAACGCATAGTGGAGTCCAGATGAGTTTACATTTCAATTTTCGAGCCAAATCTTCTCTTATTATTGTAACATTGGCTCCTGTATCGACAATCATACGGCACTGAATTCCGTTAATAAAGCCTATCACATATAATTCATTATCACCGCCACTCATTTTTGATATCTGGAGGATCTTCAGGTGGGGCTTTTCATTCTCTGGCAACCTCCGCCCCGCGAGATGGCCAAAATTTAGTTTCCCTGCTGACTGTTTGAATTTATCTCACGTTCGTGGATTTTGGGGCAATTTCTTCGGAGATGTCCTGTACCAACGCTTCCCCAGCGCGTGAAATTCTGTCTTCTTGAACTTGTTCTTCCGTATTTTAAAGCTTCAAGTTCTTGATTTATTTTCCTAATTTCTTTCAAGACGTCGTTCTCAGTGTCTGAGCTTTTGTTCACCGTTGCCCCTCGGACTGAATGACGATCTCTTCGGCTGGCTTGTGTAACTGCTTCCAACTTTAAGGCATATAGTAGTGCAGCCTTTAAATCCTGTACATCTGCCATTCGTACCGCTCTCTGCACTTCTGGATCTTTTATTCCGTCTACAAAATATTGCAGTGAGAGCATTTCCCGTACATTTGTTGGACAGTCAATGAATGCTAAATTTGCAAGCCGTTCAATTTCCGAGGCAAAATCTTGAAGGGTTTCACTCGATTTTTGATGGCGACTCTTCATTTGCATTCTCGTATAATCCTTGAAGTATTTTTCGCCGAATCTCATTTCAAGTGCACAACTTAGAGTCTCAAAATTGAGTTGCGTCATATCGGGCAATGTTTGCAGCACGTCGGCGGCTTCTCCTCTTAAAGATGCTGCCCTTTGACAAGCTTTCACCTCGTCACTCCATTTGTTCGCTTCGGCTACAATGGTGAATTGGGTCTTGTAAACTTGCCAGGAACTCTTTCCGTCGTATGTCGACAGCTTGATGTGCACGGGAGAAGCAGGCGGATATCTAAATTCTTCATAATTACCACTGGACGCTGAAAGCTTCTTCTCAAGATCTTGTACTTTTTTATTTAGCTTTTTATCTACTTCAATTAGTTTCTCTTCAATATTACTAACTTCATTCTGAATTTTCTCTTATACATCATCTATTTTTGTTCCCATTTTCTCTTCAACATTACTAACTTCATTCTGAATTTTCTCTTCTACCGAATCTATTCTTCTCTCTACCGATGAGAACTTTTCTTCCAAAGTTTTCTTCATTTCTTCTTGGCTTTTATTAACTTCCTCCATTAATTCTTCCATTCTCCCTTGGCTTCTTTTCATTTCTTCAGTCACATCTTCTTGGACTTTGTTGATTTTATTCGATAATTCTTCTTGGCCTTTGTCAATTTTATTTGTCAACTATTCCATTCTTTCTTCGTTTTTATTCATTTCATCCGCCAACTCTTCTTGGCCTTTATTCATCTTTTCCGCCAGCTCTTCTTGGCCTTTATTCATCTTTTCCGCCAACTCTTCTTGGCCTTTCGTCAATTCTGTCTTTATGCCATTGATAGCATCTAATAGTTCTTTCAGTTGCACGTCCATGCCTCTTGTTTTCGCCATAAGAACCCCACTCCTGACACCAAATGTTGCAGCGTATATGGGGTTCTTTCGATCTTATGGTTAGAGAACTTCAAACTCTTGTCTCTTAGAAAAGTAGAAAATAATTTATTTATAGATCTTCAAAACAACAGAGTCTTCGAAACTCACAAATATTACCAGATATTCAAAAATAATTGCTCAAATCTATCGTACAAGTATAGCTTTAGCCTTCCCAGAGACTCTTTATACAACGTCTCAACACTTAATAACATTCAAAACAACATAAATGAAACTCGCAAATTTGCTAACAAACGCCTTGTTCACTCAATGACTGGCTGGTAAATAATAACCACAGCAGCTCGTATCGGCTCTCCTTATATAGACTCGCAGCATGCGGTGGAAATTTCTACAACCTTCTAGAAAAAACTGGAAAACCACGGAACATTCAATGTATCAGTAGACCTGAGGGGTGGGGGTTACCATAAATAGGGAAGGGTTACCATCGCCAACAATCGCCAAGTTTGTAGCCAACTTGGCGATATATCGCCAAATTTGGCGACCAAAATTAGTCGCCAAAAGTGTCGCCAACTTGGCGATATCTCTAATATTTCGCAAAGCTGCCATAGACATTCACTGAAAATAATAGACAAGTTTGCTTGATAATAGAGACAATGTAACAAAAACTAATATTAGTAAAGGAATGGAGCTTAATAAGATTATTTACATTATTTTACAGTACAAACACTAACTCTTTACAAAATTCGTAACAGTATGTACCGGCCATCTCCTTGGTCCGGATTTTACGGAATATTTTCTAGCCATCTGATCGAAAATGTCCACTTCACGTTTGGTTTCATTACAGAATGTTACAGTTTCTGATGTTTTCTTTTCATTACTTCCAATTGTAACGCTCGAATGATGTGTGCTGAGTACTATAACATTCTTCTGCTTTTTTCCTTATGTACAGTAAGTAGGATACCGGTACTTTCGTGTTTATATATATTCGTGGAATATAGATTGTCTTTTTTTTTTTTTTTTTCAAGCAATCTGGAATTTCTCTTCGAGCTCGATTCACAGTTTCTATAAGACTTGTTGTATATTTTATCAGTTCTTTTGCTAATTCCAGTGAAGTAAAAAAGTTATCCACTGTCACATTATGACCTTTATTTTCCATTAGTTTTAGAGCTACAGATTCGTTTACCGTCAGGTCGAGATTCATTTTTCCCCAAATAAGGAAATGCATTCAACACATATTTTGTTTCTAAATCATTAGCAATCCAGTATTTCTGCCCATACTTGTCTGGTTTTGAAGCCATAAATTGGGTAAATGGGCATCTTGTTTTACTCGGAAATAATTGTTCGTCAAATGTTATGTTATCTCGAGGATTGTAGCTTCGAATACATTTTTCCATAAAACTGTCCCAAACTTCAGAAATCATAGCGAATTTATTTACTTGAAGTCGCTCAGAACGAGTTGATTTTATGTCAAATCTCAAAAAGCGAGATATTTCTGATATCTGTTTCATGTCATTGTTTCCTTACAAAAATCCAAGCCCCAAGAGTCAGACCATAGAGATTGTAATTCAATATTTTTAGCACCGCTTACTCCACGAGCATATAATATTGCGAGATAAGCACATATTTCATCGAAGGACAATGTCCAGCAATCAACTTGCAGAACTCGCATGGCTTCCGTTTCTGTACACTTTCTTATATGATCCAACATAGGTTTATCCACAAAAAGAAGCCAACATCTTATACGCGATTCTTCAAGATTTCGCTTTGCAAAATTTGTAGGGCCGCTTTTTTTACGTAGTATGTTTCTTTCAGAAAATCGACCCGAATGAGAAGTAGCTTTGAATTGTTTCCATTCGTTTCCATCTCGAGCTGTATAAGCGTCTAAATTCATCTGGATACTGTTATCATCCATATCGCATTCATCAGATTCTTCTGATTTATTTTACTGCAATAGAATTTCATTATCAGAATCTAATTCAGAACAAGAAAGATCACCACCATCCGATTCATTTTCGGATAATTCCCTCAAAAGATTGGTGATTTTTTCGGAACTAAGACCTTTTTTTGCGATACATAATGCATGTAAAAAATGCATGTAAAAGTATAAAAACCTCCCAATAATAAAACTTTTCCAAGTGCTTTCAAACATGATAAAAACACAAAGAAAGGAACAAGAGACACTTGGTCGCCTGATTAGGACTATACTATTCCCCCCCTTTTGAGGGGTTGGAAGCATAATAGACCTTCCGTAACGGAAAGAGATAGAAATCAAGTCACACGAACTGAAAAAAAGACAAAATAAACTTTTCTACCAAAAATTGAACCGACTTCAAAAGCTACTGCAAAGTGAAAAATAATTTTTTTACAGATTAGTATTAAGAAATTAAATTAAGAGCGTAGTATTTATCATGCGTATTATTATATTTATGTAGATTAATTTGATTTTTTGAAGTCGGTGCCAGCCAAGCCAAGTTAGATGTAATTTTCCAATAGACACGCATCAAAGTATCTACGAGTTTTTTTTACGATTTAATATTTAGTTAAAGATTTAACTTTATTCTTTTATGATTTGCAATGGATAATTAATTTTAATTTTGAACTTGGCTTGGCTGGCACCGACTTCAAAAAATCAAATTAATCTACATAAATATAATAATACGCATGATAAATACTACGCTCTTAATTTAATTTCTTAATACTAATCTCTAAAAAAATATTTTTCACTTTGCAGTAGCTTTTGAAGTCGGTTCAATTTTTGGTAGAAAAGTTTATTTTTCTCTTTTTAGTTAAAAGTTAACGATTTTTTGAAATTAGTTAATAAAAATTATAATACGGGAAAAATCACTGTAAACCGTACACGTATGTCAGGAGTGGGGTTCGAACCCACGATCTCTTTCAAGAACCAGAAATCAAATCTGCTGTCTTACGCCGCTCAGCCACCTGACTGCACTCCATTCGGCGAGCTTAGTCATCGTCCATGTTACTTTTAGTTTGCGAGAAATCACTAATTTTATTAGTTTTTACTTAAATACTAAAAAAGTACTGAACCAATTTCAATGAAATGGAAGAAGTACCAATGGAAGAGTAGCCTCTTTCATTTAACACAAAAAACAAATTAATCGGTTGAATAGTTTCGGAGTAATCGGTGAACATACATAGAAAAAAAATACATTCGCGCCGAATTGATAACATCCTCTCCTTTTTTGAAGTCCTTAAAAAAATATATAATACGGAAAATTTTTTTGTATACTATACACATATGTCAGGAGTGAGGTTCGAACCGACACTCTCTTTCAAAACCAGAGGCAGATTCTGGTGCCTTAGACCGCTCGGCTGTCCGGACTTCATTCTCTTCAGGGAACTTATTCAATCTCATGTTGCTTTTAGCAAGTCTATTCTCCTTTTTGAGTACTCTTTCACTGATAAAGTATTGAGTTAATAAAAAATTTCTGATACTCTGTGGTAACGGTTAAATACAAAATATTCCTAACAGCATAATTAGTATTTAACTTTTTAAATATATATTTAAAAATTATAATACGGAAAAATTACTGTATACTCGTACGTTAGGAGCGGGGTTTGAACCCACGTTGCCTTTCGAAAACCAGATCTTAAATCTAGCGCCTTAGACCGCTCGGCCATTCTGGCATTGGTAAATTTATTCGACATCCATATTACTACTGATTTGCGAGAAATCACTAATTTTATTAGTTTTTGCCTAATTACTAAAAAAAGTACTGAACCAATCTCTATGAAACGGAAGTGGTACCAATTCGAGAGCAAGCTCTCTCGTTTAAAACCAAAATCAAGATAATTGGTTGGATAGTTTCGGAGTAATCGGTGAACATACATAAAAAAAAAAAAAATACATACGCGTCGAATTGATAACCTCCTCTCCTTTTTGGAAGTCGGTTAATAAAGTATTTCTTTTCATATTTTGCTTGGTGTTGAAATGACACCTGCGGACGTTCTAGGTGAATTTAGTTACAACTTTTTAAAAAATAGAATCACATAATAAAAATTTCAACAGTCTGTTTATTACGTAAATTGATTAAAAGTCCATAAATTTATAGAGTATAGATAAAAAAAAATGGGATAGAGAGATAAGGCTCAATTTGGTTTAGTGTCGAAATGACACTAACGGACGTTCTAGTGTTAAATATATATGTATAGATCCAGATTTGTTAGATTATGACTTAATATGTATGCACTTTGAAATTCTGATTTGCTTTGCATTAAATAATATTTTTTTATTTAAAAATGTATCTGTACCATTTAAATTAATTTATTAATATTATAATTACTATTCCACGATTGACAATTAAAATTCAACTTAAATTCAACTAATTCGTAAATAATAATTACACATTCGTTAAAACTCTTAGAAAAATAAGGTATATATTACCAAAAGAAAATTTGCTTAGTAACGTTTTTATAATTCATGCAATATTTTATTATTTTGATGAAATTCAATTAAAATCTTTAAAGATTAATTAAAATTTCAAATACATTTGCAGTTGAAAATACCAAAAACAATCTTAACGAATTTAATATGTTGATTGGTTAAATTTCTACAATGACGTATATTGTCATGTTTAATAATTTTAAGATAAGATGAAAGATTTCAAAGCTAATTCATATTGTATATAATAAAATTATATCACGTAAGTAATTGTTTACTTATATAATATGTACACTAGTTTATAAGCTGTGTATACCGAAGCATCTACTGTTATGTATGAATAAATAAAGATTTCTAGTTTGTAATTAAGATGAGAGAAGCGAATCCTCTACTAGGCCACTCAAATTACATTTTGTCGTACACTTTACAAAAAAACTATTCAATATTTTAACTTCAAATTAAACACAAAAACAAACTATGATCTGTAGATTTGCACAATATAATTTTTTTTACAGTAAAACGTTAAAAAATGTTATTTGAATTAATTTATTTTACATGCATTTCCAATACGGACGCATTTTAGCAAATAAATAAAAAACTGAAACGCGTATATTTTCAGAAAAAAATATAAATCATGGAGTAAGTAATTATAGATAGAATCATGATTAATTTAATAAATAAAACATGTTTTCATTATTCCGCAAAATCGTTTGCACAGATGACACTTAAACATTTTAAAAGAATTGTATCATGGATTTTTTATTTTTTTTGTAAAGTGGCAACAAAAGAATTGTAAACAAATAAAATTAATTGTTAAATTTGTTATATAAATGAAAAATTAAAAGAACTGCGTAGAGTTGTTGCCTCGATTCAAGCTGTTTATAAATGTACTAAAGCAAAGTTGGCCGATTCAGAAACGACAAATGGACTCTATCCATTTCTTACTTTACCATTTGGATCTAAAATAAAGTTACGTTCTTATTTGTGGACCGAAAAAGATTTAGTATACGGGATTTTAGACTTTTTTGCCCGTTTTAAAGAAAATCGCAAGCCACCGACCAGATATCGCGACTAATCATGGATAAATTTGAATACTACAGTAATTTAAAATATAAGAATTGGTGCGTACTAATTCCCTCAATAATTAAATTCTGGAAAATTGGAAGCATAAATTGCTCAAGGAAAGAATTTCTTCTGCAGTTAGCTTTTGCTGTTACAATTCATAAATCCGAGGGTTTAACATTAGTTGAAGCAGTTGTAGATATTGAGGATATATAGACACCAGTTGGCTTAAAAACGTACGTAATGTTGTCGAGAGTGAAAATCCTTCAAAATTAAGCATTCAATAGAAATTTTCCTTATGAAAAATTCCACAGTATCAAAAATTCTCGTATGTTAACATGTATAAAAACGAAGAAATTAGAATAAAAAGTTTTACAGTTAAAAATTCATAGTATCAACAATAGCAGATTTCAAATGTTTTTCCAGAAAATAGGATTTTGAAGAAGTAACTTTCTTCAAGCTCCCTTCAAATATATTATTCTAAAATAGCTATCAAAGATTATTTGATGTTAATTACAAAGATTGGAAACATGCATATTTCAAACAACTTAAAAAAAAAAAAAAACACCAGTGGCTACTGGAAATAGTAAAAACATATTTAAAAGAGCTTTTAGTTGAAAATTTAAAAATATTTTGTTAAAGTTTTCTTCGAAAATATTTTATTATGCCAGTCTTACAACATAAATAAAAAATTAAAATGCTCCAAAACATAAAATAACGTTTTTGTTTAATAGAGATGCAAGAATTATATTAAAAAATATTGTTATTTTCAAATATCTGTTTTGCAATATAATGCTTTGCGAATCCAAACAAAGCACGGCTTTTGCTAGTATAACATTATTTTATCGTTTGCTTTTTCAGAATATTATCAGATTTAATACAAAATTTTTAACAGAAAGAACAACTTATTTTAGTTGTATATATATATTTCGGAATTGCTATATTCCAACACATACAAATGCATGTATGATAAAACCACTGTTTTTCGTTATTTTAGAATCTGCACAGAAAAACATCTGTTTCATAAAGAGCTATTTCTTTTAAAAGTAATCATCATTAGAAAAAAGATGTATCTCTTCATTTCATAAAATAATATTCTGATTTTGCGAGTTCTATTTACTATATACCGATGTCTATACTCTCAATGTCAGTGAATAACTTGTATTGCCGAAAGCCTGTTTAAAGACGGTTCTATGATGATCAGTGTTGGTTATGAGCGCGTTCACTGAGCGTAAGTTCACGAACTCAGTTCGTTTTCTGTCAGCTTTGAACTGAACTTAGTTCAGATTTTGGTAAACGAACGTAAATTGAACTAAGTTAAAAAAAATCCGCGAGTTTGAACGAAATTTACAGTTCAAACTCATTTTTTTAATAATTTATTTAAAAATTTTTGAGCATATAAGAAAACGCTTTTTTCCATTCTAATACCATTTAGAGGCGTAGGACTCAGAACAAGTCGAGTCTGATCATCAGTTCTTTCTGGATAGTGCCCATATTTTGCTTTCTTTAAAGGCACGTGCCAGGCCGGATAGGGCTTAATTCTAGGCTGTGCTTTATATTTCCCAGAAGAGTGCACTGACCGAAATTTTCAGGTATGGTCACAATCCTGCTCTTATGAAACTTATAGACACACCCCTCTCTGATTACTGCAAAAAACTTTTTAAGTAACAACCTCTTTCGGTCAACAATTTTTTTCCTGTAAATACATAAATTTTTAAACTACCATTATTGTACAAATAAAATTTCTTTTAAAAAATAATACATATTACGTTTCTAGGAGGGGCGTACAGTGCTGTAAAATCTGCTATATGAATCTGAGTATCACGAAATCCTCTTTTAAAAGGAAAACTTTCTTGATCTGTGCAAGATGGATATTATAATACAGAGACGACAGACCTATCAAGAAAGGGATGTAACTTTACCGATTTTGATTGCGTCTTAGAAGGTTTTTCGATATAGAATTTTTTACATATTTAAGTCTTCAATCCGTGTAAATGAATTAATGGTATTAAATAATAATTCAGATATGTACATGTAAATACAAATCCATTAAAATTTCAATGTAGTTTTCAATAGGAAATATAGAAAGAAATATAGTAGAAACATTATTTTGAAACGAAGGTCCCTGTAAAATTATTTCCATGGTAGAGGTTTTACATGGGCCGAAATTTCAAAACCCGGGATAGGCCCACAAAAAAAATTATTGGCCCAGTCCGGTGTATAATGAAAACTTTTGCCCGAGCCCGGTTCTGCCTGTAGTAAAAAAAAATTATTGGCACAATCCAGTAAGTTATTACAGCTAAAATCCCGCCTCTGACTTAAGAAAATTCTACAAAACATTTATTTTTACGTCGATGTTGTTAAACATTTGTCTCGTATAAGCCGTTCTAGCCAAAAATACTTATCTTTGCTTTTTATTGTAGCATTTATAGTTTTCATCTTTATAGAAGTTCGTGCATTCTTTTTTAAAAAATAAATCATTATTTGTTATACGTAAATTCTCCAAGAAAAGGCCCGAGTTCGTCACGGAAAAAATAGTAACGAGGCCAACCCTTCCCGAGATTTCAGAAAAAAAAGCATGTGCCGGGCCGCGGGTCTTCCATGGGGTATTTACAAAGCAAATCTTTAATATTTTTGTTTTCTTGGTGTTTTTTTCTGCCACTTATGACAAGTAAATTTTATGCTATATGTCAATATACACTGCTCAAAACAATTAAAGGATATTTGAAATTTTATATAAAATAAAGATATAAACGAAATTTTTTTGCCAAAAATAGAAGAAGAGAAACACAAATGCAAATTTTTCCGTGGAGTATGCAAATTTTGAGTTCGACGTTAAAAAACTCGCTTCAGCGGCAGCGAATGAAATTTGACATTCAACTGGATAAAAGAGAATGAAGACAAGGATGATCGGCATGCAGTGATTGCTTTGTTTCGATGAGTACAATGTCTCAGTGAAGTCATTTGACAGATTCAGAAGCTTGGAGAATTGTTGGTAGGTTAGAAGGGGACCAAACTCAAGCCGAAGCCATTGGAGTGTCACAAAGTGTCATTTCCAGGATCTGGAACCGTTTTTTGGAGAGTGGATGTGCAGGCCGAAAACCAGGGCAAGGTCGTAGACGGACAACAACGCCCAATGAAGATCGGTATTTAGCGTTAACAGCTCGGAGACACCGAAATATGAACGCTACTCTTCTCCAACAACGCCTTTGCTCGGCTACAGGCACCATGATTTCAACTCAGACTGTCTGGAACCGGCTCCATGCTGTAGGTCTGTATGCTCGCCGACCGATGGTATGTGTTAGATTAACATCAAGGCATCGTCGCGACCGCAGGGAGTGGGCAACCGAGAATGTCAACTGGAGGAGAAATGAATGGAGCAATATTCTGTTTTGTGACGAGTCCCGTTTTTCTGTGCATCCGGATAATAGGCGTATTTTCATCTGGAGGGACCGTGGCAGTAGGAATAATCCTGCGTTCGTGCACGAAAGTGTCAGAATTGGCGGTGGAGGAGTATTGGTGTATGGTGGCATCTCTATTGACGGGCGCACTGATCTCTACGATGGTGGTTCAATAAGTACCCGTGTTTGAAGACAAAGGACGTTTCTCAGGGAAGTTGCT
This sequence comes from Maratus speculifer, assembly GCA_964019185.1. Taxonomy (NCBI): domain Eukaryota; kingdom Metazoa; phylum Arthropoda; class Arachnida; order Araneae; family Salticidae; genus Maratus; species Maratus speculifer. The sequence continues at coordinate 422,259,636 of OZ025290.1, read as the reverse complement.
GTTATCATCGTGTGCTGTAATCTATAAAACGACATCTATAAAAATTTCAGACTGATTGATACGTCAGTTTGGATTTGGCAGCCATTCGAGTAAGACGTGTTTCGTGATTTTCGCTAAGATGGATATCGTTCGGTAATCCGCTTTTTGTTTTTGGATGGAAAAAATGCGAGGAGATAAAAGCAAAGTTGGATGCTGTTTATGAGGACACGTCGCCATCTATGACCACAGTTAGATATTGGTTCAACGAATTTAAACGTGGGCGAATTTCCGTTTTCGATGATGAGCGACCAGATGTGGTTACCGAGAAAATCATTGAAAAAGTCCATTACATGATTCTCGCTGATCGACGAACGAAGGTGCACGATGTAGCAGAGGCCGTAGGCGTGTCAACCGGAACGGAAATTCATATTTTGCATGACAAGTTGGGGATGAAAAAATTTTCGGCCCGATGTGTGCCGCGTTCACGATAACGCACCAGCACATTCTTCTGGAGTTGTCGCCGCCAAACTGCATGAATTGCTTTATGAATTGCTGCTGCACCCCCTTATTCACCCGATCTGACACCCTGTGACTTTTTCTTGTTCCCTAACATGCAGAAATGGCTCGCGGAAAAAAATTTAGCTCAAACGAGGAAGTCAGAGGCGTATTTTGCAGAGTTCGACAAATCCTATTTTTGGAGGGGTTAGAAAAATGGCCGGAACGTTGGGAGAAGTGTATCTTTCTAAAAAGGGACTATGTTGAAAAATAAAAAAAAAATTGAAAAAAAACGGTGTCTTCATTTCTAACACGGGTACTTATTGAACCGCCCTCGTACATCATTCGAGATGGAGCTCTGACTGATCGCCGATACAGGGATGAGATCCTCAGACCTATTATAGTCTCTTACACTGCAGCAATCAGATATAACTTCATTTTAAAGGACGATAACTGCAGGCCACATCGTGCAAACCTAGTGGAATATTTTTTTTTCGAGGAAGGTATTTTACGAATGGAAAGGCCAGCGTGTTCTCCAGACATGAATCCAATCGAGCACGTTTGGCACGCTCTAGGAAGACGAGTTTCTGGCCGCCAACAACCCCCACAAACTCTCCAAGAACTGGAAAGAGAAATTCTGGAAGAGTGGGGCAGAATACCCCCAACTCGTCATTAATAGCCCCATTGAGCCCATGATTCAAAAGTGTTCAACGTTGCTGGCCGCCCGTGGAAACCATACTCCCTATTGAAAATGATTTTCTTTGAAGAAAACACCTTTTCTTCTTCTTTTTTTCTCCTATGCACAAATTGTGTTTTTTTTTCCTTTTGTACACAAATGCGCAATAAAATGCATTTTTTTCTGCTAAACATGTGTAATTTATTCTCATATAACCTACTACGTCTGTCGACCATGTATCAATCAGCTAAAAAGTTTTCCAGATACAAAATCCACCTAAAACTGCAATATCCTTTAATTGTTTTGAGCAGTGTATATAGGGGGGAGCGGGGTGAATTGGGACATTTGGAAAAATGGGACAGTAGGTTTTTCTCTTTATGTATCATTCTAAATAATTCATCAATAACTCTCAAGAGGAAGCAATTGTAGCCTAATCATCAGTTGAAATTTTTTTTTTGTTCCGTATAAGCTTGCATTTGTTGAAAGGAAAAGATTATTTGAAGAAACAAAAGTAAATTTACTGCAAATACTTTTTATACTTTTTTGTAAATTAAAGACTTGTGTATGTATACATGTAATAGTTTCCCTATTTATGGAACATTGTGCTGTATATTATTTATAATTTAAACTAATTTATGTTCACTAATGTCAACTAATTTATGTACCTAGTGTTTATATTCTAGTGTTTATATTCTCCGACTTTTGCAATTTTTTTCATTGAGGCAATGATAGGTTTTGAGATAACTTACTCCTCCCACCCTCTCCCAATCACCGTTCCGAGAGAGCAAGGACACACAAATTAAAAAAAATCTGAATCTAGTGTTTATATTTTTAAATTACCCATGTGTGTCATTATCAGACTTATTATCTAAATATGCGATTTGTAAAAAGCTGCACTATATTTCCTGTGCGCTTTTTTCCATCATTCATATTTATCATAAGATATTCACGGATCACATTGTTATTTATACAAGATAAGAGGTTGAAAACAATTAGATATTTAAGATTTAATCTATGATTCGGCCAACATGCTTGTATAAAGTTAAATAGTAATAATAATTCAAAAATAGATAATATGCTGTATGTATAAATGTACACACTAAAGTAAACTCTGTCTAAATCAGAATAGATTGGGAGTGAAAAAAAATTACGTAGTAGATAATATTTTGCCTCCGACAAATTTTACTCTACGTCTATGGATTCGTAGGAACTGGAAAGTCTTTCAGAGTTAGGCAGATTTCCGTCTTGTACAAACTCCGCTTTTCAAAGAGTTTTCTGTACTTTTATTCATAGGAATGGCCCCAGGAGTATGCGAAGTGTGAGGCATCACGTTGCGACAAGCCGCCAACCGAATTTAAGGATGTATTCCAATCCAAACTGCTTTTTTCTGATTTATTTTTAAATTCATATTTGCTCTCAAACATATCAAACTGACAAATTCTCTTATTTAGAAACAACACAAATACTTATTTGTACATTAAAATAATCAATAAAAACTAATAATATAATTCTAATCCACAATCACCCTTTTGTATAAATGAAAAAGCATAAAAAACAAAATAAAGATAAATTTATAGTACTATTGAACGATCGAAAATATATCTTACATGTCCGTTAGATTTAAACTTAATTTTTCTTTCCTTTTATATACAATTCTTTCATGAAAATTTATTTCTTTAAGAAAAAACATGCAAACACATCATGCAGATGTGATGAATAAAAAAATGCATTGAATTAGAGGGAAGAAAATTTCTGGCGAGTCCGACAGTTTTTCTTTTGGTCTGGTAACAAATTCAAAATTTGGCCATAGCTGCTCCGACCACAACTCTGCTCGTTAAAAAAAATACCAAGCCCGGTATAAAATTTTAAACTTTGGCACAGCCTGCACAAAACATTAATTGGCTTGGCTAGGCACGACCAAGCAAGATATGGCTGAAAATAAGTTTTTATGCCTATAAGGATAAAAGGGATTTGTTTGAGAAGTCCTCGTTAAAAATATTCATTATATCTTTTTTATAACATACGTATATATTTTCCAGTTTAAAAAAATGTTCTGGTATGTGATATTTATTTTTAAAATGCATGTGATTATATTATGTGTAAATATCGCAGTTACCATTCATATCGATAATTTACATTCGCATTCTATGGCTTGGAGATTAAAAAAATAAAAAAAAATCTTTGCAATAAAATCTTCTAAGAAGGATTTGTATAGAAAAGAAGAAAATTCCTTCATGGGCTTATTTTGATGAGCAAGTTCTGTTATAAATGTATCACATTTTTATCACAATTACTGTTTTCCCCATTTTACATACATCAACATTTGATTTTCTTTTGGTAAACACGGGAGTCTATCATAAGCAGGTTTTTTTTTTGTACGGTTTTACCGTATTTTATTTTTATTCCCTAAAAATGCATCTACTCATCTCAAAAAAATAAATATATCAATTTTAATCGTAAAATAATGGCAATTTAAAAATATAAGCATTTTTTGAAAAAAACATGGGCGGTTAAATTTTGCACATATATTTTAGGAAAGGCAATTCCGGGCAGTCCAATGATTTTCATATGAGCTGAGACTTTTTGTGCCTGTTCAAAACTCAAGAAGAATTCAGTCCCGGCCCATCTGAGTCCGTAGTTCGTACCTCCAGAAAAAAGGAAAAATACTCAAACCAAGCTCGAAGTCCCAAACCGCGATCTAAATCGCGATCCACTGTCGCGAAGGAAAATTAGATCGGGCCCTTACATCGAGGACCCTCAGATTGAATAACCAAAAGATTAGTGCACAAAATTTCGTAAATTTAGACAATAAACTTCTAACATAGTTAAAAAAAAGGTGAACTTTTCAGTGAACTTCGTTCACTTTTATAAATGAGTTTGATTTGAGTGAGTTCATTTTAAAATTTTTGAATTTGAACAAGAACATGACTCACTTTTGAAAAATTGAACGTGATTTTGAATTAGTTCGTTATTTTTGTAAGCGTGCAAAATACTGTTGATTATGTGCTGCGTCGATTGGGAACAGACTTGGAATGATTGCGAATTGGTCGTTTGGAAGATGGATTCTGCTTCGTTTAGAAATATATTATCGATTGTGGCAATGTGGCTGAGTTGAGGATGTGTGTTTTATTCAACGAACATACCCTTTGTATATTTTACTATGTTACAAGTGAGGCATTGATTTATTAATTTGGCGTAGGGTCAGGTGGGGGAAGCATGTGAAATTTAGCAATCGAGTATTTTAACATTTGATTTTTGCTATTCACTGCTTCCTAAACCCACTGTCACTTATACATTTTTTACATACATATTTGAATGGTCGGCTGCTTTTTGAAATAAAACTCATCGCTGATGAGACTGCAACCTGTTTCTTTTGTTTTTTTTTCTTGTTGAATTTTTAACTTTTAAGAGTTTCTGTTTTGTCAGCTAGTTAAGGATAAATAAATTCATTAAATGGATTATATATATATGTATATATATTAATCTATAAGAAATGATACTTCAGAAAAAATCTGCATTTATATATATATATATATTATTTTATTACATCATTTTAATTTTTTTAAACTTTATAATGTTTAGGGATATTCACATAAAATAATTTTGATTTATTAAAAAAAAAACAGAGAGCTTATCGAAGATTATTTAACACATATTAAAAATTCCTTTGTTTGCAGTGTAATGTGATGCCACAATACCGATTTAACATAATTTCAGGCAAAAAGTAAATAACTATTTTTTTAAAGCAATGTACTCCAAAAAATAGTTCTATATATGTTTTTAAAAAATACTCTCAATAATGAAACTATATATAATAACAGAAACATTTGCTACATTTTACAGGTAAGTCATTAGGAACACGTTATTGTTTGTAATAGCAGTAATTATCCGTTTTTGTATATATTCTAAAGTATTGTATGTTTTTAAACTCATTTTTCTTATCCCAAGGCATTTTGTTTTGTAAAAAAATATTTTGCCACAATACACACATTTAACTAAGATCATTATTCCACAATCGTACCATAACATAAAGGTTCTGTGTGTATTGTGATCTCTCTCTCTCTCTCTCTCTCTCTTTTTTTTTTTTTTTTTTTTTTTTTTTTTTTTTTTTTTTTTACACTGAAACATTTTATATTGTCGTAAAAAAGAAAAAAATGAAACTTATTAACTTGTAAATAACGCTATTATTCCAAAGTGAAAACTTTAATTTAATTAAAGCCAATTTCATTAATAAAAACAAAACTATATTAAAACATAAAAAAGACAGTATTAACCAGAAAGAAATTTAATCAAATTTTAATAGTCGTTTGCTTAAGTCTTCGAAAATGATATTAATTTTTGAGATATTAAAGAAATGTACCTGGAAATTAATTAAAATTTCAAAGACGATATTAACTTTATTGAAAATAAAAATGTTTATCCTTCTTTATTAGTCTCCAATGGGCTATTTCTGCAGTGAAATATGTTGTCATGTTTAACAAATAGAGAAAGAATTTATCTATTTGAAGAAAATAAGAGTTACATGTTTAATATAAATAAATGGAGATTTCAATAAGCATTTATTTTTACACAGCAAATAACAAGATATTTTTCGCATTTATGAGTAAAGTTTTAATTTTGAATCGTTATACAACACTGCAGCAGTTTGCAGGTCTTTCGTGGTCATTTAAATGTAATATTCTATGTTAAGATTAATACTTCTAGGAGAATAATTTGTGCAAAATATATCAAAAGTATTTTACACATGTATTCACCGTATGTTTTACAGCATCATGTGATGAAATATAAAAACAAATTTATTGACAGTGTTTTTTTTTTTTTTTTTTTTTTTTTTTTTTTTTTTTTTTTTTACAACATAGGTTACCTAATGACGTAACTTTAACATTGTCCATAAGAAAATAGTTTTGAATGTATTTGCTCAAAATGGGACGGAATTTTTATCATTAACTGCATTTCGCGTAAATCAATGAATTCAATAATAACTATCAATATTGGATGACATTTTCTGCAAATCATTAGAAAAATTCTTAACTTTTTAATTACTTGCTTTAAAATTATTGAAATTGAGACAAATTTCCATATTGCAGAAGGAATTTCTTTTCCTTTAAAGCGATAGATGATGGTAAGTTAAGTGGTAAGTTTAAGTTTTAATTTACAAGTAATTATGCTTGTTTTTCTAATAAATTTATCTAGGGTAGAGGAGAGAGGCTTATGTATTATGGTTTTTTCTTCTAATAACAATATTTTTATTTGCAAGGAGGACATTTTTCATATTTTTTTCAAATAAAACTTTATAAAAGTAACCATAAATGGAAAGCAGTTTTTTTTTTGTTATTTTTAAGTTATCATAGCACAAACCTTGAAAATTGCGTATTTTAAAACGCCAGTTAGTATATTTTTATGTTTTGTGTGGTAAATAAAAACAGACATTTGATATTGAAATTCAATGTCATGGTTTATGATATAATTTCTTATTTTTCTTTTCATTTTCAAGGAAAAAAAAGAACGATGACAAAACGTCGTCGCCTATGATAATTTCTACTTTGAGGAATAGTCCTTGTTGCTCTTGTTAATTTGTGCATAACAATGTAACTTTCACAAGTTTTACAGAAATTCTTTCGTGACCTAACTTACTGTAATAAAAATTTTAAGACACATTATTATCTTGTTGTAAATGTGATAATATCAAATAACAAAGGCAAAAGATTCAGTTATGCGAGAATACAATGTACACTTTATGCTGTGATTGACAGTTGATATGGCATCATCGATAATTTGAGCACTTAGATTTTCCAAAATTTTCGTGATATTTTAATATTTTATACAAAACAATATACATATCGTTCATTTTACAATGTAGAGTTTTGTTTTTCCTAAAAATTATTCGAGTAAACCTACGTTTAGTTAAGATGAAGCACCGTATATTTGTGATTAAACACGTGATATGCGATTCTGTTATTAAACAACGAGGTGTAAGCAGTTGAATTTGACGAATGGAAATGTTTAAAATAACTAAGTGCAATTATAAAAAAAAAGAAATCTCAAAAATATATACATCAATTTTCTCAATATTATATTACTGTTATTAACTCTTAAAACAAAAAATTGTTTTAAACTAAAATTTAATTTCAACATTTCACATTGTTGGGAAAAAAATGTTTTTTCTATACATCATCAGAACTATCCAAATTGCAAAGATAATGAATTAAGTTTTTAATCGAGGCTTTGATTTCTTGTGTTACATAATAAAAAATTGTACAAAAAGTGTGTGTCTATGATATAATTAAAATTTTCGTTTTCGGCGAAATCTAAGAAACGCATATTTTCACAGCCGCAAAATATACATGCATATTTTTTCTAGCCATTGTGATGTAGAATCACATATAGTTTTCTTAAATTTACATTTTTCTAAATTACCGTTAAAACTAATCTTTAATTAAATATCTATTTTATCTTAACGTTTCATTTCGATCCCACAATATCTGTCATTCAAAAGAAAAGAAAGAAAAACATTTAACATCTGCTTTATCATTAAAACGGTTCTCAGATAAACAGATTTCCTTTAGATGATTATTCACCCTTGCTAGAAATAAATAAAAACGGAATAAATATATACTTTGCTTGCGGTCAGTAAAATCACTTTTCTCTCTGCTTAATTGTGATCCAAACTTATTCGTTACATAATAATCTTTCTAATAATCTTGCATCATAATAATCTTGCATGCGGCATCATTGTGTCTTTCATATGTTTTCCCAAGGTCTCTTAAAAATGTGCGTTCAAGCACCATCCCTAACTATTTCTGTAAGGAATGATTTAATTTTTATAACTCTACTTCAAATAAACAAAGTTCTTAAAAAGCATCTAGTTTCTTAAAAAAAATTATCACTGCCTGAACTCTAACGAGTACATTTAAAAAGGAAACTGGTCAATATTCTTTAAAATACAGATCTATACCATATAAATTTAAAAAGTGCAAAGTATGTAACGGGCTGCTTATCACTGTTTTGTTCCCAGGCTTGAAGTATTTCTATAACCCTAAAATATATTCGCTAGAGTGGGAAAATTTCTGAATTGCTAACCGCAGAAGCCCTATCTCATCCTGTGTGCGAGGTCTACTAATTTCTGTCGCCAAAATCTTTGTATGAAAAACTTCTTCTACCTTATTGGTGATAAACGATATAATATGACTGTATATTGGCACTTTACTGGTAATCACCGATCTGCAAACATGTAGCTTGCTCGAGCTCAGATAATTCCCCCTATGCGTGGGACTTGCTTGTCTTAACTCTCTCGTTAATAAATGGAGTGTTTTAATTTCTAAGTTACACTTCTGGAGTTTATTTGTGTGCGATCTTTACTTTCGGTAAGTCACCCGGGCCGGTGATCTTCACCACAGCCATGTTCTTTATATTAAAAATATTTTAACGTGCAATAGGTTATTAATAAATACAGTACCAAACGGGATGTCACGTTTCCTACTTACTATTTATATTGTAATATATACAGTCGAGTCTCTATGTAACGAAATCCATCGTTAAGTCAAAAAATTCGTCACAAAGAAAAATTCGTTGAACAGAGAACAGCAATAAAATTTTTATTAACTGTTAAAATTTTGAAACATGATTGTTTTTGAAATGTTTAATGGGATTTTTCCAGACTTTTAGCCATTTCCTTTTTTCTAGTATCTTATTGATTATTTTCAAAATTATTACTTTATCAGAGAGAGTTATGCTTATCGCAGAAGCGATTTTATGCAGATGCAGTTGGCGATAACACCATCATCGATGACATTTAGTAACAATTCTTCATTCAAATAGTTTTCACAACAAAAAATCCTCCGAGTTACCAAATACAACAAGCATCCACTCTAAACTATAAAGACAGTGAGAGATAATTTAGGTACATGAAATCCTGCTTATAAAGACCTTTTCTGTAAAACCCCCCTTAACCCTTCCTTATTCCTGCCTCACTATCTAAACCAGAAACGAACATAATTTTCAAGACGACAATGAAATAGTTTTTTTTTCTTTTAAAATGCTTTGTGATAATTGCAAATCTCCCCAGTAGCAATTATGTTTCAATCTTTTCCAAGAACACATGCTCATCTTCGCTAAAACAAAGTCAAGTGTAACCATGCAAAAAGGATGTTTTTATTGAGAGAGAGGTGGCGAATGGTTTTATTTTGGACATAATGAATAATGTAGATCAATGTAGCTATGAAATATACATCAGAAATGGACGAAAAAAAGTTATTCTACAAATTATTTGAAGGGTTTTCTGAACACATAAAAAACATTTTTGAAAAACATTCTCTAAATGGAGATATATATTTCGCTATATGGAGATTATTTTTAAAGTAATCATGAAAAAAATGACCGTTCCTACAAAACAAATGGTTAAAAAGAAAAATTCGTTGGATAGAGTTTCGTTAAAGAGAAACTCGACTGTATTTCATTTTTAATATTACATTATCTTCCTCCACTGAAGACCTTCGAGATCAATGTACCAATATCAATATCAACAGAATAAAAAAATACAAAAATACAACCGTTTTATGGACAAAAATGCGTTATTTTAAATCTTGTTGACATTTTTTGTTCAAAAGTTTTTTAATTGTTGTTGTGAATAGTAATAAGATAATGGCATCTATAGGGGATTCCTATCATTTACTCTTCTACCATCAACAATAAATATAAACCGGTTGCCATCGATGTAAGGAGGTTCCATTAATCAACTTTTAAAATTGAAATTGAAATATAAAAATGGAATTATTTTAATGGTTAGCGAGTACTGAAAAATCTACAAATAAAGTGCTTTTATTAAAAAAAGGGGAGTTCAGTAGAAAATTTAGGCTTAAAAATCTAAGTAAAAACACAAAAAATAACCTCGTCTTTTTAAATATATAATTTTTCATCCTCTTGATACCTTTTATCACACTTCTATATATGCCGATTGAACTTTAGAATACACTGTGTGTATTACTAATGGAAACTTTTAAGTATTATTAAAGACTAAGAATCCTTTTCCTAAAAAAAAACGAAGACTGTGAAAAAAATAATAGTTACAAGGCAAAACCGAAAGAAATGGCTATCATATGTTAAAAGTTATTTTTGACTAAATACAATAAAGTTAAATTTCGAAGTGAGAAAAGAAAACGAATTTTATAAAATAATAAAATCAATCAGCTTTTGTTTCAATTGTTCTTTAAAGTATAAGTATAAGGTCAAAGTAAACTGTTATTAAGAAATATATTTCGGGATTGAAAAACACCATTATTTTTTTTGGGAAAATAATAGCTAAAGACATAGTTTTATCTTCTGAAGTAGAAAGAGATGGTGAAATATGTAACGTTCTTTTCGATAAATAACTTAAAACATTTCAAGATATATATATATATATATATATATATATATATATATATATATATATATGAGAGAGAGCGAAATGAAATAGATTATTAATTTCAAATTTACTGTTTTATACATTTTATTTGGCTATATATATATATATATATATATATATATACACAAATGGAGGACTCTTTCAACTAAATAATTTTATAAACTGTTTTTATTCTACAAAAATTCGCTGTATACATCACAATGACTGTAATTATAATATAAAAATTATTGAATTATGTATGTCTCATTATATAATATTTTATTAAATATTTTTTTCTGTCTTAAATTTGTGACCATTTATGTAAATCCCGTTTAACACAGTTTTTCGCAGATCCAAGGTGAGTCTTGTCCACATTTACTCGGATAACCTCTCCTATACTCTACTTTCTCTCTCAGAAATGTTTTCCCAAGTTCATGAAAATATACCTTGAAGTTTTGCTACTGGTTTATATCCGAAAATAGAAATATTTTCGTTCTAGGACATAAAATTTCCGTAATGTGAAAACTGGAGTTTTAAGAAATATTTATGTCGTTCGTTCTTCCATATATTTACTCGATTTTGAATTCGTAAACCACGCGTTTCGATAGGGCCATCTTAACAACTGAGGCAGCTAGCACATGGCGAAAGGAGAATTAAAGTATGGCATTTCATAAAACGAGGGTATTTGCAAGGCTTCTTAAATTTCTTTTTCGAACAGCTCAGAAATTTAACCTAGGAGGATGCACCGGGCCTAATAGACCCAGTCTGCGAATGGTTTATTTTTTTGCCTTCACATTTTTTTTAAAGGTAATCTTCAACTTATTTTATTGCAGAATTTTTAACATTTCTCTCCGATTAAATAAGGTGATGATTATTATTTGTATTTATTGGTGATAAAGTAAAAACCATTCACACACTGGGCAAGCGCGCGTTCTCTCGAGTTAAATTTGACTGTAGGGATATTTCGCCGTTATGAGAAATTGATTGTTATCATTTATAGAAATTAAAAGTTAAATATATATTACATATTAGACATTATTAGACATATTAGACATATTAGACATTTATAAGATATAATTTGGTTCTTAGACGTTAAAGATGAACATTATACTTTAATTAAATTCAAGAAGTATTTTTTTTCATTGAATAAAATTTATTTTTATTTTAACCTGATTGAACTACTAGTATATGTCTTTTTAAATGTGTTGCGCTAATAAAGAGCAATCTTTTTGTTCAATCGCGAACGCAGTTATCTTTTGTATTCCTTGTTTCTTTGAAGTTTGCTGATTTTTGACGCCATTGTTAGTGCTTTTTAATTTGCCCATTTTTGACGCCATTTTTTTGTGCGCGTGCAAACAACAATATATCTCTTTATTGGCGCATTAGTGCAACTTGTGCTGCGGTAGCGTTAATAAGTTAGTGCATACAAAATCTTTTTTTTATGTCTCTGTGTATTATATTTTTTCTTATTATTTATTTTTTTGTTATCTTTTTTTCTGTTATTTGCTACTTTTATTTTAATTTTATTTATTCAATTTATTTGTATTACTCTTTTCTTATTTTTTTTGCATCATTGTGACCTACATTCAAACAGCTTTTTCCACCTGTCGTACTCTTTGGAAGCTGTCTAAATTTAATATATATATATATATTGCTCTAACGTATGTGGCACAAAAATCACGACTATTTGTTAATTGTTTAATGGCAATATCCAAATGAAACACATCTTATGGGTAACTATGCAAAATTCCTTTGGTAATATTTATGCTGTGGTAAATTGGATTTATTTATGTTTTGTTTCTTCGCTGGAATTATCGAGCATCAAAATATCATTATTTTTATTTTTTCTGTTCTTTTTACTTAAAAAAGAATAAATAAATGTCATAAATTTAAAACTTTTTAGTTTCAAATTATGTATTATAAATTAAATGAGGAAAAATACTGTATTATTATACTTTAAATATAGTATAATTAATGAAATACGAAAATATGACACGGTTTCAATATTTGATGATTTATTATCTGCGCCTTACCTGCATAAATATACTGAGTTCTTGATTTATCAGCACAGATGCCATATATGCACTACATTGGCGCGTTATTTTTCTGACGCCGATTTGGCGAATATTCCGTTTTCAAATACCAGTTACAAATACATTTTCTAACTAATTCCTATAATTTTTAGAAGGAAATAATAATTTAAAAATATTTTCGTTAATAATTATAAATTAAAAATATATATATCATTTAAAAAAGAAAATAAGGGCCAACAACAGTCTATTTATAACAATAACCGGGTTACCATGTAAAGCACATATAATTGCCACTATGTTGCAATCGCGCCAATGTGGTAAGTATATGGTATCTGTGTCTATTTCTTTAGCAGAATCTTCTAATATGGTAAAAAAATGAGCAATTAAAGTAAATTATGAATAAAATCAATATAACTTAATGCTTCGTATACATTCAAGGGAGACCTAACTGGTCGCTAAGGGCGGCTAGTCTATGCATAATTCTCTAAAGTTTATCTAAATATACTAAAAATAAAGCAAAATCGAAGATTCTTTGGTATGAATAAACTTTATTTTTTTTCAAAAAACAAAATCTTTTTTCTTGTTTTCTACAGGGTGTCGCAGGATTATTGGGATAAACAGTAAGGAGGGAAAGGGAGAGGACATCGCAAATATTCAGATTTCACACCAACGAATGGTCAGAAACATCTTCATTTGCCATTAGGCAATATCTGTATACTCTGACATGTCTGCCATCTGCAAATTATAGCATATTTTGTTGCAGGAAGTACTATCAAGCTCACTTGATACTATGCCACAAATGTCTGTTTCCATATGTGGTTTCAATATGATGGTTCTTCCCATGAAGAACATTCCCGTTCATGAACATATTTGAATCAGGTGTTTGATCACTAACGAACTGCCCATGGTGGATCGTTTCCCTGGTCACCATGCTCCACTAAGCAGCATGCATTTCTTTGTATGGGGTGCACTGAAAACTATTATCTACGTAAAATTTGTAGATCCCGATATTCATGTGACTGCAAAATTTGCGTGTTCTACTGCGGATAGACAACAAAATCCAGATGTGTTGATCGAGCCCGCCAATTTGTAGTTCGACGGTGTGATGCGTGAATCAATAGTAATCGTGGGAAATTTAAACACCTTTTGTGGCATTTTAACTCATAATCTGCGAATGCATATTAGTATCTTTGACCAATGAATTATTTCAGACGGTCTCAGTATTGTCGGTTTTCGTTTCTTGTACTTGTCACACAATTTTACCATGTCGTTTCCGACCATGCGTTGCTAAGCAAATCTGAATTCTTATGATTATTACTACCTCTCCTTAATGTTTGTCCCAATATTCTTGGGGCAATATGTATTTTATTTTTTAAGCAGAATATATTACATTGCGGTTCATTACTATGAGAAAAATAAAAAGCTTGAAGATTTGCCAGATAATTTCAGTTACGTTAAGTTACTGTTATATTTTAATAACAATTTCGTCAAAATTGTTGACTGCTATTTAACACTGATTTTCACATCTTAAAATAATATGACTTCTAAAATGTAAAATTTCAAAATTTATGTTTATTTCAAGAACAAATTAGAATCAAAACAGAAAAAAAAAACCATAAAAAATTATATGTTTTTGTTTTTCTCAAATCAAGCTCAAACATAAATTTTATTGAAATTAGAAATTATAATTTTTAATTTCTTCTTAATAATTATTAAGAAGAAATTAAATGTCTTCATAAAACTTAAAATAGATTTTTCACATACCGGAATGTTTCAAACTATCCTAATCTCTTTAAAGAAAAGCCTAGGGGTAGATAAATATAAAATAACGATTATCAGCGATAAAATGTTCCCTCTGGATGTTTTCTTTGATATGTCATCATAGCTTCTCGTAATTGATATCTTTTCACTTGCAAACTTTTTTGTAGATTCTATTAAGCTGTTATAGATACAATTAATAATGTTTTCGAAAGCATGTTTGACAGAATATTTGGTAAAGATTGAGCTATTAACTACTTAAGTAATCAATGTATATTAAAAAAAAAACTTTCAAATATGTTTGTTTTTCCTATCTTTTACAGAATTTTTAATCTTTTATCAGCGGTTTTTGAAAACAGAAATTTTTGCCTACTTTAATAAATGAAGCCTAGATTAAATTATAAAAAAAATTACAATTAAATTTTAATGGTGAGAATAATGAATTATATTTGGAGTATAAATACCCATATATGATAACATAATGATATTAAATTTGGACGTACTAACAAAGGTTCTAATGGGTATAAAATAAGTAGCATCAATAAATTAATTAATTATTATAGAAAAGGGAAGCCTAACCAACAATATCCAGGGTTAACTGAAAGATTCAATAAAGGGGGTGATTCTAAAAATTTTAAAAGAGTTTCTTTTCCATATCTGAAAGGCAGTTTTGAGAAATTAAAATTTAAATTAAAAAAGTTTAATATTGATTTGATTGCAACTCCCCACCAAAATTAAGATGTTTACTTAGTAAGCAAGTGGATCCTATTGGACATGATGATCTTGCTGGAGTTTATGAAATACCTTATATTACTGAAAATGGTAACTTAAATTATTACATAGGCATGACTGGGAGAAAGTTTGGAATTAGAAAAGGGGAGCACGAATCTGATATTAAATTTGGACGTACTAATACTGCCTTATCAAGAACATATTTAAATGAGGAGATAAAAATATTGTTTAATCAAAGTAAATTATGTTTCATATCTAATTGTAATCGTAAATCTATTATAAGAGAGTCCATTGAAATTTGTACACGTAATAATCTGGTTTGAATGATACTGTTTCTTTCATTATTCCTAAGTTATGGTTAGAATTAATGAATAAATTCCTCGTGAGGGCTTGAATGGGATGAACCAAGTTGGAATTTCTTTTGATCATGGTCTATTTCTATTTTAATTTAATTTTTTACAATAGCGCGCGTGATTTTTGGTTTTTTTATATCTCTTTGTCGCGTGTCATTTGTATTGACCGTGAAATGGTTTAAAATTTTTATTTTTAGTTAAGTTTTAGATCATGGTCTATATTTTAATTTAATTTTTTGCAATAGAGCGCGTGTTCTTTGTTATTTATATCTCACTGTCGCGTGTCATTTGTATTGTCCGAGAAATATATTGAAATTTTGTTTTATTTATATTATGACTATGGAACTTATTTGACGGTTCCGAAATATGTCAATGTATTTTATTTTTACTATAACACCTTTCTTAAGAAAAATTAAAATTGTTATTAAAATGTGTATAAATACCCGTACGTGGTACGTCCAAATCATGATAGGTAAAAGCACATCGCCCCTATAACGTATGGGCAAAACAAGTAATCTGTTAATTTTCTTAAAAGGAAGTACTATTAGTATTTTTTGAAGAAGATATTGTGTATGATGTGGGGTAAATCTAGGTTAAAGTGCCATAGAGGAGCGATGGCAAATTTGAATATTTCCAAATATTCCTCATAGATTGCAGCATGATTTTTGTTCGTAAATAAAAAAAAAAAAGTTTATTTATTGAGACTTGCAGCTGTGAATATACAATGTAAGTGTAATTTTATTTCATTTTATTTATTTTTTTTTATTTTATTCTATGAATTTTTTTTTAAAAATTAGGTATCTGAGTGCTTTACGTTCTTTTAAGTAATACATCTAATCCAATGTTAGCTTCAAAGCCTAAAGAATAGGTGGAGTAACGCTTAAATTTCGGTTACCATCTGTCCTTCAATTTCAGTATGTAAGGACCAATCAAATGAAAGTGGCACGGCTGTAATTACTCCACTATTTGTAGAAAAAGATGATTGCGCATGCTTCTATAGAAGGCTTTGTATGCTGGGACTATATGTGATATTGTCAGATCCCGCTAGATGCCTCTGTGATAGTGTGAGAACATGGAAAAATACTGTGTTCACATCATGAATGCCTATAAATTATGTCAACTTTTGGTTGTGCAATTTTCAGCACTGTGCAATTTTCAATGTGAGTCTTAGTAAAATCTGTCGTGTAACGCAAAATGTGTAAGGTACGGATTGTTTACCTCGCAGATCAGCATTCTGATTATGTAAATTTCGTTGTTGAAGAAGACCACGTGCGATTCTTTAAAGACGTGAACTTGCTTCAGGGTTCGTACGGGTCCTGGAATTTTATGACCAGTAAAATCTTTGATACCAGTATTTTCTTTTAGAAAATCTATGTTTAATCAAGACGAAATGTCGTACTTTTGAACTATATTTATTTTTCTTTGAAGAAATGTTGGTATTTCACCTGGAAAATAACGGTATCCGTACGAACCATGTGCTTACCGACGTTTAAAAAATTTCTACACTAATCTGCATAACATACGTTCCATGCCTTTATATTTTGTATTCAATGATAAATTTCACTAGAAATCACATTTCCCGCTGTTAAAAATGTTAGAACGCACATTGACACAGTTGGCAAGCAATCATGGTGCGGACGAAAGATTTAAACATGCTTTCACGCTATCACAGACGCACCTGGCGGGATTTGACGATATCGCATGCATTTCCATTATCTTGAGACCTCTATATAAGCATGTGAAAATATCTTTATCTCCAAATAGCGAAGTTATGACAGTAGTGTCACTTTCAGTTGGGCTACAAATATAAATGCTCACATCAAATCGGGGATTGATAAAACTGCATTTTATTTCGGCAATTAACTCGCTTTAAATTTTACATTTTTTTTACATTTATTATTTCTATAATAAAACATTTTATTGCATATTTAATCAATAACGTGTACAAAATTACTGGTGATTTAAATTGTTATGGAATATGCAGGGATATTTATTAAGGTTCTTCAAAACCCTTAAGGTGGTCCAGAGAAACTCATATTTTTTCTCCATTTTTATATTTTCTGGTGTGTATGATAAATACAAGCCATAATGCACTTGAAAAACCTTGAATGGTATATAAAGTGAAAAAAATGAATTTGGAGGTCCTTTTCTTCTTAAGCTGTAATGTATTTGTTTACTATGTATAAAACAATGCATGTGCCAAATTTACACTGTAAAGTAATTTCATCTGGAATTTTAAAGAAATCCATTCATTAAAAACACCGTTTAGAACAGCCATTTTGCAGGTTAACAGATTTCCGACAAACAGTTCAATCTATGGTTTTAATTTCGAAATATTTATTCAGGAACTTCTATGATGAATAATCTTGCAAAAACATGAATATAATAAAACTATTTTAAACATTTATTGCATAGTACTTATAAGTACCATTATAAAATTCTTTTAATACGGCAGTTAGTTGTAATACTGTTTAGATTGAGATACAGATACATTAATTTATCTTGTTCTAAAAGTATTATTGGTTACACACTCGCACACACAAGAAAATATTTTTAAAAGGATGATTTCTTTTGCCTTTCTACCGTTTCAGCTTTTATGTCGCTGAAAAAGGGGGATGGGAATTTTTCGATTCGGAAATATTTCTACATTTTTATTGTAAGAACATCATATTTGTGCATTTTATAATTCTACAAATTACTAAAAAAACAATTTAAAATAAAAGATTTAAGTGGGGTTATAAATATTGCACAAAATTTCTGAAAGTTTAAATTTAATTAACCCTTCAAAATCCTTCAATCCTTCTAAAATCTTTCAAAAAGTTATTAAATATCAATGTAGTTCTTTTAATTTAGTTTAAACAATTTAGGTAAAATGCTTTAGAATATAAATTTTTCATGAATTCATAATGCGGTAGATAAAGGGTTAATATGCATAATATCTAAATTCTACGATTTCCCAAAAGTAGTGCAGGATAATGGTCATAATAAAACAAAAAGAATGTGAAGACTAATGCATGCAGAGAAGATTAATAAATAGCGATTTCTATCTATTTACCGGGATGTAATACGAAGATGATTGTCTTCATTATAACAATTTTATTAAATAAGCGCAATCGGTCGACTGCACTGACAGTTTCAAGTAATTTAACGATATATTTTCAACGAAAGAAATATTATATAACTTTCTAAAATGATGCTAATATACTATTATTCTTAATCGCATCCATTGAAAGAATAATAACATTAAATAACCAATTTTATTGCAAACCATCTAAATAAATGCATATTTTAAAACGAAATAAGTACTATGCCTGGATTAAAATATTAAGTTAATTGTAGAATTTTACCATTAATAAAATGTTATAATTATAATGATATATGTATATAATTTTTATTGAGAATTAAACATTTTTATAAAAATGTATATAATACTGCAAATTATATTAGTCCGCATTTATTTATAATAACGAATTATTATTGCAATGTATCAATAAAGTATTCGAAAATATGTGTAATATTATATTTAGTGAATTTTTATTAAAAGTTTTAGATATCAAATTTCTTAGAAATAAATGATTTAGCATTTCTTCTTGAGTTTGCATTGTATATTATATTGAATATTTTTCAATATAAGCAGGCAGAGATGAGAGACGGCAAATCTGAATATTTATGAAAAAATAACCTAGATATCGGGTGTCCCAAAAAAGACTGATGGATTTAAAAATTCAATAACTTGCAAAAGGTGACAGCTATTTAAAATTTTTTTTGCAGGAGGGTTATGTATAACGTCAGGAGTTTTTTTTTTTTTTTTCCGCAACTTTTGATTTTATTTCGAATTTCAAACAATAGATGGCGCTGACGGCGATTGAAGGCCAGGTCGACGCCGAAAGTGACGTCACTCAGCACTGATAACCTGGTCTTCAATCGCTGTCAGCGATATCTATTGTTTGAAATTCGAACTAAAATAAAAAAAAATCACGATGAAAAAGCTCCTGACATTATACATAACCCTCCTGCAAATTTTTTTTAAATAGCTGTCACCGTTTGCAAGTTATTGAATTTTAAAATCCATCAGTCATTTTTGGGACAAACGGTAAAAGCCATACGAGTCCATACGTTGTGATGTACAGCTCTGATTATAAAATGCATGTGTAACTTTAATGATTTTTTTTAAATGTTTCTGCTGAGTTAGGTATCTGAGTGTTCAATACCATCGATACATCCTTTTATAACCCTTTATCTGCCGAAGTATAAATTCATGAAAATACTACATTCTAAAACATTTTAATCATTTATTTTAAACCATGATCAATTAATTAATTTTCGAAGAATTTTAGAAGGATTGTAGGATTTAAAAGGATTAATTAAATTTGAATTTACAAGGATTAGGTTCAATATTTATAACCCCACTCGAATATTTTATTTTAAGTTGTTTTCTTAGTATTTTGTAGAGCAATAAAATGTACAAATATGATGCTCGTACAATATAAATATAGGAATATTTCCGAATTGAAAAATCCCCTTCCCCCTTTCTCAGCGCCAAGAAAGCCGAAAAGATACAAAGGCAAAAGAAATCTTCTTTTTAAAAAATATTTTGTTTTGTGTAACCAATTATGCTTTTGGAACAAGATAAAATAATGTATCTGTAACTCATTCTAAAAAATATTACAAGTAATCGACATATTAAAAGAATTTTATAATAAGTAATTTTAATAGAAGTTATAAGTACCATCGGTAGATAAAGGGTTAAAGTGTATAAAACCTAAATTATGCTCTTTCCCTGAAGCTATTTAGAATAATGATCCTAATAAAACAAGAAAAATGTGGAACACAATGCATACCGTGAAGATTAATAAATACAGATTTATATCCATTTTCCCGAATAAAATACGCAAATAGATTTCTTCATTATAGCAATTTCATTAAATGAGCGTAATGCGTCGACTACACTCACATACACATCTAATTTATCCATAAATTCAATGAAAGAATCACTAAATACCTTATCTAAAATTATTCTGAAATACTGTTGTTTTTAAGTGTATTTATTGATTGAAGGATAGCAATAAATAACTAATTTTATTGTATACCATCTAAATAAATACAGTTTTGAAGACACAAAAATAATTACATCTCGATTCAAACATTAAATTTTTTATGAAATTTTACAAATGTTTACATGTAGTGATTATAAAATTTAAAAAATGTAGAATTTTATTATTTTTTTTATTTGTAAATAAACATATTAATAAAAATATATATGCTCCGGTCAATTATATTACTCCGTATTTATTTATAAATAACCAATTACTATTACAATCAAGTAGCAACAAAGTATTTGAAAATGTAATTAATGCAATGCTTAGTGAATTTTCATTAAAAGTTTTAGATATTCATTTTTTTAGAAAAAAAAGTAATTTAATATTTCTTTTTCAGTTGTATAGATTGTGTATTATATTGGGTAAATCAGGGCCAGGTGGCCACAGAGAAGAGACAGCAAGTCTGAACATTTACGAAAAATTATCATAGATTAAAGCATAAATTTTGTTTGTAGGAAGTAGTTCATATATTACGATGTGAAGCTGTAACTATGAAATGTATGTGTTAATGATTTTTTCCAACTTTTTTATATTTCTGATGAGTTAGTTATGAGTATGTTTTACTGTTCGTATGTTACATCTTTTTCACTTTTTGGATGATTAAAGGAAGTATATAATAAAACTTTGCTTCAAAGCCTTAAACATAGAAGTGTAATTGCGTAATGATTCTTTAAATGTGGATGGTATGTCCTTCAGTTTTAAGATACATGGGAGGAGAGATGGAAATTTACAATACATTTCTGCAATTAACTCCCTTTAATTTTTACAATCAAGTTTAGTTAAAAAAAGGAGTAATGTTTCATGAAATATAAAATGAAAAACACTATAAAATATATTGGTGATTTTATTTTATATAAAATGTGGATGGAGAAATTTGAAAAGTTCTTCATAGTGCTTAAAATGTTTAAGAAAATACATTGATTAAGCGCTATGAAGAACTTTATTTTCACACTTTCAACTTTTAACAAATTATTTTTCTCCATTTTTCATTTTTATTTATTGTGTGATAAATGTATGTCACAATGTATATGGTGTAACTTTAAATGTGTTTTACAGTGTTATTAGAAAACAGTTATAAGATTTCCCCCCCCCCCCTTGAAGTTGTCCCCTTAAACAGCAATGTATTTGTTTATCTTGTATGCATATGTCATACTCACATGACTGTATATGTTAAACTTACAATGTAGGGAAATTTTCTCTGGAATTTTTAAGATGTCAGTTCATTAAAGATATCGTTTAGAATAGCGATTACATATAGGTTAATATATAGGTTAACAGATGTCCGATAAATACTTATATAGTATAACTTTTAAAGCGTAATTTTGAAATATTTATTTCGAAAGTTTATGATGAATAATCTTACCAAAGTAATAATGCAACATATCCTTTTTAATATGAATAATATCTAAATTTAGTACCATTTCTCTGAAAAAATATCGGATAATGGTCCTAATAAAACAAGAAGAATGTGAATCATGATGCATATGATGCATATGATGAAGATTAATAAATACAGATGCCGATACAGATGCAGATACAGATTCAGATAAATACAGACTATTTGCCCGGTTGTAGTGCGGAGATGGTTGACTTCATTATAGCAATTCCATTAAATGGGCATAATGTGTCGATTGCACTCATATTTGTATGACATTTAACGATAACATCAATGAAAGAAACATTATTTACCTTTCTTAAATGATGCTAAAATTCTATTATTTTTAACTTTATTTCTTGGAAAATCAGTTATAGTAGACTGTAATTTCAGCAATTTTAAAAGTATTGTTGTTTAAAATAAATTTTATTTAAATATCAGTAAAATTCAGTTATGAACAAAAACATTCAATTATGTTTCCATCTATTAGTATTAATTGCTGAAACGAAATTTCGTCCCGCTAGGCATTTTTTTTGCTTAACTAAACTTTCCCATTACATAGTATATATCTGCCGGTACATCAAATACAGGACTGCTCAAAAGTATTTGAATACATATTTGGCCATATGCAGCAAATTTATTTCCCTAAATAACGGAGTTCGTTTAAATATTTTAGGAAATGTTCGAACGTGCTTCATATCCCATGCTTAACACAGGATTTTACTTACTTGTTAAGCACAATTTGAAAACAATTTGAAGGAAAAATATAAAATTTCGATTTACATAAAGCAAAACGTAATAAGTGTCTGTTTGCCTAGACTAATGACAGA
This sequence comes from Maratus speculifer, assembly GCA_964019185.1. Taxonomy (NCBI): domain Eukaryota; kingdom Metazoa; phylum Arthropoda; class Arachnida; order Araneae; family Salticidae; genus Maratus; species Maratus speculifer. Next base: position 422,236,924 of record OZ025290.1, on the reverse strand, counting down.
TTAAAAAAACATGCCAAAGTTTAAAAATGAACACATTTGGAGAAAAGGCAAAAAAGTGAATACACTAGCAATAAGGCTTAAAAGTTATTACCTTAATCCTTCATTATGCCACATCGGTTTTTGCTTTAAAGCACAACAATTATCATTATATGTCACGATTTTGGCCAATATGATCACTGTAACTGATCAATAAAAGTCCAAAAAATGTTAATATGTAATTCATATGACAGTTGAGACAAGCTCAGAATTTTTATGTATAAATTTGCTAATCAGTGTATAATGGGATAAACTATAACAGTTAAAAATCTGCATAAAAATTTGTATGACGTTTATGACATTAGAAACAATGATAAAATTATAACGACGGTTTCAACCGAACTAATCAGCCTTTTTCAAGAACAATAAAGAACTAAACTAACAATTATTCTTAATTATAAGTTATTTATTTTCTCTTGAAAAAGCTATTACCTCAATATGATCACTGTAACTTATCAAGAACAGTCCAAAAAGTGTTAATATGTAATTGATATGAGTGTTGAGACAAGCTGAGAATTTTTATGTATAAATTTGCTAAGCAGTGATATTATATTGATAAAATATAACAGTTTAAAATCTGCATGCAATTTTGTATGACGTTTATGACATTAGAAACAATGATAACATTATAACGACGGTTTCAACCGAACTACTCAGCCTTTTTCAAGGAAAATAAAGAACTAAACTAACAATTATTCATAATTATAAGTTATTTATTTTCTCTTGAAAAAGCTATTACATCAATATGATCACTGTAACTTATCAAGAACAGTCCAAAAAGTGTTAATATGTAATTCATATGAGTGTTGAGACAAGCTCAGAATTTTTATGTATAAATTTGCTAATCAGTGCATAATGGGATAAAATATAACAGTTAAAAATCTGCATACAAATTTGTATGACGTTTATGACATTAGAAACGATGATAAAATTATAACGATGGTTTCAACCGAACTACTCCGCCTTTTTCAAGGAAAATAAAGAACTAAACTAACAATTATTCTTAATTATAATTTATTTATTTTCTTTTGAAAAAGTCCTTGTAGTTCGGTTGAAACTGCCGGGATAATTTTATCATTGTTTCTAATGTTTAAACGTCATACGAAATGGTATGTAGATTTTAAACTGTTATATTTCATCCCATTGTACACTTTTTAGCAAATTTATAAACAAAAATTCTGATGTTGCCTCAATACTCATATAGTAAATCGCAGTGTAAAGTCCACTCTTAACTATGTTTTTCATATACAAACTATATATGTATGGAATCAATTTAGTCTGCTATATTTTTTGAAGCAGTTCAAATTTAAATAAAAAGAATATTGCCCAGTTAAACTGATGGCATTGAGCTCACAGGCTACGCATACTAATTGTGCATTACAGACTTGTATTTTCGTTAGTTCCGTTCGAAAAAAAATTAAGAAGGGGAAACAGCCTCCCCTTTCTCCTTTTTTATCCTTAATCATTTAACCTCCTAAACTATCAAGGACATGATTTATCATATAAAAAATCTATATCCAAAATTCAGAGCAAATTGGATAATTCTTAAAAAAAAACCATTTAGCATTTATATAACTTAAAAGAAGTTATCCCCCTCTTTTATACTTAACTATTAAACTTCCAAAACTATTCAGAGATTTGAACGAAATCCGACAATTCTGCTTGAAAAATCCATTTATACAAGTTAAGGGAAGGGGCATTAGAACCCCCGTTCCCCCTGTTTATACTTATTCAATGAACACCTAATAACAGCCACGGTATCGCCTCATCAGAATGATCCCATATCTAAATTTTGAAGGAAAACTGTTAATTCTGTATGAAAATCCCTTTTATATCAATTAAGGGGAGGGGCATGAGCCCCCCGTTCCCCCCTGTTTATACTTATTCAATGAACACCTAATAACAGTCACGGAATCGCCTCCTCAGAATGATCCTATATCTAAATTTTGAACGTAAACTGTTAATTCTGCATGAAAAACTCGTTTATATCAACTAAAAGGAGGGGCATGAGCCCCCTGTTCCCCCTCTTATACATATCGAATGAACTCCAAAAACTAATCAGGGAAGCGCCTTATCAGGATATACCTATATACAAAATTTCAAGTGGATCCGATATTTTTATCATGAGTTATCGCGTTACGCACGAACGTACGAACATACATACAGAACGGACGGGCACATAAGCTCTCAGGCTGTGATAGCCTGTGAGCTAAAAAATGTGAATCATTTTATGTTCCACTTGCTCTTAACCGTTTAAAATCTAATTTTCTAAATGGGAACATTACATTATTTGTAATACAAAACATATATTTTCCAAAATAATAACGATGTCCTTCTTTTTCCTATAAAATATAAGGTTGGCTTGAACATTTGAAATATATATATATATATATATATATGTTTAAGCATTTATCGCAGGTATAAGGACAATGTAAATTCATTAAGTTGCATAAAAATATAGTATTTGCTTTTATCGTTTTCTCTATATTACATTTGACGCTAGTGATCTAAATGTTTTTCGAATTCGAGAAAATACTCAAAAACAATGTACAATGGCATGAACAGGAAAATAAGTTGCTATATTTGCATAGGTTGCCAATCAATTATCACGTTCCAAAATGAAAACTGAAATAAAAACAGCAAAAAAAAACAAAAAAAAAAACAAAAAAAAAGACTGCAGAATTATTATGTATATATTTTTTTTTAATTTGCATACATAAATTAGGACATTTGAAGCTGTAATATAGGAAAAACAACATTATTATTACATTGCGATATTAATTTTGCGCATAAATGTTTAAACGAATAAATTTTAAAATGTTTGCGATTATGTATTTCTGGCACCGCACGGACATAACTTTTAAATGTGAAAAACATATATTATATATTCTTGTTGTAAGCAATCAAATCATTTCAATTCAGAAATTAAAATCAGATTTTATAACCAAATAAATACATCAAACTACTAAAAACTACTAAATACTAAATTTAAATTTAAATCTGAAAGCATTTGTTCAGTGAAATCATTGATAAATAACTGATGAAACTGATTATCTAAATCATAGTAATTGATATTAAACAATATCTATAACTTCCCACAAGTAATCTGGATTATTACATGCATTAAAACTATAAGGAAACTGGTCACAACATACGCATGTTGTAAGGATTAATATATATTAATTTCAATCTATTACTCAGACCCACACTGTTAAAACTAATGGTGACACATTGCACCTTTTAGGGGTGAAAAGCTTGTCTCACTGGTGACACCCCTAGAGGAGCTAAAATGGCACCCTTAACTAGGGTGAAAGGATGGCACCCCTAAACCAGGGTGTTTCAGGGGGTGAAAGGACGGCACCTCAGGGAAGAATAATGGCACCCCTTATCCACAGTGTTCAATAGGGTGAAAAGATGGCACCACATGGGAGAATAATGGCACCCCTTATCCAGGGTGCCCCAGGAGGTGAAAGGATGGCATCTCAGGGGAGAGTAATGGCACCCCTTAATCAGGGTGTCCCAGGGGGTGAAAGGATGGCGCCTCAGGGAAGAGTAATGACACCCCTTATCCAGGGTGTCCCAGAGGGTGAAAGGATGGCATCTGAGGGGAGAGTAATGGTATCCCTCATCCAGGTTACCTTAAGGGGTGCAAGAATGGCATCTCAGGGGAGAATAATGATACCACTTATCCAGCGTGCCCCAGAGGGTGAACGGATGACACACATAATCCAGTGTGCCCTGTGGCATCCTACAAGAAATATCACTCACAATCTATGGCCCACAGTTGCAATCCCCCTCCCCCACCCCCCTTGTCAAGAAATTGTATTGGTTTGAATCATGAAATACAAAGTGTTTACCCATTTTTAAATTGAAGTCTGCAGAGAAAATTATCATGATCAGTCAATATTTTGAGTCTTTTTTTTTTCTTTTAGATTGATGGGATATTATATTTTTAAACTCATTATCAGGTGTCCAAAGAAAAATTGTAGCATGTTTTTGTAACTCAGAGAGGGATAATATGAACTACAAAAATAATCATAGAAAGGCAGAGAATTCAAATTGTACTTTCATTTACATGGAGATTATTTTAAGAAAAATTCAAAATTTTAACTTTTATACAGTCTTTGCATTTCAAAATCACCAATCATAAGTCATCACTATTGCATTGTTAGTCATACCCAAAAGGTTTTGTTAGCATAAATCGCAAAATTTACACAACCCCTACACTTATTTTCTGCCTCTAAAATCACTGAGTTAGAGTCAAATATTGTGACTTTGTCATGCAATTTCAAGTCCGATTTTCAATTTTATGTTTTGAATTTCTTGTAAAGTGAAATAAATCATGATTTTTGACTGTCTCTAACTCAGATGTTTGGATCAAACTTTTTGGGTATGTTTAAGAAAAGGCCAGTAACAATTTTTGTGATTGGGGATTTTTAGATGCAGGAACATTATAAAAATTTTATGTTTTTTGACTCCAAAATAAGAGAAAGTACAAGTTATATCAGTTCGTTCAATATCTATCTTCATATGAATATCTTTATAATTTTCTTATAGTTTCAGAAGTAATCCGTAACCATCTTTTTTGACACATAGTATATTGCTTGACATGTATTTTCATTATTTTATATACAGGGCAACTGAAAAATATGGGGACACAGAAAAATGCTATATCCTGTAAAATATATGCCATATTTTAATAAAAAAAAATAAAAGAAATAACAATATTTCAACAAATTGTTCACTGGCTTGATATTTGTTTTTTTACACAAGTTTGAAAACGAAAGATCACAGAATTGACAGTCCGCTGCAGATAATTCTGATTTAAATCATTCTATGCCTTGATAATTTCGCATCACATACAATGCAAACTGGGGATTTTCTATTTCTAACTTTTCTACAGAAGTCAAGTGAGTTAAGATCTGATTGTTCGAAGGCAATACACCTGTTATTAAATATCCACACAGATGGGTGTTGAAGTTCAATGTTGTTTTTGCTCCATGTGAAGGCCCCAATACTGCTGGAAGTTCCATTAAAATTATTTTGCTTCCATGAGGCCAACACTTCGTTGAACATATTAGTTGCTGATCATTTTGACGTTTGTGAACTTTTCGGAGGATTAAGATTTTCATATAATAGAAGAAATGCTACAAATTTTAAAATAAGAATTTCTCAGATTTTAGTTGTGAAATATCAATGTCAAACAACGCACCAATATTTTTTCAGCTATCCTGCTGTATCTAATTAAAAAAATGTAAAACACAAATTAGAAAAGAATATGTAATAAATGCTGTGTAACTCTTAAATTAGTAAGAATATTTCATATTCTTTAAAATTCTTACAGAAAGTTAGCCATCAAGCTATGAAATGAATTATAGAAAATAAGTTCATTTTATAGTTGTGGTAAAATAATAGATGAAATTGAGTAAAAAAAAAAAATCATTTTTACATTATATGTAGTACTTACCTTTATAGTGAACTTATGCAAATCCATATTTTATAGCATATATCCATACAGGATTGGAAATTAAGAACTGTAGGTAAGGTGTCAAAATAATGCCTACACATTTTTTTCGATGTGCCAACTGCATTTCATATTTTCTTATTTCTTTTCACAACCATGTTAATAGTAATAATATTGCATTGCATATTTAATTTTAATGTATTGAAGGGAAGTGGAGAGGAAACTTTATATATTAAACACTTTTTCTTACTAAACAAAATAAAAACTGACTTTGCATAAGTATGAAACCTGATTAAACTACAATATTTGGATTCTGGAAAAACTTATTATTTTTATAAAGCTAATATGCATACAAAACAGATAATCAAGTAAATATGTCCACAGAAAGAAAATATGAGCTTTAGATATAACTAGGGATAAGCTAATTTTTAAAAAATCTGAGACTAACAGTACATCAGAAAATAAAAAGTTAGCAAATAAATGAATCTTTGATTGTCAATTATGGTGTGGCATTTAAAACATTTCCAAATCACACATATTTTTTTTGTTTGTTTGTGGAAAGGAGTACAAAAATTTTAAAACAATTTTAATACAGTTTCTTATTTTAGGAACATATAAGGATGCAGAAATATCTCATAATAAAAGAAAATCTTGTTTACAGGGGTGTAATATCCAAGGACCAGTTTTATCAGTCATTGGTTAAAGTGAAGTTAACTTAGAGGTTATTGACAGGTTCAAAATTCTTAAGACACGTGCTGATGTCATGATTCAGAGGGGGGGAGGGTGTATGCTAAAATACAAATGAAAGCATTTGCTAAACAAAAATTAAAGAAAGCTAGCTATCAAGATTTGACGACTAGGAATAATTTTTCTATAATTTAGTTTCATTTGACGACTAACGACTGCTGATTTCTAGTCCTGTATCCACATCAAAACACTTTCTGCGAAATTGTTTTATGTTTTGACTTATTGCATCTGAAATTTTAATCCAAAGAGTAATTATAATGAAAGGAATAAAACACTGAATTAAAAAAACAACCTTTTAGTTCAAATAATCTTTTTATTGTAAACACCAAGAATGTATTAATTATTATTAAACAAAGATGTGACACTATGTGGAACTGATGCCACTAAGAAAGTTTTGAAGACATAAGTATCTAATAAAAATGATAAAAATTTAAATTGGCTTTTGCTATATTTAACGTTAAACAACCAAAATAATGCATGCCACAAAGTAACTAAGCTTATAAAATTATCAGTTTTTGTAATTAACTGTTTATATAAAATTAATACATAGCATGAGTAATTTAACAAGTTGCTTGAGTTGTGGAGCACAATAAAAGGTTAAAACACAGAAATTTTTGCATCTTCTTCATGATAAAGAGTCGGAAACTTTTCTTGTATCAAACATGGTGATGTAAGTACTGTAAATGTAAGTTCACTATCTGTAATAATAATAATAACACATTAAGGAAAACACATAACAAGACAGTCTAATTAAAATGTATCATCAAAGTACAGCAAAAATGGTAGATGAATAAAAAAAGAATAAATACAATTTAAATAAAATTTAAATTATAGCTCACAAGGCTATCAAAGCCTGGCAGCTAATGTGCCCGCAGGTTCTGTATGTAACGTGATAACTCTTTATATAAATATCAGATTTGGTTCAAATTTTATATGTAGGTTCACTTTGATAAGGTTCTTCACTGATTAGCATTGGAGGTTCATTGGTTAAATATGAAGGGGGGAGAAGAGAGTGCTACCCCCCTTAATTTATATAAATATGCAGAAATCATGCAGAATTATCAAATTTATTTCAAATTTTGTTAATAGGTTCACTCTGATAAGGCACTTCCCTGATTAGTTTTAGGGGCTCATTCGTTAAGTATAAAGAGGGTTGGTAGTTAATCCACTGTCTAATAACTTACAGTTGATTTCTTTTATTTTTGGAAGGGTATTATTCTGTGAAATAAGAGTATAATATACAGTTGTATGTATAGCCTGCGAGCTCAATGCCATCAGTTTAACTGGGCACTTTCCTCTTTATTGCCTATTTTCGGACAGCACGGGAAAATTACTTGAGTAACTCATACTTGTCATTCAGTTATTCTTTTCCTGTGTAATCATTAAGAGTTACAAACTATTTACATTATTAACCATATTTACAAAACATACTTTGCAACAACGTGTCTATTCCAGATTAGCAACAAATTTCCCTAACATGTCCAGGTATCCCATAGCAGTAATAATAATAAAAAAATAAGGAATTTTATTCAAATTTATTAGTACGCCCCTATTATGTATCCTATATTGGCACTAATCAATGAATATATGGGCACAACCCCTCGTGTTTTCCCTTCATTTTGGGAATAACGAATTTTCAACGTATTCTATTGACAATTATTTTCAAAATTTTCAAGATGTGATTTTGCGACTTTCACAAAAATTGCTCTATGCATTTGGCTAACATAATATGCAAATGAAATTTTGATATCTTTGACGCATGCGCAGTGAAAAATTATTTAGTAAACCTACGCAATATTCGAATAATCTTTATTATTTTTTAAATCTGATTACAGGGTATTATGTGCAATGTTGTTTGTCGCATTTTCTGAAAAGAATGTTACTTTATATTAAGAACTCTTCAAATTATAAACAAAGATCTTGGGTAAATTTGAGACTGTTTTTCGGATTAGTAGAAAACCTTAATTTTTCTACGACTATACATGCTATCGACATAAAAATGAACACAGTTTATTACAATAAACCACTTAATCATAATCTACAGTTTGAGCGCTTTTGCTACATTAGTTTTGACAGGGTTATCCAAAAGATATTCAAAATGCATTCATTCTTTTTTAATTTGTTGACGGTCCCCTATTAGAGTTTCGGAATAAAACCTTCAGGGAAATATATGACTTGTACTACAGTACCTGACCATTGATTATCGCCCACTTGCGATTTTAGACATTTTGTTAAATATCTAGAAAAATACATGAGGAATTATCCTGAAACTCACAGTGTATAAACATAATAGGACAGGTCATATATATCCGTGAAGATTTTTCCCAGAAACCTTACAGGAGACCGTCAACAAATTAAAAAAAATGAATATCTTTCGGATAACCCTGTCAAAACAAATGCAGCAGAAACGCTCAAACTGTAGATTGTGATTAAGTGGCTTATTGTTATAAACTGTGTTCATTTTTATGTCGATAGCATGTATACTCGTAGAGAAATTAAGGTTTTTATATAAATAGTCCCAAATTTTTCCAAGATTTTTGCTTATAATTTGCAGAGTTCTTAATATAAAATAATAATATTTTCTGAACATCTGACAAACAACATTGCACATAATACCCTGTAATCAGAATTAAAAAATAATATAAATTGTATGAAAGATGAGTAGGTTTACAAAATAATTTTTCACTACGCATGTGTCAACGATATCAAAATTTCATTTGCATGTTATGTTGGCTAAATGTATAGAGCAACTTTTGTGAAAGTCGCAAAATCATAGCTTGAAAATTCTAAAAATAATGGTCAATATAAAAAGTTGAAAATCCGTTGTTCCAAAAATAAAACAAAAAAAAAAAAAAAAAAAAGATGGATTTTTTCTAAATGTAGTAGTAAGTTCCATATTGTGTATTCTATATTGATACTAATCAATGAATATATGGATACAACCGCTCTTTTTTTGTTTCATTTTGGAAATAACGGATTTTTAAATGATTCTATTGACGATTATTTTCAGAATTTTCAAGCTATGATTTTGCAACTTTCACAAAAGTTGCTCTATATATTTGGCCAACATAATATGCAAATGAAATTTTGATATCGTTGACGCATGCGCAGTGAAAAATTATTTAGTACACCTACTCATTTTTCATACAATTTTTATTATTTTTTAATTCTAATTACAGGGTTTTATGTGCAATGTTGTTCGTCACATTTTCAGAAAATATTATTATTTTATATTAAGAACTCTGCAAATTCTAAGCAAAAATCTTGGAAAAATTGGGGAGAATTTTTATAAAAACCTTAATTTCTCTACGAGTATACATGCCATCGACATAAAAATGGACACAGTATATAACAATAAGCCACTTAATTACAATCTACAGTTTGAGCGCTTTTGATGCATTGGTTTTGACAGAGTTACTTTGACAGAGTTGCATTCATACTTTGTTTAATTTGTTGGCGGTCCCCTATAAAGTTTCTGGAAAAAATCTTCACGGAAATATATGACCTGTAGTATATTGTTTATACACTGATAGTTTCAAGATAATTCCTCATGTATTTTTCTAGATATTTTGCAAAATGTCTAAAATCGCAAGTGGGCGATAATCAATGGCCAGGTAGTGTATTATATTTATACACTAAGATTTTCAGGATAATTCCTCATACATTTTTCTAGATATTTAACAAAATGTCTAAAATCGCAAGTGGACGGTCATCTCTGGTCATATAGTGTATATCAGGAGCTTAAGGGAACTGGCTAATTCTTTATTTCCCCTTTTGCTATATGGGGGAAAGTCGGGTGGAATGGGACAGTAGGTTTTTCTTTTTGTGCATTATTCTAAACACTTCATCAATCGCACACAAGATGAAGCAATGGTAATTCATTCTTCAGTTTACAAAAAATATTGTTATGCATAGATTTGCAAATGTATGAAAGAAAAAATTATTTCAAAAATCCAATTTAAATTTGATTTATTTGCTTTCAATATGTTAAAGACTTGTTTATGTATAAATATAATATTTTTCCTATTTATGGAACATTATACTGTATATTATCCATAATTTAAACTAAGCCTAAAGCAGCATTTTTGTTTGAACAAGAAGTTTAACACAAATAAGGAAGTGGCGAGGAATGGGACGCGCCCAGTTCCTTTTTCAAATTAATAATAATGCGAATTGCTAACATGCAAATATTTTTAGAGGATAATATATTAATTATAACATTGATAATATATATATTCATACTTCAAAATGTAAATTGGTGATTATTTAAGGCGCAACGCTAGGCACAGAAAAAGAGCCGGATGATAATGCAAAGTCTATGGGGGCGTTTTTTTCAAATATTTCGCCCAAATTTGAATATTTTTACGTGGTTGTTTTGCACAAGATTGCTGAGGGCGATCCGCAACCGGCGTAGTTTTTACTTTTTCAGTTTTGGTTTCAGATTTTTTTTAAAAATTACTTTAACCGCGTAGTCGCGACTTTTTTCACAACGTCATTAGTCGCGCTCGGTCTTTTCGCCGCTGGCCCCCCCGTATACCAAATATGTAAAATAAAAATATTTTTCCCCTAATATACGAAAATAACATTACAACGAAGATATAAATTTGCAGTTTTCTTAAATTATGCATTTTATCCATGAGATCTGGAGTAATTGGAAATGATGAATGAATGAGAAAAATGAGCTCACATTAGTAATTTTTACGTAGACTTTTTCGCCGATTTCAAATTTGTTTCTAAAAATGTACCTGAAAAAAAAACAGAGGTGTCCTGTTACTTCGCTAAGGTGGTCGAGAAAGCTTCAAAGTCAGCTACATGGTAGATCTTCGTTGTATTTGTAATGTGATATAAGTTAAGAGAAAATAAGTTATACGGGCGGCGAAAAGACCGACACGCGACTACTGACGGGTTAACTTACGAAATCGGTTTAAACTGATTCTGATTATGGATCATCCTCAGCTGTCTTGTTAAAAAAAAACATGTAAAAATATAAAATTTTAGTTAGGTATTTGAAAACAACGCTCCTATAGACTTTTACATTATCATCCGGGTCTCTTTCTGTGCCTAGTGTGGGGCCTTAATGACACCTATGACAGAGAATCCTGAATTTTCATTCCAGTCATGAAGATACTGGAATTTTATATTGTGGCACATACATTATCAACTTACAACCTTTGGTTGATTGTTTATCTTACCGACACTATAGGTTATTTTGTGCCTTATAGCTTTTTTTTTATTATTGCTGTCCCATAACTCTTGATGAGGAGGTATGAGACACATTTTGAAACTTACGTTCTCTTTAAAATAAAATAGTATTTGCACGTTATGTTTCTATATTGTTCAGGGGGATTAAAAAGTGTTTTACCTTGCATCCTATAAATTGAAATTTTTCTTTTTGTATATAAAAAAAAATCTTACTTTTGTAAAAAAAAGTCCCACACCACCCCACTCTCCCCTATATAGTTATTATATATTAATACACCATTTACATGAAAATAGAATTTTTATCAATAGTATTAAAATACAGTTTAAGGGCTAACAGTTTATTGTATATCCTTAGGTTTTTACCACCTTCTCCCCAGGTTTTTACCGGTAAAAAGCCAACCCTGTTTATAGGTCTTGTTTCAGAACGGGTGGAATAAAAGATTGTTAAAAATTATATCATTAGAAAAATGTTTAAGATTTATAAATGACAATGCAAAAATCACCTTCAAAACACGAGATCTTCATCACCAGCGGGAAAATTTCACATTTGTGTAAAATTACGATATAAGTTTTTATTCATTGTTATATTTTTTGAACACACACTATTTCTGTAAACTATTCTGAAAGTTCAGTGGAGTAAATACAGATTGTTTTCCTTTTATAATTTGAATGTTCATGACTAAAAATTTGTCATATCGGATGATGTTGATGATTGAGAAAGGGGGGGGGGACTGATTACGATCTAATCAAACTTAAATTACTATTATTGAAAAAAAAAAATATTTTATTTTATTTAACCATAAAATTCTGCTACTAAATAAGGTTTAATGCGAAAGAATACTTTCGAAAAAAAATGGGTGTAAATCTGCATAGCCGATAATCAGATCATAAGGTATATTCATTTCAATTCCCTAACATTTTCTCACCTTTTTGAAAGAAAATGAAACCAAAAGTATGAAAATATGAAGAATTGGGAGTAAGAAACATAATGGTAAACCGAAGATACCGCTAAATTCGGGTTTTTAGGCATTTCCCACCAAGGTATGACTTGGCTGACTAATAACGCTTTAATATGCAAATCGAGGTTTTATCCGTGATTTTTATCCTTAAATGAGACTAAATGATTGTCCGTGCTACCGCCCCCCCCCCGATCTAATCTTATTATGAAGATTATTTTGGAAATAATGGTGGTTAATAAGGAAAATATTAATAATGAAAACCCTGTAAATAAGTTTTGATTACTTTAAGATTTGCAAGTATTCAATTGTCTTAAATGAAAAAGTTACCCCCCCCCTCTCAAATAAAGACAAATCAGGTATACTGAAACAATATTAGAGAAGTTACGCGAGGCTGCAATATGGTGTGAATTAGCCTTTACAGGAGGGGTTCGGATAGCATCTATCCGACAATATACACAAAGCCGGCCAGATGCTGTCCGAGATCCCGTGTAAAGGTTAAAATTAAAACTTCGCGAATAAAATTAATTGCTTTTAACTGTATATAGACGCAAAAACATATTTTAACCTTAACTGCTCTGACAAAAATTGTTATATAACTACTGTAACCTGTCTGTCAGACCATTTAATCTGAAGATGAATAAAATGTTTCATTAATTCTCAGAATACTATTTATGCATTAAACTTTATGTACAAGAATATTATAAATCAGATTCAGCTATTCAAAAGTATTTAGAGGTAGTAATAAGACTCCAAACTAAAAACAGTTGACCAGTATCTATATTTAAACTAAAAATTACAAGTTAAACTGTGAAACATGAAAAACCCACGGTGTCTGAGACCACTAACAGCAGTTAAGGGTTAAATCTAAACAGGTGAGTTTAAACACAAGGTAAAATGGTCATAGAATGTTCCGATTGCAACAAGATTCGTCTAAAATAACTGATTTGTAATGAAAAAATATGTAAATATTTTTACAATCTTTCATTTCCCTCTTTCTAATTGTTCGTCCTTAGGATTCCCGTGCCTAGAGCAGTTTGCTCCAATTGCTCTTCGGTAGCTAAGGACTCGATAAATCATTTAAAAATATTGACATGTAAACGAGAAATTGTAAAATAACTGCCTCATACGTTTAACATTAGCAAGCGGGTATTTTGGTGAGAGTGTAGCTTGTAGCTTCACATAATAAACTTACCAATCAATCACACTAACAAAAAAATATGATTTACTGTTTTCTTATGACATTACATATAGGGATGTACGATAAATTAACGTAACAATAAAATAAAATAAAATAAAGTTAAATCTTACCTTTAATCAGACTGCCCGGGGTCACTGGTCGCGCAAATCGGATCATTAAGTCCTCATTGTTGTTTTATTGTAGCTCAGTGGTTAGTCCTCAATTAATATAGCCAATTTACACACCGCCATGTTTTGCTTTGCTCACACACATAAACTTTACTTGCTGACACCGAAAGCAGAAAGACACACGTCATAGCGCATGCGCAAGTTGCCAGTCACCCGATGAGGTGGTAAATTGCTACCAATACGAAGTGCATGGCACCTTTTTTAGCTCCCATCATCCAGGAACAGATCTGTCGTCACCCCAACCACATATTCAAGCTCCTATGACACCCTAGGGTTCCAAATGGCACCGCCTTTTCACCTCCGGGTCCCAAATGGCACCGGTTTGTCACCTTTATTTTTAACAGTGCATACTACAAAGGTGTTATCTCAATTATAGTATTATCCGTAAATGAGCATTATGCTCATAAGCACTATCTTTTGAATGCAACATTAATAATAATTTCGACAATAAAAATATACATAACTGAATAAGATAGAAAGAAAATATTACTATAAATGAAACTTTATAGCAAACCATCTAAATATTTTCTATATAAAGATAATACTAAATTGTATTTCTAAAATAAACTTTTTATGGAACTTTTTAATTATCTAAATGCAGCAAATATATTAAGAAATATTTTGCAAATTGTAAATCATTTATGGTTTGAAGTAAACATCTTATAAAAATATATTTAACGAGCTAATATATATTTTTTAAAGTTTTATGCTAAGAATTTAAAAATACGTTAAAAGTAACTAAGTTCTAAAAATTATTTAGAATTTTCTAGCAAATACTTATATTAAAAACATAGAAAATGTGTTATTTGAGATTTAAAAGAAAAATGTTTATTTGACGTGAATCAGGGAAATTCTTCATGAAAGACATACAGTAAAACACGTTTAAATATACGAGTTTGACCATCTCTTTTGCCATTAATGGGATAATATTGCTATCTATTCGCTTTTATTACAATCAATTGAAATAATTTTAATTTAAAATTCAATCTTTAATGTATCTATCGGCTGCAACATTTAATTATTGATTAAACTTTCAAATTATCTTCATAATGTAATATTTTCCTTCTCAATAAATTCTTAAGGGACTACTACTCGTGAGGATTTTGATGCAAATATCATTCTGATAATAAACATGTTTAATGTTTGTTTGATAAATATTTCAAATTATAAGTGAAAATTAACTTCAAGAAGTATTTAGGGTATGTAAATTAACATGTTTAGTTATACAACTAGTAGAGTGCTAAATACTTTTTCTCTCCCAATTTACATATTTTTTTATTGTATGGTATATATATATAAATCAGATAAATTAACATGTATTAACATATATTAACATGTAAATTAACATGTACATAATATAAATTAACATGTTTAGTTGTACAACTAGTAGAGCGCTAAATACTTTTTCTCTCCCAATTTACATATTTTTTTATTGTATGGTATATAATATAAATCAGATTCAGTGCCTCTGGATAGAATTTAAGTTGATATTTGAAAACACGAGATTGATCATCTTTTTTGCATTTAAGGGGAGAATATTGCTATCTATGCGCTTTTACTACAAACAATTGAAATAATTTTAATTTAAAAGTCAACCTTTTGTGTAACTCTCGATTGCAACATTTAATTATTGATTAAACTTTGAAATTATCTTTATAAGGTAATATTTTCCTTCTCATTAAATACTTCAGGACTACTACTCATGAGGATTTTGATATAAACATCATACTGTTAATAAACATATTTAATGTTTGTTTGATAATTATTTAAAATTCTCAGAGAAAAATTAACTTCAGAATTATTTAGGTGACCTAATTTAACATGTTTAGTTTTACAACTAAAGATTGTAAAATATCTTTTATAAAGGTTTAATTACTTATTTTTTTAAGTATATTTCAATAAAAAAAATCAACAGGTTATTTTACTTTGCATTAGAATTTACTTAATATATACTTTATATTAAAATCAGAGGTTTTATTAAGCTATTGCATAGCTTGTATCGCGGGCTTTGGGCGCGGCGACCGAATGTAGAAATTCCGTAACGAGAAAAATGTAGAAAGTTTGTAACGAAAAAAAAACCTAACACTCGGCTTAAGTCGTTTCAGCTCGGCAGACTTCGGCATGGTATCCTACGGTAGATTTCGGCAGACATTGACGCGGTATTTTTCAGATATTTAGAGGATATCAAGTCTCAAATTTATATTTCTTATTTCAGTTACTATAAATCTATAGTTTCAATAATAAAAATTCCTGATAGAATGTGTATAGAAAAGAATCGCCTTAAGATAAAACATGGTAAGATAATGTAGCTTTTGGTGATTGGAGACCCGCCCAATGGTGAGGATCGAAAAATTTAAAATGCTTATAACTCGCGATCTAATTTTTGTAGCGCGGCCAAATTTTGTTTGGTAATTTATTATGAGACAGTGTAAATTTTTGGTGACAAGTGACCCCCCCCCCCACGTTGAGGGTCGAAAAATTTAAAATGCTTATAACTCGCGATCTAATTTTCGTAGCGAGGCCAAATTTTGTTTAGTGATTTATCATGAAACAGTGTTAATTTTTGGTGACAGGAGACCCCCCCCCCCAGTGAGGGTCGAAAAATTTAAAATGTTTATAACTCGCGATCGATATTCGTAGCGCGGCCATATTTTGTTTGGTAATTTATTATGAGACTGTGTTAATTTTTAGTGACAGGAGATTCCCCATGGGGAGGGTCGAAAAATTTAAAATGCTTATAACTCGCGATCTAATTTTCGTAGTGCGACCAAATTTTGTTTGGTAATTTATTATGAGACAGTGTTACTTAAGGTGACAGGAGACCCCCCCCCACGTTGAGGGTCGAAAAATTTAAAATTCTTATAACTCGCGATCTAATTTTCGTAGCGCGGCCAAATTTTTTTGGTAATTTATTATGAGACAGTGTTAATTTTATGTGACAGGCGTATTTTAAAACCCCAGTTAGTATATATTTATGTTTTGTGTGGTAAATAAAAACAGACATTTGATATTGAAATTCAATGTCATGGTTTATGATATAATTTCTTATTTTTCTTTT
This sequence comes from Maratus speculifer, assembly GCA_964019185.1. NCBI lineage: Eukaryota > Metazoa > Arthropoda > Arachnida > Araneae > Salticidae > Maratus > Maratus speculifer. The sequence goes on along the minus strand of OZ025290.1, from coordinate 422,220,093 downwards.
CATTTTCAAGGAAAAAAAAGAACGATGACAAAACGTCGTCGCCTATGATAATTTCTACTTTGAGGAATAGTCCTTGTTGCTCTTGTTAATTTGTGCATAACAATGTAACTTTCACAAGTTTTACAGAAATTCTTTCGTGACCTAACTTACTGTAATAAAAATTTTAAGACACATTATTATCTTGTTGTAAATGTGATAATATCAAATAACAAAGGCAAAAGATTCAGTTATGCGAGAATACAATGTACACTTTATGCTGTGATTGACAGTTGATATCGCATCATCGATAATTTGAGCACTTAGATTTTCCAAAACTTTTCGTGATATTTTAATATTTTATACAAAACAATATACATATCGTTCATTTTACAATGTAGAGTTTTGTTTTTCCTAAAAATTATTCGAGTAAACCTACGTTTAGTTAAGATGAAGCACCGTATATTTGTGATTAAACACGTGATATGCGATTCTGTTATTAAACAACGAGGTGTAAGCAGTTGAATTTGACGAATGGAAATGTTTAAAATAACTAAGTGCAATTATAAAAAAAAGAAATCTCAAAAATATATACATCAATTTTCTCAATATTATATTACTGTTATTAACTCTTAAAACAAAAAATTGTTTTAAACTAAAATTTAATTTCAACATTTCACATTGTTGGGAAAAAAATGTTTTTTCTATACATCATCAGAACTATCCTAATTGCAAAGATAATGAATTAAGTTTTTAATCGAGGCTTTGATTTCTTGTGTTACATAATAAAAAATTGTACAAAAAGTGTGTGTCTATGATATAATTAAAATTTTCGTTTTCGGCGAAATCTAAGAAACGCATATTTTCACAGCCGCAAAATATACATGCATATTTTTTCTAGCCATTGTGATGTAGAATCACATATAGTTTTCTTAAATTTACATTTTTCTAAATTACCGTTAAAACTAATCTTTAATTAAATATCTATTTTATCTTAACGTTTCATTTCGATCCCACAATATCTGTCATTCAAAAGAAAAGAAAGAAAAACATTTAACATCTGCTTTATCATTAAAACGGTTCTCAGATAAACAGATTTCCTTTAGATGATTATTCACCCTTGCTAGAAATAAATAAAAACGGAATAAATATATACTTTGCTTGCGGTCAGTAAATCACTTTTCTCTCTGCTTAATTGTGATCCAAACTTATTCGTTACATAATAATCTTTCTAATAATCTTGCATCATAATAATCTTGCATGCGGCATCATTGTGTCTTTCATATGTTTTCCCAAGGTCTTTTAAAAATGTGCGTTCAAGCACCATCCCTAACTATTTCTGTAAGGAATGATTTAATTTTTATAACTCTACTTCAAATAAACAAAGTTCTTAAAAAGCATCTAGTTTCTTAAAAAAAATTATCACTGCCTGAACTCTAACGAGTACATTTAAAAAGGAAACTGGTCAATATTCTTTAAAATACAGATCTATACCATATAAATTTAAAAAGTGCAAAGTATGTAACGGGCTGCTTATCACTGTTTTTTTCCCAGGCTTGAAGTATTTCTATAACCCTAAAATATATTCGCTAGAGTGGGAAAATTTCTGAATTGCTAACCGCAGAAGCCCTATCTCATCCTGTGTGCGAGGTCTACTAATTTCTGTCGCCAAAATCTTTGTATGAAAAACTTCTTCTACCTTATTGGTGATAAACAATATAATATGACTGTATATTGGCACTTTACTGGTAATCACCGATCTGCAAACATGTAGCTTGCTCGAGCTCAGATAATTCCCCCTATGCGTGGGACATGCTTGTCTTAACTCTCTCGTTAATAAATGAAGTGACTTTATAAGACTTTATCAGAGAGAGTTATGCTTATCGCAGAAGCGATTTTATGCAGATGCAGTTGGCGATAACACCATCATCGATGACATTTAGTAACAATTCTTCATTCAAATAGTTTTCACAACAAAAAATCCTCCGAGTTACCAAATACAACAAGCATCCACTCTAAACTATAAAGACAGTGAGAGATAATTTAGGTACATGAAATCCTGCTTATAAAGACCTTTTCTGTAAAACCCCCCTTAACCCTTCCTTATTCCTGCCTCACTATCTAAACCAGAAACGAACATAATTTTCAAGACGACAATGAAATAGTTTTTTTTTCTTTTAAAATGCTTTGTGATAATTGCAAATCTCCCCAGTAGCAATTATGTTTCAATCTTTTCCAAGAACACATGCTCATCTTCGCTAAAACAAAGTCAAGTGTAACCATGCAAAAAGGATGTTTTTATTGAGAGAGGGGTGGCGAATGGTTTTATTTTGGACATAATGAATAATGTAGATCAATGTAGCTATGAAATATACATCAGAAATGGACGAAAAAAAGTTATTCTACAAATTATTTGAAGGGTTTTCTGAACACATAAAAAACATTTTTGAAAAACATTCGCTAAATGGAGATATATATTTCGCTATATGGAGATTATTTTTAAAGTAATCATGAAAAAAATGACCGTTCCTACAAAACAAATGGTTAAAAAGAAAAATTCGTTGGATAGAGTTTCGTTAAAGAGAAACTCGACTGTATTTCATTTTTAATATTACATTATCTTCCTCCACTGAAGACCTTCGAGATCAATGTACCAATATCAATATCAACAGAATAAAAAAATACAAAAATACAACCGTTTTATGGACAAAAATGCGTTATTTTAAATCTTGTTGACATTTTTTGTTCAAAAGTTTTTTAATTGTTGTTGTGAATAGTAATAAGATAATGGCATCTATAGGGGATTCCTATCATTTACTCTTCTATCATCAACAATAAATATAAACCGGTTGCCATCGATGTAAGGAGGTTCCATTAATCAACTTTTAAAATTGAAATTGAAATATAAAAATGGAATTATTTTAATGGTTAGCGAGTACTGAAAAATCTACAAATAAAGTGCTTTTATTAAAAAAAGGGGAGTTCAGTAGAAAATTTAGGCTTAAAAATCTAAGTAAAAACACAAAAAATAACCTCGTCTTTTTAAATATATAATTTTTCATCCTCTTGATACCTTTTATCACACTTCTATATATGCCGATTGAACTTTAGAATACACTGTGTGTATTACTAATGGAAACTTTTAAGTATTATTAAAGACTAAGAATCCTTTTCCTAAAAAAAAACGAAGACTGTGAAAAAAATAATAGTTACAAGGCAAAACCGAAAGAAATGGCTATCATATGTTAAAAGTTATTTTTGACTAAATACAATAAAGTTAAATTTCGAAGTGAGAAAAGAAAACGAATTTTATAAAATAATAAAATCAATCAGCTTTTGTTTCAATTGTTCTTTAAAGTATAAGTATAAGGTCAAAGTAAACTGTTATTAAGAAATATATTTCGGGATTGAAAAACACCATTATTTTTTTTGGGAAAATAATAGCTAAAGACATAGTTTTTATCTTCTGAAGTAGAAAGAGATGGTGAAATATGTAACGTTCTTTTCGATAAATAACTTAAAACATTTCAAGATATATATATATACATACATAATATATATATATATATATATATATATATATGAGAGAGAGCGAAATGAAATAGATTATTAATTTCAAATTTACTGTTTTATACATTTTATTTGGCTATATATATATATATATATATATATATACACAAATGGAGGACTCTTTCAACTAAATAATTTTATAAACTGTTTTTATTCTACAAAAATTCGCTGTATACATCACAATGACTGTAATTATAATATAAAAATTAGTGAATTATGTATGTCTCATTATATAATATTTTATTAAATATTTTTTTCTGTCTTAAATTTGTGACCATTTATGTAAATCCCGTTTAACACAGTTTTTCGCAGATCCAAGGTGAGTCTTGTCCACATTTACTCGGATAACCTCTCCTATACTCTACTTTCTCTCTCAGAAATGATTTCACAAGTTCATGAAAATATACCTTGAAGTTTTGCTACTGGTTTATATCCGAAAATAGAAATATTTTCGTTCTAGGACATAAAATTTCCGTAATGTGAAAACTGGAGTTTTAAGAAATATTTATGTCGTTCGTTCTTCCATATATTTACTCGATTTTGAATTCGTAAACCACGCGTTTCGATAGGGCCATCTTAACAACTGAGGCAGCTAGCACATGGCGAAAGGAGAATTAAAGTATGGCATTTCATAAAACGAGGGTATTTGCAAGGCTTCTTAAATTTCTTTTTCGAACAGCTCAGAAATTTAACCTAGGAGGATGCACCGGGCCTAATAGACCCAGTCTGCGAATGGTTTATTTTTTTGCCTTCACATTTTTTTTAAAGGTAATCTTCAACTTATTTTATTGCAGAATTTTTAACATTTCTCTCCGATTAAATAAGGTGATGATTATTATTTGTATTTATTGGTGATAAAGTAAAAACCATTCACACACTGGGCAAGCGCGCGTTCTCTCGAGTTAAATTTGACTGTAGGGATATTTCGCCGTTATGAGAAATTGATTGTTATCATTTATAGAAATTAAAAGTTAAATATATATTACATATTAGACATTATTAGACATATTAGACATATTAGACATTTATAAGATATAATTTGGTTCTTAGACGTTAAAGATGAACATTATACTTTAATTAAATTCAAGAAGTATTTTTTTTCATTGAATAAAATTTATTTTTATTTTAACCTGATTGAACTACTAGTATATGTCTTTTTAAATGTGTTGCGCTAATAAAGAGCAATCTTTTTGTTCAATCGCGAACGCAGTTATCTTTTGTATTCCTTGTTTCTTTGAAGTTTGCTGATTTTTGACGCCATTGTTAGTGCTTTTTAATTTGCCCATTTTTGACGCCATTTTTTTGTGCGCGTGCAAACAACAATATATCTCTTTATTGGCGCATTAGTGCAACTTGTGCTGCGGTAGCGTTAATAAGTTAGTGCATACAAAATCTTTTTTTTATGTCTCTGTGTATTATATTTTTTCTTATTATTTATTTTTTTGTTATCTTTTTTTCTGTTATTTGCTACTTTTATTTTAATTTTATTTATTCAATTTATTTGTATTACTCTTTTCTTATTTTTTTTCCATCATTGTGACCTACATTCAAACAGCTTTTTCCACCTATCGTACTCTTTGGAAGCTGTCAAAATTTAATATATATATATATTGCTCTAACGTATGTGGCACAAAAATCACGATTATTTGTTAATTGTTTAATGGCAATATCCAAATGAAACACATCTTATGGGTAACTATGCAAAATTCCTTTGGTAATATTTATGCTGTGGTAAATTGGATTTATTTATGTTTTGTTTCTTCGCTGGAATTATCGAGCATCAAAATATCATTATTTTTATTTTTTCTGTTCTTTTTACTTAAAAAAGAATAAATAAATGTCATAAATTTAAAACTTTTTAGTTTCAAATTATGTATTATAAATTAAATGAGGAAAAATACTGTATTATTATACTTTAAATATAGTATAATTAATGAAATACGAAAATATGACACGGTTTCAATATTTGATGATTTATTATCTGCGCCTTACCTGCATAAATATACTGAGTTCTTGATTTATCAGCACAGATGCCATATATGCACTACATTGGCGCGTTATTTTTCTGACGCCAATTTGGCGAATATTCCGTTTTCAAATACCAGTTACAAATACATTTTCTAACTAATTCCTATAATTTTAAGAAGGAAATAATAATTTAAAAATATTTTCGTTAATAATTATAGATTAAAAATATATATATCATTTAAAAAAGAAAATAAGGGCCAACAACAGTCTATTTATAACAATAACCGGGTTACCATGTAAAGCACATATAATTGCCACTATGTTGCAATCGCGCCAATGTGGTAAGTATATGGTATCTGTGTCTATTTCTTTAGCAGAATCTTCTAATATGGTAAAAAAATGAGCAATTAAAGTAAATTATGAATAAAATCAATATAACTTAATGCTTCGTATACATTCAAGGGAGACCTAACTGGTCGCTAAGGGCGGCTAGTCTATGCATAATTCTCTAAAGTTTATCTAAATATACTAAAAATAAAGCAAAATCGAAGATTCTTTGGTATGAATAAACTTTATTTTGTTTCAAAAAACAAAATCTTTTTTCTTGTTGTCTACAGGGTGTCGCAGGATTATTGGGATAAACAGTAAGGAGGGAAAGGGAGAGGACATCGCAAATATTCAGATTTCACACCAACGAATGGTCAGAAACATCTTCATTTGCCATTAGGCAATATCTGTATACTCTGACATGTCTGCCATCTGCAAATTATAGCATATTTTGTTGCAGGAAGTACTATCAAGCTCACTTGATACTATGCCACAAATGTCTGTTTCCATATGTGGTTTCAATATGATGGTTCTTCCCATGAAGAACATTCCCGTTCATGAACATATTTGAATCAGGTGTTTGATCACTAACGAACTGCCCATGGTGGATCGTTTCCCTGGTCACCATGCTCCACTAAGCAGCATGCATTTCTTTGTATGGGGTGCACTGAAAACTATTATCTACGTAAAATTTGTAGATCCCGATATTCATGTGACTGCAAAACTTGCGTGTTCTACTGCGGATAGACAACAAAATCCAGATGTGTTGATCGAGCCCGCCAATTTGTAGTTCGACGGTGTGATGCGTGAATCAATAGTAATCGTGGGAAATTTAAACACCTTTTGTGGCATTTTAACTCATAATCTGCGAATGCATATTAGTATCTTTGACCAATGAATTATTTCAGACGGTCTCAGTATTGTCGGTTTTCGTTTCTTGTACTTGTCACACAATTTTACCATGTCGTTTCCGACCATGCGTTGCTAAGCAAATCTGAATTCTTATGATTATTACTACCTCTCCTTAATGTTTGTCCCAATATTCTTGGGGCAATATGTATTTTATTTTTTTAAGCAGAATATATTACATTGCGGTTCATTACTATGAGAAAAATAAAACGCTTGAAGATTTGCCAGATAATTTCAGTTACGTTAAGTTACTGTTATATTTTAATAACAATTTCGTCAAAATTGTTGACTGCTATTTAACACTGATTTTCACATCTTAAAATAATATGACTTCTAAAATGTAAAATTTCAAAATTTATGTTTATTTCAAGAACAAATTAGAATCAAAACAGAAAAAAACCCATAAAAAATTATATGTTTTTGTTTTTCTCAAATCAAGCTCAAACATAAATTTTATTGAAATTAGAAATTATAATTTTTAATTTCTTCTTAATAATTATTAAGAAGAAATTAAATGTCTTCATAAAACTTAAAATAGATTTTTCACATACCGGAATGTTTCAAACTATCCTAATCTCTTTAAAGAAAAGCCTAGGGGTAGATAAATATAAAATAACGATTATCAGCGATAAAATGTTCCCTCTGGATGTTTTCTTTGATATGTCATCATAGCTTCTCGTAATTGATATCTTTTCACTTGCAAACTTTTTTGTAGATTCTATTAAGCTGTTATTGATACAATTAATAATGTTTTCGAAAGCATGTTTGACAGAATATTTGGTAAAGATTGAGCTATTAACTACTTAAGTAATCAATGTATATTAAAAAAAAAAAACTTTCAAATATGTTTGTTTTTTCCTATCTTTTACAGAATTTTTAATCTTTTATCAGCGGTTTTTGAAAACAGAAATTTTTGCCTACTTTAATAAATGAAGCCTAGATTAAATTATAAAAAAAATTACAATTAAATTTTAATGGTGAGAATAATGAATTATATTTGGAGTATAAATACCCATATATGATAACATAATGATATTAAATTTGGACGTACTAACAAAGGTTCTAATGGGTATAAAATAAGTAGCATCAATAAATTAATTAATTATTATAGAAAAGGGAAGCCTAACCAACAATATCCAGGGTTAACTGAAAGATTCAATAAAGGGGGTGATTCTAAAAATTTTAAAAGAGTTTCTTTTCCATATCTGAAAGGCAGTTTTGAGAAATTAAAATTTAAATTAAAAAAGTTTAATATTGATTTGATTGCAACTCCCCACCAAAATTAAGATGTTTACTTAATAAGCAAGTGGATCCTATTGGACATGATGATCTTGCTGGAGTTTATGAAATACCTTATATTACTGAAAATGGTAACTTAAATTATTACATAGGCATGACTGGGAGAAAGTTTGGAATTAGAAAAGGGGAACACGAATCTGATATTAAATTTGGACGTACTAATACTGCCTTATCAAGAACATATTTAAATGAGGAGATAAAAATATTGTTTAATCAAAGTAAATTATGTTTCATATCTAATTGTAATCGTAAATCTATTATAAGAGAGTCCATTGAAATTTGTACACGTAATAATCTGGTTTGCAATGATACTGTTTCTTTCATTATTCCTAAGTTATGGTTAGAATTAATGAATAAATTCCTCGTGAGGGCTTCAATGGGATGAACCAAGTTGGAATTTCTTTTGATCATGGTCTATTTCTATTTTAATTTAATTTTTTACAATAGCGCGCGTGTTTTTTGGTTTTTTTTATATCTCTTTGTCGCGTGTCATTTGTATTGACCGTGAAATGGTTTAAAATTTTTATTTTTAGTTAAGTTTTAGATCATGGTCTATATTTTAATTTAATTTTTTGCAATAGAGCGCGTGTTTTTTGTTATTTATATCTCACTGTCGCGTGTCATTTGTATTGTCCGAGAAATATATTGGAATTTTGTTTTATTTATATTATGACTATGGAACTTATTTGACGGTTCCGAAATATGTCAATGTATTTTATTTTTACTATAACAACTTTCTTAAGAAAAATTAAAATTGTTATTAAAATGTGTATAAATACCCGTACGTGGTACGTCCAAATCATGATAGGTAAAAGCACATCGCCCCTATAACGTATGGGCAAAACAAGTAATCTGTTAATTTTCTTAAAAGGAAGTACTATTAGTATTTTTTGAAGAAGATATTGTGTATGATGTGGGGTAAATCTAGGTTAAAGTGCCATAGAGGAGCGATGGCAAATTTGAATATTTCCAAATATTCCTCATAGATTGCAGCATGAACTTTGTTCGTAAATAAAAAAAAAAAAGTTTATTTATTGAGACTTGCAGCTGTGAATATACAATGTAAGTGTAATTTTATTTCATTTTATTTATTTTTTTTAATTTTATTCTATGAATTTTTAAAAAAAAAAATAGGTATCTGAGTGCTTTACGTTCTTTTAAGTAATACATCTAATCCAATGTTAGCTTCAAAGCCTAAAGAATAGGCGGAGTAACGCTTAAATTTCGGTTACCATCTGTCCTTCAATTTCAGTATGTAAGGACCAATCAAATGAAAGTGGCACGGCTGTAATTACTCCACTATTTGTAGAAAAAGATGATTGCGCATGCTTCTATAGAAGGCTTTGTATGCTGGGACTATATGTGATATTGTCAGATCCCGCTAGATGCCTCTGTGATAGTGTGAGAACATGGAAAAATACTGTGTTCACATCATGAATGCCTATAAATTATGTCAACTTTTGGTTGTGCAATTTTCAGCAGTGTGCAATTTTCAATGTGAGTCTTAGTAAAATGTGTCGTGTAACGCAAAATGTGTAAGGTACGGATTGTTTACCTCGCAGATCAGCATTCTGATTATGTAAATTTCGTTGTTGAAGAAGACCACGTGCGCTTCTTTGAAGACGTGAACTTGCTTCAGGGTTCGTACGGGTCCTGGAATTTTATGACCAGTAAAATCTTTGATACCAGTATTTTCTTTTAGAAAATCTATGTTTAATCAAGACGAAATTTCGTACTTTTGAACTATATTTATTTTTCTTTGAAGAAATGTTGGTATTTCACCTGGAAAATAACGGTATCCGTACGAACCATGTGCTTACCAACGTTTAAAAAATTTCTACACTAATCTGCATAACATACGTTCCATGCCTTTATATTTTGTATTCAATGATAAATTTCACTAGAAATCACATTTCCCGCTGTTAAAAATGTTAGAACGCACATTGGCACAGTTGGCAAGCAATCATGGTGCGGACGAAACATTTAAACATGCTTTCACGCTATCACAGACGCACCTGGCGGGATTTGACGATATCGCATGCATTTCCATTATCTTGAGACCTCTATATAAGCATGTGAAAATATCTTTATCTCCAAATAGCGAAGTTATGACAGTAGTGTCACTTTCAGTTTTCTTGTCGCTGAAAAAGGGGGATGGGAATTTTTCAATTCGGATATATTTTTACATTTTTATTGTAAGAACACCATATTTGTGCATTTTATAATTCTACAAATTACTAAGTAAACAATTTAAAATAAAAGATTTAAGTTTGGTTATAAATATTGCACAAAATCTCTGTAAATTTAAATTTAATTAATCCTTCAGAATCCTTCTAAAATCTTTCAAAAATTTATTAAATATCTATGTAGTTCTTTTAATTTAGTTTAAACAATTTACGTAAAATGCTTTAGAATATAAAATTTTCATGAATTCATAATGCGGTAGATAAAGGTTTAATATGCATAATATTTAAATTCTACGATTTTCCGGACGTAGTGCAGGATAATGGTGATAATAAAATAAAAAGAATGTGAAAACTAACGCATGCAGAGAAGATTAATAAATACAGATTTCTATGTATTAACCGGTATGTAATACGAAGATGGTTGTCTTCATTATAGCAATTTTTTTAAATAAGCGCAATGGGTCGACTGCACTCATAGTAATTTAACGATATATTTTCAACGAAAGAAATATTATATGCCTTTCTAAAATGATGCTAAAATACTATTATTCTTAATTGCATCCATTGAAAGAATAATAACATTAAATAACTAATTTTATTGCAAACCATCTAAATAAATGCATATTTTAAAACGAAATAAGTATTATGCCTGGATTAAAATATTAAGTTAATTGTAGAATTTTACCATTAATAAAATGTTATAATTATAATGATATATGTATATAATTTTTATTGAGAATTAAACATTTTTATAAAAATGTATATAATACTGCAAATTATATTAGTCCGCATTTATTTATAATAACGAATTATTATTGCAATGTATCAATAAAGTATTCGAAAATATGTGTAATATTATATTTAGTGAATTTTTATTAAAAGTTTTAGATATCAAATTTCTTAGAAATAAATGATTTAGCATTTCTTCTTGAGTTTGCATTGTATATTATATTGAATATTTTTCAATATAAGCAGGCAGAGATGAGAGACGGCAAATCTGAATATTTATGAAAAAATAACCTAGATATCGGGTGTCCCAAAAAAGACTGATGGATTTAAAAATTCAATAACTTGCAAACGGTGACAGCTATTTAAATTTTTTTTTGCAGGAGGGTTATGTATAACGCCAGGAGTTTTTTTTTCCGTAACTTTTGATTTTATTTCGAATTTCAAACATTAGATGGCGCTGACGGCGATTGAAGGCCAGGTCGACGCCGAAAGTGACTTCACTCAGCACTGATCACCTGGCCTTCAATCGCCGTCAGCGATATCTATTGTTTGAAATTCGAACTAAAATAAAAAAAATCACGATAAAAAAGCTCCTGGCATTATACATAACCCTCCTGCAATTTTTTTTTAAATAGCTGTCACCGTTTGCAAGTTATTGAATTTTAAAATCCATCAGTCATTTTTGGGACACCCGGTAAAAGCCATACGAGTCCATACGTTGTGATGTACAGCTCTGATTATAAAATGCATGTGTAACTTTAATGATTTTTTTTAAATGTTTCTGCTGAGTTAGGTATCTGAGTGTTCAATACCATCGATACATCCTTTTATAACCCTTTATCTGCCGAAGTATAAATTCATGAAAATACTACATTCTAAAACATTTTAATCATTTATTTTAAACCATGATCAATTAATTAATTTTCGAAGAATTTTAGAAGGATTGTAGGATTTAAAAGGATTAATTAAATTTGAATTTACAAGGATTAGGTTCAATATTTATAACCCCACTCGAATATTTTATTTTAAGTTGTTTTCTTAGTATTTTGTAGAGCAATAAAATGTACAAATAAGATGCTCGTATAATATAAATATAGGAATATTACAACAACGTTGTAAATGATCTACATTTCCTTATAAAATAACCACACACACACACACACATATATATATATATATATATATATATATATATATATATATATATATATATGTGACGATTTCAGGAGAACTCGAATTATTTCCACTGGTTAAAAAGAAACACACAGTCATGGCAAGCGAGTGAAAAAACAAAAATAATAAATAAATGTAGAAGATCCAATAATTAGTCATGGGCCGCTGTAAATTCATTTATTAAATTCGTGATAATGAGGAAGGAAAAGCTCCTTTTTGCAAAAATTCCATCATTATTTCAGCGAGCTGTCCTCATCGAAGAAGCAACCCAAGAAATCTTTAGAATCTTCTTTTTCATCTCGAGACTTCCCCCTTTTAAACTAAAAAGAAAGTTCTGGAACATTCTGTAATCTCTAACCATCATTATTTTATGTAAACAGAATTCTTGTCCAGCTACGAGATTATTTTAAACAGACGATAAATTTATTTAAAAAAAAATATTATTTAACCAATTTATAATTGACTCAGAATTTTAAATATCTTAGGCAGACGATTTTTATACATGATTAATTTTAAGAGAAAAAGAAAAGAAATGAATTTATTAATATGCAAATTATCGTTGACGGCGGAAAAATAAATAAATAGATAAAATAAAATAATGATATTTTTTGAAAGGTATGGTTTTGGAATAAATTTAATAAGACTTTCTTAAAAAGGGTTGATAAAAACATAGAAGAAATCAGTTTTATTTGGAATATTAAGAAATAAAGTTTTAATTAAGAATATTTTTAATTTAGAGCCATCTTTTTAAATTTACGCATACTGGAATAATGTTTTTTAAGGCAAATTAAGAATTTATATCGTCTGCATAAGGATTAACAGATTAGATTTAGAAACAAGATTTTAATTTAATAATTTGAAGTAAGTACGGAATATTATTATAAGAAAATTAAGATAGTATAAAGGTTAGTTTTGGCGAAAAAATTTTAAATTTGTAATATTATCCCCCCTCCCCAAGACTTTGTATGAAATTGATAGTTAAATAAAACTACAAGTTCAGACAACAGAAATATAATAATTTAGAAAAGTTAAATTTTGGAATAAAACTGTCAAATCCAGGAAGCCAAGAGATGGAAGAAAAGAAAATTAACGCAATATAAAAAATATTAGCGATTAAAATAAAATAGTTAACAGAAAATAATTCTGAATTGAATTTAGGTAGGAGCATTTCCCTGAAAGAAATACAATAATGTTACAACATCACTTACCATTTGTAAGTGCATAGGAGATAATACATATAATAACAGTAAATAAGTTATGAATATTATTAAGCAAGAGATAAAAATATAATAAAAACAATAAAAATTCGTTCTCATGGAAGTTTAAATAATTACAAAGACTTAATGCATAGTTTATTTTAAATAAGTCCTTTAAATGAAACAAGCCTTTCAATATATATAAAAGAGTCTTTTCCAATGTTCACTGAATACAGTCCTTGTAGGAAATAAAGTCTTTAAAGGCTACCTAAAACATTCTTCTCAAACTTAGTTGACTACATACAGTCCTTCAAATGAAAAGTCTCAAATAGTTTTAAAAATGCAATTCTTCATTGTAGTTCGCTAGATATAGTCTCTTTAATTAAAGATCTTTAAACCTAGTTTAATCTTTGGTTTTAATGTTATGTTGGATCCAACATCTTTCAGTAATATATCAATTTTTCAATAATAAATAGCATCACTCTCAATATCAATAATAAATAATATAGAAAAATTTAAATAATGACAATAACAACAATAATAAGTAATAATATAATAAGACTCCATATCCTAATAATTTCCAATAAGAGTATAATTAATACTAAACTTCATTATAGAAATCATAATAATAATAATAATAGTAAAACAAGAGTATAATCAAAAGAAAATATCACTATTTGTTTATTATTGATAGGGAAAAAACTGGTTGAGGATAAAAATAATTACATAGCAACTAAATAATTTTCTTATCTTCTAATAGCATAAGAAAGTATTTTTTGCTAGCCGAAAGTATAAATAAAAAAAATCATAATAATTCCAAAATCCAAATAAAATTAAATCTAACTATTTAGAAAATGGACTCTCAACCAGTATTTCCTTACAATAATTCCTCTCTGGTACTCTTTTACAAAATTGTCAAATTTGGTTATAAGTTCTCAAATGGCAAATGTAGAATAATGTTTTATCTACACATGGTTTATAAACTTCAATAATAGAATACAAATAGGAATAAAAGGTGTCATTCTTAATTGAGAAATGGAAATAAAAATAGTGTGCTTTTTTGAAAAACTTTTAATAGCTGTAGTTTTCACAATCACTGAAAATCACATATTATGTTATAGGTTTGAGTAGAATCATTAGATTTTATAACTGTTATAACATAAATATCTGCTGAATAAATAGAATAATACTAAGGTCAAATACATGAGTAAATATAGTTAGACTTAAACACCCTTAAATTTAATTTATCAACATCAATTTGAAAGCTTTTACAATCAAAGTGTTCACCTTATGCCTGCATAAGGAGCCCAATTTAACCCCAAAAACTCCCAAAAACAAGTAATATTCTTGTAGGCCTCCAAGAACATACCTGCTGATGTTGAAAATTATGGTGATAAACTATTTAAAGAATAAGAATTAAAATTTAATCTATTGTCTTGACTTTAGTTTGATCTAGTGATTGTGATTGTATCTGAGGTTTTGTTTGTTTTTTGGGTTGCTCATGAAACAGTTTAAAATCTTCTGGTGAAAAATAGGGTCTTAATTTAGAAACATGCACAATAACGGAATTCTGTCCTGTCTCATAATTAAATTTATCTATTTCATAAGTTACATCAGAAAGTTTATTTATAATTTTGTATGGTCCAGAGAAAGTAGGTTCTAATTTTCGAGTGTTAGGGTATTTAAATTCTTCATAAATTACAGAGTCTTGTATTTTTAATGGGCATTCGATAAAATGTCGATCATAGAGTCTTTTACTTTTAAGGTGAAATTCCTGAGTTCGCGCTTTCGCAATTTTGAGGGCTTTGTCTACTGGTGGATAATAGTTTTGTTTTAAAGGAGATTCATAAGGCAACTGACCATAAAATAAATAGGCAGGTGGGAATCTGGTGATAGAATGGGGCGTATTGTTGTATTCTTCGATGACTTGGTTTAATAATCTAGTCCAAGGTATTTTAGAAGAAGTGGAATTAACTTTACATTTAAGCCTGGTAACTATAGTCTGATTAACTCGCTCTACTTTTCCATTGGTCTGAGGATGATGTGCGGATGTAAAACGCTGTTGAACATGATGATTTCTAAGGAATTTCTTAAATCTTGGAGATCTGAAAGATTTATGCCTGTCACTAAGTATTTTTTGAGGTGCTTTGATATTGAAAATTTGTTTTAAACAGTTAGTGTATGTTTCAGTGGTAACATTTTTGGAGGGAAAAGCCCAAACAAATCTAGTTGCATGATCTATTATTATGTGTAAGAATTTTTTTGTTGAGTTGTAATAGTTAAATCCACCAACAGTATCAATAGAAAGACATTCAAAAGGTTGATCTGTTGCTGGCATAGCTTGTAATAAGCCGAATCTTTTCTGTTTTGGTTTTTTATTTTTCTGACAGGTGTCGCAATGCTTAACAAATTCTGTAATGTCTATTGTCATATTAGGCCAATAATAGTTGGGAGATATTAAATTAAGCATTTTTTGAATCCCTAAATGTCCAAAATTATCATGAGCAATATGGAGTAATTTTCTTCTTAATGACATTGGTACAACAATTTTTTTGAATCCCTTTTTCTGAACTATAATAATTCCATTCTCTTTTTTATATTTTTTGTCACAAACATTGTCTTTGTCTTGCATCTCTATAATTTCTTTCCTATCTAGTAATAAACTAATATGTTGATTAAAATGACAAACAGGATTTCGTGACAACATGTCTGCTTCGACATTTGTTGAACCCTTTTCATATTTTATCTCATAATCAAACATACTAAGTTTGAGTGACCATCTAAAAAGCCTACCTCTTAAGTTTTTAACACTCTTTAACCATACTAGAGATGCGTGGTCCGTATGAATTGTAAACTTGACACCATGAAAGTAATGATAGAATTTGTCAAGAGTATCTATAATAGCTAAACATTCTAATTCAGTTATGAAATAATTTTGCTCATAACTCTTCAAAATTCGAGAATGATAAGCAATAGGATGTAAGAAATTATCTTTATCAGGTTGTTTTAGAACGGCACCTACTGCTATCTGAGAGGCATCTACAAACATATGTAAAGGTAATTTAGGATCATAAATTTTGAGGATGGGTTTAGCAATTAAAGAATTTTTTAATTTTTCAAAAGACTCCTGGCACTCTGAGTTCCATTCCCATATTGTGTCTTTTTTAAGTAATCGATTTAGAGGATATCTAATTTCAGCATATTTATTTATGAATTTATGGTAAACATTAATGGAACCTAGAAATCGTTGTAACTCTTTCACATTTGAAGGAGGTTTTAAATTTTTTATGGTTTCAATATTGGCATTTGCTGGTGTTATAGTTCCATTAGTGATTTCATAACCTAAGAAATTTATTTTATTTTGGCCTAATTTACATTTAGAAAGTTTAAGTTTAATGTTTTCTTGTTTGCAAATGTCAAAAATTTGAGCTAAATGGTTTAAATGTTCTTCTAATGAGGAAGAGAAAATTATAATATCATCAAAATAGTGGCACGCAAAGTCGATTTTATATTTATTAAGGATTCTTCGAATGGTTCTATTGAATATGGGAGGGCCCGTTTTTATGCCAAAAGGGAGCACGAGCCACTCAAAAAGTCCAAAATTGGTTGCAAATGCTAATTTTTCTGTATCGGATGGATGTATTGGTATGTGCCAGTAGCCAGAGGCTAAATCCAAAGTTGAAAAATACTGAGCACTACTCAATTTATCTAAAATTCCATCGATACGGGGCAAGGGTTCTGCATCATTTTTAATTATTGCGTTTAATTTTCTATAGTCTATACATAATCGCGTTTTTTTACCTTCCTCTCTTTTCATAACTAGTGTAACAGGGGCAGAATAGGGGCTATTACTTTCCTTTATCAGTCCGGCTGCTAACAATGATTGAATTTGGTTTTTTATTTCTATTTCTTCTAGAGGAGATGTTCGGTAGGGCCTCAAAGATATAGGTAGGTCTGAGTTTAGTATAACGCGTTGTGGTTCAATATTAATCCTACCCACATCATATTTATGCTTTGCAAAAATATCACTATAAATATGAACTAATTCCCTTAAATTTACATCTTGAATTAAATTTATTTCCCCAGTTAAATCTGAATCCGAATTATCGCGAAAATTTTGAAGAGTCATGGAACCTCTATAATCAGGATGCACATTAATTGCATGATCATATTCAACACAGTCTTCATTTTTCATAATATTTCCACAGGTAGATTGTAACTCTATATCATGATTATTTACATTCAGTGTTTCATTATCATAATTATCTATATCTACAGTATTACCAGTATTTAATCTCATATCTTTTTTATATTCAGAGGTTACAAATTCATTAGAT
Organism: Maratus speculifer; assembly: GCA_964019185.1. Taxonomy (NCBI): domain Eukaryota; kingdom Metazoa; phylum Arthropoda; class Arachnida; order Araneae; family Salticidae; genus Maratus; species Maratus speculifer. The sequence goes on along the minus strand of OZ025290.1, from coordinate 422,202,423 downwards.
TGATCCCTGTTTTGTTGTACTTGGTCCATATTTACTGTATTAAAATGAAGGGATCTCTCATTATGTATGGATATACTGTTAGTTATAATTTTCCTTCCCTGCCTTACAATACAATTTTTACATTCTATGGATAATTTAAATTTAGAACATTCTTTTAACCCCAAAATAGCATAATCCAAATTTGTATTGCATACTAAAAAGTTAACATATTTTTTAATTTTACCCACTTTTAGAAGAACACTACATTTTTTATTTATATGTAAAAATCCTTTTGCCTGACCAATGGTAACTGAGGGTATAGTCTCAATTTTAGCATTAAGTTTTTTAACAAATTTAAGTGGCAATAATGCAATAGTTGAACCAGTATCTACAACACATGGTAAATTATAATTATTTGTACATCCATACACAATTAATTGACAACCATTATGAGAATTATTTTGTGAGATATTTGGAAGAGTATCAGAGGATGGCAACTCATTCCTAAAAATACATTCTCTTTCCCAATGAAAAGCATTACTCACACCCCTATTTGTGCATATCCTACAAGGTCTTGAAGGGTATGAATTTTGAATATAATTATTTTGACAAACTCTAGGTCTTTGAAACTGAGATTGTCTTTGGGGAATCCAATTCCTAGGTGTAGTATTCGGCCTAACTGGCTGAATCCAGGGCCTAATTGGTTGAAAAGGTTGAAAATTTTGTCTAGCTGATGGTTGATTTATTACTTGGTTTGAAACTAGTGGGGTGGAAACTTCCACGAATTGTTTGACAACCCGGTACCATTCGGTGGTACTACTAGGAGGATTTATAATAATACTGTTTTTGAATTCTGGTTTTAAACCATCAGTTAAACCTTGTAATAGTATATTTTCACTAAGATGTAATTTCCTACCAATTTCCACTTTCTTACGAAAATAAGTTTCTAAATTGTCTAAATTATCTAATTTCAGATTTGAAAAATCAGAAAAACTCGGGAAGTCTAATTCAATGAGTCTTTCTATCAAAATTTTCTTAATTTGTTCATAATAAGTACAATTTAAGCAGTCATTGATGTAAATTTTTTGCGCTTCACCTTTCAAATATTGCGCAATAGAATTAAATTTCCATTCTAGATTTTTCTGTTCCCTATCACATGTTTTATCAAAATAAGTTAACCAAGACAAAATGTTCATTCCAGAACTCGGGTCAAACGGTACGAACTTAGGATCTTCCATAATTTTTTGATTCTTACTCGTTAGAATAAATGAAGCACTTCTATTTTCTTTATTAAATCCTGATCGTAAAATCATTCGCAATAAATTTCAAAGTTAATAATTTCTATCAATTACATATTTTTTCAAAATTACTATATCAGATCCATAACATACAATAAATAATAGAATAATAAATAAATTAGTAATTTAATAAATTAACTTCAAATTACTCTCATCAATAAAATAATAAATAAATAAATAAATAAATAATAAATACTTTCCATCAATCATAGATAGAATAGAAATAATAATCAAAACATTTAATAAAATAAACTTACAGTTCCCGAAAAATCTTCAATAAAATCCATTCTTTATTAAATTCCTCATCAAATACCTTTCGCATACTCACCACTTTGAAGTTATTAATTTTCAAAAATTTGTCATTATGACCATGATTATCTTGAGTCATCAGTTACACATAAACAGCAAAAAGGTGGAATATCAGGCCTCAGGAATTCACGAGATATTTAGAAGAAATCTTTCAAACCACTCGGACAGAAAGCTGTTTAACATTAAAATCTCCTCTGTTACATTCACTCGAGGAATCAAAAGATAATGGCAATTCTTGCTTAATAACACTTTCAACCATGGCGGGAAAAATTTTCGGCGATTCATATTTTTGTCATCACTTCGTTTCAGTAGATTCATTAGATTCATTTACATAGCATTTTACTTCTTCAGTAGATTCATTTCAAAATCCGAAACAGGCACTAGCACAGGCATTACCTATCCTGTCGACTTTTCGATTAGTTGTGACGATTTCAGGAGAACTCGAATTATTTCCACTGGTTAAAAAGAAACACACAGTCATGGCAAGCGAGTGAAAAAACAAAAATAATAAATAAATGTAGAAGATCCAATAATTAGTCATGGGCTGCGGTAAATTCATTTATTAAATTCGTGATAATGAGGAAGGAAAAGCTCCTTTTTGCAAAAATTCCATCATTATTTCAGTGAGCTGTCCTCATCGAAGAAGCAACCCAAGAAATCTTTAGAATCTTCTTTTTCATCTCGAGACTTCCCCCTTTTAAACTAAAAAGAAAGTTCTGGAACATTCTGTAATCTCTAACCATCATTATTTTATGTAAACAGAATTCTTGTCCAGCTACGAGATTATTTTAAACAGACGATAAATTTATTTAAAAAAAAAAATATTATTTAACCAATTTATAATTGACTCAGAATTTTAAATATCTTAGGCAGACGATTTTTATACATGATTAATTTTAAGAGAAAAAGAAAAGAAATGTATTAATATGCAAATTATCGTTGACGGCGGAAAAATAAATAAATAGATAAAATAAAATAATGATATTTTTTGAAAGGTATGGTTTTGGAATAAATTTAATAAGACTTTCTTAAAAAGGGTTGATAAAAACATAGAAGAAATCAGTTTTATTTGGAATATTAAGAAATAAAGTTTTAATTAAGAATATTTTTAATTTAGAGCCATCTTTTTAAATTTACGCATACTGGAATAATGTTTTTTAAGGCAAATTAAGAATTTATATCGTCTGCATAAGGATTAACAGATTAGATTTAGAAACAAGATTTTAATTTAATAATTTGAAGTAAGTACGGAATATTATTATAAGAAAATTAAGATAGTATAAAGGTTAGTTTTGGCGAAAAAATTTTAAATTTGTAATATATATATATATATATATATATATATATATATATATATATATATATATATATATGTGGGAGCGATTCTTTCTCCAACAGCCAAGTATCATGTCTTGTAAGGTTCTTCATATTGCAACTCTGATAGAAAAGGTCTTTAGAAAGCAGACGATTTTCTGAAAAAACTCCATTCAGACGAAAAGCCGAAGAAAAAAGAAATGAACGGAAGAGATCGTTGGAGGGAATGCGGGGAGAGTTGGTGTTGACTTTAGAAGAATGTTGATTAAGATGACGCGATTAAGATGTTTTAATTAAAGTTTCCTTTTGAATGTTCGAATTGTAAATATTAATATGTAAATATCTTTTTTGTAAATATTAACGTTTAATATAAGTCATTTAAAAGTTTAAAAACGGTGTCAGAATTTAATTTACCTCCGAGTTTATTTACTTATGTGTTCGAAAGAACTTTTATAAGAAGAATCTCCATAAATTTTGGTGTCAGAAGTGGGATAAACGAACGCCCACAGAGAAGAAATATATATATACTTTAAATAATCTGGAAGCCGTTATTATTTAGAATTGTGATGGAATCCTTGCTGGAAATTATTATGAGGAAATCTTTTTTGTATGCTTGATATGTTTAATGATATGAAGCTGTTGGATACTGCGACAACAATGCTGTTTAAATGTGTGAAGCTGAGCATCTGATTATGAAGTGAGTTTATTATTTCATTTTTCTTTTCAATAATGGAAAAATTAGTTGATTTAAAGGAATTAGAGTTTTCTTTGAAAACTGAAAAATCAGCTAGTATTAAGATATTGCACAAATTAATTTTTGGAGAAATCGGTTACAGAAATAATCGACGTAGAATTCGGAATTTTACTGGGTTTACGTTTGAAGTAGATTCCGATGAATATCAAACTAAATTCAAAGAAATTAAAGATAATTTTTCTGTTAACGACTTAATTACCATTTGCAATGTTTTGTGTATAAATAATTCGGGAACTTTTGATGAAATTGCTGCCAGAATAATTTCTAGTTTATGTGATTTTAATATTTTAAAAATTAATATGATAGCCGATGTAGGTACTCTTAGTGATGACGAAAGTGTTGATGAATTTAATGATGATTTACAAGATAAAACTAAAAATATTTCAACTGTTTTTGAGAATAATATGAGAAATGATTCTGGTATTTCTAATTGTGAAAGTAATGAAAATCAGAAAATTTCAATTCCTGATTATGTTATTAAACCAAGCATTTCTATTAATGATATTGAAAGTATGATTACAATGTTTGAAGGTACTCAAGTACAAAATATTAATAAATGGATTGCCGATTTTGAAGATATAGTTTCATTATTTAACGTTAGTGATTTGCACAAATTGATTTTGGCTAAACGCCGTAACACAGGCAAAGCAAAATTATTTCTTGAAAGTGAAACAAATATTAATTCGTGGTCTAAATTAAAAGCCCTACTCATATCTGAATTTGGTCAAACGTGCATTTCAGCTGAATTACACGAATTGCTGTCCAAAAGAAAAATTAGACCACATGAATCGTTAGATGAATATTTTTTAAATATGAAACAATTATGCTCAAAAGGCAATATTGAAGATTCTGCCCTTATTCAGTATGTAATAAATGGAATTAATGACCCCATTTCTAAAAAATCTTTTTTGTATGGTTGTCCCAATATTGCTGAATTTAAACAAAAATTAAAGATTTATGAAAAAATAAGATCGGAGTATGAAAATGCAAAATTTCATAATATGAAGGAGCTAAGCCTAAAATTAAATCCGAAGTTAAAGTTAAGAACAAATTTAAGCCTGTAAAGCCAAATATGCGTTGTTTTAATTGTGGCGGGAATAATCATAAGAGTATTAACTGTGTAAATAAAGATAAAGGGCCGCTTTGTTTTGCTTGTAACGCTTATGGTCATAAATCATTTCAATGTAATAAATCTAAAGATACAAGTGTTAAAAATGCTCAGTAACAAGTAAACATTATTACATCCCAAGATTTAATTCTGAAAGAGATAAAGCTTTATTCTTTGCGTTTAATCTCTTTAATAGATACTGGTAGCCAAAAGACTTTGTTAAAGAAAAGTATTTATGATAATTTGAAGAACTTTGTAGAATTAAAACCTACGAGTATCTCTTTGACCGGTCTAGGAAAAGCCTCAATTAAACCAGAAGGTTGTTTCAATTCAGAAATCGAAGTAGATGGTTCAAAATTTAAAGTTACTATTTTTGTCGTTAAGGACAGTTGCATTAATTTCGATTTAATTATTGGCACTGATGTTATTCATCAAGGTACATTAACTATTTCTGAGAATAAAGTGAAACTGTTTAAAGCTGAAGTTCAGTCTAATGACTTTTTAGTTAATATTGTAAATGTTTTGGATGAGCCTAAAATTGATTTAACTCACATTGCTGACAAAAAATTACGTTCAGAGTTATACTCTTTAATTGAAAATTATGTACCAATTAAAACTAAAACAGTAGATGTTAAAATGAATTTAACTGACGAAATCCCAGTTTGTTCTTCTCCTCGAAGATTACCGCCATGCGAGAAAAAAATAGTCGAAAACCAAATTGAGGAGTGGCTAGCTCAGGGAATAATTCGAGAAAGTTCTTCTAATTTTTCTTCGCCGGTTGTGTTAGTCAAGAAAAAAGATAACACAATGAGACTTTGTGTTGATTACAGATGTCTTAACAAAAAGACAGTACGTGAGCATTTCCCCTTGCCAGTTATTGATGATGTAATAGACCAATTACATTCTGCCGAAGTATTTACCACCATAGATTTGAAAAACGGTTTCTTTCATGTAGATGTTGAAGAAGACTCGCGGAAATACACCTCGTTTGTTACTCATGAAGGACAATACGAATTTTTGAAATGTCCATTCGGGTTGACCAATAGCCCTAGTGTTTTTCAAAAGTATATTTATAATGTATTTCGAAACCTATTAAAAGATCACATTGTTGTCATTTATATGGATGATTTAATAATACCTGCTAAAAACGAAGCTGAAGGTCTAGAAAAATTAAAACTTGTACTCGAAACTGCATCGGAATATGGATTAGAATTAAATCTTAAAAAATGCAATTTTTTGAAGCGTGAAATTGATTTCTTGAGGTATAGAATCATAAATGGTAAATTGTATCCCTCTCCACTGAAGACTAAAGCAGTAATAAATTTTCCCGAACCAAAGTGTACCAAAGATGTTCAAAGTTATTTAGGATTGACAGGATACTTTCGAAAATTTATAAGAAATTATTCGGTTATAGCTAAACCGTTAAGTGACCTGCTAAGAAAAGATTCAAAATTTAAATTCGATATAGAAGAACAAAGAGCTTTTAATGAACTCAAACGTATTTTGTCGTCAGAACCAGTACTTTTAATTTACAATCCCAAAAGTGCGACCGAAATCCATTGTGATGCCAGTATTGATGGCCATAGAGCTGTTTTAATGCAACAATCTCCAGTAGATAATCAATTTCATCCAGTTTATTTCGCCAGTAAAAAAACCACCGAAGCTGAACGGAAGTACACTAGTTACGAATTAGAAGTTTTAGCTGTAATTGAAGCCCTGAAAAAGTTTAGAGTATATGTGCTAGGTATCCCATTTAAAATTGTAACCGATTGTAATGCATTTAAAATGACTATGGATTAAAAAGAAATGAGTACAAAAATAGCTAGATGGGCAATAATGTTATCCGATTTTGATTATGTTATTGAACATAGACAGGGTAGCAGTATGAGACATGTCGATGCATTAAGTAGGTATCCTATTTGTATGGTAATCCAAGATAGCTTAACTTTAAAAATTATCCAAGCTCAAGAAACCGATGACCATATTAAAACAATAAAAGAAATCCTAAAGGTGAAATCTTATGATGATTATCTAGTTAAAAATGATGTTCTTTATAAATGTGTTAATGGTAATGATTTATTAGTTGTACCGGAAGACATGCAAATGAATATAATCAAGGCCGCTCACGAAAAAGGTCATTACGCAGTTGCAAGAACAGAGAAAAGTTTAGAAAATGATTTTTACATCCCTAAAGTTAAACAAAAAATTGAGAAATGTATAGCAAATTGTGTTCCCTGTATTTTAGTTAATAGAAAATGTGGTAAACAAGAAGGCTTACTTCACCCAATAGAAAAAGAAGAAACTCCATTACATACGTACCATGTTGATCACTTAGGTCCATTAGAAAGCACTAATAAAAATTACAAAGATATCCTTTCGGTCATTGACGCATTCACAAAATTTGTTTGGTTGTATCCCACAAAATCTACCGATGCTGCCGAAGTAATTTCTAAATTAGAAATCCAAAAATCTATCTTTGGAAATCCAGTTCGAATTATATCAGATAAAGGTCCTGCATTTACCTCTAAAGCTTTTGAAGATTATTGCATCAATGAAAATATTAAACATATCCCGATTACCACTGGATTACCCAGGTCTAACGGCCAAGTTGAGCGTCTAAATTCTGTCATAATATTTGTTCTGTCTAAATTGTCTGTCGATAATCCTAAAAAATGGTATACACATGTAAGCAACGTCCAACAGGTGATAAATTCGACTTTTCAGAGAAGTATAAGCACAACTCCTTTTGAATTGATGTTTGGTACTAAAATGAAACTAAAAAATAACATTGAAATTACTAGTCTTCTGAATGCTGAAATACAATCTGATTTTACAAATAATCGCGAAGATATGAGAAAAAATGCTAAAAAACAGATTTTAAAAGTCCAAGAAGAGAACCGTAAAACTTACAACCTCAGACGAAAGAAAGCTAACAAATTTAAGATTAATGATGTGGTTGCTATAAAACGCACACAACAAGGTCCAGGTTTGAAGTTAAAACCAAAATATTTAGGTCCGTACAAAGTCATAAAAGTAAAAAATAATGACACCTACGATGTAAAGAAACTTGGATTTAACGAAGGACCCATGGTCACCAGTACATGTGCAGAGTACATGAAGCCGTGGACGGACGAAGCTTGAAAAAAAAGAATTTCACCGATTGTGACACTATACCAACTATGACAAACCTCTGGACTGACAACTAATAGAATTTTAACTTTATTCTCGAAAAGACGAAAAGACGTAAGGTAAAAGAAGATGAAAAGACGTATGAAAGAAGACGAAAAGACGTAAGATAAAAGAAGACGGAAGACGTAAGAAAGAAAAGACGAAAAGACGTAAGGTAATAGAAGATGAAAAGACGTATGAAAGAAGAAGACGAAAAGACGTAAGATAAAAGAAGATGAAAGGACGTAAGAAAGAGAAGACGAAAAGACGCGAAAAAAAAATATATGAATTTTTTCAAGAAATAATCTAAGCTTTGATAAACAATTTGAATAATGACTTCTTTTTTTCAATTAAGACTTTGGATGCTGTTGTGTTTTTTCTTTATCTTTCCAGATGATCCAACTGCTGCTGCCTCCAAAGGGACGAGCATTCGAGGACGAAAGCCTAGTCAGGACGGCCGTTGTGGGAGCGATTCTTTCTCCAACAGCCAAGTATCATGTCTTGTAAGGTTCTTCATATCGCAACTCTGATAGAAAAGGTCTTTAGAAAGCAGACGATTTTCTGAAAAAACTCCATTCAGACGAAAAGCCGAAGAAAAAAGAAATGAACGGAAGAGATCGTTGGAGGGAATGCGGGGAGAGTTGGTGTTGAATTTAGAAGAATGTTGATTAAGATGACGCGATTAAGATGTTTTAATTAAAGTTTCCTTTTGAATGTTCGAATTGTAAATATTAATATGTAAATATCTTTTTTGTAAATATTAACGTTTAATATAAGTCATTTAAAAGTTTAAAAACGGTGTCAGAATTTAATTTACCTCCGAGTTTATTTACTTATGTGTTCGAAAGAACTTTTATAAGAAGAATCTCCATATATATATATATATATATATATATATATATATACAGGGTGTCTATAAAAGAACTCCGGGGTTTTGAGGCAAAATATTTTAAGAAATAAAAAACATACATACATGTTTTATACATGACTGAAAAGCTTAAATTTTCAAGTTTTTTTAAACACTTAGTAAAGTTCTGTATGAGCCCCGTTAGTGGCACGGCAGACGTCTAAACTGTATTCTACCTCTTCCCATGTCCTAGCGAGCATGTCTGGGCGGACGGTTGCTTACCGTTGAAGTACCTTACCGACAGTTGATCTTGGTAACCCCAACTCCAGGCTATGTCTTGTCAACGATTCCTTAGAGCTTCGAAGGCATAAAGCTCGGATTCTGTCCACTTTCTCTTGAGACACACTCGGCCTACCCGGCGACTTTTGCTTCAAAACACTTCCTGTTTCCTTAAATGCGCTGAACCATTGACGAATGGTTTTGTCAGAAGGCGGGCTAACACCATAGTTACGTCGAAAGTTTCTTAGTACGTTAACTACAGACTTCGTTTCTATGAGCCAAATAACACATTGAGCCTTTTGTTGCGGAGTCGCCATCATTTCAAGGTCAACGCCCTGCAACGCCGCCAACAGTTGATGCAAACATTCCCAATTCGTATGAGTAAAACTTTTTGAGCTACTCTTTTCAGAGAAATCGACTAAATTTTGCTATCTTTTATAGTTAGTGAGATATGAATTTTTAAAACCCCGGAGTTCTTTTTTAGACACCCTGTATATATATATATATTACCACCGAAAACGATGTTATGTAAATTTTTCAAAGGGTATCGTTATCATTCTAAATTAATACTTATTAATTTAATATAATTCAATAATAAAAATACATTCTAAAATATTGCTATCTATGCGCTTTTACTACAAACAATTGAAATAATTTTAATTTAAAAGTCAATCTTTAATGCAACTCTCGACTGCAACATTTAATTATTGATTAAACTTTGAAATTATCTCTATAAGGTAATATTTTCCTTCTCAATAAATACTTTAGGGACTAGGCATGAGGATTTTGATGTAAACATCATACTGTTAATAAACATATTTAATGTTTGTTTGATAAATATTTAAAATTCTCAGAGAAAAATTGATACCTTAAGAGGACAAGGGACATTCCAACACTTTTTAATTTCTTCTATTTTCAATAGAAGAAAGTATTGTAATCGAATTTTTTTCGACTTCCGGTTTTCGACGGATTTACACGTTTTAGGGGGTCAGAGATTCCAAACATCATGTTGTTACAAAATGTCTGTCTGTCCGTGTGTCTGTGTGTGTATATGCGTGTGATGTCTGTGTGTGTGTTGTATGCCGTCATTCTACCATCAAAAAGTGTATGAAGATATGCATTTTTGTGAATGTTTTTGGCTATGGCAAAAAGGTTTTCCTTGAATATGGAAATAATTCGCCGGAAGAGAGCGCTGCAATAACAATTTTTGTGCCATTTTCAATATTGTACCGACTAAAAGTTTATGAAGTTATGCATCGAACTGAACCAAATATTTTGCATGGGTGTATGTATGTCTTTGGCTAATTGGTCCTCCCTGCATTTAAAAAAAAATACCCATCGGAAGGAGGCGCTGCAATAGCGATTTTTGTGTCGTTTTCATTATTGTACCTACTAAAAGTGTTTGAAGAAATGCATCAAATTAAACGAAATTTTTTGTGTAAGTGTTTAGCTATGGCTTATTTGTTCTCCCTGCATTTGAAAAAAAAAAAAATCCGCCGGAAGGGGTCGATGCAATAACGACTTTTGAGCCATTTTCAATATTTTACCACAAAAATGTGGATGAAGTTATGCATAGAATTGAATAAAATTTTTTGTATAGGTGTTTAACTATGGTCAGCAGACCCTCCCTGAATTTGGAAAAAATCTGCTACAAGGATTCGCTATAATTGAGCTGTCTGTGCCATTTTTATAATTTTACCATTAAAAAGTGTTTGATGTTATGCATAGAACTGAACTAATTTTTTTGTATAATATTTTATACTATGGTGAGTAGATCCTTCCTGAATTTGAAAAAAATCTGAATATCGTTCTACTGTTCATCGGCTCGTGCAGATACGGAAACTCGTTTTTATTCCGAGTAATTGACAGAAGCAGAAATTTAAGATACAAATCATAGTTGGTATAGTATTGAATCAATAATATTAACGCATTAACATGTGTAACTAAGTTTTGAAATATTGAAATGTACATATGAGTTAGAAGAAAGTTTTGGATTGGCACATACAACTAGTTTTATTTTATTTTTAATAATGCACTTCAAATTATATCCCAGGCCACACTATAAGCATTATAGTACATATTTAATTCATAAGAAATAAAGAAGAAAAATGAGAAAAATAAAGTATTTACTTGAATATTTTAAGCATTACATTTCAAAATCCCTCATGCGCATTACAAATCAGTTAAGATTTCCAATATTTTTTATTCAAAATTTGCTTATACATACAAATGAAGTTGCACATCGTATCTTGAAACTGAACATAAAGTTAAAGGTAGATAGTTTCAAAAATATGATGCAAAAATTATGAAAACTTTTATATTCAAATTTTCAAATCATTTATACTACTTTTATATTTACAAATATAAAAATTCATGGACGAAAATTATTTGTACATTTAAAACAAACCATGAAAAAGAAGTATTAGTGATTTCAATTGATACAAAATGCATATGAGACATTTTAAAAGGTAATTCATAACGCATAAAATATTCAAGAAAATATTTTTTTTTTCTCATCCATTTTATATTTTTATTTTCTTGTGTGGCAAATATATCCCATAAAACACATTCTGTGCCTCTGAATCTTAAGATGATATTTAAAAACACGAGTTTGATCATCTCCTTTGCCATTAATGGGATAATATTGCTATCTATTCGCTTTTATTACAAATAATTGAAATAATTTTAATTTAAAATTCAATCTTTAATGTATTTCTCGGCTGCAACATTTAATTGTTGATTATACTTTCAAATTATCTTCATAAGGTAATATTTTCCTTCTCAGTAAATTCTTAAGGGACTACTACTCATGAGAATTTTGACGTAAACATCATTCTCATAATAAACATATTTAATGTTTGTTTCGTAAATATTTAAAATTCTCAGAGAAAATTAACTTCAAGAAGTATTTAGATTATGTAAAATAACATGTTTAGTTATACAACTAATAGAGTGCTAAATACTTTTTTCGCTCCCAATTTACATATTTTTCTTATTGTATGTTAAATATATAACAAAATACACATGCTGTGCCTATGAATAGAATTTAAGTAGATATTTAAAAACACGAGATTGGCCATCTCCTTTGCCCTTAATGAGATAATATTGCTACCTATGCGCTTTTACTACAAACAATTAAAATAATATTAATTTAAAAGTCAATCTTTAATGTATCTCTCGACTACAAAATTTAATTATTGATTAAACTTTAAAATTATCTTTATAGGTTAATATTTCCCTTCTCAATAAATACTTAAGGGACTACTACTCATGAGAATTTTGATGTAAACATCATACTGTTAATAAACTTATTTAATGTTTTTTTGATAAACATTTCAAATTCTGAGAGAAAAATTAACTTCCAGAAGTATTTAGGCGATCTAAATTAACATGTTTAGTTATGTAACTAAAGATTGTAAAATACCTTTTATAAAGATTTAATTACTTATTTTTTAAGTAAATTTCAATTAAAAAAAGGATCAACAGGTTATTTTACTTTTCATTAGAATTTACTTAATATTTACTTTATATTAAAATCAGAGGTTTTATTTTCTTATTTATTTATTTATTTATTTGTGATATTTAGGATTTGACATTCTTGTTAATACGAGATTAAACTCACATCCTCATATGTTTATTACGTTACTACACCTTTTTGAAACTTTTGAATGTGTATTTTATTTTAATTTAATAGCTTATACTTTCCACTTCAATGTGATTTCTAAACGTAAATCATGTATGGCAAATGAATCAATTTAAACAACGGTATCAGCTTCATGGTTAGAGAGTTCATTTCTTATGCAGTCGCAGTGTTTTAAACATTCATCATAAAAGTTGAAAAGGAAAATGTTTTTCCATAGTAATTTTGATTTATGGTATGATAATAATACAAACATTGAACCATTGTAATTACTGGGGAACAACGAGAGAGAATATGGACTTTTGACAAGATAAATTGACCGTGTAGCGTCATTTATTTTATAACATATAATGAAGGTTGTGTTTACTCTTCTTTGTATCAATTTAAATTTATGAATTCTAAGACATTTATAATTAAACTTTAATAAATTGTTTTTGTTTATAAAGAATATAATGATTTTTAACTTGGAAATATAAAACAATTTTTTTATGAAATTGCATATACATCTGATAATTCAATTAACAATAATATGAATGAAATTTAGAACATTTTTATAATAATTTTGAGAATATTATTAGATTATTTCAATCAAATTTCTCCATGAATTTTTAAGTATCTATAATATTCTTTTAAAACCATGCTCCATATTATTTACTTATATATGATTTTTATAATATTAATATTTTTTATATTATATATATATATATATATATATATATATATATGACGACCCCAGAAGCCAAGGGGTATAAGTGACAAAATTGAAAAAAATAAACTAAATACACAGACGACCTAAAAATATGCTTTTTTCATTTCAGGTAAAGAAATATAAGTGATTTTCTTATTATTTGCTGACTTATAGAGGTAAACCACTTTTTTCGAAAAACAAACAATATTGATTAATTATACATTTAAAGAAAATTTTACTTTATTTTTTAACAGTTATTGAATTAAGAGTTCAAAGACCAGAATGCAACAAGCAGAAATTTCCTATTCAATCCACTCAATTGTTATTGATGTTCCAATTTAACATCAATTATCTTTAAACTCAATTTACTCCAAATTGAAATTTTGTCACTTGTACCCCTTGGCTACTGGGGTCCTCCTATATATATATATATATATTTGATTTTTGATGAAACCTGATTCGTCTTTAATATCAAATAGCGGATTTGAAAAAAATATTTACAAATTAACTTTTTCTACTGATGATGTATTTATTTAATGTTTTTCATTGCCGGATAAAAAATAATGAAAATATCTAATTTTACTTAAAGTTTGAAAATTAATACATAATTATATGAAACTGCACGTCAATGAAAAACGTGAAATAACTTTAAAAGAACAAATGTATACGAAATCACTTCATTTTGAAACAACAAATTTTTGTTTATTTCAAATAAGTGACAAACTTTAATGCAAACTTCATATTTTTGGGATAGTTTGTATATACGTTTTATAGTGTATATCCTTTATACCATATATTTTTTATAGTATATATATTTATATAGAATATATGCAGCTTTATATGGTAGATAGCATTTAATAATATTTTAACCATGTATAGCTTCATGTAGAATTATATGCAGAGTAATTATTTTTTTTTTATTATTTTTACATTGACAGTAAATTGCCAGTGCTGATATGAATAGAATTCTTATCGTTCTATTTCTCATAAGCAAAACTAATAAAACTATAATTGTGAAGAAACATTATAAGATGAACCGATGATAATAAGACAAAATTCTTTAATGACATTTATCTACGAATAAAAATAAAAAACAAGTAACGCAATTGATAATTTTATAGTTTATCTTAAAATATTACTCTACTTGGCATTAATTTTAACACATTATCAAAATAAATATAATTTAAATGACAATAGTCTTCAACAAACACTAATACTAATTTATAAATGGAAAATGTGTGAGATTCGATTCTACTTACTTCGAAAGCTGTAGTAAGATAAAGATCTAAGGATCAGTAAAAGGTAAGAAATTGATAAAATGTATCTTTGGGAGAACTACAGAAATAATATCCTATTTTAGACTTTATTTAAACTTTTCATCAGCTGAACTTTTCCTTTATTACTAATTAAACAGTACAAAAAAAATTACATCCCTAGAAACTTTCGTTTAGAAGTAACTGAATATTATCTAAATATATTTTTTCAGAATATTTCAGAATCACGTCAAAGATTTTATTGTGATTTAAATTCACGCAGAAGAATAAAAATGACTATTTCAGTTTTTATTTCTAATAATTATGCAAATGAATGGTATATTAGAAAACGACATAAATATATTTGGTTTATATATAAAAAAAAAATTACTAAAAAAAAACACTCATGGAAATAGTGATCAACCATAATATAAAGACTTGAAAACACATTTGTCACACAATACGTATACAATTTGAGAAAAAACTATTTTAAATTAAACATTTTCTATATATATATAAATAAAAGTACTTTTAAATATTCGAAGAATTAGTTCACAAGGCAGTTCGAAAATTTTGGATTCATTTAATTAAAAAATAACAAAGCTAAAACTAAAGCTAAAATTTCCACTCATGTTCAAACTTTAAAGTGGTACAAATAACACTCTGAACTATTCCACGCAACCGTTATACACTTGGTAAAATTAATTAAATCATTTGAAAATATGACGGCCTTGAATCTTCAGTAAATTATTCAATGTAACAATGCATCAGTAACAATGCATCAGTTTATCCATATTCATAACCATATTAAAGCTTTCTACACTTTTCTCCTTGTCACTTAAATCTCGTAAAATAAATTGCTTTCATTCGAGCACGCCCCATTTTCAAAGTATGGCCGTCGCGCGTCGGTAAAATAAACAGTTAAAATGCAATACGATTTATTTTGGATTGGGCGATGGAAAATAAAGTGTAAGTAACTAAATAACTATTTAAATATTATAAAAAAAATTACATTAATAATTACATTAAATTATAAATATTTTTGTATTAATTTAATGATTTATTATTATGATTTCTAGCAAAAGAATAAATATATAGTATAAGATCCTCGTTAGCCCGATACTCTCATGTCCAGGTAAAAATATCATCATAAGCGTTGTGTCGCAGTAGTTTGATTGGGAGAATAATAAGTTTATTTTTTGTTATTTAAATACATTTATAGGTTATTTTTTTTTTAATCATAAATAATTTATCGAATTTAAATTATTTATTTTTATTTTCTAGTAGAAAAAAGTTTTTTTTAGAAATAATATTCTTTTCTTGTACAACATTTTTTTAAATATAAAAAATGACAAAAATATTTAATGTTATTATATGGAAAAAATATATAAAAAATTCAATTTATATTAATAATTTGATAGTTTTTCTTAAAATATGTACTCTTTTTGGCATTAATTGAAATGCATTATCAATATAAATATAATGTAAATGATTAAAAAAAACTTCTTATACAACCAATTAACCATTTATAAATGAAAAATGCATTGTATTCGAATCTAGTTACTTTTGCATCAAATTTAAGATGAAGATATTAAGGTCTGTAAAAGGTAAGTAATTGATAAAAGAATATAAAATGTACTCTTGGGATAGCGAAAGAAATAATCTCCTTGAACAATCTCCTTTGTTAGACATTCTTGAAACTTTTTATCAGCTGAAGTTTTGTTCTTTAATAATTAAAGTATGCTGAAAAATTCAATTATATAACCGTAGAAGTTTTTGTTCAAAAAAAAATAAACATTACTTTTTTTTTTTTTTTTTTTTTTTTTTTTTTTTTTACAATGTTTTTTCTGAGGAATGACAAAATATTTTTTTGTGATTTAAATTCACGCAGGAACATAAAAATTAATTTTATTTCGTATCAATTACTAATAATTAGTCAAATGTGTGATATAAAAAATCAAAAACTATATTAGTATTATATAACTTTTTTATATTAAAACCAGTTATACGCAAATAGCAAAAAAATGAGCATAAAGGCTTTGAAATGTTTTAGTACAACAATACAATAGTTTTGCATAAAATTTGAAAGAAAATATTTTAAATCACACATTTTGTAAAGCAATAGTGCTTTAAAACATTCGAATAATTAGTTAACAGTGAGGATTTCAAAGTGCATAAACGAAAGTAATTTACTGACTTTTATTTTTTTTTACCTACTAATTAATTAAATTTAGTACATTTGTTCTTAGTTTCAGGAATTTCAAAAGTTATGGCTTTCTAAAACAGCAGTGTTTTTACTTATTTTGATGGTTATGGATTTATCTTTTTCTGAAATGCTTTACCCGTCATAAACAATACATTTTGCAAATGGTTTATTTTCAGTTCGTTTAGAAAGATGTTAAAAACTATATTAAGATTTAAATATAGTTAATTAAAAAAATAAATTAAAACTATTGTAAGTTTAAATCATTTTCAAACCTTAAAGTGTTATAAAGGACGCTTTAAAATATTCCATGCAATGGTTAAACATTTATTAAAATTAATTTAATCATTTGAAAATATGACGTTCATGAAACTTCAGTAAATTATTCATAATTGAACAATGCACCAGTTTATCAATTTTCATAACCATATTAGAGCTATTCACACTTTTCTCCTTGCCACTTAAATCTCATAAAATAAATTGCTTTCATTCGAGCACGGCCCATTTTCAAAATAAGACCATTGTTGAAATAAACAGATAAAATGCAAGAACTTTTAATTTTTATAAGTGCAGATAAATAATTAAATTTTATAATGTTATAGAAATATTTTTATAATATTTTATTTTTATTTAAATTATAAATAATTTATCGAATTTAAATTATTTATTATTAATTTATTACCGAGAGACTAAAGTTTTTTTTTTTTTTTTTTTTTTTTTTTTTTTTTTTTTTTTTTTTTTTTAATTGTATACTTTTTGTCGGGTCATGTTTATGTTCGGTAATTTTTGTCTTCCTCGAATCGGATTATGGTCTTTTATTTTGTTCTATTTTATTTATTTATTTTTTGCGGGTTGGGATTGGGTTATTTGTTAATAAGCCTAAACATTCTGACATCTTATCATATAAAATTTACTCTGGCTGTTTGATAATATAGTATGGTGTATGAATCGTTTACCGATTCGAACAATTGTACGCCAAACAGCCATTTTATTTTCGTTAAAAAAACAAATGAAATCCATAATAAAATTTGTAATTAAATAGAATACTTTTTTAATTTAATCAATGATGTTTTTAAACTATTAGATAAGTCTCTATTATATATATATATACATATATATTCATACACACTGCAACACAGCTAATCATACATACATTCTAATGTACGAAGTGCCAACAAACTGACATGCAATAGCTGTGATAAAAAATTCTCAGTTAAATTGACAATTTGAAGGTCTATGAATTTTAATGGTCTTTGGAAAAAATAGACCCTTTTGAAATGTTAAACTCTCAAATTGGTTTAGTTCAATCCTGTCCCGACACTTTTAATTATTTCTGTTAAAATTTTATACAACCAATCAACCGTAAGATAGCGAAGGGAAAAATGTGAAAAGATGCGATTTTTTGTTGAGAGTGAGTTTTGGATTCAAATTAATTACTCAGTTAATAATTAGAATTTTAAAATTCTGAATAGCAGGTACATCAGGACAGACTTTGAGGTAGTCTAAAAACTATTTTGTGCCTTGTACGTGCCGCAAATTTCGCTACCTATAATTTCGCTAACTTTTGTCATCATAATCAACCGTTTCCGATTCACTGCTGGGTATAGGTCTCCCCCAGATTTTTCCAATGTTTCCTGTCTAGTGCTTTTGCCATACAGTTCATACAGACTACTTTTCTCATTTCGTCACTCCACCTTATTTGAGACCGTCTGCTTAAACGTTTTACATCTCTGGGATATGACAATAGCATATTTGTGCTTCATCTATTGCCTTATCTTTTTGCAATGTGCCCAGCCCATTTCCGTTTGAGCTGTTTAAATCTTTCAATGATATCAGAAATTTTTATCTGATTTCTAATCCAGGTTATCTTTTTTTCTGTTCTTCTTGCTAGAAGAGATATATATATATATATATATATATATTTCATATCATGAAATGAAAGTTCAAAATCTCAAGGATAGAGTGTATGTCAAAAAGGTAAACAATTAACGATAAAGAATTAAAAAACTATAAACATGATACAGGCAAGAAAAAACAGTCTGTTCTCTTCAGAGGGAGGGCAGACGAGACTTAACCCTACCCCCCTCTTTAAAAATAGAATTGTTTCAGGTTTCTGAAAGCCCACCAAACCTGCATTCAAAAATAATATATAACAGAAAAAAATACCAAATATTTTAATGAACAAAGCAAACTGAAAATTTTAATAAACATAAAAACAAATTACTTAAACATAACCAATAATATAAAAAGCAAAATAACCTTTACAATGTAAAAAATCTCTGCAATAACTTAAAAACTAACATAAAAATGAATGCAGCACTTGGTAAGCCTCCTCCCTTACCTGAAACAAAACGTTAAATTTATGAACAATCATACCTGTTTCAAACTCCTGCCTGTAAAAACAACAAATTAACTAGAATGCTCCTTCCGAGTCCAAATTGCATATAGTTTCAAGATCCAGGTCTGCATAACTCCCTAAAACTCAAACCATCCAGTTAAAAATAGACTTTAGAATAAAACTTTCATAAAGAATGTCAGGGAAGCACGTTATCAAATTCCAAGCTACGCCAACAACTCGCAATGTTACCAATTATTTTTATAACAGTTTTTAAATAGTATTTAAAAAAATTAATTGGATAATTATTATTATAAAAAAGATTTGCTATAAACTTAAATACCTGCTTATAAAAATTTTATTTGCTACAAATTTTAGAAAACCGAATTAGTTGATTAATTATTATATTTATGTAAATTGTTTTATGTAAATTTGAATACCAGTGTGGCATACTTCTTGTGAAAAAATTAAAACTGTTTCATTTATCATATAAATCTAAATTTACTTTATTATCCGAAATATTAAAAGAAATATCTAGAAAACCAACATTATAATCATCACTGTTTGCCTTATTTAGTTTTAAACAATCCGGATAAACATTATTATATTCATTAGTAAATCAAAATTGAAAATCAAAATGTCGTCAATATACTTAAAGATATTTAAAGATTTATTGTAATTTATAGTATAATTAAATTCAAAATAAAATAAAAACAAATTGGCTGCAGTACTTGAATAATTAGTTCCCATACCTATTCCACAAATCTGTTTATATGTGTTATTATTGAAATTCACATAATTATTGTATAAACAAAAATGACATAAACTTAAAACCAAATGACTGTTTATATTCAACTCATCGTCTAAATTAAATAAATCAAATATATTAACTAAAACATTAAATAATTGATCTATAGGTATATTGGTAAAAAGGTTTTCGAAATCGAATACCTGCATTAAGTGAGTGGTGAAATTAAGGTTTGTAATACTTCAAAACTGTTGTCTATTGACCAAAAGTAACTAGAATTTTTGAATTTATCTTTCAGAAAACCATATATTCTTTTTAAAAGCTTTTGTAATCCTAAATTAAAATTTTTATTAACAGTATTAGTAGTACTGCAAATATATCTGAATTTAATAGGAGACTTGTGGATCTTAGGAGTAAAAAAAAATCAAACAGTGATGACTAGAAACATCAAAAGCATACGAAAACAGACTTTTACATTTTTTCTTATATGAAAAGAATTTCTTAACAATAGGCTCTTTTATAATATCATTTTTTTCATAAAATTTAGTATTTTTTAATTCATCATTTATTTTATCTATATAAAATTTCTTACAAATAATAGCGAAATTATTGACAGCTTTGTCCACAGGAACTATTACAAAATTTTTATGCAAATCATTTATAAACGTTATATCTTCTTTACTAAAAGAATATATTTATATTTATATATATATATATATATATATATATTGTAATTGCTTACACTATTATTTTTAATACGTTTTAAAACTGTTTCATTGAGTTAAAAAAGGGGGTTTCCCTATGGTTAAATTATTTCTTCTCCTCTCTCCTCCAATCATTCATGAAACTTATTTTATTTTTTAAAATTCTGTTGAAATAGACAATGATCTCTCACTATTTCTTTTGCTCTCACCGGTTTAAAAATTATTATAGCGATTCTTTTCACTTTAGTAATTTCTATTGATAATGAGAGAAAAAAAAAACTTTTGTTTTTATGTCTGTGTATTATTATTATTATCATTAATTTATTTTTAAGGTATTTACTGTTTTTTTAATTTGGTTCTTCATTTTTTTTTATTTTGCTTCTTCATTTTTTATTTTTTTTCACTTTTCTTAATTTTTTCTAATATTGTGGCAACATTTTCGAACTTTTCATGTGCTCGTTTAAGATTGTTTGTTATCTTACAGCTGTGTCACTCTTTGAAAGATTTCTTTTATCCTCTTTCTGCTCATTTTAGACCTTGAACCTTACGGACACGAGTTTACAGTGTCTGATGATGAGCTCCCTCTATATCAGCTGTTCCCAAACTTTCTTGGTACGCGACCCACCTTTCAGTGATAAAAAATTTCGCGATCCATCTTTAGGTTTAAAAAAAAAAAAAAAAAAAAAAAAAAAGTGATTTACCTTATATAAAGTTGTATATCAGTATAGCAATTTTAGCAATTTTTGAACGCTATCTATACGCTCAGCTATCCTAGTATAAAAATACGCAAATTGTCTTACGGAAGATACATTATCAACAAAAACAAGAATCGATAATCACAATGTGTGTAAGCGAATAGTAGTTAAAACAATGCACAAATTACAAAGATAGTTTAAAATATGTTAAATTATTATGAAAACATAACTTTATAATCAATGAGATTTCTGGTACTGTTGTTTGCCAATGTAGGAACTGGGAACACACATTAACACGCAGTTTGTCTCAGTACTCGTCTTTCAAAAACAGCAAAGTAGAAAAAAAACATGTTCTCATAAGCGTAAAATGTTGAATTTCATCAAGGATTCAAAGATAAATTAGATATCTAGAAGGAAATTAAGGATTTTCCATTGAAATATTATTTCTTGATGAAATTGTCAAATCTTTTTAAACAGATGAAATAAAATAAGGTACCCTGGGGTAATAACGCCAGGCGGGGTAATAATGCCAAGTGCTTATATTTTGCATAATTATGAAATAATCAGGTAAATGACACCCATGTCCTCTGCGCAGAAGGGTTTTGAGTCATATAAATCGAAAAAAACAGCTTCAAGTTAATTTGTTTCATTTTTAGGTCTTATTGTTTTTACAAGCAACTAAAATTAACGCTTGATCTAAAATTTGCGAGGTAAGTTTTTTGATCTGAAGACTATATTTTTTATCCAGAAATACTTTGTTTATTACATAAATTTGTAATGTATTTCATGTACTTTCAAATTGCTGTAGAAGATTTTGGATAACTTCTCGAGATAATTTGTAGTTTAGGATTTACTGCGCAATAAGTATCCCGGGGTAATAATGCCAGGGATTAGCTTTATTACCCTGGTTCATTCCAAACAGTGGCCGAACTATATCCGAAGGGGGTTTATATATTAATATGGGAAAGCATCATCATTGTTGAAATGGTAAGATTAAGGGGAGGGGTGCCCAATACTTAAAAATAATTTCTCTATTTTATGTTTTATTATACTATTATTTTATTTTTTTACTAATGTAAAAAATAATTTTTAACTCTTGTAAATAAAACTATATCAAAATGTTTTCGAGATTCAAATTCGAATATCTTCAAAATCGGGTTTCTATTAAATTTCTACTGGATTGTTCAACTGAGTTCGAAATTTTAACTGTCCGCTTTCTCAGCATTCGGTTTTTCAAAACTTTATAAATTTAACCTTTAACTGATGTGACAGAAATTGTAACGTATGAATGTGATGCGGTTTGTGAGACCACAAAATTGAAAGATGAATAAAAGGCGGGAATAACTCATTGGATTGTGTTTTTGTACTAAACTTTTTATACAAGAGTATTATACTTAATATTCACCTACTTAGTCTCTGGTGATAGTACTAAAATTCCAAATGAAAAAAAAATTTCGGTAGTGTTTGCAGTTAAACTAAAAAATTAAAAGAAAAATAATGGTCTACGAGACTGGTAACATTAGTTAAAGTTTAAAATGCGATCCCTGATTAAAAATCTTAGAATACTGTTCCTGCGTTCCTGTAAACTTTTTGTACAGAATTAATTCTAATTAAATTTAATCTATTCAAATATTTCTAATATTATTACGAGAACTCCAAACAAAAGAGAATTTCAGTTGTAACTATAGTTAAACTGGAAAATACAAGTTAAACGCTATTTTGGGGGGGGGGGGTTAATTATAAAATGGGGGGTTAACTATTAAATATAAATTTAGGGGTTAACATTAGTTAAAGATTAAAATGCGATCCATGATTAAAAATCTTAAAATACTGTTCCTGCGCTAATCTTTTTGTACAGAATTAACTCTAATTAAATTTAATCTATTCAAATATTTCTAATAATATTACGAGAACTTCAAAAGAAAGAAAGTTTCAGTTGTAAC
This sequence comes from Maratus speculifer, assembly GCA_964019185.1. Classification (NCBI taxonomy): domain Eukaryota; kingdom Metazoa; phylum Arthropoda; class Arachnida; order Araneae; family Salticidae; genus Maratus; species Maratus speculifer. The sequence continues at coordinate 422,179,158 of OZ025290.1, read as the reverse complement.
TATAGTTAAACTGGAAAATACAAGTTAAACGCTATTTTTTTTTGGGGGGGGGGTACAGTGTTCAGTCAGATTGCTAACAGCAGTTAAAGGTTAATTCTGTTGCTAATATAGAGATAATGATACATAACCATATGAATTATGAATAAAATTGAATAAGAGATATTGGGATAATATTTTTTCATCAAAAATTTTATTCAATTTATTAAAAAATTATTAAAGCATGCTCTTTAAAACGTCGACAATTTAACTGTAGGTTTGGAGAATCCGCATTAATGTGGAGTTATGGGTTAAAAACTATTTACTAGATTACTATAATAGTATTAACTCTTAACTGCTGTGAGAAAAATTGTCGCATAACTTACTGTGAGCAGCCTGTCAGACCGCTTAATCTAACGATGAATAAAATGTTAAATTAACTTTTAGAATATTATTTTTGTATTGAATCTTATATGGGTCATTCCACAAAAATCGGGTAACTTCGTGAAATTGCAAAACATTTATTTACCATTTAATATATTCAAATTTTGAAAAAGGCCCATTTATAGACAAATTTGATTCTTTTTAGGAGCCTGTATAATATTTTGAAAATTGAAATTTTTTTAAATCAAAATTTAGCTTTTTGACACCAAAAAGTCAGTCCCCTGGCGTGTACCACTAGAAAAAGTGAAGACTTAAGTACTAATAATTTTTAAACTAATGGATTTATGCAATAAAAATTAATGTTGTTATGTTCTGAGATAGTTAATTAATAGCTATTTATTTATGCTATGTGATTTAAAAAAATTATATATTACTTTTTTTTTATTTCAAGTTGTGTACCCCTACTTTGCGCGTCAGTCCCCTGGTCGTGTTAAATTCCAAAAATTTCCGATATTATCCATTGCTGATAACTCAATTCTCTTTTTCATATTTATTTATCATATAAAGATGGCAGAGACGACAGATATTTATTCATCAACCATTTTTATTCAATGTTTGGGCCCATTCTTGTGTCGACAAACACAATGCAAACACTCAATTTATCAGTCCCCTGGTAAGTAATAATTTAGTAATTTATAAATAATTATTATTGATGTGTGCTGATTTTAACGTCTTTTTATTGCTATACTTAATATTAAAACAGAATAATATGGTATTTGGTCCAAACAAATAGATTTTTTGTGTTTTATAGGGAAAACGTCAGTCCCCTGGCATCAGTCCCCTGGCAGTTTTTCAGATTAAAAACTCCCAGGGGACTGACGTAAAAGCAAAAGTCAGTTAAACACATTAATGAATGCTAAATTACATTATTTCTATAATAATTTTACAGTTTTTTACAGTTTTTTTACAAATTATTTTATTAAATAATAATTAATTACTGATCTATACTATTAAAATCTGTGCGCGTAACTATGTAACCTCAAAAGATTTTATTTAATTGTCTTTGACAATTTTTTGTCTTTTTGTTTATGTTCAACCCGAAATCACGCATTTTCTTACCAGCTCGAAATATTTACTGCAATTTAAGATATACATATTACATACGCCACGTTGAAATACCAAGAAGCTGTATACGATAATTCTTCTACCTCGCATGCAGATAATTAGCAATTATTTAATTTAACTTATTTGTTACCTTTTTTTTCATAAAAATAAAGAAAAACATGTATCACAAAGATCAACAAAACTTTTTATTATATTACTTCTTTTATTCTAAAATATATCATTTTATCGTCTGCTGCCATAGCAACATGATACATTAAAATAAATGCAAAGCAGTAGAAAAATATTTTTTTATGAAATAGTCCTTAAACAACTCAACATTTAAACAGGGAAATTCTTATTTCTTATTTATCTATTTAAAAGAAGTTTGTTGTCATTACTTTATTATGGTAATTTTTGTTTCATTTATCCACAAACAAAATTCTTGAACTTTAGTGCGTATAACGGATTAAAAAGCTAGTATAAATATAATTTTTTCATAGAAAAAATGGCTCCTACCAAAACAAAAAACAAAAAAAGAGATGAAATTTTACAGAAGAAGAGAGAACAGGAGAAAGCTCGATTACTCAAAATGAGAAGTGATCCTGTAAAACTAGCAGAACAACGAGCAAAGGAAAGACTGAAATATTTGAAAAAAAAAGAAAAAGGTCAAAGAAAAAGTATCAAGAATATGTCTCCACGTGAGCAAAGAGTGACTCGTAAAAAATGGAAAATACATTCTCCTAAGTATAGGGCAAAAAATGCATTAACAATTAACAATAACTATCCAAAAGAGATAACATCTACCCAAAGTAATAATATAAATATTTCTAATTCGACAAATCACAGTCTTTCAACCACGCCAGTACACAGTGAAGTTTTGAATCTAAAAAAAAATGAATCCAAAAAACGAAGCCGAAAACGAAGATTACAGAGATGTATAGAAAAAAAAAGGAATGATGAAGTTACTGCTCAACTGAAGAAGCAAGTAAACCGTATTAAACAAAGATATAAAAGATTAAGACGCAGTATTTGTGATAAAAATGATGATCTCACACCCCTAAGAAAAATAGAGCAAATGGCAAATGAGGACAGTCAAAAGCGAGAGTTGATTAACAAAGGTTTCTTCGGTGAAGTCCTCCAAACACAAATTTCTAAAAATTATTCGGAAATAAAAACTCATAAAGATAGATTTAACTTCAAACGTGTTATTGCTGGAAATATTATAAATAAATATAAGCTATGGAGATATAAAAATAAAGGTATAACATTTAAAACAATGGGTCATAATAAGTCAATAAAAGTTACTAAAAATAAAAAATGGGAAATACAAACTGTAGTTGAAAAGTTCTATGAAGATGATAGTAATAGTCGTCAAGCTGCTGGAATAAAAGAGTCGGTTACTCGTAACAAAGTGAAGAAACAGAAACGTTACCTTTTAGATTCAATATATAATTTACATAAAAAATTTCTGCAGTCAGAATCAATTAAAATTGGGTACTCATTATTTTGTCGCTTACGTCCATATTGGATTGTCAAACCAAAACTTTCAGACCGGAATACGTGTGCATGTATTCAACATGAAAATCTTGATTTGAAACTTACTGATTTAAAGAGCGCTAAAATTCTCCGATTTGATAATTATCAAAGGCTATTGCAATTGCTTTGTTGTGATCGTTACAGTGAAAAATGTTTAACAAGATCTTGCAGTACTTGCTTTACAAGATGTTTGCCTTGCGACGAATTCAACAACAGTGAAGATATTGTGTTTAAGCAATGGATTCATGCTAAAGAATTAATAATAGATCCTAAAACTAAGAAGGAACGGTATGTTATGAAGTATAAGAAAGAGGTAAAACAGATGAAGCCCAAAGAATTAATCGAGCAGTTAGAAAATGAATTGCCAAATTTTTTAATACACGAAACAAATATTGTTCATCAATACCACTATCTCAAGTTACTGAAGGAATCTCTTTCTGAAAAAGATGCTGGTATACACATGGATTTTTCAGAAAATTACTCTACAAAATGTAATCAAGAAATTCAGGCGTTTCATTTTGGTGGTTCTCGCACTCAAATTTCTCTCCACACTGTTGTTGTGTATACCAAAGATTCTACAGTTTCTCACTGCACCATTTCATCAAATTTGTCTCACAATGTTGCAGCTATTTGGGCTCATCTGAAACCAATAATGGCATCGTTATCTGACACTATTGAAAATATACACTTCTTAAGTGATGGACCTGTGACTCAATACAGAAACAAAACGATGTTTTTTTTTCTTGGTTGCAAATTTTTAGAAATGTATCCGAAAATTAAAACATTTTCCTGGAATTACCACGAAACAGGCCATGGGAAAGGTGCACCAGATGGGGTAGGTGCAACTTGTAAAAGAACTGCCGACCAAGTAATTGCTCAAAAAGGTGATATAATGAATTTGCAAGAATTTGCTGACACGTTACATGAAAAATGCCCGGCTATAAAAATTTATATTGTTGAAGATGTTGATATTAAAAAAATGGATGATCTGATAAACGCAAACAAGAATAAACAGATTTTCTTTCAAGGAACACTCAGGGTGCATCAAATTTGTGGTGATGTACATCATCCTAACCGTCTTGTTATGAAATCGTTGAGTTGCTTCTGCGATCCTATAACTTGTGAACATTACAAGTTGGGAACGATTCAATTTGAACAAAATAAAAATCTTTCAAGGTGTTGTTCAACACTCACAGCGATCAAAAAAAGATCCCTTGAAAAGCCAAGTACAAAATCTACAAGTGTGCAACAGATCAAGTACAGTGTTGGAGACTTTATTCTAGTCAAAATTGTAATAAGAAATAAAGAATACCGGAGGGCCGCTATTTGTTCGCAGGTTAAAGAAAGAGGAAAGAATTTGGCTGTGACATTACTCAAAAATTGTAATGATAAAAAATCTTTATTTCGATTAGATAAAAATGACACAGCTAATATATCGTTTGAGCAGGTATTTGAAAAATTACCTATACCTATTCTAAGTACAAAACGTAACAGAGTCACTTATTTATTTAATAAATCTATTGATGTTTGCTAAAAATAATTACTGTTACTGTTTACTTTGATTTTATATTATTCAAATATTAATAATATACTACATAATTATAATACTTAAATATTATTCAAAGCTTTAAAAAAATTTATTTGGTGTCATTAAAATAAGTAATAAAAGATGTATTAGTTAAAGATGTATTAGTTAAAGATGATTGATATAAAAAATATATATTGAGGTTTGTATTAAACATGTTTTCATTACTTCTTTGGATAATTATTAATAATTATGGAATAAAAAGTTTGAATTATTCATTAAAAAGTTCATTCTAGAATAAAATCATCGGTTTCGGTCAGTCCCCTGGAAGTCACGTCAGTCCCCTGGAATCTACTTTTTAAAAAAAACCCAATTTTTTCAGAAATATTAAGATATTTGAGTGTTGCTGTACGAATATAATAAAATTAACTTATTGTTCATAATTATTATAAAAATTTTTTGAAATTTGAGATAAAAATAGTACATTTCAAATTCACCTCTAAAGTTACCCGATTCCTGTGGAATGACCCATATACAGGACTATTATAAATAAAATTCAGCTATTCAAAAGTTTCTAGAGATAGTAATAGGACTCCAAATGAAACAAAATTTTCCCGGTATCTGTAGTTAAACTAAAAATTGCAAGTTAAACTCTGAAACTTGAAAAACTCAGCGGTATGTGAGACGCTAACCGCTGTTAAGGTTTAACAAAAATATTTATTACAGATAACTCTAGTTATTATAAAACTTCACATGACTAAAATATTACATTATGAATGGTTAAAACCATGCAATGTTTCTTATAATCATATTTAAATCGGAACTTTTTAAGCAAAGAGTGACACAGGGTGTTATATTCTGTTGAAGCTCCCCCTCACTCCTTTTTCTTTCATTTTCACAAAAAAATCAATATTTTCTATCGCATAGAATGCATGCATGGGAATATAAATACTGATTCAAATAATCCGTGAAATGTTTCTAATAATTCTATTTAAATGGTCATTTTTAAGTAAAACGTAGCTTAGAATCTGATATTCTTTTGCCTCCTCCCCCCGCCACCACCACAGCTTTCTTTTTCTTCAAAGGTCACAAAATAAATTGTTCATTTTCAATAGCTTAGATTGCAATTTGTCAATTTCTAGAGCTGTAGAGTTTGTATTTTTAGAATTGGGCAATCTACATGCCATTATTCAATCTTATTTTATAGTTTTGTTTGCATGGCGTTATTACCCATATAGGAGGGTATTAACGCCAAATAGCATTGGTCAAGAAGAAACGCCATTACATTTTATGAATACATATTTTTTAAATTATTTTATTTTATATAGATAGTCAATGAGTTGCTGTATCAGATCCTATATTTGTATGAAAAATACAATCTAAAACTAAGCCGTGAAAATTGGTAGAACCTTAACGTGGCGTTGTTACCCCAGGGTACCTTATTATTTTGATGACAAACCTCGATTATTCCGCGACCCACCAGTACAACTGCCACGGCCCACCAGTGGGTCGCGACTCATAGATCGGGAACCGCTTGTCTAGATATATTATTTGTTTTAACTTAATACTGTAAGCAGAAAAAGAAGTCCTATAACCTGTCATCTGTGTCTCTAAAGGTATGCGAATTGTTATACAGAAATATTTACAATCGATTCTTTATCTTGGGGTATTAAGAAATCCCATATAAAATTTTGTAGATACTTTATTTCTTATTTAAATAGTTGATAAACGGGTACATAATTGTCTGCAGTTTAACAGAGTTTCTTCAGAAAGTAATACCATTCAGAAGATTCCTCAGAATTTAATGCCATTTTTATGTAAATATAATAGTAATGCATCAAATTCGAATTAAAATTTAAAGATTATTTGGCATATAATCATTTAAATTTTTTTCATTTATTGAAATTTGAACGTTATTTTTGTCAACAGGGTATTTCAGGATTATTGGGAAAAACATTAAGGAGAATTAGGAAAGATCAAATTTGCATAGCAACTCATGGTCGGAAATGTCTTCCTTTGTCGTTAGGCACTATCTACAGAATCTAAAATTCTCTAACATCAGCAGTGTTTTGTAGCAAGCTGCAAGAAGTGGCTACCAAGTTTACACTATGCAACAAAAATCAGATGCCATATGTTGTTTCATCATGATGATGCACCTCCCTATTTAAGCAGATGTGTTCCTGCACATTTGAATCACGTGTTTGGTCATTCACGAATCGGCCGTGGTGGACCGGTTCCCAGGCCACCATGTACTACTAATTTAACCCTTTTGCGGCGCGGGGTAAATTCATTTCTTAAGTATTGAAATAAATGACTGACACCAGAATTTGAAAACAACTTTATTTGTAAATAGGAAAACGCTATATTTCACGCATTCAATAAACCGTAATTAAAAAAAAAATTCCGGTACCAATGTGGCGTTTGGGAATTAAAATTAATTGTTATATCTATGAAACCACCCTTCCGCAAAGGGTTAAGCAGCATACATTTCTTTCTTTGGTTTTCACAGAAAAGTGCTGTGTACGCAACACCTGCGGATTCTAATATTGATTTGGTTGCAAAACGCAGCAGCGCTGCTACGAATATCCACGAAAATTTAGGACTATATGAGCCAGTCACCCATTCCACAGTGCCACGATGTAATGTATGCATCGATAGTAATAATGAAAAATTTGAGCATCTTTTGCCACATTTTTACACATTATCTGCTCCAGCACATTTTTCTTTCCCAATAATCTCTGTCCTGTGTCTCTTCGTCTCTTGTGCCTGTCAAACTATTTTCCCATGACGTTTACGACAATAGGTTGCTATGCAAATTTGAATTCTTGTGATGACCCCTATCTCTCCTTAAAGTTAGACCCATTATCCTAGAACACCTGCATTTTATAATCCCAAATAGAATCATAAACATTACGTTGCGGTTTATTATTATGGGAAAAATTTAAAACATGCAGATTTGTCAGAGAATTCCAGATACGTTGAATTCTTGTTACATTTTAATGATCATTCTGTGTTTTTTTTCAGCTATTTAACACTAATTATCACATTTTAAAGTAATATCACTTCTGAAATGCGAAAATTTTAAAATTCATTTCAAAATCAACTTAGAAGCCAAACAGAATAAAATATATCGATAAAAATATTACATGTTTTTGTTTTTCGTAAAATTAAGCTCAAACATAACTTATCTAGAAGTTAGAATTTATTAAGAAGAAATTAAATGTCTTCATAAAGCTTAAAATAGATTTTTCACATACTGCAATGTTTCAAACTATCCTAATATCTATAGAGGAACGCCTAAGGGTAGATAAATATAAAATAATGATTATCAGCGATAAAATGTTCCCTTTGGATGTTTTCTCTGATATGTCGTCCTAGCTTCTCGTAATTGATATCTTTTCACTTGCAAACATTTTTGTAGGTTCTTTTAAACTGTTATAGATAAAATCAATAATGTCTTCGTAAATATCTTAAATATTTTAGTGATTTTTTATTAAAATATTAAGATATTAAGTTTATTATAAAGAAATACTATTAGCATTCTTTTAGTATATAGTGTGTATAATATAGAGTAACTCTAATATCATCAGCCATACAGGAGTGATGGCAAATCTAAATTTTTCCAAATCTTGGTCATAGGTTGCAGCACAAACTTTGTTTGTTGGAAAAAGTTTATTGAGTTCATTCAATGAGACGTGCAGCTGTGATTATAAAATGCTAGCATAATTTTATTTCCTTTTATACATTTAGTTATTGTATTTAATGGATGAGTGTTTTTTTTTTTTTTAATTTAGTGAATGAATACATTTTTTGAATAACGTATCTGAAGGCTTTACGGTCTTTTAAAATACGTATTTAATTCAATTTTTGATTTAAAACCTAAAGCATAAGCATATAGTGGCGGTGTAACACTTTAAATTCGACAGCCATCTGTCCCTCATCTTCAGTATATAAGGGGCGACCAAATGAAACTGGCAGAGCTGCAATAGCTCTGCTATTTGAAAAGATATAAGACTGCGCATACTCTTATAGAGGGCTCCGTGAGCTACACTGTAAAAAAAAGGGTCGATCTACTAAAAAAAAATTAATGATTCATGTAATTACTAAAAATTTTTAGTAATCTTACTCGGTTACAAGGAATCTGTAAAAATTACTAGAAAAAAGATAGCAACGAATAGAGTTAATAATTTTACATTTTTAATAGCTATTACTAAAACTCACTTGGTGTGGCCGTGATAGCCTATTGGTTATAGCACTGAACTCCAGGTTGAAAGTACCTGGGTTCGATGCTGGCCACCACCAAATATGCACCCAATGTATGTAGTTGTTAAATATAGGGATTATGAAAGTCCGGTCGTAGCAGTCACCATGGGTAATGATCTCTGAACTTTCCCTCCCCTTTAGAAACATGTCAAAATAGAGCAGGTAGCAATGTTTGGTGCTGCCATCTATTGCGGCTTTGCCGAAAATCTTCCGTTTCAGAAGTCGTTCTTTTTACCCACTGGATGCAGCTCGAAGGAGGCTCCTGCCCTTCGGGCACACGTAATGGTTACTAAAAATAATTTTGGAGCTATTGCTAAAATTTGTTTAGTGGCTCATACTAAAAAATTTTAAGTTAGTTATACAAAAAATCATTTTGTTCAGTTTACAAAAGAAATGTTTGTTTCACTTGCAAAAAAAAGTTTGTAATGGTTACTATAAATTTTGTGGAATACAAATTTACTAAGAAATTTTTAGTAACCTCTTGAATTTTTTTTACAGTGTAGGAATGCATGCGATTATCATCATATACCACCAGGTGCGTCTGTAATAGCATTGAGAGCAGGTTAAATGGCTTTTCTACAACTTAGATGCCTCCAAACTCCGTTAATGCGCGGTCTTGCAGTTTTTAATAGTGGAAAATGTGAATGTTTGTGAACCCCATCGTGTAATGCAAAATGTGTATGGTACGGATTGTGTGTCTCGCAGATCAGCATTCAGATTATGTAGGGATTTTCGAAGTGAAAGAAGACCACATGCACTTAATCAGGTCGCTATCTGTCGTCAAAATTGCTTCTTCCCCTACGGAAATTCCTATAGCATTGGAATATTAATCTGCTTGACGTATATAGTCAGCGCCATTCGCATTTTACAATCAACGTTAGATTTCACTAGCACTCACATTTTCCGCTGATAAACAATGCATCCAGGGACGCGAACGAAGACTTTAAGAGCCCACACTACTGACTGAAAAAGACCCGGATGATAATTTTAAGTCTATGGGTGCGTTCTTTTCAAATATCTCGCTCAGATTTTTGCATAGGATAGCTGAGTAGGATCTACAACGGGTCTAGTTTTAATTTTTTTAATTTTGAATTCACATTTTTTTTGAATTGCTTCAAATTTCGAAACCGGTTAGAACCGGCTCTGAAATTGAAACTACCATAATAAAAAAAAATATACGTATAACTAAAGTCGAAAAAGTAAAAACTAGCCCAGTTGTAAATAATCCTCAGCTATCCTATGCAAAGCAAATCATGTAAAAGTATTAAAATTTGAGCGTGATATTTGAAAACAACGCTCCTATAGACATAACATTACCATTCGGGTCTTTTTCAGTCAGAATTGTAGCCTCTTAAATGTGTTTTCACGCTCTCACAGATGCATCTGGTGGGATTTCACGATATCGCATGCAATCCCAGCACTCAGAGCCCTTTACAAATGCTTCTACAATCATCTATCTCTTTAAATAGCCGAGGATTACAGCAGCGCCACTTTCATAAGGGCAACCCATATTGATGGCCACATAAAATCCAGGATGCATAAAACTTTGCATTATATATTTGCTATTAACTCGCTTTAAATTTTTCAATTATGTTTAGATTAAATATGATGTACATAAATCAGGAAAAAGTCTACAAAATATTTTGGTGATTTTAATTGATATGTAATATGCAGGCGTCTTTTGAAAAGTTTTCCATAACGCCTAAAATATTCAAGAAAACTCAATATTATTGTTCATTTTTAATTATCGTTTGCTATGTGCTAAATCTATGCCATAATGTACATGCTAAAACCTTAAATGGGATTTAAATGGAAATAATAATAAATGGAAGAAATAATTGAGTTTGAAGGTTCCTTATCTCCTTAAGCAGATATGTATTTGTTTACCAAATTTTAAGCAATGCATATGCCAAACTTGTACTATAGGGCAATTTTTATAAATAAATTCAATAAAAATATCGCTCTATTAATCTCCTTTTCAGGTTAACATATTTGCGATAAACAGTTCTATACTATAATTTTAAAAGCACAATATCGAAATATTTGTTCATGCAATTCTATGACGAATAATCTTGCAAAAGCATGGATGCAATAAAACTAATTTAATATGCATAATATCTAAATTCTTCTATTTCCTTTGAGTTTTCTGGGATAATGGCCGTAATAAAACAAGAAGTATGTGAAACATAATGCATACAATGAAGATTAATAAATACAGATTTTATCCATTTCCCCTGATATATACGGAGATGGTTGTCTTCATTATAGCAATTCCTTTAAATGAGTGTAATGCATCAGTTTTACTCACTTTTGTATGTAATTTAACGATAAATCTGTTTACAGAAATATAATATACCTTTCCAAAATGATACTACAATGCTATTAATTTAAACCGCATTCATTTAAAGAGGAATAATATGGAATAAACAGTTTTATGGCAGACGATATAAATAAATGCCTTTTTGAAGACGCGATAAGATTACGCATTGGTTGAAATATTAAATTATTGATAGAATTTTATAATTATCGAAATGCACTGTCGTGAGGAAAAAAAGGAAAAACAAACCCTAATAATTCTTTAACAAAAAACATTTTAGTATATAGTTACTGATACCACACTATTCAAAATAAAATCTACTTTTAAATGATGTATATAAAGTTTGCTTATACTTAAAAAAAATAATAATAAAAAAACTGTAAATTTACTAAGATTTTTCTAGTAGAATTTATTCCCAGAACTTTTCATGTAACGGTTACAGCAAAAACTTATGAAATCCTCCTCGGTTACATGAAATTTTTCTGTTATCGTTATATGAAAAGTTCTTGGAATACAAGTTTACCAAAAATTGTAGTAACTTTACATACATTTTACTGTGTAGAGAGCCTTTTACATGTTAAAATGAATCTTTACTTTGTCTGCATCCAAACAGGGGGTGTATCCAAATTGAAATTTTGTAATTGAATGTTAACCAAGAGAGTACACTACTTGATCGAAGCAACCTATGTGCCACTCAAGCAGTCATCGATGACTGCTAGATTATAGTATAACATAAGTTTCAAAATATCTAGTTCCTTCTAGTGTCGACGGCCGCTTAAACCATCATTTTGCTATTTTTTCAAATATTATTTAAAAATTACACGTAAGACATTTTATATTTTCATAAGGCAGGATCTGATAAATTTAAATCTTTCAAAAAATTGTAGTTTACAATTCGTAATTATTTTGAATATTAATTTTATAATTTATAACTCTTATGATAAAATTATAAAAAATCCCTATCATCTTGGCCTATACGCGGAGGTAGATTTCGAAGTTAAGTGCTCATTTCAACAATAAAAAATAAAATATGATCACAAATAAATCCAGTTTAACAACTTAATTTGGCTGCTTTTGAAGAATTTTTAGGTTCATTTTTCTATAATAGCTGGTTGAATCAGAATCAAGTTAAGCGAAATTTGGCTCAAATACCCACATTAAATAGTTTTTTTTAAAATATATTCTGACTTTATCAAAAAATCGACCGATGCGCCACATTATATAGTTCCTAAACAAGAGAAACTTTCAATTCAATGCGTTTGATAACAAAATTGAATTAAAAATGATTCATAAAATAAGCAATTTGTTATTTGAGCACATCCTCGATTCATCAATCATGAATGTCTTTGGGAAACATTGTCCGAAATACCTATTTTCACAGCTTTATTTCAAATATATATTACCTTTTTCAAACACTGACCAATATGGCAGATTATGCAGTTCCTAAATAAGATAATTTGTCTAATAAAAGCGTGTGTGAGCAAAAATGGATTTAAAACTGAGTCAGAAAATAAGTAATTGGTTATTTGAATACTTCCTCAATTTTCCACTACAATCGCGTCTGGAAATTCAGTCAAAATGCCTAGTTTGACAGCATTTTTTGAAAAAAAAATCAGCTTTATCACACTTCTTAACTGCAGATTTAGCATATCTTATTAAAATAGAATATATTACTATCTTTAAAAAATGAAGTTTAGGTTCATTTTAATATGTGACCTCCCCCCCCCCCGCCCAAGTAAATTTTATATTCATCATTTAAAAGTTAAAGACATTATTTTCAGTCGTTCAGTACCAGTAGCAGCATTTTTCTTCCTTTACTTGTTGAGGAATTAATAGAGGGGGGGGGGGTACTTTTTTCCCACATCTGTACACTATAAAAAAATTACAGAAGTTTCCTAGCAATTTTTATGTAACGGCAACATGAAATATAAAGTGGAAGATAGAGGTTATCATTGTAAATCAAAAAATATGAGAGATTGATATGAAAATTTTCGGTAACTGCAACTTCTAGAACTTTTTATGTATCTGCAACCTTGGTTACAGATAAAATTGTTGCAAGATTTCCTTAATTTTAGTACTTTCGTTTGTAACGCTGCAGATATTTCTTCCGTTTGTAGAATTACAACTTGTTTATGCAGTGCACATATAAAATTTTAGTAAGTATACAGATTATCTCTTTCTCTCTCTCTCACAGACACACACACACACATATATATATATGTATGTATGTATGTATTTACAGTGTATCAATTACATTCAGGAATATTTTGTAATATTATTTTTATATATTTCTTAATTTAACGCTTTAATAAAAGTGTATGTGCTGTGATAAAATTTATTTGTTCGTATTTATTTATAATAGTTACCAATTAAATATCCAAATAAGAGAATTCCATAACTAATTTAAGATAATTTATCATAGTAAATGGTTTTTATAATTAATTATGAATAAAATTAGGCCAATGTAATTAATTTAAAATCTTTTAACTTAATTTTATTTGATATATTTTGCTTATGAAAAAAATTATTTAAAACACTCAATTTTAAATTACATTTCTCTTTACTGAAATTTGACATGAAAAATTAAGTGGCTTAGGACGTTTATTCCGTGTATAAAAATGCATATTATATTTCCCCAACTGTTAGTTTTTAATCAATCAATTTTAAACTACATATAAAAACAAGTTGGAAATTCCACGTGAAGCGTAGCAAATGAGGTGCGTTCGTACGATAACGAAGTTTTAAAAATATTCAGATCTTGCTGATATAGTAGAGTGTACTTAGGATAAAGTATAGTAGTCGAAATCTTTGTCTTTCTGTAAATATGCAAGAAGTAATTTTTATTACACCTCAGGAACGTATATCTTATTCATAAAATGTGAAATAGTTGAATATAATTAAAACACACCCCAGACAATGTTTCCCCTTATAGCATTATATAGTGGAATACTTTTGTATGACCCTGTAATTTAATAATAAAAATTCTTTGCATCACAGATTGGACAGAATGCCTATTTTAGTATATACCTTATAGATTCATGCCAATTCTATTATGTTCGAATGAGTGTAGCATCATTAAAATGCATTTGAAACTTTTTCCCATTGACCGTAATGTAATGGAATACTTTTGATTGTCCCTGTAAATGATCAATGCATCCGACTTTCATAACATTTGAAATGACTCGACAAAATTACTTAATAATTATATGTTTTAAATTTCAAACGATTAAAATGTATTTGAAACTTTTTTCCCCATTGACCGTAATGTAACGGAATCCTTTTGATTGTCCCTGTAATTGATCTATCCATCCGACTTTCATAAAATTTGAAATGACTCGACAAAAGTATGTTATAATTATGTATTTTAAATTTCAAACGATTCGGTTGGGTAGTTTTTGCGTTGTTATATGCGGACTGACAAACGGACAGACGGACGGACAGACAGACGGACAGACAGACGGACAGACGGACGGACTGAGCGACAACAATAGGTGCTACGTATTTGCATAATTACGAACGCACCTAATCATTTGAGCTCATCAAAGTACCTAATTATTTGCAATACATTTGAAAATAATAAAGAACGAATTGAGATCGTCTTACGCAGTGCAAATATAGATGCAGTGAATCCTAAAATTGTAAAGAGATTGTCTACAAAAATAATAATAATAATAATTAACGCTTAAAAATAGCCTTTTTCAATGTTGCAGTTAATTTCATTAGGCTTGTGTTTTCGTGATTTTTGCATAACAATCGCCTGCCCGTTTGACTTTTTTCTTTCGAAAATATTTGTTTCCTATATATTTTTGAGAAATTTGTCGTCAGAGCAATGAAAAAGGATGAATATGAATAGAAAAAGACCTCTTTGTTCATTTTATAACTATTTATCACTTTTAAGAAACATAAATTTGCCGTAACAAAGGTTCTATATTTTTACATTCACGTAGATGTTTTAATTTGAGTTTATAAGAGTTAAAATAGAGTAATGTGTAGAAAACGTGTCCCACATGTGAAATGGAACATACCCATATATCTAAATTTCAATCATTTGTAATAATAATTAGAAAATGTATTAGAATATTTTACAAAGAAATTCGACTTGAACGTATTACATACGGTAAAGTAAATTTAGATTTAGCGACATTTGCAACTATATTTCTACAATCTTCGTTAATATAAACTGAACAGAGATTCCAGTCAATGTCCATAAAAAACGGGCTTTATGCATATGTCAACGAACTTTGCCATTACATTAAAGATTTTTGCCCGTAAAATATAGAAAAAATTACAGAAGTTGACCGTTTATGTGAAAAAAAGTGACATATTTCGTAAATTTACTACATATAACCGTAAATTTACATTTTGCACAGTGCATTTGCATTGACCACTTAACTGATCAATATTAAACAAAATGTATTTAAATATCTTTCAAAAAATGTACTCTACAGAATTTTTAATAATTCCTCACCGGTTTTCGAAATTTTTGCCTTATTGAATCAGAAAACTGCTCGGATTAAAAAAATACTAAATTTGCAATAAAAAATTACTGCTTATAAATTGGCTTCGTTTCCTTGGATTGCTAGCAATACTGCAAATAGCCTCTAACCTGGCTGCTTTGTTACCATGGATTGGTGGAAAACTGCTAATATTCTCTTACCCAGTAAGGTTTAATTAGAAGAATCTAAACTGCAATTTAAAAATCAGGCTGCAAAGTGCACTTTTCGATGCTAGCATCCACACATAATAAAAATTTCAGATTCTTGGGTGTTATAATTTCGGCGTTGTCCGAAATAACGCTATCCAACCGTCAGCCAATCGTTTCCGGTATCGCGGACAGGCCTACAGACAACTCCTATTTTATATATATATATAGATGAAAAATAATAGATGCAATCAGAAGTTTTGTAATTTGTTAGGATTTGTTTTTCAGGAAATGACAAAATTTGAACTCATATCCTTATATGTTGATGCCATTACAACATTTTTTAAACTTCCTAAAACTCCTATATAATTTATTTTAATCGTTTATGCTTTCCACCTCAAGCTGATTTTTAAACGCAAATCATAGGCACTTCATAGGCAAAAACATTCATTTCTTATGCAGTCGAATCGTTTTAAACATTAATCATTATATCTGAAAAAGAAAGATGCTTTCCCATATTAAATTTTGTTTATGATAGGATAATAATACAAATATAGACCCATTATTATTACTGGGAAACTTCGAAAGCGATTACCGACATTTGACAAGATAAATTGGCCGTTTAGCGTCGTTCATTTATAACAAAATTATGGAAATTATGTATATTTTTTATTTGTATTGGTTTAAATTTATGTATTCCATCACATTTAACATTAAACTTTCACTAATTTTGTTAGTGTTTAAATAGTATTTAAGGATTTTCATCTTATAAAAAATAAATTGCTGTTTATGTTTTAGCTCATGTGTCTTATATATCCATCAAATATTACATAAGTGAATTTTATAACATAGTTTAATTATTTCAATAACATCCACCAATGACATTTTACGTATCTGTAAATATCGTAATATTATTATCTATATTAAATATTTAAATATGACTTTTATAATAATGTTTTTTTTTTGTGGATATTTTGTGTATTTTCTTGTCTATTTCATTTTAGTTATACCTTACATAATCATTAAAGATTTTCTTGATAATGCGAGTTTTGAACGCATGTCCTCATATGTTTTTGTAAATACGACACTTTTTGAACTTTTTTGGAACTCTTACATATTTTAAATTATTCATTTATGCTTTCCACTTCAGACTGATTTTTAATGGGACTCCGGGGTTGATCGATACGGAAAAACATGTAATCAGAGCTCTCGTTTCGAGTCCATATAAAAACAGAAGTATTCAATGTATCTAGTTTAAACTTTCTGATATTTTAAATGTATGTTTGTAGTCTTATGAAATTGTAAAACGAATTACTTCAATGTAATATAATAAGAAATACAGCAAACACAATTTTAGAAAAAAAATTATATGTCATATCACTAACACTAAAATATCTTAACGTTGAATTTACATAAGAACCTAATTTTTGCTTTAAAATGACCAGGAAACTTTACTCTATAGAATGAATTAAGGATATAACTATCACTCAAAAACAACATTGTTAAAAAAACTATCAAATTCGAAAATTTAAAAAACTCCTAAAAAATACAACTTTTTTTTTCATTGAAAATACTCAAAATATTAAACTATCTAAACTATATTAATTCATTCTATAGATAATGATGTTATATGCATGCAAAAAAATAAGCCATTCCATCAAATAGTTTTTTTTTCTAATCTTGGTGTTAGTCGTCAAAAATCAAGTTTTGAGAAAACGCGACTTAAAGTTGAAATCATATGGGTCCGGCTATAAAAGTGTTGATACATAAATGCTTTAAACTCCGTTAAAAATGCAAATATTTTTATGCGGTTTTTTGCATTAATTGATTAATAAAACTAGATCATAAAAAATCGATATTTTGAAAGGTTTTCAACCCCTGAGCTCCCTTAAACGCAATTCATACATGGAATCTGAATTAAAACAACAATATCTGCTTTTTGGTGAGAACCGTTCATTTCTTATGCAGCCGCAGTGTTTTACACAGTAATCATAAAATTTGAGAAGAAAGATGCTTTCACATATTAATTTTGATTTATGGATAATTTGATTTATGATTTTATTTTGATTTATTATTTTTTGATAATAATGCAAATATAGAACCATTGTAATTACTGGGAAACATCGAAAGAGAATATCGACTTTTGACAAGATAAATTGGCCGTGTAGCGTCATTTAGTTATAACATTAAATAAAGTTTATGTATACTTTTGCTTTATATCCTTTCAAATTTATGTATTCTATAACATTAATTTGTTTAATGTTAATATCAATAATTTGTTTTTGTTTAAGTATATAAGGCTATTCAACTTATAAACATAAAAGACGAATTTATGATTTAGCGTATGTGTCTCATATATATCCATCGGCTATTACATAAATGAAATTTATAATATAGTTTAGTTATTTTAATAACATTCCACCAATGGTTCTTTATGCATTTGTAAATATTCTAAAACTACTATCTGCATTAAATATTTAAATATGATGTTCATAATAATAATATTTGTGTGGATATTTTGTATTTTTTCTTGTTTATTTCATGTTCGATAAAACACGGAAATAGTTTAATGATTTTCTCGATAATACAAGTCTTGAACTCACGTCCTCATATGTTTCTGCCAATACGACACTTTTTGAACTTTTTGGAACTTTTATATAGTTTAAATTGATCATTTATTATTTACACTTCAGGCTAATTTTTAAACACAAGTCATATATGGCAATTAAATCAATTTCAACTACGATATATGATTCGTGGTTTAAAACGTTCATTTCTTATGCAGCCGCAGCGTTTTACACATTAATCATAAAATTTGAAAAGAAAGATGCTTTCCTATATTAATTTTGACTTATTATATGGTTATAATACAATAATACATTATAATTACTGGGGAACATCGAAAGAAATTATCGTCTTTTGACAAGATAAATTGACCGTGTAACGTCATTTATTTTATAAGATATAATGAAGGTTGTTTTTACTCCTCTTTGTACCGATTTAAATTTATGAATTCTAAGATATTTATAAGTAAACTTTTTTTTTATTATTTAAAAAAAAAAAAAAAAAAACATATAATGATTTTAAACTTGAAAATATAAAAAGAGCAGATTTATTTTTATGATGTTTTATATGCATCTGATAATTAAATTAACAAGTGCATAAATGGTTTGGTTTGGTTTATTTTGTGTCGGCCGATTATCTACTCGAGGGATAAAGGCCCAGGTGGAGTGCAATTCGTGATGGTCTTTCTAAGGCAACCTAACCCGTATTCACGCAAGGTTCGAAGAAAACCACGAAAACTCCGAACGGTTCGGCGAACGGGCGCGTTTGGGTTCGAACCCAGCACCTGCCGTCTACCAGTTGAGAGGTGCATAAATGAAACTTGCAACATAGTTTAATTATTTCTAT
This sequence comes from Maratus speculifer, assembly GCA_964019185.1. Lineage (NCBI taxonomy): Eukaryota > Metazoa > Arthropoda > Arachnida > Araneae > Salticidae > Maratus > Maratus speculifer. Next base: position 422,160,000 of record OZ025290.1, on the reverse strand, counting down.
CAAACTATCCCATGATTTTTTGCGCATATGTAAAATTACTGTACAATTATACTCCATTTTAAAAAAGTAATATATCAATTGTATTATAATAATATACCTGTGTATTATATGTATACATGAATAGATGTATGTATAATTAAAAATATATATACATATATATATATATATATATATATATATATATAAATATATATGGGAATAAAGGATGAAGTATTCAGCACTAACAGATGATTTAATGAACGTGATATCCCAAGCGAGATGCATGTGATGATGTGCGGAGAGAAAGAAGTGTTCTATAGATTTTCAGTTTTGACGAGTAGGGTGGATTTTTAATGCAAAGCTCAGGGAAGCTTTTTTATGCTGAATATTATTCAGTTCTACTGTTATATTTGAATGTTACGTATATATTTTATGTCTATTAAACCTTTTTATATTTTCGAGAATAATAGTTTTGTTTAAATCATAAGTTAATCACTTAAAATCCCACAAGTTTTTGGGGTTCGTTGCCGAGATTGAATGATTTCGATGATTTATATTTGAATTTGAATTTCTCGATGAAAGCTATTTTGTACTAAGAAGAAAAAAGTCTAAGAAGAATGTTTTGTTTTTAAACTAAAACGTATTATATAAAAAAGATACTGTTTGTCATATGTGTAATGATTAGAAATTATCCGTTATCAAGCCTGCAAGATAATGCAATATTTTGTTTTGTTGAAGTGTAAAGAAAAATAAATAATGTCCATTCTAAATGAAGCTAGAAAAGCTGATTTGCTAACATTGTGTGATGATCTAGGTATAATTGTGTCTGAGAGTCCAAGAATCATTGATTTGAAAGTTGGTGACTGAATCAACGGATTATGAAGAAAATTTTGTAAAAGTTCGACTTGAAGTCATTGCCGCACAGAGAATAGAAAAAGAAAGACTAGAAGCAGAAAAAGAAGAAAGAAGATTAGAAGCAGAAAAAGAAGAAAGAAGGCTAGAAATAGAAGAAAAACGGTTAGAAACAGAAAGAAGATTAGAAGAAGGAAAATTAGAAATGGTGTACGAATTACGAAAAATTAAACTTCAAGGGAATATGAAAAGCATAAGTGACGGTTCAACTGTAACTGGTAAGCAACCGGAAGCAACCGGATTTCTCTAAATTAATGTCACACTTTGACGGGAAGGGTGATATTAGCATATATTTAGCTTTATTTGAGAGATAAATTTCTAGGATGAATATAATAAAAGAAAATTGGGTTGTGCACTTATTAAGTTTACTTCCGCCAGAAATTGCTAATGTTATAACTAGAAAACCAGAAACATTATCAAATATCTACGATTACGTAAAAGACTTGCTGCTCAAAAAATTCAAATTGACGCCAGAAGAGTTTAGGCAAAAATCAATGTCGCATAAGAAAGAAAATTCAGCCACTTGGCGCAATCTAGCGTTTGAGTTAAGAAATTATTTAGAAGAATGGATTACCGATCTTGATGTATCTAATTTTGAAGACTTAAAAGAATTAATATTAGTAGATCAAATGAAGAGAAGAGTACAGATAGAAATGAAAGAACATTTTATCGATGATCTTCCCAAAATTAAAAATGTTGATGTAATAGTTTGTAAATTAGATGATTATGAAACAGCAAGGCGTAATGATAAAGCCATGAATAGAAACTTACACCACTTTGAAGATAGAAAGTAAAAAATGTACGAAAATAGCAATACAAATCCGTGGTTACCATCTCAACGTTATGATACTTTAAGAAAACAACAATTTACAGATAATACAGCTAATATAAATTAATCTTCTTATTTAAATGAAAGGAACCGAAGACAAATTAGGTGTTTTAAATGTAACCATCTTGACCACGTAATATCTCAGCGTAAAAATGGGAATAATATTCAAATAAATTATGACATCCAAAATCGGAGCCACAACCCGCGATTATCCAACCATAAAGAAGTGAATTGTGCATTAATAAAAGAAACAAACAGTGCCAAACCGTATCGCATGATAGACATCGATATTAACAGGAGCCAAACCCCGCAATTATCCAATCACAAAGAGATGAATTCTGCAGTAATCAAACGAACAAACAGCGCCAAGTCGGATCGCATGGTAAAACGGTGAAAAGACACAGATATTTTTTGACACTCAAAGTGATATCAGTTATGAATACAATACGAAGATTGGATCGCTTTCAAATAATATCTCTTTGTCAGGCGTAGAAAAATTAATTGTTTATTCTAAGGGATACATTCCACATGAATTTAATATTGTTGGTTTTCTAATCAAAGCAAATTTGTATGTGTTAGAATCTCTCGCATATGATATTTTTTTGGGATATGATGTGATTAGCAAACTAAATTTGGCGATAGACGAGAACGGAATTAAGATCGTTGGCAAACGCAATAATATTCAAGTATGTTACACTGAAATTCTGAAGAATTCTGGTATAAAATTGAATCATGCTGCCAGAAATAATAATGAAAAGAAAACGTCAACGTTAGATAATTCACATGATGAAATATTATAGTTGCAAATGATAATAATGCAGGAGATAAATTCTTGATTAATTTAGCGAGCGTCATAGAAGATGATGAAATTGAGTTAGATCATGTGAGAAATTTTAATATAAAAAAATTAAATGAATTAGTAAAAGGATACAAGCCAAATATATCAAAAGATACAGGATTACGGATGAATATAATTTTTTTCTGATGAAATTCTTGCTTGTCAATGGCCACGAGCATTTCCTTTTAAAGAATAAGAAATAATCGAAAATCAGGTTCAGCAATGGTTGAAAGACGGAATTATAAGGCGCAGATTTTCAGATTACGCTGCACCAATAGTTTTAGTGAATTAGAAAGACAACTCGTATAGGTTATGCATAGATTATCGTAAACTGAATAAGAAAATAATCAAAGATCGGTACCCATTACCTTTAATTGAAGATGTTTTACATAAATTAGAGCGATCAAAAATATTTAATACTCTCGATCTAAAGAATGGTTTTTTTCATGTTGAAATTCAGGAGAAAAGTAGGAAATACACCGCATTCGTGACACACGAAGAGGAATATGAGTTTTTGATGTGTCCATTTGGATTATGTACATGAGGAAACCAGTTCCAAAGATATGTAAACACGGTGTTTAGAAAGTTATTACGTGACGGCACATTACATGTTTATATGGATAATTTTATTATTCCATCACAAACTGAAGAAGAAGTTTTAGAGAAATTGAAACAAGTACTTAAAGTTGCAGCAGATTATGGGCTAGAGTTTAACTTCAAAAAAATGCAGGAACGATATTTTTAAGGAAAAAAATAGAATTTCTTGGTTATATCATTGAAAATGGGACGATACAGCCATCTGAATCAAAGACATCAGCTGTCCGGAATTTCCCTCAACCGAGAACGATAAAATAATTGCAATCATATTTAGGATTAACATGTTGTTTTTGTAAATTTATTCCAAACTATGCTCGAATAGCCAAACCATTGGCTGACATTAAAAACTTAAAACATTAAAAGAAATGTTATCGCAAAAAGCAGTATTGCATTTATTTAAACAAGGATCAGCACTAGAATTACACACAGACGCCAGTAGCCATGGTTTCGGAGCAATACTACTACAAAAGGCGGATGATCGAAAATTTCACCCAATACAATACATGAGTAAAAAGACAACTACGCAACAAGAAAAATATTGTAATTATAAATTGGAGGTATCGGCAATAATTGAAGCTCTTTGAGTAGGGTGGATTTTTTATGCAAAACTCAGGGAAGCTTGTTTATGCTGAATATTATTCAGTTCTACTCTTATATTTGAATGTTACGTATATATTTTATATCTATTAAACCTTTTTATAGTTTCAAAAATATTAGTTTTACTTAAATCATAAGTTAATCACTTAAAATCCTACATATATATACAGGGTGGTCATATAAAAAACTTTGCCGATATACGGAGCTCTAGCGGCCAGTCCGCTCAACCGATCGAGATGAAATTTCAGATATAGCTATTCAGAGGTATGAGCTCTAGATTCTGTGAACGCTCACTGTAAAATGGCGCTCACGGTTACGGTTGTAATTACAGAAACTCGAAAATTTGCAATGGCAACACCCATTTTTTTTCATCGCAAAATGCTCAGCGCATGCGAAAACCTTTAAGAGCGTTGGAACCGTACGTGTATCGCAAGAAACGGACATGTTATGCACGCACAAAAAAACGTTCTGGGAATCCTCCCCCCCCCACCATAGAAAAAACTCGATTGGGCCCCAAGGAGGAAATTTGCATATGACGCAGAGTCAGTACACTAAGCTCTGATTACAGTACAGATCGGAGAAACTAAAACTTTTATTTTGATTACATCTTTTCCACATGGCTGCCATCACCATGCAATGTGTAATTGTCTGTGCTTTTCTTTATTACTGATTAAAGTATACTTAAAAATTCAATTATACATCACTAGAAATTACCGTTTAGAAGCAATTGAACATTACCATAATGTATTACAATGATATTTTAGAGCCACAAGAGAATAATTTATTGTAATTTATATTCATACAGATGCATAAAAGTGCTTTTTTCCGCATCAATAACTGATCATTATTCAAATGAGTGATATTTTAGGAAACTACATAAATATATTAGGATTATAAAATGAAAAAAAAAAATATTTAAAAAAATACATTTGCAAATAGTGATGAAATAAAACATAAAGGCTTGGAAATACCTTTGTACACAGAATACGCATAGAAAAGAAAACATAGCATTTGAAAGAAAACATATTTTAAATTAATCATTTTGTATACAGGTATATATAAAAGTGTTTTAAAATGTGCGAAGAATTAATTCACACTGCATATTTAAAAGTTTTGAATATAATTAATTAATAAATAACTAAGCTAAAACTTCGATTCATGATCAAACCTTAAAGTGATACAAAGTATACCTTAAAATTTTCCATGCAATCCTTAAACACTTATTAAAATTAATTAAATCATTTGAAAATATGACGTTCTTGAAACTTCAGTAAATTATTCATAAATAAATAATGCAGAAGTTTATCTATATTCATAACCATATTATACGTTTCCACACTTTTCTCCTTGTCACCTAAATCTCATAGGATAAATAATCATTTATAAATGAAAAATGTATATGATTCTAGTTACTTCAATAGATTATTTCATATAAAGATCTAAAGATCAGTAAAAGCTAAGAAATTGTCCAAATAAGATAAAATTAACCCTTGGAAGAGCTAAAGAAATAATCTCCTTTATTAGACTTTATTGAAACATTGCACCAGCTGCACCTTTTCTTTATCCCTCGTTAAAGCATACGGAAAAATTAAATTACAAATTCCTAGAAACTTTTATTGACAAGCAATTCATCTACAACCTGGCTAGTTTTTACTTTTTCGATTTTGGTTTCGATTTTTTATATTCGATTTATTACTTTAGTTACTTTAATTCGATTAATTTTTGAGTTAAATTACTTCAACTTTCAGGATCATCTTTCAACCGGTTCTGAAATTTAAACTATCATAATATAATCAATGTAAAAAAATATATATATAATAAAAACAAAAGAGTAAAAACTAGTCAGGTTTTAGATCGTCATTAACTATTCTATATATAGAAAAAAAAGAGAAAAATTTGAAAATAGCGTCGCCATATACTTAGAATTATCATCCGAGTTTTTTTCCGCGGGTCGAGTATTTCTTAATCCGTTTTTCTTACAATGGTGTTTAATGGTACTGCGAATGAATTTATTAAAATTTTTATTAACAATGAAGCATAAAAGTATTATAATAATTGATATTCAAAATTGATTATTATTGATATTCAAAAAATTAATATTTTACGAAAAATTAAAAAACACGAGAACTATAAAAAAAAATCTTATTAACATTAAAACAAAATGCATGCGCACATAGTTATCACAGTAAACATATAGGTTTTAAAATACTTTAGTACACATACTACAGTCGTTTCACATAAAATTTTAATAAAAAAGCAAACATTTTGCAAAAAAAAAAAAAAATGTGTTTTAAAACATTAATTATAAATAGAAATTTTCTTATACGTCCATTAAAAACATTTCAAAAATATGCATTAAAATATTTAATTGCTATGAAGGATGTCAAATACTAATAAAAACATTAAAAGATCTTAATAATTTTTACATGTTTCGATTGAATTTACTCAATCATCATCAGAAAAACAAAATACAAATAAACACAAAGATGGAAAATCAAAATGGTCCTTTATAGCAATTAAATATTTTAATGCATATTTTTGAAAAGTGTTTTAAAATAGCCTAAGAATTAGTTCGTATTCAGGATTTTAGAGTGCCTGAAGAAAGGTAATTTATTAACGTTTTTAATTTTAGTAACAAATTAGTTACATATAGTACATTAGTTTTTAGTTTCAGATATTTCAAAAGTTTTTACTTCTTAAAACAGCATTATTATTACCTATTTTGATAACTAATAACAGCTGTTGATTTACCTTTTCAAGAAATGCTTTTTTTAAGTTTTGAACGGTATGTTTTGCAAATATTTCCTTTTCTCTTTATTTAGGAACAAATAAATGGCATAAAAAAGATTATTTCTTGGACATTATTAATGAAAAAGTATATTAAACTACAGTAACCTTGTTTCCTGTTCAAAACTTAAAGTAGTACGAAGTAGACGCTGAAATCTTCCGTACAAACCTTAACCACTTATTAAAATTAATGAAATCGCTTGAAAATATTAAGTTCTTGAAACTTTAGAAAATTATTCAAAAAAGAACAACGCGTCAGTTTATCAATATTACATCTTTCAACAGTTTTTTTCCTTGGCACCTAGAGGTCATAAGATACATTTATTTCCTTTCGATCAAGCCCCATTTTTTAGGCGCGTTCGTAATTATGTAAATATGTAGCACCTATTGTTGTCGCTCAGTCCGTCCGTCTGAACGTCTGTCTGCCCGTCTGTCTGTCAGTCTGTCCGCATATAATAACGCAAAAACTACCCAACCGAATCGTTTGGAATTTAAAATACATAATTATAACATAATTTTGTTGAGTCATTTCAACTTTTATGAAAATCGGATGGATAGATCAATTACAGGGACAATCAAAAGGATTCCGTTATATTACGGCCAATCGGGAAAAAAAATTCAAATGCATTTTAATCGTTTGAAATTTAAAACATATAATTATTGCGTAATTTTGTCGAGTAATTTCAAATGTTATGAAAATCGGATGGATAGATCAATTACAGGGACAATCAAAAGGATTCCGTTACATTACGGGCAATGGGAAAAAAATTTCAAATGCATTTTAATCGTTTGAAAGTTAAAACATATAATTATTACGTAATTTTATCGAGTCATTTCAAATGTTGTGAAAGTCGGATGCATAGATCATTTACAGGGACAATCAAAGGTATTCCATTACATTACGGTCAATGGGAAAAAGATTCAAATGCATTTTTATGATGTTACACTCATTCGAACATAATAGAATTGGCATGAATCTATGAAATATATACTAAAATATGCATTCTGTACAATCTGTGATGCAAAGAATTTTTATTATTAAATTACAGGGCCACACAAAAGTATTCCCCTGTATAATGCTATACGAGGAAACATTGTTTGGGACGTGTTTTAATTATATTCAAATATTTAACATTTTATGAATAAGATATACGTTGCTGAGGTGTAATAAAAATTACTTTTTGTATATTTAAAGGAACACAAAAAAGATTTCGACTATTATACTGTATCCGAAGTACGCTCTACTATATCAGCAAGATTCGAATATTTTTAAAACTTCGTTATCGTATGAACGCACCTCATTTGCTACGCTTTACGTGCAATTTCCAACTTGTTTAAAAATAAAGCCGTCCGTGAAAGAAACTGATAAAAGGCAAAAAAGTATATATTGAATTGGATGGGGAAACATAAGTACAAAAAACTAAATAATAATTATTTTGTTATTGAAATACATTTATAGATTTTTTTAATCTTAAATCATAAATAAAGCCGTCCGTGAAAGAAACTGATAAAAGGCAATAAGGTATATGTTGAATTGGATGGGGAAACATAAGTACAAAAAACTAAATAATAATTATTTTGTTATTGAAATACATTTATAGATTTTTTTTAATTTTAAATCATAAATAAAGCCGTCCGTGAAAGAAACTGATAAAAGGCAATAAGGTATATATTGAATTGGATGGGGAAACATAAGTACAAAAAACTAAATAGTAATTATTTTGTTATTGAAATACATTTATAGATTTTTTTAATCTTAAATCTATACTAATATTATAAAGAGGAAAGATTTGATTGTTTGTTTGTTTGAATTGAATAGGCTCCGAAACTAATTGACGGATTTGAAAAATTCTTTCACCGTTGGAAAGCTACACTATTTCCGGTGAACATAGGCTAATTTTTAATTGATTTATACAAATATTTTTCTTAATAATTCAAAATTTCATTATTTTTCATACAGAATCAATTAAAATTTTTCCGATAAAAAATAACCATTTTTCTTTCCCGTTGCCAAGAAAATGTAATCTGAAATAGTAATAATAAATAAATTAAGTCTTAGTAATTATGGAACAAAACAATTTGTATAATTTTAAAATAGAAAAGAAAAATAATGAAATAGTTTACTGATAAATAAACGACTATTACTGGATTACCACGTGAGGCATAAAATCGCAATTTTGTTGTAATCGTGCCAACGTGATCCGTAGATGACATCTGCACCTAAATATTATTGGCAATATTATTGTTTATATAATTTGTTTACATTATTTGGCAATATTGATCTCCCATCGACCAAAAAACTGTCGCCAAAGTATAAGTTTAAATGTCAATAATGGATGATCGTAAATATCACATTCTTTTGACATTAAATATGTTTTGCATAATTGTTACGTCGTCAACTAATTTTAATCCGATGTTTTATCTCTATTTCTATTAATATTTTAGTAATTTTTTAATTTTTTGGTTATTTAAAATAAAAATTATATCCATTTGTATAATTTGGCGAAATTGATCGATGGAATAATCAAATGATACCAATTGTTTCTTTACACTCTATCTGGAATTTACTTACTTATTGAGCCTTCGCCAAGTCATATGCCAAGCAGTCATTAAATCTGAGTTTTAGCCTTACTATTATATCTTTTTCATCTGCAGTTATTTTACCATCACTAAAAAAGAAATTTTTTGAATGTGAAGGAAAAATCATTGTCATGAAAAAATATTTGCAATTAATTTATCATTCATTCTAATAAAAAAAAAGGTACTACTAGGTTATCCCGTCGACCAAAAAATTATCCCCAAACTATCAGATTAAATGCTAATAATGGATGATCGTGAATGTCGCATTCAATGACATTAAATACGATTCACGTGTTTAAAATGTCATTAAATGGTTTTTATTTCGACTTTTTATTAATATTTTTCTTAATATTCTACTAATTATTTGTTTTTTTCGTTATTTAAAATAAAAATTACGTCAATATGTATAATTGGGCTATTAGTTTGGCGATTTGTATAATTTGGCGAAATTGGTTGACGGGATAGCAAAGTAGTATAAAAAAAAGAAAAAAAAAAGTGGATAAGTGTGATTGGCAATCGCACACAGGGATTCGTTTAATATCTTTTTCAAAACACTTTTTTTCATTAAATTAACAAATGAAAAATGGTTTTTCGGCGCTATTTTGGGATTTCTTCGCTAATCGCGCCAACCAGAACAAAATATTAACAGAATATTCCCCTAAATGTTGCCTTGATCGCATAGATTTGTTCATTTCTCTATCATAATCTGCAGATTTAGTAAAACTACACAAGTAAATAAAATTATGAATAAAAGTAAAATATTTCAAAGCTTAGCATAAATTTAAGGGAGACCAAATTGGTCACCAGAGGCGGATCTTAATTTAAATAAATAATCTATATATATATAAAAGGAAGTTTGGATTTCGTATTAATCACAGAACAAAAAAATCTACCGAACCAAAAATCTTGAAAATTAGGGTAAAAATACTTCTAATAACATCGAGTGCCTCTAAGAAGGGATTTTCGAAAATTCCACCCCTAACGGGGGTAAAAAAAAGAACGAACTTTTAAAAAATTCCTGAAAAATGGGCTTTTGAAGTTATTTTTCATCTGATAACATATTTTAGTGTATTTTCTCATGCTGAATCGAATGTTACTAAGTAAATTCTTTTAAATCCAGTAGTTCGTGAGCTACTTCATATTTTCCTAATTTGGCGATGACTTCGGCGCAAAAACCTGAAATTTTCAATCCTTATGTATATAGATCAGATTTTGTAGTTATTTTTTAACTGATACCATATTTTAGTGTATTTTTTCATGCTGCATCGAATGATATTAAGCAAATTCTTTTAAGTTCAGTAGTTCGTGAGATACCATATATTTTTTTGATTTGGCGATGTCTTCGGCGCAAAAAAGCGGTAATTTTCAACCTATATATATAAAAGAAAGTCTGGATTTCGTATTAATTATCGTACAAAAAAATCTATTGAACCTAAAATTTTGAAAGTGAGTTCTATAATCAGTTAACGTGATTATGTAAGCTACATTTAATTATCTCAATATATATAAAACGCAAAGTGAAATTTCACTCCGGACGCTTATAACTTAAGTTCTACTAGATAGATTTTAATGGAACTTACATTGTTAGTTGGATAATTATTCAGAAATTTTGTAACAAGTGAAATATAGCATTCTACGTTGTTTAATTGAATACTTATGGAGATGTTTTAAATCAGATGAACACAATTACAAAAGGTTGGCTTTAATTTAAAGGTTCCGCTGAATGAATTTTTATGTGATTAAAATTGTTAACATGTTGAGCGCTACGTCATTCATTGGTGACTAACACTGAACTTTCCGTTTAGATGACTGACTTTTCACCGATGACAGACAGTCTAAAATACGATATAAAACTAAAAATTACTATGATATAAAAATTTCGTTTGATTCAAAGTTTCTTTAAAAAAACTGACCAGCGTAGCGGGCGAAGGCTGCTAGTCATAAATAAAGCCGTCCGTGAAAGAAACTGATAAAAGGCAATAAGGTATATATTGAATTAGATGGGGAAACATAAGTACAAAAAACTAAATAATAATTATTTTGTTATTGAAATACATTTATAGATTTTTTTAATCTTAAATCATAAATAACTTATATAATTTAAATTATTTTGTCTAGTAGAAGAATAAAGTTACTTGTTTTCGAAACGATATTTCGAAACCATGTTCTTATTGTGTACAACATTTTTTTTTTAAATAAAAATAATAAAAACGTTTAATAATTTTATACGGAAAACATATATAAAAAGTTTCAATTTATATTAATAATTTGATAGTTTTTCTCAAAATATTCACTCTGTTTGCTGGTTATTGAAATGCATTATCAATGTAAATATAATGTAAATGATAAAAAAAAAATCTAATACAAATAATTAAACGTATAACATGAAAAATGTACAAAATTCTATTCTAGTTACTTTCAAAGCGAATTTAAGATGAAGATTAAAAAGCTCTGTAAAAGGTAAGTAATTGATAAAAGAATATAAAATGTACTCTATTGATGTGGAAAGAAATACTCTATTTTGTTAGACTGTATTGAAACTTTCTATCAGCACAAATTTTTCTTTATTATTGATTAAAGTATACTCAAAATCTCTATTATATGGCCGTAGAGAACTTTTGTTTAGAAGCAACTGCATATAACCTTTTTTTTAGAATGATTTTTTAGAGGCACGATAAAAGAAATTAATTTGATATAAATTCACGCAGGATCATAAAAATATATTTTATTTCATACTAATTACTAGTAATTATGCAATATATAAATATAAATAAATAATATAATACAGGGTGTCTATAAAAGAACTCCGGGGTTTTGAGGCAAAATATTTTAATGAAATAAAAAACATACATACATGTTTTAAACATGACTGAAAAACTTACATATTTAAGTTTTTTTTAATACTTAGTAAAGTTCTATATGAGCCCCGTTAGTGGCACGGCAAACATCTAAACGGTATTCTACCTCTTCCCATGTCCTGGCGAGCATGTCTGGGGGACGGTTGCCACACAATTGACTACTCGTTCCCTGTTGATCTTGGTAACCCCAACTCCGGGCTACGTCTTGTCAACGATTTCTTAGGGCTTCGAAGGCATGAAGCTCGGATTCTGTCCACTTTCTCTTGAGACACACTCGGCCTACCCGGCGACTTTTGCTTCAAAACACTTCATGTTACCTTAAATGCACTGAACCATTGTGAATGGTTTGGTCAGAAGGCAGGTTAACACCATAGTTAAGTCGAAAGTTTCTTTGTACGGTAACTACAGACTTCGTTTCTATGAGCCAACTAACACATTGAGCCTTTTGTTGCGGAGTCGCCATCATTTCAAGATCAACGTCCTGCAGCGCCGCCAACAGTTGATGCAAACATTTTCAATTCGTATGAGTAAAACTTTTTGAGCTACTCTTTTCAGAGAAATTGACTAAATTTTGCTATCTTTTATAGTTAGTGAGATATGAATTTTTAAAACCCCGGAGTTCTTTTATAGACACCCTGTATAAAAAGAGCAATATAAATATATATATATATTAGAATTACATAAAAAAAAAAATCATTTTTAATATTAAAACAAAATCCCAGTGTTCTATGCAATTCTTAGTTACCTTGCAGATTTTTTGATTTTCAATGCAAATCGGTATTTTTGCTATCGCCGTTACATAAAACGTTCTTGGAATCCCAGTTTTATTCAGTGCAGTTTTAAACAATGCGTTTTGCAAATGCTTCATTTTCTGTTCTTTTATCAATATGTTAAAAATATTAATATTTGGATATATTTAATATAAAAAATAAGTTAAAACGATTGTAATTTTGAATAATTTTCAAACTTAAAGTGGTACAAAGTACACTTTAAAATATTCCCCGCATTTTACTAAACACATATTAAAATTAATTAAATCATTTGAAAACATGAACTTCTTGAAACTTAGTGATAAGTGAACAATGCACAAATTTATCCATATTCATAACCATATTAGAGCTTTCCACACTTTTCTCCTTCTATCCTAAATATCATAAGATAAATTGCTTTCATTCGAGCAGGCACATTTTTACAGTAAGGGCGTCCTTAAAATTAACTGATAAAATGCAATAAGATTTATTACAGATTGCATGATTGAAAATAAAGTGTAAAAATCTAAATAACGATTTCATTATTATAGAAATGCATTTTTATTATAATAATTACACTAATTATAAATATTTGTCTTCTAATTTAATGATTTATGATTAATCTCTAGCAAAATAAATAAATAAAGCACAATTTCATATTATGATGATTTTATATTATGAAGATATTATCACGATTTATTAGTAATTTCTAGCAAAATAAATAAATAAATAAGTAAAATAAATAATAAAATAAAATAAATAAATAAAAAAATAAATAAATAAATGTACTGCTGAATATCGTTATCCCGACACTATCATGTCCATAAAAATTAATCGGCATAAGCGGAATGCCGCGGTCTTTAGAGTTGGAGAAAAATATGTTTATAAAAATCTATATTTTAAACTAACCCTCTCATGCTCATGCATACGAGCTTCATATGAGAACAGATAATTGTTGCATTATATATTTAAAAAAAAAAAAAAAACAGTTTGAACTTTTATTTTTGGAGATCTGATTTGTGGACAGAACATAGCAGCACAATAATTAAATTATTTTATAATGGGTTTTCATTTGTAACAACAACAAAAAAATGATTCGAAACATAATTTATGCATGAGATGGTTAATTTAAGACATTTCTAAATTTATATATGTTAGTGCATTTTTAAACAATAAATTATTGTTATTAAAAAATAAACACAAGAAAAAAATAAAGAATACAATCCACACTTCTAATGACTTAATTTTGTATTTTTACATAAAATATCGATGAGATAAGGTTTGGTTATTCATAGATGTGCTTTATACAATTTTCGTATCCAATACCAAATAATTTATTTTAATCAATATCCGTGGTTTATGATGTAGATGTTAGATTGTTTCTATTTATTTCAGTCAAATATCGTGCTTTAATTTTTAATGGAGGCTTGTTTTGTTCTAGTTCCGTATCATTTTTGCTCTCTGAGCGCTGAAATAATTTATGTGTCTTTCTCTTTTAAATATCATAAATCATTTCATAAAGGATATAGCAATATGTTAGAGAAAATCCATAAATATAATGACATTCCCGTTACATCTATTATGCAATGTAACAACGTTTTAAACTGTATTCGAATATACACGTACTCTGGAGAGATTTGACGAGTCTTATCCAGAAGTAAAGTATTTAGTTAAATTTCAAAGTTGCAAAAATGATATGTTCCCTGAAGATTTACCGAGAATGACAACCTCTACTTCGCAGTCGCTGAGGGCATCCTTCGACATTTTCTTTTTTGGTAATGATACTTTTAGTAGATTATCAGCTGAACTTAACTGAAACGATCGTTTTTCAGCGGTATACTTGTTAGGTGCTTCGTTTGTAGAGCATCCATGAATTTACCACATCGAGATCAATGATATGAATCGCTGTTTGTAAAGTCCATTTCTTTTTTGAACTATGTTCAATGTGCCTCCATTTGCTGATCCCATTCTCCACACCTCTTTTTGATGCATTCCCTAATAGCATGCATGGTCACAGTGACGTCACAGTGACATCGCTGTGAGTCACTTTGGTCACATCACATCTGTGACCAAAATGCCACCGATCAGTGACGTCACATTGTGACTGAGATGTGACTTTCGTAAAAATCTTTAGAAATTTATAACTATCCTTTAAAACATGTTATTTATTTTAAAAAACATGTTTCTGGCAATTTTAATATCGTCACTTTTGTAACAGTTTCGTCTCAATGTTAAGGTCAAATTAGTCACAAATGGCACATTTTTCACAAATTTGTCACATTGTGACCCCTTTGTGAAACGTCACAAAAAATCTCTAAAACGGCCATAACGACTTCACATTTTAGTCTCTGTGACTTCACATCGACGTCACGTGACGTCACATCGACAATCGATGGTCACAAAGTCACAATGTGACATCACAACGGCGTTGCAGTGACGTCGCTATGCTTTACGTGTTGTAGGTCATAATGCTGACTGGACAAGAGACAGCGGTTATCAATTTATCGTCCAGTGCACGTCAACGGCCGTACAATTTTCTTATTGTGTTTCCACTCGTCCAGAAAATTTCAATTTTTAGAAACGTTTCACACCTTCGATTAATAAATAAGATGTCTTTCATTCTATGTGTTTGGGTTGCGCCTGTTCCTTCCGATTTCATTTTTACGTTCTTTTGGCAGCGGTATTGTGTTGAGATACAACCTGAACTGTGTAAAATGAAATCTTGAATAGTTGAGAGTCCTCATAAGTTCCAAAACATAAATCATTATGGACCAGGCCTTTACTCTGCCACTGGACTATTACAAATTTTAAAACTGTCCCAGATGATGCTGTTACAACAAAATTCTTCATGATTCTTCATCCTCGATTGCTTTATCGGGGATTATCCTAAAAGAGGAATCATTTCTCAAACTTTATAAATTTTGTCTTATCTCTCGGTAAATTCAAGCAGACAGAAAGAATATGCCGAGCCTTTTCTGAAGTTTAAAGTTCCCATTCTGCATTTTTATTCCTTTTTAGCATTCTGCCAAATTGTCTATACGTCTGTCACTTCATTTTTATAATAAATGTATAAATAAATATTTGTGATAAAAATTAAAATATCAGATTTTTGATTTTAAAATTCTAAAGCGAAAAAAAATTTTTTTTTTTGAACCTAGAAACAAAACTATTTCAACTTAGAGAAAACACAAGCAATATTTCATCACAGTAACAAAGTGTCGTAAACTATATTTCTTTAATAATAATAAATAATGTCATTACAACATATCAAAACAGATTAAAAATAAATGAAGACAAACTTAGAAACAAATCTAAAGAAAACAAATCTGAAACTTTTATATGTATAAACAAGTTCTCCAAAGTGTTAAAAAATTAAACAGATAAAAATATTTTTAAAAAATCTGGTGTGTTTTACTATGTTTTCACCAATCTTAAACATGATTATAAAACATTAATACAATTAATCGCTTATTAATGATCATTCGTAGTAAAATAAAATTTAATAAGTTATTTTAGAAAACAAACATGAACTATCTGATAATTATTTTTATATCTCCTTAAACATATCATATAAACTAATATAACCAATGATGAAAGTTAATTATATTGATTTCTATAAAAAACAAATTTTGTTACGAATCAGTGAATAAGAATATATATATACATATATAACGTGTAAATAATGCTAATCTTAATGTTAAAAATGAGTAAATTGTAAATAGATAATAATGTTTCTATATTACTATATTAATTATATACTTTAATTAAACAGCAGCTTCAAGCAATGTATTTTATGAGATTTTGAAAAGGACACTTTCAAAATTTACCACATACTAATAACGAAAGTTATTTTAAGTATATTCTTGTTCTTAGGATATTACTGATTAATTTTTATATGAATTTTTATAGAATCATTTTACGGCTCTTATAAAAGATTATTAACTTTCTAAAGCATGAATTAATTCTTTATTCCTTAATTAAATTTCTCCACAAAGTACATTTAATAACATAATTGCTTTCAGTGGAATTTATTTTATTAATCAGTATAAAACCCAAATGCGTTAATATGATTATTAATTCAATAAATTGCAATTTAGTGTAAAAATGGTCGTAAAATGTAATCCTTTAAATAGCTCAATGATAATATAATTTTTGTTTTCTACATAAGAGATTGCAAATATATTATCAAAAGCGGCCATTAGTAGAAAAAGAAATTTGCACATAAACATAAAATTGATTTTACATAGTTCTTAAGATAATAAGTTTTACATTAATGTATAAATTAAATCTAGGAAGTTTTTTATTATTTTAATGATTATTCTTTAATTTTCAGAATCATTTTTCCATCAATTAAATATTTTCGTATTTTTGACATTTTAAATTTAATTTCCATAACATTTAATGATAACAAAATAAATCCCTAGAATATTGCATTAAAATGCGAAATTTCAATCCATTATAACATAAAAAGTAATTATTGTTAACTAAATACTTTCGAATATCTGAACTAAATACAATAATATGAACCTAAATACTTTCAAAATTCTAATTTGGAATGATCATTTAAACTTTATATATTTCATAATAAACATGCTTATTATTATTTTCAATAATTATTTCTTTTCAAGACACTAAATTGTTTTTATGCTATTTAAGTAATATTTATTTGTAATGAATTTTTACTATATATATATATTTCTAGGTATACAAAATGCGATTAATTGTCTAAAATATTATTTTCTTCTTACAGTTTTATGGGATGTTTTGTTCTCCCAATCAATTAGACAAAAATATTTTGTTTTTTTACATTGTATCCTAATTTATGTTACATTATGACATTGTTTGCACTAATAGAGTTTATAGATAAAATACTCACAATAAAATAACATAATAATATTGAATTTAACAAATTGAATAAATAACATTAACAAAATATCCCAATGTTTCATAAGTAACTTTTTACATAAACTGCGAATACATAAAAAAAAAATTGGTTGCCTGTAAAGTCGGTATACGGGCGAAAGTTTTACGTGACAACGACTTTGAGTTGTAAAATAATTTTAATGTGAATATTCATTCGTATAGTAGGAAGAAGGATGAAATAATAGTAACAATTTAAAACATTTATTACCTTTACACATACATACGTATTTATATACAAATATACATACAATAACTTGCAATACACTGTGTTTGTTAAACACATTTTACTTCATGTTTATTGATGTCAAATGTTGAATTTTGTAAACAGCATATTAAAGAATTTTTCAATGAGCAGAATATAACTAAAGTAAAATGGCTTTCACTAATCACATATCATTAGTTTTCCATAATATACCACCGAATTACGAAATAAACTACACTTATTTTCTTTGTACTTTATACTAATAACTAATACATAACGTATTTCGTCTTAGTTTCATACTATCTAAAATTCCTATTAAGCACCGCCCCTTCCTTGCAGCGAATTCACATTCACGTTCAGAAAATGGTCCCACAAGTGACCGGAAAAAGTTAAGAGAAAAGTGAGCGCGTATCGTGAGCGGAGCGTAACGTAACGTAACGCAGTTTCTTGAAGTGTCTCCCGGCAAACCAATTTACAAGACGTTGTCACGTCAAAATGTTAAAGAATATTAATCTTGAAATGATGATGTCAGTTCAGCTTTTGTCTATAAAAAGCAGGTCTTTCTTAAATTTCAACTCATTCGGCCAAAAATAAGATCTGTAATAGGGATTTTTTCATTTTTTATCTCAATGTTTTATAGTTTATTTTATACATGAACGGCTTAACCTTCCTACCCTGTTGAAAAAGAAAGTTACGTTTTACCTGAATGGGTCGATTAGACCCCCTTGTTTTATTTATTCTACCTCAAAACAAGTATTTTCAACTAGCTTTATTTTAGATATTATTTTTGTATTTACTATTAGAGACCAAAATATTTTATAACTCCCCTCCCACTTTAACTGCATCCCTCCCCCTCTTCCTTGCAATGCCTTGTTTGTATAAGCAATAATTTGGAAATTAATAATAAAAAATGTACATTAGACATTTGTTTTATTTCCATTGTTTTAATACATTTTTTATGATAAACAAGATTTACAGTAAAAATTTACATGCTCCTGGCAAAGAAAAGATAAGCATGAAGTACATTTCGTCCGTGTTTTTCGATCTCTCTTTGGACCACGTTCTTTACATCTTCCACGTTTAGCTGAACTAATACTTTCTTTTTTTTACCTGCTGCGTTAGCCAATTGCTTCTTTATTGTTACTCGGATATTTTATTTCATCCTAATACCTCTGTGAGGATCGGTCAGCTGTTTCCCAAGTTCCTTTAGAAAAAGCCGCCTTTTGTATAGTTTGTTTTGATTGCAAGAAGGATTTACATGCATAAAAACATCAAATGCTTTTATTGCAGCTAGACCAATTAAATTGTAAAATAAACACACAGGCTATCGCCTAGTGCTCCTTTTGCATGTATATGCAGCAGCTAATTTATCAGTAGTATCTACTCCACCTTTAGTTTCATTATAATATAAAATTATTTCCGGTTTCATTTCTTTCTCATTTGAAACTTTGGCCTCATGATGCATAGTTGAAAGGAGGATTACCGATTTGTTTTTTTTTCGGCACATTCGAGACAAGTGTCATATCTTTTTCAAACCCGAATAATGAAGAAAATATTTCTCGCTCGCGTGATGATTGAAACTTAGGAGGAATAAATGGTTTATTTTTTCTAAGAGTACCAATCATAATTAATTTTTCAACAATAATTCTTTAGCAAGAATATAATCCGTGAAAAAATTATCGACCGTAATATTTCGGGCTGCACCCTCAATAGAATTTGCTAGGCGCAACACAACATTTCTACCTTGATATTTTTCTCTCTCACCATCTGAAGGCTTTCCAGTATAGATCTCAGCAGCGCAAACATAAGCTGTTTTGACATCAGACAACAACCACCTTTTAATTCCATATTTCCCTCTTGGCTTTGACGGTATACATTGCCTAAATGGGCATTTACCATGGAAAGGAACAAGCTGTTCATCAATTGTAACATTTTCGTACGGAATGAACATCTTTGGCAACTGAATAACAAACATATCAAACAATGATCTTATTGCAGCTAGCTTATCTAAACGACGCCAATTTACTCTACTTTCTTTGTTGTCAAACATAAGAAACTCTCTAAAAATTTCAAAACGTTGCAAAGACATTGTTGCACGAAAAATGTCGCGGCCGTCTTCTTCGCTCCATAACTCTTTCAGTGATTCCCCTGCTGACTTATATACACCAGCTAAAATTAGCAAACCTGTAAAAAAATACAAAAATAACTAAAAAAAAGAAAAGAATGGATAAATTTCAAAACGCGGAATCATTTGCATTTTTTTCATTTTATCTATAAATTATTCTATTTGAGTTTATTTATTTTTTTTTTTTTTTTACCAACGTAAGCTTCAAGCGCCTCAGTAGAAACCAATGTATATTTTTTATTCTTTTCTGAGCATACTCTCTGCAATTCTCTGTTAGTTTCCTTTAGAATTAATTTGAACATGTCATCTGTAAAGAACAGCTTCATTGCTGACAGAGGGTGTTCAGTTATCCTCTGAACTGCAAAACGTGTAGGACCAGGATTTAACTTCATAATGTTATGTTGCCTGTAAAATAATAATAGAAACCAGAAAATACTAACGAATGTAAAATATATAAGAAAAGGAGTAGTGCTAAAGTATGCATGACAGGGGGGGGGGGACTAAGATTCCTCTAAAGGGCATTTATTTCTTTTCCTAACATGCAAATTTTGAACAAATATCTATCAATTTCCTCGAAACTAATCTTTTTTGCCCTGATGGTAGAAGGGGGGGGGGGGGCGTGATCCAAAGGTGACACAACCCCTGAATATGAAAAAAATATATAAAATAAATATCAAATTCAATAAATATAAATTATGAATAAGTACATACCGTTCTTTGATGAAGGTGGAGGGTTATTTACACCATTCAGTTTTGTTGTGGCTAATAAAGTAGGATGGAGACGCCACTGTTTCATCTTCTGTATCGGAAATATCTGTTTTCTCTTCCTCCTCTTCGATGGACAAATGATCCGATTAATCTGTTTCAATCAAATCATTATCACTCCCTTCATCAGATTCGTCACTAGGTAACTCTTGCCAAAGCTTTCTAATTTCATCATCAGTAAGACCGCGCTTATTACGTGCCATATTGCATAAAAAATGGCGAAACACTCCAACACAAGAAGAACATTACTTTAGAATATTATTATAGTAGCGCCATCTATCGATCATTATTCGAATGACGAAACACTCCAAAACAAGAACATTACTTTAAAATATTATAATAGTAGCGCCATCTACCGATCATTATTCGAAATACACACTATCTAAATGTTTTCCATGCATTTATATGTGATTAGTGATATGGGTCGATTAGACCCATTGAGGTAAAATGTGACTTTTTTTATTTTGGATAAAAAAAATAATTTCGGAAGTCTGAAAAAATTATAAACTGAAGATATTTATCTGTTTGAGGAATACTTAAAATATAAGAGCTGTTAATTAAAACCCGATGGAGCTATTATGTAATAAATAATAGAAATGTGTCGATTAGACCCATTCAGGGTAGAAAGGTTAAAAAGTGACGGGAACTTCGTATCCTGTATGCCTACAATTCTCAAACACCCAATGTACAACACAATAATAAAAAAGGTATTGATTTTTATTAATATCATGTTCAAAATTAACTCACTTTTATTCCGATTATTTCAGTGATACAAAAAACGTAAGCTAAAAATCAAAATTGTTAAAGAATTGTAATATCAACAAATAAATAACAATATTAACATTAGTTACTGCTTTTTTTAAATTTTAAGATGTGCGAGATACAATAATGTTTCGGCACTCTGGCAAATGAAACTAATATTTACAATAATTTCCAATAAATCGTATGCATTTAATGTATATCCACACATAACTCTCTATTCTCAAAAATGTAACTTACGCTGTCACAGTCACTGACATTAATTAATTTGTGACCGGGCTTCTTTCTTCAATAATACCAAGAAAACTATTGCTTACAAAAATATGAAAGAAGTAGTTTTATATAGAGAAATGTTTGATAAACAAGCCGATGTAGACAGTTTTTAATCGAATAATTATTTTAAGTGATATTTAATGTTAAAGTTGTTCAAAATCGTTCCATTAAAAAAGTTTTATAGCATCAAAAAATAGATCGGAATTTAGCCATTTTTAGATCATTTTGTAAATTACAAGTTCCAGGTATGCAGACTGCAACTATTCTTTTAATTTTAATAATTCTTTAACTTTTTATTTCGATTTTTATTTCAAATTTTGAAGATTTTGTGAGATTTTTTTTTTCTCAGGAAAGGGTATTATTTACGTTGTTGTCATTTTATAAAAACCGCGCAAAGAAAAATATTTATTTCAAATAAAAAAGGTATTTAATTGCAATTCTTATAAAAAAGAAAAAAAATCACAAAAATAAAAAATAAAATAAAGATTACGTATTAAAAACAAGGAACTGCTTGACTTGAGTCGTAGAAGCTATATTTACACGTGAATTTTAAAAGAGACATGATATATTAAAATAATAAATGTATTAAGCTGTCTTAAAAGCCGTAAATTAAGGAAAATTTGTCTATGCCATATAATAATCTAGCCAAACAGCTTAAATTTAACTAAAAACATATTTTCTCGTCACATTTACTTCACATTTCTGAATAATCAAATAAATTATTGTTGCCAATTTTAAGGTTGTGCAAATAAAAATGTTTCTTTTCGAACAACAAAAGTATTATATCTAGAATTTTAAAAGGAAAAGAAAATTTTAAATATTAAAATTAATATGCTTTAAAAGCAGTGAATAGGAGAAATTATGTCATATTTAAAATAATCAAAAATAATAGGTCAAAACAAATTAAATTAAAAAAAATTTTTTTTTAGAATATTAAGACAGCTAATATAATATTTCCTTTCTAACAAGAATAGTAAATGTGAATAGTAAAATAGGAAAGAAAAAATTGCAGATAATTACGTCAGATATAAACTGATACATTTAAAATAACTTTCCCATACCGTCTTTTGATAATTCCTGGACTCTGTTTGCTTAATTCATTCAATATTAGCTTTTTGAAAATATTTAACAGTTTGCAGTGCAGAGTACTTCCAAACTTCAAATGTAGAAATGAATGGCACATTATTTGAAAACAACTTTATTTGTAAATAGGTATTGTTTTTTATAATAAGCGGCCATACACTCTCTACTAAATTTTATTAGCATTTTTTCAAGATATTTAGACGAAAAATAACTATAAAAATCTAGTGTTGAGAGACTACCCACTGGAACCTACATTTTCACAACCTCTGCTTTATGATATACTAGCTTTCAATATCCTTTTTAATACTGTGGAATGGATGGATTTGTATCCATTTCAATTCTTAAATAAATTACGTCGCAGAAAATTTTTGTTGTTAACTTGGCTTGTCGCCATAATTCTTGATAAATTATGCAGCGGGTCTGTACAGTATTTAGCATAGACTATAGAAAATATCCTTAAATGTACAGCATAAGAAAAACAATTGAACTTAAAGTTTTGCTTCCTTTCATGAGCAATGAAGTGATGTTTAATCAGCTAGGAGAATTCATTTAACGGAAATGTGTTAATGTATGTTCAAAAGTTATTTCAGAAAAAATGTTTTACTTATAATTTAATCAATAGCATGTTTTGTTTTATTTAAATTATATTCGACAAGTTTAATGTCAACTCAATTTTTTAAAGGTTTCTTTTTCTATATTTTAAAATTTGTGGCTTTGTTACAATAGTGATAAAAAAAATTGGTTGCCTGTAAAGTCGGTATACGGGCGAAAGTTTTACGTGACAACGACTTTGAGTTGTAAAATAATTTTAATGTGAATATTCATTCGTATAGTAGGAAGAAGGATGAAATAATAGTAACAATTTAAAACATTTATTTATACAAAGAATTATATTTAAAACATTAATTTATACAAAGAATCTCGCACTGAATTTCATATTAACAAAATTTTATTTTTACCTTTACACATGCATACGTATTTATATACAAATATACATACAATAACTTGCAATACACTGTGTTTGTTAAACACATTTTACTTCATGTTTATTGATGTCAAATGTTGAATTTTGTAAATAGCATATTAAAGAATTTTTCAATGAGCAGAATATAACTAAAGTAAAATGGCTTTCACTAATCACATATCATTAGTTTTTCATAATATACCACCGAATTACGAAATAAACTACACTTATTTTCTTTGTACTTTATACTAATAACTAATACATAACGTATTTCGTCTTAGTTTCATACTATCTAAAATTCCTATTAAGCACCGCCCCTTCCTTGCAGCGAATTCACATTCACGTTCAGAAAATGGTCCCACAAGTGACCGGAAAAAGTTAAGAGAAAAGTGAGCGCGTATCGTGAGCGGAGCGTAACGTAACGTAACGCAGTTTCTTGAAGTGTCTCCCGGCAAACCAATTTACAAGACGTTGTCACGTCAAAATAATATAAATAGTAATTGATAATAAAATTGTGACAGAAAACGTATTTGACTTACTATCACTGCAGATTAAATCAATAAAAATACTTATCTAACATTAAAACATGTTTCTTGTAAATAAATGTTAAATTCATATCCTTGATCTATAGATTTTAAATTATATAATTCTGTTAGTTTCGTATCACATTAACTTGGTACTGATCTAAACATACAATCACTTTTTTGGATAAAACTTTAACTTAAAATCCATTAACACCGGCACACAAACTTTCATACAATCTGTATACAACAATTTATAAAAGCAAAAATGAAAAAGTCGTATTTTTGTTATCTTTAATACTATAAGAAACCCGCGCAGCTTGGCAAAATACATTATCTTTGAAATGTACAGCATAATTTTATAGGGCCTAGTTAACTACAGTGCAAAAACGTTTGTTGAAATTGAAAGATAATTTTTTTTCCTTATTACACATGCATTACAACATCTGGAATGACACAAAATCTACAGATTTGCAATTTATTTTTTAAAAAAAGTTTTTAAACATATTGGTAAATAATTCTTATTTTTCTCCGAAACAACCATTACCGAACTCTTTAAAAATGTTGTCTGTTTTAAAGATTTATCTTTTTAAAAAAGCTCTTAAAATTATACATTCTAAAAACTAAATGCTTAAATTTGTCAAATTAACACATATATGTATTAGATTTTTAAATTTATTTTGATTATCTAAGTGTGCAGTATATTATTACTTGCAAAACACAAATAGGTTTGTAAATGTAGAAAAAAAAAGGTCTAGTACGACAAAAATTTGTGTGTTGTTAATTTCCATATTTTTCACTCAACTAATTATATGCAGATAAGTATGTAAATTTGTGGAGACTATTTTTTTCAGCTACTTGTCTTAAACATTACATACTTTGGAAAAAAATGACAAGGAACGTCTCTATACGGACAGAATCAAACAATTCTGAAAATGCGTGGATGTTTATAAAAAAATTTCGGCGGAACCCCTTTAAAACGACCGTAAAAAATGGAGGACGTTTACGTTGTTTCACACCATATATTCTAAAATATTCTATTTTTTTACAGACTCTCTACTGTAATGCCACCGCTAAAATTGTCTGATCATTTATTACATACATAGGTAGTTTAATTAGTATTACTCAAAACATTCGAGAAGTCCAGTGTGGAGACCTTCCTTGTGAGTTGCAGCGTTTTTACTTCTACAAAATATTTAAACTACTGCAAAATACTTAAGAGTGTACTACTAATAAAAGAAGTTGTGATTATATTTATTAAGTAAGATTAATGATCGGCTTAACATTTTTATTTCATAGTTCTACCTGCCAAATGTAATCGCTAGTACAAAAGGAAAACCTATAGCAATATTTTAACGCAGAAATACGCACAAAAAGGAGACAAAAAATCACATATGGCCTTTTCGATGTTTTCTGGATCCAGGAAACGATCATATGTAATTTTGTGCGTCAAGTTTGTACATAACTGTGAGTTAAAACGTTGTTAGAGATTGTTGCTTATACGAGAGAGGGTCAATCACTATTCTCCACAGTGTATATAAAACATTTTTACTGCGATGGTTAATGTGAAATATCGAAGCCCGATATTTAAATGCCTACATGCTCAATTTCAAAACCGTATATGCTATATTAACGTAAGACCTACTTTGAGGGAGTATTTAAGGAGGGATTGTAGGTGAAATGCTGGTTTAGATCTCATGAATCTAATTGTAGATGAGATATGGCTATATCTTTACGATACCAAGTTCAAAGGACTAAATAGGAAGTTACGTCATATTTACTGTGTCATGCGTATCCCCAAAAGCTAATGTAATAACCTGTGACATGTGTATTCTTATAAGCTAATGTAATAAGCTGTGGCATATGTATTCCCAGACTTTCACTCCTCTTTCCAAAACTGCGTGAATATAGCATCTACGGTTCTGAAATTGGCCATATAGGCATCTAAGATATTAGATTTCGATACCAACAACTATGTGAGTAAAAACATTGTGTATAACTATGGAATAAAGTTACTGAACCTCCCTCGTATAAAAAACTACCTTTGACTATGTTTTAACGCACAATCATGTACAAACATGGCACAAAAATCACATATGGTCGTTCAAGGAGCTCAGAAACATCGAAACGACCATATGTGATTTTTGTGTGTTATTTTTGCAGGTATTTCTGCCTTAAAATATTGCTATATTTTTTTGCTCAGGTATTAGCGATTATATTTGACAGGTAAAACTATCAAATAAAAATCTTTATGGTGATATGATATCATTCATCTTACATTATACAAATTATTTTATTAGTATTATTCCATTAAGTGTTTTGTAGTAATAAGTATTTTTCAACTTTTGTTGTTACAATATCTGAAACTATAATATAATAATCCCACTCTCACAGATTTTGAAACTTGTCTAAAATTCCCTCAATTTTGAATGTAGATTTTACAATATTATCGTTGTAGCTACTAAAGAACAAAAACTTTATTCAATCTATCACAATCTTTTTAACAGAGTAATTTTTTTACATGCTATTAATATTTGTTTCTTGTTGTAGTTGCTATTTGTATAATTTAATTTACAGACAATATCTTTAAAATTTTTACAATTATTTATATCCAATTACCGTTGTTTAAAATTATTATGTCTATTAAAATATCTAAAAAATTCAAAACCTGAACTTAATTTTTTTTCTTAATTTTTACCTTTTAGTGAAAATATTTGTATATTTCGTTTCCAATCCTAAATCGAAATCACATGAGCAATTATTTTATAAAAATTTTGTAAAACAAATATCTTTTAATTGACACTATTTTATTCTTAATATCACAATTTATTGCCAGTGATCCTTTATAAAATATGAAAAATGTGCATTTCCTAAAATATTTCCATTTTTCTTGACACCACCAGCGAGTTTCCATTTCCTAGCTGAGAAAAGTATTTAAGTACATTCAGACAGACACTCACATGTTTAAAACTATTATTAGTATACAATAAAAAAAAGTGATAACACAGACATGGTTTTATAAATGCATTACTAATATAGTACAGTTTGTATTTTACGGAAATAAAGTTATACGAACCAATTTTTGTAATTAAAAAGATCTGTAACATTTTGCGAGATATGTTCAAAAAATATAAATAGTGCCTTGAAGTTAAAAGAAAAAAATCATTACTTTTTATAATAACATATCTAAATAATTCATTAAATTTCAAAGTTTGTATAAATATTTTATAATATACAAATAAAAGTTACTCTAGAATAAACAAAAACCAAAACATTACAATAAATATTTTTCAATCATTCTGAATTCGTATTAATGATTTAAGCTGCTTGTGAAATTTCAATAGCAATTCCTAGTTAAATTATTTTTTTTAATTATTTTCGAAGGCTAATATCTTTAATGAAAGAAATATAAAAATGTACTTTATAAAATCCTTTCTTTTTTCATTTCTGTTGAAAAAAAAATAATAATTAAATAAATAAAAATGTGGTATCTCTGTTATATTTGTGCAGTTTTCTTGCTTTTTGTACATGCATTTCGTATTTATTTCATTTTTTGTCATTCCACATAAACTTTGTACTGTTTTATTAAATTTTATCAGTTTTTTTTTCAGTGACGTATTTTTTTTAACCTAAATTACTCTTATTATTGGAATAAATGTTGAGAAATGTATTTCTTTGGATCATCCTAGTAAAAGTGGTGTGTATATGGTGTGCTTATTCCAAGCATTAATCATAAAACTTCCAAAAACCACAGTTTTATCATTTAAATTTTGATTTATTGCATGATTATAATGATAATATAGTATCACTATAATTACTCGAAACAACGGTAAGAGAATATGGAGTTTTGGAAAGATAAATTGACCATGCAACATCATTTACTTGAAAAGAATCCAAATTTTTTTTTCATTATAAATGATATCTCAGAATATTTAATTAAATTTTCAAAATTTTCTTAATTCACCATTTTGGAAAAATAGTCTAAAACGAAGAATCCAAGTGCATAAAATGTGATTCAGGCAGACAATTCGTATTTTTGTAATCAACTGAATAATAGACATAAACAGATTTTTTTTTAAAGCAACTATTTCTGATTATGATTATGAAGCGGCAGGCGGTGACATAAATGAAAGAGCCATCAAGGTACGAGATGAAATGAGGAAGTAGTTTAAGATTATTAGGTTTATATGACGGGATTGCATGGTCTGTCTCAACCTTTCTGGCCACATTAATGGGCTGCAACTGATCATTTTGGTGACATTTACACATAATCGAATTACGAGATAAAATTCGTGCCAATTAAAATTTAAACTAATTTATATTAACACTTTTTCTATCAAAATGTATACCTATTAATATCAAATGTGCATTTTGACATCTTTGCGTTTGAAGGCAAATAATTGATAAATTTGTTTAAATTTAAAATCCCCCCCCCCCCAAAAAAAAGATAGCTGTCATGTTTGTGCAGATATTTTTCTTTTTATACATATATATATATATATATATATATATATATATATATATATATATATATATTTTATTTTATTTCTTGTCATTTCAATTAAATTTTGTACTTTTTTATTAAATTTCTTTAGTTATTTTTTTACAAAGAAGTATTCTTTTTAACCTATATTACCCTTATTTTTGAAATAAATATCGATAAAGATATAAATATTTGCCTCGTTCTAATCAAAGTTGAGTATATGTGGTTTGTTTTTTTTAAGCATTAATCTTAAAACTTCAAAGAAACAGAGTTTTATCATTTAAATTTTGATTTATTGCATGATTATAATAATAATACAGTATCCCTATAATTATTCGAAACAGCCGTAACAGAATATTGAGTTTTGGAAAGATAAATTGACCATGTGACATAATTTATTTCGAAAGAATCCAGATTATATCTTTTTATTATAAATGATATCGGAGAATTTCAAATTAAATTTTTATATTTTTCTTTATTTACTATTTCAGAAAAAAAATTAAAACTATGAATACAATTATAAAATTATGAGATCTGGAGAAACATTTTGTATTTTTATAATCAAATAAATAACAGACAGTAATAGATTTTTTTAAAGCAAATATATCTAATTGTGATTACAGAGCGAGCAGCGGTGATATAAATGACTACGCCATCGAGTTTCGAGATGAAATAATTATGGAGGACAAGATTATTATGTTTAGATAAATGAATCACTGGTTTGCCTGGATATATCTTGGCACACTGTAAAAAAAAGGTCGATCTACTAAAAAAACTTTAGTGATCCTTGTAATTACTAAAAAATTTTTAGTAATTTTAGTCGGTTACTAGAAAATCTGTAAGAATTACTAGAAAAAAGTTAGCAACGAATAGAGTTAATAGTTTGATATTTTTAATAGCTCTTACTAAAACTCAGTTGGTGTGACCTTGATAGCATAGTGGTTATAGTAACGGACTCCAGGCTAAAAGGTCCCGGGTTCGAAACTTGCCACCGCCAAATACACCCCGAATGTCTGTAGTGTCTCGTTAATAAAGGGATCATGAAAATCCTGTCGGAGCAGTTAGGAATGTTTAGTGCTGCCATATATTGCGGTTTTGCCGAAAATCTTCCGCTTAAGAAGTCTGGATGCAGCTCGAAGGAAGCTCCTCCGCTTCGGTTGCACGTAATGGTTATTAAAAGTAATTTTGGAGCTATTACTAAAATTTGCTTTGTGGCTCATACTACAAAATTTTTAAGTTAGTTATACAAAAAATTCTTTTGTTCAGTTTACAAAAGAAATGCTTGTTTCACTTGCAAAAAAAAAAGTTTGTAATGGTTACTAAAAAATTCTGTGGAATAGAAATTTACTAAGAAATTTTTAGTAACCTCTTGAATTTTTTTTTTACAGTGCAAGATATGAGTAGAAGCGGTCGCCAACTCATCATTTTGGTTCCTCTTACACATCATCGAATCACGAGATAAAATTGGTGCCAAGTAAATGTTAAAATAAAGTATTTTAACACTATTTCTACCTTGATTTTGTGTATACCTTTTTCTACCCAAAAGGTGTATATTTTTCGCGTTTAAGCAACGCGAAAAGTTTCAATATTTTGCATTTAGTTTCGGCAAATAATTGTTAAATTTATTGCGATTTCAAATAACCAGATGAAATTTAGTTAATTTGAACAAAATACTCATTCACAGACACGTTTTTATCAGAGATTATTTAAATAATATTTAATTTAAATTTTATTAGAATATCATAAAAATACGAAAAATAAGTGCAAATTTTAACTCTCACATGTCAGTACACTGTTAAAATACTGCTATGAAATTAGAGAGATTCTACGGGCAATCCATTATGTTTAGTCTGATGTAAATTTACATAGATTCAAAAATTGTATGACATTCTGTTAAATAACAGAGACATTCGGTAGATTTACAAAATATCTGTAAATTAACTTTGTTAAAAATATACAAGAATATGTAAATATATTTTTTATTTAGTTTACTTATAATTGAATTTAATTTCTAAATCAGCAAGTTACTCAATCTTTAATGACCCTGAAAGTATTTAAATTTTTCAAAAAATTTTGATTTGCTGTATTATTTTTTTTACAAAACTTGTTTCTAGCCATCATCGGATTGGAACTCGAGACCTCTCGACACTGGAAGAACACCCTAAAGACTGAACTGTAGGAGCTTTTGTTATTTTATTCAAAATGTGTGTTTTATGAATCAGTGGAGAAAAATCGATAAAAATCCCCACTAACACCGAGGAGATGTTTTTCCCTTTCCAAATAATTCTAATAAATAAATAAACAAATTAATAATTTTGGTACTACTTGGTTATGCCGTCGACCAATTTTGCCAAATTATACAAATCGCCAAACTATAGATATTGACATATTTCAATTTAAATAACGAAAAAAAAAAACCCAAATAATTAGTAGAATATTAATGCAAATAAAAATAAAAAGTGGAAATAAAATCACTTACTGATGTTTTAAACACTTTTATTGTATTTGATTTCATTGAATGTGACATTCGTTATCCATTATTGACATTTAACCTTACGGTTTTGCGATATTTGTTTGGTCGACGGCATAACCAAGTAGTACCATATATTTTTTAATATATTTAATAAAATTGCAAAAGAATTTTACAAATTGTATCTGAATTATAATTCTTAACAAAGATATCTTTAAATAAAGACGAAATCTCAAAATAGAATTAAATATAATATCAGGGAAATGTCGGTCAAATAAGGACCGAGAAACTTGATCGAATGCTTTTGACCGAGAACTAGTCTAAATTTATAGTGAGTCTTGCTTTTTATTTATGTGTATATACAGAAATTTTTAACAGTGTATACTCACGGATGGAACATATCAATTATAACATGTAAAATAAAAATCCAATCCAATATTGCTTTCTGCTTTATAGTTTCGTATAATCATTTAGAAATATGCAGAGTTCGATATATGCAGATATATCTAAAACTATGAATGCTGGAGAAAATATGAAATTGATTTCAGAAAGAACGCTGCAACTAAACAAGAACGAACAAGTTTCACTTTTGAGTCTGAACAAAATTTAAAACTTCATGTCGAGAGATATTTTCGGTAATCCGTTGTGAATTTTAATACAAGACGTAGAATTTCTTTATTTAATTACAAAGGGGATCGTCTTCAGTTTATACATTAATATAATTACATATCAACAACACGCTTTTTCGTATGTAACAATAAAATTAAGAGCTGTATAATGTGTACAACGTACATCTTGCTGTTCTGTTCTGTTTTTATTTTTTTCGATAATGACATGCACAATGTACATCTTTATATATTGCTGTTTGTTTAATTAGACATTCCGAATTCTCTCCAGAAAATGTTAACTCTTTGTTTTTTCTTTTGATTTACAAGGCCATTTTTATTCCACAAATAAAGTAAAAGAAAGTTACCGGTTAAAGTATGTTGTGTGAATTCAAAATCTCTTAAAAAATAAAATAAAATAAAATAGTCTTTGCGGCAATATTAGTGACTAATGACTTAGATCCGTCACCCCACCAGCTGTTGAGAGTAAGTGGTTAACGATGATATTTTTATCAAGATGCACATAATATATATATTTCTGAATTGATACTGATATCTCTCATGTGCCTACATCGTTTGCATTCATTCACAAGTGAATAATATTAGTTTTGACTTTTATTGCGGATCAGTGCTTCCCAATCACTTTTGTTTCACGTACCCTTTTCTATGGCTTTTGATTTCGGAGTAACCATTTCTGACAAACACTTCCACCTCTCTTTTCTCTTTCTCCACTTAACTATATATCGTAAATATACTTTGAATCGCGTTCGTAGTAAATCGTAGTTAATCTGTATAACCTATAGTCTTCTTTCAGTCCGTCCGTCTTTCTGTCTCTACGTCCGTTTGTCCACCATAACATAACAGTACAAAAGCTATTCAACCGAATCGTCTAAAATCTAAAATTTGTAATTGATACAAAAACTTGTCATTTTAAATTTTATGGAAATCGGATGTGTAGATCATTTACAGGGTCAATGAAAATATTCCGTTACATTACGGTCAATGTGAAAAAAATGTTTGAAATGCTTCTTTAATGATGTTACATGTTTCTAACATTATAAAATAGATATGCATCTATGACGTATATAATAAAATACGAAATCTGAAAAATATGTTGTGCAAAGGATATTTATTGTTCAAAGGCCACACATAAATTTTCCATTACATGATTATATAGGGGGAAACATTGTTTGGGGCTGTTGTAATCAATTTAATTTTTTTTTCACATTTTATGAAATTTATATACTTTGATGAGGTTTAGTACATATTACTTCATATATTATAGAAGGCAGATATTATTTACAGAGACACACAAAAGATTTCGTATGCTATAATGTATTAGAATTATTGTATACTACTACTGTACCGATATCTGAATATTTTTAAAACATCGTTATCGTACGAACACACTTCATTTGCTACATCTGGCGTGCAATTTCCGACTTATTTCATTAGTAATCTACTTATAACAACCAGATAATATATCTAATTACTTTATTTGATACACTGTTATAGAAATAACATTATACTGTTATTTCTAATATTTTTTATGATTTTACTAATCATGTTTGTGATTTCTGTAATTACTGATTTTTCCATATACCTTTCAACAGACCTGTCACGTACTCCCACAAGGTACGGGCACCCTAGCTTTTGAATCACAGTTGTAGACCAACCAAATAATTATAATAATGAACATGCAATATAAATTATATCTCGTCATAAATAAGTTAAGTAATTTATTCACGGAATTTAACAATTAATTAACTCTATTAAATATTTTTTTAACGAATGAATTTTCTTGAAATTTTAAAGTATTAAGATTTTCAGATAAACATTATCTAAAAAAAAGCCCTTAAGTAGTTTGTTATAAATAAAAAAAATAAATTATGACTTCTAAAAGTTCTTATTTATTATAAGAATATAATTAAATATTTTTATAAGAATATAATTAAATATTTTTTATAAGAATATAATTAAAACATTTATGAAAATCGAAACTACTAAAACGAACAAAAAAACAAGTTAATTACGAAATAAATCATAAAATTTTCATCACATAATGCATAAAAATGTTTTGTCTTATAAAATTCCCTTTTTGATAATTTAATCAAACTTTATTCAAGGTGAATCGATTGTAATCAATTGTTGAACGAAATAAAAGTATTTCCTTTAATTAATACCTTTATTCTTAACTCTCTAATTAATATCTTTAATTGTAATCAAACGTATTTCTCGTAAGAATACCCGAATTATACCCTGAATAAATCTATTTAAAACTTATTGCAAACGACAATGGTTAGTAAATAAATATTTGT
Organism: Maratus speculifer; assembly: GCA_964019185.1. Classification (NCBI taxonomy): domain Eukaryota; kingdom Metazoa; phylum Arthropoda; class Arachnida; order Araneae; family Salticidae; genus Maratus; species Maratus speculifer. The sequence goes on along the minus strand of OZ025290.1, from coordinate 422,125,783 downwards.
GTCTTGTTCCCGTTGCATAATGTAGAATGAAAGATATTAATTACATAATTTCCATTGAATGAAAGTTGGATATAACCTATAATATCTGTGAAGATTCCATGCAAAATACGCAAGATATATCCGCTATAGAAGAAGATGAATGGATTTCCCAAAGGATAACTTTATCATCCTGAATTGCTGACAATAAAAGGAGAATAATGTTAATTCTATGCTTTTATTGCAGTCCTTTAAAGATTTTCAATTTAAAAGACCCTCTGCAATTTATATCTCGACCAGAACATTTATAACTTTCAAACTTTGAAATTATCTCCATTAGTCAACATTTCGTTTGGTATAAATTCGCCAGAGACTTTTACTCATTTGAATTTTGAACTTAACATCCTACTTATAATTTGAGTTTTGTTGTATTTGATTATTGTTTGAAAAATGTTACGTAATAAATATAAAAAGTCAACTTATAAAAATAGTAAGAATATTTAAACTAAATATTTGGAAGAATGCCACTAAAGAAATTCAAAAAACATTCCATGACGTTCTAATTGATAATGTAAAAGTAAATAATGTGGAATATGTTAAACGATACGCATTTAATTTGATATTCGTAAAGCTAAACAAATTGCGCCTGAATACGAATTTTAAAATTAAATAGACGTTTAAATTAAACAATAATTAAAACTAAAAAACACATTATATTTCCATAATAAAATTAATACTAGTATACGCTTTAATATTGATATAACCTTTTTTTAGAACACATGTCAATTGATAATCACACTACTTATTCAGTTACATTTTTTACCGATAAAGAGCATGCAAATTGCTTGAAACGAGTAATGTTATTGATGTTATTATATGATAATAATATTTTTTAAAGTTTTATTAATTTATGTTTTATTTATTTATTTATTTATTTATTTTTATTCAGGGGAAACATATTTAGTTGTCTGAAAATGAAAAAAGATGTTGATATTTTTGTTTATATAATTATTATTCAGTATGCGCAGCGTATAAGAGAAATTTTATTATTCATAATGGACAAAATAATAGAATACAAATAAGAAATTATAAATAAACGTAAGAGTAACAAATAAAATCTTATAATTTTACACACAGATAAAATAAATTTAATCTTATAATTTAAACATAGTGATTTTAGGAAAGTTGTGAAAAATCATGAAAGTTTCAAAACGTGGAGAAACCCCATATCTCTGATTAACCGCCTTTTTAAAATTTTATTTGTGTACCGCAGTTTGCTGCATTTTTATAACATTTAAAACTTCTCTTCCGAAACTCTCTACAGTCTTCATGTTACACTCACTAAATCCGTATTTGCATTCTCCTAAGAAGATTAGAATTCATCTGAAAATTCCAGATTACAATTTTCGAATTTAAAAATCTAAGTTTAATTTCCAAATGTTCTCATTAATAATCTTCATGTAAAAAGAGAATTTTAAAGATGTCAGTTATATCTCTACCGTGGAGCAAATTTTATACAAAATAATCACGTTTTAATACTAATGTTAAATGTATTATTTTAATGAGGTTAATCTACTTTAAAATAAGTTTACTTATAAGTTTTTTATTATCATTATTATTTTTACTTTCTTCTATCTTTACAAGAAGAAAGTATTGGATTCATGAAAATTTTCGACTTCCGGTTTTCGACGGATTTATACGTTTTAGAAGGTCCTGAACACGTTTTGACTATTTTTAGAAAATGTCTGTCTGTGAGTCTGTCCGTCTGTCTGTCTGTCTGTCTGTCTGTCTGTCTGTGTGTCTGTCTGTGTGTGACAAAAAATTTGTGGGCGCTCTATCTCAAGAACTAATGCTCGAAATTTAATAAAACTTTATATTCAGTTAGATCTTGATATGAATTAGTGCCTATTGGTTTTTGGTGAAAATTGGCCTGCAGGTGGCGCTGCTATACTACGTTTTTCATTATTTTCAAGATTGCCATATCTCAAGAACTAATGCACAGAATTTCACCAAACTTCAGATTCTGTGACCCCTTGATATACATAGACGCTGATTAAGTTTTGGTGTAAATTGGCCTGCAGGTGGCGCTGCTATGCCGCTTTATTCATGATTTTCTTGATAGCTATATCTCAAGAACTCATGCACAGAATTTCACCAAACTTCAGATTCCGCGATACCTTGAGATACATAGCCGCTGATAAGGTTTTGGTGTGAACTGCCCTATAGGTGGCGCTGCTATGCTACATTTTGCACGATTATTGCGATAGCTATATCTCAAGAACTAATGCAGAGAACTTCATCAAATTTTAGATTCTGTTACACTAGAATATATAACATAATTAGACGCTGATTACATTTTGGTATTAATTTTGCAACAGGTGGTGCACCTATGCTGCATTTTGCGCGATTTTTCCGATAGCTATATCTCAACAACCAACGCACAGAATTTCATCAAACTACAGATTTTGTTACAAAATGACGTATAACATAATTACACGATGATTACGTTTTGTTATAAATCCTTCAACTGATGGTGCTGCTGTGCTATATTTTACACTTTTTTTTAAACTAGCTATATCTCAAGAACTAATACACAGAATTTCATCAAACTTCAGATTCTTTTGCACCATAACATATCTAGACGTTTTTTTACGTTTTGGCATAAATTGTCCAAGATATGGTGTTGCTGTGCTACGTTTTGCAAATTTTTTGTTATAACTACATCTCAAGAACTAATGGACAAAATTCCATCAAATTTCAGATTCTGTTAAGTTTTGACATAAACAGATGCTTATTAGGTTTTAATATAAATTACCCAACATGAGGCACTACTAAGCTCATTTTCTCAGAATGTTAATTAAATTTTGCGTTTTAGGCTTTTCGGATACCAGAATCTCATTAGGCTAGGTCAAATGTTCGAGAAAATTCGATAGTGGGTAACTTTGGGGTCACCACGTGTTTTTTTTTTTTTTTTTTTTTTTTTTTTTTAATATTAAAATGTACTTATGAGATAGAAGAAAGTTTTGGGATTGACACATCCAACTAGTTTATATGAGGTACACAAGTTATTGGAACAAAAAGGAAATTTTGTATTCAGATTTCAGTTGTAGTCGTTGAGCCAGAAGCCAAAAATAGAGCTTTTGGTTTCATCTCTTAGAAATTGATGATTAATTCTATATTACATCTATTACGGGAATATAAGATTATATATTGCATTTATTATATGGACATCTATTGTATCATAACAATTATATTTTAATAATTTATTGTATAATGAACAAAATAATACATAAAATTTTATTCTACGTCCAATATTAAGAAAAATAAAACATTATTATTAAAAACTTTTTTACCAAAAATAGAACCGACTTCAAAAACTACTGCAAAGTAAAAAATATTTTTTTACAGAGTAGTTAATAAGAAATTAAATAAAGAGCATTGTATTTAGCATGCGTTTGGTTAGATTTATGTACATTAAATTGATTTTTTGGAGTCAATGCCAGCCAAGCCAAGTTCAAAATTAAAGCTAAGTTTCTAATATTGAATAATTATATTTAACTTGGCTTGGCTGGCACCGACTCCAAAAAAACAATTTGATGTACATAAATCTAACAAAACGCATGGTTAAAACAATGGTATTGTTTAATTTCTTATTAACTATTCTGTTTTTTTTTGTTTGTTTGTTTATTTTGCAGTAGTTTTTGAAGTCGGTTCTATTTTTGGTAGAAAAGCTTATTTTTCACTTTTTAGTTTTTTTTATATATTAGCTTATGATTGAGAAAACGGCTACAACAATCAATATTAATTTGCGAGAAATCACTAATTTTATCAGTTTTTGCTTTGCTAATAAAAAAGTATTGAACCAATTTTGATGAAATGGAAGTGGTATCAATTCGAGAGCAAACCTCTTCCAATAAATCAAAATCCATATAAATCTGATGAATAATTTTGGAGTAATTAGTGAACATATATATAAAAAAATACATACGCATCAAATTGTGAACCTGCTCCTCGTTTTTTGAAGTCGGTTAATAATTATTAGTCTTTAATTTGTAAAATATACGTATAAACACTATAATGCGGAAAAAAATTTACACACGCATGTCAGGAGTAGGGTTCGAACCCATGCTTTATTTCGAGAATCAGAGTTCAAATCCGGCGCCTTACACCGCTCGGCCATCCTGACTGTATTCTGTTCGGCGAACTTATTCAACGTCCATGTTTCTTTTAATTTGCGAGAAATCATTAATTTTATTAGTTTTTGCCTAGTTACTAAAAAAGTACGTAACCTATTTCAATGAAATGGAAATGATAACAATTCGAGAGTAACATCTTTCATTTAACATAAATACTAGTTTAATCGGTTGAATAGGTTCTGTGTAATCGGTGAACATTCATAAGAAAAAAATACATACGCATCGAATGATAATAACCTCCTCTCCCTTTTTTAAGTCGGTTAAAAAAATTATAATACGGAAAAATGCTGTATATCATACATGTATGTCAGCAGTGGGGTTCGAACGAACGATCTCTTTTGAGAACCAGAGCTTAAATCAGACGCCTTAGACGGCTCGGCTATCCTTACTGCAATCTATTCGACGAACTTATTCAACCTCATGTTACTTTTCGCAAGTCTAATTATTTTAGTACTTTTCATTGATAAAAAGATCTCTGATACACGGTGCTAACGGTTAAATACAAAATATTCTTAATAGCATAATTAGTATTTAATTTGTAAAATATGCATGTAAAAAATATAATAGGGAAAAAGTTATTGTGCACACGTACGTACAGAAAAGGGGTTCGAACCCACGATTTCTTTCGGGAATCAAAGCCTAAATTTGGCAGCTTAGACCGATCGGCTATTCTGTTTGCACTATTTTCAGTGAATTTATTCAATAATTTTAATTAGCGAAAAACCACTAATTTTATTAATTTTTGCCTAATTACTAAAAAAGTACTGAACCAATTTCGATGAAGCGGAAGTGGTACCAATTTGAAAGCATTCTCTTTCATTTAAAACCAAAGTTCAAAAAAACATTGTTTCGGAGAAATCGGTAAACACGCATAAAAAAAAAAAAAAAAAAAAAAAAAAAAAAAAACGCGTTGAATTTATAACCTTCTCTCCTTTTTTGAAGACGGTTAAAAAGTGGGTCAACTCTCCACTACGTATTTTATATTTTTTTAAGGTTAAAAACACACACATTTAATAAAGTTACTTTTGAAATTCCCCATACTAAATTTAAAAAATTTCAAATTTATACTTATTAATGCTTTTTTTATGTTTTCATCTTCCAAAACATGCTGAGTTTTGTACATAACTATGTGTATCATTAGAAATAATTTTGATAACTATATTCTTTTCGTAGTATTTAGGCAGCTAGCGGTTGAAACATTAATCATAAAACCAAAAAAGAAAGATGATTCCTCTTAATAATTTTGATTTATGGTATAATAATAATAGAAACATAGTACCATCGTAATTACTTTGGAATAGCGAAAGAGAATATTGACTTTTAGAAAAGAAAAATTGAAGGACCAGCATCATTTATTTTATAACAAAGAATGAACGCTGTGTATTCTCTTCCACTGTATTGTTTAATATTTGTGGATTCTCTATCATTAATAATAAAAATTTTGCAAATTTGTTTATTTATGTAACATCTATTAGAAAGGCTTTCTAACTTGCAATTTTAAAAGTTTAATTTTTTTTATTTATTTAGCAGATACAATTCATAACTCCGTATCAATTACGTTACTTTAATTTCTAACATAGTTTAAATATTTACATAAGATTTTCGTATGACTATTTGCACAACTGTAAACAAAGTAAAATAATATTATGTTTAAATACTCAAATATAAATTTTATAATCATGATACTTGCTGGGTCTGTCATTTTCTTAGAAATTGTTTAAAGATTAAACTGTAATGTACTTTAAAAGTCAAATATTTTAATAAAAACATATTTGCATCAATTTCACATTTCCTATTCTTGTTGTGTCCATTTATCATTGTTATATTTAGTAACCACATAAAGTAATCAACTTAAACTTATAGACTTCTACTAATATTTTACTCGAAGTCAATCTATATTCACTAATGAAAGGTTAAAAAAATAAATAATGTAATTGATAATTTGATTATTTATGTTAATGTATGAACTAAGTTTATCTTTAATTGAAATACATTAACAAAAGAAATATGATGCAATGATAAAGCTAAATTAATTTAAAATACAAAGAGTTAATCATTTATAAATGAAAAATGTATTTTGTTCTATTCTAACTACTTTCAGAGATCCCTCAGGATAAAGATTCAAAGCTCGATAAAAGGTAAGTAATTGATAAAAGAAGATAAAAAATACTCCAGGGGGAACTAAAGAAATAATCTCCTTTGTTAACCTTTATTGGAACTTTTCATCAGCTGAACTTTTCCTTTATTACTGATTAAAGTATTGAGGAAAAATTCAATTATATATCCCCAGAAAAATTTGTTCAGAAGCAATTGGCTATTACGTTAATGCTTTATTTTCAGAATGATATTTCAGAAGTAGATTGCAACAATTTATTTATAATTTCCATTGACGCAAATTTATGGAAATTGAATTTATGTCTTAATGTTTTATTATTTTGTAATATTTATTAATATTAGTAATATGTTCGGAAGTGTATAATAAAAACATTTTAACAAATTGCGTATGAAAATTCTGATTGCCCTAACCTTTAGCTTAAAAACATTTAAATATACAAACTAACGACTTTTTTATGTAAAAAAAGTATGAAGTTTGGAAATGCAAATCAAAATATAAAGCTTTATATACAGTATATACTTGTGAATAAGTCGAACGCTTGTAAACAAAATTCGGAAGTTAAAAATGGGTGGTCATCATCTATAGGAATAAATAAATAAATAAATAAATAAATAAATATCAAATTGCTGATATTCAGGATTTCAAAGTGGGAATATAAGACCTCTCTTAAAATCACGAATCTTAAAAACTTTATTGTATTTATTTACTTATTAAAATTTTCCAGTGAAACTTCAAAATGTAAGTTGATGTTCAGAATCTGAATATTCATACAGTTCAGTTAATTAGAAATCCGATATTTCATCGTACTTCAAATTTAGATTCCATGCTTATCTACGACTCATAGGAATCTTGAAACTAGATTTCTCTCTTTAATATGCTATAATATAAATAATTATCAGTATTATAGTAGGTATTATAGTAGTTTAAGAAGGGTTTTTTTTTACTCTGGTAAATAAGGATTGAATACCTTTTAAAAATATTTTTATTTTATAATTAAGTAATATTATATTAATATGAATACTTTTCAAGACAGTTTAAGATTCTTTATTTTTGTATAATAATATAGTTTTAGAACGTTAAATTAAAAAAAAATGCTTGATTAATAATGAAAAAAAGAAAAATTACTAAATCAAGGAATTTTTTTTTTTTTTTTTTTTTTTTTTTTTTACGACAAACAAATCTTTGATTATAAGTCATTTTTCAACGTAGTTCCAGAAATGTGGCTCGACGTATAGCCTTTTTTTCAAAATTTTGAGTAAGTATTAGGGGAATCAACTAATACGCTAGTATATATGGTACATTGTTTCAAACCTTGGGAATTTTGTGTCTTAGTGCGTACGCAGTTTATTTATTTCGATTCAGTCCTAAGAGTTTATTAAAATATTCTTATTCTCTATGTTGCAAATACAAGTGATACAATGTTTCTAATTAAATCCAGGATGTGTCTAAATTCTATTTGCAAAACCATAGACAGGATAGTATGTGTCAAGAGGATGAAAAATAGCAATAGAAAATAGGTTTGCAAACTATGTTGAAAAATCGCAAAAACAGTTATGAAGGGTGCGATATCGAATGGAACACGAGGGTTATAACTTTCATAAAACTGAAGTGTACTATGATGAAATATTCCACAGATATACACATTGCTGTTGTTAATGGGAAAGCATAAAAAAGGATAGAAGTTGCCACTATAAGTTACAGAATATGGTCACACCGCACATTATGAACTGCGATTATCAGTCCGTACATATCTTCATTTGCTTGAACAACCCCCCCCCCCATGAGCGATTTCTGTTGTTCTCACCTTTCATACAAAATAAGGATGAATGTAGAAAGACACAATTAATATACGCACATCATCGATGTAGTGTGAAAAGAAACCTTATGGACATTAATAAGAAGAATAGAACATATGAAGCACGTATTTGATTTTTCGCGACTTACTATCCTGTAACGTGAGAAAAACACCTTAATAAACATTATTATTATTATTATAAAGAACTATCACAATATATACTTATATTTGAAATCTTTAAACATTTTACCGTCAGCTACAATTCACATTTAGATCTAAATTTGTCAGAAAGATAATCATTTTGCCTTCTATATCTAATTTTAGACGTCACAGTGCGTTTGACTTTCTTCAAAATAATCTCAAATGTGAATGAGTCCGCAATCAGAGCCACCGACTTTTTTTCTTTTTTTTAATCAGGCACTACTTTGAAACAACGGAAAATAACAAAAAAGTTCTGTAAGATTAGATGTAGAATATGAATATTACTAAAATTAAATTTAAAAATAAATATATAACTATAATAATAATAATAATAATAATAATAATAATAATGTGACATAAAAATACCCTAAACATTGCAACATGACAGACTTATTACATATAATTGTTGTTATAGAGATATATTATTATATAGACTTGAAAAAGTTTAATGAAATTATGTATCATACTTTATTTTAAATAAAAATCACAACACAAGAGCGTGGATAAAACGAAAGAATAAGGTAAGTATTGTAGGGAATAGAATAAAAATATAATACCAAGAGCTGTTATTACGTTCGCCAATTCGTTCATGGCTGAATAAATGTCTTAATTAAGAAATCTGGGCAATTTCTGGCATTTATATTTTTGAATATGCCAATTCTACCCCATATTATTATATTTATTGTATATCTGTGTTAAATGGTCTATGTTTTTTTGTTTCAGTAATAAATGCTGTATATAATTAAAATGTTTTACGTAGATTTATATGTAGCTATATACTAAGTAAATATTTAAAAAGGTGAAATCACAAGTCTTACACTTATAAGCAAGGCTTGAATGGCTATAATAAAAAGATATTCTCATTATAATTATTGCGAATCTTTCATAAAAAGTATATAGTTTTTGAAAAACAAATGAATAATACATATATTATGTATGTGTCTATCCAAGAATTGCAGTGTCATTTATTAGTTTTTTAAATATAAATGACACTGTTTATTGTAATATTCAGTTTTATTTTAATTCAAAATTCACTATTTTATGACACAGGCTATACACAGTATAGCTAAGTAAATTAGCTACATATACTATACACAGGTTATGTAGCTAATTTAATTAGTTAAGTTTTCGGCAACGATATAAGAAAATCTGTAGATATTTTATTATTATTAAAGTGAAATTGAAAGGAAAATGACCATATGTATCACAACATATCACAAAATTTAACTCAGTACTTTTTACAGAAAGACACTATCAAAACTAAAGTTTCTATGCTTTATCTTTGTTAAACTTGTTTCTGAAAAGACGCAAGATTAATATTAAGTAACAACATCAAACTTTTCAGCATTATTATACACATCTGACTTAGAATTTGTATAAATTGCTTTATTATAATTATAATAATAGTTTTTTTAATAAAACTTTAAGAAATTCTAAGTAAAAAATTGCATTATTTACCTATTGACAGTGATGTTTCTTTCTTTTTTATGAGCTCTCGATATTATCATTCAACATCAGTAATATAAGCTTTTTACCACGCTTTTATTAACTTCACCTGTATGTTTGTGAGTTTGTAAGTTTGTAATTCTTTTTATTTTATGTATGTTCACAGATTACTCCGAAACCATGCAACCGATTAACTTGGTTTTGGTGTTAAATGAAAGACGATGCTCTCGAATTGGTACCACTTCAGTTTTATCGAAATAGGTTCAGTACTTTTTTAGTAATTAGGCAAAAACTAATAAAATTAGTGATTTTTCGCTAATTAAAAGCGTTGAATACGTTCACTGAATGGAGTGTGGACAGCATGGCCGTTCGGTCTAAAGCGCCGGATTGAAGCTCTGTTTTTCGAAAGAGAATGTGGGTTCGAACCCCACTCCTGACATTATTTACATCTATATAAAATTAAAAAAAAAATTCCGTATTACAATTTTTATTCTTAATCGGCTTCAGAAAAGGAAGAGGAAGTTATCAATTCGACGCGTATGTATTTTTTTTTTCTATGTATGTTCACCAATTACTCTGAAACTATCCAACCGATTAATTTGGTTTTTGTATTAAATATAAATATAGTTTAAAAAAACTAAAAACACGATTTTAAAGTAATCAAACTAAAAAGTGAAAAATAAATATAGTTTAAAAAAAACTAAAAAACACGCTTTTTAAGTATATCAAACTAAAAAGTGAAAAATAAATATAGTTTTAAAAAACTAAAAAACACGCTTTTTAAGTATATCAAACTAAAAAGTGAAAAATAATTCGTACTATAAGCTGAAAACAAAAAAAGATGAAAAATAATATATTACTATAAAATCATTATTATTATAGAAATCAATTAATAAGCAATAAATAAAATTATCGTGGAAAAAAAGCGGGGGGTGCTTCTTAAGAACTGATAGAAGGAGCATGGTAGATGGAGCATGGTAGATGGAGCACCCCACGCTTTTTTTCCACGATAATTTTATTTATTGCTTATTAATAGATTTCTCTAATAACAATGATTTTATAGTAATATAGTATTTTTCATCTATTTTCGTTTTCAGCTTATAGTACGAATTATTTTTCCCTTTTTATTTTGATATACTTAAAAAGCGTGTTTTTTAGTTTTTTTAAACAATATTTATTTAAAGTAATTTACAAAATATTTTATGTGTCTTAGTTATACGAGACTGTATTCTAAATTTCTGTAGCAATAAGGTGCTTCAGTATTACTCGAAGAACTTTTCATGATATTAATTGCTAGAACCATGTGTATCTGTGTGTTCGAGAAGCCGCTGTGAACAGAGATGTGATATTTGGTTGAAAGATATCTATATCTATACTTGTGCACTTTGAAAAATGATTTTAGTTTGCTCGATAATATACATACATGCAGAATTATATATATATATGATTAAAGATATATATTAATTATATATATATATATAAATATATATAAATATATATATATATATATGTTAAATATATGTATACTTATGATTTTAGATAATACTTTAACAGTATTAATACCTAGATAGTGCAATAGAAAACATATGTATAATTTGAAATTAACTTTTCCTATTGATGATATGTCTATTTAATATCTTTCAAAGTAGGATAAATAATAATCAAAATATTCATTTTTTTCTTAAATATATAAACTATAAAACACAATTTTGTGTACCTGCAAGTTGATTAAAAAAAAACAGAAAAAAAGTGACATAACTTTAAAAACTGCAAACGTGTACGGAGTTACTTCATTGTGAAACAACAAATTTGGGGTTTTATTTCAAATAAATGGTAAACTTTAATGCAAACTTCATGTTTGGAATACTATCTACATTTCATGCATAGCTTTATATAGTATATATACATCTTTATAAAGTATATAACATTATGTAACATTATAGCTATATGTAGCGTTATACGGTATTACAGACATATTAATTATTTTTTTACACTGACTTTAAGTAGACATGGCTGATATGAATAAAATTGTTAAGGTTTACTATGTCATAAGCAAAACTATTAGAGCAAAAAATAAGAAGAAACATTTTAAAATGTACCGATCATGTAAAAAATATATATATATACTTTAATGACATTTATATCCACAAATCTAATCAAGAAGAAAAAAACATAATTGATAATTTTATAGTTTATCTTAAAATATTGACTCTGTTAGGCATTAATTAAAATACATTATTACAATATTTATAATGTAAATGATGAAAAAGAAAATAATCTTAAACAAACATAGTTAATCATTTATAAATGAGAAATGTATGGTATTCGATTTTACTTACTTCCAAAGCTTATTTAAGATAAAGGACTAAAAGTGAATAAAATATAAGAAATTGATAAAAGAAGCTAAAATGTACCCTTAATTGAGAATTAAAGAAATAGTTTTCTTTGTTAGCTTTATGGAAACTTTTCATCACATTCAACAGATGAGCAGTTCCATCATCTGAACTTTTCTTTATTAATGATTACAATTGAGCAGTACCTTAATGTTTTTTTTTTTTTTTTTTTTTTTTTTTTTTTTTTTTTTTTTTTACAATGGTATTTCTGAGGCACAACAAAATTCTGAGACACTATATAAATATTTTAGGATTATAAAACAAAAGTTATTTTAATTAATTTAAAAATACATAAGCAAATAGTGATCAAACAGAACATAAAGCCTTGGAAATACATTTGTACCCACAATATGCATACAATTTGAAAAAAAAAAATATTGGAGATTAATCATTTTGTATATATGTATACATAAAAGAGCTTTAAAATATTCGAAGAAATATTTACCACTGCAGAAAGTTTTGGATATAATTAATTAAAAATAATTAAGCTAAAACTATAGTAATTTAGATTCATTTTCAAATCTTGGAGTTCAAACCTTAAAGTGGTACAAAGTACACTCTCAAAATTTCCACGCAATCCGTTAAACACTTATTAAAATTAATTATATCATTTGAAAATATGACGTTCTTGAAACTTTCTTAAATTTTTCATAAATGAACAATGCACCAGTTTGTCCATATTCATAACAATATTAGAGCTATTCACACTTTTCTCCTTGTTGCTTAGCTCTAATAAGATAAATTGCTTTCCTTCGAGCTCGCCCCATTTTCAAAATAAGGCGGTCCATGAAATAAAGTTATAAAATGCCACACGATTTATTTCAGATCTGGTGATGGAAAATAAATTGTAAATAACTAAATGACAATTTTATTATTATAAAAATACATTTTCATATTAATTACAAATAGTATTCTTTCAATTTAATGACTTATTATTATTATTTTCAGCAAAATATAAATATACAGTCGAATCTCGCTATACCGATACTCTCATGTCGATATAAAAAAATTTGGCCAAAGCGAAATGTTGCGGTAGTTAGAGTCATAATTCATATAGAAAATGCAAATAGTGATCAAATGGAAAGATAAAATCTTGAAAATACCTTTGCCATACAATCTGAAAGAAAACATATTTTAAATTAAACATTTTGTGCATATATATATATATATATATATATATATATATATATATATAGAGAGAGAGAGAGAGAGAGAGAGAGAGAGAGAGAGAGAGAGAGAGAGAGAGAGAGAGAGAGATATGTATGTATATAAAAGTGCTTTAAAACATTCGAATAATTAGTTCGCAGTGTAGATTTGGGCATTTCGGATATAATTATGTTTAAATAACTAAGATAAATATTGTAACTTTGATTCTTGTTCAAACTTTGAGTAGGTACAAAGTACTCGCTGAAATATTCCACAGGATTTTTAACCACTTAATAAAATTAATTAAAGCATTTGGAAATATGATGTTCTTGAAACTTCAGTAAACTATTCATAAATGAACAATGCACATATTTATCCATATTCATAATCATATTAGATCTTTCCACTCTTTTTCCCTTGCACTTAAATCTCATAAGATAAATTGCTTTCATTCGAACACGCCCCATTTTCAAAGTAAAGCGGTCTGTAAAATAAATTGATAAGATGCAATAAGAATTATTTCAGATTGGGTGATGGAAAATGAATCGTAAATAATTAAATAGCAATTTGATTACTATAAAATTACATTTTGTATGAATAATTGCACTAAATTATAAATAGTTTTCGTTCAATTTAATGACTTATTATTATTATTTTTCTAGCAAAAACATAAATATACAGAGGAATTTGGTTATATTGACACTCTCATGTTGATATAAAAAAGTTCGCATAAGCAGAATGTCATGGTACTTAAAGTAAAAATTGATAACAAAAGAAGAAAAAAAATGCAAATAGTGATAAAATAGAACATTAAGGAGTGAAAATACTTTTCATACAATACGCATACAATCTGAAATAAAACATAATTAAAAAATATATTTTGTACATATGTATATATAAAAGCTTAGGTATTATGTTAACGTATTAGGTCAGTCAGACACAGTGATTTTTATACGGTTCGTGTCGAGGCCGGGATTGGAAATAAAAATGTAATAAAATGAATTTAAATTATTTTAATTCAGTATGCTATTATTTATTTAATTTAAATATTATCATGCGGATATCGAATTTACGAAATAATATTTATAAACAAGAATATAATGTAAGTTTCTTAAAGATTTTAATATTTTTAGTAAATAATTAAAGTTCTAAATATTATTGGAGTTCGCAATTTTAAGTTCGCTTTTCGTTCTTTGCAAGAAGATAATGTTAGCTACTTTAATTTTTGAGTTTCTTCGATAAAAGAATAACTTTCGAAAAAACTAAGATAGAAAAGAGCTTTTCTTTCGTTTTGGATCAAAAATCAGAAAATCGCATTTTTTTTTTTTCAGCGTGATCCAGCACCGAAACTTTTCTTCAAAAAACTATTATTATTTTTTTATAAAATTTTTTAGAAAATAGTCTATTTGAATTTTGTAACTGGTTTAATTTCGATAGATTGCATAATTTCTGAGAAATCGAGAATAGGCAAGGGTTTTTTTCCCGTTTTGGTCAGAAGGTCAAAAAACTACATTTCTTCAGCGCGCTCTAGCGCCAAGACTAGTAAGTTAATGTACTAAAAGTTAATTACTAATTAACCCGCGAGTAGTCGCGACTTTTTTCACAACGTCATAAGTCGCGCTCGGTCTTTTCGCCGCTGGCCCCCTGCATACCAAATATGTAAAATAAGAATTATTTTTCACCTAATATACGAAAGTAACATCTCAATGAAGATATAAATTTGTAGTTTTCTTAAGTTATGTATTTTATTCACGAGATCTGAAGTAAATGGAAAAAGTAAAAATGAACTGACTTTAGTGATTTTTACGTAGACTTTTTCGCCAATTTCAATTTTGTTTCTAAAAATTTACCTAAAAGAAAAACAGAGGTGCCCTGTTACTTCACTGAGGTGGTCAAGAGACCTTTAGAGTCAGCTACATGGTAGATCTCCGTTGTATATGTAATGTGATATAATTTAGGAGAATATAAGTTATACGAGCGGCGAAAAGACCGACACGCGACTACTGACGGGTTAATAACTAAAAGCTAATACTAAAAGTTAATGTATGTATTTTATAGGAAATTTTATAAGCTTTAATATTGTTTTTTTTCTTTTAAATAGAATGCACGGTTTTCGAGGTATAAGCGAAAAATCTGATTTTCGTGACCTTTCACCTGAAACATTTGGCGATGTGTACATGAGATTTTATGAGACTTTTCACGTAACTTTTAGAATTTTAAAATAAAACTTTTTGCAAATTTTCAGCTTGTTGTCTTTCATTTCGAGGTTCAAATCCTATTTGACTGGACTAGTAATAAATTTTATTTTTCACAGCAAAATGGTTTTGAAAATGTATTATGTCTATGTCTCGCACTTCAAAATTACATGGAATAAATCCAATTTTGTTTTTAATTATTTTTTAATTATTTCGTAGATTTCCAATAATGATTTTGTTTGTGCTTTAGAAAAATTCTTTAAGGAAATTGGGTGAATTATTACGATACATTCGTTCTAGAAGATATTTTATACAATTATTAATCTATTCTATGTTCGACCTGCGAAATGCAATTTCTAAGTTCAAATATTTATTTAAAAATATTAAGAGACATATTACTAATAAGTTACTGGAATGTTCATTTTGTATATTTGGAATATATAAAGTACAGTATAATCTCGTTAAACCGTTTCCATTTACGACACATATCCTTTTATTGCGCACAATTTCATTACTGCAGCAGTTTTATAATGTATGTCATAGATCTATATGATCCATATGATAATGTCATAGTTCTAGCGCATTTAAGTTAGTGCCAATGAATAATATCGATCATTGAAAGATCCCATCCACAGGAAGTCACTGTATGTATGAGAATTACAAATAATTTTATCATTATAAATGTATAATTACAAAAATTCAGCATAATATTCATGAAAAATGCCACACATCTTTTAAAACATGTTTTTTCGATAGATGTTGCATTGCATAGATTTAACTACTCCGAAGTGTCAATCACATAGCATTCTTCCATCGCAGGTTTGTAATTCAAAATTCAATATCAAAATTCTGAAATTAAATTACAGTCCATTTGCATTATGAGGAGTGCAACAGTATACAATTTCGTTGGATTTGGTGCAATTAACAAGGGGATATAAATATCGCATTGTTTCAAACAAATCTATGTTTGCTCTTACTTCTTCTTAGAAATCTATCTGTGTTTAAACTATTAAATATGTTTTTGTATTTTTACGACTTTATAGAAATAAAGCTGTAGGACTTTCCCCCATTGTAATATGAGGTATTAAGTTATTCACTTTCATTTGTAAATTACAAATAGTTTTATCATTATAAATATGTAGTTATGAAGATGGGGGATTATATTCAGGGAAAATGCCAAGCATCTTATGATTTTTTTTTTAAGAAGTTTGAATTGATTTAACTACTCCGATGTGTCAATCCCAGAGCATTCTTTTGTCGCTCAGAAGCTAAGACTTCTCAGACTATCCATTTGTATCTGGATGGTGCACAGCACTGAACTTATGTTTTAAGCCATGTTTCTTTGAAAAAATGTCTGAAATTCTTCATATGTAAACTGCTGAACAATATCTGATATTAAAGATATAGGAAAGTCGTATTGTGCAAAAACTGAAGAAAGAAAAATATCTGTATTATCTTATGTTGTACAAGGAACTGTAAGTACTTCTAGTCATTGACTATGGTCACCAACGACTAAAAGAATAATTTTTCTATTAACAGGACCACATAATCAGTATAAACCTTGGAGGTGTAGACCTCTCCCAATGATCTGTATCTACATTGGGAGGATTATTTTTCTTTTATAAGCGTCGTAATTGTACACAAATAGTTCAATGTCATTCAACATCCTCAGTATAATGTTTTATTTCTGGCGACCTGAGAAAACTACGGCCTAAATACTTCATTTTCATTATTTTTATTTTTTCCGCCGCCGACAGTTTTTAATATATTTTTTATTAATTACTTAAATGCTACTAATAATATTAATTACTTAGGAAGCTCTAAAATATAAATATCTATAAAAATTAATGTTATATCTCCTTAAACATATTATATAAACAACTATAAACAATTCTATATATATATATATATATATATAGAGAGAGAGAGAGAGAGTAAATGTTGCTAATCTTAATGTAAAAAATGAGTAAGTTGTAAATATATATAACAATGTTTCAATATTACTATGTTAATTATATAATTTAATAAAACAACAGCGTCAAATAATGTATTTTATGAGATTTTGAAAAAGACACTTGCAAAACTTAACACATAAAAATAACGGAAAGTAATTTTAAGTATATTATTGTTCTTAGGCAATTTATGATTAATTTTTATATGACATATTAGAACCATTTTACGATGCTTATAAAAGATTATTAACTTTCTGAAACGTGAACTAATTCTTTATTCCTTAATTAAATTTCACCACAAAGTACATTTAATAACATAATTTCTCACAGTGGAATTAATTTTATTAAACCGTTTAAAACTCAAATGCGTTAATATGAGTATTAATTCAATATTTTTTTCTTTTAAAGGGCAATTTAGTGTAAAAATGGTCGTAAAATGTAATCATTTAAATAGCTCAATGATAGTCTAATTTTCATTTTCTACATAACAGATTGCAATTATATATTTGTACAAAGACGATATTAAAAGCAGCCATTAGTAGAAAAAGAAATTTGCACATAAACATAAAATTGTTTTTAAATAATTCAAAAGATAATAAGTTTTTGCATGATTTTTTTTTTTTTTTTTTTTTTTTTTTTATCTTAATGATTATTTTTTAACCCTTTATCTACCGCAATATAATTTCATGAAAATTTTACATTCTAAAGCATTTTAAGTAAATTGCTTAAACCAAATTAAACGATTTACATAATCGTTTAATTAATTTTTGAAGGACTTTAGACGTTTTGAAGGATTTAAAAGGATATTTAAATTTGAATTTATAGAGATTTCGTGCGATATTTATAACCCCAATCATTTTTTTATGTTAAATTGTTTTCTTAGTATTTTGTAGAATTATAAAATGTACAAATATGATGTTCTTACAATATAAATATAGAAATATTTCCGAATTGAAAAATCACCACACCCTTTCCCACAGCGCCAAGAAAGTTGTAAAAATAGGAGGCAAAATAAATCATCCTTAAAGAAAAAAAAATATTTTTTTTTTTTGTGTGTAAACAATAATGCTTTTGAAACTAAAAAAGTAATGTATCTGTAACTCATTCTAAACAATATTACAACTAATTGACGTAATAAATTTTATAATGAGTAATTTTAATGGTATTTATAAGTACCGTCGGTAGATAAAGGTTTAACTTGTAGAATCATTATTTCCATCAATGAAATATTTTTGTCTTTTTGATATTTTAAATTTAATTTCGGTGGAGTTAAAATCACAAAATAAACTTCTAGAATATTGTAATAAAATGCAATATTTCAATCCTTTATGATTTATAAAGTAAATATTCTGATCTAAATAATTTCGAATTTTTTTAACTAAATACACTAATCTGAACTAAATACTTCCAAAACCCTACTTTGAAGTTCCTATGATCAATTTATCTTTATATCTTTTGCAGTAAACATGCGTATTATTATTATCCATAATTATTTCTTTTTCTGACTTTAAATTGTTTTTATGCTATTTAAGCAGACTTTATTTGAAGTGAATTTTTACTATATATAATTTTCTAGATACACAAAATTCGATTAATTCTTTAAAATTTAAATTTTTATCTTGCAAATTTATGGGTTGGTTTTTTTAATCAATTGGACCACAGATGAAAAATATGTTGTATTTTACATTTTATCACAATTTATGTTACATTATGACATTGCATGCATTTATAAAGTGTATAAATAAAATATTCATAATGAAAAAATATGTTTAGTGTAAATTTAATAAATTAAATAAATAAAATTAATAAAATATTCTAATATTTCATAAATAAATCGTTAAATAAATTGCGAACACATAAAAAAGGTAATTAATACTTACATTGTGAGAGTAAACGTACACTCAGTACACTAATCTCTGATTACAATACAGATCGGAGAAACTAAAACTTTTATTTTTATTACACATTTTCCACATGGGTGCCGTAATTGCCTGTGATGGTGACGACACCCATGTGAAAAATGTGTAATCAAAATAAAAGTTTTAGTTTCTCCGATCTGCATTGTAATCAGAGATTAGTGAACTGACTCTGTGTCATATGCAAATTCCTCCTTGCGCCCCAATCGAGTTTTTTCTATGGGGGGAAGGATTCCCAGAATGGTTTTTTGTGCGTGCATAACATGTCCGTTTCTTGCGATACACGTAAGGTTCCAACGCTCTTTAAGGTTTTCGCATGCGCTGAGCATTTTTCGATGAAAAAAATGGGTGTTGCCATTGGAAATTTTCGAGTTTCTGTAACTATAACCGTAACCGTGAGCGCCATTTTGTTGTCGCTCACAGAATCTCGAGCTCATACCTCTGAATAGCTATATCTGAAATTTTATTTCGATCTATTGAGCGGAATGGCCGTATATCGGCCGTATATCGGCTAGAGCTCCGTATATCGGCAAAGTTTTTTTATGACCACCCTGTATATATATTAAATTTCTAAATTTACACATCTAATTGTGCAATACGTTATAACTTGCAAAGCAGAAATAAGCTTGAAGAGTAGAAAAAAATACCTAATACTATACGATTTTCTGTGTTGTTATCTTTTACACATAAATAATTGTACACAGATAACTATGAAAATTTCTAATATCAGCCACTTGTTATAAACATTACACACTTTGAACAAAAGATTTTCTATATTTAACTGAGTTGCAGAATACTTATTACTACAAATTACTAAAACTGCTGCAAAATACTTAATAGTGTATTACTAATAAAAGAATGTATATGTTGTATGAATGTATATGTTGTTTTTTATGTAACAATGAATGCTATCTCATCAACTTAAACATTTGTATTTCACAGCTTTATTTCACAGTCGCTAATGAATAAGCAAAAACTATGGCAATGTTTTAACGCATAAATACGTACAAAAATATCACAGAAAAATCAAATATGTCCTTTTCTGGATCCCCAAAACGATCATATAGGATTTTTTGTGTCATGTTTGTACATAATTGTGCTTTCAAACGTTGTTTTAGGCAGTTCCTTATACGAAGGAGCTTTAATAATTAATGTACATAGCGCATATTAAATATCTTTACTGAGATGGTTTATGTGGAATATCGTAGATCAATATTTAAATGACTTTATGCTCGATTTCAGAAACGTAGCTGCTACATTAACGTAGATATCGATGGAGGAATGAAATTTTAAAGACCTATTTCGAGGAAGTTTTTAAGGGGGGAGTGAGGGTTAAATGCTGGTTTAGAACGTATAAAGCTACATTTGTAACTGTAGATCTCATGTGGCTACATCTTTAGGATCACGGGTGCAAACGACTAAATAAGAAGTTACGTCACATTTACTGTGACATATATAAGCTAAAAATCAGCGTTTCACACCCACTCCAACATTTACTCCTCTCTTCAAATCATGTACAAACATGGCACAAAAAATCACATACAATTGTTTCCACGATCTAGGAAACATCGAAACGGCCGTGTGTGATTTTTTATTTTATTTTTGTATGTATTTTTGCATTAAAATATTGCTATAGTGTTTTGCTTATGAATTAGCGATTACATTTGAGAGCTAAAATAATCAAACAAAAAATTTTATGTTGATCTGATATCATTCATCTTACATTATAACTATAAGGAAAACTTATAAATTCTTTTATTAGCCATACACTATTAAGTATTTTGTAGTAATTAAAGAATTTTGTAGTAATAAGTATTTTGCAACTTTTGTTGTTGCAATAACTCTAACTATATCCCACTAATAATCCCACTCAAAGATTTAGAATAATGTCCAAAACTGAATTTTAGATAAAGATTTTACCATATTATCGTTGTAGCTATTAAAGAACAAAAACTTTATTCAATATATCACAAAATTTTTAACAGAGTAACTTTTTTTTACATGCTATTAATATTTGTTTCTTGTAGTAGTTGCTATTTAAATAATTTAATTGGTGGACAAAATCATTAAAATTTTTAACAATTACTTTTATCCATATGTCGTTGTTTAAAATTTTTTGTCTATTAAAATATCTAAAAATTTCAAAACTTTACCTTAATTTGTTTTCTCAATTCTTATCTTTTAGTGAAAATATTAGTATATTTCGTTTCCACTTGTAAATATAAATCAGATAAACAATTATTTTATTGTTTTGTAAAAGAAATGTCTTTTTAATTGACATTATTTTATTCTTAATATCTCAATTTACTACCAGTGATCCTTTACAAAACATTAAAAATGTGCATTTCCTAAATAATTTCCATTTTTCTTGACACAGCCCACAAGTTTCCATTTTCTAGTTTAGAAAAATATTTAGATACGTACAGACAGACACTCACACGTTTAAAATTATTATGCATTAAAAATTATAATATAGACATTGTTTTATAGATGTATTATTATAATTTTACATTTTGTATTTCACAGACATAAAGTAATACGAATCAATTTTTGTAATAAAAAAAATCTGTAACATTTTACGAAATATATGCTCAAAAAAGATAAAAAATGCCTTGAAGTTAAAAGAAAAAATCATTACTTAATATAATAATGTATCCGAACGTTTCATTAAATTTTAAACTTTGTGTAAGTATTTTGTAATATACATGTAAAAATAACTCGTGAATAAACTAAAACCAAAATATTACAATAAATTACATTTAACCAATCAATCCTTCTACATGCATATCCAAGATTTAAGCTGCTGGTGGAATTTCAATAACAAATCCCAGTTAAATTACTTTTTTTATTATTTTCAAAAGATAATATCTTTAACGAAATAAATATTAAAAAAATACTTTCTTTTTTTATTTCTGATGAAAAAAAAGTAAGATGTAACACAAACAAAGCGATAACTCTGTCATATTTGTGCAGTTTTCTTGCTTTTTGTACATATATATCTTATTTATTGCATTTTTTGTCATTTCAATCAAATTTTGAACTTCTTTAATAAATTTCATCGCTTATTTTCTTTACATTGAAGTATTCTTTTTAACCTAAATTACTCTTATTATTAGAGTAAATGTTGATAAAGGTATCTCTTTGCGTCATCCTAATAAAAGTGGTGTATATATGGTTTGCCTGATCCAAGCATTAATCATAAAACTTACAAAAAACAGAGTTTTATCACTTAAATTTTGATTTATTGCATGATTATAATGATAATATTGTATCCCTATAATTACTCGAAACAAACGTAAGAGGATATCGAGTTTTGGAAGGATAAATTGACCATGCGACATCATATATTTGAAAAGAATCCAGATTTTCTTTTCATTAAAAATGGTATCGCAGAATTTCTAATTAATTTCTTATTTTCTTAATATACCATTTCGGATTTTTTTCTAAACAATGAATCTAAGAGTAAAATTTTGAAAGCCAGAAAAGCATTTTTTATTTTTGTAATCAAATAGATAATAGGCAGAAATAGATTTTTTAAAGGAACAACTTCTGATTATGATTATAGTTTGGGAGGCGGCAACATAAATGTTTACCTCATCGAGGTACGAAATGGAATAATGAAGTAGTTAAAAATATTAGGTTTGTATAAATGGATTTCATGGTCTGCCTCGATAT
This sequence comes from Maratus speculifer, assembly GCA_964019185.1. Lineage (NCBI taxonomy): Eukaryota > Metazoa > Arthropoda > Arachnida > Araneae > Salticidae > Maratus > Maratus speculifer. Next base: position 422,102,776 of record OZ025290.1, on the reverse strand, counting down.
TCCTTGGAACGTTAACGAGTTCCAACTGACCATGTTGTTTAAATTTATACATAACCGAATAACGAATGAAAATTGGTGTCAATTAAAAGTTAAAATAATTTATTTTGACAGTATTTCTGACACAATGTTGTATATTCCTATTGATACCAAAAGGTGTATTTTGAGACCTTTGCGTTTGAGGGTAAATAAATGTTAAATTCGTTACCAAAAAAAGAAAAAAGTGATAAATCTGTCATATTTGTACACTTAACTTGCTTTTTTGTTCGTTTATTTTGCATTTATTCCATTTTTGTTACGTCAATTAAATTTTGTACTTTTTTACTAAATAACAGCTTTTGTTTTTACAATGAAGCATTCTTTTTAACCTAAATTACTCTACTGGAATAAAAGTTGATAAAGGTATCTCTTTGTCTCATCCTAATAAAAGTTGAGTATATGCATGCTTTGCCTGTTCCAAGCATTAATCATAAATCTTCAAATAAACATAGTTTTATCATTTAAATTTTGATTTATTACATGCTTATAATAATAATATAGTATCCCTATAATTACACGAAATAACGGTAAGAGAATATCCAGTTTTGGAAAGATAAATTGACCATGCGACATCATTTATTCGAAAAGAATCTAGATTAAATTAATATTTTTTTATTAAAAATGTTATCGGATTTTCTAACTAAATTTTTAATTTTTCTTTATTTACTATTTCAGAAAAAAAATTTTAAAGCAATGAATATAACTATGAAATTATGAAAGCCAGGGAAACATTTTGTATTTTTGTAATCAAATAAATAACAGACAGAAATATATATATGTATATACATATTTTTTTTAAAGCAAATAAATATGATTCTGATTATAGAGCGAGCGGTGGCGATGTAAATGACTACGCCATCGAGTTTCGAGATGAAATAATTATGTTTAGATAAGATTATTATGTTTAGATAAATGAATCACTGGTCTGACTCGACATATCTTGGCACGTTATGAGCAGAAGCGGACACACATGGTGGCACTTACACATCATCAAATTACAAGATATAATTGGGGCCAAGTAAATGTTAAAATAAAGTTCTTTAAAACTTTTTCCACCATGATTTTCTGTATACCTTTTAAAGCATACACATTTTGTGCATAGGGTGCTTTTTGACATCTTCGCGTTTGAGAGCAAATAATTGTTAAATTATTTTGCGATATCTAACAACAAGCTAAATTTAGCTAATTTGAACAAAATATTCATTCATTGACAAGTATTTATCAGAGAATTATTCAATAATAATTAATATAAATTTATTACAAGTAATACATTTTTCCTTAATTCACAATCTATACACTATAAATGTTCATAAATGTAATCAAACATGTTGTTGTCAACAGAATCAACAGTTAAACACATTTTTTTCTTCATTTTTAAAAACATTTATTAGAAAATCAAATTTTTAACATTACTAACTTAAGGGACTTTCAGTTTTATACAGGAAAATTCAATCGTTGTAACAATAACAACAAAAACAATCATACAAGCAGTAATGTCGTAAATTTCCTTTTTAGTGTTTCGTACTTCTGAAGTGAAAACAGAACCATTATAAGATCATTCCCTGTCTGCCTGTCACAACCATTTTACTCTTAATCTATGGAACATAGAATATTTAAATTGAAGCAAGCAATAAAGACTAGTGACCAACATATTTACTAATTATAATACATTCACATGTATATTTAGGGAAAATTTAGAGGGGATTATTTGAAAAAAAAAATCTTCTCTTTGTAATCTTTTATATAGTGTGAGGTATCGTACGAAAGCGTGCGTAACTCTACTCTCGTAGCAAACCAATATTGGTCCAACGTTGCGTTAATATTTCATTTATTGGAAATATTTCCAATAAAACGCTGATATTGGTTAAATATTGGCATTTCATTGGAAATATTTTCAATGAATTCCCAATATTTTTTTTAAATGTTGGCATTACATTGGAAATATTTCCAATGAATCTCCAATATTTAAAAAATATTGGCATTTTACTAGCAATATTTCCAATGAAACCCAATATTTGCATAATATTGTCTGCAAACATTGGCTAAATAAGTGCAAAATGTAAACACCCCAATATGGGATCAATATTAAATGGCAGTATTGATCCAATATGCTCCAAGATGTAACCAATATTGACCCAACATTGTTTGGCTACTGGGGTATAGTCAACACATAACTCTATAGTACATTTGTTTTAGTTTGATGTATTACATTTTCAGCGATATTTATAAAAATTGAGTGAAAAAAAAATATGCCCTCCCCCCTATATTCGTATATTTTGAGACTAAGTTTATGAAAAAAAAATGAGGTAGGTTTTACTTTAAATTTTGCAGGAAAACTATAGCGATTACCCCAATTACATAGTTTTTAGAAAATCGCATTTTTTCGATACACACAAACTTCGAATTGCGGGCATTATGCAAAGGTGCACAGGGGAGATGGAGGAAAATATAGTAGCAGAAATATAAAAGCATTGCTAATAAAGATTTTTGGTAATTAACTCTTAAAGACATGGACAGCTTGGATTACATAATGACAGGGGGGAAGTGTACTCTATGAATAATATCGACTTATAAACCCCAGATAATAGCATTTAATGATATACATGTGAAATGCAAGACTCAGTAGTAGTATAAAACTGATAAATGAATTGTTAAAAACAGCCAAGTTTAAGTAGAACTAATCACATGAATAGTATGGGATTCACCGCTCTTTTGTTTTGTGCATCCCGTGTCTTTAATAGTTGATTAAAATCCTGTCTTGAAAAACGCTGTATTGCCGAGACGTTGTTGATAATTTGCCAACTACTTTTAAAACTTTTTTTGCTTTAAAAATAATATTGCATTTTTTCCAACATTAAGCATCATTGTACAAAACCGACAACAGATTTGAAATCATAAAAAAGTTGACATTTTAAGAAACCTTACTAGAATAACATAAAAAATATGAAAAATAAGCACAGATATTAACGTTCACACGTCAGTACACTGTTAAAATATTTCTTTGAAATTACAGCCCTTAGCAAAAACTGGCATAGAATTTTTATAGAAACATATGGTTATATATGGAAAATCATGTAAAAATGTTATATGTAAAGATACTGTATTCATATGGTAAACATTCATTGTATGCGCCATACATTATACGGTATTCCAGAGCATCGTGGTTGATAAATTATAGGGGAATGAAATTTGCCATAAATTCTATGATGTTTCATAGCATGATGTATTTTAAAATCATACGATAATTGTTTGTACCATAAATTGTATAATATTTCAAAGCAGGATGCATAGTAATACACGATAGCATGAAGCATGGTATAGTCGTATGAGAATTGCTGCTTGTACCATTTATTTCCAAATTGCATCGTAATATGATTTTTTGAAATAATTGTATGTTAGACAAGAACTTACTCAAAAAGCATTCAAAACACTTTTGCGGTTTCAAACTATAAAGTTTCTAGACTACTTTTAAGTTTGCAGCTTTTGATGGGCACATGAAAAGCGTCTTCAAAATTTACTCATTTGGGCATTGTTTGCTTTATAATTTACACTCAAATCTTGAGTCAGTCTTGACTGGTTATGAACTATCATAAGTAACTGCCATAATTTCACTCATAATCTCGACTGATTATGACTAAATTATAAGCAATAAAAAGTTTTTTTTTCCTTCTAAAAACCAAATGAAATCAATGAGTAATGTTATAATATCTAAAAGAAGAAACAAAGATTTTCAGAATATAGATAGTTTTCAATACAACAGAATTTTCATAATAGCAATTTCGCCGAAAACGAAAAAATTTTTTCTGTCGATCTCAAATAATGATAACATATGAAATAATAGTGTTATTACATTGTTCTTATATATTTCATATATGTGAGTAGTGTATATGCATTATAAATAAAAAATCTTATGGAAGAAATAAAATGATTAATAAAAATGATTTATGTTAATGTTTTGTAATGGGGAATGAAATGAACCCATAAAATTCTAACAGCGATTAAAGAACCTCCTGAGAAAATCTAAATAAACTAAAAATGCATTAAAAATTTCTTTATTTTTTTATGCATACATAGTGATGTTTAAATCATATGTTTCTATATAATAATAAAAAAAAGAGACTTTTTCTTTAAGTTTTTTGTTTGTTTTCAAAATCTAGTTTTCCATGCAATGATTGACATGGATAAGACTTTTTCTGTCAATGCGTTTATCTTCATGATAGGTTTTTCCCAATTTCTCAGATTTAAATTGTTATAACTCAACAGCCGTTAAAGGTAAATGCTTTAAACTGGGAAAAATTTTTTTATTATTTTACTTTAATTCTGATTCAGAAAATTAGTAAAAAAGATATTTAAAATATGATACATAAAATATGATTTTTTAGAAATAAGTTACATCATTTTTTTCAAACATTTGCTTTAAATATTTTTAATTGTTTTAATTAATACTTTTAATAAAGGATGAATCAAAATTAAAATTTTGGTATTTCTGTCAATTTAACTGAAAAAAAAAATTATACCAATAATATTTTGAGAATATTTTTTTTTAATTATAGTAGTTTAAAATTACCCCACCTTTTAAATGAACTTTCAATTGTAAATTAAAAAGAAAAAAAATCCTGAAAAAATGTATGATGTGATTTTGTTACAAATGATATGTTTAAATACATAAACAAATTCGAAATTTTAATTCAATAATTTTTTTTAGTGTATTCCGCGGATATCATTAAAGTAAAAAAAAAAAAAAAAAAAAAAAAAAAACTATATTAATTTAAAGAAATTTTTTTGATCTATTTTAAAAGGGACCTACAAATGTATGTGAATCATCAAAATAATTTTTAAATTAGCTCATTAAAACTATAATTCTTTCTAGACCTAATCGTAGAAAGGAAAAACAAAATCATAAGTTAGTTTAATTTATCTCTAAATTTTATATTCATTTTAATATATGCAACAATTTTTTATTTTATTTTAAAAACGTTAATTATTAATGAAAAGATTGAAAATAATTTTACAATTATTTAAATAATAAATTACATTTATTTAAATAATAAAAATATTTTAAAAAAGTATTAATACTTTCAGCATTAAAATTTAAAAGAAAGATTCAAAATATCCTTAAAAATATCTAAAAAATAGTAATATATTTCTTTATTTTAAAATTAAAAAGTGCTCATAAGTGATAAATTAATATGTTACATTAATATAATCATTAAAAATATATTGTGTATAAAATAATCAAATGATTTCTTATTCTAATTAATTAAATGTTATTTATTACTGACTTTCTATTTTTTAAATTAATTTTAATAAATAGAAAATAGTTTTTCCTTTAATTAATTGGTTTTTATAAGTAAATCATATTCGCTTAGATATTTGCTCTTAAATTAATAAATTAACTTCGAAATACATGTCCATAAAACAATTTATTAAAAATCCCCTTCAAAACTCACATTATTTCATGAGCCATTTACTTAGAACTACAAATTATGATTTACCGAAAGACTTTATTCATATGGCGGTCTTATTTGTTTGGTTCATCATCCCTCCGTGACCCCATGTGACCGTTTGGTTAAGACAACCGCCCTCCACACCTACAGGATCCTACCACTCCCAGGATCAAATCCAAGTGATTCCCAAGGTCAAAATGCATTAGTAAGCTTGATTCCCCGTATATCTTGAAGATGGCTGCACCAAAATTATTATTATTATTATTTTTAACATACAGTGCTATAAATAATTACATACACTTAATGTTTATATGGTTCTTCATAGACTCACTAATGTTTGTTTGGTTTTTCATAGAAGCCTTTTTACCATAGGCAAAAACGATATAATTGCACCAATGGCTTTTTTATGGTAATTCTATGCCATTTTTTTTGCTGAGGGAGAGGATCTACGGGCAATCCATTATCTTAAGTCTGATGTAAATTTACACAAATTTGAAAAATGTTAGAGATTCTGTTATATAACAGAGAAATTATTTGGTATATTTACAAAAAACGTTGTAAATTAACTTTACAGTAATGACTCTTTAAATTTATCTTTTATTTAGTTTATTTATAATTTAATTATTTTTTTTTAATCAGTAAGTCACTCAATCTTTAATGAGCCTGAAAAAATTTGAATTTTTCAAAATGTGTGTTTTATGAGTCAGTGGAGAAAAATCGATATAAATCCACACTAACAGTGTGGAAAGTTCCCCCCCCCCTCCCTCTTGCTAAATTATTCTAATTTAAAATTAAATAAATAAATAAATTAAAAAATATATATTTAATAAAATTCCAAGTAAATTTAAAATAGTATTTTGAATTATAAGTCTTAACAAATATAGCTATAAATAAAGACAAAATCTCAAAAGAGAATTAAATATATTATCAGGGAAATGTCGGTTAAATAATGATCAAGAAGTGTATTTTGAATTGAAAGTTTTAATAAGGATAAAAAATATATTTTCAAATTTTTGCGTGTGAAAAATGTATCTCATAATGCATATGCTGTGCCTCGTAATAGAACTTATAGTGAAATTTTTAAAAAAGTTAATTATTTATTAGTATAGTATTTTTAAGTATACACCTTTATTACATACCATTCAAATAACTTTAATTTAAAAGTCAATCTTTAATGTATCTCTCGATAGCATCATCTAATTATTGATTAAACTTTCAAATTAACTTCATAAGGTAATGTTTTCCTTCTCCATAAATACTTGAGGGACTGCTACTCACGGGGATTTCGATGAAAACATCATATTGTTAATAAACATATTTAAAGATTGTTTCATAAATATTTCAAATTCTCAGTGAAAAATTGATTTTTAGAAGTATTTAGGTTATCTAAATTAGCAAGTTTAATTTTCCAAATAAATTTATATATTGTATTTGAATTATAATTCTTAACAAAGGTAACTTTAAATAAAGACGAAATCCCAAAAGGGAATTAAATATAATATCAGGGAAATGTCGGTCAATAAATGACCGAGAAACATGATTGAATGTATTTGATCGAGAACAAGTGTAAATTTATAGTGAGTCCCGCTTTTTATTTCTGTGTTTTTCACCGACATTTTTAACAGTGTATAGTCACGCATAGAACATTTCTCTAAACTAAACTGGACATTAATCATAACATGAAAAATAAAAATCCATTCGAATATTGCTTTATGCTTTAAATTTAAATGTAATCATATGGAAATTCTAAAATTTACAAGGTTCGATATATGCAAATATCTCCACAACTGGAGAAAACATGAAAAGAATTTCAGAATGAATGCAACAACTAAATAAAAACTAACAAATTTCAGTTTTGTGGCTGAACAGAAGTTCAAATTTATTGTCGAAAGATATTGTTGATAATTTTTGGTAAATTGTAAATTCAAGTCATAAAATTTCATTATTTAAGTGCAGAGGGGATCGTCTTTAAGTTATACATTTAATGAAAGTTACATTTCACATACACACTGTTTCGTATGTAACATTAATATCATGAGCTCTATGATGTACACAACGTTCTTCTTGCTGTTCTGTTTTTTTTTATCTTTTTTTATTCCATAATGACATACGCAATGTAAATACTCATATTTGGCTGTTTTTTAATTAGACATTCCGAATTCTCTCCAGAAATTATTAACTATTTTCTTTTTCTTTTCTTTTACAAGGAAAAGACATTTTACATTTTTAGACGTGAATTCAAATTTTCATAATAAAATAAATTAAAATAAAATAATATAGTCTATGCGTCAATAGTTGTGGCTAATGACTTAGATCCATTACAGGAGAGCAAGCCGTTGATGATGATTTTTTAAAAGGTGCACATAATATATGTATCTATTTCTGAAATGATACTGATATCTCTCATGTGCATACATCGTTTACATTCATTGACAAGTGAATATTATTAAATATAGACTTTTATTGTAGATCTGCGCTTCCCCATCATTTTTGTTTCACGTATCTTTTTCTCCGGCTTTTCATTTCGAAGTACATCATTTATGACAACACGTCCAACTTTCTTCTTTCTATTGTTAAATAGATAATGTAAATATACTTTGAATGGCGTCCGTAATTATGTTAATAGATAAAACCTATAGTTGTCATTCAGTCCATCCGCTCATCTGTCTCTACATCCGTTTGTCCACCCTCTTATAACAACGCAAAAGCTACTCAACCGTCTCAAATCTGAAACTTACAATTGATGCAAAATTTTGTCAAAGCATTTCAAATTTTATGAAACTCAGATTTCTGTTACCTTACGGTCAATGAGAAAAAAGAGTTTTAAGTGTTTGTTTTTTAATGATGTTACACTCTTTTGAACATCACAAAATTCATATGCATCTGTGAAGTATATAATAAAATATACATACTGTGCATTTTGTTGTACAAAGGTTATTTGTTAATAAGTTGCAGGACAACACATAAATTTTCCATTACATAACGGTATAGGGGAAAACATTGTTTGGGGTCGTTTTAATTAATTTAATTTATTTCTATAAAATTGATATACGTTGTTGATGTTTAGTTCAAATTACTTCCTATATAATAGAAGGCAGATATTTGTTTACGAAGACACACAAAAGATTCCGTATACTATAAAGTATTCGAATTATTTTATATTAGTACTACACCAAGATCTGAATATTTTTATAATTTCGTTATAGTACGAATGGGTCTCATTTCCTACGTTTGACGTGAAATTTCCTACTCGTTTCATTGGTAACCTTCTTATCACAACCATATAATAAATCTAATCTAATTACGCTGTTATTTCTAATATTTTTGTGATTTTAATAATGATATTTGTGATTTCTGTAATTACTGATATTGTTTCCATGTACCCTTCAGCAGACCCGCAACGCTCTCCAAATGTACATGCTAACAAGCTTTTGAATCACTGAAAAATCTTGACCAAGTTTGAACCAAATTTTGGTACTCAGTAGTTGCCACTAAATGAAACCTCGTACCAAAATTCGGAACTTCCTATTCCAAAAATTGGAGCTATACTTCAACAGGAGCACCAAATATTGGTTCGAGATTTCACCATCTTTGAATGGTAGCTATTGAGCACAAAAATTTGGTTCAAACTAGGACAAGATTTTTAAGAGTGTAGACTAGCCTAATAATTACAGTTATGAGCATGCGATGTAAATTATATATCGTCATAAACAAGTTAAGTAATTTATTCGCACAATTTAACAGTTACCTAACTCTTCAAATATATGTTTAACGAATAAAGATTTTTCAAATTTTAAAGCATTAAAATTTTGAAGTAAACATCTTTTGAGAAAAAGTCCTTCAGTTGTTTGTTATAAATGCAAAAAATAAATTATGACTTATAGATGTGTTTATATTTTTTATAAAAACATAATTAAAACGTTTTAATAAAATCGGAGCTACTAATGAAAAAAAAATATTAAGTTAATTCTGAAAACAATCGTAAAATTTTCATTTTATGAAATCTAAAGATGGTAGGTGTCATATAAAAATCACCTTTTGGTGATTTTGTCAAAACATATTCAAGATAAATTGATTGTAAGCAATTGTTAAATGAAATAAAAGTATTGAATTAATACTTTAATTCTACTCTAATTAATATCTGTAATTGTAATCAAACGGATTTCTCGTAAGAATACCCGAATGAATCTACTTGAAACGTATAACAAACGACAATGGTTAGTAAATAAACATTTCTGCCAATTTCCAGTTGCATAATGTAGGATGAAAGATATTCATTACATAATTACCATTAAAAGAAAGTTGAATATAACTTACTGTGTCTGTGACGATTCTATGTAAAATATTCAAGATATATCCGCTATAGAAGAAGATATATGGATTCCCCAAAGGCTAACTTTATCATCTTGAAATGCAGACAATAAAAGGAGAATAATGTTAATTCTATGCTTTTATTGCAGTCCTTTAAAAATGTTCAATTTAAAAGACCCTCTCCTTTTTATTTCTTGACCAGACTATTTATAACTTTGAAACTTTGAAATCATTTCCGTTATTCAATATATCGTTTTGAATAAATGCGCCAGGGACTTTTACTCATATGAATTCTGAACTTAACATCCTACTTATAAGTGTGTTTAATTTTTGTTTGACAAATATTACGAAATAAATCTAAAAAAAGGAACTTAAAAAAGTATTACGAATTTTTAAACTAAATACTTTGCAGAATGCCACTAAAGAAATTAAAAAGACATCCCATGAAGTTCTAATTGATAATGTAAAAGCAAATATTGTTAAATATGTTAAAAATATACATATTTTATTTGACATTCACATAGCTAAATATGTTGCGTCTGAATCACAACTTTTAAATTATGCAGAAATTTAAATTAAACAATACTTATAATTAAACAATTACATTACGTTTTCTTAATAAAATTAATATTAGTATACGTTTCAATATTGATATAATTTTTTTTATCAGATCACATGTCAATTGATAATAAAACTATTCAGTTAAATGGTTTATTAATGAAGATTCGCATCGATAAAGATACTACACATTGCTAGAAGCGAGTAATGTTATTGATGTTATTGTATGATAATAGTATCTTGTTTTTTTTTTTTTTTTTTTTTTTTTTTTTACTTAATTTTTGTTTTATTTATTTAATTTTATTCAGAGGCAACATGTTTAATTATCTGAAAGTGAAATAAAATGTTGATATTTCCGTTCATATAATTATTAACCAGTATTCGCAGCGTATAAGAAAAATTTTATTATTCAAAATGGACAAAATAATAGAATACAAATAAGAAATTATAAATAAACGTGAGAGTAACAAATAAAATCTTATACTTTTACACACAGATATAATAAATTAAATCTTATAATTTAAATATAGTGATTTGAGGAAAGTTGTGAACAATCATGAAAGTTTTAAAACGTGGAGAAACCACATATCTCTGATTAACCAGCTTTTTAAAATTTTATTTGTGTAACACAGTTTTCTGCAGGATATAATATTTAAAACTTCTCTTCCGAAACTATCTACACTTTTAATGTTACGCTCACTAAATCCGTATACGTATTCTCCTAAGAAGATTATAATTCATCTGAAAATTCCAAATTAAAATTTTCGAATTTAAAAATCTAAGTTTAATTTCCAAATGTTCTCATTAATAATCTTCATGTAAAAAGAGAATTTTAAAGATGTCAGTTATATCTCTACCGCGGAGCAAATTTTATACAAAATAATCACGTTTTAATATTAATGTTAAGTGTATTGTTTTAATGAGGTTAATCTACTTTAAAATAAGTTTACTTACAAGTTTATTATTATTATTATTATTATTATTTTGTATATGTAGTAGGTTTACAAGATTTAAACACTTTCTTGAGAAATTCTTTACAGTCTTATTAATATCATATCCCATTATCCTTTTTTAATATCAATGAATACAAATGTTATTGCTCGCAAACTATTCATTTTATATTTGATAGTATATACAAAGTCATTTGTTACCTGCAAAGGTATTGGAATAAAAAAGTAATTTTCCCGGTTTTTTCAGGTTTCAGAGTTATAGTCGTTTAGCCAGAATCCAAAATTAAAGCTTTTGGTTTCATCACGGGGAACTGAATACCTGGGATCAAACAATTCTTTTTGGAACTAAACATTTCGTTTAGTTATTGGAGCTAAATATTCACCGCGATATCAAAGGTTACATTACATTTAAAAAAAAAAAATATGTGTCGAAATTTTTTTTTATACGCCCATTATCCGTTGGACATTACGATACATTTTTAAAATCACAATGATCCAAGTTTATTTTTTGAAATGAAGAAGAAAAAATAAGCATTGGGATATTTGATAGGATTTTTTCTCATTTAAATATTACTTACAGTAGGTAAATGTAAGGTGGAAAAGGCTAGAAAGTACTAAAAAGTATGAAATTAGCAGTCGTAAATCGTTCAGGTACAATAGTACGTTTATGAATCTTTTTAATTTTAATTTCCAAACATCACAAGAGAACCACAGATTTGATAAAATGTGTTCCATTTAATATGTGTGTGAAGCATAGCCTTTTTCTTTATGTTTAAATACATTAATTCGTAAACTCCGGAGACAATCATTTATTTAAACTTTTTTATATTGAAATAAAGTTGCCCTGAGAGGATTAAAATATGCCAACGATAAATTACGCGTAAGGCATGGTGACGTCACTACGACGTCCTTGTGAAGTCACATTGTGACTTTGTGACCATCGATTGTCGATGTGACGTCACGTGACGTCGGTGTGAAGTCACAGTGACTAAAATATGAAGTCATTATGGCCGTTTTAGATCTCGTTTGTGACGTTTCACAAAGTGGTCACAAAGTGGTCACAATGTGACAAATTTATGGAAAATGTGTCATTTGTGACTTATTTGACATTAACATTGTGACGAAACTGTGACAAATGCAACGATATTTAAATTGCCAGAAACATGTTTTTTTTAAATAAATAACATGTTTTAAAGAATATTTGTAATTTTCTAAAAATTTTTAATAAAGTCACATCTTAGTCACAATGTGACGTCACTGCGTGGTGGCATTTTGGTCACAGATGTTATGTGACGAAAGTGACTCACAGTTACGTCATTGTGACGTCACTTGTGACCATGCATGCGTATTGTGAAAATGCATGCATTGTATGACTATGCACGCATTGTGACCATGCATTCTATGAGGGTAAGTGTTCATGCGGCGGCTAAAGAATAAAGCAATGATCAAAAACCTTAAGGAAGGAATGTAGTCAAATTTCACCATCATGAATGCAATGAGATACAATCAAACTATCTGAAAACTAGGCATATCAGGTCGAAATTCACAACAACCGGGATAAAAAGACAACAACAAAGATACAGACAAATATAAAAAAGGAACGGTGGCTTTTAGATTCCACATGAAACCCTATGAAAACGAACTTATCTCTTATAGAATGCAGTTTTAAGGGTTAAAATATCATTCAATTTGTGTAACGTTATACCTATCCAGACACAATCCTGTTTAAAACTAAATTTTTCTCATCTGACTTTCATCTGAAAATGTTTGTTTAAGGAACATAATTTCCAAAAATACTTTTTACACTAATAAAAGCATAAGGTATAAAGTTATTTAAAAAAATGATTTTACTTCTTTTCACAAATATTGCAATGCAAAACTAAATAGGTGAATACGAAAATATCTCCAAAGCTTCGACTCAATATTGCCTCTTGATTAAAACCAATCATTTTTCAAATATTCTAAATATTACATCTATTATATCATATCAATTTCATTTTAATAACTTATTGTAGATGGAATAAAATAATACATAAAACTTTATTCTACGTCCGATGATTAAAAAATAAAACATCATTTTGTAAAAAGTGGGTCAACCCTCCACTATATATTTTCTGAATTTTTTGTAAGGGGAATAAAACATTTCTTGAATAAAGTTACTTTCAAAATTCCCTATACTAAATTCAAATTTATATTTTCTCATATATATATATATATATATATATATATATATACAGGGTGTCCCAAAAGGTCGTTTACATACTTCACATGCTGGTCTGTCATATCATGATGAACAATATTAAATAGGAAACTAAGGGTCCCAAACATCTTCCAAAGGAGATATGCGCCATTAAAATTTAGGGTCAAAAAATTCAAATTATTATAAAAAACACAAAAATTGGTCGATTCGTTTTCGGTTTTCACTAAAACTATTCTTTATGTCAGTATTGACTTGAAAATAAATTATAAAGATAAATTTCAAAAAATGTCGATAGAGGGTGCTTTAGACTTTGGAGTAACGAAGAACTATTTTTTACCGTTATTTTTTGCATCTCATTAATGTTTTTTAGAAGCTTAGACATAAACTTAAATTTTGAGATTAAAATCTAAATCGTTGGGCGTGGTTAAGTAGCGCAAACTGAATTGCGAGGGGAGGTTCAAATTTCAAATGATTATAAAAAACGGAAAAATTGGTCAATTGATTTGCGATTTTCACTAAAATTATTCTTTATGTCGGCATTTTCTTGAAATTAAATTATAAAAATAAATTTCAAAAAATGCCGATAGAGAGCGCTTTAGACTTTGGAGTAACGTACAACTATTTTTTCCGTTATTTTTTGCATCTCATAAATTTTTTTTAGAAGCTTAGACATAAACTTAAATTTTCAGATGAAAATCTGAATCGTTGGGAGTGGTAAAGTAGCGCAAACTGAACTGTGTTCAATGTGGGGGGGGGGGGAGAGGTTCAAATTTCAAATGATTATAAAAAACGGAAAAATTGGTCGGTTTTCGCTAAAATTATTCTTTATGTCAATATTTCCTTGAAAATAAATTTTAAAGATAAATTTAAAAAATCCGTTAGAGGGCGCCTTAAACTTTAGAATAACCAACAATTATTTTTAACCGTTTTTTTTAATTTAATTAAATGTTTGCAAAATTTTAGACTTAAATTTCCTGTTTAAAATCTAAATCGATAGGAGGGATTAAGAAGCGCAAACTGAACTGTGTTCAGGAGTTGAAATGTTACCTTCCCCATTTCTCGAACGCAGTTCAATTTTTGGCCGCTTAATTACTCACAACGATGCAGATTTTGCGCACAAAATTTAAGTTTGAACTTTTACAAGCATTTTATTAGATACAAAAACTAACGGTTAAAAATACTTGTTGGTTACTATAAAGTTTAAGGCGCCCTCTGACGAAATTTTTTGAGAAATATCTGTAAAATTTATTTTCAAGACAATATTGATATAAAGAATAGTTTTAGCGAAAACCGACCAAGTTTTCCGTTTTTTATAATCATTTGAAATTTGAACCTCCCCGACCCCATTGAACACAGTTCAGTTTGCGCTATTTAACCACTCCCAACGATTCAGATTTTCTTCTCAAAATTTAAGTTTATGTCTAAGCTTCTAAAAAAAAAATATGAGATGCAAAAAATAATGGAAAAAATAGTTGTACGTTACTCCAAAGTATAAATCGCCCTCTATCGGCATTTTTTTAATTTTATCTTTATAAATTATTTTCAAGATAATACTGACATAAGGAATAATTTTAGTGAAAATCGCAAATCAATTGATCAATTTTTCCGTTTTTTATAATCATTTGAAATTTGAACCTCCCCCCGCAATTCAGTTTGCGCTACTTAATCATTTCCACCGATTTAGATTGTGAGCTCAAAATTTAAGTTTATGTCTAAGCTTCTAAAAAAAATTAATGAGATGCAAAAAATACTGGTAAAAACTAATTTATCGTTACTCGAAAGTCTAAAGCGCCCTCAATCGGCATTTTTTGAAATGTATCATTATAATTTATTTTCAAGAAAATACTGACGTAAAGAATAGTTTTATTGAAAACCGCAAACGTATCGACCAATTTTTCTGTTTTTTATAATCATTTGAATTTTTGGACCCTAAACTTTAATGGCGCATATCTCCTTTGGAAGACGTTTGGGACCCTTTGTTTCCTATTTAATATTGTCATCATGATATGACAGACCAGCATGCTAAGTTTGTAAACGACCTTTTGGGACACCCTGTATTTACAGGGTGATTCTAAATTTTTTTACAGTAAAAGAGGGGTGATAGTACACATCAAGACAAACTATATTAAATAGGAGACCAAGGGTCCAAAACATTTTCCTAAGGAAATAGCCGCCATTAAAGTTTAGGGACCAAAATTTCAAATAAACATAAAAAACGGAAAAATCGGTCCATTGATTTGTAGTTTTCACTAAAATTATTCTTTATGTCGGCATCTTCTTGAAATTAAATTATAAAAATAAATTTCAAAAAATGCCGATAGAGAGCGCTTTAGACTTTGGAGTAACGTACAACTATTTTTTCCGTTATTTTTTGCAACTCATAAATTTTTTTTAGAAGCTTAGACATAAACTTAAATTTTGAGATGAAAATCTGAATCGTTGGGAGTGGTAAAGTAGCGCAAACTGAACTGTGTTCAATGTGTGTGTGTGTGGGGGGGGGGGAGGTTCAAATTTCAAATGATTATAAAAAACGGAAAAATTGGTCGGTTTTCGCTAAAATTATTCTTTATGTCAATATTTCCTTGACAATAAATTTTAAAGATAAATTTAAAAAATCCGTTAGAGGGCGCCTTAAACTTTAGAATAACCAACAATTATTTTTAACCGTTTTTTTTAATTTAATTAAATGTTTGCAAAATTTTAGACTTAAATTTCATGTTCAAAATCTAAATCGATAGGAGGGGTTAAGAAGCGCAAACTGAACTGTGTTCAGGAGTTGAAATGTTACCTTCCCCATTTCTCGAACGCAGTTCAATTTTTGGCCGCTTAATTACTCACAACGATGCAGATTTTGCGCACAAAATTTAAGTTTGAACTTTTACAAGCATTTTATTAGATACAAAAACTAACGGTTAAAAATACTTGTTGGTTACTATAAAGTTTAAGGCGCCCTCTGACGAAATTTTTTGAGAAATATCTGTAAAATTTATTTTCAAGAAAATATTGATATAAAGAATAGTTTTAGCGAAAACCGACCAAGTTTTCCGTTTTTTATAATCATTTGAAATTTGAACCTCCCCGACCCCATTGAACACAGTTCAGTTTGCGCTATTTAACCACTCCCAACGATTCAGATTTTCTTCTCAAAATTTATGTTTATGTCTAAGCTTCTAAAAAAAATTATGAGATGCAAAAAATAACGGAAAAAATAGTTGTACGTTACTCCAAAGTATAAATCGCCCTCTATCGGCATTTTTTTAATTTTATCTTTATAAATTATTTTCAAGATAATACTGACATAAGGAATAATTTTAGTGAAAATCGCAAATCAATTGATCAATTTTTCCGTTTTTTATAATCATTTGAAATTTGAACCTCCCCCCGCAATTCAGTTTGCGCTACTTAATCATTTCCACCGATTTAGATTGTGAGCTCAAAATTTAAGTTTATGTCTAAGCTTCTAAAAAAAATTAATGAGATGCAAAAAATACTGGTAAAAACTAATTTATCGTTACTCGAAAGTCTAAAGCGCCCTCAATCGGCATTTTTTGAAATGTATCATTATAATTTATTTTCAAGAAAATACTGACGTAAAGAATAGTTTTATTGAAAACCGCAAACGTATCGACCAATTTTTCTGTTTTTTATAATCATTTGAATTTTTGGACCCTAAACTTTAATGGCGCATATCTCCTTTGGAAGATGTTTGGGACCCTTTGTTTCCTATTTAATATTGTTCATCATGATATGACAGACCAGCATGTTAAGTTTGTAAACGACCTTTTGGGACACCCTGTATATACAGGGTGATTCTAAATTTTTTTACAGTAAAAGAGGGGTGATAGTACACATCAAGACATACTATATTAAATAGGAGACCAAGGGTCCAAAACATTTTCCTAAGGAAATAGCCGCCATTAAAGTTTAGGGACCAAAATTTCAAATAAACATAAAAAACGGAAAAATCGGTTCATTGATTTGTAGTTTTCACTAAAATTATTCTTTATGTCGGCATCTTCTTGAAATTAAATTATAAAAATAAATTTCAAAAAATGCCGATTGAGGGCGCTTTAGACTTCGGAGTAACGAAGAACTATTTTTTGCCGGTATTTTTTGCATTTCATTAAATGTTTTCGTAAGCTTAGACTCAAACTTAAATTTTGAGCTCAAAATCTGAAAGTGGGAGTGGTTAAGTAGCACAAACTGAACTGTGTTCAGAGGGTTCAAATTTCAAATTATTATAAAAAAAGGAAAAATTGGTTCATTGATTTGTGGTTTTCACTAAAACTATTCTTTATGTTGGTATTTTTTTAAAAATAAATTACAAAGATAAATTTTAAAAAATGTCGATAGAGGGCGCTTTAGACTTTGGAGTAACTGACACCTATTTTTTGCCGTTATTTTTTGCATCTCATTAAATGTTTTCGGAAGCTTACACTTAAACTTAAATTTTGAGCTCAAAATCTGAATAGTAGGGAGTGGTTGAGTAGCACAAACTGAACGGTGTTTAAGGGGGAGGGGGAGGTTAAAATTTAAAATAATTATAGAAAGTGGAAAAAATTGGTCATTTCGTTTGCGGTTTAAAATAAAAATATTCTTTAAGTCAGTATCTTTTTGAAAATAAATTTTGAAGATAAATTTCAAAAAATTCCGTCAGAGGGCTTCTTAAACTTCAGAGTAACCAACAATTCATTTTAACCATTATTTTTTAGTTCTAATTAAATATTTGCAAAAGTTTTTAAATGTTTTCGGAAGCTTAGATTTAAACTTTAATTTTGAGCTCAAATTCTGAATCGTTATGAAGGATTAAGAAGCGCAAACTGAAGTGTGTTTAGGAGTTGAAATTTAACACTCCTTCTTTCTCGAACACAATTCAATTTTTCACTACTTAAACAATCCCAACGATTCAGAATTTGAGCCCAAAATTTAAGTCTATGTATTTGAAAGAATTTAATGAGATTAAAAAAATAACAGTTAAAAATAGTTGTACGCTACTCCAAAGTCTAAGGCGCCCTCTATCGGCATTATGTGAAATTTATCTTTAAAATTTATTTTCAAGCAATTACTGATTTAAAAATTAGTTTTAGGGAAAACCGCAAAGGAATCGATCAATTTTTTCGTTTTTTACAATCATTTGAAACCTGAACCCTCTGAACACAGCTAAGTTTGTCTACTTAACCACTCCCAGCTATTCAGATTTTGAGCTCAAAATTTAAGTTCAAGTCTAAGCTTACGAAAGCATTGAATAAGGTGCAAAAAATAACACCAAAAAAGAGATGTTCGTTACTCCAAAGTCTAAAGCGCCCTCTATCTACATTTTTTGAAATTTATCTTTAGAATTTAATTTTAAGAAAATGCCGGCATAAAGAATAATATTAGTGAAAACCGCAAATCAATCGACCGATTTTTCCGTTTTTTATGTTTATTTGAAATTTTGGTCCCTAAACTTAAATGACGGCTACCTCCTTTGGAAAACGTTTTGGACCCTTTGTCTACTATTTAATATTGTTTGTCTTGATGTGTACTATCACCCCTCTTTTATTGTAAAAAAAGTTAGAATCACCCTGTATATATATATATATAACATCTTCCACAACAGGATGAGTTTTGTTCGTAACTTACATATATGATTAGTATTAATTTTGATAACGATATGTTTTTTCGTCATTGCAAATGGTGAGTTTTTAGGCAGCTAAAGGTTGAAACATTAATCATAAAACCGAAAAAGAAAGATGATTCCCCTTATTAATTTTGATTTATGGTATAATAATAATAGAAACATAGTACCATCGTAATTACTTTGGAATAGCGAGAGAGAATATTGACTTTAGAAAAGATAAATTGAAGGACCAACATCATTTATTTTATAACAAAGAATGAATGCTGTGTATTCTCTTCCACTGCATTGTTTAAAAGTTGTGGATTCTATATCATTAATAATTAAAATTTTGCAAATTTGTTTATTTATGTACCATCTATTGGAACGCTTTCTAACTTGCAATTTTAAAAGTCTAAACTATGTTATTTATATAGCAAATAGAATACATAACTCCATAATAATTACATTATTTTATAACATAGTTTAAATATTTACAAAAAATTTTCGTACAACAGCTTGAATAATTGTAAACATAGTAAAATAATATTATGTTAAAATACTAAAATATAAATTTTACAATCCTGATGTTTGCTTGTTATGTCATTTTCTTAGAAATTGTTTTAAGATTAAACTGTAATATACTTTTAAAGTCAAATGTTTCAATCTATATATATATATATATATATATATATATATATATATACATCAATTTCTCTTTTCCTATTGTTGTTGTGTCAATTTATTATTAATATTAATATTTAGTAACCACATAAACTATGGATCTTAAACTTATTAACTTCTTCTAATATTTTACTAGAAGTCAGTCTATATTCACTAATGAAATGTTAAAAAATAAATATTGTAATTGGCAATTTGATTATTTTTTTAATATATGAACTATGTTTATCTTTAATTGAAATACATTATCAAAAGAAATATAGTGCAATGATAAAGGTAAATTAATATTAAACAAAGAGTTAATCATTTATAAGTGAAAAATGTATTTTATTCTATTCTAGCTACTTTCAGAGATCCCTTAGGATGAAGATTCAAGGCTCGATAAAAGGTAAGTAATTGATAAAAGAAGATAAAAAGTACTCCAGGGAGAACTAAAGAAATAATCTCCTTTGTTAACCGTTGTTGTATCTTTTCATGAGCTGAACGTTTCCTTTATTACTGATTAAAGTATTGCGGAAAAATTCAATTGTATATCCCCAGAAAATTTCGTTCAGAAGCAATTGGATATTGCATTAATGCTTTATTTTCTAAATGATATTGCAGAAGTAGATTTAAACAATTTCTTTATGGCGCAAATGTATAGGAATTGAACTTATGTCTTAATGTTTTATTAATTTATAATATTTTTTAATATTACTAATGTGTTTTGAAGTGTATAACAAAAAATAAATAAATAAAAAAAATAAAAAAACATTTTAACATTAAAACAAAGTGATTATGGAGATATTGATTGCCCTAACCTTAAGCTTAAAAACATTTAAATATACAAATTGACGACTTTTTAAGTATAAAACGAACTAGTTTCTTATGAAGTTCGGAAAAAGTAAATTAAAATATAATGCTTAATATATCGTTTATACTCGTGAATAAGTCGAACCGTTCTAAACAAAATTTGGATATTAAAAAGGGGGGGGGGGGTTCAACATATATACGTGTTATATTCACTAATGAAAGGTTAAAAAATAAATCATGTAATTTATAATTTGATTATTTATTTTATACATATAAACTATGTTTATGTTTAATTGAAATACATTAACAAAAGAAATATAATGCAATGATAAAGCTAATTAATTTAAAATACAAAGAGTTAATCATTTATAAATGAAAAATGTATTTTGTTCTATTCTAACTACTTTCAGAGATCCCTCAGGATAAAGATTCAAAGCTCGATAAAAGGTAAGTAATTGATAAAAGAAGATAAAAAATACTCCAGGGAGAACTAAAGAAATAATCTCCTTTGTTAACCTTTATTGAAACTTTTCATCAGCTGAACTCTTCCTTTATTACTGATTAAAGTATTGCGGAAAAATTCAATTATATATCCTCAAAAAATTTCGTTCAGAAGCAATTGGATACTAAGTTAATGCTTTACTTCTAAATGATATTGCAGAAGTACATTAAAACAATTTATTTATAATTTCCACTGACGCAATCGTATAGAAATTGAACTTGTCTTAATGTATTATTAATTTATAATATTTTTTTAATATTAGTAATATTTTCTAAGGTTTAAAAAAAATATTTTAACATCAAAACAAAGTGCGTATGGAGATATTAATTGCCCTAACTTTAAGCTTAAAATCATTTGAATATACAAACTGACGACTTTTTTATATGAAAAGAACTAGTTTCGTATGAAATTTTGAAAAGTAAAGTAAAATGTAATACATCAATTTCACTTTTCTTATTGTTGTTGTGTCCATTTTTTTTTTTTTTTTTTTTTTTTTTTTTTGGTAAACAAATAAAGAAATTATATTAAACTTATAGATTTCGACTAATATTTTACTAGATGTCAGTCTATATTCACTAATGAAAGGTTAAAAAATAAATAATGTGATTGATAATTTGATTATTTATTTTCATATACGAACTATGTTGATCTTAGTGAAATACATTATCAAAAGAAACATAAAGCAACGATAAAGGTAAATTAATATTAAACAAAGAGTTAATCATATATAAATGAAAAATGTATTTTATTCTATTCTAACTACTTTCGAAGATCCCTTATGATAAAGATTCAAAGCTCGATAAAAGGTAAATAATTGATGAAAGAAGAAAAAAATACTCCAGGGAGAACTAAAGAAATAATCTCCTTTGTTAACCTTTATTGAAACTTTTCATCAGCCGAACTTTTCCTTTATTACTCATTAAAGTAATGCAGAAAAATTCAATTATATATCCCCAGAAAATTTCGTTCAGAAGCAATTGGATATTATGTTAATGCTATATTTTCTAAATGAAATTGCAGAAGTTGATTAAAACAATTTATTTATAATGTCCAATGACGCAAATGTATATAAATTGAACTTATGTCTTAATGTTTTATTAATTTATAATATTTTTTAATATTAGTAATATGCTCTGAAGTGGATAATTAAAAACATTTTAACATCAAAACCAAGTGCGTACGAAGATATTAATTGGTCCTAATCTTAAGTTTAAAATTATTTAAATATACAAACTGACGACTTTTTTACATAGAAAAAAACCAGTTTTGTCTTACGTTCGGAAAAATGAATTAAAATATAATGCTTAATATACCATATATACTCGTGGATATGTCAATCGATTCTAAATAAAATTTGGAAGTTAAAAATGGGGGGGGGTCAACATGTATACGAGGAAATAAATAAATAAATATCAGATTGCCAATAGTAATGATTATAATCCGGCAAATAATACCTATCTAAAAATCATAAATCTAAAAAGCTCTATTGTCTTTATTTGCATATTAAAATTTTTCAATGACACTTATCAAAATATAAATTATTGTTCAGAATCTGAATATCACTACAACTCAGTTAATTAGGAATCCGATATTTCATCGTACCTCAAATTCCATGCTTATCAACGACTCAAAGGAATCTTTAGACTATATTTCTCTCTTAAATATGCTATAAC
Organism: Maratus speculifer; assembly: GCA_964019185.1. NCBI lineage: Eukaryota > Metazoa > Arthropoda > Arachnida > Araneae > Salticidae > Maratus > Maratus speculifer. The sequence continues at coordinate 422,080,030 of OZ025290.1, read as the reverse complement.
ATAAATAAGTGCTGTATTTTATTGGTTTAAGCAGTTTTTACTCTGGTAAATAAGGATTGAATAGCTTTTATCAAATTAAATATATTTTTTTATTTTATTCTAGAGTAATATTATATTAATATGAATACTTTTTTAAACAATTTAATTTTCTTAGGTTTTGTATATATATATAGTTTTAGAATGTTTAATAAAAAAAAATGCTTGATTAAAAACGTAAAAAAGAAAAATTACTAAATCAAGGAAAATTTATTATTATTTATTTAATCCTCGACATACAAATCCTCGATTACAAATCATTTTTCAACATACTTCCAGAAAGGTGGTTTTTCGTATAGAAGTAAATATTTTTTTTCAAAAATTTGAGTAAGAGTTTGGGGGGGGGAGGGGGTCAACTAATACGCGAGTATATGCGGTACATTGTTTCAGACCTTCAGAAATTTGTGTCTCATTGTGTACGTAATTTATTGATTTCGATACAGTCCTAAGAGTTTATTAAAAGACTAAGTTTCTGCTTAGTCTCTATGTTGCTAATACAAGTGATACAATATTTCTAATTAAATCCAGGATGTGACTAATTTGTTTTTACAAAATCATAGAGATGATAGTAAGTATCAATATGGTGAGAAATTGCAATAAAAAATGGGTTTGCAAACTACGTTGAGAAATCGCAAAACTAGTTATGAAGGGTGCGATATCAAGTGGTACACGAGGATTGCTACTTTCACAAAATTAAAGTGTATTATGATGAAACATTCCACACAGCTACACATTGCTGTTGATAACGGGAAATCATAAAAAAGGGTAGAAGTTACCATTATAATCCACAGAATACACTCGCACCCCCCATTATGAGCTGCGACTATCAGTCCATACGATATCATCATTTGCAGGAGCAATTTTGTTTTATGAGACAGTTTTGTGATGTTATCACATTTCATAGAAAACAAGGATGAATATAGAAAAATACAATTAATATATGGATATCATTGGTTTAGTGCGAAAAAAAAAAAACATATGGACTTTAATAAGAAGAATAGAAGAGATAAACATTTCGCAAGATTTTTTGCGATATCCTTTCTTTCTATCCGATGACCAGGCTTCTACCTGCCGAATTATCTCAGCTTATTGGGTTAGATACCTGGTACCGGCGCGGGTGACGACCTAATTGCCGCGTAGCGGCAATAAACCTGACTTCCTTGCTTCGCATGCCATCATTTCTGCAGTACTTGTTTCTTGTTTGAGTATACATTGTTTCGCTTGTTACTTAACGTTACATCCTGTTGTTTGAACTGCAAATGACTACTCAAGTTGGTCTCGCAATTTAGAACGTTGAACATATGACGAGTCCTTCCCCTGGCAAGGCACCTCCAGAGGTATAATTCACAGGTAACTTGGAGGAGTTTGCACCCACGACGAATTTTACATGCACCAGGTACCATAAGCGTACATCACGGAATTGTAGCTGGTAAAGTCCCGGGTCGGCTATTTACATTAAGTGCTTTGTTGGTAATCTTTGTGGTTTATTTCAAATTGGGTTAACTGTGTGATATGTTGCCGCACACCTAGTACTCATCATACGAGACGAAATGGGGCTGGGTGTTTTTGAGCCTAAACGGTAGTACTGAACTTAGCGGAAAGTGGGGTCAATTTTAAGGGAAATGAAAAGATCAGATAATGGCCGAAAAACTAAGCCGTACCGTTGAAGGGAAAATTTTGCGCCGAATAGCTACGCAGACGAGAGCGTTGCAGAATTCACGATTTCCAATCCTGTAACTTGAAAACAAAAAATATTAATAATAATTATTATGATAATAAAGAACTAGATGCATATATACTTATATTTAAGATTTTTAAACCTCGCACCGTCAGTTGCAAAGCACATTCTGGAAGATAATCTTTTTGCCTTTCATATATATTTTTAGACATCACAGTGCGTTTGACTTTCTTTATTTATTCATAAGCGTTCAGTGTATTAGTTTATTCATATTCATATCGATATTAGTGCTCCTCTCCACCCTTTAATTCTTGTCACCAAAATCTCAAACGGTAAATTGATTTCCATCAACCCCGTCACATTTTAAATTAACTAATTTTCAGGGAAATAATCCGATATGATTTAATAAGATTTATCTGAGATTAGCTAAATGAAATCAAAACAAATATAAAATTTTATTGTTAAATAAACACTTTTTATTAGATTTTTTAAATTGAAAACATAAACAATTTCATCAAATTTAAATATTTTAACTGTGTTTTACAAAAGAACATTTAAATTTATTTTAGAAAAGCTAATTCATCTTGATTACATAAAACTTTTATTCGGTAGAAAAATAAAAAGTTTTTTTTAAATAATTATTATAATGAAAAGATTTATAACAAACTTATAATTAGAATATTTCAACAAAAGAACAAACTTTTATTCTCATTAATAAAAATGCTAACAAAATTAACTAAAATAAATTCCATATTTTGCCCTTCATAAAAATTTCCAGAATCATATTAACTGAAAAATTGATGATATTCTAGACTGAGTATTTGTTTATGCAAATATTTTTGTTTTCATTAATATGTGGGTAAATATTTAAAAAGAACATTATTTGAACTATTTAAATAAAAAAGTATTAATTCAATATTCAATTTCTTTATATTAATTTTAACAAATAACATATTGTGTTAAAATTAAAATGTTATGTAATTGTTTTGATGCATGTATATAAAATTTGATTCAAGAAAATATTGCTGAAATTTCAATTAATAATAACATTAAAATGTATGACTAGTGAAACGCAGGTTGTTATTTACTTGAATTCAAGTGTATACGATACTTTATAAGAAAAGTTGAAATATGAAATAAAATACTTAATTTACTAAAAGCAACACGTTTGTGTCTATTATATGCATTAAAAATAAAAGAATGTTAGGAAGATGAATGTTGCTTGTGTTTTTACTTTATTTTATGGGTTATTTTCACCATTCGCTCACATTTCATGATAAAAGATTTGACAAGTAACGGACTTGACATTTCAAATAAAACTATTAGAAATGAACAAGTTTGTATAATTTCTAACTTAGATAATAATACTCATACCTTCTTAAACTATTTAGTAAACAATATTTAATTACAAAAGTGCAAAAATCATTATTTTAATATTAAAATTTAGGGTAACATACTTGACAGTGGAAAAAATTCCAACTTTGGTGAAAGCTGATTCCTGACAGTATTACATTGCTTCACAATTGAAGAGTAAAAAATGGAAAGTAGTAATTGCATGAATAGTTTAACTATATCGCCTTGTATTTTTACTTTATTTTATGGGTTATTTTCACCATTCGCTCACATTTCATGATAAAAGATTTGACAAGTAAGGGACTTGACATTTCAAATAAAACTATTAGAAATGAACAAGTTTGTATAATTTCTAACTTAGATAATAATACTCATACCTTCTTAAACTATTTAGTAAACAATATTTAATTACAAAAGTGCAAAAATCATTAATTTAATATTAAAATTTAGGGTAACACACTTGACAGAGGAAAAATTACATGAAAATTACATGAAATTATTTTTACTTTATTTTATGGGTTATTTTCACCATTCGCTCACATTTCATGATAAAAGATTTGACAAGTAACGGACATTTGAAATAAAACTATTAGAAATGAACAAGTTTGTATAATTCCTAATTTAAATAATAATACACATACTTTCTGAAACTATTTAGTAAACAATATTTAATTACAAAAGTGCAAAAGTCATTATTTTAATATTAAAATTTAGTGTAACACACTTGACAGTGGAAAAAATTCCAACTTTGGTGAAAGCTGATTCTTGCCAGTGTTACATTGCTTCACAATTGCAGAGTAAAAAATGGCAAGTAGTAATTGCATGAATAGTTTAACTATATCGCCTTGTGTTTTTATTTTATTTTATGGGTTATTTTCACCATTCGCTCACATTTCATGATAAAAGATTTGACAAGTAACGGACTTGACATTCCAAATAAAATATTAGAAATGAACAAGTTTGTATAATTCCTAATTTAAATAATAATACACATACTTTCTGAAACTATTTAGTAAACAATATTTAATTACAAAAGTGCAAAAGTCATTATTTTAATATTAAAATTTAGTGTAACACACTTGACAGTGGAAAAAATTCCAACTTTGGTGAAAGCTGATTCCTACCAGTATTACATTGCTTCACAATTGAAGAGTAAAAAATGGCAAGTAGTAATTGCATGAATTGTTTAACTATATCGCCGAATATATGCTGCCAACTTTATGCAGCATTAGAAACTTATTTTGACTAAAATAATCTTAAGGTAACAAACTTGGCGCAAAGTGAGAAACAAAATATTTCTATTAATTTCTTAAAGAAAATATCTATTTTAAACAATATATTTCATTTTTGTAGAACACTAACAGTTCATATATAAAATAATTGAATCTCTTTATTTAAAAAAGTTAATTTAGATTTTAAAAAAAGTAACAGTTAATTACATAAAATTTGCAATGGGACAGGTATTTTTGCTTAGAATCGCAATTTTAAAGATTTGTATCTCCAATATTTTTATTGATATTTTAATCTTTTTCATGTTATAAATGTTCAATATAGTCTTCTTTAGATAATGCATAGCTGAAATAAAACTTTAAATGGTAATTTATGTTTGAATTTTCTTCTTATTACTCTTCGAGAGCATATGTAAGCGAAATTTGAAAATGGTTCTTATAAGGAATGAAGTGGTGAAGCTCAGAACGTATACAATATTAATTATAATAAGCATTTATACTGATTATATTCAATTAAGAAACGTTTCTGTGATTTTATATTTTCATACATTATGCAAAATAAATCATTTTGAGAATGAGTACTATTAGAAGAATTAAAGGAAAAAACAATTATTTGTGTGAGATAAATTTAACATATTTACAGCAGATATAAAAAATTGTCAACTAATTTTCATTTACAAATATTCCAAGTTTCATTATAATACGGAAGCACATATTCAGAATAATAAAAAAGAAAAAAAATTATTAAACTCATTTAATTATTCATTATTCCCAAAGGTAATTTACGATAAAGATATAAATTATGGACGTTAATTATCGTTTTTTGCTCTAAGATTAAAATTAAAAAAAAAAAAAAACAATTAAAAAATGCAGTAGCTTATGAGTATTTAGCCTTACAATGATACACCTGATTTTTTTGACGGATGCTTTATTAAATAATGGTTAGATGTGTAGCGTACTTTTTATTCGCGCCAGATTCACTTTTATTGATGCCAGAGAGAAAAATATCCAATCGGGTGCTAAGAAGAATTAAAAGAAATGTATTCTACTAATTATCATTCATATTGATGCTTTACATGGAAATCTGAATATATTTAATTTTCAGTTCTTATTAAAAATTTCCTGAAGCAATTTCAATCAAAATATTCAGTTTCATATTTAATGACTCGCTTAATATTGAAAAGATTCTTCTTATCGATATTATTATACTAAATTGCGGTGAATACTGAATATATGAAGAATAACCATTAATTTCACCAGAGAATATAGGTGAATCATGATACGGAATGAGAAAAATTAGTTTTGAATTACACATGATATAAAGAGTTTCATTCAGTAATGGTTAAAATACTCTTGCTATCATAGTTACATAATTATTGTTTTATAAAATTCACATTAACAAAGACACATGTAAACATAAATTTACATTTTACAAGGTATTTTTAATGATTCGTCATTTTATGAAGATATTTTTTTTGTTATAATAATGATATGAATAAATTTATTATTCATTTATGAAGAAATTATATTTGCATTTTACTTTATATGCAATATTGTTACGATATTTTAAATACGTATAGTTTGTTTCCTTTCATATTTTTTAAGATTTAGAGTATTTCAGCTGCCTGTATTACAAATGAGCATTAAAACGATTCAAAAATGAATATTTTGAAAATAAATTTTGATGCAGTTTTCAAACAAATTTCCCTTCAAAAGTACTTTTTTCCAGGGATTATAGATATATCTCCATACGGAATGTGAAGAATTAGCGTCGGATTTTATATAGTTTCATTCAGTGATGATTAATAATACTCTAACTATCATACTTTCATAATTATATTTTTATAAAATTCACAATAACTAAGACACATTTAAACATAAATTACGGCTTGCGATAATTTGAATATTTACATTTTACAATAAGATATTTGTAATGTTTTAGCATTTCAAACAAATATTTTACCTCTAATAATAATGTAATTAAATTTATTATTTCTTTATAAAGAAATTATATTTGTATTTTAATTTAACTACGATAATTCTGCGATATTTTAAAAACATGGTAATGTTTCCTTTTGCATTTTCAAGAGTTAGAGTACTTCACCTGCCTCTATTATAAATTGGCATTAAAAAATCTTTCGTAAATTAATTGTTGATGTAGTTTTCGAACACATTTCAATTCAGAAGTTCTTTTTCCGCTGTACCACGGCGTAAAGATTTTAAATGTGCTGTGTTTAGAGTTTAAAAATGCAGTAGATAATAAATATTGAACCCTACAAAGATACACCTGATTTATTTTGCGGATGCATTGTTTTTTACGGCAAGGTGCATAAGCACAGGCAAGGTGTCGTCAATTCAATTTACCGTTAGGACAATGAAACATTCTTCTTGGAAAGTACTCCTTCAGGATGATAATAAGCAATAAAATGAAAATTGCAAAGCTAGATTAACAGCTTTGAACTTAAAGGATATTCAACATAATTGTATATTATACACTAGGGTGGAGCGAAAAGAATTATTTTTTAAAAATCAAAAACGAGTAGGTTCCAAAAGTTGCCTTTATACTAGTACATCAACTACGTGAAATTTTACCGCTAAAAAAATGGCTTCAGACTGCGCGTTTGCTCCAAAAATAAAAATTTTGGTAAAATTTGTCATTTTTTGACAGTTTTTCAAAAAAATTAAAAATTTCCTACAGAGCTGGTGATTATTTAAAACTGTTACTTAAACCTTTATATTCATCTGCTTAACATATTTAAACTATAAAACAATATCTGTACTCTGTATAATTGGAGCAAATCTGACAACTTTTGGTAAAAACCAGCGTTACCTCTCTATTGGAGCATACAACGAAATGTTGTTTTGAATGCATTTCTTACCTATCTGCTTTCAAAACTATTCTGTATATAACTCATAGATGTGGCTGCACTTCATATCCCACCCGTCTCAGTCACCCAACAATCTAGGCCCAGTGTTTTATTTATGTATTGAATTGTTATTTTTTTCCCGAAAAAGGGCATAAATTTTCTATGTATCAAAGTAGTTCACTTCTTTGTTTTCACTGACATTAGATGCTACAGGTGTGACCTACTGTACGTATATTTTTATACCTTGTATAACAGAATGAGTAATGTGTTAGGTATGATATTAATGAACCTATTCAGCAGTCTATTATCTTCATTAAATTTTCATAATTACTACATTATGATTGGGAGTTCTGTTACCACAACATTTTTTCAATGAATTGCATTATATATATAATGATATGCATAAAAATTGATTGTATGAATTCAATTTCTAGTATGTCATCATTTACTGTAACAATTACATTTAATATATTTTGAGAAGCTAGCAATTTAATATTATGACGATCGTCACAGAGGATTGCAAACAAAATCTGCGTGTAAAGCAACAATATTTCGAAAGAAATTTTGGATTTGTTTTATGTCGTTTCCTGTGTTGTTTCGTAGTCGAATAATTTCTAACAAGTTTTTAGACTATTCTTTAGGTGTGTATTACATTTGGTATAAAATATCCTGCGGTATAAACTTTGCTTATATATTTTGTGAGTGAATCTATAGACTCTGATTGCTAATCTGTGCTTATATAAAGCGGAAAATTTTATTGGCTTTATGAGCTGTTTTTTGTGCGAGATGTTTTCTAAATCCCTACTCCCCATTTCTTCTGAGAAATAGCTTTTCTTATATGAAATAGCTTTGCAATCTCCGACAAAAATTTCTTCTATGTTCTGAGTATCTTTTACTTGATTTGAGAAAATAAATTTTCAAAATTATTATCTATTTTATAAAAAAAATTGCAATAGGAAGTGAATAGTTCGTAGACAGAGATTTTCTTATTGATCGATTGAATCCATGTAGATTATAACGTTTAAATCGATTTGTCTAATAATTGACGCAGAGAAAATTCGCTGGAGTTGAAGTAGCATATGATCCATTGTTATGCACAATTCTAAGCTTACCGAATGCAAAATGGTTCACAGCGACAAATAGAATTCTCCTAAATTTAAATGAGTACTTATAGTCGATTAGAGTCTGTGCATTCTCTCAAAAAGTACTATGCATTATAAGTTTATGCCCAGGACAATTCACCATCAAATATTGTTCACTTATAAAATGGAGATCTAAAAGTTAGTGGGAAATTACCTGGCCACGAAAAGACTTAGAAAACGGCATAAAACGAATGCAAAAAAAAAAAAAAATTACAATAACGGTTGCTCTGCACGTTCAGGACAAATTCCCATTGCAATTCTTTCTGATGATCACCAGAAATCATATAAAACAGGTCGCTTCTCAACATATAAAAATGCAAAAGCAGAATAAATGATGGCATACTTATAGTTGAAATACTTGAAATCATCTTTGAAGCAGGTCATTACGTAAAAAAATATAATTGACTGAAAAAATGTTGTGGTAACAGAACTTCCAATCACTTTCATCAACTGGATGCAAGTTTGATAAAGATAATAGATTGACAATCAGATCCCTTTAATAATATTTCCGTACATTACTCTGCTTGTCATTTTTTTGTATAAGCTGTAAAAATATACATTAAGATAGTCACAGCAGCATGTGGTACAAAGAACAAATAAACTAGGTGGATGCATCGAAAACAGGCCAAATTTTGATAAAGAAAATCACAAATCAATATATAACTAAAACACTTTACTAAGATGATCGAATAGCCGGGACGGGTGGTATATGAAATATAGTCACTTCCACGACGTATGTCCAAGGCAGTTTTGAAAAAAAGAGTTGTATTAAAAACAACAATTCATTGTATGTCCCAATAGAGTGGTAATGCCGTTTTCTTACCAAATGTTGTCTGTTTTGCTCCATCTATACGGAATAAATATATTGTTTTATAGTTTAAATATGTTAAGCAGATAAATATAAAGGTTTAAGTAACATTTTTAAATAATAACCATCTCTGTAGGAATTTTGAATTTTTTTGAAAAAATTACAAATTTTACCAAAAATTTCGATTTTTGGAGCAAAAGCGCAGACTCAAGCCATTTTTTTTCACCTGTAAAATTTCACGCAGTCGGTATACTAGTATAAAGGCAACTTTTGGCACCTACCCGTTTTTGATTCTTGAAAAATATTTTTTTTCGCTCCACCCTAATGTACACTTTAATTGTTGCCTGATAAAAATATTCTATCGGGTGCTAAAAAGAAATATAAGAAACGTATTTTTTTAATTATCATTCAAGTTTTTGTATCAAATGGAAATCTGAATATGTTTAATTTCCTTTTCTTACGAAAAATTTCCAGAAGCAATTTCAATTAAAATATTTTGTTTCACATTTAATGACACTCTTATTGCGGAAAATATACTTATTATCGATATTATTGTACTGATTAGCGGGGAATATCGAAAATATCCTGAACAACCTTTAATTTCTCCAGAGTATGAAGTTGAATCTTGATACTGAATAAGGCAAATTTGTTTTAAATTCTCATTGGTATAAAGAGTTTAATTCAGAGGCGATTAATAATATTCTGGCTATCACACTTTCATGATTGTATTCTTATAAAAACTAGCTGCACCCGTCGAAATTCGAAATAAAAGAATATATATTAGAAAAGATCTATATCAGTCTAATATACACAATAAGATACTGAGCGGAATAAACAATTGCCATCTCTTAAAATAGGGATAAGATAACTGTTGATGATGAACATACACTATTTAAAAAATAACAAAAAATAAGAAAAACAGCTCATAAATTATTATTTTGAACTTAACTTCAGCTACAAATCTGTTTTAATGCGATTTCTAAACATTAAACATTATTTAAATGCCAAATTATTTACGAAATTAATATAATACCTCAGAAGACGAATTCAAAAATATCTGCATAGTTTATTTTTCTCCGTTTAAATATCGCTTGGTAACTGTACAATAATTATAATATCAATAAAACATTTTAATTATAATAGAAAGAGGGAGTTACTAAATTACATATCCAACACGACACATTTATAATTTTATTGTTATGGCAACGAAAAGAAAAACGATATCTTTGTTATTAAAAATAATTATTTTTTTGTGATTATTGCTGATATTCAGAAAACATTTTCTTTATTTTTATTTTAAATAATAACTTTATACAATGAAATGATTTTAATTATTTTTTTGATATTATGTAAAATTGAAATATAATAATACCGGCATATCACAGGTTTTATTCCTTTTTTTTTCTAGTATGACGTCATTTATACTTTCGGAAACACTTATCTGCTCAGAAATAAAAGAGTGATTTATGCAGTTATATAAAAAATATTTATTTTAATAAAATATTTATTATAATTAAATTGAAATGGCGCAATTTGTAGAAATATTTTTATTTGTGCTCACCACGGACCTTTAAATAAATAGAAGTGCAGTCTATTTAGATGCAGGAATAAAAGTCAGTGAATATGACATCATCACTGACACAGCTATAACAATGTATATTATATTCATGTAACAAATTTATCTGGTTTCTAAATGACGACATTTTCTCCATCGACAAAATTTTGCAATGCGATATTATATTTTTTAAGTTTATTTTATGTTACTTTATTTACACAATACTTAATAATATCACACAGTAAATAATCTGTGTATTGTACGGCGAGTAGTGAATAACCATGTACGATCATTTTATTAGGATTTAATTTTACGAAAACCATCATTTTTTTCTTTGAAAGGCGATTACACATTCCCCGATGTGAACAAGCTCTTGATTGGTGGAAAGTAATAAAGTAAAATAAATTTTTATTATAGTGAGAAAAGCTTAATCTGTTGCCACTGTTTTAAATAAATGTCATGAAAAAGCTTTTAAAATTAAAAATAAAACATAAAAATGGAAATAAATTAAAAATTATCCAGAATGAGCACATCTACACATAAACAGCTTTCATTATAAAAATAATTTTCAAAATCGGGCCAATAGAAAGATCAGGGCTGATGGCTAACAAAATAGCCAGGTCTTTTAAATGTATAGCTTATACAAAGAAAGAAATGTTTAGTCATAAGATTTTTCTTGTGATATGAAATTATTTTTTTAAATAATAATGTATTTTTTTAATATATTAAAACTGTGCATATATTTTTTAGCTCTAGTATAACGAAATATTTAGTAATAAAAAAAATATCATTTGTATTTAATTTTAACTGCTTTCTCTCTGATGTATATTGAAGTTATTGTGATGTTTCTCTTTAAATGATACAGATATAGAGAATTTTATTTGACTCCTCCGTTACATAATGTCATTAAAACCTAGAGAAAAATTACAGATGACGGTTATATTTCGGTTAATGTGAACACATAAAAAGAATCTTCTTTTGTTTGTGTTAAAAAAGTTTTTGGTAGTTATCCGAACTTAAATAGCTTTCACTACAGGACAGGGCATTCGGAAACAATTAAAAGTAATTCGTGTTAACCGTGTTCACGATAACGAGATTTGACTATCATATATCTAAATAAATCCATATGCTGTTATTAAACAAATTGCCTTTAAAATAATTTTTTATTTAATCGACACTTAAAAAACTTAAAATGCGCCACGTTTAGAAACTTAAATAATAGCAGAATTCAACATACAATGATACACCTGATTTATTTTATGGCCGGCTTATGGTTAAGTGTGTCAGCTGCTTTTTAAAAATGATATTTATTAATGGTATGCTTGGAAAAATTAAATATTGCAGGCTAAAGATAAATATAAAAAAATGTAATCATTTAATTATATTCAATGTTTGCTGCACAAAATGGAAACAAGACCTTTCATCAGAAATTTTAATATCAGTATTGAATTTCACATTTAAGAATACGCTTTTTATGGAAAAGATTCTTCTTATCGATATTATTATATTAAATTGCGAGGAATATCGAAGATATCCACAACAACCATTAATTTTACCAGAGAATGAAGATGAATCATGATGTAGTTTTAAATTTACCATGGTATAAGGACTTTCATTCAGTGACAATTAATAACGATCTAGCTATCACACTTTCATAATTGTATCCTTATACAAATTATATTAACAATTAAATATTTGATCATAAGCTTTGAATTGAGATCTTAGACTGTTTTCTCTTTATAATAAGATATTCGTTAATGTATCAGTATTCTGTACAGGAATTTCAGTTCAAGTATAACTACCTATCTAAATTTGTTACTTAGTTATGCATAAAATGTATTTTTATTTAATTTTAAATACAATATTTCTGCTGAGTTTTAATGACGTAATAATTATTAATATCAATAATATATATTTGCTTAAATCTCACTGCACTGCCCGCTCTTTATTTATTTTAAACATATATTTCATTTTTTAAAAATAAATTAAATGGTATTTCATATATAATGAAGCGCACAATGTATTATAAATTTATAATATCAGTTAAATCTTATTGTAATATAATACTCTCTAAACAGCTCTAAAAAATCTTTTTAGCCTATTCTCATAGAAATATGAATTGAATAATACGCAAAGCAACAATAGTCGTTATGCTTCATAAAATGAAATATTCGTTAAACTCTAAACTATATGGATAGCTGGTGTTAATGTTAATCAAAAAAAATTTTTAAGTTAATTTTTTTTTTTTTTTTTTTTTTTTTTTTAACAAAAGTTTTTATTTGAAATTTTAATCAAAAATCTCACTTTCATTTTAATGATACATATAATATGGAAACGATCTTTCTTATTGATATTAGTAAACTAAATTGCGGGGAACATTGAAAATGGCAGAACAACCAAAATGTCATTACCGAATGGAAGATAATTATAATGCTGAATGAGACAAACTAGTTTTAAATTTCCCATGATATCATGAGTTTCATTCAGTTAAGATTAATAATGTTGTAGCTATCCCATTTTTATAATTTTAATGATATGAAAATTACATTAACAAGGATCTATTTAGTTTATAAATTTTCCCATTTGATTTTGATATTAGAATATTAGATTTTGATATTAGATATCTCATAATCCATTTCCATTATATACAGGTATTTTAGTTTAAATATAACTATAGTATACTATTATTTTTAACACAATCAAACTGATTGGTAAAGTTATCATACGAATTAATTATTTCCAGCTGAGCGAAAAATTGCCCAGGCCGGGAATCGAACTCGGATACTTGGCTTACAAGGCCAATGCTTTACCTGTTAAGCTATCTGGGCGATAGCCGGCTGGGATTTTTCACTCAGATAATCTTATTGGTCGTAACATCTGGTCTGTTATTTGAAACAGCTCGCAGAATAAACCGCAGGTAATGGAAAGATAATTATTTCCATTTCCATTAATTTCAGTTATTAATTTCCATTACCTGCGGTTTATTCTGCGAGCTGCTTCAAATAACAGACCAGATGTTACGACCAATAAGGTTATCTGAGTGAAAAATCCCAGCCAGCTATCGCCCAGATAGCTTAACAGGTAAAGCATTGGCCTTGTAAGCCAAGTATCCGGGTTCGATTCCCGGCCTGGGCAATTTTTCGCTCAGCTGGAAATAATTAATTCGTATAACTATAGTAGTATAACTGTATGTCTAAATTTCTTATTTAGCTATCACCAAATAATAGTTTTATTTAATTTTAATTATAACATTTCAGCTGTTCTATAAAGATATTGTTATGTTTCATTTATATTACCCAGAAAAGATTTGATTTGCTACGATTACAGAATGACAGTATAAACTAAAACAATTTCAGACAAACCTCGGTAACGCAACCATTTCCCCGCTTCGAATTCGTTTTAAACTTTTATAAGAACATACTTTCGCTCTCAGTTACCGTAATATATTAATATTCTTAACGGTTAAAGTTCCTTTTCTTTTCATTTTCTTTAATTCAGCATAAGCTATTAATTATTTTCTTAAAAAGAACTAGTGTATTACTTAAATATCAATATCTTACTGCGAAATCTTAATTTCATTCCACAAAACCATTTCCCTTTTTAGAATAAAAAACATTTATCAAAATTTTCAATTTTGTTTTATTTCTTTAATAATAGTCTGCTTGCTGGTTTGATTCATCGGCATTTTGGGACTGCTTACTTTATCTTCTTGCGCGAGGTATGAAAGAATCCTTACATCTAGCTCCATCTCTGATCCAATGGAAAGGCTCGAAGTAAATTACAACTACATTCGATTAAATCTTAGTGGGTTTTGAAGTTAATGCATCAGAGAAGGCGGGGTTAATCTGTATGTGAAATTTGAGAATGTCAGTTGGAGTTTAGGCAGCGATCAGAATTCACTAAACTGTCAAATGCTAAGGTTGCTTGCTGCTTCTCAGAATGTGGAATTTTCCCCTGTAGTCATCGTCGTTCACGAAAATGTGTTTATTTGGAACTCCTTGTACTTTGTGATTGGGTCCCATGGGCTTGGATAAGTCTCGAAGTTTTCTCCATTTATACAAACGGTCCCGTGTGTAGGACTTATCAAGTTTTATTTTTTTTTCAATTTCACCTTCTTTAAAACAATAAATAGTGAAAAATATTTTCATGTAGATATGTTTTCATGTTTCCGTAAAATGACAGCTTGTTTATCAGCTTACTGAAAGCTTTTTGTCTTATACATTTTTTGTGTTGTAAGACGCTGAAATGTGAAAAGTAAATTAGCATTTGTTTTTTTAAAACAAGGGCCCAAATAAATATGCCATCATCATATCCTGTATATTTCTTTGATACACGTAATTTTGTTTTTTAATTATATGTGGAAGCAAAGTTTGTACGTTTGTAACTTTCTTTTTTTCAAGCCTCAAGCATGAATATAATCACAGCAACATATCTTATAAACAATCCTGACATCCTTCATAACTAACCTACAAATGTTTAAAAAATCTTAAACCGTAAACAACTGAAAAACTAAACTATATCTATACTAGTACTTGAAAAAATATTAATTATACAGTATAATACAATACGAAATTTAATTTTATCTAAAGAACCTATAAAAAAATCCTGTAATGAAGGATATTATATCATTAGGAAAATTCTACATTTAGCCATATTTAGCAGTTTTGATTTTACAAAATGAATAAATAAATAAATAATAATAGCATAATTTTTTTATTATTTTTCCAGCTCAATTTGCAGTGTTTTAAAATTATCTTGTCAACATATTTGTGAAAACAATCACTCAGGCATAAATGGATTAAAAAATATATTTTTGTAATTACCATTCAATAAATAATGCAAACAAAATATGCTTAATTACCTTTTCTTAACCCTTTGAGGGACAAAGCACTTCTACTCTTAAAATGCTGAAATCATCGATTGACAGCAGAATTTAAAATCAAAGCTATCTTAAAATAGATAAAAGCTTTTCTTCACGTACTTTATGAAATTAAAATTTTCATTTCAAATTTCTGGTGTCGCGGTGACGTTTTTCAATAAAAATTAAGTGGTATATATTTCATACCACCTCCCTTCAATGGGTTAAGAAAAGAAAAATCAGCACACTGTGGTGTAGTGGCCGTTGTTTTCACCCTTTTACCATATATATAAAAGAAATAAATCAATATTAAATTTCATTCCTAAGTTCTTTATTAGAACTGCTAATTACAAATAAAAAATACAGTCAATTTCACATTCATAAGTGAGGTAGATTCCATTCGTACACGATGTTACATTTCGATCATAGCCTCTCCCAAAAACACCCAGAGAGTCAATACCTCACATCTCACTAGCTCTGGGAGAAAAAAAAATCAGCCTTTTTCTCCCAAGACTACACAGAGAATGTCATCGCTTTTCTTCTCTGCATACCTGTTCGACCCCTTGCATTTTTCAGAATCTTAGCTCTTTCTTGTCTTTAAGCAACTGACATGATCCATAATAGAACAGCCTTACTAACATACCATTCTATTTTCCTTTCTCATTATACAAAGGATTATAGTAAGCATTCACGTAGATGGGAAAATTGTTTGTTTCTTCAGTTGGTTTATTAAAGACAACACAACACTGTAAAAAAGCTGCAGCAGAAATTTACTGCAGCTAAGATTCCAGACAATGTCCGTAAAAAACCGTTTTTGACAGTAAAACACAGAAAAAGTACGGGAGTTGACCATCTATGTGAAAAAAGTGATATATTCCGTAAATTTACTGGATATTTCACGGTATAGTATCCCGCAAATTGACATTTTTTTTTTTACAGTGTAGCATTGATAATCGAAATATTCAGTTTCACATTTAATGATATCCTTAAAATGTAGTTACAACTAAAACATACTAATGTTCCCATAATCATATTATTGTTTTTCAAAAAAAAAAAAAAAAAAAAAAAAAAAAATCATCGATTGACAACAGAATTTAAAATCAAAGTTATCATAAAATAGATAAAACTTTTCTTCACGTACTTTATAAAATTAAAATTTTCATTCCAAATTTATGGTGTCGATGTGACGTTTTTCAATTAAAATTAAGTGGTATATGTTTCATACCGCAGCCATTCAATGGGTTAAGAAAAGAAAAATCAGCACACTGTGGTGTCGTGGCCGTTGTTTTCACCCTATTACCATATATATATATAAGAGAAATAAATCATTATATTAAATTTCATTCCTAAGTTCTTTATTAGAACTGCTAATTACAAATAAAAAATACAGTCAACTTCACATTCATAAGTGAGGTAGATTCCATTCGTACACGATGTTACATTCCGATCATAGCCTCTCCCAAAAGCACCCACAGTCAATACCTCACATCTCACTAGTTCTGAGAGAAAAAAAAAAAAAAAAATCAGCCTTTTCTCCGGACTACAGCG
Organism: Maratus speculifer; assembly: GCA_964019185.1. Lineage (NCBI taxonomy): Eukaryota > Metazoa > Arthropoda > Arachnida > Araneae > Salticidae > Maratus > Maratus speculifer. Next base: position 422,062,956 of record OZ025290.1, on the reverse strand, counting down.
TATAAAACACAGAAAAAGTACGGGAGTTGACCATCTATGTGAAAAAAGTGATATATTCCGTAAATTTACTGGATATTTCACGGTATAGTACCGCAGATTGACATTTTTTTTTCAGTGTAGCATTGATAATCGAAATATTCAGTTTCACATTTAGTGATATCATTAAAATGGAATTACAACTAAAACATATTAATGTTCCCATAATCATATTATTGTTTTTCAAAAAAAAAAAAAAAAAAAAAAAAAAAAAAAATTACCTGGTTGCGGTAGTTTGAATAATACTCTCACTGACAAAATACGCTTAGTTATCTTTTGTAACAGAAAGAAAAATCAGCAGCACTGGTAATCGAAATATTCAGTTTCACATTTAATGACATCATTAAAATGGAGAAAATTTCCGTTATACATATTATTATACTAAATTGTATGAATATTGAACATATCCAGAACAACCATTAATCTCACCAGAGAGTGAAGGAGAATCATGATACGCAATGAGGCAAATTAGCTTTAAATTTTCCATGATATGAATAGTTTCATTGTGACGATTAATAATGCTCTTGCTGTCCCACTTTGATAACTGAATTCTTATGAAAATTATATTCACAAAGAGCTATTTAATTTGGATTTTACCTTGCGATGTTAAAATATATTCATATTGTAATTTATAAGGTATTTGCTTATCTTTCAGCGTATTATGCAGATTTTTTTACTCTTAATATTTATTACTTAGATAAATGTATTACTTATTACGTATAAAATATTATTAAGTTATCAATATATAATATTTGTATTAATTTTAGCCACAATATATTTTCGTTACTACATTTTTATTAAAGAGATAGAAGGTTCCTCTCCCTATAAACTAGTGCACTTCATTTCGGGCTTCGTAGCTTAAAAAACATATTAATGTTCCTATGAACATATTAATGTTTTTTAGAAAAAAAATACATAAAAAAATGTTACCAAGTTACGGTAGTTTGAATAATCTTGTCTATATTGTCTATATTATAAAGGTCAAACGTATTTGTGCATAACGCGTAGGTCATTTTCCGAATTCACACTTTGAAATTCGAAATAAAATTTTAGTTTTGTAAATTTTGTTACTGCAAATTGTAACTTCTGAACACCCTACAATTTCAATTTTAATACTATTGTATAAGGAAAATGCAATCCAAAAAGATAACTGTTTCTTTTCGTGGCCATTTTCTTATAAAGAGGGAAAAAACCCGAAATTAAAAAGCGTAGTATCTCAAACATTTCATCTGTTATAAAACTCGGTAAATTTTCGTTTTATTTTGATTTTATTTATCAATTAAATTATTTTTAGTTTATTACAAACTTGCTTTACACTCGATAGAACAGTTTATTTTCCAAAAAATATATTTTAAAGAATAGCTCTGTGAGTTTTTTTCTATGCTTTTACTTAATTCGTATCAAACAACTGAAAGAATGCAAATTTATTAAACCGTATGCAAAGTGATTTTTCGAAATTTCAAGAAACACCAATAAATGATTCTCAATAAATCATGGAGCTATTAAAAACAAACAAATGATGGTATGCGTATAATTAGATACCTAATTTGCTTCTCGATTGACAACTCTGTTTTTTCGCTTGGTTTGTGTATTATTCAGAGATAATGACGTCATGTATATACTTTTCCATAGATGTTCCTTAAAAATAGATCGGAAAGCAAGAATGCTTTATCGGATGCAGATTACTCCATTTTATTTTAAAAAAGTGAGTATTTTAATTCCTAAGTTTGAAATATGTTTTGAGGAAGCTTGGCATTTGGCTCAAGCTGCTTTGCAATACTTTTAAAGTGAAAATTCTCCACATAAAAAAACAACGTAATCAAAACCACACACTGATAAAACGAAACGCTTTATAGAAATTTAGAATGTCTTTATAGAAGAACGGAGACATACAGTATGCATAGAGGGGTAGAAAGTCTTTGTTCAAAAAATAACGATTTATTTTACAGAACTTGGTGATGCTCGACTGGGTGAATTCACTTTGCCAAGTTAGACAAGCAAATAAAGGAATTCTTTCCAATAATTTGAGTTCGAGACTGTAAAATATCCTCATTTTACCTTATGTGATGTCACAGGAATATATTCCATCGTATTTATTGCATTCACCACTAAAAATAATCCACAAAAAATTAAATAGATTCATAAAAAAGATTATCTGAAGAGATCTGTTAATAAATTTTACACAAATCTGTAGAAATTCTGCAGATTTAACTTTACCTTAAAAATGTCTGCAAAATCAGCCAAATATTTACAGATTTTCTTCAGATTTTTAGGGCAACTACCTACAGATTTCCTACAGTTTTTTTTTTTGTAGTGGGTTTATTTCAGAAATTAAATTTATACATTAAAGTATGTAGAGAGTTCAGTATCTGTTTCCAGTTAATAGCAATCGAGACTTCAAATTTTGAATATAAATGATTTTAAAATGATGAAATTAGAATATCATGCTTTTTAAAGGTGAATAAGATATGATAGGTAAATATATAAATTTTGAGATGGTTAAGATGCTATCAGGGTTAGGTTTCATAGGGAAAAAAATAATGATAGCGTCAAAGTGGAATAAATTTTGTTGTTTTTCATTTTGAAATACCAAGCATAAGAATCTTAATTGATAACTTTGTAATAATAACAGATTTGTATTATATTAAATTGCTTACATCACGATTAAAGTTTAATTTTAATAATTTCTAAAACTCAGTTTGATGGAAGTAGAATTTTGTTAACTTTAGTCTGAATACCATTTGTTTAAAAGCAAGACTTGCTAATATAAGGTACATTTTTTTATTGCGACTAATTTAGCAGACTCATTGTAAATCAATTGAACAGTAAAACATTTTCTTTCGTGGAAATTTGTCGGGTTCTGCCTTGTCATTATAATGTTGGTAATATGGTCTTTAATTGGGTTTCCACTGTTTTCCGGTTGAATGTGGCATTTTTCGGCTACTATGGCCTAGTCCATTGTTTTTGGCAATACTTAATAAAGGTATTTTTGGGATTTTTAAGAAAATAAGAAATAATAAATAAAATTCAATAAATTTGTTCTGTTAAAAATATTGCTGTATTTGTTATAGTAAGACGATAACATTTAGCATACCGTCCTTCCGTGCAAAGATTAATGGAAACGTGCTCAGCTATGTAGGAAATTAATTGAGGTGATAAGTTCAATTCTGCATAACTGATTACGATAAATGCTATCGATACTAATCTACTTATATTATACATATTCTGTCATTTTTAATGCTTTGTATAAACTTATATTATACTGCGCCAAACAGCTGCATAAAACCCCTTGATCATCAAATAAAGGGGCAAAATTATAATGTTCTTTTCTCAGTAGTTTCTATAAAATCTTTAAAAAAGGATGATTTTTTCAACATTACGTAAATAAATAAATGTATATATATATATAAATATATCCATGTGTGTGTGTGTATACGCAAAGAAATATTAGCCTTAAAAGTATTAATTATTACAAAATTATTAAAAAAATAATCATATTTGAAGAAATGTGTTAAATTAAATAATTAATTGATTGCTGTGAAACCTGCACCTTAGTGAAGGGGCAGCTCAGTTCGTGGCTGTAGGGCTTTTTTTTTATAATTATACAATTAAGTTTTTGTAAAATTTCCAAGTATCATATATTTGTCAAAGACAGACATCTTTTTGTAAAATTGCTATCTTCGGTCTTTTTAAAGTGTTTCATAAAATCTATTCAGCCAAGTAAAAAAACACTCATCTTGAAGAAAGCATGTCTAGAATTTTATCGGTGTAACAAGATTTGATTATTAATATTTCCTTATATCTATAATAATAAAGAGAGAAGTCTGTGAGTGTGACAGCGCTGTTCTGAAGAGACCGCTGCACATAGAGTTATAAAATTTGTAGGGAAGGTACTTCTGTATATAAAGGTTTTACCTCGAAGCCCGATTTTTGATTTTTTGATTTAATTTTTAGACTATTTTTAGCGTGCTTTTCATGTTACGAGGCGATTTTTGCACGTTAGTAAAAGGAATCCTGTTCCATTGTTTTAATTCAAAATAGTAAATTTAGTTGTCTTTTCAATAACGCGTATTGGGAATTCGTGCAACAATTTTTGAATTTTAACGAATTTTCTAATGTGATTCTTAGTTTTTTTTCTCAATTTGAGGCTATTTATTGACATTGATGAAAGGGAAATTGTTTCAAACTGTTTGTCTATTTTACTAAATTTTGTCTACTACGATTTTTTGAGTTACATTGATTTTGAATGTAAATTTCAGTGCGATTTTAAATATTTTTTAACGATTTTTCAATTTTTTGTGCTTATTGAATCGATTTTTCCAATTTTTGTAAATGTTACAGGTTTATTTATGCATCATTTTTTATCACGGACCCGGGCAATGCCGATCCGTCAGCTAGTATACTAATAAAATAAAGATTCACTGAGCGTGTGTCTGTCCTGATGTATACCGAAACCTAGACAAATATAGATAAAAATTGTCTTAAGAAGGTCTTGATGCACCTAATTCTCAAATATTTTGTTTTTCCCTTTATTATTAACCGGAATATTCATAACCGTTTACACGCCGAATTGATATCGCAATTTAATTACAATTTTGTTTTTCCTGTATTACAGCTTCAAATGTTTTAATTTATGCATACGATTTAAAAAAATATATATATCAAAGAAAATATTTCTGCTTTTACTTTCAGTTTTCATTTCAGTGTTCGCCTTTTGGACCATGATTGTTGATTGACACCCAATGCAAATATAACAAATCGTTTTCCGCTATTTGCTACTGCATATTGTTCTTGAGTATTTTCTCGAATTCCAAAAACTACATTCCTAGCGGTAAAATTTAAGTAATGTAGAGAAAACGATAAAAAAAAAATAATGTTTTATTCAAATTAATGAATTTATATTTTCCTTAAATATGCGATAAATGCTTAAACATTTTTTTTCATAAGTTTAAATCAACCTTATATTTTATAGGAAAACTAAGGACATTGTTATTATGTTGGAAAATATATGTGTTGTATTACAAATAATACAATGTTCCCATTTGGGAACATTGCCGTTTCAACAGTTAAAATCATATTGAAAATGTGTTTTTTCTGTCAAAATGAATAAAGCACAAAATACCTCCTCTCGATTTAAAAGTTTACACGATATAATTAGCAATTTGCTTGAAAGATACGGTATGGTGTCGAATGCAATGAGTTATTCGAACCTACATTCGTTTGGTTAAGAGTTCCTGGTACCGAAAGAGTACACCCAAAAAAAGGAATTCATTAAAACTACAAAACATGTTTTGTTTAGTACATTTTGGTTGTTTTAAACGAATATTTTAGTTAAAGTAAAAAATCGTTTTGTTGCTCAAACAAAAAAGTATTGTTAACACTTTTAATTTTTTTTAACAAAACTTCATTATAAAATTCAAACAAAATTTCCATTAACCCATATTAAGATCAACGGAAAAATTTTGCTTGAATACATAAAAAATAAATGTTGATTTTTTTTACAAATTTTCATCTACAATTTTCATCCGAAATAAAGCAATAAGAAAGTCATTAATCCGTCTCAATTTCAAAAGATTTTATTATTCAAACATTATGTAAATCCTTTTTAGCTATATAATTAAAAGAAAATTACGAGAGAGGTATATGGCTACTGCTCACAAATTTAAATTTTGCAAAAACAAGAAAAATGTTTTTGGAATTACAAATTGAAAACACAACACTTTACTAACACTCAAATAAAATTGATGAAATTTTGTTAAAATTTTATTAGAGTGTTAACAATATATTTTTTTTGTCTGAATAAGTTACACTGATTTTTTACTTTATTAAAATATTGCTTAAAACAATCAAAATATACTCAATAATACTTTTTGTGTAGTTTTAATCAATGCCTTTTTCTGGGTGTAAACAATGCTGTAGTCAGGGAAGATTCGGAAATCTATATTTTCTTATGTTAAACAACGAAAAGGGTAAAAAATACTTATATATATGTAATAATAATTCGACGAAGGCCATGTTCCGTAAACTCCTAAGAATGTTACTTCTAAGAATCAGCAGCAGCACGAGCAGAGTAGTCGCTCCGGCAGTTGGCAAGCATTGGAAGAGTTGCATTGGGGTATTTCCCCATTATAAAAACAAAATCCATCAGTCTTTCAATTCCTTTATTTATTAACTCATAAACTACGTAAGTTCTTCCCCACATTCACCTTGGCCTGATCATCAAATATTCCAAAACTTCGTGATTAAGCTGCATTCCAAGATATTAGAATTTTTCGGGGAAAAAGAAACAGCATCCTAATATTTTAAAAGTCAATCGCATTCTGCCCTCTGAGAAAACCAAATAAGAAATCCATATTTTCACGACAAACTAGCGCCCTCCTACTCCGCGTCAATCATTTTAAAAAACCAATTAGGATGACGGACAAAAATGATCAATTCTAATTGGTCGTAGCAGGCGGTCCTTGGCAAGAACTATATTTTTTCCTCGGAAGAACAAGCCCTTTAGCAACGCGTAGTAACACCTGTCACGCGATGTTAAAAATAAAAAATTAAATTAAAACCCCAGGAATATTCCAGAAAGTAAAAAGCTTACGAAATACCTCCCGCCTTTTTGAAAAGCAAGAAATAATTTATTAATAACTAAAGTAAGAAAAAGAATTTTAGCTGTTACAAGTTACGAAACTAAGATTGAAATATGTTCCACAAATTTAGAATTGAAGCTAAGAGAGAACAAAAAAAAATGGCGAAATTTTTTTTTTTATTTTATTACAAATCCCCCCTCTCAGAAAGACGGGTGAAAAAGTAGGTCTGAGACCTGCAATTTCACAGAAAGGGAGATGATGCAGACTTAGCTCACGAAGTTGTTGATATAAGTAATAATAATTAGATACTAAATAAAAAAAAAATTAAATTAATTTCTCTTTTTTATATAAATATAGAATTCAAATTTAAGAACACCAAGGTGATGCGTGTAATAACTTTAAATTTAAATGCAATAAAATAGGCATCAGTACAAATACAAGATATAATCTTGTTTAAAGTACACATCATAAAGCAATTACCCATAATAATAACATAAAAATGAAACATAAAAATGAAAAACAATAACATTGAATTCTTTTTTAACAATGTCAAATCTAGAAATGAAGGAATTTAATAGAACTTTCTCGAAATCAATGTTGAAAGTTTGTTTCAAAAATCCATTTAAGAGTCATATTTGGAGTATTCATGATCTCTTTTCAAGGAAGTCTAATTATATCTTATTAATTGTCCAAGAGTCATATTTGGAGTGGTATAGTCCATTGCCTCTTTTCAAGGAGGTCTAATTATATCGTTATTAATTGTCCAAATTCAATATAGTAAGACATTTTATAATTTAGTAATAATAAACTTTAACAATGTAAATAATAAACAATATAAGTAAGAAACATAATAAGGAAAAATATCAATAATAATAAATATCATAAGTATAAGTAAATCTCATAATGGGTATAAGTAAATCTCTTAATAAGTAATAATAAATATCACAAAAGACACTCTTTAAATACTTAATCTCGTTTATCTCATCTCAGGCATTTGGGATGAAATATAGAGAGAAGTGGAATAGAATAAAGAATATAAGCAATTATTTAATCATTTACTTAATCTTGTAAATCGAGTACAGGATTAAGTAGGAATATGTAAAAAAAAAAATAAAAAATAAGATGATAAAATAATATAAAATAAAAATAAATTAAAATTCATTTCATTTTTAAGAATGCACGTGACCTTCAAACTACTAAGACTCTTTAAAAGAAATATTAATAAATAATAAAAATAAAAGACAAGGTTATTAATGTCAATTCATGTCAGATAATTACGCAATAAATATTTTCTCGGTGTGATAAAAAATTGCAAGATGCAAGTAGGAAAGAGAAAAAGAAACAAAATTAAATTCTAATTGACATGTACTTGGACTGGAATGCAGCAGCAAAGAAAGAGAGAAAGAAAAAAAATTAAAATAAAGTGATAAAAATTTTGTTACTTGGTAAATAATTAATTTAATAATTGATAGATTAAATTTAATATTACAAATAGGTTCAGTTGAAAAATATATATATTTTTAAATATTTATTTGTTATTATATTATTCTAAGTAGGGTAATTCAGTACAGAATAAGAAATTTCCACTTTGTTCGTCTACGCCGGCATAAACGAACAAATATAAAAATTTCCAGACAAGTGACACTCTCGCTGCAGTCAAGAGATATCATTGCCATTCTGTAAGAATTACAAGATATTATCTGAATTAAAATATGGAAAGAAATTTACTGTTTAAGAGAAAAAAATTATAAAATGATAAACTAGAGATATAGTCTAAGCTACAGTTTTTAATTGAGTTTGTTGTTGTTGATTAGGGGGTTGTTGCTCATGACTTAATTTAAATTTATCAGGGGAATAATAAGGCCTTAATTTAGATACATATACTATTTCTGAACTTTTGAACTGGTTTTGCCTATCAATTTCAAAATTTACTTCGGATAATTTGTTAAGAATTTTATAAGGGCCACTAAATACTTGTGATAACTTTCTAGTATTAGGGTACTGAAATTCTTCATAGATAACTAGATCTCCTATTTTAAATTTTGGTTCGATATAATCTTTATCATAATATCTTTTATTTTTTAAATGAAATTCATCAGTTCTTGCTTTAGAAATTTTAAGTTCTTAATGAACAGGGGGATAATAATTTTGTTGTAAGGGGGAGTCATAGGGTAATTGGCCAAAAAGCAAGTAAGCAGGTGGAAATTTAGTAATACAATGGGGTGTATTATTATATTCATTAATTACCTCAGTTAAAAGCTTAGTCCAGGGAATTTTAGAGGTAGTGGAGTTTACTTTACATTTTAATCTAGTTACTATTGTCTGATTTACTCTTTCACATTTCCCATTCGTTTGTGGATGATGGGCAGTGGTCAAACGTTGTTTAATATTATGATTTCGCAGGAATTTTTTGAATCTTGAAGAAGTAAAAGCAGCATTCCTGTCACTAAGTATTTTTTGAGGGGACTGTACACTTGAAATCTTACTAAAACAGAATAATTGTTGAGGGATTTTGATATTGAAGATTTGTTTCAGACAATTTGTATAAGTTTCTGTAGTGACACTTTTGGAAGGAAATGCCCAAGCATATCTTGTGGCATGGTCTATTATAATATGGAGACATTTTTTTGTAGAATTATAATAATTAAACCCTCCAACAGTATCAACAGACAGACAGTCAAAAGGTTGATCTGTAGTGGGCATAGCTTGTAATAAGCCAAATTTTTTCTGTCTAGGTTTTTTATTTTTCTAGCGAATATCACAGTATTTAACAAAGTTAGTAATGTCTTGGGTCATATCTGGCCAATAATAGTTAGGAGAAATTAAATTTTGCATTTTTTGAACACCAGGGTGACCAAACTGTTCATGAGCAACATTAAGCAATTTTAAGCTATTGCATAGCTTTTATCGTGGGCTTTGAGCGCGGTGACCGAATACAAAAATTCCGTAACGCGAAAAATCCTAACACATCCGTAACGAAAAAACCTAACACTCGGCTAACGTCGTTTCCCTTCGGAAAAATTCGGGACGGTATCCTTCGGTAGACTTCGGCAGACATTGACGTGGAATTTTTCAGATATTAGGATATCAAGTCTCAAACTTATGTTTCTTATGATCTAATTTTCATAGCGCGGCCAAATTTTATTTGGTAATTTATTATGAGACAGTGTTTATTTTGGTGGTCTTATTTATTTTGGTGACAGGAGACCCCCCCACCGTGAGGGTCAAAAAATTTAAAATGCTTATAACTCGCGATCTAATTTTCGTAGCGCGGCCAAACTTGTTCAGTAATTTATAATGAGACAGTGTTAATTTTTGGTGACAGGAGACCCCACACGGTGAGAATCAAAAAATTTAAAATGCTCATAAGTCGCGATCTAATTTTCGTAGCGCGGCCAAAGTTTGTTTGGTAATTTATTATGAGACACTGTTAATTGTTGGTGACAGAAGACACCCCACGGTGAGGGTCGAAAAATTAAAAATGCTTATAACTCGCGATCTAATTTTGGCAGCTTGGCAAAATATTGTTTGGTAATTTATTATAAGATAGTGTTAATTTTTTTTGACAAGAGACCCCCCCCCCACGGTGAGGGTCGAAAAATTTTAAATGCTTATAACTCGCGATCTAATTTTTTTCGCGCGGCCAAATTTTGTTCGGTAATTTATTATGAGGCAGTGTTAATTTTTGGGGACATTAGAACCCCCACGGTGAGGGTCGAAAAATTTAAAATGCTTATAACTCACGATCTAATTTTCGCAGCGCGGCCAAATTTTGTTTAGTAATTTAATATGAGACTGTTAATTTTTGGTGACAGGAGACCCCCCACGGTGAGGGTCGAAAAATTTAAAATGATAATAACTCACGATCTAATTTTCGTAGCGCGGCAAAATTTTGTTTGGATATGTAATATAAGACTGATAATTTTTGGTGACAGGAGACCCCCCCCCCCCCACGGTGAGGGTCGAAAAATTTTAAATGCTTATAAATCGCTATCTAATTTTCGTAGCGCAGCCAAATTTTGTTTGGTAATTTAATATGAGACTGTTAATTTTTGGTGACAGGAGACCCCCCACGGTGAGTGTCGAAAAATTTAAAATGCTTATAACTCGCGATCTAATTTTTTTCGCGCTGTCAAATTTTGTTTGGTGATTTACTATGAGGCAGTGTTAATTTTTGGGGACATTAGAACCCCCACGGTGAGGGTCTAAAAATTTAAAATGCTTATAACTCGCGATCTAATTTTCGTAGCGCGGCCAAATTTTGTTTGAAATTTATTATGAGACAGTGTTAATTGTTGGTGACAGAAGACACCCCACGGTGAGGGTCGAAAAATTAAAAACGCTTATAACTCGCGATCTAATTTTTGTAGCGCGGCCAAATTTTGTTTGGTAATTTATTATGAGGCAGTGTTAATTTTTGGGGACATTAGACTCCCCACGGTGAGGGTCGAAAAATTTAAAATGCTTATAACTCACAATCTAATTTTCGTAGCGCAGCCAAATTTTGTTTGGTAATTTAATATGAGACAGTTAATTTTGGTGACCGGAGAACCCCAACGGTGAAGGTCGAAAAATTTAAAATGCTTATAACTCGCGATCTAATTTTCGTAGCGCGGCCAAAATTTGTTTGGTAATTTATTATGAGACAGTGTTAATTTTTGGGGACATTAGACCCCCCACGGTGAGGGTCGAAAAATTTAAAATGCTTGTAACTCGCGATCTAATTTTCGTAGGGCGGTCAAATTTTGTTTGGTAATTTATTATGAGGCAGTGTTAATTTTTGGGGACATTAGACCCTCGCCCCCCCACGGTGAGGGTCGAAAATTTTAAAATTCTTATAACTCGCTATCTAATTTTCGTAGTGCGGCCAAATTTTGTTTGGTAATTTATTATGAGACAGTGTTAATTGTTGGTGACAGAAGACACCCCACGGTGAGGGTCGAAAAATTAAAAATGCTTATAACTCGCGATCTAATTTTTGTAGCGTGGCCAAATTTTGTTTGGTAATTTATTATGAGACAGTGTTAATTTTTGGGGACATTAGACCCCCCCACGGTGAGGGTCGAAAAATTTAAAATGCTTATAACTCGCGATCTAATTTTCGTAGTGCGGCCAAATTTTGTTTGGTAATTTATTATGAGACTGTTAATTTTTTGTGACTAGAGACCCCCCACCGTGAGGGTCAAAAAATTTAAAATGCTTATAACTCGCGATCTAATTTTCGTAGCGCGGCCAAACTTGTTCAGTAATTTATTATGAGACAGTGTTAATTTTTGGTGACAGGAGACCCCACACGGTGAGAATCAAAAAATTTAAAATGCTCATAAGTCGCGATCTAATTTTCGTAGCGCGGCCAAAGTTTGTTTGGTAATTTATTATGAGACACTGTTAATTGTTGGTGACAGAAGACACCCCACGGTGAGGGTCGAAAAATTAAAAATGCTTATAACTCGCGATCTAATTTTGGCAGCTTGGCAAAATATTGTTTGGTAATTTATTATAAGACAGTGTTAATTTTTTTTGACAAGAGACCCCCCCCCCCCACGGTGAGGGTCGAAAAATTTTAAATGCTTATAACTCGCGATCTAATTTTTTTCGCGCGGCCAAATTTTGTTCGGTAATTTATTATGAGGCAGTGTTAATTTTTGGGGACATTAGAACCCCCACGGTGAGGGTCGAAAAATTTAAAATGCTTATAACTCACGATCTAATTTTCGCAGCGCGGCCAAATTTTGTTTAGTAATTTAATATGAGACTGTTAATTTTTGGTGACAGGAGACCCCCCACGGTGAGGGTCGAAAAATTTAAAATGATAATAACTCACGATCTAATTTTCGTAGCGCGGCAAAATTTTGTTTGGAAATGTAATATAAGACTGATAATTTTTGGTGACAGGAGACCCCCCCCCCACGGTGAGGGTCGAAAAATTTTAAATGCTTATAAATCGCTATCTAATTTTCGTAGCGCAGCCAAATTTTGTTTGGTAATTTAATATGAGACTGTTAATTTTTGGTGACAGGAGACCCCCCACGGTGAGTGTCGAAAAATTTAAAATGCTTATAACTCGCGATCTAATTTTTTTAGCGCTGTCAAATTTTGTTTGGTGATTTACTATGAGGCAGTGTTAATTTTTGGGGACATTAGAACCCCCACGGTGAGGGTCTAAAAATTTAAAATGCTTATAACTCGCGATCTAATTTTCGTAGCGCGGCCAAATTTTGTTTGAAATTTATTATGAGACAGTGTTAATTGTTGGTGACAGAAGACACCCCACGGTGAGGGTCGAAAAATTAAAAACGCTTATAACTCGCGATCTAATTTTTGTAGCGCGGCCAAATTTTGTTTGGTAATTTATTATGAGGCAGTGTTAATTTTTGGGGACATTAGACTCCCCACGGTGAGGGTCGAAAAATTTAAAATGCTTATAACTCACAATCTAATTTTCGTAGCGCAGCCAAATTTTGTTTGGTAATTTAATATGAGACAGTTAATTTTGGTGACCGGAGAACCCCAACGGTGAAGGTCGAAAAATTTAAAATGCTTATAACTCGCGATCTAATTTTCGTAGCGCGGCCAAAATTTGTTTGGTAATTTATTATGAGACAGTGTTAATTTTTGGGGACATTAGACCCCCCACGGTGAGGGTCGAAAAATTTAAAATGCTTGTAACTCGCGATCTAATTTTCGTAGGGCGGTCAAATTTTGTTTGGTAATTTATTATGAGGCAGTGTTAATTTTTGGGGACATTAGACCCTCGCCCCCCCACGGTGAGGGTCGAAAATTTTAAAATTCTTATAACTCGCTATCTAATTTTCGTAGTGCGGCCAAATTTTGTTTGGTAATTTATTATGAGACAGTGTTAATTGTTGGTGACAGAAGACACCCCACGGTGAGGGTCGAAAAATTAAAAATGCTTATAACTCGCGATCTAATTTTTGTAGCGTGGCCAAATTTTGTTTGGTAATTTATTATGAGACAGTGTTAATTTTTGGGGACATTAGACCCCCCCACGGTGAGGGTCGAAAAATTTAAAATGCTTATAACTCGCGATCTAATTTTCGTAGTGCGGCCAAATTTTGTTTGGTAATTTATTATGAGACTGTTAATTTTTTGTGACTAGAGACCCCCCACCGTGAGGGTCAAAAAATTTAAAATGCTTATAACTCGCGATCTAATTTTCGTAGCGCGGCCAAACTTGTTCAGTAATTTATTATGAGACAGTGTTAATTTTTGGTGACAGGAGACCCCACACGGTGAGAATCAAAAAATTTAAAATGCTCATAAGTCGCGATCTAATTTTCGTAGCGCGGCCAAAGTTTGTTTGGTAATTTATTATGAGACACTGTTAATTGTTGGTGACAGAAGACACCCCACGGTGAGGGTCGAAAAATTAAAAATGCTTATAACTCGCGATCTAATTTTGGTAGCTTGGCAAAATATTGTTTGGTAATTTATTATAAGACAGTGTTAATTTTTTTTGACAAGAGACCCCCCCCACGGTGAGGGTCGAAAAATTTTAAATGCTTATAACTCGCGATCTAATTTTTTTCGCGCGGCCAAATTTTGTTCGGTAATTTATTATGAGGCAGTGTTAATTTTTGGGGACATTAGAACCCCCACGGTGAGGGTCGAAAAATTTAAAATGCTTATAACTCACGATCTAATTTTCGCAGCGCGGCCAAATTTTGTTTAGTAATTTAATATGAGACTGTTAATTTTTGGTGACAGGAGACCCCCCACGGTGAGGGTCGAAAAATTTAAAATGATAATAACTCGCGATCTAATTTTCGTAGCGCGGCCAAATTTTGTTTGGTAATTTATTATGAGACAGTGTTAATTTTTGGGGACGTTAGACCCCCCACGGTGAGGGTCGAAAAATTTAAAAGGCTTATAACTCGCGATCTAATTTTCGTATCGCGGACAAATTTTGTTTGGTAATTTATTATGAGACAGTATTAATTTTTGGGGACATTAGACCCCCCACGGTGAGGGTCGAAAAATTTAAAATGCTTATAACTCGCGATCTAATTTTCGTAGGGCGGCCAAATTTTGTTTGGTAATTTATTATGAGACAGTGTTAATTTTTGGGGACATTAGTCCCCCCACGGTGAGGGTCGAAAAATTTAAAATGCTTATAACTCACGATCAAATTTTCGTAGGGCGGCCAAATTTTGTTTGGTAATTTATTATGAGACAGTGTTAATTTTTGGGGACATTAGGCCCCCCACGGTGAGGGTCGAAAAATTTAAAATGCTTATAACTCACGATCTAATTTTCCTAGCGCGGGCATATTTTGTTTGGTAATTTAATATGAGACTGTTAATTTTTGGTGACAGGAGACACCCCACGGTGAGGGTCGAAAAATTTAAAAGGCTTATAACTCGCGATCTAATTTTCGTATCTCGGCCAAATTTTGTTTGGTAAGTTATTATGAGACAGTGTTAATTTTTGGTGACAGGAGATCCCCCCCCCCACGGTGAGGGTCAAAAAATTTAAAATGCTTATAACTCGCGATCTAATTTTCGTAGCGCGGACAAATTTTGTTTGGTAATTTATAATGAGATATTGTTAATTTTTGGTGACAGGAGACCCCCACGGTGAGGGTCGAAAAATTTAAAATGCTTATAACTCGCGATCTAATTTTCGTAGCGCGGCCAAATTTTGTTTGGTAATTTATTATGAGACAGTGTTAATTTTTGGGGACATTAGACCCCCCACGGTGAGGGTCGAAAAATTTAAAATGCTTATAACTCGCGATCTAATTTTTGTAGGGCGGCCAAATTTTGTTTGGTAATTTATTTTGAGACAGTGTTAATTTTTGGGGACATTAGACCCCCCACGGTGAGGGTCGAAAAATTTAAAATGCTTATAACTCACGATCTAATTTTCGTAGCGCGGCCAAATTTTTTTTGGTAATTTAATATGAGACTGTTAATTTTTTGTGACTAGAGACCCCCCTACGGTGAGGGTCGAATAATTTAAAAGGCTTATAACTCGCGATCTAATTTTCGTAGCGCGGCCAAATTTTGTTTGGTAATTTATTATGAGACAGTGTTAATTTTTGGGGACATTAGACCCCCCCACGGTGAGGGTCGAAAAATTTAAAATGCATTTAACTCACGATCTAATTTTCCTAGCGCGGGCAAATTTTGTTTGGTAATTTAATATGAGACTGTTAATTTTTGGTGACAGGAGACCCCCCACGGTGAGGGTCGAAAAATTTAAAAGGCTTATAACTCGCGATCTAATTTTCGTATCTCGGCCAAATTTTGTTTGGTAAGTTATAATGAGACAGTGTTAATTTTTGGTGACAGGAGACCCCCCCCACGGTGAGGGTCAAAAAATTTAAAATGCTTATATCTCGCGATCTAATTTTCGTAGCGCGACCAAATTTTGTTTGGCAATTTATTATGCTATTGCATAGCTATTATCGCGAGCTTTGAGCGCGGCGACCGAATCTAGGAATTTCGTAACGAGAAAAAATCCTAACACTCCGGCTAACGACGTTTGAGTTTGGCAGACTTCGGTGCGGTATCCTTCGGTAGACTTCAGCAGACATTGACGCGGTATTTTTGCATAAGTTGATAAAAAATGCTATGCAATAGCTTTACCGCGGCTGTCCCCGAGTGCCACACATTTTTTTTTCTTAGGGACATGGGAACTACAACTTTACGAAAACCTTTTATTTTAACTATAATCAGTCCATTGTCATTAATATAATTTGATTCACACACATTGTCTTTTTCTTGCATCTCAATAATCTCTTTAACGTCAAGAAGAAAAGTAAGGGGTTTACAAAAATGAGAAATAGGGTTTCGGGACAACATGTCGGCTTCGACATTTGTAGATCCCTTTAAGTACTCTATTTTGTAATCGAACATACTTAACTTCAATGACCACCTAAATAATCGACCTCTTAAATGTTTGACATTTTTTAACCAAACAAGAGATGCATGATCAGTATGGATGGTAAATTATACACCGTGAAAGTAATGATAAAATTTATCTAAAGTATCAATGATAGCAAGACACTCTAGTTCGGTAATGAAATAACTTTTCTCATAACTTCTCAATCCTCTAGAAAAATAAGCAATTGGATGTAAAAAGATATTATGGTTGGGTTGTTTAAGAACTGCACCTACCGCTACCTGAGAAGCGTCAACAAACATGTGTAGGGGCAATTTTGGGTCATAAATCTTTAAAATTAGTTTAGCAATGAGGGCATCTTTTAATTTTTGAAAAGAGTTTTGACATTCAGTATTCCATTCCCAAATAGTATCTTTCTTAAGTAATTTATTTAGGGGGTGTGTAATTTCTGCATATTTGTCAATAAATTTATGATACACATTTATAGAACCAAGAAATCTTTGTAATTCTTTAGTATTAGTAGGAGGTTTTAATTTTTTAATTGTTTCTATATTAGTATTAGCTGGAGTTAAAGTTCCATTTTGGATTTCATACCCTAGAAAATTGATTTGTTTTTGAGCAAAAGTACATTTAGATCATTTTAATTTAATATTTTCTATTCGGTATAAATCAAAAATTTGGATGAGATGCTGTATATGTTCATCTATTGATTTAGAAAAAATAATTATATCATCAAAATAATAAAAAGCAAAGTCTATTTTATATTTTGTAAGAATTCTTCTAATTGCCCTGTTGAAAATTGGGGGGCCTACCTTTACACCAAAGGGGTGAACATTCCATTCCCAGATCCCACAATTAGTAGTAAAGGCTAACTTTTCGGAATCGGCTGGGTGAATAGGTATGTGCCAATAGCCTGAGGCTAAATCTAGTGTAGAGTAATATTGGGCACCACTTAATTTGTCTAAAATTTCATCTATTCGGGGCAAAGGTTCAGCGTCATTTTTCATAATAGAATTTAATTTTCGGTAATCAACACACATTCGGGTTTTTTTGCCTTCATCTCGTTTATTTACTAACGTAACTGGAGAAGAATATGGGCTATAACTTTCTTTAATTAACCCAGCAGCTAATAAGTATTGGATTTGCTGAGATATTTATTTTTCATCAGCAGTGGATGTACGATAAGGCCTCAAAGATATTGGTAGGTCAGATTTAAGATAAATACGCTGAGGTTCAATATTAATTCTCCCTACATCATATTTATTTTTTGCAAAAATATCTAAATAATCCCTTAAAAGTTCCCTTACATTTTTATTTTGAATAGCTCTCAGACTCCCCAATAGATTATAATCATCATTATTAGTTCGCGGCAAGGATTGAGGAGTTATGGTATTTCCATAATCGGGTTGCACAGTAGTATCATTTTTTATAATATCAAAATGAAGCAATTCTAAGTTATCACTGGATATGTTGACATATTGGTTTAACGAAATATTGTCTTGTAACACCTATCTTTTTGCACAATCAATTTTCAATTTAAATTTGGCACAATCAGGTAAACCTAAAATAGCATAGTCCAAATCAAGCTTACTTACTAAAAAATTAACATATCTCTTTATATTATTAAATTTAATGCACAATCGACAAGATTTATTAATTGTAAGAGTTCCCTGTGCCTGTCTAATAGTAATAGGGGTAACATTATATAAATTACCATTTAAATATCGAACAAATTTGAGGGGTAAAATTGAGACAGTTGATCCACTGTCAACCACACAATACACTTTGTTATTGCCCACATATCCAGGGATGATTAATTGTCAAATATTATTAGTAGGGGGTGGTTGAATATGAGCAGGAGTTTGAGCTTGAAAGGAATTTGTGTTAAATATACAACTCCTCTCCCAATGATTTGCATTTTCTATGCCTCTGTTTAAACATATTCTGCACGGACGACTAGGGTAGTTGTTTTGATAATGAGTGGCAGGCATTCTAGGAGTGAAAAACCTAGGATTAAAATTTTGGGATGGATTCTTTGGAGTAGGTCGTGTCCAATGTCTGGGCTGAGGATTGGGATTGTGCATAGATCTATTTTGTTGAAAATTTCTATTGCTGTTATTAGAGGTATGAGTTGGAATCGCTGCTAATTGTTTAGCAATGCGAAACCATTCACGAGTATTGGAAGGAGGGTTAACCATCAAACAATTTTGATACTCCGGCTGAAGTCCATCAGTTAATCCCTGTATAATTAAATTTTCCCCAAGCTGAAGTTGCCTTCCAATCTCAACTTTCTTTCTAAAATAAGAATCCAAATCACTTAGATCATTTAACTTTAAGGAAGTAAATTCAGAAAATTTTGGAACTCTAACCTGAATGAATTTTTCAGTTAAAATCTCGACAATTTCCTCATAAGTAGCACAATCCAAACAATCATTTATATAAGCTTTTAGCGCTTCCCCCTTTAAATATTTTGAAATATTTTGGTGTTTCCACTCATTATCTTTTTTTTCTACAAAACATTCTCGATCAAAATGTTTAAACCATTTAAAAATATCCATGCCCGACCCAAAGTCAAAAGGTACAAGATCAAGTTTATTTTCTGACATTTTTTCCTCCTTTACTAATCCGGATCTTAATACATGAAAGAAGGATAATTCATATGGAAAATATTTAAATGCTATACTTCAATTATTAAAATTCAATTACTATACTTCAAATACTTCAATAAATAACAACAAAAATAATAAATAATAAATAAACCAATTCTGTTTGAATTCATGTGAAATAAATAAATAATAAATAAATAAGTAATAAAATAATAAAATAATAAATATCGGTTTTCCATACATGGGAAATAACAAATAATTTTAAGAACAAAAATACTTTTCTTTACGTATGGAAAATAAATTTAGCAACAGAGTATTTTTTAAGAACAAAATAATCCATCTTTCGATTTAAAAAACACCTTTAAAACTAAATAAAATTTCTATGAGCAGAAAATTTCAATTAATTATAAATTAAGAACAAATTTATTTTTTTAATATCTGTAATAAAAGAGAAAGAAAAAGTCAAGAATTTAAACAAAGAAATCTCTATAAATAAAAGGAATTCCGAGGATAATTAATTAATTAATTAATTGAGGCACAGGGGAAAGCAAATCTTGGCAATGCGCCAACTCGGTCCAGAGGAAGCAAATCTTGGCAATGCGCCAACTCGGTCCAGAGGTATAAAAGCAAGATAGAAAAAAACGCGCAGGTCTGTGCATTCAAGTACAACCACCCATATGTATATGCTGAAAGTTTGTTCTGACGCTCACCCGACGCACGTGGAGTGCCGATGGTCCGGGAAGCGTACCATACACATAAATTATTAAATAAACCTTCAAATTAAGCCCGGCGAAGCGGGCTGGGTATGCTAGTTATTATTAAAATTTCTTAATCAATAAACAAATAAAATAATAAATAAGAACTTACAGACACCTCGATATGGCCTTGTTCAAATACCTAAAATTTATTAAAATAAACAAAAATAAAGCACTTCGTAGATACGACTCACAGGTGCAAATTTCAATTAGTCTATATTACCGATGGAATCAATCGTAGTTTTGCAATCATGCTGCAGGTGTTCATTTATTATGAAATGAAAGTTTATCAAAATACAGTAATAAATAAATAAAAGCAAATGATGTTGAAATTTATCGTGCAGGTGTTCTTTATCTGTAATAATCAGTAGATAATTTCGTAGATGTTACTTATGAAAAAAAAATATTGTGAGACATATTTCACAAACAAAGAATTTCCCTCCTGTAGGTGCCAATAATGATCACAAATAAAATTTCACAACATATTTCCTATGATTTTTTTTTCCTCAGGATTCTTCCTTATCATTAAGCTCTGATGAAGATCGTATTAAAGATTCCTATTTATCTGGGATCTTTTTTTTTCTCTTTCGACAGCATTCCTTGCAACACCAGTGGCATTACTTTGTAGATTTAGATGCGTCTCAGAACAAAACCATCATAACAGATGTTTCTCCGAGGAATCGTTCATCGAACATGGCAAACACAAACAGCGTTGTGAAGCAGTTCTCATACAAAGGTTCATTTTGTAGTTGATGAGCTCGTTAATTCTTATTCAAAAATCGAACGCCGGTTCATCTCCATCCTGTCGGCTTTCGATTTTTGAATAAGAATGGATTTGAAATCCATTGGGGTTTCCCCGCGTAGGTTCGGATCCTACCGGCATTCAGTGTAATAATAATTCGACGAAGGCTATGTTCCGTCAACTCCTAAAAATGTTACTTCTAAGAATCAGCAGCAGCACGAGCAGAGTAGTCGCTCCGGCAGTTGGCAAGCATTGGAAGAGTTGCATTGGGGTATTTCCCCATTATAAAAACAAAATCCATGAGTCTTTCAATTCCTGTATTTATTAACTCATAAACTACGTAAGTTCTTCCCCACATTCACCTTGGCCTGATCATCAAATATTCCAAAACTTCGTGATTAAGCTGCATTCCAAGATATTAGAATTTTTCGGGGAAAAAGAAACAGCATCCTAATATTTTAAAAATCAATCGCATTCTGCCCTCTGAGAAAACCAAATGAGAAATCTACATTTTCACGACAAACTAGCGCCCTCCTACTCCGCGTCAATCATTTTAAAAAACCAATTAGGATGAACTCGAGCCTCAAACAGACAAAAATGATCAATTCTAATTGGTCGTAGCAGGCGGTCCTTGGCAAGAACTATTTTTTTTTCCTCGGAAGAACAAGCCCTTTAGCAACGCGTAGTAACACCTGTCAGGCGATGTTAAAAATAAAAAAAATAAATTAAAATCCCAGGAATATTCCAGAAAGTGAAAAGCTTACGAAATACCTCCCGCCTTTTTGAGAAGCAAGAAATAATTTATTAATAACTAAAGTAAGAAAAAGAATTTTAGCTGTTACAAGTTACGAAACTAAGATTGAAATATGTTCCACAAATTTAGAATTGAAGCTAAGAGAGAACAAAAAAAAATGGCGAACACACACACACACACATATATATATATATGTCTTGCAACTATTCAAAAACTTTTTAACCTTTTGCAACTAAATTTTTGTTTAGTATACAGTACATTGTTGTCCGTTTGTGTGCATTTTTAGTAATTTTTTCTACATTATTTAAATTGTTATTTTGAATGTCTACCTAACCCCCCTCTCCTCTATGTAATTAAATTACAAAATTTTTCGCTAATTTTTTGAGCCGTAAAAACGTTATAATAACCAATAAAGAAATTATATAGTTTGCACAAGAACTATTTTTCTTAGAAAAACTAATAAATGAAACGACAAGAAAAAAAAATGTATTATTACGAATGCTTCTAACAAAAATATCAATACATTTTCGCAAATTTTTCATTTTAAAATATGTATGGATGCAAAATCAATCCAGGCTGCATACGAATTGGAGGGATATTTAAGATTATTATCATCGGCCCCGTCCAACAAGAATGGATAAGCAAGTGAAACACTAAGCAGAGATTCTACAGTATTATCAAATTCAAATAAAATCAGTATGAATGGAAACTTACAACAAATTCTAAGAAGATTATTTTATCTATAAAAAATGTAATATGTTGGACAAAAATATTGGAAAATGTGATTTCTTTTAATAATTTTATATCAGATCATATGTAAGTGACTTATAATTTTAACATAGCTGAAAATGTACTTATTATTACAGTAATATTAATAATAAATAAAATAAAATAAAATAAGAAAATTGTAATTTAACAAATTACAACCACTATTTAGAAAATGCACTAAAATTTGGAGACTAAAATTTTAAAGATTTGTAAATAAAGCTTATATTTAAATTAATACTGATATTAATAATCATCATTTTTGGGATGATCATAACGAATCCTATGTTACATACGCCATGCATGGAACATTAATATTTCCATACCAATGATAAAAAAAACAGTAGTTTATAGATATACAGCTTTAACTGCTTAAAATGTGCATTTTTATTGGGTGGAGTTAATCGGACCCCGAACGCCTCATATTACGTGCGACATGAATTAAAACATGAATAAATCATCCCTGAATAATGAACCCTGAAACCATCATGAACATATATTAAATGAAATTTCAGTGTTAAATTTTCGGATATGCATATTAAACTTCTAAACATCGCACATTTTTAATTTCTGCACCATTGCGTAGAGAAAAAATTACAATTTTAAATGAATTTTGTTTTCAAATTGCTATTTTTAAAAAGTTTTTATTATTTTTTTTGTCATCGTAGCAACAGAAGTATTCCTTTTTGTACATTAAACACCGATCAATCAGAAAACAGATAAAATAAAAAAAAAAACCAGAAATATTAAATTTTTGGACATTAAACTTGGACCAATTGGAAAACGAATAAAATAAAATAAGTTGCGGAGTTTAACTAATAAAAAAATTCATATATACTTCAGATTTCCCAGTTCCTTACCCAGGACAACCACTATTTTCCAAATCGTTAAAAACAATCTCTAAGATATTTAAAGAAATACGCCATGGCATTTACAATTTTTTTTGTGCATTACTTATATAAACAAGATAATATGTGCCAAAAATCACAAAAATTAGTAAAACAAATTATATAATGAAACAAAAGACTTTAAAAAGTAAACTGAGGTACTGATCAATAGATCAGATTTTCTTTGTTTGTCCAAAAACGAAAAATATTGCAAATTCTAGAGTTGAAAACATATAAATCTTAATAACATTAACTTTATTTTATTTTACTATATAAAATATCCCTATTAATTAAAAGAAAACATAAAAAATATTTTATGATATTTTAATTAAACTTAACACGTAGAAATAACAAATGAAATATCCAAGTACATTGTTATTTTAAATAAAGTATGACTTATTTTTATGTGGCATATTAGAACCATTTTACATAGCTTATAAAAGTTTATTAACATTGGAAAATTCAAATTAATTCTTTATACCTTAATTAAATTTCAACAGAAAGGACTTTAATAACATAATTGCTCTCAGTGGAATTTATTTCATAAAGGCATATAAAACTGAAATGCGTTAATATGATTATTAATGTAATAATTTTCTTATAAATCACAATTTAATGGTATCTTCAGCGTACAATTTAATCTCTTAAATAGGTAAATGATCATACACTGCAATTTGCCATTATATATTTCTGGAAATAAGAGTACAGCATTGAAAAATCTTTTTTGGAATAAAAGATTTCTAGAAATATATAAAATGACTTTCTATTTAACTTTCTTTAAAAGGTAACATTTTTCATAATTTTATATTTTATTCAAATAGCGTAAATAACGAATGTTTTTCATTATAAATGTAATAGTTATCTTTTATATAAAATTTTACTTACAGTAGTTTACAAATTTCAACTTTTTTTATACCCCGAAAGAAATGCATGTAAATGTATTGGTCTACCTTTCTTAAACTTAAAAGTGTCAGCAGAAATATTCTATCACGTCATATTTATTTTTTTTCTGCAGTCAATTGTTTTTCTTAGCTACCCAACGTGGTGACGATAGTTTAATGTTCATTCATTCGCTTCAAACAACAAATGTTTTGTTTTGGATTAAATTAAAATGTCGAATAGAAAGTGTAAACAAAGTTCTGATCGTTTTTGCTATGGGTATAGACAGCTTATATTAAAAGAAATAAAGACCCATTGTAGATTCGTTAAAAAGCGCATATCTTCATTATTTTGGATTTTCTGTTGCAAACCAAGATAAAAAGTGGGTGCCTAATGTGTTTTGCGAAAGCTGAGAATCGTTTTACTCTAGTAAATAATGGTACATAATACAAAAAATAAGGCGAGTATTATATATACCGAAGTTTCATCTGTTACTAAGCCCATTTTACACTCGAAAGAGCTACCACGTCCAGATTGTTCCGGTAGTTCGAGTGTAAATATACTAGGAGATGGCAATGAAAGTGATGTTGAATTCAAATGGAATTCTAGTGATTCTAAAGAGTTCTCTCTTCAAAAAAAACCTCGACATTTATTTAACCGTCTACAACAATGGAACTTATTAAAACCAAACACAAAAGTTACCTTGTCTAGAAACAGAAGCAAGGTTTACTCAGAATTTTTCAAAAAGAAGGTGAATATTATTATTAAACTAATATCTCGGGACTTTTTGAAGCAATGAATCAAACCTATGATAAAACACAGTGGCGCATATTTATAGACTCTTCCAAATATCATCTAAAAGCTGTTTTATTATATAATGGAAATAAGAAACCGTCTATACAAATAGGACACGCAGCGAATTGTAAAGAGAGCTATGAAACGATGTGTTCTTTAATTAATTTAATAAAATATACCCCTTTACACATCAAATTGGGATTCATGGAAAACTTTATGAAGGCGCTTGACAAAAAAAAAGTGATGCTTTCCGGTATTTACAAAAAATTATTTCCAGGCATTACAGAGGTAAAACTGAAGGAACGAACATTTGTTGGCCCACAGAACTGCAAAATTATGAAAGATTCTCAGTTTGAAAGTATTTTATCTGTTAGTGAAAAATCTGCTTGAAAGTCATTCAAAATGCTTGTGGAAGAATTTTTGTGAAATAAAAAAGTGAAAATTACAAAACAATTTGCCGATTTATTAAAAATTTTTCAACAGATGGAAGTAAACATGTAATTAAAGATTCATTTCCTGCATTCGCATCTGAATTTTATCCCTGAAAACTTAGGAAATATGAGTGACGAACATGGGGACCGTTTTTACCAAGATTTAAAGGTTTTTGAAGAACGAAATCAGGGATTTAAGGATGAAAACATGCTAGGGAATTACTGTTGGCCCATTATAAGAGAAACTGATCCAAATAACTATAAAAAGAAGGCAAAAATTAGCCATTTTTGATTTTTTAAATATTAATACCAAAATTATGTAATACAAGTAAATAAATAAATATTTCTTAACCAGAAGTGACAGAATTTTTTTATTATTTTTTCTGGATAACTCTATCTAATTAAACAATAAATTAACAACTTTCATCTGGGGTATAAGAACCGTGTAAACTAGTGTTATTTATATAAAAGTTTAATTATTTGTATGAATTGTAATACATTGCATCTATTATATTTTGATTTATTTTTCATGACAAATAATATTCATAAAATTAATTCCCGGAATAGTTGCAGAAAAATTCAATCTTTCACATTCGTTAAATTGTATATGTTAAATATTAGAAAATATGAACTCATATTAGTATTTAAAAACTTTTATAAAAATTTATGAGTTTTATTGTTAATTAAAAAAAAATCTAATTTTCTTCCTTTTTTATAGTAAATGCATTCTTACTATGTAAAAAATATATAATATGATATAATACAAGGAATCACTCACTGCTTAAAATTTTAATATTTGCATATATAAGTTAATCCAGACACATTATAAGGTACAAAAACAATATTTTTCTCAAATCGCATTTCAATAGGACTAAAGGTATAGGAAATTAATTTTTTTAAATAACCTCCCCGTCCCACACCGGAAGCGACGCAGCTTTACTGCTTTTTTTCTTAAAACATAAATTTTGATGTCGGTGGATACGATTTCTAAAAAAAAAAGAATATTGCCCAGTTAAACTGATGGCATTCAGCTCACAGGCTACACATACTAATTGTACATTACAGCCTTATATTTTCAAATGTTAATTCCGTTCGAAAAAAAATTAAGAAGGAGAAACAACTCTCCCCTTTCCTAGATTTTGTACTTAATCATTCAACCTCCTAAACGATCAAGTACATGCTTTATCATATAAAAAATCTATATCCAAAATTCAGAGCAAATCGGATAATTCGTAATAAAAACCCATTTAGCATTTATATAATTTAAGAGGAGTTATCCCCCTCTTTTATACTTAACCATTAGACTTCCAAAACTATTGAGACATTTCAACGAAATCTGACAATCCTGCTTGAAAAACTCATTTATATAAATTATGGGAAGGGGGGACATTAGAATCCCCGTTCCCCTTGTATATACTTATTAAATGAACACCTAATAACATTCACGGAATTCCCGCATCAGAATGATCCTATATCTAAATTTTGAACGAAAACTGTTAATCCTGCATGAAAAATCCATTTATATCAATTAAGGAGAGGGACATGAGCCCCCGTTCCCCCTTTTATACATATCGAATGAATTCCAAAAAATAATCAGGGAAGCGTCTTATCAGGATACACCTATATACAAAATTTCAAGTGAATCGGGTATTTTTATCATGAGTTATCACGTTACGTACGAGCGTACGCGCGCACGAAAGTACATACATACAGAACGGATGGGTACATAAGCTCTTAGGCTATGATAGCCTGTGAGCTAAAAAAACTAATCCACCATCATTAGTAAAATTTTAATCCACTTTCTCAATATTTGGTTGACTTGTGATTACACGAAAGTATATATATATATCTATGTATTCGATTACAGCCAATTTTAAATTGCTATTTGTAATGAAAATTGTATCAGAATCTTAAATGTTCTGCAAAATCTGTCAAAAATTCAAACTTTCAATTTTTATTTAAATTATTTTCATCATAAGCTACACGTAAAAAAAGCTAAGTGAAAAAAATTATTTGTTTTGTTTCAGAAAAAACTGCCATGAGTTTTCTTGATCACCATGAAGGACACTTTTTTAGGGATCTCGTGAACCAGGTACCATCTGCTGCCTAGAAAAGTTTTATAAATTTATATATAGATTTTGGTTTTTTACTGTGCACGATGGAATATTTTTTTAATATACTGGAAAATGTTTTTTGACTACGATAAAAGATATATATGTAATAATAATTCGACGAAGGCTATGTTCCGTAAACTTCCAAGAATGTTACTTCTAAGAAACAGCAGCAGCACGAGCAGAGTAGTCGCTCCGGCAGTTGGCAAGCAGTGGAAGAGTTGCAATGGGGAATTTCCCCATTATAAAAACAAAATCCATGAGTCTTTCAATTCCTTTATTTATTAACTCATAAACTACGTAAGTTCTTCCCCACATTCACCTTGGCCTGATCATCAAATATTCCAAAACTTCGTGATTAAGCTGCATTCCAAGATATTAGAATTTTTCGGGGAAAAAGAAACAGCATCCTAATATTTTAAAAGTCAATCGCATTCTCGGAAAAAATGACATGGCTTCCGAGTAGTTTAAAGGAGAGATGCATTCTAACCTCCTAAAAGACCAAATGAAAAAATCATTTTCACGACAAAACTAGCGCCCTCCTACTCCGCGTCAATTATTTTAAAAAACCAATTAGGATGAACTCGAGCCTCAAACGGACAAAAATGATTAATTCTAATTGGTCGTAGCAGGCGGTCCTTTGCAAGAACTATATTTTTTCCTCGGAAGAACAAACCCTTTAGCTACGCGTAGTAACACCTGTCACGCGATGTTAAAAATAAAAAATAAAATTAAAATCCCAGGAATATTCCAGAAAGTAAAAAACTTACGAAATACCTCCCGCCTTTTTGAGAAGCAAGAAATAATTTATTAATAACTAAAGTAAGAAAAAGAATTTTAGCTGTTACAATTTACGAAACTAAGATTGAAATATGTTCCACAAATTTAGAATTGAAGCTAAGAGAGAACAAAAAAAAAATGGCGAAATTTTTTTTTTATTTTATTACAAATCCCCCCTCCCAGAAAGACGGGTGAAAAAGTAGGTCTGAGACCTGCAATTTCACAGAAAGGGAGATGATGCAGACTTAGCTCACGAAGTTGTTTATATAAGTAATAATAATTAGATACTAAATAATAAAAATTTAAATTAATTTCTCTTTTTTATATAAATATAGAATTCAAATTTAAGAACACCAAGGTGATTAGTGGAATAACTTTAAATTTAAATACAATAAAATAGGCATCAGTACAAATACAAGATATAATCTTGTTTAAAGTACACATCATAAAGCAATTACCCATAATAATAACATAAAAATGAAACATAAAAATGAAACATAAAAATGAAAAACAATAACGTTGAATTCTTTTTTAACAATGTCAAATCTAGAAATGAAGGAGTTTAATAGAACTTTCTTGAAATCAATGTTGAAAGTTTGTTTCAAAAATCCATTTAAGAGTCATATTTGGAGTGGTATCGTCGATTGCCTCTTTTCAAGGAGGTCTAATTATATCGTTATTAATTGTCCAAATTCAATATAGTAAGACATTTTATAATATAGTAATAATAAACTTTAACAATGTAAATAATAAACAATATAAGTAAGAAACATAATAAGGAAAAATACCAATAATAATAAATATCATAAGTATAAGTAAATCTCATAATGGGTATAAGTAAATCTCTTAATAAGTAATAATAAATATCACAAAAGACATTCTTTAAATACTTAATCTCGTTTATCTCATCTCAGGCATTTGGGATGAAATATAGAGAGAAGTGGAATAGAATAAAGAATATAAGCAATTATTTAATCATTTACTTAATCTGGTAATTCGAGTACAGGATTAAGTAGAAAAATGTACAAAAAAAATTAAAATATAATATGATAAATTAAAATAAAATAAAGATAAATAAAAATTTTGTTCATGTTTAAGAATGCACGTGACCTTCAAACTACTAATAAATAATAAAAATAAAAGACAAGATTATTAATGTCAATTCATGTCAAATAATTACGCAATAAATATTCTCTCGGTGTGATAAAACATTGCAAGATGCAAGTAGGAAAGAGAAAAAGAAACAAAATTATATTATAATTGACATGTACTTGGACTGGAATGCAGAAGCAAAGAAAGAGAGAAAGAAAAAAAATAAAATAAAGTGATAAAAATTTTGTTACTTGGCAAATAATTAATTTATTAATTGATAGATTAAATTTAATATTACAAATAGGTTCAGTTGAAAAATATATATTTTTAAATATTTATTTGTTATTATATTATTCTAAGTAGGGTAATTCCGTACAGAAAAAGAAATTTCCACTTTGTACGTCTACGCCGGCATAAACAAACAAATATAAAAATTTCCAGACAAGTGACACTCTCGCTGCAGTCAAGAGATATCATTGCCATTCTGTAAGAATTACAAGATAATATCTGAATTAAAATATGGAAAGAAATTTACTGTTTAAGAGAAAAAAAAATTATAAAATGATAAACTAGAGATATAGTCTAAGCTACAGTTTTTACTTGAGTTTGTTGTTGTTGATTAGGGGGTTGTTGCTCATGACTAAATTTAGATTTATCAGGGGAATAATAAGGCCTTAATTTAGATACATGTACTGTTTCTGAACTTTTGAACTGGTTTTGCCTATCAATTTCAAAATTTACTTCGGATAATTTGTTAAGAATTTTATAAGGGCCACTAAATACTTGTGATAACTTTCTAGTATTAGGGTACTGAAATTCTTCATAGATAACTAGATCTCCTATTTTAAATTTTGGTTCGATATAATCTTTATCATAATATCTTTTATTTTTTAAATGAAATTCATCAGTTCTTGCTTTAGCAATTTTAAGTGCTTCATGAACAGGGGGATAATAATTTTGTTGTAAGGGGGAGTCATAGGGTAATTGGCCAAAAAGCAAGTAAGCAGGTGGAAATTTAGTAATAGAATGGGGTGTATTATTATATTCATTAATTACCTCAGTTAAAAGCTTAGTCCAGGGAATTTTAGAGGTAGTGGAGTTTACTTTACATTTTAATCTAGTTACTATTGTCTGATTTACTCTTTCACATTTCCCATTCGCTTGTGGATAATGGGCAGTGGTCAAACGTTGTTTAATATTATGATTTCGCAGGAATTTTTTGAATCTTGAAGAAGTAAAAGCAGCATTCCTGTCACTAAGTATTTTTTGGGGGGACTGTACACTTGAAATCTTACTAAAACAGAATAATTGTTGAGGGATTTTGATATTAAAGATTTGTTTCAGACAATTTGTATAAGTTTCTGTAGTGACACTTTTGGAAGGAAATGCCCAAACATATCTTGTGGCATGGTCTATTATAATATGGAGATATTTTTTGTAGAATTATAATAATTGAACCCTCCTACAGTATCAACAGACAGACAGTCAAAAGGTTGATCTGTAGTGGGCATAGCTTGTAATAAGCCAAATTTTTTCTGTCTAGGTTTTTTATTTTTCTGGCAAATATCGCAGTATTTAACAAAGTTAGTAATGTCTTGAGCCATATCTGGCCAATAATAGTTAGGAGAAATTAAATTTTGCATTTTTTGAACACCAGGGTGACTAAACTTTTCATGAGCAACACTAAGCAATTTTTTTCTTAGGGACATGGGAACTACCACTTTACGAAAACCTTTTCTTTTAACTATAATCAGTTCATTGTCATTAATATAATTTGATCCAGACACATTTTCTTTTTCTTGCATCTCAATAATCTCTTTAACGTCAAGAAGAAAAGTAAGGGGTTTACTAAAATGAGAAATAGGGTTTCGGGACAACATGTCGGCTTCGACATTTGTAGATCCCTTTAAGTACTCTATTTTGTAATCGAACATACTTAACTTCAATGACCACCTAAATAATCGACCTCTTAAATATTTGACATTTTTTAACCAAACAAGAGATGCATGATCAGTATGGATGGTAAATTGTACACCGTGAAAGTAATGATAAAATTTATCTAAAGTATCAATGATAGCAAGACACTCTAGTTCGGTAATGAAATAATTTTTCTCATAACTTCTCAATCCTCTAGAAAAATAAGCAATTGGATGTAAAAAGTTATTATGGTCGGGTTGTTTAAGAATTGCACCTACCGCCACCTGAG
Organism: Maratus speculifer; assembly: GCA_964019185.1. Classification (NCBI taxonomy): domain Eukaryota; kingdom Metazoa; phylum Arthropoda; class Arachnida; order Araneae; family Salticidae; genus Maratus; species Maratus speculifer. Next base: position 422,031,669 of record OZ025290.1, on the reverse strand, counting down.
AAGCGTCAACAAACATGTGTAGGGGTAATTTTGGGTCATAAATCTTTAAAATTGGTTTAGCAATGAGGGCATCTTTTAATTTTTGAGAAGAGTTTTGACATTCAGTATTCCATTCCCAAACAGTATCTTTCTTAAGTAATTTATTTAGGGGGTGTCTAATTTCAGCATATTTGTCAATAAATTTATGATACACATTTATAGAACCAAGAAATCTTTGTAATTATTTTGTATTAGTAGGAGGTTTTAATTTTTTAATTGATTCTATATTAGTATTAGCTGGAGTTAAAGTTCCATTTTGGATTTCATACCCTAGAAAATTTATTTGTTTTTGAGCAAAAGTACATTTAGGTAATTTTAATTTAATATTTTCTATTCGGCATAAATCAAAAATTTGGATGAGATGCTGTATATGTTCATCTATTGATTTAGAAAAAATAATTATATCATCAAAATAATAACAAGCAAAGTCTATTTTATATTTTGTAAGAATTCTTCTAATTGTCCTGTTGGAAATTGGGGGGTCTACCTTTACACCAAAGGGGAGAACATTCCATTCCCAGAGCCCACAATTAGTAGTAAAGGCTAACTTTTCGGAATCGGCTGGGTGAATAGGTATGTGCCAATAGCCTGAGGCTAAATCTAGTGTAGAGAAATATTGGGCACCACTTATTTTCTCTAAAATTTCATCTATTCGGGGCAAAGGTTCAGCGTCATTTTTCATAATAGAATTTAATTTTCGGTAATCAACACACATTCGGGTTTTTTTTGCCTTCATCTCGTTTATTTACTAACGTAACTGGAGAAGAATATGGACTATAACTTTCTTTTATTAACCCAGCAGCTAATAAGGATTGGATTTGCTGAGATATTTCTTTTTCATCAGCATTGGATGTACGATAAGGCCTCAAAGATATTGGTAGGTCTGATTTAAGATAAATACGCTGAGGTTCAATATTAATTCTCCCTACATCATATTTATTTTTTGCAAAAATATCTAAATAATCCCTTAAAAGTTCCCTTACATTTTTATTTTGAATAACACTCAGACTCCCCAATAGATTATAATCATCATTATTAGTTCGCGGCAAGGATTGAGGAGTTATGGTATTTCCACAATCGGGTTGCACAGTAGTATCATTTTTTATAATATCAAAATGAAGCAATTCTAAGTTATCACTGGATATGTTGACATATTGGTTTAACGAAATATTGTCTTGTAACACCTGGCTTTTTGCACAATCAATTTTCAATTTAAATTTGGCACAATCAGGTAAACCTAAAATAGCATAGTCCAAATCAAGCTTACTTACTAAAAAATTTGCATATATCTTTATATTACCAAATTTAATACATAATCGACAAGATTTATTAATTGTAAGAGTTCCTTGTGCATGTCTAATAGTAATAGGGGTAACATTATGCAAATTACCATTTAAATATCGAACAAATTTGAGGGGTAAAATTGAAACAGTTGATCCACTGTCAACCACACAATACACTTTGTTATTGTCCACATTTCCAGGGATGATTAATTGTCAAATATTATTAGTAGGAGGTGGTTGAATATGAGCAGGAGTTTGAGATTGATAGGAATTTGTGTTAAATATACAACTCCTCTCCCAATGATATGCATTTTCTATGCCTCTGTTTAAACATATTCTGCATGGACGACTAGGGTAGTTGTTTTGATAATGAGTTGCAGGCATTCTAGGAGTGAAAAACCTAGGATAAAATTTTGGAATGGATTGTTTTGAGTAGGTCGAGTTCAATGTCTGGGCTGAGGATTGGGATTGTGCATATGTCTAGTTTGTTGAAAATTTCTATTGCTGTTATTAGAGGTATGATTTGGAACCGCTGCTAATTTTTTAGCAATGCGAAACCATGCACGAGTATTGGAAGGAGGGTTAACCATCAAACAATTTTGATACTCCGGCTGAAGTCCATCAGTTAATCCCTGTATAATTAAATTTTCCCCAAGCTGAAGTTGCCTTCCAATTTCAACTTTCTTTCTAAAATAAGAATCCAAATCACTTATATCATTCAACTTTAAGGAGGTAAACTCAGAAAATTTTGGAACTCTAACCTTAATGAATTTTTCAGTTAAAATCTCGACAATTTCCTCATAAGTAGCACAATCCAAACAATCATTTATATAAGCTTTTAGCGCTTCCCCCTTTAAATATTTTGAAAGATTTTGTTTTTTCCACTCATTATCTTTTTTTTCTCCAGAACATTCATTATCAAAGTGTTTAAACCACTTAAAAATGTCCATGCCTGACTCAAAAGGGACAATATAAAGTTTATTTTCTGACATTTTTTCTTCTTTTACTAATCCTGACCTTAATAACATGAAAGAAGGATAATTCATATGGAAAATATTTAAATGCTATACTTCAATTATTAAAATTCAATTACTATACTTCAAATACTTCAATAAATAACAATAAAAATAATAAAAAATAAATAAATCAATTCTGTTTGAATTCATGTGAAATAAATAAATAATAAATAAATAAGTAATAAATAAATAAAATAATAAATAACGGTTTTCCATACATGGGAAATAACAAATAATTTTAAGAACAAAATTACTTTTCTTTACGTATTGAAAATAAATTTAGCAATAGAGAATTTTTTAAGAACAAAATAATCCATCTTTCGATTTAAAAAAAACCTTTAAAACTAAATAAAATTTCTATAGCAGAAAATTTCAATTAATTATAAATTAAGAACAAATTTATTTTTTAATATCTGTAATAAAAGAGAAAGAAAAAGTCAAGAATTTAAACAAAGAAATTATTATTAAAATTTCTTAATCAATAAACAAATAAAATAATAAATAATAACTTACAGACACCTCGATGTGGCCTTGTTCAAATACCTAAAATTTATTAAAATAAACAAAAATAAAGCACTTCGTAGATACGACTCACAGGTTCAAATTTCAATTAGCTTATATTACCGATGGTATCAACCGTGGTTTCGCAATCGTGATGAAGTGTTCATTTATTATGAAATGAAAATTTATCATAATATTTCTGCCTTTTTACCTAGAAAATACAGTAATAAATAAATAAAAGTAAATGATGTTGAAATTTGTCGTGCAGGTGTTGTTTAGATTACATAATCAGCATACGTTTTTCATCGCTGTCAAGAAAAAAAAAATACTGCAGGCATATCTCACACTTAAAAATTTGCAGATGCTAGATAGAATCACACAAAACTTCATAAGACGATCCGTTTCCCAGCTGAAGGGTTTGTCATTTATGCACATGAAGAATCGGCGTATTCGGCGAAAATGGCGCGTGCAGTTCTCTTGATGTAGTTGGAACGGGAAGTGTAAGACAAACACATTTCTTCCTAGAACATGGCGAGCACACACTCATCGCTGTAGGTTTCTCTGACAGGAACAGTCTGCAGTTGGCAAACCATAGTAGTTTAATATTTTCCTAGAGATGCACGCCGGCTCATAAATCCTACCGGCTTTCAGTGTAATAATAATTCGACGAAGGCTATGTTCCGTAAACTTCCAAGAATGTTACTTCTAAGAATCAGCAGCAGCACGAGCAGAGTAGTCGCTCCGGCAGTTGGCAAGCAGTGGAAGATTTGCATTGGGGAATTTCCCCATTATAAAAACAAAATCCATGAGTCTTTCAATTCCTTTATTTATTAACTCATAAACTACGTAAGTTCTTCCCCACATTCACCTTGGCCTGATCATCAAATATTCCAAAACTTCGTGATTAAGCTGCATTCCAAGATATTAGAATTTTTCGGGGAAAAAGAAACAGCATCCTAATATTTTAAAAGTCAATCGCATTCTCGGAAAAAATGACATGGCTTCCGAGTAGTTTAAAGGAGAGATGCATTCTAACCTCCTAAAAGACCAAATGAAAAAATCATTTTCACGACAAAACTAGCGCCCTCCTACTCCGCGTCAATCATTTAAAAAAACCAATTAGGATGAACTCGAGCCTCAAACGGACAAAAATGATCAATTCTAATTGGTCGTAGCAGGCGGTCCTTGGCAAGAACTATATTTTTTCCTCGGAAGAACAAACCCTTTAGCTACGCGTAGTAACACCTGTCACGCGATGTTAAAAATAAAAAATAAAATTAAAATCCCAGGAATATTCCAGAAAGTAAAAAACTTACGAAATACCTCCCGCCTTTTTGAGAAGCAAGAAATAATTTATTAATAACTAAAGTAAGAAAAAGAATTTTAGCTGTTACAAGTTACGAATCTAAGATTGAAATATGTTCCACAAATTTAGAATTGAAGCTAAGAGAGAACAAAAAAAATGGCGAATTTTTTTTTTAAATTTTATTACATATATATGTACGTAATTAAAAAAAAATTATATGCAAATTACTCTTTTTTTCACCCTTTGAGAGGAAAGAACAAAAAATAATTAAAACTGATAACAATGCCATATTTGCACAGTAATTTTACTTACTGAAAATAATTATTTTTCATTTTTATATATTTTGTTTTTATATTTTATATTTTGTATGATTTTCCTCTAAGCCTCATCAATTATTTTCTCGAATGCACTTAAATAAACCTAAATTTCCCTTATTATTGGTATGAATGTTGATAAAGGTATCTCTTTTCCTCATTCTGATAAAACCTGGGTATAGATGGGGTACATGTTCCAAACATTAATCATAAATCTACAAAATAAATTGGGTTTTATCATTTTAATTTAGATTCATTGCATGTTTATAATAATAATATAGTATCCTTATAATTATTCGAGAAATACGTAAGAGAAAATATCAAGTTTTTGAAAAATAAACTGAACATGTGACATCATTTATTTAAATATAGTCATATTATCAAATTAGAGTTGTGTGATAAATGACATCACATCATTTGTAGATAAAAATTATGTATATATATTTAAATATATATATGTACAGATTATCAAATGCATTTTGAGATGATATATTCTAGAAAACTTTAAAAGCTAAGAATTATTATATATATTTTATCAAAAAATGGTGCATAAATATTGATTGATATTTTTAAAGCATCGTATTTATTTATTTAAACAAACATACATCTGACTTGTGTGCTCGACATCTAAGTCTGCTTATAAGTCATCGTCAATATACAGGGACAAGATAGCACAAGGAAATTTACACCACTAGAGAAATACAACCAGGAGCTCCACACAAAGTGTGTGTGCAATGGAGCCAGCGGGAATCGAACCCACAACCTCCAGCGTAGCAGAGCAGCATCTTAACCACTCGGCCACGGAGGTCCGTAAAGCATCGTAAGAGAATCCTTCTATAGTAAAAAAAAACTAGCCTTAAAAAATCTCCAGGAATGACTCCTGGAATGATTTTGATGTGTAAGGTTTCCGGAAATAACGCGCCCGGGTGGACCACAACTTCCATGAGCCGAATTGGCCAATCAGGAAAGGGATCCGTCTATGCTTCGACCAATGAGGAGAAGGATGAATTCCATAATTGAGTGTACACTGTTAAAAATCTGCTGCATTTTGTTGCAACGCACTCCACCGCTTGTATATAATATCTCTATTCAAACCAAGGAGAAAGCTTCATTTCACGGCCAAGTAACCGTTTTCTATACAAGCAGTTGAGTGCGTTGCAACAAAATGCAACATATTTTTAACAGTGTATGGAAAATGAGGTATCGCGAAGCGATTCCATGGGGTATTGGCGAGCGCAGCAAGCAGGGGTAGCCTACAACTTGGAATCGCGAAGCGTTTACGCGGGGGGTTGGCGAGCGTAGCGAGCAGGGGGGGTCGGAGCCCACCTAGTCTAGTAGAAAAAAATAAAGTTTACTGAATCGAATTAATATTTCGTAGTATCATACACAAAATACACAAACGATCACTCTTATCTCAAGAAGTGACGCACGAATTTTCATCAATCTGCAGAGAGTGTTGCTACTTGACATATAATAGTTTTGTTCAGTTTTTGGTGTAAATCACCCGACAGGTGGTGATGTTATGATGCATTTTTTTCGATTTCGATATAGCTGTATCTCAAAAACTATTGATTGGATTTTCCTCAAACTTTCTATTCTGTTAGTACCTTCTAAAAACTGATCCTGATATGTTTTTTCGGTACATCACAAGACCCTTGATGCTGTTTGGCAGACCTTTTTTAAAGATAACCACAATAACTTCTCAGAAACAAAACCATGGATTTTCATAAAACTTCAGATTCAGTTATAAGTTGACTTAAGCTGTTGCTGACTAGATTTCGGTATAAACTTGGTGATATGGTGATATTGTGTAAAAGATAAAAAATATATACAGTTTAATTAATGTCATAGGAGTTTATAAAATATTATCGAATGATGATTATGATGTTCATTCTTTTTCATTTGTAGGAATCACGTCAATGATATTCTATAGCAATAAAATGATAAGTTAAATATTTTCTAAAATTTATATTTCTATATTTTTTCAATGAAAACCAAATTTATAAAAATAAAATAAGTACAGTTTATTTAGAAAATGTATATATTTTTCTAACTTTTTTTCATTCTTATACGGTTAAAAAAAGGCCAAAAAAATATTTGTTGAAATATTCATTAAAATTATCAATTATTAATTAAATTTATTCTTACAATTGTAAGATATGACTTTCTTGAAATTTTTGTAAAATATGCAAATCTGGAGAATGCATCTGTTTGTTCATATTCATATTCAAATTAGTGATTCCAATACGTTTCGCTTTGTCTCGTAAATCTTATAAAATCATTTACTCTCCTTCAATAAATTCACTATTTCGCAAGAAGATACTCTGTAAAATAAATAAATAAAATTTAAATCCATTTTCCAAGTTTTATTGAGTGCAATCAATATTTAAATAGTTGATTACTTTTAAAATCGAGTATGCGTATTGTTAAAATTCACGCTGAAGACATATAATTAAGATTTCCTTGGCTTCAATGACTTGAATTGTTTTTAAAAGACTAATTTCCCTCTCTAATCTTAAAAAAAGAAAAAAGGAAGCTAATTTATCGTGTGACAATTTTAATCTGTATAAACATAATTTATTGAAAAAATAGGTAAAACCACTATTGATGTCCAGAATAAACATTTAGTTTTGATTTTTAACTTAGAAATGCTATTAAAAAATACAATCACAATGATTAAAATATAAGAAGCAAGGATGGAATATTAATTTAGTGACAAGAAAATAAAAAGAAGTAAAAACATGTTAATTTACCTGAATTAGTTTACAAAAAAGTATGAAAACACCAATAATGACCCCTTTCACACCAGTAATGTCCCGTCGTTGCAGAAGTGATGACTTACTGCATTACATGATATTTTATTATGATTTTTTGGCCACATTTGTTTTATGGCCTTTAATTAGACTTCTTTGCTTCTTTGACGATATTCTCAGTTTATTTTACTCCGAAAAATCTTACCAGTGTTTTTTCTTCTAGATTGCTTTTCTTTGATGGATTTTTGTTGCAGTAGGTTGTTGGAATTTTGCAACTTATGAAATAAATAAGCATGTTAAATAATTTACATTCTGTTTTTTTTTTTTTTTTTTTTTTTTTTTTTTTAAGAACCTGTATGATATATATGAAATTAAATCTAGCATATGCAGAGTTTCTTTTCATTCACAAATCATTAAGCAATACTTTTGATTAAAATATTTAGTTTCAAATTTAATATTAATGATAACACTGAATTAATTACATTTACTTAGATTATTAATTTGTGGAGAATTACGTAGCAGGTCACAATTACCCTTAATTTCCCGAGCATTTGCTTGATTACTTTAGAGACTGAAGTTGACTTATGTTATCAGTAAGACATATAACTCCTTAATTCAAGATGATATAAGGAGTTGCATTCATGAAAGATTAATGTTAGTTTTTTTTCTGTGTATGGAGATAATTTCTTCTAAATCTTTATTTACGTTACAAAACATTTTAAAATGATTCTTTGGTTATTATAGCAATTTTTAAGTATTACTTTAATATTCATTACATAAATTACATATTTCACTTACAGTAGGGGGAACTGGGGTACATTGATACAGTTTTTTTCTAAGATTTTTTTTGGTGTCAAGAAAGTAGAAAATTCAAGTTTTTTTTCCATGAGGTGACAGCAAAACTTGTGTAGTATGTTATAAAAATGTACAATCATTGTTTTATATAGTATTTTTGCATGTAATTTAAAAAAAATCAAAAAAAGTCATTTGTATCAATGTGCCCCATCCCCGGGGCAGATTGATACGTTTAAGAAAAATGATGACAAAATAATACCAATGCATATTTTTCATAAAAAATGAGTTAGAAAACCATTTTATATTTATTTATAAAAATTCAAATCACCCACAATTTATTTTTAAGCAATATTAAAGCAATCAAAATTAAATATATTATGACTTGATGTTCTGTCTGTTTCTTGTCTGACTGTTGGCTGTGGTAACTTTGTCATACCTAGCACTTCGACCCCAGCATTATCTTCTTTCTTATGAAAGATGAAAAAATTACCAGTTTTTCTGTTTATAAATAGGTTCATAAACAGAAAATAAAGGATAATTATATTAAAAATTCTGTTTATAATATAAGTATCATTTTCTATTCTGCAGTTTGTTTCTCTTACTTAACATTTCTCATGTCGAAAATACTTTTTTCTCTGGAGAATCGATATAAATTCGAGATTTGCCAGAATGCCGTCCTTTTCTTTTATTAGTTCTACTAGCACTAGATGCTGGGTAAGTTCCTACGTCTTCTGTTTTCAAAAATACTATAAAATGCTCTAATATAAAGAAATTAGAGCTATTTCACTTCAATAAAAACTAATATTACAAATTTTTCGTGAAAAAAAGGTTGGATTAAGGAGTGTATGGTAAAAAAATAATAAAAGATAATGAAAATATGAACTATTAAAGGATTTAGGCTGTATCAATGTGCCCCGTCATAAACTGTATCAATGTGCCCCATACAGCGATTTTGAATAAAATGAGTCTCAAATCCAACACTTCACAATATATCTAACAATAAATAATGAGGAACTGATAAAGAGTAGCAGTACTTACCAGGGAGAGTATTCATTTTGGTTGAAAATACTGGAACAGTTGTATAATAGCATTTCAATTGTACAACTCAAATTTACTTTTGAACAACAAAAACAATAAATCACCCGTCTCATTTCATCAAACTGCTGAATCATTCCAAGATTTTCTGTATGTAGTTGAATACACTAGCATCACCTTTTGGAGCTGTTGTGAAACTTCCTGTAATGACCCTGTGAGCGGTAGAGGGGGTGTATCAATGTGCCCCATGTATCAATGTACCCCAGTTCCCCCTACATAATACAAAGCACGATATTCAAGACTCTCAGCGTTCCTAAAATGTTCGCACAATGTTACCACTCCCTTAAAATGTTGAGCACAATTGTGCAATTCTATTATAGATTTTAAAGTAATCTATCAAGAAGAATTTTTTTTTTAAATACTGGTACAAAGTGCGAAAATTTTAGGAACACTGCACGCCCTGCATGTTATACACTTTTAAGGATGTATAGGATTTCTCTTGGGTAGATATGTGTTGTATTTCAATTCAAAGAACTTAAATGTTCTTTTTGATTAAGTGGCACGGTGCATTGCATTGTACGTAGTTCCTGATATTTGGTATCCATAAATTCATTTATGTGTTTTATCTTCTCCCACCCATTGATTTCAGTAATGATTCTGTCATCAGAATGTATATCAATAATTTTTTGCATTAGATCGACAAAGGATTGTTGCACTTGTATAAGATTTATCGATTTCGCGTTAATATTTGGAAAACCCTGTAACGCAGCGGTTCCCAATCTTTATTGGTACACGACCAAACTTAAAAAAAATTATCACGACCAACCTAATATAAGTATGCATATGAGTTTCCTAATTGTTGTATGACCTCTACAAGCTATCGACAATGGATTGTTTCACTTGTATAAGATTTATCGATTTCGCGTCAATAAATGAAAAAACCTATAACGCAGCGGTTCCCGACCTTTATCGGTACACAACCCAACTTAAAAAAATTATCACGATCAATCTAATATAAGAGTGCATATGAGTTTCCTAATTGTTGTATGACCTCTACAAGCTATCGACAATGGATTGTTGCACTTTTATAAGATTTATGGATTTCGCGTCAATAAATGAAAACCCTATAACGCAGCGGTTCCCAACCTTTATTGGTACACGAACCCACTTAAAAAAATTATCACGACCAACCTAATATAAGTGTGCATATGTGTTTCCTAATTGTTGTATGACCTCTACAAGCTATCGCCTATCTTATATTACGAAAAAGGCAAATTTTTATACGACGGATACACTATGGAGAAAAAAATAATGGGTAACCCCAAAGTGTGTTAATGGAAAAATTATTAAAACAGCACATACAAAACAAAGTTAAATAAAAATATGCTTCATTATTATTAAAACATAACTTTATAAATAGTGACATTTCTGGAACTGGTGTATAAAGATGATGGTTTATATATATATATATATATATATATATATATATATACCGGGTATCCCAAAAATGACTGATGGATTTTAAAATTCAATAACTTGCAAACTGTGCCAGCTATTAAAAAAATTGCAGAAGGGTTATGTATAATGTCAGGAGTTTTTTTACCGTATTTTTTTTTTTATTTTAGTTCGAATTTCAAACAACAGGTGGCGCTGACGGCGATTGAAGGCCAGGTGATCAGTGCTGAGTGAAGCGTCGACCTGGCCTCCAATCGTCGTCAGCGCCACCTATTGTTTGAAATTCGAACTAAAATAAAAAATACGGTAAAAAAAAAAAAAAAAAAAAAAAAAAAAAAAAAAAAAAAAAAAAAACCTCCTGAGATTATACATAACCCTTCTACAATTTTTTTAAATAGCTGTCACCGTTTGCAAGTTATTGAATTTTAAAATCCATCAGTCATTTTTGGGACACCCGGTATATATATATATATATATATATATAATATCAGGTTTAAAACTGATTTTGTTTAACCTAAAGTCACTTTCTACATGCGCTTTTTTCTGTACAAGTTTTTAAAAAAAACAGCTAAGTAGAAAAAGCACATTCACACATGTATGTCGTGTTTAATTCTATCAATAACCTCAAAAATGATTTAGATATTTTAGTACATTCACCTAGAAGAATATTAGGCATTTTCCCTTGAAAAGTCATTTGTTGTTGAAATTGTTGTATTGCTATCATCAAATTATTTGTCGCCATGTTTTGACTGGTATCAACTAGTAGTTTTAAAGGGGCACTAGATGTTTGAGTTTGTCGAAGAAACATCACTTTTTTTCAAATTACAAAAACACAGATTATATTTAACTAATTTCTATTTTTTTCTACATAAGATATATGTTCTTAGATATGCTATCCAGAAAAATTACTATTGTGTATACATATCTAGTATTCAAATTCATATTTAAACATTTTATCTCATCCATGTATAAATTAAAATCATTAACTGCTGCATGCACTATAAAACTCTATATTATGCATATAGAAAACAAATTTATTTTGTACGGCATAGGATCATAACACAGCAATTTCTACATGAAAACCAAAATGTAGATTAATCGGTTTCTTTAAAATCTAATTTTAGCACAAAATATAATAAAAATATTAGGAAAAAAATATTTTTTCATGCAAAAAAAGAGTTTTTTTGTTGTTTCTCTTTTTTCAAGTGTTAAGTAGAAACGAAATCCCCTGAATAGAAGACTCGAAATCTGGTATATTAATGGTGACTGTCGAAAGTAGATCATTTTAATGTATGTAAAATCTCTAAAATTTTTACATCAGTATTTTATAAAAGATTTATTTGTCAACCATCCTTTATTTTGTCAGACTTTATTTCTACTATTCATTGATGGTGATGCTATACATGTTTTATATAGATTAGAATAAGAGAGCTCACCCACTCCAAATTTATTAATCTGAGAAAACATGTTTTTCATGTTTTAAAGGCCTTGGATCTTCAATTGTAGTTCAATTGTCGCAGTCTATAAACTATTGCAATTCAGGTCATAATACAAATTTTCGATTCATGATTTTTCATATCTTGATGAGAATTTTTCAAAAGAATCTCAATAAAGCAAAAGCTAAAAACTTATTTTTTAAAGTTAAAAAATGTCATTTATCCTCACAACAAACTATTTATTATTACGGTTTTACCAAATTAAATAATAATATTATTAATTGTATTCAAATATATAAAATATAGAGTGTTCTGTGTACAATTAAAAATTATTAAAAGTTATGTTTCTGCAGAAGTATTATAGATTTTTATATAAAATAAAGAATAATTTTTTAAATACATAATCTCCATCTATTAATCAATATTTAATGCTCAAAATTTTCATCTATCAATCAAAAACGACCTATTTTGCATTTTGAAGCTCATTTTAAAGTAGGTTTTAAAAAATCACGTGATATTTATATGCATATCTATTTCCGATTTATCTGTTAATAATAACATGGGCTATTTATGTATTTTTTAAATAATTATTATAAAAATACATACGTTATAATATACATTAATTGAAATATTAATTTTAATTCATTCTATAACACATTACGCATTTAAAAATTTCATATTTTTTAAATGTCTCTGAAATAAAATTTGAGAAATGGTATTTTAATTTATTAAAAGTATACTTATTTTAACAAATTTGATATAAAAAATTCTGTCTAAAACGATAACGTATATGTAAAAAATTTCTAATAAATACTATTATTTGTGAACGAGGCCTATTATAATATATCTATTACAATAGATCAATATCCAATAAATAAAATCGCGTTTTTATATTTTCATCTATTTATTTCTGTTATAACTTAAGCTACATTTAGAAATAAGTAAAAATGTTTAATGTATTGCATTAGTATTTAATTCTGGTCATATATGATATTCACGAAATAAAGACTAGTACAGGCAAAACTACTATTTCTTTCATAAATCATCAAGCAACACTTTTAATCAAAATATTTAGTTTCAAATTTAATGATGGTGTTAACACTGAATTGATTGCACTTATCCATATTATTAATTTGTGGAGGATTTTGTATCAGTTAAGAATGACCATTAATTTCTCCAGCACTTCCTTAATTACTTTGGAAGATAATGTTGACTTATGATATTAAAGAGGCAAATTACTATTTAATTTAATATGATATAAGGAGATACTTTCAAGAAAGATTAAAGTTAGTTTTAGTATTAACATTTTGTTATAATTTTTCTTGTTAGTATTGATATATAATAGAAAAAATTTTAAGAGGCTCATTTGTTTTTTTAGCTATTTTTTAAATAGCAATTAACTATTTTTACTAAAATTATATAGTATACTTGCTTATAAAAGATCTCTAGCATTTTCAGCGTAAGCATAATGTCAATCAATGAACATGTGTGTAGTAACAGGGGCTTTTTTACTTTACAGTGATTCACTAAGGTTTATTTTAATCTCTTGTAGGATTACTTGTTTTTGCTATTATTTTATGCGACTTAGTGTCGTCGCTCAATTTGTAGGTATATAAAGCAATGTAAAAGTGTGGTAGTAAAAGTGTGCTCGGGTTTTGTTTGTATCTCGCCTTTTGACCTAATTATCAAAACCTTGTGCAGATGGAATTGCGTCAAGTTCTGTCCTTGAAAATAATTTAGGCATCTGTGAATTTAGAGAGGTTCGCTACATATATTAAAAGGTTACTGTTGCACAATGGTTTAGAATAAGTAAACAACTGGCAAAAAAATTTTAAATAAAAATTTGATTTTCTTTATCGTTTACTATTAAAACGATATTGCACAATCTTAAGTCTAGAAAATGTTCTTCTCCACATTATTTTACCACTCCCGCTTCAAATAACGCTTAAGTGCAGTTAGTTATTTTCCGAGAGATTACGGACGATTTGTTGACCATTTGGAGAGTTTTCATGCGTCAACATTATCGTAATAAATTAAAAATTTCTCATGGTATTTTCATGTTCAGTCATGTGGATATATTTTAAGAGTTCTGAATTAATACAAAAAGTATATTAATAAAGTTACAATACCTTTTCTAGTGAAAGACTCAAAAACAAGGTGGAGAATATTTCTTTTATGCTCAAAAGTACTTTGATTTAAGAAAATACACTATGATAAAAACGCACGCTCTATAAGGCTTTGTATATAGTCAATAATTCTTTAGAGCAGTCTTTTTCACAGAAACTCTGTAGCTGTTCGTAATTTCACGCTTAAAGAAAAAGCTTGGATTTAAATATTACAAGAATTATTCCATCTTTCAAAAATTTTGAGTCTGTAAGGCAATGAATATAACCATATATGATACACATATTTTTTTTTCTTTTTACAAGATGGCGAATATGATTAATACAAAAGATACACACCCAGATTTACAAATGAAAGAATATGATTTAAAGAAGTTTCTTGAAAGATTTGATGACAAATTGAATCGTGATTGAAGGTCGGCGACATTTTTCAAAAAACATAAATGTAGTTGTAAAATAAATTCAGAACATTTGATACGTGATTGCTTTGGGCCGTATAGCAGCTATGGCTTTATCCTCGAATGATCCACAATACACACAGAGACAATGCCAAGTCAGAGCAACTTTATCTCTTGTAATCATTACACACATGTATAACGATTATTTCGTTATATATTGGTTATTTTCTTAAATTATTCCTTTGCACCCCTCTTCCCTTTTCAATTTAAAATTAGTTTTAAATTGTCTTTCATTTCTTTTCCATTTTCCTCGCTTATTATTTCTCTAACCGAAAATCTGCAGCTGCCCAAGATTATCTGTGAGAAATACACCCACATTTTTACTCAACCGTTCAAAACAATTTCCAGATGTCGGCTAATTCTGATCGAATCAATTCTTCATTACCTTATAAGGAGATCCTCTCTGTATCGCGGGTAAAATTTATGCTTACGCTTCTTTTTCCTTTCTTGACAAAATCCTAAAAAAGAATTTAACATCTGCGCATTAAAATCTGGTGCCCCTTTGCTTAGACATAACAACACGTGTAACATTTATCTATTGGCAACCATATCCTTTCCCCATCCCAGCCGGGCAGCCAAATTGAATTCTGATCATGCCGGCTGCATTTTAACTGTAATTTGGCGTATACTATCCATTGTGCATGGGCGAACTTGTGTATTAGTCCAGGTCTAGATGTGAAGATAGCGAAAAAACCCCTCAATGATTGTTAAGTCATTTTTTTATTGAAACATGGTGTAATAGGGGGGTACACTTATAATAATCGGAGAAAATCTCCGAACAGAGATTTACAACTTATTCAGTCAAGAGCAGCGAGTCAAGTGTCGTCGTACATAAAAACAAACCGCCACTTTTGGCGTGAAAGAAAATCGCCAACATACACAAGTTCGCCCATGCACAATGGATAGTATACGCCAAATTACAGTTAAAATGCAGCCGGCATGATCAGAATTCAATTTGGCTGCCCGGCTGGGATGGGGAAAGGATATGGTTGCCAATAAATAAATGTTACACGTGTTGTTATGTCTAAGCAAAGGGGCACCAGATTTTAATGCGCAGATGTTAAATTCTTTTTTAGGATTTTGTCAAGAAAGGAAAAAGAAACGTAAGCATAAATTTTACCCGCGATACAGAGAGGATCTCCTTATAAGGTAATGAAGAATTGATTCGATCAGAATTAGCCGACATCTGGAAATTGTTTTGAACGGTTGAGTAAAAATGTGGGTGTATTTCTCACAGATAATCTTGGGCAGCTGCAGATTTTCGGTTAGACAAATAATAAGCGAGGAAAATGGAAAAGAAATGAAGGACAATTTAAAACTAATTTTGAATTGAAAAGGGAAGGGGGGTGCAAAGGAATAATTTAAGAAAATATCCTATGTATAGCGAAATAATCGTTATAAATGCACCTCTACAAAAACGCATCACAACATCCATGTCTTAATAGGACTCGAACCCGAATCACTCGGCGTGGCAGTAGCTGCTGCTACTGATAACACAACTGGGACGACGTATTTTTAGAAATGTTCATTTTTTGTACTTGCTACATTTTGCTTTTTAATACTTAAGAATATAAGATTTGGACATTTGTATTATATTGTGTATACGCGAAGCCATATTTTTTTTTAAATCTCTAATATTAGATGATAATAATCTCTAATATTAATATAATTTGCAATAAAGATGTTAGTAGATGATAATGTAACTATTTTTGTTTAAGGTTATACTTTAACTTTCTCTCTCAAACATTTCTGAGAAATGATTTTTCATTTCAGTTTCTTTAGTACATGGAAATGTCTAATTTGATTTGAAATTTTCTGCACAAAGTAGAAAAAAATTAAAAGTTTAATATAGAATTATTAAAAATTTTCAAATCCAAAAAAGGATTTTCTCTAATTTGCATGGATTTTAAAGCAACCATTTTGTGTGTTATTTTTATTTTAAAAGTTGACACTTTACTACAAAACATTGAAAATTAGTTAACATGGAAAAAGTTTTGACATTCTTTAATCAAGAGTTGGAAAAGTCTATAAATAACATTTTTTTTTCAAACGCACATGTTTTTCGGAAATTAATTGCATATACTTTTTATGTTTTGTGATGATATTTTTTAACCAAAATTTTCATAAATAAATATACTTTATTTCTTGTTGAATAGCCTGACTAGCATTCTATTTTTTCAAAAGTGTCATGTTATAACATTCACTCTGTCATGTCTTCTAAATGAATCCAAATTATATATGATATATCTAGCACATTGGATATTTGTATTTTTCCACTATTATACCACATTGATTTCTATCAATATTCAAGTATCATATTGTAGAATTCCATGGCTATCCTCTACACGGGGGCTCGGACAACATCTGTCCGGATTAGCCTGCATTCTTTACCGAATAAGAACATGCCGTCAAAATCTCTGTGTAAAGGTTAAACCTAGATTGCAATACTAATAGGATTTAATTCTAATTTAACCAAGATAAGTTGTGCAACACATGCATTATTTAAGTAGATGAGATCAGTAAATATTTATCGGATTATAATATCGAAATAGATTGCGCAAACATAATGTATGTGAACTAACCGCAGGTTAAATTTACCAGTTTGCCTGTGAAATTCTACATAAACACTTCTGGAAATAGCATTTAAGGATATTAATGGTAAAAAAAATTAGATTTCTTGTATTTTGTTGTGTCAGTCTTTACTTTATTTTGTTAAAATAAAAATTTGGAAGATCATTAGAAAATATAGAAAATGTGTAATTTTAAAAGTATGGTATGAACTGTGCGTAGGATATAACGTACATTCGCTTATAAGTTAATCAAAAGATTTGTTCGGGGTGAAAACTATTAAGGGAATACACGCACCTTCTCACATTAATTTTACTCTAGCATTTTATACTTATTTATTATGTTTAACTAAATTATATCTAAGTGTTTTAATATATTATAATTCCTGATTTTGATAATATTTTCAAAAGTTTACACAGATTAGAAATGTTTATTTATTTATTTATTTTTTAGCTCTACAAAAAAATTACTTTTCAGCTTAAAAGCAATAAACTCAATAAATTCTCTAACAATTTCTGTTGTTTTTTGTGGTAGAGTATAAGTATAAGATTATATGTTTGAAAACGGTTTTAAGGAATTTTAAGTCGTTTTAGAAAAATCACTTCTCAAGATAGAATTATTTTTAAAAATTACATTATTCTAAAATAGAAAAAATATAATCCTAAGAAAAAAGACTGCCATAAATCTTGAATATAATCTAGTGAATAAGGAATTAAAAATTCATAAAAATCTAACAGGCAGTTTCTGAAACAAGTTTTAAAACTTGCATATTATTGCTATGTTTTTTCCTCTATGATTGCAACAGATGGAACTATTAAGAAGGGGAAACTGGCATGCTTTAAAATACTGGAGTTTAACTGTAATCGCTTTTTCAGGAATTCATTACCATCGAGGAAAACTGTCACCAATAAATGTTGCTGAAACTTTTTCCTTATTTAACTGATTGCCCTCGAGGTTGATTCTCACTGACCACTAGGGTTCCACGTAAATTTGTGTTCCAAAGACTCTGAATACCAGTATTTTAATCTGATTTTATCCGACCTTGTCTAACGGCCGAATGATAAAATATGATGAAATAAACTGTATGATATTACTGGCGTCGAAAGCGTTTGGCGTCCTGATTTACACCAGACAATACTATTACTGAGTGAGAGTCACCTCTCGATTGTAAGTGGCTAAACAATTCATTAATGGAATTCTTTATGTTTATTTATTTTTAATGGTGGAAGTTTGCTTTTGCGATTGTAGTTTTGCAGTAGGTATTGTGACAATCAAAACAACTTTCTGTCAAAATTAGTAAAAGAAACTTTAAAACCTTGGCAAACTGTTTACACCAGTAAAAAGAAATATAGATTTCTATCATATTTGCGACAGAAATTTCCTACAAATAAGGTGTCTTAAGAAAACGAAATTTTCTATTAAAGTTTACGGGTGAACGTTTTCACCGGCAGTTAGGATAAATTTTTGATACGATTAAAATAGTCAGATTTGACAATCTCAAAACTTTCTTCTACCTTATGCATGTTCATACTTCCTCAAAACTGCAGCCTAGCAACACCATCGGTTAGGTCTTTTAAACGACATTCTAGTCAGCAACAACTTATGTCATCTTATAACTGAATCTGAAGTTTGATGAAAATCCGCGCATTAGTTTTTGATATAGAGCTACTGTAAATTATTTTTAAAAATCTGCATTAGAACACCACATGTTGGGTGATGCACACTAAAATCTAATCAAGATCAATTCTTTAACAGGCACTAACACAATCTGAAGTTTGATGAAAATAGATGCATTTCTTTTTGATGTACAGCTATTGCGAAATCGTGAAAAAAGCCAGCATAGCAGCACTATCTGTAAGGCAGAATGTAGCGTTTTGTGAAATTCCGTGCACTATTGAGATAATCACGAATATAACACCATGGTAGCACTATCTATTGAGAAATTTGCATGTAAACGAAATCAGCAATAATACATATCATGCACTAGCTAAGTTAAAAGTTTTATGGAAATCCATGCAATATTTCTTAAGATACGGCTGTTGTAAAGATTATAACTAATGCAGCAGAGTAGCGCCACCTATAGTGTGTTGTACACCAAAACTAACCAGATCTAGTTTATACCAAGGTCCAAATCAATGTATATTTTTTGTTAAATTCCGTGCATTAGTTCTTGACATAGAGCGTCCACGAAATTTTTGTCAGAAACAGACAGACTGATAGACAGACAGACATTTTGTAAAAACCTGTTTTTCGGTTACTCTGACCCCTAAAAAGTGTAAAAACCTTGAAAACTGGATTTGGAAAATTTTCACGAATCCAGTACACTGTTAAAAATAAATTTGTGAATTTACGGTGAAACTACCGGCAGCAAAGTAGCCGAACTTTTATCGTTTCGTTAGTAGATTTTCCGATGTGGGAAATACAAGAAGGGAAAACTCCGCTTGAAGAATCAGTAACTTTCCGTTACAAAGTTTGATTTTTAATAATAATAATATAATATAATAAATGAATCAATTAATCGTCAAAGAATTCGAAATTACCGAGGGATTTTAAGCTGCTGTGATATTTTACTTAATTATTGTTTTATATAATTTAATTCACGCCGTCCTGAGGATCAAACTCGGGACCTTCAGATTGCGAAA
The DNA here is from genome assembly GCA_964019185.1 of Maratus speculifer. Lineage (NCBI taxonomy): Eukaryota > Metazoa > Arthropoda > Arachnida > Araneae > Salticidae > Maratus > Maratus speculifer. The sequence goes on along the minus strand of OZ025290.1, from coordinate 422,011,945 downwards.
CAAACCCTTACGAACTGAGCCAAAGCTGCTCATGCTGGATTGTACAAAATATGTATTTTATGAGTTAGTGGGAAAATCTTGTGCTTTTTAAAGATTTCCTTTCAAATACTTTCCCTAGAATATTTGTAAACGGTTTATTTTATTTTATTTTAGACTGATGCATAATACTTATTATTTTTAAAATCAATTTTAATTTTGTAAATAATTAAAATTGTTTAATGTTTAATTTAAAAAAAATCACTCTTTAAAACCACTGTTTTTTTGAATGAATGAATGGAAAAGTTTTTATTAACATTTTTTTACAAATATATATGTATATATATACATATATATATATATATATATATATATATATAGACAACATTTTGAAGTTGTCGTACACTATTTATTTATTTACTTATTTTTTGTCTAATAAATTAAAAGATTATTTAATAAGAAATAAGAGAAAAATAAAATTTAAAAGGGATTTTTTTATGTTTTCATTATTCCACAGCAATAGTGGGACCCGAACCCGTAATCTGCTCTCGCAGGCGATTAGCGGTGAGGTGACTTGATCACTCGGACATGGAGCTCCTCACACAACGGAGTGTCTCCGTTTTTTGCTTTTATTTCCATCCATTTCGTTATTTTCAGGAAATGTGGTGGAATTTTGTGATTTGTAACGGAAAATGCTCTTTTGTTTGAAAAGGGACCTTTTTTGGGAAATTCAGGAAAAAAACGTTCGTGAAGTTCAGAATTTTTTTAACAGTGTACTTTTTTGGTAAAGATAGAAGAAAGTATAAGCACAGCCGTCATCTTGTGACATATTCCCTCAGTTACATCACTCGCAACTAGTAAACAATACTTATATATGCCTCCACCTCTTTATACATAATTATATTTTGCAACCAGTCTTCTTTTTCCTCAACAACAATTTTTGGCTTTTTCATTATGTAACACAGACTACAAATTTGAACAATTGGGTGAGTAGAATTGCATATCCTTTAATTAATAAATCCAAATTGTTAATTTATAATTTTCATTTTCTTATATAGATGGTATCACCAACAAATTTAATTCTAAAATAATAGGAATTTATTTATTTTAATGAAAAAAAATCAAATCAAATTATTTAAGTAAAATCAAAATTCCATTTTTTTTTAATTCGAAAAAATATTGGATACATATATATATCAATGTAAAATGTTTAACATAAATTTAAATTTATAAATTACTAATATTTTCCAATAGTTTATAAAATAGAAAGAAAAATGAGTTCCAAAAAATATTGTGAATGTAAGATAAATGAAACCCTAATAATAAAAATCATTAAATTAGCAAAAAATGAGATTTTTTAAAAATTAAATCCATCTTAATACGGAAATTTCAATTTGCAGCGCTGAAAATTGAACGCATAATCTCCTGTTTACTCTAGAACCTGTTTACTGTAGAAGTCCAACCAATTGCTGAGAGATTCCGCTCACAAAACTAATAGACGGCATGTGCCAGCTCGAACCCTTGTACGATTAGAACGTTGACCTAATCATTCGGAGTTTACCTTGCTTTTCTTCGAACCTTGGATTTCTTTGGGTAAATGAGGATTCGGTTCCCTTAAAAAGACTCCCATGGAAGGCACATCTCCTTAGAGCCTGTATTCCTCGTGTTGATATTTGGCCCTCACAAACAGAACAACCACCGAACCTCCAAGCTAAGACGTCAACCTGCAAAACATTCAAATTAAGGTTATCTTTTAAAATGTAAATCGAAAAAAGGAACGGATTACATTGATAATATTAATTCAATTAAAGTAATTGAATTTTTCAAAATTTTACGATTTGTCGTGTGACGCGAGGTATTTAGCTGTAAATATACCAAGTCTGAAGTCTCAGACTGACACAGTTTTTGTGTCCGGACCCAGTGACAGACGGACAGACAGATTGCAGAGGCGAATCATCAGATGAAAGCAACCCTAGAAACGTTGGGCATACCAATAAATTCAAAAAGGTAAAAAAGAAAGTAAACAAATACGTTTTTTTAACGATATCAAATTTGCTACTGCGGGAATTAAGAAAATGATAGTTACATTGATGTTTTAAAGGCGCTTGTAATTTTAAATCCATTTTTGTGAATACTAATTAACACTAAAACGCCCGCTACACTTTCCCCCCTAGAACGCCCGCGGGAGTCGCTTCGACTCCTGTCTGTTTTAGAAGAGATAAATATATACAAAACACATGAAAATGAGTATAAGCGCGTAATATAACACTTACATTTGTATTTGAGATTCATATATATACATTACATATATATATATATTATAAATGGAAGAATAATATTAATATGCACAGTTTTAAGAAATTAGTAATTTTTATCAAAACAAATATACTCACATAATCTTTTGAAATTAATTATCTGACAAGCATGATTTACAAGTATAATTTGTTTTAGCTAAGCATTTTCCGCAAACCATTTTCTTACATGTTATGCAATCTTTGAAAGTCATATTGCCTTTACACAGTTTTACTTCGCATTTTCTTCTCTTTGGGGATCTTGTTTCTGATGACTCATCCGTGAAACATTTTCGTGCGTTTTTATTTTTAGCAGATATATAATTTTGACGCAATTCATCTGCTAATAACTGAATAAATGCTTGTCTGCTTAGCTTTGTTTTTCCAGTAACTTCTTTGTAAATGATCCGCGCATTTATTGCAGCAGTTGTAAAAAGTATGCACAGGCCATCTTCTTGAAGGTGCCTTCACCGAATACTTCCTAGCCATTTCATCAATAATGTCAACCCCACATTTAGTTTCATTATAATATCTAACAGTTTCTGGGGTCTTCTTTTCGTTATTTTCAATATTAATGGATGGGTGCATCGTGCTGAGAATGATAACATTTTTATTTCTCTTCCCTCGATACACAGTAAGAGTAGCATCTGTTTCTTCATGTTTTAGAAATTTTGTCTCGTACAATTTATCTTTCAAAACTTTCAGTGATTTTGGAATTTCTCTCCTACTTTTTTTCACAGTACCTACCAAACTAGTTCCTTTCTTTTTCAGTTGTTCAGCCAAACGCAGTGAAGTGAAATAATTATCCACTGTGACATTTATTCCTTTGTTTAGAAACGGCTGCATCAATCGCATCACTACATATTCCGATAAACTTTGGTCCGACGGCCGTTCTTCACTTCTGCCTAAATAAGGGAAACCATTCAACAAGTACTTCGTTCTAAGATCTACTGCAAGCCAAAACTTTTGTCCATATTTATCCGTTTAGTAGGTATGAATTGCGTAAAAGGACAGTGTGTTTTGCTTGGGAATAACTGTTCATCTATTGTTACATTTTCACAAAGCTTGAAGCAGGCAATACAGTTTTCGATGAATCTATTCCATATATCAGATATCATTCCAAATTTATCCGATTTTAATCTCATAGATCTTGTAGATTTCAAATCAAATCTCAGAAATCGTAGAATTTCACAAAATCTATTTCTTCCCATAGTTTCAATGCAAAAATTTAACACTAAAACAGCCGGGTATTTTACTAAAGTTTTATAAAAAGTGTTTCGCACCAGAATTCTATTTTTAAACTATTTAACTTATTTAATTAGTCTATTTTTGTGCTACATATATTTAACATATCTTATGAAGAAAATTCTGGTTCGAATCGACTGTTATCATTCTGGCAGGGGTCATTTTGACCCTTTTTGGCGGTTCTAGTGTTAATCCCCATGTGTTTGACCACAACGAATGAATATCAATTCCATTTGCACCACATACACCTCGAGCATATAAAATTCCAATAAAGGCATAGAGCTCATCTAACGTAACTGTCCAATTATCGGTTTCAAGAACACGTATTGCTTCTGCTTCTGTGCAATTTTTTATCTGTTGTAACATTTTGTTATCTACAAATAATAACCAGGCACTCAAAACACTTTCAGATTTTACGTTTTTTTTAGAATAAATAGTGGGACCAGTGGACTGACACATGACATTTTGCTTTGAATATCTTCCAGGTCTTTTCTTATTTACAAACATTTTCCATTGCGTACCATCTGGAGCAAAATGAATTCCATCTTTATAAGATGCAGTATTTTCTAGATCTTCACTTTCATTGGAATCCGATGAAGAAATATTATCAATATTAATTTTATCAATTTCTTCTTCATATTCGGATAACTCACCGCCTTCAGATTCGTTATCTGAAAGCTCTCGTAATAAAGCAGCTATTTCATCCGGTGTTAAACCTTTTTTCCGCGACATTTTGCCGTTAATTCTTCTAGAAAAGAGCTATGCAGAGTCACTGAATTATAAAACGTAAAATGATAAAACTTTACACGAAAAGACAGTCGAATAATGACACACAAAGAATTTCGCAAGCAGCAGGCAATTCTTTCCGCAGGTGCACGGCACTGAACATTTTTCTAAATAAAAGGGGTGGAAAGAAGGGAGGAACAAAAACATTTACACATCTGGTAACCGAGAAAATATTATAAATCCCAAGGTCATGAGACGCGAAAATAACGAGGGAATGTTACTTATCTTACGCTGGAGTCGTTTCGATTCCGTTGGGCGTTCTAGGGGTAGTAGCCTACTAACAATTTAGAAAATGTGATTATATTTTATAATTTTGTAAATAAATAGAGATTATAAAAATAATAAAAGTCACGGAAGGAAAAAAATATGAATCAAAATTTGTATGAGATATGTGCATTTAAGAGGCATTTGGAGTAAAAAGGACTCCATCGGGCGTTCCAGTGTTAAATGCCCTCTGCAGTATCAATTTTTAGAAAAATGTGACCTTTTTGTCCCCCATGGGCCAATTTTCTCTCACCCTGCGTATTTGCAATAATAGTTTAATTTGACATCTCAGACATTAAAACGATGTTTGAGTACACTGGTTTCCAAAAATTAAGGAAAAATTACAAAAGTTGCGATAATACAAAATATTACATGTAGATCTTAATGAAACTCAGTCACAATATACAACGCATAGTAAGGTATAAAATAACATGAAAAGAAATTGCCAGAAAATTATGGTGTTTCAAAAAATAGCATAATTATAAAATTAACAAAATCAGTTTGCCAGTTTGGTATAGGAAAAGTACCTTTAATATGCCGTATGATGACCCCTAGTAGCAATATAGCACATACAGTGATGTGTCATACTGTCAATTATGCGGTCGATGAATTCGCTGGGAAGTAAGAGCCATTGCTCTTCCAAAGCAGTTGTAAGCGTGGCAAGGGTAAGAGGAGCGGGATTGAGAGCAGCGACATGTCTCCCTAAAGCATTTTAAACATGCTCGATGGGATTCAAGTCCGGTGATTGAGCTGGCCATTTCATGCGCTGAATTGTCTGGTGCTGAAGATAATCTTCCACGGTGTGAGCCCTGTGCGGTCTAGCGTTGTCGTCCTGTAACAGGAAATCATTACCTATTGAACCGGCATAAGGTTGCACTTAAGCATCAAGGATGTCAACTCTATAGAATTGAGCATTCACGGTTCCACGTGGAAAGACATGGAGGTCTGTGCGTCCACCCAAAGAGATACCATCCCAAACGCAGACACTGCTTCCTCTGTTTGATTCTCTTTCACGAATGTTTGATGGATGATAGCGTATTCCCTGTTCTCTTCAAGTCAAACAACGCCTACTATCGCTTTGGAGGCTAAATCACCACTCATCCGTAAAGAGAACACGCAACCATTGATCAACCATCCAGTGGACATGTTGAGGTGCCCACATCAAACGTTCCCTCCGGTGACGTGAGGTGAGCGGCACACAAATTGCTGGTCGCTTCGTGTAAAGTCCACCTTCGTGAAGCCTTCTACGCACAGTAGACATTGACACCAACCTTTCTGTGGCTGCAGCAAGGCAGGATCTAAGGTGAGAAGGGGTTGCGGTTTTATTCCTTCGTACACATAACCGCAAATATCGGTCATTGGCGCTTGTCGAAACCCTTGGCCGTCCTTGGCTGAACCTTCTCGAACCCGGACCAGTGGTTTAAAATTGTTGCCAAAGCCTATGAATCACCTAAGGGCTCATATTTAGCAATCTAGCCACCTCTGTCTGACTTTGTCCTCCCTCCAATCTCCCAATAGCTCTAAATTGCAGTTCTGCGGGCAAATGATGCCTCGAGTTCATTGTAATGAATTGGCTATCCTAGATTTATGATATCACTATCACAGCAACATTTGCAGCCTTACTCTCTAACGTGCATTTTTATGTGCCTCACAGATGACACAATGCGATTGCAGCGCCACTAATTTGCATTTTGTACTTTTATTCAGCATCTTTTATTTAACAATATATGCAAATTTCATACTGATTGCTTTCTTTTTGAACGAGTTATCGCTATTTTTGGGATTTTTCCTTAATTTTTGGAAACCAGTGTATATGGTCCGAATTTCTGTTTATAGAATAGGATTTGCAAAATTGTGGTCAACAAAGCAGTTTCAAACAGGAAAAGAAGTGAAACTGCTCGAGTAAATAAGAAATTTTGTGACGGAAGGCTGTTTAAAAATTATCAAATAGTAACCATTTAAATATTAATAGTAGGTCTGTTTTATTAAAAAAAAAAAAAAAAAAAAAAAAAAAAAAACGATATATACATTAAGGGTGTTCTTAACTGCCCTGCTCAACAAGCGCAAAACGTTTTGACACATTTACAAACTCATTTTTTAACATAAATATATAAAATTGGAATGCCTGACTATGGAAGCGATTTCGAATCGAACTTATTTTTCCATTTTATGATAATTAAATTACCTTTCCAGTTCTAAGCTATTTTGATCACTTGAATACCCGTTTTTCTCCTGCTTTTAGACCGGTTTTTCTGCTTTCGTTGGGAAATGTGCTCAAAAGTGTCAACTTTGAAGTCTTCTTACGAAAAATCGATTGTGTTTTTTAAAAAAAAAACAGGAAATTGAGTGCAATTAGACATTTTCTGAATAATAACACCTGCTATTTTCATGCATTTCCGAACAAAAATAAATTAAAGCATGTGTCACAAAGTTGCACTTTTTGATTTAAGAACACCCTTAAGTCATTTCGAAATTTTCGCAGCTTACTCATCTCCAACAGATAAAAAAATAAAATGCGTTTAAACATTGTGGGATACATATCTATTGTATAAACATGCTCTTCAAATTTAAAAACTAAATATTATATTGTTTCTTCGACTTTTACTATATTGTTTCTTTCTTACTCTTTACTCTTTACTTTTTAGTATTATTTGGAAGAAAAAAGATTTAATATTTATTCTTTAAGCTTCAATGTTATAAAAGTTAAGAAAATGTTTCATTGCCTATGCTTGAACTTGTTATTTCTTTCTTGTTTTTATTTAATTTCTGATACACTTTTTTTTATTAATGGTTGTTTAAAATTATATGATGATTTTTTTTTCATTTAAAATTTTATTATAATATATTGAAAATTTTAAATATTTGTTCTTATGTTAGCCCACTTTTTTGTCCTGCGTCAGTACATAAAAAGAACAAACTCATTCAGAAACTTTAAAAAAAATATAGATTTTATTAAACATTAAAATATTATATTTCTTTTACATTTCGAAATAAAATCCACTAAAATTTCATAAATGTAATCTCTAAAATTTAAAGACTCTTATTGTTATACTACCTATCAGCGTTTCAATATAAGGTCCATCCATCAAGTTAAGGTCCCGTGTGCCTATTATATTTTCCTATAAAATAAGCCCCCTTTTCTTCATTTCCATCATTCTATCAATTTTAAAATATACGATAGAATTTCCAAATTGCTGTATATGTATTGAAAGGCCTATGAAGCTGTAAAAATCTCACTTTATTTCCTAAAACGTCTGATCTAAATAAACTCCATAATAACGTTTACATTTTTAAAGAATATATGTATAATAATAAAATGCTTTCAAAATGCTTGGATATGAAATATAAGGTCATCCATACAAAATAAGTAAATCATCTGCAGCTGACATATCACCGATATAAATGAAAATAATTATAAAAGCAGGTCATATTCATTTGTGAGTAAATGCAAAATTATAGATTTCAGAATTATTTTTTTAAGTATAAAAACTTACAATAAAAATTCACACAAAATTTAATTATATGTTGAATGCAAAGCAAGTTTACATTGTTTTTATAAGATTATGCTACTTTAACTGCATTGAAACTCATATAAATCACTAAATTTCACTTCAAGATTATTACTATGGAATTGGACATTTATAGTATATATACCATTGTAATTGTGTTTTATAAAGATCCACAAGGTAAATAAAGTGCAGCGCTTTCTTTGAGTAATAACCGTTGTAACCTAGTTTTAAATTTGGGTATACACTTTAAATTTAATTACTTATTTGCATTTTACATGTTGTATGTAAATTTTATATACAGGGCCTCATATAAAGGAAAGAATTCACATAATATTCTCCTTATTAGTTGAAATTGCTGAAAAAGGATTTTTAACTAGATCGTACATGTATTTCGTAACTGAAATAAATTTTGGCATGCATGTATTTAACACATAAAAATGTATATGTCATATACAGGGCTGCACAAAGAATGTGGATGATTTTCCGATTATTGATGGGAATAGCTGAAATTAGCTTTTTACATAGATTACCTTATTAAATAATATTTTAACTTATTGAAAAGTGCATTTTCGTTGCATTATCCTGAATGCGTTAGAAAATGTTTCATAGTCTATGCTTGAGGCATGAGTTTTTATTTCTTGTATTTATTTAATACCTGTTATTATCTTTTAAGTAACGATTCTTTAATATTGTATTATGAACTAATTAATTTTTAATCTTAATATTACATACTATAAATTGAACATGCGAGTTTTCATTATAGTCCCTTTATTTGCACTGCGTCTGTGTATAAAATTTAACAAAACTCATTCAAATAACTTAAAAAGGAATAAATTTTATTAAACATTAAAAATTTGAATCTATTTTAAACTTTGAAATAAAATCTACTAAAAATTCAAAAATGTAATCTGTAAAAGTGGAAGACTATAATTTTTATAGTACCTATCAGGTACTATAACAATTATAGTCTTCAAGTATAGTACAAAGTTTCAATGTCCGGTCATCCGTCAAGTTAAGATTTCGCGTGCCTGGTTATAGTATTCATAACATAAGCCTTGCTCTTCTGCAGTTAAGTCATTCTATCAACTTTAAAATACTCGATAGAATTTTCAAATTGTTAAAAATAAAAATGGAAATATTTAACGTGCTATGAAGCTTTTAAAATTTTTCTACCATTTCCTGAAACCTCAGGTGTAAATAAACTCCATAACACCGTTCATTTCTTTTAAAGACTTTTACACAATAAAAAAGGTTTTCATAACATTTATATGTAAGTTTATAGCAAATTTGAAATGTTAGTTCTCATTATTATCCATTTATTTGTCTTCCGTCTCTATACAAAAATAATAATTATCATTCAAATACCTTAGAAAAGGATAAATTTTATTAAACATTAAAAATTTCAATCTTTTTTAAACTTCGAAATAAAATCCGCTAAAGTTTCATAAATATAATTTCTAAAAATTCAAGATTATTACTGTTATTGTACATATCAACATTTCAATATATGGCCCATCAAGTTTAGATCCCTTGTGCCTATTTTAGTATTCGATAAAATAGGCCGCGCTTTTCTGCATTTTCATCATTCGATTATCTTAAAATATTCGATAGAATTTTCAAATTGTTAAAAATAAAAATGAAATTATTGAACGGGCTATGAAGCTTTTAAATTTTTTCTACCATTTCCTGAAACTTCAGGTGTAAATAAACTCTATAACATCGTTCATGTCTTTTAAAGACTTTTACACAATAAAAAAGGTTTTCATAACATTTATATGTAAGTTTATAGCAAATTTGAAATGTTAGTTCTCATTATTATCCATTTATTTGTCTTCCGTCTCTATATAAAAATAATAAATCTCATTCAAATACCTTAGAAAGGTATAAATTTTATTTAACATTAAAAATTTCAATCTTTTTTAAACTTCGAAATAAAATCCGCTAAAGTTTCATAAATATAATTTCTAAAAATTCAAGATTATTACTGTTATAGTACATATCAACATTTCAATATATGGCCCATCAAGTTTAGATTCCTTGTGAGTATTTTAGTATTCGATAAAATAGGCCGCGCTTTTCTGCATTTTCATCATTCGATTATCTGAAACTATTCGATAGAATTTTCAAATTGTTAAAAATAAAAATGAAATTATTGAACGGGCTATAAAGCTTTTAAAATTTTTCTACCATTTCCTGAAACATCGGTTGTAAATAAAATCCATAACATCGTTCATTTATTTTAAAGATTTTAACACAATAAAAAAGGCTTTCATAAGGTTTATATGTACGTTTATAGGAAATATGAAATCTTAGGATTCATTATAATCCATTTACGCGTCCTCCGTCTGTATATAAAAATAATATAGCTCATTCAATTACCTTAAAAATGTATATACTTTATTATATATTAAAATTTTGAATCTATTGTAAACTTCGAAATAAAATACGCTGAAGCTTCATATATGTAATCACTTTTTTTAGATTATTTTTGTTATAGTACCTATCAGCGTTTCAATATAATGTTCATCCATCAAGTTAAGATTCTGTGTGCCTATTATAGTATTCCATAAAATAAGCCGTGCTCTTCTACATTTCCGCCATCCTATCAACTTTAAAATACTCGATAGAATTTTCTAATTTCTCAAAAAGAAAACGGAAATATCGAACGATCTAAGAAGCTTCAAAAATTTCTTCTTCATTTCCTGAAATTTCGGATGTAAATAAACTCCATAACAGTGTTTATTTTTTTTTTAAGAATTCAGCACAATAAAAAAGTTTTTCATTACTTTTATCTGTTTTAGCAAATTCGAAGTGTTGGTTTTCATTATAATAAATTTATTTATCCTTCGTCTGTATATAAAAATAATAAAACTCATTCTAATACCTTAAAAAGTGATACATTTTCCTAAACATTAAAATTTTAATTCTAATTTCAACTTCAAAATCCAATCCGCTAAAGTTTCATAAATGTAATCTCAAAAATTTCAACACTATTTTAGGTACAGTTTCTATCAGCGTTTCAATATATGGCCCATTCATCAAGTTAAGTTGACCGTCTGCCTACTATAGTATTCTAATAAATAAAAAGCGTTATTCTATATTTCCATCGTCCTATCAACTTTAAAATACTCGATAGAGTTTTCAAACTGCTAAAGAAAAAAATGGAAATATTGAACGGTGTATGAAGCTTTACAAATTTCTCCTTTATATTTTAAAACTTCGGAAGCAAATAAACTTTATAATAACGTTAATATTTTTTAAAGAACTTAACATACTAAAAAAGGCTTTGATAGTGATTATATGTGCAATATAGGATCATTCCATAAAACATGAATACATCAGCAATGGTTTACATATCGCAGGTACAAAAAAAATTCATCATATAAGCAGTGCTTATTTATTTATGAGTAAATGCAAAATAAAATATTTCAGGATTGTTTAAGTATAAAAATTTACATTAAAAATTTACAGAAAATTGAGGTTTTGTGTACAAGTTTGAAATTTCAATTTTAATTATTAGCCTTGAGAACGGAAAACTATATTAAACATTTCATTTTTGAATCTATATTAAACTTCAAAATAATATCCGCTAAAGTTTTATAAATGTAATCTCTTAAAATAGAAGAGTATTATTGTTATATTACCTATCAGAGTTTTAATATATGATCCAATCATCAAGATCCCATGTGTCTATTATAATATTCCATAAAATAAATCGCACTCTTCTTCATTTTCGTCTTTCTACAACTTTAACATACTCGATAAAATTTTCAAATTGCTAAAAAAATGGGAATACTGAACGGCCTATAAAGCTTCAAAATTTTCTCCTTTATATCCTGAATCTTCAGATAATAAAGATCAGTAAATAAACTCCATAATACCGTTTATTAATTTTAAAGTACTTAACACAGTATAAAAGCCTTTCATAACGTTTATATGTACGTTTATAGAAAATATGAAATTTTACTTCTCATTATAAACCGTTTATTTGTCCTCAGTCTGTACTTAAAAAAAAAAAAAAAAAAAAAAAAAAAAAAAAAACACAAAAATCATTCAAATACCTTAAAAAATGATATATTTTATAAAACATTAAAATTTTAAATCTCTTTTGAAATTCAAAATAAAATCCACTAAAGTTTCTTAATGTATCTTAAAATATAAGACTATTATTGTTATAGTACCTATCAGCGTTTCAATATACAGTCCATCCATCAAGTTAACTTCCTGTGTGCTTACTATAGTATTCCATAAAATAAGCCGCAGTCATCTGCATTTCCGTCAATCTATAAACTTTAAAATTCTCGATAGAATTTTCAAATTACTAAAAAAGAAAATGGAAATTTTTAAAAGCCTATGAAGCTTTAAAATTCTCCGTCATATTCTAAAACAGCGGATGTAAATAAACTCCACAGTAACGTTTATACATTTTAAAGAATATAACACACTAAAAGGGACTTTGTAAATGCCTATGTATGCAATAGAGGGTCGTTTCATTACAAATGAGTAAATCAGCTATGGATTACATATCACTGGTATAAAAGAAAATCATCATGTAAACAGATCATATATGTTTATGAATAAAGGCAAAATAAAAGATTTCAGAATTGTTTATTTAAGTAAAAAACTTGCATTAAAAATTGACAGAAAACTGACGTTTTGCGTACAAGTTTGAAATTTCAATTTTCATCATTAGCCTTAAGAACTGAAGACTATATTAAACATCAAATTTTTGAATCTATATTAAACATCAAGATAAAATCTATTAAAATTTCATAAGTTTAATCTCTTAAAATAGAAGACTATTATTGTTATATTACCTATAAGAATTTCAATATATGGTCCATTCATCAAGTTGAGCTCGCATGTACCTGTTATAGTATTCCATTAAAAAAGCTGCACTCTTCTGGCTTTCCGTATTTCAATCAACTTTAAAATACTCAATCAAATTTTCAAATTGCAAAAAAGAAATTGACAATATTGAACGGCCTATGAAGTTTTAAAATTTTCTCTTTCATTTCATAAAACATTGAGAGAACTCTATAAGAACGTTTATTTATTTTAAAGAATTTATCACAATAAAAATGGCTTTCATAACATATAAATGAACATTTATAGCAAATGTGAAATTTCACTTCTTATATATTCCATTTATTTGTCATCCGTCTGTACATAAAAATAATAATCCTCATTTAAACACTTTAAAAAGGGATATATTATATTGGAAATTAAAATTTTATTTCTCTTTTAAACTGCGAAATAAAATCCGCTAAAGTTTCATAAATGTAATATCTTAAAATACAAGTCTATTATTGCCATAGTACTTATAAGTTTTCAATATATGCCCCATCTATAAAGTTAAAATCCCGAGTGTTTACTATTGTATTCAATATAATAAGCCTTGTTCTTCTGCAAACCCAACATTCTATCAAATTCAAAATGCTCCATAAAATATTCAAATTGCTAAAAAAGAAAAATTAAATATTGAACGGCCTATGAAGCTTTAAAAATTTCTCCTTCATTTCCTGAAATTTCGTATATAAATAAACTCCATGATAACGTTTATGTATTTTAGAGAATGTAACATAATAGAGAAGATTTTCGTAACGTTTATATGTACGTTTATGGCAAATTTGAAATGTTAGTTCTAATTATAATCCATTTATTTGTCTCCCCCAGGGGAATATCTTCTTTAAGTATTCACGGGCTTTACGACTCTGGACACTTAAGTGATATTTCTCTTTTCCTCTTACTCCTCTGGTCTTCCTATCATCTTTGTTTCACTCTCGTTGTGGTTTAATTTTTGTAGGTGAGGGCAATTCGGTATGAGCCGATATGATCCTGTATATCGACTCATGGATAATTGTAAACGACCCACGTGTTGGCCGTCTGTGGGGACCCGTGTTCCTGGAAAGGGGGATTCTGTTAGTTGAGGGAAACCAACACACTGCTTTGGCCTCTGCTTTAGGTAGACGGGAGGTGCATAATGGTCCTGTATGTATCAATCGACTGGTCAGCTGACTTTAATCCTTGGCTAAGGGATCAAGTGAGTGAGCATTTTTACTTGGCATCCCGTTAAGGGTGAAGATTGGCATAGGAATGTCTTGTCACCGTATGGGCCATATTTAGCACTGTATATGTATCCCCCTGTTGGGCTCGGTAGTGGGTGGTCTGAATTATTTTATTTTTAATATGGATGGAAAAAATTCATTTCCTTTTACTTCTCACCCTAGTGGAGACTTCCTTTTTCACTCGTTCTTTTGTTGTTAAACGTACTGATAGCCACTCTGATGGCTCCTTTAAAAAAACATCACCTTTTCTAATTGCTGAAACCTTCCAGTCTGTCTTGGAGGATGGTCATTCTCTAAAAAGAACTACAATCTGAGGATACTAGTTGAGGTTTCTACAGCCAAACAATCACAGTCTCTCTCTAATTGTTCTAAAATAGGCACCTTTTCTGTTTCTGTACAAACTCATAAAACTCTAAATACAAGCCACGGAGTAATATCTGAACCTGATCTTTCATACTCCGACAAAGAAACTTTTAAGAAAACTTAAAAGACCAAAATATCATAGATGTACGCCGTATAACCATCCATAAAAATGAGCAGAAAAGTCCCACTAAACATGTTATTCTAACTTTCAATAGCAATAAATTACCACCTAGAATTAAAGCTGGATATCTAAGCTGTCCAGTCAGAACCTATATATCAAACCCTATCCGTTATTTTAAATGCCAGCATTACGGCCATACTAACACAATTTTTCGTTAATCTACCGTTGTGCAGAAGCCAGTCATAACAATAAATCATGTGAAAAACCAGAAGGCTGCTCAAACTGTAAAGGAAATCATACAACTTATTCCCACACCTGTCCTAACTGGAACCGTGAAAAGAAATAGTTACTATAAAAATTACCCAGAATTTGTCTTACCCAGATGCCCGCAAACTCGTTGAATCCAGAACCCCATCCACTGGAATTTCCTACTCTAGCCTAATTATACATCAATCAAAATCTGTAAGACACATAAGTACACAAACTGATTTCTCATATTCACCAGGTAAATCTACCGTACTGTAATCAACTAACACCCCGATCAAAGAATCCCGTGATGTCTGTCTCCCTACTAAAATGACTGGGAACCCTCAATTAAAACGCTGGCTACCATCCTCTGAACCGGTTAAAATAATTGACCTAGAGAAGCGATGACAGAAATTGGCAGCTCTATCCAATAAATCATATCAACCCTAAACTAAGACAAAAGCTGCCACGTATACCAAAATACCATCGAAACCCGATATTCCTAGAAAACAAAATCTGATAAAGAATCCTGTACAAGCAGATAAAAAGAAAACCTCAATTCCAGCCTCTCCACAATGGAGGACTGTGAGGAGAGGAAGGAAAAATTCTAACCTCAGCTCAAGCATAAGTAACGTAAAAGATCCGAGGCAGATGCAGCAGTACGTAGAGGAGGCTATGGAATCAGAGTCTTATAGCAATGACTCTGATACCGATGAGGATACTGTACTGTAAGAAATTGTGCCCGATCGTCACTATTGATCAGCGCTTTAAATATATATGTTTTTATTTAGTATTTTTACCCAATCTTATTCATTGTTTTCGTTTTAACAATTAATACTAATTTATGAAATTTTTAATTGTACTTTTTAATGTACGTAGTTTTATATACTATATGGCTTTTAATGTTTCCTGTTATGTCATTACTTTGCTGTTCGTAAGATTTTAACGTAATTTAAATTTTTCTATTTTAAATACATGGACTATTTTTATCCACATTTTAATCACATTCTACATCACATTACTTTTTCTTTTTACTTTATTTACTTAAATTTTTTTAATTGTAATTTTTACAATTTAAATTTCTTTTTTATACCTTACTCTTGGCGCAGCATGTCCCTAAAGGGAGCTTTCACCATAAAACTCCATACAACCAACCATTTTTTTTGTCCTTATCAAATACCTTAAAAAGGGATATACTTTATTAAACATTAAAATTTTAAATATATTCTAAACTTTGAAATAAAATCCGCTAAAGTTTCATAAATACAATCTCTAAAAATTTAAGACTATTTTTGTTATAGTATCTATCAGCGTTTCAATCTATCGTCCATCCATCAAGTTAAGATCCCGTATGTCTATTATAGTATTCCATAAAATAAGCCTTGCTCTTCTGCAGTTACGTCATTCTATCAAATTTAAAATACTCGATAGAATTTTCAATTTACTAAAAAAGAAAATGGAAGTATTGAAAGGCATATGAAGCTTTAAACATTTTTCCTTCTTTTCCTAAAACTTCGGATGTAAATTATCTCTATATTACCGTTTATATTTTTAAAAGAATTCAAAACGATAAAAAATTATTTTAATGCTTGTATGGACAGTACAAGACCATTCCATACACAATGCGCAAATCATCTGTGGTTAACCCTTTGAGCTCTGATGGTAGAATTTTCTACCGAATAATTTTAATTCCAAAATGTCACAACGGCACCAGAAAATTTTCCCAAATTTATTGGAAAAAGGGTTAATGCATTTTTTCGTTTATATTGATAATCGGCATTTTTCTTTGCAAAATACTGGTGCAAATGTGACATTTGGAATCTTGAAGAAATTTACCCACCAGAGCTTAAAGGGTTAACATAACACAGACATAAATAAAAATCATCATTTAAGCAAATTATATTCATTTAGGAGTAAATACAAAACAATAGGTATCAAGATTGTTTATTTACATTAAACTGTTGTTGTACATTAAAAATTGTTATAAAACGTGGTTTTGTGTACAAGCTTTAAATTTCAATTTTTATTATTAACCTTAGGAAAAAGTAAAACTATTTATAAAGTTACATAACAAATTATTTACAATTAAAAATGAACAAAAAGAAATAGATTAACGTAATTTAGTAATTATGTTTTTATTCCGTATTGAAAAAATAATAAATAATAAGAAATCGAGAAAAAAATTTAATATTTCTATTATTCATTTGAAAATGAAGTATAGAGTTTAAAAATAGATGTGATGTTATAGCTAAAGGTGTATATTTTAAATATCTGAACCTTCATTTCTGATTTTTTAAGTAACTTGATTTTTTGTAAGTAATAGTTAAAAATATTGAGAAAAAATACAGTATTTCGATTAGTTGTTTGAACATGAAGAAAACATCTCAAAATATTTAACTTATTTGATGTTGTAGATAAAAAAAATATATTTTAAATATAGAAACGTTTTTTTTTTTGCTTGTTTGCGAATTATTTTTGACTCGGGTCACCTTTATTAAAGTCTATAAAAAGTTACATAATTCAGCCAAATCTGAAACCGCCAGAATCGCGACAATGGGCGGAATTGAAACAAAAACTCATAACAGGTTCGCACCTGCCAGGTAAAAGAAATAACCTAACGCGACAGGGCAGGTAGGAAAAAAATAAAATTAAACAGGAATCACTTAACAATAGAAAATAACAAAAACGGAAGCTTCCCGCCGATAAACAGATCCCCTGCGCGACAATAGACGGATGTATGTGCCACAATTGTAGCACTGAGAAGAAAAAGCAAAAACTGCTGCATGCTCAGGCAACGTTGTTAGAATTGAGATTTGTAATAGGTGGTTATGAATGTGTAAGTTTGTTTAGTAGGAGGGTGCGTGTAAGTATATTATGGAGCCAGCAATATAAACGTCAGTATGCAGTTTATTTCTCCCCTTGAAATCCTGCAATATTTTAAGAAACGCGTGCGAATTAAAAGAAGAATAGCCCATGTAATGTAAAAAATTATCTAACATATTTGAACCCATTTTCGTAACTTAGGAATAAAACAGCTTCAATTTTTTTAGCATATCATGGATGTATTAATTTTTATGACTGTATATACCGGGTGTCCAGTAAATAACTGACCCTTTTTGAACTTAAATAACAAATAAACGGTTTGAGATAATAATGTACCGTTCGCGGTATTGTTATTAGAAAATCAATAAATTTTTAAACATGTACTTTGTTAATATAGTTCAAATTTGGGAAAAAATATCGCGCTGGCGATAACAGGCTGTTTGAATACAGACATGACTCTAATTTTAATAAATATGAGATTTTCGGCTGAATCTGAATCTATATGTTGTCGAATCTGAATCTATATGTTGAATCGACTCTCGAATCAGCTTCAGAAATAGGGTACGTTGGTTCGAAAGTGATTTAAAATAATATTTGTGATTGAACCATCTGTATTATATTTCCCCTCCTCAGTCTTGAGACTGAGATATTATTTTAAATATTATTATATAACATTAACAGAGTGCATATTATAAAATTTATTTATATTCTAATAACAATACAGGAAGCCGCGCATTTTTATCTCAAACAGTTTTTTGTTATTTACATTCAAAATGGGTCAGTCATTTACTGGACACCCGGTATATATATATATATATATATATATACCGGGCGTCCCAAAAATGACTGATGGATTTTAAAATTCAATAACTTGCAAACGGTGACAGCTATTTAAAAAAGTTTTTCAGGAGGGTTATGTATGACAGGAGTTTTTTTTTAAAGTATTTTTTTAATTTAGTTTGCATATCAACCAATAGGTGGCGCTTACGGCGGTTGAAGGCCAAGTGATCAGTGCTGAGTGAAGCGTCGACCTGGCCTTCAATCACCGTCAGCGCCACCTATTGTTTGATATGCGAACTAAAATAAAAAATTACAGTAATAAAACTCCTGACATTGTACATAACCCTCCTGCAAAAATTTTTAAAATAGCTGTCACCTTTTGCAAGTTATTGAATTTTAAAATCCATCAGTCATTTTTGGGACACCCGGTTTATATATATGTATATATATTTTTTCGGATACAAAACGGGAAAAAAAATCTCATTATGTAACAATTAATTATACTAATTATACAACTAACAGTGTAAACGTTTGTACTTTCTGAGGTTACATCATTGTATGATTTTCTCCTATTCTTTCTTAAAACCGAATATATATGTATATATAAATTTTAAACTAACAATGATTAATAATATCCTTGAATTAGAGCCTCTATTTCAGTCAATGTAATAATAAACACATTATGATTGAGCTATTTGTGTATATAGATTAGTGTATATACACCATATATCCTTTCAAATCTCAAATACAAAAGCATTTTTTTATCGTTGGATTTCTTGCAAATCAGATAAATCCTGCATTTCAATAGCATTACCCTGTAATTATATTATTAAAAGTAGTAAAGAGATGACCTTAATAATAAGAAAAATTAAAAAAGTCATACATTTTCGTTCTTTTTTCCTATTTCAGAAATTTCAGAAGTTTAATAACTTAAGTTACATAGTAAATTTTAAGATAAAAAAGATGCATTTAATAATTTAAAACTTGTCTCCCTGAACTTTGATGAATAAATATCCATCAATAAGTATGCATTACTTTCACGGAATTGAAATGATCAAAGCTTCTTAATTTAATATGAATGAGCTTTTATTCTGAAAACTGGAGAATCTTGAAGGCTAGTCATTTATTTCATGGGATTTTCGTGTCTTAGAAAAGATTTTGAAGTAAGTCATTAATTTTGTATATGAACATGGATAAACTGATTGCGCCAGGTATTGTTCAGCTATCCACAATATACTATTGTTATGAAAACTCCAGATACTTAATTGGCATTAACATTATAAATATGTCATTGAAATTTATAGGTAATAATTTACCAAAAGTTTTCTATTGCTGCATTTTTAAATATCAAAAGATTAATAAATAATTGAAAAATGTGTTTTTTTTTATTTGCTTCAAAACTATTTTCTTAATAAAAAACAAAAGCTTTTCAATCATATATCCTTTGATTTTGTAGAAAATGCATATTTTTTATGTATATTTAATTCCATTATCAAGCTCATTATATTTTTATTTCATATAATATTAGACCAATAAATACTTTTAAATATTAGAAAAATTACAAACATTTTTGAATCAATGCAAAATCATCAGGCTCAAATTACCTTGATTTCAAAAAGTTACATGTACGGTTTCATCTTTGCATTAGCCATAAAAAGTTAAAAGGCAGAATAAGGTCTACCAGTCCAGATACCAATAAGTCCAGAAAATAACAGAAATAACATTAGATAAAAGAGTAATTATTAAAATGAAATTTAAGTACAGTATTAAAAGTATATTAAAAGTACGTATTAAAAGTAAGTACACTGGCTTCCAAATATTAAGGAAAAATCACAAAAATAACGATAATTCAAAGTATTACAAATAGATTTTAATGAAACTCAGCCACAATATACAGCGCATAGTAAGGAATAAAATAACATGAAAAGAAATTACCATACAATTATGGTGTTTCAAAAAATAGCATAATTATGGCATAAAATTAACAAAATCAGTTTGCGAGTTTGGTATAGGAAAAGTACCTTTAATATGCCGTATGATCAACCCTAGTAGCAATGCAGAAAATACAGCAATGTATCATACTGTCAATTATGCGGTCGATGAGTTTTCTGGGAAGTATGAGCCATTGCTCTTCCAAAGCAGTTGTAAACGTGGCAAGGGTCAGAGGAGGGGTACTGAGAGCAGCAACATGTCTCCCTAAAGAATCCTAAACATGCTCGTTGAGATTCAAGTGCAATGATCGAGCTGGCAATTCCATGCGCTGAATTGTCTGGTGTTGGAGATAATTTTCCACGATAATAGCATCGTGGTAATTGTAGCCCTGTGCGGTCTAGAGTTGTCGTCTTGTAACAGGAAATCATTACCTATTGCACCGGCTTAAGGTCACACAAAAGCATCAAGGATGTCATCTCTATAGACGTGAGCATTCAGGGTTCCATGTGGAAAGACATAGAGGTATGCGTGTAAACCCAAAGAGATACCACCCCAAACACAGACACTGCCTCCTCCGTATGAATCTCTTTCACGAACGTTTGGTGGATGATAGCGTATTCCATGTCCTCTCCAAATCAAACAACGCCTACTATCGCTTTGGGGGCTAAATCGGGACTCATCCGTGAAGAGAACAAGCCTCCATTGATAAACCGTCCAGTGGACATGTTGACGTGCCCACATCAAACGTTCAATCCGGTGACGTGAGGTGAGCGGCACACAAATTGCTGGTCGCCTCGCGTAAAGTCTACATTCATGAAGCCTTCTACGCACAGTAGACATTGACACCAACCTTCCAATGGCTGCAGAAAGCTAGGATCTAAGGTGAGATGGGGCTGCGGTTCATCCCTTCGTATACATAACCGCAAATATCGGTCATCGGCGCTTGTCGAAACCCCTGTCCGTCCTTGGCTGAACATTCTTGAACCCGAACCAGTGGTTTGAAATTGTTGCCAAAGCCAATGAACCACCGAAGGTCTCATATTTAGCCATCTAGCCACATCTGCCTCATATTGTCCTGCCTAGGATCTCCCAAAAACTCTAAATCACAGTTCTACGGGCAAATGATGACTCGAAATCATTGTAGTGAATTGGCTATCCTAGATTTATAATATCACAATCACAGCGACAACTGCAGCCTTACTCTCTAACGTGCATTTTTATCTGCCTCACACATGACACAATGCAATTGAAGCGCCACTAATTTGCATTTGGTATTTTTATTCAGCATCTTTTATTTAACAATATATGCAAATTTCATACGGATTGCTTTCTTTTTGAACGAGTTATCGCTAATTTTGTGATTTTTTCTTTATTTTTGGGAACCAGTGCATTAAAATTACATTATCTATTAATTTCTTTTAATTGACTGAAGATATATCTAGGTATTAATTATTTATTATCTTTACGTCAATAAATAACTAAAAAATCTATTTTGCAATGAATTAAAGTATAAAAATATATAAAATAATGTATAAAATAATGATAATAATAATATTAATAATAATATACTTTAAATGTATAAGAAAAATACATGAAGATTTTTTTCCTTTTTTACAGATAATGTTTTTTATTTGTTTCTAATATATGTTTTATTCATAATAGATAAAACTTGAATGTGCACTATGCATTTGTAAAATCTTTTAAAGTAGGTGGTATGTTCATGAAACAGCTTAATTTTAATTTCCAAGTACAACTATAGCACCATAATTTTTGTAATTTTCATTATATATTATGTGTGTGAAGTTTAGACCTTTTCCTATTTATAATTACACGTACTCGTAAATTCCGATGCCAGTTATTTATTTCATTATGTTACCAGTGAAATTGTAATTAGAATTAAACAGAAAATGTTCCATTTATACATTTCCGCCAAAAAATCGAAATGATAGAATAAATATAATATACATACATAATTTATTATACAAACGGTAGAGTTTTTTAATTCACGTTATTTTAAAAGAGATTACATTAATATTAACATTAGCATACGTTACCTATACAACGTAACCTATATTACCTATAGTACGTTACTTAGTTTTCTTTTAAAATACCATTTAAATGGAAAAATACCTGCTGGAATCGAACTTTTTATGAAAACATATTATTTATGAATTATAATTGTAAATTTTTTATATAATTATGAGTCATATTTAATTCATGCTTTTAAAACTGCTTTTAGTTTTACTTTGGATTAGCTTACATTAAAACATTATTATCTATTTTGAAAATATTATATAAAGAATGATAAAGAACAAATGTATCTATTTTTATGTTAAAAAATTATTTTACACGTGCAATATTTCACACCCGCTCATGATAAGACAAGAATTGTTAATAAAGAGGTAGCTGTCAAAATTGTATCACGATCAGGGTAAGTTCCACAAAGTACCTTAATTATGTTTGAATGGATAATGTACAAATATTTTTCTGTAGTTTTTGTATAAAAAAATTATAAATAGTCCTTTTGTTAGATATATTTTATTGTTTTACGCTCAATTAAATTATTTTTCTGATAGCATGCATCTCATTAAGGGGGCTCAGGGGTTGAAAACTTTTCAAAAAATCGATTTTTTTATGATCTAATTTGATTATTCATTTAATTCTTAACTCAATGCAAAAACCGCATAAAACTATTTGCATTTTTAACTGAGTTATAAGCATTTATGTATCAACACTTTCATAGCCGTATCCATATAATTTCAACTTTGATTCGCGTTTTCTCAAAACTTGATTTTTCATGACTAACACCAAGATTAAAGAAAACTATTTGATGGAATGGCTTAATTTTTTTGCATGCATATAACACCATTATCTAGATTATGAATTAATATATTTTAGATAGTTTAATATTTTGAGCATTTTTAATGGAAAAAAATTGTATTTTTTAGGGTTTTTTTTTTCAACTTTGAGATATTTTTTAATACTGTTTTTATTAAGTGATAGTTATATCCTTAATTCATAATCTAGATTATGGTGTTATATGCATGAAAAAAAAAAATTAAGCCATTCCATCAAATAGTTTTTTTTTTTTTTAATATTGGTGTTAGTCGTCAAAAATCAAGTTTTGAAAAGACAACACTTAAAGCTGAAATTATATGGGTGCGGCTATGTAAGTATTGATACATAAATGCTTATAACTCCGTTAAAAATGTTTATATTTTTATGCGGTTTTAGGTAGATTTCGTAAGAAATACTACCTATTGCAATCGCACCAGTTTATATATCTATCTATCTATCTATATATCTATCTATCTATATATATATATCTCACTTTTTTATGAACACGATAACTTCTATAATTCTTCACCAATCTCCACCAAACTTGTACATAAAATCAAAGGGGATAAAATCTTGGCTAAGTTCCTTAATGGGCAAAATCGGACCAAGGGGATCGGAAAAAGGGGCGTTTTTGTGAAAACCGAAAAACGCCATAACTTCTTAATTAAAGTAGATATCGAATCGGTTTAAAGTTTATATTACTTCTTAAAAATGGGCCAAAAGTATATGCATGACAGATTTTTGATAAATTTAGAAGTGGGCTCAAGGGGCGAAAAAAACAGGGATTTTGAGAGAAAAAAATTCATAACTTCGTCAATTTTCAAGATATCAAGTCCAACTAAATTTTTTGTAAATGTTCTTAAACTTATCTAAAACTTTTGTGTTTACAAGTTTTTGATAGGGCCAACTTTTACCGATGAAAAAAATTAAAAACCAAAAGAAAAAGGGCGCTGAAAAAAGAGAAAAATCCATAACTCCGTCAATTTTTAAGATATCAAATCTGATTAAATTTATTTTACATCTTCTCAAAAATATCTACAACATTTATATTGACAAGTTTTTCATAGGATCAATTCGTATAGCAAAAATAAATTAAACAAAAATAGGAGTTGGAGAAGAAACCTCAAATCCAAACTGCTTATATTCTGACTCATTTTTAAATTCATTTTTGATTCTAAACGCATCCAAATGGTAGATCCTCTTATTTAGAAACTGTATAAAGTGATGCATTGGTCAATTTTCTGATAAAGACAGAATATATTTCAAAAAAGGCTACCAAAAAGTGTATTTTGAACAGAATTTCCGAAAGTCATCGGTACTGAAAATTGAAGGAAGTATTTAAATAAGAAATTGCATTTTTTTCTGACTCGTTTTTAAATCCATTTTTGTTCTCAAACGCATCCAATTTACAGATCCTCTTATTTAGGAACTATATAATGTGATGCATTGGTCAGTTTTTTGATAAAGACGGAATATAGTTCTAAAAAGGCTACCAAAAAGGATATTTTGAACAGAATTTTCTGAAATCATCGTGACAGAAAATTTTTAAGTGTTCAAATAGGAAATTGCGTTTTTTTCTGACTCGTTTTTAAATCCATTTTTGCTCTCAAATGCATCCAATTTACAGATCCTCTTATTTAGGAACTATATAATGTGATGCATTGATCAGTTTTTTGATAAAGACAGAATATGTTTTGAAAAAGGCTACCAAAAAGGGTATTTTGAACAGAATTTCCCGAAGTCTTTGTGATTTGAAAATTTAAGGAAGTTTTCACATAGCAAATTGCGTTTTTTATGACTCGTGTTAAAATCCATTTTAGCTCTTAAACGCATCCAATTTACAGATCCTCTTATTTAGGAACTATATACTGTGACGTATTGGCCAGTTTTTTGATAAAGATAGAATATATTTTTTAAAATGCTGTCAAAGTGAGTATTTCGCACAAAATTTTCCGAATCAATAATGATTATAGAATAAAGGATGTATTCAAACAACAAATCGGTTATTTTATGACTCATTTTAGGTAGATTTCGTAAGAAATACTACCTATTGCAATCGCACCAGTTTATCTATCTATCTATCTATCTATCTATCTATCTATATATATATATATATATATATCACTTTTTTATGGACACGATAACTTCTATAATTCTTCACCAATCTCCATCAAACTTGGATATAAAATCAATGGGGATAAAATCTTGGATGAGATCGTTAATGGGCAAAATCGGACCAAGGGGGTCGGAATAGGGGGCGTTTTTGTGAAAACCGAAAAAACGCCATAACTTCTTAATTGAAGTAGATATCGAATCGGTTTAAAGTTTATATTACTTCTTAAAAATGGGCCAAAAGTATATATATGACATATTTTTGATAAATTTTGAAGTGGGCTCAAGGGGCCAAAAAAAAAAACAGGGTTCTTAAAATTATCTAAAACTTTTGTATTTACAAGTTTTTGATAGGACCAACTTTTACCGTCGAAAAAAATTAAAAACGAAAAGAAAAAGGGCGCTGAAAAAAGAGAAAAATCCATAACACCGTCAATTTTTAAGATATCAAATCTGATTAAATTTATTTTACATCTTCTCAAAAATATCTACAACTTTTATATTGACCAGTTTTTCATAGGACCAATTCGTATAGCAAAAAGAAATTAAACAAAAATAGGAGTTGGAGAAAAAAACCTCAAATCCAAACGGCTTATATTTTGACTCATTTTTAAATTCATTTTTGATTTTAAACGCATCCAAATGGTAGATCCTCTTATTTAGAAACTGTATAAAGTGACGCATTGGTCAATTTTCTGATAAAGACAGAATATATTTCAAAAAAAGTCTACCAAAAAGGGTATTTTGAACAGAATTTCCGAAAGTCAACGGGACTGAAAATTGAAGGAAGTATTCAAATAAGAAATCGCGTTTTTTTTCTGACTCGTTTTTAAATCCATTTTTGTTCTCAAACGCATCCAATTTACAGATCCTCTTATTTAGGAACTATATAATGTGATGCATGGGTCAGTTTTTTGATAAAGACGGAATATATTTAAAAAAAGGCTACCAAAAAGGGTATTTTGAACAGAATTTTCAGAAATCATCGTGACTGAAAATTTAAGGAAGTGTTCAAATAAGAAATTGCGTTTTTTTCTGACTCGTTTTTAAATCCATTTTTGCTCTCAAATGCCTCCAATTTACAGATCCTTTTAGTTAGGAACTATATAATGTGATGCATTGATCGGTTTTTTGATAAAGACATAATATATTTTGAAAAAGGCTACCAAAAAGGGTATTTTGAACAGAATTTCCCGAAGTCTTCGAGATTTCAAAATTTAAGGAAATTTTCACATAGCAAATTGCGTTTTTTGTGACTCGTTTTAAAATCCATTTTCGCCCTCAAATGCATCCAATTTACAGATCCTCTTATTTAGAAACTATATACTGTGACGCATTGGCCAGTTTTTTGATAAAGATAGAATATATATTTTTAAAATGCTGTCAAAGTGAGTATTTCGCACAAAATTTTCCGAAGCAATCATGATTAAAGAATTAAGGATGTATTCAAACAACAAATCGGTTATTTTATGACTCATTTTTAAATTCAATTTTTTTCTCAAATGCTTTCAACTGACAGTTTTTTGTTATTTAGGAACTGTATAATGTACTGTTTTGGTCGATTTTTTAATAAATTTAGAATCTATTTCAAAATATGTTGTCATAATGGGCATTTGAGCTGAATTTTTCTTAAGATGATTCTGATAAAACCAGTTTTTGCAGAAAAATGAAATTAAAAACTTTTCATAAACGGCCAAATGAAGTTATTAAACTGGGTTTATCTCTAATCATATATATTTTTTCGTTGAAATGAGCACTCTTCGAAATCTACCTCCGCCTATAGGCTCAGCCGACAGGGATTTTTTTGAATTGAGTTAAGAATTAATTGAATAATCAAACTAGATCATAAAAAAATCGATTTTTTGAAAAGTTTTTAACCCCTAAGCCCCCTTAAATGTTTGTGGATGTAAAATATGTTTGATAAATAGATCCTCTTTTATATGAATATCACCTGCTTAAATTTAAAATGTAACTTAAGTCAGTGACATCAAAATACTATCTTGAATTCAATACAGATTTTTGATTTATGATTTTTTTTTTTTTTTTACCTAGGCAGTATTTATATATAAAAATTTATTCTCTACAACTATTTTTTTTTTCAAAGCCGTATATTCACCATATGAGTTTAGAGTTTAATAAAAATATGGAGTAAAATTTTGATAAAAAGTAATACTAATCAAACAATATAAATCAAAGTTCATCTAGCATTTAAAACTGACGAGGATAAACGTGCATAAAATTTAATTAAGCTCAGATATATATTTTACACATTTTTCTTGCAGATTTTAAATTTATACTTGTACATACATTTTAACATTTTACAACAACCTATAAATTAAATTATTTATTTGTTATTTAAAAATCATGGCGAAAGATTAAAATAAGAAAATTTTCAAATTTATTAATTTTATGGTGCTAATATGACTTTTGTTATTACTATTTTTTTTTAAACTGAGGTTTTAATATTCCAGTAGTATACTAGTTGTATTCTAGTCTATATAGTATTTTATCCTACCTCATAGTCCAAACTATTGGTTATATTACATCCAAAAAGCAAATATTTCTCCATTCTCAAGAATTCGTAATTTAACATTCGTAATTTTTTTTTCTTGAAATTAAACTACTGAGATCTACATTCTATTTAACAAGTTATATTTCTTTAAATAATAAAGTATATATTTTATTGCGTGTCATATTATGCCTTCCCATTTATATCTTATATCAACACTTTTAATCAATTAATCTATTTCAGTTTTGAAAGACTGCGTTTACTCTAAACTGATTGCAGTCATTAATTTAACTAATTTACGGGAATTTTGAAGTTTTACAGAATAACCATTAATTTCATCATTGCTTCCATAATTGCTTTAGAGGCCGTAGGTGACTTATGATACGAAGGAGACAAATTAGACCTATATCATGAAAATAGTTTAATATATTAAAGATTAATGTCTGTTTTAACATAGAATTTTGGCTACATTGTGTTTATTATATCTAAGCTGATAAAGATTGTTTTCAAAACGAACAATAACAGGATTAAAAACTTCCTTTAATAAACATCGTTTTACTTTGTTTTAAATATCTGTTATTTGTATTTTTATTGCCTTGTTCCAGTAATAATTTAAATTAAGAATTTTTACATTTTAAAAATATTTTTAAATAAATTTCCACAAATATGCAATATTGCTGGTATATTTGTAAGTTGCAATACTTTACCAATTTCATTTTGTACAAAATATAATAAAATATCAACTATAAATGATAAGATATTTTTTTATAATAGATTTTACCTATATGTCATTTATCATGTATTTTTCTTTAGAATGAGAATCAGGGATATTTCTATTTTTTTAAGAATTCATTACGTTTTTGCATGAAATATTAGGAGTGTTTAAATGAAAAGGTACGGAGCGTGATTACCAATAAATCGACTGAAATTTGAATAAAACATTTTGGAATAACGAAGTGAGACAGTGAGAGACGTGAAAAACCTCACTGCTCTTTAGTCGAGGAATTTTGAAAGGAGAAAGCCATGGTGCACACAGGCAATGCTACGTTTATCCCCTTCGGGACGAGCGACCGGTCATACTTGCCCGCATTTATGCACTCACATCCCGCGCGACCGGTATACCCGACAGCGCTTTTGGCACTCAGATCGACTAGTATTCGTGCCGCTTATGTGGAACGTTATGTGTCTAAATGTATACCGTAACAAAAAGTTATTTTAGTCGTTTTTGAATATATATTAGGAAAGAGGGGCTTTCATTCTTTAGGAAAGCAAATGAAATCCATAAATAAATATTTTTTATCAATGTTAATTAATTAAAAATATACTGCAATGAAAAGAAAGTAATGGTTTCATCATTTATTGATGTTTCTGAATTGTGATCTTTCCGCTATCATAAACCTATTACATGTGTAATAGAAGTATATTTTTCATTTATTGTTCTTGGTTGGGGGGGGAGGGGGTGGATAAGCTGATGAACGCAAATATATATCTCCTTTACATGTGCTTCTGACTAAGAATATCATACTTAATGTATATTTCTGTTCCATTTTACTTTGTTCTTCTTTATATCGATAGAACTAACTTATTTATTGGATAACGGATGCGTATTTCTTTAAAGGTTTTCTTTCTTATCTTTTCTTTTTTCTATCGGTTTAAAATTGCTTATTCAGATGTAAATTGTCAAAATTACTGACCTCTGAAATTTGCTGTTAAAAAATGAAAGCCGCTCTATAATTTACACTTTTACTCCGGCACATTAATTTGCGCAGCAGAAAATTAAAAAAAAGAAAAGAAAAGAAAAGGAAAAATATAAAAAAAGTGACCGATTGTGGGATTGTATTGATTTAAACATTCGGAAGTTTCTGCAAAGCAAAGTTTTAAAAGACTTGCTTATTATTTTGGTTTCAATTTTTGATTTTTATCTTCAGTAATATTATATCTCGTTTCAAATTAATCCATTTTAAATTACATCATCAAAATATATGTATCGTTATTTAAAAAAAACATTAAAAAATGGATATATTTGACAAATAATGAAATAAACGTGTTTTTGAAAAATATGTAGTCTGCAGAAAGTAAAAAATTGAGTATTAATGATTATAATATAATAATTTAAATCTGAAAATTCTGATAAAAGAGCGCATACATTAAAGCGAATATTTTGCATTATTTATTAATTTTGCCTAATATAAATCAAGTGATTTACTCCTACATGTACATTTTCATTTTCAAAAATACTTTTAACATCAATGACATTTGCGATCAGTTTAGTTTAAATTTTTATTAAGTTTCTTTAATTAGTATTATTTATTCTTCAATACATTTAGTTTCATTTTTTAATAAGATATAAATAAAGAAGTATTAACATCAACATTTTCTTTGATGAATGTATTTTAAGTCAACATACAAGTTCTCATTAGTCTCAAATACTTTTTATTTGATATTTCTAGTTGATTTTCTGTTGGATGTACATGAAGACTCAATTCACTTTAATTAAATGAAATTTTATGTTTAATTTAAAACATCATAAAAATGGTGAATTAAGTTGCGAAATATATAGGATTTAGAATTTCAACCTACTTAGCACACGTACTAGAGTCAAATCTACCCCAACCACGTGTTTTCTTCTTAAAAACGGATAGACTTTTTTCTCGACGCTTCTGACTTTCTTTGTAATTTTCACATTCAAGGTGGAAAATGGATGTTTGAAGAAATTCTTTGAAGGTCTTTTTAGATGCGTTCGTAATTATGCAGATATGTTGCAGTTATAGTCGTCTTTCTGTCCGTCCGAGCATTCGCATATAACAAAGTAAAACAACCCAACTGAATCATTTTAAACATAAAATATATAATTGGTGCATAATTTTGTGGAGTCATTTCAAATTTAGTACAGTTTAATTATAGGGACGATCAAAATTTTATCGTTATATAACGGCCAATGGGAAAAAATATTTTCAAGTGCATTTCAATGATGTTACACCTTTTTAACCTAATAAAATTGATATGCATCTATGGAGAATATACTAAAATATACATTCTGTACAATCTGTGGTGCGCAGAAAAATTGTCATTAATTTACAGGCCACACAAAAGTATTCCATTACATAGAAGTACAAACAGGATAAATAGTTTGGGGCTTATTTTACTTATGTTAAACTATTTCGCATTTTTTAAATTTGACATATACTGCTAAAGTTTACTGCAAGTTACTTCCTGAATAATAGAAAGATGGTAATATTTACAGGGGTACACAAAAGACTTCTCCTATCATACTGCACCCGAAATGCTGTACAATTTTACACCATGATCTGGATATTTAAAAAACTTCGTTATAGTACGAATGCACCATATTGGTTATGCTTAACATGCAATTTCCCAGTTGTATTCTTCACTAGAAGGGGGGAAAATATAGCCTTTGATATAAGAAAATCTCACCCGTGTATAAGCGTTGATTTACGGATTCACCGACACAAACAATTTTTTTGAAAGAGTAATGTAAATGCTACGTGTCTATATATGAAATATATATTTATGAAAGATTGATAAATGTAATTAACAGCCATTTAATAAAATA
Organism: Maratus speculifer; assembly: GCA_964019185.1. Taxonomy (NCBI): domain Eukaryota; kingdom Metazoa; phylum Arthropoda; class Arachnida; order Araneae; family Salticidae; genus Maratus; species Maratus speculifer. The sequence continues at coordinate 421,980,508 of OZ025290.1, read as the reverse complement.
ACTCATGTTTTAAGGGGTAAAACAAATTGTTTGCATATGTTCTAGGAAAAAGGAGTATTTTTCAGAACTGTTACGATATCTGAAAATAAATAAGAATTGCAGTACTTGTTTCCTAAAATAAGTGCTGATGCATTTTACAATACAGAACAATAGATTTGTTTTTAAGACGTATTTGTATGAGGGGCATAATCAATATGACACAAAGAAAACTGATTCAGTAAAGAAAAATATATCTATCAACAATAACTGTTTGTATTATTTAGCTTATAAAATTGTTATTAGAAATGACTTTTTATTATTCATAAAAACAAATATTGGGTTATTTTTTTAAAGTAAGATATCCATTGCATTATAATATTTTCCTACATGTGTTTCATACAAATTAAATTTTTTAAACCAAATAGAACATTCAATAATTTAAATTTACTTTTTTATTTATTAAAAAAATACTGATAAGTACAGTGTACTTTTTCTGATAGTAAAATATTTAAAGTTTCCCGTGAAAAGTAACAACAATTTAATAGTTTATTTAATTATAAGTCTAACTACATATTAATTAAAACAAATGCTAATTATCTTAATAATTTGCTCCATTATAATGGAGCAAAAAATCAAACAGATTAGTTTTTAAGATAAACATAAATAAAGACCCAGCTAAGGTGGACTCATTTAGCTAAGAGATACAAAAAATTCTTTGTCAAGGTTAAATTTTTAAATATTTTTAATGAAGTTATAAAGCACATATGATATATTTTTATAGCTGAAGCTAAATTTATACAGTTCATTTTGTTAAACAAAGATTGGGATTGTCTAAGATTTACATGTCATTTATTGTTAGATCGACGATGCGTCATGTTATATTTATTACCTGTTAAAGGAAAAATTTAAAGTACTATTATTTAGTCTCATATTTAAAAAATACAAAAATGAAATACAAGAATTATTTTCTTATTTTGGATTTTATAACATCACAGGAAATCTGTGCTTTTCGTGTTAAAACTGAGATATTTTTCATTCTTTCCTAATTAACTGTGATCTGTTAACAAAGAAAACACAAATTACCTGGCAAATCATACCATGCAATCATCAACTGCTTAGCATTATTATTCATGCAATTTGAAAATATGACGCTCTTAAAATTCCAGTAAATTATTCATGCACGAAACAGTTTATCCATATTCATATCCAAATTAGTGCTTTCGACATTCTTCCATCTATCACGCGAGCCTTTGTGAAATAAATTAGTCATCTTCAAACATGCCCTACTTTCAAAATAAAGTTTACATTAAAAAGAATAAAGTATAATAATAAGCTTTGATCTTTTAAATAAGCAGCGTTTTTTGTACAGGCGAATTAGTTTATTAAAAAGAAATTATCTGTCTTTATGATCTTGTTCTTTATTTTTAAATATTTGCATCGAAATTTCATTGATTTATAATTGGCCTTTTTAAAATATTCATTGATGAATATGGTGTATTTGGAAAATGTTTATAAAGCACTTTTTTCAATTAATAGTTTACAATACGGACACTGGTTGTCTATTTTATAAGAAAAGTTAATTATATATTTTTGAAAAGCAAAAATATAAAATGTTTTACGAATTATGATTGCTATTATAATTGAAGATATATTTATGGAGTTCGTTTAATTAAATCAATCTCTTAGGATTACGTGTCATTTAATATTAGATCGACGGCGTGTAATAATATGTTAATTCACAGTTAAAAGATATATTTATCATAGAAGTCAAGATTCTTATATTTTAAATTTGTGAAATAAAACATAGGATTTTTTTACATTTTCTAATATTACAGGAAATCTGCGCTTTTCGTGTAGTAACCGAGATATTTTTCATTCTTGCCTAATTAACTGTGATTTGTTTCAAATCCAACACAAATTACCCGTCAAAACATACCGTGCAATCATCAGTTATTTAGCATGATTATTCATATAATTTAAAATATGACGCTCTTAAAATTTCAACAAATTATTCATGCACGAAACATGCATCAATTTATCCATATAGAGCTTTCGACACTCTTCCGTCTGTCACGCGAGACCTTGTGAAGTAAATTAGTCATCTTCTAAAAGTATGTTTTTTAAACCAAATAGAACATTCAATAACTTAAATTTACTTTTTTTTATTTATTAAAAAAATACCGATAAGTACGTTGTAAAATTTATGACAATAAAATATTTTAAGTTTCCTGTGAAAAGTAACAACAGATTTTATTTTCATCATTAAATGAAAATACTCTTTAATAATTATTTTAATTATAAGTCTAACTACACTGTAAAAAATGTCAGATGTTTCTGAATATAGAAAAATGTACTGTAAACAAAAACGAAAATGTACAGTAATCTCTTCTAACTCACCTAAGGTTTCGAAAACCGTTCCTTTACCCTTAAAAATCCCAGAAAACTATTTGTTTTCGAAATTTAAAGAAAAATTTATAAAAATGAATTTTAATTAGCTGCCCGTACTTTTCGGAAACGTTTCTAAATAGCTTTTACAGTACAGTAATTACTTTTCTCAAATCAAAATATCACTTTTTCGGATGCTACTGATTCATACGGAAATATTTTGATATTCAGAGAACATGTTTCATAGGCAAACATACAATATTAACAGTATTAACATTAATATTAACATTAACATTATTTTGCTACAATTGCATGCACAATATCAGTTATACAGCTGAAAATGTTTACTTGACAATAGATAGAATCCAAAAAAGTGATATTTTGATTTGAGAAAAGCAATTACTGTACTATAATAGCTACAAAGAAACGTTTCCGTAAAGGACGAGAAGCTAATAAAAAATAACTTTTATAAATTCTTATTTAAATTTCGAAAACAAACAGTTTTCTGGGATTTTTTTAAGGTAAAGGAATGGTTTTCGAAACCTTAGGTGAGTTAGAAAAAGTTACTGTATATTTTCGTTTTTGATTACAGTACGTTTTTATGTATTCAGAAACATCTGACATGTTTTAAAGTGTATTTAAGAAATTGAAAAAAATGCTAATTATCTTCATTAAAATGGAGCAAAAAATCAAACAGTTTAGTTTTTTTTGATGAACGTAGATAAAGACCCACCTAGTTGAAAGAGAGTAAAAAAGCGTAGAATAAAAAAAAAAAATCTTTGTCAAGATTAAAATTTTAAATATTTTTAATGATTTTTTAAGCACCTGTTTTTTACTGACTACGATATTTTTTCATAGATGAAGATAAATTTATGAAGTTCATTTTATTAAACCACTAGCTGACCCGGCGTTTCACGGGTCCGTATTAACAATATTAAACGAACTTGAAATTTGTATGATTTTATCATTAACTCGTTACATGCAGAAATGCATTGTCTGAAATACGTAGCCACTGACTGTGTGAAAAATCGGTTTTAAAACCAACAACTAATATTAAGCTCTAAAAATACTCAAATTGAGCAATGAGAAACGCGGAGGGAATATGTATCCAACGATTGCGAGATTTTCGTGTTAAAGTGTTGATATTTACACGTAAAAATCACTGTTAAGTCACGTAACTAATTATGTTTCTCAATTTAAAATCCCAAGTGAAATATTTTGAATTTCAAACTAATTATATCACTCTTAATCCTCTGACAGTCTTGCAAAAGGGCAAAATTGTAATGTTGTTTTCTCATCATTTTGTTTTAATTGCTAAAAAAATATGATTCTTTCAAAATTATAGAAAAATCTTATTTACGAATATGAATGTTATTCTTGAGTGTGTTAGTCATTGCACAATGTATTAAAAATACATTAAACCAACTGAGTTATATCATTTTAATTATTGCTTGCATTGCAATGAAACCTGGAGCTTAGGGAACGTCTGTAGACGGGCTTGTCAGTGAGAGGGTTAAATCCGACTATACCATGAATGAAATCGATACTCGATGATAGCTAACAGGTTGGTATATATTATTATAATTTCAGTGCCATTTAACAAAAGTAAGTGTTATTTTTATTCAAATCATGCGTAATATTCACCATATGGATAAACTCCTAGCAGTAAACTTTTGTACCGTAACCATAACCTGCCTGTAACCTAACTGCGACTTAACAGTACCCTACCGTAAATTACATACAACATAAATGTAACCTAGCCTTTGCTTTATTGTAACCTATCCTTATTCTAACCGTAATACAAATGCAATTTAACTTTAACCTAACTTAACCTTGACCTAACTGTAAATTAAACATAAACAGGAAATTAAACATAATCAAAGACTTTCCGTAATGTAATTGCAACTTAAATGTTACCTAACCATATATTGGGTTCATGTCCATGGAAATTATATTATCTTGTTTGGATCTGGTTATGATTCATTAGAATATTTTCGTCGGGTTCAGATTTCGTTCGATTCAGATTTTAGGTATTTTTTGAAATTGAATTTTAATGTTCGGTTCGGATGCATGTCTATGGAAATTATTTCGCCTTGCTCGGATCCAGTTATGGTTCTGTGGAATATTTTTCTCAGGAACAGATTTGGTTCAATTCAGATTTCGGCTTTTTCTTCAAATGGATTTTTTTGGGTTCGGGTTTTCTTGCGTGTTCGCAGAAAATATTCTGCCTTGTTCGAATAAGAATATGCTTCACTGTAATATTTTTTTCAAGTTCAGATTCTGTTCAGTTCAGATTTCGTGATTTTTTCAAAGAAATTTTTTAGGTTCAGATTCGGTTCATGTGCATGGAAATTTTTTGTCTTATTCGGATTCGGTTACGGTTCTTTATAATATTTTTTTATCAGATCCAGATTTGGTTCGATTCAAATTTCATTTATTTTATCAAATAGAATTTTTAGGTTCGGATCTCGTTCATGTCCACGGAAATTATTTTGTCATACTCGAATCCAGTTATGGTACTTTAGAATATTTTGGTCGGATTCAGATGTGGTTTGGGTCAAATTTCAGGGGTTTTTTTGAATTCGAATTTTTTAGGATCGAGTCGGGCTTATGTCCATGGAAATTATTTCGTCTTGGTTGGATTGGGTTATAGCTCTTTTGAATATTTTTTCGGATTGAGGTTTGGTTCAATTCAGATTTCGGGTTTTTCTTCAAATATAGCTGTTGAATTCGGCTCTTCTTACGTGTTCACGGAAATTATTCTGTCTCGTTCGAATAAGGACATGCTTCACTGGAATATTTTTGCCAAGTTCAGATTTCGTTCAGTTCAGATTTCGCGATTTTTTCAACGACAGTTTTTGGGTTCAGATTCTGTTCATGTCCATGGAAATATTTTGTCTTGCTTGGATCCGGTCGCGTTTCTTTGAAATAGTTTTGCTAGATTCAGATTTGGTTCGATTCAAATTTCAGGTAATTTTTCGAATGGAAGTTTTAGGTTCGTATCGGGTTTATGTCCACTGAAATTATTTTGCCTTACTCGAATCCAGTTATGGTTCTTTCGAATATTTTGGTCAGATTTAGTTGTAGTCTGGGTCAAAGTTCAGGATTTTTCAAATGGAATTTTTTAGGCTTGAGTCAGATTTATGACCAATTAAAGTATTTTTTCTTGCTGGGATCGGGTTATAGTTCTCTGGAACATTTTTATCGGTTTCAGATTTCGTTCGGGTCATATTTCGGGGTTTTTTAAGAAAATATTTAGGTTCGGGTGAGGTTTCATGCCCATGAAAATTATTTTTCCTTGTTTGGATCGGGTTATGCTTCATTTGAACATTTTTGCGGGATTCATATTTGGTTTGGGTCAGTTATCAAATCCATAGTTTTTTTTTCAAAGAGAATTTTTAGGTTCAGGTCGGGTTTATACCCACGGAAATATTGTCTATCACGGATCGGAGTGTGGTCTGTTTTTTTCCTCGTTGGGATCGGGTTATGTTTAAATTAGTCTGAACATTAAGATTATAATCAGATTTGCTTAAAAAAATAAACTCCTAGAAAAGTGTTGTGTAATTTTTTTACTGCAACACAGGTGATGACTCATACATTCTAATATTGGAAATGCCAAAAATCTGCGTACAACCTTACAGTAAAAGAAATTAATTGAGTGGCAGTATATCGTCTTGGGGTGACGCCAAAAATGTTACTCTAAAATTCGCTACATTAAGTCCAAATAAGCACCAACAAAACCATGTGCTTTGTCACTCCGATCAATTCAAACTGATTTAAATCCGTATGTCTTTTATTTTGTATTTTACTTTCTAAACTGTTATTGAATAGATGACTAAAATTTCTTTTAAAAAATAACGTTTTGTGCCATTATTCGCTGTAATACACGATCGGAATGCATAAAACATACAAATAGATCAATCATAGGCAAGAATTACTTGATTATTTTTATCATATGACTTTAAAATATCAATATAGAAGCATCATTTAAGATCATGGAGGAAGAAGATAGGTGGAGGTGAACTAAGCCTCAAAAAAGGTTTGCAATGTGAATCCATTTAATACTCAAATTTTAGTGTGCCAAACAAAAGCACGTGGAAAATTGGAAAGCTTCCGAAAAAGGAAGGGATTTTGTGTTAATAAGACGAATTGAAAGAAATGAATTACAGCTGGAGCATTTTTTAAGAAGAAATAGGAAAATTTAAAAATGGTCTTTGTTCTATTATTATTTATTAAAAGAAATATTTACTTTTTAAATAATTGAAATTGGGAAATTATTATTATTATTATTATTATTAAATGTCATTATTATTATGAAATTTCAAATTAAAATTAAATAAGAAATTGAAAACGTTTGATACGAAATAAAAATGGTTTTATTAAAATTTTCCTTTTTACAGTAATTTTTATTAACACTTTTCAACAAAATTGAAAAATGTTTATGCATTCGGTTTGTCTGTCCGTCTGTCCGCGCTCTAACTCTCGTAAATATACTCGGAATGCAATGAAATTTTACCATGTTATTGAAGTTTACACAAGCACAAACCCTATTAAAAATGAAGTTTCTACCACGATTAGTTTATTTACAGGGACAGTCAAAAGTTTTCGATTATATTAGAGCCAATGGGGGAAAATCGTTTCAAAATAATTTTAAAGATGTTACACCTGGATAAACGTATTCACATTTTTTTGCATCTACTAAAAGCACTAAAATATGCTGCTAAAAGAATAGTTATTCATTTACAGGGCCACACAAAAGAATTCTAATACATGATAATAAAGGAGGAAATTGTTTGCGACATATTTTAACGATGGTAAACGGTATCATCTGTAATAAAATTGATATACGTCGCTGAGACTTAATATGAGTTATTTCACGCCTAATACGAAGTGCATAGCATTTACAGGGACACACAAAAGATTTCAAAAAGCATATTCTATTCGAAGTACTGTATATTACGCATGATAACTGTTCCATGGATGAAATGCATTTTTAATTATGATATGCGCTTTTAAGTGTCACTAAATGTATTTACATTATATGGTGTGCATAAATGCTAATGGTTATACAATTAAAATATACAGGGTTACTCAAAAGAACTCGGAAAAGTTACTGAATATGAGTGTAATTTACTTAAAGGTTTGTTTTTATAAAAGTTTTGCATTTTTACGTCGAATCGCATTTAGTTTTTCATGAAATGTTTGTAGAATATAGATTAAATGATATGCAGGGTCACGCATAGAACTGAAGAACTGAATACAGATTTGTTTAAAGATGATAATTTCAGGAAATATGATTTAAATATTTTAAAGAGTATTGTTTGATTAACATTTTTTATTTTTTTATATAATTAATTTTACAAAATACTTTCGTGTAATAAAGGTACTAGGTAAACTTCAGGGCTGAACAAAAGTATTGAAGTATGTTTTACTATTCGTATAAACTGCCAAAAGAAAAATTTCATCCAACTAGGCATTTTTTATTGCTAAACTAAATTTCTCCATGATATAGTACATATATCAACAGACAAATCAAATACAGAGCTGTTCAAAAGTATTGGAATACATATTTGTTTATGGCCAGTAACACCTATTTCCCTGAATAACGAAGTTTTGTTAAAGAATTAAGGAAATTTGGATAGTGTTTTACAATCTATGCTTAACGCAGGATTTTTTTTTTTACTGGTTAATATTTTATAACGTAGATGAAAAATGTTTATGACTCCGGTTTGTGTGGCCGAGTTCTAACTCTTGTAAATAAACTCTGATGCTCGTAGCATTTTTTATATTTTATTGACGTGTACTACACCGTGATCGCTATTGAAAAGAAAATGTGTAGAATTTATACTTCATTTGCATAGACAGTCTAAAGTATACTATTACATTATAGTCAATGGGAAAAATCGTTTCAAATTCATTTCATTGACGTTAGACCATTTAAAAAATAAATTGATATGCATTTATAAACGTCAGTATAACAAGCATTTTGTAGAATATGAGGTGTGCAAAACATTTATCATTTTTTTAAAGAGCCACACAAAAGAATTCCGTTAATGGGGATAATGATAATGATATATGGTTGGGAGCTTTTAGCGGCCAAAATATGTTACTAAATTATAGTGAAATAGTCATAAATTACTCAGAATTTTTACAATGTACTTTCTGTGAAATGTGATGAGCATAGCATTACAAGGACACACAAAAGATTTGGATACAATGCAGTATCTAAAGTACTCTATATTATTGATAATAGCTGGAAAAACAATGTTATTTATTGTAAACCTATTTAAACTTAGATAAGTTTTTACTTGCTATATGATGTATATAAATGCAATAGATCATATCTAGGACTAAGTAAAAAATTAATAAGCATGAAGAAATATCAGAGTGAATGTTCAGGCGATTTTAATTAGACCTGTGCACTTTTTAATTGATCTATATTTAGTATACTAAAAAAATATTTGCATAACATAAATAAAATCATATACACGGTCACGCAAAAAACTGGATACTGGAAATGTGAAAGTTTACCCTGAGTAGTTTAAACAATTTCTTAACAATTGCATGAATAAAATGATATCTTAATATGTTGTGATTATAAAAATCTGTTGGTAATATACCAGACTGTACAAAAAATCTAATAATTTTCCGCCTATTGCTAGACGTTTTGAGAAAATCTGTTGGTAATAGGCAAGTTTATACTCTTCAGTTACTTCTTCAAAATAACAGCATTATCAATAAAAAATTGAAAAACAACTAATAAACAAGTTGGAAATTACCCGTGAAGCGTAGCAAATGAGGTGCGTTCGTACGATAACGGCGTTTTAAAAATATTCAGATCTTGCTGATATAGTAGACAGTACTTCGGTTACATTATAGTAGTAGAAATCTTTGTGTTCCTGTAAATATACAGAAAGTAATTTTTATTACACCTCAGCAACGTATATAATATTCATAAAATGTGAAATAGTTTAATATAATTAAAACACGCCCCACAAACAATGTTTCTCCGTATAGCTTTATGTAGTGGAATACTTTTGTGTGTTCCTGTAATTTAAAAATAAATATTCTTTGCATCACAGCTTGTACAGAATGTATATTTTAGTGTATATATACATCATAGGTTCATGTCAGTTTTATTATGTTTGAATTAGTTTAACACCATTAAAATGCATTTGAAACTTTTTTCCCCATTGACCGTAATGTAATGGAATAATTTTTATTGTTCCTGTAATTGATTTATGCATCCAATTTCTATAAAATTTGAAGTGACACGACAAAATTATGTAATAATTATTTGTTCTAAATTTCAAACGATTAAAATGCATTTGAAACTTTTTCCCCCATTGACCATAATGTAACGGGATACTTTTGATTGTCCCTGTAATTGATTTATGCATAATTGATCTATCATAAAATTTGAAACTCTACAAAATTATGTATTAATTATGTATTTTAAACTTCAAAAGATTCGGTTGGTTAGCTTTTGCGTTGTTATATGCGAATGGACAGACAGACGGATGGACTGAACGACAACTATTTTACATAATTACGAAAGCACCTAAAAACAACAGATATAAAGCATAATAAAATTTGAGAGCTGTAAAATAAATGAACTGATTTTCACGCAATAAAAATTTCGATTCTTATCATGTTTTTAAAATTATTAGAAAATAAATTACACATATTTTAAGATTAATCGCATTTAATACGAAAAATGAAGCATAAATACAGGGTCTCGATATCACAAATAGATTTATTCTAAATAAATATTTCAGGGATAAAAAAATCAAGATGAATATATATATAATACCATTAAAAGTAGACAAAATTCACCAATAAATTTTATCAATAAAACAATAAACCAAAACGAAGAATTTGAATCAAGACAATGAATTAAACATAATAGCAAAATAGAAAGTGAAAATATTATAAATATAATATATATATTATTCATGATGAAACGATTTGCAACTCTTAATGGAAATCCTATAAAGTGGTATCAGAAAACTACATTGTAGAAATCACACAGACAATACACAAAGGTTATGCGGATAGCAGCAATTACCTATGCGCATCATATTTATAAAATTGCTGATTAGCAACGGATGTTATATATAAATTATATATAAGATACCACAATAGGAAAAAAATTCATTATGACTATTCAAAATGAAAAGATATCAATTAAATATCAAATTGTATACATTCATAATTACACGCGCAGAGCAGCATGATAATTTGAATGCTAATATAATACCATTAAAAGTAGACAAAATTCACCAATAAATTTTATCAATAAAACAATAAACCAAAACGAAGAATTTGAATCAAGACAATGAATTAAACATAATAGCAAAATAGAAAGTGAAAATATTATAAATATAATATATATATATTATTCATGATGAAACGATTTGCAACTCTTAATGGAAATCCTATAAAGTGGTATCAGAAAACTACATTGTAGAAATCACACAGACAATACACAAAGGTTATGCGGATAGCAGCAATTACCTATGCGCATCATATTTATAAAATTGCTGATTAGCAACGGATGTTATATAAAAATTATATATAAGATACCACAATAGGAAAAAAATTCATTATGACTATTCAAAATGAAAAGATATCAATTAAATATCAAATTGTATACATTCATAATTACAGGCGCAGAGCAGCATGATAATTTGAATGCTAATATAATACCATTAAAAGTAGACAAAATTCACGAATAAATTTTATCAATAAAACAATAAACCAAAATGAAGAATTTGAATCAAACAATGAATTAAACATAATAGCAAAATAGAAAGTGAAAATATTATATATATATATATATATATATATATATATATATATATATAATATTCAAGAATTTTAAAGCAATTTACTAGAAGTCAAAGTCTGATATATATAATATCTAAAGGTACCTGTTTTTTTACTATAAGAGAGCAATACAGAGATATAATTTTTTTTTTTTTTATCAAAATGCAGAATGTTTAAATTTTAATTATAAAGCTAATGTTGATCAGCGGCTTCATCCTCCATGATAAGCGATGAATTCAAGAATTTTGTGAAAATAATATTTTGTATCGTAAGATCAAAAATAATTATTCAAACGTGAACCAAGCATTTATTGATAATAATTTCAGTCTTGCAGCTAAACTTTTCCAATCTGATGAACTCATTTTATTTGCAAGTAATAATACGCATAAATAATTCAAATATTTCAAAATAATTAATAAATATTCTCTTTTATGGAATGAAATTTTTAAATAGATCTGCATTTTGCCTACGTCAATCGCTGCTAATTTACTTAAACATCTTTATTTCTTTTTGTTAAAAAGAAATTTGTTTTGTTACATATTAATAATTGCATTTAAATAATATTTAAAATATAATAATGAAAACATTCTTTTAAAATCATGTACAGTGTCTCACAAAAATGATGGGACACTTGTGCTTTATAAAAAGAAACTGCAATAAAATAAATAAACAAACACGTGCAAAAATGTTTTGGGTGTATTTCATATTTAAAGTTAGTTAGAATTATTACATAACATACATTTTGTCAAAATATTAAAATATTAATTTAGTAAAAATACAAATGTTCAGAACAGAGCAAAAAATGGCTCACATAAATGATGGGACACTTACTTTTCTATCAAGTATTTATCTAAAAATTTTATTTTTTAAAAGGTTTTAATATTTTGTTGGATTTTCTTTTACTTTTAAAACACGGTTTAATCTTTTTGGGATGGATTCGACTAATTTTTTTGTGATTTCTGGAGTGATTTTACCCCATTCTTCTTGAAGCACCAATTTTAGTTGTTGTTTTGAAGAAATGGTGTGTTTGCGAATTCTTGATTCCATTACTTGCCAAATATTCTCTATGGGGTTTAAGTCTGGAGATTGTGGTGGTGTTTTTATTATTTCAGGACAGTTATATAACAGCCAGAGTCTAACGTTTAGAGCAGTGTGCTTGGGGTCATTGTCCTGGTAGAATTTAAAATCGTTATGAAGGTTCATTTTTAGTGCTGAAGATTTCAAATTTTGCTTTAAAATATCAATATATTTGTACTGATCCATTATGCTGTCGATAAAAACAAGATTACCAACTCCAGCGGACGACATACACCCCAATACCATAACTCCTCCTCCACCATGTTTTACTGTTGGTACCAAGTTCTGTTTGCGAAAGTCTTCCCTGGGTTTTCTCCATACCAAGATTCTACCGTCAGAACCAAATATATTAAATTTACTCTCATCAGTAAATATAACTTTATTCCAGTAATCAGAATTCTTATTTATGTTGGATTTTGCGAAAGCTAGTCTGAGTTTTCTATTCTTTTCACTTACGAAGAATTTTTTCCTGGCTACTCTACCGTGATATCCAGCATATCGAATTACCCTTCTAATAGTCTCAGGATTAATAATTATGCCATACAATGCTTGTAAATCAGCAGCAACTTTTGAAGCACTATTTCTTGGAATTTTTTTTTTTAATATTTCGAACGATAATTCGCTTTATTCCATTGGATAGCTTTGATGGTCGGCCAGGTCTTCTTTTATCCTGAATCATATGATTTTTTTTTATATCGTTTAATGATACTGAAAACTGTTGAATGACTCAAGTTAACTGTTTCGGCAGTTTTTCTAATAGATTTTCCACGTTCAATATGCAAATTAATAACTAATTTTCGAATTTCAGTCGAAGTTTCTTTTCGTTTAGCATTCATAACTACACAGAGCCAAAATACACAAAAATTCCAAAACAAACTGGAGAGAAATACTGCAGACGATTTTATAAATTATTGCCAATTGCTTTTAAGTAAAAATAAAACCCCAAAAATATTTTTATTGCTTATTTCAGACGATTTTTGTTGCATATATAATGGTGTCCCATCACTTATGTGAGCTATTTTTTGCTCCGTTCTAAACATTTGTATTTTTGTTAAGTTAATATTTTAATATTTTGACAAAATGTATGTTATGTAATAATCGTTACTAAACTTAAGTATGAAACACACCCACAAAAAAATGTGTACATGTTTTTTTAAATTTATTTGATTAGTTTTCTTTTGTAAAGCCCAAGTGTCCCATCACTTATGTGAGACACAGTATGAAAATATAAATAATAAATATTAATCTAAAATACAGATTTCTGACTGCAAACGATTTTCAGATATTAGCAAAATAATGTTATCTTTTCAAGCAAAATGTTAAAATATTTTCTATTTTGATATTTAAAACACATATAATTAAATAATCAAAGAAATTTTTACACGTGAAGCGATAAATTTGTTCCTGCTACATTTATTGATCGCGTATTACAGCCAATTATCGCATAAGTTGTCATTGTTTACGAAATTTTAATTCCCTGTCTAATAAAAAATTCGACGATAAAAAACAAGAGCGATCAAGTACGGGTTTTAACCGGTTTGAACTGATAGGCGAATCAAAGCACGTGGTTTTGTTTGGACTTAATGTGACTTAATGTAGGGTTACATTTTTGGCATCACCCAAATCATTATAGTTCAACTCCAGTATCTTCTTCCTCCATGTTTAAGATTTTGCTTGAAAAGTTAACATTCTTTCGTTAATGTCTTAAAATCGTCTGTACTCTGAAATCTAGATTTTAGATTAATATTTGTTATTTAAGTTTTCATCAATATGTTTTATATATTGACATGGAATTATTAATATGTTGTTAAATCATAAACATTTTTCATCTAAGCTATAAATTATTAAAAAGTTCTGAAAAAAAGAAAACTTTTAGTAATATAATTTTTAGTTCAAATCAATGGTTTTCAATATTTTATTTAATTTTATTTTGACATTTAATTATTTCTAATTTTCCAATTTCAATTATTTCAAAAGCAAACATTTATTTTAATAAATAATATAATAGAAAAAAAACATTTTAAAAAATTACTATTTCTTCGTAAAATATGTTTCAGCTGTAATTCATTTCTTTCAATTCGTCTTATTAATAAAAAATTCTTTCCTCGTGCTTTTGTTTGAGACATTAAAATTTCAGCAATAAATGGTTTCATATTGCAAACCTTTTTTTCGGATTACTTCACCTATCTTTTTCCTCCATGGCGTTGCAGCAGCTGTAATATATATCAAAAAAAAAAAAAAAAAAAACTCTCATTTAAACTGACAGTTTGCCAGTCTATGAATTTTAAAGGTCTGTCTCAGCTTTTTTAAAAAGTTCTGCGAAAATTTTATGCAACCAACCAACCATAAGAAATAAAATGTTAAAAAGCGAAAAAAAGGCGATTTTTTATGAGAGTGAGCTTTGGAATTTAATTAATAATTCAGTTAATAAATAGAATTTTGAAATTCTGAGCTTCAGGTGCATCAGGAGAGATATTGGGCTACTCTCATAAAAATGTTGACCTTTGTACGTCCCATAGATTTTGCTAGCCAGCAGACACAGAGACAGACAAACAGAGCGTTTGTTCTTTTATTAGTACGAGTGGAATCCCGTCGAATTCGACGAATGAAATGTTTAAAAGACCCGATTGATTTGGTTTTAAAAAAAGCAAAAGTAATTACATTATAGAATCAATATATAACAAACATATTTACAAACTAAATGTCAAGTTTGTCAGTTACAATTTTGCATGCAAATATTCGCACATCTTCAGTTAAAATTGTAATCTGAGTGCCGGCGAAATCCAGAAATTTTATTTTATATGCACTCACAAAAAAATAGTGTTATTTAAAAAAAAAAAAAAAAAAAAAAAAAAAAAAAAAAAAAAAAAAACTAATTTTATTTTTACTGTGACATTATTTTCGCTATCCGAAGTCATCTGAAAGTAAAATCTCAATCTTAGTGTCCATAATGGAAAGAAATATTGAAACGTAATATCGGGTACTACCATGTTATCCATCGACCAAAAAATTATCGCCACACTATAAGATTAAATGCCATGGATGATCATGATAAATGGATGATCATGAATGTCACATTCAATGATTCATGTGTTTAAAATGTCATTAAGTGATTTTTATTTCGACTTTTTATTAATATCTTTATTAATATTCTAATAATTATTTGTTTTTTCGTTATTTAAAATAAAAATTATGTCAATATGTATAATTTGGCTATTAATTTGACGATTTGTATAATTTCGCGAAATTGGTCGACGGGATAACAGAGTAGTACCTAATATTGTTATGAGTAAAAATGCGATGTTTTAAATAGTGACGTTATTTTCTCTTCAAATGTTTTTTAAAAGTTACTATTATTAGTAATATGAAAAAGGCATCCGTTATAATATTGTAATATAATACGAATATTGTAACTGGTTGCTGAATGACATCATTTTCCTCATTTGAAATTTTTCTTATTTTGCTTTAGACATTAATTTTTATCATAATTTTTTTTCTGTTATTTTATTTATATTATTAATATTATTTCTCAGTAAATATATTTGTTTGCCTCAATTAGTGCATAATTATACGCAATCATTTTGGAAAATAAATTTTTATTATCGAGAGAAATGCTAAACTGAGTTGCCACCATTTTGAAGAAATATCGTAAAAAAGCATTCAAAATTAAAAATAAAATATAAAAATGGAAATAAATTAAAAATTAACTACAAATAAATAGCTTTCATTAAAAAAATAATTAACAAATTTGGTTGAGTAGAAAATTCAGGGCTGATGACACGACATTTTTTAGCTTGTCTGAGAGAAATAGCATCGGATGCTAAAAAGGAACTGCTTCATTGAGTTATAATAAACCTACTAAATTAGTTATAGTAAATAATGCATTTTATATTGGTAAGTCTAACTCTTAAACAAACGATATTTAGCGTCAAATTAACAAAATACTATTTCTTTAAAACTCAGTTATAGAAATTGTTAAAATTAAACTATAATCGTTCATGTAAGCAGTAAAAAATAACTAAGATCTGTTATTATGATAAATTTATCAATTAAGGTTCTTGTTCTAGTATTCCAAATATGGAAAAAAGCAAAATTTATTCGACTTTGACTCAATCATAGAATATTTCCGCGTGAAATCTAAGCCGGCATCATTTTCACCATATCCAAATCTACAAATGCACATTTCGAATCTGTATCTACTTCTTCAAAAAAAAAAAAAAAAAAAAAAAAAAAAAAAAAGGCATTTTAATTTGATTATTTTGTTTCAAAACTTGAAGTCTCAATGCTACTAGCTGAAAGAGGCATTAAACTGTTGATATTATTTTGCGTGTAAATCAAATTTTGTAAATAAAATAAAAATTCTCCGGGTTTTATAACAGAAGGTATTTAATTTTTTTTTTTCCTTTTATTAAGAAAATGACAACATAAAGATACAGTAATCAATTTTTTCCTTTTTTTCCCTTCCTTTATTTATAATAGAAATGGAGTACTCCTGTTGCCACAATTAGAAAAACGATTAAAAGCTACAAAAAATTAATATATCAAAAACAAATCAAGATACAACTTTCAAACAAATTTCATTTAAAAGTGCATTTTTTTCCCTACACGATGGTGTAAAAAGTGAAAATGTGCGACAGTTGTAATTATAAAAAATTACAGTAGTAAAAATTGCAACACCGAAATTTCATTTAAAATTTAAAAGTGTTGCCATTTGCAAAATGACGTATGCGTTAAGCACACATACTTTTGGCCTTTATAATATAGATATATTATCTAAGGAATACATGTCATTTAATATTAGATCGACGATGTGTCCTATTATATTAATTCACTGTTAAAGGAAAGTTTTAACATACAATTAATTACTCTCATATTTGTAAAATACAAAAGGAAATGCAGGATTTGATTTAATTTTTAATTTATGAGAAATATCTCTCGATCAGGAAGCAAACTTTTGGTCCTTTCGTTACCATATTTTCCTGAAGACGGCCGCAAAAAACGGCGCGAAACGTTGAATTTTTTATTTTAATTGTACAAGCTCTTATTAAAGTTCCTATTTTGTGCACCATTGAACAATGTGCTGTATTTTTAATAAATACATTCTTACTAGTTAAATCTTATGGTGCAATTGTCCAGTATATGTTTAGGAAATACAGGAATTATTTTCATTTTTTTATTATTATAGTACGGGAAGTCTCTGCTTTTCGTGTTGTACACTGTAAAAAAAAATTCAAGAGGTTACTAAAAATTTCTTAGTAAATTTGTATTCCACAGAATTTTTTAGTAACCATTACAAACTTTTTTTTTTGCAAGTGAAACAAGCATTTCTTTTGTAAACTGAACAAAAGATTTTTTTGAATAACTAAATTAAAAATTTTTAGTATGAGCCACCAAGCAAATTTTATTAATAGCTCCAAAATTATTTTTAATAACCATTACGTGCGCCCGAAGCGGAGGAGCTTCCTTGGAGTTGCATCCAGACTTCTGAAGCGGAAGATTTTCTGCAAAACCGCAATAGATGGCAGCACTAAACATTCTTAACTGCTCCGACAGGATTTTCATAATCCCTTTATTAACGAGACTCTACAGACATTCGGGGTGTATTTGGCGGTGGCAAGTTTCGAACCCGGGACCTTTTAGCCTAGAGTAGGTTACTATAACCACTATGCTATCAATGCCACACCAACTGTGTTTTAGTAAGAGCTATTAAAAATATAAAACTATTAACTCTATTCGTTGCTAACTTTTTTCTAGTAATTCTTACAGATTTTCTAGTAACCGACTAAGATTACTAAAAATTTTTTAGTAATTACAAGGATCACTAAAGTTTTTTTAGTAGACCGACCTTTTTTTTACAGTGTAATTGAGATATTTTTCATTCTTCCCTAATTAACAGTGATAAGTTAACAAAGCCAACACAAATTACCAGGCAAATCATACCGTGCAAAACATACCTGGCAAATTATACTGTACAATCATCAACTACTTAGGAGGATTATTCATATAATTAAAAAATATGACACTCTTAAAATTTCAGTAAATTATTCGTGCACGAAACATCCATCAGTTTATAAATATTCTTAATCAAATTAGTGCGTCCGACAATCTTCTATAAGTCATGTGAGCTTTTGTAAAGTAAATTAGACATCTTCAAACATGTCCTACTTTCAAAATAAAGTACATTTATGGAATAAAATATAGAAATAAACCTTGATTTTTTTTAATAAGCATCGTTTTTTGTACATGCGAATTAATTAATTAAATGGAACTTATCTATTTTTTTACATCACTATTTATTTTCCAACATTTGCTTCGAGATTTCAATGATTTATAATTTGCTATATTAAATTTTTGATCGTGGATTTTGGTATTTTCGGTAAATATTTACAAAGCACTTTTCGGTACATTTGGAGTCAATTCACAGTTTACAATTTGGACACTGATTGTCTATTTTATATGAAAAATTAATTCGATATTTTTAAAAGCAAAAATATCAAATGTTTTACGAATTATGATTGCTTTTATAACTGATGATATACTTATGGAGTTTGTCTTATTAAATCAATCTCTTAGGATTATATGTCATTTAATATTAGATCGACTGTGTGTCATAATGTATTAATGCACAGTTAACCCTCTCACTGACAAGCCCGTCTATAGATGCTCCCTAAGCTCCAGGTTTCACTGCAATGCAAGCAATAATTAAAATGATATAATTCAGTGTCTATAGACGTTCCCTAAGTTCCAGGTTTCACTGCAATGGAAGCAATAATTAAAACGATATAACTCAGTTGATTTAATGGATTTTTAATACATTGTGCAATGATTAACACACTCAAGGCTAACATTAATATTCGTAAATAAGATTTTTCTATAATTTTGAAAGAATTATATTTTTTAGCAATTAAAACAAAATGCTGAGAAAACAACATTACAATTTTGCCCTTTTTGCAAGACTGTCAGAGGGTTAAAAAGAGAGTTTTAACATGCAATTAAAGACTCTTATATTTTAAAATCATGAAAGAAAGTGTAACATTTTTCCGTTTTTACATTTTCTAATATTAGAGGAAGTCTGCGCTTTTCGTGTAGAAAGTGAATCTTTTTTCATTCTTCACTAATTAACTGTTATCTGTTAACAAAGCTAACACAAATTACCCGGCAAAACATACCGTGCAATCATCAACTACTTAACATCATTATTATTCATATAATTTGAAAATATGACGCTCTTAAAATTCCAGTAAATTATTCATGCACGAAACATGCATCAGTTTATCCATATTCATTTCCAAATTAGTGCTTTCGACACTCTTCCATCTGTCACGCGAGCCTTTGTGAAGTAAATTAGTCATCTGCAAACATGCCGTACTTTGAAAATAAAAGTTCACTTTAAAAAGAATAAAATTTGATAATAAGCCTTGATCTTGTTAATAAGCGTCGTTTTTTAAACAGGCGAATTAGTTTATTCAACGGAAATTATTTTTCTTTATGATTTTTTTTTTGCATACATTATTTGCATAGAGGTTTTATGGTCTTATGATTTACTCTATTAATTCGTTGATAACCAAATATTTTTTTTTCACAATTTACACTCTGAGCACAGTTTATTTATTTTATATCGAGATTTAATTTTATATTTTTATACTTTTTTTAAAATCAAATATATCATATGTAAGACGTTTTTAAAGGTTTCAGGAGAAACTGACATCTCTAAGTATTCCTGTGAGGGGTACAATGTTATACATAGAAGTAGATAATAAATGGTTAACTATGTAGGTCAATGTGTTAAGGAATTCAGTAGTTTATATTTCAAAAAGTTTTTTTAGTTGTCGATAATCTCATTATTTCAATTTTGTTTCCGTTTGCGCCGTTACATAAGATTTAATGTGTTTGCGGAAGCTTGATTTTCAAGTTGTAAAAGAGAAACTGTCGAAAATCACATTTGCACAGCTGCCTCAGATGTGATATGTCTCATGTATCATATGACAACAATTACGTTACGTTTAAATTTAATTAAATTGTAATGCCAGGTCATTGTACCTGTAGGAACCAATCTAAGAGCTTTGCATGCCACCCTTAATCTTATATTGGTCTTTCGAATCACTTCTCTCAATGCTGATTTCTTGTATTGTTATGTTATTTGCACACGCCCGCCTATAACAGTTTTTTGTCTCTTCAGTTTATTACACTTTTTTTCTACTAAAAATATATATAAGTTAAAATGAAAATTGAAAAAATGCTCTTGAAAGAGATCCAATCTTAGAATATTATAGGAGAAGAAAATATTATCAGACTTTCTTTTATTTAACTTTCTTGTATATGTAATTTTTAAAACATATCAGCTAACAACCGCAGATAAAAAGTATGATAAGGAAAAAATAACTAGTAATAGAAAAAAAAATTGATCTATAAATTTAAAGTACAGTTACCTTATTTTAATTTTTATATGAAACATGGAAAAATCCTTGTCGGCTGGGACTATAGGCGGAGGTAGATTTCGAAAAGTGCTCATTTCAAAAAAAAAAAAAAATGATTAGAGATAAACCCAGTTTAATAACTTCATTTGGGCGTTTATGAAAAAATTTTAATTTCATTTTTCTGCAAAAACTGGTTTTATCAGAATCATCTTAAGAAAAATTCAGCTTAAATGCCCATTTTGACAGCATATTTTAAAAAATATTCTGAATTTATTAAAAAATCGACCAAAACAGTCTATTATATATTTCCTAAATAACAAAAAACTGTCAGTGGAATGCATTTGAGAAAAAATTGAATTTAAAAATGAGTCATAAAATAACCGATTTGTTGTTTGAATACATCCTTAATTCTTTAATCATTATTGCATCAAAAAATTTTGTGCGAAATACTCACTTCGACAGCATTTTAAAAAATATATTCTATCTTTATCAAAAAACTGGCTAATGCGTCACAGTATATAGTTCCTAAATAAGAGGATCTGTAAATTGGATGCGTTTGAGATCGATAATGGATTTTAAAACGAGTCATAAAAAACGCAATTTGCTATATGAATATTTCATTAAATTTTCAAATCACGATGGCTTCGGGAAATTCTGTTCAAAATATCCTTTCTGGTCTCCTTTTCCGAAATATATTCTGTCTTTATGAAAAAACTGATCAATGCATCACATTATATAGTTCCTTAATAAGAGGATCTGTAAATTGGATGCGTTTAAGAGCAAAAATAGATTTAAAAACGAGTCAGAAAAAAAAAACGCAATTTCTTATTTGAATACTTCCTTCAATTTTCACTCCCGATGACTTTCGGAAATTCTGTTCAAAATACCCTTTTTGGTAGCCTTTTTTGAAATATACTCTGTCTTTTTCAGAAAATTGACCAATGAGTCACTTTATACAGTTTCTAAATAAGAGGTTCTACAATTTGGATGCGTTTAAAATCAAAAATGAATTTAAAAATAGAGTCAGAATATAAGCAGTTTGGATTTGAGGTTTCTTATCCAACTCCTATTTTTGTTTAATTTTTTTTTCTGTACGAATTGGTTCCATGAAAAACTTGTCAATATAAAAGTTGTAGATATTTTTGAGAAGATGTAAAATAAATTTAATCAGATTTGATAGCTTAAAAATTGACGGAGTTATGGAATTTTCTCTTTTTTCACCGCCCTTTTTCTTTTCGTTTTTAATTTTTTTTCATTGGTAAAAGTTGGTCCTAATAAAAACTTGTAAATACAAAAGTTTTAGATAATTTTAAGAACATTTACAAAAAATTTTGTTAGACTTGATATCTTGAAAAAGTTAGAAAAGTTGAAAAGTCTTGACGAAATTATGAATTTTTTTCTCTCAAACCCCCTGTTTTTTTCTACCCTTGAGCCCATTTCTAAATTTATCAAAAATCTGTCATGCATAAACTTTTGTCCCATTTTTAAGCAGTAATATAAACTTTAAACCGATTCGATATCTACTTTAATTAAGAAGTAATGGCGTTTTTTCGGTTTTCACAAAAACGCCCCCTATTCCGACCCTCATGGTCCGATTTTGCCCATTAACGAACTTAGCCGAGATTTTATCCACTTTGATTTTATGTACCAGTTTGGTGGAGATTGGTGAAGAATTATAGAAGTTATCGTGTCCATAAAAAAGTGAGATATATATATATATATATATATATAGATAGATAGATAGATAGATAGATAGATAGATAGATAGATAGATATACTGCTGCGATTGCAATAGGTAGTATTTCATACGAAATCTACCTAAAAACACGACAATGCTGTTAAATCAAATGGAGAACGGTAGAAACCATTGCTTTTATTTAAGGTACAGTAACTAAACAATACACAGGACAGTAACTAAACCATAAACTGACATTACTTAAAGAATATTTACGTAACATTGCAAAGGAAGACCACATGTAAAGTAGCTGAAATTAATAATAATTAATTAAAAGAACTGAAGCGGAATAATTTCTACTTATTTTTCAAGTTCGTAAATCACATGGCAATTACTTCTTAATCAGTCTAAGACCTATCATAATGATATTATTGGACTGCTGTTCAAGATATATTGTTTATTGGCTCAGCAGGGTTCGTACGGGTAACTTTACTTTTCAGGTATTTTTTGTATAAGAACTAGCAGGCGTCGCCCGCTAAGCTGGTCTACTTTTTCAGACGAATCATTGATTTTTTTTTTTTTTTTATATCCATGTCACATCTATAAATGGTATTATACATGCTGCATTTTAAAAGCTCTTTATGTTTACAATAATTCACTCCAATATTGCTAATCATAAAAGTTGGTGCCAAATGACAAGTTTTAAACTATTTAACATTATTTTTGCGAAAGTAATCATTTTTAAAATATAGAATATCAAAATTGCATAGTTTCGAGTACTATTTTATTAAACAAAAAATATACAGAAAATAAATTATTGAAATAAATTATTAATTGAAAATATTAAAGAAACATTTACAATAAATATTTGGTACTACTTGGTTATTCCGCCGACCCATTTCGCCAATTTATATAGATCGCCAAACTAATAACTAAATTATACACGTTGACATATTTTTTAGTTTAAACAACGAAAGAGCAAATACATTTGTAACGCTTTAATAAAAATACAAATAGAAAGTGGGACTAAAAATCACCCGATCACGTTTTAAACATGTGTATAGTGTTTAATGTCGCTGAAAGTGACATTCACAATCATTCATTATTGGCAATTAATTTTACAGTTTGGCGATAGTTTTTCGGTCGCCGGGTTTTAACCAAGTAGTACCAAATATTTCTTTCCTTATCTACATCTAAACTGTAAGCATGAAATTGTAACTGTCTCTTAGTACTGCAGTAAACATTTTCGTATCTGAATCAGGGGAAAATGTAAGTTATAACTCAATAAAAAAATAGTTTTTATTAAAAAAATAGTAAATTTAACAGTTTTGCATGCTTACGGTTTGATGATAAATAAAAAGAAAAAGCGCGTTCAGTAAATAGCCAGTTATAATGTTTGCAGTAAAAAATTTCTGCATCTTTAAATTGAAATAAATAGCGATTAATATATCTTTGGCACGATGTTGTTATAACGGAAAATTATCAAATGTATCCAATAAAAAAAAGAAGACGTCCCCAATTACGTCAGTTTTCTGTAAACGCGATTATGGAAGACCTCGGATCAATTTAACCCGCCATTTAAAAGTTCATTATGCGCCAAACCACGCCAATCTTCTTTCGACAGCCGTCGGTAGAATCGATTATTTAATTTTACCTCTTTAATTAATAGGTATGTTACAAATTAAAACTATGTTTTCCAATTATGCTGATTTTATATTCAATTGTTACAGTTAGGCGTAAAGACGTACATCTGCAAGTTTTCCGATGTAAATTTGTCTGTCATTTTAATAGTACATTTGTTAGACTTGCGAATAGTAGTATTATCATATGCAATGTTAGCAGTATTTCCTACATTATAAACAGACCACGTAGCTGTCATTTTTGGCTACCAATATATTTTTTTTGCCATTCTTCATATAGGTTACTACAAAAAAAAATAAACGAAAGGCAAATTTTTAACTAAGCATATGTAATAAATTGCAAAATATTGTTTACATATTTGTCATTTCTAATGTACTCAGTTCATTTAAAATATAAATCTTTCTCTTATTTCATGTAGAAGATATACATGTGAAATAGTTATATTACATGCATTTAAAATTAAACTATTTTTATACATTTCATTAAAAGTACAAAAGAATTAGAGAAGAGTTTCATATTCCGTTGTGGTTGGCACGACTGACGAAGAAACTTAAGATAGGAGCAAAATTCCACTTTAGCATCTTCTCAACTCTTTCAAGGTGTCGGAAAAAATATTTTTTTTTCTAAACGTACATTTTTATAGTATAAACGTTGTATTTGTATTATATTAAAAATAAAAATAAAAATAAAAATAAATAAACAATTTATTAATAAATAAACAACATTATTCAGGTTAACATGTCAGGTAAAATAATGCCATTTTGGTGCCAATTAGGTAACCCGATGGGTATGTGATATCTGTCCCAATAAATCTCAATATGAATAATCGAAAGTTTCGTTTTTTTAAAGTTAATATTGAATATTTGTTTAAACAAAATTACTAACAGTTTTTCTCACGGTTCATACTTTTTTCCAATTAATACAGCCATTTAAATGATTTAATCAACAACAGCATAACGTGTAGTTGCGCTGCTGATAAACATTTAGAAAGAACAATATTTGCGACCGAAAACAAAGAAGAAAAAAAATCCCAATTTGTTAAAAAGGAAAAAATGTATTGCTGTAATATGAATATGTTTCAAACCTTTTCAATGATATAAGTAATTTTTTAAAATATATATAGTAGTTCTTGTAATTATCCCAGAGATTCTAAAAAACTTTCTGTTTAAAATATAGCGTCATTTATATTTTATTTAATTTTAATTTTTAATTTAGCTATTTTTGTCGTTGTTGTTATTTCGGAGCCAAATATATAGGCAAAATGGCGATAAATTAAATGATATTGGTTCAACCGATCGACTTTGACAATGAATATTTCTTTAAAGCCGTATAAAGATTGCTCCCATATTTAAATATTTTTGTTTTATATTATTTCTGAAGGATTTTTTTCCTTGTTTGTATTTTAATTAAAATCAGCAATAGTTTATTTTATTTTATTTTTAGGGATGTTTGCAATTTTTAGATTTCTAATTAATTTAAACATTCCAATTCATTGACAAAGAGAGTTTAATATGCAGCGACAGATGAAAAACATATGCCAAATGGTAACCCTAATGTCCAAAATAAATGAATTTTTAGTCATAATTTTATAACTTTACCTGGAACAATGTACTATATAAGAAAACCTTCCTTGGAATAATACCTATTTAATGGTGCAAGTTACATCAAAATTCCTTCATTAAAACTGGAGGAGTACACGGAAAACCCGAAATTTCCGTTTGTATTTTATGTATATAAGTAGATAAATCTAGTTTAATCGCGCGAAATTTCCTTAATTTATTAGGAGAAATTAACTGTAAGAAAATATTGGTGCCGAATATCTTGATCTAAAAATTGCAGTATCCGTACAAACTCTATTATTCTCAATAATTTATGTATTTCCTTCAGAGATATTTGGTTTATTCGGACGATGTGTACAATTTTTTTTCTATCCGCTGAGATGAAGACGTGACATACGTTTATATATTTTTATAAAGTTCCATGTCTGTTTTTATACAGAAAAAATTAACTTAAAATAAACTAAACTTAAGACTTTAACTTTCTTAAGGGAGACCCGTACCCCATTTTCGGCCAAAAATCATCAAAAGTTCAATTTTTTTTTTTTTTTTTTTTTTTTCAGAAAACGATAAAATACATATTTGCGAATATCCATGCAAAATTTCAGAACTCGGGGACACTTGGAACAGGTAGAAAATGAGCTTTTTATATTGT
Source organism: Maratus speculifer (assembly GCA_964019185.1). NCBI lineage: Eukaryota > Metazoa > Arthropoda > Arachnida > Araneae > Salticidae > Maratus > Maratus speculifer. The sequence continues at coordinate 421,954,294 of OZ025290.1, read as the reverse complement.
ACTCACTATAGAGTTTAAAGGACTAGCGGCCATTTAAAACGTGTTTTCCTGAAAATGACTTTTTTAATATGTTGCCTAAGTTCAAAGTACTAAGGCTCAGTGGTAAAATGATTTAGAAACAATGTGTTTATGTTTTTAGAATCTTAAAAAAAATTGCAACAAAAGTAAGGAGAGATATATTTTTTAACTATTTCTGAAAAGTTTACATAAATTAGTAAACATGAAAATTGTAACGAATTTAAGGAAATTTACAATGCGTATTTTTATTTATTTATTTTTAGCCGTTTAAAATTGAAAATTAAAAATATCTCTACTTAGTTCTTTCCTATATACTATAACACTATTTAAGAAATTTTAGTAATACCAAATTATTGAAAATTGAATGAGGAGTAGTAATTTTAAAAAGTGTATTTTTCGCCAAAAAAATTATAAAAATCCCCATAAAAAATGTACTTTTTAATGAAAAGTGAATTTTTCTGCTAATTATTTCTTACAAGAAGATTCTTAAATAGTACACCAAAATTCATTACTTTAAAATCAATAATAAAAAATTTGGGTTTATTCTTACGGGTCTCCCTTAAAACAGAAACCTTGTCGGGTTGCTTTTTTCACAGTGTTGTTGTGCCAAAAATTAGCCCCATATCGTGTCTATATTTCGATTATGCTGAGTATTTCAACGATACAACAATTACCGAAAACTAAGATTCCGTAAATAGTCATTATTTGACATGACACAACATACTAGGAGATGCCTCTGTATTTCCATTTTCTCAAAAAAGGCGCTCATGACGAGCTATAAGAAAAAGACCATGTTAAACTTAAAACTACACAATGTGTAAATTACTTAAAGATAACAACAATATTTTAAAAGGTGTTAAATTACTTTTAATTTTTAGTACTTTCAACAGTAAACACAACCATCGACGGAAAATATAAAAAAAAAACAAAAAAAAAAGTTTTTTTTTTTTTTTTTTTTTTTTTTTTGTAATTCTTTGTCGATGGGTGAGTTTACAGTTGAAAATACTAAAAATTAAAAGTAATTTAACACCTTTTAAAATATTTTTGTTATCTTTAAGTAATTTACACGTAGTGTGGTTAAACTTTTTAAAGGATGAATATAGCACTCTACTTATTTGTTTGCTTATGAGAAGATCATATGTCACAAAGTAATTCTACGAGTACGGTATTACCATTCGATGGAAAATTTCCTGTAATTTTGCATTTATAATAGTTTTAAATTTAAGGAGACAGTAGGCCTTTATTTGAATAAAATCGACTAAATCAAATATTGTAAAAAAAGGTATATTTCTGTGGTATAATAGTACCAAAACAGCTTTTTTATTAAAATATTATTTATGGAGGTTTTAAGAAGTAAATAATAAAGGTAAGTGTATTTACATACTCTAAATCTGTTTTTCACAAAACTAATTTTTCAGCGTTTTTAGATTTTTGAAATGCTTCTTGCGCCGTAATTTTTGATCAATATTTATGAAACTGATAAGGAAGTATCCTGATATTGTTTAGAAATAAATTGTGTAAGCTTTTTCAAATCCGTTTTTTTAAGATAGTCAAATTTTATTTTTTACTTATTAAAAAGCAAAATGTTGATGAAAATCAACATGGAATTTAGAAAGAAAACTGTAAAATATTAACTATTCGAGAGATAAAAAAAAAATCTTACACAAATTTGTTTATACTCTGTTAAAAATCTTGTTCTAGTTTGAACCAAAAAAGTTTGTTTTTTGGTGCTCAATAGCTGCCACCATAAGATGGTGAAATCTCGTACCAGCATTTGGAGCTTCCTAGTTCAACCTCGTTCCAAGTATTGGAACTATGCTTCAATGGGAGCTCCAAATTTTGGTTCAAGATTTCACCATCTTACTGTGGCAGATATCGAGCAACAAAAAACAAACTTTTTTGGTTCAAACTAGAACAAGATTTTTAACAGTGTAATAGAGTTTTAAGTGATAAAAATGCAAAAGCAAGAAAATATCTCAAAAATTAAGACACGAAGAGCACTTTAAAATTTCGTTAAAAAATGTAATTTATAAAAAAAAAAAAAAAAAAAAAAAACATTGGAAATTTTTTGTAGGTGTTCAATATGCCTTTTGTGAAATATATATATGCACAAAATTTCATATTGATACGATGAAAAAAAAAAAGTCAACCGTCCCCTTAAATGCTATATAGTGGAAACTTTCGATAACCTATTTTTGTTTTTCACAGCATTAATGCAGCTTAATGTAGAAGCATACACTGCAAATTCTCAACACACAAAAATAAACAAATTTTAGAACACTTTTTTTTCATCAAATTTACAGCACAATAATGTATTTTGAATTAGAAAAATTCACATACAAAAAGTTTCTGTGTTATGATTGTGTTCTTAATAAGTTCTAATTTTTTTGCTATCTAGAAATGTGTTCCAATATAGTATTGTTAATTATCTTGAAATAGTGTTGTAAATAGTGTTAAGAAAATTATTTTTTTTTTACAATAGTGTAGTGCTGCGCATTAGATGGTTTGTCCGGAAAGTAATAGGACTGAGTCGATTTAAAAGAATTTACTGAGCCAATCATTGCAATTCTTTAAAAACACTTTCAAAATAGGCTCCTTCTGCGTCGATACAGCGCTACCAGCGCGATTTTCAAGTATAGAAGGCGTCATGGAACGCATTCTCCGAAATAGCCTTGAGAGCCGCGGTGCATGCTGCTTGGATCCCCTCTGTCGTCTCAAAATGCCAGTCTTTCATCAGCCTTTTCAGGCGAGGAAACAAAAGAAAGTCCGGAAGAGCCACATCTGGGCTGTAGGGTTGCGGAAGAGTTGGGATGCTGGCCTTGGTCAGGTAGCTGTTCACAAGAAAGGCGGTGTGAGCCGCGCACACCTTGAGCATGTTCAAATACTCCCTCACAATAGCATGAACCACAGATTTTGGTAAATTTACCATCTGGACAATTAAACGAATACTTAGTGGGCGGTCTGAGTTCAAAACATTGCACACACGAGCCACATGGTCGGTGTTTGCCGAAGTCGAATGTCTTCCAGCACGATTTTCATCGGCGACCTCTTCCCGGCCCTCCAAAATTCCCAGGTGCCACCGAAACACACCCCTTCTTGCTAAAGCAACATTTGGGTAAGCCTGCTTTATCATATCAAACATCTCTGTTGCAGATTTAACGAGTTTCACACAGAATTTAAACGCATAACCTCTGTTCTAACGAACGCTGAATTTTTCGGCTTGCACCACTCACAAAAACGCGTCGCGCGAAAACGCCTGTCCTGACTTTCCAGGTGCTCGGAGACAACTGAACAGCCGCTCTTTCGTTAGCTAGGAGCGCCCTCTACCGAATCCAGTCGATGCGCGCACGCTCCGAAGTACAGTCGCGGCAGAACAAAATCAGTCCTAACGCTTTCCAGACAAACCCTGTACTCTTTCACCTTATTAACAACGCATTGTAAAAAAACACACAATTTAGAACACTTTAAAGCAACACTTGCAAAACACTTTCAAAACACTCTCTACGTGATAATTTTAAAAGTACACAAGTTTAGAAAGGAAATAAGAGACAGTTGGCTTTATAAAAAATGAAGAATATTACTGGGTGATTTAAATAGTTCTGCTATTAAACATAAATAACTTAATTTCTGATAAAATTATGTAACTTTTAACAATAATATTTGAATAATCATTTTCCTGGCACAAGTAATTTGCAACACATCACAAGACAATCAAAAACGATATGCGCTAAAAGTGTTAATTATTATGTTCAGTTAATGTTTTAAAGTGTTTTGCGAATTTCCAGTATAGATTTTCTGAAAAATTAATTTCAAGTAGGAGTAAAAAATATTTTCTTGAGTGCTACGCGTGCCACAATAATGTCATACCTGCTACAGTACAACTTTATTTTTTTGAGTATAAAAAGGTTTATTCTGTAATATTATAACTTATATGATACAATATATAGTTATTGGATACATAAAAAATTTAGTTTAAAAGTTTTGTATTTAAACAAACTAAGTGTAAAGATATTTGACGTGTAAAAGCGCCTGACACGCCCACCACGTACGCATGTATTGACCAGCCTATAATTATTCGATACGAGAAACTCACTAACCTGTTATTTATTATAATCAATAGCGTGCTTTAGTAGGCATTAAAACATCTAAAACAGCTAATAATGTATCTTAAAGTATTGTGCAGTTCCTGAAATGTCTAAAATTATGGATGTTGTAATAAACTATCTTGAAATCAAAAAGCGTTAATGAAAGGTGGATATGTTGAACAACATTATTTTAAAAATGGGTATTTTGCGTGCTTTGAAGCGATTCCAGGTTTCTGGAGTAGACAGAGGGCATAAAATTTCTACTTTCACAATAAAAAAATGTTTAAGTTAGTAATTTTCCTGTAAATGTATGTAATTCGTAAAAAAAGTACTAATTTTCCTATGTACGCCACCTTTCTTCTTAGTTTGCACATTTCTTCGCAAAAAAATCATATATTTCTTTTAGAAAATATGCAATGGGCTTCTTTTTGCACTGTAAAAATATTTGAAAAAAAAAACACACACACAGAGAATAAAGCGAGTCTCTCTACATATTTTAATTAGTTCTTGGTTAAATGCATTTGATTGAGTTTCTTTTTCATTATTTGACTGGCATTTTATATTTTTTCTTATATCTATTTCCCTGTAGGAATTTTCCTGCGTTTGTTTAAAAATATTTTTTTCTTTGTTAATGCCTGTAACTCAAAATACATAATTTTAAAATTCTTTTGCAATTCTATTAGACATTTTAAAGAATAAAATTTATTTATTTATTTATTTATTTTGTACTTAGATTATGTCACAAAAGAAAAAAGCATTGCCTTGAAGTTATTACGGATTTTTATTGGCAGCCAAATAACTACGATAAAAGACGTAGTATGTTCTTAATAACAACATATTCTTTAGCTCTGATAGTAAGGTGTTCTTCTACTGCAAAGTAATCTGGGGTTCAAACCCAAGGACTGGTAGTAACAAATTGTACAAAAATTAAATGATACACAAAATTCAAACTTACTCGAAAAATTCTAATTCTTTGAGGTCACTAATGATGGAGAGATTCATTAATTTTAAAAGCTACATTAAATTATTATGATTAAAAATAAATTTACATAGTCTTGTGTAATTTTAACTTCTTTAATTTACATAGTTTATTGTAAATGTATCTAGCAACTTCTCCGTTATTTTACAGAAGACTAAAAATTATTATAATGGATTACCCTTAGATTATTTGTAATTTAGCAGATTTTTTTTAGCAGTGAGAAGTACAATGAATTATTCTAAGCATTTAAAAAATGTTTTTTTTTAAAATATGTTCAAATAAATGAACTTTTAAATACATATATTTGTTATTTTACTATTTTATAAAAACATATTCATATATTTTGATATTTATATCACCATATAATAGCGTGAGTTTAAAACTTCACTTTATCTAAAACTTTAAAAATTAAGATTTTTTATCAATCTATTCTGTTGGTGAATCGAAACAACACTACAAATAAACTAATTCCATAATGTATTTCTGTCTTTGTAAAATCTTGGTTCATAATAAAATCCATTGGAAGAAAAATATTCATGTCCAAAGCATATGGAGCATCTATTTACGCGGGATACTAGTGGTCAGTGAAAATAGCCTCTCGAGTGCAAAATATTAATACTATTATATTTCTCAAACAAATAGAAGAAGAATAATAAAGAATTTAATAAATTTCCTTTTTTTAAACTTTGCTGCACAACACATCCATTTAAATAGATGCTGAGGTTGTAATCACTTTCCAATATTTATAAAAATTGTTAAAAATGTGGGAAATAATGTAAATTTGTGTAAAGAACATAAGGAAAATGATAAAATCGTGATATTAAAATCGCAAAAAAATTGAAACAAATTAAAGTAACAGAGAAAATTCAAATTTGATTCTTACGTTGTGCCTTTTTGTAAAAAAATCTACCCGTTGTTGCCAAAATCTAAAAGTTGAATATTGATTTTTGATTCATACACCTAAATGATAATTTAGTTGTAGCTTGCTATAAATATATTTAACGCAATGGAAAGAAAAGGGAATTCATTTTAATAAATGCGAAGTCTCAGAAGTATATTAAATTCAATATATGAGGACGCCAGAAGCGAAGGGGTGTAAGTGACAAAAGGGCAAAGGATGAACTAAATGCACAGAAGATCGGTAAATATGTTTTTTTTTTCTGTTCAGATGTAGAAATAAAGATGATTGTCTTATTATGTACTGCGTTCTAGAGATAAGGTACATCTGCCGAATTATAATCAATATTGATTAATTATAAATTTAAAGAAAATTGTATTCTACTTTTTTTTTTTTTTTACATTTATTGAAATAAGAGATCAAAGACCACAATGAAACAAGGCACAGTTTCCTATTTCAGTTTAGTCAATTATTATTGATGCTCAAATTTAATATTAATTATCTTTAAACTCAATTTACTAAAAATCAAAATTTTTCACTTTTTTCCATTGGCTTCTGAGGTCGTCATATATTAAGGGTGTTCCTAACTGCTCTGCTCAACAAGCGCAAAATATTTTGACACATTCACAGACTCACTTTTTAACAGAAATATGTAAAATTGAATGCCTGACTATGGAAGCGATTTCGAATCACACTTATTTTTCCATTTTATGATAATTAAATTATCTTTCGAGTTCGAAGCTATTTCCATCACTTGAATACCCGTTTTTCTCCTACTTTTAAACCGGTATTTCTGCTTTCGCCGGGAAATGGTCACAAAATTGTCAACTTTGAAGGCTTCTTCTTAAAAATCGATTGTGTTTTTTTTTTTTTTTTTTTTTTTTTTTTTAAACAGGAAATTGAGTGCAATTAGACAGTTTCTGAATAATAACACATGCTATTTTCATGCATTTCCGAACAAAAATAAATTAAAGCATGTGTCCCAAAGTTGCCCTTTTTGATTTAAGAACACCCTTAATGAGCGTTTAATCTGCTCGATCCTGATGTCGCCTGGAGGCGACACTAAAACCGCATTTTAAATTAGTTTAAGTGCGTTTTTAAAACAAAAAATGCCACTTTGGGACATAAGTGTCAATTCGTTTTTGTTCGGAAATGCTTGAAACTAGCAAATGTTGTTGTTCAGAAACTACCTAACCGCACTTCTTTTCCCGTTTTTTCGCAAACATCATAGACATTTCAGAACAAGCCATCAAAATTGCCATTTTGAACGGCAGATTCTGGCGAAAGCAGAAAAAGCAGTCGACGAAAAAAAGAAAATCGCATGATCCCGTGATCAAAATTGCTCATAACTTGGTAGGTAATTTTATTATTATAAAATAGAAAAATGAGTTTGATTCGAAAGCGCTTCCATTGGCAAGCCTTCAAATATAATATCTTTCCATTAAAAAATTAATTTGTAAATGTGCTTAAACGTTTTGCACTTGTTCAACAGTGCAGTTGAGAACACCCTTAAGTGCTTCTAGAAATGTTAAAATTATATCTAAACATGTTTAATAAATCTCTGCATATTAGATATGTGAATATATAGACTGATGCATCTTTGGGAATATTTTAAAATAATATTAAACTAGTTTTTGAAGTACCAGTAAATCTATTCTCAGGACTGAGGAGGTTATTAACTTTTTGTAAGTATCTTTAATTAGAAGTATAATGGCTAGTTCCATGGGTTTTGTAGTGTAAGTCACATTACTTTATAATTGCTATGCTTGTTTGCCACCGTTATTTTCGAAAAGTCTGCTTGGCCTTATTCAATTAATGAGAATGTGCCGATAAAATAAATCACATTTTTTCGTACTAAAATACGGGTAGCCAAAAATCATAGCCTGTGACTTACACTACAAGTACTCATGGAAATAGCCGAATATGTTTAAGTTAGCAAGAGATAAAGAAAATAAAAATTTTCAAACTGTAGGAATTTTATAAATAACTAATGTAACTTGGGAGTATTGCAAATTGTAAACTTATTTTTTTTATGTAACAAACTATTTATTCCTTTAAAATGACTGTTATATCTATATTGGTAAAGTAAAAGCCATTGTCCTTCAGCATGTATAAAAATTAAAATGAAGTTATATTAATAGAAAAAATCAAATTAATACAATTATACATCTGCGGATACATTACGAATCTATTTATTTTTTTAAAAATTACACATTTCATTACAGGCAATACAAACAATATAAATTGTAAAAAAAAGTATTTTTTTCTTTACTTAATATTGTGATTTTAAATTATTTTTCTGGAAATATTTACTTGAAAAAGAACTATTTAAATATTTGTAATTTTAACTCGATAGAGAACAGAATATTATAATCCACATGAAACCACATAAAAGCTATCTCCCATAAAATTTATATTTACAATAGATTGCATCTATGTTATTAACTGATAATTCACTATAATCACTTTATATGTGTATTAGGATGGTATTTAATGAGTTAAGTAGTGCATATTCTAACGAAGTATCTAACAGTCAAGGTGATAGCAAGTTTATGTTATTGCGTATGAATCTCTAATTGTAAATTATTAATTAAATTATAACCTAAAATACAGTTACTGACAGCAAGCAATAATAATATTTTCTTAAGTAAGTGTTTTTAAATGTTTTTAGATAGATTAGCTACTGAAGAAAAAAATTTCATTCAAAAAACTACCTATTATTAGATTAAAAAGTATAATTTGATAGAGTAGTATAAAATTGTTAAAAGACTATGTAGGCAAAATATTTCTGAAACTTTTTCCAAAATCCTAATTTATTTCTTTTATAAATATAGATAGTTTCCTAAAAGGAGAAAAACGCTAATCTAATATTTTTATAATAAATATAATATGGGCATTCAGTAGATATTTATACCTCTAAGATATCGTGCAACTTGTAAAAGTGAATGTTAAAATGGAGGTGTTAAGAAGTTCATAAAATGTCTAAAATCATGCATGGGGCATTAATTTATCTTAAAATCAAAATACGTTAAAAAATGAATTCAGTAACATAATTTCTTAATGTAAGTATTGCGTGCTTGGATCAATTCTAGCTTTTTTGAGAGTGCATATATACTTTATTTCCTTCAGAAGCAATAAATGGAAAGTTTAGTTTTAAAACATTTCTGAAGGTATTTCAAATTTATGCAATTATTAAGTAAATATATGTATGTTGTGTGAGTGTTTTGTAACTTTGTTATCTGTGTAACATAGTTTATAATTTATTAATCCATATATTATTAAGTAAATATATGTACGCGTGTTGATAATCATGAGTTTTGGGAGGCATACAACTAAACTACTAAACTAGTGAAAACATTTTGCTAAAGTTAAATGTATAACAAAAGTTTAAATTAACTTAAACTTAGGATCAGTCTAAGCAGTTTACGCGATCTTAAAATATCAGTCTAATCAAAATAAAATATTAATATAAACTCTTTAGAGTGATAGTTTTAGTAATTTATTTTTCTGAAGAAAAAAAATTTAAATGAAAGTTGTTTTTGTTCTATTGTACTCCATACACTCCTCTTATTCAACATTTAAAAAAATAGTTATATTGTGTAATTGTGAAAATTTAAAATCTGATTTTATAATGAAAAAAAAAATCTTTAAAATTCAGCAATTTTATTCGGTATCCCGAAGTTTTATTTTCTATAAAATGCTTGTTTAAAAATCCCATTTCATATTTTCACATATTAAACTCTGAATTTTACAGACAATATTACATAAGATTTCTACTTATGTGTTGATGTATGTTTTGAAACTACTATGTCTTCATTAGAGTGGGACAAAAAAAATTCAAATTTTTTTTTCAAGCCGTAATACCGCGAAAAAGTTGCCAATTTGGGAGACAAAAAATTTTGCCTTTAAAAATTTTAAAGAAATAAAAACGGTTTGTATCTAACGGTCGTGTACGGGCTGTAAAATTAGCCGAAATGTTGGAAATATGAACATTATTACAATTCATTTTTATTTCAAATTAGTCTCTTTACGAATATAGTATTTTAAATTCTTATGTATTATAACAACGAAACATAATGTTGAATGTTATTTAAATCCATCAACATCTTCTGATCGATCATGTGCTATAAAGATTGGAGGAATCACATTTTTATGATAATCTTTTACTTTACTTAAATTGTCAATATTTAAGTATAAAAGCTCTTTGCAACTTTAGAGCACGGAGTTTGATAATGGATTTAAATAAGATTTCTAAATTATGCTTCGTTATTATTATTATTTCAAAATGCTTTATCAGAGAGTTATTGAGAGTTCCAAAATTTAAACTTATATAGTATTACCTGCAATCAAATTATCTGAATGCATTCTTATTGAAATTTATATTGATATTCGAAATCTAATGTGTCTAATATAGCTTTTAGATTTTTTTAAAGTACATTTTATATAAATAGACAAACGCCTGCGCCTTTATACATAGAATAATGTAGGATACGTTAAAATTTATAGGTGCGAAATACATTTTATTACTGATTTGTGACAAAAGTAATAAAACGTAAACGATTTTCATCTCAGGACTATGCATAAAATAATGAAAATGCATCATTTTCACGTGGAATGAAACCTAGATATGTGACGGCGAATCTGTCACATATTATCTTGTCTTCTCCCCTTTTTAGAAACAGAACAATTAAAATCGAAACTTCAAAATTTTAACTGGAAATTAACCACTTAAATAAATACTTAAAGTTAATATTCTTGCATTTAAGGTTATAAAGCAGTACTTTGTTATTTTCCCTTTTATAACTTTGTATGTGAAATTAATTCCTTTACAAACCCTCTTTCATATGATAAAAAAACACCATTTCATTCCCACTCTTTGCTTTGGATTTTTATCACTTTGAGAAAGATCTGTTAATTCTTTTCTCGTCACAATAAAAGTTAACCGAATGTCAGTCTTCCTTAGATCTGCACATTTCTGCATTCTTTCCCATGTTCAAAGAAGCAGCTGTGGTTTATAATACGTTTATCCGTTAACATTCTCATGCACTCAGCTAATCTTTAAAATCTCCCAGATGTCATGAATCATTCGCCATGTAACTCTTTCAGTATCTGAAAACACACGTGCGTATGCAATCGACACTCCTTAAAAACCACAGGACTTCAATATTATACCAATCCTAGCATTTTCTATTACTAAGCATTAACGGATTCTCATAACCTTGACGCTGAAAAAAGTATAGCGCTGTACATCTTCCCTGACTCAGTCACTCACTTCTACCCTGATCACCGAACATGTAATACACGCAAAAAGGGGCGCTCTGCCCCGCTCGCAGTCCAACGCCTAGCCTTCGGGCAAGTGGCGTGTTTTCCTGTATTGCCAGTGTCATAAGTCTGTAACCTCACATCGTTCACTAAAATAAATGTTGGATTTAAAATAAATGTTGGATTCTTTCTACAACATGTTGGAGCTGTTCTTCATCTTCTCTGCGCTCTAAGTCTTCTTTTCCTGGGTTTGTTTGTACGATCACTGCCATATAAAATACTGGTGCAGTGCCCATTGCTCCAACATAAATAAACAAGTTGGAAGTTGCACGTGAAGCGTAGCAAATTAGGTGCGTTCATACGATAACGAAGTTTTAAAAATATTACTTTCATATATCAATTTCATAAAATTGTAAATAGTGAATTACAATTAAAACGTTCATCAAACAATGTTCTCCATATACCATTATGTAATGGAATACTTTTGTGTGGCCTTGTAAATCAATAACAAATGTTCTTTGCAAAACAAATTATGTATGATGTATATTATAATATGTACTTTATAGTTGCATATAAATTTTAAGTTCGCATGAGTGTAACACGATTAAAATGCATTTGAAACATTTTTTCCCATTGACCGTAATGTAACGGAATACTTTTGATTGTCCCTGTAATTGATCTTTGCATCCGATTTTCATAAAATTTGAAATAACTCGACAAAATTATGTAATAATTATGTATTTTAAATTTCAAACGTATAGAATATATTTGAAACTTTTTCCTAATTGACCATAATGTAATTGAATACTTTTGATTGCCCCTGTAATTGATCTATGCACACGATTATCAAAATATTTGAAATAACTCGACAAAATTATGTAATAATTGCGTATTTTAAATTTCAAACGATTAAAATGCATTTGAAACTTTTTTCCCCATTGACCGTAATGTAATGGAATACGTTTGATTGCCCCTGTAATTGATCTATGCATCCGAGTTTCATAAAATTTGAAATGACTCGACAAAATTATGTAATAGTTATGTATTTTAAATTTCAAACGATTCGGTTGGGTGGTTTTTGTGTTGTTATATGCGGACGGACAGACGGACGGACTGAACGACCACTATAGGTGCTACGTATTATATAATTACGAACGCACCTAAAAAGAGAGCGCACAATGGAGTTCACAACTTTATTGGACTATCCCCTCCTAAATTATATCGTTAAAGAAACTTCAAATGATTATACAGAGTCACCCCCATGCCTTTGTGTGATTGGAAACACTCTTAAATCGCCTGTTTTTTCCGGATGGACTCGCCGCTGCATATAGACATCCAAAACCTTTCCGTTTCTAAGAAGTGTTCAGCGCGGAGTTATGTTTCATCGGTCATTCACCCCTCCGGTTTCCCGTGAAGCTTCCATCGGTAAATTTCTGCTCCTGAAAAATCGTCGGCTTTCCCCTCGCTCTTACAAGTTATTTTATACCTAAGTCGAGTGTGAATTGACATCAAAAAATTCAAGACCTCTCTGTATCACGTAAAATATTTTTTGTGTGCCATCGTGTGTGTGCTTTCTGACGGTAAAAACTGTGCCATTAGTCCCTGCTTGCTTCGTTTGTGTTCCACATAGTGCATTTTCGGTTTCATGTGTTTATTCTGAGAAGAAAACCCTAGCCAACTACTTTTGTGAAATTATGCTTTAAAAAAAGAATCGTTTGTGATCAGTGTTTGTGAAATTCATCAAAAAGTATTGTGGTATTCAATTTTTGTATTGTGAAATTTAAAAAAAATTGTTAGATTCTGCTTTCTCTAAGTTCTGAGTTTTGATGAAGTAAAAATTATATCGTGTGAAGTAAAAATTATAACACAAGAGTGGCGTCTGTAAAATGCTTCGTGAAAGTAATTAGTGAGACAGCTTTCAAATAAAATATGCTTTATTTTGTTTCTTCAACATTTCTGTGCAGTAGTGACCTCTTCAGGGTTTCTGTTTAAAAATACAGCTCTTCAGTAGTTAAAAAAAATCACATCATTAAAATTTTTACTTGTGAAATAGGTCTGGACAACTAAATCAAGAGGTTCAATTTTTTTTAACAGTTCCTGTGTTTATCGAAAGATTTCATCCAGTGGTGTTTAGCCTTTTTTTTTTTTAAAAAAAAAAGCTTCAGGTGTGCTTCAAAATAGCTTTTTGTGACAAATAGGATATGCTACAACTTCTGTCATAAAGAAAATGAAAAGATTAAAAAAATAGGAGTTAAACATCCTATGAATCTGTTGAAAGTAATAATAAGTATAAATTACAGCTTTAAAATAATAGGAACGGGTAATTTATGAAAAGACCTTAACACGCTCAATGAATAGTTCAATATCCTGAAAGTCGAATTCTCTAACTTAAAACGTGACAATGATAACTTACAAATTGTTAATAAAAAACTTATTGAAAGGTTAAGTAAGTTAACTAGTAAACAAACTTCTACAATTTCAATCGAGACTAAGCAGGGTGAGAAATTAAAGAGCAATAGTGATAGTCTGTCCCCAATAACAAGAGATAAAGCGACCCAGACTGGTAATCATAATAGCTACAAAGATAATTTGCAAAATGACAGAAACGATGAACTAGAGACACTTACAAAATTCAGCGATTCTAATCAAAATTCTTTTTCAGCGTCTGAATGTAAAAAAATAAAACCTGTTCGAATTATTATTTTCAACTTGTGAGAAGAATGTAGTATACCAGATATTTTATTGGGAGTGGGTGAGCTTTTGCATAATAATGAATCTGATATTCAATTTTCTAAGAAATATAAATTACAACATGTCGAATCTTACAATTGGATTTTTGAAGCATCTTCACAGACAGCTAAAAAATTAATAATGCAACAAAAAATAAACATTAAAGGTAATGAATACTCTGTAGATGTATACATTAATGTCAAGCGATGCTTTTCCCACCAAATGTACAAACATGTTGCTAGGATATGTCCTAATAATATCTTTTGTCCTGTATGTGCTCTCCCACATTGTGACACTCAATGTACAAATTCACCAAAATGCATAAATTGTATCAGAAATAATCAAGATAACAATACCAATTTTATAATTTTTCATCCAGCATTTGCACAATCTTGTCCCTCTCTTAGAAGATTTATTAAACAGGAAAAAAAAAAATTCACCTTCATCTATTTCAATAATTAAATTTGCTAAAAAAATGACTTACATAATTTACAACCTTTAGTTATTTTTCCAATAAGTCACATTATTTTGAAGAAGTTTACTTTTACCTCAACAGTCTATTTGTTATTTTTGTAGTTGTACATTATTAGTTTTTTTTATACGAGTCAATTTACATTTTTGTTACACCATTCATTTCACGTGAAAGAAAAATATAAATAAAAAAAAAATTTAAAATTGCTCGACACATGAGTGTACGGTTGGTGAGGATTCCTTTTCCATTTGACTGTTTAGCCGGCAAGCAGTTACCTGAGTAAGGTTTGGATGTATGGTTGAAACTTTCTGATGCGGGTATTAGATTCTGTTCACACGGTTGGTATTTTTGTTGAAGGTGTACACGTTAACATCACATTACTTTTTCTTTTTTACTCTGCGGACAAAACCTGTTTTTGTTTTATATAATTTTACACTCATTCATGCTGGTTTGTTTGCTGTTAGGATCCTGCATTTTTTTTTCTGTTTTGAAGTTTAAATTGCTATAAATACACATTATTTACATCTTCAATTATTTTAAACACTTGTTTTTTGCTATGGCATATAATGTATTAGTTCCTGGTACACATGAGAATTGTGATCATAGAAAAAAACACAGGAGTTCATCGCACATTTTTAGTTCATTGATGTTACACTAGTTCATTGCTTTACGTTCCATTTGTGTTGTACATGGGGAACTAGTTACATTTATTGTTGTTAAAACAAAAAAAATCCACTTTCTTCCCGGTCATTTTAGTTCACCGAATAAACAATTTAGTCCATAGCATATTTACACGTTTACTTATAGAAATTTTACACATTAGTACATCGATTTTTTTCACATTCGTTCATAGAATATTTACTTGTTTGCTTACAGAATTTTACACGTTTGTTCATCGATGTTTTTACACATTAGTTCATAGTGAGTTATACATGTTTCTAGTCATGGTTTTACATTGTAGTTCATACAGATGTTCATTTTAGTTCGTTGAAGTTTTAAATTATTGTTCATGGATTGTTTACACATGAGTTCATTGAAAATACACATCTTTGTTAATAGAATATGTAACACATCAGTTCATAGAAAGTAAACCACATTTTACATGTTTCTTAAAGCATATTTTAAAAAAAATCAACACACCTTTTTTTTGTTAAAAAAAAACACTTGTCATTGTATTTTATTCACACATTCTGGGGCAATGGCAACTGCGTTTTTATCTTTGCTCATCGAGTTATACATTTATACATAATGTTATCCTTTCAAACCTATAGCCATTTAGTTGTATCAAAACTATGCATTGAATATTTGATTTGCATTCTTTTCTTCGAATCAGGGAGATAAAATCCATTTCTGTTGTGATTTCATTCAGGTAATATTCTTTTCACACACATAAGTTCTCAGCATGAAGATTTTTACACGTAGTTTGTTCATCTAATTTAAATTCTACATCTCATTGTTGTTAATGGGATGATTCTTCATGTCATTTTCACTTTGTTAAAAAAAAACAAAGAGGTAATTAATTTAAGTAACAACTTCTTCACATAACTTCTTTTCGTTTCACATTAAGGTTGTGTTTTTTCAAAATTCTTTCACTTTCTTAAGTTACATTTTACACTTCTGTTTGGTGTTGTGTAAGTTGTTTATTTTCTCAACTCATTTGACACACAGGATTTTTCCTGAATTAAAACTGAAAGCATCTTGTCACAGGCAGTTTTGTTTGTAATAATAGTAAACACACCCCAGTTACACATATAAAAGATTAGTCATTTCCTTTGAATATACAATGAGTTACATTTTTACTTCAAACTGGTTAGTATAATGCTGATAGGTATATTTAGTAACAACATAAATTACCTTTACCTTCTGATTTAGCTGCAGTTGTAGTTTAGAAATAATGAGATGTTTTTCTGTGTCACTCTGAATTGCTTTTTGTTGTTTTTTTAATTATCCCCTTTTCTGAAGCTGGTTTCCATTCAAAATTAGTGCCCTTAGGTCTCCAACTTCATTATGTTATTGAATACTCTTGAATTGTTTTTCAATTCAATTCACAAATAAATGTTTTTCGATTACTTGACGTGTGCTCCTTGGAAGATCATTATGATCTTGGAAAGCAGGGACTCATATACCTTCGTGCTATGTGAGTCTCACAATTTCCTCCTCCTCTAGGGCTGAAGTCCTAAACTAACGCCATAATACTTGTTTTATCAAAAAAAAAAAAAAAAAAAAAAAAAAAAAAAACAAGATTCAGGGCCCCACCTGTCTATGGGCGTGCTTTGCAACCCTTTTTTTGAGGTCCTGTGCTGTGTGCACAATTTTTTTTTTTACTTTTTATCAATGTTTATATTATATATCCAGTACTTATTATATCATATATATAGTTCAGTGTATCTTTTATTTGTGCGCTAAATATAATTCAATTTTTGCTTGCATTCACTGTGAAGTATTGAAAAGCTATTATTACATTTAAACATCACATTTTTTAGTCATGACAAAAGCTGGTACCAGCACTCTCAAACTAAAATATTTTTTTTAAAGTCATCCGGATGCACATATAAAAAAAATTATTGTATTTATTTGTCTTGGGACTGAAAGGTCTAATGATCACCAAGACACGATGATGTTGAAAAGCGCTTTAAGTCATGACGTTTATAAAGTGAGTAAAAAAAAAAAGAAGTTTGCATAATCCAAACAATTTTTCAAAAAGCAAGCAATATACTATATATATACAGTTTTATGTTTAAATGTACTTTTTCCTTTCAATTTTATGCACTTAGTGTTATGATTATGTAGTTGGAGTAGAGAAGATGTGCGGCGCTTGTTGCTAAAAAAAAAAAAAAAAAAAAAAAAAAAAAAAAATTATTGGAAACTATAGTTTTTTCCCGATGCTGGGAGTGAGATATGTGACAGTGTCTCTGTCACATATTATCTTGTCTTCTCCCCTTTTTAGAAACTGAATAATTAAAATCGAAACTTCAAAATTTTAACTGGAAATTAACCCCTTAAATAAATACTTAAAGTTAATATTCTTGCATATAAGGTTATAAACCAGTACTTTGTTTTTTTCCCTTTTATAACTTTGTATGTGAAATTAATTCCTTTACAAACCCTCTTTCATATGATAAAAAAACACCATTTCATTCCCACTCTTTGTTTTGGATTTTTATCACTTTGAGAAAGATCTGTTAATTCTTTTCTCGTCACAATAAAAGTTAACCGAATGTCAGTCTTCCTTAGATCTGCACATTTCTGCATTCTTTCCCATGTTAAAAGAAGCATGTTTATAATACGTTTATCCGTTAACATTCTCATGCACTCAGCTAATCTTTAAAATCTCTCAGATGTCATGAATCATTCGGCATGTAACTCTTTCATTATCTGGAAACACATGGGCGTATGCAATCGACACTCCTTAAAAACCGCAGGACTTCAATATTATACCAATCCTAGCATTTTCTATCTAAGCATTAACGGATTCTCATAACCTTGACGCTGAAAAAAGTATAGCGCTGTACAGCTTCCCTTCCTCAGTCACTCACTTCTACCCTGATCACCGAACATGTAAGACACGCAAAAAGGGGCGCTTTGCCCCGCTCGCAGTCTAACGCCTAGCCTTCGGGCAAGTGGCGTGTTTTCCTGTATTGCCAGTGTCATAAGTCTGTAACCTCACATCGTTCACTAAAAGTTGGATTCTTTCTACAACATGTTGGAGCTGTTCTTCATCTTCTCTGCGCTCTACGTCTCCTTTTCCTGGGTTTGTTTGTACGATCACTGCCATAATAGTTTCCAAAACTTTTAACACATTACATCTTGATGATAGTTTTAAATATCATTAACAATTTAACATTAAAGTGATTAAATTCGCCAACAATTGAACGAAGATCGCTCTTGTCATCTAAAATAATTTGTTTGATCCTGTTTAGAAAGCTTTGTAAAATATTTGCAGCTAAATATTTTTTTATGTTTTTTTAACCATTTACTTGTATGTAGTTTTTGTCCTACTAACCTTTATGCAGGGACTCGCTCAGTATCTACCTGAAAATAAATGTGAGCCCGGACCGATGCTGTAACAGCCCCTCCGTAAGGGTTCAAAAACGTTATGCCAATAGTGAATAATTGGTGCAGAGGTTGAGTGTAGCTAAATATTTTTAATCTCTTGACCGCCGAACAAAAGGGTAAAAATATAATGTTGTTATCTGTGTTATGTTTTTAAAAAATATTAAAAGAAAAAGATTTTTTTAACTTGATATAAAAAAAATTATTGAATATAGGTATATAAATCTTGAGAGTATTAATAATAACAAAATATTTAAAACTGTATTATAATTGTAGAAGTATGTTAAATTAAACAATAATTATATTGCTGTGAGAACTGAAGTTTAATTAATAGATATATCAGTTCAAGATGGCGAGAAAATTAATGTATATATATATATATTTTTTTTTTTGCAAATATTATCCTATGTGTCATTTTCGTTCTATTAAAAATTTCATGCCAGTGGTAAATAATTGGCGCAGAAGTCGAGTCTAAATAAATATTTTTAATCTGATTTTTTTTTTTCGCAGCCATTTATCTAGATATAGCTTTTCTCCTAGACTATAAAA
Organism: Maratus speculifer; assembly: GCA_964019185.1. Classification (NCBI taxonomy): domain Eukaryota; kingdom Metazoa; phylum Arthropoda; class Arachnida; order Araneae; family Salticidae; genus Maratus; species Maratus speculifer. The sequence continues at coordinate 421,935,248 of OZ025290.1, read as the reverse complement.
AAAATCATTAAACCTACAAATGTAAAAATGCAGGAATCTATAGCATTACGAAAATTTTATCCGTACACTCCTCAAGAACAGATATGAATCTAAAAAAACTAGTTTTTGTAAAGCTACAGAAATCTGTAACTTTCCAAACGAATTTACTAAAATTACAGTTATCTTACTAAAATTTTATCTGCGACCTGGTTTGCCATTGCATAAAAAATTCTAGGAATCCCAGTTTCTTAAATAATTCCTAGTAACTTAACATTTTTTTTTATTTTTAGTGCATATCTGTATCTGTTACATGAATTTCGCAAATTTTTTTCCCAAGCACCTTTGTGGTTCCAAGCCCAAGCTCGCACTCTGATTGGTTGTTGCTCTCGGCACTGTTTTCACATAACTTGGCGATAACCATACTTGGCGAAAAATACTTCGCTCGTAAGTGAACGAGTAAACCTAAAATCTAACCTACTCATTCTTATTCTTCCTTCATTCTTATCCTCGTGGTCTTGTGCTCTTGTGTCTAAAATCTTTTAAAGAGTACAGCTTTTAGTAAGACACGTTCCATCCAATCCAATGCTGCAAGAGAAAATTACTTTGTACTCGGTTCGGAAGGAAACCAAACTCGGCGGACGGAAGCATCTATCGCTACGCCAAGTATGATTATCGCCAAGTTACATTAAAACAGTGCCGAGAGCAACAACCAATCAAAGTGCGAGCTTGGGCTTCGAACGACGAAGGTGCTTGGGAAAAAAATACGCATGAATTTCTGCTATTGCCGTTACATGAAGAGTTCTAGTAATCCCAGTTTCCTAGAAAACTTTAATGAAATTACAGGGGTTTGTTTTACAACGAATTAAAATATATTATACCAGTGGTGAAAAATTGGCGCAGAGGTAAAGCCTATTGACAGCCCTAAATTTTATCAGCAGTGTTTTGTTTGTTTATTTGTTTGTTTGTCTAACAACATAATTTATGAGTTTTTATTAAGGTGTAGAATACCATAATGAATTAGTGTTATCAATAGGTTCCACCTCTCCGCCAATTTTCCAGCAGTGTTGTATGAAAACTGCAACTTCAAAACTCTTCACTGTTACACGTAGAATACAATACATTTATTTACATTGTTCTTAAACGAAGTCTGAGATTTTCTGAACATTGTTTTTTATTAATTTATCTATTTATTCTTGCAAATATTCTTTAACTGCAGATTTATTAAACTAGTCTTCATTAAAATAATTATCTGAAATTCGAATTATCATTACATATCTTATTCTGCGCATCTTACACGTTAACGTAAATATTTATTCGAGCGAGATTTTTTTTTCCCAAATTCAGGATATAAAAATATTAATTATTATTATTCATTTCGGGGGTGATATTTTTTAAATTTTTATAAAGAAAAAATCACTCTTACGTTAATAACTTTAGCAAGAATTATGCAAATAGAATAATTAAAGTTTAACGACTATTCCATCGTCTGAAATATAACGAATGTTGTTGTTTTGCGTACTATTCAATTCATATTCATATGACAATAGACTAAGGAAGAATTGTTGGAGATGTTTAGGAAATATTATATTATAACAAATTTAACTATTATTACGACTTTCTAATACTTCTTTTACGCTTTATTACACCTGAATTTGCAAGAGAACAACATTTATTTTAAAGTGTGAAATATACGTTTAAAATAAAAATGCCACAAACGGTGCAAAGAGAATTTAGCAAATAATATTAATACTATTATTATTACTCTCTTGAAAAGTCAGCCACAATATAGCTCAAGTTGAGCCGAAATCCACTCATCTCAGTGTTGAAAGGCAGCTTTTCAAAAAAGAGTTGAAATAACACGAGTTTTAACCAATTTAAATGAAGTTGAGCTATTTAAATAACCAATTTAGATCAAGAAGATTTAATCGTTTGAAAAACAACTCTTTTATGATCGAAAAAATTACAGCTCTTTCATGAGAAGCCAAATCAGTTCTTTCGTTTTAAGAGTGTAAATGATAATGAAGATTAGCGTAGTTATATACTAACATTAATACATGTTAACCGAAAAAAATGTAATTCTTATACACAATAATACTCTGTCGAAAGACATGTACTATTATTTATACATTTGAATTGAAATGGTTAAGTAAGAGTCAAGCTTTATGCAAGAGAAATTTTTTTAAACACAGCTGGATTCACCTGATTCTCGAATGCACCTATGCAGACTTAAGAAAAGAACATGACATCGTTCTAACAGTCTGAATAATAATAATTTAAAAAAAACATGTGAATGTGGAATTTGCGGTTTTTTTCATTAGCCTCGTTAAAATAGTCCAACAGCCGACAGCAATAAAACCTATGTTATCGAGCACAGGAAAAAAAAAATATTTTATAGGAAGAGTAATAATAGGGGAATCTAAAGGTGCTATTACACTTGCGCTGCTGCAGGCGTCTCCATGTTATCCTATGGGACCACGGGAGTCGCTTGATAGCTTCGGATTCTCTTTTGTCGGAGTGTCTTTGACGCGTGGAACGAAGCGAGTCGCCGGAAACAGCCAATCAAATGCTTGGAAATCCAAATAATGGTAAAGACTCTTCTCGAACAGCCAATGAAATGCTAAGAACACGATAAAACGCAAGCGATTTTTGTCGCTTGCAATTTTTCGTGTAATAGCACTTTAATGATCCATGGTCTGCCGGAAATGAAGAGGTTCATAAGTCAAAATTTTATACCACTAGTGGTTTTCTCGTAGGTTTAATATTGTGTTTGTCTTACAATCAAAGGTATTAAAACACGGAAACTGGGAACAGTAAAACGCAATGATAAACCTACGAGTGAGCCTCGTAGTGGTATTAATTTTTGACTTATGTACCACTTCACTTCCGGCAGACATGGGACGTTAGAATATTCTATTACTGCACTGTAAAAATTGAAGACCCAAATTGGGTTGAAAGATTTCTGCGTATAGAAATTTTCCTGAAATGGTACAGTAAGGATTCCAAAATGGTAGAGTATTGTTCCCAAAATGGATAACCCAAAATGGTTCAAAACAGAGCAGATCTTTATTAACATTAAATTAATCAAAATTTCTGAGGTATAATGTATATACTATCTAAGTAATTTGAATTGTTTTAATGTCATTAAAAATCAGACTTATTTAAAACGATTTTGTGCTACAAACTGAACTTTCCATATTGGAACAATGCTGTACTAAAAATCTTTCAAGCCAATTTCGGTATTTTGTTTTTACAGTGTGCTCTTCCATAAAATAAAAGTTTTTTTTCTTATGCTCGATAACATAGGTTTTTGTGCTGTCGACTCTTTTACTAGATGTATACTCATTGGTCGATTATCTCTAAGTTAATTCGAAGCATAAATTTATCTAATTGAAAACATGGTAGCATTCTAGCAGACATTAAAAAAGAAATGTAATTTATATTTTATACTTAAATGAACTTACTATTTTTTAAATATATATATTTAAAATACATCAAAGAATATATTCTAGATTGTTTTGGAACGGAATGAAGTTCTTTAATATCTCAATTCAACGTTATTTGAAAAATGTTTGAAAAAATTACGCTATGTTTAGGAAATTTTGTAGTACAACGAAAAGAAAATGTAGAACGTCAAAATAACATATTAAAGCTATTCGTTTTCGTCGGGTTGAATTATTAGTCTTGACAGCAAACTTGAATTTGAGATGAAAACATTTTAAAAAGATATCTGTCTATATTTTTGTGTTGCATATGATATATTTGAAAAATATATCAGTATTATAATATTAATTATAAATTTTTAAATTCTCACGAATACATCAAGATACATGTGAGTTTCAGCGTTTTGAACTTTGATTATGGTTTTATGAGTACGTGTTTACTTGATGTAGAGTAGATTTATCAAAAAATAAAGCAGAAAATTTATTTATTATTATTTTTAAATTGTAGTTTCTCAAATAATAAAGAAAAAATAGAATATAATCTGAATATCAGGTAACAGTTTTTTTAAATTAAGAAGTAACTAATAGTATTTTAAGCACGAAGTTTTAAGTATTTTAAGTGATTTCTTTGCCACTTTCCTCTTAATAGATTTTTCTACTTCTACTGTATCTTATAAATGTGATTTGAAGAACATTTGGCTTTTGGAGCACTATCTCGTACAAAATGTTTCAAACGGATTTTTTAATATATAAGGACGTGAGTTTTAAACATCGCCTGAAAAATTTTGATTGACTGACTCTATTTGTTTTCATTGTTAAGAAAGATTTTACAGTGCCGTAAATACAAAATTAAATTTGTTTCTTTTAGATTGTATTCTTTTTACACGCGTGTTCTCCAAAAAAAATTTTAAATAAAAATTACTCGATTTTTTAAAATTTCAACAAGTCGAATTTCACATCCTTGTGTATGTAATTATGATACTAATTGGAATGATTTTAAAATTTATAGCGATACGAACAATATTTGCTGTATGAACTTATACGCAGTCTGATTTAAAAAGAAAATGCCCTAGATTGGATTTTCTTGTCATATTTTTTAATAAACATAGCGTGTAAACATTTAATGTTGAACTTCTTTGTTTTTTTATAAAATTGGTAATATATCGATCGACACATGGATTCTGAATTATTATTTATTATAATATATGTAGAGCCAGAAATGTGCTGAATTATGAATTAACTTTTTATGCACACTCATGAGTGACACACATGTGTCTGGTTATATTTTTGCAATACTAACAAAACTTTCGAAAAATCTTTAAGGGTACTGTATAGCACGTTCTATATTTTATCTGAATTGTAGTTTATAGTTTTGCAAGAGATTTTTAAGGAGCTTCGAGACACAAAATGTTTTTAATTTTCCAAAACAAATTTATTGAATTAAAACTTTTTTGTATTTTTCTGCTGAAAATGACGCTTAAACCATACTTTTATCATAATTGAAAGATCAAATGTTAATTTTTTTGTTTTTGTTTTTTTTTAATCGAGCATTCATGCACTGATTGTTATGGAAATGACGTCTTCAAAAAACGCGTTTTTTTAATGAAGGGGTTTTCATGATTTCTCCTATTTAAATGTTTTAAGTCAAGAACCGTTAAAGATAAATGGTTCAAACTTAGAACATGTCTTTTAAATCTTTAGTTTAAACTTTGATTCAGCAAATCTTATCGAAATAGTTCGAGTGCTTTAGAATTTAATGAGTTTTTTAATTAAAAAATAGAACTTTTCGGAGAACTTATAAAATTAGGAACTTCTTTCTTGCACGGTTTTGTTAAAAACTTGAATCATGTTATTTCTAAACACTTAACTAAAACTAACGATTATAAATGCACAAATAAAATATGAGAAGGTAGCAAATAGCTGTTTCGAATCTACTATCGAGATTCTTCATCAGTGCAAAACTCAGCGAGTTAAAAAATAGCAAAACTGAGCAAAGAGACAGCGAGACGCAGGCTTATATACCCGCTATGCTTGTTTGGCTATGGGTTGCTTTTCTTTAGGCGGAATTGTTCCCATAGCGGGTATATAAGCCTGTGTCTCGCTGTCTCTTTGCTCAGTTTTGCTATTTTTTAGCTCGCTGAGTTTTGCACTGATGAAGAATCTCGATAGTAGGTTCGAAACATCTATTTGCTACCTTCTCATACTTTATTTGTGCATTTATAATCGTTGGTTTTCTATCTTTAAACATTTGTGCACAAAGGCTTTATTTGCTATTTTAATGTATTTGGCGTCAACGGGCCTTGATTCCACTCTTGCTGTTTTTATTTTTCTTCTCTTTGCTATGTCACAAATCAAAAGATTTTGTAATTTACGACTGAAAAAGTATAGGTTTTTGGAGCACTTACATTTTCTACGTGACTGTTGACGTAAAAAAGTGTTTCCTAGATTCATTTCAATACGTTGTAATATATTTAATTCAAGTAGGATAGATAAGATTTTATTTCGATCTAAATTAGCTCTTTTAAGGGCTTTGATTCAAGGGACTCGACAGAAAATTGCTCATATAGAGCGCGAGTTATATTACTTACATATCTCTCTTGGTAATTCTTTTCCTGATTTTGATTCTATAGACAGAATTTCATGGAATAGAGTCCTCAAAGCTTCTTCGATTCATTGCACAGTTCTAAAAAGGAAATTCAATACGCTTTGTAATACTTCTTACGCCAACCACTCTATAAATTTACCTACTGTTAACAAAAATGCTGTTGTCAATCTTTCTAGTGTCGCTTTAAGTACTAATCAGCTAAATGCTCTAAAATTAAACAACAATTTCTCTGTTTCGGCCCCTCCTTCGTTACAACGTCTGATTGCTGCTATTGAAAGAGCCTTTATGCATAGCGCTATTTCTCCTTCTCAAAAAGAGTCTATTAGGCATCTCATTGCCAACACTGTTGATTTCAATCCGAATGTTTATAAGGGAAATCTTAATAGTTCAGTTAAATATTATATAAAAAGCTTGTGTTCTGATCCGAATTTGATCATAACTAAGGCTGGCAAAGGTGGTCAGATTGTTGTTCTTGACAAGTCTTCATATTTAGAAAAATCCCATAAATTAATTAATGATGGTCCCTATGCGGATATCCACAAAGACCCTTCTTCTAATGAAATTGATACTATCAAATCTGCCATTAAGTCTTCACAAATTATTGCTGATAAATTAAAAAGGTCTCTTATTCCTTCAATTGCACATTGTGCCAGGTATTATGCTTTACCTAAGGTCCATAAACCTAACATTCCTTTTAGACCCATTGTTTCCAGTATCGGTACGGCTTCTTGTAAGCTTGCAAAATATCTTGTTTCCATATTTTCTCCTCTCTCAAGCAGTAATTCTTTCACTGTTAAGAATTCTTTTGAATTTGATAAGAAACCTCACGGTTTTAAGCCACAAGGCCACATGATGGTTTCTTTTGATGTTAAATCATTATTTACTAATGTTCCTGTCGAATGTGCTTTAGATTGCCTCAAGAAAAGACTCTGTGAATTTCATTTTTCCTTTTTCGAAATCGAGGAGCTCATTCATCTAACTCGTGCTTGCTTATCTCAAAATACTTTTGTATTAAACAGGAATTTCTTTCGTATGATTGACGGTTTGGCTATGAGTAATCCTCTTAGTCCGACTTTATGCGATTTGTACATGCATTATTTTGAAATAAAATTGTTTGAAGTCTTAAAATTTCCGTTCTATGTTCGTTACGTAGATGATATCTATGATTTAGTTGAAGTGAATTCTAATATAAATCATATTCTCTCTGTCATGAATTCTATTGATTCTTGCATTCAATTTACTTTAGAAACTGAATCGAACAATTGCCTGTCTTTTCTGGATGTTCTTGTAATTAGCAATGAAGATAATTTTCAGACTACTGTCTTTCGCAAACCTTTTGCGGTCAGTCTTCCACCTCACAGATATTCTTCTCATCCTCCTAACCAGAAAGTTGCGGCTTTTAAAACTTTTGTTTCCCGGGCTTCCAATATTTGTTCAATTCCTCAGTTGCTGAGTGATGAACTTAATTATATAAAAGCTATTGATGTTGATCGTGGTTATTCCCCTAATATTATAGATTCAATTCATAGAAAATTGACAAAATCCACCCTTTCTTAAAGTAAAAATTTTAATTCGAGCTCCAATGCTTTGGTTGTTTTGCTTTTTTTCCCCAAAATCAGTCAGCAAGTTGCTAAAATTTTAAAAAGGTTCGATTTCAATGTTATTTTTTCTGCTGGTCATAAAATTGCTTTTTCAAATCTTAAGCACCCCATTGATCGCTTATGTAACTGGAGTATTTACTAAATTTCTTGCCAATGTGGTCTTTCTTATATTGATCAGACTAAACGTGCTCTTACATTTCGTTTAATGGAACATTAAAGGTATGTCAAAAATCAAGAGCTTAAAGGTTCCTCTATTGCTCAACATTGTTGGTCTTCACAACATAAGTTTAACTTTTTTTCAGCCACCATCATCCATAAATGTCCTTTCATTGTTGATCTTAATTTTTGGGAAGCTTACAACATCATAAAAATTTCTCACTCTTTAGTCAATGACTTATCTAGTACTCCTGATTTTCCAAGTATTTGGAAATCTTTAATTTAATACTTTTTTTTCCACACGCTTTTTAGTTTTTGTTTTGCTTTTTCTCCGATAGATGTCGCTACTTGTCCACCCGGTTGTTTTGACTGCTTCCTTCTCATTGGTTGCCTTTCTTTAGGCGGGATTGTTCCCATAGCGGGTCTATAAGCCTGCGTCTCGCTGTCTCTTTGCTCAGTTTTGCTATTTTTTAGCTCGCTGAGTTTTGCACTGATGAAGAATCTCGATAGTAGATTCGAAATAGCTATTTGCTACCTTCTCATACTTTATTTGTGCATTTATAATCGTTGGTTTTCTATCTTTAAACATTTGTGCACAAAGGCTTTATTTGCTATTTTAACTTAACTAAAATTTTATTACGTCTAATAAATGAGTACAAAAAACTAGAATGAAGTTAGTGTAAATAGGCATGGCGCCCAAATCGTGCCTTCATTTAAAATATTTATTTTAAATCCTGAATATTTTTCCCAAATATATTTTTTCAACAATTAATACAGAAAAACTTACCAAATAATCATTTATAACCAAAAAACCGTAACAGTTGAATTTAAATCTAATATTAATCGGGAATTACAGAACACCATTTCAAGAAAATAAGTTAGACGTTTCTAATTTATATCTAAATGTCACATATGTTAACTTAATGACTTTAACAGTCTTAAATAAATACTGTATTCAGACGCTATTTTCCTTATTTATTTCATCTTACGTAAATATGCTCTAATATTTTATTTAACGCTAAAAGAGCAACGTTAATCTCATGTCTATAATATTTCCCATGATATTAAACATTCCATAGGGAATAAAAATTAATAAGCTTGTCTAAGAAAAAGGCATTGGTAATATTTTTAATAAATTATTGTATGTGAGAAAATATTCATTATGCCACTATTTCGTTATTTATTTTTGAGCTGGGAAAAGATAAATAAGTACTTTCAGAAAGTATAACGTTGCTCTTTTCATTTTTTAACAGTTAAAATGTAGAAAAGTATTTTTCGAGGAATTGAAGTTGTTTCAATTACACCATGTGTTTTTATATTTATTTTACATTGTTAAAGGTAATATTGCATGATTTCGAATATTTCTAATAAATTATTACATGTGAGAAAATATTCACTCAACAATTATATTCTTATTTATTTTCAAGTGCGGAAAATATGAATATGCATTGTCGATAAAAAACAACATTCAGATATACATTTTTTAGCAGTTAAAATGTAGAAAATGTTTCTTTCAGGAAATAAAGTTGAGTCCATTACATCGTGTATTATTATTTCGTCTTATTATTAGATACTAAAAAAATATATGCGCATGGTTTTGAAAATAGTATAAAGTAAATTAATATAAATATATAAGGATGTAAAAGTTAAAAAATAATTTAAAAGCATATCTTTTGTTTAGGAAAATAAATAAAATTATTAAATAATTTATAAATTATTTAAGTATTTTTTTTAAATTACGTGGCCTACCAATATGACTGCAAAATCGTCTATCCGTGTATAAGAATTAGAATTGCATAATATTAAATGTATATTAATACTGTAAAACTATTTTTAAAAAAGGACTTTTTACTGTTATATTTCACAGAGAATGAAATAAGGTTTTCTAAATATCATCTAAAAATTCGAAACACTGTATTTTTTTTTCTTATTCAGAATTTTTTTCTGTAATCTATTTTTAAGCATTTTTTCAAAGCAAATTACGGACGTATCACTAATAATTAAATAAAAAAAATAAAAATAAATAAATAAAAAACTCAAACTTTGCAGATGGGCAATACTTCTGTTCTTAACATAACTGAAAACTGTTTATAACTCCGAATTTTTTGACCGTTTTTGTACTCTGACCGCACATGTGGTCATGTCTACGACTGATAGACAGAGTTTCTGACAGTGATCAATCTCAAGTATGTATAATTGGATGTCCTCATCGGTTTAGTATATAATATTATTGTCAAGATGATTATCAAGGACATTCCTTATAAAATTTGAATATATATATAGCATTTATAATTTACGACAAGACAGAGAAAAATGTCATTAATTTAGAATGTAATTGGAAAAATTGTATGGAGTAGATCTTTCTAAAGTTACAGTATTTCGATCTAAATGAATTCTATATGCATTATTAGCATAAAAGAAATTGACAACGTACTTACACGGTTAAAAATTTTGTGCTACTTTGAACCGAAATTTGGTGCTTAGTAGCTGCTACCAAAATATGGTGAAATCTTGTTCCAAGATTTGGAACTTCGGTTGAACCATAGTACCATTCTTTCAAATAATATGGTGTAAACTCGTTCCAAGATTTGGAGCTTCGATTGAACCATCCTATGGTATCAGCTGGTAATATCTGTAAGCACCAAATCTTGGTTCAAAGTACCACGAAATTATGTAGTTGTAATTGTACTTTAGAATTATACAAGGTCTGACATGTATAAACTCCATAATATATATCTTTCGTTTCCATTGATACATAAATTAAATCCATTGGAATATGCCCTGTAGGTAAAAATGTTTACAATGTATTTCAAAGAAACTATAAATTTATTTGATAATAAATGATTTTATAAAAAGTATTATAAAATTATTACTCAGGAAATAGAATGCATAGCATTTGCTTCTTCATTTTCAATGAGCAAAAAATTATTGCTAATATCTTAGAGATGTTCAGTAATTTCTAAAAAGTGATTAACTAAAAATGGAATAAGCGTTTTTAAATTTAACAAAATTTAAAAAGAAATGTAGTGCATTTGAATTTTCTAAAGTTTACATAGAGATGTATGAAGAAATTCGAGTGCTTAAGTGTGCGTTAGTATTACTTTGCTTAAGAGGATATTTTAAATCATGCTATGTATTTTAGAAATTACCAGTATGTTTAGTACATTTAGAAATATTTACGCTCTTATCTCAACTTTTTTGTCCCTGAGAAGCCAAAATGCATCACACATTAGCTCAGTATATGGTGTTTATCGAAATTCTTAGAACCTATATAGAGTTACTAGTATTTGGAATATATGTATAGAACTGTCTACAGATGGTACTTGCAAAAAAAAAAAAAAATGCTTGCGTGGGAGCCGAAATAAAATTAAAATTATTATATATTAAACGGTATACTGTGGTAAAGAAATAAGTTCAAGGGTCAAAAAAGGGAACAAATCTGAGATACGTATTAATTACATTCATATCGTGAATGGTACTTTGCAAATAGGCCGTTATCCATTAAAATTTCGTTAACTACTGCGGCATTAAAATGTATTGTATGTAAGCATTTTATCTCATACTCACTTTAATTTCAGTCAATGTAAAAATATCATTTTACTAACACGCTGGAAAAAACTGTAAGATGACAAATTCAGATTTTTGTTGTCAGATCATATATATCAGCCCATGACAAGATATACTAGAGATCGTTGATAAATTTTTATGTTATTTATTATCAGTAATTCACTTTAAAAGAAACTAAAAGTACTTACAAGAAGAAGTTTATTTTCAAAACATATATATTTTAACTATTTTAAAATCACGTTAAAAATAATCATTCATATAATCTAAGATATTTCGGTTTTTTATTAAATATCACCTAAATAAAATTCAAAACTTTAAAATCCATCAAAATGTATTGTGAAAAAACGTTATACCACGGAGGAAAGAGACAAATGGAGATGCAATAAGCTGTAAAACACTTTGCAATATGATTTATGCTGTTGCTCAAATTTAAATGCCCCTATTCGGCTGAAACATACTAAGTGTATGGAAGTAAGAATGACTTCTTTGAAATCAATCGTTCTGTTTTACATTTAAATGAAAATTATCTACTTACATTTAACACTTCTGAAGTAGCATTTCATTGTATTGGGAATTTTAAAACTGTATTATGAAAAGTTTTCTTCTTTTTTGCGAAAGCATATAATTGTGTTTGAACCGAATTTTTATTTTAGGAAACATATATGGCGTAACCTCAGCCAAAACACTTTATATCTATTCTTTCTCTTTACTCTATGACGTGATACTGTTAAGCGAAGTCAAAATAATAGGTTTGTTGTGGGGCAAAATGACAAGGACAAATAATACTCAGAAGAGATTTATAATACCGTCACAAATGATAAAAAATACGTGACGATTATGATAATAAATCGTGGAGTATCTGCAGGTAATGGAGTAACGTTGTTCGTATTTTCATTCCCTTTTTCCAAAGCTTTATGTGTAAAGCTTGACTTATGCTGCCTATTTTCATTCGGATATGGAAAAATTCAGCTTGGTCAATAACGATATAGTTTTCGGTTTTCAATTTTCAAATTACAAATTCTTTTGTATAAATTATAAATACATGGCTGTATCTCGTAAAGTCATTCGAATGTAAATCGTATGTACGGATCTTAGAATGTCATACAGTTCTGTAATTGACACTAATGATAACAATAGTGTCGAATAAGAGTCAGCTTATCGTTGTCGTCGGAAATGACAATAACAAGTCATAGTCATATGATATTTCTAATACCGACACTAATAATCGGCACTAATGATACTATTAATGACAATTATGATACATATTAATGACAATTATGATAATAAATCTTGGAATATCTGTAGGAAAAAGGGTAACACTTTTTCTAATGCTTTATGTGTAAAGCTTGACTTATGCAGGCTCTTTTGGATCGGATGTGGAAATATTTTGCCATGTCACTGACAATAATGTTTTCCGTTTTCGATTTTCAAATTACAAAATGTTTTGTACAAATTATGAATACGTAATTTGATCTTGTAAAGTCATTCGAAAGCAAAACGTATGTGTGGATCTTGGAAAAACATTCAGTTCTATAAGAACACTAATAAGTATTTTACTTAGGGGGAACTGGGGTACATTGATACATGGGGCACATTTATACACCCCCTCTACCGCTCACAGGGTCATTACAGGAAATTTCACAACAGCTCCAAAAGGTGATGCTAGTGTATTCAACTACATACAGAAAATCTTGGAATGATTCAGCAGTTTGATGAAATGGGACGGGTGATTTATTGTTTTTGTTGTTCAAAAGTAAATTTGAGTTGTACAATTGAAATGCTATTATACAACTGTTCCAGTATTTTCAACCAAAATGAATACTCTCCCTGGTAAGTACAGCTACTCTTTATCAGTTCCTCATTATTTATTGTTAGATATATTGTGAAGTGTTGGATTTGAGACTCATTTTATTCAAAATCACTGTATGGGGCACATTGATACAGTTTATGACGGGGCACATTGATACAGCCTAAATCCTTTAATAGTTCATATTTTCATTATCTTTTATTATTTTTTTTACCATACACTCCTTAATCCAACCTTTTTTTCACGAAAAATTTCTAATATTAGTTTTTATTGAAGTGAAATAGCTCTAATTTCTTTATATTAGAACATTTTATAGTATTTCTGAAAACAGAAGACGTAGGAACTTACCCAGCATCTAGTGCTAGTAGAACTAATAAAAGAAAAGGAGGCATTCTGGCAAATCTCGAATTTATATCGATTCTCCAGAGAAAAAAGTATTTTCGACATGAGAAATGTTAAGTAAGAGAAACAAACTGCAGAACAGAAAATGATACTTATATTAAAAACAGAATTTTTAATATAATTATTCTTTATTTTCTGTTTATGAACCTATTTATAAGCAGAAAAACTGGTAATTTTTTCATCTTTCATAAGAAAGAAGATAATGCTGGGGTTGAAGTGCTAGATATGACAAAGTTACCACAGCCAACAATCAGACAAGAAACAGCCAGAACATCAGGTCATAATATATTTAATTTTGATTGCTTTAATATTGCTTAAAAATAAATTGTGGGTGATTTGAATTTTTATAAATAAATATAAAATGGTTTTCTAACTAATTTTTTATGAAAAATATGCATTGGTATTATTTTGTCGTCATTTTTCTTAAACGTATCAATCTGCCCCGGGGATGGGGCACATTGATACAAATGACTTTTTTTGATTTTTTTAAAATTACATGCAAAAATACTATATAAAACAATGATTGTACATTTTTATAACATACTACACAAGTTTTGCTATCACCTCATGGAAAAAAAACTTGAATTTTCTCCTTTCTTGACATCAAAAAAATCTTAGAAAAAAACTGTATCAATGTACCCCAGTTCCCCCTACTTACAATCTACTCCTATTCTGAGAAGATAACGAATGGGAAATGATATTAAGAACTTTAAATTTTTCTTCTTCTGAATGCCAATTTCCGATATTATTATTATTTTTTTTTTTGAGAGAAGAATTATATGAAGTTCTGATGTGATTTACATATTTTCACTCCATTTAGATATTCTATAAAATGAAATATTAAAAACATAAAATCGTAATCTAATACTTATATTTTTAAAAAACTGAGAACAAATATAGTAATAACAAACATCCGATGAAGGACTCCAAATAATTACCACAAGAGAGTAAGTTATTTTTTTTTCTTCGTTTCTTATAACATGTAAATACAGCTATTAATTTTTGATATTATTTCAAACATAAAATGCTTATTACTTATTCTTTGTAAATACATTTGTATATATACATATATTTATATAGGAAATACAATTTTTCATGCAAAATATTTTTCTTAGATTTATCTAACTTCAATAATTATTAGAAACTACTTTAATTTCTTAGCTATTGTTGCGCCCAGACCTACTTGATAACATAGTTGTGAATATCGTTGGTAAATCAGTAAAAAATATACATAATGTTAAATACGAATATATGTATATACAAATTAACTGATATTATAATCCATATTTTAGTTGAATATTAATTCTCAGAATACACAATGATTCAGCAAATTTTAAAATGTGACATCGTAAATCGAATAAGAAAAATGCATTGAATAATATTCAGCAAATTTTATATTTTTCAATGAGAAACCTCTTTTACATTTCTGCATTACGGTAATGCAATTTAAACAAGAGTAAGCAAAATATTCCGCCTGAAATTCTATTTCGTAAAAAGTCTCTAAAATTTATGTATGCGCATTTGAATAGTAGAAAAGTAGGAACAGCATGCTTTATTTTTTACTGCATTTTTTTTTAATTCTAGTAATTCAGATTTTGTTTTCATTCATGTTGTTGTAGTTGTACCTCATTAACACCATTTGCCTACTTTTTAAAAGAAATGTCCGTCTTACAGTCTTCTAATGTGTGTTTAACAAGAAACTGTGTCCGCCTATTGTCAAAAACGGAAGAATTACGTTTAATTAAACTTCCTATTCTATTACACCTTGATAAAAAATCATGTTAGTTTAATTTTGATGTATATGGTTGATTCTTATACAAATCGTAAAGATTAAATAGTACTTCCGCCCATTATGCATGATAATCCTAATTTTGACGCAATTTATGGAAATAATGAAATACCATCATCCTCAAATACTACAGTCAACATTCGAGAATTAATTTTGAAAAAAAGGGCAACATTTCCAGTGGGATGAAGAGAAAATATAATTTCAAAATTTTCCATATCTATCACATATCATGAATCTTAAAAAACCGTATCATTTTTTTATCTTCCTTTTTTTAAAATACTTTTTAGAAATTATGACAAAGGAACTACTTAATTATGACAATATTTCGGAATTCTTATATTTATGTTCGCCTTTCGTTGTCGTAACGTATAAGCCGATTATATATACGTATTTGTCAATGAGATTCCCATCTTAATTTTCCGCATTATAGTAATGTAATTTAAACAAGTGTAAGTAATATATTTTCCTTGATATGAACTTCTATTCGGTAGCAAATCTGTAAAGATTATGTATGAGCATTTGAATGCTAGAAAACTAGGAATAATACATTTCTTACTTCAATGTATTGAAACTCGGTGAATTTAGATTTTATTATTTTTTAAAGAAATGTCTGTCTTACAGTCTTCTAGTATGTGATTGACAAGAATCAGTGCTCGCCCAATGTCAAAAATGAAAGCACGATATTTAATCAAACCTCAGATTCAGTTATGTCTTGACATAAAATCTTCTTGATGAGATTTTAGTGTAAATGGTTGATGTGGCTAAAAATCTTATAGACCACTAGGCGGCAGCAGAGACAATCACCTCATCGAGTTCACGAATGAAATTCTAAGATTAATTAAGTCTAGATTCGCATATTACAAAGTCAGTGGTCTGCCAGATCATATTTTGTTGCAAAACAAATAAAACCCTGATTTTACCGATC
Organism: Maratus speculifer; assembly: GCA_964019185.1. Taxonomy (NCBI): domain Eukaryota; kingdom Metazoa; phylum Arthropoda; class Arachnida; order Araneae; family Salticidae; genus Maratus; species Maratus speculifer. The sequence goes on along the minus strand of OZ025290.1, from coordinate 421,918,977 downwards.
GATTCGTAGGTTTACTCTTGTGTTTTCCGACACCCAAAGGCATAGAAGTATGGAGGGGAAGCATGAAAACACAATCGAAGGCCTACGAATCAAGCAGTAAAATCGTGTTTTCAAGTATTTTCCAACAAGGTATGACGTGACAGACAGATTGAATTAAAAATTAGATCTTTTCACAATACCTGATAACCATAATATTGATACTAAATGTAATGTAATTTTAAATGTATATATATATTTTAAATTTGTTTTTGCTTAATTTATCTGATAATTAGTGCAACTCCTTTTAAAATCTTCACAGTAGAACTTTTTTGTAACATAGCTACTAATTCAGAATCTGATTCATCTCAAGACCAAACTTTATTCCATAGCTCTATAAGTATGAACTATAGAACGATGTTTTATAGGCAAGACTGAATCCTAAAACTTTGTAACTAACAAGGAAAGTCGTATTATGAAATACGTTCACCAAGAAGATATTAAAAAAATAAATAAATAAGAAAAACAAATACTATTCACACCCTTTAACTTGTAACGGTAGGAGGGGTCTGGTGATTTAATGAATACATAAATCGAGATATAAGTTAAAACCAGTTTCTTTACATTGTTGGGGCTCAGGGGAAGTGGAGCTTTTAGTTCATTAATTTCAACATTAGTCACAATACTAAAGGATCAAACTCATAAATATACTCACAGCTCCGGCACTAGACTCAGTCGGGACACTTCAAATAAACTTCTCACTTAGGCTTCGGTTAAACTGCTAGATAAAAGCTTTATTAGACAGCCCGTGGCTATACAACACTCTTTATTAACTTTGAAATACTCAACGTAATTAATACTATCTCTTACCAACGGCGATCTCCTTGAATAGCTCTGCTCTAAATAAACAAAGTCGGCAAACGCTGAAAACTATCTGACTTCGAAACTCCTCGCAACTTCACTGGAGGCTAATAACTCGCTCAATCCAATCTAATTCAATCCACTGCTTGTCGGTTTTCGCCGCTACACACACCACTAGCTGGCTTGCGCCGCTACACCCTCTAGCTGTCTTGCGCAGCTAGACACCCACTCCTTCACACTCAAAGCTTTTATATGCTGCAAACTAAGATACTATAAATTTGCATATTGCTTCTAACCGAGACATAACTTGTAGAACCGAGGAAGACATACACGTTCTAGAAAGTTAAAGTAAAAGAGAGGATAGATGTCGCTTCCACGCTACACATGTTAAATCATTGACGTCACGATCTCACAAAAATGCTAGAGTGCCTTTATCACAAAGGTCACTCCCTCACAAACTGACCCAAATATGAACATTTCCACCATTATTTTGTAAGTAAGCGACATATAATGAAAGGCTATATAGAAAAACTTTCTCCGAAATTTTTCGAGACGGCAATAGTAAATATAAAAATCGTTTTCGCAGATCATGAGTTATAAACATTCGGAATCTAAATTTCGTTTACTTTTTCCATGTATAGCATAGAAGATATTTCTAAAGATGTATAATTAAAAAATCTCTTTTTTTCACTTTTAAATAAATTCTAATAATCTTTTTAATTAAAAAACACTCTACATTTAAATTGAACAATTTTCAAAAACGTAAAGCTATTGTTATTTTATGTGAATAAATTTATTGCAATCAAAAAATAAGTAACAGTGCAAACATAGTTTTTTTTCTAATAAGTAATTGCCTTGATTTAAAATGGACTTTATATAAAATATGTTCTTACTTAGATTATGTGATTGTATCTTTCTTCTTATTATTTTTTAAAAACGAATATATATATATATATATATATATATATATATATTGGATTGTAATATATGTTATGTTTCATAATAGATAAAACTTGAATCTAGAGTATATAGCTGTTAACTCTTTCAATGTCGGTGGCATGTTTATGAAACATCTTAATTTTAATTTCCAAACACCACAAAAGCTCAGTTTTTGTGGATTTTTTTTTTTTGTATTTTTGTATTTATTTATTTTTTTGCATGTTATATATGTAAAAAATAGATATATTCATACTCATAATTAAATTTACTCGTAAACTCCTATGCCAATCATTTATTTCATTGCGTTAACGATGAAAGTGCCTAAATTCTGAAAAGTTTAATTACAATGGAACTGAAAATTTTAGATTTATACGTGTCAAACAACAAATCAAATTAAATAAAAAAAAAAACAAATTACATGAAATGATAAATATTATTAACATGTATATTTTTATACTGACTATAGAGTATTTTAATTCACGATATTTTCAAAATGAGATTAATATTAGCATAGCGAACGTTAGATTATCTAATTTTCTTTTAAAATAGTTTCGAAATTCCAAATTAACAGCTAGAAACCTATTTTTTATTAAAACATATATTTTTACGACTATAGTTGTAAAAAGTATTATATGATTTTGATGTTTATTTATTCCATGCATATTGTTTTTTTTTTTTTTTTTTTTTTTTTTATTTATTTTTTTTTTTGATTAGCTAATGTGAAAACATTACTAACTATTTTGAAACTATATTAGCTAAAAAAAGAATAAAGAACAAATATAAGTACTTTTAGTTGATACTCTTTATATAAACGTGAGATCAGCAAGCGTACTAAAGTTCATATCCTTTCAAGAAAAAACAAGAATTCGTTAGCTGTCAAAATTTTAACATGTTTAAAGTGAAGTTCTACAAAGCTTCTTTGGTTATTTTTAAATGGAGAATGTGTAAGATTTTTTTTTAATTTTTTTTGTGCAAAAGTTTTATAAATGGCCATTTTGTGGGATATATTTTATTCTTTGACGCTCTACTATTTTTTTTCCACATAGTATTCACCTTATTAAATGTTTATGGTTGTAGTATTTCCATCATAGTTATTTCAATTATTTTACAGTAAAAAATATGATTGTTATATACAATCTTAAATTTAGTTACTTCAAATTAGTCATATTACTATCATCTTTTTTAAATTTAAAATATTACTTATGTTAATGTCATCAAAATATTACTTGCTTCCAAAAAAAAAAATTGCGATGTGTTTTAAATTGTTTTTTTTTTTCTAACTAAGAAGCATTTGTATAGATAAAATGATTATCTGCATTTTTTCTTCAATGCCGTATGTTCTCCATATTCAATTGCAGTTCACTAATGGTGTATAGTACAATTTGATAAAAGTGATACCGATCAAACAACAAAAATCAAAAAGTATCCCAACTTTTAAAACTGAAGAGGATCGAAGTGCATAAAATTGGACTAATAGCAGGTATATTTTTTACTCAATTTCAATATAGATTTTAATCTTGTACTTGAATTTTAACATTTTAGAACAAACTATAAATTTAATTTATTGACTTTTTATTTAAAATCAGGGCAAAATATTTAAATAAAAAAAAATTCAAATTTATCGGTTCTAATTTGCTAATACAACTGTTATTATTTTTTTAACTAAAAAATTTATATTCTAGATGGTGCAGTATTTTATCCTATTTAAGATAGTCCAAACTATTTATTACATTTAAAAAGTATATGTGACTTCACTCGTTAGAGTTTGTAAATTATTATTACTAGTATTTTTTTCTTGCTATTAGGCTAATTGAGATCTACATTCAATTTAGCAACCTATATTTTTTAAATAATATAGATTAAATAATATATGTTAAGTAATATATAAAGTACATATTTTATTGCGTATCATGTTATACGTTCCCAGTTATATCTTAAATCGATACTTTTAATAAATTCATTTATTTTAGTATTGAAAGATTGCGTTTACTGTAAAATGATTGCAGTGATTAATTTAACTAATTTACGGAGAATTTTGAAGTTTTACAGAATAACCATTAATTTCATCATCGCTTCCATAATTGCTTTAGAGGCCGTAGGTGAGTTACGATACGAACGAGACAAATTAGACCTATATAATGTAAAGAGTTTAATATATTAAAGATTAATGTCAGTTTCACCATGTCATTTTGGCTATATTGTGTTTATTAAATTTAAGCTGATAAAGAGATTTTTTTACTAAATGAACAATAACAGGATTAAAAACTTCCTCTAATAAACATCGTTTTAAATTGTTTTATCTATCTTTTATTCATATTTATTATTGACTTGATCCTGTAATCATTTAAGTTAACGATATTTACATTTTAAAATATTTTTTTAAATAAATTTCACCAAACATACAATATTGGTGGTATATTTGTAAGTTACAATAATTTACCACTTTCATTTTTCACATATTATAATAAGATATCAACTATAAATAATAGAACATATTGTTTTTTATAATAAATTTTGCCCATATATCATTTCTTGTATTTTTCTTTAAAATGAAAATCAAGTAAAATTTTTTAAACAATTTATTAAGTTATTGCATAAAATATTATGGGTGTTCGAATGAAAAGGGACGGAGCATGATTACAACGAAATCGACTGAAATTTGAATTAGCCGCTTTCGAATAACGAAGTGAAGCATTGAGATAAGCGAAACACTTCACAGCTCCTCGGTCGAGGAATTTTGAAATGAGAAAGCCATGCTGCCCACTCACACATTTCCACGTTTAATAGATGTAACACACAATCTGTTTCTGTCTTCCTCCATTCGCGGACGCCAGCGCATACGCGCAACCAATTCGAAAACTCTAGCCTCAACTCTGAGTGTCTCGCTATGTTATCTCTAATTGGCATATTAATATTTCAACCGATTCGATTGTTACCATGTTTCGTATATTCTCATTTGAACACTCCTAGTACATTTTAGTATGAAGCACAAAACTGACTTATATTATGCAATGCATTTGAAAGAGTTTTCTTATTACAACTGGTTTTGTAATTTTTCCGATTCCTTTTAGCATATATATGGAATGCATCTATGCAACTGGTAAACAGTATGCCATCTAAAGAAATTCCCTTTAATTGAATGGAAAGTTATGTTTAATTTAATACATTGTAAAAACTGACGAATTAAGGTGCGAAATATATAAGCTTTAGTATTTCAACCTAATTAACACGTTAGCACACGAACTGGTGTAAAATCTACAGCAACAACATGTTTTCATCATAAAAAATGGTTAGACCATTTTTCTGGACGCTTCTATCTTTGTACTTTTCCCGTTCAAGATGTAAAATAAATGTTTGACGATGCTTGAAGGTCTTTTTAGGTGCGTTCGTAATTATGCGGATATGTTGCAGTTACAGTCGTCTTTCAGTCCGTCCGAGCGTTCACATATAACAAAGTAAAACTACCCAACTGAATCATGAGAAATATAAAATATATAATTGGTGCATAAATTTGTGGCGTCATTTCAGTTTAGAAATCGGATGTACAGTTTAATTATAGGGACGATAAAAATTATTCCTTTATATTTCGGCCAATGGAAAAACATATTTTCAAGTTCATTTTAATGATGTTTCACTTTTTTGAACCTAATAAAATTTATATGCACCTATGAAGTATATACTAAAATATACATTATGTACAATTTGTGGTGCAAAGAAAAATTGTCATTAATTTACAGGCCATACAAAAGTATTCCATTACATAAAAGTAAAAAGAGGATAAATAGTTTGAGGCGCATTTTAATTATGTTAAACAATTTCATATTTTATAAAATTGATAGACGTTGTTAAGGTTTACTGCAAGTTAATTTCTGTATAATATAAAGATGATAGTATTTACAGAGGTACACAAAAAATTTCGGCTGCTATGCTGTACCCAAAATACTGTACATTTTTGCACCATGATCTGAATATTTTAAAAACTTCGCTGTAGTACGAACGCACCACATTGGTTACGCTTTACGTGCAATTTCCCAGCAATTTTCCAATATTTTCGTCACTAGAAGGGAAATCAAATATAGCCCTTGAGATAAGAAAATCCCACGCGTGTATAAACATAATTTAAATACGTTGATTTACGTGTTAACATACACAAACAATTTTCATGAAAGAGTAAGATAAAAGCTACTGTATATATTATGAAAGGTTGTTTATTGCCATTAACATCCATTTAGGAAAAAAAAAATCATGTTTTAAGTGCCAAAGCAAATCTTATGCATATTTTCTAAGAAAAATGGGCATTTTTCAGAAACTTTTACAATATCTGAAAAAAAAAGAAATGCAGGATTTCTTTCCTAAAATATGTACTGATGCATTTCACAATACAGAAAAATAGCTTTGTTTCTGAGACGCATTTGAGTGAGAGGCATAATATAATAAAATGATTCCGTAAAGAATAGCATAGGTATCAATAATAAATGTTTGTAACATTTAGTTCATAAAAATTTTACCAGAAATGAATTCTTATTATGCATAAAATAAGGATTAGATTATTTTTCTTAAAGAAAGGTAGCCTTTGGATTAAAATATTTTACATATAAGTAAGTTTTTAAAACCAAATAGAACATTCAATAGTTTAAATTTACTTTTTTATTTATTAAAAAATACCGATAAGTACGTTGTACGTTTAATGATAGTAAAATATTTTAAGTTTCCTGTGAAAAGTAACAACAGATTTTAATTTCAACTTTAAATAAAAAAAACTGTTTAATAATTATTTTAATTATAAGTCTAACCATTTAGTAATTAAAACAATTGTTAATTATCTTAATAATTTGCTCCATTAAGATGGAGCAAAAAATAAAACAGTTTAGTTTTTATAATGAACATAAATAAAGATCCACCGAGGCGGACCCACTTAGAAAAGAGTTTAAAAAATTCTTTGTCAAGATTAAAATTTTAAATATTTTTAATGAATTTTTAGGCACCTATTTTTTTCGAACTATGATAGTTTTTTTATAGCTGAAGCTAAATTTATGGAGTACATTTTATTACACCATGATCTAAGGGTTACATGTCATTTAATATTAGATGGACGATGCGTAATATTATAGTAATTCACTGTTAAAGGACAGTATTAAAATTTAATTAATTACTCTCATATTTCAAAAATACAAATGGAAATGTAGGAATTATTTTTCTTTTTTTTTGGATTTTAAAATATATTACAGGACGTCTGTGCTTTTCATGTAAAAACTGAGATATTTTTCATTCTTCCCTAATTAACTGTGATCTTTTAACAAAGCCAACACAAATTACCCGGCCAAAAAAACCACGCAGTCATCAACTACTTAGTATGATGATTATTCATATAATTTGAAAATATGACGCTCTTAATATTCCAGTAAATTATTCGAGCACGAAACATGCATCAGCTTTTCCATATTCATATACAAATTAGTGCTTTCGACACTCTACCGCATGCCATGCGAACCCTATGAAGTAAATTAGCCATCTTCAAACATGCCCTACTTTCAAAATGAAGTTTACTTTAAAAAGAATAAAATATAATAATAATCTTTTAATGATCCTTTAATCTTCCTTGATCTTTCTAATAAGCATCATTTTTTGTACAGGCGAATTAGTTTATTCAACGGAAATTATCTGTCTTTACGATATTGTTCTTTATTTTCAAATATTTGCATCAAAATTTCATTGGTTTATAATTTGCTATATTAAGTTGTTGATCGCCAAAGATAATATATTTGGCAAATGCTTACAAACCACATTTCAGTACATTTGAGGTCGATTCACAGTTTACAATATGGACACTGATTGTCTATTTTATATTAAAAAATAATTATATATTTATTAAAAGCATAAATGTCAAATGTTTTACGAATTATGACTGCTTTTAATACTGAAGATACATTTATGCAGTTCGTTTTATTAAATCAATCTCTTAGGATTACGTGTCATTTAACAATAGATCGACGGTGTGTCATGATATATTAATTCATGGTTAAAAGAGAGCTTTAACAGACAATTACAGACTCTTATATTTTAAAATCAAGAAAGGAAATAAAGGATTCCTTTTTTTGCATTATATTATATTACAGGAAATCTGCTCTTTTCGAGTAGTAACTGAGATGTTTTTCATTCTTCCCTAATTAACTCTGATATGTTAACAAAACCAACACAAATTACCCGGCAAAACATACCGTGCAATCATCAACTACTTAGCATTATTACTCATATAATTTAAAAATATGACGCTCTTAAAATTCCAGTAAATTATTCTTGCACGAAATATGTATCAGGTTATCCATATTCATATCCAAATTAGTGCTTTCGATACTCATCCATCTGTCACGCGAGCCTTTGTGAAGTAAATTAGTCATCTTCAAACATGCCCTACTTTCAAAATAAAATTTACTTAAAAAAGAATAAAATAAGATAATAAGCCTTGATCTTGTTAATAAGCGTCGTTTTTTATACAGACGAATTAGTTTATTAAACGGAAATTATGTGTCTTTATGGTATTATTTTCTATTTTCAAATATTTGCATAGACGTTTTGTGATTTATAATTTGCTCTATTAACTCGTAGATGATTTTTTTTTCACAATTTACAATCTGGGCACTATGTATTTTTTTATTCAAAGATTTAATTTTATATTTTTATATTTTTTAAAAGCAAGTTTATCTAAAACCATTTTTTGGATTTCTTAAAGGGTACACGACTTCTTAAAAATAAAGAAAAATAGCGATCGCTAACAGAAAATTTTTCAATTAAACATTCTCATTTATATTTGGAAAGATATATTGGACAGAAATATTAAAAATTTTAATACTACATTGTTTATAAATATATTTAAATTTCGTACTTTTAACATATTTTGTGATTTTTATTGCATTAAATATGAGTAAATATTTAAATTGTATTATAATCACTTCTATAAAAAGTATAATTTATTATTATATTAATTTTAGATTTATTATTATAGTATTGACTTATTGACTAAATTAATATAGTTTTATGGGCTGAGATTACAGTGAAAGTGTTGTTTCCAGAAAGAAAACGATAGGTTTAAAATGCCCCTTTGTACTATCTTCAGAGAAATCCTCACCCCGAGATATACGTTGCTTAAGTGAAATTTTTATGGGCATCGTAAAATAAAATAAAATAAAAAAAAAAAAAAAAAAAAAAAAAAAAACGAATGTTTTTATGACTTGCATAGGCGAAAGTTATTCTCGTGGGAATTTGGACACAAAACTGCACCTGTGTTTCCTGGAAAGAAGAGGGACACCACGTGGTATGTTTTTTCTATGCCCTTATTAGGTAATAGGCGAGATGACCAGATGGACCGAGTAGGGGTGTTTCGTCCAATAGGAAGCGACCCTTTTTGCGGCGCGAAGGGGAATGTCCTTTAGCTTAGTTAGGAAACCCCGTACTGGAGATTGATCTTGAGGCTAGAATATGGCAAAGCGGTCGAGAAAAAACTTTTGAAGCCGTACGTGAGTGGGAGTTTTAAAGACATCCACCCCCTCACGGGAGTTGGAGCGTAGATTTTTCTAAGACGAACCCAGTGGCGAAAAAGGTGTGAAGCGAGGAGAAGCTCTCCACTCGTGGTCCCATGGAAAAGAACCGGTGCCCATTAAAGATGCTGAAGGAATGAGTTGGTGTCGTTTGAGGTTTGAGTCTACAGCTTGCAATGCTCAAGAAATATTTCTGACCACTTAGTTGTATTTTCTTCCTACACGCATACATATTCGGCAGTGTCTGGTAGGCATGAATCAAGAAAGCAGTCGCAGAATATGAATGCCCACCTTCTAGCCGTGTTTTTCCCACCTGTCCATGTGTATCTTCAGTGGAGTTTGAAAGTTATGATTCGATCCAGTTGTCGCTCAGTTTTGCTGGACTCCATTTAGTGATGCCCTCTTCGTCTTCCGTTGCATTTTTGAAAAGTGCCTGGAAGCAGTTTTACATTGGTGAATTGTTGGGAAGTGATCGGCGTGACTAGTGTGCAGGAACTCAATTTTTCCTAGCCCCTTCGGCCGAGTCGACGAGCGCAGTAGTGACAGCAGTGAAATTATGCTTTGATTACTTTTCCTGGCCTCTTCAACTATATTCGTGCACGTAATGGTTACACTAGTAAATTGATGGAAATAGTCTAATTGACTAATGTGTAAGAACCCAAGCTTTCCTAGCCCATTCAGTAGTGTGTATAGTGAAAAATTCAATTAAGGAATTTTAAAGTGCTATGAATTAAAATCGAAGTGTTTGTCAGTCATAGATATCACGATAACACAGTAGAAGATAAGAGTAAATTTTATTATCTGTAATGTATTGTTAATTTCTTTCATATGCAATTAATGAAGATATCTCCATAAAATGTTGTGATCTGCCTAATAAATTAATTTCTATTGTTAATCTAAACACATGTTTCCTTTTTTCTTTCTTTTTTACCTTTTTATAATGGTGGAACTTAAGTTAAACTCAATTCGAATTAATACTCCTTTGTTAAACAAAACTTACCTGGGTATAAATAACTTTAATTAAATAAATGTATTTTTTTTTTACCTTGTCCTTGGACAATTTTGATTTAATAATTGTTGAGGATAGAAATTCTAAATGATGTATTTGCGTAAGTACTAGTACAAATTCAAAGAGTTTAAAATAAATCTAGATGAATTAATTTTGTGCTTCTTTTTTTAATTTTCTCTCAATATTTAAAATCAAGAATTATTTCTGTAAGTTTCTGGTTAGATCTGTTTCTCCAATGTTATAAAAAAATATATAATTAACTGTTTATAAAAAATATATACCCAGGAAACTTCTGATTAAATTATACATAAAATTTTCGGATCAATTAACATGAAGTAAAAATGAATTGGTAAACAGTAATTAAATAGAAAAGGTAATGAAAATATTTCCACTACACAATCATGCAATAATGTCATTACTATCTTTATGGGGTGTTTATTTATAAATATCATTTTCTGCTCCTGTTTGTTTTTGGCAATTTTTCTTTTGTGGCCCTCTGTATATCAGAGAGATTTCAGGTTTCCCTTCTCATCTCTAAATTTGTTTATTAAATATTAATTACTCTATCATAAATATTATATGTGTGTAACACCCTGTAAGACAGTAATGGCAAAGTTGGGACTCTCTGACTCTCACTTAAAAGTATTTTGAGATCTAAACCGGTTGAGAATCTTGTTGATCTTTCTATAAATTATTTCTATTATTTTGTTAATCCTCATAGTGTAAAAAATTTAAATGATTTCTAAATTACTTTTTATTGCTTGCATTGCTTTATTTTCAGGCTATTTAATTGTTTTCTAAATTTATTTGTGTCTTGATTATGAAGTTTACTTTAAATGTATTTATCTTTTCTCAACAAGATTCATGTAGTTGGAAACCTAGTTCAGATCTCAATTAAATTGATAAATAGAGAAATGAAGTAATGTCAGTTCTTGTGAAATTGCATATACTTTTAATTAATATTTATGTGATGTAGATATTGGTAACTGATGAATAAAGTTTCAAACTGATTGAATTAAAATTTAAAGCAGAAGGCACCAACAATAAATTCAGTAACATTAATTTCTTAATGTATGTTTTGCGTGCTTTGATCAATTCTAGCTATTCGAGTTTGCATATGTTCTATATTTCGTTCAGAAGTAATAAAGAAAAAAAACTTTCAAATAAATCTGAGGGAATTTTGAAATTTATGCAATTATTAAGTAAATATATGTATGCTGTGTGTTGTATGTATGAGTGTTTTGTAATTTTGTTTATCTTTGTAACATAGTTTATAATTTATTAAGGAATTATATATATATATATATATATTTATATATATATTCTATAATACTCTATATACTCAATACGCTAATGTGTTAATAATCATGAGTTTTGGGACGAATACAACAAAACCACTGAACAATTAAAAAAAATTGCTAAAGTTATGTTTATAACAAAACTTTAAATTAACTTAAATTTAGGATCAGTATAAACTATTTACGCGACCTTAAAATATCAGTCTAATAAAAATACAATATTAATCTAAACTCTTTAGATTAATATTTTTAATAATTTGTTTTCTGAAGAAAAAAAAAATGGACGCTGTCTTTGTTAGTCTGTAATCCATACACTCCTCTTATTCAAAATTTAAAAAATTAGTTTTATTGTGTAATTGTGATATTTTCATATCTGATTTTATGATGAAAAAAATCTTCAAAAAAGTTAGCGGTTTTATGCGGTATCCTAAAGTTTTATTTTCTATAAAATGCATGTTTCAAAATCCCGTTTCATACTTCTGCATCTTAAATTCTGGCTTTTACAGACAGTATTAAATAGCATTTCTACCTGTGTGTTGACCTATGTGATGAATCTAAAATCTCGTCTTTAGAGGGGACCGAAAAAAATGCAAACATTATTTTTCCAGTCGTGATACCGCGAAAAAGTTGCCAATTTGGGAAACTAAAAATTTTGTAAAAAAGAATTAAAATTGGTTTATATCTAACGGTCGTATATGGGCTGTAAAATTAGCCGAAATTTTGAAAATCTAAACAATATTACAATTTCTTTTTTATTTCAAATTAGTGTCTTCACGAATGTAATATCATAAATTCTTATGTATTATATTAACAAAACATAATGTTGAAATGTTATTTTAATCCATCAACATCTGCTGATCGATCATGTGCTATAAATGTTGGCAGGAATCACATTTTTACGATAATCACTCATCTTACTTAGTTTGTTAGTATTTAAGTGTAAAAGCTCTTTGTAACTTTAGAGCACAGGCGCGATCGGAATATGTTCATGTATTTAAATAATATTTCAACATTATGTTTTGTTATTATTATACAAAAGAAATTTCATCTATTAAATTCGTAAAAATGCTATTAAAATTTTGTGTGAATTTTTCCACATTACAGCTAACTTTAGAGCACATGCTTGACCGGAAGATACAGAAAAATTTCATTTTTTTTTCATCTAATTTTTAGTCGCTGGAATTTGCAACTTTTTCCCAGTTTACGACTTGAAAGGAAATTTGTGCATATTTTTGGCGTACCTGATTTACATCTAAAGATAATGAATACAAAATTTGGAAGTAAAATGGTCGAGTAGAGCAAAAATAAATATCTGAATATTTAGACAATCCAATTGTCTTGTTTAATCAAAAAATAAAACTTTAGATGTCTGCAACAGAATAGACAAATATTGCCACGATTGTCAATATTAAAAGGCAACTTGAACGATATAAATAAAATCGTAACATGCTAGGAATATGTTCAGAAATTTAAAACCTAATTAACATCATGAAAACGTTGGTATAAGAACTGAAAATTTTCACTATACTGATAAAAAATGTCGAAAATCTTAAGCACCTCATCATTAATCTCCTATTTTCGTCCTTTTTAGGTGTGTTCACAATAATAATGTAAATTCGTAGCGCATATAGTTGTCGTTCAGTTCGTCGCATATAACAACGCAAAAGTACCCAACCGAATCTTTTGAAATTTAAATATATAATTATTAAATAATTTAGACGCATCATTTCAAATTTTATGAAAATCGGATGCATAGATCTATTACAGGGACAATCAAAAGTACTCCGTTAATTACGGTCATTGGGAAAAAAAGTTTCAAATGCATTTTAATCACTTGAAATTTAAAATACATAATTATTACATAATTTTCCCGAGTCTTTTCAAATTTTATGAAAATAGGATGCATAGATCAATTACAGTGAAAATCAAAGTATTCCGTTACATTACGGTGAATGGATAAAAAACGTTTCAAATGCATTTTAATGGTGTTACACTCATTTGAACATAATAAAATTGATATGCGTCTATGAAGTACATATTATAATATAAATTTTGCATAATCTGGGGTACAAAGAACATTTCTTATTGATTTACAAGGCCACGCAAAAGTATTTCATTACTTAATGGTATGGGAAGAACATTGTTTGGAGCGCATTTTAATTGTAATTAATTATTTACAGCTTTATAAGATTGATCTATAAGAGTGATATTTTTAAAACTTCGTTATCGTAAGAACGCACCTCATTTGTAACATTTCACGTGCAATTTCCAACTTGTTTTATTTCTTTTAAATTTTATTTTTATTTTTAAGCATTAAAAAAATGGTCTTTACAGGCTATCATCCTGTGTAGCATCTGTATTAGAAAATAATAATCAAGAAAATTACTGCAATCATGTTTAAAAATATACAGGGTGTCCCTAAACAAATGGTATATACGCTAGGGGGTGATAGAACACATCAAGACGAGTAATAGTAAATAGGAAACCAAGGGTCCCAAACGTTTTCCAAAGGAGATAAACGCCATTAAAGTTTGGGGTCCAAAATTTCAAATACACATAAAAAACGGAAAAATTGGTCGATTGATTTGCGGTTTTCACTAAAACTATTCTTTATGATGATATTTTCTTGAAAATAAATTACAAAGATAAATTTCGAAAAATGCCGATAGAGGGCGCTTTAGACTTTGAAGTAATGAAAAACTATTTTTTGCCGTGATTTTTTGCATATCATTAAATAGTTTAGTAAGCTTAAACTTAAATTTTGAGCTCAAAATCTGAATAGTTGGGAGGGGTTAAGTAGCACAAACTTAACTGTGTTCAGATGGTTTAAATTTCAAATGATTATAAAAAACGGAAAAATTGGTCGATTGATTTGCGATTTTCACTAAAACTATTCTTTATTTCGGTATTTTATTGAAAAAGAATTATAAAGATAAATTTCGAAAAATGCCGATAGAGGGCGCTTTAGACTTTGGAGTAACGAACAACTATTTTTTATGTTATTTTTTGCATCTGATTAAATGTTTTCGTAAACTTTGAATTAAACTTAAATTTTGAGCTCAAAATCTGAATAGTTGGGAGTCGTTAAGTAGCACAAACTGAACTGTGTTCAGAGGGTTTAAATTTCAAACGATTATAAAAAACGGAAAAATTACTCGATTCGATTGCAGTTTTTTGCTAAAACTACTCTTTAAATCAGCGTCTTCTTGAAAATAAATTTTAAAGATAAATTTCACAATTGCCGATAGAGGGCGCCTTAGACATTGGAGTAGCGTACAACTATTTTTAACCGTTATTTTTTTTTTTTTTAATTTCATTAATGCTTTCAAATGCTTAGATTTAAATTTTGAGATAAAATTCTGAATCGTTGCAAGTGTTTAAGTAGCGCAAAAGTGAACTGTGTTCGATGAGGGGGGGGGGGGGGTAAATTTCAACTCCTGAACACATTTCAGTTTGCGCTTCTTAACCCCTCCCAACGGCTTAGAATTTGAGTTCAAAATTCAAGTTTAAATCTAAGATTTCGAAAACATTTAATACGTTTTAGAAAGCATTTAATTAGATACAAAAATAACGGTTAAAATTAGTTGTTGGTTACTCTGAAGTTTAAAGCGCCCTCTAACGGAATTTTTTGAAATTTATCTTTAAAATTTATTTTTAAGAAGATACTGACTTAAAGAATAGTTTTATTTTAAACCGCAAACGAATCGACCAATTTTTCCGTTTTTTATAATCATTTGAAATTTGAACCCTCTGAACACAGTTCAGTTTGTGCTACTTAAAGTCTCCCAACTATTCAGATTTTGAGCTCAAAATTTAAGTTTAAGTCAAAGTTTACGAAAACATTTAATCAGGTGCAAAAAATAACGTAAAAAATAATTGTTCGTTACTCCAAAGTCTAAAGCGGCCTCTATCGGCATTTTTTGAAATATTTCTTTATAATTCATTTTCAATAAAATACCGACATAAAGAATAGTTTTAGTGAAAATCGCAAATCAATCGACCAATTTTTCCGTTTTTTATAATCATTTGCAATTTAAACCACTGTTAAGTTTGTGCTACTTAACCACTCCCAACCATTCAGATTTTGAGCTCAAAATTTAAGTTTAAGTCTAAGCTTACGAAACCATTTAATGAGATGCAAAAAATTATGGCAAAAAATAGTTTTTCATTACTTCAAAGTCTAAAGCGCCCTCTATCGGCATTTTTCGAAATTTATCTTTATAATTTATTTTCAAGAAAATACCAACATAAAGAATAGTTTTAATGAAAACCGCAAATCAATCGACCAATTTTTCCGTTTTTTATGTGTATTTGAAATTTTGGACCCCAAACTTTAATGGCGGCTATCTCCTTTGGAAAACGTTTGGGACCCTTGGTTTCATATTTACTATTACTCATCTTGATGTGTTCTATCAACCCCTAGCGTATATACCATTTGTTTAGGGACACCCTGTATATACTATTCAATTTTTCTGTTAGTTTTTTGTATTTATTTGTTCATTTTTGCATTATTAATTAGTGATAATAGCTATATAGTGAAATATATGTTTAAAATGAAAATGTAGCAAATGGTGCAAAGAGAATTTAGCAAATATTTATTATCACTATTATTACTAAATGCCTAAATGTAAATGAAGTCATATTTTAAAAGCATAGGCTCATACTATCGTTAATACATGTAAACAGTAAAAAAGGTATTTAAACACAATTAATTACATGTTCAATTAATTACATGTACTATTATGTGTACACCAGAACTGAAAGGGTTAAGTAAAAGTCGTGGTTAAGAAAAATAAACTTTTTTAGATGTTGCTGAATTCATGTCATTAGCACATCATTCTAACTGCCTCAAAAAAAAATACTTTTTTTTCAGCGTTGTTAAAAGCATCCAATTGAAAATATGGTAACATTCTAGCAGGCAATGCTTATTAAAAAAAGAAACATAATTCGTGTTTTATACATGATTAAACCTTTTTTTTTTAATATATATTTAAAATACACCAAAGAAAGTATTCTATATTATTTTGGACGGAATGAAGTTCTTTAATATCTCAATTCAACGTTATTTAAAAAACTTTTGAAAAAATTGCGATATGTTTCGGAAATTTTGTAGTACAACGAAAGAAAAATGTAGAACGTCAAAATAATATATTAAAGCTATTCGTTTTCGTCGGGTTGAATTATTAGCCTTAACAGCAAACTTGAATTTGAGATGAAAATATTTTAAAAAGATATCTGTATATATTTTTTTGCTGCATGTGATGTATTTGAAAAAAATATCATTATTAAATATTAATTATAAATTTTTGAATTTTTATGAATAAGTAAAAATGTGAGCTTTACCACTTTAAACATTGATTAGGATATTATGAGTACATTTTCGTTGATGTAGTGTAGATTTATCAAAAAAGAAATGAGAATATGTCCTTAATAATATTTTTAAATTAAAAAATAGAATATAATCGGAATATCAGATAACAGTACTCTGAATTAGGAAATAGCTATAGTATTATGACAACGCGAAGTTTTAAATGTTTTAAGCGATTTTAGAGAGCTTTGCCTACGTTCCCTTGATAGATTTTTCTACTTCTATATCATATAAATGGGATTTGAGGAACATTTGCTTTTCAAACCTCTTTCTCGCACAAAATGTTTCAGACGAATTTTTTAATATATGAACACGTAAGTTTTAAAAATCGCCTTAACCCGAAATCAAACTTAGGGAACTTGGTAAAAACTTTTGTCTGACTCTATATGTTTTCATTGTTAAGTAAGATTTTACAGTGTCAGAAATACACGATTACCCCCTTGCGGTGCAGTGGTAAATCTATGAAGCCACATAATTTAAATTCCCAAACGCTACATTGGTACCGGAATTTTGATTAAAATAATTTTGGTTTATTGAATTCGTGCAGAATAGATTTTTCTTTTTAACAAATAAAGTTGCTTTCAAATTCCGGTGTCAGTCATCAATTTCGGCAATTAAACAATGAATCTACTCTGCGCCGCAAAGGGTTAAATTAGTTTCTTTTAGATTGTATTCATTTTACAATGCGGATTCTCCAATAAAATTGTTTGATAGAAATAACTTGAATTTTTTTAATTTTAACGATAAGCCGAATTTTACATCCTCATGTATGTAATTATGATAGTAATTAGAATGTTTTTATAATTTACAGCAATACGAACAATATTTACTGTATGAACTAACACAATGTATATTTATGTCCTAAATTGGATTTTCTTGTCAGAAATTTTAATAAATACAGCGGATAAACATTTATGATGAATTTGCTTGTTTTTTAATATAAGGATTTACACATGGATTTTGAATTTATGTTTATTATAATATACATAGTGTTACATACATGGCATACAAAATGTAAATAATACTGGAGGGGCTCCACCCCCCTGCTTGCTACGCTCGTCAAAACTCCGCGTAATCGCTTCGCGATTGCAAGTTGTAGGCTACCCATGCTTGCCGCGCTTGCCAATACCCCATGGAATCGCTTCGCGATTCCATACAGTATTGCTTTGCAGTCACGGTTGGAATCGCTTCGCGATACCTTTTTTTTCATACACTTTTAAAAATCTGCTGCATTTTGTTGCAACGCACTCCCTTGCTTGTATAGAAAACGGTTACTTGGCCGTGAAATGGATCTTTCTCATTGGTTGGAATAGAGATATTATATACAAGCGGTGGAGTGCGTTGCAACAAAATGCAGCAGATTTTTAACAGTGTACACTCAATTTTGGAATTCATCCCTCTCCTCATTGGTCGAGGCATAGACGAAGCCCTTTCCTGATTGGTCTATTCGACTCATGGAAGGTGTGGTCCACCCGTACGCGTTATTTGTGGAAACCTTACACATCAGCATCATTCCATGAGTCATTCCTGGAGATTTGCTTAAGGCTATGTTTTTTTTAAACTATGTTTTTTTTTTTTTTTTTTTTTTTTTTTTTTTTTTTTTTTTTTTTTTTTACTATAGAAGGATATATAAGATATGCTGAAATACGAATTAATTTTTTATGTACACTCATTAGTGATACTGCAGCCACTTTTGTTCATACTATTGCAATAATAACAATATTTTTGAAAAATCTTTTGTTGCAGTCTATAGCACTCTCTATATATTTTTATAATTGTAGTTCATAGTTTTGCAAGATTTATTTAAAGGAGTCCGAGACACAAAAATCTTTAAATTTTCCAAAAGAAATTTATTGAATTAAAATTTGCTTTGTATTTTTCTGCTGTAAATGACATTTAAACCATGTTTCTATCATGATTGAAACCGAAAATTTTAATTTTTATAATTTTATTTGTTTTTGAAATCCAGCTTTGGTTGTTGATGAAAAAAATTCTTTTAAAAAGTCGTTTTTTTTTAATGAAGTGTTTTCATCATTTCTCTCATTTAAATGTTATAAGTCAAGAGCCATTAAAGATAAATGGTTCAAACATGGTATATGTCTTTTCCAATTGTGTTACTTTAATTTTAATTCAGCAAACTTTATCGAAATAGTTGTAGTTTTTTATATATTAATGGGGTTTTTAACTAAAAAATAAAAAATTTCGGACAGCTCATGATATTAGGAACTTCTTTCTTGTACGGTTTTATACTTAAACGTACGGTTTAGTACTTAAAAACATGATTTAAATTATACCTAAACACTTATCTAAAATTTAATTACTTTTAATAATTGAGCATAAAATGCTAAAGAAAAATTAGTGTGAACAGTACATGACATCCCTTCTTTATATATACACTGCTCAAAACAATTAAAGGATATTTCAAGTTTTATATAATAAAGATATAAACGAATTTTTTTTAGCCGAAAATAGAAGAAGAGAATCACAAATGCAAATTTTTCTGGTTTTCAAACTGTGGAGTATGCAAATTTTGAGTTCGACGTCAAAAACGTCGCTACAGCGGTAGCGATGGAAATTTGACTTTCAACTGGATAAAAGAGAATGAAGACAAGGATGATCGGCATTCAGTGATTGCTTTGTTTCGATGAGTACGCTGTCTCAGCGAAGTCATTTGAGAGATTCAGAAGCTTGGGGAATTGTTGGTAGGTTAGAAGGGGGCCAAACTCAAGCCGAAATAGCGCAAGACATTGGAGTGTCACAAAGTGTCATTTCCAGGTCAGTGGAACCGTTTTTGTAGAGTGGATGTGCAGCCCGAAGACCAGGGCAAGGTCGCAGACGGGCAACAACACACAATGAAGATCGGTATTTAGCGTTAACAGCTCGGAGACACCGAAACATGAACGCTACTCTTCTCCAACAACACCTTCTCTCGGCTACAGGCACCACGATTTCAACTCAGACTGTCCGAAACCGGCTCCATGCTGTGGCTCTGTATGCTTGCCGACCGATGGTATGTATTAGATTAACATCAAGGCATTGTCGCGACAGCAAGGAGTGGGCATCCGATCATGTCAACTGGAGGAGAAATGAATGGAGCAATATTCTGTTTTTTCAGGAGTCCCGTTTTTCTGTGCATCCGGATAATAGGCGTATTTTCATCTGGAGGGACCGTGGCAGTAGGAATAATCCTGCGTTCGTGCACGAAAGTGTCAGATTTGGCGGTGGAGGAGTGTTGGTGTATGGTGGCATCTCCATTGACGGGTGCACTGACCTCTACATCATTCGAGATGGAGCTCTGACTGGTCGCCGATATAGGGATGAGACCCTCAGACCTATTGTAGTCCCTTACGCTGCAGAAATCGGGGATAACTTCATTTTAATGGACGATAACTGCAGGCCACATCGTGCAAACCTGGTGGAGGATTTCCTTTTCGAGGAAGGAATCGTTCGAATGGAATGGCCAGCGTGTTCTCCAGACATGAATCCAATCGAGCACGTTTGGGACGCTCTAGGAAGACGAGTTTCTGGCCGCCAACAACCCCCACAAACTCTCCAAGAACTGGAAAGAGCTCTTCTGGAAGAGGGGCAGAATACCCCAACTCGTCATTAATAGCCTTATTGAGTCCATGCCTCAAAGGTGTTCAACGTTTCTGGCCGCCCGTGGAAACCATACCCCCTACTGAAAATGATTTTTTTTGAAGAAAACACCTTTTCTTATTCTTTTTTTCTCATATGCACACATTGTGTTTTTTTCCTTTCGTACACAAATGCACAATAAACTGCATTTTTTTCTGCCAAGCATTTGTAATTTATTCTCATATAACCTACTATGACTGTCGACCATGTATCAATCAGCTAAAAAGTTTCCCAGATACAAAATCCACCTAAAACTGCAATATCCTTTAATTGTTTTGAGCAGTGTATATATATATATATATTTGTTTTCCAAATAAATTGTTTATCGACAATAAATACTGGAAAACTTATCAAAATTATTACCAATCGTACCATTTATAAATAAAAAAAACTTAAAAGAAAACATAAGTGTGATATTAAACAGAAAATATAAAACAGTATTTTAGAAAAATAAGCTACACATTTCTAGTTTCTGCCTAAATGTCGCATCTCTTAACTTCAATAACATTAACAGTCTTAAATAAATACTGTATTCAGACTTAATTTTCGTTATTTATTTTAGCTTATGTAAATATCATCAAATATTTTATTTAACTCTAAAAGAGCAACTTTAATCTCATGTCTATAATATTGATGACCCATGATATACATCACTCTGCAGGGAATAAAAATTAATAAGCTTGTCTTAGAAAAAGGCACGGATAATATTTTTAATATAATATTACACGTTTGAAAATATTCATTCAACAAAAATTTCGCCATTTATTTTTAATCTGGGAAAAGATAAATAAGCACTTTCAGAAAGTGGAACATTGCGCATTACATTTTTTAACAAATAAGATCTAGAAAAGGATTTTTTTTTAGAAATAGAAGTTTAAATGATACTACCTTGTATTTTTTGTAATTAGGTATTGTTAAATTATATTTTGCATGGCTTTGAAAATACGATAAAGTAAATTAGAACAAATTTGTAAGGAAGTGAATGTTAAAAGATAATTAAAAAACATATGGTTTGTTTTGATAAATAATAAAATGATGAAACTATTTATAAATTATCTATTTTTTTCAATTACATGGCCTACCAAAGCTACTGCAACATCGTTTATCTGTGTATCATATAAGTTGCATAAGATTATTAGTAGCAAGTACAAAGTAATTAAGGCATTTTTTTAAATTTTCTAAATGTTTTTTCTATTATACGAATTAAATATTTTTTCGAAATGAGCGAAAAAATGCCCAGGCAGGGAATCGAACACAGATACTTGGCTTACAATGAAAATGCTTTACCTGTTAAGCTAACTGGGCGATAGCCGGCTGGGAGGTTTCGCTCGCAAAACCTTATTGGTCATAACATCTGGTCTAACTATCGTCCAGTTAGCTTAATAGGTAAAGCATTGGCTTTGTAAGCCGACTATCTGAGTTCGATTCCCGGCCTGGGCAATTTTTCGCTCAGTTGGAAAAATATTCAATTCGTGTGATAAATTTTCCAATCAGTTTGATTGTGTTGAAATAATATTTTTTTTCTATTCTAATTTTTCTAAAATGCAATGCAAGTGAAATATTTTATATGCTCTAGGAGAAAATAAAAAATAAAATAAACGTCAAATTTTATGTTTCGTATTTTTCGTGTGGGATTTGATTCAGTGGGTATCATATTGTAAGCATTTAAATAACGGAAGAAAATGGTTTGTTATAAGCAAAGAACAATAAATATATATATTGTACAAGGTTTGTAAAACCTGACCACTTCATTGATGGATGTTTTCCCTATCCGTGCACTGGCGGGTTAACTTCAATAACATTAAAAGTCTTAAACAAATACTGTATCTGAACGCTATTCTACAATTTTATTTGACGCTAAATGAACAATTTTAATCTCCTCTCTATAATACTTCACAAGATATGAAACACTCCACATTGAATAAAATTAAAAAAATGTCTAAGAAAAAGGCACTGGTAATATTTTTAATAAACCATTACGTGTGAGAAAATATACATTCAACAACTATTCCGTTATTTCTTTAATTTGGGAAAAGATAAATATGCTCTTTCGGAAGGAATAACATCATGCTTTACATTTTTTAATAGTTAAAATGTAAAAAAAAAATGTTTTTTTGAGAAAATTGAATTTGAATTACATGTTGTTAAAGGGTATATTGCATGACTTTGAAAATATAATGAAGTAAAATTATACAAATTTAGAAGGATATAAAAATTAAAAGATAATTTAAAAATATATCGTTTCTCTTCAGAAGTAAATAATATTATTAAAATATTTATAAATTATTAAGCTATTTTATCAATACATGGCCTACCAAATCGACTGAAAAATCATCAGATCCAAAATTGCATAATTTTAAGCTTATATTAATTCTGTAAGTTTTATTCGTTGAAGAAAGGAATTTTTACTGTTCTACTTGATAAAACATGAAATAATCTTTTCCAAATAACCTCTAAAGAACCCTGAAGTCGAAAAAACATGTTTTTTTCTTATTAAGTTTTTTTTTTTTATATAATAAACTTTTTAGCACTTTTTAAAAGTGTGTTACCGGCGTAACTATGATAAATAATAATAAAAATATATAAATAAATAAAAATGAATAAAAATAAAGGAAATCTCAATATTTCCAGATGTTATGCATTTGTATTTTAAGATAGCTCAAGTGTTTATAACTTTAGATCTTTTGACTGTTTTGTGGTTTAACCACATAGACGGTCAAGACTATTGCCAAAGTCTGCACCAGCAGACAGACAAATAGGTAGTCTGTCTGCTGGGGATCAATCACGCGAATAAATAATTAGATGTACTCATTGCTTTAGTATATTTTGTCGATAATTACCATACGGCATTCCTTTGTATATTTACAATGTATACTATTTATAATTCACGGTAAAAAACAGATGATTTTCATTATTTCACGATATAACACGAAAATATGGTATGCAGCGGATCTTTTTAAGTAACAGCCTTTCGCAGTGCAGTAACTGATATGTGTTATTTGCATGAAATAAATTGATAAGGTACTTTCTTTGGAATTACGCAAGTGTTGATATGTACAGAATGCTTATAATGTGTAATTCCTTTCCATAGATAAATAAAACAGATCCACTACATTATGTCCCATAGGTAAAATTGTTTACAATGTATTTCAAAGATGCTATAAAATTTATTTGTTAATAAATGCTTTTATAAGGAGTACTACAAAATGATTACCCAGAAAACAGAATGGAAAGAATTTTTTCTTCATTTTCAAATGACCAAAAATATCCATAACAATTTTACAAGCTTTTCAGAAATATCTAATAGTGTTTTTCTGAAAGCGCCATAAGCGTTTTTTACTTCAAAAAAGATGTAGTAAAATATGTAGTTTAATAAATGATGCAGTATGTTTAAATTTTGTAACGGTTATATGGGGATATAAAAAATTCGGAAGAGTTTCTATCTAAAATGTGGATTGCATATATGTTTTTTAATCGTTTTATTTATTTTCGAATGAACCAGAATTTTTAGTACACTAAGAAATATTTACATTCACACATAGAAAGTTTACATTAGCTCTGTATATGGTGTTAATCAAATTTCTTAGATCCTATAAAGTGTTAGCAAAATTTTCTACGCTACTGTTTATAGATCTTACTTGCAAAAAATTGCACTTGCCAAGGAGATGAAATAAATGTAAAATTATTATATATTGAACGGTAGACTGTGGTACAGAAACAAATTCAAGGGGCAAAAAATGAAACAAATCTGAGATATGTATTAATTACATTCGAATCATGAATAGTATTTTCAATTTCTAAAAATAGGCTATTATCCATTAAAATTACCTTAACTACAATGACATTATTTTTTTGTACCTGAGCACTGTAGCTCTATTTGCTTATTACTGAAATCATTGATCTAAGGTAAAGAATTTTAAAATCTAGGAAGTGCAACAGAAATTGAATTTATGCAAAATTCTAAGAAAAAAGATTGAAATGCTCAAGAATACTTTTATACTCTTTGCATCACGGATTAATTTCCCCTATTTCAAATTCTTTTTTTTTTATCTTCTGGAAATTTTGAGTCTGGAGCTTCAAATTCATAAAGTGATGTTGTACTTTTACTATCATGTTTGAAAAAAAATTTGATTACAATCTTAGATTTTTGTTTTAAGTTTATAAGCATCAGCGCATGACAATATATATTGGTGGTAGTTGATACATTTTTATGTTATTTACTATAAAAAATTCACTTTAAAGTAAACTAAAAGTATTTACAAGCCGAAATTCGATTTATAAGCAAATATAATTTATATAATTTCACGTGAATTTAAAAAGAATCATTCGTAAGATCTACGATATTTCGGTCTCTTATTAAATATCATATCAACTTTATCATATAATGAAAACTTTAAATTCCATAAAAAATATATTCTGAATGAACTTTACATCACGGAGGTAAGAAAGAAATGGTAATGCAATAAGACATAAAAATAGTTTGCAATATGATTCTTCATGCTCAAGGTTCAATGCCACCATTCGGCCAAAATGAAAAAAGAGTATGGAACAAGGAACAAGTTCTTTGACAGCATCCGTGCTTTTTTATTTAAATGAAAATAATCTGCTTACATTTAAGCCTTTTATAACGTAGCGTTTCATTGTATTGTGAATAATTGTATTATGAAAAGATTTCTTCTTTTTTAGAGAAAGCATGTTTGAACAGAATGGGGATTTTAGGGATACATATTAGACGTAACCTCAGCCACCACACTTTATCTCTATTCTTTCTCTTTATTCTATGATGTCATACTGTCAAATGAAGTTAAAATGATATGTTTGTTGTGAGCAAAATGACGTGGACGAATCATACTCAGAACAGATTTCTAATAAGGACACTAATGATAACAATAATATGACGATTATGATAATAAAGCTTGAAATATCTGCAGGTAATTGAGAAATGTTGTTAATTTTTTCTACCACACTTTATCTAAATTCTTTCATTTTAATCTAGGATGTTATACTGTTAAGCAAATTAAAAAAAAAATGTTTGTTATGGTACAAAATGACGAGGACGAATCATACTCAGAAGAGATTTCTAATACGGACACTAACGGTAACATTAATATGACGATTAAAATAATAAAGCTTGGAATATTTGAAGTTATTTGAATAACGTTGTTAACTTTTCCCAATGCTTTATGTGTAAAAATTGACTTATGCTACCTCTTTTGGTTCGGATATGAAAACATTCAGCCAGGCCATTGTAAATATTATATCCCATTTGTAATTTTCAAATCAAAAATTATTTTGTATGAATTATGGATACATGGTCGGATTTTGTAAAATCATTCGAATGAAAATTGAATGTACGGATCTTGGAAAATCATTAAATTGTATTGGAAAACTGATAATTATTTTATTTATTTATAATCTACTTCTATATTGAAGAAGATGACGAATGTGAAGTGGTATGAAATACTTTAAATTTTCCCTCCTTTGAATGCCCATTTCCGATTTTTTTGTTTGTTTAAGAGACGATTTACATGAATTTCTCATATGAATTACATATTTTAGTCCATCTAAATATTCTATAAAAAGAAATATTGAAAACTTAAAATTGTAATCTAATACTTATATAGTTAAAATACTGAGCATAAATATAGTAATAACTAATAACCGATGAAGGACACCAAATATTTTGGATAAACACCGAATCTGAATATCACAGTAACAAACTAACCACAATAACGTAAGTTAATTTAATATGCTTTTTTCTTCATTTCATATAATATGTAAATACAAGAGATCAATTTTTGATACTATTTCAAACAAAATGTTTGTCACTTATTCTTTGTAAATACATTTCTATATATACATATATGACATATATGAATTACATTTTTGATGCAATTTTTTTCTTAGATTTATCTAACTTCAGTATTTCTTCAACATAGAAATTGTTTCAATCTTTTAACTATTGTTGCACTCAGACCTACGTGATACCAAAGTAGTGAATATCGAAAGTTAATCAGTAAAAAAATAAAAATAAAATAAAAATAATCCTAAATAGAAATATATATATATATATATATATACAAATTGACTGATATTATAATCCATATTTTAGTTACATATTCATACTCAGAATACACAATGATTCAGCAAATTTTAAAATGTGACATCGTAAATCAAATAAGAAAAAAGCATTGAATAATATTCAGCGAATTTCATATTTTTCATTGAGAAACCACTTTTACTTTTCTCCTTTACGGTAATGCAATTTGAACAAGAGTAAGCAAAGTATTCCGCTTGAAATTTTATTTAGTAAAAAATCTGCAAATTGTATGTATGTGCATTTGAATAGTAGAAAAGTAGGAATAATATACATTATTTTTTACTGAAATATTTTAAAAATCTGGAAGTTCAGATTTTTTTCATTCATGTATTTTGTTTCATTCATGTTTCATCATGTCATGTTGCTGGTCCTCATAAACACCATTTGGCTATTTTTGAAAAGAAATGTCCGTCTTACAGTCTTTTATTCTGAGTTTAACAAGAATATGCGTCCGTCTATGGACGGAAGTACGACATTTAATTAAACTTCATATTCTATTACACCTTGTTATATAAGCATATTAATTGAATTTTGGTGTATATGATTGAATCTGCGACAAATCTGAAAGATTAAATAGTAGATCCGCCCATAAAACTTTATAATCCTAATTTTAACTCACTTTATGGAAATAATGCAATTTCTTCAACCTCAAATACTACAGTGAACATTCGAGAAATAATTTTAAAAAAAGGGGCAACATTTCAAATGGAATGAAGAGAAAATAAGATTTCAAAACTTTCCATATCTGTCACATATCATGAATCTTAAAACACCGTATCATTTTTTTATCTTATTTGTTTTGTAAATACTTTTTAGAAATTATAACAAAGGAACTACTTAATTATGACAATATTTCGGAATTCTTATATTTATGTCCGCCTTTCGTTATCGTAACGTTTAAGTCGATTATATAAACTTATTTGTCAATAAGATTCCCATCTTAATTTTCCTCATTATAGTAATGTAATTTAAACAAGTGTAAGCAAAATATTTCCCTTGATATGAATTTCTATTTTGTAGCAAATCTGTAAGGATTCAATGTCGTATGAGCATTTGAATGCTAGAAAACTTGGAATAATACATTTCTTACTTAAATTTATTGAAATTCGGGGAATTAAGATTTTATTATTTTTTAAAGAAATGTCTGTCTTACAGTCTTCTAGTATGTGATTGACAAGAATCAGTGCCCGCACAATGTCAAAAATGAAAGCACGACATTTAATGAAACCTCAGATTCAGTTATGTCTTGACATAAAATCTTTTTGATCAGATTTTAGTGCAAATGGTTGATGTTGCTAAAAATCTTACAGAACGCGAGGCGGCAGCGCAGACAATCACCTCATCGAGTTCACGGATGAAATTCTAAGTATAATTAAGTCTAGATTCGCGTATTACAACGACATTGGTCTGTCAGGTCTTATTTTGTTGCAAAACAAATAAAACCCTGATTTTACCGATTGATTCGTAGATTTACTCTTGCGTTTTCCTACACCCAAAGGCATAAAAGTACGGAGGGGAAGCATAAAAACACAATGGAAGTCCTACCAGTCAAGCGGTAAAATCGTGTTTTCAAGCATTTTCCAACAAGATATGACGTGGCAGACAGATTGAATTAAAAAGTAGATCTTGCCAAAATACATGATAACCATAATATTGATGCAATTCATAGAAATCATGCAATTCCTACAACACCAAATAGTACTGTCAACATTCGAGAAAGAGTTGGAAAAAATTGGGTAAGAGTTCCCAAAGGCATATTTCAGATGTGTATATTGCTGGGACGATTACTGTTTCTAAACCAATAGGAGAGCGTCATTATCACGGTCAAGTACACGCCCACACAGTTTGATTGACAGGAACTCGTGGACAATTGACGGTGCTAATTATAACGATAATCTGTTGGGGATGAAAGTGAGCTGACTGGCTGAATGGTTAGAGCGTCGAGCTTGAAACCGGAGGATATGGGTTCGAATCCATCGCGGGCCGAGAGTCCGTTGGTGATTTTTTTTTTTTTAATTATTGGAGGCTGTCTTTTATTAATAAATAAGACATTTAAAAAAAATATTTCAAACCCTTTTAATATTCTAAATATCGTTCCAAAATGATTTATATATATATTAAACAAATGGGAAAAAAGTATTTTGCGAAAATATCCGTATAAGCAAAATTCTTACTTTAATTTTTATTTATTTATTTATTTATTTATTTCAGGATCATAGGAAGTATAATTTCTAATTGAAGTAAATAAAATTCAGTCATTTTGAAAAAAAAAAAAATTCTTTCGTACCTTTAATTTTTAATTACCGAGTACAAATTCAAACAATCCGAGTACAAATAAATAATAAACACACACGTTCAATTGTCCACGAGTTCCTGTCAATCAAACTGTGTGGGCGTGTACTTGACCGTGATAATGACGGTCACCTATTGGTTTAGAAACAGTAATCGTCCCAGCAATATACACATCTGAAATATGCTTCCCAAAGAGAGAAGAGATAATATTCCAAAACACTCCATATCTGTCATAGGTCATGATTATTAAAATGTAATATTTTTTTATCTTACTTCTTTTGTAAATATTTTTAGAAATTATCACTAAACAAAACGCTAACTGTAGTTTTCAGTTAGACTTTTTATTTACTGAATTACGACAGAATTTCGGAATGCCTATATTTTTGCCCACCTTCCATTGCGTTGTCTTAACGTATGATTGTAGAGGTCAATAAAATCAAAATTTTCCAATATCCTTGAAACAAAGGAATTAAATATATTTGAAAAAAAGTAAAAAAAAAAAACATAATTAATTTCATTGACAATGGCAATGAAAAACACTTACTGACAGACCATAAAAAACATGACACCGATAAACGTAAATCTGTGAATTAAGAGGACACACTACCTTTGACAACATCTCTTCAATTTATAATAAGGACTGTCAAAATATAACGTTAACAACTGTTTGGTATTTTTGGACTCGCCCCTCCCTTTCAATATCATATGTTATCATCCTTCGACCCCCTCTCCCCGGTAATAATATCGTTATCAACGTACATTTTTTAAATTTAGAATTTAGTTTTTTGTTTGTAGTAACGGACAAAACAAGTTAAATTTTAATTTCGCATACTGTATTGATTCAAATCAAGAGAAGGAAATAAAATACAGCTTTATTGAAATAACATTTAAAAGAAATATTTACTATTTAAAAGTATATTATAATACTTTTTTGTTACATAATGCATTCAACAGTAAGAAAGTCTTATTGCATTATATCTTTGATGCGAATAGACTTAGTACCATGAACATATTCAATTGCATTAAATTTCCACTTTAAAAAAATAATTCTAATCAGAACTAATTAAACAAACGAAAAAATTAAGCATTCAAGCTGAAATCTGTTTGAACCTTTATATAAATATGTTTTTAAAAAATCATTTTTAAATACATTTAATGAAATTTAAAACCGAAATGCAATTTTGAATTTTCATAAATTCACTCTTAAAAGAAAAGATCTTAAAATACGCAATTTAATTTTGAATAATGTCAATTTTTTTTTTCATTTTCATACAATAGTTATGTAAATTTTTCTATCTCAACAAAATTTCAAATTAGTTAGCTTTCTTTGAAAGATATATTTATATATATAATAAGATAAATATCATATAAATGCTATTGTACGCATCCATTTTGTAACATTATTATTTTTCATTAAATTTCAACTAACAGTGGCAATAATAAATAAAAATTCGCAATACTACGTTTTTCAAGTTATACGTGTATAATTCCCATTTAATTAAAGTAGAAATGGATTTCACAATATATCTAAATTGGCATTAAAAAATATGCGGTTAATAGTAATAGACAGAACTACAATATTATAATTTTTATGCTATTATTTAAATGGAACATATCTTTTTATAAATAAATATGTGCAAATGCATAATTATTAGTCGTTATTATTTTCAAAATATAAATGTTATTTTCTGAATGTCACTTTAATTATTTAGTTATGTAATAAATACATTTCTCATACGTATCAGTTTACAAAACATAAAAAATAGATACTATAAAAAAGAATCATACCATAAATGTTTATTGAAAATATACGTACACATTTTATAAGTTATGCCCATTTTCAACACAAAACAAAACCTTATATCAAGAAGCGATTAGGATTTTAATATTTAAAATCAGTACAATAAATTCTTGTGATCTCACATCCCAAAATTTAATTTAAATGTATTATAATAATCCACAGTGAATCTCTGCTAAACCGATAAGCTTAACTTACTCGCCGATAATGTCCACGATACTAATTCAGGAATTATTACTACTAAGTTTATATAGACTGGAAGTCACACTGTACAGTGATTAATGTCACCGCTTAGCACCAGGCGTTTCACAACTTAATGCCTTGTGAGGGAATATTATTATCGTTTTTGCTGTTTTCGTTATATTGGACGAGATCATCGGCTAACAATGCAAGATTCTTAAAAAAGGCAATTCATATATTGAGAGACAATGTATGAATGTTCGTCTTCTATAGAATTAGCAATAGCCAAAGCATATTTTACGTTTTACGATGAAAGTCGAATGTAATTCTTTAAGTCTGTCAAATATTTACCCGAATAACGCTCTCAAAGCCAAATAATAAAACACGATACGAAAATGTTTTAATTGCGTTAAAAACTGTCAAGCAGAAATCTTGAATCCAGAAAATTAAAAAATAAATAAATGCATGCAGCGGGAGAACAATCAGTTATTTTTCAAAATATAAGTGTTGAATCCTGAATGTTAGTTTAAGTGTTCAGTTATGTAATACATATATATATTTGTGATATACATAAATTTACAAACATTTTAGAAAAAATTAACTACTATAAGAGAAAAATAACAATACGATAACTCCAGAAACGTTCCAGAAACATCTGGCATATATTCGTGCATATTTTTATTTAAAGTTATAACCGTATTTGCAAAGTAAAACATAGCTTTACATGAAGAACCGAGCAGCCTTTTAATATTTAAAACCGTTCTAATAAATTGTGGTTATTTCAAGTTTCAAATTTGAATTTGAATATATTAGAGTAAACCACGTTGAATGTATCTCTAACCTATAAGCTTAAGTTACAAGCCGATAATGTCTACGAGTGTAATTCAGGAACTTATACTATTAAGAGTGTAAGGATTAGAATTCACAATGTAGACTGATTAATGTCACCCCATAGCATCAGACTATGCACAACTTAAGAGGACAGTGGACCTTTATTTGAGCAAAATCGTCTATAGCAAAGTCGTCGCAAAAAAAGGTCTATTTCTTTGGTATAATAGTACCAAAACAGTTTTTTCTTATTAAAATATCATTTATGAAGGTTTTAAGAAGTAATTAATGAAAGTAAGTGTATTTATATACTTTAAATTTATTTTTCTCAAAACTAATTTTTCAGTGTTTTTAGATTTTGGAAATGTTCCTTGCGACGTAATTTTTGATCAATATTTATGAAATCGATAAGGAAGTATCCTGATATTGTTTAGAAAGAAATTGTGTAAGCTTTTTAAAATTCGTCTTCATTAAGACAGTCAAATTTGATTTTTTACATTTTAAAATGCAAAATTTTGATGAAAATCGATATGAAATTTAGAAAAAAATCTATAAAATATTAACTATTCAAGAGATTAAAAGAATCTTACACAAATTTGTTTATGATAAAGTTTTAAGAGATAAAAATGGAAAAGCAAGAAAATATCTCAAAAATTAAGATACGAGGAGCATTTTAAAATTTCGTTTAAAAATTTAACTTTTTTTAAATAAAAAATTTTAATAAGGTTGGAATTTTTTTGAAGATGTTCTATATGTGTTTTTGGTGAAATGTATATATGCACAAAATTTCAAATTGCTATGATGAAAATTAAGTAAAAAATATGTTTTTAACGTCCACCGTCCCCCTAATGCCTTATGAGAGAATGGGATCAATGTTTGTGCTCTTTTCATAACCTGAATGACATCGTTGTCCTACACTTTAAGTTCTGCTTCCAAAGAATTCTCGATAGCTAAAGAATTTTAAAGTTTTACGATGAAAGTCTCAAAATCCTTATAGGTCTATCACATATTTACCAGAATAACACTCTCAATTCCAAAAATGTACTATGATTCATGCCACAACACAGTAAAACCCTGTACCGTGATCAACTTCACCGCATAGCATCAGGCTTTACACAACTTAATGCCTTGTTAGAGAATATGATTAATCTTGCTTTCTTTTCATTATATGATAGTTCTACTACTACTGCTTCTACAGAACTCTCGATAGCTGAACAGTGTTGCCAATAGGCTACTTTTTCAAAATTCAGATTTCTTGATTTGCACCACTTTTTTGAAACGGTTAAATTGCCCTTGTTTTTGCCTTAATTAATGTGTTATTGGATAAATCCTATTTTATCATTTAAAAAAAGTGGTGCCAATCATGATTCTGAATTAAAAAAGTAGCCCATCTGGCAACAATGTAGCTGAAACAATTTTTAAGTTTTACGATGGAACTCTCACGTAATCCTTATAAATCTATCAAATATTTTCCCGAAAAATGCTCTCAAAGCCAAATAATGAAATGCAATACGAAAGTTTTACAAATTCGTTAACTGAACAATATCGTCGTACAAAAATGCAAGATTCTTAAAAACAGCAATTAATATATTGCGAGACATTATATGAAAATTCTGCTTCTACATAATTCTCGATAACTGAAGAATTTTTGCGTTTTACGATGAAAGTCTCAAAATCTTTATAGGTCTATAATATGTATCCCTAAATAACACTATCATATCTATCTATTAATCTTGTTTTATTTGCATTATATGTGAGTTCTGTTTCTGCGGAATTCTCGATAGCTGAAACAATTTTTAAGTTTTACTATTGAAGTCTCAGGTAATCTTTGTAAGCCCATCATGTCCGAATAACACTCTTATGATATCAATATATCATATATGATTAAAGGTGACGATGCCAGGTTGACAAATTAATAAATTCATCTTTTCTTCATTAAAACATTCTTTTCATTTAAAGTAACTCAAAATCATGATCATAACAAGATTTATATTACAGTTGAAGTTATAGATATATCACCCCGTTTCTCATTTTTGTAATATGCAAACAATCCCCTTAATATAACTGACACATGAAAAGCCTGCACATGTACATCACTCTTCCCATACCCTTATATGGTCATTAAACAAGCGTGTGGTTTTGTACATACCAGTTGCCCCATGATAAAATGTGCTACATAAGCCATTATGCACAACGTACATGTTAAAATGTATCACGTCCCATAGAATCATTTCCTTATATGGCATGCACTTGCGAATTTCAGTGCTTCACGAGCCCCAGATCTAACTGCAAAAATTCCTCCGCTTTTTTCAAATTCCAAAATCAAAGTTAAAACACATTTGTCGCCAATTATCGATTACCTTATTATTAAGTACAAAATCTCTCTCTCAGAAAAAAATACATTTATATTTTTGTCAAATATTATATACATGCCAAACATTGTAACCCTTTGGCGATAATTTACAACTGACCTTATCTCAGCTCTGACGGTCTGGGTAACCACTTGCTTGTCACTGCTAGATGATGCTTGTATGCTGTAGGGCAGCCATTTCTCGAAAGGGCAAAAAAATAAAGAATATATTTAACACTAGAACAGCCGGATTTTGGACTTACCTAAAACCGCCGTTCGGGGTCATTTTGACCGCCATAAGAAATTCAAGCCATGTCAAAATATTTTTTTTTTTAATAAGTAATGTTTAAATTGCAAAACACAATTTTTTTTTGAAGATTTTATATTTCTTCTTTTTTATTTATTTAGTTGTTAGAGTACGTCTATGCCCATGTTTACGTTTTTTCGAATTGATGGTATATAAATGACAATATAATTCAAGATATTTTATTACACAATACAGCACAGTATAGTTAATTATCTATACATAATAATATATATATATATATCATAACATAATAATATTACACAAAAAAGTGATAAGAAAAGAAACAAAAGTTACAAATGCAAATAATACAAATAAGCACACAATATGCTTCAAAGTGAGAAAATAAAGAAAATAAACCCTGAATAAGCATATAAATGTGTTCAAAAGTTACTTAGACATCAGCTCAAAAACAGAAATATGCGCGCTAGACTGTCAAAGCAGCACATTTACCATTTTTTTAATTAGTTTCTAACATCCCTTACAGCTTATATAAGTTTTATTTTATCTCTTACAATGTTAAAGGCATATATCTTTTGCTTCAGAGACTGTACTTGATCTATAAGGGGGAGGTGGCAACACGATGCCAAATTTGTGCCGGTTATTTGCCATGTATTGGATAAATCTGCACCTTGATTTACGTGGCAGCAACTGTTCAACAATGGTTATTTTTTCTCCAGGATTACAACACAAATAACAATTTGCAATCAGGTTGTACCAGGTTTCAGAAGCCAGAGCAAATTTATCTGTGGCAGGTGCATCGCCCTATTACTTCGCACATCGAATCTAAGATACCGCATGATTTTACAGAAAGTATTGCATGATATTGTCTCTTTGAACACAAATGGTCCCCAACTTTTGTTCCATAAATCATCTCCACAAAGTTTTGAATAATCTAGTGCAAAACGGGCATATAAGATGGCGGAAAAAAGCATCGAGTTCTACCAGAAAGGCATACACTTGCTATCAATTCCAAGCTGACTTAGTGCTTCAACAATTGTGCATGTTTGAACAGCATTGCTGCAATCACCATCAAAGGTCAGGCTGAAGTTGTATTTGTCCCAATATTACGACGAGCAAACAATGTTGTTCTACTTGCAATTTTCACAATATTTCGAGCTGGTGTGTGATCTGTAGTGGAAGTAGAGCTGATAAGGCACATCGGAATCCAAAGAATATTGTTTGATGATATGTGCTTTGCGCGACTGTTGCCAGCAGAAATGTTAGGTATGTTATTGTCTCGTCCTTGTCCACGTGAGCTTCCTGATCCGCAAGAAACAATGGAAATCACTTTGGTAGTATTTTGTACGGCATCACTGTTACTGCTTTCCGAATACGACGCATTCTGTAACTTTACATTACGCCAGCGCTGCTAGGATGCCTGCATATTTCATGATAGAGTCGAAATGCTTAGAAAAACACCCTTAACTGAAGGCGAGCATGCAACAGACAGAAGACTACTTCCCTACCCCCCCTGCATCGCTATGCGTCATCCAAACAAAGCAAAATTGGAGTTTACTTTTCTGTTTTTAGTAATCGCAATAAGAAATGGGCGTCCCCCTGCGCAGTAAGCAAAAACAAGGTACTGGGAATTCAAAAACAGACTTTAACTTAAAAATCTGTCATTGTTCTTATGGGGGTCAAAATGACACCTGTTGGCTGTTTTAGGTATTTCTATGATTATTTTATTTATTAATTAATGCAGAAAGATGAAGAATTGTCACAGTATGCTTGACAGTATTTTAGAAAAAGTAAAAAAAAAATATGAGCTGCGGTGTTCGCTTACATGTCGAAATAAAGCATTGGAAATTGGAAAAAAAGGTGAAATGACCCCATCGGCGCTTCTAGTGTTAATCGAACCTGGACGTTTTAATATTTGTCATGTCTACTCTCTCCATTTCTTAACACGGCATGATTACCTTGTGCATAAACAATATGTTTGATTTATACAGTATACTCGTCTGAAAATAACATTATAGCTCTCAAAGCCAAATAATGAAATACAACACAAAAATTTTACAATTTCATTAACTGAACAAGATCGTCGTACAAAAATGCAAGATTCTTAAAAACAGCAATTAATATATTGCGAGACATTATATAAAAATTCTACTTCTACAGAATTCTTGATAGCTGAAGAAATTTTACATTTTACGATGAAAGGTAATCCTTATAAGCCTATAAGATATTTACCCGAATATTGCTCTCAAAGCCAAATAATAAAATGCGATACGAAAATTGTCCATGCGAAATTTTAAGAAATTAAGGATTTTTAAAACATCAAGAAATTTTTCCAACTGCGTTAAAACTTATGAAGAAGAAATTTCGAATCCAGGAAGTTTAAGTAAGCCAAATTTCTCCCAACCAAGCGATCATGAAAAAAATATTATGGACGAATTTCACTTAGACATCATTTCATGAATGATAACTATTTTTTTATCTGAAACAGTTAAAGAAAGTTAACTATAACTAATAACATTGAAGTAAAAGTATTATATTCAATTACACTTACCTAATTTTACTGAGCCAAACTCATAAATAAATAATCATTACCCGTTGTATTTTTTTCTGACTGAGAGAAGAAAGTCTTTAGACCGAAATTTAAATCAAGAATGCTAAGATAATTACAAATTCTGTTTCAGCTAAATCCATAAAAGAGCCACAACATTTTCGCAATCGCATAGGGTCTATAGAATGAAACAGTTTTATAGAATTTACCACAGGTATTGAAAATCTAATAATTGTTGGATAAGAATGTCCAGTTCTATATTCCAACACAATCAATCAGCTTTATAAATAAATTATGATTTTGCTATGCATGTATGGTTTAAATGTATACTGAAATGAGACATTAAAATTTAATTGATGTCTCCTCATAAATGAAAGTACGGTTACATATGTTTTTGCGTTTAACTGCAGTTCCCTTAAATATTAATGTAGAATTACACGTGAATGTCATATTAAATCAAATTACGATAACATAAGCTCAAATTTTTAAAATTTAAATTTTATAATGCAAAAAATTTGCAAATTAAAAATCCATAAAAATGTTTTTCGCATCATATTATAAATAACCTTTATATGGAATGTGATAAAGAATTTTAAAATCTAATTTAAATTTTACAGCTACAGAAATGAAATATTTCTAATATAGATTTTATTATGCTTTTTATTACCATGTAGGACATCTCATAATATTTTAACAGTAACTTTAATAAATGTCGCACAGAGCATTTCATATGAAATATCATAAAATATGAGACTTTATTAATATTTCGTAAAAATTAAATAAATAAAAAAAAATAATAATAAAACGCACATTTTTTCTGTGCTATATTATCCTTTCAAATTTAAATTTTACGAAACATTTATTTTTTATGTAATTTAGCGTGATTTATAACAAAAAACAAACAAACAAAAAGCCATTGTTAAAACTGTTGTTAGCTTTCGTTTTTTAAAAACTAAAAACTAAAACAAAATCACTCCACCTTTTTCATTTACGTATAAAAAACATTTCATATTTATTTACTTTAAACAGGTGTCACAAAAAAAAATATATTTGTGACACTTGTTCTAAGTAAATAAATATGAAATGTTTTTTATACGTAAACAAAAAGCCTACGAATAAGTTATAAAATATCAAAGCCTCATTTTATGCAATTAAATTATATAATAAAAGGTTTTAAATAACATTAAAGGTTTATGTATCCTCCAAACCTATGTTTAATGAAATACAGATTAATTATGCATAATTATTTAATGCAAATCTCAGATTTATAATCTTTGTAAAGATAATTTTGGTATTGCCTTTAAAAAAAATTTATTGTGATAAGTTTATTTCGAAAATATTAAAATTTTGCATTACAAAACAGCACAAATAGCATAAAAAAATACTTATAATATATTTTTTTTTTTTAAGAAACATGTTTTTGAAGGACATTTTTAATTAATAAATTTTATTTCTATATTCAAATTAAATATCGGAAAGAAAATTTACGTTACACACTATATTACTATGGTTTAATGTACAGTGGAGCATCGTTTATACGACGCCGAAGGGACTACCGAAAAACGTCGTAAAAACGATAACGACGTACAATCGATTTTCACTTTCAAAAATAGAATTAATTTTGTTTTCACTTAATTTCAATGTTTAATGCGATGATGTGCATGAATTTGTAAATTAAACTAACCAAAATAACATATAACCAAAAAACGGGGGGGGGGATTAGTAAGCAATTTAAAAATGCATACCTTTATTTATGCTTCACCGAATGGTTCCTCATTTGCAATACATCATTTCCTTTCCATTTAAAGTCAAAGATCAAAAAACTCCGCGTAGCCAACTATAAGTCCCCAATAGAGATAATAGTTCTTAGGATAGTCTATTTGCAGTTTAAAACAGGTCGGGAAAGCTGACCAACCCGAAAAAAGAATGACCCTTCCCAGTGTAATCTGTTACATGTAAGCTGATTTTTCAGACTAATCGAACACCAGCCCATATTTTTATAATATGGAGTGCATTTAAACAAGCTCTTTGGTATCATTCATAACTGCCAACTTCCGCTCGTTCGTAAAATACACAAGAAAAATAAACAAAAATAAACCTATACTAAATCGAAAAATCGACGTATAAACGATTTTGGGCGTCGTATAAAAGATATACACTATATTGCCATTGATTATTGGACACTTGCGATTTTAGACATTTTACTAAATATCTAGAAAAATACATGAGGAATCATCTCGAAACTCTTAGTGTATAAATATAATAGTATACGTCATACATCTCCGTGAAGATTTTTTACCGAAACTCCATAGGGGACCGTCAACAAATTAAAAAAGAATGAATATCTTTTGAATAACCCTGTCAAAACTAATGTAGCAAAAGGGCTCAAACTCTAGATTAGGATTGAATGCCTTATTGTAATACACTGTGTTCATTTTTATGCAAATAGCATGCCTACTCGCAGAGTAATTAAGGTTTTTATAAAAATGGTCCCAAATTTTTCCAAGTTTTTTCCTTATAATTTTCAGAGTTCTTAATATAAAATAATATTTTTTTCAGGAAATATGACAAACAACATTGCACACAGTACCCTGTAATCAGAATTAAAAAATAATGCAAATTGTATACAAAATGAGTTGGTTTACTAAATAATTTTTTACTGCGCATGCGTCAACAATATCAAAATTTCATTTAAATATTATGTTAGCTAAATGTATAGAGCAACTTTTGTGAAATTCACAAAATCATAACTCGAAAATTCTGAAAATAATCGTCAATTGAATAAGTTGAAAATCCGTTATTCTCAAAATGAAGCAAAAACAAGAGGGGCTGTATCCATAAATTCATTGATTAATGTCAATATAGAATACACAATACGGGATGTTACGACTACTTTTGGATAAAATCCCTCATTTTTTTGCTTCATTTTGGAAACAACGGATTTTGTCCTTTTTCTATAGGCGATTACTTTCAGAATTTTCAAGCCATAATTTTGAGACTTTTACAAAAGTGGCTCTATACATTTAGCTAACATAATATGCAAATGAAATTTTGATATCTTTGACGCATGCGCAGTAAAAAATTATTTAGTAAACCTACTCATTTTTCATACAATTTTTATTATTTTTTAATTCTGATTACAGGGTACTGTGTGCAATGTTGTTTCTCATATTTTCTGAAGATTATAAGGGAAAAACTTAGAAAAAATTGGGACTATTTTTATAAAAACCTTAATTACTCTGCGAGTATGCATGCTATTTGCATAAAAATGAACACAGTGTATTACAATAAGGCATTCAATCATAACCTGGAGTTTGAGCTCTTTTGCTACATTAGTTTTGACAGGGTTATTCAAAAGATATTCATACTTTTTTAATTTGTTGACGGTCCCCTATGGAGTTTCGGTAAAAAATCTTCACGGAGATGTATGATGTATATTATTATATTTATACACTAAGAGTTTCGAGATAATTCCTCATGTATTTTTCTAGATATTTAGTAAAATGTCTAAAATCGCAAGTGTCCCATAATCAATGGCAATATAGTGTATTTTTGCATTAAAATGAATAGGAATGAATCGGGACCGCATTAAAACGTCGTACAAATGTAAACGTCGTATAAGTGATCGTCGTATAAACGATGCTTTACTGTATATATAATTTTGTTCTAAATAAATGCATTAAATTTTACTAAAACGTGACACCAATATTTATTTAAATATCATTGAGATTTTAAATCCTAAATCAGCTGTGTATGACTAGACTTTTAAATACATTTTTCAGATGCTTAAAACAATCTGAGAATTTTTTATAATGTCATTTTGTAGCAATTTCTTAGAATAGAAATTTAAAATTACAATTTTATAACGGTATAATAATTATAGTTGAAGCCTGCAATTTTATAGACAATTTATATTTTATGGTTATACTACAAAGGTTTTACGACCAATGCGGTTCACTAAAATGCGATATAAATTTAATGTCCAAATTTAATGTTTATAAAGCGTATCAGAATCTTTTTAGTATCTTTCAGTATATTATAAAATATTTTGATGTAACATTTTCGCAATTATTGTACAGTTTCTCACTTATGGAGCTTTATAATATGTGAATTGTTTTGAATGCACGCAATAAGTACTTATTTAAAGATCAACGTAAATTTAAAATAAATTTGCGTAAACATGTATCTCAATAACATGATATGAATTTTGAACAAATTTTGAACAGAAATAAATTATAATATTAATAAAATTGTTATTTTTATTAATTACAATTTCCACATTTTTGTGATACTGATTTGTGCATACATTTAGTTAAAAGAAATGAATTAAACTTGGAATAAATTTAGACTCTATTGTTTAACGTGATATTCTGGAATCTTATGAAATTGAAACTCGTTAGATGTTAAATACCCCGACAGTGACAATTTTATTTTTAATATACAGGCAATTGTAGCATTTCTACATTCCGATATGTCGAAATACAGTGTTTGAGATATGTTATTGTTTTTGGGGAAAAAAGAGTACTTTATTTATCCTATGTTCAAAAAATAGATATGGCATAAATTTCAATAAATTTCTATGAAAAGTAAATTATGTTTGCTAGTAACTGGAAATTACTAAAATTCTATTTTACGAAATTCGTGATTTTTGTGTATTTACAAGAGAATGTTGATATATGGCCAAAGAACTTTGATTGGATAAGAGAATTTTCAACTCAACAGATACTTCCCTGTCGAAATACAGTGTTTGAGATATGTTATTGTTTATGGAGAAAAAAGAGTACTTTATTTATCCTGTGTTCAAGAAATAGATATGACATGAATTTCAATAAATTTCTATGAAAAGTAAATTATGTTTGCTAGTAACTGGAAATTACTAAAATTCTATGTTACGAAATTCCTGATTTTTGTGTATTTATAAGAGAATGTTGATATATGGCCAAAGAACTTTGATTGGATAAGAGAATTTTCAACTCAACAAATACTTCCCTGTCGAAATACAGTGTTTGAGATATGTTATTGTTTATGGAGAAAAAAGAGTACTTTATTTGTCCTATGTTCAAGAAATAGATATGACATGAATTTCAATAAATTTCTATGAAAAGTAAATTATGTTTGCTAGTAACTGGAAATTACTAAAATTCTATGTTACGAAATTCGTGATTTTTGTGTATTTATAAGATAATGTTGATATATGGCCAAAGAACTTTGATTGGATAAGAGCATTTTCAACTCAACAAATACTTCCCTAAATTCCGGTTTTCGACATTCAGTTTTTTCTTCATTTTCAGAAGTTCTTCTTCTTTAAGGCTGTATGAAAAATGCATCTAGATTATTATGATTTGCTGCATTCTGAGTACACTAAATGTGTTCATGTTCAGAATTAATGTACTGTCACAGCAGATCACAGCAGATCCGAACTAAATAAGGTGTCGAGACTCGCTGGATAGTCATGATTACTGTACTGGCTTGTCATGCATCAATGTAGGTTTGTTGCGAAAATGTATCCTTAATTTCGGCTGTTTAAAAACTTAATTTTATTTTTTTAACAATTGCAATAGCCAAAAATTAGCTTAAGATATTATTATTAGCTTAAGTTAAAACT
The DNA here is from genome assembly GCA_964019185.1 of Maratus speculifer. Lineage (NCBI taxonomy): Eukaryota > Metazoa > Arthropoda > Arachnida > Araneae > Salticidae > Maratus > Maratus speculifer. Next base: position 421,876,389 of record OZ025290.1, on the reverse strand, counting down.
TCATGAGAAAGCAGAGTTTTATTATTATTGTTTTTTTTAACACACAGCCCCAATCAGTGATACAGCCGTAAGGGTAACAATGAACTAGAGATAGACTCACGTTTCGGAGCCCGTTCTTGCCCGAGTCCGAAACATTTTGCGTCATCAGAACCCGACTCTGAACGAACTTGATGCGTTAATATATCGGAAAAAAGTACAAACAAAATGTAGCTAATACTAAAGAAAATACATCTAATATACAAAATAAAACAAATCCGTTTCTGAAAATAACAGTTAATCCCTAGCACATAGTTAGTTTTCCCACCTCTTTCTCCTCCACCAAAATTAAGATGTTTACTTAATAAGCAAGTGGATCCTATTGGATATGATGATCTTGCTGGAGTTTATGAAATACCTTATATTACTGAAAATGGTGACTTAAATTATTACATAGGCATGACTGGGAGAATGTTTGGAATTAGAACAGGAGAGCACGAATCTGGTATTAAATTTGGACGTACTAACACTGTTTTATCAAGAACATATTTAAATGAGGAGATAAAAATATTGTTTAATTAAAGTAAATTATGTTTCATATCTAATTGTAATCGTAAATCTATTATAAGAGAGTCCATTGAAATTTATACGCGTAATAATCTGGTTTGATACCGTTTCTTTTATTATTCCTAAGTTATGGTTAGAATTAATGAATAAATTCCTCGTGAGGGCTTGAATGGGATGAACCAACTTGGAATTTCTTTTGATCATGGTCTATTTTTATTTAATTTAATTTTTTACAATAGTGTGCGTGTTTTTTGGTGGTTTTATATATATATATATATATATATATATATATATATATATATATATATATATATATATATATATATCTTTGTCGCGTGTCATTTGTATTGACCGTGAAATAGTTTGAAATTTTTATTTTTAGTTAAGTTTTAGATCATGGTCTACATTTTAATTTAATTTTTTGCAATAGAGCACGTGTTTTTTTTGTTATTTATATCTCATTGTCGCGTGTCATTTGTGTTGTCCTAGAAATACTTTGAAATTTTGTTTTATTTATATTATGACTATGGAATTTATTTGACGGTTCTGAAACATGTCAATGTATTTTATTTTTACTATAACACCTTTCTTAAGAAAAATTAAAATTGTTGTTAAAATAGTTAGTTTTATAAAATTTTCATTTATATTTTGCCTTATTTCGTTCACTAAGCACAGCGAAACAGTTGATGTTAATATTTATTAATGTGTTCTCAATCATTCAGTCTTTCTCATATTAACCCCCTGACCGCCGAACAAAAGGGCAAAATTGTATTTTTTTCCTCTGCAAGTAATTTTAAATATTATTAAAAGAGGGATTTTCTATCATGGTATTTTTTTTTTTTTTGATTACGTTTATGCTTATAAGCCTTGAAAGTATCAATCATAACTTAATTACTTAAAACTGGCTTTTATCTGTAGATTTATTTTAATTTAAATAAAGCTTCAACTCCAGTGAAACCTGCAGCCTAGGGAACGGATATATCCAGTCGCGGCAGCGGGAAGATTAAAATAAATATATATAAAGTTCACCAAAAGTTTGCAACTACAAAATAAATGTCAATTATAGATTACAATAGATGTAATGATGTTGTTTTTGTAAAAAAGTGTGAGTTTTCTTTAAGTTTATTGTCTCTATATTCTGTTAATCAATCTAATTATTCTTCTAAATATTTTTAAAAAAAGTGTCTTTAACTACCGATTTATTAAATTCAGTTTAATTGAAACTCTGTGCATAAATCACATTCTTTATATAGTTTTTTGGAGATATTTGGACATTAAGGAAGAAATTTATTGAATAGGAATTACTTTCCAATGGAATTACTTTACTAATTTTCCTATTTATAATTTGGAACATGACGGGTTAAAATTGTAATCACTGACAATTAAATAACTCTATTAAAATTGATTACGAATTTTTTTAAAATAAACTTTAATTATCAAATAAGAAAATATGCAATTTATTCGGCCAATTACAATATCCAAATACACTCAAATAACAATTTATTAAATAATTATCTTCATTTGAACAACCCAGTTTTAAAAAATTATTAAAACTTAACAAATATATGTCTAAATTACATTTTATGTATATTTTTATATAAATGCATGATTTAAATGTATACTGAAAAAATGACATTAATGTTAATATGCATATAAATATTTATATGCCGCGGTGGCAATGGCTATTCACGATCATAGGGGGCGCAATGTTTTGTTTTGGTTTTTAAATTATATTTCTATCCAGTGTCATTTAATTTTCTACTGATTTTATGTGTTATGAATGAACCGAAACATGTCAACTTTTTAATTAAATTTTTATTTGTGACACCTGTTCTAAGTAAATAAATATGAAATGTTTTTATACACAAACATCAGTATTTTTTTCAGAAAAATCACTGAAGGTTAATCGCTAAACATTTTATCATTATTTAATAAAAGATTTTTATGAGAAAATACTGTTACAGAAGAGTTTACTGTTCTTGAAGTTTTAGGACAAGACCTTTGTATTTTGCATGCCGACATAAAGAGATATGAACGAGCTTTTGCTACATTGCAGTTTTTCAAAAACGAGTCTAGAAATGCACATTGTGTAGAAAGTTACTTACATTTAAAATTAACCTGTGTTTACCCTGATATGGATGTACAAAAGAACTTTAAATCTAGTTGATTGCAAGCGTTTTTATAACAGTTAATGTATTTTTCATTGTGTTTGTGAAATATATAAAGAATTTTTTTTTTTTACTGTGTAGAATACGCGAAACTTCTTAAACGCTGGGACTTGGCATTTCGTTAAGCGTGCTTCCAAAGGATGTTCCAAAGTTGCAACAAAACGTCGACTTCCTCTTTGCCGTGTTTTTTCACATAGATTTTCAATAACCTTTTACAAAGCCTAATCAGAGTCCTACTCAATGCAAAGTAGTCGAGAATACCACAGTATTTATGTATTAATTTTTATTCAACTAGTGCTCTTTTTATTGACGTTTATTGTTTTAATAGTGCTGTAAAATATTGTATTACGAAAATACACTGGTGTCCAAAAGTTAAGCATAATTGGTAATTAAGTAATTATTTTTAAGTAATGAAAGAAATATCAATCGGAATGTGCTGAAAATCCAGGTGTGTAAACAAAATAGTACGCGTCACATATTTTCGCGAAGAGTTTTCCCCGAAATCGAACAGGGGACCGTCAACAAATTGAAAAAGAACGAAGATCTTTTGGATAACTCTGTCAAAAATAATGTAGCAAAAGCGTTCAAACTGCACATTATGATTAATTGGCTTATTGTAATGTACTGTGTTAATTTTTACAAGGATAGCATGTACACTCGTAGAGAAATTAAGGTTTTTATAAAAACAGTCCTAAGTTTTTTGCTTATAATTTGCAGAGTTCTTATTATAAAATAATGTTCTTTTCTGAAAAAATGACAAACATCATTGTACACAATACCCTGTCATCAGAATTAAAAAATAATAAAAATTGTATGACAAATGAGCAGGTTTACTAAATAATTTTTTACTGCTCATGCGTGAACGCTATTAAAATTTCATTTGCATATTATGTTAGTTAAATGTACAGAGCAACTTTTGTGAAAGTTTCAAAAACATAGCTTTAAAATTCTGAAAATTATCGTTGATAGAATGAGATCCAAATCATTTATTCCCTGAATGAAGCAAAAAGATGAAGGGCTGTACCCATATTCCATTGTTTAGTGCCTACACAATATTGCACGTACAACTATATTTAGGTAAAACCCCTGATTTGTTTGCTTCCTTTAAGAATAACGCATTTTGTGTTGATTCTATAGGCTCCCATTTTCAGAATTTTCAAGCTATGTTTTTGAAACTTTTACAGAAGTTGCTCTATACATTTAGCTAACACAATATGCAAATGACATTTTGATATCGTTGAAGCATGCGCAATGAAAAATTATTTACTAAACATAGTCAGTTTTCATACAATTTTTATTATTTTTAAATTCTGATGACAGGGTATTGTGTACAATGATGTTTGTCATATTTTCAGAAAAGAACATTATTTTATAATAAAAACTCTGCAAATTATAAGCAAAAAACTTGGAAAATTTCGGAACTGTTTTTATAAAAACCTTAATTTCTCTACGAGTGTACATGCTATCCTTATAAAAATAAACACAGTGCATTACAATAAGCCAATTAATCATAATGTGCAGTTTGAACACTTTTGCTATATTAGTTTTGACAGGGTTATCCAAAAGATCTTCGTACTTTTTCAATTTGTTGACGGTCCCCTGTTTGATTTCGGGAAAAACTCTTCATGAAAATATATGACGCGTACTATTTTGTTTACACACCTGGAGTTTCACCACATTTCGATTTATATTTCTTTCATTACTTAAAATAATTACTTAATTACCAATTATGCTTAACTTTTGGACATCAGTGTATATCATTAAAAGTTATAAATTAGCCGATGGTACACAAAGTACGCCGCCCTAGCTTTTATGTACATCCAAACGGTTCGTGTTTTTAAGGTTTAATATGTTTTAATTATTATTCCATTCACACATTGATATTAACAATTTTTCATTTTCTAAATAGTGCATAAGGTTATTTTGTATATGTTAGGTAATTTTGTATGCGTATTAAACTAATTTAGGGAAATTGTATTTAATATCAAGCAATAAATTAATATAGTTGTCCTTACTGGTAATAATAATTGTAAATGCCACAGGATTTGTTTTATGTTATCATTTTATTGTAGAATAGAAACAAAATATTACAAATCTATTTTTAAAAAGGCTTGATTTTGTGCAGCTGATGGTATCCTGTTATACATATTTTTTCCTCAAACAATAGGTAAATTTCTTACGATCATCACTTAAAAGCATTTACAATTATATAACAGTATTTTCTATTGTAAAAATTAATGCATGAAAACTTTTCTATGATTTATTATTAAAGGACAGCAAAAATAAAGAAAATTGTATTCCTTATAATCTAATATTTAAAAATACTGAGGTAAAAAATGATTGTTTTTATCAATATAACTCCTAAAAATATTTATTGTAAGACATATTTTCTTATTATCTTTCTTTACATTCTCTGTTAATTTATTCTATAAAGACACAATGTGTAAAAGATTCAACTTAAATCAAGATACGAAAATTCATAATTTACAACATAAGGCTTTAAAAGATATGGAAAAATATTGAAATTCAACTTTATATATTATGATTTTTTAATATTACTTTCCTAAGAGGATTATAAAGTTAAAGAGAAAAGCGAGATTAAAAAAAATGGTTATAAACATTTTTAGTTTCAGATATTTATTTAAATTCCTCGAAATGACTTGTTGATTTTATTAAGGAATAAATCAACAAGGAAAACCTAATCTTGTTACATCCTAAAAGACATAAACAATTCCCTTGGGTATCTAAATGATAATGTTTATTTTCAAATATCAGCGTGTAATATTTCATTTGGCTTTATTCACAAGTTTGTCAAAGTTAATGTTGTTACTTCGGAAATATAAATAAATACCTTTTGTATAAAAAAATGAAGTAGTTAGTTTGTATTTTACTGAAATTTATGAGATTGAATTTCCAAAGTAAGTACAATTTTTATATGAATAACATTTAGTAAATGGAGTACTGAAGTATGTTTGCATCTTTCTTTAAATTTTCTTTTCATTAAGATTTAAAACATTATATTTTTTAAATATTAAAATATGTATCACAATTAAGTGTTCAAATATACAGGGTGTTTTGAATGAATTAGTGATTACAGCCAACTAAATCTCGGTTAGATTACTTCGTGGACCACATGATGTTTAATATTGAAGGCTATAATTTGTATGAAAGATGCAGCGCATTATATAGTTCTAAAAAGTTATATAAATTCATATTTTTGTACAATGAACCAGATATGTTTAGTGTGTTTTTTTTTAGTCAAAGGGAAATTTTGAAGATTTGCTTCCATTTTATCATCAAAGTACTTTGACAAAATTATTTACTCTGCATATAGTTATTTAACATTTAGAACCCGAGAAATCCGCTCTATAAAGATAACCTAAGATTTTAGATAATGTTTTTCATACTTTTAGATATATTCGGCGTATATTGCATACCATTAGCTTTCAATGAAATATAAATTGTACATACATATCTGATTTTAGGAATTGTAAACTGAAATGACAAGTAATAAATACTTTCAATGTGAAAAACACTTTCAAAACCAAGAACAAATTATTCATAATATAAAAATAAAGGGCCAATTGCGAATATTACTCGCGTTCACAGGATTTCGTGCAGTAAATGTAGGAATTAGTTACTCCATAAGGATGAGCCACTGTTCTACATTCAACTTTGACGTGCTTCTCAGAATCCTTCGTTAAACTCATCATTTATTTTTATTGCAATGTTTGCCTTATTTAATCGGTGTATTTACGCTAATTTGCATAAATAGCGTATTTAATTAGTTTTTTAGCGTTTTTACATAGCCCTAAAACGGTTAAATAATAATCAAAAAATGATTAAAGAACATGATCGTGATAATTTGCTAATAAAAGAACTTTACATTGATAATTACCAATGGTAATATATTAAATATGTGAATTTAAATTTAATTGTTGTATGTTGCTATAATGTTTAGGGTTTCGTACTTTAAAAGGGCAAACAAAACTAAATGGGATACGGTCTGACTGTTCGCTTATCACAGATATTTTACAAGCAAACTGTGAAACATATAAAAGTTCAAAATAACTTACGTAATATAGAGACTATTGTTTAATTGCTAATTAAATAACAAAATATCAATTAGACAAATACATGCGTGGCGTAATCGATGAACCATTAGATACTGAATAATACAAAATTAAGAAAAAAGAATAAAATTAAGGCATTGGGTCAAAATTAAAGTGTATTTTTTATGAGGTTATCCTTTTGATAGCAAGCGACTTGCGTTTGTGTCTCATAAGGTGCTCAGAAACCTCGATTATTCTCACCGGTAAATTGCAATTTTTGCCATATTAATCCGACAATTGTCGTGAATCAGTTAGCCAAATATCTGTGCTTTAAAATATCGTTGATAAAGATTTAAAAAAATCTGCAAAATACGCTGGTTTTGAAGATTTTAAAGGAAAAGAAATTTTTATTGTAATGTTGTTTTTATTAGTAACTGGTTTATTACTTTTTGGTGGAATCAATGTGACCACCGTGTGTTTAAAATTAAATTTAACAGTTGCCTATCCATTTTACAGTACCCTGTATAGGAAAACACTGATATACAATGCAATTTATATGCTGCATGAAAGTAAATAAAAATTAAACATATTATTATTTCATAAATAATGTAACAATAGAAAGAGTTAAGATAATATAAGAGTTATATTTTCCTATATTTCTCTCACGAAATAAATAATACAAAAATAAATTAATTCTTGCATGTTTATCGGGAATGAAAATTCTTGAAAGAAAATTTTCCAAATTCCATTTGAATAAATTTGCATTATAAAACCATTCTCTTGAAATTACTTCAAAATTCATTTAGAAAAGAGCTTATAGAGATCTGAGAATTGGAAAACAATCAGCTAAAAGCAGCTTCGAATCTTTGAAAATTCAAATAGCGTTGAATAGATATATTTTTCTTCTGCATTACTCAGCAGAAGAAATTCAGATTAAACCTTTATAATAAAATATTATAGAAAAGCTTCAGTGTTTTGGAAGTCGTAGGGAAATTTAAGTTTCTTACTTCTATTAAATGTTTCAAAGTTTAAAAAATAGTTTTGACTTTTTGTTTCATTTAATTACATTTAATAGATTTATAATTGTTCTCTGTCTAAAATATACTATATGGAAGATATTTTGATTGTTTCGATACTAATGCATATGCATGATAGAGCGGGTTGAAAAAATACAAAAATTAATTTTTAATTTGAAAAAGCGCAGAAAGTTGCGTATTCAAATAACTAGAATTTAGATTTAAAAAGAAATTATTTCGATCTTTTGATCGTTCAGGCGATGTAAAGTTTCTCGAAATATTTCAAAATGTCCATTAATACAATTATTTTTCTCTTTTTTTTAATTAGCCTTTTTACGAATGTAATACGTGAAATTCTAATGCATTATAATAACAAAATGTAATGGAGAAATAACATTTAAATCGATCATCATTTCATGATCGCGCATTCGTCTAAAAGTTGACAAGGATCATATTTTTACGCTAATCCTTCATCTTACTTAGTTTGTCAAAATTTAAGAGTAATAACTCCTTACAACTTTTGAGTACATGAGCGTCCAGAAGATGTTTATGGATTGCATTAATATTTCAGTATTGTTTTTTGTTATTATAATACATAAGAATTTCAGCTGTTAATTCGTGAAAAGGTTAATTTAAAAAATTAATAATGTGATTTTCTTTAGCATTTCCGCAGATTTTACAGAGCATGTACGATTGGAAAATACAAACCAATTTTATTTATTTATTTAACCAATTTAAGTTTCTCGAATCTGCAACTTTTTCGTGATAATGCGAATTTAAAAAAACATTTTTCTTCTTTTTTCGGTCCACCCTAATGCATAGACTTTTCATTGTTTAAATACACATAGCGAACCAAACTTATACCCTTATTATAAAATTTCAGGGAAATCTAACTGAACATTTTTATGCAGGAATGTAATGCTGCATGAAAATGTTCAGTTGAATTGAATTTTTATTGTATATTTTTCCCAAAGAATTGAAAATTAATTGTTACAACTAAACGAAGGCAAAAGTATATTTTTGTAAGACAAAATAACTCCATGATGCGCTCCCATGCACCGCGAAATTATCTCTAATTCGCGGCAATGCAATTTCAAGATCATATTTTTTTTTCTTAATAATGATTTTTTCAGAAGTATTTTATGACAGCATGTTGATTAAGAGAAAAAAATGATTTCGTAAAAAATTCAATTAATATATGTAGTGGGGCTTAATGGGTTAATAAAAAAGTTCCGCGTTAGGAAGACGGGAAAGGTACATTGCTAATGCAACAGCAGGGTACGCTGAGGATTCAAGCTTCTGGCTCTGGCTATTTTTCTATGTCTTTTGGGATATTGCATTTATTGTTTTCACATCTGCATTGATATATGTACCATTGTAAATATAAATAAATGAAATTCATTTTTTGTGATACATTCAAAATCTGCTCAATTTAATCACATCCCATATCTCCCTTTGTTTTTAAGTTTTCAGCACATTATATCTTAATAAGAATGTATATATATATATATATATATATATATATATATATATATATATATATATATATATATATATATATATATATATATATATATATATATATATATATATATATATATATATATATATATATATTAACACAGTATATAATTGTTTCATCCGATATTTGATGCTAAGTGTTTTGCAATGACAAAGAAAGTAAAAAATAATGTATTCCATGTTTGCAAAAGTAACTTCAAACATTCTAAATAAATTTACATATTGCATGTATGGCTGGAGGCGGCAGCACGGTCAATAGAGCTCATGACAAAAATTCTATAATTGCTTAAATCTTGATTCGTATATTAAAATACAATCAATCATTCAAGTCACATTTTGGTAGAAAATACTCGAAACAGTTTTCTCATAACTAGACACTTCATCGGCAAACTTTCTTGACGCCGGGATCTTTCCCTTCCGTCACGTGACGGAGAGCATATTTAGCAGTGTATACTGGTATTTTTCCCGCTGAAACTCACATTCTTATGTTTGTATTGAGTTGAACAAAATTCTGCTTTTCTATTTCTGAAATCTGAAAGTTGCCAATAAAGCGATCACCGCCAAAAAACGGCATCTTTTAGCTAAAGATGTTCGATTCGAAACCTTGCCGAGAAAAGAATAGAATATGGCGTCTACTTATGTGAGAAGTCTATGACTCGAAAACCCGATTTTTATGGTTGACTTGTATTCAATTGGTCGCTTCCGGTGTATTCCTGACATCAAAGATATTACAACTTGAAGGACTGAGAGCAGGAAAACACAATGGTAATTGTACGAGTCCATCCTTAATATAGGATTTTCAAATGTTTTTGACCAAAATATGACTTGGTAAACCAATTGCATTTTAATATGGGTATCAAGTTTTAAATAATTCACGAATTTCAGCCGTGAATTGTTTCAGGTAATGCTTTGTCGATGAGGCCGTCTGTGCTGCTTCCTCCCTCTATAATAGTGTCTATACATTTTAATATATATATGTATTTATTCGGAAGGATAAAATGGATTTCCTTTTTTAATTTGTTTAAAATTAAATTAATTTCAAGACGCTTCAAATATGTCTATCATAAATTAGAATTCAATAAAGGAGATGTGCTTAGATAACTTCGTGTGTTGCTATCTATTTGCAATAATTAAAATGAATTTAGATCGTAAGAAACACAATATGAACCATAAAAAAATCATTGTTTTACATAAAATTCGTCTAAAATAACAACATAAATATTATATGAAACATATGCATTTTGATATTTTATTATTTTTTCAACTTGCAACATCCATCTTATTTTATTATTCGTCTTTTAAGTAAAAGAGTTAGCTATTTAACGTTCATATTGTGTACTTTATGTCTGAATCAAATTGAAACTTTGCATGTCTATTTAAGTATTCTTAACAGAAAATTTGTGTACATATTACAACAAGAATTTACAGTACACAGTCTGTTTAACTCCATAATTATCAAAACGAATAATATTATTTTGGTTAAATTTAGGGCATGAAACACTCAATATAAAACTTAAAATTTTCAATTATTTATTTAAAATTCGACTAAAATAATAAAAGTGTTATGAATTAAAAATGTAATTTTTATTCTATTTTATAGCAGTACCGCTTATTTTCTTATACCAATCGACATTTAATAAAATAGTGATCTTCTTAAAGTTCAAGATGACCATATTGCCCTTCGCCTCATGGTTTCTTTTAAAATTTTAGGTATTGAATTTAGACATATAATATAACAAGAATTCACAATCTATAAACCTGTATAATCCTGAATTACATCATCTAATGACTTGTGTATTATTTAAGCTTCTGAGAGTCTTGCAAACGGTTAAAATTCCCTAAATAAAGGTATGTTTGGCTCATAGTTCTTTTCTTATGAATGGTGGTATTTTCCACCCTTCCCATCATATCATATTTTACAGAAATCAAAGCATGCGAGTTGAAAATATGTTATTTATTGTTAATGTAATAAATGAACACACAAGTTCTGACCTAGAGTGAGATGAAATACAATGTACTTATGACTCAATAAGTTGATTATGATTATGGTTTCATGAACAAAAATTGTCTGCCTTAATAGCTATTATTAATCTCAAAAGTTTTTTTTTTTTTTTTTTTTTTTTTTTTTTTTTTGTCCGGCGTCACATTCCTGTGTCCACATAAATTTTTGATTGGCTTCCGTTAATTTATGAAGTGGTCTTGCAATCATCGAGAAGCCTTTGACGAATTTTCTGTAATAGGTGCATAATCCTAGAAAACTTCGAAGCTGGTGAACATCTGCTGAAGGATTCCAATTTTTCACGGCCGATATCTTCTCCGGATCAGTCCTAACTCCTTCCGCAAAAATGATGTGTCCAAGGTAGGCGACTTCATTACGAAACAAACTGCACTTCGAAGAGCTTAACTTCAAATTAGCTTCCTTTAACATTTGCAGCACCCGCCTGAGGTTATTCAGATGTTCATCAAAATATTTTCCTATGATTATGATATCATCTAAATAAACATATTTTTTGTAATTTTGTTTTCTCCGCATTTTTTTAAATCCTCATAAAAAATGATTTTTTCAACATAATAAACAAAATTACAACTATGAAAGTAATCCTTGAGAGTGTTAATCATTCTATAATGTATTGAAAATTCATTAAATATATAGAATTTTATTACATTAAATGTTGCTTAAATTGCAGTGAAACTTGGAGCTTAGTGAACGTAATATTACATTCCAGACTGTAATATTACATTCCTTAGAGATCAAATATATACTTTACATAAAAGCCCATTAAATATATAGAACTTTATTACATTAAATATTGCTTAAATTGCAGTGAAACTTGGAGCTTAGTGAACGTAATATTACATTCCAGACTGTAATATTACATTCCTTAGAGATCAAATATATACTTTACATAAAAGCCCATTAAATATATAGAACTTTATTACATTAAATATTGCTTAAATTGCAGTGAAACTTGGAGCTTAGTGAACGTAATATTACATTCCAGACTGTAATATTACATTCCTTAGAGATCAAATATATACTTTACATGAAAGCCCATTAAATATATAGAACTTTATTACATTAAATATTGCTTAAATTGCAGTGAAACTTGGAGCTTAGTGAACGTAATATTACATTCCAGACTGTAATATTACATTCCTTAGAGATCAAATATATACTTTACATAAAAGCCCATTAAATATATAGAACTTTATTACATTAAATATTGCTTAAATTGCAGTGAAACTTGGAGCTTAGTGAACGTAATATTACATTCCAGACTGTAATATTACATTCCTTAGAGATCAAATATATACTTTACATGAAAGCCCATTAAATATATAGAACTTTATTACATTAAATATTGCTTAAATTGCAGTGAAACTTGGAGCTTAGTGAACGTAATATTACATTCCAGACTGTAATATTACATTCCTTAGAGATCAAATATATACTTTACATGAAAGCCCATTAAATATATAGAACTTTATTACATTAAATATTGCTTAAATTGCAGAGAAACTTGGAGCTTAGTGAACGTAATATTACATTCCAGACTGTAATATTACATTCCTTAGAGATCAAATATATACTTTACATAAAAGCCCATTAAATATATAGAACTTTATTACATTAAATATTGCTTAAATTGCAGTGAAACTTGGAGCTTAGTGAACGTAATATTACATTCCAGACTGTAATATTACATTCCTTAGAGATCAAATATATACTTTACATGAAAGCCCATTAAATATATAGAACTTTATTACATTAAATATTGCTTAAATTGCAGTGAAACTTGGAGCTTAGTGAACGTAATATTACATTCCAGACTGTAATATTACATTCCTTAGAGATCAAATATATACTTTACATAAAAGCCCAATTCGTGTGTTTAAATTTTTATCTTCAATTTAGTATACAAAATATTTTTGCTGCAATGGTTGATGCGTAATATCGAAGCCTAATATCTAAAATGCATCCATATTTAAGGGTGTTCTTAAATCAAAAAGGGCAACTTTGTGACGCATGCTTTAATTTATTTTTGTTCGGAAATGCATGAAAATAGCAGGTATTATTATTCAGAAACTGTCTAATTGCACTCAATTTCCTGTTTGGTAAAAAACACAATCGATTTTTCATAAGAAGCCTTCAAAGTTGACACTTTTGAGCACATTTCCCGACGAAAGCAGAAAAACCGGTCTAAAAGCATGAGAAAAACGGGTATTCAAGTGATCAAAATAGCTTAGAACTGGAAAGGAAATTTAATTATCATAAAATGAAAAAAAAAAAGTTCGATTCGAAATCGCTTCCATAGTCAGGCATTCCAATTATATATATTTCTGTTAAAAAGTGAGTTTGTAAATGTGTCAAAACGTCTTGCGCTTGCTGAGCAGAGCAGTTAAGAAAACCATTAATTTTAGAGCCGTAGCGGCTCTATTAACATATTTTTGGTGATAAAAAATTGAGAGGTGGGTATGCATGAAATACTGGTTCGGAGTTTACGGGGCTAGATCGGTGACGGTGGATGAGACGTGGCTACTGCCATTATAACTCGGGATCATATTCCTTAAGGCCCCTGTCCTCGCTCGAGGAAACGCTAGCGAGCTAATGCTATTCCTATGGAGAAGCATTTTTCTAATAACTTTTTCGCATTTTGGCATTTTTGAATATTTTTTTTTTTTGCATTGGATAGCTGAGGTGCATGCCGAGAGCGCACCTTTTTTTACTTTTTCGATTTTGGTTGCAGATATTTTTTACAAAGTTAGTTTCACTTTCAAAACCGGTTTCGAAACTGAAACTGCTTTTTAAAAAATATCTGCAACCAAAATAAAAAAAAGTAAAAAAGGTGCGTTGTCGGCATGAACCTCAGCTATCCAATGCAGAAATATTATTCAAAAATGTCAAAATGCAAAAGAGTTATTAGAAAAATGCTTCCCCATAGGAATAGCATTAGCTCGCGAGCGATTCCTCGAACGAGGACAGGGGCCTTAAGCCAGGTTTCATCCACGTCCCGAATCTAGTCCGATAAGCTACAATTCCTTCTCCCAACTATCAAGCCTCTCACTCAAAAATACTAGAAAACAGAATCAGTTTCCACACCTTTATACAATTAACTAATGTAGCAAATTCAATGATTTTTTTTTGTACAGCTAAGCAAAACATTACTTTTTACAATAAATAAAAGAGATTAATTAAAAATATTTAAGTTAATTAAGAAAACATAATTTAGTAACCTACTGTTTTTTTGTACTATATATCACTGCGCGCATGATGTCTAAAAAACTATTAAAGAAAATGGGTTGAAATTTTCTGTGTGCATTATTATTAAATGTCTTCATAAAATGAACTAAAATATTAGAATTATCCTAAATAGTAAAAAATTTATTTTAAAAATGCTTTAGAAAATTTACAAATTCTCTTTTTTTTTTTAATTTTTTATGACACAAATATATTTTTAATAAAGATAATTAAAATATTCTAGTTCATTATGTTGAGCGAAGTACTATATTCAAATTAAAATCCATTTGAAGTTCCTAAATTAAAGTGAACACACGATATCATGCGCGCAGACATATATAGTAATTTTGAAAAAAAAAAACAGCAGGTAACATAATTAAGTTGTCCAAATTAATTGAAATATTTTTCTTCAATCTGTTTAGCTTATTGTAAGAAGTTATGCTATACATAACAATCCAAAAAAAAAAATCGTTAAATTTATCTTTTTAGCTAATTTGTGAAAAGGTATCGAATTTGCATCGGTTTTCTAGCATTTTTGACAGTTTTAAAGCAAACTGACTCTTTAAAAACGCTTTTAAAATAGATCTTTAAAATGCCACACTTTCTTTCATAAATATGTTAATATAGCAGATAGGGTTCTGAAATTGAGAATATGGCGATTTAAGACATTGCGTTTTGATATTCCACATCTAATATTGCAGTTCAAATGTTTTACATACACTAGGGAGAATAAATGTTGAAACACTCATTTTTTTTGTATTAAATAAACCACACTGCATGTCTGTGAAGATCATTTTTTTTTTAATCTAGCATAAAAAATAATAAAAAAGGACTTTTTCGTTATATTATAGAACGATAACGGAATGATCCCATTCTTACAGAAAAATTGTACCAAAATATTTGAATAAAAGCGAGGCACTTAAGGTTTTCGATATTTTTGGTCAGTGTAGCAAATACTTTCTGTTCTTGTACCAACGTTTTCATGACGTTAATTAGATTTTAGTTGTCTGAATATATTCATAGCATGTTATGCTTCAATTGTCTAAAATTGGTATTAGTACTGACTTTTTAAAAATGTTCTACATGCAGAGATCGCTTGATTTTTATGATTGTAAATAAGTATGTTAAATATGAGTATTACTTACAGAATAGATAATTCATATGTAAGATATATTACAAAATTCTATTTTTATTAAACGATTTAAAAAAGCATGTGTTGTTAAACTTTTACTGTAACAATTATATTTATAACTGTAAAATTTTTACATTCAATAATTGTTTAAATATATCATTTAAATGATGGGGAATGGTATTTACATTGCTTATTTTACAATGGTGATCGTAAAAGTAACTTTAAGAAAAATTTATCGATCAAATATAAACAAATTTTAACATATTTAAATTACGGATGAAATTCGTTTTACTCATACATTTTCTCTAAGCAGTTTCAGTTGTCTAGACTTTTAATTTGCAATAAATTCCATTGAATTTCAACGAAGTATTATGTTACATACTCAAAATCTTCTATAATGGTGGCATCTTTATTGCATTCCTGAAGTTTCATTAATTATTCCGAATGAACGCTTTACTTTGGAATAAGTTAGAAATGAATATTTAATTATTTTCTTCTAAAAATTATATCTCTTCCACAGCTATGATAATTAGTTTAAAAATATTACAAAAATAATTATTGAGAAATGGAGAATATTTTAATCTCTATGTTTTAACATGTGATTTAAATTTGCAATTAGATGTAATTAAAATTAAGCAAAACAATGCCTGGTTTATATTGCATTATGATGATATTTACGTGCACTTCTGAAACGTTGTGAAATATGAAATTTTGAATTTAAAAGCTTTCTCTAATAATTATATAATGAAAATATTTTAAAACTTTACATTCCGACAGAACTTTTAATTCCCATTAAAAAACTCAGCGTAAAATTTATTTAATACGTCTAGTAATAAAATGATATGCTACTTTCCATACAAAATACCTTTGTACAAAATCACATTCAATAAGCACAGTGACACACTAAAAATTAAATATTTTTACGGGAAAAATAGATACTGAAAAGCATCAAATTTGATTTAAAAAACGATTTTACGAATAAAGTCAAGTATTTTTTACTAAATTTTATATGTTTGCTTACAGTGAATGTTGTTATGTTGATAAATTATACTTTAACCTACAAAATATAGATTTAAACATGCATAAGTAATTTAAACACTTTTATTTCTTTTAATTTAAAAGTTCGTGCATTTATAAAATATCAATGTTCCATACCCAATCCTAATTATAAAACTATTTTAAGATATTTGCTATGCATCCCTCATATAAATAAATATTAGCATTAACTGTTCCATTTAGAGAACATTTCAAAGTTCAAGTTTGCGACTAAAACAAAAACCATCATTATGTCAGACGAAAAATTATAGCATTCTAATAAAATTTTTACTTTTTCTCTTTACATGTTCAAAAAACTTCTGCAATCTATGCAAACTTCCTCTCTAATAAGAGAAAAGTTTTTTTTTTTTTTTTTTTTTTTTTTTTAAATGGTTCTGTTATTTTCAAAAGACGCACGGCAAATTTTAAAATACAAATATTTGGTATTTTAAAATTTTAGTAATTTAAAAACTTTTATAATTTTACACTAAATTTTGAGTCTAAATGTTGAAATTTACTATTAACAACTATTTAACATGAATATGTTGAAAATTAAAAGATTTGATTTTTAATGAGCTATTTCCTCTTAATGTAGTAATGTTTTCAACCATTTATATGGATTTAGGTTTTTTCTATTAAATTGTTTTTTACAAAATATTTCTGACTTGCAGATAGGATCACATTACAATTTTACATAGTTTTATAACAGTCGTGAGGTTTCGATTCTGTATTTTTTCCCATTAATCTAATTATTCTTGTAAATATTTTACTCACCATAAAAATCTAATTATCATTTTAGAAAATCAGTTTCATTTAAAAATGTAACTGAAAATTAAATTGATTTTATATAAAATGCTTTTTATATTTTCAGACATTATCAAAGATGATTGAAGAATAGAAAATTTTTAAACGGTACATAAAGATCTAACTTCTTCCGGCCCAGTGTAGCCTATAACATCATATTTACAATCTTTTTCATGTTTATAAATATTGTTAAAAAAGAAGGGGTAAATGGGAGATAACATATAGCAGTACTAAACAAAATATATAGTATGTAGTATTTTTTACCGTGATATGTGCTATATTAAAATGGCCTGCAACAAAATGAATGAAACATACAAAAACAAATACGTAAACAATTATTTTGTGTATTAACCCCCCGACCGCCGAGCAAAAGGACAAGATTGTAATGTTTTTTTCTCGGTAATATATTTTAAATGTTAATAAAAGAGGGATTTTCTATCATAGTATAATTTTTTTGTTACGTACATGCTTATAAGCTTTGAAAGTATCAGTCATAACTTAATTTCTTAAACTGGATTATATTTGTATAATTATATTAATTTAAATAAAGCTTCAACTGCAGTGAAACCTGCAACCTAGTGAACGGATATATCCGGTCGCGGCAGTGGGGAGGTTAGGAAAATATATATACTTGTATAATCCATTAGTAATAAAATTTAATTAAATATGCCATTTTTTTGTAATCTAAAAATAGTAAAGTAAAATATAAAATTCTGAAAAAAAGTAAAAAAGTATGTTTATTTATCTTTAAATATCATAAAATTTTATGTGCCAAAAATTAATTTCAATTTTTTTTCTCTTTCCAATCTTTCTTCGTTATCCGTTTGTTCGTATAAATGCATAATTAAAATTAAAATATATATATATAAATAAGATCTGGTGTTTGAAGATATTAATCACATGTTTTGTAACGGTTGGACACCCAGCGTGGGAGTGGAATGAAGACATAACTCAGGAACTAAGATAAAAACAGTTTATTTAAAACAGTTAGGGCTCAGGGACAGTGGAGCAGATCTTAAATTTAATAACTGGTAACAATGCTAAAAGATTAAACTCATACTCACAGCTCCGGCACTAACTCGATCGGGGCACTTCAGATTACTTCTCACTTCAACTTCCGCTACACTGGTAGATAAACTTTATTAGACAGCCCGTGGCTGTACATATATTCTTTATTAACTTTGAAAATATTCAATGTAATCAATATTAAGTATTACCACCGGCACACTTCTCGAATCTACTTTCAAAACTCCTTGTCAACTCACTGAAGGCTCGATAATACTTGATACCACTCGCTCTGGATCAATCAACGTAGCTAGGCACACTCTGCTAGACGCCACCAGCTGGCTAATGCCGCTCGACACACCTAGTCGGCCAAGGCCGCTAGACACTCTACACACACTCAAACTCCAAGCTTTTATATGCTGCAAACTGAGATACTACAAATTTACATATTTCTTCTAACCACGACATAACTGTAGAATCCGAGAAAGACACACACGCTCTAGAAAGTTAAAGTAAAAGAGAGGATAGATGTCGCTTTCACGCTTACACATGTTAAATCATTGACGGCACGATCTCAAAAATGCTAGAGTGCCTTTATTACAAAGGTCACTCCCTCACAGTTCAAAATGTATGACGTTACAAGTTTTAAATATTTCACCTTTAACACATTCAAGGGATTTATTCTATAATATTTGTAAACAACTGAAAATTATGTTTCTTCAAATGTGTTTAAACATTCACGCTTCCTCCTATAACGATAATTCGCAAGACATAAATTGACGAATTTCTGAAGATTAAAAAAAATCTGTTTTCTATAAAACTGACTCATGCATTTTTATGTTTATTTGACAAATATAAACTAATTTTTAAATATTTTAATTATGGATGGATTTCATTTTACTGAAGCTATTTCTCTAACGAGTACAAAGCAGTTTCAAGATGTCTAGACTTTTAATTTGCATTATATTGTTTGAGTTTCACCGAAGTGTTACGTTATATGCTCTTTCTTCTAAAATGGCGTCCCATTGTATACCTGAAGTGTTATTGAATATTCAGAATGAATGCTTTACTTAGAAATGAGTTAGAAGTTAATATTTCTTTTCTTCTAAAAAGTAGAACTCGTCTACAGCTAAGATAATTAGCTTATAAATATTGCAACACGAATTATTGAGAAAATGAGATTATTTCTAATGCTTGTTTTAAGTTATGACATATTACGATATATTAACGTATGAAATTTTGTGTAATTAAAATGAGACAAAATGTTATCTGATATAAATTCTCTTACATTGCTATTTCAGGAGCATCTACTTCTGAAATATTTTACAATTTCATTTTTTTAATAAAATATTTTTATTGATGACTGCATATTAAAATTATTTTATTCACATTTTTAAGGTTTATGACGTTAGAATTTCGAGTGTTGCACATTTAAAAGAATTTTTCAGGACAAATATCACATGCTTTAAATAAAATAATAAATCTGTGATTAAATACATGTGATACTGTCACGCACATAGCTATTAATTGATAGTCTTGATCACAACAATTTCATCCAGATAATTTAACTTCATTCCCCGCAATGTCTTTGTAATTAAATTTTGGTTAATTCCTTTTTATATAAGCTACACGAAAATGACGTTACAATTTTATTAAATTTCCACAGATTTGCAAAATAGTAACTTGACGTAATCATGCTCATAAAATATTCTAGAATATGGGATGCTTCATTTATTAAGCACGGAAAAGTGCGACATTTTTGCCATGTTATTCAATGCGAAACTTGCTTTCTTAATCGTTATAGGGACACACGACCTTGAAATTGGCCAAAATATTGATTTTCTTTTTGTAATATTAACTGAAAGCTTCTTTAGTTCCCAATATTTTTCCAACTCATTTTTACCTATACGAGAATCATTATGAAATATTTAAATTTAGTTAATAGATCCATGGCAATTCCCAGAAAAAAAGTATTTTTAAAAATTAAATTTTCACCCTGTTCACATTTTTCTAGCTTGTTTGTTTGAAAAATATTAAGTCATTTTTGCTTATTTACATAGAGGTTTGAATATTGTTTTACTTGATCCTCTTATAATGGTGTATTTAATGTTTTTGTGTATGTATTTGATATTCAAGTTTATAATTATTTCATAAAAATGTTTAATTTGAGAGTTTATAGAATTCCCTTCATTATTTGACATACAAGAGAAAAAATCATATTAATACAACTAATCAAAATTTAATTTGTTTGAAATTAATGGTCGACGTTATATTAGTCGTCCAGGCACCAGAAAAGATCTCCGGTACAAAAATTCGACAATTAAGCGTGGGAATAAATCTTTAACGAACTAGAACGATTTCCATCATTATGGCGTCGTCCAATTTATATAGATTGATTGGAATATGAATGAAAAGTTTATAAAAAAAATAAATTTTGTACTGGCCGAGCCAATTAATTGTCCTCAATTCAATTTACCGTTAGGACAATGAAAGATTCTTCAATATAAATTAAGGGTATATTAAATCAATTTTTACAACTCTTTATATTTAACTAATGAACTTCCAAATCTGACCAAAGAAGACTATATTAAAATACCGCTGTATACGAAAACTGAAACAAATTGTATTATTATGCATATTAAAACCATTTAACTAAGTTAATGCAGGTTGTAGGTTCACCATTTTCCCACTTATACATAACCAGTCAACCTGCAAATCTAATCAGTTTATCATCTTCTCAGAATAAACCGATTAGAAGCAAATTAGAAGCACTAGATTAGAAGCAAATTGGATAGTTTTAAAATTAATTTTGGGTCTAGGACCTGGTCTGGCATCTGTTTTTTTATCCTGACTTGGGAATTATTTCGCTAAGTTAGAAATATCCAATTCGTATGATAACTTTACTAGCCAGTTTGATTTGCGTTAAAATAATAGTTTATCTGTGTACACGTCATTTAAATGGAGTTCCTCTATCTGCATTTTTCGCTGATGAGCTATATACATGACAGAGCCAATGTCATTGCCAATAACGTGATATGAGTGGAATATGCTTACCGGATGGTAGCTCTGGTTGCTTAAAAGATATAAAATTAACTCTCTAAGCCTATGATCTGGGTTCGACTCCCGGCTCGAGCTTTTTTTCGCTTAGTTGAAAATATTCAATTTGTATAATCGGTTAGATTTATTGTAATTTTTTTTATGTTATCTACAAAATTTATGTTGACAAGTTTTCGATAGAAATGAACATTTAAAGCAAAGAACGAAAAAAAGAAAAAAATATATCCGTTAATCCGACACTAACGCGAAAGGCATTAATCATTTGCTTATGAAAAATCCTGGCAATGCTAATTGATTAAGTGTATTGAGCGAAATATTGAAAATATGGATATCTCCATAAAAAGAACGTCAGAATTTTAATTATAGTGTGTGGTTCATTTAATGAAACAATCGTCGCAGGGTTTAAATATATTATTTAACTTTTCATTTTTTTTATAATCATTTACAAAGAAATAAATCTTTTTTTTTAATGTTTACAAAATAATTGTTACATGAAGGGAATAAAAAACTCGTCAAAAGTGATAAGATAAATTTGTTAAATTCGATTTATATGTAATATTCATTTAACTCTCTCATTCATAATTACCGCATAAGAGGGGATATAAGTATTGGACTATAAAGCAATGATGATATTAATAATAAATAAGTAAATAGATTTATAAATATGATTAGCATTTTTTATGGAGATCTGATTTGGGTACAGATAATAGCTGGCATGCAGTACAACAATAAATTTAGCTAATTTTAAGAAGTAAGTAACAATACTTATTATTATATATAATATTTCTTTTCTTTTTTCAGTAAATATGCTCAATATGCACTTTTAAAAGATAATAAGCTTCTACAGTTAGAATAATATCCACTTTCTTTGAAAAAGCAATAAAACTGCAAAATCGCCAAATCGATATTTTTACGTTTTCCTTTAAGCACTGGCTTGTTGGTCGATAAGATCTATCATCTATATCTTGAAATAAGCTTCGTTAAAGCTAGAAAAGTTATTGCTGGATTATAGTTGTGGGCAATTCAATATACGTAATTTGCGAAACAAACAGAAGTTTTAAAGAAACTATTGATTTAGTATACATTTATTATCGTTGTAAAGGAACACTTTCAAATTTAAATTATAACAAATATATTTAATTTATGCAAACGGCCGTCAAGAATATTTTTAAATATTGATTTTTTTTTAAACTATATTTATTTTGATTTGTATAACAGCAACACATTTAATTAATAAACTAATATTACAGAATTTTACAGAATAGTAGTAAATTATTGTTACAATAGACAGACGACAATGAATTTGTATGCTGTATTATTTCAAAATGAAACTAGTCAGATATGGCAGTCATATATGAGATTTTTTTTTAATTTGCTATCACTGTGCCGAAATTAAATAACAATGTATGTTTAATCATTAATATTGATTTAATCTAGAATTAGGATTTATAATAACATCTTTATTCTGGTTGCATACATGTGTACCACGTGCGGCCATTAACAATTCTTATTTTTTTAAGAACAGTATTAAGTACAAGAATTTATCTACTGTCCAATTTTTTATGTAATTTTGTTTGTATGTATTTTCTACCAATGTGCTATTGATAATTAGTGAATGAGTATCATACTTTTTTTCGCAAGGAAATCAAATTGTGTTTGAATTCAAATAAAGTGCGTCATGCACTGCTTTTCTTGTTTAATGAGCATAAAAAGTAATTGAAAACTGGCATATACTAGTTGAAATTTACAGCGACAATGAAAAATCAAAGATTGATCCTGCAAGACTATCAACATCGACAGAAAGAAAATATTGCTTTGAAAAAAAGACAATGTTGTTCATACGTTGGAATCAAAAGAGCTTCGAGTACAATGAGACTGCGAAACATATGAAGCAATTAGTACCATTCATTAAATAAAATAAATGATTAATCTCAATACGACCGTACATTGATTGAAAAGTGACATAGATCCACTACAAGACAAAAAAGCGAGATTTTGCTGCAAACGCTCTGAAAAAAAGCGAAAGAAGTCAGAAGCATCATTCCTGTTGTGGCAAGAAACTGTTTCTAAACAAGCGATATTCACCAGATTTGGTCCCATCTGATGACCACTTGCCTTCTTTCGTGCATCATGCGCCATAAATTAAACATATCAAAAATTACATAATTCCGAAACATGTGTAATTTATTTATTTATATATTTTAAAAAAAGTAAAAAGTGCATAGTAAGTGCCTCATCTGAATTTTTAATAAAAAAGGTTGCACTAAATAATGTCAGCAGTCACCTCCTGAACTACACGTAATCATTTTTACGCAGTAATAATATATGTCGCATTATTTTCAAGAAGAAAAATATATTATTCATGATCAATAAAGAATTTCTTTTCGCATTTTAGTATATGTATATAACACTGCGCAATCTAAACGTGTAAAAAAGGGGATATAATATAAAAATTATATTTTCGTACTTTATGTAGATAAATTCAAATTAGAAATAATAAAAAACGAATTATTTTGTATCCAACAGATAAAATATTCTTACATTTAAAGTCAGTGCGGAAATACATTAAAGAATGTTACAATTTAATTTAAAATTAACTCATAAAATCATGCCTTTAATATCAGTCATTTCACTATATTTTTAATTATGAATGAATAATTCAAATTTAATTTTTAATTTTCTTAACTCCCTTAACAACACTTGTAGACATTATATCCGACATTACTTTTTAAAATGAAAATACAATTATCTCTTACGCCAATTACTAATTTCTGAAGTTTCAGAATTGAAAGAAATTTCATACAGTGACATCAATTACTGATTAACAATTTTTTTGTTCATTTATTAAATTTTTTTTAAATATAAATATTTGCTATAATAATATACTTCGAGTCGAAATTATTTAGTCCTAACGGATCGTGATGTTCAATGCTAATGCTCAAAGTTTCGTTAATAGTCATTTATAAAATAATTCATTGGATAGAGGCTTATTCGATTTTAATGTTTTGTCAGAAATGTTTTATAATTTGTTTGTGATTTCTTTTTTAAAAACGCATTTTTCTGAAGAATTAATTTAAACAAAAGTATTGTATTTAATTGGATGAAGGATCACTTTTTAAGAATTTGTCTGTTTAACAAAGATTTCTTACTTTTATAAGAAAGTTTGGTTTATTTGGCATCGGCCGATTATATACTCGCGTGATATAGATCCAGGGATGGTGGTCTTGTTCGGTGTCTTTCTAAGGGAACCTTTAAGCAACTTTTATAAGAAAGACATTTAGACATTTTAAATCTTAATTCAAATGATGAAATGGTTCTTACGATATTGTTTTTCTTATTATAATGATTCTATTGTTCCTTAATATATTAGATATTTAATGGAATATTAAATAGATTCATACAATCATACCAAATAAATATTAGGTACATGCCAACTAATTCCAATTCTTTCTGTTAGTACATTTATTTAAAAAGTTATATTGAATTCTTCGATGCAATAGTATTGTTTGAGAAACGTCGAAAATATTCAGTCTCAAGAAGTCACAATGTTTATATTGTATATATACATATATACAGGGAGGGGTCATAAAACATTTTTCCAATGTATGGAGCTCTAGCGGCCAGTCCGGTCAACCGATCGAGGTGAAATTTCAGATATAGCTATTCAGAGGTATGAGCTCGAGATTCTGAGAACGGCAAAAAAATGGCTCTCACGGTTACGGCTATAGTGACAGAAACTTGAATTTTTCCAATGGCAACACCCGTTTTTTTCATCGCAAAATGCTCAGCGTATGTGAAAACCCTAAAGACGTTGGAACGGTATGGTTATTGCAATAAACTGACGCGTTACGCTCGCACAACATCAACTCTACGAACGCCCCCCCCCCCAAAAAAAAAAAAAAAAAAAAAAAAAAAAAAACACGACCAAGGCGCATGAAGAAAATTTGAATATGGCAGAGACAAAATACCAATCAGAGAACATTGGAACATTGTTTGCCAGATAGTCAGCTTAGAAAACGGATAAAAAGTAGGGTGAGAATGGTGATAACTATTGTAGTGAGAACTACTAAAAAAAGGTTTCGAGAAAAGCTTGCAACTACAAACACTTGTCAATTATAGGATTACAATAGGTGTATTTACATTGTTCTTGTAAAAAGTGGGAGTTTTCTATAAGCGAAACGTCTCTATATTTTGTTAATTTATCTAATTATCCTTCGAACATATTTTAAAAAGCAGCTTTAACTACCGATATTAAATTCAGATTATTTGAAAATATGTATAACAATCAAATTCTTTATAAATAAGTTGATTTGGAGATCCTTGGAGACGAAGAGATTTATCGAATAGGAGATTTTTTTAAATTTATGATTTCGCCCATGAAGGGTTAAAATTGTAATCGCTGAAAATTTAATAACTCTATTAAAATTAAATACGCATTCTTTAAAATAAACTTTTATCATCAAATAAAAAAAAATATGAAATATATTGTGTAACTTACAAAATCCAAATACTTTCAAATGACAAATAATTTATCAGCTTCTATGAGCAATCCCGTATAAAAAATTATCAAAATTAATAAACATACGTATAAATTATATTTTATGTATATTTATATATAAATGCATGGTTTAAATGTATACTGAAAGAAGACATAAAAATTTAATTAAACTTCTTTTCTGCTTTTAAACGAAACTCAGGTTACATATGTCTTTACGTTTAATTGCATTCAACATAAATATTAGAATGTGTAGAATTAAATGGGAATGTCATATTAAATGAAATTACGATAACATAATGTTCATATTTTTAACATTCAAATATTATATTACAAAACATTTGCAAATTAAAGTATCATAAAAATGTTTTTTCGCATCGTATTATAAATAATTTTATAAGAAATGTAATTAAGGATTTTAAAGTCTAATTTAAATTTTACAGCAACAGAAATGAAAAATTTCTAAATATAAAATCGGTTTTATTATACTTTTTATGGCGATGTAGGCTATCACAAAATAATTTAACAGTAATTTTAATAAATGTTACACAATACATCACATAGAAAATATCATAAATTATGAAACTTGATAATATTTTGTAAAAATATATAAATAAATAAACGAAAATATTTCCTGGGCTATATTATTCTGGTAATTTTAAATTTTACTAAGCATTTATTTTTTATATAATTTAACTTGATTTATAATAAAAATAAACAAAAAAAAAAATAGAAAGAATTATAAATTATCAACATCACCCTTTTACGCAAATATTAACATAATGATAAGGTTTTAAATAATATTAAAAATGCGCATTAATGATTAATTTATCCTGAAAACATATCTTAAATGAATTACCGATAAGTATGTCTAAATATTTAATGTAACTCTGAGATTTTTAAATCGTTGTAAGGAAAATTTTGATATTGCCAATAAGGAAATTTATTTAAGATAAGTTTATTTTGATAATATTAAAAATATCAATATTTTTATAGACAATTTATATTTTATGGGTATATTACAAACATTTTACGATGAATGTGGTTCACTAAAATTCGATAAATATTTTATGTCCAATTTTAATGTTTATAACGCCTACCAGAATTTTTTAGTGGCTTGCAGTATATTATGAAACATCTTTATTTAACATTTACATCATTATTAAACAATATCTCTCTTATGAAGCTTTATAATATGCGAAACGATATGGATAAATGCAGTGAATACTGAATTCATGATCAAAGCAAATTTAAAATAAATGTATGTAAACATGTATCTCAATAACAAAATATGAATCTTGAACAAAGGTTATAAAAATAAACTATAATAATAATAATACTATTATTGTTATTGTTATTAATTCTAATTTACATTCTTGTGATACTGCTATTTGCGCACATTTAATTAAAACATAATACTCAAATTTGGAAGAAACTGAGACACTATTATAAAAAGTTAATTAAATACAATTGATTTTTTAAATCATCAGATTTTAAAATATTCACCTTTTATATAAACATTTTAATAACAATTTTAATTTTTCTTAAGAAAGGTGTTATAGTAAAAATAAAATACATTGACATGTTTCGGAACCGTCAAATAAGTTCCATAGTCATAATATAAATAAAACAAAATTTCAAAATATTTCTCGGACAATACAAATGACACGCGACATTGAGATATAAATAACAAAAAACACGCGCTCTATTGCAAAAAATTAAATTAAAATATAGACCATGATCTAAACTTAACTAAAAATAAAAATTTCAAACTATTTCACGGTCAATACAAATGACACGCGACAAAGAGATATAAAAACACCAATAAACACGCGCGCTATTGTAAAAAATTAAATTAAAATAAAAAATAGACCATGATCAAATGAAATTCCAACTTGGTTCATCCCATTGAAGCCCTCACGAGGAATTTATTCATTAATTCTAACCATAACTTAGGAATAATAAAAGAAACGGTATCATTGCAAACCAGATTATTACGCATATAAATTTCAATGGTCTCTTATATAATAGATTTACGATTACAATTAGATATGAAACATAATTTACTTTGATTAAACAATATTTTTATCTCCTCATTTAAATATGTTCTTGATAAGGCAGTGTTAGTACGTCCAAATTTAATATCAGATTCGTGCTCCCCTTTTCTAATTCCAAACTTTCTCCCAGTCATGCCTATGTAATAATTTAATTTAACAAAATAATACGATTGGATTTAAATACATAAACAAACATATTTATCCACTCTTTTGTATAACAGGTAGTATCTCATTGTATTTTTCCTTTTTCTCCCTCAATAATAAAGTAAATTTCTTGAGATCATTGCTTAAATGACATTAACAATGACAAAATATTATGTCATCTTCGGATAAACGTGAACAATTGGCGTTGGTTTACCAAAAAATACCTATGTTTTAAGAAATGTAATTGTGAAATACAGTACAGACTCGTCTGAAAGTATAACGATTTCGGTTGAAAAGTACAAAAATACTACATACTACATACACAGTTTCTCAATTATTGTGGTTTTTAAGGCCTTTATTCTTAATTTTAAGTTTCATTTAAATTATCCGTTTACAGTAATGTAGGATATTGGAACCATTTTAAAAATGACGATGTATTTTACAATGTGTCAACGCCACTATTGAGTTTTTAATGAAATCTTCTTTTAAATATGACATTAAATATATTATTATTCATTTTTTTTTAATTTTTTTCAAACATTGAGCTGTTTATAGTTTTTAAATATTTTATCAGTTAAAAATTAATGCATAAAAACTTTTATATCATTCATTATTGAAATCCAACAAAAATGAATGAAATTGCATTCTTTATAATCTAATATTTAATAATATTGATGTAACCACACAATGATTATTATTATTTTATTATTATTATTATAACTCATAAAAAATATGTCAAATACAAAATCTGTAATGTATATTTTCTGATTGGTTTTCATTATATTATCTGCCAATTTATTTTGTAAAAATACAATATGTAAAAGAATCAACTTTAATGTAGGTACAAAAATTAATAATTTATCACTGAAAGCTTTACTACAGATGGAAAAATATTGAAAATGTACTTTATATATTATGATCTTTTAATATTACTTTCCTAAGAGGATTATAAAGTTAAAGAGAAAAGCGAGGAAGAAAAAAATGGTTATAAACATTTTTAGTTACAGATATTTATTTAAATTCCTCGAAATTGCTTGTTGATTTTATTAAGCAATAAATCACCAAGGAAAACCTGATCTTGTTACATCCTAAAAGACATAAACAACTCCCTTGGGTATCTAAATGATAATGTTTATTTTCAAAAAACAGCGTGTAATATTTCATTTGGCGTTATTAACATGAGTGTAAAAATTAATGTTGTTTCTGCGGAAATATAAATAAATACCTGTCGTATCAAAAAATAAAACTGAAGTATTTAGTTTATATATTTAGTGAAATTTATGAGATTAAATTTCCAAAGTACGTACAATTTTTATAGGAATAACATTTTGCAACTGGAAACTTGGAGTATGTTTGCATCTTCATTTAAACTTTCTTTCCTGTAAGATATGAAACAATATTCTTAGAAAGTGTATCAGAATTTAGTGTTCAAATGTATAGTGTGTTTTGAATAGATAACCGATTACACACAACTTAAATCTTAGGATACTTGATAAATCACATGATGTTTAATATTGAATGATGTAATTTTACAATTATGACAGATGCAGACGATTGAGTAGTCATAAAAAGTTATAAAAATTCATATTTTTGTACAGTTAATCATTTTTAAAGATTAGTTTAATATCCTTCTTCTCTAGTAAAAATTTAAATGATTTGCTTTTATTTTAGGGCCACAACACTTTGATAAAATTCTTTACAGTGACATGTAAGTATTTAACATTTAGAACCTGTAAATCCGTTCTATAAAGATAACATCAGATTTTAGACAGTGTTTTTATATTTTTAGATCTATTCGGCGCATAACGCGTATCATTTGATTTACATAAAAATCTGAAATTTACTTACATATGTTATTTGAAGAATTATAAACTGAAATGACAAAGAACAAATACGTTCAATGTGAAAAATACTTTTAATCGCAAGCACAGTTTACTCATGATATAAAAATAAACATCCAAGTGCGAAAATTTTTCGCGTTCATAGTGTTCCGTACTGTAAATATATGATTTATTCTCCCCATAGGGACGAGCGACTGGTCTATGTAACATTTAAGCTTCTCAAAATGCTTCGTTATTCCCATCAATTATTCTTTATCGCAAGTTTGTATTGATTTGTTTTTTATTTATATTTTTAATCAGAGCATTTTTGCTATTAAACTACAGAATATTTTCTGTCCTGAATAACCGGATTTTAAAAGATTAAAAATTAAGTTAATTGCTTTCGTCGTGTAATAGTTGACTGTATTTTTTTTTTAAATGTAGCTAATAGTATACTAATACTCTCTACAAAACTATACAACGAAAGGCTTGGTGCTGCATATACTTGAAATGTATGAATATGTATAATCGTAAAATTTCAAAGAGATATCAAGCCCAAATATTATCCAACATTGCTATTCTATGAAACTCTATTTTTTATCTAATATTTGTCAATTTATAATGATCTTAATTTGGTACGGAGAATAAAAGGTAGTGCATAATTAAACTTCATTTAGCATTGCCTTAAACTAATTTCTGCGTGGTAATTATCATTTTTTTACAGATTAACTTACCCAAAACACTTCTTCAAAGTTTAAACTAGGCATTGTAATAAGCGCGCTTCGAAAGGAAGTCTCAAAGTTACTACCCGGCATCGTCTTGATCCGTGCCGCGTTTTTCCGGATAGATGTTTACTTAACTTTTAAAGACACGAGAGCATATTGATATCCACACTCATTGCAAATTATTCTCAATACAAATTGATATCTGGAAAAACATTTCCTCTCCTTCAGAGACATGTCGAAATTGTGGAGGTAGCGATGTTTTTTGCTGTTATCAATTGGGGCTTTGTCGAATATCATCTGCTGCAGAAGTCTGACTTCCAACCCCCTCCCTGTCTGCGCTTTAATGGAAGCTCTAGCACTCTTCTTTCCCTTCGGACACACATCAACTACAGACTGAGTTGTTTCGGGTTCGATGTTCGACTTCACCAAAGACAAACCGAGTGTATGAATGTTGTATGACAAATCAGCAGGATTAGTAAATAATTTTTTACTGCGCATGCGTCAACACTATAAAAATTTTATTTGCATATTATGTTAGATAAATGTATAAAGCACTTTTGTGAAAGTCTCAAAACATAGCTTGAAAATTCTGAATATTATCGTCAATAGAGCAAAATCAAAATCCGTTATTCACAAAATGAAGCAAAAAGATGAGGGGCTCTATCCATATACCATTGATTAGTGCCTACACAATATTGCACCTACTACTATATTTGGATACAGCTCCCTATCTTTTTGCTTTATTTTGGGAATAACGGATTTATATTTTATTGTATCGACGAGAATTTTCAGAATTTTCAATCTATGTTTTTGAGATTTTCACAAAAATTGCTCTATATATTTAATTAACATAATATGTAATTGAAATTTTAATAGTGTTGACGCATGCGCAGTAAAAAATTATTTTGTAAACCTGCTCATTTTTCATACAATATTTATTACCTTTTAATTCTGATTGCAGGGTGTTATGTACAATATTGATTGTCATATTTTCGGAAAAGAACATTATATTATATAAAGAACTCTGCAAATTAAAAGCAAAAGACCGTTTTAATAAAATCACAATTTCTCTACGGGTTCACATGCTATATTCATACAAATGAACATAGTTTATTAGAATAAGTCAGTTAATCACAATCTGCAATTTGAACTCTTTTGCTTCATTAGTTTTGGCAGGGTTATCCAAAAGATTTTCGTTCTTTTTCAATTTGTTGAGGGTCACTGTTGGATTTCGGGGAAAACTCTTCGCGAAAATATATGACGTGTACTATTTCGTTTGTACACGGTGAGTTTCAGAATAATTCCTTGTGTATATTTTTAGATATTTAACAAAATGTCTAAAATCGCAAGTGTCAAGATTTTTTTTTTTTTTGCTGAGACTGTATATTATTTAAGGGATTAACCTTTTGAAATCAAGCGACCTGTGTTTGTGCCGCATAAAATATCAGTTCCTCAGTTTTTCAAACCTTTTTTTTCCTTTTTTGCCATATTGCCATGTGATAATTTTCGTGATTCAGTTAGTCAAATAGCTCTGCTTTAAAATATCGTTGATAAAGATTACAAAAATCTGCAAAAGACACTCATTTCGAAGAGTTTAGAGGTAAATTAAAGTTTATTGTACTATTGTTTTTATTAGAAACTGATTTATTATATTTTAGCAGAATCAATGTGACCACCATGTGCTTAAAATTAAATTGAACAGTTAAAATTAAATTTAATCTTTCCGCTTTACAGTAAGTACCCTGTATATGAAAAATACTGTTACACAATGCTTCATGAAAATGAATAAGAATTAAACATATTATCGTTTGATAAATAACGTAACAGTAGAATTAAAAGAGTTATATTTCTCAGTATTTTTCTCACCGAATAAATAATATAAAAAAAATCTTGCATGTTTATGGGGAATGAAATTTCTTAAAAGAAAATTTTCCAAATTCCATTTGAATAAATTTGCATTATAAAGCCATTCTCTTGAAATTGCTTCAAAATTCATTTAGAAAAGAGCTTATAGAGATCTGAGAATTGGAAAACAATCAGCTAAAAGCAGCTTTGAATCTTTGAAAATTCAAATAGCGTTGAATAGATATATTTTTCTTCTGCGTCAGTCAACAGAAGAAATTCAGATTAAAACGGTATAATAAAATATTATAGGAAAGCTTCAGTGTTTTAGAAGTGGTAGGAAAATTTAAGTTTCTTATTTTTATTAAATGCTTCAAAGTTAAAATATAGTTTTGCCTTTTGGTTTAATTTAATTACATTTAATAGGTTTATAATTGTTCTATGTCTAAAATATTCTATATGGAAGTTATTTTTATTGTTTCGAGAATAATGCGTATGCACGGTAGAGCGGATCTAAAAAAATTCAAAAAATGATTTTAAATTCGGAATAACGTCGAAAAGTTCTAAATTCAAAGGAAAAAAAAATAGATTAAAACAAATGATTTAGATCTTCTGATAGTTCAGTTGATCTAAAGCTTCTCAAAATGTTAAAAAATCCCCATTTTTACAAATTTTCTGGGGGTTTTTTTCATTACCCTTTTCACGAATGTAATAGGTGAAATTCTAATGTATTATAATAACAAAATGTAATGCTGAAATAACATTTAAATTGATCAACATCTTCTGATCGCGCATTTGCTCTAAAGGTTGGCAAAAATCAGATTTTTACATTAATCCTTCATCTTACTTAGTCTGTCAATATTTAAGTGTAATAACTCCGTGCAACTTTTGAGTTCATGTGCGACAGAAGATCTTCATGGATTGAAATAATTGAAATTTTCAGCATTGTATTTTGTTATTATAATACAGAAGAATTTCACCTGTTAATTCGATTAAAAGGTTAATAAAAAATGTAATAATGTGATTTTTTAAGCATTTCGGCAGACTTTGTACAGAGCATGTACGATTGGAAAATACAAATCAATTTTATTTCTTTTTCAACCCAATTTAAGTTTCTCGAATCTGCAACTTTTTCACGGTAATGCGAATTGAAAATAAAATTTTCCCCCTATTTCGGCCCAGTCTAATGCATAGACATTTCAATGTTTAAATACACAAATTAAATCAAAACTCTACTTTGATTATAATATTTCATTGAAATTTAACTGTTTTTTTATAATTAACTTATTGTATAACTGGATTTAACCTATTGTAGAATTCATTTTATTGTACAATGGATGGCAGGATTGCTCTTTCAAAAATGTCTCAGAGAAAATGAACTTTGTAAAACAAAAACGCTTTTCTAGGCGGGAATTGTGGGCTATAAGAAAAAAAATTATATTTGCCACACTCATTGCTGACGTCATAGAACTGAAGTCTAGAATAGAAATCGTTGTGTGTACGATAACGGAAATCGTGTTAAAGTTCATTTATCGGAAACTGGAATAAATCTTAGATATTCATCGAGATACCAAGGGGTACACATTTAAATTTACTGAGGCATGATTTCTTATGAAAGTACAAGTGTATATACTCCAAATTATAATAGTTTGAGCAAAAGACACTGTTATAAATTTTGCAAGATTTTTGATTCATCCTGCATATTTATTCATATAAACCTATTTGTACAGCTGCTTTACAATTTAAATAAAATTGTGGGGCACAAACAATCAATAGTTTCATATTATAAAGCTATGACATTATATAAAAATCAATAAAAACTTGCATGTTTATGGAGAATGGAATTTTCTGTAAAATGTTATATTGTAATGTGATATAAAAGGTTCAATGCTTTGTAGTGTTAGGGAAATTTAAGTTTCTTGTTTCTATTAAATGCTTCAAAGTTAAAAATATAATTATGAATTTTTGTTTCACTTAATTGCATTTAATAGGCTTATAACTGTTGTAAGTCTTAAATGTTCTACATGAAACTTATTCTTATTGTTTCGATATTAATGCATATTGTATATCCAGTGACTTTTCTGTTTTTAAATAGTGAATCAAAACTCTCTTTCTGATTATAATTTTTCAGTACAATTTTATTGTTTTTTATAATAAATAACTTGTTGTGTCAGTAGATACGTCAGATTCAGTTTTCTTGTGCAATAGATGGCATCATTTCTCATTCAAGTGTGTATCACGGAAAAAAGGACTTTGCGCTCTACAAATATTAATCGTCTATATTTTTTTTCTTATAGGGGAAGAGGAGGACTATAACAAAAACAGAATATTTGTCATCTTAAATGCTCACATCGCAGAGGTGAAGGCTACAAACTATTGCGTACAACTTGCAACATGCTTGGAGTTACCAAAGAGCACGCGTTGAAATTTTCATCGGCATGTGATCTTATAAAAATTATAAGAATACTTATAATGGATTATAATATTTATAACAATTTATGCACATCATTTATTTAAAATTGGGTCAAGAGTTTTGATTCATTCTGTATATTTATTCATGTAAGCTTACATCTACAACTGTTTAGCAATTTAACCCGTTAGTAATCGCTTGTCGACCTTTTCGCCGCCCGTATAACTTATCTTCTCCTAACTTGCATCACATTACAAATACAACGGAGATTTACCCTGTAGCTGACTTTAAAGCTTTCTCGACCACCTTAGTGAAGTAACAGCGCACCTCTGTTTTTCTTTCAGATACATATTTAGAAACAAAGTTGAAATTTGCGAAAAAGTCTACGTAAGAATCACTAATATTAGTTCATTTTTACTTTTTCCTATTACTCCAGATCTCATAAATAAAATGCATAATTTAAGAAAACTCAAATTTATATCTTCACTGAAATGTTATTTTCGTATATTAGGTAAAAAATAAGGTACCCTGGGGTGATAACGCCAGGCGGGGTAATAACGCCAAGTGCTTATATTTTGCATAATTGTGAAATAATCAGGTAAATGACACCCATGTGCTCTGCGCAGAAGGGTTTTGAGTCATATAAATCGCAAAAAACAGCTTCAAGTTAATTTGTTTCATTTTTAGGTCTTATTGTTTTTACAAACAACTAAAATTAAAGCTTGATCTAAAATTTGCGAGATACGTTTTGTGATGTGAAGACTATCTTTTTATCCGGAAATACTTTGTTAATTACATAAATTTGTAGTGCATTTCATGTACTTTTAAAATGTTGTTGAAGATTTTGGATATCCTTTCGAGATAATTTGTAATTTAAAATGTACTGCGCAATAACTATACCGGGGTAATAACGCCAATCCTTGATATTAATACCCGGTTGATTCCCTACAGTGACCGAGCTACATCCTAAATACTGATTCAAATAAACACAGTTAAAACTGTGCAATGTTTCATTTATTTCTATTTAAGCGGTCCTTTTTAAGCAAAAAGAAGCTCACGGTCTGATATTCTTTTGCCTCATCCCCCCCTCCCACACCACACCTTTATTTTTCTTACACTTTCACAAAAAATTGAACATTTTCAATAGCTTAGAATGCAATTTGTCAATTTTTAAGTTTGTAGAGTTTGTATTTTTAGAATTGGGCTATCTACATGCAATTATTCCATCTTATTTCATAGTTTTCTTTGCATGGCGTTATTACCCATATAGGTGGGTAATAACGCCAAATAGCATTGGTCAAGAAAAAACGCCATTACATTTTATGAATACATATCTGTTAAATTTTTTTATTTTATATAGATAGTCAATGAGTTGCTGTATCAGATCCTATATTTGTTTGAAAAATACAACCTAAAACTAAGCCGTGAAAATTGGTAGAACCTTAACTTGGCGTTATTACCCCAGGGTACCTTATTTCTTGTTTTACATAATGGTATACGGAGGGCTAGCGGCGGAAAGACCGACCGGGAATAATGACGTCGTGAAAAAAGTCGCGACTACTCTCGGGTTAAATGAAATAGCGCAACAAAAACAATCCATAGTCCCATAATACAAAGCAAAGATATATCTATAATTATTAGAAATATTAATGGGTTGCCTTAAAATCTTAAATTCACATACATTTGAAATACTAGACTTATTATCGATATTATATTTAACAACGTAACTATAAATTGTTTTTACTATGCCATAAATTGAATTACAAATTAAATGCAAATATCATATAGAATCTGTCAAATCATGACGGCTAAAAACTTGACAGTACTGCATAAAAAATCCCTATAATATCCTAAATACCCTAACCAATTTATATTTCTTTTTTTCATAATGATTTAACTTAAATAAATATATAACAAAATAGAGAACAGATTATTGGCAAAAGTTAACTCAAAGAATGGAGTCTCAAGTGCGTAAGAGCTGTTATCTGGCGTGTAGTGGAGGATATACCCTGACTCCCCCATTTAAAAATTCTTTTAAAATAGATCTTTAAAACATCACTCTTTCTTTAAAAAAATAAGTTAGCTTAGCATATAGGGTTCTGAAATTTAGACTATAGCAATTTAAGACATTGCGTTTCGATATTTCACTTCTATTCATCGCAGTTCAAATATTTTATATGTGTTCAAATATTTTATAAATGTTGAACCATCCATGTTTTTTCTATTAAACATACTACACTGCGTGATTGCCTGTGAAGACCATTTTTTTTAAATTTTACATTTAAATAACAATAATAAAGAAAATTTTTCTTATAACAGAAAGATAATGGAATTATCCCAT
The DNA here is from genome assembly GCA_964019185.1 of Maratus speculifer. Taxonomy (NCBI): domain Eukaryota; kingdom Metazoa; phylum Arthropoda; class Arachnida; order Araneae; family Salticidae; genus Maratus; species Maratus speculifer. Next base: position 421,838,983 of record OZ025290.1, on the reverse strand, counting down.
TCTTAAAGAAAAATTGTACCAAAATATTTCAATAAAAGCAAGGTACGTAAGGTTTTCGATATTTTTGGTCAGTGTTGTAAATACATTCTATTCTTGTACTAACGTTTTCATGACGTTAATTAGATTTTTATTGTCTGAATATATTCCTAGTGCTAGGATGTAGGGATGATTTTCAGATTTTTTTTTTTCTAAAAAAAAATTCAGATCATTATTTTAAGAAAAACTAATCAATCAATACTCATTTCAAAAAAAAATAATTTTAATCTTCCATAATTTCATTAATATATCCTATAAATCCAGTATCTTCATTTGATACATCGCAGCTTCCCTATTTTGAATAATAGCAATATGTCAAAAAATATATATATATATTTTTCTAAATTATTTTATTATTATTTATTCATTCTTAAAATTATATTATTCAGTCTTAATTTTAAATATAGATCATTTTCATATAATCGCCCGGTCTTTTAATAGTATAATTCGTGATTTATGCTATCTCAAAATTTAAGATAATCTCCGTATTTTTTATGTGACGATAGCTAATTTTTCCTTTTTGAGCATCGCCATTTTCTTTCCTGATACTTCATAGATGCTGGACATGAGTCATCGGGGATTAGAATGTTCTACGACATTCCAGAACAAATTTCCCGCCGAAATATCAGCGTCCAGCCCTTGATGACGCATGTTTCTTCTAGATCATTCCTAGCAGCGTCGAGTGATGCGAGACCCTGATTGGCTGAGCGCACGCACACTCCCATGAGAGGGAGGAAGTTTCTCTGATTTATTTGACACTTTGAGAGAGACCAGCGTGAGCGAAGGTTGTCCGTGGACCGGCGCTGCCCTCTCGAGGGCTAGCGTCGGGACAGAAGAGTCTTTTTTCTAAGATTATTGTTCTAACAACCGATTTGCCGAGATTTTTTTTAGAAGAATTTTTTTTCTTAATGTTCGTCCAGCATCTCTCAGGATTCAATCTACTCTGATAATCAATGTATTTAATTAGCTCCATCGGTGATGTTGTGGACTCCTAGGTCCCCCAGCTAGTTTAAAATTTCCAGAGATTTGATCCATTTTCGTACCATCAGCAATGAACTTCTTCCTTGAGCTCATCGACAACATTTCGTCTCTGTAGCGGCCTGAGCAACGATACACTAATCTAGAATTCTGTCTGCGTCTGCAATTTAGCTCCATCGGTGATGTTGTGGACTCCTAGGTCCCCCAGCTAGTTTAAAATTTCCAGAGATTTGATCCTTTTTCTTACCATCAGCAATGAATTTCTTCCTTGAGCTCATCGACAACATTTCGTCTCTGTAGCGGCCTGAGCAACGATACACTAATCTAGAATTCTGTCTGCGGCTGACACTTAGCTCCATCGGTGATGTTGTGAACTCCAAGATTCCCCAGCTAGTTTAAAATATTTCAGATTTGAACTTTTTATGTCGAGAACTTTGAGACATACATCAAAAAAAAAAAAAAAAGAAAGAAAGAGAGAGTAGAGACTGAGAACTTAAATTTCTGTAGTATGATCATCTCAACTGTTTTATTATTTAATATACTTTGCTTATGATGGTGGCCACCTAATCAAGTATGTTTAACATCTTCAAAAATAAAGTTGACTTGTGTATATGTTAAAGCTTTGTGTGTTTCATCCACGGGTGAGTTCTTTTTCATTTTTATTCCCTTTTAGGAGAAGTATTTCAGGATTTATCATAATTTAAAGTAAATTCTTATGATAAGATTTTTTTTCTTTTTCACTTTTCCCAAGTGATTGTTTGACAACGCAATGTCGCACTTACGTTCTCGTGCTGCTAGTTGTATTTGAGGAGTTGTTTACCGGTAATATTATTGTTTTGGGCCGACTTGTTCGTTCCCACAAGTTCTGGCTGCCGAATATTGCTGGGTTAGCGATTCCCCAATTTCTATATATTTTTCTCGATATTCTTCTGCACCTTCAAAATCATCGGTAAATAATTTTTCGTCCTTATCTTGTAACAATATTTCCGAAATTCGACTTTGACAAGTGTCCATCCGTTGAAATTTATCAAACAGTTGAGTTTTCAAAATAGAAAGTTCTTTAGTGTCACATGTTTCTTTAGTTAATTCAGTTTCAATTTTCTTAAACGTGAAAGTAAAAGCAGCTCTCAGTCCTTTTCTCTGAGTTTTCAAACTACTCAGATTCATTTTTTCATTTAAAATTAATTAAAATTCAAAAACTCCTGTCTTAAACCGAGGGTACCAGTATGTTAGAATTCGAAAATAGGTTTAGTTTAAAACTTACTTACTAACCATGCATGTCTTCATTTGCGGGTTGCATCTACGCGATGCTTGGAGCTCTTGAATTAAAATCGAAATCATCTGTTAAGATAAACTTATTCTAAGTTCAAATTAATCTAAAATTCCATATATTATAAAAAATGTCGTTTAATTCCATGTAAAAGTCACATCCTTCATTACATTCAGAGAACTCAATCGTTCTCATACACTTGTCAAAGTTCTTCGAGTAATAACAATAAAATCAGACGATATTTTCATTTTCTTAATTTACGCACAGCGCGTTCTATTAATTTCACTTCATTTCATTTTACAACAATGAGTATTATTAAAACTAGTAATAGATAATTCATATGTAAGATATGTTATAAAATTCTATTTTTATTAAACGATTTAAAAGAAGTATCTAAACTACTACTGTAACAATTATGACTATAAAAATTTTATTACCAATAATTGTTTAAGTACATTATTTAAATGACGGAACATGGTATTTATATTGCTTATTTTACAATCGTGATCGTAAAAGTAACTTTAAGGAAACATTATCGAACAAATATGAACAAATTTTTAAATATTTAAATCACAGATGAAATTCGTTTTACTCATACCATTTCTCTAAACAGTTTCAAATGTCCAGACTTTTAATTTGCAGTAAATTCTTTGAATTTCAACGAAGTATTATGTTACATGCTCAAAATCTTCTATAATGGTGGATTCTTATTGCATTCCTGAAGTCTCATTGAATATTCCAAATGAACGTTTTACTTAGAAATAAATTAGAAGTGAATATTAAATTGTTTTCTTCTAAAAATTTTATCTCTTCCACAGCTATAATAATTAGTTTATAAATATTTCGAAAGTAATTATTGAGAAATGAAGAATGATATTAATCTTTATGTTTTAACATGTGATTTAAACTTGCAATTATCTGTGATTAATATTAAGCAAAATAATGCCTGGTTTAGATTACATTATAATGCTATTTACGTGCATATCTGAAACATTGTGAAACTTAAAACTTTGAATTAAAAAGCTTTTTATGATAATTATATAATAAAAATAGTTTAAAACTTTACACTCCTACAGAATTTTTAATTCCCATTAAAAAACACAGCATAAAATTTATTTAATACGTCTATTAATAAAATGATATGCTACTTTTCATAGAAAATACCTTTGTACAAAATCGCATTCAATAAGCACCAAGACATAGTAAAAAATAAATATTTTTTAATTGAAAAATAGATACTGAAAACATCAGATTTGATAAAAAACCGATTTTTCATTTTTTACGAATAAAGTCATGTATATTTTGTTTAACTTTATAAGTTTGCTTACAGTGAATGTTGTTAGATATCTAAATTATAGTTTAACCTCTAAAATATAGATTTAAATATATATCAGTACTTTAAACACTGTTATTCCTTAGAATTTAAAAGTTCGTGTATTTATAAAATATGAAATTTTCCACCCCCATTTCTAATTATAGAACTCTTTTAAAATATTTACTGTACACCCCTTATATAATAATAAATAAGTATTAGCATTAATGGTTCCATATATATTAAATTTCAACGTTAATGTTTGCCAATAATAAAAAAACTATTATTATTTTACACAAAAAATTACAGCATTCTTATAAAATATTTATCTTTCCTTTTTACACGTTCAGAAAACTTTTACAATCTATACTAACTTCCTTTCTAATAAGAAAAATGTACCTAATTAAGAAAAAATGATTATGCTATTTTCAAAAGATGCATGGTGTATTTTAAAATACAAATATTTGAAATTTTAAAATTTTAGTAATTAAAAAAGCTTTTTTATTATTTTAATACTAAATTTTGAATCTAACTGTTTAAACTTACTATTAATAAGTCTGCCAATTTTAAAATCCTTGTGTTGAAAATTAAAAGATTTGATTGTTAATGAGCAATTTTCTCTTAATGTTGTAATTTTTTCAACCATGCACATGGATTTAGGTTTTCTTCTATTAAACTGTTTTTTACAAAAGATTTCTTAGTTGCAGATAGGATTAAATTACAATTTTTGCATCGTTTTATAACAACTGGGAGGTTATAATTCTGTATTTTTTCCATTAATCTAATTATTCTTGTAAATATTTTACACACAATGAAAATCTAATTACTACCTTATAAAAAAAAATATTTTAAAATGTAACACAAAATTAAATTGATTTTATATTAAATGTTTTGGATGTCTTCAGACATTAACAAAGATAATTGAAGAATAGAAAAATCTTAAATGGGACATAAAGACCTTACTTCTTCCGTCCCGGTGTCCTATAGCATGCACATATTGCGAATCATTTTCGTGTTTATAAATAATGTTTAAAAAAAAAACAAGTTGGAAATTGCACATGAAGCGCCGGAAATAAGGTGCGTTCGCACGATATCGAAGTTTTCAGATCTTGCTGTTATAGTAGACAGTAATTCGGATACAGTATAGTGTTTGAAATCTTTTTTGTGTTTCTGTAAATATACAGGAATTAACGTTTATTACACCTCAGCAACGTGTATCATATTCTTAAAATGCTAAATAGTTTAATGTAATTTAAACACACCCAAATATTGTTTCCCTGTATAATATTATGTAGTGGAATACTTTTGTGTGGCCCTGTAATTTAATAAATCATAGATTGCACAGAATGTATATTTTAGTATATATCTTTCATAGGTTCATGTCAGTTCTAGTTTTTGCTGTGTTATATGCGGGTAGACAGACGTACGGACGGACAGACGAACTGACAGATTTAACAATAAATATAGGTGCTAGCTATTTGTATAATTCCGGTCGCACCAAAAAATATTCAGATGTTGATGTAATAGTATACAGTATTTCGGGTACAGTATAGTAGCCAAAATCTTTTGAGTGTCTCTGAAAGTACTATCTGCTTTCTTTCATACAGACAGTACCTTGTAGTATTTCTCAACAACGTATATCAATCTCATAAAATGTTAAATAAATAATTACAACTAAAACGCGCAACAAACAATGTTCTCCCTATTCCTTATACCATTATGTAATGGAATACTTTTATGTGGACGTGTAAATCAATTTTAAATGTTCTTTGTACCATAAGTTGTGCAAAATGTATATTATAGTATTTACGTCGTAGATTCATATCAATTTTATTACGCTCTGATGAGTGTAACACCATTAAAATGCATTTGAAACTTTTTTCCCCATTGACCGTAATGTAACGGAATACATTTGATTGTCCCTGTAATTGATCTATGCATCCGATTTTCATAAAATTTGAAATGACTTGACATAATTTTGTAATAATTATTTAATTACAGTAATAATTATTATTATTACTTAATTATAAATTTTTAATAATTAATAATTAATAATTATTATTCATTTTAATAATTATTTAATTATTAATTGAACTTTAAAACGATTCGGTTGGTTAGTTTTTGCGTTGTTACATGCGGACAGACAGACTAAAGCTTGGACGGATGGACTGAACAAGTTACATAAATTAGTACGTATTTACATAATTACGAACGCACCTAAAAAGGTGTAAATGGACTCTAAGATGCTAACAGGTAGCAGTACTAAACAATACAGCAATTTGTTTCTTCTAGTAATTTTTTAGCTTGAAATGTGTTACAATAAAATTGCTTGCGACAAAAATGAATGAAACATACAAAAATAAATACGTAAACAATTCTTTTGTGTATTTAGAAATCATTTGTAGAATCCATTAGTAATAAAAATTTATTAAATATGTGATTATTGCATATTTGTTCTGTTTTGTAATGCATAGATAGTAAAGTAAAATATAAAATTCTGAAGAAAATGTCAAAAAATATGTTTATCGAGTCTTTAGATGTATTAAAATTTTATGTGCCAAAACTGAATTTCATTTTTTTTTTCTCTTTTCAATCTTTCTTAGTTATCAGTTTATTAGTATAAATGCATAATAAAAATTAAATATATATATATATATAAATAAGCTCTGGTGTTTGAAGAGATTAAACACATGTTCAAAATTTATGACGTTACAAGTTTTAAATATCCCACCTTAAACATATTCAAGTGATCTATTCTATGATATTTGTAACCAACTAAAAATTATGTTCAAGATATGCTTGAATGACAAATATAAAGTATTTTTAAAATATTTTAATTATGGATGGATTTCGTTATACTGAGGCTATTTCTCTGACGAGTACAAAGCTGTTTCAAAATGTCTAGACTTTTAATTTGCATTACATTACTTGAATTTCACGTGTTATGTTCTATACTCAAATTCTTCTAAAATGTCATCCCATTGTATTCCTGAAGTATTATTGAATATTCAGAATGAAAACTTTACTTAGAAATGAGTTAGAAGTTAATATTTACATATTTTATTCTAAAAAGTAGAGCTTGTCTACAGCTAAGAAAATTAGCTTATAAATATTGCGAACTAATTGTGAAGACTATTTTCGCTCATATTTTAAAGATTGGAAGTTAAAGTTTATTACTTGCTTCAGACATATGAAGATCATCCGTGACAATTAAAATTACATTGCGTAAAATAGCAATAACTCAAGTAGGAGAGACTCAAGACCAAGATCTGACTATGTATGTGGCATTTATTGATGAAAATTAAAAGAGTATTACACTCTTATGGGGTGACCCCCGGTAAACAGACAAATACTGGGATACTACATCTTGACCGTCGGACGGTCAGAGATTGAATGATTCCTGACATCAAATAAGGTAGCCAAAATGCGTCGAGCTAAAATGTGGTTGCCCTTAGACTATAATAACCCTATACGTATAGTTCATAAAGAAAGTTTAAATTAAAAACATGCCAACCGGACCGTTAATTTGGCGATTAAAATATCAGCGTACAAATATGCATGCCAACACCGATTGCTGAGAAAAATATTTCTAAATGCATAACACAAATGTCAGACGCCGATTTAATATAAACAGAGCGTTAGATTTTAAGCTGAAAAAGGAGTTGTAATGTCCGTTAATTTGAAAAGGAATTAAGTGACTGCGTAACTGCAAAAGGGCATATGGTTTTTAAAATATCTTACAATGTACTCTTTGAACAAATGAAAGTATGCAGGCTCAGAAATTGATTTTAGGATGAGAAAAGATTTGATTTTGATTTATTTTATTAACGGCCTCGGTTAAGCATGAAAATCTACATAACCGCAATTTAAAGGAAAGAGATAAATATATTCTTTTTAGAAAGTAAAAATGATGTTTAATTGATTTGAAATTGGGAAAGATAATTTAAATTTTAAATTTGAGAATTTAAATAAAAAAAAAGACGCTAATAATAATATGTGATGTTATGTTACTTTCGACATCACACTAATTATTGAGAAAATGAGAGTAATTCTAACGCTTTTGTTTTAAGTTATGACATATTATGACACATTAACCTCTTCGCTACTGGCGATTATTACAGTATTTTTAATTATTACTGAATTATTTCTTTTCTCATTTGACTTCACAGCGAGATTTTTGTTTTATTTTCATTAGCTCGAATCTTAGAATTCGAAACATATTATTCTTATATCGAAATTTCATTTATATTTGAGTATCATTAATAAAATGGGACAAAACTGATGTACCCATTTGGGTACTCAGGGACTGAAGAGGTTAAAACATGCAATTTTGTGCGATTAAAATGAGACAAAATGTTATCTGATATAGATTCTATTACATTGCTACTTCAGTAGCATCCAATTCTGAAATATTTAATAATTTTATTATTATTATTATTGTGGTGGTTACTCGATAACCCCTCACATATTTTTATTTTAATTCAATTGTATTAACTATTTTATTTCCTATCATCTCCTTTTTATTAATGTTCTCAATTTAAATATTATTTCGATTTCGTTTCTTTTGATTACTTCTCCTGTAAATATTTCTTCCTTTCGTAGCTTATCGAATGTTCTAAAACGGTAAAATCTTGTTTGAATTCATTCCTTCCGGTTTAAAAAGCTTCTACAAATTTCTCGATCGTTCGATGGGTGGTTACTTCCGTTTAATCTGGCCCTCCCTTTGGCCTATCAAATTAAAATACACAGGTGACGTGATTTAAGCAGTTAAGTTCCTGGCCACCTTCTTTGGCTTTCCTTCTTTAAGTGTATTATCATTTTTCCTTATTAAATTCATATTTCCCTATTCATTCACACGTAGCTTGGCCTCTTTTTCCTCGCTTTCCCCATTCTAACGTTGCCAACTTGGCGTATTCCGGGTTTGCGGTAACCCTTTATCTTTCCTCTCCCCTCTCTGTGTGCCGCCAGTTCAGTTGAGTGGATGCTGTACTGCGAGATGGAAGGTAAACTTCCGAATGGTTGTTTTGCTGCGAAAAGCAAAGTACCTCTACCGCAACGACCTAATCTTTTTGGCCATATTTTTTGCCGGCCGTTCAAATGTTCTCATAGCTTGTTGAGAATCTATTAATTTCATATATGCTTTGTCGCAGTTCTTTTTTAAAAAAAGGCACTCTTCGATGTTATTCAAAATTTTCCAGTTAATCCCATGTTGTTGTTCTCAATGAAGTCATGTTTTTTCTCGGAAGGTAATGAAAATAGTATTCTTCTTGCATAAAATATTATAACTTTTTTTTTCGATTCATGGAAGATCGTTCATAGGCAAAGTATGATTATCTTCGCATAAATGGGATCCCCACAAGAAAATACAAAAAATCTCTTTACGATTCAAGTTTTCTTCTTTTATTGAGTTGATACAGTTGATGTTCTTAAAAATTTATTCTTCAGATCTCTAGAAAAATGATTGATCGGTATTTGTCAAAATGAATATATATAAGGAAAAATTGTGTGAAAAAGAATATCTACACCTGTGTATTATCCTTGAGAAGAATTTATATGAAATGAATAATGATCTGTTTACATATAATGTGCATTCACGAAAATTATGTTAAAAAAATATAATGTCATGACGTTACTTCACAAATAATTATAAATAAAATTTTTATTCTTCAATTTTTCTTCAATTATGTGTTCCAAGTTAATTTCTTCTTCGTCTTGAGTATTTCTTCATTTGTCAAGAATTCCAGGTAATATTTTTCTTATTTATTTATTTTCTTCACAATTTACTTTTGAGTTGATATTATCATAGTAAAAGATTCTTTACGAAGAACTATAAAGTTAAGCTTTTGTCTTGTCCTTTTATTGTGGGTGTTTTGCTGGCATTCATCCAATGCAATGTCTTTTAACCCACTAATATGATCACGTGGCCTATTTTAGATGAAACGAAAACAAGCGTTCTCATCTCTTCTCCCAAACATAACAGTAAATCTCCTTTGGTGCCGTGTTTCCTTGTGAACCAATATTTTTCTTCTGGCACTATGTATCTCTTTGAATTGAAACTTCAAAAGAGAAATGAAGCATTACAATATCCTTCTGTTTCTTCTAAAAATGCATCACATGATCAAACAGCTGTTGATAATGCATCTTCTACTCCTGTGAGACAACACTCTCCTACTCAAGTTTCTAATCATGATGCTGCTTGTAACACATCTCCTCAAATTCTTTCTTCTTCCAAGTGCCAACAAACATCTTCATATTCGTGTAAATCGGTACATTCACAGGCTCCTCCTGATAGCACTCACAATGATGTTAGAAACAAGTCTACTCAATATAAAAATTATGATCTTCGCCCTCGCACTCATAAAATGTATAAAAAATGAACTAATCTTCTTTTCTTTTTCCAGGATGACTCTTGATTTGTAACATATTTAGTCAATACTAGTTCGACTGATATTCGAGTATGAAGAATGACTGTATAATTTTTGTTTTCTTCCTCCAAGCTGCAGGCAGCTGGTATATTTTTTTTCTCTTCTTTATTTAAGTCATCTTCTCCTTGATGCAATACGATTGTCATTCTCCAAACGTATGTAATGTTTTAATATTTTTAATATTCACTGTATTCATTTCTAAACCATAATTATTGTAATAAGTATATATACTCTCAAATATGCCATATACTTCTAGCCTTACAAAGTCTTTAATTTCAATAGTTGGAGCTAAATTGAGAAAGAATTTGTCCTTTTATATACTTGTTGAAAATATTGTGTCATTATTTAAAATTATTTTTGACAAATGTTTATTTTACTAAGAAAAGTGAATTGTAATTGATGTAAGGTAAACATGAGTACTCATGAAATCATTTTCCCTATTGTGACTTATATAATAATTTCTCTTTACAATCATGCATGCTCTAACATTTAACCTCTTTTAACATAAAAAAATTGAAAATGAATGATAAACTTATGCATACTAATACTTATACTCTTACTGTTGACCTATAGAAAATGAATGACTCACAATAAGTATTTTTTTGTATGTTTCTAAATATTTGAAAGTTCATAAAGATGTAAACAAAAAAAAAAGGGATTTTTGTTATACTATAATCATACTTTGGATCCAAAGATATTGGTTGAGTCATTATATATTTATATAAAACAAATACTTGATATATGACAAAAAAAAATGATCACTTGTTATTTAAAAGGTTTGAATATGCCAATTAAACATATTCAAAATATCTTATATAAATTTTTGACATAATAGATTTTTGTTTGTAAGTTAACATTATCAAAGTCATATGCTAGATTGATATATTCATATAAGTTCCTTTTATCAGAGTATAAATATCCTCTGTTTAATTTTTACTTTGAATGTAGTATTAAAAGTATTTATACAATTATTTTGAATTTATGTTGAAGTTGTTCAAGAATATTCTTTTATGAATGTATAAACATTCTCTCTGTGAAACTTGTTATTCTCATTGGAAAATAACATTGTCCTTTTTCTACGAATTTACATATGCCTTTTTAGAATTTGTTATATTTCTTCTTTGAAACTGTTGTTATTGAATGATACTAAAATTATTCAGTTAAGATCAGTTAAAAGCTTAAAAAGGTACTATATGTTGATATATGTACATTTTTTATGAGAGCCTAAATACTCTCTTGACCATTTGTATGTATTTTTCTTTTTCAAATTTTCAACTTACAAATTCATTCAATTTATCATGTGTCATTTGAAACCATCCACTTGTATATACAGTTATAGTATGGTTCATGTTGATGTCAACTGAAAAATATATACATACATGTTGTTGTTTTATACTCAAATATTTTTACATATGCTAAAGTATTTAATTATCATATTGCAAGTGCACAGCTTAACAAGAGACTGCTAATAGTTAAAGACTGTTATTTCTGCAAATATATATATAGACTTTAACAATTTTTGATACATGATAGCTACCTGTGGAAAAAACTTACCTTTTGTATACCTTCTATTTTTTGCTATCGTTTGTATGAACATAAGCACTACTACTATGATAGTAATTATTATTATTATTTAATATCATGTAAAGCAATTATTTGTATTCATATAACTATTTCTAGTGCATTTATTTTGTATGATTATTTTATATCTTTGTACATGTTTTAGAAAATATTGTTTCGATGAAGAAATTATTGAATTTTTGTCATCTCTCCAATATTTTCTTTTGGGGAGGCCCGGGTAGATATGTGGTGGTTACTCGATAACCCCTCACATATTTATATTTTAATTCAATTGTATTAACTATTTTATTTCCTATCATCTCCTTTTCATTAATGGTCTCAATTTAAATATTATTTCGATTTCGTTTCTTTTGATATCTTCTCCTGTAAATATTTCTTCCTTCCGTAGCTTATCGAATGTTCTAAAACGGTAAAATCTTGTTTGAATTCATTCCTTCCGGTTTAAAAAGCTTCTACAAATTTCTCGATCGTTCGATGGGTGGTTACTTCCGTTTAATCTGGCCTATCAAATTAAAATACACAGGTGACGTGATTTAAGCAGTTAAGTGCCTGGCCACCTTCTTTGGCTTTCCTTCTTTAAGTGTATTATCATTTTTCCTTATTAAATTCATATTTCCCTATTCATTCACACGTAGCTTGGCCTCTTTTTCCTCGCTTTTCCCATTCTAACGTTGCCAACTTGGCGTATTCCGGGTTTGCGGTAACCCTTTATCTTTCCTCTCCCCTCTCTGTGTGCCGCCAGTTCAGTTGAGTGGATGCTGTACTGCGAGATGGAAGGTAAACTTCCGAATGGTTGTTTTGCTGCGAAAAGCAAAGTACCTCTACCGCAACGACCTAATCTTTTTGGCCATATTTTTTGCCGGCCGTTCAAATGTTCTCATAGCTTGTTGAGAATCTATTAATTTCATATATGCTTTGTCGCAGTTCTTTTTTAAAAAAAGGCACTCTTCGATGTTATTCAAAATTTTCCAGTTAATCCCATGTTGTTGTTCTCAATGAAGTCATGTTTTTTCTCGGAAGGTAATGAAAATAGTATTCTTCTTGCATAAAATATTATAACTTTTTTTTTTCGATTCATGGAAGATCGTTCATAGGCAAAGTATGATTATCTTCGCATAAATGGGATCCCCACAAGAAAATACAAAAAATCTCTTTACGATTCAAGTTTTCTTCTTTTATTGAGTTGATACAGTTGATGTTCTTAAAAATTTATTCTTCAGATCTCTAGAAAAATGATTGATCGGTATTTGTCAAAATGAATATATATAAGGAGAAATTGTGTGAAAAAGAATATCTACACCTGTGTATTATCCTTGAGAAGAATTTGTATGATATGAATAATGATCTATTTACATATAATGTGCATTCACGAAAATTATGTTTAAAAAAATATAATGTCATGACGTTACTTCACAAATAATTATAAATAAAATTTTTATTCTTCAATTTTTCTTCAATTATGTGTTCCAAGTTAATTTCTTCTTCGTCTTGAGTATTTCTTCATTTGTCAAGAATTCCAGGTAATACTTTTCTTATTTATTTATTTTCTTCACAATTTACTTTTGAGTTGATATTATCATAGTAAAAGATTCTTTACGAAGAACTATAAAGTTAAGCTTTTGTCTTGTCCTTTTATTGTGGGTGTTTTGCTGGCATTCATCCAATGCAATGTCTATTTACCCACTAATATGATCACGTGGCCTATTTTAGATGAAACGAAAACAAGCGTTCTCATCTCTTCTCCCAAACATAACAATTATTATTATTATTATTATTATTACTGGATTAAAAATGTTCCTTGATGATTGCATATTAATTTTTTTTCACATTTTTAAAATTTGTAACTTTAGAATTTCAAAGGATGCACATTAAAAAAAAAATTCATGACAATTTACATAGAGGTTTGATTTTTTTTTACTTGGTCCTCGTATAATTCATTAATGGTGTTTTTGTGTATGTATTTGAAATTCAGGTTTATAATTATTTCTTAAAGTATTTAAATTCAGAGATTATTGGGAAAACTTTGAAGCAATTAATCCAAATTTAATATGTTTAAAAGTAATGGTCGACGTTATATTAGTCGCCCAATAGGCACCGGAAAGGATCTCCAGTACAAAAATTCGACAATGAAGCGTGGAAATTAATCTTTAACGAACTGAGTGATGTCTGTCATTATGGCGTCGTCCAATTTATATAGATTGATGGGAATATGAATGAAAATGTTTATAAAAATGTTTTAGAGGATTATATTCGTAAACAAATATTTGGCTGTTTCAAAAGGATTATATTGCATAAATTCACATCTAAAATGGTGACAAATGGTTTACAACTATGGAAATTAAAGTTTTATAGTGACCCAGTCAATAACTTGTCCTCAATCAAATTTACCCTTAGGACAGGCAAACAGTATTCAAGGGCAGTACTCCTTCAAGATGATAATAAGCAATAAAAAGAAAATTGCGTAGCTAAATTGATAGCTTTGAGCTTGAACCATATTCACCATAATTGTATATTATACACCTATTTCAAAGGATACTGACCCTCGAAATATTAAATTAAGGATATATTAAACTCACTTGTACAATAGGGTGGATCGATTGTCTATGGCGAAAAAAAATTACATTTCATCAAAAACTACCTATGTGGAAAAGATGTTCTATTGTATGGAGATAAAGAGAGAAATAATAAAAAAAATTAATTTTAAAATTTAATGCTGCCACAAAAGGGTTGAATTTTCGAAAAAATTGAAAAAAAGACCGAATTTTGGTTAGGTAATTTTTGTCAAAAATTAATTATTTTAATAATTTTTAAAATAAAACAATGTGGAAAAGATGTTATATCGTATGGAGGTTAAGTAAAAAAAAATAATAAATAATAAATTCGAAATTTAATACGGACACAAAAAAGTTGAAAACTCGATGAAATTTGGAAAAAATGGAAAAAAGATATAATTTTGGTTAGATTTTTTTACGCAAAATAATCATTTTGATATCAATCAAAATCTACCTTTGCTTAAGAAATATTATATTGCATGGAGATTAAGTGAAAAAAAAAACTAGTTTCGAAATTTAATATTACGGCAAGTGGTTTAAATTTTCGAAAAACAGGCAATTCCAGTTTTTTTTATTGAAGGATTGTCTGCTTGTGTATTGTGTAGCTTAGTGTACATTGAATATTACTGTACTATAGCGTTGTTCAATATATATATATATATATATATATATATATATATATATATATATATATATATATATATATGAGAATTATCCCCTATTTGGGTTTGGCTTTGATATGCCAGTAAATATGCTCCCTATTGCAAAAATTTTATGAAATTTATATATTGGTATTTTAAAAATAACCAAAGCAATGAATCGGTCTACATCTATTTATATTCTGCCAGTGCGAAGGATTTGCTAATAAGTTAGAAGTGACCTGTAAATGAGATTCAATCTCAATAATTTACCACTGCAGCATTTTAAGAAAAATTAACTTGTATCACGACAAATATTGCGCTCTTTTTAATTCTTATAAAACAAAATAAGATATTGAAAGCTATTACTGTCTTCTGGACCATTCCGAAAACACTGCCTATTTTTTTTCAGTTCAATATATTTGAATATAAATATGAAAATTCTATGTAAACTAAACAGACTTAGTGCAAGCAAACTCACTTTTCTGCGTCATCAGCTATAACTGAAAACCTGTAATGACGAATATTGGCATCAGCCAGAATATTGGACGGTTTGGACAATTCGGACCAAGCAGGTGCTGCCATTGTGTCAGGTGCACTTTAAGATGTGAGCATTATCGAACAAAACTGTGAATCGATAATGCTATTGACAGAAAAAATTCGACATGACAAACCAAACCAAAGACCACTCTATCGTTATAGTCATTATCTTTAGTCATTTGTAAAAGATTATGATCGTGACCATTTTCTTTCAACTTTAATGGGTGTAAAGACAAGACTACATAACTAGAATACAACAGCCAACAGAAGAAAAATCATAATAGAAGCAGACTTGAGCTTGAAAATAGAACTTCGTTCCGAATACTTCAGACACATATGTGTAAATTCTGGGAGAGTTACAAACAATTTGAAAACACGACGTACACGACGTATTTTTTTTTCTCATATATTAACAATAATATACATGTAATAAATTTGGTTGCAATCGGTTGTGACAGAATACCTATTAACATAGATGTTAAAGGATGTGTTATTCGAAATATGGAACTGATCTTCAAGCTTCCACTACAATGGCAGCCACCAATGAGGTTCCACTCCAATGAGGTTCCACTAGGTCATCTTTTCACAGTGTGGATGGAACCACTCTGTGGACACAAATGTTTCACAAGTGAAATAAAAAAAAATTCGCTGCATGTGAACAACTTTTTGTACTTTCATTTATGTCAGTAGATGAATTCTAAAAGCTCGCGAGTGAAATCAAACGGTCTGCTGTAATCCTAATCTTTACATTAAATAATATCTATATTTTCTATTTATCAGCTTTTGACCTTTTGCGATGGATTACATAAATTTAATTAAGTAGGAAAATGTGTCGAACCTCCTCTAGCTGAGGGATTTAGTAACGACATGATTTCAGAAGCCATTGTAAGTCCAGCAATCATTCCAGTGGCAATAACATCTACTATCAATAATATCTATTCATGGAACGCTCATTCTGCAAAACAAATTACCAAAATAGTCACGGAAGCATTTTCTGTTGTGTGTGGACCATATATAAGAGACGGTTTTATAAAAATCGAATTGAATTACAAAATCTCATGCCAATTTTCAATACGAAATGTCATTATCGCCAATTGTAAGTTGACGATTTTTCTTAATTTAATAATAAAGAAGCTGTTAAATAAGAAACTAAAGTTTTAATATTGTAATCAAATATATATACCCTCAATGCAATGAATGTTGAAAATTCTAAAATTCATATTTTATTTGACAAAAAGAAACATTGATTTTTTTTCACCGTAAAAACGTTCAAATACGTAAATTTGAGCTACATTGCGGCAGATTTAAATTTTGAATTTAATTTTTTTAATTATTTTTCTCATACTCAGCATACAATATAGCATCTTTTACGCATAGGTAGGTTTTGGATAATTTTTCTAACTATTATTTTGGATCAAAAATCATTAAGCTAAAATTAGGTCTTTTTTCACTTTTTTTCGAAATTCAACCTCTTTGTGGCAGTAGTAAAATTTAAAATTAATTTTTTAAATTATTTTTCCCTTAATCTCCATCCAAGAGAACATCTTTTCTGCATAGGTAGATTTTGACACTGTGAAAAAAAGTTTTCGATCCGCCCTATTGTACAACCTTTTATATTTAACTAATGAACTTCGAAATCTAATCGAATAAGACCTTATTAGAATATACATGTATACCAACACAGAAATACATTATATTATTCTGCATATTAAAATCATTTATCTAAATTTAGGTAGTATGTACATTAACCATTTCCCCCATTTATACCTAACCAATCAACCTCCAAATCTAATCAGGGTTGCGCCTTCTCAGAATAAACCGATGTACCACATTAGAAGCAAATTGGATAGTTCTAAAATTAATTCTGGGTCCCACGCACATGCTTTTTTTTTTCCTGACTTGGGAATTATTTTGCTAAGTTAGATATATCCAATTCGTATGATAACTATACCAGCCAGTTTGATTTGCGTTAAAATAATAGTTTATATAGGTACGCATTTTTAAATTCAGTTCCTCTATCTGCACTTTTTGCTGTTGAGCTATATACATGGCAGAGCACATTTCATTGCCAATAAAATGATCTGAGTGGAATATGCTCACCGGATGTTAGCTCATGTTGTTTCAAAGATTAAAATTAACTCTGTAGGCCGATGATCTGGGTTCGACACCCGACTTCAGCTTTTTTTTCGCTCAGCTGAAAATATTAAATTCGTATAATCGGTTAGATATATTGTAAATCATTTTAATGTTATCTACAAAATTTATGTTGACAAGTTTTCGATAAAGCAAACTCTTAAAGCAAAAAAAAAAAAAAAAAAAAAAAAAAAAAAAAAAAGGCTGCAGAAAAAAAAAAAACATATGTCCGTTAATCCTACACAAACGAAAGATATTAATCATTGGCTTAAGAAAAATCCTGGCAACGCTAAGCAATTATGTGTACTGGGTGACATTATTAAACACATAGATATCTCTATAAAACAACGTTAGAATTTTAAGTATAACGTGTGGTACACTTAATGACATAATCGTCACAGCGTTTAAATATGTAATATAAATTTGCATTTAAATTTTTTATAATCATTTACAAAATAATAAATCTTCTTTTATTTTTTTTAACTATTAACAAAATATTTTTTATTTAAAGGAAGTAAGAACTCGTCGAAAGTGATCAGACAAATTGGTTAAACTCGATTTATCTATAGTATTCATTTAACTCTCTCATCCATACGGGCCGCATATGAGGGCAGATGAGTATTACACTATAAAGTAATAATAATAGTAATAATAAATAAGTAAATAGATAAATAAATATAATTAGCATTTTTCATGGAGATGGATTTGTGTACAGATATTAGCTCGCATCCAGTACAACAGTAAAAGTACTTTATAATGGGTTCTTATTTATAACACACAAAAAATATTTTTTGTGAATAATTAAAAATAATGAAAAATAATTTGTGCATGTGAGGGTTAACTGTATTTGGTTATTTAATACTAAACATCGAAATGAGTCTGTGCCTAAAAGCCACAATCAATCGAAGGCAATAAGAATTAAAAAAAATATATAAATAAATAAAATAAAATAAAATACAAAGATTTTAATTTTCAAGAATGTTTAAAATTTAGCTACGCTTAAAAAGTAACAATACTCATTATTATACTCATTATTATATATATATATATATATATATATATATAGATATTATTAACTGTACTGAATATGCACTTTTGAAAGATAATAAGCTTCTACAGTTAGAATACTATGCATTTTCTTTCAAAAAACAATACAACTGCAAAAACGTCAAATCAATACTTTTACATTTTCATTTAAGAACTGGCTTATTAGTCAATAAATTCTATCATCTATTTCCGAAATAAGCTTCGTTAAAGCTAGAAAAGTTATTGCTGGATTATAGTTGTGGGCTATTCAATATACTTAATTTGCAAAACAAACAAAAGTTTTAAAGAAACTATTGTTAAAGGTTGACATTTATTATCGTTGTAAGGGAACACTTTCAAATTTAAATTATAGCAAATATATTTAATTTATGCAAACGGCCGTCAAGAACGTTTTTAAATTTCGATTTCTTTTTAAGTATGTTTTAGATAAATTGTAAAGGAGTAACAAATTTAATTAATAAACTAATATTACAGAATTTTATAGAATAGTATTAAATTATTGTTACAGCTGATAAAAGACAATGAATTTGCATGCTTTATTATTTACAGAGGAAACTAATCGGATATGGCAATCTTAAAACTTTCTTCTATCTCATATATGTGAATACTTGAAAATTCGCTATCACTGTGCCGAAATCAAATAAAAATTCATTTAGCATGAGGATTTAAAATTGCATCTTTATTCTGGTTGTACACATGCCACGTGCAGCCGTTTTTTTTTTTTTTTTTTTTTTTTTTTTTTTTTTTTTTTTCTTTTAAGAACAGTGATTCTATTTTTAAGAGCAGTGATAAGTACAAGAATATGTTTAATGTCCAATTTCTAATGCAATTTTGTTTGTATGTATTTTCTATCAATGTGCTATTGATGATAAGTGAGTTAGCATCATAGTTTTTTTCATAAGGAAATCAAATTGTGTTTCAATTCAAATAAAGTGCGCCATGCACTTCTTTTCTTGTTTAATCAGCATAAAAAGCAAGGGAAAGATGATCTATATTTGTTCAAATTCACAGCTACAATAACCGAATGAAAAATCAAGGATTGATCCCAGGAGACTATCAAGCTGCACAGAAATATCGTGTTGTTGTGAAAAAAGGACAATGCAGTCCATACGGTGGGCCCAAAAGTGCTTCGAGTACAATGAGATTGTAAAACATATGAAACAATTGATGCCATCCATTTAAGTAAATAAATGATGAACATGAATCATACATTTATTGAAAAGCGACCTGGATCCACTAGAATACAAAAAGGCATGATTTTGCTGCAAACGCGCTGAAAGAGCGAAAGCAGTCAGAAACATCATTTTTGTTTTTGGCTAGCAACTGTTTCCATACTAGCTATATTTACCAAAATTAGTCCCATCTGACAACCACTTGCCTTCATTGATATATAATGGACTATTCACGAAAAACATCAATAATTATATAGATATGAAATATGCATAATTTATTTATTTATATATTTAAAGTAAAAGTAAAAAGTCTTTCCGGCAGTGCCGGGAAGAAGAGGTAGCTTTCATATACTTATTTATTTATTTTAAATTAAGTTATATGAAGTTTAAAATAGTGGAACATGATTATGTAAGATTGAATACTAGTTTTTGTCAATGCTGAATATTAATAGGAATTTTTAGAAATTAGTCATCTTTTATTCAACCTGGTTTTATTTTAAGCGATTTATAGGGTCGCCAAATTCAACGATATCTATTTTCAAGCAGCATGATGGATAAAAAACCAATGAGCTTGATCGAAATCTTAATTCATGCGAACATGCGCACTGACTTCGAAATCGATTAATATATACGAGTGCTGTCAAATTGACTTTTAAAATTTTTTTTTACCCACATTAGAAATTCAAACTGCTATATCCCAGACTTTTTCAAGGTTAAGACAAAGCAAAAAATACTCCGGAATTCATTATTAAAATAAATAGTTTAGAAAGAACTTTTTTCAATTTCTAATTTTTTGTTTATGAATCATTATACATTTAAAAGATTTTTGACAAATTTAAATGGCCGACATTTTGAAACAAGATGGCGGATAAAGTTGGCCCGTGAACTCGTTCAAGACATTGGTATGTACCATGAACACACGAAGTTAGTTTATAAATATGCGTACTAACGCGTGACAATTTTCAGACAGTTTCAAAATGTCAGTCACACTGAAAATTGAAAATGTTAAAACACAGCTATTTTTCAAGATATAAATGAAACAAAAAACGCTCTGGAATCTTTGCATCAAGGTCAAAACACAAAAGAAAAATCTTTTTCAATTTCTTACTTTTTTGCACCTAAATTTAAAATTTAAATAAAAAAATAATATTCCGGCATTTTGGAACAAGACAGCGGTTGGAATTGCCCAATGAACTCGGTCCAGGCATCAGTATGTCCTATGTACGCACCAAGTTTAATCCAAATCGGTGTATAAATACGCGTGTTATCACGTGACGAAATCCAGATCATTTCAAAATGTGAGCAACACTAGAAATTAAAAGTACTATAACTCAGACATTTTTTAAGACACAGACGAAACAAAAAATGCTTTGAAATCTTTGTATCAAGGTCAAATTCATAAAAGAAAACCTTGATTTGACCTTGATACAAAGATTGCAGAGCATTTTTTGTTTCATCTATATCTTGAAAAATGGCTGAATTTTAGCACTTTCAATTTCCAGTGAGATTGACATTTTGAAACGGTCTGAAATTTGTCACGCGTTAATACGCATATTTATTAACTGATTTCGATATATCCGCTTGTATTCATGGTACATACCAATGTCTTGACCAAGTTCTTGTTTCAAAATGGCGGCCATTGAAATTTGTCAAAATTCTTTTAAATGTATAATGATGTATAAACAAAAAATTAGAAATTGAAAGAAGGTTTTTTCTAAACTATTTATCTGAATAATGAATTCCGGAGTATTTTTTGCTTTGTTTTTACCTTAAAAAACGCCTCGGATATAGCAGTTTGAATTTCTAATGTGGGTGACATTTTTTAAAAAGTCAATTTGCCCGCGACAGCACTCGTATATGTTAATCGATTTCGATGTGAGTGTGCATATTCACATGAATTAAGATTTCGATCAAGCTCATTGGGTTTTTTTTTTTATCAATCATGCTGCTTTAAAATGGATATCTTGGAAATTGGTGACACTATAAATCGCTTAAAATAAAACCAGGTTGAATAAAATATGACTAATTTCTAAAAATTCCTATTAATATTCAGTATTGACAAAAACTAGTATTCAATCTTACATAATCATGCTCCACTATTTTGAGATTCGTATATTTGATTTATATAACTGAATTTAAAATGAATAAATAAGTATATGAAAGCTACCTCTTCCTCCCGGCATTGCTGGAAGGACTTTTTGTAATGAAATCTACCTAAAAGTATATAGAAAGTGCCTTATCTGAATTTTTAATAAAGGGGTTACACTAAATATGTCGGCATTCACCTCCTGAAATATACGTAATCATTTCAATGCAGTAATAAAATATGCCGGAAGAAAAATATATTATTTATGGTCAATAAAGAACTTCTTTTTCAAATTTTAGCATATGTATATAATACTGCGCTATCTAAACCTATAAAAAAGTGTGATGGAACATGAAAATTATATTTTCGTACTTCTGTAGGTAAATTTAAATTAGAAATAATAAAGATGAGTTATTTTGTATCCAACATGGAGACTATTCTTATATTTATAGTTAGTGCGGAAATCTATTAAAGAAAGTTACAATTTAATTTAAAATTAATTTATAAAATCCTGTCTTTAATATCAGTCATTTCTCTATATTTTTAATGATGAATGAATAATTCAA
This sequence comes from Maratus speculifer, assembly GCA_964019185.1. Lineage (NCBI taxonomy): Eukaryota > Metazoa > Arthropoda > Arachnida > Araneae > Salticidae > Maratus > Maratus speculifer. Next base: position 421,816,647 of record OZ025290.1, on the reverse strand, counting down.
ATTTAATTTTTAATTCTCTTAACATGTCATTTCCCTTGTAGACATTGCTTCCGTCAATAATTTTTACAATGAATTTATAATTATCACTTACGCCAATCACTAATTTCAGAAGTTTCAGAATTGAACGAAATTTCATACAGTGACATCAAATGCTGATTAACTAATCTTTTTATACATTTATTTAAAATTTTTAAACTTAAATATTTTCAACAATACTATACTTTGAGTCGAAATTATTTAGTTCCAACGTAACGCGATGTTCAGCTATAATGGTCAATGTTCCGTTAATAGTCATTTATAAAATAATTTATTGGATAGAGGCTTTTTCATTTCTAATGTCTTGACTCAAATGTTCCATCATTTGTTTATGATTTTTTTAAGATAACGCATTTTTCTAAAGTTTTAATTTAAACAAAAATAATGCCTTTATTTGGAATAAGAATCACTTTCTTAGAATTTGTCTGTTTGACAAATATAGAACGTTTTTTGTCTTAATTCAAATGATTAAAATGGTTCTTACGATAGAGTTTATCTTATTATACTGATTCTAATATATTAATATATTAATATCTTAGATATTTAATACATTAAATTATTAAAATATTAGATATTTAATGGTATACTAAAAGGTTTCATAGGATCATACCAAATACAAATTAACAACATTCTAATTAATTCCAATTCTTTCTTTTAGTACATTTATTTAAAAAATGAATTCTTTGATTTAATAGTATTGTTTGAGAATTTAGAATTTAGAAGTTTGTCAAAATTAATCAGTCTCAACAAGTTGCCATGTTTATATTGTATATATACATATATATATATTGGATAAAGAGTTATGCATTTACACTGTCCTGAATTGTGTTGATATGTTGAAATGTTTTTCTGGATAATTTTATTTTTTTAATTGCACACAATTTTAAGGCTTAAAATCAAACAAAAAATGATTTATTTAAAAATTAAGTATCACTATCTTAGAATTTGTTTTATAAAAAATTATTACATTTTGTATCTTAATTGTAATTATAAAAATGGTACTTGTTTCTCAAATTATAATGATACACTATTTCCTGAATGTATCAGATTTTTAATGGGAAACTGAAAGAAACTTGGTGCATTGCAAGAAATACTAATTAACAGGATCTCAATTAGTTAAATAATTTTTATTTAAAAAGTTATTTAATAATTTTGAAACTTAATTCTATGCTGCAGGAAAATAATTTGATACAAATCGACATTATTTCAAACCGACGACGTACCGTGATATGCAACGTTAACGCTCATTATTTTGTTGATGGATTTTTATTAAAGCGTTTGTAGGATAAATGCTTTTTTCGATAACAGTGATTTGATTCTATTTTTTTTATTATTTAGATTTTTTTAAATATACTTTTAAAACTCTTAAATTCAAAATGGGAAATGTCGTTATTTCAACTAATTATTGTTCTTTTAGAAATTGTCTCTTTTACCAAAATGCTACAATAAATATCTTGTTTGCTATTATGAATATTACCTTTTTGATATTTTTATTTTATTTTCATTTTGCAGATTCAACTGTCAGTTACTTTACCAGACTTATAACGGGATATTAGAAGAAACTTTAGACGCACACGCCAAATACAAACAAGATGTTATTCCATTCAAGTTTTTTTTGTTTGTATATTTAATAAAAATTTAGAAATTTTATTATTTGCTATAGGAGTATGTTTTGATGTAAGTTGATATTTTTTAGTCCTAGTTTATGCCGAAATTATTGAAGTTTTTGATTATTATTTTACTTTTGTTACTATTGTATATGTTATCTTTTTTGTGTAACTTATTATTCAATTCAAATGTTTCATTATTTGTTTATCTTTATAAAAGTGACTTTTTTAATGAGACATATTTAAACATTTTCAATTCAAACTGTAAAATGTCTTTATTTAAAGTATTTATGAATCTAATACAATTCGCCAGGTTTTAAAAAAATATTAATATAAATTAATTCTTTCTTTCAGGAGAATATTTTCGGATTTATCGGCATTTATTAATCCTTGCGCATCACAATGATCTATGTTAATGTCCATTGTTTTGTGAATGGATTGTTATTAAAGAGTTTATAGGATAAAGGCTTTTTTATTAACGATGTTTTAAATCACGTTGTTATTATTTTTATTATTTAGATAAAAAAATATTTTTAAAGTTTTTAATTTAAACTGGGAAATGTTTTACTAATTGTTGATCTTTAAGAATTCTCTCTTCTACCAAAAAATTACATTTTTATCGTGTTTGTAATAATAAATACTATACTTCTAATCTTTATTATTACTATTATAATTCAATATAATATTATAATATTACTATTATAATTCAATATAATATTATTAATCTTTATTATTACTATTATTTTTTTTAACGCATTTTCAGTTGTACCAGATTTTTTGTCGGAATATTAGAAGAAACTTCAGAAATCGCGCCAAACAGAAAGTAACAAGGCGGCAATTTATATATATATATAATTCTTTTGTATATTGAAATTTTCTTATTTGCTACAAGACCATGTTTTGACATTAACTGGTATTATTTAGTCCAAGTGTATAGTAATGTTCAATGTTAATGTACTTTTCTTCTTCTTCTTCTTCTTATTATTATTATTATTTGTATATTTTTTAAATGTTACTGATTATTTAATTTATTTTTGTGTAACTGATTATTCGATTCATTTTTTTTAGATTATTTGTTTATTTTATAGTACCTTTATTTAATAAAACATATTTTAATGTTTTAAATTCAAACAGGAAAATGTCCTTATTTAAAGCATTTATGATTATTTCAGAATTTATATATTCACAAAAACATAGTAATTTAATTTCTTTCTTTACTGCAGGAGAATAATTTGATATAAATCGACATTTATTAGTCTCGACGGATCTCAATGTTATTTGTTTTGTTGATGGGTTCTTATTAAAATGTTTACGGGGTAAATACTTTTCTAATTCCATTGTTTCAATTCAATTGTTTTATTATTTGTAATTATTTAGTTTTTTAGTAAAACATATTTTTAAGTGTTCAATTAAAAATGAGAAATGAAGTTATTTTATGTAATTATTGCTCTCATAGAATTTATCTGTTTTGTAACATGTATAACAGTTTATACCTTGTTTGTAATTATGAATATTGTGGTTATGATATTTTTTTCATTGTACAAATTCAATTATTTGTTACTTTATCAGATTTTAAAGGATATATCAGAAAAAAAAAATTACCAGACAGTCGCACGAAATACATTTTTTCCCTTCAAAATTTAACACTATTTTTAAAAAGATTGTTACTGTTTTACTATGTTTCAAACAGAGAAATGTAAATTAAATTTTCAGTTTACTCTCTACGGAATACATTGCAGAATACGAAACTTATATATGATCGTATTTACTTGCATATTTTGCACTAAATCTGTGTCAGTCTTTGGCCTTAAGAGTCCCCTTAATTCTTGTCGTTCGATGTTAACTTTTTGGTGATTACACATTGTGATAGAAAGGAAATGGTTAATTTTAAGTTAAACATAATTGATATTTCAATTTATTTTTATTTTTATTTTTTTAACACTTGTGTTCTCGACATGATAGACAGCTTATAAGTCATCGTCGATATACAAGGAAATTTTACAACACGAAGAAAATACAGCCGAGAGCTTTACACAAAGTGCGTGTGCAATGGAGCTTGCAATAATCGGACAATAACCTCTTAACCCTTTCTTGCGCAGTGTTGCTGGGCCTGCAACACCTAATTTTAATTCCAAACTTGCAAACGGCACCAGTAACATTTTAATATAATTTTCCTTTTACAATGAAAGATTAAATTAAGGAATTCATAATATCTAGACAAGTCCTTAATAAATTCCGGTGTCAATCGACAATTTCTCATTTTACTAATAGATTTTGCTTGCGCCGGAAAGGGTTAAGCTCTCAAGCGATTAGCGGCGTGGATCAACTATCAGTAGTTCGTAATAAACCATTTCACGTAGATGTCAGATGTGAAGTAATATTGCCTTAAAACAGTTCATTATAAAAAATGTTTCTCGTCAGCAGTACCTCTTTTTAAAATATTTTCTAGAATTGGGGTTTCGAAATGATCGTAAATTTGAAATTTGATTTAAAAATCGAATTACATTAGTTACAAATTCAAACGAAAATTCTATTGTAAAGTAACAGTCATGGCGTAGTATTACTTACTTCAAAATCATCTGCAAAGTTAAAACAGGGGAAAAGAAAAAAATAAGAAACAAATTTATAAATCTGATCCTTTCGATAAACTATATATAAAAATCATTTTGAAAACCCAAAGCACCTTAATAATTGTTATAAGGGATAAAAATATGTTTTAAAAAGGAAAAAAAAACATTTTTTTTTTCGACAAATTTTCTACCTTTTGATGGCAACATTCTCTAATTTAAAAAAAATGACAAAATTTTTGTAAAATATTTTGTAAAATTGAAAAACTAGTGAACAAAAGCCACGCAGACACAAATATAATAAAATTAGCTGAAATATTAAAAGAATATATATATAAATATGAAATTCTTTATATTTTTTTTCAGTATTCTGTATAGTATCGCTTACCAAATTTTCGGAAGTTCTACAGAGGCTGGATCATTGCAGATAAAATATCTTTGCGTAACATGTCTGTTGATTCTCTTATAAATGGTGACAAATTATGAATATTTATATAATTGATGGATAAACAATGATTAAAATAATAATTTAATAATTTAAAGAATGAATTGAAAGATGTCGGAATGTGATTAAATATGGAAAATTTCTTTCATAACGTGCTTAGTACTACGAAAAGTTTAAACCTTCATCAAAAGATTTAGACACATTGTAAAAACAAAACATTATTACTACGCCACATTTAGTTTTATGAAATGTCAAATGAAGTTTAAAAATACACTTCTTTTTAGACCTGTACTGAAATTAAGTTCATCATGAACAGATGGAAAAACAGCTATATATATTATTCATCAAAACATAACATATAATATTCAACATAACATATAATATTAATAAATAACATATAATATTCCCACACTCTGGTACAATATCCCGCGGTGCAATACACGCGGACTGTTTTTGTTTTGTTTTTTATGTTTTCTATTTCTAATCAATTATCTTCTTTTATATTCCTTTGAAAATGAATGCGATTACATCCGAAAGATCTCAGATAAAATAAATAAATAATATCTATATTTTTGCAACACCTTTTAAGTATTTATTTGTATATCTTGATTAAAGTTTCTTTTTTTTTCTTTTTTTTTCAAATATATAGATCAGTTAAGCTATTAGGTGGAACTGTTTAACTTGTTGCACGCAGTACTACAGCCCAAGTTCGGAGACATGTACTCCCAACTCACCTTACGACATAATGTTATGCATCTTATTATAGCTAATATTGTCTACTTTCTTGAATTTCTTGATTCATCCCCCTCCCCCAAAAAATCAAATCAAATCAAATCAAATGAAATAAACCTTTATTTTGGGGTACTGAATTTTGGGAGGGGATATCGGTGGATGTTAAATATTTGGAATTAGCGAGTGAACGGAATTGGGAATTAAGAAAAACATGAAGATTTTTTTGTAGAACTACCATGAATTTTCCTAGGTAGAGATCCTATGCAGTCTCCACAGTCTGGAATAAATAGTAATATTTCATAATTATTAGCTTTATATTCCTTTGTATTTTTAAAACATACGCATTTACATTTTTCTAGTATATGCAGCTATTCCCTACATTTTTATGAAATATTATTAATATATTAGTAAAGATTTTTCTTACTCTTACTATTACTAATGTTATATCGATCACAAGGAACCTTCTGAACACTATAGGAGCAGATTCACGGTGGACAGCCACTTGGCGACTAAATATGTTGACTTGAGACTAATTTTCGAAGTCTATGTTGCCAAGCTTTGGCAATTTTTGCGTTATTTCTCGCAATCATTTGACGAAATTTGCAAAAAATTTCCATAAACTTCTGACGAGAATCCCACGATGTTTGCGATCCTCTGGCAAAAATTGTGTGTTTTTAAATGATCTTCAAACCAAAATCGTATTTTCCGCAATTATTTGACAAAAATTGCGTTTTTCAGTGATTTTTTGGCAAATGTCGCGGTTTTTTTTTATATCCTTTTGATAAAATTAGCTTTTCATCTCCATCATTTCAATGAAATTTGCGATGTTTAAGTTGTTTCTTAGGAGCCACTGGCTGCTTAAAATTTGTGGTTAGTTGTTTTAATACTGAGCACGAGTGTAATTCACATCTAATCGTTTATTGGTTCAATTGAAATATGATAACAATGCCATTTTTTTTCTTTTCGTATATTCCGCACACTGTTATTTAATAGAATGTCTTATTCAATTTTTCCTTATTTTATTACATTATTTTATTAATTCTCTTGTAATGATTATTTTAATTATTATAAATCTATATTTTTTTACTATTCAATAAATCACAATTTTCTAAATAAATGTTCTTTGAATAACTTTCCTTTACAAAAGCCTTATAATTGAATTAAATTCGAAATAAATTTAGAAAGGAGTTTATCGTATTCTCAGAAATTAAATACATGCTGCTAAAAATAGCTCTTTATCTTCGAAAAATCAAATAGCTTTGCACAAAAACGTTTTAACGCTCGCATAATAATGGAAATAAGAAATTATTCTCTATATAGTTTATGGAGTTTCAAATTAATTATATCGAGATAAAGCTATATTTTCTCGAGATTCAAACTCAATGCTATTCTATTTTCTTCTTGTTTTCTGAATTCTTGCATTATGTATGTCGTTAGACTTTGAAATAATTGCCTAAAATATATGATATAGAGTAATATAAGTTCAATTTTAAATTTAATATTTGTATATAATAAATTAAAATACTTAAATGAATTATTTAGACACAAAGACCACGAATGTCGTATTAACTAAATTCGGGTTGATGAGAATAATTTTGAAAGAACTAGTAACATTGTATTAATAATGCACTAGATGAGTTCCCCGTGTTATGCGAATGTGATTGCAATTCTGGAAAAAGCTTTGTCTACGTTGCATAACGGATTTTCACCAAGAAGTTGCAACTACCATTTTTTAATTGGTCTGATATTTCATTAGAGCAAGTAGAAATAAATATCTAAAAAGCTTTTAGAACACTTTTAGCCCATTTTCATTGCTTAAAATATTATTTTTTATGAAATCTTCTTGGTGATTATTTATAGCTTGTAAGTAATTACCATGCCTGCATAAAAGTCACTACCCCTGCAGTATCCAAAAAATTTTAACTGTTTTTGATTCTGTAGTACCGAAATGGGTGTTCGATTGTCATAAAATAAAGCTCATATTTGATCTGAGTCTGATTTTGATATTATTAGATAGCTCATATTAGAGCATTATAACAGTTATTTATATTATAGCAATATTATATAATATTTATTATATAATTTATATATTATATATTATAAATATAATATTATATATATATATATATTATAAATATATATATTTATTTATCTTATTTTATATATGTGTATACATACATATATATATACACATGTTTTGAATCTACTATCAAGAGACTTCATCAGTGCAAAACGCAGCAAGCTATGCTCAGTTTTGCTTTTAGCTCGCTGAGTTTTGCACTGTTGAATAATCTCGATAGTAGATTCGAAACAGCTGTTTACTACCTTCTCATACTTTATTTGTGCATTTATAATCGTTGGTTTTCTTTCATTAAATATAATGTCAAATTTAATCTTTTTTAGACTCTTTCATATCACAGGTGTCACATTTTCGGAATTTTTGTCGATCCTGTATAACATTTGGAGTAGTGACATGGAAATAATATATGACATGTGGTGAAAAAGGGGCACACACTATTAATTTTGATCCCATTACTTTTGAAGTCAGTTCTGCAGTTCCAAATATTATCTTGAGAAAATAAAGAAAGAGAGAAAGAATGAAAGAAACTTTATTTCTTTATAATATTTGTATGAATGTACTCATCTGTTTGTATTAAGCTTAATGAAAAAAAAATGATATTCAGTCTGAAAAATAACTGTATAAATTTATACATTAAAACAGGAATGCTGTTTATAAAAAAAAACCAATTTACTTAAACGTGAAAAAGTCGTGTATAATGCCAAATACATGACCAGGTATGTCACTTTCAAAATACGCATTTCCCTATGTACCACATTAAACGGCATAAGGTATGTGTCAACATTTGGGGCACATTTTTGAAAAATATGATTTTTTTAATCGAACAAGCGGGGGTTAAAACTGTAAATTACCTACAAAATTTTAATACATTTGTAATACTCTTTTCAAATTTAGGCAATATTTAGTCAAATTTTAATTAAAATTTGCGTTTATGTAAAACATTCTGTAGCGAAATCCATTCATGTATTTCACATTTGTTTAACAATATATTGGCAAACCAGTTTCTTGTGTCATGATAAAAAAAATAATAATTATGGCAAAAGATTTGCAATGCCTCATACATTTATTAACTTATGCCAAATTTTGGCTAAAAAGCATTCTTTCTTTTTTTAAGTGTGTTTTAATCCAATTACTCTTAAAATAATGTACAGGAATTTATAAAATATATTTTAGCTCATAACATGCAGATAGTTGAGCAAAAGAAATATTTTTTTTTCTCATAATTCTTTAAAATATACAAACTAACCAAAAAAGTTATTATTTTTAATACCTCCAGTGAATATTTTCTTTAACTTATTTATAAAATATACTCTGTAGGAGATATAAACCCACTAGAAAGTGCTTCAGAAAGTCTGGAAAATTCTGCAAATTTCATTGACAAATTCGGAAATTCATCTTATCATATGCGAGGTATATGAGATAATTTTTGTAATATGTATAATTTGTAAATTACATTAGCACACGACTTCGCGTAAATCTATATAAATTTCTAACATTTACGCACTTGCTTGAGTTTTTGAAGGGATAACAAATCACAAATTTCCATTAAACGAATAATTATACGATAATACAGGTAAATTTTGACAACAAAAGTGGAAATTTCATCTCAAAGGTTCATGTTTACAGATGTATACATATGCGTATGAAAAAGTGTTTAATTCACAGATTTATTTTACAGTGCAGAAGAGAAATTTCCAGTAGTATATACGAAATATCCTAATCCTTTACTTATCTAAATATATAAATATGAACTTGATGAATATTTTTGATATAATCATGCAAATATTTATCATGTATTTCAAAGGGGAAAACAATGTGTTAAAAATGTATAAATATAATAAACAAAGGTTTCATTATTTTTGATAATTATAAAAAGTTATATAATTTCAGCTTAATTCTTTAAAATATAAAATTTTCCAAAAACCTTCAGTGGATCTCCACTTTAACGCATGTATCAAAGATACTCTGTAGGAGATCTATAAAAAATATAGACTACTACAATAAAGTATTTATTAACATCTTACTTAAATACTATAAAATCTACATTATGCAGTGAGTACCACATGAGTACCACATGCAAATAATATGAGATATATTTGTTCAATATGCAGAATTTGTTAATTACATTAGCACACTGATCCGCCTAAATCCGCTTAAATATGTATTATTTACTCCCTTGCTTGAGTTTCCGAAGGAAAAACAAATTGCATAAATACAGGTCAATTTTACAGTTTAAAATGTATTTTAATGTTTACGTTTACAAATTTTCACACACATACACACACTCACACACACACACACACATATATATATAAGTAACTAATTTACAGATTTAGTTTATACAGTGTTATAGAGAAAATTTGAGTAATTTTTGAGTTGCATATACGAAATATTCTTATCCTTTTCTTATAAAATATCTTAAAAATTGATCGAATCCCCCCCCCCCCCCCGAAAAAAAATTAAGTATTTCAAAGAGAAAAATTAAGTAACAAAAAATAAATAAATAAATAAATAAAAATAAAAAAATAATAAAATTATTAAACAAGGGTTGTTTTATTTTTCATAGTCATAAAAAAGTAAATCATTACAGCTTAATTCTTTTAATTATAAAATGATTCCAAAAAGCATTATTATGTCTAAATCTTCAATGAATCTCCAAGTTAACTTATGTATCATAGATACTCTGAGAATGTACAGAGAAAATAAATCCACTATAAAGGTTTTCAGAAACTGTGGAAGTTGAGTTTTATAATGAATAACAAATTACTAACTTCTATTAAACCAATAAACAAACACAAATTCAGATAAATTTCTACGACAAATGTGTAAGGTTTACCTAGAAGATTCATGTTTAAAAATTTACACATTTTCGTATTTAAAAGTGTCTAATGCACAGGTTTATTTTTTACAGTGTAATATACATATTTAGAGTTGCATGTACATAATATTATTATTCAAATATTTTACATATATATAAATATGAGTTTTCAGAATAATTTTGATCAAATCTGCTTGGTATTTATCAGACATTATAAAGTAAAATTGAAGAAAAATAAGAATTAATAAACAAGATTTACTTGATATTTGATAATCGTTAAAAAAAATACACTTCAGCTTATCTATTTAAAATATAAATTTTTCTAAGATGCATTATTATTTTTAAAAGCTTCAATGGATCCCAACTTTAACTTATATATTAAAGATACTCTGTAGGAGAAAATCCACAAAAGGCTTTCAGAAACTGTGCTGAAATCTTCTGTACGCTTCGGTGACAAATTCGGAGATTGTTCTCACCACATAAAAAGTCTTTTGATATAAGCTGATAAACCAATGCGAGTAAAGTAACGCAAGTTGAAAAAAAAATCTTTACGGGAGAATTATTCTACGGTTAGCATTTACCCAACCGCGTAATGTTTCTTCTCCTCGAAATTATATTAAACGAATAATATATATATATTGAGCAATCAAAAGTAACTTCGCATATATGAGTTTATAACTTGGATTTTGGGTATTATTCAGTTATTTAAAAATATATTTATTACAACAAAGTTTGATAGCTTTGATACAAATTGAAAAAGAAAATAACACATTAGATCTCAGTAAAATAATATTAAAATACCATTTTAAACGTATAACTTTATTAATATATAAATTATTACGTAAAATTTTTATTGTATTTTATATGTTATATTATTTTATCATTATAATAGTACTTGTAAGGCGGATTAACGACGGGTATCTGTATGCCCTAGCATAATAAACGTTCGAAATATAAAAACTCACAATAAAATAAAAAAAATGTCAGGATGCGGACTTTATTTTATAATGATTAATGTACTAAAATGTACATGAAAGCAAAATAAAGCAAATCATAATTTCTTTTTTAAAACTTTTTTGTTCTAAAAATAAAACATCGACGTGTTTTTTGGTAAATACACTTTCCATGCTTTGATTACTGTAATTGATAATTAGGACATTCTAAAAAAGTGCGTAAATTTAAATTAAAAAACTATACTGGTAATAAACGATTTGTATATATGCTTAAAGTGTCGTGGAAATTATCAAAACACACATCTGGTGCTTCAGTTTTGAAAGACAAATTTCACAGTATACTTCAATAACTCCTTAAGTAGAATCATTGTTAGAAATAACATATTCAATAAATCAGAAATACACAGCTTAAAGTTTATTGTAAATGAGGAAAAATATAAATATTTAATATACAGAAACAAAGGATTTTTTATACATGAAACATAAGCTTATAGTTTCAGATATAAATCAAAAAGTTAACATTTTTTATGATTGTAGAACTCGTTTGCTTGAAGAACTAACACATATGTTTGTTGTTGTCCCCATTTGTTTTTGTGAGCACAAAATAGATTAATGATTCTTTGAAGTTATATTTACTGCATGTGATAAATCTGTCACAATTCTGTTGAAGTCCTGAAAACGTATAAACAGTATATTCAGTAACCAGTAAAATATAAGTAAATACAGTGAAAATAAGATTTGAATAAAGTACAGAAATTTTGGCACCAGTACTTTTTCAGTATTTTGTCAGATTTTTTTTTCCAGAAGCTTCAGTCACATGTTTTGAAAGATAAATCTATCCTAGGTGTGCTGGGAGGAGGAAGGAATGAAAATTGAGAAAATAATACAATCGGAAAGAAGTTGTTATCGGTTCATTTTGACATATTTATATAAATTGTATAGTTTTTAATAAAGGAATCGACTTGCAATTGATCATCCCGCTTCTTTTAATCATAAAATATCTCAGGAAAAATTTTGAATGACTCAGTCTCAGTGTTTTACAGATTAGTAACAATAACATATTAAAGACAATATCAAATTAAAGATAAATTTTTAAATAAATGATAAACGTATTTAAATATTCCCTATTTTTTATTAATTACATTTCAAAAACGCCAAGGAATCTAAATCTGCATATTATAAAGAAATAATATAGAGTAAAAAAAAAAAAAAAAAAAAAAAAAAAACCTTTGCTAATAAATCTAGCAGTCAGTAAAATAAAACAAATTTCTGTAATATTGATTTGTATTTTTATTACATTGAATGTGGAGAATATAAAGGTACTAAATTCACTAATGTTGCTTCATTATTCCAATAATATTTATATTTTTATTTCTAAAATTACCGTTGCCGTTTTTTAGTTTCATTGACAGAGTTTATTAACCGTAAGAATTTACACTGCAATGCATTATTTAGGAACAAATAAAGTCTTTACAATACATTTGAGAAATAGTGGGCTATTCGGTACACTTCAGTGACATTTTCAGAGATTGTTCCTGCCACAAAAAAGTATTTTTCCTTAAGATGTTAAATCGATGCGGGGAATGTTCAGAAAGCTGGAAAAAATACTTTACGGTTAAATTATTCTGTGCTAAGATTTATCCAACCACATAATGTTCTGCAATGACCTTCAAAATTCTTTCTATCACCAATTTTCCGAGATGTTCGAAACAACATAAAAATTTAAATCAATAATTAATATTTTTGTAATAAAAAATTGGTAAATTATACCGTAATACTTTATCGCATGGATTTGTTTATATATTTAAGTAACTTCTATTTAATTTTTTTTATTATTATTTGTTAATAAGATAATTTCTACTTGAAAATTTTTCTACCATTGCCTTAAATTACTGTAAAAAATAATTTTCTTTAAATTTTATTATATTTATTTAACTTAAAAAATTACATGTTATCTGCATGTTATAAAGGGATAATGTGGAGTAAAATAAACTTCTCTAATAATCATGGCAGTCAATAAAAAGAAACACATTCATTTTGAATCGATTTGTATTTTTATTAAAACAAACGTAGAAAAAACAACCATAATAAATTCACTAATATTGCTTCATTTCTTCAATAATACTTATAATTTTTTTTTTCTCAAGTTAACACCGCAGTATCTAGTTTCACTGACAGAGCGCATTAAATAAAAAAATGCAGTTTTTAAAAAACAAATAAAGCCATTACAATACGTTTGAGAAACGGTGGGATACTCTGTATGCTCCAGTGACAATTTCAGAGATTGCTCCTGCCGTAAAAATTATTTTGCTACAGGCTGTTAAACGTATACGCACTGTAAAACGTTTTATGGAGTATTTTAACTGCTAAAACCGGTGAACCAATGTAATGTTACACCAGTAATATATGTTTAAATTACACCACTGCATATTTGAAAAAAATTACTCCATGAAACTGGAGGCAGCATTTGCCACTATTTTTACACCAATCTTATGGCGTAACGTTACACAAATGTTTTACAGTGCGGGGAATGTTAAAAAAGCTGGAAAAAAATACTTTATGGATAAATTATTTTGTGCTAAGATTTATCCAACCGCATATCTACAATGAACTTTAAAATATTTTTTATCAGCAATTTTCTGAGATGTTCAAATCAACATGAACATTTGAATCAATAATTAATATTTTTGTAGCAAAAGTTTTATAAATTTTACCAAATTGCTTTACTTCTTGGATTTGTTTATATATTTAACTAACTTCTATTTCAAAATATTTTATAATTTGTTAATAAGATACTTTGTACTTGGAAATTTTAACACCATTGCCTAAATTTACTATTAACAATATTTGTCTTTAAAATATATTATATTTATACACCTTAAAAAATTAATCGTTATCAGGAAATTATTAAGAGATAATATGGAGCAAAAAAAAATTCTCTAATAAATGTAACAGTAAAATAAAACACATTTCTTTAGTATCGATTTGCATTTTTACTATATCAAATGTGGAAAAAGGTAAACATAAGAAAATCACCAATGTTGCTTCGTTATTTCAATAATATTAATATTTTTTTTCTAATATCAAAATCGCAGAATTTAGTTTAATTGACAAAGCGCATAAATAAAAATATATGCATTTATTACGAACGGCATTTTTTTTAAATTGGATGTGGAGAATATAAAGATAAAAAATTCCCAATGTAGCTTCATTACTTCAATAATATTTATACTTTATTCTAAAATTATCATTGAAGATTTTTAGTTTCATTGACAGATTGTATTATTTGTAATTATTTGCACTGCAATGCATTATTTAGAAAAAAAAGTCATTACAATAGATTTGAGTAATAGTGGGATGTTCTGTATGATTCCGTGATAATTTCATAGATTGTTCCTGCCACAAAAAAAAAGTATCTTCCCATAAGATGTTAAGCCTATGCGGGGATTGTTAGGGACGATGGAAAAAATAGTTTACGGATAAATTATTATGTGTTAAGATTTACCCAATCGCATACTGTACTGCAATGAACTTCAAAATTCTTTCTATTAGCAATTTTCTGAGATGTTCAAAATAACATAAAAATGTAAATCAAAAATTACTATTTTTGTTGTACAAATTTGGTAAATTGTACCAAAATGCTTTATTGCATCCATTTGTTTATAGATTTAACTAACTTCTATTTCAAAAAATTTTATTATTTGTTAATAAGATACTTTGTACTTGAAAATTTTAATATCATTGCCTGAAATTACTATTAAATATAATTTTCTTTAAAATTTATTATATTTATTACTTAAATTTATTATATTTATTACTTATTTATTATATTTAGCACTTAAAAATTTACGTGTTATCTGTATGCTATAAAGGGGTAATATGGAGTAAAATTAACTTCTTTAATAAATGTAACAGTTAATAAAATGAAACACATTTCTTTAGCATCGATTTGTATTTTTATTCCAACAAATGTGGAAAAAGATAAACATAATAAATTCACAAATGCTGCTCCATTATTTCCAAAATATTTATATATTTTTCTTCTCTATTAACATCACAGTATTTAGCTTCATTTACAGAGCGCATTAAGTAAAAATATATACATATAAACATACTACGAACAAATAAAGCCCTTGCAATGCGTTTGAGACATAGTGGGATATTCTATATGCTTCAGTGACATTTTCAGAGATTGTTCCTGCCACAAAAACGTTATTTGCCATAAGATCTTAAACCTAAGCGGGGAATGTTTAAGAAGCTGGAAAAAATACTTTACGGGTAAACTATTCTGTGCTAAGATTTATCCAACCGCATAATGTTCTGTAATGAACTTCAAAATTCTTTCTATCAGCAATTTTTTGAGATGTTCAAAACAATGTAAAAATTTTAATCGATAATTAATATTTTTGTAATAAAAATTTGGCAAGTTTTACCGAAATGCTTTATTGCTTGGATTTGTTTATATATTTAACTAACTGAAATTTCAAAAGGTCTTATTATCTGTTAATAAGCACTTTGCACTTGGAAATTTTAAAACCATTGGCATAAATTACTATTAAATAATTTTTCTTTAAAATTTATTATATTTAATTAACTGAAAAAACTACATGTTGTCAACATGTTATAAATTAATAATATGGAGTAAAAAATCTTCTCTAATAAATATAAACTAATAAATATAAAATATAACAGTGAATAAAATGAAACACATTTCTTTAGTATCGATTTGTATTTTTATTATATCAAGTATGTGTTTGAGAAATGGTGGGATATTTTGTATGTTTTAGTGACATTTTCAGAGATTGTTCCTGCCACAAAAAATTCTTTTGCCATAAGAGGTTAAACCTATACGGAGAATGTTAAGGAAGTAGAAAAAAACTACGGATAAATTATTCTGTGCTAAGATTTATCCAAGCACGTAATATACTGCATCGAAATTCGAAATTCATTCTATCAGCAATTTTCCGATATGTTCAAAACAACGTAAAAATTTTGAATCAATAATTAATATCTTTGTAATAAAAAATTGGCAGAATTTATCGAAGTGGTTTATTGCTTGGATTCGTTTATATATTTAACTAATTTGTATTTGAAAATTTTTTTGTTATTTGTTAATAAGATATTTTGTACTTGAAAATATTATTACCTTAAATTATTATTAAACATTTTTTTCTTTAAAATGTATTATATTTATTTAATTAAAACATTACATGTTATCTGTATGTTATAAAGGGCTAGTATTTAGCACAAAAAAACTTCTCTAATAAATATAACAGTCAATAAAATGAAACACATTTCGTTAGTATCGATTTGTATTTTTATTATATTTAATGTGGAAAGAAATAAACATAATAAATTCACTAATGTTGCTTCATTATTTCAGTAATATTTATATATATTTTTTTCTTAATTAACATTGCAGTATTTAGTTTCATTGATGAAGCGCATTAAGAAAAAAATGTATGCATTTTTTAAGAACAAATAAAGCCATTATAATGTGTTTGTGAAATTGTGGGATATTTTCTGTGCTTCCGTACTATCTCCAGAGATTGTTCCTGCCATAAAAAAATATTTTGCCATAAGCTGTTAAACGCTTACGGGGAATGTCAAAACAGCTGGAAAAATTACTTAACGGATAAATTATTATTTGATAAGATTTACAAAACCGTATAACGTTCTGCTACGAGTTTCAATGTTCTATCTAACAGAAGTTTTCTGAGACATTAAAAACAACGTAAAAATCGGAATAAATAATTTGTAACTTATAACAAAAATTTGATAAAACTTAGAGAAATACTTTAATGGTTTGATTTGTTTATACATTTAACTAACTACTATAAATAATTGGTAACGAGACGCTTTGTACTGGTAAATCTGAACACCCTTTCTGTATTACAAAAGACTAAAATTGTTATTAAATATATTTTTGTTATTATTTAATTATATTTAACTTAAATATATTTCACATTTTAGAAGTAGTTATGTCACCCAAATACTCAAATTTAAATTGGTGTTAAGAAAACTTTCATTACTAAACATTTTCTTATACATAATATAGTGAGTTATTTTAAATAAAATAAATTTATTGTTTTTCAATCTTTCATGTTTATAAACATTATATGCATAAAATCCTAATACGTTGCTCTCTGTACATGAACTATCATGATTTTTACGGTATACCTTTTTTTTTAACCTACTTATGTCTAAGGCCCGTCTATTGGGACGATTCAAATTTGAATAAATTTCTATTATTTTCTCGCTCTTTACGACATATAAACTGTATAAAATAATTATGTTTACATCGCTTTATATTTTAGCTATCGATGCAGCATAATGTAGACATCTGTTTCATTAAAGTAGCTCCTTTTTTTAATATTAGTAGATTTTTCAAGTTTCAAAATGACGAAATACAAAAAATAAGTTTATTTGTAATTTTTGTATCATTGTTTCAAAGAAAAACACTTTATCCATAAATTGTAAACTTTTATAAAATGCATTTTTCTTTAATATTGTGAAATAATGTGTTGGATTGAATTTTTTATACATTTTTGAAATGTAGAAAACATAGGATGCTAGGCACGAATTGGTACATATGCATGAAATCTCATCATGTATGCATGAAATATGTACTTTTATCAATGAATATTTTGAAAAAATGTTAGTCAGAATTAAAATCGCAAGCGAAACGAGTTCAAATTTATTATATTTAAAAACCTTGATTGATAATGATTAATAATAACCGGTGAATTTGATGAATTATCTTAAATTTGATATATTAACGGGTTTATTTGGATATTTTTTGGTTCTTGTTAACAATAACTGGATTCTATTATTAATGTTTAATCAAATTTACCGTAACATATGTGTTTATATATATATATATATATATATATATATATATATATATATATATATATATATATACTCACTTCCAAAAGTTAAGCACGGAGAGGATAATGCTAACTTCCCGAAGCCAATCAGAATTGAAGCGGATGAAAATCGCTGCAGAGGTAGATGTAAGTATGCAAATATGTTAGGTAACAGCCAATCGCGCTTTCATGTCAAGAAATATGCAAAAAGGGCAGTCTTATAAGAAGCCAGCTTTATGAAGGGTTGCAGAAGTTGACTGTAAGTGCTGTTAGAATGTGTTTAAAACTTTTGTACATTTTGTTTTGAAGACATACATGTTTCTCTGACTTAAAGAGACGAATGGAAGATTTTGAGTGCTGGCGTGCTGTGGGGCGCACCTGAAGCTGTACAATCGATTGCAGATTTTGTTCTTTTCTTCGGTGTTCATCATTCTGTAATTTCACGTTTATGGAAACAATTCCAAACCACACAGACAATTGTCCGAAGGTCCGTAATCGATCGCCCAGGGTTACAACCCGAGCGGAAGATCGACATATTGGTATTGTAGCCAAGCAGAATCGCATAGCGACCTCCACACGTGTGACATCTATGGTTACAGCGTCCATTGGTAAGATCTGGTATAATCTGCAGATATTGTACACCAAATATTACATATGAGTGGAGTGTACGCCCGAGTACATCGGGTTTGTGTTCCTTTATCCGTCCAATCAAGAGGAGTACGATTAAAGTGGTGCCGGGAACATGTCAATTGGACTGTGTCTGACTGAAGCAATGTCATGTTTACTGATGAGTCAAGATTTGCTCTGTAGCCATATGACAAGCGTATAAAGATATGGTGTGAACAAGGAACATGCAATCTGCCCCAAAAAATCACCGAAAATCACGTATTCCAAGGCGGAAGTATTATGGTGTGGGCAGGGATTTTATTAGGATACCGCACCGACCTGCACATCTTTAAACTGGGTTCTGTGACGTCTGTCCTGTATCGAGACGAAGACCTAGAATCCATTGTGAAATTGTACGCTGCAGCAGCTGGCCCTACTTTTGTTAATGGACGATAACGTACGTCCCCATAGAGCTGGCACCGTCGATGACTACCTGGAGAGTGAATGGATTGCGCGTATAGCGTGGCCAGCATATTCGCCCGACCTTAATACCTCTGAAAATCTTTGGGATGCTCTCGGCCGTGCTGTATGTTTACGTTTCCCACCTCCAGCCACTGAGCTGGAACTGAGCTGGCTTATTGAGCTAGAAACTACTCTACAAGAATAATAGCGATTGCTTAGTTCTGCGGTGGTTGACCACCGAATTGAAAGTTTGGTCACTAGGTGTACACTTTGTATACAGATGAGGGGTATCACATACCCTGTTAATATCTTTTTTTTCATTTTATGCTGTTTATTTTCACTTTACACATAATTCTGTTTAAGGCTCCAGTATGTCATTATCTGATAATTTATAAAAATTTAATATTGTTTTCATTTTTGAATATAATTATTGATTTTGTTTTATGCATAAATATATATGCTACTTTCCTGTCGGATATTGTGTCAATCAAACCAGTATTTGTTGATTTTTTGCGTTTTACATCTTCGTGCTTAAATTTGGAAGTGAGTATATATATATATATGTATATATATACATATATATTATAAAGAATTACTCGAATGAGTAATATACATGGTGGTCAGAAAAATGGTGCCGGCCCATTTAACCGATCGAGATTAGATTTTAGGTATATTTATTCAGAGATATGAGCACAATATTCTGTCAAAGGCAACAAACTGGCGCCCGCGGTTACGGTTATAGCCACAGAAACTCGAAAATTTCAAATAGCAACACCCATTTTTTCTTTCGCGAAATGCTCAGCGCATGCTAAAACTTTAAAGAGTGTTGGAACGGTGCGCGTATCGCAAAAACCGGACGCTTTATGCTCGCTCAAAAACATCTCTGCGAACAAACAAACAAACAAAAAACAAGATCACGACGCACGAAGAAAATTTGCATATGACAGAGGAAAAACACCATTTGCCGAACGCCGTTTGCCAGATAATCAGCCAGAAATTGTATAATATCTGGGATGGGAATGTAAGTTCTTCAGTCGGAGCTTGCACATGCCGACGAAATGACTCTTCCAGCGAAAGTTTATGGTGAATTGGTAAAACTCTACTATCAGAATGGGATGAATGCTGCGAAAATCTTGCGTGTTTACCGTCTAAACCTTTGCCATGTCTTGCTTTGTCCATGTAGCCCGGAATTTCTTTGTGACATCGTAAATAATTTCGAAGAAATTGGCTGCACCTGTGGTAGACCGCGATCCAGACGACCAACTCTTCCTGAGAATACTGTTATGGAAGTGCATCACTTAGTGACTGCAGGACACACGCAAAACTGTAAGAGGTGCATCTCTTGTATTGGATTCACCGAAATCAACGTTGCTAAAGCTAGCGCGCTCTTAAAACGGCATGTTTCCTTACATGAACCAGCGCGTGCAGATGATGAAAGTAGGGGACTATCAACAACGTATAGACTTTGCTAATCAATGTCATATCAAATATAATGGAGATAAAGACTAGCCTCTTCACTTATTATGGAGAGGCGTGGCACATTTCACTTTAACTGTTAATGTCAACACGAAAAATGGTTGCAGTGGGCAGACATGAATTCCCACGCTGTGGCGCCCGTAGCTTCACACGACATGAAAGTTGCTGCGTGGTGCGGCATTGCATCACAATTATTACCGGGCGGTATTTCTTTTTAGGAAGTGATACCAACGGGATTTGTAACTTGTTCTGTAACAGGCTCCCGCTATACGACAATGCTGAAAAATTACGTCATACTAGAATTACTGCAGCGAACTGGCTTGGAGTGATTGGTATAATCAGTGATTGGTATAATGAATCTGTGTCGTATGCACATTTCTTCTGTGTGCTCCGATCGTTTTTTTTTTTTTGATTAGGGGGGGAGCGTTTGAAGAGCTTTTTTTGTGCCTGCATATTGAGTTTGTTTCTTGCTATACACGTACAGTTTCAACGCTCTTTAGGGTTTTCGCATTCGCTGATAATTTTCCGACGGAAAAAATGGGCGTTCCCATTGAAAAATTTCGAGTTTCTGTACCTATAACTGTAACCGTGATCACCGCTTTCTTGCCGTTCACAGAATCTCGAGCTCGTACCTCATAATTACTCTATCTGAAATCTCACCTCGATTGTTTAAATGGACCAGCCGCTAGGGCTCCATATAAGGCAAAGTTTTTTTATGACCACCCTGTACATTCGAAGATTTCTATAATATCGTAATATTTTTTAGACTTATTTTACAATATTAATGAGCAATCACTTTAAATAAAATATAATAGAAAATATAAAATATTTTCAAACACATTCAGAAACAATGTGCTACCTTCACTACGTTTCTCTCACAATTTCCGAGATGGTTTCATCCAAAAAAGGATTTCTTCGCTGACTGCCATCGATGATACTTTGAAATCAATACGGACAAACTTACGAAAGTTGCAAAAAAATACTTATGTTCGACTTATTCTGTGGTCAACATTTATCCAACTGTATAATGTTCTCCTAAAAACTAGAAACAAATATTCGCTGAGACACTCTCTGGGATATTTCACAAATAATTCACAGAAAAAAATAAGAGGGAAAACATATTTTGCTCTTTATTTTTTAATATATTTTTTTCATATGTACTCAACTTCCAAAATTTTTATTAATGATTTCCCCGTT
Organism: Maratus speculifer; assembly: GCA_964019185.1. Lineage (NCBI taxonomy): Eukaryota > Metazoa > Arthropoda > Arachnida > Araneae > Salticidae > Maratus > Maratus speculifer. Next base: position 421,794,799 of record OZ025290.1, on the reverse strand, counting down.
CATTAATTATTTCAAAATATTTTTGTCACACTGAATTTTAAAAAAGTTTATAGTATTTAAATTATGATAATAAATATGCTCTAAAAAGAAAAAAAAATTAAAGCGATCCGGGACAAATATAAATTTGTATTTATTTTTTATTTTTTATTTATTTTTTATTTATTTATTGTTATTTATTGAGTTAAAGTTTTGAAAGCTTTTCTGATTGTTAACCATGTTATTTGTAAACAAATTCGCACATAAAATATCTCATGTACTTTTTGGAATAAAAATTTAAAAAATAAAATAAAAATTGGCGTAATTTAAAATCGTTATAGCTAGAAATGTTATTTGTATAAATTATTAATTTTTTCATTTAAATGAACAGAAATATATAAGTTTTATTTTAAATCATCATTTTAAAAATAACGATTTAAATTAAAATTAACTAGTCTGATATGCCAATCCCAAAACTTTCCCCTATCTGATACATCTTAATATTTCAAATAAAGAATACTGCCCAGTTAAACTGAAGGCATTGAGCTCACAGGCTACAAATACTAATTGCACATTAAAGCTTTATATTTTCAAGGGTTAATTCCGTTCGAAAAAAAAAATTAAGAAGGGGAAACAGCTCTCCCCTTTTCTCTTTTTTTATACTTAATCATTGAACCTCCTATACTATCAAAGACATGCTTTATCATATAAAAAATCTATATCCAAAATTCAGAGCAAATTAGATAATTCTTAATAAAAACCCATTTAGCATTTATATAATTTAAAAAGAGTTATCCCCCTCTTTTATACTTAACCATTAAACTTCCAAAACTATTCAGAGATTTGAACGAAATCTGAAAATTCTGCTTGAAAAACCCATTTATATAAATTAAGGGGGGGGGGAATTAGAACCCCAGTTCCCCTTATTTATACTTATTCAATGAACACCTAATAAGAGTCATGGAATCGCCTCATCAGAATGATCCTAATCTAAATTTTGAACGAAAATTAATTCTGCATGAAAATCCCATTTATATCAACTAACGGGGGGGGGGGGGCATTAGAGCCCCTGTTCCCCCTATTTATACTTATTCAATGAACACCTAATAACAGTCACGGAATCGCCTCATCAGAATGATCCTAATCTAAATTTTGAACGAAAACTTAATTCTGCATGAAAATCCCATTTATATCAACTAACGGGGGGGGGGAATTGGAACCCCTGTTCCCCCTATTTATACTTATTCAATGAACACCTAATAACAGTCACGGAATCGCCTCATCAGAATGATCCTAATCTAAATTTTGAACGAAAACTTAATTCTGCATGAAAATCCCATTTATATCAACTAACGGGGGGGAGGCATTAGAACCCCTGTTCCCCCTATTTATACTTATTCAATGAACACCTAATAACAGTCACGGAATCGCCTCATCAGAATGATCCTAATCTAAATTTTGAAAACTTAATTCTGCATGAAAATCCCATTTATATCAACTAACGGGGGGGGGGCATTAGAACCCCTGTTCCCCCTATTTATACTTAATCAATGAGCCCCTAATAACAGTCACGGAATCGCCTCATCAGAATGATCCTATTCTAAATTTTGAAAACTTAATTCTGCATGAAAATCCCATCTATATCAACTAACGGGGGGCATGAGCCCCCCGTTCCCCCTCTTATACATATCGAATGAACTCCAAAAACTAATCAGGGAAGCGCCTTGTCAGGATATACCTACATACAAAATTTCAAGTGGATCGGATATTTTTATCATGAGTTATCGCGTTACGTACATACATACAGAACGGACGGGCACATAAGCTCACAGGCTATCTATGATAGCCTGTGAGCTAAAAAGTAGTTACAGCAGTTTCAAACACATTTCATAGAAGAACCCTAGACGATAGGACTTGTTCTTTCTTTTTTCGTAAGTGCTCAACTCATAAAATTTTTATTAATGAAATGCCGTTCATTAAGTATTTCAAAATATTGTTTATCCTATGGATGTTTTATCCTATGGATTGTTTTATGAGAAAAAAACGTATTACGTATTTTAGTTATAATTATAGATATGCTCAAAAAAGAAGAAAAAAAAGAGTTCTTAAAATCAATCAGAAATATTCTTATGTTCTGCATGCTTCTTTCACAATTTATGAAATGATTTCTTCCATATAAGAGATCATCCGATGGCTTCTGCTAAATAACTACGGACAAAGCTACTAAAACTGCAAAAATAAAGTCGACTATTCTGTAGGTAATATTTATCCATCCGAGTAATGCTCCCCTAAGAACTTTAAAATTACTTCTGTCATATACTCTCTGGGTTAATTCGCACGTCTTTCACAGAAGGAAATTAGGAGGAAGGATTTGTTCTGCTCTCCTTTTTTTTAATTATATTTTTTTATTTCATTATATACATACATACATATATATATATATATATATATATATATATATATATATATATATATATATATATATATATATATATATATATTGTAAGTGCTCAACTTACAAAATTTTAATTAATAATAAACCGTTCATTAAGTATTTCAAAATGTTTTTATCTCACTAAAGTTAAAAAAAGATTTTATAAAGCTATTTATGAATAATGCTACCTTCATAACGTTATACTGACAGTTTCGGAGATGGTTTTCTATTGTAAGATATTTTGACCAGTAGTTAAAGTTACGAAAACTGCAAAAAATGCTTAAATACTTATGGTCGACTTATTATTTAGTGAACGTTTATGCACCTGCATAATATTCCCCTCACAAAATGTCTTCTCTCAGACACTCTCTGGAATATTTCGTATGAACTACACACAATAAACATAGGAGGAAAGTTTGTTATACGCTTGATTGTGTTTCTATTTTTTTTTTCATAAGTGTGCAACTTAAAAAAAAAAAATTGCTAATGAAATGTAGTTCATTAAGTATTTCAAAATATTTGTATCCCACAAAAGATAATAAAAACTATAATACATGAATTAAGTTAATATATATTCTATTAAAAAAAACAAAAAACTTTTTAAAGTTATTCAGAAGCAGTATTATCTTCTTCACAGTTTACTGGCATTTTAACTGATGATTTCTTAAATACAAGAATTCATCCAATGACTACTGCTAAATCACTGTGGGCTAAGTTACGAAAACTGAAAAAAGTATTTATAGTCGACTTATATTTTGGTTAACATTTATCCAAATGGACAACGTTCCCTTAAGTACTTCAAAATTTCTCCTCTCAGATAAACTTTGGAATATTTCACACGTAATTTAGACAAGAGCCTAAGGAGGAAATGCTAGTTTTTCGCTTTATTTTTTCCTAAATGCTCAATTTATACATATAAAAAATTATTAATAAAATGTCATTCAGACAAAAATTATTAATGAAATGTCAATTGAGACAGTATGTTATTTTCAGCACGCTTCGCTAACAATTTCCAAGATATTTTTTATGTACAAAAGTTCATCTTATGATTACTGCTATAACATCACAGGCAAAGATACAAAAACTGCAAAAAACACTTATGATCGAGTTTTTCTGTTGTCAAGACTTATTAAACAGAGCTATGTTTTACACTAAAAAATTTAAAATCTGGGATTTTTAACACGTTTTTCACTTAAAAAACTTTAAAGGATTTTTTTAGCTAGATTTTTTTTTCGAATTTCATAAGTGTTCAATTTATAAAATTTTTTTAATAAATGACTTTCTTTAATTATTTCAAAATATTTTTATTGCACTGAAGTTCAAAAAAAGCATCTATTATTTGAATTGTGATAATAGCTATGCTTCAAAAAGAAAAAAAAAAGAGACTTTTTAAAGCCATTCAGATTTTTTTTTCCTTCTGCGTGCTTCACTGATATTTTCCGCGGTGATTCTTTCTATATAAAAATTCATCCGATGACTACTGCAAAATCACTTCAGGTAAAGTTACGAACATTGCAAAATATATTTTATAGTCGATTTATTTTGTGGTCAAAATTTATTCAACCGCATAATGTCTCGTAAAGAACTTTAAAATCTCTTCTCTCAGACACTCTTTGGTATATTTCTTACGCACAGTTTCACAAAAGACACTTAGAGGAAAACGGATGTTTTGACCTGATATTTTCTTATATATTCTCAATTTATAATTTTTTTATTAATAAAATGCAATACACTGATTACATTAAAATATTTTTACTACACTAAATTTCGAAAAAGCTTATACAGGGTGTTTCGCTACCAGACCGACAAACTTTGAGGGGTGATAGTAGACATGAAGGCAAACATTATTAAATGGGAAACCATGGGGCGCAAACGTCTTTCGTAGGAGCCAGGGGCCATTAAAGTTTAAGGTCCAAAAATTCAAACGTTTATAAAAAACGGAAAAAAGGGTGGATTCGTTTGCGGTTTTCGCTAAAATCATTCTTTATATCACGTTTTGTTTGTAAAAAAATTGTTAAAGGTTACGTTCAAAAATTGTCGATATAGGGCGCTTTAGACTTTAGAGTAACAAACAACTATGTTTTACCCTTATTTTGTGCACGGGGTTAAATTTGTTTTAAAGGTTAGACTTTAACTTAAATTTTAATCTCAAAATTGGAAACATTGGGATCGGGTAACTGGCGAAAATTTAATTGTGAACAGAAGGGTGGATTTTAAATATTTATAAACATTTGACAAACTAATCGATTTTATTGCGGATTGCGTGTAGGTCATTCCCATGGTAATTATTTTATTCAAAATGTCATACAGCATTGGTGTCCCCATTTTTGTTAGAGGGCGCTTCCGACTCATCTCCGAAATTTGAATGGCATTACTCCTGGGTGTTTTACCAGACCAACATATTTCCAGGAAATGTTAGGGATGCAAAGACGACTCGGAATCATAATATAATGTAATGTCAAAAATATCTTTTTTATGAGTTATGGTTAAAAGAAGCAGAGAAAAAAGCCACTTGATATTTCTGCAACACGTTCTGTCGGAACTTCTGGTAAAAGCACATGTTCCTCTTTCGTTGCGCCACTCTATACCACGATGGTACTCCTCCACATTTTACCAATGATGTTCGCAGGCACCTCAACGTAACATGTGGACAGCGGTGGATAGGTAGTGGTTGCCCGGTACGTTGGCGTGCCAGATCATCGCACCTACTTCATTATATCAATTACTTTTCGTTACCTACATTTATTTTATTACTGAAAAATTGTTCTGTATTTTTTTAAATAAACATTGCTGGGTGGGGCTAGTTGAGCTCAAACCTGTTGGTAGCCTCCCCCCCCCACCACCCGTTACCTACATTTATTTTATTACTGAAAATTTGTTCTGTATTTTTTTAAATAACAATTGCTGGGTGGGGCTAGTTGAGCTCAAACCTGTTGGTAGCCTCCCCCCCCACCACCACCTGGCTCAATCTGAATCCGATTCTGTATGGACTTCTGCTGGGATCAAATGAAAAATTGAATGTATGAGACTCCTGTACCGTCAGCGGAAGACCTGTCAGCTCGAATTTCTGTAGCTGCATGAAAGCTATCCGAAATGTCAGGAATCTTTCAAAGCGTAAGGAATTGCATGCGACGCTGCTGTCAAGTATGCCCGATTAATTCTGGTCGTAATTTCGAATACCTTTTGTAGTAAAACCTTTAACTAAATTGCTTTCTGTCAGATTAACGTGTTGCTGTTTCACAACCTGTTTCTGTTGCTTTTTTCTCTGCTTCTTTTAACCACAGCTCGCTAAAAAGGCATTTTCAATGTTACATTCCTATGTGATTTCGAGTCGCTCTGCATCTCTAACACTTCCTGGAAGTATGATGATCTGGTAGTAAAACACACAGGAGTAATGCCATTGAAATTTCGGAGATGTGTTGGAAGCGCCCTCTATCAAAAAATGGATACACAAGAGCTGTAAGTCATTTGGAATAAAATAATTACCAAGGGAATGAACTACACGCAAACCACAAGAAAATCGATCAGTTTGTATACTATTTATGAATGTTTAAAATCCGTCCCTCTGTTCACAGTTAAATTTTCGCCAGTTACCCGATCCCAATGTTTCCGATTTTGGGATTAAAATTTAAGTTAAAGTCTAAACTTTAAAACAATTTCAATCCCATGCACAAAATAACGGTAAAAAGTAGTTGTTCCTTACTCTAAAGTCTAAAGCGCCCTCTATCGACAATTTTTGAATGTAACCTTTATAATTTGTTTTTTTTTTTGTTGTTTTTTTAAATCGTGTTATAAAGAATGATTTTAGTGAAAATAGCAAACGAATCGATCCTTTTTTCCGTTTTTTATCATCGTTTGAATTTTTGGACCTTAAACTTTAATGCCCCCTCGCTCCTACAGAAGACGTTTGCGCCCCATGGTTTCCCATTTAATAATGTTTGTCTTCATGTCTACTATCACCCCTCAAAGTTTGTCGGTCTGGTAGCGAAACACCCTGTATAATTTGAATTTTTGTAATATTTATTTTCTAAGAATTCTGTGGTCAACATTCATCTAAACGCATAATGTTCGAATAAGAACTTGTATACGTCTATGTTTTATACATTTTTCACATAAGACATTTAATGAGAACGGGAGTTGTTTTATGCTTGAATATAAATATATATATATGTATATACATATAAGTGCTCAATTTCAAAAGATTTTATTAATGAAAGACTGTATAATATTTATTTCAAATTATATTTATTACAGTAAAGTTTGAAAATGCTTATATAATTTGAATTATTATAATACCTAAACTAAAAAAAGTTTTAAAGCCATTAGAAATAATGTTACATTCTGTACCTTCCACTAATACTTTCAGAGATGACACATTCTACCATTTGTCCGATAGCTATTGCTAAATCAGTATGGGCAAAGTTACAAGCATTCTAATAAAATATTTTACGCTTAGCTTATTCTGTGGTAAACATTTATACAATCACATTTTGTTATCCTAAGAACATCAAAATTATTTCTCTCAGAAACTCTTTGTACTTTTTTATACAAATTTCACGGAAAAAACTTAGGAGGTAAAAGTTGTTTTTCATTTAATATTTTATTTGTGAATTATCAGTTTCTAAAATTATTTAATAATGAAATGACCTATATTATTTTTTTTTCAAAATATTTTAGTTACAGCAAAGTACGCAACATATGAAAGGGGTACCAGAAATAACGATCAATTTCTGTAAAAACAATTCTATTTTTAATTGTTTCACATGTGTCTGAAGAAATACATTTCTTTGAAGAAAGTTGGTTTGTTTGTATGTATGACGACCAATTATCTACACGTGGGATATGGAGAATAAAAGGGGGGAATCCCTTCGTAGGGGTCTTTCTAAGATAATCTAATCCGTATTTACGAAAGGAAATTTAAGGCTCGAAGCAAACCACGGAGTTTAGGTCGGTTTGGGAGAAGCGACGGCCGTGATTAGGATCTAACCCAGCACCTGCTTCCTACTAGTTTTAGAGGCAGAACCTCTTGGCCACTGGTGGGGGGTCTTTAAGAAAGAATAGCTATCGTTTCCCGGAAATTGTGCGATAATACATGTGAAGAAGTGCGTCATCTGTACCATAAAAAATAACGGAAACTGCTACCAACAAAGGAAAATTCCCGTCTTTTTGTGAACAAACCAGTAGCGTGGTGGTATGTTAGAAATGTTGCAAAAATACTTTACGGTCGATTTATTTTATGGTGAGCATTTATTTAACATCAAAGTGTTTTCCTGAAAACTTCCATATTCATTATCTGAGAAATTCTCTGATATATTTTATACGCCTTTCACAGAAGAAAATGAGTGTCGCGAATTTGATTAGTATTTTGTAATTACTTTCAGTTTTCATACTCTCATAGTGACTCGATGGTCATAGTTTTTATTCGTGCAGTCGATCACGAGAAATGATGAAAAACTAGTAGAATTTTCTGGAATAAAATATATGTTAAGTTTTTATCTGAAATGTTTGAAGCTTTGTTTTTGTAAGAGATTTAAATTATTTTCACACGTTTAAATTAAAACGACGATGTTTATATTTTCGGGTAGGATTTAATGCATCGACATTGCACTGTTTGCAAAATTTAGACCACGAACAGGGACGTATGATAACGAACTGTTTTTTATTAGTCAACAGAACGTAACATTGAAAAAATATAGATGCTTTAAAAATGAAAAGAACGCTTCTTAGAGCTGATTTTACAAAATCTTACAATGCTTTAAATGAAGCTTTAAACAACGCAACTCCTGATGCTAATTTTATAGAAAATTTAATATGTCAACTGGAAGATAAAAGCACAAGATTGCTTGCTGTAGATGAAGAAATTTTGAATTTTATGTTGACAGACAAGATTATAGAAAAGGATTATTTTAAAGAGTTTGAAGCATGCGAAGAGTATACGAAAAATTTATTGCTATAAAGCAAAAATCACTAGGAGTTCCTAAGAACTTCAATATTCAATTTGTGAGAAATTGTGAGAAATTCCATACACATTTCACGAAAGAAAAAGAGGATGGGTTGTCGAGAGATATTTTGAACTTGAACTAGAATTATTGAATTGATAAAGCACGGTTCTGTAGCATAAATAATATGTGAGCACATAGTGTAGTAAAGTAAAGCACGACATTCTTTATTTTTGATTTCACAGTCATTTCAATTATGATAATGTATTTCGATTCATATGTCTGTAGTGATATTGTGATTATAGTTTCGTTCAAAACAATCAAGTTTAATATTTTAAAGAAGTTTTGCTATATGAAAATATTCTATTTGTACAAAAAATGTTTCTACTATATCCGAAACAAGAATATTTTTGCTTAAATACTTGCAATGGAAGGGATTTAAAATTTGAAGTATACAGATAATAGGTGGAAAATCAATGTGCAACACGTACGTCTGACTGATTCAGAGAGCTGATACTTTAAATTTAATGTAGGCACGGTATTGCTTAAATGTAAGTAAAGCCATTTCAAAACATTGCTCAAACAATCCGATACTCAACGCTGAAATTTTCTGTTAAAAAATTGTCTAAAAATTACAGAGAATCCATGGGTAATCCATTATCTCAAATCTTAACACATTTTAATTAATTACACAGATTAAACAAACTCAGATTATGTTAAGTAAGAGAGACATAAATTGATAAATTTCAATAGGCTCAGTAAATGAACATCCATAAAAATACACAAGACTTTGTAATTATAATATTTTTGTATGTATTTTTTAGTATAAGAAATATTAACCATTTAATTCTTGGTGTAATATTAATAGTACACACCATTCTATTGGGTATTATACTGCCCTAACAATTACTTTTTTTTAATTATAGACATGCAGTAATGGTAGTATGTGTCAATACATTTCTAATTATGACTCCATTTATAATTCGGCATTAAGTAATATTAAAAATATTAAAAGTTTGCTCATTTACTTTGACGCCGTTGGATATTCATTATATTCTTAACATATATTTCATTCTTAACGTTTAAATATAGGTTACTTTTCTAAACGTGTGTTGCGTGATGAAAACCAAAAAAACGTTAGAAAGTTGTTCAACCTTGCTGCAGTACGATATTTTACAAACATCACCAAAAACGCTTAAATCGCCTGTTTTCGTACAAACTGAATAGTACCCAAACAAAGTATATTTTTATATTTGAGACAATGACATGTTCGTTTAACCTCAATAGATTTATATGAAAGGTTCATATTATTAATATTAACATAAACGTAATTTACTTTTCAAAGTTGAAGAACAAATCGTTCCCGGAAAGGTTAATAAATATTTTATTATTTGCATTATTTTATTATTTACATTATGTCACTGTAAACAAAATAAAAATAAAATAAATCTCATTTTTATGTTTATACTATGTTTTTTTTTTTCCTTAAAGCAAAGTAGACTCTTAAACAATACGGAAAATGTACATGTAATGCCATAAAGGCTTATGTAGAATTACATAGAGTAAAAAAAAAATCGAGATTCTGTTAAATAATAGAGAAGTTATTTGGCAAATTTAAAATACACTCTGTAAATTAACACATAAGAATTACACAATAAAAATACCAAATTTATGTTTAATGATAACAAACTATTATGACTAAGCATAAATCTAAATGAATTATAATGGATATTAATATTCCCTACGCGAAAAAACTAATCCGTGTACGAATAATAAAAGATATATATCTTTTATTATTCGTGCACGGATTAGTTTTTTTCGTGTAGGGAGTATTAATATTCATTATAATTTTTGTAGGTTATATTTATTTGTGAAAATCAGCGAATAACTCAATCTTTAAAGAACTTTAATTTTCCGAGAAGATTTAAATTCCTGTATCACTAAACTTTAACAAAATATCTTTCTTCACTACTTTGTTTATTACCCGAGATATTTTGGCAGTGGAAGAACACCTTACTTACTGATCTATTAAAGCTATTGAATGCAAGTATGTTTTTTATGATTCAGCGGTGAAAAATCCCCACTAAATCTGATGAGATGATTTTTTACTTTATAAGTTTATTTATGTAAAAATAAAATAAATACATAAAAAAAATATTTCAATAAAATGGCAAAAAAATATAAAAGCGTGTATCTTAATTTACAAAATTTATTAAAGATGAAAATAGGTTTGAATAAAGACATGGGAATCATTACAGGGAATTAGTTGTCAAATAAAGGAAATGTATGTAACATGATGACCAAAAAACTCAATATAATGCATTTAACCATGAACCAGTCTAAATTTACAGAAAGTTTGTTTATTTCTCCATTTTTACAAATATTTTGTACAGTGAGAGAATAATATTACGCAAATAAAAAATTCATATATATAATAACAAGAATAAAACATAAATATTTGAATATCCCTATTTGAATCAAATATATCATTTAAGTGAGCAAATCGTTCACGTACACAAACCCCATACATATTTAAAACATCCACTAAATTCTATATAAACATCTTTAGAGCTATTTGAATAGTGAAAATTTAATGAATATTATAATATCTTTAAACATGCTTATTTAATGCAAAATAAAAATAATATTTATTATCTGATTGGTTAGTCAAAGAACAAATTTCGGTTCCCTAACTATTATGTTTTCTATTATGAGTAAGCATGAATCTAAATATTTATATTTTATTATTGTTACACGGATTAGGTTTTTTGTGTCGGGAGTATTGATATTCACTATAATTTTGGTAGGTTATGTTTATTTGGGAAAATAAAATTATGCAGCTAATAAATTAGAATTCCTCGGGAATCAAGGCATTAAAAATAACATATTTATAAATTTTTATGTAAGTGATGCTTAAAAATTTTTAATTTTGTCAGTAGTATGCATTGTATAATTTAAAATTAATAAGTTGTGGAATATTTTAAATAGATTAAGTTCAATGGATGATACAGGGTTAATTGTACTTTAGATAAACATCAAGAATTTCCCAACAACAACTTTTTGGTATGTTAAATTGACACATTGGAGCTTAATAGACAGATGGCTAAATTAGTTTTACACTGTTAAAACTTTCTGTGAAAACACAGAAAAAAAAGTCAAGACTCTCTGTGAATTTACGCTAGTTCAGATTAAATACATTTGATCGATTTTCTCGGTCATTAATTTACAGACATTTACATCTTACATGTATTTCCCTGTAGCGCTATCCATGTCTTTATTTAAAGGTATTTTTATCTTTGTTAAATTTTGTGATTGAAAATACACATATTTATAATTCTTTTATAATTTTATTAGAATTATAAAAGAAGTAAGTATATTTTAATGATTTAGAAATCTCGGGATCAAATTGCAGTACTGCTAGAAACAAATTGTAATAAAGTTTCGTAATACAGTAGTTTAAATTTATTCAGAAATTTTACATTCTTCGAAGCTCACTGGAGACTGAGTGAATAATTAATTTTAAAAACTAAATTAAATGATCATCATTAAAATTAAATTTACAGAGTCTCGTGTATTTTTAATTATGTTAATTTATATAGTTTATTCTAAATTTTCCTAATAACATCTCTGTTATTGAACAAACCTCGTTTTTTCTAATCTCTCGATTCTTAAATAAGACATAAGATAATGGATTGCTATTAGATCCTCTATATTTTAACAAAAAAATAACAGTGTAGTTTAGGTTTCCATATATTGACCCACAGGCGTAGGCCGGATGATTTTGTCACTAAGAAAATACGTAAACACATAAAAATGAAGTCTAATTCTGTACTTCTAAGCTTTATTACGTAATCAAAATCAACTAAGCAGGCGAAATACTCAAGAAACTCGTTATTAAATTGATGAACCTTTATAACATGATATTATGGAAGAGAACATGTTAAACAGATACCAATGATTTTTTAAATTACAGTAGAAATTACTGCGTATTACTGGGTTAGGACATGAAAGTTGTAGTGCGTACCGGGTGTATCGAAAATCGCTTCGAATAAAACTTCGAATCCTCCAAATACCAAAAAAGCTCTTTTTGTCAACTATCCTTTTCGCGGCTTTGACTGTGTGCGTGTAATTAAATTATTCTGCCTCGAAGTGAAAAATTAAATCTCCTGACTTCCTGATATATGAGGAGCTTATTAATAGTTCCGTTGCAATAATTTTAAGGTGATTCAACTTCTATAGCGCGAAAACGTCTTTCTAGAACATCCTATATCCTCGTAATGTGATATACAATAAGTAAATAAAAAGCTCTGAATTTAAGAATGCTGCCTTAAAACATATTCTACATTTCCAGTCGATAACTTTAACAGAAAAGGAAATAAAATAACTTTCTGGTGTGGAATAAAATTTGAATCCTCCTGACTACCACCGGCTGATTTTTTCACACACTAAGCTGCAGGTTGCACTGCAACATAAGCAATATTTAAATTAGTATAATTCCACAAATAAAACCCAGTTCTGAAAAAATTAAGTTAGGATTGATGCTATCAAAGATTACAAACCGATACTAATAACATATTTGGATCAGGTTGGAAAAAACATCTTTTTTTTAATATTTTTAATAAATTACAGAGAAAACAACATTACAATATTACCCTTTAGCTGGGCAATCAGGGGGTTAAAGGATAGAAATACTGTAAAAGACACTTTAATATTTAAATATATATATATATATATATATATATATATATATATATATATATATATATATATATATATATATATATATATTAAGGTCAACCGTTTTTAAAACGAGATAATTGGAGTAACATGACATTTAGCAATTAAACAAAAAAAAAAAAAAAAAAAAAAAAAAAAATAGAGGAGATTGATACGTACTGGAAATAATAGTGAATACGTATAGATACTTAAATATTAAAAGCGTTTTATTTAAGGAATAAAAGTACTTAACCATTTTTAGATATAATCAATTTCGAATGTATTAGATGATTTCAGATTTGATACCTTTACATTTGACGATTCATAGATTAGTTTAAGAATAGAATTTTTATTTAATAGGCCAGTATACTATACACACATGTATTTTATAAATAGGAAGATGGACAGGTGTTTAATGGAAGATGCTTATTTGTAGATGACACAGTACAAGCTATTTTTTAATATATTTCCATTTTTTAAACAATGATTCATTTCTGTCGTTGCAGAGAAACATGATTTAATTTTTATTAATTGTATCAATTTTGACACTTATCTTTACATTAAAATAAAAAATATCATCCAAAAATGAACATGACGTCATCAAAAATGACATGATAATTTATAAAATACTCAATTGCCTCATGAAACTGTTGCAATTCAATAATTAATTTCTGTTGATACTGATGAGATGTTAAGTGAATACTTCATTGAAAGGAAAGAAATATGAAATTCAATTAAGTCATATTTAAAAGAAAACTAACATTTTCTTTTATGAAACAAAAATATATATATATAAAAGTAAATTTCAGTATTTTTTTTCTTTTTTTGCCGGTACTGAGAGTTTCAAGTGACTCGTACAAATGTTTATATGCAAAGATGTCACTGATAAACGTGACTTCAAATTTGAAAAAAAAAAAAAATTAGTAATACACTGCTCAGCGAAAAAGTATTTTTTAAACAGTGAATACTGATATGAGAATGGTTTATGTAAGTTCTGAATGATTAAAATGACGTAAAGTGATGTTTTACACAGAAAAAACTATTCTACGATTGTGTTAGATTAAATAACTTTTACTTATTTTTCATTCTTATTTTCTCATTACTTATTTTTCATTATACATAGCATAAAAAACTCATCGAATTATTTTATCCTATTTACTGATCTTTATTACGTTTTAATAATCTTCTTAATTGACTGTGAAAGTGACACTTATCTTATAAAGATTTTCTTTTGACGGTTTCTTTATTATTATAATTTAAAAAAAATGTTAATCACCATTACCCTAAATTGGATGTAGTATAGTAGATTTAAATAACAAAAGTTGCTAACAATATTCCATTTCATCAAAATTATGATTTTTATGCTCTTTTCACTTAATGAAAAGTTGATGTTTTTAACTTATATAATAGGGTGGGCCGAAAAAAACTTTTTTTCGATTTTCGATTATGGCGGGTGCGGAAAAGTGGCCACTGGTGGCACTCAGTTCATACAAAAAATTTGAGATTTTTTAGACATTTATTTACCCTGCCGCAAACGGCTTGAAGTTTTGCAAAAATGCTCATTTTTAAACTTTTTTCGAAAAAAATTAAAAAATGTTAAATTAAATTTATTTTGGTTGTATTTACTTGAAAAGGCATATTTAATGTACCAAATGTTTAAATAAGATCTAATCATGCATTATTTAATATCTATGTGTATTATAACTTAGGCTATTTTTATACCTTTTTCGCGTATAACAGGCAAAAGTTGTATTTGTTTGAATCGATCGTTAGTTTCAATATTATTTATGTCTCTTGGTCTTCTTTTTATTTTTTCTATGTGTCTAACGTCATATATTTGGGGAAAAGACAGCAATATACTTAAAAAAAATCTGGAAGGTGAGAAAGTGGTGAAGCAGCAGTCTAAGACTCGTCGTAATACTCAGGGAGTGAAGGATGAAATAGTTGAGAGCCAAAATGCGATAAAGGATTCTTGTTATTTATCCTTGCTGAGTTACCTGCGACATTTGTTCAGTGTTAACGTGAAACCCTTTTGTAGTGATATACTGTGATTTTTGGGTCGTTTAATGTGCCATTATAGTGTTTTGTGCGTTTTATTATGACGAGCTTAGAAATGGCTAGTATAAAAGGCCATGACAATGCAAACACACGCGATAGCATGAAAAGTAATTTTTTGGGGGGTATCATGCATATTGAAAGAATTGCAATTGCCAACTTATGCTGATAATCATGCGCCACTACTACTGGTTGCTTCACCATGTAGAAGTTGTGACAGCAGAGGATACGAATCTCGTCATCGATAAAAGCAAAATCAGAAGAGAGAAATAAAAACTTGGAAAGAATATGCAGGCAGAATAAGTTATTGAAAGAAGGGAAAAAAGCATATTTTTTGATGGTAGAAAGGATAAAAGTATATTAAGAGGAAAAGAAATAACAAGCGGCACCGTCGAGAGAAAGGCGAGGAACACATCACCGTGTTGTTTGAACCTGGATAGGAATACTTGTGTCACTTGATACCTCGTTCCGTTACCTTGATATTTTGTCAGTTCAGAAAAGTCTAACTTGTGGTGACTTGGAAGATTGTATAATGATTTTGCTGTTTCTTTTCCGTGACCGGAACGAGGTATCAAGTGACCCGAGTATTCCAAACCAGGTTCAAACAACACGGTGATGTGTTCCTCGTCTTTCCTTCGACGGTGCCGCTTGTTCTTTTTTTCCCCTCTCAATATATTTTTATCCTTTCAACCATCAAAAAATATTTTTTTAATTTTCCTTCTTTTAATAACTTCTTCTGCCTGTATCTTCTTTCCAAGTTTCTATTTCTCTCTTCTGACTTTGTTTTTATCGATGAAGGGATTCGTATCCTCTGCAGTCACAACTTCTACATGGTGAAGCAACCTGTAGTAGTGGCGCATGATTATCAGCTTGGCAATTGGAATTCTTCCAATATGCATGACGCCCCCCAAAAGTTATTTTTCACGCTATTGCGGGTCTTTGCATTGTCATGGCCCTTTATACTAGCCATTTCTAATCTCGTTGTAATAAAACGCACAAAACACTATAATGGCACATTAAACGACCCAAAAAGCACTGTATAATCACTACAAAAATGTTTCACGTTAACACTGAACAAATGTCGCAGGTTACTGAGCAAGGATAAATAATAAGAATCCTTTATCGCATTTTGGCTCTTAGCTATTTTGTCCTTCACTCCCTGAGTATTACGCCGAGTCATTGCGCTCTCTTAGAGTCCTGTTTCACCACTTTCTCACCTTCCAGATTTGTTTTTGAAGTATACTGCTGTCCTTTCCCCAAATATATGACGTTTAATACATAGAAAAAATATAAAGAAGACCAAGGGACATAAATAATATAGAAACTAACGATCGATTCAAACAAATACAACTTTTGCCTATTATACGCGAAAAAGCTATAAAAATAGCCTTAGTTATAATGCACATAGATATTAAATAATGCATGATCAGATATTATTTAAACATTTGGTACATTAAATATGCCTTTTCAAGTAAATACAACCAAAATAAATTTAATTTAACATTTTTTAATTTTTTTCGAAAAAAGTTCAAAAATGAACATTTTTCCAAAACTTCAAGCCGTTTGCGGCAGGGTAAGGAAATGTCCAAAAAATCTCAAATTTTTTGTATGAACTGAGTGCCACCAGTGGCCACTTTTCCGCACCCGCCATAATCGAAAATCGAAAAAAAGTTTTTTTCGGCCCACCCTATTATATAATTAGACCAACTAATTAGCTTTTCATATGAAATATTTAACAAGTAAATGTATATTTATGCTAACTGAGCAAATTTTAGCACTAACATTATTGCATCAAGATTCTGTGGAATTTTCAAACACATGAGCTGCGTTAATAACTAAGTTTTAAGTGCATCAAATATAATCAGTCACGCGAAATATTCATTAAAGTTGTCTGATAGTATTACATGCCCTAAAATCATTATAATATAGCAGATTTAAATAACAAAATTTGTTAACATTACTCCATTTCTTTAAAATTATGTTTTTTAAACGCCTTTGACTTAATAAACTGTTGATGTGTTTAACATGCATAATTAGACCAACTACTATCATTTTTCATATGAAATATTTAACAAATAAATGTATATTTAAGCAAATTTAGCAACTTTTAACACTAATATTATTTCATCAAAATTCTGTGGAATTTTCGAAGCCATGCACAGCGTTAATAACAAGTTTTTAAGCGCCCCAGACATAATCAGTCACGCGACTCATTCATTAACATTGTCTTTTAATATTACATGCTTTCTTTTTTATCTTTATTTCGATCATTTGTATTTGTCACTTTTATGCGTCGACACTTTATACTACGAAGAGGCCGAAGCTCAGAATTTTTTTAAGTTCTAAAACATGATTTATTTCAAATTTAACACCTTTCAAGACTAATTTCATTTCACAACATTTCAGGATAAATTTACTTGGCAATAATCGCATTCAGAAATTGATTTTAAGTGTAACGAAAATAATCAGTCACGCAAAATAATCATTAACATTGTCTCAAATTGTTTCATGATTTCTTCTGTACATTATTTCTTTGATTGATATTTGCTATTTTTATGGGTCGACACCTGATATTGCGATGTGAGGGAAGTTCAGAAAATAATTTATAAAAAAACTCCTTTAAATGCAAATTTAACAATTTCAACACTAAAGTTAAAAACAAAACTTCAGTCTTATTTATTTCGACAATAATTACTTTCAGAACTTATTAATGCACATATAAAAAATAATCAGTCACGCGAAACATTCATTAACATTGTATCATGATATTATACGATTTAGTCTTAATCTTTATTGCATCTTTATACATCGGCACTTGATGCTATGATGTGAAAGAAGTTCAAAATTTGTTTTAACCCATTAACGCCCGAATTATTTTCTTCACTAAAATTTAAATTTTGTATTTCCCACCACTTTTAAAATCAAATTAACTTTTATCTAATTTTATCGAGGATTTTGTCTCGTGAAAGAAGGTATATATTTATCTTCCTCTTTACTGGTGGGAAAACCGCTTTCTTGCTGTTTTTGTAACCGTCCTCAAATGAGGACGCTGGGCGTTAATGGGTTAAATATAAAACATAATTTATTTCAAATTTTGCATCTTTCAAGACTAATGTTGTTTCACAATACTTTAATACAATTTTAGTTGGCAATAAATGCATTCAGAAATTGATTTTAAGAGTAATGAAAATAATCAGTTACGCGAAAAACTCATAAATAATTATTCTTAAATTGTTTCATGATTTTTTATGTTCACTTTTTCGATGATTGTCATTTGACAGTTTTATGCTTCAACACCTGATGATGTGGTGTTATCGAAATTAAAAAAGAATAATTTACATAAAAAGCTATTTTAATACAAATTTAACAATTTCAACACCAGTGTTAAAGGGCAAAATTTCAGTCTAAATTTCAATGACAATAGTTGCATTCAGAAATTGCATATGAATATATCGAAAGCAATCAGTCACGCGAAACAGCCATTAACGTTATATAATGATATTACACGATTTCGTTTATATCTTTATTCCAACCGCTTCTATTTAACACTTTTTCTGCACCGACACTTTTTGCTGTAGAGAGACGACAGCTCAGTTCGTTCAATTCGTTTTCAAAATAAAATTATTTTAATTCCAATTTAGAACTTTCAAGACTAATCTTATTTCTCAACGCATTATTACGAATTCATTGGACAAAAATCGCATTTAGAAATTCATTTAATAGTGTAAAAAAAAAAAAAAACAAAAAAAAAAAAAATCAGTCACGCAAAAAATTTATTAACACTGTCTAATTGCTTCATGTTTTATTCTGTTCATTATACCGTTCATTCATATTTGACTTTATGTGTCAACACCTATTGTTGTGATATGATGGAAATTCAGAAAATAATTCACATTAGCACCTATTTTAATGAAAATTTAACAATTTTAACATTAGTGTTAAATGACAAAATCTTAATCTAAATTATGATGACAGTAATTGCTTTCAGAATTTGTTTATGGGTATATCGAAAATAATCAGTCGCACAAACATCCAGTGACATTTTCTTATATTATTATACGATTTTGTCTTTATCTTCATTCCGTTCGCTTATATTTGGCAATTTTATGCTTCGACACTTCATGCTTTGCAGAGGCGAAAGTTCAGATTTTAAGATATTTTTCAGATAAGGTACCCTGGGGTAATAACGCCACGTTAAGGTTCTACCAATTTTCACGGCTCAGTTTTAGATTGTATTTTTCAGACAAATATGTGATTTGATACAGCAACTCATTGACTATCTGTATAAAAAAAATAATTTAACAGATATGTATTCATAAAATGTAATGGCGTAATTTCTTGACCAATGCTATTTGGCGTTATTACCCACCTATATGGGTAATAACGCCATGCAAACAAAACTGTGAAATAAGATGGAATAATTGCATGTAGATTGCCCAATTCTAAAAATACAAAATCTACAAACTTAGATACTGACAAATTGCATTCTAAGCTATTGAAAATGTTCAATTTTTTGTGAAAGTGTAAGAAAAACAAAGGTGTGGTGTGTGTGTGGGGGGGGGGATGAGGCAAAAGAATATCAGACCGTGAGCTTCTTAAAAAGGACCGCTTAAATAGAATTATTAGAAACATTGCACAGTTTTAACTGTGTTTATTTGAATCAGTATTTAGGATGTAGCTCGGCCCCTATAGGGAATCAACCGGGGTATTAATGCTAAGGATTGGCGCTATTACCCCGTTATAATTATTGCGCTGTACATTTTTTATTACAAATTATCTCGAGAAGATATCCAAAATACTCAACAACATTTTGAAAGTCCATGAAATGTACTACAAATTTATGTAATTAACAAAGTATTTCCGGATAAAAAAAAATAGTTTTTACATCACAAGACGTATCTCGCAAATTTTAGATCAAGCGTTAATTTTAGTTTCTTGTAAAAACAATAAGACCTAAAAATGAAACAAATTAACTTGAAGCTGTTTTTTGCGATTTATATGACTCAAAACCTTTACTGCGCAGAGCACACGAGTGTCATTTACCAGATTATTTCATAATTATGCAAAATATTATCACTTGGCGCTATTACCCCACCTGGCGTTATTACGCCAGACCACCTTATTTTTTTTAATTTGCAGCTTATTTTAATTCTAATTTAGCAATTTTCAAGACTAATCTTGTTTGAAAACGCTCCCCTACAAATAACTGTTACATCATTTTTTTTCCAAATTTTTAATTTAAATACTTTTATTTTTATTTAATATTTAAAAATTTTAAACATAGGCATGCAGATATTTATGTTTATTTAAACATAATAAAGAAATAAAATTCTAAAAATAATATTTTGAGTTATTTTTATTTCAATTTACTCAACGTTTTTAATAAATTTTATATTTTGAAATAAAAAATGAGAAGTTTTTGTTTACAAAACATATGGTTTATTATCACACAAAAAAAATCAGAATTTTAACTCAATAAATAAAAATATCTTTAAAATGTATCCCCTTAAGCGTATCGAAAACAGTCTGTCTGAAGAAATATTAAGATCGTCTGATAATGCCACATGTTTTCTCTTCTATCTGTTTTGGATCAATTGCATTTGACTTTTTTATGCAAGTCGCTTGGCAGTTCAAAGAATGAAAAGAGGAAAATTCACAATTTGTTTTTTAATCCTTTCGTGTCTGTTGTACTATTAAGAATGTCCTTAAATCTAAAATGGCAACTTTGTGACACATGCTTTAATTTATTTTTGCTCGGAAATGCATGAAAATAGCAGGTGTTATTATTCAGAAACTGTTTAATTGCACTCAATTTTCTGTTTTTTAAAAAAAGACATTAGATCTTTCGTAACAAGCCTTCAAAGTGGACATTTTTGAGCACATTTCCCGCCGAAAGCAGAAAAACCGGTCGAAAAGCAAAGGAAAAACGAGTGATCATGATATCGACATAGCTTATAACTCGATAGGTAATTTAACTATCATAAAATGGAAAAATAGGTTCAATTCGAAATCACTTCCATAGTCAAACATTCCAATGTTATGTATTTCTGTTAAAAAATGAATTTGTAAATGTATCAAAACGTTTTTCGCTTGTTGAGCGGAGCAGTTAAGAACACCCTTAATAATACATGATCCCACCAGTGGCCGGGAGGTTCTGACCTTTGTCCTGGTAGACGGAAGAAGCTGAATTCAAACCCAATCGCGGCCGGCTGCCTAACTGTTTGGTGTTTTGGTGGTTTTCTTCGAACCTTGCGTAAATACGGGTTATGTTCCCTTAGAAAGCCCCCAGGGAGGGCATTTTCCCATTGGGCCTATACCCCTCGAGTAGAAATCGGTCGACGCCGAATAAAACAAAATTAATAGTACATGTCTTTTAACGGAGAATTATTTTGTTTTAAGAAATAATTTTGCTACAATTTACATAAAGTAATATTAGTATACGTCTATGCATTTACTATGTGACTTCATTTATGTTTAGGCATTTATTAATATTAATAATCATTATTCCCTTTGCTCTGTTTGCGATTTTTTTATTTTAAACATACATTTCTTCTTTAAATTTTAACCAAAAGTTACTTTCCTGAAAGATTCATGTGTAATAAAGTACCAAAAATATTAGAAAGCTGTAATATAAGTTAAATCTTATTGTAATACAATATTTTCCAAACATCTACAAAAATTATTCCTTAGTCTATTGTTATATGAGTATTAATTGGATAATAAGCAAAACAACAAAATTCGTTACCTTTCAGACAATGAAATATGCGTTAAACACTAATTATTTTATTAGGATAGTTAGAGTTAATGTTATTAACGTAAAAGGATTTTTTTCTAAAAATTGGAAAAAGATCGGACTGGAAAGTGTTAAATAAAAACATTCGACGACATTAATATAATTTCATAACGCACTTTAAATATTTATTCGATATTAAATGAATTCAGAAATTCGTCTCATGTAACGTACGTAAACTAAACATCAAACATTCATTGAAATCATCTCAAAATATTTGTCACAATCTTTTCTATAACATTCCAATGATTGGTATTTGACGCCTGGTCACTTGAAATAAATTTTTTACTTCACTGCTTGCTATAAAGCTAATGTATTTCCACATGTGTTTTTTTTCTTTTTTCGACATTAATTACTACAAAGCTTTTTTGCATTTATTAATTGTTAATATATAAGATAAGGTGCAGTCGTTTGCAGAAAAGACCGGTGTCAAAAGAGAATGATATTGCGCATTCTATGAAGCACATACACGTACAATATGAATTTGAACACAAAAACGTACGCATAATTCTTTTTAATCTCAGTTCAGCAAGTAATATTGATAGGAAAAGCGTCGTTAAAAAATAATTTCTGATAATACATACAGACAATAAAAAAAAGATTTTTACATACTATATGACTATAATTATTAAAGAGATAGAAAAATAGGAGTAAATGTACCAAATAAAAACAGTAGTAAAATCCCCATGTTTTTTAATTAAGACTGAATTTTGGTATTTATTAAATACTTATTTAATGTGAATTTTTTTGTAAAAAAAAAAATGGTGTTAGTATTAAAGGACATTATATAGTCTATATGGCCTGGCACGCTTACCTGCAGTTTTTTTTAATTTGTGCATCGGTATTTTCACACATAATTTCCCCCTTTCAAATCTCAAAATTTCAGAAATTAACTTCAAGAGTAGTGATGCTAAGATAAAGTAGTTCTGAAATACTAATTGGTGACAAAATGCTTCAAAAAAAAAAAAAAAAAAAAAAAATTTCTTGTAAATATAAGTCCACGCGGTCGTGAAGTGTTAAAGTTAGGGATTGACGAAAATAGTCTTTTATCGTCTATATTATTATTATTATTATTATTTATGTTTTTCCTATTTTTTAACCGAAGATAAAAATGTCCAATTACTTTTAAAATAAATAAAATATTAATAATTATGTGAGTTTATTAAATGTACATATTTATGAATTAATTATATGTGTAACCCAAGACACTTTAATTTCTTATATTATTATATTATTATTTTTTTTAAAAATAAATAAATGCAATCAAATTATCAACGACAAAAAAATTTTAATTATATTAATTTCATCTGAATGAAAAGCGCTTTAGGTATACACACCTCAATTTATATTTTAATAACAATTAAAAAAAAAAAAGCTCATTTCTTATATTAGAACGTACTCAAAGAGTATTTGAAATACTTCTGCGGTTTTTAACAAAATGAATACTATTACTGTCAAGGCTAGAGTTTTTAATGAGAATGTGAAAAATTCTAAAAAGTTTAGTGTTTTATGCATTATTTGTTTTATAATTTGCACTTGCATATACAGTCAGCAATATTTGATAATAATAAACAGTGAAGTTAACAAAGGTAAAAAAAGAGTGTCTCATTTAAACCAATGCAGCTCAAATCAACATGCAATGTTCAACATTTCCACAGAAATAAACGATATTTTTACAACACAGGTAGACTCATACAAGTTTGCGAACAGCGAATTTTTGACGACATTTACAACGAAAATGAAATTTCTCAGAAACTCAAATTTTGTGCTAAAAAATGAAAATTAATTTTAAATATATTTAATACATACAAGAAGTGTTAATATTTTTAATAAAAATATTAGTGAAAATCTAACCTTTGGAATTAAGTCTTATTTTTGTAGCTGGATAATTGCTACAAACGAGCGAAAATAGCTCCTAATTTAAGGTTGTGAGAACAAAGCTATTTATTCGTAATGAAACAGAGGCAAACACTTATTTGAAGTTTCCTAATGCATGTTTTGCATGTTCATTTATCCAGTAGCCAGCTGAACAATTGCATAAACACGAGATACTATACTAGAAAACAAAATTAAGAGTAACAAAAAGAAATTGCATTTTCTGAGAGATATTATTAATGTCCTTGTTTTCATAACTGTTAATGCTAGAAAAGAAATCGCAGCATGCGAATGATAATTATCATTATTTAGGTTAACAGTAGCTAACATTAAATATTAAAATTGCAGTGACACTCATTTTTGAACTTGGTGTCACTGGAAAGATAGAGTTTCAAATTTCATTTAGTGTTGATTATGTTAGTATATGCTGGAAAACATAATTTTACTTCAGTATTTTTTCTATATAAATATCTAAAGTAGTAAAACGCTCTTTAAATATTATTTGAATAACATTTTGTTTTTGTTGATTTATTCCTTTTTCATTCACTTAAATGAACACAGTATCTTTTAAACTTTTGTTTAATACTTGTATAATAAAAGTGGTGAATTGCTTTAAATGAGAGAAAGAAAATAAATTTTGGAAATTTATGTAAAGTATAATAGCGTAATTAATTTAAGTTTTGCTAAAATATTTAACTTTAAAAAAATTAAGTTTGTAAATATAGGTGTTCTTGCATCAATGTTTTCCTCATTCTTTAGAATATACTACATACAGCTGTGCAAGGTTTTTTCAGGTGTACTAATTGTTACACTTACACCCCCCCTCTAGTATTATTGGGGTCTTATTTGACCTCGTTATTTTCTATTTCTAATTTTTATATTTCAAACCAGAATTTCAACAAAAATGAAATTTCAGAGAAAGTCAAATTTTGTGCTCAAAGCAAAAAAGACACCTAATAAAGTTCACTTATAATGGATACATAGAAATGTGGTATAATTTGCAATAAAAATAAAAGCGAAAATCACATATCTAATGCTTTAAACTATGTCTGATTTTTGGTGTTTTATAGATGCTACAAACCAACAAAAATAGCTCCTAATTTAACATTGTGCGAACGAATCTACTCACTAGTAATGAAACAGAGATAAACACTTATTTGAATTTCCCTAATGCATGTTTTGCGTGTTCATTTACCCAGTAGTCAGCTGAACAATTGCATAAACATAAAATAATGTACTAAAAAACAAAACTAGAAGAAATAAAAAGGAATTACATTTTCTGAAAGATGTTATTAATGTCTTTATTTTCATAACATTTGGTGCCACAAGAGTAATTGCAGCATGCAAATGATAATTATCATTATTTATATTTACGGTAGCTAACATTAAATAATAAACACTAAAAGTGCAGAGATTGTGATTTTTGAACTTGTCCTTACTGAAAAGATAGAGTTTCGAATTTCCTTCAGTGTTGATTATGTTATGTGGCGGAATACATAATTTTGCTTTAGTCATTTCGATGCGTAAATTTCAAAAGTGGTAAAAAAAGTTAAGTTTTTTTACTAACATTTTGCATTTAGTTTATTTATTAATTTTTCTGTCACTCTAGTGGTATTAACAGTGTAAGCTTGAACAGATTAGTCTCTTTGAGGGGCTTTTGAATTGTCTTTAAATTTACTCCCAGGCTATTGATGAATGTCTTACAAATAATGAGACATTGAGAGCAATACTCAAAGTTTAATACTAAAAAAGTATTGTTATAAAGAACATAGTATTTTTATTACTTTTTAATACTACTACAATAAAAGTGATTGTCTTAAATTAGAAAAAGAAAGCATATTTTGAAAAAAATACATGTTGTAGAATAATGTTTTTGTTAAACTTTTGTTAAAAAAATGAAATTTATAAAAATTCTATTTACGTTTATAAATACTAGTAGATCGAACTCGGGCATTTCGGGTTACATAAAGAAGTTTTTTTTTTTTTTATGAAAACTAATTAATTTTCTACAAGTAAAATGATTTTTAGCTGGTCATTTATTTCATAACAGTATTTTATCCCTTTGTGCGTCCTGCAGGTCATTGTCTTCGTCATTTATTTTTAATTCATAAAATAATAACTGCGCAAAATATTGCTATGAAAATGAAATCGACCATATAGTTCGAATATAATGAATACATATCAGAGGTGTTAATACTTCTAACAAAATATTAGTGAAAACCACATATCTAATCTTTCAAATTAAGTCTAATTTTTGGTACTTAATAATTGCTACAAATGAGCGAAAATTGCTCCTAATTTAAGGTTGTGAGAACAAAGCTACTTACTCGTTATGACACAGAGATAAACACTCATTTGAATTTCCTTAATGTATGTTCCGCTTGTTCATTTAACCAGTAGTCGGCTGAACAATTGCATAAATACAAGATAATATACTACAAAACAAAGTTAGAAGGAACAAAAAGAAATTGCATTTTCACAGAGATATTATTAATGTCTTTATTTTCATAACTTTTAATGCTAGTAGTGAAATTTCAGCATGCGAATGATAATTGTCATTATTTATATTTATAGTAGTTAACATTAAACATTAAATTTGCAGTAACTGTGATTTTTTAACTTATCGTCACTGAAAACATGGAGTTTCCAATTTCATTTAATATTAATTATGTTATATGTTGTAATGCATAATTTTACTCCAATATTTTGTTTGGATAAATTTAAAAAGTGGTAAAACGCTTTTTGATTGTTTTGTCTTTTTTTACTTACATTATTTTGTTGTTGCTGTTGTTTATTTATTACTTCTTTTTTCACTTATAGTAGACCAGTAGATTAAAAAAATTACGACTACTAGAGTGAAACTGGTGGTATTGCCTTAACTAAGAAAAATGAAGTGTACTTTGGAAATATATGTATCGTAGAATAACGTGATTAATTAAAATTCCATTACAAAAATTAACGTTTTAAACTATTTTGTTACGTTTGTAAATATAGGAGTTCCTGCTTTAATTTTTTCCGCATCATGGATTTTCAGGTGCATGAAATATTCCATTCAACTGCCCAAGTAATATAGGGGTCTTATTTGAACCCACTTATTTTCCATTTTGAGTTTTTATGTTTCAAACCAGAATTTCACAAAAATGAAATTTCAGAGAAAGTGAAATTTTTTTCTCAAAATAAAAATGAAACCGAATTATTACTCGAATATAATGAATACATTGGAGAGGTTTTAATGTTCATAATCAAAATGTTAGTGAAAATCACGTATCTAATATTTCAAATAAAGTCTAATTTTTCCTGTAATAATACCTACAAACGAGCGAAAATAGCTCGTAATTTTCGGTTGTGAGAACAAAGCTAAATTCTTGTAATGAAATAGGGATAAACACTTATTTGAATTCCCCAAATGCATGTTTCGCGTGTTCGTTTACCAGTAGTCGGCTGAACAATCGCATAAATACAAGATAATATACTACAAAACAAAATTAGGAAGAACAGAAGTGAATTGCATTTTCTGGGAAAGATAATTAATGTCTTTATTTTTATAACTTTTAATGTTAGAAGAGAAATCGTAGCAAGCAAAAGCTAATTATCACTATTTATTTTTAACCTAGCTATCATTAACATTAAAATTACAATGACAGTGATTTTTGAATTTAGCGTCACGAAAAAGATTTTCGTATTTCATTCAGTGTTGATTATGTGTATAAGATGAAGTAAAAAATTTTACTTTAAAATTTTCACGTCATAAACTTTAAAAATGACAAAACGCTCTTTAATTTTATTATTATTATTATTATTATTATTATTATTATTGTTGTTGTTGTTGTTGTTGTTGTTGTTGTTTTTGTTCATTATTTATTCCTTTTTCCTTCACTTATAAGGGAGATGTTTTTTTAAATATATTTTAATACTTCTATAATAAAAGTGGTGGTATTCCATTAAATAAACAAATAAAAATATATTTTGCAAATATATGTAATGTAGAATAAAGTAATTAATTAAAATTTGCTAAAACAATTGAACTTTATAAAAAAAAGTATTACGTTTGTACGCATAGGTGTTTATGTTTCAATTCTTTCCACATTCCTTAGAATATACTACATGCAACTGTACACGGATTTTTCAGGTGTACGAAATGATACATTTAACCCACCCAGTATTATTGGGATTTATTTGACCCTTGTTATTTTCCATTTCGATTTTTTATGTTTCAACCCAGAAAATGAAAATGAAAATCAGTGAAAATGAAATTTCAGAGAAAGTCAAATTTCGTGCTCAAAATAAAAATGAAACCGAGTAAAGTTCGAATGTAATGCATACATAGAAATGGTGTTAATATTTGTAATAAAAATAACACTGAAAAACACACTCGAAAAGAAATATTAAGTTAGTAAGTATAGGCGTTCATTCATCAATGTTTTCCTAATTTTTTAGAATATATTACATGCAACTGTGCATGGATTTTTCTGTTGTTACATTTAACCCCTCTAGTGTTTTTGGGACTTCTTTGACCCTCCTTATTTTTCATTTCGATTTTTTTTTATGTTTCAAACCAGAATCTCATCGAAAATGAAATTTCAAAAAAAGTAAAATTTTGTGCTCAAAACAAAAAATGAAACCAAGTAATATAACCAAGTAATTTTGAATATAATGAATACACGGAAGAGGTGTTAATATATCTGATAAAAATATTAGTGAAAATTACATATCTAATATTTCCAATTAAGTGTAACTTTTGTTGTTTAATAATTGCTACAAACGAACAAAAATAGCCTCTAATTTAAGGTTGTGCGAACAAAGCTACTTACACGTAATGACACAGAGATAGACACTTATTTGAATTCCTTTAATGCATGTTTCGTGTGTTCATTTGCCCAGTAGTCGGCTGAACAATTGCATAAACACAAGATAATATGCAAGAAAACCAAATTGGAAGGAACAAAAAGAAATTGCATTTTCTGGGAAAGATGATTAATGTCTTTATTTCCATACCCCCCCCAGGGGGATACCTTCTTTAGGTATTCACGGGCTACACAACCCCGGGGCACCTGAGTGATCTTTCTCCTTTACTTTTCCTCTTACTCCTCTGGTCTTCCTTTCCTCTTTGTTTCACTCTCATTGTGGTTTCCTCTTCGGAGGTGAGGGCAATTCTGCATGGGCCGATACATCCTGTATATCGACTCATGGAGAATTGTAAACCACCCACGTGTTGGCCGTGCGTGGCGACCCGTGTCCCTGGAAAGGGGGATCCTGGTAGTTGAGGGAAACCAACACACTGCTTTGGCCTCTGCTTCAGGTAGACGGGAGGTGCATATTGGTCCCGTATGCATCAATCGGCTGGTCAGCTGACTTTTGTCACTGGCTTTAGGGATCAAGTGAGCGAGCAATTACTAGTCATCTCGTTAAGGGTGGAGACTGACATAGGATTGTCTTGTGACCGTATAGACCCTGGTTAGCACTGGTGCACTAATGTGCATCCCCTTGTTGGGCTCGGGAGTGGGTGGTGCGGCCGGGGTCCGAATTCCTTTTTCACTTAATATGGATGGAAAAACTTCTCTTTCATCTATCTCTCTCCCATGTGGAGAGCAACAAATGTCAAAGAATTCCTCTTTTACTCGATTTTTCGTAATTAAACGCAATGATAGCCTCTCTGATAGCTCTTTCAAAAAAACTTCACCATTTGTTATTGCTAAAACCTTTCAATCTGTTCTTGGTGATGGCCATTCCCTCAAAAAATTACAGTCTGGGGATTTACTGGTTGAAGTTTCTACAGCCAACCAGTCACAATTTTTGTCCAATAGTAATACAATAGGCACCTTTTCTGTATCTGTTAAAGCACATCCAACTTTAAATTTTTGTCGTGGTGTAATATCTGAACCAGATCTGTTATTTTCCCCAAAAGAAGAACTTCTAACTAACTTAAAGGATCAAAATGTCGTAGATGTCAGCCGTATCACTATCCGTAGAAATGGTCAGATAATTCCTACTAAACATATAATATTAACCTTCAATAGCCATATTTTACCTACTAGAATTAAAGCAGGCTATTTAAATTGTCCAGGCCGACCTTATATCCCTAATCCGATCCGTTGTTTTAAATGCCAGCGTTATGGCCATACCAATACTAATGGCCAATGTCATGGCACTGTTACCTGTGCACATTGTGCAGAAGTTGGCCACGTCAGTAAAACTTGTGAAAAACAGGAACGCTGCGCAAATTGCAAAGGTGATCATACATCATATTCTCGCTCCTGTCCTATTTGGAACCGTGAAAAAGAGATCATTACTATAAAAATAACCCAAAACCTTCCCTACCCTGAAGCCCGTAAAATTGTAGAATCGAGAACCCCATCTGTTGGAGTTTCTTACTCTAGCTTACTTAAGCAACAAACAAAACCTGTAAGACACATTAGTACCCAGACTGAAGCTCCTTTTAAGAACAGTTCTCCTGAAAAAACATCTAGTCCTATAAAGAAAAAGACCCGTGATGCCCACGCTACTGCTGTTACCAGAGTGTTGCCAAAATTAGTGCTTTGGAAACCGTCATCAGAACCTGTGAAAATTGAATATTGGACTAGTCAAGCACAGAAATCAAGCCAATCAAAAAATATAACCAAACCTGAGAATGGAAAAACACCTGATTCATCTGCATCAAATTCCCACAAACCCAAAACTAATCTAACTGTAAAACCTACCCAGAAAACAAAAGAGAATAAAACTATTCGGGGTTCTTCACAGTGGCAAACTGTGAAGAATAAACAGAGAAAATCATGTCATAGCCCATCTACAGCTAATCTCAAAGATCCAAGGCAGATGAATCAGTACGTGGAGGAGGCTATGGAGTCCGCATCTTACGACTCGAGTGATGATGATGAAAATGTTACTTTTGAAGAATATAGACCTCAGTGATTTTACCCTTTTAAATTGTTTTTTATATATTTTTGTGCTTCTTTTTAGACATTGTTTGATTTTAACTTTGACATTTGGAGACAGATTTTAATCCTAACTTGACTTTCCAATTATGACAAATACTAGGACAGCCTTTTAATGCCATTTTTACATTTTTACTTTTTAACTTTTACATTTTAAGCTGTATTACGTTTTTTTGAACTTTTTGTTCTCACCTTGTTCTTGGCGCAGCATGTCCCTAAAGGGATTTTGCGCCATAAAACCCTAATCAACCAACCAACCAACCAACTTTATTTCCATAAAGTTTAATGCTAAAAGAGAAGTCGTAGCATGCGAAAGATTATCATTATTTATATTTACGGTAGCTAACGTTAAACGTTAAAATTGCAGTGACTGTGATTTTTGGTCTTGGCGTCACTGAAAATATAGAGTTTCGAATTTCCTTCAGTGTTGATTATGTTTTATGCTGAAATACATAACTTAACTTCATTATTTTCCCTGCATAAATTTATAAATCAGTAAACGGTTTTTAAATGTTATTTTCCTAGCATTTTGTTTTGGTTTATTTATTCCTTTTTAACTCAATTAAAAGGACACAGTTCCTTTTTAACTTCTTTTAAAAACTTCTATATTAAAAGTGGTGACATTGCCTTAAATTAGAAAAAGAAAATAAATTTTGAAATATATGTAACGTAGAATAACATAATTAATTAAAATTTCGCTAAAAAAATTTAACTTAAAAAAATATGTATCACGTCTGTAAGTACTGGTGTTCCTGGATCAATGTTTTCAACATTCCTCAGAATATAATACAGTAAAACCCCTATAATTCGGATTAATTGGGAGCAGACCCAATCCGGAAAATAGAAAATTAGAAACAAATGAAATAATATATACTTACAGAAAATCACCTGCATTTTCTGAAAGATATTATTAATGTCTTTATTTTCATAACTTTTAATGCTAGAAGAGAAATCACAGCCTGAGAAAGATAATTAACATGATTTATATTTACGGTAGCTAATATTAAACATTAAATATTAAAATTGCAGTGATTGTGGTTTTTGAACTTGTTTCTTCACTGAAAAGATACATTTTCGAATTTCATTCAGTGTTGATTATGTTATGTGCTAGAATACACAATTTTACTTTAATCTTTTCAATGCCTAAATTTCAACAGTGGTAAAAAAAATTTAATTTTTTTAATAAAATTTCTTTATGTAGTTTATTTATACCTTTTTCAGTCGTTTAAGAGGTCTAGTGTAGGGTTGCACAGATTAGCCTCTTTGAAGGGTTTCCGAGTTGTCGTTAACTTTACTCCCAGGCCTGAATGTCTTACAAATAATGTGACATTGCGATAAAAAGTCAAACTGTTGTATAAGAACTACATAACAAGATTTTAATTATTTAAAAGTTTAATACTAAAAATTATTGTTATAACGAACACAACACCTTTTGTTTATTTTTAATACTACAATAATAAAAGTGGTGCCATTGTCTTAAATCGGAAAAAGAAAGTATATTGTGAAAATATATAAACCGTAGATTAATGTAATTAGTTAAAATTTCGTTAAAAATGAATTTTTAAAAAACTTATTACGTTATTATTAATATGTTTATAAATTCTAGTAGATCAATCCCGAGCTTGCCGGGTTACACAACAAAGATTTTTTTTTTTTTAATTGGAAATTGAAAAGTGATAAATTGTATATTTGTAATATATTCTTTAGATGGTCAATTACTTCCAAAATGTATTTTTAACCTTTTATGCATACTGCAGATTTTTTCATTCATGTTTTATTCATAAAATAATGACTGCGAAAAATATTGCCATTAAAATAAGACCGAATATATTGTTCGAATATAAAGAATACATAGCAGATTTGTTAATATTTGTAATAAAATATTAATGAAAATCACATATCTAATATTTCAAATAAAGTCTAATTTTTGGAGCTTAATAATTGTTACAAATGAGCGAAAATAGCTCCTAATTTAAGGTTGTGAGAACAAAGCTATTTACTCATAATGAAACAGAGATAAACACTTATTTGGATTCCCCAAATGCATGTTTCGCGTGTTCATTTACCCAGTAGTCGGCTGAACAATTGCATATACACAAGATAATGTACTAGAGAACAAAATTAGGAGTAACCAAAAAGAAAAATTGCATTTTCTCAGAGATATTATTAATGTCTTTATTTTCCTAACTTTTAGTGCCAGAAGAGTAATTGCAGCATGCCAATGATAATTATCATTTTTTTATATTTACGGTAGATAACATTAAATATTAAACATTAAAACTGCAGTAATTTTAATTTTTGAGCTTGGCGTTACCGAAAAGATCGAGTTTTGAGTTTTATTTAGTGTTATTTGCTAGAATATATAATTTTACTTCAATATTTTCTCTGAATAAATCTTTTAAATGATAAATCGCGGTTTAAATGTTCTTTTAATTACATTTTGTTTTTGTATATTTATTCCTTTTTTATTCACTTAAAAGCACACAGTACTGTTTTCAATTTTGTCCAATACTTCTATAATAAAAGTGGTGGCATTGCCTTAAAAAGGAAAAGAAAGTATATTTTGGAAATATATATGTTGAATGATAATATAATTAACTAAAATCTCGTTAAAAAACGAAAAATAATATTTTATAAAGTTTCTTATTATGTTTATAAATATATGTGTTCTTGCTGCAATTTTTTCCGTATTCCTTAGAATATAGTACATACAACTGTGCATGGATTTTCAGTTGCATGAAATATTATATTTCAGATCCGTTTACCATCCATCTTAATGATGCATAGGAACCAATTTTATCGTAACTAATATAATTAAACAACATTAAAATGCACAATAAAAACGATTGCCATTTCTTATGTTGAATCGAAATATTTTTGTGTATTGCAATAAATTAATCATAAATAATACACAATTCCTTTTCATTACCGAAATTAATTAATAAACCAAAAAAGATAACAAATACTAGTTAACCCGAGCCTTTACTTGAGTTAGAGCACATGCAGGCAGACGGCTAGACTATTTGAATTCATAAATACTTTCAACTATGTTAGAACAGATTAAGCCGAGTACATGTGTCTATTTCATAAACTGGCCAATCACATCTGGCCAGTTCGCACTTTAGCCGGCAAAATCTAGAATTGGCAAGTCATTTTTAAAGGTTGCCGGCCAATTCGGGAATTAGCCGGACAATTTTCAAATTGGCCCATTTCGGGTTTTGGTCGTAACATATATATATATATATATATATATATTATCTCGAATTAAGTATCTCAATAATAAGTATACAATTTATTATAATATATGAAAAATGAAGAAAGGTATTATGGAAGAGTACTTCTATTCTTTGAAATACTGTTTTGCAAAATAACATTAGAAATTTCCTTTAAAATACTATTTTGCAAAATAATACTGGTGACTTCCATTGATAAAATTTTGGTATATAAATATATTGATTCACTTTTGAAATTCTTTTAGAAATCATTTGATCAAATTCTCTGAGAAATTCAAAACCATCTGCTAAAAATAACTGTTCATTTTAAAGTTATTAAACAAATTTGCGCAAAATCACTTGTATAAAATAAGAATAAATGGAAATTCAAAATAATTTGTATAGTTTCGAATAAGACCACTTACATTAAATGCATTTTTTTTAATTCTGAAATTTTGCTTTGCTCATAAAATAAATCTGATTTTTTTTTCTATGTAGATACAAAACTTCATATACTGAGATTTTTATAAAACAATAATTTCCTTATAAAAATATAAAGATTTTTTAATATTTTAAACACACGAACATATGTAACCATAAACATAATCATACAAATGTCTATCACTGTATGCGTAGACACTTGAACACTTTGTGTGTGTGTACATTACTCATAAAATAAATCTGATTTTTTTTATGTAAATACAAAACTTCATAGACTGAGAATTTTAGAAAAAAAACTTTTGTAGTAAAAATATAAGGTATTGATAATATTTTAGACGCACACATACGCAGCCATACATGTAATCACACGAATATCTGTCCTTATGTGTGTGTAGACAAAGAGAAGGGAATAACTGCATGAATGTTATGATACATTGTTAAAAATCTGCAACTTTCATTGCATAGTCACTTCACCGGTTATATGGAAAACGATTACTTGACGATAATATGGATCATTCTCATACGCCAGAATAAAAGTATTCTATAAAGTAGTGGAGTGATTATGAAACAAAAGTTACAAATTTATAACAGTGTACCAAAAACATTCTTTCATTTGTTTTTATGGGTATATAATAAATTTATATAGAAAGAAAACATTATTAAAATTTAAAAACGTCACACAAGAAAAATATAAAAAATATAGACAGCACTGTTATTTAAAATTATTTTAAATACAATTTTTAGTTTATTTTTGTCCATGACATGAACTTTACAAGTAATTTCCTTAAAACATATCTTTGAAAAACAATAATCTTCCATGCAAAAAATGATTTGTAAAATTGCTTCGATTTATTATAAAATTATTCTTTTTAAATTTCTAAGAAAGATTTCTCAATAATAATAATATCAATATAGATTTTAATATTTTAAAATCTGATGATTTAAAAAATCAATTGGATTTAATTAACTTTTTATCATAATGATAATATCATTTACTACTGTAAAAAAATATCTAAATAGAAATGTATTATTGACCAAAAGATAAGTATTACCTTTCAACAAGTAATACTGAACATTGCGTTTATTTTTTAAAGAAATTTTGCAAAATATTATTAGAAGTTTCATTTCAACAATTTTTGGTTTGTAAAGCATTTCAAATTCTCTTAGAAATAATTTTATTGAATTTGTAGAAATTAAAATCCGTCAGCTAAAAATAACTGTTTATCTGAAAGTTATGAAAAAGATTTACATAATTGCATTCGTCACAAGTGCAATCGAGTGCGTTTCGTCATAAGTGCATAAGTGCATTGCAAATTCGTCTATATGAAATAATAATAAATGGAAGTGAGAAATAAATATAAATGATTTTTATAACTTCGAATAATTCCACATGCATAAATATGCATTTTTTCCTTTTGAAATTTTACTTTATTCATATAATCAGCCGAATTTCTTTATGTAGAAAATCAAAAATCAATGTACTGAGATTTTTATAACAAATTAATCTTTTTATAAAAATATAAGTATATAATATCTGATATACTCACGCACATACATATGTAACGTTTTTTTGAATAAATTTGGCGCAAAAGTAAAAGATCATAAAAACAATTATGGGTCGGAGAGATGTGCGGATTGCAAATTAATATTTCGCGAGACACGGGATCTTGTAAAACACCTACACAAATATTAGTTCAAAATATCCAAAATAGAGGGATCTATTGCAGATAAATCCATTAAATAATTCCCTATTACTCGCACAACGCTACATTTGGGTACGAGAAATGTGTACATGCAGTATTTTAAAATATTTTTGTCATCCATATTTTGAGTTGTGCAAGTAATATAGAGTTATGCCAACGAATTATTTTCCATAGTGCCCTCTATTATTGATATTTTGCACCAATATTTTGCTGGTGTCATAGAAAATCCCATAATACACTGAATATTTATATGCAAACCTTATGTTACTCCACTCAAATATCGTTTTATTTACTTCTATCATTACAGGAAGAAAGTATTAAATTCTTCAAAAAATTTCGATTTCGACCGATTCACAGGTTTTAAGAGACAGAGACTTCGAAAAACAGGTTTTTACAAAATTTCTTTCTGCGAGTCTATCTGTCTGTATATATGTGGCACAGATTTTTTTAGCACTCTTTCTGTGGAACTAATGTAAGGAATTTAATACAAATACTTTTTCATACATTACCTGATATACGTTGTTGTTGATTAGTTTTTTTGCGTGAATCGCTCGACATGAAGAGCAATGCCTAATTTTTCACGATTTCTGCAATAGCTACTTCCCAGGAAAAAATGCACGGAATTCAATCGAACTTCAATTCAATTAATCATGATATGAGTTGTTACTGTTCACGTTTTATTGCAAATCACTCGATAGATGATATTGCTATGCTGCATTTTGTATAATTTACACAATTTCCGCAAATCTAAAAATAAATAAATAATATAAAATAAAATAAATAAATAGATAAATAAAAATTTATCTTTGTGAGTCTGTGTCTCTGTCTGCCTGTGACACAAACTCTGTTGGCGCTCTATCTCGATAACTAGCGCACAGAATTTGATAACAATTTCCATTCAGGTAGTCCTTGATATAAATTGATGCTGGTTAGCTTTTGCTGTAAATTGCTCTACAGGAAATACTGCTATGCTGTATTTTTTTCACGATTTACGCAACAGCTCTATCTCAAAAACTAAGATACAGTTCTTCATCAAACTTCAGATTCAGTTCGTCATTGATATGAATTGATGCTGATTACATGTTTAAGCAAATAAACAACTTGGCTTTGCTGTACTACATTTTTAACGATGTCCTGAATAGCTCTATCTCAAGAATTAATGCATGAATATTGATGAAATCCAAATTCAAGTATACCTTGATTAAGAATGCAGCTGTATATGTTTTGATGTAAATCGGTTAATAATTTAAGTATATAATTTCCAATAAATAAATAAATAACTACAATTGCATCGTACATAGGCAGTTATGTAATAAAATAAATGGTTCATTATTATTCAACAGAATAAAATCAACGAACCGTTACGCCAGAGTGGTATTGTTTATTTGCTTGAATATGTCGAGAAATCTATTTCTTTCATAATATTTATTTGATTTACTGTTATTTTTTATAAAAAGCTAATATTTCTACTATTCATGTTTTTCTTTTTCTTTTTTCATAATACACTAAAAGGATGATGGTAACAAATGTTATAACAGAGATGCTTGAAATTCTACTGTGAGTATCGTATTAGATTCTATTACAATTTGCAGTTACCTAATAGATGAAAGTGCTATGATATTCAAGCTCCTGTTTAGTTACATAAATGACGTAAATCTATAACGGAATGATTTCAAGTACGGTTTGTTCCTGTATGTGCCTGATTATTAGTTTGATTCTGAGTAAGTCGAATCAGAAAGCAGTTATATAGAAGTATAAACCTAACCCTGACTGTTAATATTAAATGATTTTAGCGGGAACAATATAAAATATAAAATACACTTCATTGCTTTTTGTGTGATAAATTTAGTTTAATCAAATAATAACACAAACTGGAATATGCATAGTAAATATCTTTGTTATTAACAATTTAAAAAGTTTTTGCTTAGAAGAAAATTAAACTGATTTCGTTAAGAAATTGAAAAATGTTTTATATCAAGATTGGGATATGTATTTTTTCCAGACATGAAAAACAAGCGAAAATATATTTTTATATAAATAACTCTAAAAAGAAATGCAGTTTTCCTCTTGATTCAATCACCAAACAAATACAATAGAAACTTTTAAAAAGCTCCCTCGTTCGATTTTTGGCTCAGCTTAATTTTCCCCTCTGTCTGTCTGTATATTATTTTGAGTATACCTTTATAGTTTGAATGCAGGCGTTATTTGTGTTTATTTGTGTATTTTAATATATATTGTATATCGATGGAATAGTAAAATCTATTCATTGTTGTCCCTTTATCCATTATTGTCTTATAGATTGACTTTCCCTAACTTGGTTTATGAGTAAGAAATTACAGACTCAGAAACCGGCCAAATTATCTCAATGCATAGTGCAACAACCTTGAATGCTATAGTTCTCGGTTCGATTTCTGACTCTGGCTAATTTTTCACTCAAATTGCGTATATCGCATTTATGTGTGTATAATATTTGAATAAACCAGTATGGTTTGAATACAGGCGTTATTTGTACGTGTACGTGTGTTTTAATATCGATGGAATAGCAGAATTAAGAGTAATCTGAAATTTAATATTATTTTGTTAAAATTCCTGGCACTAATTTAGTAATGCAGCTAAAAATGTTTATTTAAGAATCGATAGAACCCAGAAACTGAATTTCTAGGTACAGAGAACTAATTAATGTATTTTAAAAGCTACTAGGATACATTGCTGAAAACTATTGCCGCCAATAAAATTTATTTTTGTAACAGTTTCTTTAAATATGGAAAATAAATTCTTTCCAGAAGATAAAGGAACACTTTTCGGAATTTTGATGACAAAAATCAGGTTATTTTGGATTTGCCTTCCCGATAATTGTACATTTTCCTAGATTAAGAAATATATATCCTTTTGATACTGTGTAAGGTATCATTTTCAAATACTAAAGTGCTCTCAGTTAAACGGCTCAATTTCAGCATCAGCGGATTAAAAATACACTCAAATACAATATCTGTATCATCAAATTCATTTTTTTTATATTTATATTTTATAAAGCTTTAATGACTCTTAGCCTAAATTTTACATATTTGAACTGTTTCCTAAAAAAACAAAGCCATATCAACGCCTTGCAGAAATTGTACCTTCTATACGCTTCGTTGATAATTTTGGAGATTATTTTTGCCGCATAATAAGTTTTCTGAAGTAAGTTAATTCAATACACTTGAAATTACGTACGACGGAAGCAAAATATTTGACGGATGAATTATTCCGTGGTTTTCGTTTATCCAACCGCGTAATGTTCCGCTTTAAGAATAAAAATTCACTTATCCAGAATTTATGTGAAACTAAAGAAATAAGAAAGAAAGAATAAAAAAAAATTATTTCTTTTTAATATAGCAGTTTATTTATTTTAAATCGTGGATTTCAAACATTTTTAAAAATTTATTCCTGTTCAAATTTTTTTGAAAAGTTGTTTTTTATTGTTACACGAAAAATACATTCATGATGATACAACAATTACTATTGTATCCCTTCTTGACTCAGCAGTGGATAACCTGATAGTCACCAATGTTAAAATAATTCATAAAGGCAATTAAAATTAAAATAATTAATATGAAAATTGGATTCATAGCGAGCGCGGGCAGATCTACACTTAAAATACTTCCATTAAAATAAATAAATAAATAAATAAAAAATTAAAATGGACTGAGTAGATCAATCAAACCAAAAGTCTAAATAATAATAATAATAATGATAATAATTAAAATGGATTGAGAGAGCGATCAATCCAAAAGTCTAAAAAAAAAAAAACATTAAAACTGATTGGTAGAGCGAATAAACCAAAAGTAAAAAAAAAAAAAAAAAAAAAAATATTTTTTTTCATATATAAAAATTTAATTATTGTATATAAATTATAACCAATAATAACACTCATAATCACACTAATGAAATGTATAATTTATACATTTATAGATATAATTATTCCGATTTTAAGTAGAAATATTATTTAAACTTTTTATTCTTTATTACTTTTTATTCTTTATTACTTCAAATAACTTCTAGATCACTGAATTTTTATTTTACGCGGTTGGATAAACGAAATCCACGGAATAATTCATCCGTCAAATATTTTGTTTTCGTCGCACGTAATTTTACCTGTATTGAATTAACTTATTTCTGAAAAATTCTTATGCGGCAAAAACAATCTCCAAAATTTTCACCGAAGCTTATAGAAGGTACAATTTCTGCAAGGCTTTGGTATGGCTTTGTTTTTTATTAGGAAACAGTTCAAATATGTAAAGTTAAGGCTAAGAGTCATTGATGCTTTGTAAAATATAAATATTTCAAAAAGCAAAAGCGTTTGACTGTAGAAAAAAATCTTTCGAAGTATTTTTACTTAGTGAAAGTAAAGTCATTCGTAACTTTTTTGTACTAAGTAAATTCCTGAGATCCGTATATAAAACTTCTCAAATTGTCGGAGAAAGAATGGTTTTGATTTAAAGTAGAGTGTTTCAATAAGATATTTTTTTCTGGTAGATTCAACATAGTAAGGCTTTAAAATTATTCTTTTATTTAAAATGATGCATTGTTTAATATCATGTCCAATTGTATTAAAGAGTTTGTATGTATTTTGTAGGTTAAAATACATATTCGCTATATGTTTCCCGAAAAAAAAAAAAAAAAAAAAAAAAAAAAAAACGTGTGGCACTCGGGGACTGCCGCGGTAAAGCTATTGCATAGCATTTTTTATCAACTTATGCAATTATATATATATTTTTTTTTATATTAAGTCAAGTTACGCTTTTTGAGCGTGATGACCGGTAACAAAATTTTTTTTATCTTTTATTGAACAAATGAGAAGTAATATCGTTTAAAATATTTTTATTATCTTACAATACATGTAGGTTAATCAGGAATTTTTATCATTGAAACTATACGTTTATGGTAGCTGAAATAAAAAACATAAGTTTGAGACTTGATATTCTCAAAATATCTGAAAAATACCGCGTCAATGCCTGCCGAAGTCTAACGAAGGATACCGTGCCGCAGTCTTCCAAACTGAAGCGACGTTAGCCGGAGTGTTAGGTTTCTTTTTCTCGCAACGGAATTTCTAGATTCTTTCGCCGCGCTCAAAGCCCGCGATAAAAGCTATGCAATACCTTAATAAATTACCAAAAAAAAATTTGGCCGCGCTACGAAAATTAGATCGCGAGTTATAAGCATTTTAAATTTTTCGACCCTCACCATGGGGGATCTTCTGTCACCAAAAATTAAAACTGTCGCATACTAAATTACCAAAAATAATATGGCCGTGCTACGAAAGCTAGATAGCGAGTTATAAGCATTTTAAATTTTTCGACCTTCCCCATGGGGGATCTCCTGTCACCAAAAGTAACACTGTCTCATAGTAAATTACCAAAAAAAAATTTGGTCGCGCTACGAAAATTGATCGCGAGTTATAAGCATTTTAAATTTTTCGACCCTCAACGTGGGGGGTCACCTGTCACCAAAAGTAACACTGTCTCATAATAAATTACTAAACAAAATTTGGCCGCATTACGAAAATTAGATCGCGAGCTATAAGCATTTTAAATTTTTCGACTCTCAGCGTGGGGGGGGGTCTCCTGTCACCAAAAAATAACACTGTCTCATAATAAATTACCAAACAAAATTTGGCCGCGCTACGAAAATTAGATCGCGAGTTATAAGCATTTTAAATTTTTCGACCCTCACCGTGGGGGGTCTCCTGTCACCAAAAGTAACACTGTCTCATAATAAATTACTAAACAAAATTTGGCCGCATTACGAAAATTAGATCGCTAGCTATAAGCATTTTAAATTTTTCGACTCTCAGCGTGGGGGGTCTCCTGTCACCAAAAGTAACACTGTCTCATAGTAAATTACCAAACAAAATTTGGCCGCGCTACGAAAATTTATCGCGAGTTATAAGAATTTTAAATTTTTCGACCCTCACCGTGGGGGGACTCCTGTCACCAAAAATTAACACTGTTTCAAAATAAATTACCAAACGAAATTTGGCCGCGCTACGAAAATTAGATCGCGAGTTATAAGTATTTTAAATTTTTCGAGCCTCACCGTGGGGGGGGGGGGATCTTCTGTCACCAAAAGTAACACTGTCTCATAGTAAATTACCAAAAAAAATTTGGTCGCGCTACGAAAATTGATCGCGAGTTATAAGCATTTTAAATTTTTCGACCCTCCCGATGGGGGGTCACCTGTCACCAAAAGTAACACTGTCTCATAATAAATTTCCAAACAAAATTTGGCCGCGTTACGAAAATTAGATCGCGAGTTATAAGTATTTTAAATTTTTCGAGCCTCACCGTGGGGGGGGGGGGATCTTCTGTCACCAAAAGTAACACTGTCTCATAGTAAATTACCAAAAAAAATTTGGTCGCGCTACGAAAATTGATCGCGAGTTATAAGCATTTTAAATTTTTCGACCCTCCCGATGGGGGGTCACCTGTCACCAAAAGTAACACTGTCTCATAATAAATTTCCAAACAAAATTTGGCCGCGTTACGAAAATTAGATCGCGAGTTATAAGCATTTTAAATTTTTCGACCCTCACCGTGGGGGGGGGGTCTCCTGTCACCAAAAATGAACACTCTCTCATAAGAAATTACCAAACAAAATTTGGCCGCGATACGAAAAGTAGATCGCGAGTTATAAGCATTTTAAATTTTTACACTCTGACCGTGGGGGAGGGGTCTCCTGTCACCAAAAATTAACACTGTCTCATAATAAATCATCAAACAAATTTTGGCCGCGCTACGAAAATTAGATCGCCAGTTATGAGCATTTTAACTTTTTCGACCCTCACCGTGTGTGTGGGGGGGGGGGTCTCCTGTCACCAAAAATTAACACTGTTTCGTAATAAATCACCAAACAAAATTTGGCCGCGCTACGAAAATTAGATCGCGAGTTATAAGCATTTTAAATTTTTCGACCCTCAACGTGGGGGGTCACCTGTCACCAAAAGTAACAATGTCTCATTATCAATTACCATACAAAATTTGGCCGCGCTACGAAAATTAGATCGCGAGTTATAAGCATTTTAAAAAATTTTTACCCTCACCGTGGGGTCTCCTCTCACCAAAAATTAACCCTTACTCATAATAAATTACCAAACAAAATTTGGCCGCCTTAGGAAAATTAGATCGCGAGTTATAAGCATTTTAAATTTTTCGATCCTCACCATTGGGCGGGTCTCCAATCAGCAACAGCTACATTATCCTACCTTGTTTTATCTTAAGACGATTCTTTTCTATACACATTCTATCAGGAATTTTTATTATTGAAACTTTAGATTTATAGTAACTGAAATAAGAAATATAAATTTGAGACTTAATATCCTCTAAATATCTGAAAAATAACCGCGTCAATGTCTGCCGAAGTCTACCGAAGGATACCATGCCGAAGTCTGCCGAGCTGAAACAACGTTAACCGAGTGTTAGGTTTTTTCGTTACGGATGTGTTAGGATTTTTCGCGTTACGGAAATTTTGGATTCGGTCGCCGCGCTCAAAGCCCGTGATAAAAGCTATGCAATAGCTTAAAAAATTATTATATTCATAATTTTAAACACATATAAAAAGTAACATTTAAACATTTTTATTATAATTTTTTTTATTAAAAAAATTAGGAAATTCAGCCGATGCTACATAGTTTTCAGCGACACCTGAAAAAAGTGCCCACTTGGTGCTCAGGATAGGTTATAGTAAGTTCATCTGAAAATAAAAAAGCACTTTTTTCAATTAGAAAATAGGTATAGCTTATGATTGAACTGAAGTTTAAATGAAAACTAAAATTTAAATCTTAGGCAAATTACAATTTCTGTTACAATTTACAATATGTTTCCATGTGTAATAGGTTGTATTATTATTCAACCACTATGCAATCACATTTAAATTCTATTTTGAAGAATTGCATAATATTTCAATAAAATTCGTGAATTAATTTTTGAGGAATCTTGTGCAACAATTTCAAAAATGGCGTTTATACATATATATATATATATATATATATATATATATATATACCGGGTGTCACAAAAATGACTGATCGATTTTAAAATCCAATAACTTACAAACGGTGACAGCTATTTAAAACACTTTTGCAGGAGGGTTATACATAATGTCAGGAGATTTTTACCGCAACTTTTGATTTTAGTTCGAAATTCAAACAATAGATGTCGCTGACGGCAATTGAAGGCCAGGTAGATGCAGAAACTGACCTCATTCAGCATTGATCACTTGGCCTTCAATCGCCGTCAGCGCCATCTATTGTTTGAAATTCGACCTAAAATAAAAAATTACGGTAAAAAAACTCTTGACATTATACATAACCCTCCTGCAAAAATTTTTTAAATAGCTGTCACCGTTTGCAAGTTATTGAATTCAAGTTATTAAATCCATCAGTCATTTTTGGGACACCCTTTATATGTGTGTGTGGGTACATATATATCCACTAATATGCATAATATTTGGCATTGATTACGTTATTTGTATTTTTTTTATACTTATAGATTAAACTACATAAAGAATGTGCGAATTTGCTCTCTTATAAAATATAGACGAAATATATAATTTAATTTTACATATTACTAAATATATAATTTTTTTGTAGTTCGTGACATTTGTAATTTCGTAGATTGCAGAATATAATTCCTGGAATCTAGCAACACTTTATAAAAATTTATTCTACGAAATTTTTATTTTATTTTTAAGCAAGTTTTTAACCAAAGTTTAAAAATATCTTGTGGAAATTGGGTGTTTCAATTGAAAAAAAAAACGAAAACATTGTTGGTTTTAATTTGTAAATGGCTCCCTAAACATATTTTATACACATTATTTAAAAATAGACTTAATTCCCAAAAATTCGTA
Source organism: Maratus speculifer (assembly GCA_964019185.1). NCBI lineage: Eukaryota > Metazoa > Arthropoda > Arachnida > Araneae > Salticidae > Maratus > Maratus speculifer. The sequence goes on along the minus strand of OZ025290.1, from coordinate 421,749,840 downwards.
ACTGCGAAATTTTTCTGCATTTATTTGTTACAGAGTATGTAATGTGTGTTCACAATTTTTTTTCTTTTTTCGACTGTACCTTTAATTATATAGGAATGAAACTGGTACTTTAAATTGAATCATATTTGTAAAAATCTGAGTCCTATAAAATACAAAGTTGTAAAACAGCAAAAAATATCGCAGGGGAAAAAACTATAATTTGTAAATGGCTCCCAAAACATATTTTATACACATTATTTAAAAGTAGACTTAATTCCCAAACATTCGTAATTGCAACATTTTTCTGCATTTGATTGTTAAAGAGTATGTAGTATGTGTTCACATTTTTTTTTCTTTTTTCGACTGTACCTTCAATTACGTAGGAATGAAACTAGTACTTTAAATTGAACCATATTTGTAAAAATCTGAGCCCTATAAAATACGAAGTTGTAAAACAGCAAAAAATATCGCAGGGGAAAAAAACTATAATTTGTAAATGGCTCCCAAAACATATTTTATACACATTATTTAAAAGTAGACTTAATTCCCAAACATTCGTAATTGCAACATTTTTCTGCATTTATTTGTTAGAGAGTATGTAGTATGTGTTCACATTTTTTTTTCTTTTTTCGACTGTACCTTCAATTACATAGGAATGAAACTAGTATTTTAAATTGAACCATATTTGTAAAAATCAGAGTTCTATAAAATACAAAGTTGTAAAACAGCAAAAAATATCGCAGGGCAAAAACTATAATTTGTACATGGCTCCCAAAACATATTTTATACACATTATTTAAAAGTAGACTTAATTCCCAAACATTCGTAATTGCAACATTTTTCTGCATTTGATTGTTAGAGAGTATGTAGTATGTGTTCACATTTTTTTTTCTTTTTTCGACTGTACCTTCAATTACGTAGGAATGAAACTAGTACTTTAAATTGAACCATATTTGTAAAAATCTGAGCCCTATAAAATACGAAGTTGTAAAACAGCAAAAAATATCGTAGGGGAAAAAAACTATAATTTGTAAATGGCTCCCAAAACATATTTTATACACATTATTTAAAAGTAGACTTAATTCCCAAACATTCGTAATTGCAACATTTTTCTGCATTTATTTGTTAGAGAGTATGTAGTATGTGTTCACATTTTTTTTTCTTTTTTCGACTGTACCTTCAATTACATAGGAATGAAACTAGTATTTTAAATTGAACCATATTTGTAAAAATCAGAGTTCTATAAAATACAAAGTTGTAAAACAGCAAAAAATATCGCAGGGCAAAAACTATAATTTGTACATGGCTCCCAAAACATATTTTATACACATTATTTAAAAGTAGACTTAATTCCCAAACATTCGTAATTGCAACATTTTTCTGCATTTGTATGTTAGAGAGTATGTAGTATGTGTTCACATTTTTTTTTCTTTTTTCGACTGTACCTTCAATTACATAGGAATGAAACTAGTACTTTAAATTGAACCATATTTGTAAAAATCAGAGTTCTATAAAATACAAAGTTGTAAAACAGCAAAAAATATCGCAGGGCAAAAACTATAATTTGTACATGGCTCCCAAAACATATTTTATACACATTATTTAAAAGTAGACTTAATTCCCAAACATTCGTAATTGCAACATTTTTCTGCATTTGTTTGTTAGAGAGTATGCAGTATGTGTTCACATTTTTTTTCTTTTTTCGACTGCACTTTCAATTACATAGGAATGAAACTAGTATTTTAAATTGAACCATATTTGTAAAAATCTGAGTTCTATAAAATACAAAGTTGTAAAACAGCAAAAAATATCGCAGGGAAAAAAAACTAAAAATTAGTATAATGAAAAAAGAAATCGTAAAAATATTAATGCCAAAGTGTCTATTTAATCAACCTAAAATCTTTTATAGTCATACTAGCTTAAATAAACAAAACAAGTTGGAAATTGCACGTGAAGCGTAGCAAATGAGGTGCGTTCGTACGATAACGAAGTTTTAAAATATTCAGATCTTGCTGATATAGTAGAGCGTAATTTGGATACAGTATAGTGGTCGAAATCTTTGTGTTCCTGTAAATATGCAGAGAGTAATTTTTATTATACATCATTAACGCATACCTTATTCATAAAATGTGAAGTAGTTTAATATAATTAAAACACGCCCCAAACAATGTTTCCCCGTATAACATTATTTAGTGGAATACATTTGTGTGGCCCTGTAATTTAATAATAAATATTCTTTGCATCACAGATTGTGCAAAATGTATTTTTTTACTACATATTTCATAGATTCATGTCAATTCTATTATGTTCAAATGAGTGTAACACCATTAAAATGCATTTGAAACTTTTTTCCCTTTGATCGTAATATAACGGAATATTTTGATTGTCCCTGTAATTGATCTATGCATCCGATTTTCATAACATTTGAAATGACGCAACGAAATTATGTAATAATTATAGATTTTAAATTTCAAACGATTAAAATGCATTTGAAACTCCCCCCCCCCCCCCCATTGACCGTAATGTAACGGAATCCTTTTGATTGTCCCTGTAATTGATCTATCCATCCGATTTTCATAAAATTTGAAATGACTTAACAAATTATGTAAAAATTATACGTTTTAAATTTCAAACGATTAAAATGCATTTGAAACTTTTTTCCCCCATTGACCGTAATGTAACGGAATACTTTTGATTGTCCCTGTAATTGATCTATGCATCCGATTTTCATAACATTTGAAATGCCTCGACAAAATTATGTAATAAATATACGTTTTAAATTTCAAACGATTAAAATGCATTTGAAACTTTTTTTCCCATTGACCGTAATGTAACAGAATCTTTTTGATTGCCCCTGTAGTTAATCTATCAATCCGATTTTCATAAAATTTGAAATGACTCGAAAAAATTATGTAATAATTATGTATTTTAAATTTCAAATGATTCGGTTGGGTAGTTTTTGCGTTGTTATATGCGGACAGACAGACGGACAGACAGACAGACAGACGGACAGACAGACGGACAGACAGACGGACAGACGGACGGACTGAGCGACAACAATAGGTGCTACGTATTTACATAATTACGAACGCACCTAAAAAGAGGGTTTTGCAAACATTTTTTGTTACGTTTTATTGAGAAACAAATTTAAAACGGGAAAGTAATTATGATGAATTGATTCTTGAAGGAAATTGTTTATCGAAGTTTCTTTAATTTTTTTAATTAAAAATTACTTGTTTAGAATTTAATCCTTCCTTAAAAAGAAATGAAATTTAATTCATGTTTTTTTAATCATAAATATTTTTTAACAAAGCCAAAGAAAAGAACGCAATAAGACATTTTTTATGTGCAATTTTGCAAATTGCTGATTTATGCACAAAAAAAAGTTTTTGTTAAAAAACCGAAATCTATATGCTTACTAAATTTTTTCTGCACACTGTAAAAGGAATACAAATATATAAGACTAGTTTTTGTAAAGCGTCAGAAATCTGTATACTAGCTAAACTTTTTCGATTAGCTGAGATAATCACATGATATTTGTGTTGTTTTCGTCGTTGCTCTTAAATAAAAATTTCTAGGCATTCAGGTAGCCTAAAAATTTAGTAACTTACATATTTTTATTTCTACAGTGAAAACATCAATATATTACCTGCATTTATTGTTGCAGTTACATAAAAATTTCTAGGCATCGCAGTTTCCGAGAAAAAAATTAGTAAATTTATAGGTTTCATTTATAGTGTGGTGCTTGTTTACACATATAGAAATATATAGTATTTCCTTACACATTTTTTTTAATTATTCCAATAGCATGAATAGCTAGACATTAAGTATATATATATATATATATATAGATAGATATCGGGTTTCCCAAAAATGACTGATGGATTTTAAAATTCAATAACTTGCAAACGGTGACAGCTATTTAAAATTTTTTTTGCAGGAGAGTTATGTATAGTGTCAGTTTTTTTTTTACCGTAATTTCTTATTTTAGTTCGCATCTCAAACAATAGGTGGCGCTGACGGCGATTGAAGGCCAGGTCGACCTGATCACCTGGCCTTCAAAAATTCCTGGCCATAAAAAATTGACAACAACAGTTTGTCACATTTGAATGTTAAAAAAAAAACTTGTAAAAGAAATTATCTTTTGGAATTTCTGTGACTACTATTCTAGGCACTTTTTTATTTCTTTTCCTAACAATTATACTTTTCAAAGTTATTAACACACTAAATGAACAAGTTAAAAAAAAACAATCACCCAAAATAATTTAGATTTTTTACGGTGTTACTTTAATAATTCATAATTAAAGTTTTAAGAAAAAATAAGTGACACTAAATATATATTTACTTACCATTAAATTGAAAACAAGTCTGGAAGCTACACTTACATAATAATATGTGACAAAGTAAAATATTAAAGCGTAAAAACAAAATATCGAATTAAAGATATGGAATAAAACAGGAATAATTATGATACTTTGTTAATGCATGCTTCGCGTGACTAATTATTTTTTTTCTACGCTTAAAATCCATTTATGAAGGCAATAATTGTCAAGAAACATTTGACTGAAGCTTGATGAGGTATAATTTTATTGAAAGATTTTAAATCTGCGTAATTACATATTTATATTTATACATATGTATACATACATATATATATAGATATACATATATATATATATATATATATATATATATATATATATATATATATATATATATATATATATACATACATATATATATATATATATATATATATTTAAAATGGAACATGTGAACCTAAGTGTAAGTGGTATGAATATTTAAAAGAAATGGGTACTACTAAGATATTCCATCACCAAAATACTATCGCCAAACTCCATGACTGAATTTTGATAATGGGTGATCGTAAAAGTCTGAACTGAAACGATATTAAATGTGTTATATATATTTATTACATCAGTCATTTTAATTCGGTCTTTTACTTTTTATTCGTTTTAATGTTTTCTTATTTATTTGTTTAGCTTTTTGTTAATTAAAATTACTGTGTTTCATCTCTTGAAGCATTTTTTAATGTTTGCATTTTATAGTTAAATCCGCCAACATATTTGGACTAAATAAAAATTATTAAATTACTTAAAACTATCCGTTATCAGTGATATTTCCTATATCTTTAGTAAATTCTTTTATTACATTTAAAATACTTACACTTTATTCGCATATAAAATCTCTTTAAAACATCCGTTTGCTTATGGTTTAAATTGATAATTCTGCTCTTAAGTACGAAAACTATTAATATTCTTTCTTCCGAAATCATCTAAACAAATGAAATTTTATGTATGCTTTTCATGTTCATCATTATTTTACAAATATTTTCAACGCGTACTTCATTGTTAGTTACAAAATTCCAAACTTGATGCCTCGCTTGCCATTTATAGTTATTACGAAGGAATTCGTGCTCTTTACTTAAGTATGATTACTGAATACAGGCAAAATCCGGACTTATAAGACGCACTCATTGTAAAATATTTAGTTTTATCAAAGAAAATACTATTTTCATTTTTATTACGCTGTAAAAAATGACAAATAATTACTAATATACAAAAATGTACTATAGTCAAGAACGTATAGTTAAAATAACCTTTTCCAAGTCACAGAAGATTCCAGAAAAGATCACTGTTATGGCTCACCTTCAAAACCATGACAACACGTCAGCATTGGCACGTTCTCTTTCACAACATTGTTTAATCGTTTGGCAACGGTAAAACTAGTTTGTTTCGTTTGCTTTGTTGATAATCGAAGATCGAATTTTTTTATGATAAAAAACCCCTTTTATTTACATAATTTATCTGCTAAATATTATTGTTAGTAATAATGTTTGTTACTTGAGATATGTAAAAGAATCATGTTTATTCATGGAATATAATTCAAGTGTTATTTGTCCACATTTTATCCCGCGAGTAGTCGCGATATTTTTCACAACGTCATTAGTCGCGCTCGGTCTTTTCGCCGCTGGCCCCCCGCATACCAAATATGTAAAATAAGAAATATTTTTCACCTAATATACGAAAATAACGTTACAACGAAGATATAAATTTGCAGTTTTCTTAAATTATGCATTTTATTCATGAGATTTGGAGAAATTGGAAAAAGTAAAAATGAACTCACATTAGTGACTTTTACGTAGACTTTTTCGCCGATTTCAACTTTGTTTCTAAAAATCTACCTGAAAGAAAAACAGAGGTGTCCTGTTACTTCACTAAGGTGGTCGAGAAAGCTTTCAAGTCAGTTACACGGTAGATCTCCGCTGTATTTGTAATGTGATATAACTTACGAGAAGATAAGTTATACGGGCGGCGAAAAGACCAACGCGCGACTACTGACGGGTTATTCGAATTAGTTTTAGTAACTGATTATGGTGTCAGTCCTGAATCAAGATTGTATACAGGTATGTAAATAAACTTTTTTTAAAATAAGACTTTACGTATTATTTGACTAATTTTGCCTTTATATTAGAATTCATCAAACATTACAGTCCATAAATCGACAATCACAATGCGTTTTTCAAAAACCCCAAAAATTTCTTATTTTCGAAATGTAAAGGGGAATTTTGAAAAATATCTGCCAATAATTCTCGTAAACATTTCTTTCTGGGTACTTTTTACAGTGCAATAAACCGTTTTCTCAAATCGCAATATCTATTTTTGCTATAAATTCTCAGGTAAATGTTTTGCTGTCCAAAAACCTGTTTTAGTAAATATATATATATATATATATATATATATTCAATATTTTCAGCATTAACATGTGAAAATTAAAATAATTTTGCTGCACTTGCTGGCTCAATTTTAGTTATTGAAGCTGGAATTTTTTTCTTTCCAATTTATAGAATACGAAAAAAAAATCCGGACACAGAGATATGATTAATATATTATAAAAGCTACAAATTAGCGTTTTCGATATCTATGGATTTCTAATAAAGATTTATTTTATTAATTCTTCTTTAAAGTATATATATATATATATATATATATATATATATATAAATAACAATAATATAATAATATATATAATAATATATAGTAATATGTAAGATATATATATATATATATATATATATATATATTGTATTCTCAAATTTCGAAAATATGAAGACATTTTCGGAATTTTGGGAGTTTTAGAAGAGGTAATAGTATATTTACGTTCGTGGTAACTGTACATTTTGGTGCATTATGCAAATGTGCCATATTTACAGTGTGTGATATCATTTTGTACACTGAAGCCATCAAATTATGATAGAATGCTTGCTATTGACTACCTTCTCGACTCAAATAGAAGAAATCCGATTGCCACCAATGTAATAATACTTAAAGGCCTTTAAAATTAAAATTAAAATAATTATTATAGAAATAATTTAATAAAGAGAGTGCGGACTCATCTACACGTGCAATACTTAAATTTAAAAAATCGTTAAAATGGGTTAAGTTGCGTGATCAGTCCAGATGTCTAAGAAAAAAGAGCCTTTTTTTACATGTATAAATATTGTATTATCACATTTAACCCTTAATATAATATATAATTTATACATTTGTAGCATATAATTAATCCATTTTAAAAGGAAATATTATTAAAATATTTGGTTGGTTCTTTATTTTTTTTAATTGGTATTTACCTTTTTATCCGATTGTTACCAGTGTGATAGAAATGAGTAAAGGACTACAAATAAAATATAAATATTAGATTCTTTAAAAAATAGTGAGCTCGGACACAAATACAAATAAAATTATTTTAAAACTCTAAAAAAATTGTTTTCAAAATTGATTCATAAGCTATATGATTACATATCTTTTAAATTTTAAATCTTAAATTATTATACGAAAAAAAATCATTATATACACATACACGAAAACACATAAGTTAATTATTTTTAAAAGGAATCTTAATTTAAACATTTGATTCTTTCTTTCTTTCTTTCATTTTCAAATAGTGAAATTTGTTTAAGTAATATTAGGTGAATTTTTATTTTTGCAACTGAACATTACGCGGTTGGGTAAACGAAAACCACGGAATAATTCATCCGCCAATTTTTTTTTTTTTCGTCATACGTAATTTCGCACATATTGAATTAACAACTTATTTCAGAAACTTCTTATGCGGCAGGAACAATCTCAAAAATCACAAGTGAAGCGTTCGAGCGCACAATCGTTTCTGCAAGGTTTTGAAATGGGTTTATTTTTTCTTAGGAAACATTTCAAGCATCTAAAGTTAAGACTGGGAGTCATTGAAGCTTTGTAAAATATAAATAGTTCGGAAAACATGAAGCTAAGTCGTTTAACTGTAGAAATAAAAATCTTTTGAAGTATCTTTACTTTGCGGAAAGTAAAGATATTTGTAACTTTTTTTTTAAACCAGGTAAATGCATGAGGAATTTACACAAAATTTCTTAAATTGTTGTCGAAAAAATGTTTTGAATTGAATGAGTGTATTTCAATAAAGTAAAAGATTCTGATTAATAAAATATTAATAAAATTTATATTGATATAGATTTATTGATATGGATTTAAGTGCGTTCGAAAAATATTCTATTTTTCGAATGCATTCCGTCCAGCATTTTACGTAATACATTTATTTTAATGCCTAATTTATTATATTGCGCCTATCAGAATGGAATAATTTATTGAGACACACTGATTTAAATAAAAAACATTTTTTCCACAACAATTTGAGAAATTTAATATGAAGTCCTTATGCGTTTAGCTAGTAAACAACAACAAAAAAAGTTACATATATCTTTATTTGTCGTCAAGTAAATATAAGGTACCCTGGGGTAATAACGCCAGGCGGGGTAATAACGCCAAGTGCTTATATTTTGCATAATTATGAAATAATCAGGTAAATGACACCCATGTGCTCTGCGCAGAAGGGTTTTGAGTCATATAAATCGCAAAAAACAGCTTCAAGTTAATTTGTTTCATTTTTAGGTCTTATTGTTTTTACAAACAACTAAATTTAACGCTTGATCTAAAATTTGCGAGATACGTGTTGTGATGTGAAGACTATCTTTTTATCCGGAAATACTTTGTTAATTACATAAATTTGTAGTGCATTTCATGTACTTTTAAAATGTTGTTGAAGATTTTGGATATCTTCTCGAGATAATTTGTAATTTAAAATGCACTGCGCAATAACTATACCGGGGTAATAACGCCAATCCTTTACATTAAAACCCCGGTTGATTCTCTACAGTGGCCGAGCTACATCCTAAATACTGATTCAAATAAACACAGTTAAAACTGTGCTATGTTTCTCATATTTCTATTTAAGCGGTCCTTTTTAAGCAAAAAGAAGCTCACGGTCTGATATTCTTTTGCCTCATCCCCCCTCCCAAACCACACCTTTATTTTTCTTACACTTTCACAAAAAATTGAACATTTTCAATAGCTTAGAATGCAATTTGTCAATTTCTAAGTTTTTAGAGTTTGTATTTTTAGAATTGGGCTATCTAGATGCAATTATTCCATCTTATTTCATAGTTTTGTTTGCATGGCGTTATTACCCATATAGGTGGGTAATAACGCCAAATAGCATTGGTCAAGAAAAAACGCCATTACATTTTATGAATACATATCTGTTAAATTATTTTATTTTATATAGATAGTCAATGAGTTGCTGTATCAGATCCTATATTTGTTTGAAAAATACAATCTAAAACTAAGCCGTGAAAATTTGTAGAACCTTAACGTGGCGTTATTACCCCAGGGTACCTTACTTCAAAATATTTTTATTTCTACAGTTAGACGTCTTTGTTTCATGTTTTCTGAACTATTTACATTTTACAAAGCTTGAGTAATTCCTAGGCTTAACTTGAGACATTTTAAATGTTTCATGAGATAAAAAAAAATAATAGAACTATTCCAGAGCCTTGCAGAAGCAATTGTGCCTTCCATACGCTTCATTGATAAGTTTAGACATTCTTCCTGCCACATAAGACGTTTTCTCATATAGGTTGTTAATTCCTTGCGGGTGAAGTTACGTACGATGGAAAAAAAAATATTTGACGGATGAATGAGTATGCAGCTTTCGTTTATTCAACCGCGTAATGTTCCGCTGCGAATATAAAAATTGACTTATACAGAAGTTATTTGAAACTGAAAAAAAGAAAGGAAGAAACAAATATTTGAATTAAAATTCTTTTTAAAAATATATAACTTATGTATTTCTGGATATGTGTACATAATGAATTTTTACATGTAATTATTCAAGATTTACATATTTGAAAGACCAGTAATAATGTAGCTACTGAATCAATTTTGATAATAATTTTCTTTTAAGTTAAATATTTTTATTTGTAGTTGTGTACTTTTACATTTTAATTTCAATCCTATTTTAATTTTTGTCCTTTATTCATTTCTTTCACATTGGTAACAATCGGATACAAAGGTAAATGCCATATCATTATTGATATCATTTTCATATTACAATTAACCCTTTCGGGTCTGAATTTCTTTTCAGTGATTAGAAAAGGTTACTTTTACGTTATTAACATTAACAATAGCTATCAAAATAGATTAACTAGAGTTTATGAATATTTCATTGTCTGAAAGATAACTATTGTTGTTGTTTTGCGTAGTATTCAATTCATATTCATATGACAATAGGCTAAAGGTGAACTTTTGAAAATGATTACAAAATGTTATATTACAATAAGATTTAACTTATGTTGCATCTTTCTAATACTTTTTGCGCTTTACTACATATGATTCTTTCATGAAAGTAGCTTTCATTTTTAATTTAAAGAGTAAACTAGATGTTAAAAATAACAGAATAGCAAACGGCGCAAACAGAATTAAGCAAATAATAATAATTATTATTATTACTATATATTTATTTTATTATTATTATTACTATTATTACTATATATATATATATATATATATATATATATATAGTATAAATATAAATTTCAGTATTCTTCTTTTAATTCTACTGAAACTCAGAGTGGGACTTTCATTTCAGAGGGGGTTCAGTGAGCGAAAATAATGTCATACTCTGTAAACTAGTTGAGGCCCATCGTAATACTTACCCATCATGGATATGCATAACATAATATATGAAAATAAACATGCATAAACTATTTATAAAACACATTAGAATTCCAAAACAAAATATAAACGTATTTTTAAGTATTTTTAATATACATAGTAATGCTCTATTGATGAATTGCTGATAAACTAATTTTACCAAATTATATAAAACTCAAAACTATACAAGCAGTACCAAATTGCGTAAGAGAAAAATCCTCATAACTCCGAAAATAATAGTAATATTTATTACCAGTTTACTGCGTTAGATTAAGAGCCTTATTTCCCAATAAAACATATCTTTGAATTGAAATTTTAATGAAATACAGGGTCATGAAAAATCGAAGATTTTGGGAAAGAGGATTACAAATATCTAGGCAATTGACAATACTTACTGATATTCAATTAGGCCTCGTCCCGTTCTTACATACTAAGTACATACAAAATTTCAAGTCTCTCTTTCAATTTGTTCGGGAGATAGAGCGTTTACAGACAAACAAACAGAAGGACGGATTTTTTTCTTCTAAAAATATGTTTTTCGTAATCTTCAGTCTCTGAAACGTGTAAATCCGTCAACATTTTTTTTTCTTTTTTCAAAGTGATTGCAAGACTTACCCTATATTACGTATAATGCGTAACTAAAAAATGACAGTAAGTTCCTTGAAATATGAATATTCACACTACGCAAATATAAAATAGCCTATTATGGGACACCGAAGATTCTTAAAATTACCCTTTATCCATATAAACGTCAGAAAACTATTTATTTTCGAAATTTAAAAACAATTTAAGAGAAATAATTATTTTCAGATACTATCAATTCTCAGTAAATATTTCCATCTGCATAATGAAATTTGAGATAATCATTGTAACAAAATAACGTTAATTTTCAGATTAACGTTAATGCCGTTAACATTGTATGATTTTTTCTATTAATGCTTTTTGAATATCAAAATATTTGCCTGAGAATTATTAATATCCAAAGAAACGATAATTCGATTTTAAAAAACTGGTTATTTCACTGTAAAATCTACTTAGACAAGAAGTTATTTTCCATATATATATAAATTCTCATTTAAATTTTGAAAATAAATACCTTTTTGGTGTTTTTAAACAAAATATTTTTTTTCAGTATTTGGAAGGGGTTATTCTATATTATCATTCTTTACTAAAGTACAATTTTGTATATTAGGAATCATCTGTCTTTTTTTTACAGTGTAATAAAAATGAAACAAGTGTTTTCTTTGATAAAGCTGAAAATTTTGCAATGAATTTGCCTTATTAAAAGTCCGGATATTACCAACATTCAGAATTTAACTTCAAGTTAAGAGTACGATTGTCTGAATGTAAAATGGTAATCGGAAAAGTGACATGATGATTGGGAATATGCAATTAATTATCTTGTACGCGTTAAAATATATATTTTTTTTAAATTTGAACATGAAAAAATATATATATAATCTGATTTATTTAAATAGTTTCGGGCAAAAGTGTGCTAATAGTGCATGTATTTAAATACAGAGTTATTAATTTAAACCAGTAGCAAAATGAAATTTTTAAGAGATTGTATTTCTAAATGTAAGAATTTTAATATATCCGCCTATATTCAAAATGTAAATTTCGATGAAAATTCGAAATTTTGTTTTAGTTGATTTTCTTATAGAATAAGCTTCTCTGTTTCAAAACCTGTTTTTACTTTCCTGAACGACTATTAGAAGAGAAGTCAGAGCTATTAAAAATGAGGCAGTAAAACTACAAAAACTTACCAAAATTTCCTATGTAATTGTATATTGTCAGGTGTATCACGTTTAGATTCCCGTATATTATATAATTTTTAGTTCAGAACATCAACGAAAATCTAGTATGTATACATTAGATAAAACGTATGTGTTATATGCATTTTTGTGTTTTTTAGAGCCGGAGCCGTTTTCAATTTAAAAAAAAAAAATGCTAAAAAAAATAACCAAATTCATCAAAATTTTGAAATGTTGCACAAATATACATATATATATTTAATTATTTTTATTTCGTGTTAGATTGCACTGAAAAACATAAAAAACTTTGTCCAAAATAAAAATTGAAAAAAACGTCTTTGAACATAGTCGGATGTGTTATATGCAATAGCGTAACTTATTAAGGACATAATAAATATCCCGTACAATTGAAAATTGTAAGGAATCTAATTATCTTTATTTAGTTTGAAAATTGCTAAAAGTTTTAACTATAAAATTAGATATATGCTAAAAAATTCAGTAGTTATATTAACGAAAGAACAAATAAATACTGAAACATTCATAAAAATACATATAAAAGATTATATTAAATGTAATACAAGTCAATTTTATACTTAAGATAAATCGTTAACAACATTTAATATTGGAGTTTGATGACAGCATTTTTTTTAACAGGATAAATTGATAGTATCATTTTTTTTAAATTATTTATAGCTTTTATACTTAGTTTTGTACAATGCATTTTAATAATAAAATTACGTTAACGCAAATTTAAGACCATCTAACACTACACTATCTACCAAAAAGTATTTGTACACTTTCAGTTTTTGACATTTTGTCAAATATTTAAAAATATACTGGTCGGATTCTTCTGGAACTGCAGAAATATAAAGATTATGTTTCACTTTATATTTATTTACATTCATTTGTTAAGCGGGTAATTAGGGGACCGGCAAAAAAACAAAGAATAATAGAAATATTTGGGATCGCCCTGTACATGAAAATGCACGAAACGACTTATCGCTTTAGAATACAAATATATGAATACAGTAGAATATGTACACTAATTTTTGTGAGAATAGCATGTATATTTATGGCGATAGAGCGATTTTTATGAAAAATTCAAAAAATTCTGGTATGTTTTTTGTTTATATCATGCTGGGTTTTTGACCAAATTTAACGCAAATTTCAGAAAAATTGGCAAAATGCAGTAGAAAAAATGTAGCGCAATTGGAATATAAATATATTAAATATTTTATGAAATATGAGTAGTTTTATGAAATAATTTTTATCTGCGCATGCGCGAACGATAAAAACAATTCTTTTACATCATTTAATAGTCAATTCTATGGAGTAACTTATAAAAAAAATCCAATGAAATATCGTGAAAATTCAAAAAGATATCATTATTATAAGTAAGCTGTTTTTACATTGCTCTCTAAAAACGGCTGAATGATAAGGGATTCTCCACAAATTGACATTTTTTATTGACTGACTTTTAGGAAAAAATTAGTATTTAATGTATACAATATCTAATACAATATTTCTGTTAATAAGTATCTTGACATCTGTGATGGAAAAGAATAAAAGCCCTTTTCCTTTTCTATCACAGGTGTCAAGATACTTATTAGCAGCAATATTGTATTCATTAAATAGTACTAATTTTTTCCTAAAAGTCAGTTAATAAAAAATGTCAATTTGTGGAGAATCCCTTATCATTCAGCCGTTTTTAGAGAGCAATATAAAAACAGCTTACTTATAATAATGATATCTTTTTGAATTTTCACGATATTTCATTGGATTTTTTTTATAAGTTACTCCATAGAATTGACTATTAAATGATGTAAAAGAATTGTTTTTATCGTTCGCGCATGCGCAGAAAAAAATTATTTCATAAAACTACTCATATTTCATAAAATATTTAATATATTTATATTCCAATTGCGCTACATTTTTTCTACTGCATTTTGCCAATTTTTCTGAAATTTGCGTTAAATTTGGTTAAAAACCCAGCATGATATAAACAAAAAACATACCAGAATTTTTTGAATTTTTCAAAAAAATCGCTCTATCGCCATAAATATACATGCTATTCTCACAAAAATTAGTGTACATATTCTACTGTATTTATATATTTGTATTCTAAAGCGATAAGTCGTTTCGTGCATTTTCATGTACAGGGCGATCCCAAATATTTCTATTATTCTTTGTTTTTTTGCCGGCCCCCTAATTACCCGCTTAACAAATGAATGTAAATAAATATAAAGTGAAACATAATCTTTATATTTCTGAAGTTCCAGAAGAATCCGACCAGTATATTTTTAAATATTTGACAAAATGTCAAAAACTGAAAATGTACAAATACTTTTTGGTAGATAGTGTATTAATGTCTCATTAAGTTTCAGTCAAATGTTTCTTGACAATTACTTCATTCATAAATGGATTTTTAGCGTAGAGAAAATAATCAGTCACGCAAAACAGCCATTAACATTAAATCATACTAATTCCTGTTTTATTCCAAATTTTTAATTCATATTTTTGTATTTTACGCATTCCTCCGTTGTCACATGTTATTATACAAAGTCAGATTTCAGAAAAGATTTATATATATATATATATATATATATATATATATATATATGCATATACAGGGTGATTCCAAAAATTTTTTACAATAAAAGATGGAAGATAGTACACATCAAGACAAACAATATTAAATAGGAGACCAAGGGTCCAAAACGTTTTCTTAATGAGATAGCCGCCATCAAATAAACATAAAAAAGGGAAAAATCGGCCGATTGATTTGCGGTTTTCACTAAAATTATTCTTTAATTCGGCATTTTCTTGAAATTAAATTATAAAGATAAATTTCAAAAAATGCCGATAGAGGGCGCTTTAGACTTTGGAGTAACGAACAACTATTTTTTGCCGGTATGTTTTGCATCTCATTAAATGTTTTCGTAAGTTTACATTCAAACTTAAATTTTGAGCTCAAAATCTGTAGTTGGGAGTGGTTAAGTAACACAAACTGAGCTGTGTTCAGAGGGTTCAAATTTCAAATGATTAAAAACAACGGAAAAATTGGTCGATTGATTTGCGGTTTTCACTGAAACTATTCTTTATTTAGGTATTTTCGTGAAAATAAATTAGTGAAAACCGCAAATCAATCGACCAATTTTTCCGTTTTTTATAATCATTTGAAATTTGAACCCTCTGAACACAGCTGAGTTTGTGTTACTTAACCATTCCCAACTACAGATTTTGAGCTCAAAATTTAAGTTTGAGTCTAAGCTTACGAGAACATTTAATGAGATGCAAAAAATAGTTGTTCGTTACTCCAAAGTCTAAAGCGCCCTCTATCGGCATTTTTTAAAATTTATTTTTATAATTTAATTTCAAGAAAATGCCGACATAAAGAATAATTTTAGTGAAAACCGCAAATCAATCGACCGATTTTTCCGTTTTTTATGTTAATTTGAAATTTTGTTCCCTAAACATTAATGACGGCTATTTCCTTAGGAAAGCGTTTTGGACCCTTGGTCTCCTACTTAATATTGTTTGTCTTGATGTGTACTATCACCCCTCTTTTATTGTAAAAAAAATTTGGAATCACCCTGTATATGTAAATATATATATATATATATATATATATATATATATATATATATATATATATATATATATATATATATATATATATATTACGCATTAATTCGTTCTCACAAGTTATTATGTATATATATGTAGTATGTATGTGTGTATGAGTGTATATGTTTGTATATCTACAATTTATAAAATTACGGTATGTAAATATACGTTTAATGATGTTAGTACGTTATTTATACGTTAATTATTAATTAAATTTAACACAACAAAATATATGCTGGCTATTGTTTTCTTTTATTATTTTAGTTGTTCTTTTCAGTGTGCTATTAATTATGAACAGCATTATCATTGTTAGTGAATTAAATAGAAAATGTCTAGAGTGATGCTCAGAGCTAATTTTTATTTTAAAAATTCTCTAGTAATAACTAAAATATTTTGGAAATGATAGTTTGTTACTATTTTTTACAGCATGTAAGTTAATTTAATGATATTTAAATATGTAACTTTATTTTGTACATTTTTTTCACAGCTACCAAATTTGATTAATAATAAAATATTGTGAAAAAGTAAAATTTCTTTTTAGATGAAAAGCTACAAATACTGACTAACACTTTTATTTTCACTCTAGATCCTACAATTTTGAAAATTAGACAAAGTTAGCGACGGCAAATACTTTGTTATATTTTATAAAACGTATATAATAACACACATTTAATATCAAGTCCGTTGGTCGTTTACGATCACGAACTATCGACCTTTATCCTTTGAGTTTGACAATATTATTTTGGTGGATGAAATAACTAAGTATTACACTACACATTTTTTTAATATTTATAACTTTTATGCTTAGTTTTGCATGGTGCATTATAATAATAAAATTCCTTTAACCCTTTATCTTCAGACGATACTTACAAGTACCATAAAATTACTTATTATAAAATTATTTTAACCCGCGAGTAGTCGCGACTTTTTTCACAACGTCATTAGTCGCGCTCGGTCTTTTCGCCGCTGGCCCCCCGCATACCAAATATGTAAAATAAGAAATATTTTTCACCTAATATACGAAAATAACATTACAAGGAATATATAAATTTGCAGTTTTCTTAAATTATGCATTTTATTCATGAGATCTGGAGTAATTGGAAAAAGTAAAGATGAACTCGCATTAGTGCCTTTTACGTAGACTTTTTTGCCAATTTCAAATTTGTTTCTAAAAATCTACCTGAAAGAAAAACAGAGGTGTCCTGTTACTTCACTAAGGTGCTCGAGAAAGCTTCAAAATCAGCTACATGGTAGATCTCCGCTGTATTTGTAATGTGATATAAGTTAGGAGAAGATAGGTTATAAGGGCGGCGAAAAGACCGACACGCGACTACTGACAGGTTAATGCGTCAATTTGCTGTAGTACTGTTAAAATGAGTTACAAATACATTACTTTATCTTCTTTCAAAAGAATTACTGGTTACACAAATCAAACATATTTTAAAAAGAAAGATTTCTTTTGCCTTTGTATATTTTCTCCTTTCTTGGAACTGAGGGAGGGGGATAGAGAATTTTCAATTCGGAAATAATTCTATACTTATATTGTAAAACATCCTATTTGTACATTTTATAATTCTACAAAATACTAAGAAAACAATAAAGGAAAATATTTGAGGGGAGTTATAAATTTTGCACAAAATCCCTGTAAATTCAAATTTAATTGATCCGTCAAAATTCTTCAATCCTTCTAAAATCCTTCAAAAATTTATTAAATGATTATGTAAATATTTTAATTTAGTTTAGACAATTTACGTAAAATAATTTAGAATGTAAAAGTTTTATGAATTCATATTGCGGTAGATAAAGGGTTAAATAAAGTTTACCCTTTGCGTTGCAGAACGAAATCATTGCTTAGGTGTTGAAATTAATGATTGACACCGGAATTTCAAAACAACTTTATTTGTAAATAAGGAAAAGCTATGTTTTGCGCATTCAATAAACCGTAAAATTTTACAAAACTCCAGTGTCAATGTGGCGTTTGGGAATTAAGTGGTTTCATAGATGTACCACCGCCCAAGCAGGTAACAACTTTCAACACAATTATATCTCATCAAGCTTCAGTCAAAAGTTACTTGACATTTATTGCCTTCATATATGAATTTTAAGCGTAGAGAAAATAATCATTCACGCAGAACGAACATTTCCATTGTATCACATTAATTACTGTTTTATTTTATATCTTTAATTCGATATTTTGTACTTTACGCTTTCATGCATTTTCTCATGTAATTATATGAGAGTAACATTCAGGATTTTTTTTTTATATGCAGGGTGTCCCTAAACAAATGGTATATACGCTAGGGGCTGATAGAACACATCAAGACAAGTAATAGTAAGTAGGAAACCAAGGGTCCCAAACGTTTTCCAAAACAGATAGCCGCCATTAAAGTTTGGTATCCAAAATTTCAATTACACATAAAAAACGGAAAAATTGGTCGATTGATTTGCGGTTTTCACTAAAATTATTCTTTATGTTGGTATTTTCTTGAAAATAATTTATAAAGGTATATTTCGAAAAATGCCGATAGAGGGCGCTTTAGACTTTGAAGTAATGAAAAACTATTTTTTGCTGTGATTTTCTGCATCTCATTAAATGGTTTCGTAAGCTTAGACTTAAATTTTGAGCTCAAAATCTTAATAGTTGTAAGCAGTTAAGTAGCACAAACTTAACTGTGTTCAGAGGGTTTAAATTTCAAATGATTATAAAAAACGGAAAAATTGGTCGATTGATTTGCGGTTTTCACTAAAACTAGTCTTTATGTCGGTATTTTATTGAAAATGAATTATAAAGATAAATTTCAAAAAATACCGATAGAGGGCGCTTTAGACTTTGGATTAACGAAATCCATCCTAATACTATTTTTTGCCGTTATTTTTTGCATCTCATGAAATGTTTTCGTAGGCTTAGATTTAAACTTAAATTTTGAGCTCAAAATCTGAAGAGCTGGGACTGGTTATGTAGCACAAACTGAAATGTGTTCAGAGGGTTTAAATTTCAAACGAAACGGAAAACTTTAAAAAAAGGAAGAATTAGTCGATTCGTTTGCGGTTTTTGCTAAAACTACTCTTTAAATCAGTGTTTTCTTGAAAATAAATGTTAAAGATAAATTTCACAAAATGCCGATAGAGGGCGCCTTAGGCATTGGAGTAGCGTACAACTATTTTTACCCGTTATTTTTTTAAAATCTCATTGAATGCTTTCAAATGCTTAGATTTAAATTTTGAGACCAAATTCTGAGTCGTTGCGAGTGTTTAAGTAGCGCAAAAATGAACTGTGTTTGAGAGGAGGGGGGTTAAATTTCAACTCCTGAACGCACTTCAGTTTGCGCTTCTTAACCCCTCCCAACGATTCAGAATTTGAGTTCAAAATTTAAGTTTAAATCTAAGATTTCGAAAACATTTAACAAGTTTTGGAAAGCATTTAATTAGATACAAAAAATAACGGTTAAAATTTCTTGTTGGTTACTCTGAAGTCTAAGGCGCCTTCTAACGGAATTTTTTGAAATTTATCTTTAAAATTCATTTTCAAAAAGATACTGACTTAAAGAAAGGTTTTATTTTAAATCGCAAACGAATAGACCAATTTTTCCGTTTTTTATTATCATTTGAAATTTGAGCCCTCTGAACACAGTTCAGTTTGTGCTACTTAACCGCTCCCAACTATTCAGATTTTGAGCTCAAAATTTAAGTTTAAGTCTAAGTTTACGAAAACATTTAATCAGATGCAAAAAATAACGTAAAAAGTAGTTGTTCGTTGCTCTAAAGTTTAAAGCGCCCTCTATCGGCATTTTTTGAAATTTATCTTTATAATTCATTTTCAATAAAATACCGACATAAAGAATAGTTTTAGGGAAAACCGCAAATTAAGCGACCAATTTTTCCGTTTTTATAATTATTTGAAATTTAAACCCTCTGACCACAGTTAAGTTTGTGCTACTTAACCACTCCCAACTATTCAGATTTTGAGCTCAAAATTTAAGTTTAAGTCTAAGCTTACGAAACCATTTAATGGGATGCAAAAAATCACGGCAAAATATACCGGGTGATCCAGAAGTCCCGGGACTTTTGAAATGCTAATAATTAGAAAATCATAAACAATAGAAGTATGCGGTTTTCACATAAATGCTGAGAAACTTGTGGGATTTCTTTTTTCGATGAAAAAAAACATATTATGTTAGTTGCACTTTTTGACAGCAGGTGGCGCTAAAATTGATAGTATTGTTTTTATAGTATGATACATCTCATTAAAAAGAACGAATTAGTGTCCAAGGGTTACAAATTTTAATCATGACGCTCATGGCTTATAAGTACCGCCGTGAGCCGATGCAAAGCAGCGTGTACAGTATCCTCAGAGCAGAAAGAAATTCCAGAAGAAATCTCAGTTCATCGTGATATCCCAAGTTTACTGCACTCACCATGCACTGGTGATTTCTATGGAGTATTGGCATAGAATCCTACCTAATTTACGTTTGTAACAGACATTTGGGATCTCTTGTTTCTATTACGATCTTCCAATGAGCCTTTTTCTCAAACATTGCTTACCATAGCATTTCACATTTGCAATGGCCATCGATTCTTTTGCAGTTTTAACTTGACGTATTGTACGATATAAAAACAACGCGACATGCAAAGATGTGTCTAAACATAGTCTAGACAATGTCTAAACACTGCAGTTGCTCATGAAATTTTGTAACAAATTTCCCTTACAATGCAATTGCATTTACCTTACAAAAAATGTTTGTACATAAACCACCCTTAAAACGAAATCTCACCAATATCATAGAAAAGAAGTTTCGCAATGAACTCATGTGTCTATATAACGCATGTTATAGGTACATTCAGTCTTATAGAACAGCGCCACCTGTTGCTAAAAATGGTAACTATATATATTTAAAAAAATTCATTCTAAACAAAAATCCCACATGTTACTGAGCATATATCTGAAAACAGAACCTTTGTATTATACATAGTTTCCTAATTATTAACTTTTCAAAACTCCCGAAACTTCTGGATCACCCGGTAGTTTTTTATTACTTCAAAGTCTAAAGCGCCCTCTATCGGCATTTTTTGAAATTTATCTTTATAATTTATTTTCAAGAAAATACCAACATAAAGAATAATTTTAGTGAAAACCGCAAATCAATCGACCAATTTTTCCGTTTTTTATGTGTATTTGAAATTTTGGACCCCAAACTTTAATGGCGGCTATCTCCTTTGGAAAATGTTTGGGACCCTTGGTTTCCTATCTACTATTACTCGTCTTGATGTGTTCTATCACCCCCTAGCGTATATACCATTTGTTTAGGGACACCCTGTATAATTGCGCGATAAGTAAACATACATTTAATGCCACTTATTTATTTTTCGACTTCATACGTTAATTATTAATTAGTAACGTAACACAATTAAAAAAATCGAAAATCTGCCGGCTCTTAATTTTTTTTAATTAAGATATAATTTTTAGTGCTATTAATCATAAAAAGCATTATTGTTGCTATTAAAATAAATAGAAATATCCACGTATCTAGAAGTTACGATCAGAGTAAATTTCAATTTTATAAAAGGTCTAGTAATAATTAAAATATTGTGGAAAGGATAGTTTGTTACTATCTTTTACAGCATGTAAGTTAATTCAAAGACATTAAAATATGTAACTTTGTATTATACATTTTCTTCAAATCGTATAAATTTGATTAAAAATAAAATATTTTGAAAAAGTAAAATTTATTATTATATGAAAAACTCCAAATACCGGCTACCACTTTTATTTTCAATCTAGATCCTACAATTTTGAAAATAGTTAAAGCCACGGCAAGTACTTTGGTGTATTTTATAACACGTATGTTATTAAACACGTAAAACTCATTTATTATCAAGTCAGTTTTTCTTTTAAGGTCACACATTATCGACATTTAACCTTTCACATTGGCATTATTATTTTGCTGTATGAAATAATTAAGTAGTACCCATTTTTTAAACATTTATAATTTTTATGCTTAGTTTTGCACCGTGCATAGTAAAATTTCTTTAACGCAGATTTCACAACTTTCAACACTATCATGATATCATCAAGTCTCGGTCAAATTATGCTTGACAATTATTTAACAATTAAACATTTTTAGCGTAGAGAAAATAATCAGTCACGCAAAACAGGCATTAACATTGTATAACATTAACTCATATTTTATTCCATATCTTTAATTCATATTTTTGTATTTTACGCATTCTTGCGTTGTCACATGCTATTATGGGAGGATAGCCTTTAGAAAAGATTTTTTCTAATTGCACGGTAAGTTAATATACCGGCCATTTTCAACATAGTGTCAAGTCCGTTATCAAATATCAAGTCTGTGACCGCACGTTTTTTTTTAACACTAGAATTACCGCGTTTCTTGTATATCTAGAAATACCGCGGTGGGTCACATCTGACCCATGCTTTTAAAAAACGCTATTCTTGTTCTACATGGAAGATTAAAATTAATTATTAAAGATGAATACAATGATTTTTAATTAATAATTAACACAATTTAGCATTTAGACTATTACATATCGTGAAAGTTTGAGATTAAATAATTCAAAAGATTTTTTTAACTAAAAAAATGCTATGAAATTTTGATACCTTTTTAATAACATATATACATACGATTTATCAATTTAAATTGTGTAATAGTGTTCGTACAGATCAATTAGCTATTAAAATACAATAAAATTAAATATATATACATATTCGCGACCTTTTTTACTTACACTTTTTCATTTTATACAGTTTACGGTCCAATCAATTCATACAAAATGCCATAGACATTTTTCCTTTTTCTTTTTTTCTGTGAATGATACACACACAAGTTATAAGCAGTTTTTGCAAACAGAGTTAGTTTCTTTGTCTTAGCACTGCTTTATGTGGAAAGATTTTTCATTGGTTTGAAATTTCAGTGTTGGTGCATGGAAGGATATCTTCACGTTCTTTTGCAAATCTTCTATGTACAATTTTAGCAAGAAAACTTTTCTACTTATATTAGAATATGTTGTATATTTAAAAACTACCGAAACATTTAGAATCACTAGATCTTGAATCAGTTTTTGCATAAGTCAGAAGATATTGAACACTGCGGTTCTACCGTCTACATAGTTCGATGTTACAAATTACTTCGAAGAGTGATTTATTTTGTATCTTTCCCACTTTTTAGATTTATTCCGAAAAAGTAAATTCTTTTATTTTTAATTTTTTGAAAAATTCTTACAATATATTTGTGTTTCTTAATTTTTCCCACAACATTTATTTGCCTACTTTCATTCAGCTTGCTACTACATGTATTGGATTCGAACAGTGAAATTTTATTGTCATTTCTAAGAAAAAAAATGTTTCGTCATTTATGTCAAGATTGTTAGCCTCATCAAATGATGAAAATATTAACTTCGTCACTAAATGTCTTTATTAAACTCATTTAAACAGAATTCACATTAAAAATTAAAATTTTTCTCATTCAAGAAACCTCCGTTTGATTCCACTACTATAAATATGCGAAAGTCAAATGCCACAAACAGAGTTTTTTTTTCTCTGAGGTTTGTGAGAGGCAAAATATTATTTTCAATTACTTTCTAAGGTATAACATTAAAAAACTATTTAAACCATTCTTACAGTAGTTTGAAATGACATAAAAACGCACACATTTACCTTTTAAATGCGTAATAAATATTTGATCACGACTCCCCCCCCCCCCCCCCGCACCTGTACGTACGCACATTCCTTTTTCTCTTTTGTGAAAAGTATATGTGGAACATATACTTACACAATTCTTATGTTATTCATAAATATAGAGTTGAAATCCTTGTTGAAATAAATGAAAAATGCAATTATTTTGTTCGGGTCAGCGATGACCCAGCATGGTAGTTCTAGGTATAAACATGTATGTATAAAAATGTTTTCGTCCGATTTCAACTAAATTCGTGTTAAGGCATTATACTAAATATTTAGGAAAAGTCAATAAGTTTCAAAGTTTTACTTTGAAAAGAAACTGTGATACGAGCGAAAAACCACGTCTTGGGTCACGGATGACCCGCCTCGGTAATTCTAGTGTTAATGACTATCATTTTTTAACCATTCTGCTTTTATTTTTTATTCAATTAAGAAACAAATATGCAATTTCCTTAAAATTTAATAATTTACATGAATATATACTGTAATTATAAGAAAAAGTTCTTGTAAAATTTCTATATGATCCAGATCTTGTGGCTAAAACTGTCTCTCATTTCAATTTAATTTAAGTATTATTGAAAAATATTATGTTTTGAAATTTAGAGACATAAGTCATTTTAAATTAAGTTGATTTTAAGAAATTTAATAAATTCAAAGTTGAGTATTTTCATTAATTTGTATGGTAACGGACTCGACAATTTGCCTTACAAGCCAAATATAAATAGCATTTAGATATTACATTATAGCGCAAATTGCACAACGAATTTTGTTTTCTCATGTACTTTAAACATTAACTTTAACACCTGTCTCCATTTTTAAAAGAACTTATTAAGTTTGAAAAACAAAAATAAAATTCTGAAATGTAAGTGAACGTTGATAATGGCCCTTACATTTAATGCAAATTAATTATTTTCTTCTTCATACTGTAATTATTAATTAATTATATAAAACAATAAAAAATCGAAAAACTGTGGGATCATTTTTTTAAATTTTAGATATAATTTATGATCTGCTATTAATTATAAAAAGCATTATTAGTGTTAGGAAATAAATTGAAAATGTCTAGAGTGATGGCCAGAATAATTTTCTATTTTATAAAATGTCTTTTAACAGTAAAATATTCTGAAAGAGTAAAATGTGTTATTAGATGAAAAGCTTTAAATTCCAGCTATCAGTTTTATTTACAATCTAAATCCTATAATTTTGAAAAATAGCAAATGTTACATCCAAGGCAGATACTTTGATATGGTAGGCAGATACATTTGGTTAATACTTGTTTCGAGAGCAAAAATATTAGTTTAAAAGGCATTTTCTGTTTTTGAAAGCAAACTATCGAAAGTCTGCAATTTTTTAGCTTTAAAAATGGGGTCTAAATACTGGTTACCTAGGATTGTTTCTAAAAGGCATTATACAAATAGTGCTAATTTCAGTTATTAAGGCATAAGAAAATCATTTTAATTAATTTCATTAATTAATAATGTTTGCTATATAGTGGAAAATATCTGATTTTAAATAAACAAGCGATGTAAATTTTAGAAAAATCATAACGACTATATATGATAATCTTTTTGTGTTTCAATGCGTAATAAATAAAAAGCTTTCTGCTTGAAATGTAGATTACTATATCCCCTAAAATCACAAACATTTCTCATAGTCGATACAATGTCTAAGGATACACATATCTAATTCTAAACATGGAGCTCCGAGTTATCACTTCTTGTCTGCAGAAAAAACACCTTCGCAGAAATTGCAATACACCGAGAAAAAAAATACCTCCTTCATCTAGAATGAATAGTTAGTCACTTTCTGAATCTCTAAACTAAAACTATAGGTGCCCGAATTATGCGAATAGGTTAAACAACTAAGCTGAGTAGACAGAATAACCTACCGTTTCTAGTCTCTTGTTTCCTAGGTGAAGAAGCGATATTGAATCTTTTCAGTAACAAGAAATTATCGCTTGATTTCGGAAATGGGTTACTAAACTATAATTATAGTTACTAAATCAAACCTCCTGTGTTCGCATCTATTTGCAGAGATTTTCAAGTAAATTTGACATCAAGAATATAGGAAAACGATCCTGAATTCTAGTAGGAGACCAAAAAGTCTGTACCAAAGGGAGCTAGAATTTTTAAAAATGACATGAAACTATTTTTTCCTGAGTCGCAATTTAGATTCTAGATGCCAGAACTATATTTTTTTCTCAGTTCCTTACTATATAAAAAGGAAGGTGTACCTTCCTTTTTTTATATCCTCCTTTTTAAAATGTCGTTTCTACCATTTTCGCCTGTTGTTATCTTAAATTCTCTCTCACCGTTTTTTGCCTCTTTACATTGATTAAAGGCAATTTTGCAATATCGTATCCTTATCCCCACTAAAAAAAACATGTAGAAAATCTGTAGATATTTTGCCCAAAAATTTGAGGACAATTTGTCGGTATTTGGCCCACTCTGCAGACATTTTTAAGAATATCTTTTAAAAATCTGAAGATATTTTAAAAATAAATCTAAATCTGCAAAATACCTTCCAATTTCTGTAAAATTTCTGAAGAAAGTGGCAATTTCTTCAGATGATCTTAAGATTATTTTTAGTGGGGATGGCACCGATTGCTTGCTTTTGCTTTTATTATCGCGAAATAAAACTGGAACACTTACATTCACTTCAATGTTTTGGAATCAGTCTAAAAAATTACCGTGGAGATGCGTGATGGTCCAGAAATAGCTTTCAGTGTTCCCATGGCGGAAGTATTAAGAACGTTGCGAGTCAACAAAATGTCAGCTGTATTATTTTTCAGCCTCAGTCATAGTGGCTAAGAAATCTGCGACTAAAAAGATAATCTTCTTTAATTGATAAATTCCAGCTACTAAGAAAGTGTTTACAGGGATGTATTCTGTTGAAGTCTCAGGTAGACTTTTCCAAATAGTTCCATCCCAGAACACCTCTAACATATTGCCTGTTTGGCGGAAATAATGTTTTACTTCTGCTCTTTAATAGACCTTAACCTTCTGACTGCCGCGAACTGATTTTTCCGTTTACTAAGTTACAGGTTTAATAGTAGCATTATATAAATTAATATAATTTTATAGATATTATTCAGTTATAAGAAATTAAGTTATGATTAATTCTCTCGAAGTTTATGTACCTATGTGTAGAAAAAAATTTTGATAATAACATACTTTTTTAGCATAAAAAAAACACGGAGAAAACAATATATTATTATATTATAATATTTCCTTTATACTTGGCGGTCAGGGAGTTAAGAATACCCATAACGACTTTATCACCGATTGAAGCTTATACGTGGAATTAGGAGGTAGAATATTAATTACTGCATGATTTATTCCAGAGACATCAATTATTTTGATATTTAGAACATGACAGTAATGCCAATCCTTAATAAGGAAATCGGGTTGTCTTCAACCGGCTCGACTTTCTAAATAAAATGACCATACTATTTAAGTGAAGAATTTACACTGATAAAAATAAGTTTGTGAATACACTTTAAAACTACTGGGAGCAAAATTTCTGGATTTTTTCCATTCCATTAGTAGATTTAGCGTTTTGGGAAATAAAAGAAGGAAAACTCCGTTTGGAGAAGTGAAACTGAATTGTGCATAAAAAGTGAATAAAGGAAACTGGTGGCGCCATCCTTTGAGGAAAAACTTACTAGTTCAGATGTTTTATATCGGATATTTTTTTTCATATTTATCTCCGAAGGAACAGAACTCACTGCTTACAGCGTGGGAAACTAGCGCACTTCTTACCTAGCTACTGAGGTCGGAGTTGTAAATTATTTTAAATACAGATAATGGGTGATGAAGCTAATTCTGGTGTGTTGATATTTTTAAAGAAAAAAAGGTAAATTTATCGATATTATTAAAACTCTTCAAAGTTGCAATTAATAAGATTAATTCATTATTAGAGTTTTTCTGTCGTTAATGTATAATTAGAAAATGGCTTGATTAGTAAAATTGATAACTGGAACTTTTTTTTGAATAATGAGCGGTTTGAATCCGGCGTTATTCAGTTGTGGCAAAGAAATAAACAATTATGATGTCTATTTTGGATAGAATCTATCAAATTCGAAAACAGATTAAAATTAAGATTTAAAAATTTTTGTATTTACTTAAGTAAGAAATCAATTACACATATTTTAAATTTGTTTATTCTGAACGAATTTCTTGAATGAAAATGTACTCGGTGAATTTTGAATTTGAAATGACTAAATTTCTTATTTGACTAATTTTTAAAAACACAGTATTATTTATTTATTTATTTATTTAATAACTTAAAATAATAAAATACTAAGAGAATGGACAGCTAGGAGTTTAACGATGTAGACGGGACACTTTTTCTCTAAAACAGTTCAGGTAAATCAACTTTCAGTTTTTTAAAAATATTTGTGTGTTAAAAAACTTTTTAAAACTCGTAATTAAAGGCAGTGCTGAATTTACCATGTAATGACGCCGTATCTCCCCTGGATTTTTACTTTAACAAACTATTTTTTCTCTGATTTAAATAAACGGAGCAAATTAAAAATTTTGAGAAACTTAAAAAAAATATATATATTAAAAAAAGTGCAACTATGAATTTTCTTCCTTTTTTTTTGGGGGGGGGGGGTGAGGAATTTAGAAGAAATGAAGGAAAAGTTTCATTTGAAGAAGCAATGGTATAAGAACTGGCTGGTGGTGCCATTTATTGAACAGTTTAGAAGCTCCTATATTTATTGACCGAGTTAAATGTAAAGCCGGGGGAATCAAACTGACAACCTTTGGTGTGGGAGCCCCTTTCTTTAGCTAAAACATCATACTGTCTTCGAATACATATAAGCATACAGTGAATTCTACAATGTGTTTATTCCTTTATGAAATAGATTGTTATTTTATCGATGCCATTGTAATTCTTGTAAGCTTTATTTAATAAGGCTAATTTAATATTATGATTTTTTTATCAATAAATAATTATAGTATGACTTGATTTAATTAGTTTTTAGGGAAATTTTATTTGCTCAATGAATGATTAGAATACAGTCTGGTTAATTTGTTGCTGAGAAAATTCTTAGTATCGGTATAGTTGCAATTCAGTAGCACAATACAACATTTACAAAAGAGTCAGGATTCGTCCTTTGCATTTTTTTTCATTTCTGTGCAACAATATGTTAGGTTTACAAACAATGAAAATAAATTTACGATAGATAACAGAATATCTTCGCTGTTTCTTTCCATCTTCGTCCGTTTCGTTATTTTAAAGAAAACATGATGAAAATGTTCGACTTTTAAAATATTTTTTTCGTGAAAAGGGAACTTATCTGTGAAATTCAGGAAAAATATATCAGTGAATTTTGGATTTTTTATTTAAAGTGTACTCTCAGAAAAGTGAGACCCTTTCAACTATACCTGGAAGAGAATCTTTCATCAAAACGTCTTTCTTCCGAGGAAAGATTACAAAAAGTTGAACAAACCCCACTAGAAAAAATATTAAGAAAAAGTTGAGAAATTTCTGTAGAAAATCTGTAGGGATTTATCCAATTTTATAAAAAAAAAAAATCTGCAAATATTTCAAAAGATATCTTTAAAAAATCTGCAGATAGTTTTAGTGTAAAATTACATCTTCAAAATTTCTCTAGATTTCTACAGAATTTCTGAAGAAAATGGATAGTTCTTCAGATAATCATAAGGTTATTTTTAGTGTGAAATTGTCCATCAGTACTCCTACTGGTAGTTGTAAAACTTGTTCGCCTTTTCACTGAAATTAAAGCTCACCTGTCTTTGAGTGCAGCAACAATAGCGTCTTTGCTATGGAGTATGTAAAAGCCTGTTTCGTCCATGTAATATATTATATCAGGCGTAATATTATTTATTTTATTTATTTATTTTATGAATTTTATTTTATTTATTTATTTATTTTATTTTAACTTGGTTATCTATTTTATTTATTTATTTATTTATTTATTTATTTATTTATTCTAGGCTACATCCGAGAATCAACCTATGGATCAAACAAAAAATGTTCAAGTTACTTTGAAAATGGACAATGGTAGTTTGTGACAGTTTAGGAAAAGATATGGCAAATACGGCAAAGCTTTATCTTGCTTAAAGAGAGTTTTAATATTATTCCATATGGCAGGTTCATACAATAATGCGTTTTATACCATTACGAATGCATACACATATTTTTTCTTACATTGTCAAACAATATGAAATTAGCTCTTCATCAAATTCTTTTAGTATGCTTGATTTGGTTTACTTCCCCACTTATGAAGAACCACCGGATTTAAGAACGTTCATTTACTAAATCCCGAATCTTTGAATGCATGAAAACAAAAAAAAAAAAATAATAATAATGTAAAGTAAAATAAAATTAGCTAAATTCGACATATAAGGATACATAGGACTTTCTGGGAATTAATCCTACATGTATCATTGTCTTAAGCCTAAAAGTTTTTAAATTTTGTGTAAATATTGCAATTTTCAAAGCGCTTAGCAGTCTATGAATTTTTTTAATAATATTTTCGTAAAATAAAATACATTATAGCTCTTATACAGTTATTCTCTTCTGATTATCAGATATTCTAAAACTGATAGTCATTATAACTATGGTAAAATTCTAATTGATATAAACAGACACATCAATCATTATGAAAAATGAAATTTAAATACTCGTAAAAAGAAAATCGTAAAAAACAAATTCATTAAGAATGCATTATGTTATTGTTAATTACGCATAGTAACATTTATTTACACATTGTAACATTTATTTATCGCAGAAGCTAAAGAAATATCATTTACAAAATATAATTTAAATATAAAGATGAAAATATATTCGTGGTTTATAAAAAATAATGCATCTTAAGAATTTAGAGGAAATTCTTTTTAATTTAAATTCATTACTAAAGATTCTTTTGAATCCATTATTTATAATTAAAATATTTTGTATAATTTAAATAATGCCTTTAATTAGCGGAAAATCAGATTACAATACTAAAATATAAATTAAAAATAATTATTTTAACATATTTTTATTAATAAGTAATTCAAATAATCATTTAATTAAAATTAATTGATTGTTTAATTGTATAACTTAATTACTTAAAGCATAGCATATAATTTCAATACATTCATATTTATATCTGGAAATTAAAAAGCTACGCATGTTAAGCTGTTAATTACATATTCAAAGAATTCATTTTCCCTTTGAAGGAATAATAAAATAAACCGAATTATTGCCTTTCCGTTACAAACATTTTATAGAAAGTCTGAACATAAATGCTTAATCTGATTTTTCTCAAGCGCGTGTGGCATACTCTTTTCAATGAAATATGAAATTTAATTTTTAAAAAGTTTATAATGAATTGTGATGAATAACTTTCTATGAAAGAAATTCTATATTATCATTAATACAGGGTTTTATTATATACAAAAATAAAGATATAACTTTTTGTGTTTATTTGAATTTTAATCCATTTTGAATTTGACACGCAGAGATACGCAGTGTTTAAAAAAACATCCTAGAAGCCTTTTCAGGTTTGTAGTTACACTTGATGATATATTTTTTATTTTTTCATTAGATTTTGTTACTAAATCTTTCATGGGACTTTTAGATTTTTTTTTTTTTTTTTTTTTTTGGGGGGGGGGGTAATTCGAGGAAGGTTTTTTTTAATTAATAAAGCAGATCATTCAATCTTTTAGCTGTATAAAGTACAATGAAATCTGTCGAAGGCGAAATCTGCCTAAGTCGGAAATCTGTATAAGACGGAAACATTCCAGAATCCCACGTTTATAAACATATTGATTTCTGAAAAATCTGGCTACGACGGAAAGAATCTGTGAAACGTGCAACCGGACATTCATTTTGGGACACAGGCAACAAACAGGTGATAAACTTACTATTTAAGATGGAAGAAAAATTTCCTGCGAAATGTAAATGGAAAGAAATTTTTTCTTTTCATATTGAAGTGTATTGTCTAATCGCATTCCCAGAGTTTAAGAAAAGGTGTCACTGATGGCTGACAGTAGATTGGGGATGATTTTATTATTGTATATGACTAGGATCTGTTGAACAACGGGTGTACTATTGTGTATATGTATTATCAATTTGTAGTATAAATTATTATTACTGTAAATATATAAAAATATGTAAATATTTCATGTCTACTTAATTTAAAAAAAAATTAGTTAGTTTTAACTTTTAGCCAATGATATGTTTAATGCTCTGTGAACGGAATGTCTATAAAGTTTTTGTGTCTAAGCCGGAAATCTGTGTAAGGCGGAATTTTATTTCAGTGCCAGAGGTTTGAATTTCGGGGATTTTTCGCGTTTTTTCACATTTATGAAAGAATTTCGAGTACAATATTTAAGCTTGCTGTAGTAAATTTATCCTCTACGATTCTTCAATCATTATCAAATTAGAGCATGTTTAGCTTTTTATGGCGATTTATTGAAATTTGTAAAATATTTTTCATTTAAACATTTAACCTTAAATAGTAGATTTTATTCTCTTTCATTTTTAATTTTTTGAAATTTGTAATGCATTTTTCTGGTGATTTTAACTATTTTATATTTGTATCCATTGAGCTGATATTCTCTGACATACAGAACAGAAAAAGGAACTTGGTTTCAAACTTTTAGCCTTAAAAATTATGTTTTATTAAATTTTAGTGATTTATAATGTGATTTTTAGCATATTTTTAGCGTTACGCATCAATTTTTGACATTTGAAACATAAATTTTGTTTTAAAATTCTAGCCTATAACGCTGAATTCTATCTTCCGCAGTTTTTTTAATTTAGCAATTTATTGCTGTTTTGAATAAGGTGGTCTGGTGTAATAACGCCAGGCGGGGTAATAACGCCAAGTGCTAATATTTTGCATAATTATGAAATAATATGGTAAATGACACCCATGTGCTCTCCGCAGAAGGGTTTAGAGTAATATAAATCGCAAAAAAAAAAAAAAAAAAAAAAAAAAAAAAAAAAAAAAAAAACAGCTTCAAGTTATTTTTTTTTTTCATTTTTAGGTCTTATTGTTTTTACAAGCAACTAAAATTAACGATTGATCTAAAATTTGCGAGATACGTTTTGTGATGTGAACACTTTTTTTTTATCCGGAAATACTTTGTTAATTACACAAATTTGTAGTACATTTCATGGACTTTCAAAATGCTGTTGAAGATTTTGGATATCTTCTCGAGATAATTAGTAATTTAAAATGTACAGCGCAATAACTATAACGGGATAATAATGCCAATCCTTGGCATTAATACCCCGTTTGGTTCCCAACAGTGGGCGTGCTACATCCTAAATACTGATTCAAATAAACACAGTTAAAACTGTGCAATGTTTCTAATAATTCTATTTAAGCGGTCCTTTTTAAGCTAAAAGAAGCTCACGGTCTGATATTCTTTTGCCTCACCCCCCCCCCCCCCACACACACACACACCACACCTTTATTTTTCTTACACTTTCACAAAAAATTGAACATTTCAATAGCTTAGAATGCAATTTGTCAATTTCTAAGTTTGCAGAGTTTGTATTTTTAGAATTGGGCAATCTACATGCAATTATTCCATCTTATTTCATAGTTTTGTTTGTATGGCGTTATTACCCATATAGGTGGGTAATAACGCCAAACAGCTTTGGTCAAGAAATCACGCCATTACATTTTATGAATACATATCTGTTAAATTATTTTTTTATAAAGATAATCAATGAGTTGCTGTATCAAATCATATATTTGTTTGAAAAATACAAACTAAAACTGAGCCGTGAAAATTGGTAGAACCTTAACGTGGCGTTATTACCCCAGGGTACATTATAATTTTTAGGTATTATCAGAATTCGTTCTTGATATCCGGCAATTACTTGTCATTTAAAAATTTCTTTGGGAGACACAAAATCATATTTTACTTCAATGGTTTTTACTTTCAAGTTTTTTTTTTAAGTTCAGTGCGATTTACTGTGTGTCGCTGGGTTATGTTGCATTAAAAAATTGTATGAGAAATTATGTTTTAAGCATTTAGCCCAATACACTAACAGAGCAAAAGTCAAAAAACTCTAGTTCATTCGCACACACACACACACAAAAAAAACTTTATGTGAGCAATGATAAATACAAAGTTAAGTCATTAGATTGGTGTGAAAAAACTAAAATATAGATTTAAAATTTGTTATAGCAGTCAAAAGATAACATCTTTCTCCCGCAAGTAAACTTTGAATATCGTTTT
Organism: Maratus speculifer; assembly: GCA_964019185.1. Taxonomy (NCBI): domain Eukaryota; kingdom Metazoa; phylum Arthropoda; class Arachnida; order Araneae; family Salticidae; genus Maratus; species Maratus speculifer. The sequence goes on along the minus strand of OZ025290.1, from coordinate 421,715,507 downwards.
TAGTTGTTGAAATGAAGAAGATAATTAAAAAAATTCCTATTATTACAACGATATACAGTTTCATTGTACGATAATGAAATATTACTGTTATGATTGCTAAAGCAAAGAAAAAGTTTTTTTTTTAAGTACATATTATAGAAATTTTAAAATATAGAAAGTTTTAAATTTTAAATTAATAATATGAAAATTAAAAAGTATTTGAACTTAAAAAGATTTCGTGAGTTAAAATTTTCATTATTAATACAATAAATATCTTTAACCCGGGAGTACACGCACCGGGTCTTTCTTTTTGACCCAGAGTGCGTATGATTTTTGCAATTGTAACCACTTATCTATTAAAAGTAATCTTCAACTTACTTTATCACAAAATTTGTAAGGATTGTCTCCGCCTAAATAAAATGACGGTCATAATTTTATTTTATTGGTGACAAAGTTAAAACCATTTGTACCGTGGGTAAACGCGTGTTCTCACGGGTTAAACTGCACAAATAAAACTAGAGATTCACTAACTCAGCTGAATTACGGAATAATGAACATAGCGTAAATCACAAAGAATGTAATTAAACTATTTTTGAAATACCGTTTGTTTTACTTTTTTAACCATTGTGGATGGGCTGTAACAGCATCTGTCCAGGCTGACATGTATTCTCAGGTAGACACTGTGCGAGCCCCCGCGTAAAGGTTAATACTTTTAATTAATGTCCAAACAAGACATTTATAAATAAGACATTTTCCTGGAAATGAACCTACGTTTAAAATGAAATTTCGTAAGTGTTGTAAATGTCAATTAAAATACTTTCCCTGGTCAGATTTCAGATGGTAATATTAACACCTATTGGTTATAAATGTCTTCACACACTTGGGTACTGTGGCAATGTGAAGATAATGTGAATGTTTCTTGATCATTTTCATTTACAGCAGAAAATTAATTCTTCTGGGTCAGAATATGTATTTTTTTCAACCAAAGTCAATGTGGTAATATAGATGAAATCATGGCTGTACTTAATTACTGAATCAAATAATAAGTTTTTTTTTAATCAATAAATGAAAAAAAAAGTATATTTTTAGGGTGTCAGATCTATACATTGTTAAAAATTTATAACTTTTGTTCCACATTTACACCACCACTTCTATGGAAAAAGATTACTTGAAGATATTACGGTCAATTTTCATTGGTCAGAATAGAGATATTCTATAAAAGCTTTGAAGTGGCTATGCAATAAAATTGGCAAATTTTTGACAGCATAGTCAAGATCCACTACTAAAAAAACTATTTCAAAATATGTAGAATTTATGCGTAAAATTAATTTTCAAAATAATTTCCACAACATGTGAACGACCGCCTGTATTGGATTATCTTTTAACACAATTATTTAACTAGTAAATAAATCGTATAACTTTCCAACTCAGAAATTTTCAATTTTCTTCGCCAATTTAATATTTGTGTTAAAAAATAATCCATTTTTTCTTTAATTGTCTTACTTTATAAGTCATGTTTTACGAGCCTTAGTATTAGACCTGGAGGCGGCAGCATTGAAACTCACCTCAACCAATTCATGGATTTCAAATCTTAGGAAAGCACCTAAAAGTCCAAATTTAGCAATTGACTCACAGGTTTAACATTGTGCTTTCCTCCTTCCATAAGTTTAAAAACATGAATGATTGGGAGCAAGAAAACATAATGATAAGCCTATGAATTCACCGTTAAAATCGGGTTTTTAGATGTTGATTAGTGAGATATGACTTGGCAATCAAGATATGACTTGGCAGACAATTGCGTTTTTATATGAGAATCGAGATTTAACTAATCCTACATTTTTATCCATGATCATGATTACGTTATTGTCTGTGCGGGTGCTTGCCGGTTTCCTTAGTAGATATATTATTTTAGATATATTTATTTGAAAATCGAACAAATATCAAGTTCTCTCATATAAAGACTACATTAATGACAGATATAGTAAATGCTGTGTATAATTAGACAGTATCCTGTCACGGTTATATAATGATTGAAGTACTTGCGATCAGAAGATGAATGTCTAGTTATTTAACTGATTTCGAGTAGTGGCAGAATAATTCTGCATAACCGCATGCCTTTTAGCTTACTGATTAGTAACTTGATTCAGATTTTGTGACAAGAATAATCTGTTATGCAAGACTTAAAGCGTAAAATTTAACGCATTGTGTTTCTCATTAATTTTGAAAAAAAAGAATTCCCTACACATTCCGAATAATTGTTAATAAATTAAATGCGTTATATAATGTATGAGCGACCGTCTATATTGGATGAACACAGTTATTGAGTTAAATAAAATATATTGGTTATAAATTTTCAAACGGTGAAGAATTTCCGTTTTTTTCACCCAATCAGAAATTTACAAATGATATAATTTATTTACCATTTGATTATTTGTGAAAAAAAATTTGAAACAATAATCTAATTTTCTTTAAGAGTCTCATTTTATAGGTCATTTTATGACAAGTCTTTGTCTGTAGAGAAGATATAATATTGTTGATACGTATATTTGAAATCGAAAATACATCAAATTCTCTCAAATAAAGACTATTTTAATAACATAGATAGCAAATGTTATGTATAATTAGACAATATTCTGTCACGACTATATAGTGATTGGAGTTCTTGCGATCAGAAGACGAATGTCTAGTTATTTAACTGACTTCGAATAGTAGCATAATAATTTTCCATAATTGCATGCCTTTAAGCTTTCTTGATTCAGATTTTATTACAATAATAATCTCTTGTGCAAGTATTAAAGCAAACAATTTAAAGCACATTTTAATGGATTTTGTTTCTCATTAATTTTGTGAAAATACATCTCACTTACACACTCTGAATAAGAGTTATAAAAAGGAAAAGCGTTATATAAAGTATGAACGACCATCTGTATTGTATGAACACAGTTATTAAATTTGTATAAATTATATCGGTATTAAATTTCCAAAGGGTGAAAAATTCAGATTTTTTCACCTACTCAGAAATTTACAAATGTTATGATTTATTTACCAATTGAATATTTGTGATTTTTTTTAAATAATCAAATTTTCTTTAATAGTCTTATTCCATAGGTCATATTACACAAGTCTTAATATAATGAGTAGATGAGTAGATATATTATTGTAGATATCTTTATGAGATAAATTATATCGGTACTAAATTTCAAAGGGTGAAAAATTCAGATTTTTTCACCCATTTGGAAATGGGTGAAAATTCAGATGGCGGGGTCAGATCCTTGGGCGGAAAAATCCGATTTTTTCACCTACTCAGAAATTTACAAATGTTATGATTTATTTAAAATTGAATATTAGTGATTTTTTTAAATAATCTAATTTTCTTTAATAGTCTTATTTCATAGGTCATATTACACAAGTCTTAATATAATGAGTAGATGAGTAGATATATTATTGTAGATATCTTTATGAGATAAATTATATCGGTACTAAATTTCAAAGAGTGAAAAATTCAGATTTTTTCACCCATTTGGAAATGGGTGAAAATTCAGATGGCGGGGTCAGATCCTTGGGCGGAAAAATCCGATTTTTTCACCTACTCAGAAATTTAAATATGTTATGATTTATTTAAAATTGAATATTAGTGATTTTTTTAAATAATCTAATTTTCTTTAATAGTCTTATTTAATAGGTCATATTACACAAGTCTTAATATAATGAGTAGATGAGTAGATATATTATTGTAGATATCTTTATGAGATAAATTATATCGGTACTAAATTTCCAAAGGGTGAAAAATTCAGATTTTTTCACCCATTTGGAAATGGGTGAAAATTCAGATGTCGGGATCAGATCCTTGGGCGGAAAAATCCGATTTTTTCACCTACTCAGAAATTTACAAATGTTATGATTTATTTACCAATTGAATATTTGTGATTTTTTTTAAATAATCAAATTTTCTTTAATAGTCTTATTCCATAGGTCATATTACACAAGTCTTAATATAATGAGTAGATGAGTAGATATATTATTGTAGATATCTTTATGAGATAAATTATATCGGTACTAAATTTCCAAAGGGTGAAAAATTCAGATTTTTTCACCCATTTGGAAATGGGTGAAAATTCAGATGGCGGGGTCAGATCCTTGGGCGGAAAAATCCGATTTTTTCACCTACTCAGAAATTTACAAATGTTATGATTTATTTACCAATTGAATATTTGTGATTTTTTTAAATAATCTAATTTTCTTTAATAGTCTTATTCCATAGGTCATATTACACAAGTCTTAATATAATGAGTAGATGAGTAGATATATTATTGTAGATATCTTTATGAGATAAATTATATCGGTACTAAATTTCCAAAGGGTGAAAAATTCAGATTTTTTCACCCATTTGGAAATGGGTGAAAATTCAGATGGCGGGGTCAGATCCTTGGGCGGAAAAATCCGATTTTTTCACCTACTCAGAAATTTACAAATGTTATGATTTATTTACCAATTGAATATTTGTGATTTTTTTAAATAATCTAATTTTCTTTAATAGTCTTATTTCATAGGTCATATTACACAAGTCATAATATAATGAGTAGATGAGTAGATATATTATTGTAGATATCTTTATGAGATAAATTATATCGGTACTAAATTTCCAAAGGGTGAAAAATTCAGATTTTTTCACCCATTTGGAAATGGGTGAAAATTCAGATGGCGGGGTCAGATCCTTGGGCGGAAAAATCCGATTTTTTCACCTACTCAGAAATTTACAAATGTTATGATTTATTTAACACTAGAATTACCGCGTTTCTTGTATACCTAGAAATACCGGAGTGGGTCACATCTGACCCATGGCTTTTAAAGACGCAATTCCTGTTTTATATGGAAGATAAAAACACACAATAATTATTGACGATGAATACAATAATTTTTTATTAACATTTAAAACAATTTAATATTTAGAATATTACATAATATGAAATTTTGAGAATAAATACCACAAAGGAATTCTTTTATTTCTAATTTTTTTAAAAACGCTTTGAGATTTTGATACCTTTTTATAATATGTATACATATGATTTATCAATTTAAATTGCTTAAGAATGTTCCTACAAAAAAATCTGATATTCAAATACAATAAATTTAAATATATATACACATTCGTGATTTTTTTACTTATATTCTTAAGTTTTATGCAGTTTACTGTCCAATCAGTTCATATAAAATGGCATGCTCTTTTTTCTTTTTCTTTTTTTCCGTGCATAATGCGCACACAAGTTAACAGTTTCCACAAACAGTGCTAGTTTCTTTGCCTTACCATTGCTTTGTATGGCAACATTTTTCATTTGTTTGAAATTTCAGTTCTGGTGCGTGGACAGATATCTTAACTTTTTTTTTGCAATGCTTTGATCTATAATTTTAGCAAGAAGACTTTTCTACTGATATTAGAATCTGTTGTATCTTTAAAAACTATCGAGACATTTATGACCACTAGACCTTGAATCAGATTTTACATAAGTCAGAAGATATTGAACACCTGCGGCTCTATCCTCCACATAGTTTGAGGTTCCAAACCACTTCGAAAAGTGGTTTATTTTGTATTTTTCTCACTTTTTAGAATTATTCCGAAAAAGCCAATGCTTTTATTTTTAATTTTCTACAAGATACTTGCAATTTATTTGTGCTTCTTAATTTTTCTCACAGTATTTATTTGGCTACTTTCATTCAGCTTGCTACTACATGTATTGTATTCGAACAGTGAAGTTTTACTGTTATTTTTGAGAAAAATTGTTTTGTCATTTATATCAAGATTGTCATCAGATGATAACAATATTAACTTAGTCACTAAATTTCTTCTCTAAAGTCATTTAAAGACAATTCACGTTACAATAAAAAAAAATTTCATTCAAGAAACTTCCGTAGTAATGCCTTTACTATAAATGTGCTAAAGTCAAATGCCACAAACATTTTTTTTTTTTTTTTTTTTTTTTTTTTTTTTGTCCGTGTGGTTATTGGGAGTCAAAATATTTTTTAAGTTACTTTTTAAGGTATAAGATAAAAAACAACTATTTACATAATCCTTACAGTAGTTTAAAATACCATAAAAACTCACACATTTACCTTTCAAATACATAACAGATATGTGATAAAGCCCCTCCCCCCGCGCCTGTACATACGCACATTCCTTTCCCTCTTTTGTGAAAAGTAAGTGTGGAATATATCTTTACACTATTTTTATCTTATTGAAAAATATAGAGTTGAAATCCTTATTGAAAATAAAATAAAATGCAATTCTTTTGTTTGGGTCAGCGATGACCCAGCATGGTAATTCTAGGTATAAAGATTTGTATTTTAAAAAGTTTTCATCCGATTTTAACAAAAATCGTGCTAAGGCATTATACTAAGTATTTATGAAAAGTCAATTAGTTTCAAAGTTTTAACTTTAAAAACAACAGTGATACGAGCGAAAGACTACGTCTTGGGTCACGGATGACCCGCCTCGGTAATTCTAGTGTTAAAATTGAATATTTGTGATTTTTTTTTAAATAATCTAATTTTCTTTAATAGTCTTATTTCATAGGTCATATTTCACGAGTCTTAATATAATCAGTAGATACATTATTGTAGATATCTTTATCTGAAAATCGAACAAATATCAAATTCTCTCAAATAAAGACTATTTTAATGACAGAGATAGCAAATGTTGTATATAATTATACAGTATCCTGACACGGCTATATAATGATTGAAGTACTTGTGAACAGAAGATGAATGTCTAGTTACTTAACTAACGTCGAATAGTGGCAGAATAATTCTCCATAATTGCATGCCTTTAAGGCTACTGATTTATAACTTGTATCAGATTTTGTGACAAGAATAATGTGTTATGTAACAATCAAAGCGTACAATTTAGGATAAATTTTATCAAGTCCGGTTTCTCATTAATTTTGTGAAACTTAGTCTCCCATACATAGTTTGAATAAGCATTATATGAAGAGTGGACGTCCTGTCTGTATTGGATGAACAAAGTTATTGTTTTAGTAAATAAATTACATTGGTTTTGAATTTTCAAAGGGTGACAAAACTCAGATTTTTTTCACCCATTTGAAAATAGGTGAAAATTCAGATGGTGGGGTCAAATCCTTATATTCAGACTTTTTTCACCCAATAAGAAATTTACCAATGATATGATTTATTTACCAATTAAATATTTGTTTAAAAAAATGTAAAAAAAGCATTCTAATTTTCTTTATTAGTCTGAGTCATGCCTGGCAAGTCTTATTATGGAGAGTGCATACATTATTGTAGATACGGTTTTTTTTTTTTTTTTTTTTTTTTTTTTTTTTTTTTTTTTTTTTTTTATTAGTCTGAGTCATGCCTGGCAAGTCTTATTATGGAGAGTGCATACATTATTGTAGATACGTTTTTTTTTTTTTTTTTTTTTTTTTTTTTTTTTTTTTTTTTTTTTTTTAAATAGCACAAATTTAAAATTCTCTCAAATAAAGATTATTTTAATGATAATGATAGCACATGTTGTATATAATTAGCCAGTCTCCTCTCATGGCTGTATAATGTTTGAAATGCCTGCGATAAGAAGACGAATGTCTAATTATGTAACTGACCTCGAATAGTGGTAGGGTAATTCTGCGTAATTGGATGTCTTTAAGCTTACTGATCTGTAACTTGCTTCAGATTTTATGACAATAATAATCGGTTGATCAAGTATTAAAGTGTACAATTTAAAGCACATTTTATTGGATTTTCTTTCTCATAAATTTTATAAGAATAAATTTCACTTACACATTTTGAACAAGAGTTATAATAAGGTAAAGCGTTATATAAAAAATGAACGACCGTCTATATTGGATGTTATTGAGCTAGCATAAATTATATCGGTTATAAATTTCCAAAGGATGAACAATTCAGATTTTTTCATGCATTTGGAAATGGGTGAAAATTCAGATGGTGGGGTCAAATCCTTGTGTGAAAAAATCCGATTCTTTCACCCAATCAGAAATTTACAAATGGTATGATTTATTTACCAATTGCATACTTGTAAAAAAATTGTAAAAAAAAAAAAATATATATTTTTTTATTTAATAGTCTTATTTTATGGGTCATGTTTGACTAGTCTTAGTATGTAGAATAGATATATTATTGTAGATACGCATATTTGAAAATCGAACATACATCAAACTTTCTCAAATAAAGACTATTTTAATGACACAGATAGCAAATGTTGCATATAATTAGAGAGTATCCTGTCACGGCTATATAATGATTGAAGTACTTGCGATCAGAAGATGAATGTCTAGTTATTTAACTGATGACGAATAGTGGCAGAATAATTCTGCATAACTGCATGCCTTTTTGATTACTGATTTGTAACTTGATTCAAATTTTGTGACAAGAATAATATGTTATGTAAGATTTAAAGCGTACAATTTAGGGCATATTTTATCTCGTATTGTTTCTGATTAATTTTGTTAAAATATGTTCCCTTACGAATTCCCAATAAGCGTTATGAAAAGGAAAAAAAAATAACTAAATGCATTATGAGTCGGAAGTTCATTTAATATTATGAAAGTTATGACACTTTTTTTTTAAATTCTCGTAAATGTTAAAACTAATGTTATTTCGTAAAACAATAAAAAATAACATTTCCAATAGTACTAATATATTTATGCAATCTATTATTTGAATGTATCTTTCAAAAAATTATATAACTGGAATTCATGTATTTAAAAAAAAACTATTTTTGTTGAATATATGTACCATAAAACCAGCAAACTTCAAACAATATAAAATACTTTAAAACGTTAAAAAATTAACTTAAAATTTTGGAAACAGGTTGCATAGCATGTGATATAGTCTGCTCAGTTTATATATATAAGGTTAGTCCGCTTTAAGGATTTTCCAGCATTTTTTAACCGAAATTTCGTAAAGCAGCATTTAGTTTATTTTAAGTATAAAAAAATATGTCTTCCGATATAGTGACAAGTGCGCTCTACGAAATTTCTTGTACTAAAATGATTACAACGACCTAATTTCTTTCATGTATACGAACCTATTTCTTAATAAAATCTTGTACTTACTTCCAATTAATTTCCCTTTTAAATTTCAAATCCGTATATTAAAAGTTACTTTAATTTAAATCTTAATCAATGTATTTAGTCATTTTGTATTACAGTACATTGCACATAAGAATCAGAAATACAAGTTGATGTTTTCTATAAAAAATACATTTACGTTTGTATCGCTTTGTGAATATTCTTTAAGTTATACAAAACCATTTAATGAAAACCAGTCTGGTTGCTCACGTCTAATAACATTAATTTTAATACAATACATTTAATACTCATTCATTATTTGTATCTAAATTTTATCCAAGCGTTTATATATCCTTTAATTAGTGTTTTTGATAAAACTGGGCGAAATCTTCACGCAAGTTGAAGGAATATCATTTCAGAGATCGCTAAAAAAATGTATTTTTCAGTTAAATATTTCATTTATAAATAACTCAAACGATTTTTATTAAGGTAATTTGTTGGTAGGGTATAAATATAAGATCATATGTGGAAAAGGTTTCGAAAAATTTTAGTTAGATTCAAAAAAAAAAAAAAAATCTGAAAAATGATTTTTTTTATTGCCATTTCTTTCGAGTAAATTTTCAGTACCGGGGAAAGTCTGTCTGTCCTGGGTCTTTAACACAAATCAGTGTATATGGATAGTAAATGTCATCAAAATTGGTTGTTTAGTTTCAGAGCAAATGGGTCTTAAAGCTTGCAAAATTCCCATAGCATTGCACCCATCTTGTCTTCAATTTAAAAAAAAATGAATCGCACTGAAACTATAATAATAACTTTGTACAAATTAAGTCGGTCTTTTCAAATTGTACTAACCGTTCGCAGAATGTTCCGGTAAAGCATCGTGACGTCACTGCAACGTCGTTGTGAAGTCACATTGTGACTTTGTGACCATCGATTGTCGATGTGAAGTCACAGTGACTAAAATGTGAAGTCGTTATGGCCATTTTAGATCTTTTTGTGACGTTTCACAAAGTGGTCACAATATGACAAATTTGTGAAAGATGTGTGATTTGTGACTAATTTGACATTAACATTGTGACGAAACTGTGACAAAAGTGACGATATTTCAATTGCCAGAAACATGTTTTTTTTTAAGTAAATAACATGTTTTGAAGGATATTTATAAATTTCTAAAGATTTTTAAGGAAGTCACATCTCAGCCACAATGTGACGTCACTGAGTGGTGGCATTTTGGTCACAGATGTGATGTGGCCAAAGTGACTCACAGTGCCTGTGACGTCACTGTGACGTCACTGTGACCATGCATGCTATTAGGGTTATTTGTGAATTTTGTTCAATGATACTTCATTGGAACTTATAGCAATGATCACTTTACAATCGAAATTTACGTTTTTTAACACAGCACACTCCATGTGAAAATCAGAGTTACACTTTTATGTTTCTTTTTTCTTTTTAATGACATAAATAAAAAGTGAGTATGTGTGTCCGAACATCGCACAGAGATTTTCGTTTAATATTTATTTAAAAAATGTATCATTTAATTAAAAATTCCAAATTGTTAACCTAGAAACATCAAATTGTTACACAGATGATAGAACCAGGTAATTTAATTTTAAAATAATTATCAAAGGAAATTATTTATTTTAATTAATTTTTAAAAGATCAAATTCAATTTTTTAAATAAAATCAAAAATTTAAATTTTTTTGAAAAATAAAGCTAAAATATAAATAAAATTTTAAATTTCTAAAAACGAGAAAAAACGTTAAAACGAAATTTAAAATGCTGAATCATTAATAAACCGCGATAAATTTTTAAATTTACAGAAAATTCAATTCCAAAAATCATATTAGGAATTTTAGTAATTAATAAAAATACAGAAACCATTTTCTTTCTTTACGAAGAAATTGCCCAAAATGCGAAATCTATATTGATTAATCCATCCTTCTATGAAAATATCAAGTTCCCTCATCGAAATTTGAACTACAATCTTCTCTTTATTGGCGAATCGTTTTACCTCTAATCGTTTAGTTATGATGCCTACACGACATACGTTGAATTTAAGGTTCTTTTTAAAAAACTCAATCGCAAAATCAATCGGAATATATAACATTTATTTAATAAAAATAATAGATTTATCAAAATTTTATAATTTGTCGTGTGACACGAGGTACTTAACTGATAGTATACAAAATTTGAACTTTCTGATTTATGCAGTTTTTTGTACGGACAAATACAGCGGACACAAATGAATAGATTTTCGTCAGATGTACAACAAACTAAAGAGTTACATTCATGTATGTTCATCGAAATGAAGTTTCTTTGCGTTATGCAACATCTTTTAAAGGAAGTCAGGATTGAAACTTTCAATGCCCATTAATTTTACAAACATATATAAATATATATATATATATAGAGAGAGAGAAAGTGATAGAGATAGATAGATAAATAGATAGATTGATAGATAGATATAGATATAGATAGATATTACTCATTTATTATATGTAACCTAATTTTCTCTAGCAAGGGGAGGGCAAACCTTGCGTAATCACAGATTTTGATGATTGTATTCTTTGTTGAGGATAGAACTCCTTAGACTCAGGTTCAACGGTTTTTATTCAACGCTCCTTTTTTTGCAGAAACATAGAAGTCTGAAACTATAACGAACTTAAATACTTCCTTTGCAACAAAAGGCTACCTTTGATAGTATCTCAGTTGGTATATCATCGATAACTGTCGCGGAGACTCGAATTCGATACCAGGAAGTACTAAATGTGATTTTATCATTTTTTTTATTTATATATATATTATTTCTAATTATTGCAATAGTAACATTATGAAATTCAATCATACTATACAACTTGAGTCAGTCAAATCATTTTTTTTTTTTTTTTTTTTTTTTTTTTTTTTTAGTTTTGCTAAATGTCATTTGTGATATTTTTTCAATGAGATTATATTAGAACCTACAGCAATGATCACAAAAAAAATCATGTTTTTGTAATAGAGTACACTACATACAAGAATCTAGAGCATAATATGATGTTTTCCTATGAAAAAAAAAAAAAAAAAACCCAGACATATAAGTTGGTTCCGTAATGTGAACTTTCTTTATGTTATATAAAATCTTTTAAAGGAAGAAGTGAACTGGATCTTGAAATAACTTTCTTTTGTTTCCGATCATGATGTGACTGATACACTGGAACGAATTTTGTAAAAGTTAGAGAGTAATACATGCGGTTTTAAATTACACATTCACTGAACATGATTGAGATTTTAACATAAATTTATGCAATTCGTTTTAGGTAGATTTCGTATGAAATATTACATATTGCGTTCGCACCAATGTTGGAATTTCTAAAAAAATTTTGCAGATCTATGCCGATCATGACCCCTAGACCCCCAAAACTACCATGAGTAAAAAAGTTTGAATATATATATATATATATATATATATATATATATATATATATATATATATATATATATATATATATATATATATATATATATATATATATATATATACATCACTTTCTTATGCACACGGTAACTTCTATAGTTTTTCTCCAAACTCTTCCAAACTGATACATAAAATCAACGGGTATAAAATCTCGGCTAAGTTCGTTAATGGGCAAAATCAGTCCAAGTGGGTGGAAACAGAGAGGGTTTTCGTCAAAATCTATAGATATCGAATCGGTTTAAAGTTTATACTATTTCTTAAAAATGGGCCGAAAGTTTATGTGTGGCAGATTTTTGATAAATTTGGAATGGGCTCAAGGGGTGAAAAAAACAGGGATTTTAAGAGAAAAAAAAATCATAACTTCGTTAATTCTCAAGATATTAGGTCACACTAAATTTTTTGTAAATGTTCTTAAAATTATCTAAAACTTTTGTAATTACAAGTTTTTAATAGGACCAACTTTTACTGATGAAAAAAATTTAAAACGAAAAGAAAAAAAAGGGGGGGTGAAAAAAGAAAAAAATCCAAAATTCCGTCAATTTCTAAGTTATCAAATCTAATTAAATTTATTTTACATCTTCTGAATAATATCTACAACTTTTATACTAATAAGTTTTTCATAGGACCAATTTGTACAGCAAATAAAAATTAAACAAAAATAGCAGTTGGATAAAAAACCTCAAATCCAAACTGCTTATATTCTGACTCATTTTTTAATTCATTTTGGATTTTAAACGCATCCAAATAGTAGATCCTCGTATTTTGAAATTGTATAAAGTGGTGCATTGGTCAGTTTTTTGATAGAAACAGAATATATTTCAAAAAAGGCTACCAAAAAGGAGATTTTGAACAGAATTTCCCGAAGTCATCGTGACTGAAAATTTAAGGAAGTGTTCAAATAAAAAATTGCTTTATTTTTCTGACTCATTTTTAAATCCATTTTTGCTCTCAAATGCATCCAATTTATAGATCTTATTATATTTAGGAACTATATAATATGACGCATTGGCCAGTGTGCTGTCAAAAATGCTATCAAAGTGGGCATTTAGCACAAAATTTTGCGAAGCGATCATTATTAAAGAATAAAAGATGTATTCAAATAACAAATCAGTTATTTATTGACTCATTTTTTAATTGAATTTTACTCTCAAACGCATTTAGTTGACAGTTTTTTTTATTTAGGAACTACATAATGTACTCTTTTGGTTGATTTTCTAATAAATTCAGAATATATTTCAAAATATGTTGTCAAAATGGGCATTTGAGCAGAATTTCGCTAAAGATGATTCTGATAAAACCAGTTCTTGCAAAAAAAGAAATTAAGAATTTTTCATAAACGGCCAAATGAGGTTATTAAACTAGGTTTATCGCTAATCATACTTCATTTTTTGTTGTTGAAATGAGCACTCTTCGAAATCTACCTCCGCCTATAGGCCAAGCCGACAGGGTTTTTTTAATATGTTAAGTTATTAAAGAAAATAAATTAGAGGAATTAATAAAATTAAAAACGACAATATGAAATTTTTAAAATAGCCTGCAGAAATTAAAAGATAAAAGTTTCTGGTCCTGAGATATTTTTTTTTTGAAAAAGAAGAAGAAAAAACTTAAAAGATTAAGGTTTTTTTTTTTTTTTTTTTTTTTTTTTTTTTTTTTTTTTTTTAATGCAAAAGCAGTCATGAGTTCTAAACTTCTAATTTGAGAAATATAATAATATGTGATTTTCTGCCTCTATGCTTTTAATACCAACAATGAAAATTTAAAATTATTTGAAATAATTATTGAAAAATCGTAGGTGCAGTGATCAAAATCGCTATTTTTAGAAAATTGACTTTAAAGATTAAATCCCTCCTTGATCATATAAAGAAATCCAAAAGTTTTTCGACATAACTTTTCCTCTAATGCACACATTTGAATGTGCTTAATGCTCTAAAAGAATTGAATTATACAGTATTATATATATTTTTTAATTTTTGAACACTTTAAAGATATCTAACCCACTATTACCTGTACTGTTCATTACATAAATTATTGGGATAATATTTTTTTAATTTAAATTTTTAATGTTTTATTTATTTTTACGGTTATTTTTTAATAATTTGGGAACAAAAGAAAAAACAAATAAAAACTTAAACATACATTTTCTTAATTTGTGGAATTTTAATAATTTTTATTTGAAATGAAAAATTTATTTAATTTTAAGAAAATCAAACTGTTTGCAAATTATCTTTCTTTCCAGACGTATTCATATTTCTCTGGAAGAAAAGTTTTATTCAATTATTTTCTAAATATGCACTAAATAAATAATGTTTATTACACATTTAAATATTCTAAAGTATAAACCATTTGTTGCATGATTTATTATCTTTTAAACTATTCTAAATCTCAGTTGAGAATTAGTTATATCAGTTTAAAATTAGTTAATATACTATTTAGTGAAATGTGTATAATAATAATTAATGCAAGAATTTTCAAGATTTTCTCAACTCTGTAATTTCCTACAAATGATATTTTTACCAAAATATCTGTAATTTTCATATTTTTTATGCATGCACCTTCTGAATAATTTTATTAAAACTCTTATCTGTTTCCTTGAAAATTTGATTATGGTACATTGTTTATATTCCGTTATTATTCATTATTTAAAATCTTAAATCGAAGCTGATATGTTAATTTTAAATTAATTAAGAAAAACATAACCTCCCATCATAATTGTAAATGTCGGCAGTTTTTTTTAAGTGTAAAAAGATCAAGAAAGAAAAATAATTCCTCAAGCATGGATTAAATACCACTTTTAAACTTTTGCAGAATTCTTTGCTAAAATTCTGCTGTTTAATAAGGTAAAAAAATAATTAAATATTTTAGAAATTTCATAACGCATTTCAAAATAAGAATTCATAAATTACTATTTATACTTCGATTTAGTTATAAATTACTTGCAAATATAATAATATTTTTTCTCATAGTTTATTAATGTTAAATGAATCAAGCAAAGATTATTAAAGTAAAAAAATCTGCTCTAATTCCTTGAAAATATAAAATATTTTGCAGATACCGTAAATATTTATTTTAACTAAAAACAAAGATCATAAATTAGAGAGGAACAAAATTTAAAAAAAGATATTCCATTACACTTCTGTGTCTAGTGCGAAGAAATAGACATATAAAAGAGACAAACATAAGGACCCATAAGAAAAAATGCAATGTGTAGTATTTATTCCCTATGAAATGCAGCTAACTATATTTTCACATGCTACTTGCTGACACGTTTAAAAATAGCACTCGTCACATTCATGTTTAATACTCTCTTCATTCATATCTGAAAAATAAGAAAATAAAGCTTGTACATAAATTAATTTTTCATTAGAGTAATAAAATTTTTAGTACTAATAAATTGTATGCAGTTTATTTAGTTTAAATGGAAGTACGACAGAATATAAAACCTGCGTTATTTAAAAATTCATATATTTCCACAATTTATGCAGAAGTTTCGAAATTTGCGTAACTCCGCAATACCCAGTGGATTATATCCATCTAAAAGTAATAGATATATGATAGAGTAGTATTTGTAAAAATATGATCATATTGTGAGCTGAAAACACATAGACTTCTTAGGAAGCATTATTTGTTAAAGTTATGCAACAAATTGCGAATTATTATTGGTTGCATTTTTGAAATCAGTAAACGTAATATAATTTTGTCTGTAAATTTTTTTATACTTTCCATTCACAATTTAATGTTCATATACTACGTGTTTCAGTTTCAAAGAAATATATCTATCATGCCAAACTAATTTGTTATGATACACTGTTAAAACTAATGGTGACACATTGCACCTGTTAAGGGTGAAAGGCTTGTCCCACTGGTGACACCCCTAAAGGAGTCAAAATAGCACCTTTAATTAGGGTGAAAAGATGGCACCCTTAATCCAGAGTGCCCAATGATAAAATATTAAAAAATATGCTATCCGATTTTCGGTCATCGATGGATTCGAACGCAGAACGTCTGATTACAAACTCAGCCCCTATCCATTCTGCCGTCAAGCTCACCTTCAAAGTCTCCCTGAAATGTTCATATGTCCTGAAATTCAAAGGTTTCTTTATATAAAAAAGCTCGCCAAAAGTTAGCCATCCGAAGTTCTAAACAAAATCGGGATAGCGTATAGCGGTGATAATCATCGTAGGAAAAAATTGCCGTGTTGATCCACCAGTGACAGCGAGTTGAAGTGCAAGGATACACGTTACAGAGCATGCGCAAATGACTAAGGGGTGAAAATCTTCCAACGGTATGTATTGCGCGGCACCCTAATTAGCGTGAAACCCCGAATGGCACCTTAAACACTTTTTGAAGTCGGCTGGTGCCAAGTGATTTAACTTTTTCACCCCTGGGCGTCAAATGCAACCGGTTCGTCACCTTTATTTTTAACAGTGTAGTAAAATACATTAGGGATAGAAAAATGCACAATTTTAAAAATAATTTTTAAAGTATTTGAATAAATGTATCTAAAGTTTCGTATACTTAATGTTTTCATAATAATAATTGAAAAAAAAATGTTTTTAACGAACAAATTTGTTTTAAAATTTTCTTGAAAAACTAAATTTCTAAACTTATCAAAATTTGTTTAGATTACACTCGAAATTCATTATATGCATTCGTGGATTCTAGCACTACAAACTATGAAAATTTAGTCCTTTCTTGAATATTTTCGTTTTTATATTATTTACATCAGCATTCCTTTGATATTAATGTATAAAATGAATATTAAAATTAAAGAACATTTTTTTCATTCTTATTTCCATTGCTATTTTAGCGAAAATCATTGTAGTAAGTAAAAATAGATAAAAATTGATTTTTTTTAATATGATTGATGGATTTTCTAATAATACATGTGTACATGTATTTGCACCATTACCTTATTATTTTTTGGGGAGGTTTTGGGGAAACCGGTTTCTAAAAAAATAATTTTCAAAGTTTTTTTTTTTCCACAATTTATCACTTACCAATTCGTGATTCCTATGTCTGATGGAGTGAAATCTGATTACAATGGCCATTGATACCCTGAGAGCTTCAATGATACATAGAAGTTAGTTCGAAATGTTTTCGTGGTGTAGACTTTATGCGTTGCGGATGACTTACACGTGCAACACACTGTTAAAACAAATGGTGACACATTGCACCTTTTAAGGATAAAAGGCTTGTCTCACTGGTGACACCCCTAAAGGAGACAAAATGGCACCTTTAATTAGGGTGAAATGATGGCACCCTTAATCCAGAGTGCCCAATAATAAAAAAATAAAAATATAGACACCGACTTTTGTCCCTCGTCGGATTCGAACCCACAACGTCTGATTACAAGGTCGGCGCTCTAACCACTCGGCCATCAAGTTCACCTTCAAAGTCTCCCTTAAATGTTCAAATGTCCTGAGATTCAAAGGTTGCTTTATATAATAAAGCTTGCCAAAAGTTAGCCGAGCGAAGTTCTAAACGAAATTGGGATAACGTACAGCGGTGATAGTCATCGTAAGAAAAAAATTGCTGTGTTGATCCACCAGTGATAGCGAGTTGAAGGGCAAGGATACTCGTCAGAGAGCATGCGCAAATGACTAAGGGGTGAAAATCTTCTAACGGTATGCATTGCGCGGCACCCAAATTAGCGTGAAACATTCAGCGGCACCCCAAACACATTTTCAAGTCAGCGGGTGTCAGATGATAACACCTTTTCACCCCTGGGCGCCAAATGCAACCGGTTTGTCACCTTTATTTTAAACAGTGCAGTGAACTTCAAAATAATTTGAATTTTTCGAGTAAATTTGAAGTGTTGTATCTTTTAGTTTTCGTGCAAAACGTTTCTGTCTGTCCTGAGGTCTGAACCTAAAACCTCTGGGAACAGGAAAAACACCATACTGAGTGCGTTATAGGAGCTGCTGATTTCGAATACAAAGAGTCGAACTCTTTTATCATTCAACGGCAAAAAATATGATGTACTGGTGCTTTTCAAAATTTTTGCTTCAATAACTTCGTTACAAATATAGATGTTAGACGATTTATTAATGTTTTATTTTTATTTAGACCGAAGCGTAATACCTATTAATTTTTTAATAGCTTGGAATTTTTTAAATAGTTAAAATAATAAATATAAATAAATTTTTTCTGCAAAAAATCTGGGTTTTTTTCGATTACACTGTTTAAAATAATTTTTTGAAATTTTTGAAGATTTTTTTTATGCATCGATGTCATGGAAAAAATAGAAAGAATTAAGCCAAAAAAAAAAAAAAAAAAAAAAAAAAAAAAAAAAAAAAAAACAGAAAAAATGCAATTTATTATTTAAAAGCATGTCTTATATTTTTATATGTTATTAATTTTATGTAATATGTTTTTAGAAGAATAATATATTTTTTATACGTAATTACCAGTGAAATAATAATAACAACAGTAGCATTGTAATAATAAATATAACATTGAAATAATACTACTCAATTTATTTTAAATATTACCAAGCTTCTGGCATGTGAAGAAAACAATAGGAAAACGATTGAAAAAAAATTCCCACTAACACCTAGGAGATCATTTTTATCTTTTTAATTTATTCTAAGTTTTAAAGAAGTAATTTTTAAGCAAACTTTCTTTGTTAGTATTTGTAGTAAAATTGGAAAATAACTTTAAAAGTGCATATTTTGTTCAGTTATAAAAGTTTTAATAAAAATAGAATTAACTTTAAATAAATTATCTTTAAATAAATTATCTTTAACCGTTTACACGCCGAATTAATATCGCAATGTAATAATAATTTTGTTTTTCCTATATTACAGCTTCAAATGTTTTAATTTATGCATACAAATTTAGAAAATAATAATAAAAAAATACTTCTGCAATTTTTTGGCTATTTTCATTCCAGTGTTCGCATTTTGGAACATGATTATTGATTGACAGCCTATGCAAATGTAACAAATTATTTTTCGCTATATGGTATTGTATATTGTTCTTGAGTATTTTCCCGAATTCCAAAAGCATTTAGATTCCTAGTGGTCAAATGTAAGTGACATAGAGAAAACGATAAAAGCAAATAATATATTTTTATGCAAATTAATGAATTTACATAATCCTTAATACCTGTGATAAATGGTTAAACATAAATATTTTTTTCCAAAAGTTTAAATCCACCTTATATTTTATAGGAAAAATAAGGACATCGTTATTATGTTGGAAAATATATGTTTTGTATTACAAATAATGCAATGTTCCCATTTGGGAACATTGACGTTTAAACGGTTAAATAAATTATCTTTAAATGAATCCCTACTAGCACTTAGAAGAAATATATGGAAAATCTTTGTAAACTGATGACTGAGAAAATCAAATGTATTTAATTGGGGTCTGTTGTAAGATTTCATAGAGTCTCGATTTTTTTCTGTGTTTTTTACAAAATGGGACTAGCCGGATAAGTACAGCAAAATGGTCCCCACGGCCAATGCATAGTAGGGCTAAATCGGAAAAAGCTGTCCAGATATAAAAAGGTTATTCAACACTAAACTTCGCACACAGGTGTTTTTCATGATGCTGATTACGAATACATATTTTTAAAGGCGGATCCTATATGGCAAATAAAGATTGAAATGCTTCGAAAGTCATAGTCGTTCTGTATGAAAATTCGTATACGTTCCAGGATGTTCATTACGATTCAAATGTTACAATTGAAAAATAAATAGATAAATGTAATGAAAGATTATAATTAATAACAATTGTATTTAAACAAAATTTCAAGTTTCGAGGCTAAACTTCATAAGGAGTTTTCAAGAGATCAAGAAATACTTAATCGAAATTTAATGAAAAGTAAAATATTACAATATTTCAATTTTATAATTTTAAAATACAAAGAAAATATATTCCAGATTCACCTTTATTAAATGTCTTAAAAATCATCTTTTATTTTTTTTTTCATGCTGCTGCATTTTCACAAGAAAGCTTCTTCGATCCTTTTGATCAATTTGCTGCACGATTCGTGAGCGTTTTCCGACATTTACCAAATTAGCAATAATGAAAAAAGATGTTATTGCTATGCCATTAATATATAGTTTGCAGTGCCTGATTTACGGCAGGGCATTCGGGGCACAGTCCAAGGGCCCCTGATTTTTAGGGGCCCCCAAATGCTGCTGAAAGTTTTTCATTTACTGTTCAAAATCTGATGTAGTTTAAATATCTAATGGAATTTTATATTTCATTCTAAGTAAACGTATATTGTAAAATTATAAATAAAATTATTTCAATATATATAAATAATTTTAATTACAAAAAATATAATGTATTTTAATTCTTATTTAATCTTGTTCCTGTTCTCATCAGATCATTTAGGGTTAGGTGATCATAGCTGGAAAGCAGTAGATCTACCTAATATTTAAAAAAATCTAGCTTGGTGTTGTCGAAAATTTATTATTAATTGTTGCATATTCGATTATTCCAGATATTTAGACTTGCATAGGAAAAGATAATCAACAAACCCAATTTATTATAAAGTTCAACTCTTAAAATTTAAAAATTGTGAAATAATTATTTAAAAGTAAATTAATGATTATCATATTTAAGTGTTTAACCCTTTACGGCGCAGACAAATTCTGTTCGTAAAATGAGAAATTGTTGACTGACACCGGAATTATTTACAAAAGACTTTTTTAGAAATTAAGAATTCCCTGATTTAAGCTGTCATTGTAAAAGTAAAATTTTACTAAAATGTTATTGGTGCCACTTGTAGGTTTAGAATTAAAATTAGGTGTTGCCGGAGTGGTAACACTTCGCCGGAAAGGGTTAATGGATATTTAAAAGTAATTATTAAAGTTAATAATTGTTATCTCAGAAAGTACATTTTTTTCAATTTTTTTTCACTCGATCTCCTTGTAAGCATCGGAGCAAGGGGGTCCCCTTAAGTATCTGTGCCCCGGGCCCCCAAATTTGTAAATCGGTCCCTGATATTTTGTGCACTGTAATAGTCATGTAGAGCCAGAGATATTTTTAAACAAGTCTACAAACCAATTGGAAATAATCGTTTAAATTGTTCAAATAAATGATATAGTTACAAAAAATTACTTATGATCTAGAATAGTTTCATCAAATATTTACATAGGCTAATTATAGACGCAGAAACAAATGCGTTTTCAAACAATCATCAAAATGTATTGCCATCGTTTGTGTTTCTACATCCGTGCTGTGGTTTCTGGTCAAGAAATCTTAAATAAAACGAAATCTTCTTTGTATATTTTATTTTGCAATTTCAGATTTCTTCTTCTCAAGCAGAGTACGTGCTTGTCATTTCTTTCAATCAAGTTTGTATGACAGATGTGAAAAATTCTCAAAACATCTTAGCAAGTAATGTGGACATTGCAAATTGTAAATTATCTATATTCACTTTAAATTTAAAATGCCATATCTGTAAGAAGCTGTTTTGAGGTTGTCTGACATAGGTAGCACTGAAGAGTGTGACACAAATTCATAATTATAGACTATTTCTTTTGTATCAATGATTGTATTAAGAGATATAAGTTTATTCTCTTGATGTTTAATATAAACCGTTCATTGACAGTTTTTCATCGATTAAAGTTCGTGCAAAAGATGGATCTTGATGTTGTTACTAAAACCAATGAAATGAAGTTCTTGAATTATTCAAGATAAAAATTTATGAATTATTCGCATCATTCATGTGTTCTGTGGGCATGAGAGAGATAAAAAATCCTTTAAAATTTGATTTCCTACCGCAGTCGTTACTAAAATGTTTGTGTAAGTGATGTTTGCCTAATTGTAAGTGATGTTTGCAAATCAAATCCAGCTTGCTAATATACTGGCAGTCAGATTCTTAATACTTTTTATTCTCATTAATTGAATACGCCCAGAAGTTTAATCTAGCAAAGATTGTCATTGGCAAGATATTTCTTCTAAATATAATAGCATGAACCTTCATTACAGTTGAATTATTATCTATAAATATAAGAAAATGCAATTCTATCCGATCTATAACAGTGAATAATTTTAATTTTTCATTATTAAACTTACTTATCAAATTAATTTTTTCTTAAAAGTTTTGGTATTTATTTGTAACATAAAAGGTAATAATCAATGATAATTTGAATAATCTAAAAGTTGCAAAGATATTTGTCAACTAATTTAATGTTAGAAGAAAACAGTTTTAGATATTTTGAAGACGCAAAAGAAGTGACATCTATACTTGTGGTTAGTAAAATATGCGCGAAATGCAGAATAACAGTTTATGGAAACTGTTTTTTCATGATTCATAAGATAATAGATCAGACTATTATTTTCATTGAATTTTGTTGTGGAACTCATTAGAACTTGAAAAATTTTTGATGTTAGAAAACAAGCCAATAAAATACATTTTTTTAAATATTTCATTAAAAATAATCACGAAATTTCTCATTTTTATGAGCTTAGTATAATTTTTGTAACACATGCAAGTGTGCACTATCACAGTGTGAATCCATTTTAAATCATTAAAATAGAATTATATTATATAATGTAGCGAGTGTTTAGATGAACAATTGCTTAACTCTTTTTTTTCATCCTATATATTTATAGTTAAGACTTGTTATAGACATGTTATAAATAATTTAGCATAGATTTTGTATCATAGTGTTGAAAAGAATATAATAAATACATTGTTACATTTGCGTGTTGCCATTAAAAAAGAAAATTTGGTCTGGTTTTGATTATTAGATGGCTTCCTAAACCAATTCTACATGAATCTTTTAAAAGTTGAATATTTTCCTACTTTTTTTATTGACGACGTTCTTGTAATGCAATTTGCTGTGGAGTACGATATAATGAGAAAATCAAATATGCTTAAGCAAAAAATAAATTTCTCTCTATAAGTATTTTTTTTGTTTGTTTTGATTTTATACTTTTTTATATTTGAACATGAGATTTGGCAGATTTAACATAATGATTTGTAACTCAAAGAATCTTTCTTTTATTCTATTTGCCATTATTTGCCATTCTATTTAGTAGAAAAGTGTCTGAAATTTTCACAAAACTATCATTTATAAAAATAGCTTGTCCGTAAAGTATAATTTTTCCGTTTCCTGTTCACCATGTTGCTTGCCCGATTCCAGATTTTATTTTTAAGTATTGTGGTATAGAAAAACAAACATAGAAAGCTTTGTTAGCTTTTGTAAGTAAAACTTAAAAAAAACAAATGCTAAAAAAGAACAATTTGATAAATTTTATCCTAAAGAAGTATTACAATGTTTTATTTCATTTGCGTTACATTGAAAAATAATCTACTTAAGTATAAATTCCATTCCACTCTATTTTAAGGAATCACTTTCTATATTTGAACATTAGATGTTGCAGGTTTAACATAATACTTTGTAAAGAAAAGAATCTTTTAGTTGTTGTATTTTCCGTTATTTTTCATTGTATTTAGAAGAAAAATGTCTGTGATTTTCACAAAACAAGCATTTATAAAAATAGCTAGTACGTAAAGCATAATTTCTCCTCTTCCTGTTCACCATGTTGCTTACTCGATTCCAGATTCTATTTTGATGTATTGTAGTATAAAAAAACAAGCATAGAAAATTAATTTAGCTTTTGAAAGTAAAACTTTCTTTAAAGCATTTTTTTTAACAATTCAATAAACTGCATCTCTAAAGAAGCAATACGATGTTTTATTTCAGAATTTTCTATGGAATGGACTCTGAACAAACAACACAGAGTTACACAGACTGTGAATTATTGTAACTTTTATAATTATATTTGCATAGATTCTAGAAAATAGTGTGATCGGAAAGTTTGAAATATATTTTTAAATTTGGGTTCTGTCATTGAAAAAAAAAAAAAAAAAAGTTTTGTCTGGGTTTGATTTGAGCACGGCTTCCTAAGCCAATTCTATATGTATTTTTTTAAAATTATACTTTTTCCTTTTTTTCACCGGCAATTTCTGCCATTGTAATTACTTGCGGAGTTAGTACTTTTTTTTTATTTCTAATTGGGATGCATTGTAAAATTAAATCGACTTAAGCAAAAATTTCCCATCTCTCTATTTTTAAAAGATCACATTTTGTAAACATTGGATTTTGCAGGTTTAACATAATACTTTGTTACGAAAAGAGTTTTTCTGTTGTTCTATGTTCTATTATTTTTCATTCTATTTAGTAGAAAAAATATTCAAGGTAACAATTTATGAATTTAAGAACATGGGAGAAGTAAAAAATCCTTTAGAATCAGATTTCCTACCACAGTCGTTACTAATTTTTTTGTTTAAATGATGTTTGCCTAAATGTGCTTTCACATCTTCATTTGCAAAACAAATCCAGCTTGCTAACATACTGGCAGTCAGATTCTGCCAGTGATTCTAGTGTGATTTTCAGAAAACTCTCATTTATAATAATAGCTTGTCCGTAAAGTATAATTTCTCAACTTCCTGTTCACCATGTTGCTTACTCAATTCCAGCTTTAACTTTGATTAGCTCCAAAGTTATTAATTTTTTTAACATTTCTTGTGGTATATTGTAAATTAAAAGTACTTAAGCAAAAAATTCATTTATCTCCTTTTTAAAAAATCTCATTTCATAGTTAAACATTAAATTTTGCAGGTTTAACCGAATACTTTGAAACTATAAGAATCTTTATGCTGTTCTATTTTTTATTATTTTTCATACTATTTAGTTATTGCTATATATATTGTTAATTTGGTTGTTTATTACGTTTGGTTGGGTTTTGATTTCTAGATGGCTTTTTAAGCAAATTTGTATACATTTTTTTAAAATAAACTGTTTTTTATTCCAATATTCTTTTTTTGTAATTTGCTACGGAGTTAGAACATTTTTATAACTATTTTAATTGCGGTATATTGTAAAATTAAATATACTTAAGTAAAAAATTGACTTCTCTCTATTTTAAAGAATCTCTTTTTAAATTTCAACATTAGATTTTCCTAGTTTGTCCAAATGCTTTGAAACGAAAAGAATCATTCTGTTGTTGTTTTTTCCATTTTTTTTTATTATATTAGTAGAAGAAAAATGTCTGTTGTTTTCACAAAACTATTAAAATAGCTTGTCCGTAAGGTATAATTTCTCCGTTTCCTGTTTACCATGTTGCTTACTCGATTCCAGATTTCACTTTGATGTATTGTGGTACAGAAAAAAAAATCACAGAAAACTTTTTTAGCTTTTAAAACATTTCTTTAACAATTCAATAAACTGTATCAGTGAAGAAACATTGCAATGTATTATTTTAGATTTTTGTATGTAAAGAATACAAACAATTGTACAAACAATTTAACTGTGCAGGATAAATCAAATTATGTGACTTGAAGATGAATTCAAATGCTTTCTGAAAATATTTTATCTTATTGAATTACACGGATTAGTTTTATTAAATGCTGGATAATAAGTGGCTATAAAAATTGCATTTTTGTGTCAAAATATAGATAAGGAAAAAAACTAATTATACGAAATGTTAAATTACCTCTGTTTTTTCTTTAAAGGAATTTTCAAAATTTGTGAACTTTTTCTTCTTGAAAATTTTCGTAAATTTATCTCCTGATTTATATTCCTTATACTTAAATTGAGTTGAGTTAGCTGGTATTCTATTGCTTTTCTTAGAAGATAATATTTTATTCTATGTTTTCACTTTCCACAGATTGTCAATTATCCTGACTTGTTACAGTTATTTTAGCATATTTTCTGTTGCATAGTGTGAACAGGAGGTTAGAAATCTATTCTTAAATTTGGGTGCTACCATTGGAAAAAAATCTGGTTTTGATTTGTAGGTGACATTCTAAACGAATTTTTTATGTACTTATTACAAAGAGACTTTTTTCCGTATCGTTTTTTACCGGTATTTTTTTTTTAATATATTAGTTTCTTAGTAAATAGTAGTGTTTATTATTTTTTTATTCTCGACTGTACATTTTTATTAAACTTTTAATTAAGGTATATTGTAAAATTAAATCTTCATTCAAAAATTTCAATTTTCTCTATTTGATATAACCACTTTTTATATTTGAAAATTAGATTTTGCAGGTTTAACCTAATACTTTGTAACGAAAAGAAGCTTTCTGTTGTTCTATTTTCCATTATTTCTCATTCTATTTATTAGAAAAATTTCTGTGATTTCCCCAAAAGTGTCATTTGTAAAAATAGCTTCTCCGTAAAGTATAATTACTCCGTTTCCTGTTCGTCATGTTGTTTGCTCGATTCCAGATTTCATTTTGATGTATTGTGGTATAAAAAGTGAGACTAAGAAAGTTTTGCTAGCTTTTGAAAGTAATTTTTTTTTAAGCAAATGTTTAAGAAAAGAATTCGATTAAATTTATTCGTAAAGAAACATTACAATGTTTCATTTTATGTTTTTCTATGTGATGTACACTATATAAACAACTTAACTGTGCCAGAGAAATCGAATTATGTGACTTGAAAATGCAGTAATTTTTTCTAAAATCATGTTACCTTATTGAATTGCGTGGATTAGTTTTGTTAAATCCTAGCTAAGAAGTGGTTATAAAAAGTGCATTTTTTCTGTCGTAAATTAGATAAAGGAAAAATCTAATTATATGAAATGTAAATGACCCTCTGTTTTTCTACATGGCAATTTTCTAAATTTGTGAAACTTCGTTCTTGAAATTTTTCGTAAATTTATCTCCTGATTTCGGTTTGCTTTGCTTAAGCTGAATTGAATCATCTGGCATATTATTGATTTTATTAGAAGATAATATTTTTTTATTTTTCCATTTTCTACAGATTGTGAATTCTCCTGACTTCTTCTAGTTATTTTACCATAGACTCTGTATCGTAGTGTGAACAGAAGATTAGAAATACTTGTTAAATTTGGGTGTTGCTATTAAAAAGAGTTTGGTTTTGATTTGTAGATGACTTCATAAGCGAAATTTATATGCATCTATTAAAAGTAGACTTTTTTCCTATCGTTTAGTGGCATATTTCTTCTAACAGAATTAGTTCCGAAGTAAGTAGGGGTGTTTACTCTTTTTTTTCCTCGACTGTACTTTTTTAATTTACAGTATATACTAAAATTAAATCTACTTAAGCAAAAATTCCATTTCTCTATATTTCAAGGAATCATTTTTTTTATATTTGAATATTAGATATTGAAGGTTCAACCTAATGCTTTGTAACAAAAAAAAAATCTTTCTTTTGTTCTAATTTCCATTATTTTTCATCCTATTAATTACAAAAATGTCTGTGATTTTCACAAAATTATCATCAATAAAAATAGCTTTTCCGAAAAAACAAAAGCCAGAGAGTTCCACAGATTGTGAATTCTACTGACTTAAAAAATGTTTTCGCATAATTTCTATAATACAGTGTGAACGGAAAGATTGAAATATATTCTTAAATTTGGGTGTTGTTTTTGAAAAAAACAAGTTTTCTCTGATTTTGATTTGTAGATGGCTCACTAAGCCAATTTTATATGATTTTTTTAAAAGTAGTCTTTTTTTTACCGGCAACTTTATTTATTTATTTTTTTTTTTTGTAATTAGTTGCTGAATTACTACTTTTTTAAAAACTTTTAAATGCGGTATGTGTAAAATTAAACCTATTTAAGCAATATATTGCATTTCTCTCTATTTTAAAATATATATTTTTATATTTTTACATTAGATTTTGCAGGTTTAACCAAAAACTTTTTAACGAAAAATATCTTTTTGTTGTTCTATTTTCAATTATTTTTCATTTTATTTAGTAGAAAAATGTCTGTGATTTTCACAAAAATATCATTTATAAAAATAGCTAGTCCTTAAAGTATAATTTCTCCGTTTTCTGATTACCATGTTGCTTCTCGATTCAAGATTTCATTTTGATGTATTGTGGTATAGGAAAACAAACATAGAAAGTTTTGTTAGATTTTGAATGTAAAACTTTCTTTAAAGCAAATGGTTAAAAAAATTCGATAAGCTCTATCCGTAAAGAAACTTTACTATCTTTTATTTTAGATTTTTCTATGTAATGGACTTTGTACAGACAATATCATTCTGCAGGAGGAGTCGAATTATATGACTTGAAGATGTATTCAAAAATTTTCCGAAAATATTTTATATTATTGAATTATATCGATTAGTTTCATTAAATGCTAGTTAATAAGGGATTCGAAAATGTTAATTTTTTACGTTGCAAATTAGATAAGGAAAAGAAAACTAATTTTGTGAAATGTAAATGTTTCTCTGTTTTTCTACATGAAAACTTCCAAAATTTCTGAAATTTTGTTCTTCACTTTTTTTTAAATTTATCTTTTGACTTCGATTTGTTTTGCTTAAACTGAGTTGAATTAGCCAACATATTATTACTTTTATTAAAAGATAATGCTTTTCCATGTTCCCATTTTCCACAGATTGCGAATTTCCTGACTTGTTCTAGCTATTTTAGCACAGTCTCTGTAGCAAAATGTGAATAGAAAATTAGAATTACATTGTTAAATTTGTGTGTTGTGATTAATCAAGTTCAGACTGTTTTTGATTTGTGGATGACTTTCAAAGCCAATTTTATAGGCATATATTAAAAGGAGACTATCATTTTTCTAAGTAGCTGCAAAATATGCTGGGGTATTTTTACTTATTTATTTATTTATTTATTTATTTATTGTACATTCCTCTTAGAACCTTCTGTTAGTTGTTTAGTTTTAGCTTGCTTTTAGTTTTAATCTTTTAGTTAGTACAATAAAATTAAATCAACTAAAGCAAAATTTCACTTCTGTCTATTTTAAAAATTACTTTTTATGTTCGAACATTAGATGTTGCAGATTTAACCTAATACTTTGTAACACAAAGAATATTTCTGTTTTTATATTTTCCATTATTTTTCATTCTATTTAGTAGAAAAATTTCTGTGATTTTTCACTAAACTATCATTAATAGAATCAGGTTGTCCGTAAAGTATAATTTCTCCGTTTCCTTTTCACCATGTTGCTTTCCGATTATAGATTTCTTTTTGACGTATTGTGGTATAGAAAAACAAACATAGAAAATTTTGATAACTTTTGAAAGTAAATCTTTATTTAAAGCTTTTTTGAACAGTTTATAAACTGCATTTTCAGATGCCGTTTATCATGCATTACATGTAAAGAAGCATTACAATGTTTTATTTCAGCCTTTTTCTGCGTAATAGTCTTCGTACAAACAATTTAACTGGGCATGTGGAATCGAATTATATGACTTGAATTACATGACTTTTAATTGGTGTTATCACATTTAAAACAAAAGTGAGAATGTCTATTAAATGTTTTATTAAAATTTTTTTCATTTTTCTGAAATTTATTATCGTCAACCCAAATTGAGTTAGGATGAAACACTTTGTATTTGTGACTCAGCAAGGGGTTTGCAGCCGTAAGTTCCTATGTGATTTTTTTATCCTTGTCGTATGCCTGATTTGTCATATCAATTTGTCCACGTTATTTTGAACCACCTTGTATAAACAATATTCCTTCTACTGTTACAAATTTTCGCAAACGTTTGGAGTTGATTTTATAAAGTGTAAAAAATATGTAAATCTACAGATGAAAAGTTATGTAAATCTGTATCGTTAATAAATTCTGTCTTTACACTGTACAAAAATAAATAAATAAATAAATCTACAAAACTAATTTTTGTAAATCTACCGGAATCGTAGTTTAAAAAAAATCTACTAAAATGACGGTTATCGTACTAAAATTTTATATGTTAACGTTGTTGCAGTTACAAAAATAAATAAATAAATAAACAAACAAAAAAACTAGGCATTCTATTATATAAAAAAAAAAATCATAGTAACCAAACACATTTTTTTAGGTTTACATAAATTTTCGTTGTTACCGATGCATAAAAAATTCTAGGAATCCCAGTTTCCTAGAAAAAAATTAGTAGCTTTACATATTTTGTTACAATCTAGTACATTATTCATAACATAAAAAGGATACTTGCAACATAAAGCATAACAAATAAGAGGTACATACTGCAAACACATAATCAAGGACTTACATATAAATTTGTATGAATAAAATCAATAATAATACTTGTATAAATAAAAGTATCTTAAGTTAATTAAAAGTAAATAAAAGGAAAGTTTTATGTAAGTTTACACAAAAATGTGTAAACAAAAATGCAGTAAAACATCAAATGTACTTTTTTTCGTCTTGATATATACAGGTTGCCTTAGAAATACCGTGAAAAAGAAATTTCAAACGAAAAAAAATTAATTGACTTGAGACCTTTTTTTCCAACCTATCACCCCTTTTTATTAGTCGGTCGAATTTTCGAGTATCGTTTATATATATAGTTACACGGAAAGAACTGTTTTGTTTAAACAACTAAATTTTGATTACTATTGCCTCCACAATTTTTTTGTTGAAATGGCCAAATTATAAAAAAATTGTTGAATTAACAAAATTATTTGATTAGTCCAACCACAATTTGGTCATTCCAACCAAAATATTTTGTAGGGGAATTTGAAATGTAAATTCAGTTGTTTCAACAAAACACTTCTTTCTGTGTAAGCATATTCTGTGAGTTACTGTACTCAAAATATGATGTTTAGAATATTTGTCAGATTAAATGTACATCATACAAAATAACGCAAAAAAGCGCAGTAAAACATAAAATGCATTTACTTTTCCATCTTGATTCATGCATGTTGCCATGGAAATTCTTTAAAGGAGAATTTTAAACGAAAACAACCATCGACTTAAGATAACTTTTCCAATCTAAAATGCATATTTGTAGAGTAAACATTGTGATTAACTTAAATAGTTCGATACACAACAAAAGGCTATGTTTGATTTACGAATATCTTTTATCGTAAAGAAAGATACATAGAATTTAGCAAAAAGCCGTAAGTTTTAAAATATGTTTGCATAAACTTTATTTTATACTCTTGTTGCTTGGAGTAAAACGACAGCTTCAATTCTTTTATTATTCTTATTTATTATTGTTGCTATGAGATTTGTTAGTAGTTTAATTGAAGATAAATATCTAAATTTTGTTTCAGATCAAAGATATATAAATATTAAACAAATATCAAAAATTACTAACAATAATTAAATTCATAAAATAACCGATACCAGAATTTTTACATATTTGCGGTATAAGCTTAATTTTTCATACAAAAATGCATAAATAAATAAATAAATAAATAATATGAATAAAATAATAGAATGTTATAATTCTTTTATTCTCAAGAAAAAAATTAATATACATATTTTTTAAATTTTTATTTAAGAACATTCATGAATGTTGGCGCATGTATTTTAAGTATTTTACAATGTTGCAAAATTCACTCAAAAAAGATAATATGAAATTCAAAAAAATTATCTTCTATCATTTTATTCTTCTCCGTCATCTAGTTAAAATTTTATAAAAGAATTTCTTGAAATTTCAACTTTTTTTTTACAATAAACAAGACGCGTTAGATTTACCTCTAAAACAAACAAAGAATAAGAAAATAAATAAATAAATAAAAATAATATATCATAAATATTTATTTAACTTTGCATAATTATGTCAAAATTACTTTTATTAAATGGTTATTATTGCAAGAATCAACAGTATTACGTTTCCACTGAAGTATTCTAATTTGAAATAAATGATCTGAAAATGTTAAGAGTGGTATACTTTCTAGACTAAGTACATATTATAAAAATCAGCGTAGTAAAACATAAAATGCATTGATTTCTGGCTGTTGATCTTGCAAATTTTCATCGTTGCCAAAATAAAGTTAAATATATACAGGGTGTCCAGTAAATAACAACCTGAATTTCAAATTTAAATTTCTCAAAAACAAATATTGATATAATTATGCGGTAATCGGTTTGATTATTAGGAAAACTTTAAAAATGTTATACAGAAGTTTAGAAGGGTGGATATTTTGAAAAGATTATGTTCTGATTGCAAAGAATGCAAGACTTAACATTTTTCTTGCTTTAAATTGCTTGGTTTGAATGAGATTTTGGGCGGACAACGTCATAATTTAAAGTTTTTTGGAATTTCGAAATTTCAAAAAATTAGTTCTAAAAATATGGCTAAGTACACCGAAAAACTCGTTCTCTACAAGCAATCTAAAGCAAGTAAAATGTTAAGTCAAGCATTCTTTGCAATCAGAACATAATCTTTCAAAATATTCACCGTTCGAAACTTTAGTATACCATTTTTACAGCTTACCTAATAAAGAAACCATTTACCGCATAATTCTATAGATTTTTGTTTTTGAGAAATTTAAATTTGAAATCAGGGTGTTATTTGCCATTACACCCTGTATATACAGGGTGTCCCTAAACTCATGGTATATACGCTAAGGGGTGATAGAACACATCAAGACAAGTAATAATAAATAGGAAACCAAAGGTCCCAAACGTGTTCCAAAGGAGATAGCCGCCATTAAAGATTGGGGTCCAAAATTTCAAATACACATAAAAAACGGAAAAAAAATTGGTCGATTGATTTGCGGTTTTCACTAAAACTATTCTTTATGTTGGTATCTTCTTGAAAATAAATTTTAAAGATAAATTTCGAGAAATGCCGATAGAGAGCGCTTTAGACTTTGAAGTAATAAAAAACTATTTTTGCAGTGATTTTTGGCATCTCATTAAATGGTTTCGTAAGCTTAGACTTAAACTTAAATTTTGAGCTCAAAATCCGAATAGTTGGGATTGGTTAAGTAGCACAAACATAACTGTGTTCAGAGGGTTTAAATTTCAAATGATTATAAAAAACGGAAAAATTGGTCGATTGATTTGCGGTTTACACCAAAACTATTTTTATATCGGTATTTTATTGAAAATACTATATTGAATAAAGATAAATTTCAAAAAATGCCGATAGAGGGCGCTTTAGACTTTGGAGTAACGAACAACTATTTTTTACGTTATCTTTTGCATCTGATTAAATGTTTTCGTAAACCTAGACTTAAACTTAAATTTTGAGCTGAAAATCTGAATAGTTGGGAGTTGTTAAGTAGCACAATTTGAACTGTGTTCAGAGGGTTCAAATTTTAAATGATTATAAAAAACGGAAAAATTGGTCGATTCGTTTGCGGTTTAAAATAAAACTATTCTTTAAGTCAGTATCTCCTTGAAAATAAATTTTAAAGATAAATTTCAAAAAATTCCGTTAGAGGGCGCCTTAAACTTCAGAGTAACCAACAAATAATTTTAACCGTTATTTTTTTGTATCTAATTAAATGCTTTCCAAAACTTATTAAATGTTTTCGAAATATTAGATTTAAACTTAAATTTTGAACTCAAATTCTGAATCGTTGGGAGGTGTTAAGAAGAGCAAACTGAAGTGTGTTCAGGAGTTGAAATTTAACCCCCTCCCACTGGAACACAGTTCACTTTTGCGCTAATAAACACTCGCAACGATTCAGAATTTGATCTCAAAATTTAAATCTAAGCATTTGAATGCATTTAATGAGATTTAAAAAATAACGGTTAAAAATAGTTGTACGCTACTCCAATGTCTAAGGCGCCCTCTATCGATATTTTGTGAAATTTATCTTTATAATTTATTTTCAAGAAAATGCCGTCATAAAGAATAGTTTTAGTAAATACCGCAAATCAATCGACCAATTTTTCCGTTTTTTATATTTATTTGAAATTTTGGGCTCTAAACTTTAATGGCGGATATCTCCTTTGGAAAACGTTTAGGACCCTTGGTTTCCTATTTCTTATTACTCGTCCTGATGTGTTCCATCACCCCCTAGCGTATGTACCGTGAGTTTAGGGACACGCTGTATATATATATATATATGTATATATATACAGTTTCCAATGCATAATTATAAAATAAACTTCGTAATAGAAGGAAATACATAAATATTTAACGAAAATTATGTTTGATTTGAAAACATTTTTTTGTTTTGAAAAACACAGAGAAAGAAAATTTATGGCATAACGCTTATTTCGGATGAAGTCAAATGGCACACGCATTATAAATACGTTTGTTTAATCTTTATTAAGCTATTGTTCTTTAGAGTAAAATCCGAGTTTAATTATTTTCGATTAATTATTTTTTTGTGTCTGTTAAAAATAATTATTTAAACTGAGGGCAAACATTGACACATTATTCGAAAGAAACAATGCATATTTGTTAAATATATATCACGATTAATGAAAATGTTTAAACAGATATCCGGGATTATGTGGGGGTTTGATGGAGCCTGCTTTATGGAAAATTCTTGCCTAGAGAGATCACGACAATACAAAGCAATCAGAATGTGTGCAAAATGCTTATTGTGTAATACAATCGCAAATAAACAAACTTCATTAATTTGCTTTATGTTTCATAAAGTGTGTCATGGAATCTCTTCGTAACAAAATGAAAAAAATGTAAAAGAAAAACATGAGAAAATGAAAAAAATACATTAAATTATTTATTTAGCATTGCATAGTAATGTCAAAATTTCATTTATTAAATAATTATTTTCAGAAGATTTAAGAGTATTCTGCAGCTACTTAAATAGTTTAATTTGTTTTATATAACCTGAAAAAGTTTAGTATTTTTTGTAAGCTAACTATATATTATAAAGACAGCACAGCAAAACATAAAAAGAATTTTTCTTTTATTCCTGTTGATCTTACAATTTTTCAGCGTTATCATGGTATTGTTTTAAAGGAAAAAAAATACTCGACTTGACTATTTAGATCTTAAATGCATATCTTTATAATAAACATCATGAGAAAAGAAAATACATCAATACTTATCAAAAACTATGATTTACTTGGAAAGGCATTTTGTTTTGCAAAAGACAGTGAAAGAAAATTTATGGCAGAATGCTTATTTCGAAAAAATAAATAAAAAGGGCACACGTATTATAAATATGCTTGTATAAACTTTATTTTACGCTCTTGTTCTTTAGAGTAAAATATGAGTATGAATCTTTTCGATACCCTAGTGTTCATATTGCTTTTATGGAGTGTGTGTTTAAAAGAAATATTTAAACAGACGGCAAGCATTGACACGTTATTTAGAAGAAACAATGCATATTTGTTAAATAGAAGTCATGATTAATTAAACTATTTAATTATATAATCGGAGTTATTTCGGGATTTGCTGGAACTTGCTTCAGAGAAAATTTTTCCCTAGGTAGATAATAACAATACAATGCTATCAAAATACCTCCAGAATGCTATACTGTAATACAATCGTGTTTTACCTCACGTTCTTCAAGTTTATTACAACTTTCATTAATGTGGTTCATGTTTCATAATGTGTGTTACGAAATCTCTTAACAAAACAAAAGAAGAAAGTATGAAGAAAAGTGAAAAAAAAATATTTACTTAACATTGCATATTAATGTCAAAATTTCTTTTATTAAATTGTTATTATAAAAAAGACGCAAGATGTTCTGCGGCCATTTAAATATTCTAATTTGAAATTAATGATCTTAAATTAGTACATTTTGTAGGCTAAGAATAAATTACGCAAAACAGCGCAGAAAAAATAAAACGTACTTGTTTTCTTCCTGTCGATCTTGTAAATTTTCAGCGTTGCCGTGGTATTGATTTGAAGAAAAAAAGCATGACCTGACTATTTAAATCCTAAATGCACATCGTGAATAAACATCATAAGTAAGGAAATCCATCAATACATACCAAGAGCTATGTTTGATTTGTAAAGGTCTTTTGTTTTGCAAAATACAGACAAAGAAAATTTATGGCAGAACGCTTATTTCGGATGAAGTAAAAAGACACGCGTATAATAAATATGTTTGCATAAACTTTATTTAACGCTATTGTTCTTTAGAGTAAAATATGTGTTTAAATATTTTCGATATCCTAGAGTTGTTACACTTTCTATGAAATGTGTGTTAAAAAGAAATATTTAAACTGACGGCAAACATTGACGCATTATTTAGGAGAAACAATGCATATTTGTTAAATAAACATCATGATTAATGAAAATATTTAAATACGTAATCGGAATTACGTGGGGATGTGCTGGAACTTGCTTCATAGAAAATTCTTGTATAATAAATCCTTGTTTTGCATTCCGTTCTTTAAAGTAAATACAAACTGCATTAGTTTGTTTTATGTTTCATATTATGTATCTTGGAAACTGTTAACAAGAAAAAAACACGAAAAGAAATTGCAAATATATATATATTAAATTATTTTCTTAACATTTCATATTAATGTCAAAAATTATTTTATTAAATAATTATTATAACAACAATTAAGAATGTTCTACTGTCTTTAAATAGTCTGATTTACATTAAATGATCTTCAAATGCAAAAATTAGCATAGTTTCTAGTTTAAGTATGAATTACAAAAAACAGTGCAGTAAAATATAAAACGAATTTTTTTCTTCTTGTTGATCTTGCAAATTTTCAATATTGTCATGGTATTGTTTCAAAGAAATTAAGAAAAAAAAACACCTGTCTGACTGTTCAGATCCTAAATGCATATTGATAAAGTAAACATCGTGAGAAGAGGAAATACAGCAATACACAGCAAAAGCTATGTTTGATTTGGAAAGGTCTTTTGTTTTGTAAAAGACAGAGAACCAAAATTTACGGCAGAACGTTTATTTCGGACGAAGTAAAAAGGCATACGTATAATAAATATGTTTGCATAAACTTTATTTTACGCTATTGTTCTTTAGAGTAAAATACGAGTTTAAATCTTTTCGATACCTTGGATTGCATACAGGTTTCATGGAATGTGTGTTAAAAAAAAATATTTAAACTGAGGGCAAACGCTGATGCATTATTTGAAGGAAACAATGTATGTTTGTTAAATAAATATCATGATTAATGAAAATATTTAAATACATAACCGGGGTTATGCAGGAAATAGATGGAACTTGCTTCATAGAAAATCCTTGTCTAGAAAAATCCTTGTTTTGTATTTCGTTCTTTAAATTAAATACAAACTTCATTAGTTTGCTTTCTGTTTGATATTATGTATCGTAGAAAAAAAAATCATGACAAGGAAATGATATACACACATATATATATATATATATATATGAGGACCCTAGAAGCCAAGGGGTATAACTGACAAAATTTAGATTTCGAGTATATTGAGTTCAAAGTTAAACATCAACTGTAATTGAATGAATTGAGATAGGAAACTTTTGCTTATTTCTTGGTGATCTTTAAACTCTTATTTCAATAACTGTTTGAAAAAAAGTGGACTACAATTTGCTTTAAATTTATAACTAAGCAATGTTTAACATCAGTCGGCACTTGTACCCTTTGGCTTCCAAGCAGTAATGAAAACTGTGCTTGGAGGCCATGGTTCAAGTGCCGAATGAATAGAAGAAATGAAAAGTTATGAAATAAAAATAATAAATTTATGAAAAAATTAAGAGCCATGTTGATATAAATAAATGAAAGAACAAATTTTTTTAAAAAATAAAAGTTCTATAAAGAAAAAATTATGAAATAAAAAATGAATTTACGAAAAATTTTTAAACAATGTTGATACAAATGAATGAAAGAAAAAAACTTTTGTTCAAATATAAGTTTTAAAATTTTATTATAAGTTTTGAAACATTGGAATTTTATAATTTTTAACACTTTCCAACAAAGTTGAAGAGTGAATATGATTTTGGTTTGTCTGTCCGTCCGTCCACGTCTAAACTCTCGTAGATATATTCGGATTGCCCTTAAAATTTAGGGAATTATTCACGTTTACTTCAGTGCGAACCTATTGCAAAAGAAGTTTCTAACACGATTAGTTTATTTACAGGGACAATCAAAAGTTTACCGTTTCATACGGGTTATGAAAAAATCATTTCAAATGAATATTAGAGAAGTTATACCTTGTCACATATTGAAATTTATATGCATTTACAAATTGCATTAAAATAAACATCCTGTAAAATATGAAGTGTAGAGAATAGTTTTTATTTAATTACAGGGCCACACAAAAGGTTTCCATTACCTAATGGTAAAAAGGAAATTGTTTGCGACATATTTTAATTATATTACAATTTTCATGTACAATAAAATTGATATATGTCACTGAGGCTTAATATAAATTCGCGCATAATACAAAATACACAGTATTTACGGGGACGCAAAAAAATTTCAAATAGTATATATTTTTTCGAAGTAGTGTATATTATCAATGATGATTGAAGGATGGACGAAATGCCTTTTTAATTATGATTTGTGCTTTTAAGTTCCACCAAATTTATATATATTATATGGTACGTATAAATGCTATAGTTCATATACAGGGCAATACAAAAGATCTCGTAAAGGTTAATGAACTTGAGCGTAATTTACTTAAAGATTGCTTTTTAAATAAGTTATGTAGTTTTATGTTCAACTGCATTTAGTTTTTTAAAATATGCTTTTAAAATATAGATAAAATGGTATTCAGGATCAAGCACAAAATTTTAAACATGTTCATATATGGATGATAATTTCTGGAAATGTCATTTCAGTAGTCTTAAGAGTGTTTTAGTTTGAACTAAATTTTAGCTAAATACTGGCGTATACTATAGGTTCAAGATAAAGTACAGGAGGAACAAAGTTATACAAATATGTTTCCATCGATTAGTATAAACAGCTGAAAGAGAAATTTCAAACTGTTACGCGTTTTTTTGCTAAACTAAATTTCCCTTTTATACAGTATATATCAACCGACAGATAAAACATATGGCTGTTCGAAAGTATTAGAATAAATATTTGGCTATGGATAATAATACTTTACTAGCCTAAATAGCGAAGATTTTTAAAGATTTCAGGGAGTGTTGGATAGTGTTTCATAATCTATGGTTAACGAAGGATTTTCCTTACTTTTTAGCAGTTAAATTGCATTTATTTGATGTATAAAAAAGCAAATGGCCTGATGATTGTATGATTGTATATCGTTAGTCGCGCTTCTGCTATATAGACGTAAACGTATACAACTGCACTTATACCCCTTGGCCTCCACGCGCTTCATAGTTTTGGAAAAGAGGTTAAGTAACTGACCCCTAAAACGCAGTAAATAATTAAAAAATCACTCATTACTCTTTACCTACAAATAAATAGACTTATTTTCAGATAGTCTGTGCACTTAACTAATTTTTTTTAATTTTGTCACTTATAAACCTTGGCTTCTGGGCTCCTCATATATATATATATATATATATATATATATATAATTATTTTCTTAACGTTTGATATTAATGTCAAAATTCCTTTTATTAAATAATTATTATAACAATAATTAAGAATATTCTGCTGTCTTTTAAATATTCTAATTTAATATAAATGATCTAAAAATGCAAGTATTAGCATAATCCTGGGCTAAGTATATATTATAAAGAACAACGCAACAAAACATTTTTTAAAAAATCTTCCTCTTGATCTTGCAAATTTTCAATGTTGTCATGCTATAATTAAAAAAAAAAATTGAAGTAAAAAAACGTTCTGACTATTTAGGCCTTAAAGGCATACTCATAGAATAAACACATTGAGAAAAGGAAATATACCAATACTTAACAAGAGCTATGTTTCATTTGGAAACATCTTATGTTTTGGAAAACACAAACAAAGAAAATATATGGCATAACGCTTATTTCGGACAAAGTAAAAAGGTGCACCAATAATAAATATGTTTACATGAACTCTATTTTATACTACTGTTCTTTAGAGTAGAATGGGAGTTTAATTCTTTACGATACATTTTAGTTAGTACCGTTTCAATGTAATGTGAAAAGAAATATTTAAACTAACGGCAAACATTGATACATTATTTAAGAGAAACAATGCATATTTGTTATATAAACATAATGATTAATGAAAATATTTAAATACGTAATCGGGATTATGTGGGGAATTGCTGGAACTTGCTTCTTAGCTCATTTCTTCAAAACTCTTGACTAGAAAGATCATCACAATACAGTGCAATCAGAATACATACAGAATTCTATTGTGTAATACAATCGCAAAGGCTTGTTTTACTTTATGTGCTTATAATTATATACAAACTTCAATAATTTGTTTTTCGTTTCATATTGTGTGTCATGGAATCTGTTAACAGAGAAAAAAGAAAAAGAGGAAAAAATGTAAAAGAAAACATGAAAAAAATATTTTTAAATTATTTCCTTATCATTGCATATTGATGTCAAATTTTCTTTTATTAAATAATTATTAGAACAAAACTTATTACGCAAAATATTCTTCTGCTATTGAAAAACTCTACTTTAAATTAAATGATCTAAAAATGTAAAGTTTACGTGCTTGCTAGGCTAAGCATATATTATGAAGACTGCTCTCTAAAACATAAAACGCATTTGTTTTCTTCCAGTTGATCTCGCAATCTTTCAATATTGTCATGGTCCTGTTTTAAAGAAATTAAGAAGAAAAAATACCTATCTGACAGTTCAGATCCGAAATGCATATTGGTAAAATAAACATCGTGAGAAAAGGAACATCAATTCTTAATAGAAATTGTGTTTGATTTGGAAACGTCTTTTGTTCTTGAAAATGCAGACAAGGAAAATTTATGGCAGAACTCTTATGTGGGATGAAGTAATAAGGCGCACATATAATAAATATGTTTGCATAAACCTTATTTTATGCTGTTGTTCTTTAGAGCTAAATAGGAGTTTAATTCATTTCGATACCTTAGAGTTAGTGTAGTACCTATGAATGAGTGTTAAAAAAAAAACATTTAAACTGACGGCAAACAATGTCGTCAAACAATGACGACACCAATTTAAGAGAAGCAATGCATATTTGTTATTTAAATATCATGATTAATGAAAATATTTAAATACATAATTGAATTTATATGAGGATTTAGTGTGATTTGCTTCA
Source organism: Maratus speculifer (assembly GCA_964019185.1). Taxonomy (NCBI): domain Eukaryota; kingdom Metazoa; phylum Arthropoda; class Arachnida; order Araneae; family Salticidae; genus Maratus; species Maratus speculifer. Next base: position 421,674,292 of record OZ025290.1, on the reverse strand, counting down.
TTGAAAACTCTTGTTTAGAAAGATTCTGACAATAGAATGCAATCAGAATACGTGCTTAATGCTATTATGTGATTCAAACACAAAGGCTTGTTTTACATTACGCTCTTAAAATTAAACAAAGATCATTAGCTTGATTTATGTTTCATATTGTGTGTCATAGAATGTCTTAATAAAAATAAAGCAAAAGGAAAACATAAAAAATTATTTACTGAACATTGTCAAAATTTATTTTATTAAATTATTATTATAACAAGACTTAGGAAAATGCCGCTGCCATTGAAATAATCTAATTTGAATTAAATCATCTGAAATTGTAAAGATCAGCATACTTTCTAGTTTAAGTATGTAATACAAAAAACAGCGCAGTAAAATATAAAACGCACTTGATTTCTTTCTGTTACTCTTGCAAATTTACCCTGTTGCCGTAGTATTGTTTGAAAGAAAAAAAAACGCGTCCTGATTATTTAAAACCAAAATGCGCACTTCTAAAATAAACATTATGATAAAAGAAAATACATTAATATTTAACAAGGGATATGTTTTATTTGGAAATGTCTATTGTTTTACAAAAATAGAGAGAAAGAAAAATTATGGCTGAACGCTTATTTAGGATGAAGTAAAAGGACACACGTAATAATAAATATGTTTGCATAAACTTTATTTTACGCTGCTGTTCTTTAGAGTAAAATACAAGTTTAAATCTTTTCGATACCGTAGAGTTATTACATTTTCTATGGAATGTGTGTTAAAAAGAAATATTTAAAATGAGGGCCAACATTGACATATTATTTAAGAGAAACAATGAACATTTGTTTAATAAGCATCATAATTAATGAAAATATTTAAACAGTAAAATAATCGGGATTATATGGGGAATTGATGGAGCGTGCTTAATAGAAACTTCTTGTATAGAAAGAACATTGTTTTGTCATTGCGTTCTTTAAATTAAATACAAACTTCATTAATTTGCTTTATGCTTCATATTGTGTGTCATGGATCGCCTTAACAACGAAAAAAAAATCGAAAAACATGAAAAAAAAAAAGAAAAAAAATGCATTAAATTATTTTTTTTATCATTGCACATTAATTTCAAAATTTCTTTTATTAAATGATTATTATAAAAATATTTAATAATATTCTGCTGCCATTTAAATATTATCTTTTGAATTAAATGATCTGAAGTTGTAAAGATTAGTATACGCTGTAGGCTAAGTATAAATTGCGCAAAACAGCGCAGAAAAAATGAAACGTACTTGTTTCTTCCTGTCGATCTTGTAAATTTTCAGCGTTGCCATGGTATTGTTTAAAAGAATAAAAAACCCCGACTTTACTATTTAGATCCTAAATGCATATTTTTAGAATAAACATAGTAAGAAAAGGAAATACATCAATAATTAACAAAAGCTATGTTTGATTTGGAAAGATTTTTTGTTTTGAAAAAGAAAAAGAAAGAAAATTCATGGCAGAACGCTTATTCTGGATGATGTAAAAAGGTGCACGTATAATAAATGAGTAATTCCATGTGAAATCAACCAATAAAAAAATATTTTTTTAGGTTAATGTTTTAGATTGTACTGGTTTATTACCAGTTTATTGTACTTACTTATGAGATTAAAATTGTGAAGTTTAATTTTTTTCGCCAATTCGTTTTAAAGTTATAAATTTTTGAAATTTTGAAAATTTTACAAAATTTGTATAGTCTTGTAATCTTTAATCGGTTATAACTTCCAAACTATCTGATCTTGAGAATGAAAATTTGCATCATTTTTTTCGGTTTTTATGATGTTTCATAAGATATATAACATGACCAAATTACTTAATTCTTTATTTGTTTTTTGTAAAAAAAATTATATAAATTTATAAAAAACTCAAAATCGAAATTTTTGATTTTCTTGAAAAAAAATTATGTTTAACACCGTTTTAGCAACATTTATGCCAGAAAAAAAAATATTTTCTGTATCAATGTTCATGTAAATCCGTAATAAAAAAGTTCTTTAAGGTACACTGCACAATTTAGCCCGAAGTGTTACTTACATGGAAACAAATACAAATTGGAAAACTTTAGCCTGTTTTATTATAAGAGAAATAATAAATTTTAGATATTTAATAAACAAATATTTTTACTTAATGAATTACGTACTCAGTTTAGTACGGTAGTAATCAATTTTTATATCTTAGTACAAGTAGTTTTTCTTCTTATGTAAAATTTGACCTGTTCTTTACATTTCCTCTTTGGGTACTGTGTATGTTCTGCCTGTTGCAGTGATTGGATGTAGTATGCATAAAATAAAATATTTTGGTATTGTGAAAATGTCAGATTTTCTATGATAACAGAATGACGAAGATTGTCCGCTTGGATGAAGGAAAGAAATTTTTTAACATCTTCTTCCACCTGATCTTTTGTGAAAACACATGCCACCCACCACTTATTCTCATAGGCACGAGCAACATACCACACAAATTCTTCAAAGAAGTACCTTTTACTACTTTTACGTTTACTTCTAATAATAGGTGACTCTCCAATAGATGTTAATGATGCATTCAGATTATCAAAACCAGATTGTACATCCATGAATTCAGGGTCATCTTTACTACAACCTGGTTTTGGATTGTCATTATTTGGAATGTCTGAAAAATTAGTATCAACTAGATGGAACCCGTCAAAACTTGACGCCACAACAGAAATAAAAGGTATTTTCCAGCTATCAAAGGATTTTTTAACGACTAATCTTCAGCAAAAATTTCCATAAATAAAAGAAAAACCTGCATTTTACATCCAGGCAAATGACCCGCAATTGGCAGAGTTACATTCAAACATGCTGCTATAGAATTAGAATCTCTCTCATTTGATAATTTTCCATTTACAAATACAACACCAATAAATTGTACATGACATGAATAAATCATAAATTACCGTCATTTCTCATTTCATACAAAATATACATATTTCACTTACTTCGCAGCAAAATAAGACTGAATTTATAGTTTGGCATTTAGCAACAACTGTAACAATAATCCTCTCAGTGGTTAATTTGTTTTTACATTACCCACCCCATTCAACAAGTAAATATTTGCATTTTCAAATAACTTTTCTATTACATTTTCATAAATCAAAAATACATGTCGATTTCACATATTAAAAAAATTAATGATATTTATTCTGGCTACGTGAAACCCGTCAAAACTTGACGGCAACAATATGAAAGAACCAAAGAAAAAAAAGTATTTTGCCGCTATAAAAGTATTAATATTTCTTAAAAATTTCAATATGAATTTCCATTTACCAACGTAACACCAACATGACATGATCTCGGGCGCAGAATCGGTGCAACGCTGTGACACACGTCACAAACTCTTGAAAATGTTTGAAAATTATTTTTCTACTGTTAAAGTTTTTTTTTTTTTTTTTTTTTAATGCTAGAAATCATTTACTATGTACAAAAATTTGTCTAGGTACCATAAAAAATGCAAATTTTGGCAAATAATCACAAAAAATAGCTATTTTCGTCAAAATACCCCCCCCCCCCCCGAAAAAAAAAATCACCCGAATATTTTGTAAATGGATGTGAAAGAAAAAAACAGCAAATTTAGTCAACAGATTGCAAAAAACAACAAATTTTATGAAAAGATCTCTAAAAAATTTGTCAAAAAAAAATGCAAAAAAAAAAATTGTCTAGGTATCCCAAATAAAACAAATTTCGTGAAAGTATTGCCAAAAATCAAAATTTTGCCAAAACGTCTACAAAAATTGGCAATTTTCATGAAAAAATTTCGAAAAATAAAGCCAAATTTGACAAAAAAAATCCCTAAAAAATGGCAAATTTGTAAACATATTCTGAAAAAAAAATTCAAAATATTGTAAGAAAACAAAAAGTTTTGACAAATGATTGTGAGTAAACAACAAATTTCGTCAAAGGATTGAAAAAAAAGCAAATTTCATCAAATAATCACAAAAAAAGTAAATTTCGCAAAAAAACCCAAAAAATTTTGCAAAAAGATCTTCAATAAAACGGCAAATTACATCGAAAGATCGTGACAAAACGACAATTTCATCGAAAGAACTCGAGAAAAACGATAAACTTCTCCGAAACTGTTCAGGTATCATAAAAGACACGAATTTCGTCCAAAGATAGGTAATTGCAAAAAAAGGTAAATTTCGCAAAAACAAATAAAAAAAACAACAAATTTCTCAAAAAGATAACAAAAAACGACAATTTCTCAAAAAAACATGAAAAAAGGATAAATTCGATAAAACGGCAAATTACATCAAAAGATTGAGAGAAAAAAACAACAAATTTCAAAAAACAACTTTCATTTATTGCAGGGGGAAAAGACGCAACATTTCTTTGTTCATCAGAAAAAAAAAAATCACAAAATTTCTCGAACTATCACATGAAAAATAGAAAATTTGTCAATTAGTTGAAGAAAAAATACAAAAATCGACAGTTGGTCATGTGGGGTAAAAATTATAAAATTCATTAATGAATCATGGATAAAAAGTCATTTAGTTATGTAAAAAAGCCCACAAAAATCTTGTGATTGATCGAGACATTTCAGAATGTTTTTCTGGATAATCTTACGATGGGAATACTGCAGTTCAGTGTACCCATTGAACTGTGTGCTGAGTGACATATGTTTATTCCCTCATTCTGTAGGCAATTAAATATATGTATGGAATTTTTTATCGCAACGTAATAAGTATATTTTTAACATAGGATCAGAGTAAATTAGTCTTTTCAACAAATAACCTGGTAAGTGAGAACTAACTTTTTTATTGATAGGCAATGTAACATCGGGTCGATCGAGTTCATTTTGATTTTGCCCTTGTTTTTGAAGGACATAATTTAAACGTTTTTTCTATTGCATAATACTTCTTATTGTGTAATTTCTTATTGTGATCTTCATTTCTGTCATATGAAAAATTCACTTCTATTTTGCCTATAGCATTTACATAATGTTGACAAACTTCTGAAAAAAAAAAAAAAAAAAAAAAAAAAAAAACGAAAAAACAACAAATTTCCAAAAAAAGGATAAATTTGATAAAACGGCAAATTACATCGAAAGATAGCGAGAAAATACGACAAATTTCACCGAAAATCCCTGAGAAAACAAATAATTATTTCCTAGTATCATAAAAGACATGAATTTCGTCAAAAGATCGTGAAAATACTTTAAATTTGTCTAGGTACTTCAAAAAATGCAAATATTGGTAAACAGATTGTGAGAAAACAACATATTTTGTCAAAAGATGGAAAAAAGAGGCACATTTCATCAAAATATCACAAAAAAGGTAAGTTTTGAAAAAAAAGTGAAAAAAATGACAAATTTCTGAAAATAACGAAAAAAACCCCAGCAAATTTCACAAAAAAATCACAAAAAAGGAATAATTTGATAAAACGCCAAATTACATTGAAAGATGGCAAGAAAAAACGACAAATTTCACCGAAAATCCCTGAGAAAACAAATAATTATTTCCTGGTATAGTAAAAGACGTGAATTCCGTCAAAAGATCGTGAAAATACTATAAATTTGTCTAGGTACTTCAAAAAATGCAAATATTGGTAAACAGATTGTGATAACACAACACATTTTGTCAAAAGATGGAAAAAAGAGGTACATTTCATTAAAAGATCACAAAAAAGGTAAATTTAAAAAAAAAAGGTGAAAAAAAAGACAAATTTATAAAAATAACAAAAAAATGAAAAATTTCACAAAAAAAAGATAATTTCGATAAAACAGCAAATTACATCGAAAGATCGTGAGAAAATAACAAATTTCACCGAAAATCCCTGAGAAAACAAATAATTTTATCCAAGTATAAAAAAAAACATGAATTTTGGCAAATAATCACAAAAAATAACAAATTTCGTCAAAATACCCCCCCCCCCCCCCAAAAAAAAAGAACACCTGGAAATTTTATAAATAGATGTGAAAAAAAACAGAAAATTTCGCCAACAGATTGCAAAAAACAACAAATTTCTTCAAAAGATCTCTAAAAAATTTGTCAAAAAACTGCAGAAAAAATAAATTGTCCAGGTATCTCAAATAAAACAAATTTCGTGAAAATATTGCAAAAAATCAAAATTTTGCCAAAACGTTAAAAAAAATTTCGAAAAAAAAGCAAATTTTGACCAAAAAAAAAACCTCAAAAAATGGCAAATTAAACATATTGTGAAAAAAAAAATTCAAAATATTGTGAGAAAACCACAAATTTTGACAAATGATTGTGAGTAAACAGCAAATTTTCTCAAAGGATTAAAAAAAAAAAAGCAAATTTCATCAAATAATCACAAAAAAGGTAATTTCGCAGAAAAAAACAACAAATTTTGCAAATAGATCTTCAATAAAACGGGAAATTACATCGAAAGATCATGACAAAAAGACAATTTCGTCGAAAGAACTCGAGAAAAACGATAAACTTCTTCGAAACTGTCCAGGTATCATAACCCAGGCAGCACAGAACTATGGGCCCATATGGGCTCCATATGGGTCCAATATGGACAGATGGACTTTAGCTGGGCCCATTTGCCCATTAGAAACCCAGATACATCCATATAAATTAATTTTGTAGCATATAGATCGAAGCGCATTTATTCTGCATTTATATTAATGTTAGAAGTATATCAGCTTACCATTGGATTAAATTAACCGTAAAAAGTAAGAAAATGTTGAAATTGTTATATATGTACAGCATTCAGAAAATCTGTGTAGATTTGTATAAATCGATATGGGTTATCTATATAGAACTTGATAGAAATCTATCAGAATCCGGAAACAACTTTTTAGTGTTACTACAGCGTTTTTTAAGTTATTTTAAATAAGATTTAATCACAATTTAAATAATACGGTATTTTTTATTGTACAATTTATTATTATTATTATTATTATTATTATTAATATTATTATTATTATTATTATATAATGATAATAAAATATCGATATAAATTAATTTTGTAGTATGCATTTCGTGGCATATATACTATGCGTTTATTTTAATAATACATGTGTACTATTTATTCAACTAGTAAATTAATTGTGAAAATGTTGAAGTGTAATATCCGTACAGTATTCAGAAAATGTATGTAGATTTCTGTAGATCGATATGGGCCACCTATATAGATCTTGATAGAAAATCTATCAGAATCCAGGGACAGCTTTTTTATGTTACCATAGCGTTTTTAAAGTTAATTTAAATAAAATTTATCCTTAGTCTACATAATATGTAATTATGTATACCATAATTAATTATTATTATTAATATACAATGCTAATAAAATATCTATATAAATTAATTTTGTAGTATGCATTTTGAAGCATACTTATTATATAATTTAAGGACACATTTAAGGACATTTAATTTAAGGACACATGTATATTATTTTATTAATCTATTAAATTATTCGTATAAATGTTGAATTAGCATTCAGTAACACTTGGTAGATTTGTGTGGACCGATATGGGCCACCTATGTAGATCTTCAAAAACGTCTGTCTGACTTTGGTGACAACAGTTTAGCGATCCTATATTTTATTCCGATTTTTAGGAAAATATTTTTAATGTAAGAGTAGGAAAATTTGAATTTTAATAAATTTTTATTTAATTATTTAAAAAAAAAGCTGACATGAATTTATAAAATATATTTTAATTATTAAAAATTATTTTTAAAAATATGTAAAAAAATATTAATTTTTTTAAACTAATTTTAATTTGATTTTATGTCCTTACTTTTTAGTAAAATCTAATTTAATTATGTAATTGAGAATTTTTAAAAAAATGCAAAGCAATTGATTTTTATATGTTTATAAATATTCTTTATTAACTAATTCAATAACGATAAAAAAAAAAAAAAAAAAAAAAAAAAAAAAAAAAATCCTCTACAATAGATAAGACAGTAGTAAGTATAAAAAATTTAAAATCTTCTTGCCTCTATCTTTCAACAAAGTTCCTCGGAACACGCGCCAAAACAGATTTGGCGCGAAGGAATTTGATTTCGCTTCGAGAGGAAATTCGAATTGGAGAGACGCTTGTACTTGTGAAACATCAACCCCAACCAACCAAACGAGCGATGGCGTTGGTTTGTTGTCATTCTCGGAATTAATGGCGGTGATCGGCGGGATTTTTATTACTTCTTCATTTCCGAAAAGCAAGGTAAGCTATATAATATATGCATGCTTTTGTGTATACTGTATTGTTTTTTCTCGTTCTACATCAAATTTGTGTTTGTATGTAGAGATTTTTTAATTTTAACTGCATCTAATCAGATGCATAAGTAAGCTGTTAGCCTAAAATTGTTAGAGTTCCGATTATGTTAGAAAAATGGTAAAAGTAACCGTTTTAAAGATGTAATATCTAAGAAAACATTTAATAATTAGATGCCATATTGTCTTAAAAAACTTGATAATGCGTTATTCTAGTATTCTATAAAAACAAAAGTTGCGGTAGAAAGTAATTTTTGTTGACATTTGTCAGTTAATTATTTTTTTAAATAGTGTAATGAAACGTTAAATTTTTGTTTGACACCTTGTTTAACACGTAGTTTAATGTTTTAAAAAGTTTAATTGAAAAAATAATTTATGACTGATAAAAATACTTTAATCATTAAAATAATATTGAAAAAGAAAGATTTACTAAGTGCAGTTCTTATTATATGTTTATTTTTCTGAGACATCCCAGAACTTTTTTCATAAAATGTCATTATGATTAGTAAAAAATATTCCAGAGCGTCTTTTGTAAATTTTATATATGGAAAACTAATATTTGGTTTAAAAAACATTGCATGCATATCATTTATTGTAATGATATTTAAATGTCTTGTTAATTTGCTTTTCTAAAAGCTTTCTCACTCATTATGATATCATTTTGATAAACTTTTTGCTTAATTTTTAAAAAGCATAAAATATACTGGCATGATTATGATTATTTATATTGTTTGTAATATTTTTTGTTGTTAAGTAAATGACATTTACAGTATGTAAATAATTGTTTCCAGTGTTTAATTCAAACACTTTTCTCTGGGAGAGATTTCTGTGTATCTTCAGGGTGTGTGTGTGTGTGTGGGGGGGGGGGGGATAGCACTTTTTGATAATTGAAAACAAAAAAAAATCTCTTTTTTTTGGGGGGGGGTGAGAGGGGAATACCTTCTCCCAATTTGAATGCACCCCCAGGTAATATATTGTCAGAAAACTCCATTAAAACTTATTCTGCAAATCGATGCCTCTCCCTCCACACACACTTTGTCCCATATGCACTTTTAGAAAGTTTAAGCATACACAATGTGCAACATCTCATTAGACAGGTCCATAAAGAATTATTCGTATTATGCACACGTAACTTACCAGATCAGGTGCCTATATATGCAAGCAATTATTAATTTTCTATTAACATTTTTTTTTTGATAAATTAAGGATAAAGTCTTTTAAAAGCAATATTAAACAAAACCCTCTGTGCAATCTGCATTCACACTTACCCACTTGTTTTTATTTTGGTAGTCATGTGACTGACATTAATTTTACCGTTAAATTCTTTCTAGTCATTCTAACTTTTAATAAAATTTTAGGAAATTGTATGTATGTCCGGACAGTGGCACCGACTTCTGGGTCTGCGGGTTTGCCGCGCAGACCCATTAAAATTTCTGCTGACCTTGCAGTATCTTGGCAGACTCTGAAAAATGCAGGCATGAGATTTTTCCGCAAATTCGTGATTTTCTGGTTTTTTTTTTTTTTTTTTTTTTTTTTTTTTTTGCCGCTTTTTGCGGGAGTGGTTTATTTTGAAATTTAAGAAAAAATGTCATCAATCCGAAAATCGGAAATAAGATCACAAAAAAAACTCAATTTTGTCAACAGATCACGTAATAAACGAGAACAGTATCAAAAAATAGCGGGGAAAAATTGCCAATTTCATCAAAAGATCACGAAAAACACCAATTTTGTTAAAGGATCGTGGAAAAACACCAGTTTTGTCAAAGGTTCGCAAAAAAAGATCAATTTTGTTAAAGGATTGTGGAAAAAACATGAACATCATCAAAAGATCATGCAAAATTTCATGAGAAAGTAGTTTGAAAAGCACACATTCTGTCAAAGAATCACAAAAAAAAAAAAAAAAAAAAAAAAAAAAAAATAATATGAATTTATTCTAAGATAGGGGGGGGGGGGAAACGCAAATTCTGTTAAAGAATTGAGAAATAAACGCGGATTTTCGCAAAAGATCGCAGAAAATTATGAATTTTGCAAATAATAGCGGGGGGAAAAGCTGATTCGTTCAAAGAATGACTGAAAAAAATGCATATTCTGTCGAAAAAGCGCGAGGAATTTGCAGATTTTGGCAAGTCTAAAAAAAATCATGGTAAAGACTCAAATTTCGCCAAAAAATAGTCATGAAAAAAACTAATTTCTTTTTAAGGTATCAGAAAAAAAGAAAATTCTGTCAAAGGATAGTGGGGAAAATGGGAATTTTGGCAAAGGATTGCGAGGAAAAACGCAAATTTCAAAAATCATGAATTTTTGCAAGGTAGAGTAAAAAAACTCAAATTTTGCTCAAAGATAACAGCAAAAAAGCAGAAATAAAATGAAATTATGATAAAACTTGAATAATTTCATTTACTGTAATTTATACTTCTATCTTCACTTCAGTGTAGTTTGTATTGCACTATTCTTTGATATTTTTAAAATATTCTTTAAGATACTTTTATTTGATTTGATATTTATTCCTGCGATGATAGAGCAAACTGTTATTTTCATGTGTAATAAACCAAATTTTTTGTCTCATACCCATTTTTTTTGAAATTTATGTGTTAAACTAGGAATGTGCAACCTGTAGCCTGCGATGGGTTAACGTATGGCCCGTGAATTTCGTCAATTTACAACTGGAAAAAATTGCAATTTTTGTGCATATGTTGCAGGAAAAAAATCATAAATTTCGTTACTTTATCACGGGAAAACATAAAATTTTTTCACTTAAGAATCGCAAATTTCATTGATCGGCACAAATTAAAACGCAAAACTCATTATTCATCATGGACGTAAAAAGCGAGCTTTGTTGATATGGCTCTAAAAAATCACACGTTTCGCTTATCAGATATGGAAAAATCAAGAATTTTGCCCATGAGGCTTGGAAAAAAATAAATTTCCCCGATCGGGAACGGAAAATTCGCAAGTTTTGTCGACCGGGCACGGAAAATCTCACAATTCGTTGATCGTGCAAGATAAAAATCTTCAGTTTATGATGCTCGAAAAAATTGCGAATTAAATTCATTGGTTGCAAAAAAAGGCATGTTTTCTCGATTTATCACGAGAAAAAATACAATTTTCGTTGATCGGACACAAAAAATGTCAACATTTGTCGATCTGGGACAAAATAATCACAAATTTCGTTGATAAAGGCCCGGAAAAATCACAAACTTGACGATGTCGCCCTGAAAATTTTAATATTCCCTTGATCGGCTGCGAAAGCATCGTGAATTTCACCAATTTATCCATAGAAAAAATCGTGAGTTTCATCTTGTCGCATAAAAAATGCAGATTTCTTCAGATTTAGTACAAAAATCGTGAATTTCGTTGATTGGGCGCGAAAAATTGCATCTTTCGTCACTTAAAGGTGGAAAAGGCGTGAATTCTGTTGATTGGATTCCAAAAAATTGCAAATTTCGTTAGTTCGTGACGAGAATATTGCGAGTTTTGTTGATTAGACATAGAAAAATCCCTAAACGTATCAATCAGGCTATAAAAATATTCAAAATTTCGTCGATCGGGTGCAGAAAAATTGAAAAAATTGGTGATCCGCTTCGTAAAAATTGTGAATTTTTTCGATTAGTAATCGTGGAAAAATCAAGAATTTCGCCGATCTGAAACGGAAAAGTCGCAAATTTCGTAGATTAGCTTTGTAAAAATCGCAAATTTCCTGGATCAGCTATGTAAAATAAGCAAATTTCGTCGATCAGCTTTGTAAAAAATGCAAATTTTATTGATCAAATTTGGGAAAATCGCAAATTTTGTCAATCGGATGTGGAAAAATGTGAATTTTATTGATTATGCGAGTAAAAATTGCGAACTTCGTCGATAAGCTTTGTAAAAATCACAAATATCGACGATCGGATTTGTAAAAATTTTGAATCTTTTGAATGGGAATAAAAGATTTCAACTATCATGCGAAGGGAAATCCTAAATTTTATCATTCATGTGAAGAAAAACCGTAAATTTCATCAATAAGTCTTGTAAAAATTGCAAATTTCGTCAATTAGTCGTTGAAAAATCACAAATTTCGTCAATCAGCTTCGTAAAAATTGTGAATTTTTTTGGTCAGGTGCAAAAAAAAAAAAAAATCGCAAATTTCGTCGATCGGCTTTGTAAAAATCGTAAATTCCGTCGATCAAGTGCAGAAAAATCATAAGTTTTGCTGATCAAGCGAGGAAAAATCGTGAATTTTGCGATCATGCTAAGAAGAATTGCAAATTTCGTCGATCATGCAAAGGAAAATCTCGAATTTTGTTTTAAAGTGGTAAGAAGTCTAAAGTGCTCTGAATTTGTATTAAAATGCTCAAATTGCATCAGCTTCCGGCATTATGACGTAGACTCCCTAGTTTATTGAACTCGCTTTTTTGCCTGGCACATCATGTGTTCACCCGTCAAACAACTGCCCTTGTGGCCCTGCTTTGGGACCAAAGTTGGCTCCTATGTGTTCGGATAAAAGGTTCCGAAGAGTCTGGATAAAAGGTCAACTGGCTTTTTTTGTTTTTTGAGAATTTTGAAGTGTTTATAAATTTGGTAACTCAAAAGTTCTTATGGAAGATTATTTCTACTTGTGCAATAATCTAAAAAGTTAAACATAATGTTGATTTCTGATCTTCTATAACTGATAATAAATAAGAATTCTTTTAATAATACTGCTAACATTTTCAACTACATTTTTTTAAAATGCTTTAAAATTTTAGTTTATTGCACAAAAGAAATTCAGAACATTATGTATTAAAAATGAAATTTAAATATTCAAATTTTGTATATTATTATACATGCATTTTGATTTCCATAGGATTTACTATCAAGTTTGACACTTAGCCTCATAGCCATCGTAATTCTCAGTTTATTCTTAAAAGGATGTTCAGCTACATTTAATTTATGTAAGTACATTTTTTTTTATTTGAAGTTTTATGAATTAAATGCTATTACCATAAAATCTGGCTAATTCCTCCCCCCCCCTCCCCCCCCCAAAAAAAACTTTATTTTACATGTATTTAAAATGAAATCTCTCTGTAGCATGTATCTTGGCATATAGGTAATTCTGCTTTATAAAGCAAAAGTTTAGAAAATTGACAATCGAGGGTCATTGAAAATTTTTTTTATGCATATTAAAAAATTTCAAATTTTAATTTTTTTAAATTGAATGTTATTTAATAAATCGAAATTATAACTTTGTTAAATTGAAAGAAAAATAAGAAAAAATCGTTAAATTGAGAGATTTAATAAATTGAGATTTGTTAAATCGAAGTTCAACTACATTTAGAAATCATAGTTGCATCTACAGTTGTATAATATAGACTCAAGCTGTGCACAAAAAAATTTATGAAAGGAACAATTTTTATTTTTGTAACTTTTTTTAAGTACCAGAAAATTAAAAATATTCTCCTAATTTTATGTACGAATTATTTACCGTTACCGCACAATTAAAAGCAGAGCCGATTTTTGAATTTTCCAAAAATTTAAGACATTTTATGCCAAAAACATTAAAAATTAATCAGTTCAAAACATGGTTGGCAAGTTTTTAACATGCGACAGTTTTTGATGGTTTAAACCGTCATATCAAAAACCTACATTTATATGTAAATAAAAATATTTATTTACATATATATATATATATAATCTTCATATATTTATATTTAATAAGTGTAATTTATTTGCTTTTAATAAAGAAAATGTTTCTAAATATGTTCTAGAAAAAATAAATTTAAATTTTTGAAGAAACATATTTTGAATAGTAAACAAAATCTTAGAAGACTTAAACAAATGCAAATTTTTCAAGTCTGGTCCAACTTCTGATTTAGTATCAGTAGCCGAACAACTTTTATCATGTCCTGCCAGTGCTGCTGCAATAGAATGAGTGTTTTCCAATTTCGTACTAATTCATTCAAAACTCCGTAATTGATTAGGAACAGAAAAGGGTTCAAAACTAGTTATTTGCTACCTTATGCTATGTGAGCAAATGAATTGGATTATTGTACTAAATTTCTAATTTGATAGTTTTCATTTGGATTGATTTTCATTATGTAATCAAATTAATTGGAAATATTTATTCAATGTTTTATTTGTTAAAATTATGTATTTAATTAGATAATAACAATAAAAAAACCATATAATATTTTTTGTTATAAAAGTATTTCATAGATCAGTGTAATTTTTTTCTGTTTTGACTTTTACAATTGTTAGTTTTTCAGAAAAATCGGTAAATTTTAAATCGTCAGTCATTTTTTTAATTTTTAACTAAAATAAAGATAATAAAAAAAAATCTGAATATCTGTTTACAATATTCAGCCTATTTATGTACTATGCTGAAAAATTATAGTTTATGCAAATACTTTTTTTTTTTCCACTGAATACTATAAAATTTTATTAAATATCTTAAGCATTCAGTTGTTGAATAATTACTTCTTGTCTTATCTTCCTTTGAAAGTAAACATTATTTATATTCTTAGTACTATTAATGTGTGTGTGTTGAGGGGGGGGGGGATAGAGATAAAAATGGTTTATAATGATGTGCAATAATCATAAATATAATAAATAATATGCATTATATTTAAATTCAAATTAGCCTGCTGGATATTATGTATATAATGTGTATAGCATTAAAAATATATATATATTAAACACGTGTATAAAGTTCAACACTTTTAGAAATCCTGTATTTGTGACACTTAACTTGTTCGTTATAAATATTAGCTATGTCAAAATGCACACTAAATAATTTTAAAATTTTTTAAGTATTAAAATAATAATAATAATAAATAAACAAGATATTTAAACATAATTTTTCTGCAAATATTTCTACATGTCCATTTTGAGATAAATTTCTGAGATTTGAAATCTGACATTTTTACCTTAATTTTTATTAATTAAAAGTATTTTAAGACCTGCTAATTACCCATAATATAATTAAATTTCAACATAATGTATGGCAACTGTTGCTAGTTTTAAAATTTGTCGCCTAAACAAATTCTAACACACTGCAGCAGATTGCAACTCTATGGGTTTTTGACAGGTTTTTGACAGTTTTAACCGGTTTAAACCTTTGTCATGTCAAAAACCCAACCCTGGTCCAAAATTTCAGATACTAAAAATTGCGAATATTGACAGTCGGTTGTCATAAAAAATCTATTTCATCAATCGTTCACAAAAAAAATCTCCAATTTTGTCAAAATATCATGAAAACTAGTCGTTGGAGGCCACCGTAATACTTACCCATCATTTATATGCATATGAAAATAAAATATGTGAAAACTATTTATACAATGTATTTCAATTCCAAAACTAAATTTAAATGTTGTTAATACACTTAGTAATACTCTATTAATGAATTGCTGATGCACCAATTTCAACAAATTATATAAAACGCCAAACTACTCAAGAAGTACCAAACTACGTAAAAGAACTATCTTTATAACTCCAAAAATAATAATCATATTAACTAACAGTTTGCTGCATCGGATTAAGCGTCTCATTTTCAATTAAAATATACCTCTGAATTGAAAACATGAATTTCGTGCATGATTATTGTAAAAATTGCGAATTTTGTGCGTGGTTCTCATAAAAACTGCAAATTATGTCCATGAATCTCGTAAAAACCACAAATTACGACCATGAATCTAAAAAAAACCACAAATTACATCAATGAATCGCACAAGAAACACAAATTATTTCATGAATCGTGTAAAAAACACGAAATATGTTGACAATTCATGTAAAAAACATAAATTACGTTTACAATTTGCATAAAAAACACGAATTACGTTCATAAATCACAAAAGATGCGAATTATGTCGACAGATTGCATAAAAATCGTGAATTTCATCGACAGATCGCTGAAAAAATGCAAATTTCATCAGAAGATAGCTCAAAAAACACGAATATTGTCAACATAAAGCTCAAAGAGCCCATTATATCCATGAATCGCTTAAAAATAGAGAATTATGTCCATAAATCGCAGAAGAAATGTCAATTTCGCCGACAGATTGTTTTAAAAAAATGCGAATTTCGTCGACCAATCACATAAAAAAGTGAATTATGTCTATAAATCGCATAAAAAAGAATTACATCCATAAATCCTGTAAAAAATGCAAATTACATGCATGAATCGCATAAAAAACGTGAACTACATTTATGAATCGCGTAACAAAAGTGAATTACTTCCATGAATTGCATAATAAAAGCAAATTTCATCCATACTAAAATAATATAATGCGTATTTTATTAGACATTATATTAACTTGCAGAAAGTTTTTGAACCAATATTACGTGCACAGAAAGATTTTGATTTTATACAAGTCTGATAAGTACGTAATATTTCATCTCACTCTCTTTGGTTTCTTTAAAATATGATATGAAAGGAAGGGTGGAAAATGCCACCATTCATAAGAAAAGAAATCTGTGAGCTAGACACTCCTTTAATCAGAATTCAGTTTAAAGTATTTGTACTTTATATTGAAAAAAAATTGCCTTGAGTTATTTAAAAAGGACAATTATGAGACTAAATTTTTTCATTGACCATTTTTTCATTATTTCACTTTGATTTCAAAATATTTGTTTTAATTCATAGAATTAACCATGAAATTTAAAATTTTATTAATTAACAAAGTCTCATAATTGTGCTTCTTAAAAAACTCACAGCAGGTTTTTTTTCAACTCTAAATGCTCTATAAAAAGCTCTAGTTTATCAAAATATAAGTTTCTTTTATTAAATATTATGTAAAATTGTTTAAAAAGTAATGTTTTAAGTTTTAATACCTTTAAACTTTGAAATATAAAAAGTATTTGGAAAGCCAAATATTCGGTATTCGGCTGGCCAAATATTCAGTATTCGGTCCGACAATTACTATTTGGGTAGCCGAATATTCAATATTTGGTTCATGTGTTGACCGAATGTTTGGTATTCAGCCAAAAGCACTATTCGGTGCATACCTAGTAATTTCTTAGGTGCCCCAGGTATTATATGAATAACAAAACAATTTTCCAGATTTCAGCTACTGCTAAGTTTGAATTTTAATTTCCTTCTTTAGGTCTTTATTGCAATTTCTTTAACAATGCTCTAATTGTATTGAAATTTTCTTTGACAGTTCTAGCATTCTTTAACTGCTTTTAAGTTACTAAAAATTTTTCTTATAGCCAGCTACATTCCTGTTAATACACCTTTGTCCCCTATGTCTGGTCCTTCTTTATACTTCAGCTGCCACCTTTTTTGTGTACATTTTGAATACTGCCAGTGTTTTCGAAAAGTTATGTTTACTCACTGCAGCTGAAAATTAAAAATCACATAACTTTAGATTAGAAATTTCATCCATTTATTAAACATTATGTTAATAGTAATTCATTAAATTTACAGGGGGGGGGGGAACTTTCCATCACTGGAGGATACATTCTTTCTCACATTTCTAAGGATTCAATAATGTTAAAACAGATTTGGCTCATTCAATTTAGATTACAATTCAGCTGCTTTCTGTATTATAAAAGTTTATCTTAGACTTTGGTGACCAACTTTTTTAAAACTTTAATGAGGCATTAGTTTTTCTTATTCTATGGATTACTACGAGGTTTGGTTCATTCAACTTTGTTTTTGATAGTCTGGTAAATGCAGAACATTTTCAGTACATGCTGCATTACATAGTGGGGACCCATGTCACAGGTTAGTTCAGAAAAAAGGTTTATTACGAATGCACCAGACTCAGCAGAAGGTCCCTGAAGCTAGGTTTAAAGATTTTTTTTAAATATTAAATCATACAAAGTTTTAAGTTTTATTTAAGGAACTGACACTGGACAATGTCAAGCAGATCAGCTTGTTTATTTATAAATTCATTAAACGTGCAATGCCTCATAGCAATTGATCTATAAATGAAAAAAAAAATCATTCATTGTCGTCTTAATTTTTAAAATAAACTGTGAAATGAAAGTGGAAATAATAAATAAAAAAGATGAATTACAGTCCAAAACTATTACTTTTAACTATCTAGGTAGATTATATTTTTGTTATAAAATCCCATGATAGTCAAATAAGAATACTATTAACTTGTAAATTAAAATTATGTTTCTGGGTACATACTTTTTCATATATTTACATATTTTTTTCTTTGCATACAGATCTCTTTTACTGGGTATCTTTTTATTTTTCCCATTTTGATTACACTTTTTAAAAGATTTTTAACCACTTAAAAAATACAAATTGAAGCTTAGTTAAATAAATATGTATATATATATATATATATGTGGGTATAAAGGATGAAGTATTAAGCAATTAAAGATAATATACTCAATGATTTAATGAACGTGATATCCCAATTGAGACTCACGTGATGATGCATAAAAAAGAACGAGGTGTTCTATAGATTTCAGCGATGGCGAGTTGGATGGATTTTTAATCCAAAGCTCAGAGAAGCTTTTTTATTTTAAATATTATTCAGTTCTACTGTTATTTTTGAATGCTACGTATATATTTTATGTCTAGTAAACCTTTTTATCTTATCAAGAATATTTGTTTTGCTTAAATCATAAGCTAATCACTCAATATTCCCACAAGTTTTGGGGGTTCGTTGCCGGGATTGAAGGATTTGAATGACTTGGATTTGAATGATTTCGCTGATTTATATTTGAATTTGAATTTCACGATGAAAGCTATTTTACACTAAGAAGGTCTAAGTCTAAGAAAAATGTTTTGTTTTTAAACTAATACGTATTATGTAAAAAAGGAACTGTTTGTTATATGTGTAATGATTAGAAATTATCCGTGATCAAGCCTGCAAGATAGTGCACTATATTGTTTTGTTGAAGTGTAAACAAAAATTATAATGTCTGTTCTGAATAAAGCTAGAAAGGCGGACTTGTTAACGTTGTGTGATGATCTAGGTATAATTGTGCCTCAGAGTCCAAGAATCATTGATTTGATAAAGTTGGTGACTGAATCGAAGGATTATGAAGAAAATTTTGTAAAAGTTCGACTTGAAGTCATTGCCGCGGAGAGAATAGAAAAAGAAAGACTAGAAGCAGAAAAAGAAGAAAGAAGATTAGAAGCAGAAAAAGAAGAAAGACGACTAGAGGCAGAAAAAGAAGAAAGACGGTTACGGTTAGAATCAGAAAGAAGATTAGAGGAAAAGAAGATGGAAATGGAGTACGAATTACGAAAAATTGAACTTCAAGGAAATATGATAAATACAAGTGACGGTTCGGCTGTAACTGGTACAGGTAAGCAACTAGATTTGTCTAAATTAATGTCACACTTTGATGGGAAGGGTGATATTAGTATCTACTTAGCTCTATTCGAGAGACAGATTTCTAGGATGAATATAACAAAAGAGAATTGGGTCATGCACTTATTAAGTTTAATGCCGCTAGAAATTGCTAATGTTATAACTAGAGAACCAGAAACATTAACAAATAACTACGATTATGTAAAAAACTTGCTGCTCAAAAGATTCAAATTGACGCCAGAAGAGTTTAGGCAAAAATTAATGTCGCATAAGAAAGAAAATTCAGCCACTTGGCGCGATCTAGCATTTGAGTTAAGGAATTATTTAGAAGAATGGATTACCGGTCTTGATGTGTCGAATTTTGAAGATTTAAAAGAATTAATACTGGTAGATCAAATCAAAAGAAGATTACCGATAGAAATGAAGGAACATTTCATCGATGATCTTCCCAAAATTAAAAGTGTTGATACGTTAGTTTGTAAACTAGATGATTACGAAACAGCAAGGCGTAATATTAAAACCATGGATAGAAATTCACACCACTTTGAAGATAGGAAGTCAAAAATGCGCGAAAATAACAATTCAAAACCGTGGTTACCATCTCAACGTTATGATACTTTAAGAAAACAACAATTCGCAGATAATACAGATAATGTAAATGAATTTTCTTATTTAAATGAAAAGAACAGGGCACAAATTATGTGTTTCAAAAGTAATCGTCTTAGCCACGTAATATCGCAGTGTAATAATGGGAATAATAAACAAATAAAAAATGACAGCCAAAATCCGCGATTATCCAACTACAAAGAGATGAATTCCGCAGTAATCAAGCAAACTAACAGTGCCAAATCAGATTACATGAAAAATATTGATATTAACGGTGAAAAGACACAGATCTTCTTCGACACTGGAAGTGATATCAGTTTGGTGAGTTACGAATATTATACGAAAATAGGCTCGCCAAGATTATTTTCAAATAATATCTTTTTGTCCGGCATAAATAAAATAGTTGTTTATCCAAAAGGATACTTCCCATATGAATTTAATATTGATGGTTTTCTAATCAGAACAAATTTGTACGTACTAGAATCTCTTGAATATGATATTTTACTGGGATATGATGTCATTAGCAAATTAAATTTGGCGATAGACGAGAACGGAATTAAGATCGTTGGCAAACGCAATAGTATTCAAGTAGGTTACACTAAAGTTCAGAAGAATTCTGATATAAAATTGAATCATGCTGCCAAAAATAATAATGAAATGAAAACGTCTACGTTAGATAATTCACGTGATGAAAATGTTATACTTGCAAATGATAATAATGCAGGAGGTAATCACTTGATTAATTTCGCGAGAGTCATAGAAGAAAATGAAATTGATTTGAATCACGTGAGAAATTTGAAAATTAGAAAAGAAATAAATGAGAAAGAAGAAAATTTAATTAGTAAGAAAAGATTGAATGAAAGAAACGAGACATCACAAACAGGACGAATGAATGACCTAAAAGAAAAACGCAATTTATGTGCACGCGCCAATGAAAATAAAAATGAAACGAGGAAAATTAAAAAATATTATAAACGGAAAAATACGAGGGAAGAAAGGAATGTTGAAGGAGTTAATGCAAATAAACAGAAATTTATCAGAAATTACAAGAAGCGTGATTACAATGATAGAGATGAAGAAAAGAAATATTATTCGAGAAATAATTTTGATGGAAAACGTCACACATATGAAAATTGGAGAAACAGCAAACAGAAACATTTAGAGGTACAGCAAACAGAAAGAAAATATGAAATTTTTGAAAAAGAAAGGGCTGAACCGTGTGAAAAGGATACTTTTAAATTTAAAGGCAAAAGAAGCATAAAAACAAATTTTAATGGTCCGCGTAGAAATCTATATTTTTGGAGTAATGGTAGTTATAGAAAGCAATTTAACATGATGAGAAAAGTACCTAACAGATATGAATTAAATGATACCGAGTTAATCCAAGAAATGCAGTATGGAACAGGAATGAAAAGGAGAAAATTCCATGGACCTAATAAAAACATTATAGAAAAATCACATGATCATTATGATGCAAAGAGGATTGGAGACCATGGTGGACAAGATATCCACTATTGCAAAATACGTCAAGCCGTGGGGTAATGCATCTGCATAATGTTAGATGTTTTTGTTTTATGTTTACTTGTAACGATAGATGTTGTTGTTTTATATTTACCTGTTTTATTTCTATAAATTTGTGTCTAAATTTTAATAGGCAGCTGGCGAGGTCGCCAGGAACGTCAGGATGACCGAAAATGTGGGTATAAAGGATGAAGTATTAAGCAATTAAAGATAATATACTCAATGATTTAATGAACGTGATATCCCAATTGAGACTCACGTAATGATGCATAAAAAAGAACGAGGTGTTCAATAGATTTCAGCGATGGCGAGTTGGATGGATTTTTAATCCAAAGCTCAGAGAAGCTTATTTATTTTAAATATTATTCAGTTCTACTGTTATTTTTGAATGCTACGTATATATTTTATGTCTAGTAAACCTTTTTATCTTATCAAGAATATTTGTTTTGCTTAAATCATAAGCTAATCACTCAATATTCCCACATATATATATATATATACTATATATATAAATAATATATATATCAGGGTTGTTTGGTTTAAACCACGCTGGTTTAAACCGTGGTTTAAACCAAGTGGTTTTTTTAAAAAAACCATGCTGGTTTTTTTTAATTTGTTTTTTTTCCCCTTTTCCCTAATGTTTTCATTTATCTTACACATTATTAAAATGTGCAAAATCAAAGTTATGGAGTAGCTACAAGCAAAGCTAAAGACAAATTAAATTTTTAAAGTGACAAACATCTTTAATCAATCTAATTTTTCTTACTAGCTATAAATTGACATGGCAAAATATTTTTCTAGAGTGAAATGTGGAGGATAAAAAAAGGTAGTTAGTTTTAATTCTTTTTTAAACCTTTTATTTTTTAAAAAATGTAAAAATGGCATATGCCAGCCAAAAATGCAATTTTACTGCTTAGATAGCTTGATTATGATTTACTAAGGATTGCATCATATATCAAAGCATCAATAATGACATAATCATAAGTCATTCTTTCCATTGGTTACTCTTGTTCTGTATGCTAATGAATGATTAGCTATGAATTTTCTCTGTTCCATAGCTATTGGTTTTAGTAAGCTTTGGTTTTTCTTAGATTGGATTTGCAGTTTTTACATTATTTTTTTCTGTTTCTAGTTACTTTGTATTGTATTTTATTTTAAGAAAGCTACTTATATATATTGAAATAAAAGAATGTCTAAAACTAGGAGAAAGGAAAATATAATCTGGTTTTCATTTGAGGGAATAAGAAATACATCAAAAACATGTTTAAGAGCGAAATGTAAAAATTGCATGCAATGTAAATGCTGTCAAATTAGCTCTTCCTTATAATATTAGGTGTGATTCATTTTCAGATGCTTTAGATGTTTACCTTAAAAATTGCCCCACTTTACTTAAAATTTGTGTAGAAAATAGGAATGTTATTGATAAAAATATTCAAAAGCTCGTATCTCTCTAATTTTAATTTTAAAAGAAATGTTGAAGATATGTTTAAACTGTTAAATTCTATTGCAGTTGCCCTGGATAATATCTAAAGTAATAAGTTCCATTTCTAATGCACTTTATAATTGGACAGGTCTTCAAAAATATTAAGAGAAAAAAAATGTAAATAAAGAAGTCTCATAGTTTTTTAGTCCAGGTATAAAATAGCCCTAACACCCATGCCCTTTTAAGTATACATGCTTGAACCACAATACAGTCAAAGTGAACTATGTGAACAAGAAAAAAGGGTACATTAAATTTTACAAAACAAAAATATCCATGTAACTCGGTGCTTGCACAGATAATAAAATGTTATGCTAAATCTTCACCTTTTGAAGAACAAAGAAACAGAAAAAATAAAGTTTGTATTTAAAAAATAATAATAATAATAATAATAATATTTTTTCTAAGCCTATGTCTGAATTTGTGTAAGCATTACATTCGTTGATGTATCAAGTAAGTCAATACACATGTATTTTTTAGCATTAATAAAATGCATATTGATATTTTTTAAGTAAATACAGTGAAATCTGTCTAAGGCGGAATCGCTCGGGACTGAAATAAAATTCCGCCTTAGACATATTTCCGGCTTAGACAGAAAAACTTTATAGGCATACCGTTCACAGGATATTAAACATTTCTTTGGTTAAAAGTTAAAACTAATGTACCTTTAAATTTTTTAAAAATTAATTAGACATGAAATCTTTACATATTTTTATATATTCATAGTAATAATAATTTATACTACAAATTGATAGTACACCTACACACTAGTACACCCGTTGTTCAACAGTTCCCAGTCATATATAATAATAAAATCATCCCCAAAGTTCTGTCAGCAGTCGGTGACACTTTTTCATAACTTCTAGGAATGCGACTACGGTGTTGAATTCAGAGAGTGGCCCCGGAGGAGACATTCTCCCCGGAGCAATAAAATACGACCCCCCCCGGGAAAAATTTGAAAATTTGCATTTCAATGGTCGGAAGGTACAATTCCCACCCTTCCGCAGAACTCTATAATTTCCCTCCCCTCCGGAGAAAAGTATCTGCATTTAACATTGCTAGACTATACAATTCAATATTAAAAGATGAGATTTCTTTCCATTTATATTTCGCAGGAAAATTTTCTTCCGTCTTAAACCGTAAATTTGCTACCTGGGACCTAAAGTGAATGTCCGGTTCCGCGTTACACAGATTCTTTCCGTCTTAGACAGATTTCTCGGAAATCTCTATGCTTATAAATGTGGGACTTTGAAATGTTTCCGCCTTAGACAGATTTCCGGCTTAGGCAGATTTTACTGTATATGTTGTAAGAGATTAATAATCATTTGTTGATGTTAATACTGTAAATAATTTCTAAATTATGCACAAGGAAATGTTTTCTATTTCAGCTTATTTCTGTTAATTTAGTAAAATATGTTTGTTTGCCCTTTACTATGTTCTTCATTATCAACCTGCATATAATTATTTCTTAAATTATTATCTAAAAGGTTTATATAAGTATACTAATAAATTAATAGTTTTTTTTTTTTTTTTTTTTTTTTTTTTTTTTTTTTTTTTTTTTTCACACACTGAATATTTTCCTATAGAAACCTAAACGTAAGATAATTTAATTATAAATTTTTATGCTTTAGTTATTTAATTATCAAAAAAATAAATACTAATGTGAATGTTTAACATTAATTATTAATTACAAAAAATCCTCATGACTTTCTAAGACTCAAGTTATTTTTGTTGCAAATGCTTATTTAAATAATGATTTGAAAAAAACCCGGTTTAAACCAAAAAAACTTGGTTTAAACCAAAAAAACCCGGTTTTTTGGTTTTTTTCAAAAAAACCGGTTTTTATACCAACCCTGATATATATACTCACTCCAACACAATTTTACATTTGAAAAAGGAGAAAAGAAAATCTTCCTGGTGAATTTATTGGTTTTTAATGCATCAATTTTTCAAATGAAGCTTTTGCCTTGCAAAACTGAATTAAATGGATAGTGTTACTGACTGTTATAATTGACTGTTTCTACTGTGTAAAATGTTTTTTATTATTGTTATTATTATTATATTTCTTAATTTTTAGATAAAATTATTTCTGCACAAACAATTTTAAATCTTAAAAGTTTAATCCTTATATTTTAAAAATAGGTGGTGACATTAACCAGATGCTTGGAGCAATTCATTTGTACCTGACATGGAATCTTGATTCAAATTTATACGAAGCTGAAGAATCCTGCATTGATGATCTTGAATGTAAAGTTATGCATTTGAAGAGGGAAAAGAATGTAATGTTTGTTTATACTTCATGAACTTTATTCTGCAATGATGCATATTGTTTGTAAAAATTCGAATAACTATATCTATTGATTTTCTCCTAGAAGTAAAGAACAGCAGAGTGCTTGCTCATAGGATTTTAGATTCTTATAGGAATTTTTCTCCTTTTATAGAGGCTAAATGAAACTACAGAGAGGGTGCAGCACCCATCTAAAACTGTATGAAAAATAGAATTATGCTACAAGATAACTATTCTTATATAGTCTATAGAAATACGTATATATGAATATATAAATTGTATTTTCAATAAATGGAGTGACATACCATAAACCAAGTGAATTGTGTTGCTATTTTATTTAGTCTGTTTCATTTTCATTTCAAATTTACATGACTGCCATTGGTAATTATTTTCTCTCTGACACTATTTCGACAAATTAATCTTCAAAGTAAATTATTATTTAGAAATATTGAATAATAATAATAATAAATCATCAGTGAGAATCCTGTCATTGGTAAATTAAGGTTAGCAAAGTAAGTATAGTATGGAAAAGCAATATTTTTATATTAGCTGCATGCCAAAGATATTACTGTGCTCTTATTTTATTAAAGTCCTTATTGATGGAATATCAGTCAGAGGTGCTGAATAGTTTATATTGTTGTAAGTACATGTAAATTAATCTTCTGGGAATTGAATTATATGCATTAAATGTTTTTCATTATGCTTAAATTATTTTAACTTAAATAAAAAGTAAATTGGAATATGGGTTTTAAACAAATTAAATTTGATAGTATTTTTTTATTTTTAATTTGATGATTGAAAAATTATGTACTGTTTAGAAACAATCATATTTGTGAAAAAATATAAATGAATTTATTGCAAACATATATTGTTTAAAATTATGAGACATTTCATATGTAACAATGTACTTCCATTAACCATAAAATCACAAGATCTGGGGATGCTTTTGACCCCCCCCCCCCCAGAAGAGAAATTTTGTGCATGGAGGATGATAGCCATGATCACTTGCCCCAAGTAGTCAGCAGTGGTGTAGTCGTTAAAAAAAGGGGGGGGCATATACTTTAAGCAGAGGGTATATGCTCAAGGCAGAGGGTATACCATAGAGTGTATTTACTATGACTTTCTTGAGAAAGAGAGGGTATACGGTGTTCCTTAAAAAAATCCAGAGGGTATGTGACATACACCCTCCACTACATCCCTGGTTGTCAGTCTCTTTCATTACAGCATTTGTGAAGCTTTCAAGATCACTAGGATGTTGAACGTCTCTTTTTTGGTTTTCACAAAACAGGTAAGAGAAATAAAGATAATGGGCCATTGGTGACCTACCTTGGTTGATTTATTAATTTATTTTAGTAAAAAAGTAACATTTTAAATTTGTCTGAAGTGTGTATGGCATGTACACTGTATGATCCAGTAGACAAAATTCTCAGGCTGTACTGTGCATACATGATTTCCATTTATTAAATTTATTGAGCTACATAAAGTAGATAAAGAAAATTTGATTATTTTCCAGCTAATTCCATAATACTTTGATAATACCTTCATTTTCAAAAACAGTTTTGAAAATGAAAATACCTGAAGATCTGTAACAAAAAAAAAAAAAAAAAAAAAAAAAAAAAAAAAAAAAAAAAATTGTTCAATTAGAAAACAAGTTCAGCTATCCTATATGTAGAAAAAAAATATTTAAATTTAAGTGAAATTCAAAAATAGCGTCCATAAAGTTAACATTATGAAACACATGTTTTCAAATGAGTGACGAATCCCCTTGATTTACTTGAAAACATGGGCTTTGTAATGTTATGGATAGGTTATTTTTGAATTTCTCGTTTAAATTTAAATATTTTCAAAATGACTTTTTCTGCATAGGAAACTGACGTCGATATCATATCACTAGTTTTACTTCTTGGATTTTGGAACCAAATTTTTTTAGTAAAGGTATTTACACTTTCGGAACCGGTTTCGAAGATGAAAGTACTTTTAAAAAATTACAAACAAATTGAATAAATACAAAATGGTCCCTTTAGAGATTGAGTTCAGCTATACAATGCAGAAAGAAAACATTTTAAAATATTCAAATTTTAATGAGAAATTCAAGAACTAGGTTTAACATTGAGTTCAGTTATACAATGCAGAAAGAAAACATTAAAAAATATTCAAATTTAAATGAGAAATTCAAAAACTTAGGTTTAACATTACGGAACAGATGTTTTCAAATAAGTAAAGTGTCTTCATAAATCAGAGACCTAGAA
Organism: Maratus speculifer; assembly: GCA_964019185.1. NCBI lineage: Eukaryota > Metazoa > Arthropoda > Arachnida > Araneae > Salticidae > Maratus > Maratus speculifer. The sequence continues at coordinate 421,646,714 of OZ025290.1, read as the reverse complement.
ATTTATAAAGATCACATTATAAATCCTTAATGATCTATGTAAACATCTTAAATGGGCCTATATGGGACAAAAAGTGGACATTCTATGCGGGCCCATATAGATATCATTATAGATTTACATGTGCATCCAAATAGACCCATATAGGTACCTTTATAGATCGACATATGCACCCATGTAGATACTTAAAAATAACCCATATGGGCCCATATGGAAAAAAAAAGTGGACATTCTATGCGGGCCCATATAGATGTCATTATAGATCTACATGTGCATCCACATAGATCTATATAGATATATCTTTATAGATAGTCATAGACATCTATATAGATATATAAAGGTAACCCTTATGGGCCCATATGGAAAAAAAAGTGGACATTCTATGCGGGCCCATATAGATATCATTATAGATCTACATAGGCATCCACATAGATCCTTATAGATATCTTTATATATCGACATAGACATCCATATAGATATATATAAATAGTCCATATGGGCCCATATAGAAAAAAAAAGTGGACATTCTATGCGGGCTCATATGGATAGCCCTTATAGATCTATATCCCTGACCCACTTTTGCCTTTACGGGCCCATATGGATGTGCTGCCTGGGAAAAGACACAAATTTCGTCCAAAGATCTCAAAAGGACAGAAATTTTGTCTAGGTAATCGCAAAAAAATGTAAATTTCACAAAAAATAGCAAAAAAAAAGACAAATTTCTCAAAAAGATAACAAAAAACGACATTTTCTCAAAAAAAAAATCTCGAAAGAAGGATAACTTCAATAAAACGGCAAATTACATCAAAAGATTGCAAGAAGAAAACAACAAATTAAAAAAAAAAGCTTCCATTACTTGCTTGGAGAAAAGATGCAACATTTCTTTGTTCATCAGAAAAAAAAAAATCACAAAATTTCTCGATCCATCATATGAAAAATAGAAAATTTGTCAATCAGTTCGACAGTTGGTCATGTGGGGTAAAAATTATAAAATTCATTAATCAATCATGGAGAAAAAGTCATTCAGTTATGTAAAAACCCATCAAAAATTATCAATCAGTAGAAGTCCCCACAAAAATCTTGTGATTGATTGAGACATTTCAGAATGTTTTTTGCATGTCCAAATTAAAAAAAATATATATATATATTGTAGCTGCAGATTAAAAAAAGTAAGTTATTTATAAGGCATCTATTTTGATCTCTTATTATTTTGTTTATTTTTTGCAAGACCTACGTTTATTTAGTTGAGTAATACGAATTTAGAATTTGCAATGTTTTGTCTTTTGTTATTTTTTATCATTTTTCAAAATGATAATGCAACAAATGTAAATGCTATAGGCAAAATAGAAATGAAATTTTCATATGACAGAAATGAAGGTTAAATTATGTCCTTCAATAAAAACGGGCAAAATCAAAATAAATAATATCATGAAATATAAAATTAAGCATCGATCGAAAAAATACTATCTGAGAAAAGTTTTCCCGAACATCGTAAGGGGATATTTTACTTCAGTGTACCCATGGCAAAGTAGAAATGTATTTTTCATATGACAGAAATGAAGATCACAATAAGGAATTACTTTAAAAAAAAAAAAAAAAAAAAAAAAAAAAAAAAAAAAAAAAAAAGATTGAAAACAAAATAAGAAGTGTTATGCAATAGAAGAAACGGTTAAATTATGCCCTTCAATAAAAACGGGCAAAATCAAAATAAATAAACTCGATCGACACAATGTTACATTGCCATTCAAAAAAAAGTTCTCACTTACCAGGTTATATTGCTGAAATCCTATGTTAAAAATATACTAATTACGTTGCGATAAAAAAATCCATCCATATATTTAATCGCACATTTTAAAAGCACACAATAGATCCATTGGCTCTGCTACAACAAACAATGAACGCGGGCATACCACGCTAACATTTAGAGACAGTAACTATCTCTTCTCTCATTGGTTCTGTTGTCGGATCTGCGCAAGCAGGAATGCGCAGAGAGCAGTTTGAGTGTGCTGAATAAAAACGGCTTTCGTTTTAATATATAGAGATCATTTTCACAATTTGAGGGCTCTTCCTTGCCTCATTGTAAGCAGCAATGAGTGCAGATTTTCATGCCTTTTTCAATGCAATATTTTAATGTTGTCATCCACAATTTAATGTTTCTTAAATTTTTACTTACCTAGTGTTATTGCTTTTTGAATGGATTATAACAAAATTTATTCTATTTTTTATCTATTTTCAGTTGAAATCCACTTCTCTCTTAATATTTTATAACACAAATCCGCATTCAACTCAAAAAAATAATAGTAAAAAAAAAAAAAACCTTAATTGTACAATACAAGTAATAAACAAACAGCAATAGACTTGAGATAGTGTGCCACTACAGAAGATCTTATAGAACACTGGTGATTTCAAAAGCCTTATAAGAAAGGCATGCAGGTTTCAGGAGAAAACAAACATGTTATTGTTTGAGTGTGACTCATTGTGATTGTGAAAGTGTTCAACTTCAAGAGCATAATTTGTTTTGTTGAACACTACTTTGAGATTTTGTTTCATTAACTCATTTATTACCAATTTATTCATTTTTTAAACATAAAATTTGAATTAAAAGTAATATTAAATTAAGAATAATTAAAAAAAAACATTCTATTTAAATTCCAAGAAAATGAATTAAAAAAGTAATTGTCAATTACTGTTAATTACTGTCAATTACTGTCAATTGTTAATTGTAATTGTCAAGCTTGTCAATTACACAAAATATTAATTATCTTGATTACTTTTAATTTTGAAAGTTATGCATTTAACAAAATAATAAAACTTAACGAATTATATACAAAAAAATTATTTGATAATTGAACTTGACTTGCATGAATGAGAAATATGAACATTGGAAATAAAAATAGACTACTTTTTATAGTAAATTTGCTTTCTAACTAAATATAATGAGATTTTTTTACAGAAATTGGCCGATCATTGATATAGAATTTTTTTTTTCTTTATGATACAATAAGAGTTCCGTCATGAAATTTCGCACAAAAGTTGCTAAAAGGGTGTTAAATATAATATATTTTTTAAGACAAAATCAAGAATTCCGATTTTGAATTAAAAAAAATATATAATTTTTACTTTCTTCTATCTTTACAAGAAGAAAGTATTGGATTCATGAAAATTTTCGACTTCCGGTTTTCGACGGATTTATACGTTTTAGAAGGTCCTGAACACGTTTTGACTATTTTTAGAAAATGTCTGTCTGTGTGTCTGTATGTGACAAAAATTTTGTGGGCGCTCTATCTCAAGAACTAATGCTCAGAATTTATTAAAATTTTATATTCAGTTAGACCTTGATATGAACCTATTGGTTTTAGGTGAAACTAGTGCCTATTGGTGCTATTGGTTTTTGGTGAAAATTGGTCTTCAGGTGGCGCTGCTATACTACGTTTTTCATGATTTTCAAGATTGCTATATCTCAAGAACTAATGCACAGCATTTCACCAAACTTCAGATTCTGTGACCCCTTGATATACAAAGACGCTGATTAGTTTTGGTGTAAATTGGCCAGCAAGTGGCGCTGCTATGCCACTTTTTCATGATTTTCATGATAGCTATATCTCAAGAACTAATGCACAGAATTTATCCAAACTTCAGATTCCGCGATACCTTAATATACATAGCCGCTGATAAGGTTTTGGTGTGAACTGCCCTATAGGTGGCGCTGCTATGCTACACTTTGCACGACTTTTGTGATAGCTATATCTCAAGAACTAATGCAGAGACCTTCACAAATTTTAGATTCTGTTACACTAGAATATATAACATAATTAGACGCTGATTACATTTTGGTATTAACCTTGCAACAGGTGGTGCAGCTATGCTGCATTTTGCACGATTTTTCCGATAGCTATATCTCAACATCCAACGCACATAATTTCATCAAACTTCAGATTTTGTTACAAAATGACATATAACATAATTACACAATGATTACGTTTTGTTATAAATCCTTCAACTGATGGTGCTGCTGTGCTACATTTTACACGGTTTTTTAAACTACCTATATCTCAAGAACTAATGCACATAATTTCATCAAACTTCAGATTCTTTTACACCATAACATAATTAGACGCTTTTTTACGTTTTGACATAAATTGTCCCAGGTATGGTGTTGCTGTGCTACGTTTTGCAAATTTTTTGTTATAACTATATCTCAAGAACTAATGGACGAAATTCCATCAAACTGCAGATTCTGTTAGGTCTTGACATCAATAGATGCTTATTAAGTTTTAGTATAAATTACGCAGCATGAGGCACTACTAAGCTCAATTTCTCAGAATATTAATTAAATTTTGCGTTTTAGGCTTTTCGGATACCAGAATCTCATTAGGCTTGGTCAAATGTTCGAGAAAATTCGATAATGGATAACTTTGGGGTCACCACGTTTTTTTAAAAAAAATATTGATATGTACTTATGAGATAGAAGAAAGTTTCGGGATTGACACATCCAACTAGTTTTACATAAAAATATTTTTTTAAATAATTTGGTCACGTTATATATCCTAGGAACAACATAAAAAACTGAAAACAATGAATTAAATTTTAACTCTTTAGGTCAAAAAGTTCTCAAGTTACAGTAAATTAAAGAACACCAAAAAATATAAATTTCATTAAATTTTGAAAATTTTAAAAATTTCAAAAATTAATAACTCAAAAACAAATGGTTAAAAAAAAATCTGAAAATTTGTATTTTTTATCTACTATTCTTGTACAACATCTGAGTCAAAAATTAACATTACCCAAAGACCTGAAATTTTGTCCATTGGTTGGTTTGATGTGGACTGACCCAAATATGTGTGCATAAACTTTATTTTATGCTATTGTCATTTAGAGTAAAATACGAGTGTAAATCTTTTAGGTACCCTGGAGTCATTACAGTTTCTATGGAATGTGTGTTAAAAAGAAATATTTATACTCATGGCAAACATTGACACATTATTTAAGAGAAAAAATGCGTATTTATTAAATAATCATCATGATTAATGAAAATATTTTAATAAATAATCGGGGTTATGTGGGGATTTGCTGTAACTTGCTACGTAGAAAATTCTTGTCTAGAAGGATCCTGACAATACAATGTACAATGCCATTAAAATGCGTGCAGTAGGGTGGAGCGAAAAAAATTTTTTTTTGAAAATCAAAAACGGGTAGGTGCCAAAAGTTGCCTTTATACTAGTACATTAACTGCGTGAAATTTTACCGCTGAAAAAAAATGGCTTGAGTCTGCGCTTTTGCTCCAAAAATCGAAATTTTGAGTAAAATTTGTCATTTTTTGACATTTTTTCAAAAAAATTAAAAATTCCTACAGAGCTGGTTAGTATTTAAAAGTGTTGCTTAGACCTTTATATTTATCTTCTTAACATATTTAAACTATAAAACAATATCTGTAGACTGTATAATTGGAGCAAATCTGACAACTTTTTGTGAAAAATCAGCGTTAACCTCTCTATTGGAGCATACGACGAAATGTTCTTTTGAATGCACTTCTTACCTAGCTGCTTTCAAAACTACTGTGTATATAACTCATAGAGGTGGTTGCATTATCCCACCCGTCTCAACCACCCAATCATCTAGGCCCAGTGTTTTATTTATGTATTGAATTGTTACTTTTTTCCCGAAGACGAGTATAAATTTTTTATATATCAAATTAATTTATCTCTTCTTTGTATTCACTGACTTTGGATGATTTGGATTGCTGGTGTGACCTGCTGCACGTATATTTTTATACCATGTATAACGGAAGAGAAGCTGAGTAATGTATTGGGTATGTTCTGAATTGAACCTATTCAGCAGTCTGTTATCTTCATTAAATTTTCATGCAATTAATACATTATGATTGGAAGTTCTGTTACCACAGCATTTTTTCAATCTATTACATTTTATATATAATGATTTTCCTAAAAATTGATTGTATGAATTCAATTTTTAGTATGTGATCATTTACTGTACTTATTACATTGAATATATTTTGAGAAGCTGGCTGCTTAATATTATGACGATCGTCACAGAGGATTGCAAACAAAATTTGCGTGTAAAACAACAATATTCCTAAAGAAGTTTTAGTATGTTTTATGTCGTTTCCTGTGTTGTTCCATAGTCTAGTAATTTCTAATAAGATTTTAGATCTATTATTTAGGTGTGTAGTCCATTTGGTATAAAACATCCCGCGGTATAAACTTGGATTATACATTTTGTGAGTGAACATATAGACGCTGATTGCCAATCTGTGCTTAAGCGTAAAGCGGAAAATTTTATTAACTTTATGAGCTGTCTTTTGTGTGAGATGTTTTCTAAACTCCTATTCCCCATTCTTTCTGAGAAATAGCTTTCCTTATGAATTAGCTTTGCAATCTCTGACAGAAATTTCTAGTCTGTTCTGAGTATCTTTTTCTCAATTTGAGAAAATAATTTTTCAAAATTATTCTCTATTTTATAAAAAAAAAATTGCAATAGGAAGTGAATAGTACGTAGACAAAGATTTTCCTTATTGATCCAGTGAATCCATGTAGCTTAGAACATTTTATATCGACTTCTCTAATAAGTGGCGCAGAGGAAATTCACTGGAGTTGAAGTAGCGAATGATTCAATATTATACACAATTCTAAGCTTACCCCATGCAAAATGGTTCACAGTGACAAATAAAATTCTCCTAATTTTAAATGAGCACTTATAGTCGATTAGAATCCGTACATTCCCTCATAAAGTACTATGCATTATATGTTTATGCCCAGGACATTTCACCATCCAATGTTGTCCACTCATAAAAAGAGGATCTAAAAGTTAATAGGAAATTACTTGGATACCAAAACACTTAGGAAACTGCATAAAACTAATGCAAAAAGAAGTTATTTACAACAGCGGTTGCTTTACACATGGAGAACAAATTTTCATTGCAAGTCTCGCTGACGATCACCATCACATTAAACAGCTCGCTTCTCAACATATAAAAAATGCAAAAGTAGAATAAATGATGGCATACTTATAGTTGAAATATCTGAAACCATCTTTGAAGCAAATCATTACGTAAAAAAAAAAAAATACAATTGACTGAAAAAATGTTGTGGTAACAGAACTTCCAATCACTATTCATCAACTGAATGTAAGTTTGATAAATATAATAAATGTCCGAATAGATCCCTTTAATAGATTCCGGTGCATTATTCTGCTTGTCATTTTTTTGTATAAACTATACAAAAAATATGTAAAAATATACCTGAAGATAGTTACAGCAGCATGTGGATGCAAAGAACAGATGAACAAGGTAGAAGCATCGAAAACATGCCAAATTTTTATAAAGAAAATCACAAATCAATGTATAAATAAAACACTCTACTAAGATGATCGAATAGTTGGGCCGGGTGGTATAGGAAATACAGCCACCTCCACGACGCATGTCCGAGGTAGTTTTGAAAACAAGAGCTGTATTAAAAACAACAATTCGTTGTATGACCCAATAGAGTGGTAATGCTGTTTTCTTACTAAAAGTTGCTTGTTTTGCTCCAGCTATAGGGAATAAACATATTGTTTTATAATTTAAATATGTTAAGCAGATAAATATAAAGGTCTAAGCAATACTTTTAAATACTAACCAGCTCTGTAGAAATTTTTTAATTTTTTTGAAAAAATATCAATAAATGACAAATTTTACCCAAAATTTCGATTTTTGGAGCAAAAGCGCAGACTCAAGCCATTTTTTTTCAGCGGTAAAATTTCACGCAGTTGATGTATTAGTATAAAGGCAACTTTTGGCACCTACCCGTTTTTGATTTTCAAAAAAAAATTTTTTTCGCTCCACCCTAGCGTGCAGGCTGCTATTTTATGACACAATCGATAAGTTTTATTATTATTATTATTATTATTATTATTTTACGTTTTTATAATTAAATACAAAATTCATTATTTTCATTTATGTTTTATATTATGTGTCATCTAATCTGTTTAAAAATAATAAAAAACAAAAACACATAAGTTTTTAAAGATAATATATTCCACGATTTTGGTGAATTTTTATGTTGAAATCTTTAATATGCACCAATCTCATGAGTTCTGAAAATTGGTTGACTTCTGAAATATTTGTGTCGTTAATTATATTGTTGATTATACTGTTGATAATATTTGTGCATTTCAAGAAAATTACTGAAATATAAACTTTTAAAAAAATTAGAATACTCTAAGAGAAAATTTTTCTGGTTTAGAAGCACTTATTATTTTGAACTTCTTTTTCATTTAAAACAGAAATTAACACAATCAATAGCATTTCTTTATGTTCTTTAGATATTTTAATAATATTATTGTAAAATATAAGGACAATGCGAGTAATTAAAGATATAATAAATCCGAATGTAGTTCGCATTTAAACTTTAGGTTTGCAGAAGGTATATTTAAAGAGTGAAACTCATTATATTTGACATAAAAAAAAGTCTGAAATTGCGCGTCAAACTTTGCAAATGTGGTGCGTTTGTACTATACGAAACTATAATGAAGTGACTATAACGAAACTATAATGAATGAAACGATAATGTAAAATATTGAGATGTTGTTGTAATAGAATATAATACGTCGGACATAATATAGTATGAAAAATCTTTTGGGTGTCTCTGTAATTACTTTCTACTTTCTATTATACAGGAAGTAATTTGGAGTAAATCTCAGCAATATACATAAGTTTAATAAAATTTGAACTAGTTTAAAATTATTTACACGCGCCCCAAACAAAATATCCTTTTATGCCACTATGCAAAAGAATACTTTGGTGTGGTCCTGTAAATTAATAAAAAATATTCTTTGTACCACACATGCAGCCAGTTTTCCGTGTTTTCATACTTTTGATTGTACACTGTAAAAAAAAAAAAAAAATTCTGTAAAGGTACTAAGCATTTTCTAGCAAACTGGGATTCCAAGAACTTTTCATGTAACGATAACAGGAAAAATCCATGTAACCGATTCTGAAACTTGAATTTTTGCTGTTACCGTTACAGGAAAAGTTCTAGGAATCCCAGTTTCCTAGAAAAAGTTTAGTACCTTTACAGATTTTTTTTTTACAGTGTACGGCAAACACTATGATAGACCTACGAGAGAGCCACACTAGTGGTATTAATTTTTGACTTACACTGTAAACAAAAAGGGTCGATCTACTAAAAAAACTTTAGTAATCCTTGTAATTACTAAAAAATTTTTAGTAATCTTAGTCGGTTACTAGAAAATCTGTAAGAATTACTAGAAAAAAGTTATCAACGAATAGAGTTAATAGTTTTATATTTTTAATAACTGTTACTAAAACTCACTTGGCGTGGCCTTGATAGCATAGTGGTTATAGTAAAGGACTCCAGGCTAAAAGGTCCCGGGTTCGATTCTGGCCACCGCCAAATACGCCCCGAATGTCTGTAGTGTAAGTACTCGTTAGTAAAGGGATTATGAATATCCTGTCGGAGCAGTTAGGAATGTTTGGTGCTGCCATCTATTGCAGTTTTGCCGAAAATCTTTCGCTTCAGAAGTCTGGATGCAGCTCGATGGAACCTCCTGCCCTTCGGGCGCACGTAAGATTATTAAAAATAATTTTGGAGCTATTACTAAAATTTGCTTGGTGGCTCACACTAAAAACTTTTAAGTTAGTTATACAAAAAATTCTTTTGTTCAGTTTACAAAAGAAATACTTGTGTCACTTGCAAAAAAAAAGTTTGTAATGCTTACTAAAAAATTCTGTGGAATACAAATTTACTAAAAAATTTTTAGTAACCTCTTGAATTTTTTTTACAGTGTATCCACCAGTGCACTTACACTGCACTGCACAGACATAGATCATTATCATTCCCCTATGACTACTCTTCCATAATATAAAGAAATTTTCCTTGTGCAAAATGATTTAGGATTTTGATAGGTCGGTTCTTGGATTATAAGGTTATTTAAGTGATTTGACGGCCTAAAGCACTCCTATCGGCCGATTATTCTTACTGATATTTTTCTTTTTAAAAGAATAAATGGCAAGAGTCTAATTTTAATTATGTGAAGTTCAAATTTTATCTAATTGGAACTTATAGATCACAATTTACAGCCTTCTGAAGTGGGCAAAAATTTTTATAATAACACTATATATTTTAATAAAACTCTTTGAATAGAAAATACATACACGTGCATGCTTGAACTGTGTGAAAATTCCAGAAACAAAACGGAATTTTATGCATGAATAATAATATTAAAAAAAATAAAAAATAAATAAAAACTAGACAGTTCACGAGTTGAAACTATGCGATTGAATATTTAAAACATTCGCTGCCGATCACGCGCCAGCGGGTGATGTAGCGCAAACGTTAATGGGCCAGTCACGCGCCAGCGTGTCATGTAGGGTGATGTCCAGCAGCCAGTCACGCGATGGCGAGGGAAAATCTTTCACATTTTTATTTATTTATTTTTTTTTTCATTTTTTTTTTTTTTTTTTTTTTTTTTTTTTTTTTTTTTGTTATAAAAAGGAAATCGGATTCTGGGACAAATCCACTTCTACACTGCGGCATTAACTATCATCACATCTTCACGTAAGTGGCCGCGAATGTAATAAATATATATATTTTTTATTTAATTAGTTGCATCAATTTTAGTCTCAAAATTAAAGTAAATTACAATAGAATTAAACCGTATTAAAAAAAATAATTACAAAAATATTTTCGAAATAAATTTTCTAAAAGAAGAAAAGTTTTTCCTTCTAAATACAATCATCTTCTATAGTTTTTTAAAAGCATAAATAACCATCGATATATTTATGAATATCAGTTTGCTTGTCATTCTTATTGAAAATGTTTCACATATTCTCAAAATTCTTAGTTGTAATTATTGTATATTTTAAATTTATTTACTTTTTACGGTTACGTAATCTGTGCAAAACAGTAAGACTAAACTATTGCATATTTCCTTTTAAGCACATTACGATTAACATAAACCTTTTTTTTCAAATAAGTAAGAAAATCTTCCAAATTTTCCTTCCTTAAAGACCAATTTTAAAGATTTTTAAAAGTATAAATATTTATACAAATTAGATACTATTCTGTAATATAATTACATAAAACGTTTTAGGCATTCTAGTTAATATTACAGATTTTTTCTTTTTAAAGTGAAAACGATACTGTGTTGTATGATTGAATTTTTATTGCTATTGAAAGCACGTAAATTGAAAGAAAATTCTTAGTAACCTTAAATATATTTTTTTACAGTGCGCTCTTCATACTTTTAGTCAAGTTCACATGTTTTTTTTTTTTTTTCCATAAATTAGAAATACTATTATTTACTGCCTGATTTATGTCATTAAATCTTATTTCATTACCTTTTTTGTTATGGTGCAGTTTACAATTATTTCCTTAATGTAGACCTTGAAACTTTCCACAAATTTTTAGTCACTCAAAACATTCATTAACTCTAATTCTTAATAACAAACGTTTATTCAGTTTTATTTCTTTTTTCTCGCCTTTGTAAGAATATTTATTCGTTGAATCAAAAAATGAATTATTGTTTCTGGAAAACCTCTAAGTTTGATTGCAATATATACAATTAGAGTCCTTTATTTTCCCATGTAGTTCATGCCGTGAAACAAGAATCTAACATATTTAGTACCTTTGTAGGGTGCTTTATATACTGAGTGATACCATGTGACCGTGGAATTGCCCAAAAGTAAGGTAAATCCACAGAACGAATTCTGGTAAGAACAACAGAAATATGTAGGCTTACTAAAATTTTACTCGGTATAGAAAAATTTGCAAGACTTGTTTGTAAAAGTTGTAGAAATCTGTACACTTGCAGAAATTTAGCCTGTAATACAGAATACTAAAGCTATTATTATTATTATTATTATTATTATTATTATTATTATTATTATTATTATTATTATTATTATTATTATTATTATCAATGTTTTGATGTGACATAAAACTTATTCAAGCATCCCAGTTTCCTAAAATATACTCCTAATCTACAGATTATTTTTCAGTGCAAACGTGAATCTATTACATGATTGTATGATTTTGTTGTTATTACAAGCACGTAAAATACTCTATGCATCTGAATTTCCTAAAAAATTCTTATTAATCTTACTGATTTTTTACACAGCACTAATCATACTTTTTACTCAGTGTTTCGTTTTTTTTTTTTTTCATAAATCAAAAAAACTATTATTTACTGCCTGACTTACGTCATCAGTTAAATCTTACTTCATTACCTTTTTGTTATGGTGCCGTTTACAATTATTACCTTAATGTAGACGTTGAAACTTTCTACAAATTTTTAGTCCCTCAAAACATTCATTAACACTAATTCTTAATAACAGAACGGTTATTCCCTTTTATTCCTTTTTATCTCACCCTTGTAAGAATATTTTTTCGTTGAATAGACGCAAAGTCCTTTCTTCCCATATAGTTCATGCAGTAAAACAAGTTTCTAACATATTTAGTATCTTTATAGTGTGTTTTATGTACCGACTGATATTCTGTGACCGTGGAATCACCCAAAAGTAAAATAAAACCACAAAACAAAATCTTGTAAGAACTACAGAAATATGTACGTTTACTAAAATTTTACTCCTACTCGGTATAAAAAAATCTTGTTTATAAATGTTGTAGAAATCTGTACACTTGCTAAAATTTAACGGATAACACAGACTATTTATGCTATTATTATTATTATCATTATTAGTATTATTAATATCAATCTTTTGCTGTTACATATAACAATTTTAGGCATTCCAGTTTCTTAGACTATCCTGTAAACCTTAGAGATTTTTTTCAGGCTAAATATAAATCTATTGCATGATTGGATTTTTTGTTTTTTACAAGCACGTAAATAGCTCTAGTCATCGCAATTTCCTAGAAAATTCTTAGTAACTTTGCAGATTTTTTACAGTGTGCTTGTCATGAATTTTATTCAACGTTCAAATTTTTTCCATAAATTAGAAATACTATTATTTACTGCCTGACTTCGTCACCAGTTAAAACTTATTTCATTACCTTTTTGTTATGGTGTCGTTTACAGCTACTACCTTAATGTAGACCTTGAAACTTTCCAAAAATTTTTAGTCACGCAAAACATTCATTAACACCAATTCTTAATAACAAAGAGTAATTCCCTTTTATTTCTTTTTTTCTCACCTTTGTAAGAATATTTATCCGCTGAATTAAAAATGAATTATTGTTTCTGGAAAAAATCAAAATTTAAATGCAATATATAGAAGCAGAGTCCTTTTTCCCATATAAAGCATGCCAAAAAAAAAAAAATGATCTGATATATTTAGTATTTTTGTGGGGTGTTTTATATTCCGACTAATATTCTGTTATCGTAGAATTTCCCAAAAGTAAGGTAAATCCATAAAAAATTCTTGTAAGAACTACGGAAATATGTAGGTTTATTTAAATTTTACTCGTACTCGGTATAGAAAAATCTGCAAGACTTGTTTATTAACGCTGTAAAAAATGTACATTTGCTAAAATTTAACCGATAACACAGTATAATTACACTATTATTATTATTATTACCATTATTAATGTTATTAATATCAATATTTTGCTATTACGTAAAACTTTTTTAAGTATTCCAATTTCTTTGAATATCCTCTTAACCATAGATATTTTTTTCAGTGTACATGTGAATCTATTTCATGATTGCATTTTTTTATTATTATTACAAGCACGTAAAATGCTCTAGGCATCCCAATTTCCTAGAAAATTCTTAGTAACCTTACAGATTTTTTATAGTGTACTTGTCATATTTTTACTCAGTTTTTCGCATTTTTTTTCCATAAATTAGAAATACTATTATTTGTTGCCTGACCTAGTCAGTAGAACTACAGTACTAGACATCAGTTATATCTTATATCATTAACTTTTTCTTATGGTGTCGTTTACAGCTATTACCTTAATGTAGACCTTGAAACTTTCCACAAATTTTTAATCACGCAAAACATTCATTAACAGCAATTCTGAATAACAAACAGTTATTCCCTTTTATTTCTTTTTTTCTTGCCTTTGCATGAAAATTTATTCGTTGAATGAATAACTTTCAAAATTAGTTGGATTATTTTAATATAATCTGACTAATTAGGTTTTTAATGGAATGCATTTTTCCTACTACTTTCGTTAAGTAACAAAGTAGTTTTATTAACTTCCAGTAGTGTTAGAAAAATGTATTTTTCAGTTTTACAAGCAAATTCTAGATAGTTTACATATCTTTTCAATATTCTCTTGAATTCTTATAATTAAAAAAAATTATAACGAAACATTTTTTGTACATTTAATTAAGAAACAAAAATGGAAAACGTTGATAATCCTAAAGAGGTTTTTTAAAAGAAAATATAAGAGTGAAAAAACGAAAAACTCCCACTTCTCATGCTTACAGCGTTTTCCACTTAATTCCTTTGTGCTCTTAGTTCAGCGCATTAATCCTATAATTCTCTTTCCCGTCAATATCATGGGCTGAGGTAAAGTTTGTTATTTCTTGTGTTCATCATATTTCCTGGCTGGCAATTTAATTGCTGGAAAAAAATAAAATCCTTTGAAACTACAAAAATTTTTCTTAAAGTATTTGAATATCAGCTTTCGTCTTCGGTTTTTGGCACTGCTTGAAGTTAGATTTTGTATTATTTGTTTTGAAATATATCCCTCTCAAAAAAATGATATTTTTATTGAAAAATTAACGCATACATATCATTTCAGATATTACATGAAAAGATTTGTAAAGAGGTTGAAAAGTAAAGGTCTTATTAGCTTTAATTTGTGTGGTGTAACACAAACATTAAAACACAAAAATCGCAAATGTTTTTTTTTTTTTTTTTTTTTTTTTTTTTTTTTTTTTTTAATGAAAATACGAAATTTTTCTATAACATTTTTGTTTTAACCTTAAGGAAAATCGGATCAAGGGGGTAGAAATAGGAAAAGTATTTTTCAGAAAAACGAAAAAAAATCTCATAACTTTTTTATTAAAATATATGTCGAATTATTTTAAAGTTTTTATTATTTTTTTTAAAAAAAGGGCCAAAAGTTTCTGTATAACGGATTTTTGATAAAATTAAAAATGGGCTCGAAGGGCGAAAAAACGGGTTTTCGGGAGTTAAAATTCAAAACTGTGTCCATTCTCAAGATATCAAATCCAACTGTTTTTTTTATATAAATATACTTAATATTATCTAAAACTTTTGTATTGACAAGGTTTTGATAGGAGTAACTCTTATTGCAAATAATAATAATAATAATAATAATAATAATAATAATTATAAATAAAATAAAAACGAATACGAAAACAAAAAAGGGGGGAGAAGAAAAAATGCATAGCTTCGTGAATTCTTAAGATATCAAATCCAATTAAATTTATCATACAATTTTTCAACAATATCTACCACTTTTATATTGACAAATTTTTCATTGGACCAATTTTTATATTAAAAATAACTTTAAAAATAATAGAAGTTAAAAAAAAATCTCAACTCCAAACTGCTTATATTCTCACTCATTTTGCTTCAAACACATCCAATTGGCCGGCTCTTTTATTTAGGAACTATATAATGTGGCGTATTGTTCAGTTTTGAGATAAAGGCAAAATATATTTTTTTTAAAAATGCTGTCAAAATGGCATTTTGAACACAATTTTCTGAAGTGATCTTGATTGAAAAATTGAAGAAGTATTGAAATAACAAATTGCTTATTTTTCTGAATCATTTTAACTCTATTTTTGCGCTCAAATACTTTCAAATCAAGAGTTCCGTTATTTAGGAACTGTATAATGTGCCGTGTTGTACAGTCTTTTGAGAAAGGGAAAATATATTTCAGAGAAAGCTTTCAAGATCGCCAATTCGAACAAAATTTCCCGAAGCGATCACGATTAAAGAATTGAGGATGTATTCAAATAACAAATTGCTTATTTTATGAATAATTTATAAATTCAATTATACTGTCAAATGTATTTAACGGACAGTTTCTCTTACTTAGGAACTGTATAATGTGCCGTATTCGTCAATTATTTTTATAAAAATACAATATATTTCAAAAACTGGGTAAAACTGTCAAAGTGGGCATTTGTGCCGAATATCGCTTAAGATTATTCTGATAAAAGCAGCCCTTGCAGAAAAAATGAAATTAAAAGTTCTTCAAAATCGGCCAAATAATGTTGTTAAAAACATTTATCTCTAATCATATTTTTTCTCGAAATGAGAATTTAACTTGTTAATCTAACTACGCCTATAGGTGAAACCGACAGGGATATTTTTAAAGTAGACTTTTTTCTTTTTTTACCGGTAAATTTCTTTTTGTTTTAATTAGTTGCAGAGCTTTTTTTTTAAATTAAGAGTTCATTTTTTTTTTTTGTACCTACATTAAATTTTGTAATTTCAACCGATAACTTTGTAACAAAAATTGTCTTTCTGTTGCTCTATTTTATAATATTTCTCATTCTATTTAGTAGAAAATTAGTAGATTTTCACAAAACTATCATTTACAAAAATAGCTTGCCCGTAAAGTATAATTTATCCGTTTCCTGTTCACCATGTTGCTTACTCCATTTCAGATTTCATTTTTAATGCATTGTTGTATACAAAAAACATAGTTAGAAAGTTTTGTTAGCTTTCAGAAATAAAATTTTCTTTAAAGCATTTTTTATAACAATTCGATAAACTGTATCTGTAAAGAATCATTATATATATATATATATATATATATATATATATATATATATATAGTGTCAATTCACCATGAAAAATTGCAGCACCATTGTCGCTTTAAGCAGCTCATGTATAATGCCACAAGTTATAATTCACATTATGCAATGAAATTTCATAATTTTCAAGGAAAGAGTGTATGTTAAAAAGAGTGTATTTTTAACATACACTCTTTCCTTGAAAATTATGAAATTTCATTGCATAATGTGAATTATATATATATATATATATATATATATTCTTTTTCATTTTTTTCTGTATAATGAACTTTGTACAACTACTTTAAATGTGCAGAAAAAATACAATTACTTGAATTGAAGATACATCCCCAGATGCATCTTATTTAATTAGATGCATTCGTTTCATTAAAGGCTAGCTCAAAAATGTGTGATGGATTTTAGAACTCGATAATTTGCATACGGGGACAGACATTTAAAACAAAAAATCTTGCAGGATGATTATGTATGGTGTCAATAGTTTTTGTACTATTATTTTAGTTCCTATTTCAAAAGAGAGATGGATAGATAAGTACTCACAAGGAAGGTCTCCATACGGGCATACTCAGAAAATTCTAAAAAAAATTCGGAATGTTCTTCTCATGTAAACATATAGGTGTATAAAAAAATTTTTGGCGGAACCCCGATTGAAAGTTTGTAATATATATATATATATACATATAATGAGCATGTTGTTTATTTTGAGACTTATCACCGGCTGGCGAAGAAATTAAAATTTTAAAATTTATGTCAAATATTTTTTAATGTAAAAATGTTTAATGTTGAAAAAATAAATAATTTTAGTTTGGTCAATTTTAGTTTGTTTTAACTATAGTTTTGTCATATATATATTTATAATGAAAGTTTATTACGAAATTTTATGAGATAAAAAAATAAATTAACTAAAATTGTTTCAATATCAAAATTAATTTCAATTCAGCCTTATCTGTTCAATTTTGTTGCTATAGAAACAAAAACTTCTCCACTATTGAAATGTATTATTCAAGCATTCATCATTCAAAATATTCAGGTTTTTATTTTGGAATATGCTTAAATATATGGAAACATATTTTTCAGTATCAAAATACTTTTTATGTGTGATTAAATCAAATAACCACTGCAACAAGCAATATATATATGTTATCAAAAAAGAAATATATGCAGTTAATTTCTCTCATTGTTTAAATTTAAATTCATTAAATGCTATTTAAATGCATTCTGAAAATCTACTACGAAACAATTTTCAGTTGCATTAAAATCGTTTGGCGAGGAAAAGTGTTGTTTTTCAAATCGCACGAGGCTTTCTTTTTTTTTCACGCCAAATATTCGAAAGTATTTTATTTGTTAGGGACTTTCTACTGTAATTGCACCACTTAATTTGACAGTACTTTTATTACATACATAAGTACTTTAACTACTATTTTTTTTTCAAAATATTCTGAGTACACTCATTATAGAGACCTTCCTTGTCAGTCATGATCCGATCTTGGTACTTCGGGATCCATTCACTGTATTTTAGGCTCTTTTTTTCTCATGGAACAAGAAAAAATCCAAAAAATCGAGACAATATTTAACGATTATTTCTTGCTGCTATTATTAACTAAGATAGCAGCTTAAAAATGTCTGGCATCTTACGTAACGCTCCTGCAATAATACTTGCCAGATATAGCAAATTATTATGAAACGAATGTAAGTAATTTTCGACAATGTGGTAACATTGATATTCAATTATTAACATTATATTTCATTGGAGATTATTTTAATCAATAAACTAGTCGGAATGTCTGGATTCATAAATGTTCTCCTATATACTTCATGTTAATACTTCGAAAATGAAGCATGGCAGTTCCACCTTTTAGAAGATTTGTACCAAAAATCTAATACGCATCATATTATATCAAATATTAACGGAATATGAAGTTTTATGAGAATCTTTTAATTAGTCCTTAAGATATAGTTGCTACGAATATACTGAAAATGGCAGCAAAGCAACTCCATTTGTTGCGCGATTTACACCAAAAAGTAAATATTTTATGAATCTAATAGTTTTTTCTTGCAAATATAGAATGAATTAAAAATAAAAAAGTACCATTTTAAACACTGTAAGCGAAAACCAAATATATTTTTTGAATCTACAAAAATATAATGTAACTACGAAGAGTAATAAAATATCATCTTCTGAATTGCGCTCGAATCCGAATACCATACTTTAGCATTAGAAACCACAGAAAAAAAACATACTTTCTACATTTAGACATTATTTACAAAAACAATCTTCTTTATACCACTAGAGATGATTGTAAATGTTTGGTGATGGTTTTATGCTCTAAAAAATATAATTCTACAGATGCACAGATATTGACATTTGTATCCTTATAAAATTTTATCTCTACACTGTACAAAAAAAGATGTAAACCTACTAGTTTTTAGAAAGCTACAGGAAACTCTAACTCTACTGAAGTTATATTTATCTTACTAACATTCTATCTGTAACCAGTGTCGCAGTTACATAAAATATTTAGGCATCCCAGTTTCCTAAAAAAATCTTAGTAGCCTTACAGATTTTTTGATTTACCATAAATACTTGTTGTTGCCGTTATATAAAAAGCTCTAAGAATTCCAATTTCATAGTAATTTTACAGCCCCTTTCTACAGTGTAGTGCATTATCCATTAACATAAAATATAATAAATAAGAATTACAAACAAATAATAAAGGACTTTTACATAAACTTCTATAAATGAAGTTAATATTAAGGCATAATATCGATGCTTCAAGCATGATGTTCTGCAGCCACTTTCAGATAAATACGACATTGGAATGATTAAAAGTGTAGAGATAAAAGGTTCTTTTCAAGTCTTCATAACTGGTGACACTCTAAGGTTTAATCTTTACCAGATATATTTTGTTTGATTCAAGATTTCTTGAGAGAAACTGACTAGCGGGCGAAGACTTCTAGTAAATAAATAAAAAGTATCGACTTAAGACATTTTTTCCAATCTATCACCCTTCATAATAAGTCTGACGAATTTTCAAACATCGTGTATATATAGTTATTAGGACAAGCATATTCTCTGAATTACTGTAACTGAAAATATGATGTTTAGAATATTTGCCAGTATAAATATACATCATACAAAATAACGCAAAAAAGCGCAGTTAAACATAAAATGCATTTATTTTCTTCCTTTTTATTCATACAGGTTCCCATGGAAATTCTTTGAAGGAGAATTTTAAACGAAAATAAACATTGACTTAAGACAACTTTTCCAATCTAAAATGCATATTTGTAGAGTAAACATTGTGATTAACTTAAATATTTCGATACACAACAAAAGGCTTTGTTTGATTTACGAATATGTTTTATCGTAAAGAAAGAGAAATAGAATGTAGCAAAAATACGTACATTTTAAAATATGTTTGTATAAATTTTATTTTATACGCTTGTTGCTTGGAGTAAAACGATAGCTTCAGTCCTTTTATTATACTTATTTATTATTGTTGCTATGAGATTTTTTTGTAGTTTAATAGAAGATACATATCTAAATTTTGTTTCAGATAAAAAAAAAATATATATATACATGTTAAAAAAATATCTGAATTACTAAAAATAATTAAATGCATAACATAACCAATGCCAGAATTTTTAAATATTTGCTGTATAAACTTAACTTTTCATGCAAAATTATATAAATAAATAAATAAATACATAATATGAATAAAAATTGAATGTTATTATTTTTTTAATCTCAAGAAAAAAGTGAATAATTTCCTTTTTTAAATATTTTATTTAAGAACATTCATGAGTGTTTGTGCATGTATTTTAAATATATTAATAATAATGTTGCAAAATTAAGTCAAAAAGAGACAATATGATATTCAAAAATTTATCTTCTTACATTTTATTCTTGTTCCTCCTCTAGTAATAATTCATAAACAATTTCTTGAAATTTCAACTAATTTTTTTTTATAAAGAACGAGACTCGTTAGATTTACCTCTAAAACAAAGAAGGAGTGTACAATATGTATATATATATATATATATATATACATCTTAAATTAATTTCTTAAAATTTCATAATTATGTCAAAATTTCTTCTATTAAATCGTTATTGTTGCAAGAATTAATAATATTTCGCTACCTTTGAAATATTCTAATTTGAATTAAATGTTCTGAAAATGTTAAGATTAATGACCTTTCTAAGCTAAGTGTATGTTATAACAATCAGCGTAGTAAAACATGAAACGAATTGTTTTCTTGCTATTGATCTTGCAAATTCTCGTCGTTGCCACCGTATAGTTTAAAAAAACATTGAGCTTGACTGTACATATATTAAATGCATAAACATCGCGAGAAAAGGAAATACATCAATATTTAACAAAAGCTATGCTTGATTTGGGAATAACAGAATCACAGATAAAGAAAAGTTATGCAAAAGGCTTATTTCGCATGAAGTCAAACTATAAATATGTTTTCTTAAACTTTATTTTACACTATTGTTCTTTAGAGTAAAACCCGGGTTTAATTATTTTCGATACATTAGAATTAGTACAAATTCTATGGAATGTTTGTTAAAAAGAAATATTTAAACTGAGGGTGAACATTGACACATTATTCGAAAGAAACAATGCATATTTGTTAAATAAATACCACGATTAATGAAAATGTTTAAATAGGTATTCGAGGTTATGTGGGGGTTAAATGGAACCCGTTTCATAGAATTTTTTTGCTTAGAGCGATCGTGACAATACAAAACACTCAGAATGTGTGCAGAATGCTATTGTGTAATACAATCTCAAAGGCTTGTTTTACTTCCTGTTCTTAAAAATGAATACAAACTTCATTAATTTGCTTTTTGTTTCATATTGTGTGTCATAGAATCTGTTAACAGGAAAAAAAGGAAAAAAGAAAAAAAAGGGTAAATTAAAACATCAAAAATGGAAAAAAAAATTTTAAATTATTTTTTTTCATTGCATATTGTTGTCAAATTTTTTTTATTAAATAAATATTAGAACAAAATTTTATACTTAAAATATTCTTCCGCCTTTGAAAAATTCTACTTTAAATTATATGATCTGAAAATGAAATGATTAATATACTGGCTAGACTAAGCATATATTATGAAAAATAGCACACTAAAACATAAAACGCATATGTTTTCTTCCCGTTGATACTGCAAATTTTCAATACTGCCATAGTATAGTTTTATAAAGAATTTAAGGAGAAAAATACACCTATCTGACTTTTCAGATCCTAAATGCAGATTTATAGACTAAACATCGTGAGAAAAGGAAATACATCAATATTTTACAAAAGCTGTTTTTGATTTGGAAACGTCTTTTGTCCTGGTAAACACAGACGAGGAAAAATTACGGCAGAACGCTAATTTCGCATGAAGTAAAAAGGCGCACGTATAATAAATATGTTTGTATAAACTTTACTTTACGCTATTGTTCTTTAGAGTAAAATACGAGTTTAAATCTTTTCGATACACTAGAGTTATTACACTTTCTATGGAACGTATTTTAAAAAGAAATATTTAAACTGACGGCAAACATTGACACATTATTTAAGGGAAACAATGTATATTTGTTAAATAAACATCTTTATTAATGAATATATATAAATATGCAATCGGGATTATGTGGAGAGTTGCGAGAACATGCTTCATAGAAAATTCTTGCCTAGAAAGATCCTGACAATACAGTGCAATAAAAATACGTGCAGAATGCTATTGTATAATGCAATCAAAAAGGGTTATTTTACATTATTTTCTAAAAATTAAACACAAAATTCATTAACTTGCTTTAAATTTCATATTTTGTCTGATTGAATTTGTTAATAAAATAAATAAATAAATAACTAAAATACAAACATGAAAAAATGAAAGAAATAATACATTATTTTCCGAACACTCATTATTAATGTCAGAATTTCTTTTTTAAAATGATTATTATAACAAGTCTTAAGAATATTCCGCTGTCATTGAAATATTCTAATTTTAATTAAATTGACTGAAAAGGTAAAGATTAGCATACTTTCTAAGCTAAGTATATATTATTAAAAACATCGCAGTAAAACATACAGCGCGTTTGTTTTCTTGCTGTTGATCTTACAAGTTTTCAATGCCGCTATGTTATAGCTTAAAAAAAAAAACCTCTGATTTGACAATTTAGATTCTACATGCATATACATATAGAACAAACATTGTGAGTACAGGGAATGCATCAATGCTTAACAAAAGCTAGATTTGATTCGGAAAGTTTGTTTGTTTTCGAAAACACAGAAAAAGAAGATTATGGCATAAAGCTTATTTCGGATGAAGTAAAAAGAAGCACGTATAATAAATATGTTTGCTTGAACCTTATTTTATGCTATTGTTCTTTAGAGTAAAATACGAATTCAATTCTTTTCGATACTTCAGCGTTATTGTTGTTTCTATGGAATGAGTGTTAAAAAGAAATATTTAAACTGCGGCAAACATTGATACGTTATTGAGAGAATCAATGCATGTTTGTTAAATAAACAGTAAGATTAATGAAAATATTTAAATACATAATCAGGGTTATGTAGGGGGTTTGATGGAACATGCATCATAGAAAATTCTTGCATAGGAACATCAACACAATTAAATGGAATTAGTATACTTGCAGAATGCAATTATGTAATACAATCGCAAAAGTTTTTTTTTACCTTATATTCTTTAAATTAAATTCACACTTAATTAATTTTCGTTATATTTCATATTTTTTGTCATACAATCAATTGATAAAAAAGTACAGGATAACACAATTTTTTTTTTTTAATGATAAATTTAATTAATTTTGGTGTGTTTTTACGGTGATTTATTGACATAATTCATAAAAACACAAAATATTTAATGTGCACCTTATAACATCTGTTTCTGAAAAGAGGTTGACTTTTTAAATATTTTTGCATTTAAGAGCATTTTTAAGAATATTACTAAAATATAAATTTACAAAATAAAGAATGATCAAATGAAAATGAAATTTTCTTGACAGATTGATGTATAATAAAGCACATAAAATATTAGAAAGTTGTATTATAACTTAAATCTTGTTGCAATGTATTATTTTCTAAAAATTTCTAAAAACTCTTCCTTGGCCTATTTTCAGATGAATGTATGACTTGATATCTTTCAGACATTGAAATCTTTGTTAAACTCTAATTACCCTAATTGAATAGCTAGCGTAAAAGTATTGGGTGAGTGCAAAAGTTCGTGCGGAGTTTGAGAGTAAAAGTCACACAGTGATTAGGCAAACAATGTTCTTTTTTCAATCAATGATATATGCTCCATTGTTTTCTATAATCTGTTTCCAACGTTTTGGCAGCATACGGATGCCCCGATCATAAAATTTGCGCGGTTTAAATTCGAAGAATGAAGACACGATGTTTTTTAAGGCATCCAAAGAATCAAGTTTTTTTTTTCCATTTAAATAATTTTGCTATTACCAGAACAAGTGATATTCAGGTAGTGCAATATCAAAGGAATACGATGGATGAGTTAGAATATCCCATTTCAGGCTGTTCAGTTTGCGCAGCGTCTGTCTCGAAACGTGTGCTTTGGCGTCGTCATGATGAAAACTACACCCTTGCGATTTGACATAATCGGAAGTTTCTGTTTAGTTTCTCGATTCAGATTGGTTAACTGGCGATAGTACTTGAAGGAATCAATAGTTTGGACAGCGGAAAAAAAAAATAAAAATTAAGTTTTGCCCTTGCAATCCCACCAAACACATAGCATCGCCTTTATTGGGTGCAAACTGGCCTTTGTCATCGCATCATCATGCTCACGCTGCTGAACATTGTTGTAAAGCATCCATTTCTCATCGCTCGTCACTAATCTATCCAAAAACGGCTCGTTTTTGAGCTACCCGAGTAAAGAAACGGCAGCAGAAATTCGCTCGATTTTGTTCCTCTCGGTCAGCAAATGGGGCACCCATATACCGAGATTCAAATCGAATCTCACATTGATTAAACGCCAAAAAGCGATTGATCGGTGAACGTTAAAAACTGTAACAACTTTTTCTGTTGGAATTCGCGGAGTATTTAGAACTAAAGTACGCTCAATAGCGTCATCAATGTGTGAAGGTCTACCAGATTGTGGTTCGTCTTCAAGGTTAAACTCTCCGCAGCGAAATTTCTCAAACCATTTTCCACAGTTCCTTTAGCTGGTGCTTGATCTAGATAAACCTCATAATTGTTTTTTACGGCTTCTGCAGCGTTCATTTCCTTCCGAAATTCGTAAAGCATAACGTGTCGTAAATGCACCTTATCGACACTTATTTTGAAAGTAAATTTTCTTGAAACAGTTTGTATCTACACAAATTATTTTGCTTGAAATGAAAGCTGCACACGTCACCTTTTCAACGATCCGTCTTACGTAGATTCAGTATTAATAATAATACTTAACGCCCCTTCACACGACATCTATTGCACCTCCGCACGAACTTTTGAACTCACCCAATAATTTTTCTTCCAAAACATAAATAAAAAAACAGACCCATAAAAAGTTAAAAGCAAATCCTTCTACCAAAAATGTGGCCGTGATACAGTAGTTTCGTCACCATATTTGCATTTAATAGAGAATCAGAATCAATTATTTTTACAGAGAACATTTGGTGATGACCAGTATTACTAGCTGACAAGAATTAATGTTAAATTGAAAACATTAGAGTATAAGTGAGTTCTATAATTATTTGACTTCTTTAAAGCAATCGTTGTTTTGAATTTACGTGCTCACAATATTGATGATTATAATGATATAGAGATACATGAAAAAGGTTTTAAACTTATTAAATTTTACTAAAAAAACGGACAAATATTTTAATAAAATAAAATTTCCGCTTCAAACTTTTAAACTTTCTTCTATAGAAAATTAGCTAGAAACAAGTTATCAACTTTCGAGTGTTCTAGTGGTGTGTTCTATTGGTCCAAATAAATCAATTGGAGCTATAGGCAACTAAAATGATGCTCATGGCACTTATAAAATAAATACACATAAAATTTAAAAAAAAAGTCAATAAGGGCGCTGTATTACATATAAAACATTTGATTCACTTTATAAATTATAAATAAGGTTGAAAAAGTAAAACTGGTCAATATAATGCAATATCCACCTTAAGATTCTTCGTATACTCTAAACAAATGTAAATTTATGGTACTTTTCCGTGAATTATCCAGTTACACTGTTAAAAATCTGCAGCATTTTATCCAGGAATTTGACCGTTTTCTAAAAAAAAAGTAAAACAACCGTCTTTTTACGTTATTCTAAACATATTATTACCAATTTTATGGTCAGAATAGAGTTAAATTACGGTTATGTTACTGGTTTTTCAAAAAACGGTGAAATGACTGTACAAAATGCTGCAAGATTTTTAACAGTGTAGTTTACGGAAAATGTAACTTTTTTTTTTCACATAAACAGTCAACTTCCGTAATTTTTTGTTTTTTACTGGCAAAACTCGTTAATGTACAATCAAAGTCCGTTGATATAAGAATAATGACCGTTTTTTAACGGACATTTTCTGAATTCTTTGCTGCAGTAAAATTACTGCAGCAATTTTTTACAGTCTACAGTGGGATACGGCGAATCCAGTACACCAAAATCAACTGACACAATCATACTACCTTGCGGAGATTGATAGAAATAAGTTTCCCATTTCAGAGGGCTTAATACATTTTAGCAACCAGTCTCCGCTTGGTAGTGTGAGTGTGTTAGTTGTTTCTTGAAAACTAGATATGTCGTGTTCTACTACACGGAGAATCTAACGGCGGTTTTTGCATTTTAATTGATCAGTTTTACTTCTTTAATATTATTTATTATTTATAATAGTCCATGAGCCGACCGCACAAAACTCTAAGTCATAGAAAACAAGAAAAAATCCTTTATATTATGGAAAAGTAGTCATACGGGAATCCAGTGATCCATGTCTCCCGAAAGCAAAGTGCTCCATAAGCCAAAAATGAATACCACTAGTGTTTGATTCGTAGACTTAGCATTATGTTTCCCTGCACCCAGTTTTCCATGTTTTCATACTTTGATTTTACGGCAAACAGAATCAGAGACCTACATGTAAGCCACTAGTGGTAATAATTTTTGATTTATGTACCACTCTACTTCCGGCATACATTAGATTCTCCTACGACTACTCATCCATAATATAATAGGATTTTTTCTTGTGCTCGACTTAGGGTTTTGTGCTCTAGGACTATAAGGTGATTTAAATGGTTTGTATGTCTTAAAGCACCCCTATCGGCCGATTTTTCTTATTCATATTTTGCCTTATAAAAAAAATAAATAACAAGAGCCTAATTAAATTTTAATTAAGTGAAGTTCAAATTTCATCTCATTTAAACCTATAGAACACAATCTAGAACCTTCTGAAGTGGACAATAAATTTCTTGATAACGCGATACATTTTAATGAAACTACAGTCGAGTCTCCCTATAACGAAACTCCATACATCGAATTTCTCTATAGAACGAATTTTTTGTAAGAACGGTCCCCTTTTCGCATGATTACATGAAAAACAGTCGCTATATATCGAAATATCTATCTCCATATAACGAATTTTTTCATAAATTGGTCTTAATTTATTCAGTTTTAAAAAAGATTCGAAATCATATGGAATCAGTTTTCCATCACTTATTTTTGATTTATCGTTGTGTTGAGATTTTTTTTTTTTTTTTTTTTTTTTTTTATATTACGTACTTATCTCCCTATTTTTTAAATCCAACGAATTCATCCTACCTTCCGCACACCTTTCAACACCCTTTTCAAAACAGAGTCAATTATATTGTTACACATGTAAGAGAGGAATCAATGAGAGGCACATAAGAGAGGCCTTCAAATGGAGAAAATGTTAACTACAATTTTCCATTCCTTGCTAAAATTTGAGCATTTTTTTAAGAGCGTAATAATTTTAAAATCAAAACAACAAAAAAATTTCAGATTTTTTCGTCTGAAATTAATGCAAGTCTTCCTTATTTGATTTTCATTAAGCTTTCAAATAAATATCTATTCTCTTTTTTTGAAAATGCTTAAATAATTAAGAAATAGTATGTTAATAGTTTAATTTTTACTTTTGAAGATTACAAATTCTTAATTAAAAAGATCAAAAATAATATTTGTTCAAAACTTACATATTAAATACGATTTTTAGCATCATTTTCTATACATCGAATTTCTCTACATAACGAATTTTTTACTGGAACGATGGATTTCGTTATATAGAGACTCGACTGTATTTGAATGAAAATACATACACGTGCGTGCTTGAATTGTATGTATATTCTACAATTAAATAGAATTGTATATATGAATAATAATGTTAAAAAAATTAGAAAACTATATAGATCACGAATTGACACTGCAACTATTTAATGCAATTGAATATATATATATTTTTTTATTTTCCCTAGTTGCATTAATTTTAGTCTCAAATTAAAGTAAATTGCAATAGATTTGAATCATATTTTTTGAATAATTACGAAAATATTTTCTAAATAAATTTTCTAGAAGAGATAAAGCTTTTACCTTCTAAATACAAACTACTTTCACAGTTTTTGATAAAAAGCTTAATTCACAATCGATATATTTATGAATATTACTTTGCTTGTCATATTTATTGAACAATGTTTCACATATTCTCTATAATTCTTAGTTATAATTATTGTATTCTTTTTTTTATTTATTTACTTTTTACGGTTACGTAATCTTTGCAAAGCATAAAGGCTAAACTGTATCATATTTCCTTTTCGCACATTACGATTACTATAAACATTTTTTTCAAATAAATAAGAATATCTTCCAAATGTTTCTTCTTTAAAGACCACATTTAAAGATTATTAAAAGAAAAAATATCAATACAATTTAGAAACATTTGCATGAATTAGTAACATAAAGCGTTATAGGCATCATAGTTTATCTTATAAATATTTTTTTTCTTTGCACAGTGTAAAAGAGAATCTGTTATGTGATTCAATTTTTTATTGTTATTAGAAGCACGTAAATTGTTCATAGCATTCCAACTGCCTAGAAAATTCTTAGTAATTTTAGAGATTTTCTTACAGTCATGCATTTTACTCAACGTTCACATTTTTTTTCATAAATTAGAAATACTATTATTTACTGCCTAACTTACGTCATCAGTTAAATTTTATTTCATTACTTTTTTCCTATGGTGTCGTTTACAATTATTACCTTAATTTAGACCTTGAAACTTTCCACAAATTATTCGTCACGCAAAACATTCGTTAACACTAATTCTTAATAACAAACGGTTATTCCCATTTATTACTTTTTTCTCGCCTTTATATGAATATTTATTCGTTGAATGAATAAGTGCCATAATTAGTTGCATTATTTGAATAAATCTGACTAATTAGGTTTTAAATGCAATGCATTTTTCCTACTGCTGTCGTTAAATAACAAAGGAGTTTAATTAACGTCCAGTAGTGTTAGAAACTTTTATTTTTCTGTTTTACAAGCAAATTTTAGATAATTTACATATATCTTATAAATATTCTCTTAGATTTTTATAATGAAAAAAAAAATAAAGTTCGAAATTTTATAACGAAACATTTTTGTACATTTAATTAAGGATTAAAAAATGAAAAATGTTGAAGATTCTAAAGAGTTTTTTTGAAGAAAAAATAAGAGAGAAAAAAAGAAAAACTTCAGATACTTTCAACGTTTTCCACTTAGCTCCTTTTGCGCTCTTACATTAATTCCATTGCGCTCAAACATTAATTCCATAATTCTCGTTCCCGTCAATATCATGTGCTGAGGTAATGTTTGTTATTTCTTGTGCTCATCATATTTCATGACTGGCTATTTTAATGTAGGAAAAATATAAAATCTGTTGAAACTACATAATTTTTTAATAAAGTTTTTGAATATCAGCGTTCGGCTTCTGTTTTTGTCGCTGCTTGTAATGTTGGACTTTGTATTATTTCTTTTAAAATGTATCACTCTTAAAAAAATACATCGATAATAAAAAAAATTAAGGTATACATATAATTTCATATATTATTTGTAAAGATTTGTAACGATGCAAAATATAAAGTTCTTATTGCTTTAATTAGTATAGTGTAAAACAAACATTAAGACACTGAATTCGCGAATGATTTTTATTTTTTTATGAAAATGCGAATTTCTTCTAAAATATTTTGTATTCATCTTAAGGAAAATCTTTTTATTTTATCTTAATCTGTTTTTGCTGTTTTTTATGACGAATTTATATCAATACTGAAAATAAAAGTAGTGTATATTTAAACTTCATTGGGGTTGTTAGAAAATGAAATTCAGCTACTAATGAAAACTGCCACTGAACTCAAGTGGTTCCCAATTTCATGGGTATGCGCCAATGGGGATGGGAATTTAAATTTTGGGCGGTAAGTTTAAATAAGTTCAAAATAAGTTAAACATGAAAATAAGTATGCGCTACATTTAAAGATATTTTAACATATTTTTTTCACATTTAAAAATATTCGTAATTTTGGGGGAATTACTTTTCTATAAAAATCTGAATATTTTAGATCATTTACTAACCTATTAAGCATTCCTCATGATAAGTGTAAGACACTTAAAAATTTCAAATTTTGTTTGCCACCACTTTTTTGAAGTAGAATTATATATCTTATTTAATTTCAGACAAAATAACACGGGAATAAAGTCACTTATAGTATTCGAAGAAATACTGCAGACAAACATTCTTAATTTAAAAAAAAAAACTGTCGGCAGTGCCCGTGAAATACGTTTGCTAACTGACATTTTTAAACTCTGTATTTTTGTATTCATATGAGAAATTCCCTGTAAATGCTGGATTATTTATTTAATGGCAGACATTTTGTGATACAAAGAAAATATCTTCTTTCGGAAATTTTGATATAAACTGCATATTTTTAAATAAAAAAAGGACAAACTACCAACATCTTCCGCCAATTTTGCAGAGGCGCTAGATTTAAGGAGTTAGATGATTTTTTTTTTATTTCCCTTTGCTCTGCTGTAGGTAACATAAAGAAACTTTTGTACGTGAAACTATACTTACGAACTTTTTTTAACTATCTTAAACATGTTTATTTTTTTTTAAATGTGAATATCTAATTGTAGCACAAACAACTTAAAAAAATTACCTTAAAAAACGTTATAAAAGAAAATCTGTAACAATTTATGGCTGTAATGTAACCCCTCTAAGACAGGAAATAAATATAAGCCTTAGGCAAATTAAATAACAGAAATCAAATAATATATGATACTCAATTAATGATAAAAAGAGATGCAGTAATGAAAGATACATCTGATTTACAATCAAATGTATCTTTTAAAAAAATGTTGTTTGTTTAGAAAGAAACTTTTTACCTGTGTTTAATAAGAATTTAAGAATAATATGATACCTAAGAATTATAAAATTGTGTCAGTGTTGTTAATTTTAAAGCTAAATGTAACTGCCTTTTCAAGCATTCTGTGATGATAAAAATGCGCACTGGATAGCGCATTTGAAAAACATTCTGGTAAGTTGGAACTTCACGACAAACTTTTTTTCACAAAAATGAATAAGTATCGCTTCATTTGTAGAATTGTGTTAAAATTACATATGCGTAGAAATAAATCTCTTTGATAAATTAAAATAAAAGGTTAAATGAATAATTGTCTGTAAGGCTTCTTTAGGGATAATACAATTATCTTTTTAAACAATAAGATATGTATGATTCAGAATGTCTGTTTGATAAGATAGGGCAGGAGAGGGGGATCGTGATTTTACGGATGCTTTGGTGATGTGTGTTCCATAATACAATGTGCAGTTAATATTACTTTCAATCATAATATGAAAGGATAATTCTTTAAAAAAAAAATTTATTTTTAAAAAATTTCTAGATTTTTTTTTTTTTTTTTTTTTTTTTATTTTTTTTTTTTTTTTGTTTCTGTGCTAGTGTGTGGCACAAGTTAAAAGTAACTTTTTTAGTAAAGATTAAAATTTTATATACATATATTTCAGATTTTCACTTAAAAACAATATTTCATAGATAATGCAATTGAATTATGGATTTTGCAATATTTTCTCTTACTAAATCAAATATTTTCAATATTTAAGAAAAAAATTTCTAAATATTTTTCTATAAAATTCGCTTTTTAATCAGAAACATAATTCTTAAAAACCGAAACCAGTTTTAGAGTGCGGTGTATTATAAGTAATAAAATATAGCATGCAGAAGAACAGTACTACAACATTCATTTTCTTAAAATTCATTAGTTATTGGGGACATAAAATTGGTTTAAAAAATTTTTGTTTGATTAAACCTTTTCAGGTCTGGTGTACTATTATTAGTACATGTCCTTTTATTGAGTATTATTTCATCTTAACAAGTACTTTGTTACTTGATGATAGTATGCGTCTATTCCTTTCTTATTATAACATCATTTATAGTTTCACATTTAGTAATAATAAAAGTTTACTGAATTCTCATTGCAGGGTTGGTGATTCCTTTATTTCATACTTATATTTCACTCTTTAAATTTTAAATATGGGTTATTTTTCTGAACGAATCATGTGTGATAAAACGAAAAAAAAAATATTTGAAAGTTGTAATATGTGTTAAACCATGCTGTAGTTTGATATTTTTTAAATGTTTCAAAAAACTTTTCCTTTGCATATTATCACATAAATATGAATCAAATAGTACACAAAATAAGTACGTTCATTGCATTTCAGGCAATGAGATAATTAAACATCAGTAACTTAAACATTTTAATAACAATTTTAATTTTTCTTTAGAAAGGTGTTATAATAAAAATAAAATACATTGACATCTTTCGGAACCGTCAAATAAGTTCAATAGTCATAATATAATTTTATATTATGACTATGGAAATTATTTGACGGTTCCGAAACATGTCAATGCATTTTATTTTTATTATAACACCTTTCTTAAGAAAAATGAAAATTGTTATTAAAATGTTTATATAAAAAGTGAATGTTTTAAAATCTGATGATTTAAAAAAAATCAATTGGATTTAATTAACTTTTTATCATAACTTAAACATTCTTAACTTAAAATTTTTGAAAATATCTCAAAAATTAAAACACGACGATCAATTTAAAATCTCGTTTAAAAATTTTAAATTTTTAAAAAATTTAAATGATTGGAATTTTTTTAATGTGTTCTATATGTTATAACGTCCACTGTCCCCTTAAGAACATAATTCTCAGCTCCATAGACTGTGTGAAGTTGCTTTCAACTAGGTCACCCGTCAAAGCTGTTATCAGTGATTTTTCCCAGGATTAGTGGCTGTATATTAATATAGTGCTTGGGAAGAGCTTAATTTATTTATGCATAACATCAATTGCATCACTTGATTTAAACATCAAGTGATGCATATCTGCGTCATTTTTTTTTCGAAATATCTCCCTACTTCACTTTATTTCATATCTTATAACTAGAAGTGTATTTTCTTTAATTTTTGGGGGATCCTTAGAATCATATGTGATTTTAACAATTTAAATATTGATGGTAGATTTAAATACCATTAAAAGAATTCGATGTGAAATTTATTCGTTTAATTTCGTTAACTAATAAAAGTAGATTACACTTTACACATTAAAATATTTTCTCACTCCCATTCAAAGATACAATGAAACAGTCAAAACTAAATATATATATTCCCAACTACTTATCTCTTTGCAGCTTTTATCCTATGTTGTAAAAAAAAAAAAAAAAAAAAAAAAAATCTATATGAAAAATTTGCTGCTACAAAACACTTATCTGTTACAGATACGATCACTGTCACTTTTTTATTTTTTTCCGATGAGAATAGCGAGATTTCTATAACGGTACTTTTTGTTAAAAAGTCTGATTATTCTTAAAATTACACTGCCCTAAAAAAGTTAAGGTACAGCATATTTTTCCAAACTCACGAGAACAAAAATGGCAGTCAGATTAAAATTCATAGTTTATATGAATTACAATAATAAGCTTTAAAAAAACTTACGCAAAAATTACAACTACCACTTTAATTTTATAGAAAAGAATAGATATTTGAGAATGAGAGAAAAATATGCAATTGCGCACCTTTCATAATTTCACGCGTAAGTTTTGCTGAATTTTAATTATTGTGGTCAATTTTGTTCTTAACAACCAATAGAGTCTAGGAAATGTCTAGAAGAAGTCTGTTGCCCGATTCATTAATATGATGGATGGAAATAAGGTTGTCACACGCCTATACTGCCAAACGGCTCAATGTGTCTCGTACTGCAGTCCAACGACTATGGGATCAGTATGAATCCGAAGATTCTGTGTCCAGAAGACATGTTCTATGCCGCCCACGTGTTACAACACTTACAGAACACCGGCTTCTTGCTCTTTCGACCAGCTGGAGAAGACGAACTACTATGCCACAACTTACTGCAGACCACTTTGCAGCAATAGGGAGAGTAATCTCCGCTACTACGGTGCGAAAACTTCTTCAAAATACAGGTCTCTATGCAAGGCGACCAACTGTGTGTTTACCCCTCAACAGACGACAGAGAACTGCCCGCTTATGTTGGGCAAGGGGACATCTTTTCTGGACCATACAACAGTGTGCTTCTGTACTCTTCAAAGACGAATCCAGATTCACACTAGAGAGCGGTTCAGGACGTGAACATAGAAAGTTGATGCAGCCAATGCGTTCAAGTCCAGGGTGGATATATCCGTAATAGAATAAGTTTTTAAATATTTCTGTCCCTGTACTGATACCTCCAACAATGGGAAATTCCACAATGAGTGCTTTTTGAAGTAATTTCATTTATACGTTTAACTTAAATAAATTTCCATGTTGCATTTAATAAAAAAAAATTTAGTGCGCATTTCCTCAAAAATTCATTTGCAAATTAGACGCAAAAATTCAGTTCTACCTCAACTTTTGGAGGTTAGTGTATTTTGCAAAAACAGTTCTATCTATCGAAATTTTAAATAAATTTTAATTAAAAAAACTTAAATCAATTATTAGTATAGGTGGTGTTGTGCTTATATTAGCCTTTAATGTAAATAATAATTCAGGTTATATTTTTGTTCAAAAATTAAATTGCAAATGGTTATGCAAACGTATATTTATTTTCATTTTAAAGAATACATTTCAATATTTGAATTTAAGATTTTTCAAGATACTTTGCTAACTTGATACTTTATAATGAATAGATTATTTCTATTTTTCCATTTCGAAATTTACTTTATTCCTTTATTTGTAAATATACTTTTCTGTCTATAAAGTAAAAAATTACCTGTGGTTTTTAGAAAAATATCATTTATAAATATAACTTGTTCTTAAAGTATAATTTCTCGGTTTCCTTTTCGCCATATCATTTACAGAATTCTAGATTTCATTTTGATGTGTTGTGCTTGAGAAGAAAAAGAAACATAGAAACATTTTTCTAGCTTTGAAAGTTAAACTTTTTTTAGATTTTATAGAATTTTTTTAGTCGATCAGTAAACTATATCTAAAGAGAAACGTTACATTGTTAACTTTCACGTTTTTTATAAGGTGGTGTGGGGTAATAACGCCAGGCGGGGTAATAACGCCAAGTGCTAATATTTTGCATAATTATGAAATAATCTGGTAAATGACACCAATGTGCTCTACGCAGAAGGGTTTTGAGTCATATAAATCGCAAAAAACAGCTTCAAGTTAATTTGTTTCATTTTTAGGTCTTATTGTTTTTACAAGCAACTAAATTTAACGCTTGATCTAAAATTTGCGAGATACGTTTTGTGATGTGAAGACTATTTTTTTTATCCGGAAATACTTTGTTAATTACATAAATTTTTAGTACATTTCATGGACTTTCAAAATATTGTTGAAGATTTTGGATATCTTCTCGAGATAATTTGTAATTTAAAATGTACAGCGCAATAAATATAACGAGGTAATAACGCCAATCATTGGCATTAATATCCCGGTTGATTCCCTACAGTGGCCGAGCTACATCCTAAATACTAATTCAAATAAACACAGTTAAAACTGTGCAATGTTTCTAATAATTCTATTTAAGCGGTCCTTTTTAACCAAAAAGAAGCTCACAGTCTGATATTCTTTTGCCTCATCCTCCCCCCCCCCCACACACACACCACACCTTTATTTTTCTTATACTTTCACAAAAAATTGAACATTTTCACTAGCTTAGAATGCAATTTGTCAATTTCTAAGTTTTTAGAGTTTGTATTTTTAGAATTAGGCAATCTACATGCAATTATTCCATCTTATTTCATAGTTTTGTTTGCATGGCGTTATTACCCATATAGGTGGGTAATAACGCCAAATAGCATTGGTCAAGAAATCACGCCATTACGTTTTATGAATACATATCTGTTAAATTATTTTTTTATATGGATAGTCAATGAGTTGCTGTATCGAATCATATATTTGTTTGAAAAATACAAACTAAAACTGAGCCGTGAAAATTGGTCGAACCTTAACGTGGCGTTATTACCCCAGGGTACCTTATAATGGATTTTATGCGAAAAGCTAAATAGTGCACGAGGAATTAAATTACGCAGTTTAAAAAATATTTTTCACACATATTTTGTAAATATTTTAACTTTTTGAATTACATACATTAGTTCAAAAATGCCTACATGTATAATTATTAAAACATCATGCTCTGAAAAGTTACATGGGGGATTATTATAATAAAATACATTTCACAAAATATTATAAATTTGTGTATTTAATTTAAAATCGTTATTACAAATTCTTCAGAATGTAATAATTCGGGAACTATCGTGAAATAAAAAATGGGAATTAGAATAACAATGCAATACGTTAAACCTGAAAAAAACTGTTTCTTTTAATATATAGATATGAACTCTTATATTTGAAATGCAAAAAGATAATGAAGAAAATAATAATAATAATAATAATAATAATAATAATAATAATAATAATAATAATAATAATAATAATAATAATAATAAACGTGGTAAAATGATAAAAATCAAAATAACAATTTAAAGATCAAAAATCTAAATTTCGGTAAGTATGCATATTTGTCATTTAATTAACAATGTAATTACATTCATAATAAAATAGTTACAAACTTGCTGCGGTGCTGAAGTACCTATTCCAATACCACATATATGAATAAAACTGCTATTTCTAAAATTGAAAGAAATATTGTATAAAAAGAACTGACATAAAAGAATGTAAACATCTTTATCTCTTTTTCAAAACATCCCTCAATTAATCTATAGGAATGTTATTAAACATATATTTAAAATAAAATATCTGTATGTAAAAAACTTCATAACTGTTATTGCTTGAACAGCAATGGTTAATAATTTTTAATTTATATTAAAAAAACTGTAAACCACTTTCAACATATTTGTAGTATAACATTGAAATTCACTTAAATGTTTTTTGTACTAGAAACAAATCTAAATTTTACAGCTTCTTAACGCCGTAAATATATACAATAATGACAGAAGACATAACTATGATGGTAATGTATGATAATAATGTATTATATATATATATATATATATATATATAGGTATATGCATGGCAGTATTGCTAAATTACATGTGAATACTTTTGATGCTACTTTTAATGCACCACTTATTAAAAATAAAAACATATTGCAAACGCTTTGAGACCATTCCAAAAGAAAAATACTACGAAATATATATTTTTAAATAATAGTGCGAATAAAATATACAAATAGTCACCTAAAATTGAAATATTACTATGTCTATCTATCTCCTTATATATCTCTTTCTTTCTGTTATGATAGATATATATGTAAAGATATATATGCGTTTATGTATATGTGTATATAGAAATAATACTTTTCACAATAAATATAAAAACTTCAAAATAAGACTGTAAAACTTTAAAGATATATATTTTCTTCCTATTGATATGTTAATTCAAATTTTTAAAGGAAAAAATTTCAAACGAAGATAAACACTGACATCTCTTTTCAAATCATAAATGCAAATTTGTAGAATAAATATTGTGATTAAAGGAAATACTCCAATACACAACAAAAGTCATGTTTGATTTACGAACGTCTTTTATTGAGGAAAACACACACAAAGAAAATTCATCGTCTAACGCATATTTTGAACGTTGCAAAAAGGCTCACGCATAATAAATAAGTTTGCATAATCTCTCTTTTATATTCTTGTAGCTTAGAGTTAAATGCGAGCTTCACTCATTTTCATCCTCTTGATTTATGAAAGCTGGGATTTGTTAAGTAAGCAACATGATTAGCAAAAGCATTTTAATACATAACGAACGCTATGTGGAATTTTGAAACACTTCTTTAATAGTAAATTCTTCTAGAAAGATGATAGAAATACACGTAATCCTAAAACGAAAAAAAAATGCTATTGTGTAAAGCAATGACAAAAACTTTTTTGTATTATGTTTTAAAATAGTAATTGTCTTTGTTTTTTGTTTTTATTGTACTATTTAATTTGTTTGAAACACAAATGAAAGAAGTACAGCAAATAATTTTCTTTTAAGATGATAATTTTAAGTTTGATCAAATTTTCAAAGGATGCCAATTCTATTTGCTTCCAAGGAGACGTTCATTTATAAGTTTTAACAAAATATTTATGGTGTTAAATTTCGCATTCTATGAAAACTAGAATATAAATGCAAAGATATTAAACATACAACTTTGTTTCGGTTCTGGAACAGTAATTATTTTAAATGTATTCTTCTTTTAAAGCATTTTCTTTTAATTCATTTAGCATTTATTAAAATAAAATCTTTTTATAACACTTTTCAACGTAATTAAAAAACATTAAAAAATGGTTAAGAATTAGATTACTTATTGGCATGTCTGTCTGGCCGTGAGCTAACGTATGTATATTGTTTCGATTGCCAGAAAATGAAGTTTATTACGGCATGATCGCTATACAAAATAGAGTAATGCCTGAAGACATATATATATATATATATATATATATATACATAGGAAATACATACATACATATATATATATATATATATATATATATATATATATATATATATGCATCGCAGTATTGATGTGTTTTAATTACAGGCTAATATTTTTTAATGGAATCTCGCACTACTTTTTAAAAGAAAAATCTTTTAGATATGCTTTGAAAACATTCCAAAAGAAATGTACTACGAGATGTATTTAAAAAAATAATGGCGGGAAAAGAGTATAAAAATATTCGCCAGTGATAAAAAACGTCAAAAATAAATATGTGCGTATGTGTGTAGATTAGAAAATGCCTATTCATCAAAATAATTGATCAACAGATGTGAAGATTACGATACTTTTCACAATACATATAAACTATTCAAAATAACACTGTAAAACTTAGAACATTTTTTTCTTCTTGTTGATATGTTAATGCTACCATATAAATCTTCAAAAAAAAAAAAAAAACGAAATTAAATACTAACATATTTTTTCAAATCCTAAATCCCTGTATGTAGAATAAACCTCGAGATTAAAGGCGATACTCCAATACACAACAAATGCCATGCTTGATTTACGAACGTCTTTTATTGTGGAAAAAACAGTCAAAGAAAATTGATGATATAACACCTATTTTGAACGAAGCAAAAATGCTCATGCATAATAAATATGTTTGCATAAACTTTCTTTGGTATTCTTGCAATTTAGAGTAAAATGCTAATTTCTTTCCTTTTCATCCTGTTGATTTATTATAGTTGGAATTTGTTTTTAAAAAGAAATATTTAAATTCAAGGCAAATATCGGCATCTTATTTTAAAGGAAGAATGCATACTTGTTAAATAAATATCATGATTAGCATAAGTCTTTTAATGCTTAACGAAAGCTAAGTGTGGTTTTGAAATTCAATTTTTATAGAAAATTCTTATCTATAAAGATGACGAAAGATGCACGTAATCATAATATTAGAAAAATACTATTGTTTAACGCGCTGTCAAAGACTTCTTTTTATTATGCTTAAAAGTAGTAATTTTCTTTGTTTTTGCTTTTTTATTGTATCAGTTAATTTGTTTAAATCACACCCCAAAGCAAATATTTTTCTTTTCAGATGATAATTTTAAACTTGATCAAATTTTAAATGTATGCCAAATTTATTCGCATCTGAAAATACGTTAATTTTTAAGATTTTTGTTTTTTAATATTTGTGGTGTATAACTTCGCTTTATGTTAAAATTAGAAATGTATATACAGTGTGTCTTAGATATTTAATGTGCAAACTTGTTTTGGTTCAGGAACAATAAATATCTTGAATGTATCCTTCTTTTAAGGCATTTTCTGTTAATGCGATCAGCATTTATTAAAATAAAATCTTTTTTAACACTTTTAAACATAATTGGAAAATAGTTAAGAATTTGGTATGTTTCTTGTCATGCCATTCTGAACGAGTGCTAACTTACCTACATATTGAACAATTGCCAGGAAATGAAATTTATTGCGGCATGATCGCTATTCAAAATAAAGTACTTCCCATTCTCGGTTTATTTAAACCGCAGCGCAAAATAATTCCTTTCTTTTATAGACTACGGGATAAATTTATTTGCAATACATTTTAATAATAATATATGTTAAAAAACTAGTTGGATGTGCCAATCCCAAAACTTTCTTCTATCTCATAGGTACATTTTAGTATTAAAAAAAATAGTTACTCATTTTAAGGCTTTAATAATTTTAATTCAATATCATGCCAACTTTCATTTTCATCTTAAATTTCTGCTTCAATCAACTAACCGGAATAAAAACGAATTTCCGTCTTTGCACGAGCCGATGGACAATAGAATGATAGGCAGATTCTTTTTTTTTCAAATTCAGGGAGAACCTACTTGCCTA
Source organism: Maratus speculifer (assembly GCA_964019185.1). Taxonomy (NCBI): domain Eukaryota; kingdom Metazoa; phylum Arthropoda; class Arachnida; order Araneae; family Salticidae; genus Maratus; species Maratus speculifer. The sequence continues at coordinate 421,606,155 of OZ025290.1, read as the reverse complement.
ACCAAAAAAAAATCATATACAAAAAATTTAATTCAGTTCTAGAACTAACTTCATGCACTTTTATGTGGTGCAATATTGAAAATAGCTTAAAATTCGCTAAGCACCCCCTTCCGACGGATTTTTTTTCAAATTCAGGGAGGACCAACTAACCACAGTCATACACTAACACAAAAAATTTGGTTCAATTCGATGCATAATTTCATATAATTTTGGTCACTATAATATTGAAAATTGCACAAAAATCGCGATTGCAGCTCCCCCTTCCGGCGTATTTTTTCAGATTCAGGACGATTCAACTAGCCATAACCATACACTTACACAAAAAATTTCGTTCAATTCAATGCATAAATTCACGTACTTTTGGTCGGTACAATATTGAAAATGGCACAAAAATCGCGATTGCAGCGCCCCCTTCAGACGGATTTTTTTTTCTAATTCAGGGAGGACCAACTAGCCATAGTCATACACATACACAAAAAATTTGGTTCAATTCGATGCATAACTTCATATACTTTTGGTCGGTACAATATTGAAAATGGCACAAAAATCGCGATTGCAGCGCCCCCTTCAGACGGATTTTTTTTTTCAAATTCAGGGAGGACCAACTAGCCATAGTCATACATTTACACAAAAATTTGGTTAAATTCGATGTATAACTTCATATACTTTTGGTCGGTACAATATTGAAAATGGCATACAAATCGCGATTGCAGCGCCCCCTTCCGACGGATTTTTTTCAAATTCGGGGAGGACCAACTAGTCATAGTCACACACATACAAAAAAAATTTGGTTCAGTTCGATGCATAACTTCATATACTTTTGTTCGGTACAATAATGAAAATGGCACAAAAACTGCGATTGCAGCGCCCCCTTCCGGCGGATTTTTTTCAAATTTGGGGAGGACCAACTAGCCATAGTCACACACATACACAAAAAATTTGGTTCAATTCGATGTCTAACTTCATATACTTTTGGTCGGTACAATAATGAAAATTTCACAAAAATTGCGATTGCAGCGCCTCCTTCCGGCGGAATATTTCAAACCTGAAGGAGGACCTGCTTGCTACAGCCAAAAACATTCACAAAAAATTTGGTTCAATTCTATGCATAGCTTCATACACTTTTTGATGGTAGAATGGCGACATACACACAGACACACACACAGACACACAGACACACGGACAGACAGACATTTTCTAAAAACATGTTTTTTGGAATCTCTGACCCCTAAAACGTGTAAATCCGTCGAAAACCGGAAGTCGAAAAATTTTTCGATTACAATACTTTCTTCTATTGAAGATAGAAGAAAGTAATAATATATGTTATACGATAATGCCTGAAGTATCATGGTAATGCATGATAATAATATATGATACATACGTTGTCGATAACTCATTTAAAACATTCACAAAGTCAATAAAAACTCATATTTAAAAAACTCTATGAACTGTATTTATTTAACTGGCTCACAACATAGCCGCTCATGGCTACGTTCTCAAAAAAAAAAAAAAAATTCTATGAACTCATAAAAACAAACGCAGACGATAAAAATCGTTGCCAAAAATACAGAATAAATACGACCGAACATACCGGCCCCCGTTGAATGATTTTCATTCAACCAAAATTATAATACATTATTACACATGAAATTTTTAAATAAATAATACAACACATACTAATAAACAATAAATAGCAAATTAAAATGAATAACAATTACTTTTCCAAGGGTAATAAACATATTTTTGACACTGGTCTCTTAAAAAACCCTCTTTGTGTTTTCACTTTTACTACTCTAATAATTCCATCATTACCTGGAAACAACTCTACAATTCTACCTAGAAGCCAATTGCAAACAGCAACATTGTCCTCTTTTATAATTACTAAATCATTTATTTTAACATTTTGTTTTTCAAACATCTAAAATTCTGCAATCATTTTGTAGAGATATACACTCATGACATTTAACTCAAATTAAATTTACTCTAAATGATGCAAGAATTTTATCTCATTTCTCATATTTTATCTCAAAAAATAACTCAGAAATACTTTATTTTAAAAGTACGCATAATAAATAAGTTTGCATAATCTCTCTTTTATATTCTTGTAGCTTAGAGTTAAATGCGAGCTTCACTCATTTTCATCCTGTTGATTTATGAAAGCTGGGATTTGTTAAGTAAGCAACATGATTAGCAAAAGTATTTTAATACATAACGAACGCTATGTGGAATTTTGAAACACTTCTTTAATAGTAAATTCTTCTAGAAAGATGATAGAAATACACGTAATCCTAAAACGAAAAAAAAATGCTATTGTGTAAAGCCATGACAAAAACTTTTTTGTATTATGTATTAAAATAGTAATTCTCTTTGTTTTTTGTTTTTATTGTACTATTTAATTTGTTTGAAACACAAATGAAAGAAGTACAGCAAATAATTTTCTTTTAAGATGATAATTTTAAGTTTGATCAAATTTTCAAAGGATGCCAATTCTATTTGCTTCCAAGGAGACGTTCATTTATAAGTTTTGAAAAAATATTTATGGTGTTAAATTTCGCATTCTATGAAAATTAGAATATAAATGCAAAGATATTAAACATACAACTTTGTTTCGGTTCTGGAACAGTAATTATTTTAAATGTATTCTTCTTTTAAAGCATTTTCTTTTAATTCATTTAGCATTTATTAAAATAAAATCTTTTTATAACACTTTCCAACGTAATTAAAAAACATTAAAAAATGGTTAAGAATTAGATTACTTATTGGCATGTCTGTCTGGCCGTGAGCTAACGTATGTATATTGTTTCGATTGCCAGAAAATGCAGTTTATTACGGCATGATCGCTATTCAAAATAGAGTAATGCCTGAAGACATATACACTCCTGGACAAAATTATAAACTCAGAAAATTTGTAATTTGTTTCGATCATAATATAAATAAACTTAACTTTAAATTAATAAAATAAAGATGAATATTTCTAATAAGACATCTAAATTTAATATAACTGATAAATAAAATGAAGCGAATAATTTAAATAAGAAAATACATTACTTAAAAAAAATAACATTATTCAAGACCTGGACAAAATTATAAACTCAAAGTTATGAATTTCTCTATTCTGGTATATTTGATATAAATAAATGCACTTTATGATAAGAAACTAATAAATTCAGTCATTATGGATCAATCCATGTCAATACATCAATACATATTTTAATTTTTCTCATAAAATAACATTATATCACACCTGGACAAAATTATAAACTCAAAGCTGTGAATTTCTATTATAAATAAATGCATTTTGCGATAATAAACTTATAAATAGAGTTATTAGGGATGAATATATTTCAATACATGAATGCATTTTTAAGATTTTCTTTAAAAAAGATGAGTAATATAGTACAGCCTGAGTATAGTACATGTGTAAACTGAAAACATAAAATTATAGAGTTTAAGAAGTGAACGTACTTTTGAATCCTGGTGCAAAATACTAGCGCATACATTCAAAAATGTGTTTAATCGCCATTTTTCTGAATGACTTCGAATATGCAATTTTCCAACTACTCCGTAGAGTACTGGTTCCGGGCTGAAAATATAGCCACTTTTAAATCATTTGTGTTTTGATATTGACGTCCATCCCGATAGACTCTTCGATCCATTGCATCCCAATAATTTTCAATGAAGTTTAGATCAGGGTTGCGGGCCGGCCAATTCAAGACATTTACATGCCAGCGCTGCAGCCACTCTTTTGTATTTTTTGCTGTGTGTATTTCTACATTATCTTTCTGAAATACCCAGTTTACTCCAGCGATCAATGGTCCATATGGCAAAAGATTATCTGCCAGCATTAACTCGCAGTCTTCTGCTGTTTGTTTTCCATTAAGAAAAGCCAAAGCAGTTTTACCATTCTGAAAAGAACCAGCTCACACCATTACAGATCTTTAATAAAATCATGGAGAGAATTGAAAATATGAATAAATGTCGTTTGCGTTAATACAAATGTGAAAAATACTTTCACTGAATTAGTTTCTTATCACAGAACACATTTATTATTTAGATATTAAATACCAGAGTATAGAAATTCACGCCTTGAGTTTATAATTTTGTCCAGGTCTCACATAATGTTATTTTGTGGGAAAAATTAAAACGTGTATTGATGTATTGAAATGCATTCATCCATAATGACTCCATTTATTTGTTTTTTATCATAAAATGCAGTTATTTATATGAAATGCGCCAGAATATTGAAATTCGTAACTTTGAGTTTATATTTTTCTCCAGGACTCACATAATGTTATTTTTTTAAAGTTATGTATTTTCTTATTTAATTACTTACTCCATTTTATTTATAAGTTATATTAAATTTAGATGTCTTATTATAAATATTTATCATTATTTTATTAATAAAAAGCTAAGCTTATTTATATTATGATGTAAACAAATTAAAAAATTTCTGAGTTTATAATTTTGACCAGGAGTGTATATATATATATATATACATAGGAAATACATACATACATATATATATATATATATATATATATATATGCATCGCAGTATTGATGTGTTTTAATTACAGGCTAATATTTTTTAATGGAATCTCGCACTACTTTTTAAAAGAAAAATCTTTTAGATATGCTTTGAAAACATTCCAAAAGAAATGTACTACGAGATGTATTTAAAAAAATAATGGCGGGAAAAGAGTATAAAAATATTCGCCAGTGATAAAAAACGTCAAAAATAAATATGTGCGTATGTGTGTAGATTAGAAAATGCCTATTCATCAAAATAATTGATCAACAGATGTGAAGATTACGATACTTTTCACAATACATATAAAATATTCAAAATAACACTGTAAAACTTAGAACATTTTTTTCTTCTTGTTGATATGTTAATGCTACCATATAAATCTTCAAAAAAAAAAAAAAAAACGAAATTAAATACTAACATATTTTTTCAAATCCTAAATCCCTGTATGTAGAATAAACCTCGAGATTAAAGGCGATACTCCAATACACAACAAATGCCATGCTTGATTTACGAACGTCTTTTATTGTGGAAAAAACAGTCAAAGAAAATTGATGATATAACACCTATTTTGAACGAAGCAAAAATGCTCATGCATAATAAATATGTTTGCATAAACTTTCTTTGGTATTCTTGCAATTTAGAGTAAAATGCTAATTTCTTTCCTTTTCATCCTGTTGATTTATTATAGTTGGAATTTGTTTTTAAAAAGAAATATTTAAATTCAAGGCAAATATCGGCATCTTATTTTAAAGGAAGAATACATACTTGTTAAATAAATATCATGATTAGCATAAGTCTTTTAATGCTTAACGAAAGCTAAGTGTGGTTTTGAAATTCAATTTTTATAGAAAATTCTTATCTATAAAGATGACGAAAAATGCACGTAATCATAATATTAGAAAAATACTATTGTTTAACGCGCTGTCAAAGACTTCTTTTTATTATGCTTAAAAGTAGTAATTTTCTTTGTTTTTGCTTTTTTATTGTATCAGTTATTTTGTTTAAATCACACCCCAAAGCAAATATTTTTCTTTTCAGATGATAATTTTAAACTTGATCAAATTTTAAATGTATGCCAAATTTATTCGCATCTGAAAATACGTTAATTTTTAAGATTTTTGTTTTTTAATATTTGTGGTGTATAACTTCGCTTTATGTTAAAATTAGAAATGTATATACAGTGAGTCTTAGGTATTTAATATGCAAACTTGTTTTGGTTCAGGAACAATAAATATCTTGAATGTATCCTTCTTTTAAGGCATTTTCTGTTAATGCGATCAGCATTTATTAAAATAAAATCTTTTTTAACACTTTTAAACATAATTGGAAAATAGTTAAGAATTTGGTATGTTTCTTGTCATGCCATTCTGAACGAGCGCTAACTTACCTAAATATTGAGCAATTGCTAGGAAATGAAATTTATTACGGCATGATCGCTATTCAAAATAAAGTATTTCCCATTCTCGGTTCATTTAAACCGCAGCGCAAAATAATTCCTTTCTTTTATAGACTACGGGATAAATTTATTTGCAATACATTTTAATAATAATATATGTTAAAAAACTAGTTGGATGTGCCAATCCCAAAACTTTTTTCTATCTCATAGGTACATTTTAGTATTAAAAAAAATAGTTACTCATTTTAAGGCTTTAATAATTTTAATTCAATATCATGCCAACTTTCATTTTCATCTTAAATTTCTGCTTCAATCAACTAACCGGAATAAAAACGAATTTCCGTCTTTGCACGAGCCGATGGACAATAGAATGATAGGCAGATTCTTTTTTTTTTCAAATTCAGGGAGAACCTACTTGCCTTACCAAAAAAAAATCATATACAAAAAATTTATTTCAGTTCTAGAAATAACTTCATGCACTTTTATGTGGTGCTTTTGGTCGGTACAATATTGAAAATGGCATAAAAATCGCGATTGCAGCGCCCCCTTCCGACGGATTTTTTTCAAATTCGGGGAGGACCAACTAGTCATAGTCACACACATACAAAAAAAATTTGGTTCAGTTCGATGCATAACTTCATATACTTTTGTTCGGTACAATAATGAAAATGGCACAAAAACTGCGATTGCAGCGCCCCCTTACGGCGGATTTTTTTCAAATTTGGGGAGGACCAACTAGCCATAGTCACACACATACACAAAAAATTTGGTTCAATTCGATGTCTAACTTCATATACTTTTGGTCGGTACAATAATGAAAATTTCACAAAAATTGCGATTGCAGCGCCTCCTTCCGGCGGAATATTTCAAACCTGAAGGAGGACCTGCTTGCTACAGCCAAAAACATTCACAAAAAATTTGGTTCAATTCTATGCATAGCTTCATACACTTTTTGATGGTAGAATGGCGACATACACACAGACACACACACAGACACACAGACACACGGACAGACAGACATTTTCTAAAAACATGTTTTTTGGAATCTCTGACCCCTAAAACGTGTAAATCCGTCGAAAACCGGAAGTCGAAAAATTTTTCGATTACAATACTTTCTTCTATTGAAGATAGAAGAAAGTAATAATATATGTTATACGATAATGCCTGAAGTATCATGGTAATGCATGATAATAATATATGATACATACGTTGTCGATAACTCATTTAAAACATTCACAAAGTCAATAAAAACTCATATTTAAAAAACTCTATGAACTGTATTTATTTAACTGGCTCACAACATAGCCGCTCATGGCTACGTTCTCAAAAAAAAAAAAAAAAAAAAAAAAAAAATCTATGAACTCATAAAAACAAACGCAGACGATAAAAATCGTTGCCAAAAATACAGAATAAATACGACCGAACATACCGGCTCCCGTTGAATGATTTTCATTCAACCACAATTATAATACATTATTACACATGAAATTTTGAAATAAATAATACAACTCATACTAATAAACAATAAATAGCAAATTAAAATGAATAACAATTACTTTTCCAAGGGTAATAAACATATTTTTGACACTGGTCTCTTAAAAAACCGTCTTTGTGTTTTCACTTTTACTACTCTAATAATTCCATCATTACCTGGAAACAACTCTACAATTCTACCTAGAAGCCAATTGCAAACAGCAACATTGTCCTCTTTTATAATTACTAAATCATTTATTTTAACATTTTGTTTTTCAAACATCTAAAATTCTGCAATCATTTTGTAGAGATATACACTCATGACATTTAACTCAAATTAAATTTACTCTAAATGATGCAAGAATTTTATCTCATTTCTCATATTTTATCTCAAAAAATAACTCAGAAATACTTTATTTTAAAAGTACGCATAATAAATAAGTTTGCATAATCTCTCTTTTATATTCTTGTAGCTTAGAGTTAAATGCGAGCTTCACTCATTTTCATCCTGTTGATTTATGAAAGCTGGGATTTGTTAAGTAAGCAACATGATTAGCAAAAGTATTTTAATACATAACGAACGCTATGTGGAATTTTGAAACACTTCTTTAATAGTAAATTCTTCTAGAAAGATGATAGAAATACACGTAATCCTAAAACGAAAAAAAATGCTATTGTGTAAAGCCATGACAAAAACTTTTTTGTATTATGTTTTAAAATAGTAATTCTCTTTGTTTTTTGTTTTTATTGTACTATTTAATTTGTTTGAAACACAAATGAAAGAAGTACAGCAAATAATTTTCTTTTAAGATGATAATTTTAAGTTTGATCAAATTTTCAAAGGATGCCAATTCTATTTGCTTCCAAGGAGACGTTCATTTATAAGTTTTGAAAAAATATTTATGGTGTTAAATTTCGCATTCTAACAGCAACATTGTCCTCTTTTATAATTACTAAATCATTTATTTTAACATTTTGTTTTTCAAACATCTAAAATTCTGCAATCATTCTGTAGAGATATACACTCATGACATTTAACTCAAATTAAATTTACTCTAAATGATGCAAGAATTTTATCTCATTTCTCATATTTTATCTCAAAAAATAACTCAGAAATACTTTATTTTAAAAGTATTTTAAAATTAAGAAACTCGATTTTATCAAATCAAAACTCTAAATTTCTGAACAAAATGGATGTCATTTAAATAACTCAAATTATACATATGCACTCTCAATACACATTTTGTATTAATACTTTCCCTCATAACACGTAATATATTCAATAAAATAGAAATTATCTCAATTTTACATATGTACACTCAAAATAATTATATACCAACTATATATAACTTAAAATATCTTATAAAACACATTGCATTAAAAAAAAAAAAAAAAAAAAAAAAAAAAAAAAAACCTTTTACAAAAATTATAACATAAAGTAAGCAACAATTATAAATTGATTCTCTAATATTCCTCGACCATTTAAAGGTTAAAACTGCTGCCTAAACTCAAAAAGTAAAACTTGTATACTTAAAAATAAATATCGTTTATGAAAATATTCTACTATCATCTGAGTAAATTTACTTTTATTATGTAGTAAAATTGGAAATTTTTGGATATCATTTAAGTTACTGTTTGCTATCTTACCTCCTACTCTAAGAAGACCTGCTTTATCAAGAAATGGGTGAAGATTTCTTATCTGACTATTATTATTTACCTCACCTGAGTTTTGCAAGGATTTTATTTCCTTGTCAAAAAATTCTCGTTGAACACTTTTTAACAAAAAAGTTTCTCCCTTGTTCAGCTCCTCGAGGTCTAAAGGACCCTCTTTTCTTTCTTTTTTACAAATGCTAAGAAACCTGAAAATAAATCCTAAAATACGAATTATCTTACAATAATTATTTCTTAAATCAATTATATCATGCACAAAGGTATTATTAGAAACTGTAAAAAAAGACATGTTTTTAAAGTCATTAGTTTTAAAGTTTTTCAGTTCTTTTGAAAAGTCATTGGAATCAACTGCTTCAGGTATGGTTGTATTTGGATAGTCTTTTTCTTTTAGGAACATTGGGCCACTCCACCACAACTCATTTGAGATTAGCTTATCAGGATTAATTCCTCTTGTTAGAAGATCTGCTGGGTTATGTTGAGAAGGAACATGTCGCCACTGCATCCCTTCAGTTAGCTCTTGTATCGTTGAAATTCTGTTCGCAACAAATGTTTTTAGTATGTACGGTTCTTTTTTAATCCATGACAATACTATCATAGAATCTGAACATAAGAAGATTTTGTTTATATTGATCTTGAGAGCAGAAATCACACGTTTAATTAGTTTTGATATTAAAACAGCTGCACACAGCTCAAGTTTGGGAACAGTTAATTGCTTTAAGGGGGAAACTCTTGATTTACTTGTCACTAATTTCACTGACATTTCTCCAGATTATGATACTGATTTGCAGTAAATTACTGCACCATAGGCTGCTTCGGAAGCGTCGCTGAAACCATGTAACTCGATTATAATAGCATTTTTCAATAAAATACACCTACTAATTTCAATTTTGTTAATTAACTGTAGATTATCTGAAAACTCTCCCCATTCCTTAGCTTCTTTTTCCGGTAACAAGTCATCCCAATTTAATTGCAATAACCACAATTTCTGCATAAATATTTTCGCTTTAATTATAATAGGAGATACTAATCCAAGAGGATCAAACAAACTTGATATAATTGATAACACTTGTCTTTTAGTGACATTTACCTCATTATGAATTTTTACACCGAAACTTAAACAATCTTTTCTCGATTTCCACAAGACACCTAATGTTTTGGATTCTTCTGAATCACCAAAGGGGTATATCCTGTCATTTGTTTGGTAAAGTTGTGGAGCATTACTGCACCATTTATGTAATAACATTCCTCCGCTGTTTAAAATTTCTATTAATTGATTTTGGAGCTCTAATGCAGAACTTAAAGAATCAGATCCAGATAAGATGTCATCCATATACATGTCTTCTCTCAGCACGGGTGCTGCTAAAGGAAACTTGCTTTCTTCATCCCTAGACACTTGAAGTAGTGTTCTCATGGCCAAAAAGGGTGCACTAACAGTACCATAAGTAACAGTAGTTAGTTCAAAATTCCTTATTGGTTCGTTTACACCTTCTTTCCATAAAATTTTTAGTAGTTTCCTTTGATCTGGATGAATAGAAATTGCTCTATACATTTTTTGAATATCTGCAGTGAAAGCGATAATATATTTTCTAAATCTCAGCATAATTCAGAATAAATCATCTCGTATTACACCCCCATAATACTGAATAGAATTAAGTGAGTTTCCTTTTGTCGTTAAAGAAGAGGCGTTAAAAACTACTCTCAAAGGTGTTGACATACTTTTTTCTATTCCTCTATACACTCCAAGGTGGGGAATGTAATAGGATCCATTTTCTTCCTCGCTTTCGTTAACTTCGACCATGTGGCCTAACTGTTGGTATTCTTTTAAAAAATCGGAATATAATCTTAAATACTCGGGGTCCCTTGCTAGGCGATTCCATAAAGAATTCAATTTTTTAATTGCTATCTGTTTAGAACTTCCTAATGTAGTTGGATCTTGTTTTAGGGGCATTTTAACAACGTATCTACCTCTTTTTTCTCGGGTATAATTTTCTACGAAATGTTTTTCACAAATTAAAGTCTCTTTACTTTTTGGTTTTTCTATCTCGATATTTTCTATTTCCCAGAATTTTCGAAGTGTTTTATCTAAGTTAATTACCTTCTTTATTAAACCACAATGAACTTTATTTTTATTTTCTATTGGAAAACTTCCAGATACTACAAAACCGAAAACTGTGTCTTGCAGAATAAGATCAGAATTATTAATACGAATCTGTCCCGGTTTTAAAAGTTCATAGAAAATTCCTGCTCCGAGAAGCATATCTACATGTTCTGGGATATTAAATCTCTCATCTGCTAATATTACGTTAGGGAAATCCTGTGCTGAAATTTCAATTGGACGCGAAGGGGTTAAATCTGCAGTTATTTTTGGAACTATCAAGAAATCTAAATTTTTTACAAAACTTCCATCTCTATTGCTTATTGATGCATTAACTTTATGATTTATTACTAAGGTGGCATCATTTAGACCTGACACCAAAATGTTTGTTTTCTCTTTTTTCAAATTCATCATGTCTATTAAATGGCGGGATAGAAAATTAGACTCGCTGCCTACATCTAACAAACACTTTACTCTATATTTAGATCCCGATTCATCAATTAGATAACATATAACAGTTGAAAGTAAAACTTTATTCTTTTTATTCGAATAGTTACTAATAAAAGTTTTCTGAACGAACTCTTCCGCATTAGCGTTTAACATTGATGTGCCATAATTTGCTAGTCTTGAATCTGAACATTCTCCTACATTTATTTTACCTTGTGTATTATGTTCTGAAGAAACAAATCCTTTCACATATGTATTATTATTTGTTTTGGGAAAATGAATAGTTTTATGATGTCGTTTCTTGCAGAAACAAATGTTCTTTGATGCACAATTGGCTACTGGGTGTAAATTTAAACAATTGAAACATAACTTGTTACATTTTATTACATTTACTCTCTCATTAACAGATAACTTTAAACAATCTGGACACTTTGAAAGATGGTGCTGTTTGTGGCACAAAATACAGTTTAATGTTTTAACATCAGTTAAAAATACTTTATTTACACTTTTCGGATTATGCTTTCGATTAACACTAAAATTTTCAGTAAGAGATTTTCCGCGTGATGTAAAATATAAATAAATCTCACGGCCTAATTCTTCTGGTAAAAACCATTTATCTCCTTGTCTCACACTAATGTGAGAAGCAGTCTCCTTATCTAATGTTTCATATAATTTATCTGACACAAACAACTGTTTTAGACTCTCGAAATCGGACACATTTTTCAAATTTAGATAATAATTCCAATTGGTCATCAGTCGTGAGGCGAATTTTACATTAGTCTCATTTGGTAGTTTAAAAGCTTTTCTAAATTGTTCTAGGCAAAAGTAAGGTGTTGGTTGAAATTCTTTTAAGACTATTTCTTTTAATTTTTCATAATTCTCGATATCTGTATCGTGTAAATAAGTTATAATGTTAGACGCTTTGTCACCTAATAAATTCAGCAAAATTTCTGCTTTATTTTGTTCCGAAACATTTTTAGTTTTGAAAGCTCGTTCTAAAGAAGAAAAGAAAAAACCCCATCCTTCAGGCTTATTTGGAATTTTTACAGTCAAAGTTTTAATACTTTTTATTATTTGATCTAACGATTCCATTTTTACTTCACTTTCAGTAATAACAGATTTAGTTTCAGATTTAATTTTAGCTAATTCCAATTCATTTTTTGATCGTTCAAGTTTAATCTTTTCAAGATCAAATTGCCTTTGCTCTTCATTTTTGCGATTCTCAATTATGGTGTTAGCTATTTCTGTTACAAAAGCCGGTTTATTTTTATATATTTCGCTATTTTCAATGATATCGTTTAAATCAGCTATAGTCATTTTATCATCAATATTTAGATTTATTTCAGTGGCTATTTGCCTTAAATCCTCCTTTTTTGCTCCTTTAAACATTGTTTTAAATTTATATATAACAGTACAGATAAGAAAAATCACATTCACTTACTTTAAAAATTCCACTGCACGAAACTATATCGTTTCTTCTTGAACTCGAATAATTCAGAAATTTACGCGTTGCACTTTATTATCGCTGATCCTTCGTGGTCGGCGGACCACATTTTATGTCGATAACTCATTTAAAACATTCACAAAGTCAATAAAAACTCATATTTAAAAACTTTATGAACTGTATTTATTTAACTGGCTCACAACATAGCCGCTCATGGCTACGTTCTCAAAAAAAAAATTCTATGAACTCATAAAAACAATCGCAGACGATAAAAATCGTTGCCAAAAATACAGAATAAATACGACCGAACATACGTAATTATACATATACTTACATACACACACACACACATACATATATATATATATATATATATATATATATATATATATATATCGGCGTATTGAAAACTTTCAATCACAGGCTAATATAATTTAATGCAATCTCGCACTATTTTTTAAAAGAAAAATCTTTTAGATACGCTTAGAGAACATTAGAAAAATACGTATTACGAGATGTATTCTTTAAAATTAATGCTGCGAAAACAGTATAAAAATAGTCGCCTGAAATAGGATTTTCACTATGTCTATCTAACTAATTATTTTTCTCCCTCTTTCACTTTATATATATATATATACATGTACAAATATAAATATGTGTGTATGTGTGTATATTAGAAGAATCATATCCATTAAAATAATTAATCAAGAGGTGTGAAGATTACTATACTTTTAACAATAAATATAAAATATTCAAAATAGCACAGTAAAATTTAAAACACCCTTTTTTTCTTCCTGTTGATATATTAATGCTGCCATGCAAATCTTTAAAAAAATTTGAACGAAAATAAACACCGACATATCTTTTCAAATCCTAAATGCATATTTGTAGAATAAACATCATGATTAAAGGAGATACTCCAATACACAACAAAAGCCATGTTTGATTTACTAACGCCTTTTACTGTGGAAAACACAGTCAAAGAATATTGATGGTATAACACGTATTTTGTACGTAGCAAAAAGGCTCACGCATAATTAATGTGTTTGCATAAGTTTCCGTTTTGCATTCTTGTTGCTTAGAGAAAACGCGCGCTTCATTCTTTTTCATACTGTTAATTTATGATAGTTGGGATTTGTTTTGAAAAAGAAATATTTAAACTCAAGCCATCTTATTTTAGAGGGAGAATAGACACTTGTTAATATGCATTATGATTAACAAAATTCTTTTAATATGCAACGAGAAAGCTGTGTTGAATTTAGAATTCTCATTGTTTTAACAAAAATTTGATGTCTAGAAAGATGAGGACAATCACACGTAATCTTAATATGGGAAAAATTCTATTGTGTAAAGCATTGTCAAAGATTTCTTTGTATAATGTTTAAAAGTAGAAATTTGTTTTGATTTTTGTTTTTTATCATATAGCTAAATTTGTTTAAAACACCAAAGAAAGACATTTAAAAAAGATTTTTCTTTTTTATCATTTTAAATTATAGCAACATTCCGGTACATGTCGAATCTATTTGGTTCAAAAAATACTTTTTATTCTTAATTTTTTTTTAAATATATGTGGTGTTAAATTTTGTATTATGTGAAAATTAGAAAAGATATATAGATATATATATATACATGTATGTATATATTATTCAAAGAATTATTTGATTAGAAAATGTGAGGAATACCGGATTTTGCGGAAAAAATATACATTAAACAAAATACCACTATTAAACTTAATGCACATTTTATTTCTTCCTACTTATATATTGATTTTGTCATGCAAATTTTTAAAAGAACAATTTTAAACGAAAATAAACACAGACATCTCATTTCAAATCATAGATGCATATTTCTAGAAGAAATATGATTAAAGGAAATACCCCAATGCACAACAAAAGCCATGCTTGGTTTGCGAATGTCTTTTATTTTAGAAAACACAAAGAAAATTGATGGCATAACGCATATTTTGAACATGGCATAAATATGTATGCATAAACTTACGTTTAAGTTCTTGTAGATTTGACTAATATGCAAGCTTCACTCATTTCTATTCTGTTGATTTATTTTAGTTGCATGGGATTTGTTTTAAAAAGAAAAATATTTAAATTTAAAGCAAACATCGGCATCATATTTGGGAGCACACAGATATATTTGTTAATTAAACAACATGAATTACAAAAGTATTTTAATACATAATTTAATCTATGTTTGATTTGAAAACTCATTATTTTATATAAAATTCGTGTTTATAAAGATGATGACTGAAGCACATATGGAAATGTAAAGGAAATATTCTATTGTGTGACACAATAGCAACGTAAGTTTATTATTTTTATTTGTTTGTTTAACTATTTTTTCTTGTAATGTGTTTAAAAGTGAAAAAAAAAGTACATTTATTTTCTTTATATTTTTAGTTATTTTGTCATTTAATTCGTGTAAAGTACAAAACAATGGAGGACAAGAAAAATATTTTCAGATAGTAAATTTAAATTTCATGTATTATGTTGTTAATTTATTGAATCAATTAATTTTAAATTGGTATTCATTTATTTTATAAACTGTTTCATTAATTTGTACTTATAATGTATATTTCTCAGCTTTAGCCTGCGCCATTCTCTTAATGTTATTCGGAACTAAAATTTAATGTTTACCAGAAGAAGAAAATTAAACATCCTCTTCTTTCTGAAACTTCTAAAGTGACACTTTCATAAATCTGTACACAGTCTTTTAAAGAAATCAGTGAATCATCTTAACAGAAACAGTAGTGTAATTCTCATTTCATGATTGTTTACCGGAAAGGGCATTGTCCGCAAAGTTTAATAATGCATTAACAGTTATTATTTGATATAAGTAATGGTTCTAAGTTTTTTGTTTGTAGTTACATTGTATTTTGCTTGATTAAAGTATCTGTTTGAACACTTTCTAACAAAAGTTGAAAATTCTTTATGCTTTTTGGTTTGTCTGTCCGTCTGACCGCACTCTAACTATCGAAAATATGGGAAGTTTCTAGCATTATTTTATTTGCAAGGACATTAAAAAAATTTCCGTTAGATTACGGCTTATGCGGGAAAATCGCTTCAAAAAGTTTTTGAAGATGTTACACCCTGTCAAACATATTAATATGTATATGAATGTAAAAAGTGCATTAATATATGGATTCTGTAAAATATACTGCGACAAAAAAACATATTATTCTTTTTCAGAGCCCTACAAAACAATTTCATTACATAATGGTAGAGGAGAATTTTTTGCGGCATATTTTTATTATATTAGCTGATTTGTGTATATTAGGGTGGTGCGAAAAAACAAAAGTTTTTATTTCCGAATCGCTATAGTGCGGAAATGTTGAGACTAGTATATACAACAAAAACTTAAAAAAAAAATCAAATCGGATTTTATCTGCCGATCACGCACACCCCCTAAAAATTAAAAAAAAAAATCAAAAGCTCTGATATTTTCAGATTTTTTAAAATATTACATATACATGTATTTTATCACTATAGTTAAAAATATTTGCATATTGTATTGTTTAAAAATAATTACAAAATAAATTGTGTTTAGAGAATATTTTCTGATCGCGCAAATTCATTAAAAGTTCATTAAAAATCGGGAAAAATTCAATTTTCAGTCATTTGATGCATTAATAAAATAATTAAATGAGTTTAGTTTGCGGTCTCCTGTTAAAATTTAAATGCTAATTACTACATTGATCATATTATGCTATTTTTGAACAATCTAGATCTTACCATGACGGGATCGCTGCAGGGCGAGAAGGTTTAGTAGTTCATGGAACTCCTTTTAGCCAGTTTGCGAAACAGCGCTGAAGTCGCCCTACGTAAGCACAGCCATCTCTCACCACCTCCATCCATTTGCACAGTGGGCCATTTCGAATCAGTGAACCCGTGAACGAATATAGTTTGTTTATTGGGTGTATTGTGTTACTTTAAATACTTTAACAAGTGACATGGATACGAATATACACGCATTGTTGACAGAGTACATTACTAGAAGATCTTTTCATTATCCTGTATTTGGTCATCCAACAGATATTTTGCTAAATATTCTTCCAACATACTAATATAGCGCCTGTAAGAGATATTGAAGAACACTCTTTAAATGAATTTAAATGCTTCTAGAATTATTAAAAATACTTCTAGACTTTTTCAATAAATGCGTCCTTATAATACGCTTGATATGTAGAATGATACATATTTGAAGATGTTTTATAGTAATTTTAAACAAGTATATGTTGCCCCTCGTGATATTTGTCTCAGGACTGAGGAGGATAACAGTATCGCTCATATCAAAATATGTCATGTGGTTCTTCTGAATCCATTTGACTTTGCCGCAATTTTTTTCTAGAGCGGCTGTTTTCCCTTCTAATTTTTTATCGGTCTATAACTTGAGAAGCATCTGTTTTAGTTATTAAAGCAATATCTTCTAGCACAGTCAACGCTATAGCAGCACTGCACGGTCAAGATACAAAATTGAGATCGCAATGTAAAGATGTAGTTTGTAACTCTACTTTCATTTGCCATGGTAATTTCTTCTTAAATCTGATAGACTGTATTGGTCGTGGTAATGCAATTTTACTTATACCTACATAAGTATTAAAATTCTCATGTATTTCATCTAAATGCTGAAGATCTTTCATTTCTGCTTCAACAGATTTGGAAGGTTGCTTTTTTTAATACATAGTTTCGTCCATCAAGTCTTGCACTCAGTTTTTTTTTTTTTTTTGGCTTTCTTTTGATCTATAGTACCAATTTTTCTCTGTTCCGTATTTTTTCTGGAGGTAGATAAATCTATGCTTAATAACTAAAATTTAGTTGTGTTTTTCAGACTGATCTCAATCGGAAACTCCCTCAGACCTGGAGACTTTTTACAATAGCTATATAAATTCATTACGCATTTGCAGGCTGAAATATCTCACAGTTGAGTTCCTTATTTTTTAAATTCATCAACCTTTTTTATAAGGTTTGACTTTTCCTAGTCTCGAATATAAGATTTCGTTAGTTTATAATACTTCTCGTACTAGGCATTAATTATCGAAATGATTATATAATATAATCAAAAACTTTTGGGATTTACGCCTTCTGATAAATATATTTTTTATGCCACTGTAATGCTGACAGATGGGAAACTCACTTTATTGTTGTTGAATTTACTTGCTAATAAAAATCTATCCTTAAAGCAGTATCGTAGGTCATCATCGTGTGTTTGTGAAATATTCGGCAGAAAATCTCTTTGATGATCAAATATAAGACAATGAAAAGATTGTCTAGTAAGTTTTTTGGTCAACGACGTATGCATATCCGTATCCATGTCATTTGTTAATGTATTTAAAATAACACAATACACCCAATACACTCAATTTAACCGGCACAACCAATTTCACGGGCTCACTAATACGAAATGCCGCACTGTGCAAGTGGACAGGGGTGGGGACAGATGGTTGTGCACACGTAGGGCCAGTGGCGCAGCCAAGGGAGTGGTTTTGGGTCTAAAACCCATCCCAGGGCTAACAAAGATCGCTATAATTGCCGCTTATATGAATTAAAACCAAATTTAATACTTAAATATTTCGGCGCATTTCGGAATCACTTGCTTTTTTGAATATTTCATTTAATAATGTAATTCAACTAAATGGTGAAAATTCTACTTAAAGTTATGAAAGTGCATGTTACATGGATTAATTAAGTAAAAATTGATTATTTGAACTAAATCACTATTCTGAGATGCATTATGCTAAAAAAATTATGATTTCCTGCCACGCAGACTCTCTGTGAGTTTAAGTATTATACAATGAATATTCTAATTAGCATAGATTCTACTAACCGGTAATCACCTCTATCAGAAACTCACCCCCCCTCCCCTAGAACCGAATTCTGGCTGCGCCACTGCCTAGGACGACTTCAGCACTGTTTCTCAACATGACTAACACGAGTTCCGCGAACTAATAAACCTTTTCGCCCTGCAGCGATCTCGTCGTGGTAAGACCTCGGTTGTTAAAAATATGGCATAATATCCTCAATATTATTAATTTACTTTAAAATTTTAATATGCAACCGCAAACTGGACCCATTTAATTATTTTCTTGTGCATCAAAATCACTGAAAATTGAATTTTTTCCCGATTTAATGAGCTTTCGCGATTGAAAGATATTCTCTAAACGCAATTTACTTTTATTGTTATTATTAAACAGTAAAATATGCAAATATTTTTCGCTATAGTGATAAAATATATATATATATGTAAAATTTTTTAAAAAATTCTGAGAAAATCGGAATTTTCCAATTTCTTTGAATTTTTAGGTGTTTTGCGCGATCGGAAAATAAAGTCCGATTTGAATTTTTTATTTTTTTTTTTATTTTTTCTTGTAATTACCAATCTCAACTTTTCCGCACTACAGCGATTCGAAAATAAAAACTTTTGTTTTTTCGTACCACCCTAGTGATAAACGTCGTTGAGCCTTAATATGAGATTTTTACGCATTATACGAAATACATAACATTTACAGACGCATACAAAAGATTTTAAGTACTATGTATTATCGATTATTTTGATCGATGGATGGAGAGCATTTCCAAACATGATAAGTGCTTTTAAGTTTCACTAAGTTTATGCATATTAGGTATCGTGTATAAATGCTATAGTAGATATACAGGGCTGCAAAAAAGATCTTGTAAAGTTTACTGAATATGAATGTAAATTTCAAAAATTGCTTTTTAAATAAATTATCCATTTTTTCGTTAAACTGTATAAATATATGTTTGTGAAATACATATAAAATAATGTACAGGGTCTCGCAAAAATTTGATATATGGTAGCCTATTGATAATTTCTTGAAATGTGGTTTTAGTGCTTTTAAGTGTATTTTAGTTTCATTTAAATTCTCGCTCAATATTGGTCCATAATAAGGCTACTAGGTAAATTATAGGGCTGAACAAAAGTATTGAAGTATGTTTCAATCTATTAGTATAAATTGCTGAAAGAGAAATCTCAAATTTTTAGCCAATTTCTTCCTACACTAAATTCCCACGTTGTATAGTATATATGTATCAACCGACAAATCAAATAGAGGGCAGTTCAAAATAATACTTATTTGTCTAGAGACAGTAACACATTATTTACCGTAAAAACGAAGTGTTGTTAAAATTTTTATGAAGTGTTGGAAGTGTTCCATAATATATGATTAACATATGATTTTTCTCATTTGTTTATAGAGCATTCGGAATGTTTCCTCTAAAATTGATATCATTTGATGCATTAATTTATGGTTATGAAGTATGTTTCTCAGATTTATCCTTCACGATTCTGCAAGAGAAATAAAATTTAATGTTCTTCTTACGAAAAAAAATCAAATATTTTCTTATGTATGGAAGGGAATCTTTTGTAAAACTGTACACGGTCTTTTAAAAAAATTGGCGAATTGTATCTAAAAAAGAAAAATCCCTGTAATTCTCAGTTTTCAATGTACGTAATGGACCTTGGGTTTGTTTGGAGTGATATTATATTAGAGATATTGAGAACTAAAATTTAATGTTCACCTCACGAAGAAAATGGAAACATCCTCTTATTTCGAAAATGAAATTTTCGTAAAATTGTATGTAGTATTTGAAAGAAATCGGTGAATTGCATCTAAAAAGAGACATTAGTTTAATTTACATTTAAAGATTGTTTGTTGAAACGGGCTGTTAAATAATGTATATCTGGAAAAATTAAAATTACCGCGAATTGTTACGTACGAAGCATTCAGTAAATTTATTTAGAAACACAAAAAAACACATTTTATTTAGACTTCCTATCAGATAGGTATAATGTATTAGATATAATAAAACATGTACACAGTTAAAATGTTTGAGTTGTTTTGACAAGAACTTTTGATGAGAGCTTCTGTAGCTTCACTATAAAAAACACACATTTATCTCCAACTACGAAACTTGAATATAATAAAAAAAGAAAATATACAATGTATTCTTTCAAGTAATCCGATATACCGAAAAACGATCTTTTATTTTTAAAAACCACATTAAACAATTTAATTTACAAATTCAAAGAAGAATTTATAAAAATAGTAATATTTTATTAACTGCCCATCTATTTTGGGAAACGCTTACGATTTCCTATTACAATGGATTATTTATTCTTTTTTTAACGGAAATCCGGTTTTTGAACTCTGTAAGACTTCAACTAAACATTTTTAGCAGCATAATTTAAATTCAGAAAAATTGTTAAATCTAACAATATTGTTAATACGTTTAATGCTACATGTTTTTATTTGTTAAACATTTTTATTTTCGATATAGTAAATAATTATTAAAATATTTTTTGTATATAATAATTAAAATATTTTTAAATAATTATTAAAGTATTTTCCCTTTCAATTTTTGTGGAAAACATGTGACTTTTCTCCCACTTTAATAAAAAACAACGTATTCACTTTTTTTTTTTTTTTTTTTTTTTTTTTTTTTTCTTTACAAGATGAAACCGATGTTACATTTAAATCTAATCATTCTCACAAAGTATGATTTCCAAATAAAAGTAGTTGAATAAACAACACAAACCTCAGATAGACCTCTCTTGTTGCTGAGCTTTTTTGGAGGTTGGTGGAATTATTTTTCAATAAAAATATATTTCAAGTTCCTCGGCTTAATTTACTATTATTGTAATTTGCTGAAAATGGAAACGAAATCGTTAAAATTATAAATTAAAATGTTAATTTTTTTAGTAATAAGAAAAAAAAACGATGTTTCTCTTCGATCTTTTTGTTTATTTATTTATATTTTTCTCTTAGCTTTAAAGTCGATAATTTCGATATCTCGAATAAATTTTATGCCTAAAACAATCTAATTTAAATTTCTCTCTGACTGAAGAAAAAACATTAATAAAAGTAATTATAATTTATTATTTTTACCTAAATATTTTCTATTTAAGTATTTATCTAATATATTTTATCGCAAACCCGTAAATTAATTTAAATAGATATTAATGTTAAGATTTATTGTTGAGGAAATCTTCTGAAAAATTCCGTTCATAAACCTTTTTTACGCTTTTTCTAATATTTCATGTATCAAATTGTGGTTATTTCGGAATTTATTGGTAAGGAGTTAAATTATATTTTGACACCATTAGGACATCTTTTTAAACATTTTGTCGAGTTTTCGTTAGTTTCTTTTCACTGTTTTAACATTCTTCTATTTTTCAAAAATAACTTCAGTACTTTAAGTTATTCAGGGCTTCATAGGCTTCAGGGCTTCATATAAAAAACAGAAGCTGTCAATGTAACTACATTATATATGCTGAAATTTTTGAGGTATTTTTGTAGTCTTATAAAATTATAAAATTAACTACTTCAATGTAATGAAATACAAAATGAAGCAAAATTTATGTAAAACAATTTAGGCATCATGTCATCATACTAAGATATCTTAACGTAGAATTAACATAAGAACCGTTTTATTGCTTTAAAATAAACAATAAACTTAAAAGAATTAAAGATAAAACTATCATTCATAGGAAACCTTATTAGAACAAACTCTCACTTTAAAAATTTAATAAAACTTAAAAAAAATTGGCTCAAAATATTAAGATATCAAAAATATATTAATTCATTCTATAGATAATGATTTTACATGCATAGAAAGGAAAATTTAAGCCATTCAATAACTTTTTTTCTTCTTTATTTTACCGACCGTAGCGACAAATCAAGCTAGAAGATAACGCAAATTAAAGTTGAAATTATACGGCTGCAGCTTTGAAATGGTTGTTACATAATTTTAAACAATTCCGACAAAAATGCAATTATTTTATGAGGTTTTATGAAATGTGTTCTTAATTAATTGAATATTTAAAACTGATAATAAAAAAATCGATTTTTTTTGTAAAGTTTTCAAGCTCTGATCCTCCTAAAATTGTTATAAAACATTATATTTTCTTATGTTTTCGACACATCAGAGGAATTCCTGGAGTATTGCAGAAGTTTCATTCTTTTCCTTTTCGTAATTGTAATAATTTTTCACTTAAGGAACCAGTGATGGCTTTATTTATTGATATGCTTTTAGACTGAAACAATCTTGAGAGAATAAATTATCTTTATCATGATGCAGTCAATTATTCTCATTGTATAAATTGCATGTTTCCATTTTTATTTAATTTGTGACTATGTCTTTAAAAATTAGTTTTTAAGATACGGTGTATATAAATCCGCATTTTGAAGAATTTTTTGTTAAATGTAATCAACTTAGGTTAATGTTATATGTATTTATGTGAAGGAAGATTTATCAAGAATAATACCATTTTTTAGATTGCAATATTTGCCTCATTTGTGGCATGCCACATAATGGTATTCAACCTATTGACATAATGCTATTCAACATAATGGCATTTAAATGGTATTCAACCTCTTCCCATGTCGTGGCCAATAGGTCTGGCGTAATGAATGTACCCAGTTATTTATCTCCCAGAAATCGTTTAAATCTTGGATTTTCTCAGCGTAAGCAAGGTTCTTGACTTTGTCGAAAAATAAATAAATAAACAAATAAAATAAAATAAAATAAAATAAAAATCTAATGGAGTTAAAGACACTTCCGGTTAATTTAAACGCCACTGATGAGTAGTTTTGTCCAGAGATTGATTATTTCCATACTCGAGCCGAACATTTATCTGTACAATGATGACAGGTCTTGTTTCTATAAACCATGTAACACACTAAATGTTTTGTTGTAAATTCGCAATCGCACTACCATACACGAATGGAATTAGTGTCTGATATGTAGATTAAAACTCTATGACGCACAGCGCTACTTAGCGTTAAAAAATAAAATTGGTACGAGAGAAAATTGATGTGCTTCTGATTTTTTCAAAATTAAATTACAAAATTCAATCATTAAGCTCGTGGTCCATGAATATTGCTAGTGTTAAAACCACAGATAATAACAAATACAGGATAATTATAAAAATTGATCGCATATGTCATAAAAAGTAAATGATAATTAATACCTAATATCAAATTCTACACACACACACACACATATATATATATATATATATATATATTTCTTTACATATATATATGTATATGTTTATATGTATATGTATGTGACGATTTAAGGAGAACTCGAATTATTTCCACTGGTTAAAAAGAAACACACAGTCATGGCAAGCGAGGGAAAAAACAAAATAAATAAATAAATGTAGAAGATCCAATAATTAGTCATGGGCTGCTGTAAATTCATTTATTAAATTCGTAATAATGAGGAAGGAAAAGCTCCTTTTGCAAAAATTCCATCATTATTTCAGCGAGCTGTCCTCATCGAAGAAGCAACCCAAGAAATCTTCTTTTTCATCTCGAGACTTCCACCCTTTTAAACTAAAAAGAAAGTTCTGGAACATTCTGTAACCTCAAACCATCATTCTTTTATGTAAACAGAATTCTTGTCCAGCTACGAGATTATTTTCCACAAACGATAAATTTATTTAAAAAAAATATTATTTAACCAATTTATAATTGACTCAGAATTTTAAATATCTTAGGCAGACGATTTTTATAAATGATTAATTTTAAGAGAAAAAGAAAAGAAATGAATTTATTAATATGCACACATCAAAGGTTGACGTAGGAAAAAATAATAAATAGATAAAATAGAATAATGATATTTTTTGAAATGTATGTCTTTGGAATAAATTTAATAAGACTTTCTTAAAAAGGGTTGATAAAAACATAGAAGAAATCAGTTTTATTTGGAATATTAAGAAATAAAGTTTTAATTAAGAATATTTTTAATTTAGAGCCATCTTTTTAAATTTACGCATACTGGAATAATGTTTTTTAAGGCAAATTAAGAATTTATATCGTCTGCATAAGGATTAACAGATTAGATTTAGAAACAAGATTTTAATTTAATAATTTGAAGTAAGTACGGAATATTATTATAAGAAAATTAAGATAGTATAAAGGTTAGTTTTGGCGAAAATTTTTTAAATTTGTAATATGTATATACATACACCGTAATTTCCAGCGTATAATTCGCGGATCAAACAATTATTTTTCGACGCAGAAATTTTATTTAGTAAATGAATCCAAATGTTTACCGCAATCTAAAATGTTGCATTTTATTTGAAAACTTTTCTGGATCAAAACGAATTGTTTAATCCGCGGATTATACGCGGGAAATTACGGTATAAATACCTAATTATATAGTTTCATTAATAAGACATCATAACAAAGAAAAAAATGCAGAAAATAATATTCTTCAAGAAATTACTGACCTAAGATCCGTTAAACCAGCAATACATGAGTAATCTAAAATATAAATTATATACATTAAGCAATAATAATAGAATATAATAACCTATTCATTTAATGATTAATACAAAATCAAGATTTCTAATTACCCTACACTCAGACGCACATATAAATATACGCGGGGATATGTAACACTATTTAACAAATAAAATATGGGTAGCCATTAAACTTTATTTATTGTATATATTTATGTATCTAATCATTTATAGTTTTTTGCAATGAAAGTATTTTTGGGGAAAACATTGAAGTAATGTCAGATAATCTTTTTTTTCCTTTAAAGTTAAAAAAAAATATATTTATCAGCTGAACTAAAATACCTTACTGAATAACATAATATATGCATGATTTACGTTTTTTATTATTCAAAATGGGACTTTGAAAAATGACACAAGAAAAACAAATTCTTGAAATGTGTATATAAAGATCAATGAGCTTAAAAGAGCATGTGAAATAAATATTTGTTTACGTGTAAAATATGCAAATCTCTTTTATATAGAAAAAAAAATATTATATGTAAATCAGAACATGACTTCTTTTTTACATGTCTCCATTTTCTCGTTTTAGTCATTTTATCGGGAAAATAAATATGAATATTTAGATAACAAAGGAATAAACAATGCATTGCAATGCCCAAATAAAATATTAGGTAATGAAATATAAAAAATTGCGTTTAATACGTATATTATTATTGTTATTTTAATTGTAAATTGCTGTTATTTATAATTTTATTTTTGATTAAGATATTTGTCATAAAATACACGACATATTTTTAAAAAAAATCCCTTTTTTTACTTAAATATAATAAAATAGATTTTACAAGCTAAAAATATAAGTTTCAATTAAAATGTATTATTACTTTTGACTGTAAGAATCGTCAAAGAATATTTTTATAATTAATTTTTATGTTTAATTTATTTCATAAAACATTAATGGAACTGCTGATTAATTTTACCTTAGGAAAAAAAATAAGAATATTTTTCCTTTAAAATTTTCATATATATTTTCCCTTTAATGTTAAAAAAATATTTTTTCTGTTAAATGTCTATCTTAGTGAATAACATAATTTGTATTAAGTACGTTCTTGTGTTATTCAAAATGACGACTTTGGAAAATAAATGAAAAATTAAATAATAATATTATTTTTTATCATCATTATTATTACTACTATTATTAATTTATTATTTTTTAATAAGATATTTATCACAAAATACACGATATCAATTTAAAAAGTGATTTTTTTAAACTTAAATATACTAAAATAGATTTTATAATAAAATAGATTTTACAATCTAAAAAAATAAGTTTCTTTTAAAATATATTATTACTTTTAACCTGTAACAGTCGTCAGAGAATATTTTTATAATTAATTATTTATGTCTAATGTCTTTCATACAACATCAATGGAATTGCCGACAAATTTTATCTTAGGAAAAAGTTTTTTAAGTACATTTTTGCTTTAAAATTGTCTTGTATATTTTTCCTTTAATGTTAAAAATATATGTCTCTGTTAAATGTATATATTAGTGGATAACATAATTTGTATTACGTACGTTCTTTTGTTTTTAAAAATGAGGACTTTGAAAAATAACTGAAAAATAAATTATATTGTGATTTTTTATCATTTTTATTATTACTAAACATTATTAATTTATTATTATTATTAATATTTTTTTTATGTATTTCCCTTTAATGTTAAAAAAACTGTTAAATGCATATCTTTGTGAATAATATATTATGTATTATGTGCTCTCTTGTGTTATTAAAAATGAAAATAAATGACATTATTATTATTATTATTATTATTATTATTATTATTATTATTATTATTATTATTATTATTATTATTATTATTATTATTATTATTATTATTATTATTATTATTATTATTATTATTATTATTATTATTATTATTATAAGCAAAACGGTGAGCTTTTCAAAATTCATATTGAGTATTATGTGACAAAACTTGTTATTTAGAATTTTACCCAATACATCTACTTTATTATTTTCGTTCGTCGCTTTTGAAGTAAAAAATGATCGTTTAAAAGTTTATTCTTTGCATTTTGTAACTAAGTATTTCATTTAAAACCTACCCAATATATCTTTTTATGCATATTTTAAAAATGACAAAAAGTCAAATGTTTTTTATTTTATATAAATATCCTAAATATTCTTCCAGCTTAAAATGTTTCATAAAAATAATCATATCTGTTTAAGAAATATAGTGCAAAAGTCTCTATTAAGAACACATTTTAAATGAAAATGTGTTACATAAGCTTTCAAAGTTGCATTATATTCATTTTTTTATTCCACCTTAACGAAGATACATTTTTAGATAATGGAACAAAAACTAATGTATGAAACTTCTAAAAAGCATTTTCCATTTGGGAATAAAAAAGAAAGAATGTCAATCGAAACTACTGTAATTTATCCAATAATATATTATTTAGCACTTAAAAAAATAGGCGGCGAGTCATATTTTGAAATAACTCTTATTTATTTAATTAATACTTAATATTTTTTGCCAATGATTAAACATATGATTTGTAAAAAAAATTACATCATAACATTTTTCATATATATATATATATATATATATATATATATATATATATATATATATATATATATATAAATACTTTTATAAATACATCCAAAGTTATTCAGACAATACCATTAAGTAGAATAATGAAACCAGTCTTTTTACAATCATATTATTAAAAACAGTTGAAGTTTGAAGTGAAATAGAAGGCAGATTACCAAATTACTAAGAAATATATGGGTAAATAGACATTATATAGCCAGAGTAATTCATATATTACCATACAATAACCAATGAAACCATTATTTTCCAATCAACTTATTGAAAACAGTTGAAGTTTGAAGTGAAATAGAAGGCTAATTATCAAAATAATGTAACATAAATGGATAATAATACAGTAGAAGGCTTTTTTATTAAACTACTTCATTAGGGGTGTATAGTTCAACAAAAAAGCAAAAACTTCCAACCAGTTTCTGTTATGAGACGTGCTAAAAGCTAAGAATTCGTCTCAAAATACACCCGACTGGCCGGAAGCTATTCACATGGCAAATTAGTAGAAAGATACTCATTGAAGAAAATAAAATCATTATGACAAAATAACAATAATATAATATTCCTTTAAAAAGTAAAAGGGATGTAAATACTAAAATATTTACCATTAGCCAAATCCTAGCAAGATTGTATTGCAATCATATAAAACTACATGTGACTTACTAATAGTCAAGGTTATGGTCATAGTATAAAATCACACAGATAATAAAATAAAGCAGTAACAATAATTATAAAAATTAGTAGAACATATATTATACTATATAATTCATAATATATTTAGAAAAACAATAAATGCTACTATTAGAAGTATTATGTTTTTATTTTTAATCAATTATTAATATTACTATATTAATTATTTAACTAGAGTATATTACTACAACTTTTAGCAGAAAAATAACTTTAGTGCTGCCATCTATAGGATTAATATATTATTTATATTATATGTTTATGGTGCTGCCATCAATTATAGGAAACAGAAATTAACTAAATTATTTAATAGCTAAGAATTTCCAAATATAATTTCTATTCTAATATTTTACAAATAATTTCTTTAAGACAAATACAATAGACAACCATATCTTATCTCAATAACTTGATCATTTTTAAGTTATGCATATTAGTTTTTAGGTAAACAAATTTTAATACTATGTGTAATTATTTTTTTTATAATCTATAATAATTAACCATTGCGTATTAACCAGACAACACCGCTCTCCTCCGTAATCCAACATCTAACCCACACAACCATCCTATTATTCATATTTTTTATTTTTGTATTTTTTTATTTTTTTGTATTATTTTTATTTTTTATAATTTTTTTATAAATAATTTTTTACGCAATGTGTTAATTATTTTTAAGATCATGTAATAACTTATTATATATTAAAGACCACAGGAGTTCTTATCAATAACATCATAAGGTGCTGCAAAAATTAGCTTGTTAATGTATGCAATATTGGTTGAAGAGAAAATAGACAGTTTATACAGATAATATTTTTTTAACCAAATGTAAAGGATAACCATAACTTATTGCAGTTTCTTGTACAGTTTTTAAATTATGCATTTTAAATTTATGTGAACAAATATTTTTAATTCTATGGGCAAAATTAAGTAATATATTGACATAGACAGATTTATGTAGGCAAGAATTATAATGAGTAAAGAGGTTAACTTTAAAAGGAAAGTCATTAGGTTTATCATAAATATCAAATAGAATTTTATTATCAGAAAGAGTAATATTAAGATCAAGAAAGTTAATTTTATTATTAAGCATATCATTATAACTGTATTTTAAATTTTTGTGGTATGTGATTGGTAGTGAATAGTTAGATGACTTTTTAGAATATAAAATTATTATATCATCAAGATACCTGTATAAAAAACAATTAACAATAGAAGTATTACGTTCATAATAATGTAAGTAGAGATCAGCACAAATGGATGATACAATCCCACCTTGTGGAAGACCGACTATTTGTTTAAATATTGTATTATTAAATAATGTATAATTATGATAAAGAATAAATTTGGTTAAAGATTTGAAGTAAGATAAAGATACTTGTATGTTAAGAGAACTTCTATATTCCTTGAATAATAAATTTATAATCCTGAATATATCTGCAATATCAATTGTATTAAATAAATCATTAAAGTCATATGTTTTGATGTACTTAATGTTTTGTAAATTTTTGATATTATTTACAAGATGTAAACTATTTTTTATACTATAGAATGTATTATTAGTTTTTGCAATATCTAGCATTTTTGTAAGTATTGTTAATAATTCTTTACCTGCATTATTGTTATAAGTATTACACCCAATAGTTATAGTACAAAACTTTATAGGAGTTTTATGGAATTTTGGAATAACCACAATGTAAGGATAGTTATAATTATGATTTTTTAATTGTAGTAATTTATAATATTGAGCTATATGTCTATTTTTAATAATAGTATCAATATCTGTTTTAATGAAATTAGTACTAGAGTTAATTGCTTGATTTAATAATGTAGAGTAATAATGTTTACATATGAAAGCATAGTTGTTAGGAGATTTATCGACATATGTTATAATAAATTTATTTTGTAAGTTTTTTATTTCATCATTTAGTTGTTTAAAATTTAAATTAAAGGTATCGATATTCCTATAAAGTTCAATATTTAATTTATCTAAAACATTAAGTTTCCATTCAGTGAAGTATTCCAGAGGCTTATTGTAGTCTATTGAAATTTTATAAATAAAAAGATCTAAATCTAAATTGAACTGTTTTATTATTGATTTGATATTAGTACATGAAGGAACACGATATTTAGTACCATTAGCCATTAAATTGCGTAAAGAATCATTTTCAACGATATTAATATCCCCAGTAATAATGTGTATATATTAACTTGTTAAAAAAGTTTGATAATTTATAATCGATACGAATCAATATGTTTGTAGAATTTCATTTTTTTTATTTTTCAAATACACAGAAATATATATGTTTTAGTTCTGATTAAGCACTAAGATAATCAAGTTCAAATAAAAGTCAAAAATATTGAAAAGAAAAAGTAGAAAAAAATACACAGCTTATAAAAAATATTTTTTGTAAGTAATATTTTTTTCAAATTTGTTTGATGAAAATTAAAGTAAAACAACGGAAAAATATATGCTCTGAGTTAAAACCAATTATCTTTAACGGTTATTGTCTTTTAACAATTTAAATTGGAGAAATGGTGATAAAACCCATTATGAAAACGCATTTCAGCATGATGTCGTTTCCATAACAACCACTGCTTGAAAGCTAGATTTTGAAGTCCAAACAAAACAAAACAAAATAAATAAAAATAATAAATAAAAATAATAAATAAAATAAATAAATGAAATAAAACAAAATACAGCGGTTCCAGTTAAAATGGAAGCATGATTTAAACGTCATTGTAAGCACAAAAAAAAACGAAGAAAGTTGATGTAATATAATTTTTTAGAAAATGTGAAGATGTGTCTCGGAACCTTTTTTTAAAGAGCAAAGTTTTGGAAGTAAGAAATTATAATCATTTATAATAAATATAATTGTATTTATGGGATTTGACTTATTTAATAATGTATGTTAAATATAAATATAGTATGTGTTCAAAAATTCTACCTACTAATTGAGAGGGATGATGGTGGTGGTCAAGAAGATGAAAGTTACTGTATAACACGGAGTTGTAACAATGTATTTAATCAAACATACGAGTTTATCCGTGAACTCCTATGATGTTTCATCCGAACTCAATTTGGGTGGACACTTACTACTTTCAGGAAACTAAAGAATATTGAGTTGTCAAAGGTTACAATGCCATATAAAAAGTCTAAAAATTTTCAGATTAGTTTCAGATATTTCTTACCAAACAAATTTAGGACTTGATACAGATAATTATTAACTTTGTATGCAGATAATAATATTTTAAAAGACATATATTCCTAAAATCTAATGACATGATTTATTGACCATTGCCATTAAGTGTTATTACCCAATTATATGGGTAAAAATGCCATGCAAATAAAACTATAAATAATATTGCGTGCAAATAATGGCATGCAAATTGTACAATTCCAAAGATACAAACTCTACAGCCATTGAAATTGACAAATTTATTTACTTACAGTTAATTATGGTATCAGGATGCAGTAATAAACGTTAGATATTTTATTCTTGAAAAAATAGCTGCATTTCGGACATAAAAGTTTATCTCTATGATTTTTAGATTTTAACAATGACAATAATGGCCCCTCGTGCATGAAATAAATAACAAAAAATAAAATGATGTAATTCTGCGACTGAAAAGAATTATCCGAGGTAAAAACACTAATTGATGCAGTTATCATCTTAGTATATATTTTGCGCTAAATATTTTAAACTACATGCTAAGGCACAAAAAATCTAAAATCTCCCACAATATTTTGAAAATGCATAAAATAAACTACAAATTTGTTTAATAAACAAAACTATTTCTTTACAAATATATAGTCTTCATATCACAGAACTTACAAAGCAAATTTTAGATCAGCGTTGATTCTTACTTGCTTATTCCAGAGAAAAGTTATAAATATGCAACAAATTTACTTTTAGTGGTTGCTTTTGATTCGATTGTCTTAGAGCCTTTCAACACAGAACCCATAGTGTCATTTTCTTAGATTACTTCATAATTACGCGTAATATTAGCACTTTGTGTTATAACCTCAGGACAACATAGAAATTTTAACAGATATTATCACCTATGTTAAAAAGGCTGTGAAGATCTAATTTTCGAATTTAAGACCTAATTTGCAAAAAATGATCGCATGTTATTCAATTAATTCAATTAATTCAAAGAAATAATCACAAAATTTTCCAAAATTTTGTGATTCGTTATACAATCAGAAACTTTTCTCTACATGTTTGCCAAATTTAAAATCTCTAACATATTTATTTTCTAAGATAGAGCACTGTAAAAAACGCACAGAGATGTTAGATAACAAGAATATATTCAGATGAATAAAATCCCACAAAATTAATTCAATATAAAAATATTACACATAAAAGTGTAATTTATTCCATGTAGTATCTTCTATAAAGAGAGATTATTAGAAAATATAAAGTAAAATGCCTTCTTTCTTTTTTTTTATTTATCAGTTTGTTTTTAAGATATATTAACCAACCGTTAGCTGGAGACTATTCAATATAAAACTCGCATTTCTTTTTTCATAAATGTATGCAAATTATATAAATGATAAATATTTTTTTTTTTAAATATTTTATTACTCAATTCATTTTAAACATACTCTGTTATTCTATACCTGAAAAAATGTGCATAAAAACATACTTCTACGATTATTTTTTGTACTATGCCAGTAATTACTCTCCTTTGTAGACATAATTATTTCAGTATTTAACCTTAGCATTGTACGGGAATATAACCATGACTAATTTGTATAAAATAAATGTATATATTTTGAAACTATAATATGAATTTATCCTTAACAAAATTTTCCTGAAAACAAATATTTCTACAAAAAATTCTCAGATTAATTGCTTAATACAATAACACCCTATAACATATAAAAGTCGATCTTCAGAATCAGTACAATGCGATATATTCAATTAAATTGCAGAATTTAGTAGAGACCATTCAATGATTGAATCACGTAGAATTGCCTGCGGGTTTCTAAATTACCTTTGGAACCAATATGTACTTAATCATTTACGGAAAAGTGGCTAGTTATGTAAATCATCTATTGTGATTGAATTACATAAGAAATCATAATTGTTCTTACAGTGATTTGTACATATATATATATTTAGCTGTATGAAGCATCTAAAAACACACTTGTTCAAGAAAATATGAAACTTGAGCCATATCATATTAAAAAAAAATACACATATAGCCTTCCATTTTGAAACACCGTTTGTTTAATTTAACGAGAGAAAAATGGGAGGAATAAAAAAAAGAAAATGCTCCAAAAAGTCAGTATTTTTTACGTTGATGAAATTTTAATTGCAAGATGCATTTAAATGTGGGATCTTCGTGGCCAGAGTAGAAGGCAATACACTACTAATCGCTTGAGAGTGTAGGAGTTTGTGTGTTTGATTCCATATGGCTCTATTGCAGACAATCTTTTTGTGGAGCTCCGACTGTATTTCTTTTGTGTTGTAAAATTGCCTTTTGCAATCTCGTCCTTTTATATTTTACGATTACTTATAAGCAATCTTAATGCGAAGCACGCAAGTTAGATTATATTATTCAATAAAAGTAATTCAATAAAAGTTTTGATAAATTCACCGATATAGGTTGAGTATTTTGAACGACACAGAGATGATATTCTTGTATTATATAAATTATATGTATACATATAATATATTTCAAATGCATAGATTCTATGTTACATAGGGTGTTCGGATGCCTTGGAAATATTCTGTGCAAAACAAGAATTTTTATTTGGAGTGCAATCGAATCTCGTGGAAAAAACACGCTCACATATACCACGAACTTTTTATCGATCTTCTATCAAATCGTGCACTAATTTAATGTGACATCATTCCTTTTAACATGAGATCTCTTAACGCGCAATACTGTATATTATGCTTTGAAAAATATTTTCTACTCTAAAATGAACGAAGCAAAATTTCTTAGCTTTTCGATGCTAGCAAAGCTCTTTTTTTGTTTTAAATCTTCAATTTTTTAAAATAATGTTAGTATCAGAAGCAATTTTTTTTTTGTTTTGATACATTTTACCAGTGATCGCAAAAACGTCAGACAATGCTTCCTTGTATCTTGTTATCGAAATAAAATTCTGTTGTAATAACTGCATAAAAAGTGATGCATAATGTGAAGAAAAGCACCTGAAGCTAATTAACGCTTTATCTACGGAATTATAAATTCATGAAAATTTTATACACTGAAGCATTTTGCTTAAATTGTTTAAACTAAATCAAAAGATTTACATAGTTATTTGATGATTTTTTGAAGGATTTTAGAAGAATTGAAGGATTTTGATGGATTAATTAAATTTGAATTTGCAGGGGTTTTGTGCAATATTTATAACCCCACTGAAATATTTTATTTTAAATTGTTTTCATAGTATTTGTGGAATTATAATGTGTACAAATAGGATTTTCTTATAACATAAATATAGAAATATTTCCGAATTGAAAAATTCGCATCCACCTCCCTCAGCGCCAAGAAAGCTAAAAGATATACAAAAGTAAAATAAATTATTCTTTTAAAAATATTTTTGTTTTGTGTAACCAATAATGTTTTTAGAACAATATAAAGTTATGTATCTATAACTCATCCTAAACAGTATTAACACTATTCGACGTATGAAAAGAATTTTACTGTAAGTAATGTTAATGGTACTTATAAGTACCATCGATAGATAAAGGGTTAAAGTTGTTTACATAAATCGATCAAGCATATATTTTGTGGCCTGTGTGATGTAGCTGTGTAACCAGTATAGTAAAATCAAGTTGATTGTGCAGAACTTTGTTTGTTTTTTTTTCGATGTAATATAAACACCGGTCAGTTTCCCTTGAAAAAAATTTCCATTCAGTTGAATCCAAATTGGAAGTTTATATTCTTAATGGATAGATGTTAGTAAATAGAATGAATACGAGCTATACAGCAATATCTAATGGTACGTATGCATATTAACTCTTGTTACATGGAATGTTTTATATTTTTAAAGTACTAATGCAAACTTATTTTAAGATGAACGAAAATGAAATTCGCCTTGCCAGCTCGCGTTAACAGGGTTTTAATAAACGTCAAAATTGACTGAATAATCACGTAGAAACCGTGCGTTTTCAATAAACAGCAAAAAAAAAAAAAATACATTAGCACCATTATATGATAATCAATACGGTATTTAATAAAAGGTTAAATCATTGGTATTTACGCAAGGATACTACCTTTATGAATAACTCCCACATAAATTTGATATGCATTGACACATACAAGCTTGCGTCGTCGTGTTGTTAACAAAATATATCGTAAAGGTACAAAATGTTTTCTTTTTCCTGGATCCAATTGGAGGTAATATGGGCATTAAAAAATGCATATTATTCAGATCATTATCCTGAATGCAATTATTAGTTTTATTTTCTTTTATACTAACTAAATAAAATTATTTTATTGGTTCTTTAGACATTAACTATGTAGTTATCTATTAGAAGAAGACATGAGCACAATGGCGTACTTGCAACATGATTTTGATCACACAGCAAATCTTCAAAATCTTGTGGTGTCTTTTACATAGATCTTCTAACTCAATGCGGTACACAATATCCAATTACTGTGAAGAATCGATGAAGAACCGTTTAATGATCAAATCGCCCCATAATTATTCGCAAGTGTATGGTTTACCTCTGGCACGAAATTGTACTCAAATCATCGGCAGTGTAATGGATAATTATCCAAACTGCATGTTATATGTGTATTATGATATGTTGCATAATCATTGTAGGGTAACATCCCCAATAATTGGCACATTAAGAATTTGACTTTAAACTTGCTTAAATTTTCATTACAAAGAAATGAGATATTTACTTGGAAATATTTTTAAATCAAAGAATGCATATCTGTGCATCTATTTTGACCACTAAAAGCAAAAAAGTTTGAAAAAGTATTTTTATAAAAATATATTTATGAAAAGTTGTTGAAATCACCAGTAATTGGCACCTAGAGCACCAATGTATGACACTTTGTGATCCAGTAATTGGCACATGTTTATATTTAAAAAAACTTTACATTTTGCATTGGGTTTAATCGCTTTAAATTAATTCACTGTAGATGAAGATGCCATATTTCAGGTTTTTAAGAGTAAGAAATCAGCATATTAGTCTGAAATGTGAACACTTTAAAACAATACAATATACTTATATTAATACCCAGTAATTGTCATGCTGTCCCCAGTAATTGTCATATGAAGCTTTAATGGATTCCAACTACTGATAATATTTCACATTTTCAAATAAAAACAACTGATAAACAAAATTGGCCAATAACTTTAAAAGTACTGTCAAAATAAGTGGTTTAATCTCAAATCTTGCGATTCCCCTTGTAATTGGAATAGATGCCAATTACTTGTAACTAGCAATATTGAAGCGCCATTAATTGGCATCTATCATTAATTCAGAAAGCCAAATATCTGTGTCAAAAATGCTTTTATACAATTAAAGTAACCCTTTTCAACTAAATAAAACTAGTGTCAATTAAAATTTAAAATATATTATAAATGAGATAATAATGAATTGAAAAGCATGCCTTTCTTAAGCCAGAAAAGAAGCATTTGCAACAAAAATGGCTGATTTGATACAAGCCATAATTGTTTCTCTTTCCTATGCACTATTGTCATCTAGTAGCATAAATCGAAGTTATAATCTTTAAAGTAAATGAACATATAACTGGTATATGGCCTTGCATTTTTAAAAGACTGGATATAAATCTTATTTTAGGACATGTTTGTAGGATGTGCCAATCATTGGTGCATGCCAATTACTGGGGATGTTACCCTATTTATGATTATATAAGATTAAAGTCCATGTGTTTAGTTTTATTTATACTGGGATGTTTTTCAAAGGCATATGAAAAGTGATAGTTTAGAAAAAAATTTGATTATCATTATTTTTTTGTCATTATTATTTTTATATTTATTTTTTTATCATTATTGTAACAAAGCCACAAATTTTAAAATATAGAAAAAAAAAACTTTAAAAAGTTGAGTTGACATTAAACTTGTCGAATATAATTTAAATAAAACAAAACATACTATTGATTAAATTATAAGTAAATTTTTTTTTTCTGAAATAACTTTTGAACATACATTAACACATTTTCGTTATATGAATTCTCCTAGCTGATTAAACATCTCTTCAGTGCTCATGAAAGGAAGCAAAACTTTAAGTTCAATTGTTTTTCTTATGATGTACATTTAAGGATATTTTCTATAGTCTATGCTAAATACTGTACAGACCCGCTGCATAATTTATCAAGAATTATGGCGACAAGCCAAGTTAACAACAAAAATTTTCTGCGACGTAATTTATTTAAGAATTGAAATGGATACAAATCCATCCATTCCACAGTTTTAAAAAGGATATTGAAAGCTAGAATATCATAAAGCAGAGGTTGTGAAAATGTAGATTCCAGTGGGCAGTCTCTCAACACTAGATTTTTATAGTTATTTTTCATCTAAATATCTTGAAAAAATGCTAATAAAATTTAGTAGAGAGTGTATGGCCGCTTATTATAAAAAACAATACCTGTTTACAAATAAAGTTGTTTTCAAATAATGTGCCATTCATTTCTACATTTGAAGTTTGGAAGTACTCTGCACTGCAAACTGTTAAATATTTTCAAAAAGCTAATATTGAATGAATTAAGCAAACAGAGTCCCGGAATTATCAAAAGACGGTATGGGAAAGTTGTTTTAAATAACACATTTTAAATGTATCAGTTTATATCTGACGTAATTATCTGCAATTTTTTCTTTCCTATTTTACTATTCACATATACTATTCTTGTTAGAAAGGAAATATTATATTAGCTGTCTTAATATTCTAAAAAAAAAATGTTTTTAAATTTAATTTGTTTTGACCTATTATTTTTGATTATTTTAAATATGACATAATTTCTCCTATTCACTGCTTTTAAAGCATATTAATTTTAATATTTAAAATTTTCTTTTCCTTTTAAAATTCTAGATATAATACTTTTGTTGTTCGAAAAGAAACATTTTTATTTGCACAACCTTAAAATTGGCAACAATAATTTATTTGATTATTCAGAAATGTGAAGTAAATGTGATGAGAAAATATGTTTTTAGTTAAATTTAAGCTGTTTGGCTAGATTATTATATGGCATAGACAAATTTTCCTTAATTTACGGCTTTTAAGACATCTTAATACATTTATTATTTTAATATATCATGTCTCCTTTAAAATTCACATGTAAATATAGCTTCTACGACTCAAGTCAAGCAGTTCCTTGTTTTTAATACGTAATCTTTATTTTATTTTTTATTTTTGTGATTTTTTTTCTTTTTTATAAGAATTGCAATTAAATACCTTTTTTTATTTGAAATAAATATTTTTCTTTGCGCGGTTTTTATAAAATGACAACAACGTAAATAATACCCTTTCCTGAGAAAAAAAATCTCACAAAATCTTCAAAATTTGAAATAAAAATCGAAATAAAAAGTTAAAGAATTATTAAAATTAAAAGAATAGTTGCAGTCTGCATATTTGGAACTTGTAATTTACAAAATGATCTAAAAATGGCTAAATTCCGATCTATTTTTTGATGCTATAAAACTTTTTTAATGGAACGATTTTGAACAACTTTAACATTAAATATCACTTAAAATAATTATTCGATTAAAAACTGTCTACATCGGCTTGTTTATCAAACATTTCTCTATATAAAACTACTTCTTTCATATTTTTGTAAGAAATAGTTTTCTTGGTATTATTGAAGAAAGAAGCCCGGTCACAAATTAATTAATGTCAGTGACTGTGACAGCGTAAGTTACATTTTTGAGAATAGAGAGTTATGTGTGGATATACATTAAATGCATACGATTTATTGGAAATTATTGTGAATATTAGTTTCATTTGCCAGAGTGCCGAAACATTATTGTATCTCGCACATCTTAAAATTTAAAAAAAGCAGTAACTAATGTTAATATTGTTATTTATTTGTTGATATTACAATTCTTTACCAAATTTGATTTTTAGCTTACGTTTTTCGTATCACTGAAATAATCGGAGTAAAAGTGAGTTAATTTTGAACATGATATTAATAAAAATCAATATCTTTTTTATTATTGTGTTGTACATTGGGTGTTTGAGAATTGTAGGCATACAGGATACGAAGTTCCCTTCACTTTTTAACCTTTCTACCCTGAATGGGTCTAATCGACACATTTCTATTATTTATTTCATAATAGCTCCGTCGGGTTTTAATTAAGAGCTCTTATATTTTAAGTATTCCTCAAACAGATAAATATCTTCAGTTTATAATTTTTTCAGACTTCCGAAATTATTTTTTTTATTCAAAATAAAAAAAGTCACATTTTATCTCAATGGGTCTAATCGACCCATATCACTAATCACATATAAATGCATGGAAAACATGCGATTATATTTCGAATAATGATCGGTAGATGGCGCTACTATTATAATATTTTAAAGTAATGTTCTTGTTTTGGAGTGTTTCGTCATTCGAATAATGATCGATAGATGGCGCTACTATAATAATATTCTAAAGTAATGTTCTTCTTGTGTTGGAGTGTTTCGCCATTTTTTATGCAATATGGCACGTAATAAGCGCGGTCTTACTGATGATGAAATTAGAAAGCTTTGGCAAGAGTTACCTAGTGATGAATCTGATGAAGGGAGTGATAATGCTTTGATTGAAACAGATTAATCGGATCATTTGTCCATCGAAGAGGAGGAAGAGAAAATAGATATTTCCGATACAGAAGATGAAACAGTGGCGTCTCCATCCTACTTTATTAGTCACAACAAAACTGAATGGTGTAAATAACCCTCCACCTTCATCAAAGAACGGTATGTACTTATTCATAATTTATATTTATTGAATTTGATATTTATTTTATATATTTTTTTCATATTCAGGGGTTGTGTCACCTTTGGATCACGCCCCCCCCCCCCTTCTACCATCAGGGCAAAAAAGATTAGTTTCGAGGAAATTGATAGATATTTGTTCAAAATTTGCATGTTAGGAAAAGAAATAAATGCCCTTTAGAGGAATCTTAGTCACCCCCCCCCCTGTCATGCATACTTTAGCACTACTCCTTTTCTTATATATTTTACATTCGTTTGTATTTTCTGGTTTCTATTATTATTTTACAGGCAACATAACATTATGAAGTTAAATCCTGGTCCTACACGTTTTGCAGTTCAGAGGATAACTGAACACCCTCTGTCAGCAATGAAGCTGTTCTTTACAGATGACATGTTCAAATTAATTCTAAAGGAAACTAACAGAGAATTGCAGAGAGTATGCTCAGAAAAGAATAAAAAATATACATTGGTTTCTACTGAGGCGCTTGAAGCTTACGTTGGTAAAAAAAAAAAAAAAAAAATTA
This sequence comes from Maratus speculifer, assembly GCA_964019185.1. Taxonomy (NCBI): domain Eukaryota; kingdom Metazoa; phylum Arthropoda; class Arachnida; order Araneae; family Salticidae; genus Maratus; species Maratus speculifer. The sequence goes on along the minus strand of OZ025290.1, from coordinate 421,565,085 downwards.
AACTCAAATAGAATAATTTATAGATAAAATGAAAAAAATGCAAATGATTCCGCGTTTTGAAATTTATCCATTCTTTTCTTTTTTTTAGTTATTTTTGTATTTTTTTACAGGTTTGCTAATTTTAGCTGGTGTATATAAGTCAGCAGGGGAATCACTGAAAGAGTTATGGAGCGAAGAAGACGGCCGCGACATTTTTCGTGCAACAATGTCTTTGCAACGTTTTGAAATTATTAGAGAGTTTCTTATGTTTGACAACAAAGAAAGTAGAGTAAATTGGCGTCGTTTAGATAAGCTAGCTGCAACAAGATCATTGTTTGATATGTTTGTTATTCAGTTGCCAAAGATGTTCATTCCGTACGAAAATGTTACAATTGATGAACAGCTTGTTCCTTTCCATGGTAAATGCCCATTTAGGCAATATATACCGTCAAAGCCAAGAGGGAAATATGGAATTAAAAGGTGGTTGTTGTCTGATGTCAAAACAGCTTATGTTTGCGCTGCTGAGATCTATACTGGAAAGCCTTCAGATGGTGAGAGAGAAAAATATCAAGGTAGAAATGTTGTGTTGCGCCTAGCAAATTCTATTGAGGGTGCAGCCCGAAATATTACGGTCGATAATTTTTTCACGGATTATATTCTTGCTAAAGAATTATTGTTGAAAAATTAATTATGATTGGTACTCTTAGAAAAAATAAACCATTTATTCCTCCTAAGTTTCAATCATCACGCGAGCGAGAAATATTTTCTTCATTATTCGGGTTTGAAAAAGATATGACACTTGTCTCGAATGTGCCGAAAAAAAAAACAAATCGGTAATCCTCCTTTCAACTATGCATCATGAGGCCAAAGTTTCAAATGAGAAAGAAAAGAAACCGGAAATAATTTTATATTATAATGAAACTAAAGGTGGAGTAGATACTACTGATAAATTAGCTGCTGCATATACATGCAAAAGGGGCACTAGGCGATAGCCTGTTTGTTTATTTTACAATTTAATTGGTCTAGCTGCAATAAAAGCATTTGATGTTTTTATGCATGTAAATCCTTCTTGCAATCAAAACAAACTATACAAAAGGCGGCTTTTTCTAAAGGAACTTGGGAAACAGCTGACCGATCCTCACAGAGGTATTAGGATGAAATAAAATATCCGAGTAACAATAAAGAAGCAATTGGCTAACGCAGCAGGTAAAAATAAGAAAGTATTAGTTCAGCTAAACGTGGAAGATGTAAAGAACGTGGTCCAAAGAGAGATCGAAAAACACAGACGAGATGTACTTCATGCTTATCTTTTCTTTGCCAGGAGCATGTAAATTTTTACTGTAAATCTTGTTTATCATAAAAAATGTATTAAAACAATGGAAATAAAACAAATGTCTAATGTACATTTTTTATTATTAATTTCCAAATTATTGCTTACACAAACAAGGCATTGCAAGGAAGAGGGGGAGGGGTGCAGTTAAAGTGAGAGGGGAGTTATAAAATATGTTGGTCTCTAATAGTGAATACAAAAATAATATCTAAAATAAAGCTAGTTGAAAATACTTGTTTTGAGGTAGAATAAATAAAACAAGGGGGTCTAATCGACCCATTCAGGTAAAACGTAACTTTTTTTTCAACAGGGTAGGAAGGTTAAGCCGTTCATGTATAAAATAAACTATAAAACATTGAGAGAAAAAATGAAAAAATCCCTATTACAGATCTTATTTTTGGCCGAATGAGTTGAAATTTAAGAAAGACCTGCTTTTTATAGACAAAAGCTGAACTGACATCATCATTTCAAGATTAATATTCTTTAACATTTTTTAAAATTTAAAACATTTAATTCTTTTTGTACCAAGTTGAGTTAATAAAAATGTATTACGTACGCATGATTCAAACCCCACCTCCTCCTTGTCGGCAAAATTAATTAAATCGCAACCCCCTTCCCCCTAGGGGATTACGTAATATATGAACATCCCCAAATCCTTTGAAATCTTAAAAAAAAAGCAATTTTTTATTCTAATGAGGATAGAAAAAAGAAAGAATGACAAGCTATCTAAAACACATACAGCTAATTCAAAAGATCAACAAAAAGTCAGATGATATCGCCAAGATACAGTTTGGTAAACAAGTTCCTTTCCAAACGGCACGTGTAAGTAGGTGTTTGCAGGTCATAAAGAGGAGGAACATACATAAGAACTGGTTGTTCGGAAATGCAACTCTAACTTACTACGCTATTGTTTCATTTTACCGTAGCCAGTGCTATCCAAGGACCTAAAACATCGAGATTTATATCCGTGTAGTTATCTGACGTCTTTGCTGTTCAATAAGCAATTGACTTTATGGAACAGTTCGCTTATGCGGCAACATGAACACGAGAGACAATTGGCTAATTGGAAAGTGTCCGACATTCCAATTAACTTCAGTATGAAATCCACTTTTGTAATTTTATGTAAAAAAAGTGTTTTTCGGTTTAAAATAAAAAGAAATTTACAAATTAAAAACAGTTTGTGCAATCTTTGGAATAATAAATCATGAATCATTAGAATATCCAATACGTGCACTAAGAGTGATGCAAATTTATATTTGATTTTTGTATGTAATAATATTTTATGTTAAATTTGAAAATATTTAGTTCAAATTTTAAATCACGAAGTCTGTTTTGTAAGCTCGGATTTATATTATTAAACTATTGTATTTTATTAAAAAAAGTTTTAGATTATATTACGGAGCGAAAAATATTTAATAGCTGCATTTCAAAAATCTTCTCTGAAAAAGTACATTTAAAGTACTTCATTTCCGAAAAATATAATTTCTTTATTCAGCGTTAAGCCTTGCTGTATATACATTTTCAGATTTTGTTTTGATGCGTTCCACATCAACAAAACAAACACAGAAAGTTTGACTTGTTTTTGAAAGCGAAAGTTTCTTTAATGTGTGTAGGATGTTTTAAGGAAATCAATGAATTATATCTGAAAGGAAGCATTACATTGTTTTGATTTTAAGTTGGTTTATTGTAATGGACTGAGAAAAAAATCATTGATTCATGAAGTATTGAATTATTGTTCTCGGATAGTTTTCTCTCATAGTTTTCTAGATTACTTTTTCTTCATACAAAAACATATACAAAAATTTATAACAGGAGACTTAAAATGTTTCAAATGATCCATAATCACACAACAATAAGTCCATATTCTAGAGCACGGCGTTTTCCTCTTGAAAAACGCTAGCATCGTATTCACGGAAAATCTTTATTTTTTGATTACATGTTAAAATATTCTACATTTAAATCGAAAAAAAAAATCTTTTTATATATTAATTCCACTTTTTGTTATTAATTCTGTTTTTAAACATATGTTATTCTGTTTATAAGCATATTTTAATAAAATAAAATTTACTTTGTATTATGTAAAAAAAACATTTATATTAACGATTAACGTTATTTCAAAACTCTTTATAGAAGGAATACGTTTGCTGCAGTACATTTTTGAAAAGTACAATTACTGTATTTAATGTTACACCCTCTGCATATACAATGTCAATGTTCATTTTGAATTCTACGAACCGTGGTGCTAATACAGATTTAATTGCTGCATGTAATAATATTTCATATAGAAATCTCATATGCATTTTCAATTTCTAGTAACAATATTTAGAATTAATATAATAGAAATATGATAAAAATATAATAGTAATATTATAATAAATAAAATAATAAAATAATAATAGTTTGTAAATATATATAAATATATATATATATATATATATATATATACTATGTTATGAATTCTGCTTTTAAATGAGGGTATCTAAACAACCCCACTAAAAAAAATCTGAAGAAAATCTATAGCTTTTTGGCCCTAAATTTGTGGGAAATCCGAAGGTATTTGGCCCATTATGCAGATAGTTTTAAGAATGTTTTAAAAAACTCTGCAAATATTTTAACGATAAAGCTAAGTGTGCAAATTTTCTTCAAATGTATGTAGAATTTCTGTATAATTTCTGTAGAAAGTAGCGATTTCTTCAGATAACCTTAAGATTATTTTTAGAGGGGAAAGGTTTTCTTTTGTGTTAAGCATTGAAAATTGTATATTTATAAATAACATAGTACAAAGAATCTTTACAGAAAAAGTACGTTTGCTGTACTATAAAATGTAAAATTTCTCTATTTAATGTTTCGTTCTGCTGTATGAAAAATTCCAGATTTGATTTTTGTTTGTTCCACTGAAAGAAAATAAAACTAGAAAGTTTGCTTTTTTTTTGGGAAGTAAAATCTTTCTTTAAAGTATATAGAAAAAAGTTATAGTAATAAATGAATCGAATCTGAATGGAAAAACTACATTGTTTTAATTTTAAGTTTCTTTAATATAATGGACTGCGTAAAAGGAATTCAATAAGACATGGTGTATTAAATTACTGTTTGTAGAATTTTTTCAAATCTTTCTAAAGTCTTTATGTTTTGTACAAAAATATGTAGACGATTTCAAAAGACGATAGCTATCGGGTGCCTATAAGAATTAAGAAGTACCAGTAGTCAATAATAATAGAAAATAAATCTAAATTAGAAAGCTAAACATTTTCCTTTATTAATGCTTTACGGGATAACACCCGATTTGTTAACTCCATTATTATTGCATGCCATCCTGATGCAAAAAAAGAAAAAAAAAAAAAAAAAAGAGTCGTCTGAAATTTTATGAAACTTTATTCCTTTTTATGGTTCAAAAAATATTTTTCAAGCATGATTTTTTAAATCTGTCTCTATCACATGTTGATTCATTGTAAATATTTAACCTGTTAGCGCTTAAATATCCCTTATTCAATATCCCATAAAAAACTGAAGCAATAATAAATAAATTATTTTATTAATTAATAACCCCTAACAGAACGACATTTTCATTTTTTATGTAAAAAAGATTATTTGAAATCTATATTTCTGTCTAATATTTTTGAAAACATTAAAAAAAATACAATTTTAAAATTATCAACTTTAATTTAATATTTTATGTTGTGTGCCGTATGTGTAGGAGTATTACGGTATTACAAGATTGCATTACTTTTTTGCAACAAAATGAGCTTAAACTGATTGGCGTTTAAAGATAGAAAACCAACGATTATAAATGCACAAATAAAGCATGAAAAGGGAGCAAACAGCCGTTTCGAATCTACTATGGAGATTCTTCATCAGTGCAAAACTCAGCGAGCTAGGTAATATAACTCATGCTCTATATGAGCAATTTCCTGACGAGTTTCTTGACTCAAAGCTCTTAAAAGAGCTAATTTAGAGCGAAATAAGACCTTATCTATCCTACTTGAATTAAATAAATTATAACGTATTGAGATGAACCTGGGAATAATTTTTTTGCGTATACAGTTACGTAGAAAATGTAAGTGCTCCAAAAACCTATACTTTTTCAGTCGTAAATTACAAAATCTATTGATTTGTGACATAGCAAAGAGAAGAAAAATAAAAACAGCAATAATGGAATCAAGGCCCGTTGACGCCAAATACATTAAAATAGCAAGTAAAGCCTTTGTACAAAAATGTTTAAAGATAGAAAACCAACGATTATAAATGCACAAATAAAGTATGAAAACGGAGCAAACAGTCGTTTCTGATCTACTATGGAGATTCTTCATCAGTGCAAAACTCAGCGAGCTAGGTAATATAACTCATTCTCTCTATGAGCAATTTTCTGACGAATTTCTTGACTCAAAGCTCTTAAAAGAGCTAATTTAGAGCGAAATAAGACCTTATCTATCCTACTTGAATTAAATAATATATAACGTATTGAGATGAACCTGGGAATAAATTTTTTGCGGCTACAGTCACGTAGAAAATGTAAGTGCTCCAAAAACCTATACTTTTTCAGTCGTAAATTACAAAATCTATTGATTTGTGACATAGCAAAGAGAAGAACAATAAAAACAGCAATAATGGAATCAAGGCCCGTTGACGCCAAATACATTAAAATAGCAAGTAAAGCCTTTGTACAAAAATGTTTAAAGATAGAAAACCAACGATTATAAATGCACAAATAAAGTATGAAAACGGAGCAAATATTCGTTTCTGATCTACTATGGAGATTCTTCATCAGTGCAAAACTCAGCGAGCTAGGTAATATAACTCATGCTCTATATGAGCAATTTTCTGACGAGTTTCTTGAATGAAAGCTCTTAAAAGAACTGATTTAGAGCGAAATAAGACCTTATCTCTATCCTACTTGAATTAAATATAATAATATGAAATTAAATAATAGCATCTACGTGACTGCAGACGCAAAAAAGTTATTCCCAGGTTCATCTCCATACGTTGTAATTTATTTAATTCACGTAGGATAGATAAGGTCTTATTTCGCTCCAAATTAGCACTTTTAAGAGCGTTGATTCAAGAAACTCGTCAGAAAATTTCTCATATAGAGCATGAGTTATATTACCTAACTCGATGAGTTTTGCACTGATGAAGAATCTCCATAGTAGATTCGAAACGGCTGTTTGCTCCCTTTTCATACTTTATTTGTGCATTTATAATCGTTGGTTTTCTATCTTTAAACATTTTTGCACAAAGGCTTTATTTGTTTTTTAACTAATTAGCGTTATCTGCTTAATAATCTTCAATTATTTTTATATTAAGGTTTTAAAATATTCATTGAAAATAATGAAACTATACTTTTCCTTATTAACATAATTAAAAATTTTTTTGTTTAATAAACAGATTCCAAATTTTGCCTACTGCAGCCATGTGACACAGTCAGAATCAGTGCTGTTCCATTCTTTGGATATTTTCTGATCAGGAGCAATAATCACATTGGCTAAATTCATGGTACATACAGAAAATTATTATGTTACTAATAAACATGACAAATGGTAAAGTAAAGGGTTAAATATTATAAATATAAACACAAATTTAGCTGATATATAATTTAACCAACTCATAAGCAATTGAAATTATTTGAAATAAAAACAGTTCTCTGAATAGCGAAATATTTAGTGCATTTTGGTTGCATTGTACTTTTTGTTGGCTATTAAATTTTAGTACGCGAAAAATACGAAATTTTTCTTTTAAATTTCATAACTTTGTTTGATTACGTTATTCTATTTTTTCATATTAAAGTTTTTGTATAAATAATATTTTGAATTTTTAAAGGGCTTTCTTTACTTAGACGTAAAAAGACTGTATGTAAAATGAGAAGCCATGGAATTATTTCTCTTATTTTTTTTTCTATCGGATCCATCGGAAGCTCTGGAGAATGAAATATATCACAGTTCTATGTTGTTCTATGTAGTTGAGACTATATATAGATTATATTACGGGGTTTATTACATTATAAAATTCTGACTAATAATGAAAAAAAAGATATAATTTTAAGCCTAATACTAGATGAAATTATATAAATCTTTATACTGTATTTAAATAACTCTTATAAAATGTAAAAACAAATACTTGTAATATAATATAATGAAAATTACACTTCAGTTAATATTGTAGGAATCTTTCTCATATTTCACAATCCACATTATATTCTAACTTAGAATAGCTATATAAACACAAAATGCATGTTAAAATGTGTTTTAATCTAAGTTAATATTATTGAATAAATTAATATTATTGAAATAATTTTTTTTTTTTTTTTTAATCATTAATATTTTTTTTTTCTTTTTTTTCCATTTCTCAAACTTTATATATTTTTTAAAACAGCTGTTGTCAAAACATTTATATATCATTAACTGTTCTAAGAAGCAACTTCATTTTATCAAAAACATTATGTTGATATATTGATTCTTAGTTACGTTTCAAAATTTGACACATCATCTGAAACTATTTTTCAATATTAACTAAACTGTATTTTTTGTTACATTTTTGGTGAATGTATCTTTTATTATATGAATCTTTTAACATATCGTTAAATATGTTATAAAGCTTTGCGTAATTTCAATAAATATTACGAAATATATGAAAATTGAAAACCACATCGCTTTTGCATCGGCGATGGAGTTTTTAAAAGGTATTAGACCTTCTAGGAAAAAAACATTTTAAATATTTATCTTAATTTTAGAGTGTTGTTTCATGTTCCTGTTAGAGAATGCGGTCAAGTTCCATATTCACACACAATTATGCATTATTTGTAGATTATATGTAATTTTACTTATTGTAATTTCCGGCGTATAATCCGCGGATTAAACAATTATTTTTCGACCCAGAAAAATTTCAAAATAAAATGTACCTTTAATGATAGCTGCAAATATTTACCTTCAATTACTAAATAAATTTTTGGGTCGAAAAAGAATTGTTTGATCCGCGGATTATACGCCGGAAATTACGGTAAAACGGACTAACATTGCAACCATCCACAGCATTCAATAATTTAACTTGAACAAACAGCTGTGTTACAAAAAAAAAGGAGGTGAAAATATGGTTTTACACTGAAAACGCATATGACGTAGATTGTTTTTTATTGCGCTAACATTTATATATGAGAAAACATTTATTTTATAGTTAAGAATGATTTATATATTTTTAGAGTTTTGTTTCGGGTCTACGTACAACAGAAAGAAAATTCTTACGAATGCTGTTACTGATCAGTGGAAAGAAAATATAGCCAATTTGTTATTTTTTTTCGTTATTTTTTTAATTAAAGATTTTAGATATGTTTCTTTAATCCTGAAATTATTTTTTACCGGTTAACTTTTCATGTTCTTGACGCCTACTGTCATTCGTCTGAATTTGTCAGTTAAATTTTAAAACAACTTGTATATAACGATGACTTATTAAGCAACATGTTCGTTGTCTAATTAGTTAAAAACTAATAAAAAATATTACACGATAATACAATACTGTTCACTACTTTTCTCTTGATAATTTATTGTTTTTGCTAAAAAGGGTTAAAAAAATCAAAATAATTATGAATATTCACTGTATTTTCCAGTTGTATAAATATTTACCTTTTGAATAAATGTACTTTTAAACTAGAATATTACGATACATAACAAAAGCTATTCAAGATTTACGATTGTTAAAAATGTTTATTTAGAAAAGTAAACATGATAATGAATATTTGAAATATCAGTAAAAGACAATAACACGATTTGTTTACATATGAATACCTGATATGCATCAAGTTTAAAGTGCCACATAAAATAATTATCATCTGTTTACATATGAAAAATGTAAATCTCTTTGCGAAACACAAACATTTTAAAAAACAAAGACGTCATTTCTCATTATATGAATTTAGATATTCTATGATAACTAAGAAGATTAATTATTTATAAAATCAAGACGAAGCACATTAATCATTTTAGAAACAAAACATTTCTCTTCCGATTGTGTTACTATTATAGTTGTTCCGTAAATATGTTAGTGCTATATTTTTAACCCTTTATAAGGCGAAGTTGTTTTTTTTATCTAAAAAAATAATATCTGTGTAGCGGTGTAATAAGGGGAAAATAGTAAAAATAAAATTAAAAATAAAGATAAATAATTGCTAAATAGTTTTAAAAACCAAAACACACGCTTTTATAACAGGTCGAACTAATAAGTTTAAAATGTTTTTTTTTTTCGGTTGAATACTTACAGTTCTCACACGTGTTTCAGGAATTGTCATGTCTCTAGGGTGTTAGGTGACTGTTAATATAATCCGTTTAACCGCCGTTTTTGTTCCTTTTAAGCGGCGACTATTCAAATTTTTGAATTGTCCTTGGTTCTTAATAAGTGTGCAAAGTTTCAATTTAATCTGATGTCTTAAAGTGAGTGAAAGTAACGTTTAAAAATTTCGTTACATACACACATACAGGTGAAGCTAATATATAATATCCAAATTATAGCTAAAAATAGATATTTTATGGTGTGTGCCATACGTACACAATTAGAATTTTAGAATACTGTGTTGATATATTTTGCAACTAAATGACCTTAAATTAATAAATATATTTTCTTCTTAACACTTCACACTGTATTTTTTAAAATCAATTTAATGAATTTAAATCTTATATCAATAGCTTGTTTAAGCATTCTTTTGCTTCCAAAGAAAAAATCAAATGTTTTCTCTAATGCAGCCATATGACATTAAAAAAATAGATTTTATGCCATTCTTTGAATTGTTCCTGATTAGGGATAGGCATCATATTGGCATAAAGTGTGAAACATAATGAAAATTTTAGTATCAGGAACTGTAGATAACTACAATCATAATTATAATGCCTTCATACACAATTTTCTTTGTTAAAAATACCAATTCAAGGCATTAGTTTTAGATCTTTAAAAAAACAGAAGATAATTTTATATATCATAAAATATATTGTCACTATCACAATAAAAATGTAGTAAAAGAAAAAGTTTATGCATTATGAAAGTTAAAGCTAATAAAGTTTTCGTTCCGGTGTGCCGGTAACGTGTCGGTCATGAGCTTTTATTTCATTTTAGAACAGTGTAAATCCCTAGGGGATTATATATATTATTATAAGGATTTACACAGTTCTAAAATGAAATAAAAGATCATGAGTAATGACTTTCATTTACGCTGACTGAAGATGTTCTAGAAGAAACGAAAACGTTATTAGCTTTAATTTTCATAATGTATAAACTTTTTTGTTTACTACATTTTTATTGTGATAGTGACAATGTATTTTATGATATATAAAATTATCTTCTGTTTCTTAAAGATCTAAAACTAATGCCTAGAATTGGTATTTTTAATAAAGAAAATTGAATATTATAGCATTTTCAAGTATGTACCAGTTATGACGCGTGGTGCTGTAAGCAGATAAAATCACCATTAAAAGAAAAATAATTATAATTGCATAAATTGTTGCCTTTAATTACTCAATAAGGTTAATTTGATTACAATCTAAATTTTATAAATACGAATAATATTTTTACATACAACTAAACATTGATGTTTGCAAAAACGGTAACATAATTTCTTAAAATATTTAAATAAAAAAAATTAACATGCTAAAGTTCTTGATTTTTTAAAAGATAAATTTCACTTTCCATATGTAACGACATATTTCTAATTTTTCCCATTTATTACTGTTCATAAACGGTATATTTGTTCTTAAAATTAGGGATAGTTTCAGTAATTTATATTGTTAAGATGAATTCCTTTAATGCCTTGCTTAAAATAAAAAAGAAAAACATTGTTTAATCTTTTTCAATTGCTTTTAAAGATAAAAATTTTTAAATAATTTTAATATTATTAATGATTTTTTTAAAAAAAAGTATTCCAATTTGAGAAAACAAAATATATATTTAAAACCATTTAGAAGAGTTTCCGAAAATGACGGGCAACTGATATTTTTATTATTTTTTTTTCTTTAAATTTCGAAAATAAATACCTTTCTAAAGTTTTTGACAATAAAGGAACGTTTTTTTCGGAAGACAATATATAATATATTTATTCTTGATTATTGTACATTCTTGTAGACTAAGAAATGTCTACCACTTTTTACAGTGTAGTTTTTAATGAGTTTTTCTACCCCAAGTTCTATGAAAATTTTACATCCTCTTAATGGGTACTATAAAAGCTCTGAATTTGTCGGTGGAATTTTTGAATAGCGTAAATGTGACTTGAAATAATAAAGCAACGAAAGTATACGAAGATCACGCACAGGTTTGGCATTTTAAAAAGAACATATGTAGCAGCACCATTAAATTTAATGTTAAAAATATTACAATTTCAAGATTATTTCTTAAACAAATTAAAAATATTCAAGAATTTCATTTCAGACAAATGTAATAACTAAACTTTATAATTACGGGTGAACTTAAAATCCTGTCTTGATTATAAATATTTATAATTATCAAAGAAAAATAGTTGGACATATGTTTGTTTGGTACAATATAAATATCGTTGTAATTTTTTTATAAGAGCATGTACCTCAGTAAATACTAATGTCAACTTGTACCTCTTTTGTAGTTCTGAAAGTATATAATTGGTAGCTCACACAAAGTATTTTTTAACTTGTCTACTGTTACGGCTTCACCACAGTCTTGTATATCGCGTCTCCATGGCGCATTCTTTTGTAACGGCTTCACCATAACCTCGGATGCCGTGCGTCTCCTTGGCGCATTCTACTGTACTTTAGGTTTGCCGTTTTGGCAACTTTGGAATATCGTTTTTGTTATTGTTTTGGTTTCGGCGATCTTAGCGGACCTCTCGTGTGTTTCGCTAGATCTATATTATTTATTCGAAATGTAAATGATGTGTAAATAGTTTGTATATAAAGAATTTTTAAGTAATTAGTAGTATTAATTGAACCAGCGACCTAATGAGTGCATTAAATGTACTCGCAACATTCGACAGTTCGTTCCATTATTGGTCCGCTCGCCGGTAGGACTTTCGTTTTTAATTCGAACTTGTTCTCCTTGTTCTATTTGAATTAAAATGGCTTCGTTAATTAGCTTGAATAGAACTAGAGGCTCTTTAAAAGCCCAGTTAACAAGATTAGAAAATTCTTTAAATGAAAAAACCGATGAATTGTCTAGAATTCAAATTGAAACGAAAATCAAGAATCTTCAAAAACTGTCTACAAATATCGATGTACTTCGTCGTGATTATTATATAACAGCACCAGAAGATCATGATTTATCAGAAATTGATGCTTCATTCGTCGAAATGGAAGAACGAGTAGAACAGCTAGAGGTAAGTTTCAATCAATTATTACATTCTAATAAATTAGAAACTAAAAATTCAGATTTAAAGATAAGGAATTGTAAAATAAAACTTCCTGATATACCTCTTCCGCTATTTAGTGGAAAATATGAAGATTGGAATATGTTTAAAATAGAGTTTAATAATATTGTTACAAATAATGAAGAATTGACTGATGTTCAAAAATTACATTATTTGCATTCCGCACTAAGGAATGATGCTAAATTATTAGAAACTCCAGATGATACATTTGATTCGTTATTCAAAGCGTTAGAAAATAGATTTGAAAATAAACGAATAGTTGTCAATATACATTTAAAGGCTGTGCTAGATTTTGAAAAAATTACACATGAATCATCTAAAGAATTAAGGCGTTTCTTAGATGTTATAAACAAAAATATCAGGGCTCTAAATAATTTAGGATTTGAGAGAAATAACCTTTCTGACATTTTGTTTACAACTATAATGTTAGAAAAACTAGATAAGGAAACGAGAAAACAATTTGAACTGTCAATAAACACATCTGAAGTTCCTAGTTTTGACAGTTTAATGGACCTTTTAGAAAAAAGAAGCCAATCTCTCGAAAGCATAAATAGAAGTAATTTAGCTAGATCAAAAATTTCTAGTGAAATAAAATCAAAATCTCTTTTAGTAAATACAAGTTCTGAAAAACAGTGTATTATTTGTGACTCATTTCATCCTCTATATAAATGTAACAAATTCTTAAATATGAATTTTGGTGAAAGATTTTCTATCGTTAAAAAAAATAAACTTTGTCTCATATGTTTTAACAAATCACATTTAGCAGCTAACTGTGTTTCGAAACATTTATGTAAACATTGCAAATCCCCTCACAACACTTTGTTACATAGAGATAAAGAAATAGGTCCCAGTAATGAAACTCATTTCCAAAAACCAGGTGTTGATCAGACAGTACGTCGCCCAGAATCAAGTCCGACGCCTTCAGTCTCACAAAATCTTTCTAATTGCTTATTCGCTTCAAATAAAACTGTTATCTTGCCAACTGCAGTTATTGACATAAAAACAAATAAAGGAAATTTTATCCAGGCAAGAACTCTCTTAGATTCTTGTAGCCAAATAAATTGTGTGTCGCTTGAATTTGCAAAGAAATTGGGCTTAAAGAAATCAAAGGTTTTTGCTCCAATATCGGGTTTGAATAACACAACCACAACATTAAATTATAAAATTAAAACTGTGATTTCAAACAAAAATAGAGATTTCACAAGGGAACTGGAATTTCTTGTAGTGCCAAAAATTACAGAAATAACCCCACTTACACCTATTTGTATAGAAATTGCTGATATTCCTACAAATATCCAGTTAGCAGATGCTGAATTTTATATCCCTGGGAGGATAGACCTGTTGCTCGGCGCGCAATGTTTCTTCGATTTATTAAAATCTGGTAAAATTCGCAGCTCATCTCAAAATTTATTATTTCAAGAAACAGTGTTCGGATATGTTGCTAGCGGTGTCGTGAATAATTCCTCAGATGATTCCCAATATTGTGGTTTATTAACCAATGAAAAAATAGACGAATCCTTAAGAAAATTTTGGGAAATCGAAAATATTAATGATTCTAGTTCTTTACTTAGTAATGAAGAGAAATTTTGCGAAAATCATTTTGAAATGACTCATTATCGAACTTCTAATGGTCAGTATGTTGTTAGCATGCCTATGGAGGATGCTACACTCTTAGGAGAATCCAAAAAACTAGCCGAAAAAAGGCTCAATCAAGTTTGGCACCGATTAGATAGGGATTCGAACTTACAACCTCTCTATTCGGAATTTATGGAAGAATACAAAAACTTAAATCATATGGAATTAGTCGAAGAATCAAAACCCGTAAAGAACCTTTATTATATACCACATCATGGGGTCTACAGGCCAGAAAAAAGTACAACACGCTTGCGAGTCGTTTTTAACGCTTCAACGCCAACGACATCTGGTTTGTCATTGAATGACATTCTTTTAAAAGGAAAAATTCCTCAACAAGAATTATTCTTAATTATGATACGTTTCCGAAAACATCGGTATGCATTCACAGCGGATGTAGAAAAAATGTATAGAATGGTATTAATTGACCCATCCCAACGAGACTTCCTTAGAATCTTGTGGAAGGACAATATTAACGCGCCTGTAAAAACTTACAAACTTAATACAGTTACTTATGGGACATCTAATGCTCCTTATTTAGCAACTCGTGCTCTTAAACAATTAGCTCTTGATGAGCAACCAAACTTACCTCTAGCATCGTCAGTCGTTTTAAAAGATTTTTATGTAGACGACCTTCTTTCGGGGGAATCGACTCTCGAAAAGGCGAAAATTTTAAAGTCCCAATTGATTGAACTTTTGAAGCGTGGAAATATGAAATTGCACAAATGGTGTGCAAACCACCGAGAATTACTTGAACCTAATACTATGGCTGCCACCGAATATAATTTCGATGATCAAACAGATTGTGGTTCAGTAAAAACTTTGGGTGTTCTCTGGGAACCTTTAAGTGACTGTTTTCTGTATAAATTAAAGATTCATAACAAGGAATTGTATAGCAAACGAGATGTTCTCTCTTTGATTTCAAAAATCTTCGACCCACTCGGATTAATTGGCCCTGTAGTAACAAGGGCTAAGATCTTCATGCAGAAAACGTGGCTAGCTAAGATAGATTGGAATGAGCCATTACCAGATTCCATAGCGAAAGAATGGAGTGATTTTGTTTCCACTCTTTCACAATTAGAAAATTTAAAAATTCCTAGATTTGTTTTTCGTGCAGAGCGCATAGTCGTACATGGCTTCGCAGATGCCTCTACTTTGGCATATGGAGCCGCCATATACATCCAGTATATACCAACTGAAGGTTCTCCTGATGCACATTTACTCTGTAGCAAGTCTAGAGTATCTCCCATAAAAACAGTGACAATCCCTCGTCTTGAACTGTGCTCATGTCTTCTCTTAGCAAAATTAATGCATAAAGTTGTACCGTCACTTGACATTCCAATAGAAACTGTTCTTCTCTGGAGTGACTCCACAATATCACTGGCATGGATTAGAAAATCTCCCCACCAATTGAAAACATTTGTGAGTAATAGAGTGGCTGCTATACAAGACCTCACCGACTCTTATCAGTGGCAACACGTATCATCGGAAAATAATCCTGCTGACGTCCTATCTCGCGGTCTAGATGCTAAAGAACTGACTAACTGCAAATTTTGGTTTAGTGGACCAAATTTTCTTCGGGACAAAATTCAATATGCAGAAGATTATCCAGTAAAACTGGAAAACAACACTGACTATGAGTCCGAATTTAGAACTGAAAAAAACACTAACTTTTCACTTAGAACTGAACATTGTTTTTATAATTGTTTATTCTCTTTAACTAATAATTTTTTGAAATTAATTCGTATTACTAGTTATATTTTTAGATTTCTAAATAATTGTCGAAAGGGTAAGGAGAAAAAAAGTGGTGCCTTATCTGCAAGTGAATTGAGATTTGGAGAAATTTTTCTGATTAAACAGGTACAGTATTCAGCCTTCTCTGAAGAGCTTAAGCATATGAAAAACCAGAGGAGCCTTTCAGGTAACAGTAAACTCAAATTTCTAAATCCTTATATAGATTCCGATAATTTAATTAGAGTTGGAGGTCGTTTAGACAATTACAGTCTGACCTATGAGAGGAAACACCCTATAGTGTTACCACATGATCATAAAATAAGTGAAATGATTTTTGAATATTTTCATTCCAAATTTTTCCATTTAGGGCCACAATCATTGTTACATCATGTCCGGCAAAAATATTGGGTAATAAATGGGCGATCCTTGGCTCGTAAAATAGTTCACAAATGTGTAACGTGCTTTAAAAACAAACCAATAGGGGCAAATCAAATTATGGGAAGTTTGCCAGCCGAACGAGTAAATCCTAGCCCGCCATTTCAAAAATATTCTGTTGACTTTTGTGGACCCTTTATGATTAAGTATAAAAATCAGAGAAAGGGGATATATATAATAAAATTTACGTTGCAATTTGTTTGTCTTGCCACAAAGGCAATCCATTTAGATATAAAAACATCAACAGGTATAGATACGAGGAGTGTTTCTAAAGTTTGCCCACTTCCTTTAGAGAATTGATGAATTCTGTTATTTTGAAAGATTTAAATAATTATATTATAGTTACCATTATTGTATATTTGTATTGAACTGTTTATTATGTATAGCAATTTCATTTGAGATTTAAAATTTGTTTTAATTCTTAGCTGCATAATTTGGTAGCTTAGCTTCATAACATAAGTGTAAATTTACGTATCTTCGTCTGTATATATTCTTGATTAACTATTATTAACTTGTTAAATTTATCAGATTGCTACATATATTGAGTGTTAATTTGATAACTATCTTGCATACTATTCAAGTGTAATTATTGTTTGTATTATAACTTATCTATTTGCATTTGGTAAACTTATATTAAGTAATACATTAAGTAATAATATTGAAGAAGTACATTGTATTTTATCGAAAATACTGTATTATTGATTGTAGAATTGAAATTTCTATTATTTGCAATTGTTTGTTGTTACATTTAGTATTATTGTTGAATGTTGGCACATATCAACGGGGGCCGGTATGTTACGGCTTCACCACAGTCTTGTATATCGCGTCTCCATGGCGCATTCTTTTGTAACGGCTTCACCATAACCTCGGATGCCGTGCGTCTCCTTGGCGCATTCTACTGTACTTTAGGTTTGCCGTTTTGGCAACTTTGGAATATCGTTTTTGTTATTGTTTTGGTTTCGGCGATCTTAGCGGACCTCTCGTGTGTTTCGCTAGATCTATATTATTTATTCGAAATGTAAATGATGTGTAAATAGTTTGTATATAAAGAATTTTTAAGTAATTAGTAGTATTAATTGAACCAGCGACCTAATGAGTGCATTAAATGTACTCGCAACATTCGACAGTTCGTTCCATCTACTATTACAAGACAAATAAGAGCTTGTATATTGTGTTCTAATCTTTAGTTCTCTGACATCAGAAATTTTTTGGAAAAGACTATCTTTTTCATACAGCCTTAAAAGGGAAAATCCAGAGTAATTGAATCTGGTGAACGCAAAGTTTCCTCAGACATTAGCACCATCAAATGCGCAGCGTAGAGAGCAATCGTATCATTGCGCACACAAAAACTACTCAAACAGACCTATGCTATGATACTAGAAAATACATTACTATACCAACAGTTAATTTGTAATTAAATATTATTCAAGATAAGACTTCTGGTTTACTCTGTATGTTTGAAAATCATATTTAATTACATAATAAAATTTTATCTAAAATTAAAAGAATTTTTTGAATTATTTTAATAATTTAATTTTCTTAAGAATAGTTATTTTGAATTATAATAATATTATTATTTTGTTTCTATTATTATTCGTTTTCTTTCCATTATATATCCGTACTGTATCCCATCTCTTTAACTATCAGTAAATAACATTGCACATTTATGTTTTTTTTTTTTTTTAATACGTTGGCGAATTTGTATATTGTAAGTTTTTCTAATTTCAATTTATGTTTTATGGTCAAACAATTAGGGCTAATTGATGTCTTAATATTATTCAGACTGTATATAATGTTTTATATGTCCCTTTTTTTAACTCACATTTTTTGGTTGCGATTAATCGGGCAATGTAGAAATTATGCATTATAATCGTAATTGTTGTGCCTGCGTTGCACTGCCTTTGATAACGAGCCACGTATCCCAATCTCCAATTTTATTTCTAATTTTTCCAATATTTTTAATTACATTTGATTTTCTTGTCATGTTTATATTTGTTATACTGTGTTATTGTATAGTGGCGGTCAAAAGTTTCCAGCCGGCAAAAATTTTCAGTTAATTTGTAAATATATCTATATGAAGAGGAATCTCATAGTGATATTTATGCATTTTATTGACATAATAGTTAGGAACTCACTTATAGAAGAACATGTAAATATCAATAAATTTAACTGAGAAAATTAAGTATAAAGAAAAACGCATGTTATTTAAAAGTTTCCGGCCACCTTCACAAGTTTGTAAAAAAGTGGTATTGTAATAGAAAATTACAGTGATCAACAACATTTACAATTAGTATTCTATAGTGTTACGATTTTATTAGCTTTAGTAATAAGTACTGTGGGGCAGCAACGTGACATACATACAATCAACAGTTAAAGATCGTCTATGGTATGTTTTTTTCCACATTTCATACAATTTTGGGGAAATTTCGGCTGAGTTGGAATATTTATAGTTCCGCAGACTTTTGTCAAGTTCTTTTCAAAGATTTTCTATTGGATTCATGTTGGACTCTTGGTCTGTTCATTTCAAAAACGAAATTTTTCGTACGAAAACCATTGCTTATCGAGGTTTTCATACATTATTTTTATCGTTATCATGTTAAGAAAAATAGTTGAGACCAAATTTTTTTCTCAAATAAGGCAGAAAATAGTCCTTATACATTGTATAATTCACCTGGCTGTGGATTTCAAATAACGGATCGACACTTTTTGAAGAAAATACTCCCCACGGCATAACGTAACGTGTCCTCTGCCATGCTTCATTGTAGGAATAACATAGGTCGAATCATATCTTTTGTTGTTAGGTCATCGGACGTTGTGTCTGTCATCACTTTCAAAACTGTTTCGAATTCGATTGATGGAAAAATAGAACTTTTTTCCAGTTTTTACTTGACTAGACTTTGTGTTTTTTGGAAAACGCCAGTCGGGTACGTTTGCATTTTTTTTAACTCTGAAAAAATTTTAACACCGACTCTTCCATAAATTTATGCATCACGTCAGCATGTTGATACGGTATGCGGACTTATTTATGCAATATTTGCATTCCGTAAATCGCAGTATATTGCAGCGAAATTTTTATGCGGATTATCAATTGTTTTTCTCCTGATAATTCTGTCCACAGGAATAGTAATTTTCCGGGATCTCCCGGACCTCTGAAAGTCCTGAAGGCCACGGCCATCTTTATATAATTTTTAAATATCGTTTATGGTCGAATTCACCGATCGATAACTTTGCCGCAATATCTCGAGAAGATTGGCCTTTTAGCGACAAACTAATCACTCATTTATGAACAATAATTGTTGAACTTTTCAATTTTGTATTCAGAC
Source organism: Maratus speculifer (assembly GCA_964019185.1). Classification (NCBI taxonomy): domain Eukaryota; kingdom Metazoa; phylum Arthropoda; class Arachnida; order Araneae; family Salticidae; genus Maratus; species Maratus speculifer. The sequence continues at coordinate 421,545,290 of OZ025290.1, read as the reverse complement.
TGTGCTATACACGTTGATTCATTCATAAACACAACGAAAAAACAGTTTACCGATAGAAAAAACTAAAGAATGATAAGTAGACGAAAACTTTTGCACACGCGAACTTCGAATTTTATCCCTTTGCATGAAACATCATCAGTGTCCAATCAAAATCATCACGTGGTCAGAGGTCCTTCACATTTTCCTAACTTTTGAAGCAATTGTGCTTCTTCTTTGCTGAAAAATTTTGGTAAATAAATCGAACAAACTAACTGGCCGGAAACTTTTGACCGCCACTGTATATTCATTGTAGATGTTGAATTGTAGTATTATATAATGGTTATATATATATATATATATATATATATATACATATATATATATATATATTATTTATTTATTTATACATGTACGCATACTTAACAATTCTGTAAAATGTAATCTATTACATAAAAAAAATCTCATTCCGGTAAAAGTTTCTGACACTGAATTTTAAACCGGAAACCTTTTAGTAAGCTGGCAAATGCCATACCATTCAGCTATTCATTCTGCACCATACAGTCTTATATAAGTTTATGATTAACTATCTAGTTTACAAAAACGATCGTATGTTATTAAACTAATTGAATTAGTATCCAGTATAACACTTTTTTCAATATTTTATGATTTGTTATGTGATCGGATATATTCCGTTACAGGTTTTCAAAATTTCAACTCGCAGTAGAACACTTTTTCACACACACTTTTCTGAACTTGAACGCTGAGACTGAGGCAAAGAATGTTAGACTAAAAGAATTTAATCAGATAAACGATATCCCACAAAAATAACTCAGTATAGAAATATTAAATATTTATTTATTATTTATTGCATGTAGTCGCTTTGATTGAAATAAATAATCAAAATATATAAAAGATAATCTTATTCTTTCTTCCTTTTTTTCATACATTAAAAATAGGTTAAACAATCGTTATTTGAAGTCTGTGCAATGTAGATCTCGCCTGTTTTTTCTTTCGAAATTCATAAATGTATACCATACATATAAAAAACAAATATTTATCCTTTTTATATTTAATGATGTTGTTTACTTTATACAGACTCTGTTATTTTTATGCCTGAGAAAATGACCATCTAAAAAAACTTATTTGTACGAATATTTTTTTTAAAATGCCAGTAATTAATTACTTTTAAATATATAATTATATCATTATTTAATATTAAAGTTTTTGGGAAGTATATTCATGTCTATTTTGTATAAAATAACTGTATATATTTCGATGCTTTAGTAAGAAATAAACTATTATCCACCAGAAGCGAGTATCCATACTATATATTAATTGAGCTTTGACAACAAAAAGAATTTACTCTAAACAGATCGTCTGAAAACATTTCCAGAAAAAAAAGGAAAAAGAAAAACCACTAATTATTTAATAAAATAGCATCCTACAATAAATAAAAGTCGATATTCTGGATAAATACAATGCAAAATATTCAATTAATTTGTAGAATTCAGTAGCGATCGTTCAATGATTGAATAACACATAATTACCTGTGGGTTTCTAATTTACCCTTGGAACCAATATGTACTTAAATCATTTATGCAAAAGTGGCTAGTTAAGTGAATTATCTATTATGTTTGAAATTGGATATCATCATTGTGTTTATAATATTTGCATTTGTATATTTGGTTGTATGTAGAATCTACATACACATTTGTTCATGGAAATACAAAAATTCGAGCTATTTCATAAAAGAAAAAAATTAAGTTATTTCATTAAAAATTTAAATATTGCATCTTTAAGGCAGCAGCAATAAAATGTGGGAATAAATAAAGCAGAAAAGATCCAAAAAATATGTATATATAGTATTTTTCCATTGATAAAATAAAAAAAAAATTGAAAGTTATTTTAATATTGAATTTACTCAGGGTTCGCACTGTTCCTAAATTTTTCATACTTTCCTACCACAATTTTTAAACGGTAATATTTATTGTTTAATTCTATTGTAGATGTTAAAATGATCAACCATGAAGATTTTTGATTTAAAATACTGGTATCAACGTTTGAAAAATTTAGAAACGGTGCGAGACCTGTTTACTGATCTAATTGGTTAAATATTTTGAACGCCACAGTAAAGATTTTCTTGTATTATGTAAATTATATGTAAACATATAATATACTTTCATTGTATAGCATTTCATAATTTTTTTAAACAAATATCGAATTTTAAATACTTTATGCGAATTGAAAATTAAAGTTTATTGCACCAAGAGCGATTGCATTTATTGTTAAAAAACAACCCTCATTGCAAAGAATTTATTGCTAAGCATTACAAGCGAAATTAATAAAAGTAGATTCAAATTTTAATGCTTGCTCAAATTTTAATACAATACAAATTTTAATACAATAAAAATTTTAATACAATACTCAAATTTTAATACAAAAATTATTTCTCCGAATTACTTATCTTTTAGCATGTTAAAGTAAAATTTACAAAATATGCCAAATATAAATCAAAAATAAGTATTTGTAATGAAGATTGCAGATTTTGATACAATTTCATTAAGGATTCGCGAATTTTTATTTTTAAGTCGAAACGTATAGAAAAACGGATATTTATGTTTTTTCTAAAAAAAAAATAGATATTTAAATAAGATAGACGATAATATTCTTCTCTGTTTTCTCAGTGATGTGATAATAGATTGTATACATATAAATAAATGCAGTTATTTCAATATGTTGTCACTAACTGGAACCTAACTGGAATCCTATCAATAAATGATTAAATGAAAATATTCTACTCGCTATATCTCTTTCGTAATGGAATGAAAAAAAAATATATACATATATAAGGAGTCTTCATAATATTCTCTTATTTTTTCAAATCACTACGATTTGTATTTTAAAATACAAAATTAATTTCATTTACTTTTACTTATTAATTAAATGTTGTAAGAAAAATACATATTTTATATTAATATTAATTGATACTAATTTATATGAATAATATTTCAAAATAATATTAATTGATATCATTACTTAATTTAACTGATATCACATTATTTTATTTTTCGTAAGAAATATACTTATTTACTAGTCAAAAAGTGTACTTACCTATATTAATTCAAGCTTATTATTAAACTTATATTTACCATTATTTCTTTTAAAATTATATTATATCAGATACGCACAGGAAGCCTAAAAAATAAGTTGCACTATGAAAAATAATGTATATTCTTAATATATAATTTTTCTGTGTTGCATTTTATGAATGAAAAATCGTCTACAATGTAGGCTAAAGTAGAATTTATTTCCTGTTACGATTTCTAAATAAAATACTTCATAAGAAAAATAAAAAGATTAAAATGACGTATTTAATGCTGTTTAGTTTCATTGTTTTAGATTTGGTTTGTTCTTATACAATACACATTGTCTCATAAAGCGTAAACGCAATTTAATCGCTAATTACTATTATGTTATTCTTTATTTTTCAGTATTAACTAGTTTGAAAAACTATTTGAAACTGTGCAAAGATTTCAAATTTATTCAAATATATTACTAAAATATTAAAAACATAGTCTAAAGCTTTGTGCTAATCACATATTTTAGTTTGTAACAAGATCTCGAAAGTTATTCTGATTTTTGTTTTGAAAAGATCTGATTAGAAACACACAAAAATCCTTTTTTCTTTGTTGCGAATGGCAAAGCCATGTTTGTTGACATAGATCGTTGTTCGAATATTTTGAATGATAGCAATGCAATTTGAAATTTACTGATTTTATTTTGATCTATAAAAAGTTAAGAATAAATGTTTTGAAATTATATTTATTTTAAATGTAAATATGTAAATATTATGCGCTTTATATTTATCTGTGTGTGTTTTGGGGATATTATGTAATGTAAAATTAAGAACAATCAGACTTATATCGTCGCTCTTTCTTTTGTCGCTTTTATACTATTTCTCTTTTTAATTCAAGCGAAGTACTTTATTTTATTTTATTTGCACTTTTTCAACACCTGTAATCCGATTTCAATTTTTTTATTGCACTGAAAATCAACAACAAATGTATTTCTTCGGCGATTAAATTATAAACATGGCAGGGATAAGCCTTTGCTGGGACCCTCATCAAATGGATCAAATAGGAGCATGGCAAATGGGAATTACAAAATCCTTGGTATTTGGTTTTGATCACACAGAAAATCTTCAACATCTTGTGGAGCCTTTTACATAGATAGGGAAAATGGAAGTTAAAAATGTATACTATTAGATTATTATTCATGAATGCAAGTACTAGTTTTTTTTCTTCTATAATAAAAAAAATTAAACTAATTTAATCGTTCTTTAAAACATGAACTATGTAGGTATTTCTTAAAAGTAGATATGAGCACATTCGTATATTGGAAACACGGTTTTGATCACACAGCGAATCTTCAACATCTTGTGGAGTTTTTTAAATAAAATCTTCCAGCTAAATAGACTACACAATGCCCAACTAATATGAAGAATTGACTAACAACCATTTAAACATCTAATCACACATAATTATCCGTAAATGTATAGTTTACCTCTGGAATTGAATTGTACTCTTTCTTTCTTTCTAACCGATGACCAGGCCCCTACCTGCCGAGTTACCTCAGTTAATGAGTTAGATATCTGGTATCAGAAAAAAACATGATTCCCTCGCTTCGCGCGTCATAACATCTGAGTACTTGCTTCTCAGTCTAGCATACTTTGTTTTGACGGTTGCTTAACGTTATATCCTGTTGTTTGTATTGCAAACGGCTATTCAATTTGGTCTCGTAATTTAGAACCTTGATCAGATGACGAGACCTTCACCTGGCAAGGCACCTCCAGAGGTATAATTCACAGGTAACTTGGAGGATTTTGCACCCACGACGGATTTTACATGCACCAGGCGCCATTAGCGTACATGACGAAATTTTAGCCGGCAGGTAGCCTGAGTCCTGCAATCAAATTTGAATTGTACTCAAATCATCAACGGTGAAATTGAAATTTATGCAAATTACATGTTATACTTGGATTATGCAATATTCCGTCCATCATTACTTGGATGGGTTTAGTTTTATCTAGGATGGTTTAAAATGCTTTCAAAGGCCTATACAAAGTAATAGTTTTGAAATCAGAAATAAAAAGAAATAAAAAATAATGTTTTAAAGTTTAGAATTGTAAAAAATCATTAAATTTTAAAATATACTTTAAAAATATCTTTTATAACAAAACTTATTGGAAACTGACCTTGCACTTATGGGATGGTATTTAAATAAAATAACATACATTTTTGATTAAATTATAAGTAATGAATTTTCTGTAATAACTTTTAAATATGCAGTAACACACTTTAGTTGTATGAATTCTACTAACTAATGAAACATATTCTCCGTCCACAAGAACGGAAGTAAATGTTTGTGCTGTATTATTTTATTTACGATGTATTCTTTGAAATATTCGTATGACTTTCGCTAAATTCTGTGCTAAATACTGTATATGATCAAAAGTTAGTAGAATCTTCATGTTTTTGAAGCAATTTGAAAAACATGAGGTATGCATAGAAAATCTCAAGAAATTTGATTGTATTTTTTATTCAATAAAGATTTAGTGATAAAATTAATTAGCGCAACAACAACAAATTGAGCAAAAAACATATTATTTAAGATAATTTTGTAAAATAAAATGTTTGAAATGAGCTATAAGTTTAATGCCTGATTTTGTGCTCTCAATGCAATGTTTGCGCGCACCATTATAATAATACACTTCTAAACAAATGATGCAAAACTACAATACTGGTTTTTAGAATCTACAGAAATAAGTATGATTTGTAACATTTCACATGTAACCCGAGATAATTACATAGTTTTTATGTTATTGTTATTGTATTTACAAAAAACTTTCTAGGCATCCCAGTTTCCTAAAAATTTCTTGAAACTTTATACATTTTCTTAAATCTGTTACATGATTACTTTATGTTGCAGTTACGTAAATTTTTTAGGCAATCATGTTTCCTAGAAAATTCTTAGTAATCATTGTTGTGGTTACTCTTAACCACTGCCATATTTTTATTTAATATAATTCATCGTCTATTTTTGTTTTAATCGTTATTCATTTATTATATATTTCGCATTCTAAAAATTATCTTAATTTTCGCTTTTTTTAATCTCCCTTGTAAAGTTCTTTTTATTACCTAACTTTTTGTTGATTTCAAAATGTTGAAATCAGTTAGAATTTTGTTCCTTCCGGTTGTGGAATTTTCCTGTGTTTTCTCGAATGTTCGATGGGGTGTGCACTTCCGTTTTATGGCTCCTCCTATTGTCCAATCAGATACTATTCTTCTGATGCGTAATTTAAAAATAGGTGCGTCCTGATTTCCAGTTTTGGCCCCACACCTTTCAGGTGAGATAAAAGTTTATTCTTAAAAATGCAGTTTCCCTATTAGTGGCGAAATTCTTGGCCTTTTTATTTAATCGCCACTTCCTTTTGCCCTGCCAGTTGGCGTATTTTTGATTTATAGCAACCCCGCCCTTCTTCCTTTGGCTGCAGAAGTCGTCAGAGCAGAGCAGACGTCGGCAGAAGTACGGTTATGAACGCCTGCGGTAATGATGTGTGGGATCCCAGTTAAAATTGTTTGTTCGGTTTTATGATAAAGGATCAGCATTATTATATAAAAAAAAATGTAATTTCTCCAAAAAACAAGGAAACGAATTTATTGCTTCATGGAGACGTCTAAAGGTTTGTTCGTCACGAAAAATACTACTTATGATCTCCAAAGAAGTATTTACGTATAATAATATATTTCGAGTTGAAAGAATGTTTTGTTTTCTGGAAACAGTGATTGTTCAAATTATTGGAACATCAGTTCGTCTAGAATTATCGTTCGTGGTACGTTGTGTGCTCTTTACAGAAATGAGCACACCTTTGTTTTATTGCATTTCAACATTTTATCCGTTGCTCTCCAATTGAATGAAAAAAAGGTATAATCATTTGGAAATGAGTTTTCTGTTATTTAAAAATTTTTATACAAGTCAAGTGAGCCATCTATGGCCGGCTCTAAAAAATAGAGAGCTATGCCTACTTACAGTTATTATATTCTCTAAGAATGAGAATTCTTTTATCTTCATAAAAAAATAAACAAAGAAATTTCCCTGCAAGAAAATTCTCTGTGTCTATTCTTTTGTTTTGTTTCTGCTCTCATGATAACTCAAGTCTATGCAGGTAAGCTCTATTTTTATTATTAAATTATTTCTCCTGTTCATGATTTAAAAAATTGTTGAACTGTGTCGATCAATGTCAAGTGGTCTTTTGCGGCCAAAATCAATGCAGTGTACTCATACAATCACTTATTTTTTTTCGGAACGCCTTTAGAAACGAAACGTTCCCAACAAAACACAACAAATTATTCCTGGTGCCATGATCTTGTCGAAACCATTCGACATGACACTTTTCAACATATATTTTTCTTTATTATATTGAAGTGATAAAAAAAAATAAATAACAATATATAAGTAAAAATGTTCTCAATTTCAAAATTCAGAAGTGAATATGTTCCCATCATGCAATACTTACATTTTTAATTCATTTATCATGTTTTTTTTTTGTTTTTTTTTTGAAATCTTACTTAAATAAGTAGTTAATTTCATATGATTTGCTATTTTTGTTTTCATAAATGTGAGAACAGATGTTACATAATTATTATGGAAGGAGGTGTATTCTAAGAACTCATTACTTTAATGTGAATTGTTTATCTTGTTTTGACAAGTTTGAGTACAGGTGTTACATAAACATCAGAAATCTAATATTTTTCTTCCAAACTTGGGAGATCAGAAACTAAAAAGGAATATTAGGGTCTGATTTTCTTAATCTGATGCTCAGAAAAATATGTTGGCATCTTCTTCTTCCTTTTTTCTTGCTATATTTTTGTTAACATATAAAAATGATGTATAACACAAATGAAGTTCGTCATTACTTTAAAATATATATCAAATTAAGTTTATATACTTTTATGTAACTAATTTATAACATATTATTGTCACATTTAGTGAGAATTTATTTCCATTTTCTCATCATGCCTCCGAAATCGAAACTAAATATTGCGATTCAGCCTTTTGATGGAAATCCACAAACTGTAGAATTCTGTTTCGATCAATTATCTGATTTACAAGAATTAAATATTTTTTCAGATAAAGAGCTTTTTGTTCGCTTTAAATCAAAACTAGAGGGAAGCGCTTTAAACTTCTTTCTTGAAACACAGTATCAATTCAAGAATGCTAACTTTCAAGACATTCGAAAGGTGTTTATAGACTATTTTATGCCCAAAAGAAAAGTTAACTCTCTCCAATCTCTGCAAAATTTAAAATTAGATTCCAATGAACCTGTCAAAAATTTTTCTTTTCTTCTGGATAAACAACTTCGGCTTGCGTATCCCAAATTGGATCCGGCTGCTCTTGATTCTCTAAAATTCACTCATTTTCTTCAGGCTTTGCCTAAACAAATCAGAAGAATAATTCTCGAGGAAAATATTTCCACCTTTGATTTAGCTCTTGAACGAGCACATTTTCTACAAGAAATTCATGACTCTCCACCTTCTCGAAATTCTCATAAAAATTTTGATCACATTTATTGTATGGATAGTGACAATACTGATGAAAACTCAACTTTTCCTGTGAATATGGTCCAACAAACTCCTGTAAGACGTACAAGGGATAGAATTTTTGAAAATTCACATAATGCATTCTCACCACCTGAAACAAAAAATGGAAAATCGTACACTTTTAATAATGTTAAGAGAAAACTTAGCGTTCATTCACCTTCACCTGTCAGACAAAATATTACGGATAAATATAAAACAAACTTTCGTCAACTAAAATCTCGTCAAAATAGACCTTTTTTTCAACCTAAATTTGACATATTTTCTCACAAGAAAAATTCTACGGATCCTACCCCAAACAAAATAACATTCAATGTGCATTTTGTGGACGATTCAATCACCGTATGGACACATGTTATAAATTCAAAAGGATTCTCAACGCACCTAAACAAGATTATACGTCGAACTTTTCGTCTGATTCTCACAGGTTCAGCCAGGTGGGAAGGCCTACCAGTTGGTTTGAGCACAACAAGTCCCACCCATCTGATTCTCACAGAAAGAAAAACTCTACTTTTTTTTCAAAAAATAAAAATGATAAAATCTATCATTTAAACAAATAGGGGAGATTGGTTCTACTGACCGCCATCTCTCCCATACTTGTTCTTCAGGGTCAGTACATAGTTGTGACGAGAAAAACAAGCGTCACATTGTCAAAAGTTCTTCAATCACTTTATTGTCAACCACTGCTGTACAAACATCCCCAGTGTATCCTAAATTTAATAAATCTTGCTGTTCTCATAATTCTTTGGCATCGAAACATCCTTCTAAAATTGATGAAAGTGTACAAGAACGACAAATCATCTATAGTTCCTTTGATAATTCTTATTCCTTGCCATGTATAATTATGAATGTACAACATAATGAAATATCAACTCTTATTGATACAGGCTCAACTTTATCTCTTTTGGATCAAGAATGCTTTAATAGCATTAAATCTAAAATTCATTACAAAGTTTTGTCTATAAATATATCAGTATCTACTACAAATTCTAAAGTTTTCTTTAAAGGATGTATTGAAATTTCATTTAAAATTGACAAGTACTTTTTCCGTCATGTCTTTTATCTTACTGATATAAAGAATGTTAATTTTCAAGCCATACTTGGGTTTGAATTTATAAACAAACATTGCATAACCATTTCTCCAACTTTTAAGTCTATATTAATCAAAGATAAACACATCCCTTTTCACAGTCATAATGAATCTCCTACTTGTTATTACTTGAATTCTGAGTGTACTTATGACAATATAAATGTGCCATATTCCTTTGATGCACACAAAATGCCTTTTTATGAAAATTTTATATCAAATAATCTAAGTAATGGTGCTTATATTGATAATGTGTATGGAAATTCTGGTGACAACAATTTACAATTAGTCAATAATTATGCAACCTACCCTTACAATTATAATTTTCAAAATAGTGATTTATTTATAAATAATGTTGCTAATACTGCTATGAATTATCATAATCCCTATATTGATGGTAATTTTACTTATTTTCCTAATTATTATGGTAATGTGGTAATCTATTTATCTACTAATAATAATATGGCTGACAAAAATTTCACATCTGAAAGTGCTAATGATATTAGTTATGTTGGTGAAAAGCATACTAGTTTCAATGATGGTAATAAAATTTTAGTAAATTCCAACATGGTACAAACAGTTATTAGAGAATTAATCCCTCCCAATTCTTTTGTTTATTTACATGCCAAATACTTGAACTCTCCATCTGAATATTTTATTTTTAAGCCTGCTTTAAAAAATAAAGGTCTTGTTTTGCATGAATCACTGCTTTCTAATTCTTCAATTCAAAATAATTTATTTTTGGTTGTATGTCAGAATATATCCAAACTGGACATTCATTTAACTAAAAATACAATTATTGGTGAATGCATTAATGTAGATGAGAACGATATTGAAGAATACTCTTTTGATTTAGATTTTGAAAATGAATATTGTAATTTAATTTTACCATCTGAGGAAATTAAAAGAAAAAGTGTACAAGAACTTTCACCAAATGATTTTGACTTAAAACACTTGCCCCCTCATGAAAGTGACCCTCTAACAAAATTATTGTGCAGTAAAGCTCTTGCATTTTCTAAATCTTTGGACACTTTAGGTCATACAGACTTAGTGAATCCTCAGTTTTCAATGTTGAACTCTCATCCAGTGAAAACCCTACCTTTTCCTGTGCCAGAGGCACTCGAGCAAGAAGCTCTTGACCAAATTAATCAAATGCTAAATGCCGGTATTATAGAAAGATCAAATTCATCCTGGGCTTGCCCTATGCTTCTAGTTAAAAAGAAAAAAAACTGATATGTCGAAGCCTCAGAAATATCGTTTGGCTTCAGATTTAAGACTGATAAACTCCATTATCATCCGATCATCATATCCTCTTCCTAGAATTCAAAACCTATTGGTACAATTATCAAAATTTAAATATTATAGTACTCTTGACTTGCCGTCTGCATACTGGCAGATTGCAGTACCTAAAGAAATGCAAGATAAACTCAGTTTTACTACTCCATGGGGAATTTTTACCTATCTTCGTCTCGTTTTTGGCTTGAAGACAGCTGCGAGCACTTTTCAACAATTAATTGATTCAGTTATTCAATTGTCTGAAATTGACTCTTGTTATGCATATTAAGATGACATCGTGGTTGGCGCTAATTCCTTTGAAGAAATCGTTACGAAACTCACAAAACTCTTAGACACTCTCATTGCTAATAACATCACTCTTTCTCCTGAAAAGTGTTGAACTGTGTCGATCAATGTCAAGTATACTTTTGCGGCCAAAATCAATGCAGTGTACTCATACAATCACTTATTTTTTTTTCGGAACGCCTTTAGAAACGAAACGTTCCCAACAAAACACAACAATCATAACTTTTTTAACAATATAAAAGTATATATGTGGCATAAATGTTTATTATTGCCGCTACATAAAAAGTTCTAGGTGTCCCAGTTTCCATATATATATAGTTCCAAAATTCATAATTACCTTTATTTTTTTTTTTTATTATTATTTACAGTGCAGTAATAACATTTGTGAAGATAAATGTTTTTTTTAAATTATGAGATATATTAATTGATTTATTTGCTTATAGCATGAAGAATTTTTGAATGGATTTAAACGCCGTTTTCATAATATTTCACAAATAAAGTAGTTACTTCATGGAATTATTATAATGGAATCATATTTAATGTTTAATGAAATATATATATGTTTTGAAATTATTCGCAACTGCATATGAACAAACGATAATATTTTTTTTTCAATTTAGCAATCCGCTAAATATATGACCGAATATATTAAAACTATTAGAAACTGTGGTCAATGTAGTAAGTTTAATACTATACGTATTTAAAAATTTTTTGGATGATATAGTATTTTCAAAAAATTGTCCCTCTGATTTTTTTTGAGTATTTTTCTATTAATATCTTATAACTCCTTGGAAAAACCACCAGAACAGGACCATTTTAACAACAACAAAAATATGGTTAAATAATAATTGAACTATAATCATATATTTAAAATAAACTTGTGGATATAAAATTATTACATACGAATTTGTCTGAAGTTATTTTGAAAACTAGTTGGAGGTGCCAGAATACCAATACTTTCTTGTATATTACTTATCTTAATATTTAAAAAAGCAGCAAAAATATTATGATTATTATTTTAATTCATTACCAATTGCGAATTTAACTGAAATTTCTAGTTCAATGAAATAATTACAGTAAAAATGAGTTCATTTCGATCATAATATAAATTAGGATTAATACCTTTTCATTATTCTATTGTATTTTAGGTATTACAGGCATAGCAGTATACAAAGTTCCCATAAATGTATGTTAACCTACAAAGATATGGAAAAATCAGTTTTTCCTTCCAGTAGAATATTTCAGAATTCAAGAAGGACTTGTTGGCCCAAACCAAAAATACGTACAAAATATTTAGTACGATAATATTTAATATAGTTTTCAGTGGTTCATTAATACAAATGACATACAAATCCTTATTACAGCACCCTTCAAGTGCTATATTTCCAAATTCTAATAAGAACCTTCTGACTTAAGTTAAAAACAAAAAAAAAGATAATAAAACTTTAATCTATGCATAAAGTCATACACTATTCTATTGTACAATGGTGAATACGAACATAAACAAAAAATATATTATGATTTCTTTCGGTATCTCGGAATTCTAAAATCCTTTGTGTAAATCTTTCGAAGTGTTTAAAAAATCGTTTCTTTTTTTATTATATTGAGAATAGAAAAAAGTAAGAATGAAAAACTATCTATAACACATTTTAATATAGCTATCATATCGCGAAAACACCCATTCTATTTCGAATCGCCAAGATATATCTTGGATAAAAAATTCTGCGCGTGTGTATGTGTTTAACAGGTCATAAGGAGCAAGGATTACATAGGAACTGGGGTTCGGAAACGCGACTCTGGCGATTGTGGCATTTTACTGTGGCCACTGCTATTCTACGATACTAAAGCCTTTGGACTTCTATCACTACGGATATCTGAAATCTCTTGTGTTGGAGACATAAAGTCTCTGGTGTCTATAAACAATGGACCTCATGGAACGGTTCACTTATGCAACGCCATGAGGAACCTGGCTAATTGTAACGTTTTCGCCATTCCATCTGGCTTTGATATGAAACATGCTCATGACTAATGGGTCACATTCTGAGCTGTTCTTATGAGGTGTAAGATTTTTCTTTTATATTTTGTATTCCATTAAGTTTTCTGTAAAGATCTTTTTACGCCACTTGTTTGCTCCACGGACACTATGCAATTGAACCATTGCGATAGCGCTACTGGCTCCAAAATAAGATTTTTTTTTCTATTGCCCATCATCCAATTTACTGAAAATGCCATTAAATTTAGTTGAAAATATGCATGCTAGAAAGAAGCAACGAGTAAAAAAAGTAAATATATATATATATTATAAATTTATGTAAATTTATATACTTTCTGAAAATCTATGTATTAAAATTTTAAAAAATTACTAAAATAAAACTGTATATATTTTTTTTCAAAAGCAAAAATATATATATATTATAAATTTATATAAATTTATATACCTTCCGAAAATCTATGTATTAAAATTTTAAAAAATTACTAAAATAAAACTGTATAATTTTTTCAATAATATGATGTTTCAATAGTGTCATTACGTACAATGTTTAAAGGAAAATAAATTTATTGCTCTTTGTACTAAATGTAGTTATTTGAAACAATCCATCGCAAGACTTTATGCTTTGTTCAAATAATCGAAATTAAGATTGTAGTTTTAAAATTTATTGGGAATGCGTGAATAGAACCAATAAATTAATAAGAAGCAAATTACAGATGTTCAAAAGAGTTTTAGTTCGAAATTAGAAAAGCTCAATCATGCATGATTTGTTTACATGATTAATTAAATAAATCAATGATAAATATAACGAGAAAAAAAATTATTATTAGTTATTATACCATGAACAGACTGCTTAAAATTCTATCAAAATTTTCGAATTGAACTCTTCCTAATACCTATTACTTAAAATCTGAAAATTGTTCTTTTTTTATAACAAAAACGTATTCTTCTATATAAAATAAAATACAATCATAAACAGTTTGTGTAATCTTTGGAATATACAAGAACTGTACTAACAGTGATTCAGGTTTATAGTTGATTTTTGCATGCAATAATATTTTATATTGAAATCAAGAATATTTATTTCCCGTTTTAAATGAAAAAATCTATTTTTTAAATTCGGAATTCTGATAATAAATTAATTAATTTTATTTTTTTAAACATTATATTATATTACGTAACGAAAAATATTTTTGAATTACATTTCAAAAATCTTTACTTAAAGTAGATTTACTGCACTTCATTTCCGAAAACTATAGTTTCGTTATTCGGTATTAAGCCCTGTTGTATATATATTTCCAAATTCCATTTTGATGTATTCTTTTACAACAAAACAAACATTGAAAGTTTCGTTTGTTTTGAAAGTGAAACTTTCTTTAACGTGTGTCGGATCAATGAATCGTATCTGAAACGGAGCATTACATTGTTTTGATTTTAAGTTGATTTACTGAAATAGACGGCGTAAAAAGAAATAAGTTGTGCACAAACTATAGTTCTCAGAAGATTTTCTGATTTTCAAGATTAATTTTGTTTGGTACAGAAACATTTACAAGAATTTATAAGAAATTAGTATTCTAGTCCATATAAAAGTTAAAATGTTTCGAATATTCCATAATCACACGACAATAAACTCATAATATAGAGCAAGCCCTTTTTTGTATAACGATTGCTTCGTATTCATGGCGAAATTTTATTTTTTGATTATATGTAATAATATTGTATATTTAAATAGAAAAAAAAAATATTTCCAATTTTATAAGACATTCTATTTTCTATATTATGAATTATGTTATTAAATTTGTGCTTTTTAATTAAACAAACTACCTTGTATTATGTAAATAAACATTTATATAAACGATTAACTTCATTTAAAAAATTTTCAATGAAGACGCACGTTTGTACTAGTACATTTACATAAGGAATAACTTATCTATTTAAAGTTACACCCTGCTGCATGTACATTTTCAATGTATTTTTTTGAAGTATACAAACCGTGATGAAATTTAGATTTAATTTCTGAATATAATAACATTTTATATATAATTCTAAAACAGTCTCTCACAGTCAATCAAGGTAACATTGGGTCAAGCAAAAAATAAAGATTTATTCTGCTGCATCACTTAAGTTAAGGACAACGTCATGGTCTCAGATTGTAGATAGCAGCACTAACGTGAGATTGACAGCTCATTGGAAAAAAAATTTCAGACTTCATCATGGTAGAATGATAAAAGTTTCGTAATAGTGGAGAAAAATTACCTTTACTTTGCAGAAAGTTACTGTGATTAAATATAAGTACTTTCAGTTTTTAGTAAAATATTATGTTAACTATGTTATGAATCCTGCTTTCAAATTAGTGCATTTGAATATACAAGTTTTGCAATGTGTTACGCCAAGAAAAATGTATATTAAAAAATAAATTAGTCTGAAAAATCTTCATAGAAAAGTACATGTGTTGTACTCCTAAAAGAATAATTATTAATGCTACTTCCTGCTGCATATGCAGTTCCAAATTTCATTTTGAAGTATTACACTACAAGAAAATAATCGTAGAAAGTTTTGCTTATTTTTGGAATGGAAATATTTCTTTAAATTACTTAGGAAGAATGTTAAAGTAATCAATGAATCGCATCTGAATGGAAGAACTACTGTGTTTTCATTTTAAGTTAGTTTATTGTAATGGAATGGAGCCAAAATAAATTAAAAAGTTGTTAATTTAACATTGCTTTTTGAATTGCACTTGCGTCTCATTCTTCAAACACAGGCGGCTTTTTTAAACGCCCATAACACTTTGATAGATTTTGTAGGTACACTGTTACAAATTTGCAGCCTTCCGTAAAGTCATTCGACGGTTTTTTGGAACAACGGTTACACAATCATAATTTAAGTATATTTTGAACATAAAATCTTCAAAAATATGGCCAGAATAGTGTTAAATTACGTCTGAGTAACCTTTTTTGACAAAAAACGGTCAATTGACTAGCCAGAATGCTGTGAATGAACAGTGTACGAAGTTGCAATTTTTGTGTTTAATTAAAAAATAGATAAGGAAATATTTCCCATTGGAACTTTCACCGTACGGAAGCTCTAAAAAATTAATTTCCATATATATATATTTTAAATAGACCCCACATAAAGTTGCTATTGATGACATTATACTTGGCACTTTTACTTACCCATTATACGTAGTATAGGGTAAGTCTTGCAATCGTTTTGAAAATCGAAAAATTTTTTTTGACGGATTTACACGTTTTAGACAGTGGAGATTCCGAAAAACATATTTTTAGAAAAAAATTTTTGCCGTCCGTCTGTTTGTCTGTCCGTCTGTCTGTCTGTCTGTCTGTCTGTCTGTAAACGCTCTATCTCCCGAACAAATTGAGATAGAGACTTGAAATTTTGTATGTAGTTAGTATGTTAGAATGGGACGAACCCTATTTAATATCAGCAACCTCAATTATCCGGAACTATTTTTTTCGGACTCTCGAAAAATTCGTTCTGATGAAAGGTATATAAAAATTTTCGAATTTTTTTGTTCTAAGGAATGGACGTAAAAGGCAATAAAATAACACACATTTTGCATATAGAACGAAGTCGATCGGATTATTAGTTGCCGAGATATTTGTAATCTTGTTTTCCACATTGTTCGATTTTTCATGACCCTGTATTTCATTCAAATTTCAATTCAGGAGTATATTTTAATTGCAAATGAGACTCTTAATCCGACGCAGTTAGTTGTTAGTTAATAGAATTATTATTTTTGGAGTTATAAGGATGTTTCTTTTACGCAGTTCGGTACTACTTGAATAGTTTGGCGTTTTATATAATTTGTCGAAATTGGTACATCAGCAGATCTTTAATATAGCATTGCTATGTATATTAACAATATTTAAATTTTGTTTATGAATTGCAATGCATTGTATAAATAGTTTTACATGTTTTATTTTCATTACATATCCATGATGGGTAAGTATTACGGTGGCCCCCAACGACTAGTTTTGTGATATTTTTCAATTAGAGCAATATTTAAAGAAAATAGCTTATTGTTTCGATATTTATGAGTAAAAATATTCTATTATCTATTATTTTTTTCCCGAATTAATTTCCCTCCTATAGACGACTGTTAACCCTCTGAATTTGTCGTTTAAATTTTTAAACATGTTGTATATACCAATAATTTATTCTGCAACATTTTCGTTGCATAATTAGTTTTAAACTATGCGTTTAAAATATTATATAGTATGAAAATACAGTAATACTAATTCCAGTCATTTTCTCTTGTTATTTATTAGTGTTGCTTAAAACAAATGCTTAAAAATTTCAAAATAATTGTGAACATTCAATGTATTTTCCAGTTGTAAAAATATTTATCTTTTGAATAAACATGCTTTTGAACTAGCATATTTCGTTGTACAACAAAAGCTATTCGCGATTAAAGATTTTTAAAAATGTTTACTTAGATAAAAGAACATGGTAACGCATTTTTGAAATACGAGAAAAAAAAACAATAACTTGATCTGTTTACACATGAATCCCTGATATGCATCGAGTCTTAAAATGCCACATAAAATAAATATTATTTGTTTACCTATTAGAAATGTAAATCTGTTTTAGAATGACAAACATTTTTAAAAGCAAAGACGTCGTTCCTCATTTTATATATTTTCTCCATTCTGCGATAACTAAGACGATTAATTATTAATAAAATCAAGACGAAATGCATTAATCCGTTCAAGAACAAAACGTACATTTTCCAAATTTATTTATGTAATTGATTGACACCGAAAGGTTTTTCTTTACGTATATTATGGCAACATATACAGTCGACTCTCGTTAATTCGAAATTGGATCATTCGAATCTTCGCTTAAGTCCCGAAATTTTCAATGGCAGAATAACGTTAAAAAATTTCATTAATTCGAACTCATTTTCTCTTGACTTCGTTTAATTCGAACTAACGAGAATTCAATTTTTTCAATTTTCAATTTTTTCAATTTTTTCAATTTTCATTTCTTTCTCATGGATCTCAGATCATTTGAATCACTTCTTTCTTTGATTTTTGTAAAAATTATTCCGAACGAGTATGCATATAATACAATGTATTTGAAATCCACTTTCTTAGAGTCCCATCTGTCCATCAGTGACGCTTTAAATTTTTCTTCGATCGTGCTTGTTTCTAATATTTTAATTAGTTTATTTATTTATACATTCTAATTTAATATTAAGTAATATTCTAATGATAACAGGCAAAATAAGTTTAAAAAACACTATAACATTAATTCCTTTGCAATAGTACCATATTAAGAATGTTTCCCATAATCCGAACTTCGGATAATTCGAACATTTCTTGTGGTACCGACGAGTTCGAATTAACGAGAGTCGACAGTAGTTCTAAAAAATGCTTGATGGCATTCAGTAACTCGCGAATTAAAACTAAGTGCTAGCACCATGCAAATGGAGTCCGTTAAATATTAAAATCCGTGATATATTTTTAACCCTTTGTTAACTAAAGTGTTCAAAAAGATGTTATTTTAACAACCCAGCTTTCGGAATATAAAACAGACGCCGATTACAACTTTAAAATATAAACAAGTTGGAAATTGCACGTGAACGTAGCAAATGAGGTGCGTTCGTCCGATAACGAAGTTTTTAAAATATTCAGATCTTGCTGATGCAGTAGAGCGTACTTCGGATACAGTATAGTAGTCGAAATCTTTGTGTTTCTGTAAATATAGAGAAAGTAACTTTTATTACACCTCAGCAACGTATATCTTATTCATAAAATGTGAAATAGTTGAATATAATTAAAACACGCCCCAAACAATGTTTCCCCGTGTAGCAATATGTAGTGGAATACTTTTGTGTGACCCTGTAATTTAATAATAAAAATTCTTTGCATCATAGATTGTACAGAATGCATATTTTAGTATATATTTCATAGATTAATGCCAATTCTATTATGTTCGAATGAGTGTAACATCATAAAAATGCATTTGAGACTTTTTTCCCATTGACCGTAATGTAATGGAATACCTTTGATTGTCCCTGTAAATGATCTATGCATCCGATTTTCATAACATTTGAAATGACTCGACGAAATTACGCAATAATTATGTGTTTAAAATTTCAAACGATTAAAATGCATTTGAAACTTTTTTCCCCATAGACCGTAATGTAACGGAATCCTTTTGATTGTCCCTGTCATTGATCTATCCATCCGATTTTCATAAAATTTGAAATGACTCAACAAAATTATGGTATAATTATGTATTTTAAATTTCAAACGATTCTGTTGGATAGTTTTTGCGTTGTTATATGCAGACGGACAGACAGACAGACAGACGGACAGACAGACGGACGGACTGAGCGACAACAATAGGTGCTACGTATTTACATAATTACGAACGCACCTAAAAAGAAGTAAATTAACTTCTTCAGCAGTAATGATTTATTGAAAGGTAAAAACTTTTACCTTTTTCCCATAAGAATATTCAAAACATTAAAAAAAAGTACAATTTCTTTTCACGTTCCTTCATATACAAAAAGCCACGAGCATTAAAGCTGAAAGGATAAAAAATAAAAATAAATAAACATGGACAATATTTTTAACAGCCTTTACAAGCTTTTTATTGAAATTAAAAAAAAAAAAGTTATAGATGTAGCAATCTAATATTGCAAAAAATAGTAACTATAATTGATTGATACTACAATTTACTAACAAAATCTTCAAAAATACCGAAAACTTTTCTTCACGCGTATTATGACAACAAAATATTACTAAAAAATTCTTGGTGGCATTTAACAGTTGTTTGTTAATTAAACTTTTAGCTTTCGCACTTTGCAAATTGTGCCTATTGTAAAGCCATAGTCTATCGAAAATTTTAACACTTTACTGCAGTTTTTTTTTTCATAGAATAGAAATAATATTTACGGAAGAAAAAATAGTAAAAATATACAAATGCTAAAATTTGATACTTTATGGTGCATTCTATATGTGCAAACTTT
Organism: Maratus speculifer; assembly: GCA_964019185.1. Classification (NCBI taxonomy): domain Eukaryota; kingdom Metazoa; phylum Arthropoda; class Arachnida; order Araneae; family Salticidae; genus Maratus; species Maratus speculifer. The sequence goes on along the minus strand of OZ025290.1, from coordinate 421,524,999 downwards.
GGATTAAGAGTTATTATATTGCTAAATTTTGCCACTAAATAATCTTAAATTAATTAATTTTATCTGCTTACCACACTGCAATTTTTTTACATTAATAATTTAAGTATTCAATAAAAATAATTAAAGTAAATCTTACATTATTTGCTGATCAAAATTTCTTTTGTTTCAAATAGCAAATCTAAATTTTTTCTCCAATGCAGGCATCCGACATTGAAAAAATAAGTCTTATTTTTTTAGGCTTGTTCCTGATCAGGGACAGACATAATATATGGGAAAATAATTTTAACTTAATGGAAATTATAATGTTTTAGATATGTACCAGATACGACATGTGATATGCTAGATGGAGTTAAATTCACTATCAAAATAAAAACTATTTCATTTTCATAATTTGCTGCGTTTGATTTACTCAATAGAGTGTGTTTGATTACAATGAGAAATTTATAAATATAATTAGTATTTTTACATACTACAATCCATTTGCCTTAGCAATAACGATGGTATAATTTCTGAAATTAATTTACTTTAAAAAGTCCTTCCGGACATTATCGGGAGAAAGAGGTAGCTTTCATATTCCTTAATGTTCCATAAAAAATTTAAGTTCTGTTATTCAGCTATACAAATCTTAAATTAGTGAACAAGGTAATAGAAGATTTAATAGTTGTTTTTTGTCAATATTGAATATGAATGGGAAATTCAAGAAATTAATTAATTTTATACAAACTGGTTTTATTTAGAGCGACTTATATTCGGTATAATGAAATAGCCATTTTGACACAAAATGATTGGTGAAATTAACCAATGAGGTTGATCGAGATTTCAGTCAGAACTGTGCACATGGTTATTCATATCGAAATCGGTTGACATATGCAAGTGGTGTTGCAGGCAAATAGATTAAAAAAATCAACCCCACTATAAAAATTCAAACTGTTATATATAAGAAATTTTTATATAAATACAAAACAAAAAATATTGCGTAATCCCTGAATTAAGACCAAACAGTTCAGAAAAAGCCATTTTTCCTATTTATCTCTTTTTTTGTACATTATTATACATTTAAAAGTATTTTGACAATTTTAAATGGCCGCCAGTTTGAGACACGATGGCGGATGAAGTTGACCTACGAATTCGGTCAAGACATTTGTTTTTTCTATGTGCGTACCAAGTTATGTCCAAAACGGTACATAAATATGCGTATCATCATGTGACAAAAATGAGATTATTTCAAAATTGCAGCCACACTAGAAACTCAAAGCTGTACAACTCAGACATTGTTCATGATATAGAAAAAAAATATTCCGAATTGCATCAAGGTCAAACACATAACAAATAGCACACATAACACATAACACATAGGCGTTCCCTAACATGGTTTATTAGTGAGAAATTGCCGGGCTAGGATATCGACCGGGGTAGCTTAGATGGAAAAGCAACAGCACGGTACGCTGTCGACCCAGGTTCGATTCCTGGCCCCGGCTAATTTTTCACTCCATGTTGGGTTGTTGTATTAATTGTGTTTATGTCTGTCTTAATGTATGTATAATTTAATCAATTAAAATCAGACGTTAATTACTATGATCTTTAAATATATATTGGGGATCGATGGATTATTAAAATTATTCATCGTATTTCCCGTCATCACGTGCCGAGCGGTTGCCGGCTGATGGCGTTCCCTAACATGGTTTATTAGTGAGAAATTGCCGGGCTAGGATATCGACCGGGGTAGCTTAGATGGAAAAGCAACAGCACCTTACGCTGTCGACCCAGGTTCGATTCCTGGCCCCGGCTAATTTTTCACTCCATGTTGGGTTGTTGTATTAATTGTGTTTATGTCTGTCTTAATGTATGTATAATTTAATCAATTAAAATCAGACGTTAATTACTATGATCTTTAAATACATAACAAAAAAGTCTCTTTCAATTCAGTTCTTATTTTTTGTGCATCATTTTAAATGTAAAATAAAAAAAAAATCAAATTTCTTCCATTTTGAGACAACATGGTGAATAAAGTCGACCTACGAACTTGGTTAAGACATTGCTTTGTTCTATGTGCATAAAAATTTATATCCATATCGGTTCATAAATTTGTTTATTTTCGCCTGACAAAATTCAGGTCATTTCAAAATGTCTGCCCGATTAGAAACTTAAAGTGCTACAACTCAACCTTGTTTAAGATATAGATAAAACAAAAAATTCTCCGAATTTATTGGATAAAGGACAAACACATAAGAAAAGAGCCTTTTATATTTTTTCAATTTCTTTTCCATTTTTTTACCACATTTTAAATTTAAAATAAAAAATATCAAATGACCTCCATTTTGAAACAATGTTACGGATGAAGTTGGTCAACGAACTCGATAGAGACATCTGTATGTACTATGTATACACCAAGTTACATCCTAATTAGCTATTAATAAGCCTGTTATCACGTGATAAAAATCACATCATTTCAAAATGTCAGCTATACTAGAAATTCAAAGTGCCATAACTCAGCCATTTTTAAGATACATTCCAAACAAAAACAAATTCTCTAAAGTCTTTGTATCAAGCTAAAACACATAAAAAATCTGTTTTAACTTCTAAATTTTCTGTATCTTATTTTAAATTTTAAATTTAAAAAAATGGCCACCATTTTTTAACGAGATGGCGGATTGAGCTGGACAATATACCCAGTTCAAACATCATTATATACTATGTACACAACAAGTTACATCCAAATCGGTTCATAAATACATAAATACGCGTGTTATCACGTGACAAAAATCAAACCGCTTAAAAATGTCAGCCACACAAGAAATTCAAAGTCCTATAACACACTCATTTTGTTAATATATAAGCAAAACAAAAAATGCTCTGAAATATTTGTATTAATATCAAACACATAGAAGGAAAATATTTTTCAGTTTCTATTTTTGTGTACTTAATTTTAAATTTTATGTTTTTTTTTAATTAAATGGAGGCAAAAATTAATAAAAATCATTTTGAAAAAAAATGGTGGATGAAACTAGCCAATGAACTAAGTTCAGACATTGGTATGTACTACGTATACACCAAGTCATATCCAAAACGGTTCATAAATGCACGTGTAAATTATGTGACAAAAATCAGACCGTTTCAAAATGTCAGCCACACTAAAAATTGAAAGTGCTATAACAGTGCTGTTTGCTATCTACATCTCTCTAATTATAAAATTCCAATACATTGATTTCGAATTATTATACCCACAAAAAATGTAATACATACATTAATGATTCAAAAATAATTAAATTATGTTTAAAACATCCCAAAACATGTACATCCAGTAAAAGTCGGAAGTAAAAAATCATGAACCATTGCTTTTCAGTGAAAATATGAAGGGGAAATATCTGCAAAAATATCTATTCAACATACGTTTAAAAAATGCTTAAAAAACAATTTTACATCACAAATGCGTTTTCAATTAATTGAGTTTTATTCTTAAAAAATTATTTTAAATGCTGCATATATAATTGATAAATTTTATAAATATATTTGCCACTTTTATACGTAAATGAGAAAAGCAATTATTTCGAACCGTCGTGTCACCCTGAAAATACATCAAATTTTGAGTTCAGAATCATTGAGTTTATAGAACTTACCTTTTTGCAGCATTTAAATAAAATGCATTTATTTATAATTTTATGCCTTAAACTTTTCAATTCTGCCTTAAATTCTTCAATTCCAAAAACGGAATACTTCTGTTGCCATGAGGAAAAAAAGAGTAATAAAAACTTTTAATAAAATTTATAATTTAAAAACAAATTGTGATAGAGATTTCAAACAAATTTCATTAAAAGTGCATTTTTTTCTTTACTCAACTTTTTACAAATTTAAAATGTCCGATGTTAAGAAGTTTAAAAATTTGCAGTTCCGAAAATTGTAATACTGAAATTTCATTAAAAATTTGTTTGTGATAGGTCCAGGAATTTTAATGTTTAATCCATCTTGTACGTAAAAGGAGGCGTTCAGAAGTCAGTCTGATTAACACCATCAAAGAATAATGCACTTTTAAACAGTTAAAGTTGTCTATCTATAAATTACTGTTTTTTTTTATCAATGGTCTAAGAATATTAATGTTAAATGCACGGCGTACGTAATATATGACTTGTTATAATCATCCTAAAAATGATGATCATTTTTATTATTAATTTAAATATCGAATTTCTTTGAAAATAACATTTTCCAAATAGTTATTATAATTTGAAATTATAATTTTGTTGTTTATTTATTTTTTGTTGTTGTTGCTGTTGGGTTGCCAACAGCAATTTTCAAAAACGTTTAATTCATTTAAAAAATATATTACATTTTTCAATGTATGAAATCATTATTTTTAATTATAAATTTACTATTCTCTAATGCAGGCTAATTAATTACAACTATTGTCAATGTTCAAACAATAATTCTAATGACTCATTGACAGTCATTTATTGAATAAAACCCTTATGACCGGTTAGAGTTGTCTAGTTTAAACTTGACACCAAGATGTACCCAAATCATTTGTGGTACGTTACATAATTATGTAAATTACATATTACGTATGTAATGCCTGTTTGGCCACTACAAATTAATTCATGATGATATAATATTGAATGTTATATATTGATTTTGGTGTAAAGTTCAACAATAGTTTTGAAGAGAAATTAGTGAATTATGTGAAAATTTCTTATATCAATCAAAAGAATTCATGCAGCATATCCTTGTGAAAAATATTTTCGTTACATATTTATAGGTAGAATTAAAATCACAAAAAAAAAGAAAAAAAAATTTTGAATGCACTTTTAGAAACTGTCACAAAAAAGGATAAGAACCGACTATTCGCATTTTCTTACTAATTAGTCTGTACTTATAAAGATGTAAAGTATATTTGTTTGTTTGTATGGTCTAATCTGAGGAATTACCGAACCGATTTCAAAAGCAATTGTGCCGAAATGATAGTGTTCACCCGGAATCAAACATTGGCTATATATTATGTCGTCTATACCTATATTATAGAGAGGAAAAATTTGTTTGTTTGTTTGTAGGGGCTAATATCCGGAACTATCGAACCGATTTCAAAAGTAAGGGTACCAAAAAATGTTGTTTACCCTGAATAAACATAGTCTATATCTTATGTCGTTTATACGTATATTATAACGAAGAAAGGTTTGTTTGATACTGTGTTTGTTTGTAGTGGCTAATCTCAGGAACTGATGAACCGATTTCAAAAGTAATGGTATCGAATTGATGATGTTCACCCGGTAACTAACATATGCTATATCTTATGTATATTGTAATACTAATATTTAAAAAAAAATTGTTTGTTTGTAGAGGTTAATCCACGGAACTACCGAACCGATTTCAAAAGTAATTTTACCAAATAGATGGTGTTTGCCCGAAATCAAACATAGGCTAAATTTTATGTATATCGTAATACTAATAATATATATTCTACTTAAAAATAAGAATTTATATTATAAAAAACATTTTGCTTCTAAGACGTTGTATATACAACGTCTTAGAAGCAAAATGTTTTTTTTTTTTATAATATAAATTCTTATTTTTATGTAGAATATATATTATTAGTATTACGATATAGTTATTAGTGGACGTAATCAAGACTTACTAGTGTTATTTTTCATATTTCATAAATTTCACGTGGACTATACCTATATTAAAAGGAGGAAATTTTCTTTGTTTGTATGGGCTAATCTCCAGAACTCCACAATATTCGATTTGTGGGCATTGAGCATACGTATTGAACAGCAATGGAGGTACCTATCTTAGAAGAAGTATAAAAGCATTGTTGATTAAAATTTTTGAAAAAAATTCGTCGGTAATTAGCCAATAAATTAACCGATTAAAAATAGGAACGTGCTAAACATAAATAATGACGGTTGCGGCTAGCACACTATTAGCTTTTAAAGCATATACAGTGGACTCTCTCTATTCCGAACACTCATGGGACCGACCAAAAACGTTCAGATTATGGAGGTGTTCAGTATAGAGGGAGAATCGGAAAAACATTACTGCTACTACTATGTATTGAATTTATAATCGGTATAAAATATTTAGCATGGTTAGTCATTCCATTGTGTAATACCAAATTAAATTTTGTCAGTTTTGTACTGTGCCATCTCATTTTTCTATTAATTTTTTTTCAAAACATACACTTACGTTACAATACACCTTGAAAACATGATCAGTATATTACTTAAACGAATAATTTTAGCCTGTTTTTGCATTGTATGTTCTCATGCAATATATGTTTTATCTGGCTGTTTAAGAAGTGGAAAAAGCTTTGAGGTGATGTTCAGACACATAGTTTAACAGTTCTTGAACTAGTCTCTTAGTCATACATTTTGCTTGAATGTAATCATCTTTCGTCTTATTTCGTCACTCTCTTCTGGTTCTGCTTGTCCTTCATTTTTCTCTTCCTCTTCAACAATGTTGTTAATGCAAACCATGAGGATTTTATTATTGGTTTCGAGATAAGCTCCAAGTTCTGTTTCAATGTGAAGCTTCTGAAGAATTGATCCCAAGTCACTCACAGCTGTTGCTTATTGGTCCTCTATTCTTGTTTGCACATTCTCATATAGGAACCCAACTTTAAAGAAGCATCTTTGGACGGTGTAGGAGGCTGTTTCATTTTATGCCGTTGATATTCAATAGACAGCATCCATGATGTTGACCTTCTTCTTTCTAATTTGCCGCCTCCATCACCAGGGACAATTTTTTTCAGAAAATGGATTTGATAGTAAGTTTTAATGGTATTGCTTACTCTTTGATCCAATGGTTGGATTAAAGAAGTACAGTTTGGTAACAGGAACTTCAAGATTATGTTGCTCAGATGAGTGTTTGTAAGTGATCTGGTATTAACAACAACAACATATTTTTTCTTCCTTTCTCACTTCATTATCTTGTTAATTATCTCGAACCATTATGAGAAAATTGTGAATGTCATCTACTTTCCTATTTGGTTTATAGTGTGTAGGCAATGATGCGATTTACACATGTTTTAAACGTTTTCCGATTACAAGTGATTTCAGATTTTCATCCATAAAACTGGTACAGAGCATAATGGCAAATCTTTCTTTTGATATTTTCCCAACAATAAATCCCAATTTGCTCGAGTTTTTTTTTTTTTTTTTTTTTTTTTTTTTTTTTTTTTTTTTTTTTTTTAGAAGAAAAAAAAACAGGTGGTTTACTCAGCATTCAAAATGTTTGCTGTATCGAAATATTCAAACGTGTAATAAAAATCGAAATCCTTCGTTGTGTCAGAAGTTTTATTTTCTATTCTTCCAAAGTGTCGATATTAATATCTGCAGCTTCACCATTGATTATTTTGATTTCGATGTTATGTTAAATTTTGAAATGAGTCAAAAATCCTTCCGATACCTTTAATTCTCCTATTTTCTGCTTCCTGAAATCCGAAGTAGGAGTCCAGCGATAGGATATTTGACAAAAAAGACTTCCGAATATTAATGTTTATGTTCTTGTTTCCCGTTTTCCATTCCTAAATTCTACACTTATTAGAGTTCCTTAAACCTTTTTATTCTTCTACAACAAGTTTCGCTAAATTTCCATGATGTGGGAATTTCCTGAATTCCGATTCCAAATACATGTTCAATTTACAGAGAGATGAAGTAAAAATCGGGATCGAAAGTTGCGTTCATAACAGCGGGGTGTTCAGATTAGAGAGTGTTCAGAATACAGAGAGTTTATCATATGTTAAGTCTATGGATTTTCGCCGGGACCATACAAATACGCTCATAATATCGGGGTGTTTAGATTAGAGAGTGTTCAGATAGAGAGAGGCCACTGTATAACAACTTTTTAAAATGTATTTATGTAATATATTACCCAGTAGCAGTACAAAAGCAATAAACTTCATAATGCTCCAAAAATACTAATTTAATTAGAATGATTCAAGGTTCGTACGCATAAGAAAAAAAAATCATTTTAGTTTAATTACTAATTTTGATACGAAATGTGAGGCATTAAAATGTCTATTTTTTATTAAATTTTTACGCATGCGAACACTTTAAAAATACTGTGGGGTTCGCGATTAGTTTGCATAGAGTGAGTCTTCATTGCGACTGTTGAATATTTGAAAGTTTATCTAATACCTAATTTGTCACGGGCGTCACGGGCCAAAGAGGCTTCATAAATTTGTGAGACCCTTTCTGCACCAACTCCTTTAGCACAATGCCGAGTTTAAACATTGAAATACGGTTTTGTTTTAGCTACACTGAATAAAGGAAAGGTTATTAATGCGCTTATAGATTTTTATTTCTATGGAACGCTAAAAGAAGTTTAAATATGCATTACCGAGGTTTATTCTCATTACCGAGTTAAGTTCCTTATAAATGAATAAGGACAGGATAAGCAAAAGTGTTATACAGAGTAAAAATATATTTGAAACTATTTAAGATTCATATCTCTTTGAAATTTAATGTTATTCCATTTATACTTTTCGCGTATATACTGCTGTCACCAAACCTATTTTGAACAGTTTTTAACAAAGTCTTTATATTTTCAGCAATCTTTCTTCTTTTTCTGCAGCTTAATTTTTAAACTTTAACCACCGGTTCTACAAAACAGAAAATTTTCTGTACTTGTATCGTGAAAATGCTCCAATTACATATTTTCCCATTATATAGTATGTAGATATCAACCGATAGATCAAATACAGGGAGTAGGGTATTGGAGTAGATATTTGACTATGTACGGTAACTTTATTTCCCTAAATAGCGAAAATTTGTTAAAGATTTCATGAAGTGTTGGAAAGGGCTTTATAATTTATGCTTAACGTATGATTTTTCTTTCTTGTTATTTATTATTTAGTTATGAAGGAAACAATGAACATCAGATTTATAAAATATAGTCAATAATGTTATATTTAATATTATTAAGTGGTCAAAAATTGCGTAGAATGGTTGTTTTTTACGTTTCATCGACGTTACAGTGCCGTAATTACCGTTTTTCTGAATTATTTGAATTTCACACACATTTTTGCGGCACTATCATGGCTAAACCACTGATCAGAGAAAAAACTTTTAATACATAAAATGTAGAAAATTTTGTCCTCTTTAATTTATCTAATGAGGACTTTTATGTAAATCTATAATTTTGATGTTATTTAGAAAAAACAAAGAAAAGTCACATTTTTGGCACGTTTTAGGCCAAAAAAGTGTTTTCCTTAATAAATTTTGTTGGATAATTTCTGATTCGTGCTCAGCGACCCAAGAAACATAAGGGCACCAAATATCAAAACTACACAAAAACTTGCATTTGTTTATCCTTTTTTAGCACCAAATGCCTGGACTAAACCACCGATTTTTCAAAACAAAAAAAATTCTGTACTTCAGTTGCGAAAATGCTTCAATTACACAAAATAAACTTTACAATAAACAATAACTGTTGAGAATGATGAAATATTCTGAGAATTTTAAGTGGTACGTATAGCTGGCCCTCATCCCTGGGATAATAATACATATGTTTATTGTACGGAACCCTCTGAGCGCGAGTAATACTCGCACTTGACTATTTTTTCCCTTTCCTATTGACAACACATTTATATTGAATGTGCCCCTTTGTCTTAGTGTTTTACTTTAAGATAGGGCCATGTGTCGAATTCTTTGTACACAGTCTTATCTACCCTTTCTTTTCATTTGCGATCTTGCCTCTTATGGACACGTTTTTACATTTTTTGATGACGCGCTGTAAAAATTTCTATTACGAAACGCATTTTTTGTGTTCTTTTTTTAATAGCGATTAATTTTTTTTTATTTTATTATCCAAATGTAGTTAATAAAGTGTAAATAAAATAAAAAATGTAAAGTGGTAAATAAAATAATAAAGTGTACATTTATTTATTTATTTATCTATTACAAACAAGAAAAAAATTATATCTAGACAAATATGTATATTTTGAGCATAGGTTTATAAAGTGTCATTCCTGGATGATTTGTTTCTGTGCTATTTTATTTGCTTACTTGAAAATATATCCCTTTTTATTATATTTGAAATATATATTTTAAATATAATTCAAATTGAACAGGTTGCTATCTTTTTTGCTATCTTTCTAAATTATCTACACATTGAAAATAGAATAGACCGAGATTTCTCCTGTTTATTGACAATGAAAATTTTACGTCAGAAAATATAGTACATGAAAAATTACATTTCAGGTTCAGAAAAATAATAGTAACGTTATACAAAACGTTATATGACGTTATACGTTGTAGAAAACGTTATACGTTAACTACAAAACCTATTGAGATATATTTCGGAAAATAAATAGTAACAATAGAAACTGTGCTTTTATAAATGCATCTTTCAATCTCGAAAATATAAGGTCTGATTTATGAGTTTTCATATAAGGTACGGTCTATAAGTTTCCAAAAGGAGCCTCATAGAGCGTATACAACTTCGTTGAAGAAGGACTTTTAAGTCTGAAGGAATTATAAGGACTTACAAGCGACTGAAGTGATGTTGTTTCTTCTTTACAGTGTGCTAGTTTAGAACCGAATAATTTTGTTCTATAATTGCTGTGTATTGGAATGTTAATTTCAATATGGTCAGTATTTTTATTATCTATTAGGAGTGTTACCCATTTATTATTTTTTAACGTATAAAAATGCTCAAAAACGCAAATTGGAACCGTGATTAATTCAAAAGTGGTTAATTCATATTTCTCTTCCTTTAACAACATTTGAGGAATTGAGTTTCGAAAGTCTCTTGTCCGAGATTTTAAAAGTCATTTTTTATATCCATCTATTCTACTAGTGAACTTATATTGGTAAAACAGAAGAATTTGAAAAAAAAAAAAAAAAAAAAAAAAAAAAGATGTTTTATCCTTTTTTTCTGACAATGTAAAATCTTCTTTTATAATGAAAACCAATTAACAGAGCCAGACGTTTTTTGTGATTTCACAAAATTGATAATTTATTTTCTGCATGAGTCTCTCCCCCTCTCTCTCTCTCTCTTTTTTTACAGTATTGTATTGTAGTTTTGAAGTGAAAATTAGAAACTGGGTCATCAAATGAACCGCGTGAATTTAAAGTAATTACATGATAATAAAATAAAAAAATAAATCATCATTTCGCATTACTCCTTAGTGTAATACAAAATATACAATTATTATGGATAATCTATTAACATCCATTTAATAACAGAAACCCACATAACTATCCGCAGGTGTCTCGTTTACCTTTGACACGAAAATGTACACAAATCATTTGTGGTAAACTGGATAATTATGTATGTTACATATTAACTTCGGAATATATAATGTTTAATCATCATTGCGTTGATAATTATATAAGATTTGAATCGCTGCGTTCAGTTATCTGGAGAAGGACTCTCTTACTAACTCTTCAAAGAAATATATACAGAGATCGTTTTGAGGATAAAAGAAAAATAACTATTTATATATATTTTTATTGAAACAAATAATATAATGAAATTATAAACTGTAATGAAAAAAGGAAACATACTCGACATAAAAATAGTATGAACCATATAACAAACAATTGGAATTAAATAACTTTCTTTTAAATACATTTTTAACAATTTTTTTTTTCTAAATAACCATTTTAATTACATAAAAACATAACAACTTTATGATAACTGTATATGTTGAGAGAGCTTTACAAAAATTACAATTTTGAATAAAGGTACAAATTTTTTCCTTAATTTTAATGAATAGTGATAAAGAAAACCTAAAATCAAAGAATTATCTTTATAACATTTACAAAAATTTTCTGAGTAGTTTTAGGCATTTTTATTAAGATTTCATGTCCATGCCGGAATTCGTGCAGTCAGTGAATCCAAATATTTTTCAACTTCGTTTCTTTAAGATAAAATACATTTAAATATTCCCCTATCTCGGAATTTTAGAATGCTTTCAAAGCAAATAAAATGTTTCAAAATGTCACAAAGACTCATATTATGCATAAAAATAATTAAAAATTACCTTTTCAATTAATTTAAAAATTATAATTTTATCATATTCGAGTACCTACATATATATATTTTTATTATCGAAAGGAGTTTTCATTCTAATTCACAAGATTCAATGTATTATTATGGGAATTCTGATAAAATGTTATTTAAATATCTTTAAAACATTTTATATAATTGAGTTTATCGAAATAGTTTATAACATACACAAAAAGATTTTCTATAAATTTTATTGAATAAATTCTTATCTATGAAAAGAATCTATAAATGCCACAAAATGTATACTTGAAAAATAAAAATAAAAAATGTGTGCATAAAAACTTTGTTTTCCTATCTTCTGGCCTTCTTTTACTCACTTATATCAGTTGAACATTCAGTATTTCAACAATGTTGAACATTCAAAATTATGGCAGAAAGCATCAAGAAGAAAACAAATGCTATGGAACAATATGAATGATAAAATGCCATTTAAATATATTTAAAACATTTTATATAATTAGGTTTGCCGAAATAGTTTATAACATAAACAAAGAGATTTTGTAGAAATTTTATTCAATAAATTCTTATCTCTGGAATAAATCTAGAAATGTCAATTAAGGTATACTTAAACGAAAAAAAAAAAAAAAAAAAAAAAAAAAAAAAAAAAAAAGAGAAAGAAAAAGTGTGCACAAAAACTTTTTCCTTGGCCTTCTTTCGCTCACTTGCATTAGTTGAACATTCATCATGATGATAGAAAGCATCAAGAGACAAATACTATGGAACATGGAGTCAAAACCAATCTATATAGTCGAAAATACAGGGTGTTTGATAAAGTGCTATTTAAATTTATACTGGCAGATGTTGCCTAGAAACAGAAATACCAAAATGTAAGAAGTTTTCTAATTACAAACGATAAACTATGAATGAAAGAATTATCTTTTTATTTCTGCATCTCTTCCTAAGCTGTGTGAAAAAATATTACCTTTGTTTTTTGTTGTGATTCGAATTGTTTTATGAAAATGTGTATTAAAATGTTACGGTTTATAAGGGAGTTTTTTTAAATAATTTATCTGTGTTCGAAAGGAACTTAGATGTGTGTTTTCGTGAAAATAAACTGTTTTATATTTAAGACGAATAAAATTTTGAGTTTCAGAGAAAAAAAAAATCATAATTTCGAACATTATATAAAGACAGGGTCTTTTATTATAACTTAATTTGATTAAAAGTTAATAATTTTGCGAAAAATAAAAGCATTGCAGTGAAAATAGAATGGTATGTTTTTCAGTTGATGTAAAATTCTATAACATAACGAAAATATCGAAAAGAAAAGAGGTAGATGAAACAATTCATGATGCCGATTGAAAACCGCACCACTCAAAACATGATAATCTAATTAGAGATTCCTGAATGAATCTAAATTTTGAAATAGCAAGCATAAAATTGAATGATTTGTGTACATATGTATTAAAATTAATTAATAATAAATATACCTTATACATGGTCATTATATTATTATGTATTTATTTTTTTTCATGCATCAGATATCTTAATGTTCTTACAATAATTTTTAAAATATTATTTTTCTTCCTTTTTAAGCACAGCAATCTTTTAAAAATTCTGTCATAATTTATGAATAATAAAAATTCATATATTTAAAATACGAATAAAAAAATCCTATTATTTAATTCTGGTACGACACTTTTTAAAATATTTTATGAAGTATTCAAAACGTGACTCACATCTATATTTGTCTTAATACACATAAAAAATATATTTATTTAAATAAAAAATATCTATCTCCAGATTTTAATATCAAAGTATATTTTCTGTTTAAAAGGAATTCTGTTATTAAAGTTATATTTTTTAACAGATTAAAATATTATTTTGTGTCTAAATAAAGATAAAATATATGTTTAAAAACATTTCAAATATCTTTAGTGAAAGAGTACATTTCCTACATTCGTATTTTCGAAAAGTATAATTTCTCTATTTAATGTTACGCCCTGCTGCATATACAATACAAGATTTCATTTTCATGTGTTTCACTGCAAGAAAACAAACGTTGAATGTCTCGCATATCTTAAACTGAACTTTCTTTTAAGTTTATATAAACTTTTAAGAAAATCAATGAATCGTATCCAAAAGGAAGTAGTACATTGTTTTCATTTGACGTTTGTTAATTGTAATGGACTGCGTAAGAAGAAATCAGTAGTGCATGAAGTATTAAATTATAGCTTACAGAAGATTTTTCTATGTTTTATAAAACTTTTGTCTCCGGAAAAAAAAATTACATACATCAGTTTAAAATAGTAAAATATCGAGTGCTTATAATAGATAAACAGTTTTAAAAATCAACATAACATTAAAACAAATATATATTATAAAGCTAAACCATTACCTTGAGTTACACTGGTGTATAATTTATAATTTCGGTACTTCTAGGTTATCCCGTCGACCAATTTCACCAAATTATACAAATCGCCAAACTAATAGCCAAATTATACATGTTGACATAATTTTTATTTTAAATAACAAAAAACAAATAATTAGTAGAATATTAATAAAAATATTAATAAAAAGTCGAAATAAAAATCACTTAATGACATTTTAAACACGTGAATCGCATTTAATGTCATTGAATGTGACATACACAATCATCCATTATTGGCATTTAATCTTATAGTTTGGCGATAATTTTTTGGTCGACGGGCTAACCTAGAAGTACCATAACTTCATGTAATAATATTTTACATTTAAATTTAAAATATTTATTTCCAAATATAAATAACACACTTTATTTTCCATATTTATATTTTTTTATTAAACTAGAATATATTTGATAAATAAAAGCTTTTTTCTAATTACGAGTAGAAAAATCAGATTAATGGAAGGAAATCTTCAAGAAACTCCACGATGATTTACCAGAATTTTTGTAAAGTAACATTTTCCATGCTTAATGAAAAAAAAAAAATCATGCATAGCAATCAGTACTTTACGGAATTTTTGATACACTTACACACAAAAATTTTCTTAATTCTCTGGTGTGTAAAAACTGTATAAGAATTAACATCGATTCAAAAATCTTCTCAGAAAAATTATACTTATGCTGCATTTCACGAAAGTCTAATTCTTGTATTTGGTGTTATTTCCTGCTGGATATACAATAGGGTGTATCACGATAACTCCCTTTTTTAATTCAAAATTTCATTCAAATATTGTATGAAGTACTCAAACCGCGATTCACTACAATATTTGTCTTAATACAAATAAATAAATAAATAAATAAAATAACAAAAAATATTTAAAAAAATATATATCTATTTCCATATTTAAATATCAAAGTATATTTCCTGTTTAAAGAATTCTGTTATTAATGTAATATATTTTAAAATATTAAAATATTATTTTGTGTCTAAAAAAAGATAAAATGTATATTAAAAAAAAAAAAAAAAAAAAAAAAAAAAAAAACCATTTCGAATATCTTTAGTGAAAGAGTACATTTGCTACATTCGTATTTTCGAAATGTATAATTTCTCTATTTAATGTTACGCCCTGCTGCATATACAATACAAGATTTCATTTTGATGTGTTCCACTGCAAGAAAAGAAACGTAGAATGTCTCGCTTGTCTTAAAGTGAACTTTCTTTTAAGTTTATAGAAACTTTTAAGAAAATCAATGAATCGTATCCAGAAGGAAGTAGTACATTGTTTTCACTGACGTTTGTTTACTGTAATGGACTGCGTAAGAAGAAATCAATAGTGCATGAAGTATTAAATTTTAGTTTATAGAAGAAAATGAGGCCGGACAAATTTATAAGGAAAATAGATTAAATCTAAGACACAGTAAAGCGGGAAAAGTGGACTCGGTGCTCCGAAGCTACCGAATGACCGCAGCTGCGTCGAGATTATTATTATTAAATCATTAGCTGGCCATATGTATTGGATAAACTCGAATCTGAATCCCTGCGCAATTAAACATTCGCATTTGAATCTGATTCCAACATATCAGAATGATTAGAATTTCATTTTCCAAAATATTTTTTTTTATATATTAGTAATTTTTGCCATATTTAAGCACAGCGAACTTTTAAACATTGTTCCATGATATATGATAAATAAAATTTATTATATTTAAAAGACAAATAAAAAATTTCTATTATTATTTTTTTTTTTTTAATTCTGGTACCAGACTTTTTTTAATATTCCAAAAAGTATTCTAATCGAGACTCACATTTATATTTGAGTTAATGCATATAAAAATATACACTTTCTAAATAAAAAATTGTATATTTTCTGTTTAAGAAATTCTGTTATTAAACTAATTTATTTTAATAAATTGAAATATAATTTTGTGTTTAAATAAAGAAATAAAACTACATTAAAAAATATTTCAGACATTTTCAGATATAAAGTGAATTTGCTGTATTGGTATTTTCGATAAGAATAATATCTCTATTTAATGTTACGCCCTGCTGCATATACAATAAAAGATTTCATTTTGATGTGTTCCGCTACAAGAAAAGAAACATAGAATGTCTCGCTTGTCTTAAAGTGAACTGTCTGTTAAGTTTATAGAAACTTTTAAGAGAATCAATGAATCGTATCAAGAAGGAAATAGTGCATTATTTTTATTTGACGTTTGTTTACTGTAATGAACTGCGTAAGAAGAAATCAATAGTGTATGAAGTATTAAATTATAGTTTACAGAAGAAAATGACGCCGGGCAAATTTATAAGGAAATTAGATTAAATATAATACACAGTAAAGCGGAAAAAGTGGACTCGGTGCTCTGAAGCTACCGAACGACTGCAGCTGCGTCGAGCTTATTATCATTAAATCATTAGCTGACCATCTGCATAGGATAAACTCGAATTTGAATCCCGTGCACTTAAATCGGATAAACTTTCGTTATTTTAACAAGAATCCAATATGTCAAAATGATTATAATTTCATTTTCCAAAATGTGTTTTTATATTAGTATTTTTTGCCATATTCAAACACAGCGAACATTTAAACATTTTCCATGATATATGATTAATAAAATTTATTATATTTAAAAAACATAAAAAACATCTATTTTTTTTATTTCTGGTAAGATTTTTTTTTTTTTTTTTTTTTTTTTTTTTTTTTTTTTTAATATTCAAAAAGTATTCTAATCTAGACTCATATTTATATTTCAGTTAATGCATATAATAAATACAATTTTTCTGTATAAAAAAATTTATAATTTCTCTTTTTAAGCAATTCTGTTATTAAATTAAATTATTTTAATAAATTGAAATATTTTTTTGTGTTAAACAAAGAAATTTTAAATAAAGAAATAAAACTACATTTAAAAACATGTAAAGCATTTTCAGAGATACAGTGAATTTGCTACGTTCGTATTTTCGAAAAGTATAATTTCCCTATTTAATGTTACGCTTTGCTGCATATACAATACAAGATTTCGTTTTGACGTGTTCCTCTGCAAGAAAACAAACGTAGAATGTTTCGCATGTCTTAAACTGAACTTTCTTTTAAGTTTATAGAAACTTTTAAAAAAATCAATGAATCGTATCCAGAAGGAAGTAGTACATTGTTTTCATTTGACGTTTGGTTACTGTAATGGACTGCGTAAGAAGAAATCAGCAGTGCATGAAGTATTAAATTATAGCTTACAGAAGATTTTTCTGTGTTTTCTCCTGAAAAAATGTATATACATCAGTTTAAAACAGTAAAATATCGAGTGCTTATAATAGTTAAATATTTTCAAATAATGAACAATCACATTAAAATAAATCTGTGTTATAAAGCTAAGCCATTTCTTTCAATAATGCTGTCGTATAATTTATAATTTCATGCAACAATAATTTATATTTAAATTTATACCTTTTTTCCAAATTTTAAATACAAAGTTTATTTTCCATGTTTTAAAATTTTGTTTTTAAACTAGACTATGATAAATAAAAGATTTTTTTTTTCTTTTTTTACGTAAAGAAAAATCAGATTAACGGAGAGAAATGTTGAAGATAATTCCATGACCATTTACCAGAATTTTTGTAAAGTAACATTTGCCATCCTTAATGAAAAAAATTCTATCTTCGTACATATACTGTAAAAAAAATAATCCGTTAACTTTACGGCAAAGACTGCAGGCAGCAAATTTGCCAGGAGTTTTTACCGTAAAAAATTGCAGTAAAATTAGATGCAAAATTTTTCTAACATCTGATTTAACGGATTTTTTACATTTTACGATATTTCTGGTATTTTAAACACCTTAAATCCTTTGAATTATTTGATGTGTACGAACTATATAAGAAATAATATCAATTGAAATATCTTCAATGAAAAGTACACTTGCTGTGCTGCATTTCCCAGAAGTATAATTACTGTACTTTGTGTTACTTTCTGCTGGATATACAATAAGTGGTATCACGAAAAAAAATTTTCCTTTTAAAATTCAAAATATCAAATTGATAAAAAATCATTACTATAATCACATATTTACCGTTTTTTATTTTATGTTTACTTATTTATTTGTTTATTTTTTTATTTATTTATTTATTTTATTTTATTTTATTATTTTTATTTTTTTAAATTGAAAATTATTTAAGTAAGGGGTATAGTAAGTAAGGTAGTAAATAATATGAATTTAATGTAGATTTTTTGTATATTTTTTCTATATATAAATATTAACTTGTTTTGTTTTTTTAAGTACAAAAACGTTAATTTTATGTAGGCATTTGACAGTTAATTTCGCATTTTCGTTTCTGCCATTAATTTTATAACTGTCCCTGAATCTATTTTAAAATTTTATTAGTTTAAATTTGTTTTGTTGATGGTTTTAAATTTGTCCTATGTTACTTTTTATGTCTGTAAACTTCCAGATTTTACAAGAAAGTTCATTATTTTTTAAATCAGTTTATTAGTCTAATTTGTTTTGGCTCATGCCATTAGAAACAATTTTTAAAATAACACAAACACACACACACAAACACACAAATTAAAAGTGAAACATAGAAAAAATTGTTTTTAAATGAAAAAGGTTACAAATACAATAGTTAAACAATGGATTTGAAAAACGTCATTAAAAACAAATCTCTATTTCATTGGCTGTTTACCTTGATAAGTTATCTTAACGTTTGTAAGCATTACCCCGGAAGTGTAAACAGCTTGTTCAACATGCAATCGAAATTTTGTTTAGGCTGGTTGAAATACATAATTTATATTAAGTGGATTACAAATATACTTATTAAACAAAAATATTAAATTTAGTTGTTTACTATTATAATAAAAATAACTAGTGAAATAAAGCTATAAAGAAAAATTTTATTTGTTCTTTCTTCTTGGACTGCTGTAGTTGCAGATGTGAAGTGAAGCTTCGTTTCAAACTTAGGAATTCATTTTCTGTCCAGCAACCTTGATCTAATGAAGCCGTCTCGATCATTGAAACCTCAAATGTGGTAAGAAGCTGTTATAACATTCTTTAGAATTCTCTAATCAGCCTGTGTGTGAATGAAAAACTATTCATTTCTATTACAAGTTCCTGAATCAACAAATAACTAATTTTTTCTTGTTTATACAAATTAGTTCTGAGAGGTGATTCCGTTACTACAGTAGATGATCAATCAATAAGATCAGGCCCCACCAGTGGCCGAGAGGGTCTGACCTCTCAACTGGTAGACGGCAGGTGCTGGGTTCGAACACAATCGCGGCCGTCGGCCTAACCGTTCGGAGTTTTCGTGGTTTTCTTCGAACCTTACGTAAATACGGGTTAGGTTCCCTTAGAAAGACCCCCACGAAGGGCATCCCTCCCCCTGGGCCTATATCCCTAGCGTAGATAATCGGCCGTCACAAAATACACATACACACAATAAGATCAGATTAGTGTTCTGCCTCACAATTAGCTTGCGATGTTCTTAAAACTCTATTTTACTTGAACTCGGTGTGTCAATTCTTTTCTATCGCTTCTTTTGCCAGCGATCTCATATGTTTTCGAGAATCAAACTATTTTCCCTAATGGAGATGTTCTAGATATATTGTAAAGGCATTTCTCTGCAGAATTCATTGAACATGAATTTTAAATTCATATTCTAAGTACTTATTTATTGTACGATTTAAAAAGAGTGTTGTGATGCATAAATAATACAAGTATGACATTTTATGTAGAACCGTGAGGAAGATAAATGTTAATGACAAGTTTAACTAGTTTTTTTTATTGTAGTGTTTGATCAATTGCAAGATCATGTTTGCCATTGTCAGGCATCTTGCATAGGAAAAGTTTTCAATTTTTTGCTAGTAAATTTTTGTGAATATTCATCTATCAGCACAGTCTGACAAAAATCCCTTACATATTTCTGATACGTGCTCATTTCTTTTCTTATCATCCTCGGGAAAAAAAGTACTATTTATCTGTATATACTCAACGACAGGCATTTTTTATTAGTTTATTAAACTTTTACTTATAGGACCAATGAAATACGTTAAAGAATTTGCCACGTCAAAAATTTCCTAAGCGGTAATTGAATTTTAAATGAAGCAAACAAATCATTACTTGTACTATGTGCTTTAAGACGCTTTAATTCAATACAATTTATCCATTAGATACACCAGTAACTGGCCCCGTACCAATAAATTTAATAGTTCTTTTGTGATTTTCATGATTTTCATTGAAAACAGTTACATTTAGTTTATTTTAGTGTTGGTAATACTATGTATTTTCCGGAATCACTGTCTGGAGTTTCGTAATCAAAATATGTTAAACATGGTTCTCCTATATCCCTCAAGGTAATTTATCAAGATAAACAGACATCCAGGTTTTCTTTAAATAGCAAATTTCTAATTTCTCTCACTTTTTATATTTGACTTAATGCATATATGAAATATATTCTTTCTAAATAAAAAATGGATATTTTCTATGTAAGCAATTCTGCTGTTAAACTAATTTATTTTAATAAATTTAAATATTATTTTGTGTTTAAATAAAGAAATACAACCACATTAAAAACATTTCAATCATTTTCAGAGATAGCGTGAATTTGCTGCATTCGTATTTTAGAAAAGTATAATTTCTTTATTTAAAGTTACGCAATTCTGCATATACATTATACAACACAGGATTTCATTTTGATGTGTTCCGCTGCAAGAAAACAAATCTATAATATTTCACATGTAGCCCAGTCATTTTAGCAAAAATGTGGGAAAAAATTTAGAACGAAGCTGGATTTTTGCATAGGTGCTAGTTAGGCTATGTAGTTAAACATACGAAAAGACCCCATCGATCCGGCGTGAGCTTACGCCTTTAAGCGGCATTAATGAGTTTAAAAATCTGTTTTCTGTGACTATCTCACAAACAATCACATTTAGAAAAAAAAAGTTCAATTACAAAGTTGTAGACATTTTACGACATTTTACCTTTCCCAAACATTGCTGATGTCGAGTCTTCTTTAAAATGCGTGACGGAACAATATATGATCTTTCAGAACAGCATCATTGTTGAGACTGTGCGACGAATACAAGGTGGTTGCAATTCTTCCTCTTCCAGGTTTAATAAAAAAATATCTCTGTCTCTGTAGGTGCTAAAGCAGTCAACAATTCAAGCAAGTCGACATCATCGACAACAACAGCAGTAATCTCAGCAGACATTGCTACTTCAATAGCTGTCTTAACAGTTAGTGTGTCTGCATCATCTTCTGCTTGTTTCCCTTTGAAACCATTCTCCATAAGCATAGATATGAGACGTGTCTTAATTTGATAATTACATAAGAAACCAAAAATTTGATGATTCCAAAAAAAAAAAAAAAAAATCTTGATTAATTGACACATTTGTTTCTTCATTGAAATCAATGTTGGGAGTTACACTTTTCTTTTGGCGACGAGTTCTTTTGGACATTTTTGTGTTATAAACTTCGTCAGAGCAATCATCAATAACGGTTATACATTTATAGCTATAGTGTCTTAGGACATAAGAAATAAAACTTTCTAAGACATTCATGTATGTTCCGCCGAAAAGCCAAAAAACATGATGTAAAAGCCATCCTAGATCGATAACGAACACAGACACTTTCACTTGAATTGTCTTTGTACAATTTTTTAAGATGGAATATAATAATGCTTTGGCGGTTTTTCTCATACCATTTTCCTCAAATAATGTTAAAGGATATGACAAGAGTTCATATTGAAATCAAACTTCCAAATTCACTTCCTTTTTAATGCAAAGGAAAATGCGTTGAAATAACAACAGTGGATCACAGTATGGTTTTTAAACTTGAAAGAATTATTCATCACCCCTAGTGATAGTACTCGATCTTTACTTGAGAGTTTCAAGTCACCAATTTTTTTTCGCGAAAATTTTTCAATGACTTTCCGCCACTATATGCATCATGACAATTTATTCTGTGATCTCCGAATGCCTCTATAGATTGAGATGCATTTATTAATAATTGGAAAAGGTGGATATTTTTTTTTCAAGATATGTATCCAGTTTCTTGATGTATGCATTATGGCTTAGTGCACTAGAATCTTGATAGTCGAAGTGCTGAGGAGAGGAGGATGGAAAGTTGTTTAGTATTTGTACTGCCTAATCGGCATGTTATGATTGTGCTTCCGCATTTTTTTTTCAATAATGTTTAATATATTTTAATTTTTGACAGGGATAGATTGGTGTGACAAAAAATGTTAATGACACTTTTTGTAGGAAATTAAACAATCTACATCTTTGTAATTAAACTTTTTTTCTAAATGCCATTGTTCGTGTGATATTCACAGAAAAACGATTTTCAAGCTCATTAGCGCCCCCTCGGGGCAAATGCTCACATCAGATCGATAGGGACTTTTAGTATGTTAAACTACATAACCTAACTAGCCCCTACGCAAAAATTCAGCTTTGTTCTAATTTTTTCCGCTATTTGTAAAAAAAAGTTGCTAAAATGACTGGACTAGTCATAAACTGATCTTTCTCTTAAGTTTATAGAAACTTTTAAGAAAATCAATGAAACGTATCCAGAAGGAAGTTGTATATTGTTTTCATTTGAAGTTTGTTTACTGTAATGGACTGCGTAAGAAGAAATCAGTAGTGCATGCAGTATTAAATTATAGCTTACAGAGTCTTTTTTTAAATTTGTTAAAACCTTTATGTCTCCTGAAAAAAATATATATACATCAGTTTAAAATAGTAGAATATCGGATGCTTATAATAGTTAAATACAGATGGGGAACAAAATAATACGAACAACTGTCAAAAAGTATGTCGTATTTCACACCTGCAGTACAGCCGCGCCACCTGCAACAGAAGTCTGCCACCTAATGAGCGTGAAAAGGAAGGTATCAGTATCTCAACAGCAGTCACCTGTGTTGCATGCGTCAATCGAACTGTATGTAATAAGTTGAAATGTCAGACCTGACAGAGTTTCAAAGAGGAATGATTTTTGGAGTGTGTTTAAGTGGAGCATCGGTTACGGAAGCAGCAAAACTTTTAGGGGTTACAAGCAGTACGGTAAGCAGTTACTACAGCGTACACGAAAAAGTGTAAGACGACTTCTTCAAAGCACAACAGTGTCCGAAAATCCAAGCTTGCTGATAGACATAGACTAGTCTTGAAGACCATAATAGCCGAAAGCACAAGCAATCGTCTTCCGAGATAACATCCGAAATGAACAGACATCTCCAGGATCCCATTTCAACAAAAACTGTCAAAAAGGAACTCTATTCTGCGAGCATTAATGGCAGATTGCAATTCGGAAACTCTTGGTGACAGCAAGTAAGGTTTTCAAGCGACTTCAATGGTGCAGAGATCCCAAACGGTGGTCCCCACAGAAGTGACAACATGGATTATTGTCAGATGAATCGTTATCTGCCCTATTTCAGACGACCGGGCGCGTTTATGTCTGGAGAACACCCAGAGAAGCGTTTAAACCTGAATTCCTGATGCTGAATTTGAAGCATTCTGGTGGCTCCATTATAGTCTGAGTTTCGATATCTTGGCGCGGTCTTGGGCCACTTGTTATTCTGCATGGGAGGATCAAATCTAATCTCTATCTAACCAGTCTATGGGATCATGTCCACCCTTTTGTCCAGACTTTATTCCGTGGAGAGCGACCGCTTTTTCAAGACGATAATACACCTATCCACACTGCAGGGTGTGTTCAACCTTGGTTCGAAGAGCTTGACGATGAAGTTGAACATATTCCTGGCCCCCGCAGTCTCCGGATTTGAATATTATTAAATATATGTTGGAGGATTTGGAGTCTAAACTTTGTTCTCAATTTCTTCTTCCATCCAGCCTTTCGGAATTAGCGACCATTATGCAAGTGTGATGGCTTAATATATTTTCAAATATTGTCCATGATCTTTATAAATCTATAAAAGGTAACATTAAATGTGTACTTCAGTCAAAGGGTAGACCAAACCCCTACTAATAAAGATTTTCCCTTATTTCACAGGTGTTCGTATTATTTTGTCCCCCATCTGTAGTTTCAAACAATCAACAATCACATTAAAACAAATCTGTATTATGAAGCTAAAGCATTTGCTTAAGTAACCTTGGCGTATAATTTATAATTTCGTGTGAAAAATATTTGATACTTAAATTTAAAATATTTATTTCCAAATTTAATTTGCAAACTTTATTTTGCATGTTTTAAATTTTGCTTTTAAACTAGAATACTTTTATAAATAAAAGCTTTTTTTATTATATAAATAAAAATCAGATTAACAGAGTGAAATCTGGAGGAAAATTTCACGACTTTTTACTAGAATTTTTGTAAAGTAACATTCGCCCTGCTTAATGAAAAAAAAAGCTATTTGCATGTATTTGATTTAATACACATAAAAAAATATATTCTTTCTAAGCAAAAAATTGTATCTTTTCTCTTTAAGCAATTCTGTTATTAAACTAATTTATTTTAATGAATTGAAATATTATCTTGTGTTGAGATAACAAAACAAAACTACATTAAAAAAACATTTCAAACATTTTCAGAGATAGAGTGAATTTGCTGCATTCGTGTTTTGAAAAGTATAATTTCTCTATTTAATGTTACGCCCAGCTGCATATACAATACAAGATTTCATTTTGATGTGTTCCACAGCACGAAAACAAACGTAGAATGTTTCTCATGTCTTAAACTGAACTTTCTTATAAGTTTATAGAAATTTTTAAGAAAATCAATGAATCGTAGCCAGAAGGAAGTAATACATTGTTTCATTTGACGTTTGTTTACTGTAATGGACTCAGTAAGAAGAAATCAGCAGTGCATGAAGTATTAAATTATAGATTACAGAAGATTTTTCTAAATTTTCTAAGACTTTTAAGTCTCTTGAAAAAATATATATACATCAGTTTAAAACAGTAAAATATCGAGTGTTTATAATAGTTAAATAGCTTCAAACAACTTTAGCAACAATCACATTAAAACAAATCTATATTATAGAGCTAAACCGTTTCCTTCAGTAACGCTAGCGTAAAATTTGTAATTTATATTTAAATTTAAAATATTTTTTTTCCAAATTTAAAATACAAAGTTTACTTACATGTTTTAAATTTTGTTATTAAATTAGAATATTTTGATAAACAAAAGTTTATTTTTATTTATTTATTACGTAAAGAAAAATCAGATAAACGAAGAGAAATCTTCAAGAAAATTCTGCGACCTTTTTCCAGATTTTTTTAAGTAATATTTGCCATGCTTAATGAAAAAAAATCTTCGTGCACTGTAAAAAATATCCGTTAAATTTAGCTACTTTTTTTCTATAGTAGTGTTGGATGAATTGCAAGATCGTGTTTGCCATTGTCAGGCATCTTGCGTGGGGAACGTTTCCAAGTTCTCTGCTAGAATATTCTTGGAAATATTCATCTGTCTGTACAGCTTGACGTATGTCTCATACATATTTCATATTCAAACATATTATCAACCGCTGGAAAAAACATACTATCTATTCGTATATACTCAACGACAGGCAATTTTTGATTGTTTATTAAACTTTTACTTATAGGACCACTGAATTACGTCGACCAATCTGCCATGACAAAAATTTCCTAAACATAAATTGAATTTTAAAGGAAGCAAAACAAATCACTGCTTGTAAAGTGTGCTTTAAGGCTCTTTAATTAAATACAATTTACCCATTAGATAGACCAGTACCTGTTGCCATACAGTACATCCAATAACTTTAATAGTTTTCTCATTACTGCAGTTACATTTAGTGTATTTTAGTCTTGGTGATACTATGTGTTTCCCAGAACCACTGTCTAGAGTTACGTAACCAAAATATGCTGATCATGGTTCTCTTTTATCCCTCAAGATAATTTATAAAGATATTAGTATTTTGCTATTTATCTATTTTTAAAGAATGCTTTTTTTTATACCATTTAGAAAATAATCGATCGCAGCTGCGTCGTGCTTATTGTTATTAAACATTTAGCTGACACTTTGCATTGGATAAACTCGAATCTGGATTCCGTACACTTGAATTGGGTAAAGTTTCGTTTTTTGGATCAGAATCTAATATGTCAAAATGATTGGAAATTCATTTCCCAAAAATATTTTTTATAATATTATTTTCTGCAATATTTAAGCACAGCGAACCTTTAAACATTCTTCCATGATATATGACAAATAAAATTCATTATATTTAAAAGACAAATAAAAAATTTCTCTTTTTTTAATTATAAGTGCCAGACTTTTTAACATTCCAAAAAGTATTCTAACCGAGATCCACATTTATATTTTATATAATGCATAAAAAAAAATAATTCTTTATAAATAACAAATTGCATATTTCTTGTTTAAGCAATTCTGTTATTAAACTAATTTATTTTGATAAATTAAATATTATTTTGTGTTTAAATTAAAAAAACAAAAAACATTTCAAAAATTTTCAGAGATAAAGTTAATTTGCTACATTCGTATTTTCAAAAAGTAAAATTTCTCTATTTAATGTTACGCCCTCCTGCATATACAATATAAGGTTTCTTTTTGGTGTGTTCCATTGCAATAAAACAAACGTAGAATGTTTTTCATTTCTTAAACTGAACTTTCATTTAAGTTTATAGAATCTTTTAACAAAGTCAATGAATCGTATCCAGAAAGAAGTGGTACATTGTTTTCATCTGACGGTTGTTTTCTGTAATGGACTGCGCAAGAAAAAATCAGCAGCGCATGAAGTATTAAATTATAGCTTACAGAAGATTTTTCTAAGATTTCTAAAACTTTTATTTCTCCTGGAAATATATATCAGTTTTAAATGAGTAAAATATCAAGTGCTTATGATAGTTAGATAATTTCAAATAATCAACAATCACATAAAAAAAATATATATTTTAAAGCTAAGGCATTTGTTTGAGTAACGCTGGCGTGTAGTTTATAATTTCATGTGATAATTTTACATTAAAATTTAAAATCTTTATTTTCAATTTTAAAATACAAAGTTTATTTTCCATGTTTTAAATTTCGCAATTAACTAGAATATTTTGATAAATAAAAGTTTTTTTTTTTTTTAATTATGTAAAGAAAAACCAGAAGATCATGTCTTGCAGTGAACTTTCTTTTAAGTTTATAAAAACTTTTAAGAAAATCAATGAATCGCATCCATAAGAAAGTAGTACATTGTTTTCATTTGACGATTGTTTACTGTAATGGACTGCTTAAGAAGAAATCAGTAGTGCATAAAGTATTAAATTATAGCTTGCAAAAAAAATTTCTAAGTTTTCTAAAACTTTTATGTCTCCTGAAAAAATATATATACATCAATTTAAAATAGTAAAATATCGAGTACTTATAATAGTTAAATAGTTTCAAACAATCAACAATCACATTAAAACAAATCTATATTATAAAACTAAAACATTTCGTTGAGTAACGCTGGTGTATAATTTATAATTTCATGTAATAATACTTTATATTTAAATTTAATTTTTTTAATTTAAAAAACAAAGTTTGTTTTCCCTGTTTGCAATTTCACTGTTAAACTCGAATATTTTGATAAATAAAAAAATTATTTTTATTACGTAAAGAAAAATCCGACTAACGAAGGGAAATCTCCAAGAAATTTTCACGATCTTTTGCAACCAAAATATGTTAAACATTAATTTCTTATATCCCTGAATGTAATTTATCAAGAAAAACACATATCGAGGTTTTCTTTAAATAGCAATTTTCTAATTTTTCTTACACTTATTTTTTACTTAATACATATATGAAATTTTGTCTTTTTAAATAAAAAAATAGTGTATTTTACATTTAAGCAATTATGTTATTGAATTACTTTATTTTAATAAATTAAAATATTATTTTGTGTTTAAATAAATAAATAAAACTACATTAAAAAACATGTCAAATATCTTCAGTGAAAGAGTGAGTACATTTGCTACATTCATATTTTTGAAAATTATAATTTCTATTAATATTACGCCCTGCTGCATATACAGTAAAATATTTCATTTTGATGTGTTCCACTGCAAGAAAAAAGCGTAGAATGTTTCGCATGTCTTAAACTGAACTTTCTTTTAAGTTTATAGAAACTTTTAAGAAAATCAATGATTCGTATCCAGAAGAAAGTAGTAAATTGTTTTCATTTGACGTTTGTTTACAGTAATGGACTGCGTAAGAAGAAATCAGTAGTGCATGAAGTACTGAATTATAGCTTGCAAAAGATTTTTCTAAGATTTCTAAGTCTTTTATACCTCTTGAAAAAAATATGCATAAGTTTAAAATAGTAAAATATTGAGTGCTTATAATTGTTAAATAGTTTCAAACCATCATCATCACAATGAAACAAATCTATAATATTAATTTAAACCATTTCCTTGAGTAATTCTGGCGTGTAATTTATTATTTCATGTAACAATATTTTATACTTAAATTTAAAATATTTATTTCTAAATTTAAATACCAAAGTTTATTTTCCATGTTTTATATTTTTCTTTTAAACTAGTTTTTTTTTTAAATTAAAACCTTTTTTATTTTATGTAAAGAAAAATTAGATTAACGGAGGAAAGTCTACAAGATAATTTCACGGCATTTTACGAGAATTTCTGTAAAGTAACATTTGCCATGCTTAATGAATTCTTCCCGTTAAAATTGCAGTAAAATTAGATGCAAGTTTTTTTTTATTAAATTCAAACTTTCAAGTTGATAAAAAGTTGTTACTGTAATCTGTTATTTACCGAATTTTTCCCTTTTTTTGAAATTGAAAAATATTTAGGTCTAACGGAATGAGGATTAAGTTTAAACTTTTTGACCTAAAATGTAGATTTTTTTAAAAATATTTTTTCCATATACGAATATAAAGTAATTGTTTCTTTTCTAAGTACACAAACATAAAGTTTATGTAGGTATATGACATTTAATTTGGCATTTTCGTTTCTGCAATTATTTTTATAAGTGACCCGGAATCTGCTTTAAAATCTTATTATTTTTACTAAATATCCCAGGTTTTCAATTTGTTTCGTTGATGATTTTAAATTTGTCCTAGTTTACTTTTAAGTCTGCAAAAATCTAGATTTCACACAACAGAAATTATTTTTGAATTAGTTTTTTATGCTAATTTGTTTCGGCCCATGACATTAAAACAACTTTTAAAATAACACAAACGCACACACACGAAATAAAAGTAAAACTTAGACAGTGTAGTTTTTAAATGAAAAAAGTTACAAACACAATAGTTAAACACTGAATTTGTTAAACATAGTTAAACATTCAAAAGAAATCTCTATTCCACTGTTTGTTTATCTTGATTAGTTATCTTGATAGTTGTAGGCAGTGCAGCAGAAGTGTAAGCAGCTTTTACACACATGCAATCAAAGTTTTTGTTTAGGCTGGTTGAAATATATAATTTATAATGCAGTGCATTTCAAAAATGCTTATTAAATAAAAATAATAAATCCAGTTTATTAAATATATTCAGTTTATTAAATATATTCAATTTATTAAAATAATTAGTGAATTAATTATAAAGAAAATTTACTTGTTCTTTTTTTTTTGGCCTGCTGTAATTGAAGATGTTAAGAAACACTTGGTTTCAAACTTTGGAATGTATTTTCTCTTCAGCAATCTTCCTAATGAAGACATCTCGATCTTTGAAACCCTGAACGTGTTTAGACACTATTGTCACCTCCTTTAGGATAATCTAAACTCCTGTGTGTGAATGAAAAAGAAAAAACATCTCTATTACAAGTTCCAGAACCAACAAACAATTCAATCTCTTTTTTATTCAAGTTAGTTATCAGAGCAGAGGTAATACCATTACTTCAGTAGAATATCAATCAATAAAGTCAATTTGGTGTTCTGCCTAAGAATTAATTTGCGGTGGTCTTAAAACTCTGTTTTCTTTGAATTCGGTTTGTCAAACTATTTCTATTTCTTTGCTTGCCAGCGATCTCACATGTGTTCGAGAATCAAAAACATTCCCAGCTAGAGATGTTCTAGATGCCTTTCTTTATAGAGTTAATTGAACGTCAATCTTTAATTTATATTCTAAGTACTTAATTACTGTACGATTTAAAAAAGCGGTGTGATGAAAAAAATAATACTAGGCTGATATTTTATCTTAAACAATGAAGAGCATAAGCGTTCATGACACGTTTAACTAGATTTTCTTTTCAATTGTGGTGTTGGATCAATTTATGCAATAAAAAATGCAAGATCCTGTTTGTTTGCCAGACATCTTGCATAGGAAACATTTCCAAGATTTCTGCTTGCCAATTCTTGGGAATATTCATGTGTCAGTACAGCTTTACATATGTCTGATTCGCGCTCAAATCTTTCATTATCAACCTCTGTAAAAATATATTATATATTTCTATATAATAATAGAAACTAACAACAAGAAACTAACAACAGGTATTATAAAATACCTGTTGTCTATACAAATAGTATATAGATATATACTATTTGTATAGACAACAGGTATTTTTTGACAGTTTATTAAATGTTTACTTACAGGACCACTGAGATGAGCTGGACAATCTATTGCGACAAAACTTTCCTCAGCGGTAATTCATTTTAAATGTAGCAAACAAATAATTACTTATATTATGTGAGGAGCCCAGAAGCCAAGGGGTACAAGTGACAAAATGTCGATTTGGAGTAAATTGAGTTTAAAGATAATTGATGTTAAATTGGAACATCAATAACAATTGACTAAATTGAACTAGGAAACATCTGCTTGTTGCATTCTAATCTTTGAACTCTCATTTCAATAACTGTTAAAAGTATAGAGTACAATTTTCTTTAAATGTATAATTAATCAATATTGTTTGTTTTTCGAAAAAAGTGGTTTATCTCTATAACTCCCCAAATAATCAGAAAATCACCTATTTTTCTTTACCTGAAATGAAAAAAGCATATTTCCAGATACCCTGTGCACTTAACTCAATTTTTTCAATTTTGTCACTTATACCCCTTGGCTTCTGGGGTCCTCATGTGCTTTAAGCGCTTTAATTCAGTGGAATTTATCCATTAGAGACAACTGTACTTCTTGTCTTTCAATACAGCCAAGTATTGTAATAGTTGTCTCAATTAATGCAGTAACATTTAGTGTATTTTAGTGCTGGTGGTACTATGTCTTTCCCAGAACCAGTGTATGGAGTTACGTAACCAAAATATGTTGAACACGGTTCCCTTGTATCCATCAAGATAACGTATCCAGATAAACAGACAATAAAATCGATATTTTCTTTAACTAGCAATTTTCTAATTCAGTATTGAATTATTGCATATGTAACCATTTTCATTAAAAAATTACACTTCTTTTACTTTTCTGTATCATTTGTTTGTATTATTGTGTGGGTAATTTTAAAAAAATGTTTCTAACGTCATCAGCCAAATCAAATTATACTAATAAACTAATTAAAAAATAATCTACGTTTTATTCTCATGATATTTTGAAATTTGCAGATGTAAAAAGTAACCTGGAACAAATTTAGTTCTATCAACAAAATAAATTGAAATTCTTGGATATTTGGTAAAATAAGAAGATATTTAATTAAATTCCGGGAGTATTAATTACAGAAACGAAATGTCTTTATTGTCAAATGCCTATCTAAACTTTATGTTTTTCTACTTTGAAAAAAAAAAAAAAACGATTACACTATGTTCATTTATTTAAAAATACATATATAAGAAATGTACACTTTAAGCCAGAAAATTTAAACTCCATTCTCATTCCAGAAGACCTAAACATTTTTCAATTTGAATGTTTTTTATTAATATGTGATCACAATGACAACGATTTATCAGCTTGAAATTTTGAATTTTATTTTCCTAATACACAGTACAAGATTTCATTTTGCTGTGTTCCACTGAAAAAAAAATATATATAATATAGAAAATTTTGCTTGTTTTTAAGTGAATATTCTTTTAATTCTATAAAATATTTCATGAAAAAAAATGAGTCATATCTGGGAGGAAGTGTCACATTATTTTCATTTGACATTTGTTTACTGTAAACTGTAAAAAAAATGGAAAATTACAAAAAAAAAAAAATATATATATATATATTCCAAGAATTTTAATGCAACGGCAACAATAAAAATTCATGTAACAGACACAGATTTGCACTTTGAATCAAAAAAAAAAAAAAAAAATTCTAAGAAATTGATTTGGAAAATCGGATTCCTACAACTTTTTAGGCAATGGTAACGAGGATAGCGGATAAAGTTTTAGTAAAATTTCGAAAATTTTAGTAAATACTTTTGTAAGTTAGAGATGTCTCTAGTTTTGCAGACACTTTTAGTAGAAAGACATCATTTTCTTGTACAGTGTACAGATAAAATTTTAGTAACCATAACAGATTTCTGTAAATTTAGATTACTATGGTTACAGTTTTACTTAACCATCATACGTAGTATAGGGTAAGTCTTGCAATCGTTTTGAAAATCGAAAAAAATTTTTTGACGGATTTACACGTTTTAGATAGTGGAGATTCCGAAAAACATATTTTTAGAAAAAAATTTTGCCGTCCGTCTGTCTGTCTGTCTGTCCGTCTGTCTGTCTGTCTGTCTGTCTGTCTGTAAACGCTCTATCTCCCGAACACATTGAGATAGAGACTTCAAATTTTGTATGTAGTTAGTATGTAAGAATGGGACGAACCCTATTTAATATCAGCAACCTCGATTATCCGGAACTATTTTTTTCGGACTCTCGAAAAATTTGTTCTGATGAAAGGTATATTGAAAGGTATATAAAAATTTCGAATTTTTTGTTCTAAGGAATGAACGTAAAAGGCAATAAAATAACACACATTTTGCATATAGAACGAAGTGGATCGGATTATTAGTTGCCGAGATATTTGTAATCCTGTTTTCCACATTCTTCGATTTTTCATGACCCTGTATTTCATTCAAATTTCAATTCAGAAGTATATTTTAATTGGAAATGAGACGCTTAATCCGACGCAATTATTTGTTAGTTAATAGAATTATTATTTTTGGAGTTATAAGGATATTTCTTTTACGTAGTTCGGTACTACTTGAGTAGTTTGGCGTTTTATATAATTTGTCGAAATTGGTACATCAGCAGTTCTTTAATATAGCATTACTATGTATATTAACGATATTTAAATTTTGTTTATGAATTGCAATGCATTATATAAATAGTTTCACATGTTTTATTTTCATATACATATCCATGATGGGTAAGTATTACGGTGGCCCCCAACGACTAGTTTTTATAGTGTAATGGACTGCGTAAAAAGAAATCAGTACTGTATGAAGTATCAAATTATAGCTTACAAAAGCTTTTTCTACGTTTTCTAAAATTATTTATGCCTCTTAGAAAAATATAGCCATGATTTAAAAATTAAAAATATCGAGTGGCTGTAACAGTTAATGATCTTATTAAATCTATTGAATACTATTATGCGTACGAACTCGATAAGAAAAAAATTCATTTCAAAAATATTTACAGAAAAAGTACATTTGTTTCTCTAAAAGTACAATTTTTGTATTTAATGTAATTCCCTGCTGTATACAGAATTCCAGATTTCATTTTGATTTAGTCTCACTATAAGAAAAGAAAAGTTGAATGTTTCGCTTGTTTTAAAGTAAAACTTTATTTTAAGTTAATGGAATGTTTTAAGAGATTATAGCTTACAGAAGCATTTCTAAATTTTATAAATCTTTTATCCCTTTAAAAAAATGTATAGACTATTTTTGAAAATATAAAATATTAAGTGCCTATAACTATAGTTAAGAAAAGTTTGAACAATCAGTAATTGCACAAAAATGAATCCTTATTATAAAGAATAAACCTCTTCTATGAGTAACACTAGCGTCGTACTTATAGCAAATTTATATTTCATGACTGCGTATAATAACCTTTTATATTTAAATTTAAAATACGAATATCCAAATCTAAATAACAAAGTCTATTCTCTTTTTTATAGATTTTATTATTAAATAAGTCTATTTTAATTAAAAAGAACTTTTTTCCCTATTGAGTAAAAAAAAAAGAAATGTTACCACAAAATTCTTTCTCTTCAAGGAAATACGAGGATCTTTCACCAGAGATTTTGTTAAAGGAACATTTGCCTTGTTTAATTAAAAAAAACTGTGCATATAATTATTAGAAATCAGTAATTGACAAAATTTCTGGTAATCAGCATTAAGTTATTCGACACCTAAAATTCACAGAATGCTTTGATGCGTAACAATCCGATAACAAATAACTTCAATTAAAAAAAAAAAAATGCTGTACTGTATTTCACAAAAGTATAATTTCTTTATTTAATGTAGCGCCCTGATTTATACAGAATTCCAGATTTCATTTTGATGTGTCCCACTGCAAGAAAACAAAAGCTGGAAATTTCACTTGTTTTAAAGTAAAATTTTCTTTCAAGTTTATAGAAAGTTTTAAGAAAATCGATGAAATTGTTTCCGTTTGTTTACTGTAATAGACTGTGTAAGAAGAACACGGCACTGCATGAAGTATTAAATTATAGCTTACAGAAACATTTCTATATTTTATAAAACCTTTATTCTTTTTAAAAATATATATATATAGACTATTATTCAAAACATAAAATTATAAGTGCCTATAACTGTTAAGATACGTTTAGGCAATCAATTATCGGACAAAAATGAATACTTATTATATATAAAAAAAAAATCTGTTTCTTTGAAACTAACGTCATAAGGAACAGTAACGTCGTACGTATGGCAAATTTATATTTCATGATTGCGTATAGTAATAATTTACATTTAAATTTAAAATACGAATTTTCAAATTTAATTAACAATGTCGATTTTATTTTTTATGGATTTTGTTATTAGAGTAGTGTATTTTAATTTTAAAAAGTTTTATTTTAGTTTTTTTTATTTGCATTGTATAAAAAAATATGCTACCACAAAATTCACTCTCGTCAAGGAAATACACGGATCTTTTAACGGATTTTTTGTTAAAAGAATATTTACCTTGTTTAATAAAATAAAAACTATAAATATAGCAATCAGTACGTTAAAAAAAATTTTTTGGTATCCAGCGTTAAGTTATTCGGCACCAAAATTTCACAGAATACTTTGATGCATAAGAACCTGATAACAAATAACAAAAAAAAATGCATTTGCTGTACCGTAATTACCAAAAGTATAATTTATTTACTTAATGTAACTGCTTGATGCATATAGACTAAAAGATTTCATTTTGATGTGTCCCACTGCAAGAAAAGAAAAGTTGGAAGTTTCGCTTATTTTAAATTAAAACTTTCTTTTAAGTTTATAGATTTTTTAAGAAGATCATTGAATCGTATCCAGAAGGAGGTAGTACATTGTTTTTGTTTGATGTTTGTTTACTGTTATAGGCTGCGTAAGAATAAAACGATAGTGCATAAAATATTAAGTTACATTCCCTTTAAGGTAATATCTAGACTATTTTTGGAAGATATAGTCTAAACAGTCTATGTCTAGATATTTGTGAAAGCTGTAGTCTAGAAAATATCTAGATTATATCTATCTATAACACTTAAATAAATTTAAATAATCTATAAACGCGCAGTAATAAATTCTCATAACATATATATAATTCTTCCTTGAGTAACGCTATCATCATATTTATGACAAATTTATATTTGATGACTGCGAATAATGCTTTTTTATAGTTAAATTTGAAATTCATATTACCATTTATTTAAAATAGTGCATTTTAAATTAAATATATGTATACATATTTGTACAGTGTAAAGAAAAATCTATATTATCACTGAATTCACAGTGTTCAAGAAAGGTATTTTACCAGAGTTTTTGTTAAAGTAACATTTGCCTTGTTAATTCAAAAAAAATCTGTATAATTTTAGATAGTAGGTTAGATATAAGAATTTCTATAGATATAAGGATTTCTATAGATATAAGGATTCCTATAGATATAACGATCATAATTTACGAAATTCCTGGTACTGAGAATCAAGTCATTCTGTACCTAAAACTCAAAGAATCATTTGATGTGTTCGAACCCGTTAACAAAAATCAAAATTCTTCACTGAAAAAATACGTATATTGTACTGTTTTTCTCAAATGTATCATTTCTTTATTTAATGTAATGTCTTACTGAATACAAACTTCCAGATTTCAATTTGATGTGTTCTACTGCAAGAAAACAAAAGTTGGAAGTTTCGCTTATTTTAAAATAAAACTTTCTTTTAAGTTTATAGAAGGCTTTAAGAAAATTGATGACACGTATTTAGAATAAGGCATTAAGTTGTTTTCGTTTGACCATTTTTTACTGTAATAAACTGCGTAAGAAAAAAACAGCAGTGCATGAAGTAATATTAAATTATTACTTACAGAAGTTTTATAAAACTTTTATGCAATTTAGAAAAGTACATAGAATGTTTTAGAAAACATTCAATACTTAGTGGTTATGACAAATATTTTTTAAATAATTTATAAAAATTGATAAATAAATTTGTATTATAAAGCAAAAACATGACCCTGAGTATCGTTGGCTACATATTTACAGTGGCAACTTTTATAAGACAAATTATGCTTTTTCTGCATTTTTGTTTCTTTTAATATAAAAGTCGCACTATTTGATTTTTTCGCTATAGTATAAAGTAACAATTAAATTTTAATTAATTACTGGCATGATATCAAGGTATTAGTTAAACTACAAGGCTGAACAAAAATATTCAAATATGTTTGTAAAAATATCAGAAAACGAAATTTCAATATTTTTAGATTTTTCTTGATAAACTAAATTTTCTCATTACATGGTTTATCAACCTCTATATAATCAATATAGGGCCGTTCAAAATTATTGGAATACGTATTTGGCTGTAAACAGTAACATCCTATTTCTGTAATAACGAAGGTTTTTTTCTTTTTAATATTTAAGAAAGGGTTGAAAAGGGTTTCATACACTAAGATTAAAATTTGATTTTTCTTAAATGTTCTTCTTAAATGTTTGACTTTCAATACATGTACTTTCTCAATTCCTAATTGTTTTTAGTAATACTCAGTGACATATATATGTATATCTTCCAAATTTTTCTGACACATTTCGGATAATTCATCGGGTAAATTATAGCTATTTAAAAAAATGATACAGAATTTAATAGCTAATAGTTATCAAATGATCATCCATAATTTCAGTCATATTAAAAAAAGTAGCTATTCATATATCTCAATGAAGTAAGTCGAAGGTGGCAAATCTAAAAAGTTTTTTCTATCTCATGCATGTTATTATTTCAAAATTGGCTATCATAGTACGATAATTAAATGGCTATCAATGTCCATCATGAGGATTCTAATGATATGAAATTCAGTACATTACTTCTTGAGATAGTGCCATTGCTAAATTCATGGAAATCCAGCAAAATGCAGCATAAAGGCGCCATAGGTTGGGCAATTAATAACAAAACCTAATTAGCAACAAATTATGCAAACATATAACTGAATCATAAGGTAGATGGATAAAAAAACGCAGCACAGCAATGCACCTTATTGGTCGATTTCAACCAAAATATACACACAGTGAACCATAGAAAAGACTAACTTAATCTGAAGTTTGATAAAAATTCGTTAATTGTTTCTTGAAATATAGGTATTGCTGGAAAATGCATCTTTACAACGCCACCAACTATTACGCTATTTATGCTGAAGATTAATATATAAAATTTTATATAAAATATTAACAGAATATATATGTATATATATATATTATTCAATTTCGTGCATATAGCGTTATCGAACATACAGATAAATAGAGTCAAAAACTCACAACCCATACATTTTGTAAAAAACATTATTTTTTGGATCTATCATCACAGTAAAATGTGCAAATTTGCCAAAAACCAACTTTCAATAAATTTTCACGAACTTAATACTTCTTTTTCTAGTAAATTTAGAAGAAAAAAATCAATTAAAAGCTACTTGATGCGTACCGATTTCACTCTTTAATTACGAAGTCTAAAATAATACAGTCAACAATACTCCTACTAGTAAGAAGGGGGGGAGGATTGTACTATTATCTTAAATTATAACGTTTATTTAGTTAAATACTCCTACTGTTGTTGTTGACGTGTGCCTGAAGGACCAGAGGGGTGCAGGAGCTTTTTTTAAACTTTCGTGTTATTGCTTTTATTAAATAAAAACTTAACAAAAAGAATCTAAAATAACTAAATGATTGATACAAATGAATTATAAATGTTGTATAAAAATTTTATTAATAAAAACGTTTGTTTTTCATATTACTTTTGTTGAATTGCTAAAATATATTAAATTCCAAATTTTGCACTGTTGACAAAAATATTTTTAGTAAATGCGCATTTACATGTAAAAAGAGAGGCAGATAAACAATATACATAAAAAGAATGTATGAGAATTCATGCATAAATTATCGGAAAAAATAAAAGAAATACACAAAGGTTAACATATCTGTTGTGTTTGGTTTGTGGGTGAGAAGAAGAGATGGGAGGAGAAACACTTTTTATTTGTTTCTACCCACAACTAGGCCAAAAAATGATCGTGATAGTGACTGGTACATTACGAAGAATGGAGGCCAGCAAACGACCCAAAAGTGACCATCCTTACTTCACTTAAAACAATAAAAATATTCTTTTAATCTTGAAGATGATAAACAAAATACAAAATTATAAAATATAAATTTGAAGAAAAGGTAAAGTTACCTGTGAAGTCCTTGGCAGATGATGAGTAGTAAATCCAGACACATATACAGGAATTAATACACAAATTGGTTGAAGATTAATATTTATTTATTTATGAAATACTTGTATTTCTTTCATGAAAAAAATCGAATATCTTCTTTATAGAAAACATTTTTGTTTCTCATAAAAATTAAACATTTGTTTTATAGTAAAAACTTTACAAATGAAGATATATTTTTAAATTGATATATTCCAAACACAACCAACATTCTTCATCATAACACATTTTTTTTTGATATATCTTGACAGTATGAACTTGAAAAATTTCTCATAACACACAAAAGGAAAATAACATCATTTTCTTCAAAAAGAAACATCACTTAAATATATGTATGTTTTAAATATGTATATATTATCAGACGAGAATTTTATATAGATATGCACCAATATTTTCGATGGAACGCCCCGTGAATATTCAAATTTATTTGTATGAAGATGGGCCAAATAGCAAATTAAAATGACGAAAGAAATTATAAAGTCAATACGTTATGTAAATATGTAAGATCACTTCTTGAAAGAACATTCTTCAACTCACGAAAGAAAATCTTCACCTCTGCATGCTTTTCAGAGTACGGAGATCACATGAAAAGATTATTGAAGAAACTTGAGCACAAAAAGCAGTTGAAGAAAATTATTAATGATGAGATGATAAAAATAAAATAAATATTTAGAAGACACATGACGACATTCTTCTTTAGTTATAAAGCTAACACGAGATCAACGAACAGAAGATCCATGGTGTGCCCTTATTTACACAATAATTTCGGGATGTCTTTGAAGGGGCCTTGCTCCTGGCGGCCTTAAAAAATCAACCTTTCCTGAAACCATGGCGTGATCATAGCAGCCTGAAATGTTGCCCGTATACAACGGTCTGGAGGGGCGCACGCACACATGCCCCGAAAA
Source organism: Maratus speculifer (assembly GCA_964019185.1). Taxonomy (NCBI): domain Eukaryota; kingdom Metazoa; phylum Arthropoda; class Arachnida; order Araneae; family Salticidae; genus Maratus; species Maratus speculifer. The sequence continues at coordinate 421,485,021 of OZ025290.1, read as the reverse complement.
ATTCCACCCAAAACTTCCAATCATCCGACCGCATCCATTACGGCAGGTGTCTAACAGCGCAACTGACGCAGGTGGCCGAGAGCCCAGGGGAAAAAGAGAAAAGGTTACTGGAATCCCAAAATACGCCAATTTGGCAGCGAGCGAAAGAGGGGGAGGTGACAAAATAAGCCAAGTTACGATGCAAAGTATGGAGAAATATGAATTTATTAAAAAGAGAATTGATAAACACCTAAAGAGGGGAGGCCAAAGCAGGTGGCCCTGTGCTGAATGACTTAAAATACGTCACCTGTGGAAACGAATTTGATAGGCTAGGGGTGTGTCCGAATAAACGGAAGTTCCACCCAAAGAACAAGCGAGAATGTTCTCGAACGATCTCCAAAACCGGAAGGAATGATTTCGAACAGGATTTTACCGGCTTGGAACATTCGAAAGCTAAGTAAGAAAGAAAACATTACAGGCGACGAAATGAAAATACACGAAACCGAAATAAAATTTAAATTGAGAACATTAATAAAAAGGAAGGTGATACGAAATAAAATGGCTAATAAAATTGAATTATACTAAACATATGGGGGGTTATCGAGTAACCACCACAATATCCAACATAAGTACTTCAAAATGAAATGGAAGAAACTATTATTCGAGTTATTACAGTACGACCTTTTCTAACCAAGTTCTGTGTAATTTTTTATATCCATTTTTTAACATGAAAAAATTATAATAAATGGAATTTTGAATCTTTACTATTATTTTCAAGCAATTTAGTACAAAAACAATATCGAAGGAAACACCTTTTCATTTATTAGAGTATTATAAATAATAAAGATCCATCGTCGTAATTAATTAAGATCTTTTAAGTAACGCTATAAATGAACCGTAAGTGCTTCAATTTCGCCTTTCAGTAGAGAGCTTAATTGGAGTAAAAGAAATAGCATATATCAGAATCTACTGTTTAACTACAGTTTATGGAGCAACTTTGAAAATCTTTAGGCTATTTTAGTTTGTTTTGTCTCTGAATTCGGAAATACATATTTTAAACCGCTGCAAGAAACCGTCCTTTACATGACGTTTTCAAGGTTTGAACTACTTATAAAGATAAAATACACCAATTTCATAAAACCCCGATAATTACACATCTCGGTAGCACTATCAAAAGATCCTTTTAATGACTCAATAAACGAAATGCTAATGCTACATATCTGATTTACAATAAATAGTTTATTCGAGCCACCATAATAGCATTTATTAATATTATGTCCATACGATTATTTTAGCACGTTTTACACCATTAATTGTATTTTTGGTCTTTCTAAAATAAAGCATTCAAGTTCTACTTCAAATTCATATCAATCAACCTCCATTTAACGTTTTTACATGAAATTGTAGGGGTTCGAACTAGGAATAAAAACAAATAAAATACATTAAATGATTAACCCTTTAATTACACAACAATAGAGTCCTATCAAATGTTCTTTTAAAATATTCAGTAAACTGTAAATGCTAAAATTCTGTTTTACAATAGGGAACTTGCTTAGTTCCAATTTATTAACATACATTCCTATTATGCGTATACATCCAATTTCACAAAAGTTAGCCCATTTAATGTTTATTTGCTTTATGGTAAATATAGGAATAATTTATTTTAAAAAGGTTTAGATATAAAATAATTATCATAATAATATTTTTAGAAGAAACTTTAAAGTTTGAACTACCATGAAAGAAATTCAAATTTAGCAAACTGCATAAAAATAGGATAATTGCACATTTCTTGATACCTCTCAAAAGATCTTTTAAGCTACTCTGTAAACGAACCGTTAATGTTACAACTTTCTTTTTCAATAGAAACTTATTTGAGTCGACAATAAAAACAATTCTTAATACCATGTGTATACGACCATTTTAACTAGTGATTGGCCATTTTTTTTTCTTTGCTCTGAGTTTAATATAGCAATCAGTTAGTTAAAACTCGTATATTTTAAAAACCTGATTAAAATTTTTACGTAAAACTTTCAAACTTTTGAACTACTCATAAAAAAAAATTCAAATGAGCAAATCGCATAACAACGTTCGATAATTATACATCGTTATAACTAGAACAATAGATTTTTTTCTAAAAATAATTTAAGAAGTGCAAAAACTTTAATGCACTTTGAAAATCGCATTTACTGAAAATCAATTCATATATTTCGCTTCACTTTTGTTTCTTTAGTCACTTGCACGCCTTATTTTATTAAAACGAGAAATTTATTTGTATAATAAAAAGAACAAGAGGTATGAAGTATCAAAATCCAGTTTTGTTCAACCAGAAAAACACATCTAGCATTTTTTTTAATCTTTTGGCATCAATTGGCAGATATTCTTTTCATTTACGATTAATTGATTTATGATTAATCGAATTATTGATTCTTTTGCAAGAAATTATTTTGAGTTTCTATAATCCGTAATATCATTTAAAAATGTAAATTTCCGTGAATGCTTGCATATTTACTTATAGCGGGTAACCTCTGGAACTATTGAATAGATTTCAAATGTAGTAGTATCAAAAGGATAGCGTTAGTTCCTGTTTGAACATTGGCTATGTGTCATATCGATGCTAATAACCCAATGTGACATTAGGAGTAAAAAATGTTCTAAAAAATTGGTTTTTATGTTACTGAAGGACCTTGAAATTGGGATGGTTGTTACTTATAGGATATGAATGATCTCTAAGAAATTTAAAAGTGGTGAAAATGCGTGAAAAGCGTACTAAAAGGTTTATAAATTGCCATATTTACTGAATCTCCGGAAATATTGAAACTAATAAAAAAAAATAAGAGAGATGAAGTGATGGTATTTGCCCTTGTTCTAACGTAGGCTATATTTTATACTGTTGGCAGTATCCTAAAGAGTCTGCTGGTTCAAAAAACATTATGAAAAGGTGTCGAAAGGTCTAAGAACAAAAGATTTTCATGTAGTTACATATAAGTTATAAATGATCTTTAAGAACAATTTCTGAAAACACAATTCAAAATTGAAAAAGGATGAACATGCGCAAAAAAGATCTAAAAGGAGATATTTTAAATTGTATTATGAATTGTTTTAATTGAATTATTAATTGTTTTATTTCAATTATTAAATATTTCTAATATGCTTTATTAATTGTATTTCTCTGATATACATTAATGCAATTCTGACGTTAATATACTTTTAAATAATTAATCATAAAACAACTATTTTTACATAATGAACCGTCATAAATGAAATGTAATAAATCTTTGTGATAAATGAAATTTTCATAAATATACATATAGGTAAAACATATTCTATAAATAATTGTTTTTAATTTGATACATAGAATATTTTATGATATGAAATACAAAAAATAAGAAAGTAGTGAAATACTGATTCTAGTATAATTCTCTTGTTCATTTATCGATGATGCCAAAAACACATATTAAAAAAGGAGAAAACAAAAAAATTCAAACTAAATATAAACATTCGCTGTCTTTTCCAGTTGAGAAATATTTATCTTTTGAATAAGCATACTAACAGAAATAAATACTTTTGTTCTCAACAAAAGCTATTCATCGTTTCTGATTTTTGAAAATGTGTACTAAGCATTCTTACGAGGGTTATGCATGTTCGAAATGTGACAATAAAGACAAAAGCTTCATATGTTTACATAAGAATTCGTCATCTTCCTCAAGTTTCAAATGCCGCACAAAATAATAATTATTTGTTTAAATAATATAATATTTAAATCCCTTTTATAAAGCCCTTTTATAAAGAGAAATATTTCAAAGCATCAGGCATCGTTTCTCATTTTGCATGTTTTTTAGATTTTTCCTTTTTTACACGATAACTATGAAGATAAATTATTGCAGAACAGAAAGAACAATCTAATGTAAATCTTTAGCATATTTTCCTATTTTCTATAAAAAATGTATGTGATATATTAAACAAATAATTTTGTTTTTCTATATAGAAATTCACCAGTTCAATTCACAATTTTTTTTTAGTATTTTTTAATAAGTTGCAGTAGGATTTTTCCAAATTAATTTAATTTAAAACTATTTTCCAAGATTAATTAGATAATTAATGCATTATATTACATATTCGTGCTTCATTGGAAAACTAAAATTCTGCATGAAAACTAAGTATTTCCAAGTTCTTGTTATTTTTTATGTGTTTTACTAATTGTGAGTAATTGTTTTTTTATAATTAAAAAAATCTGCGATAATTTATATCTCATAATTATAAGGTGGTCTGGTGTAATAACGCCAGACGGGGTAATAACGCCAAGTGCTAATATTATGGATAATTATGAAATAATCTGGTAAATGACACCCATGTGCTCTGCGCAGAAGAGTTTTGAGTCATATAAATCGCAAAAAACAGCTTCAAAATAATCTGTTTCATTTTTAGGTCTTATTGTTTTTATCAGCAACTAAAATTAACGCTTGATCTAAAATTTGCGAGATACGTTTTGTGATGGGAAGACCATTTTTTTTATCCGGAAATACTTTGTTAATTACATAAAATTGTAGTACATTTCATGGACTTTCAAAATGTTGTTGAAGATTTTGAATATCCTCTCGAGATAATTTGTAATTTAAAATTTACAGCGCAATAACTATAACGGGGTAATAACGCCAATCCTTGGCATTAATACCCCGGTTGATTCCCTACAGTGGCCGAGCTACATCCTAAATACTGATTCAAATAAACACAGTTAAAACTGTGTAATGTTTCTAATAATTCCATTTAAGCGGTCCTTTTTAAGCAAAAAGAAGCTCAGAAGTAGAGAGACGAGAGTAGAGTAAGACTCAGATGAGACAAAAGAAGTCTGATATTCTTTTGTCTCATCCTCCCCCCCACACGACACCTTTATTTTTTTTACACTTTCACAAAAAATTAACATTTTCAATAGCTTAGAATGTAATTTGTCAATTTCTAAGTTTGTAGAGTTTGTATTTTTAGAATTGGGCAATCTACATGCAATTATTCCATCTCATTTCATAGTTTTGTTTGCATGGCGTTATTACCCATATAGGTGGGTAATAACGCCAAACAGCATTGGTCAAGAAATCATGCCATTACATTTTATGAATACATATCTGTTAAATTATTTTTTTTATATAGATAGTCAATGAGTTGCTGTATCAATCATATATTTGTTTGAAAAATACAATCTAAAACTGAGCCGTGAAAATTGGTAGAACCTTAACGTGGCGTTATTACCCCAGGGTACCTTATTTCAAGAAAAATCTTACTGAAATATTTCAAGGTAGAATACTTTGGTTGTTTAACCCATTAGGTGCCATACCGGTCACCGGTAAAAGCGTTCTAAAAACTTTCTAAATTGCCATACATACGCAATCTCAGGAAGTATCGAAACGATTTAAAAAGTAGTAGAGATGAAATGATGGTAATTGCTCTTGCTCCAACATAGGCTATATTTTATGTCATTGTCATTATCCTAAAGAGTTTGCTGGATCAAAAATGTTAAGAAAATCCTTTGAAAGAACAGGAATCTAAGAACATGAAATTAGGCATGTAGTTACTTATAAGACATAAATTATCTTTAAGAATACTTTTCAAAAACACCACTCTAAATTAAAAAATTGTAAAAATTAGCAAAAAACGCTCTAAACGGGGATTTTTTTATTGCATGATTAACTCTTTTAGTTGCATTATTACATTTTTCCAGTTTATCAATTTTATTTCTGTAATACAATTCACTAATGCAATCCTAATGTTAATCTGTATCTTTAAATATATAAATATAAAACGATTCTTTAATATCATGAGAGAACTAAAACTGTCATAAATATACATACAGGTAAAACATATTCTAAAAATGATTATTTTAAATTTATTATAAATCGAACATTTTACCCTATGAAATTTATACGAAAATAACAAAGTGGCCAAATATTTATTCCAGTAAAATTCTAACGTTCATTTATCTATCAATTGTACAAAACAAATGTGTATAAAAAAGACATTCAAAGTAAACATTAACAATCGCTGCATTTTTCAGTTGAAAAATATTTATCTTTTGAAAAAGCATACTAATAAACACAAATACTTTTATGCTCAAAAAAGCTGTTCAACTTTTATTATTTTTGAAAATGTGTACTAGGAATTCAAACATGCACGGTAATGTATGTTCGAAATATGACAAAAAAGACAATAGCTTCATATTTTTACATAAGAATTCGTCATATTCCTTAAGTTTAAAATGCCACATAAAATAAATATTGTTTGTTTACATAATATGATATGTACATCTCTTTTATAAAGACAAATATTTAAGAAAATCAGACATCATTTCTCATTTTGCATGTTCTTTAGATTTTCATTTTTGCCACAATAACTATGAAGATAAATTATTCCTTAAAAAAGTAAAAATTCATGAGAAATTTTAGATTTTCTACTAAAAGAAATGTAGGACATACAAAGTAAATATTTTCTTTTTTTCTGCATTGAAATTAATCAATACAATTCACAATTTTCAGCTAGTATTTTTGATAAGTGACAGTCAGATTTTTCCAAATTAATTTAATTTAAAACTATTTCCCGAGTTTTTTTTTCTTTTACTAAATTAGGTGCTTCATGCATTGAAAAACTTATTCATGCTTCATTAGAAATTTAGAATGATTTCTTTTACTTGTAATGATTATTTATTCACTTTATAATGTAATAAAATCAGCGTTAATTTATATCTCATAACTTTATTTCAGAAAATCCTTTAAAAACTTTTCAGGGAAGAATATTTTAGTTGCTTAACAGTTCCATGTCAGGCACCGGTTACTGACATTGAATTTTCCGTTTTTAGCCGCGTCAGTCACGGGTGACTGAAGTCTAAAATATGATATAAAACTAAAATATTATATTACTTTAAATAAATGTTGAAAATTCGTTTAAAATTTAAACAATGTCCTATTTTACACTGTCAGTCACTGTTGATTGTCGTGGCCTACACTGTTAAAAATATCGTTCTATTTTGAACCAAATTTTGGAGCGGTGCAGTTTAAACAGAAAGATCAGTGTCAATCACCGTGGCGCGTTAAATGTTGAAATGATTTTATGACATAAAGATTTATCAAAAAAGTTCCTTCAGAATAAGTAAAAGCTCTTTTAAAATAAAAAAAAGACTTTTCTTCGCAAATTGTAATACAATTTAACCAATTTTTATAAATATTATGTACAATATGCACCCAATTTGAAAATATTTTAAAAAACACACTTAAGTTACTGCAATTAATTTAGGCGTTTCGAAATTACATTGCATTAAACCTGTAATAATACAGATGTAAAATTACAGAAATCTGTATTTTTATTAATTTTTTATTTGCACAATATACAAAAAAATGTAAATTTACATAAATAGTTTTTGAAAAACTACAGAAACCTTTTGCTTCACAAAACAATTTACTAAAATCCTACGGAAATTTTATCTGTAATTCGGGTTGCACTTACATAAAAAAAATCCAGGCATCTGAGTTTCCTGAAACATTCATTGTAATGTTGTGGATTTTTTTATTTACTCTGCAAAAGGCTATATGTTACAGAGAGTTTTGTTGTTGCCGATACATTAAATTTTCTAAAAGTATAGTTTTTGACACTGGACACTTAATTTTTATATCATAAGTTATATAGGTAATAGTTGTACTTTATTACTAACTTATATAAGTTGTAAATTATTCTATTATTATTTTTTTAAGCAAAATCTGGTAATCTCTTTTATTGATAAAATCCACCACTACTAGAATTCGTAGAGGGATATGGAAAGCGATTAGATAGATACAATATTTTAATGAATACATAATATAGTTTAATTTTGAATTAAATATTTTGCGATCATTTACATTGGGTACATAATTCACTTTATAGTTTCATAAATCATTTCGTTCCCTCCCCCAGTGGCCGAAAGAATCTGCTTCGAAACTGGTAGTCGGGGGGTAGTGGGTTCGAACCCAATCAGACTCTCCGGCCTAATATTTCGAGGTTTCCTGTGGTTTTTTTCTAACCTTGGATTTCCTTGCGTCAATATGGGTTAGATATTACCTTAAAAAGACTCCAAAGGGCACATCTTACTAGAACCTATATTCCTTATGCAGATATTTGGTCGTCATAAAAATAACCAATCAAAATTTATTTCAATGCGCGTGACAGATTCAGCGATAAATATAAAAAAAATACATGTGCGCGTGGCAGATTCAGCGATAAATATAAAAAATACATATGCGCGTGACAGATTCAGCGATAAATATAAAAAATACATGTGCGCGTGACTGATTCAGCGATAAATATAAAAAAATACATGTGCGCGTGACAGATTCAGCGATAAATATAAAAAATACATGTGCGTGTGACAGATTCAGCGATAACAAAAAAAATACATTATATTCCTATTTCAAATATTTTATCTATAATTAAAATAAATCTTTTTATTCCTAAATGTTTTATTTTGGTGTTGCAAATGTCTTCTTCTCTATTGAAATGGCCGTCCAGGCATGAATTTTCAGTTGTGAAAGGAAAAAATAAACACTCACTCTTAACTCTGCAATTATTTATAGAAGTAGAAAGTAATTGATGCCCCATACAACTGGAAATAATATCTATATTTAAATTATTACATAATATTTGCTTATTGTGAAATCTGCAAATAAAAAAACATATATATATATTAAATGCAGTAAACACATTTCGCTTACATATTTTAAATCTTCGGTTCAAACTATGCCCAAACACGAAATTTTAAGCCAATTAAATTATATAATTTTGAATTATTGCCATTAAAATTTTATAATTTTAATGTTACATCATATTTTTTATAATTTTTATTACTGTTTCCTAAAATTATAATTCTAATATGATAGGTTTCTCTGTTTATTTAATTGTAAAATACAAACATAAATATGTTAAATTAAATAATTTATGAATGAAGAAATTTCTATTCGAAAACAATTGAATAGAAATCTTTTTTTTTTTTTTTTTTTTTTTTTTTTTTTTTTTTATCTTTATTATTGCTGCTTGATGTGAATTCTCAGTTTGAAATTTTTCTTGAAGGTAATTTCAAATTAAAAATATAAAAATATGATAAAAAGTTAATTAAAGTTAAGAAAAATTAAAATTGTTATTAAAAAAATATATAAAAATATATTAAAAATTTCAAAATGGTGCTTTAAAATAGTCTATGATGTGCAGAAAAGTATAATTAAAAGTGAAATAAAATGAAATAAAGAATGGGTGTTGGCAAGTTTTGTGTTTAGGTATAATAAGTCATGATCGTATTGCCAAGAGATAATGAATGAATAGAATTGACATTGACATTCTGACAATAATTTCGATTTTTTACACGTTCTTTTGCTGTTATCCTGACATGGAAAGTTATGGGAAATGTTCTTAGCGTGTAGAATTTATTGATGAAATCAAACCTAGATATTGCTAATGAAAAGAAAGTTGTTTGTTTTGATATGTATATGCCCCCCTAAGTATTATAATTTACTCAGGGGACCATATACATATATTGATGAAGCTATGTTTTTCAATGATAAATATATTTATCATTTTAAATTTAACTTTATTTCCAATCGCATGTTACCAATAATTTTTGACTGCAATTATTAACGGTTAGTAGAGAGCGTTTATTTATTTATTTTTATACGTTAGTGCATAACTATCAAATTCATTTTTCATTTCATGAACTGTCGAAGGAAACAGAATTGGAATGTTTTCTTTCAGTCCATTGTCATTTAATGGATATCAGTCTTATAATATTTGGGTTTTCAGCAGCAATAATTCCTACCGGTTTGTGACATTGATACTGTGTTAGCAGCACTAAAGCATTTCCCATAGTCACTGTCTAAATTACTCATTCGTACTATGTTGCAAAATTTGGTGTTCAGATACGAACTAGTGCTGTACTACATCATATTTAATACCCATTCTATTTATCTGTACAAAGTAGATTACATTAGATTTAAAAACTATTTTACGAATGAATACATAAAACGTATATTGTAAACAGTAAATAAATACATTAAGAATGAATAAGTGAAATAAAATTTTTGGTACTTTTTTTAAATGTTGAATTTCTGAAATAAAATTTAATAACGGGTAATTACATTTCTTTGTGTGCAAATTTAAAGACTTTGTAATAATACATACTGTTTGAATTTAGTCTGCTTAGGTTTTAAAAAATATTTGTAAATATGCATTAGATTTTCTTAAATAAATTCAGTCAGTAATATATTAAATGCACGAGTCTATACTAAACATTTTTAAAATCTAGGAGAAGCGGATTTTTTATTGAAATTTCATCAACAGCATTATTTAAAAGTATTTAAATCAATTAACAAATAATTTACATTTTTAAGGAATGCTTTTTGAAGTAATATTATAAAATATAGTAATTTTATGAAACACTAACAATTTGAAGTAAAACTTTATGCTTATGATCTATTATATTTACTTTACAATCAATAATTATGCTAAACTGACTAACGATCATTTGCGGATTGAAACCTTCATGATATCGGGGAGTTGCTTAGTTTAGCTTTGACAATGAGCTTTTACCTAAATCATTTGCGGTAATTTGGCTAATTATGTAAACTACATATTATCTATGATTTACGTATTTAATTATGCATAGATTACACAGCTGTAAGAGGCAAGAACATTTTATGCAAAAGTAGCCAATAATAAAGTTATCATTTGATAAACAGTATGGAAATATTTTAATAAATAATGGGTTACTTTTATAGATATTCCAAATGTATAAATAAATTTTCAATAAAAATATAAAAAGTGATCATTGAAATTAAACCTTTGCAAAATTAATTTTTTTTCATGCAACATACACTCGCGAAAAATATTTATTTCGATCTATATTTTTACAAAGATATTATATGTATTTGAATAAAAATTACAAGCATGAAAAGAATCTTTGAAACTATTTTTCGATTTTTCCATAAAATATAATTTAAACTAATTTGGTTTGCTTTGTAATTATTTAATACAAAAGAATTTATTACAATAAGATTAATATTTATAAAATCAAAAAATCTGTAAGTATTTTATATGAATATTACATAAAAAAAATATACTAATATTGCATTAAAAAAATTTCAAAATTAAAAATTTTCATGCAACATACACTAGAGAATTATTTTTTTGGTCAATCTCTATAAATAAAAGGAATTCTGAGGATAATTAATTAATTGATTGAGGCACAGGGGAAAGCAAATCTTGGCAATGCGCCAACTCGGTCCAGAGGAAGCAAATCTTGGCAATGCGCCAACTCGGTCCAGAGGAAGCAAATCTTGGCAATGCGCCAACTCGGTCCAGAGGTATAAAAGCAAGATAGAAAAAAACGCGCAGGTCTGTGCATTCAAGTACAACCACCCATATGTATATGCTGAAAGTTTGTTCTGACGCTCACCCGACGCACGTGGAGTGCCGATGGTCCGAGGAGAGTCACCGGGGGATCCGTCGCCAGCTGAGAGAGAAGCGTAGAGTCACCGGGGGATCCGTCGCCAGCTGAGAGAGAAGCGTACCATACACATAAATTATTAAATAAACTTTCAAATTAAGCCCGGCGAAGCGGGCTGCGTATGCTAGTATTTTTATAAACATATTATATGAGGACCCCAGATGCCATGGGGTATAAGTGACAAGATTGAAAAAATTGAGTTAAGTGCACAGGGTATCTGGAAATATGCTTTTTTCATTACAGGTAAAGAAATATAGGTTATTTTCGGATTATTTGGGGAATTATAGAGATAAACCACTTTTTTCGAAAAACAAACAATATTGATTAATTATACATTTAAAGAAAATTATACTCTATTCTTTTAACAGTTATTGAAATGAGAGTTCAAAGATTAGAATGCTACAAGCAGATGTTTCCTAGTTCAATTTAGTCAATTGTTATTGATGTTCCAATTTAACATAAATTATCTTTAAACTCAATTTATTCTAAATCGACACTTTGTCACTTGTAACCCTTGGCTTCTGGGCTCCTCATATATATTATAATTAAAATTAAGCATGAAAAGTATCCTTGAAACTATTTTTCGATATTTGATTCAAAGCTTATTTAAACTTTTTTGTTTTGCTTTGTAAATAATTGCTACAAAAGGATTTATTGCTGTAAGATTAAACTTCGTATAATGGAATAAGTTGTGCAACAATTTATTTTAATATTACTTTTATTTTAACCATTTATCTAATGCATTATATAATTATATGATTTGCATAATCATTTAATACATTTTTTAAGGATTTTAGAAAGATTAAAGGATTTAGAAGGTTTAATTAAATTTAAATTTACAGGAATTTTGTGCAATATTTATAATCCCAATCAAATCTTTTATTTTAAATTGCTTTCTTAGTATTTTGTAAAATTATAAATTGTACAAATATGATGTTCTTACAATATAAATATAGAAATACTTCCGAATCGAAAAATCCCCATCCCTCTCCCTCAGGCCCAAGAAAGCTGAAAAGATACAAAGTCAAAAGAAATCATCGTTTTAAAAATATTTTTGTTTTGTGTAACCAATAATGTTTTTGGAACAAAATAGAGTAATGTATCTGTAACTCATTCTAAACAGTATTACAAATAATTGACATATTAAAAGAATTTTATAATAAGTAATATTTATGGGACTTATAAATACCTTCGGTAGATGAAGGGTTTAAAAATACGTAACTTTCTTTGGCGAAGAAAATGCCTTTTCTTCCTTTTTCGTCAAAAAAAACTTCATTATGTTACATATACCAGCCGTAACACGAATCAGTTTTATAACTGTACGTTTAAATCCTGTTAATATTTAATGCAATATTTTCTACGCTTAAGCATTGACATTTTCAAGTATTACACCTTTGTACGACAAACAAAAATACTTTTAGATGCAATTAATTTGAAAACTGCATTTCAATTATCTTTTGGGCTAAATATATATTGATAATATTACTTATACCAAATATAACTTGCATTAGAATTAGAATTATTTTAAAAAAATGTTTTGCAGTCCTAAAGGTAGACGTTTTACACACACATCAAAAACTTACAAAAATATTTATTATTTTATTATTTTTTTTTTTTATTATTGTAATTTTTACATGTATTACTTAATTGTTCTAGAAAAGGTTAAAGGTGTGACACTTTAGTTTCACACTCACACAAAAACATCATTAGCAAATCTATGTTGCTGATAATCTGTAGGTTTCTTTATGTAATTCACATAATTAACCCATTTAGTAGAACTTGACGACGTTTCTCCACGTGCTTGTATTATTAATATGTATAATAACTTTACTACTATAAAAGGGAAACGGTATCCAAAAATTTTATAAATATAAGAAACTCTTGTGTTTAGAGGACATCTAACCGCGAAACATTTGGATAAAAACACTTATTTTAAATAAGATTTATTTATTTTATTATTTTTTTTTTCTATTTTTTATTTAAAAAATAATAATGTTTGATGCTATCGATAAATATTAAACAAAGATTATTACACCAATGAATTATACATAAGGAAAAGTTAGCGAAATGTGTAAAAATATTTTTTATTTGAGGGGGGGGGGATGATTTAAGTCATAAATACAAATGAGAAGTTTCACAACTCAGAACCGAGAGCTGTAGTCCGAGAGCTGACCGCACAAAACCCTAAATCATCGACCACAACAAAAAATAGTTAATATTATGAAGAGTAGTCATAGGGGAATCTAATGATACATGTCTGCCGGAAGTGAAGTGAGTCATAAGCCAAAAATTGATACCACTATTGGTTTTCTCGTAGGTATATCATTATGTTTACCGTACAATCAAAATTATGAAAACATGGAAAACTGGGTGCAGGAAAACATAATGCTAAGTCTACGAGTCAACTACTAGTGGTATAAATTTTTTGGCTTATGCACCACTTCACTTCCGGCAGACACGGATCATTAGATTCTTCTATGACTACTCTTCCATTATATAAAGGATTTTATCTTGTGCTCCAAGACTTAGGGTTTTATTTAGTCGGCTCTTGGAATAGAGTGCTCTAAATGTGTACTGTTATCCGTGATGCATATCTCATTTCAGTGGCAATTGTATCTCGAACAAATTTCACTCTTTGACACATGGAACAACTTCAGGTATCCGTGCCATGAGCTCTGTGAGAGATTTCCAAAGATAGAAATCTAAGGGGAATGCTATCATCATAATTCCGAGCCACAATCGAGTAGCAGGTTACGCATTTTTGACAACCGATCTTCTGTAATCCTAACTTCTCTTGACCAGACACTTAGACACGCACTGTAATGCGTATTAATTCCATGGCAATATGTCAATAAATACCCGAGTTAGAGCAAGGAAAAAACAGACAGTCAAACCGATTTCATAAAAACTTTTTATGAAAGTTTAAAATTTTTAAAATTCTAAAATACCATTTTCATTTGTTTATTCTTATTTAATGAAATATTTAACATTAAAAATTATATTACTTCAGTTCAATTCAATTTAATAAAACTGGGAAAAGAGATTTATGCAAATTTATAAATATAATTTTTTTTTCAAACCGATTTCATAAACACTTTTCGCGTTGGAAGTTTTTTAAAATTCTAAAATACCCATATTCATTTATTTATTCTTATTTAATGAAATATTTACTATTAAAATTTATTTTTGCTCAGTTCAGTTTAATAAAGCTGGGAAAAGGTATTTACGAAATTTTTTTATGGATATACATTTTTTCTGAAAAAAAGAGTTTATAAATTTTTAAATACTATAAACTATAATTATATATGTATATGAAGGACATCACGGAATTCAAAATATTGATCATCATAACATCGAGAAGTAAGAACGCAAGAACATTATTATAAGCCTTTGCTTTATTTCCACTTCGAAAATACACAGACAACAAATACTCAGATATGCATTTTTCTTTTAAACCTACAACAACTATAGCAATGACCTGAATAACATTATTACGTAACCTAAATAATAATAGTTAGTAATGGTATTTTGTTGTTTGAAAATGTAGATTTAGAAATTTAAACACTTGAATCAGTTCGCATAAATGTATAATAAAGAGTATATTCAATGAAAGTACGGAAAATTCTCAAAAATTTCACAAATTTAAATGTTAACAAAGTTAAGAATATTTATTTAAATATTTAACTATGCAAATTGCTATAACAAAATAATAATATTTTACAAAAAATTAATTTACAGTTACACACTGTGAACATTTTATATTTATTTGGATTTCATTCTGAAAGAATTAAACAATGTAAATAATCAAGTAATTGTTAAATTTTCGCAAATAATGGGTATTAAAATATACAAATTGAATTTTAAAAAAATATTGAACAGTAAATATTTGTTTTATAATGAGTCCAAATTTAATTAATAAATTAACAGTTAAATATAAGCCAAAGTAAACAGACGAAAGCCAGTATTGCTATCTGTGTAGTGATAGATGTTTACATGCAAATATCAGTAAGTAAAGTAATAAAAGTAAGCGTAAGAAAAATAACCTTAAAAAAATAATAAAAATTCAATAGATATAAGTTAGAATGCCTGCTTGTGTAATGATAAAAATATTTAAAATTAGAAGTAATTAAAATTTAACAAATTGAAATGTTATTTGGTTCAGTATAAATAAATTTAAAAAAGCCAGAATATGTAAAATTTGAGAAAACAGGTTTCGATCTCCTTGAAAACTTCAAAGGAAGATTTTTACTATTTTTAAGGGAAAAAAATATTTAAAATCTACATATGCTACACTAATGCACATACTCGTTCTACACTAATGCAAAAAACAAAGAAAAGAAAATTAATTTTCAAAAATTCAGCGAAAATGTTTCAAAATTTCAGCGAAAATGCACCTTATATAAAGTATTAGAGTTTTTTTAAATTTTGCATTGCTATATTTTGCAATTATATGAACTTAAATAAATGAATGTTATCTGCTTTACTTCCTGCAACTTTCTTTATATTAATATTTTTAATATTCAATAAAAATAGTCAAAGTAAATTTTGCTTGATAATTTGATCATTTTTGTTTGTTTCTGAAGAATAAATTCTAAATTTTTGTCAAATGCAGCCTTCTGATTTGGACAAAAGATTATTATTCTATTCTTTGGACTATTCTTGATCCATTACAGTGATCATATTAGCCAAATTCATGGCATACAGGGTGATCAAATGAAAAGGTACGAAACGACGTAAAAACGTAACAGTTAGATATTTGCATACTCCGCCATGGGAGAACGTAGCGAGACATTTCGGGATGCGATTGGAGTCTCTGACTGTAATCGTAGCATGCGCGGTCGCCCGCATGCGCATTAGAAAACAGAGGCTCTTATTAAAAATTTCGTCCAAATGATTCGGCAGTCCGTATGAGGACAGGATTACGTTCGCGTTGCAAAATTCGACGATTAAAGAGCAGTGATGACAGTGTTTGCATGGCCTGGTTTTGGGTCATCACCCAGACTCTCACGGCCTGCACGAAAAGGGACACTCCATTTTCTGACAGACTTCTCAGAGACACATTTCTCCCCATAAACTGTCAATATCCATCGATGAATAGCGGCCGGTTTCTCACCTTCCGCTGTGAAAAATCGGATAACACCTCGCTGCACCTCAATCGTTGAATTTTGCAACGCAAACGCCATCCTGTCCTCATACGGACTGCCGAATCATTTGGACGCCGCTTTTGATAAAAGCCTCTGCTCTCTACTGCGCAAGGGGGCGCCCGCGCATGCTCCGATCCCAGTCAAAGACTCCAATCGCATCCTGAGACGTCTAGCAATGTTCTCCCATGGCGGAGTATGCAAATATTTAACTGTTACGTTTTTACGTCATTTCGTACCTTTTCATTTGACACCCCTTGTATAATAAGAATTATTGTGTTCTTAGGTATGAGCCACATGTGCTGTAAAGGGTTAACGTATCGTTCTGAGTGCAAAGATTAATGAAAACTTCATTAAATGGAGAGACTTGTATTTAAGTGAGAAGTCCATTGAACCAATAGAGAAATAGGAAAATTTGGATGACAACCAATAGGTAAATAGTGTAATTAATTGAACCAAAATGTTAATATTTGTAGGTAGCAATTATGAACAAGCGTTTTTAACCGACTTCAAAAAAGGAGTAGAAGGTTATCAATTCGTTTTTTTTTTAAAGCATGTTGCATTTTTACTTTGCATGTTTGCTTTTATCTTTGTGCCTGTCAATATCACAAATAAATGACAAAATGTTTTCTTGCGTAAACACGAAAAACTGACAGAAAGATGCAATTTAGAACAAACACTAATGAGTAAAACGTTATTACGCCAAAAAAATTTTTTTAACTGTCTCTGATCACGCATTTATTATCATTTACATTACTTATTAACAATAATAAAAATATTTTTATGTTGTTCATTTAAATGAAAGCGAATTTAAGAATATATTTCTACTTTAAAAATAAAAATATAATCATATTATTCATATGAGAACAAATTAGCATCAAAATATACTGCTTATGACGTTAAAATTGAGATTATTATGAAGAAAAATTACTCAAAACATGTAAAGTCACAGAAAAATATTAATAGATTCACTTTACTCTTCTTTATATTTTATTGTTGCAACCAAATATTATAATTTGAAGAGAAAATGCTCAAATCTTTTCACACTAAAGTTTCTTGAAAAAAAAATACTTTAACAAGAGAACTGATTTGATAGTTGATTTACTATCTTAATTAATGTAGAAATAATCTTGAATTAGAAAATTTACAGAAAAAATGCACATTTGGAGGGTGGCAATAAATATTACACATTGTACATTTAGATAAAGATTTTTATCTTTTCGAAGCTTAGAAGGTCAAGATAAATAATGATTATTTGCTTACATAGTAAACTATTGCAATCGCTTTTAGAAATAATGGACTTATTTGATATTCCGATTTTAGATTCCTTTCCTTATTTGTGACAGTTCATAAATGAAAGAATAAATATAAACTGCAGGAAAATAATCAGATAAGAAACGAATCTGGGTAAATAACATTTTTGAAATAAAACTTTATTTTTTATTGTGAATTATTATTATTAAAATAGATTTATTAAAATGAGTGAACTTCATTTAGTTAATTTTTTTTTTAACCAGTGTAATGAAAAGCATTTTATTGCTGAAAAATGTTAGAAATAAATTTGATAATGTTCTTTAAATAGATAACCTCAGATTGCTATAAAACACAATTCTTACCTTCATAAAAAACTTTCGCTAAGAGCTAGTTTATGTTTTATTATTTATCGAATTTCAAGTTGAATGTTTTTTGTTAACTCTGCATTTGTCTCAGACTGGACCTTCTCAGAAAACGCTTGCTTCTAAATACTATTTTATACATCTCTCTAAGACTTTGGTACGTGTATTACAAAGAATAAATATATATGTGCGTAAAGCTGACGTCACTTTGCAATTGGCAACACTAGACGATTTCCGTTTTTGCCTATCTATTGCTGCCTGTTGCCCTTAAGTAGACAGAGTACTTTGAAATTGGTCAAAATATCGATTTTCCTTTTTTTTTATTAACTGAAAACTTCTTTAAGTGTAAATATTTCAACACCTCATTTTTACGTATAAGACAACTATATTGCTAGATATTGTAAAAAAAATATTAATAATAGATCCAGAGCAATTACTCATACAAATGAAAACTTCAAACCGATTTTTTTCCCTGTTCATATTTTTATAATTTGCTTGTTCGATAAATACAAAGCATTTTTCGCAAATTTAGATAGATTTGAAAAAAAAAAAAAAATACTTTTTCTCTATGGTGTATTTACTATTTTTTTTGCATGGATTGAACATTCAAGTTTAAAGTTACTTTAAAAAATATATTTAAATGGATGTTTGTTGAATTTCTTTCATTTTATAATGAAAACAAGAGAAAAAAAAATCATATTAAATGTAAAATAATATGCATCTAAAAACACATGCACAGTTTTATATAGGTTTTCGTGTTTTTCTTTGAAACTTGCGTAAATACGGGTTCAGTTCCCTTAGAAAAACCTCCATGAACGGAGCATCCCCTAGGGCCTACATCCCGATCGGATACTTGGTCGTAACAAATAAAAACTAAAGCCAATTTTATATTGCATATTCTACTGAATATGGAAAAATATAAAGTAAAACATTCATATTTATAAAAGTAATCGGGGTTTTTAAAAAGTTATTATTATTTTTTGAAATGAAATTTTAGTAAAATAGGCTGTTTGCAACATCTAAAAAATATTTAGTTTTTAGTATTAATAGTTATGTTTCCACACATTATTTCAGTTTATTCAAAATTGACAAGATGATTTAAAGTTAGTGTGTCCCTTTAAACGTTTTACAACAATTAGGATGGTTTAGTGAGATTGATACAGGACTGCTGACAAACGTTGCCGGTAAAACCTTGCTGCTGATCGTGCCTTGCATTCACGTTCTCTGTAAAGTACATCCATCTCAAAATATTCAGTTTTATAAAATTGCCCCAATGAAAATGAGCTTCAACAAATAATCCAAAGAAGATGTCACTTTTTAACTGTCCCATGTGAACAAGCCTGAAATTTCTAATATAATTACATACCGCAGAAACTTCGAATACCTAGCACACGTTGCGTTAAGTTGCTATGACATGATTTTACCTGATCTACATACTGTATACTATTATAATTTAATGGTTTTTAAATACTGGTCCTTAGTAAAATATCATTATTTTATTCTTCTTTTTTAGATAAATGAAATAATAAGCTTCTTACATGAGCCTTCCTTCGATAGCTTCGTGTGTCAAACGGAAAGGTTTCTCAGAAAAGCATCATACCTCATTGTGGCTGGAAGAAAATAAAGTATAGATTATTTTTATTATGAAATGGTATGAATAACTTCTTTCTTTTTCGAAGACACACTGACTATTATTTGAAGTTGTTTAATGAGCTAACCATTATTGATTACATCCGCTAAAAAAAAAAAAAACATAATTAAATTGTTTAATTATTACTTGATTATTTAACAAAGTGTGGAGCGGGAGAATGGTGCTGACAAATTTTCATCCACCTCTTTCAGGCTCTCAGAATACGTCTACATTAAAAGTAGTATGCTAAAAAGAGAAAAAGAAATAGAAATTAATAAGTCATTCTTTTCAGTTTTAAAAGTCTGAGGGTCACTTTTTCTTTACTGAAGAAACGTGAATAGGTATACGCGTTGGCAGGTAGTTCTATCTATGAACTGTTCTAAGAATGAAAATTGTACACAGTCAATTTCTACAGATTGCTACATCTACTCTGTTTATGAAATCAATAAGCAAAATTAACCACCAGAGTTTCAAAATCAAAGCTGTAAATCAAAAACCATACCACTGTTTCCGATTATTCGTCATGTTTTGTCCGAAATATAACCATTTCTCCTACCGTTCAAGTATTGTGATGTCACAGTGCAGGAAATCGCAAAAAACAAATGCGTGTTATAATCGTTCTATTGTTCGATTTAATGTACAAGAGGTGTTGTTTCGTACTAAATCGATGATAATCAATAACTTTGTAAATCACTTTTTTTACTCTTTAAATTTTTAAGATTGGAATGCTAACACCGCAGTTCTTCATCAGATTGTGACGTATTAGTTTTCATTCAGCAGCGCATGATTGCATTACTCTACCTATACAAAAATTTTATGAATGTAGCAGCAACCTGTGCGAAGTTAAAAGGGAGGCAATTGATTTTAGGTGAGTATACAAAATAGTGTTTTTATGAATGTTTTCTAAATGTCATGTACATGTAAAATGCAAACTTTTATAAATTATACTATTTTATTTATGTTAAATTATAGTTTATTTTTGCAGACTTACTTTCATTCCTCTACACTTAAATAAGAATATAATTATAATTAGCAATATTGTCTGTTTACGAATTCTTTCATCTATTAAAAAATAAAAGTTTTTTGAAATTATAATCAGGAGGTGGAACCCGTCAAAATTCGACGAAAGAAAATATTTTAGAAAGAATTGTTTTATTGTTTTATAATAAACCTACAAAATTAGTTACAGTAAAAAATGCATCTTAGATTTGTCAGTCTAGCAATCAAACAAATATTATTTTAAGCTAAATCTAATAAAATGCTATAAAACTCAATTATCCCAATTATTAAACGAAATAAAACCAAAATTCATCGGATATTATAATAGACAATATTTTTGAAATAGTATATGGATTTTAATTTCTTTTTTTATTTATTATTATTTTTTTAATTTTAAGCGAAAATGGAGTGTTTTTGTGGCCGCAATTACAAAACTGGTACTAAAAATTAAAAAAATATATGTATCATAAAATTTACAGCTTTGAAAGATACAGATTAGAGATAAATAAAAGATATAGCTTTGAAACAAATCGCATTTACAAGTAATTTTTTTCTCTTTATGACGGTGTATAAATTTAAAAAGTATAATGTTTAGAAGTGTAAAATTTGTAGTAAAAAAATTGCAAAACCGAAATTGCATAAAAAATTGTTGCGCCTTTTAATTTCTATTTATTTATTTTTAAATTTTAAGAGAAAATGGAGTGATTATGTTGCAACAATTACAAAATTGGTTCTAAAAATTATAAAAAAAAAAAATATCTCAAAAAAATTGAGATACACCTATTAAACAAATTGCATTTAAAAATACATTTTTTCTGTATACAACGGTGTAAAAATTTAAAATGTGTGATGTTTAGAAATGTAAAATTTGCTGTATCGAAATGGGACGAGTATGGAAAGTCTTTCCATACGCAAAATGACGTATGCGTTACGCACAGATACGTTTGGCCTTTATAATATGGATTTACTAATGATAAATATATAGTGACTTATTGAATGTTAATTAAATTTCCTGTATTTCTAAAGTACGAGCTTTTGTAAATAATCAAATTTATTGATGAGTAATATACAAATTCTCTAAAAATGCTTTAAATCTTTCCCCTACTTATAAAATAAGAGATTTGGTACATTATAATCTGTTATTAATGTCAAATACATACGTGTGTTTTCTAAATTTCATCTACTCGTAAAATAAAGGTTTTTTTGTAAGTTTTAACTTTTTATTCATTAATGTATAGTTTCTTTATGAATGCTTTTTTAACATCCCTGGATTCATAACAAAGGCTTTTTTTTCTAAGATATAGTCTTTTATTATCAGTAATATATAGCATCTATATGAATGCTTTCTAACTGTACTTGGAAAATAAAAGATTTTTTAAAGTATAATCTGTTAATAATGTCAAATACATAGCGTCCTTACGCATGTTTTCTAAACGTCATCTACTCGTAAAATAAACATTTTTGTAAGTTTTACCTTTTTATTAACAAATATAGAGTTTCTTCATGAGTGCTTTTTTAACATCCCTGTATTTTAACAAAAGCTTTCATAAGATATAGTATTTTTATTATGACTAATATATACAGGTGGTTATCAAAATAATGGAAACACTTGTGAATGGAAGGGACATTTAAGAATTCCCTTCGTAAGTATTATATTATAATCTTAGCTACCAGATTTTTTAATATAAAAAGTGCATGTATTAGGTAGTATGAGAGAGCCCTAGAACAGTTGCCTACGTTTTGATTTTTTTTTTTTTTTTTTTTTTTTTTTTTTTTTTTTTTTTGTTAGAAGCGTAAAATGTCAGACCTCACAGATTTTCAAAGAGGCCAAATTGTAGGAGCCCGACTAGCTGGAGCAACGGTGACCGAAACATCCCAGCTTATAGGCGTTTCTAGAGGTACGGTGTCTAAAGTCATGACAGCATACACACAGCGCGGAAAGACAAGCTCAGCAAAGCAAAATAGTGGACGGAAGGAGATGCTGAGTGAAAGAGACCGACGGGTATTGAAGCGGATTGTAATGTCTAAAAAGAAAACAACTGCACCCAAAGTGACCGCAGAGCTCAATCAGTATCTGGATTCTCCAGTGTCAACAATTACAGTTCGGAGATACCTCCATAAAGAGAACATTTACGGCTAGAGTTGCAAAAAGTCGGTTTATTCCCGGGTTTATTTCCAATAGACCAGGTTTATTCCCAGGTTTATTCCCAAAAAACCGAATTATTCCAAAAAATCCCGGGTTTTTTCCAGGTTTATTCCTAAAAACCCGGTTTATTCCCGGGTTTAAACCGGGTTTTTTCTAACCTTTGGGTCATTCCATGTCAAATGAGCAAAAATGTAAAAAAAGCCGTGGCTGCATAGAATCCGATTTTAATAAAATTTGAGATACGTGTTCATTTCATATTCAAATGCATGTGTGCACAATATTTTGACGAAAAATAAATTATTTTATCAATTTTAGACATTTAAAAAACTTGTGATATAGAATGGCTTGCGGACAATCGTCGAAAGTTGTAAGTTTCAAGTTCTATATTTTGAAAACTATTTAACAAAAATGAAGTTTTTTTATAATATTGAAATCTCTGGATAACAATCTTTATATTTATTATGTAACAATAATTTGGTAATATCATAATTAATCATAAATTGGTTGTAAATATTCAAATTTTGTAATTTTTTAAAAATTTTGAAATGTTATAAAAATCAAAGGATTTAAAAAACATCTGTGAAATTGATGCAAGATGTAGTACTATGTATGAAGATCGATTTCTCAAAGTTTCAAAGTTGTTATTTATTTCCTTCATCTTCAAAAAAACTTAGAAACTTTTAAAAAAATGACAAAATCATAATTATTCCTCTTATGTTACCTCAAAAAAATAATTAAAGGACAGCTCCTACATCAACAATATTACACATACATAAGAATCAATAAGTCCATGACACACTAAAAAAGTTTCAATACTGCCTTTTTAATTTCTAACTTAACAAAAATGGGTTCAAAAAACTAATATTTGAGACATTCTAAAGACAATCTTTCTTTGAAAACACGCGCTTTTTTTGCAAAATTTCTTGCTAAAATAGACGTGTGCTGCCATCTATGATTGTTACTTGAATTTAAGAAACATTACAGTTATTTTAAGAACAAAATCGTTTTTCTTCTATACAAATTTAAAATATTCTTGAGGCAAAAATAAACTGAAAGCAAGAATAAAACTCAGTATACTTAAAATATACACTTTTATCTGTAATATCAAAGAGTTTAAAACTTTTAAAAGCTTTTATTCGTCTCTAAAAAAATGAAAAAAAAGTTCACTTTTTAATCAGCAGTTTTCACTATTTATTTTTTTTTCTCATAAAGGAATGAAAAAGGCAAGAATTAAATTATAGATGTATTAAATATATTCAATTAGCTATAATGGCAAAAAAATTTGAATTTGGAAAAAGTGTCCTTCATTTTAAAACATATAACTGAAGTATTTTATTTTTTTCCACGATTTTTTTGATTATTTATTTATTTTTAAATTATAAAATAAAAATACGATTACTAAATTATGCTAATCTGTTACTTATAGTTCATTCTTAAGTGTAAATAATTTTTATTACAATCTTTCCATTCCTATGGCAAATAATCAAACTTGAAATTTCAAGCATGTACACAAGACCTTGATTTCGTCTCAACTTTAATGTAATTTTTTATACTGAAATAAACTAGTCTGAACTCTACTACTTTGCGTTTCCTCGTAAATGATTGTGATCTACTTATATGATGATTTTCAATAAAATCTGTGACATGTCAGCCACACCTGATTTGCTCATTTGGTGTCGAATGACCCCTTTGCAACGCTATTTACGGCAGAACAGCAATTCCCAAGCGACTTGTCACAGATGCTAATGCCAAACGTCGTGTAGAGTGGTGCCACAACCACAAAACATGGTTGATTGATAAGTGAAAGACTGTTATATGGTCAGACGAATCATCTTTCACATTTTCCCCCACAACAAGACGAATACATGTGTGGAGAACACCTGCACAAGCGTTTGATCCTGATTGCCTCCGTCCAACTGCCAAGCATGGAGGTGGATCGTTCATGGTATGGGAAGCCATGTCATAGTTTTCTGCTGGTCCAATCATATCCCTGAAAGGAAGGATCACTGGGGAGAAGTATAGAGAAATTTTAGCTGACCAGGTCCATCCCATGATGCAAATTTTGTTTCCTGCAGGAGATGGAATTTTCCAGAATGATAATGCCCCTATTCATGCAGCCAGAGTTGTCCAATCATGGTTTAATGAACATGAGGATGAGGTGGAACATCTACGTTGGGCAAACACAGTCCCCAGACTTCAACATAATCGAACCGTTGTGGTCTATTTTAGAGCTTTCAATCCGGAATCGATATTCTCCACCGGCATCTCTCACGGAACTTTCACAATAGCTCCATGAAGAATGGAACAATATTCCTCTAAACACTATTCAGAATTTGTATGATTCGATTCCCGGGCGAATCCAAGCTGTATTACATGCCAAAGGCGGTCCTACGCCATATTAATAAAGATTTCCTTCAAAATCTAGGGTGTTTCCATTATTTTGATAACCACCTGTAGCATCTATATGAATGCTTTCGAATTTCACTTGAAAAATAAAAGATTTTGTAAATTATAATCTAATAATAATGTCAAATACATAGCGTCTTTACGTCTTTCAAAATTTCATCAACGTTTTTGCAAACGTTTTTGTAAGTTTTAACTTTTTCTTAATTAATATATAATTTCTTTATTTCAAAAAAGAATACTTAGTTTATTTTTTGACATCCCTGTATTCATATAAAAAGCTTTAATAAAATATACTCTTTTATTATGACTAATATACAGGGTGCCCACTCTCAAGGGTGGCCAATGGATAATTTCTAAACCGTTAGTCACAGACATATGGTTCCAATTGCAAAAATGCTTTAAAAAAGGTAAAGAATTGTTTTTAAAGTGATTTAGATAAAAAAAAGTGTTATTAAAAATTACGAAAATTAACTTTTTATACGGTCCCCCCGTCCTATTAGAGATATTTAGTAAAATTTTTCCATAACCCTATCAAGCAATAGAAAAAAGGTCCTATTCATCTAACATTAAAATTGACCGAGTTATGAAACTTTAAATTTCATGACTTAAACCATTTTTCTGACGCTGAAAGCGAATGAGTTTGACTAAGTTTTCAGGGAATGCATACTAAGTGCTTAAATTATTATAAAGGTTGCCCATTTTCAACGCCGTCTAATAGCTAATTCCTAAAAAATTACCATAGACATATAATTCCAATTACAAAAATGTTTTAAATGAGATAAAGAAATATTTTTAAAGCAATTTAAATGAAGGTGCTACCACGGTATAAATTTTACAGTAGTGTTAATTTTTATTATTTTAACTTCTAGATTGGCTCACTTCCAAATATCCGATAGAGGTTCAATTTCACACTTATTTATATCCAATAACAACGTAATATTAAAACAATTTTAGGTGCGTTATTTATTTTACAGGACTACACCAAATTCTGTTAGGTTAAATAGAATTTTCAATATATGACATTTTGTAACGAATTGTGACTGTTGCTTTTCATAATTTAAATTAACAAACTTTCTGTTATTTACACAAATTTTGTTTTAATATACACTGTAAAAAAAAAATTGGGAAAGTTACAAAAATTTTTCTAGTAGAATTGTATTCCAAGAACTTTTTATGTAACGGCAACAATAAAAATTCATGTAACAGATACAGATTTGCACTTTGAATCAAACAAATTTTAAGGTTACTAAGAATTTCTTTGGGAAATCGTATTCCAAGAACTTTTTAAGTAACGATAACGAGCATTATAGATAAAATGTTAGTAAAGTTACCAAAATTTTAGTAAATTCTTTTGTAAAGTTACAGATGGTTTTAGTTTTGCTTACAAGTTTTGTAGATTGACATCATTTTCTTGTACAGTGTACACATAAAATTTTAGTAAGCATAAGAGATTTCGGTTAATTTAGATTACTAAGGTTACAGATTTTTTTTACAGTGTATAATCATCAACATAAATTTAAAAATAAAATTGTAAAAATTATTTTACTTTCAATGTTTAATGTTAAATTTTATATCTTGTGTTTATTTTTATTTACAGTAAATTTTTGACTGATCCCTAATTTGCTCCATAAAAGATCCTTCAACTTTAAACAGCTATTACTCGGTTAGTTTTAATCGCAGAGGAATAGGACTTTTTTAGTATTACTTGTTAGAGCAGTGGTAAAAATTTACTAAATATTACTTATATGACCGGGGAACGTATAAAAATTTAATTTTCGTAATTTTTTAATAAAAAATCTTTTTGACCCAAATCGCTTCAAAAACTTTTTTTTTTACCTTTTTTAAAGCATTTTTGTATTTGGAACTATATGTCTATGATTAACGTTTTAGAAATTAGCCATTGGCCACCGTTGAGAGTGGACACCCAATCCTGTATATCATCTATATAAATAATTTCTAACTTTTCTTGAAAAAAAATTATAAATTACAGTCTGTTTTTAATGTCAAATACATAGCGTCTTTACGTATGTTTTCTAAATTTCATCTACTCGTAAAATAAACGTTTTTGTAACTTTTTGTAACTTTTTCTTAACTATTGTATAGTTTCTTTATAAATGCTTTTTTAACATCTATGTATTCATAACAAAAGCTGTTCTGAGATATAATCTTTTATTATGACTGATACATAGCATCTGTATGAATGCTTTCTAATTTTACTTGGAAAAAAAAAAGATTTTGTAAATTATAATCTGTGTTTAATTATCTTCATTTGAGAATACTAAAGTTCTATCTGTGCTTTCGAAAAAATTGACTTAATATTATAAAAATATTCTATTAGTGTCTATAAAGGCATTTCTGAATTTAAAAAATGTTACAATGTAATTGTAATGTCATGTGTAAATTATATATACCATCATTTTTGATGCAAAAATAATTTCATTGATACAAATATATACTTTCTATAATGATAAGTTACAGATAGAACCTTATTATACCCAGCTAAAGATATAGTATCTATATGAATTCTTTCTAATGTTACTTGAAAAATAAAAGATTTTGTCAACTATAATCCGCTATTAATGACCAAAATACAATGTCCTGATGAAAGACTTTCATGTACTCTCAATCCTCTTGATAATCGGTATTCTCTTTTAAAGTCACAAACGATGTTAACTACTTTCTTGGGAATTTAGCATGTAATAAGTGAAGCTCTAATGTACTAATCAAATATTTCGTCAAAATGTTTTGAATGGTGTAAATGTCAGAATCAGAGTACTTATTTGCTTGTTTATGTCATGGGGATATTAGAAAAAATTTCTCTTATGTTTATTTGCATTATAAGGTATTTGTACCCTATATGGACAGTCCTCTCAATATGGACACCCCTAATATTTTTAAAAGTAAGAATTTTGATTGAAAAATCGCGCTACATTTCCGTGAAGAAAAGCAGTTGAAAAGATAATTAGGCCAGGAAAGTACAAAAAAGCGCACTGTACGCCATTTAGAAGAAAACTAGTTATTTCGTTGTGTGCTGATCGTAAATACAGGTAAGTTTAAATTCTTATTAGACATTGTAAAATTACTTTAAATATTTAAACGTGGAGTGTTTTAGAAAGATTTTAAAGCATATTTTCAATTGCTATTGCATATATTGCTTTAAAAAGTTTTCGTTATTTATTTATTACAAGATTTAATAAAACTAATCCCAATTCCCAATATGGACACCGTATGTCCACATTGGAAGTACAGCAAATGAATCTTCAGATTCACAAAAATAGAAACCTAAGCAAAACCAAGTACCATTTCATAATATTTTGTAGCAACTGAGGTGCTTTGCATCGGTCTTCGAAGTCCTACTACCGAAAATGACCGCCCGTTCCTAAGTGCATGTTCTGAAGATATTTACTGTGCCCTACCGTCCCCTGCAATACTTAAGATACGTTTTTTTATCCCCTTTCTTCTAAAATTCTATAGAAAAGTGGTTCTTCCATACACCTTTTGTAGTAGATCAATAAGGAGCCACCTGTCCATAATAGGGACTACTGTTTTCTTATATGGACATTTGTAAATATTTTTTGGTTTTCATCATTTAAATTAAACCGGAATAGTTACAATGTTGCTAATTTTAATAATGATAGTCAACAGTCCAGTGATCATGGTCATACATTTTTGGAGTCCTATTACGTG
This sequence comes from Maratus speculifer, assembly GCA_964019185.1. Lineage (NCBI taxonomy): Eukaryota > Metazoa > Arthropoda > Arachnida > Araneae > Salticidae > Maratus > Maratus speculifer. The sequence continues at coordinate 421,455,914 of OZ025290.1, read as the reverse complement.
TACATGGGGGTGAAAAAAGTAGATTTACCTTAGGGTGTCCATATTAGGCACATATATCTTATACGTAATGATTTCAAATCGGCGTAAAATACTGGTATTTCCAAAACTATTACGAAATAACTGCAAAATTTAAAATTACATTCATTAAAATTAAAAATTAATAAAAATTACAAACAACACTTCAATATTCATTATAAATTTTCTTTGAGTATGTAAAGGGAGTATAACGGATATATGTTTAAATCCTTTAAAATTTTTGCAAAATATATTTTATTAACGGCTAATATATAATTTCATTTTGAAGGTTTTCTAACTTTCCTTTGTTCATGAAATAAATATTTTGTAAATTTATTTTGCACTCTTATATTAATGACAAATACATAGTGTCTTTATGAATACATTTCAAATTTCCTTTAAATCTAAAATAAAAGCTTTGTTATGTATAATATTTTACTAATTCCTAATACGTAGTTTTTTTATGAATGCTTACTTTTCTGTATTTTAAATTCTCTTGATAATCAGGATTCTCTTTTAACGTCTGAAACGATTTAAACTACTATCTTGGAAATCTAAGATACCGTTCATGGAGCTTCAATGTGCTAATCAAACATTTCTCCAATATGTTTAAAGCAGTGTAAATGTCAGAGTAAAAGTACTTAGTTGCTTGTTTATCTTATGGGAATTGGTTGAAAACATCTCTCAGATGTACTTTTATATTATATACCTAATCTTTCCAAAATGTAGTAATTTTCTGATGATTACAATACGTAATAACTATAAAATTTAAAAATAAGTTTTCTAAACTCAATAAAAATTACAAATAACACAAAAATATTTACAACCAAATTTCTCTGAATGCGAAAATCATTTTATAAATGTTTATAAAGGATATAAGTTTAAATCCTTTCATAAAAGTAAATAGTGAATGTAACTGTATTGGGTTAACACTTCCCTGCACCGTGTGCCATATCTCGCACATACCTAAAACCACTATAATTCGTTATGTGCCATAAAAATGGATACTATGATCGCTGTAACTTTTCTAGAACAGTCCAAAGAAGGGAATGATAGTTATTTTTTCCATGGCAGATGGCTGTATTTGGCGAAACATTAGAATTTGTTCTCCAAAAGAAAAAAATATCGACACTGCTATTAAGACAAAATTTACTTTTATTATTTTTAGTGAGTACTTAAAAATATTAATACAAAGGAAGTTGAAGGGTGTTAAGCAGATAAAATTAATTAGAGTAAGCACATTTAATTCCAAAAAACAGCAAAACATTGGTTAAAAATCCTAATTGTAAAATAATTGTAATCATACCATACACGCCATAAAATATCAACTTTTAGCTGAAAATGTGAAATTATTTTTTTTTTAGTTTTTTCGCATAATTAAACATCTACATCGATTTCAAATAATTGTTTTTGTATAAAAATAGAAAAAAGTGCAGAGCAGTTTTAAAATGGTATATTCCAGTTGCAGTTGGCTAGCTTCGTTAAATGGGTACCATTTTACACTTTCAGTTATCCATCTCTATTTTTAAATGTTTGTGACACATGCTCTTCATTGCAAGGTGAATTAAGTTATCTATAGTGAGTTTGTGTTAATTTTGAGAAGTGGTCTTGAAAAGTTCAAACGTTCAAGACTTTTTAAAACAATTTTTATGTGTTTTTAACTGTTTCACGAAATCCTCGGTAATATTTGATAGATATTTTAAAATTATAAACATATGTAATCCTGCCTTTTCCCCTTTTATATATTTTTTTCTTATTAGATAATATCTTATATATATATTTAATTTAATATTACGTCATTTGGTGTTTCAATATTCTTTGCACAAATACATTCAACCACAATTTTAAAATTATATTACATTAATCTGTTACTCAGGTTGAAAGAAAAGTTCATATTTTTTGTACACACTAAGGATTAATCGCACACTATAAAATTTCAGTGTTTTCATGATTTTGAGTTATTAAATTTTGCACATAAAAAGTACTTCAAAAATGTATACTAAAGATTAAAAAGATAATATTCTGGATATACCTATTATTACGTCATTTACTACCAAGTAAATTTTATTAATGTCAACATCTGTGATAAATAGTGTACACCAAATTTATAGAAGCATATACTAAAGCTCATATACTAATCTATTATAAAAATGAATGTTGATTTCGAAATACACATATAACGTTCTTCCGGATGCACTTTTAAACATTCATACCTTTACGAAACGTGAATCTTAGCAATGCTTGTGTTGCAGTTACCCTGAAGGAGGTAATTACAAAAAATCCCTGCAGTCTCGGCTTAGATGCACACATAGATTTGGAAGTTGACCACTAATTTTAACAATAAACTAGTTGGATGTATCCCAAAACTTTCTTCTATCTCATACGTACATACGTACATACATGTTTTAAAAATAGTTACATTACACCAACTTTGATTTTTACCTTAAATTTCTGTTTCAAACAGCCTACTTTCAGTCGGAGTAAAAAGAGTTTCCTTCTCTGCACGAGCCGATGGACAATAGAATGATACACAGATTTTTTTTTATTCAGGAAGAACCTACTTGCCATACTCAAAAATAATCGTGCAACAAAAATTTCAGTTCAGCTCTATGCATAACTTCATATCTTTTTGGTGGTACAATAATGAAAATGACACAGATATCATGATTATAGCGCGCCCTTCCAGCAGATTGTTTTTCAAATTGGCACAAAAATCGCTTTTTAGTGCCCCCTTCCGGCGGTTTCTTTTCAAATTCACGGAGGACCAACTAGCTATTGCCATACACTTACACAAAAATTCTATGCATAATTTCATACACTTTCAGTGGATACAATATTGAAAATGGCACAAAAATCGCTTTTGCATCCCTTTCCGGCGGAGTATTTCAAAATTGAAGGAGCGCCTGCTTGCCACAGCCAAAAATATTCACAAAAATGTTGGTTCAATTCTATGCATATCTTCATACACTTTCTGATGGTAGAATGGTGACATACGGACACACACACAGACAGAAACACAGACACACCGACTGACAGATATTTTGTAAAAACATGTTTTTTGGAATCCCTGACCCCGAAAACGTGCAAATCCATTGAAAACCGGAAGTCGAAAAAAAATCGATTACCATACATTCTTCTATTGCAGATGGAAGAAAGTAAAAACTAAATCAATCTCAAAAAAAAAAAAAAAAAAAAACACATGTAGCAAATTTATTTGATTCTCTTCCAAGAGTTTGTAATATTATTTTTCTTTAATAGTTTTTTTTTTTTTTTTTTGGGGGGGGGGTGAATTTGATGATGTGGATTATTTTGTGGCGATTTTTTTTGTTGTTTTTATTTACTTTTTTTGTAAGACTATAAACTTTCATAAGCTTGTCAATATATAAAAGTTATAAGTAACAATAAGATGGTTTAAAATGCATGTTTCCGGTTTCGATAACTCATGAATTGACGATGTAATGAATTTTTTTACTTTTAAAATGCTATTCTTTTGCCAGTTCAGCCTATTTTTAATGTAAAAAATATGCAAGGCAACCATTTTGTCTGATTTGATCAGCATCATGTTATACGATATTTTTTTTCTTCAGCCTCTGTTAATTATTCTTTATGTTTTTTTAGCTGTAAATGTTGGTGATATAAAAAAGAATTCGCAGATAAAAACGTTGTCGATAATATTTAGATTATGTTTAAAAAAAATTAAACGGATTTGATACTTCATCAGATATCAAGTCCAACTAAACTTTTTGTAAATGTTCTTAAAATTATCTAAAACTTTTGTTTTTACAAGTTTTTGATAGGACCAACTTTTACCGATGAAAAAAATTAAAAACGAAAAGAAAAAAGGCGCTGAAAAAAGAGAAAAATCCATAACTCCGTCAATTTTTAATATATCAAATCTGATTAAATTTATCTTACATCTTCTCAAAAATATCTACAACTTTTATATTGGCAAGTTTTCATAGGACCAATTCGTATAGCAAAAAGAAATTAAACAAAAATAGGAGTTGGAGAAAAAAACCTCAAATCCAAACTGCTTATATTCTGACTCATTTTTAAATTCATTTTTGATTTTAAACGCATCCAAATGTTAGAACCTCTTATTTAGAAACTGTATAAAGTGGCACATTGGTCAATTTTCTGATAAAGACAGAATATATTTTTAAAAAGGCTACCAAAAAGGGTATTTTGAACAGAATTTCCGAAAGTCATCGAGACTGAAAATTGAAGGCAGTATTCAAATAAGAAAGATCAGAAAATTACGTTTTTTTTCTGACTCGTTTTTAAATCCATTTTTGTTCTCAAATGCATCAAATTTACAGATCCTCATATTTAGGAACTATATAATGTGATGCATTGGTCAGTTTTTTGATAAAGACGGAATATATTTCAAAAAAGGCTACCAAAAAGGGTATTTTGAACAGAATTTTCCAAAATCATCATGACTGAAAATTTAAGGAAGTGTTCAAATAAGAAATTGCGTTTTTTTCTGACTCGTTTTTAAATCCATTTTTGCTCTCAAATGTATCCAATTTACAGATCCTCTTATTTTAGAACTATATAATGTGATGCAGTGATCGGTTTTTTGATAAAGACAGAATATATTTTGAAAGAGGCTACCAAAAAGGGTATTTTGAACAGAATTTCCCGAAGTCTTCGTGATTTGAAAATTTAAGGAAGTTTTCACTTAGCAAATAGCGTTTTTTATGACTCGTTTTAAAATCCATTTTCGCTCTCAAACGCATCCAATTTACAGATCCTCTTATTTAGGAACTATATACTGCGACGCATTGGCCAGTTTTTTGATAAGGATAGAATATATTTTTAAAATTGCTGTCAAAGTGAGTATTTCACAAAATTTTCCGAAGCAATCATGATTAAAGAATTAAGGATGTATTCAAACAACAAATCGGTTATTTTAAGACTCTTTTTTAAATTCAATTTTTTTCTCAAATGCATTCAACTGACAGTTTTTTGTTATTTAGGAAGTGTATAATGTACTGTTTTGGTCGATTTTTTAATAAATTCAGAATCTATTTCAAAATATGTTGTCAAAATGGGCATTTGAGCTGAATTTTTCTTAAGATGATTCTGATAAAACCAGTTTTTGCAGAAAAATGAAATTAAAATTTTTTCATAAACGGCCAAATGAAGTTATTAAACTGGGTTTATCTCTAATCATATATATATATATATATATATATATATTGAAATGAGCACTTTTCGAAATCTACCTCCGACTATAGGCCCAGCCGACAGGGATTTTTGAAAACAACGTTGCCATCAGTCGCAAACTAAATGCCACAATGTGCTGATTTCGAAAATTGTGTATTCATCAGGTACAACAGAAATTGCCGATCATTAAGGAGCTTATCTAGTGAACAGAATTACATAAAATGGATTGTGGCTTATGTGACTCGGAAGTGGAATGTAATCGGTGACTGTCGGAGTATGCCCAGAGTCGGCTACACGCACAACAAACTAGGAGATACAATCAGACGAGTGCTATGTACGGAGTAATTCGGATAAACCGCACACATGGTCCAAGTATTAAACGGGGAAGTTCCTTTTCAACCGGACAAAAATTCTAGAAAACAGATTCACTTTCCATACCTTTTCACAAGCTAATTAATGAAGTTAATTCAATGAAAGTTTTTGGACTGTTAAGCACAGCATTACTTGTTAAAATAAATAAAAGAGACTAATGAAAACTATTAATGTTAATTAGGAAAAAATAATTTAGTTATATATACAGGGTGATTCATAAAAGATGGGCAGAACTTTAAGGGGTTATAGTACACTTAAAGACAAATAATATTAAATAGGAGACTAAGGGTCCCAGACGTATTCCCAAGGAGATAGGGGGCATTAAAGTTTAGGGTCCGAATATTCAAATGATTATAAAAAATGGAAAAATTGGTCGATTCGTTTGCGGTTTTTGCAAAAAATTTTCTGTATGCCAGTATTTTCTTGAAATAAAATTTTAAAGTTCAATTTCAAAAAATGCCGATAGGGGGCGCTTTAGACTTTGGAGTAACAAACAACTATTTTTTAACGTTATTTTTTGTATTTCTTTAAATGATTTCGAAAGCTTAGACTTAAACTTAAATTTTGATCTAAAAATCTGAGTCCTAACGAGTAGTTAAGTAGCGTAAACTGGAATTTGAAATTTGAAACCCTTCTCCCCCCAGAACAAAAATCAGTTATTCCCGATCTTTGTGTCGTAGATTAGGCTCTAACTACTGCCGCGTTTTGCTAAAATTATTCTTTATGTCAGTATTTTCTTGAAAATAAATTTTAAAGAAAATTTTCAAAAAATTCCGATAGAGGGCGCTTTAGACTTTGGAGTAACGAACAACTATTTTATACCGTTATTTTTTGTGTCTCATTAAATGCTTTCTAAAGCTTAGACTTAAATTTTCAGCCCAAAATCTGAATCGTTAGACGTGGTTAAGTTTCTGGGGAGAGGGGTTTGAAATTTCTACTCCTGAGCACAGTTCAGTTTACCATGTCCACACATTGTGTGCTGTGATACGAGGTAAAAAGACACAAATTAGGATTATGTTACCAAAGCATATTTATTAACATGTAATTACAATAAATGTTCAAAATTGTGACCACGAGAGGTTATGCACGCAGAACAACGGCGAAGAATGGAACGGCGAACATTCGCGAAAACATCAGGCTTTTCGAGCACTACCCCTACAGCGGCGGAAAGTCTGGCGACCAGTTCCTCGGGGGATTCAATGGGTGTCTCATACATAAGAGCCTTCAATTATCTCCAAAAAAAGAAATTGAGGGGTGAAAGATCTGGCGAGCGAGCAGACCAAGCAACAGGACTACCTCGACCAATCCATCTGTTCGGAAATGTGATGTCCAGATAGTTGCGGACGTCTCGTACGTAATGGGCTGGCGCTCCATCGTGCTGGAACCACATGACCCGCCGGATGCGTGGAGGAACAACGTTTAACAGGTCTGGCAGCACATGTTGCAGAAATGTGAGGTATGTTTTACCGGTGAGGCGTTCAGGAAGAAGGTACGGTCCGATTAGGTGGTCTCCGAGGATTCCTGCCCAAACATTGATGGAAAAGCGTCTCTGATGAGCATGTGGATACGTAGCATGTGGATTGACATCCGCCCATACATGTGCATTGTGTGTGTCAAATGTACCTTCACGTGTGAAGGTACATTCATCGGTGAAAAGAACAGTTCATCCAAAATGTGGATTTAGCGCGTTCTGCTGCAGAAACCAGCGGGCGAATTCAATACGATTTGGATAATCCCCTGGAGACAGTTTCTGGACTCGTTGCACATGAAACGGGAGCAAATGTTCATCCTTCAGTACCCTCCAAGTCATGGACTGTGAGGTATCCACCTGCCTAGCCACTGTTCGTGTACTTGTACTTGGCTGCGCCGCTACTACATCCAGAATGGCTTCTGCAACAACTACTGATTCGTCCTTTTTTGCACGACCAGCATTCGACCGGGAAGCGAGAAATGATCCCGTCTCACACAACTGTCTGTGCAAGCGCTCGAAAGTGTTGCGGTTAGGCAACCGCCTGTTGGGAAATCGCTCTCCGTACATTCGTTGTGCCTCTGCACCATTTCCATCTGCCGCTCCGTAAATTAAATGCATCTCAGCCTTTTCCTTATTCGTGAAGGGCACCATCTTCCGATTCATTACTACAGCGACTTACACTTGACTCACCGTTCAGTGGTTTTTATGCCTGAATCGTGTCGAAATTTTGCATACGTGTTCTTCTTCTTCCCCATTTGACATTTGCATACTTTCTGTCTCCTTCTTCACCCGGTGACTAGCGTCAGGAATGGAGCTTTAACGTTTGCATGAGCGACGTTTCCAACTGTGCCAGTGCCTTTATGAGTGAATTCCGACTATGCAGTCCTTGACGAAAGTTGTATTTTTGCCTCGTATCACAGCACAGAATCGTTGAGCATGGTTAAGTAGTGCAAACTGAACTATGTTCAGAAGTTGAAATTTGAACCTTCTCCCCTCGCTACTATACCACGCTCAGCGATTCAGATTTTGAGCTGAAAATTTAGCTAATTAGTCTAAGCTTTAGAAAGCATTTAATGAGACACAAAAAATAACGGTATAAAATAGTTATTCGTTACTCCAAAGTCTAAAGCGCCCTCTATCGAAATTTTTTGAAAATTTTCTTTAAAATTTATTTTCAAGAAAATACTGACATAAAGAATAATTTTAGCAAAACGCGGCAGTAGTTAGAGCCTAATCCACGACACAAAGATCGGGAATAACTGATTTTTGTTCTGGGGGGAGAAGGGTTTCAAATTTCAAATTTCAGTTTACGCTACTTAACTACTCGTTAGGACTCAGATTTTTAGATCAAAATTTAAGTTTAAGTCTAAGCTTTCGAAATCATTTAAAGAAATACAAAAAATAACGTTAAAAAATAGTTGTTTGTTACTCCAAAGTCTAAAGCGCCCCCTATCGGCATTTTTTGAAATTGAACTTTAAAATTTTATTTCAAGAAAATACTGTCATAAAGAAAATTTTTTGCAAAAACCGCAAACGAATCGACCAATTTTTCCATTTTTTATAATCATTTGAAATTTCGGACCCTAAACTTTAATGCCCCCTATCTCCTTGGGAATACGTCTGGGACCCTTAGTCTCCTATTTAATATTATTTGTCTTTAAGTGTACTATAACCCCTTAAAGTTCTGCCCATCTTTTATGAATCACCCTGTATATATATATATATTGCACGATATATTACTTCGCGCATAATTACTCAAGAACTATCAAAGATAATGGGTTGAAATTTTCTGTGTGCATGAATATTATACTTCTCTATAAAATGAACTGAAATCTTAGAATTATCTTAAATATTAAAACTTTTATATGCAAAAATGAAATTTACAAATTATTCATAAATTTGAAATATATTTATAATTTATAATGTATTACAATTTATTCATATTATAAATATTTTTATTAATTTATAAATTTTCTTTCTTTTTAAATTTTATTATAAAATAAATATATTTAAATGAAGATGATTAAAAGATTCTAATTCATTATGTTAAGCGAAGTGTTATCTTTAAATTAAAATCTGTATAAAGTTCCTAAATTAAAATGAACACGCGATATCATGCGCGTAGTGACGTATAGTAATTAAAAAACAATAGGTGACTTAATTAAATTTTCCTAATTAATTTAAATATTATTCATCACTATGTTTAGCTTATTGTAATAAGTATTGTTATATTTCATAGCTTAAAAGACTCATTTAATTTGCCATATTTGTTAATTTTTGAAAAGGTATAAAAACTGAATCGTTTTTTCTAGCATTTTTGACTGGTTGAAAGGGAAGTGTCCCCTTAAAAGGCATCTGCGTTTGTTGTTTCGATAAATATCACCCATAAGAAAACCAATCTTCATGGTTTTCTGGGTCGTGCTGCCGCTCATAAGCCTTATATATCAAGTCCAACCGCGTTGCACAGCAACGATTTAAAAACATGCTCCCGTGTAGCAGAGAGAATGAGTTCTCTGGAGCGATGAACAACCAGGATCCTTTTAAATTTTTCGGACTGTAGCTTTCAAAATACTGCTTCACTACTGAAAATTGTTATGTGCCATATTTGGCAACTTAACTCATTTTTGGCGTGAAACAAAAAAAAAAAAAAAAAACCTTTCAATAAATAAAAATTAAATTATAAAAAATGCCTAAAATATGATTTTAACAGATAATTTTTATCGGCTCACTAACTTTTATGTATAGGGCTTCAAAATATAGTACGAGTAATACCAAAACCTTGTGATTGAAAAGCTTCACTTCTGAAAATTGTTATGTTGTGTGATTTCATTATTTGCACATTTTCTCAATTTCAGATTTATGTAGTTAATCTTAATTGGGAAAATGCTTCTAAAACTTATCACATGAATCTTTTAATTTAATTTTTAAAATTCACAAAAATACTGGCTCTTTCGTCTGCAGCGTTCTGTTAGATTGCATTGTGCCCACAGTTAAGATCGTCAGAGGGGTATAATTGTCGACGATATTTTTATTAGTTTTGCCACTGACCTTTGCCTTTAATTCATGGTAAACTCATCATGGTAAACTCATCAGTTATTTTAAATGACAGTGTACTTCCTACGTCGTGTCATTCTACTGATGGATGCATGTGACTTCCAGGATAACAACGGCAACTGTCATGTAACAATATAAAATGGATTGGTATGATGACAAATGAATTTAATTGACTAGACTGGAGAGTCCAGACCTGAACCCAATCTGCGTCTAGATGGGTCGCCAAAATAAGGGGTGCAACAATTGTTTAATATTATTGAACTTAATTGTTTACTACAAGCCTGTTACAATAAAAAAATATTCCAAATAAGACTAAATACGCTTTAATATTTAAATTGTAGATATTACGAAGACGAAGTGCATTGGTAAACTGTTTAAAAAGTCAGGAATTAGTATAATGTTAACAAAATAATTCCACCTTTACTTACAATATCAGTGTCCAATAATTTACATTTGTAAAAAAAAAAAAAAAAAAAGAAAGAAAAATATGGTATGTAATCTGGCATGAAGTAAAATTCACCACGTTTTGAGGCTTTAAATTTTATTGACATTTCTGAAGTCGCCGGTTTGGAGCTTCCGTGGCCGAGTGGTATCGCTTGTGAGCATAAGAAGTTGTGGGTTCGAACCCCACTATCTCCATCGAACTCATTCTTTGTGTGGATCCCCCGGCTGTATTTCCTTCGTGCTGTAGAATTTCCTTGTGCTCTTTTGCATATGTATATCGACAATGAGTTATCAGCAGGCTTTCATGTCGAGCACACAAGACAGATGTATGTGTTACATAAGTAGAGGTTTCAATAATATGTTTTTAATATGAAGACACATCTATCAAAAGACTGAACGGCATTTTCCATTTAAAAAAAATAAAAATAAAACAATAATAAATATGAAATAAATTTTCTAGCACTTAAGGAAATTACATTGTGTCGTGTGGTCAAATAAAGAATGACATTATTTATTTTTATCCAACGTTTTGTCTACAGTTGTATATTATTTTTAACTTAGATATTATACATATAAATCCTTTGTCTTCTAACAATTATTTAATTTTTTATTGTTTTGATTTTTCACTTGTTTCATTCGCTTCGAAATTATTATTATTATTGTCGTTGTTTTTGTTTTGTTGTTGCTGTAGGTCACTATATAATTGATTACTTGATTTTCTCACTTTTCAACTTTTTCTGGACTAGGTGCGGGAGCCATTATTCCCCAACGACATGAAAGTACCAATTAAAAGTAACTCGTTATAAAATTCGTTTAATATATCAATAATTAGTAATACAGTTTAGAATTATTTATAGGTAATTTACTTACCCTGTCCCAAAAGCATTTTCGGTTGCACAAAATAAAACTATTTTTAAAAGTTTAATTTTTCTTTCGTTTGCATCTCTTTAGTTTTCTTGGCTTTGGACAATTCTGGCAAGGGAAATTTTTTTGGTGTTACGCGTACCTATAATTGAGAACTGGTGAATTTAAAAGCCCTATATTAGGAAGTTCACGACTCAAAAAACAATTTTTGTTAAAGTGATATTTTTTTTATCTGAAAATGTTATTTTCGCGGCCAATAATCGTACAATTAGCATTTAAAAATATAATTTTTTTATAATGTATATAAAATATTAAAATAAAAGTTTAAAAATTCCTTCAAAAAGCCACAAATTTCGTTATGAAAATTTATAACAAAATGTGCACATTTTTTGACGGGAAAAAGTTGGCGTATTTTCAAAATTGGGGTTTTCAGGCAATCCTCGCCGAATGTTATTGTCCAAAATAAGGCAAGATAAAATTTCGTAGCGCCATATTTGGCAACTTAACTCATTTTTGGCGTGAAACAAACAAAAGTCTTTTAATAAAAACAATTAAATTATAAAAAAATATATAAAATATGATTTTAACACATAATTTTTATCGGCTCACTAACTTTTATGTATAGGGCTTCAAAATATAGTACGAGTAATACTAAAACCTTGTGACTGAAAAGCCTCACTACTGAAAATTGTTATGTTGTGTGATTATACTATTTGTACATTTCCTCAAATTCAGATTTAAGTAGTTAATCTTAATTGGAAAAATGATTCTAAAACTTATCACATGACTGCGTGAATCTTTTAACTTAATTTTTTAAAATGCCCAAAAAAAACTTTAGAAGTGAAATTTTCATTAATTAATAATTATAAAAATGTTAAACTTCTATTTAAAATCTTTTTGACATATAGGGTTGAACTTCTGCTTTCTAATTTGTTTTCAATTACACTTCTATAATAGAAAATGCCCATAGCACTGCGACACATTGTTAAAAATTTGAAATATTTGCTGCATCGTCACTCCATCGCTTGCATATAATATCTCTATTTTGACCAATGAGAATACTCTATAATACATTAAAATAATCGTTTCTTATATAAACGGTGGAGTGACGATGCAACAAATCTTTAAAATTTTAACAGTGTAGTTGGGACAAAGGCGTCAGTGAAAGAAATATTTGGACATCGAATGCTGTCACTCTCTTATTGAGGCAGCCAGGTGTGGGTTATGAGTTTCGGGTTCCTTGTCGAATCATGATCACTCATTTCCAAAGCCTTACTGCCTTTATAGGAATTAGATAGTTGCTTTTTATCTATTGTAGCATAATGCAATTTGTGCTAAAATCTTTCTTTTTGCTTTTTCTGACTGAAGACGAATTCTTTTGACTACACTAGAAAAGTATTTTAATATACATTGATACATGAAGTCGTTCTGCTGTGTACTTATATATGGAAGCACTTTGCCGCGTTATTATGTGTAAGGACACTTTACTTAATGTATTTTCAGCCTTTGGATACCTACTTTCGATGCCCTTAGAGATCGATGTGGACTTTAAGATTTCATGAATGCGAAAGTTTTTAGAAGTACCAAATCTTGTCTGAACAAGTTACCACATCCAGTAAACCAAAATATTCACAATGATACTAACCGATATTGTAAGTGATTTGTGAAAAATTGATAATTAAATAGTGACAAATAAACCGAATAAATAAGAACTCAGCAAAGTACGTCTATTAGTAATGCACTGCAAAGAGCCACCATATGTCAGTGAAAATAATTATGTATTACGAAATAAAGAACTAAAAAGTAGGAAATAAAATTATTTTAAAAAAAATGCATAACCGACTTCAAAAACCTCGCTAAAAATAATATAACAATTCTTTAAAATTCCCTAATGCCATATCGTTATCCAGTAATCACACATCGGATATAATGTATCGAAATAAATGCGGTTAAATTTAATTTATAGAATTTAATATCCACCAAATATAGGTTTTCCAGAGAGTATTTTTTACAAGAGATTAATATACATATTTTTGATTAAATTTATGAATATATACATATAAAAAGTAATGAATTACTTTTTGATGTTGGTGCCAAACTATCTTAAGCATAATAAAAATTGTGGGTGTATTATACCTACTACCGTAAGTAAATTAGAGATAATCATTATTGATTGTTATTATTTGGCACTAACTTCAAAAAGTAATGCATTACTTTTTATTTGTATATATTCTAAAATTAAATCAAAAATATGTAAATTAATCTCTTGTAAAAAATATTCTCTGGAAAACCTATGTTTGGTGGATATTAAATTCTATATATTAAATTTAACCGCTTTTATTTCGGTACATTAAATCCGATGTGTGATTATTGGATAACGATACGTCATCAGAGAACTTTAAAGAATTATTTAATTCTTTTTAGCTCGTTTTTTGAAGTCGGTTATATATATATATATATATATTACAAATTTAAAAATTTTTCGCCAAAACTAACCTTTATACTACCTTAATTTTCTTATAATAATGTTCCGTACTTACTTCAAATTATTAAATTAAAATCTTGTTTCTAGATCTAATCTGTTTATCTGTATGCAGACGATATAAATTCTTAATTTGCCTTAAAAAACATTATTTCAGTATGCGTAAATTTAAAAAGATGGCTCTAAATTAAAAATATTCTTAATTAAAATTTTATTTCTTAATATTTCAAATAAAACTAATTTCTTCTATGTTTTTATCAACCCTTTTTAACCCTTTAATTCCCATGACAGAACACGTTCTAGAAATTATGTAGTTCAGAAAATCTGATTCTACACCAGAAAAACTCAATGGCTAATTTCGTTTTATTTAAATACGGAATATTCTGTTATTAGTTAAATCAAATATTGCTGTTTTAATTTTCTGGTGGGAATTACGATATACGAATTAAACTATCTCAAAATATCTCGGGCGGTTTGGGATCCAGAGGGTTAAGAAAATCTTATTAAATTTATTTCAAAACCATACCTTTCAAAAAATATCATTATTTTATTTTATCTATTTATTTATTTTTCCGCCGTCAACTTTTGATGTGTGCATTAATAAATTCATTTCTTTTCTTTTTCTCTTAAAATTAATCATTTATAAAAATCGTCTGCCTAAGAAATTATGAGTCGATTATAAATTGGTTAAATAATATTTTTTTTTTAAATAAATTTATCGTCTGTGTAAAATAGTCTCGTATCTGGACAAGAATTCTGTTTACATAAAAGGATGATGGTTTGAGATTACAGAAAGTTCTAGAATTTTCTTTTTAGTTTTAAAAGGTGGAAGTCTCGAGATGAGAAGGGGAGAGATTCTGGAGTTCTTTCGTCGATGAGTACGGCTGGTTGAAGTAAATGATGGAATATTTTTTGGACATTTCGGTAAAAGATCGTTTGCAAAAAGGAGTTTTTCCCTGTATAATGACTACAGTTGAATAAATAAACTTACAGCCACCAATGAGTGATTTATTGGATATTCTACATTTATTTATTTTTTATTTTTTCCCTCGCTGGCCATGACTTCTGTGCAAAGAACAGGGACCCTGGCGATGATGTTTCTGGCTCCTAACTTTAAAATGTCACATATATATAGATATGTATATATATAAAAAAGTTCATTTTTTAAAGGTCAAATATTCTACCATTTCTTGCTTATATCATGCAGTTTTCAGCCAAATTGAAAGCGAGTTTTAGAAATTTTAACAAATTGTACTAGAAAAGTTATAATTCGGTTCGATAGATTACACGGATAAAAATCTAGGAATAGTTTAATCTTGATTCGCATACTAATTGAAAACATGGAGGATTGGAGCAGGAAAACATAATGTAAAACCTATAAGTCAACCGCTAAAATCGTGATTTTAGGTATTTTCCATCAAGATAAGATTCGGAAGACCGATTGTGTTTTAATTTGAGAATCGAGATTTAACCATTCCAAGATTTTTATTTATTAAATCGATGAGGTGGTTGTCTGTACTGCAGCCTCCCGGTCTATGAAAGTGCAATTGGAATATAAATTTATTAAAAATTTGATGAACTATCAGCAGTTGTATGAAATATATTTTTCATGTACACATGCGTAAACGATAACAAAGGACTTTATTTGAGTGATCTAACTGTCAATTTTATTGAACAACTCATATTAAAATAGCCTGTACAATATCATTAAAATTAAAAAGGTATGGGAAGATTTTTTAGTTGTTCTCTAAAAGTAGTTTAATGGCAAAGTATTTTCCATATTTATTTTTTTAACTGATTTTTAGAAAAGGATTTAAAAATTAATTAATCTTAGCGAGTAGAATTGATGCCAATGTTTCGATTTTGATGCTTTTTTTTCCTTGTAATAGATTATTTGGAATTTAAGTTTTTTCAGCGACAGCATACAAAAATAATGAAATAATGTATGTATATATGAACATTTAAAACACCTTTTAATTTAATTATTTTTACAAAACAACTATAAGACAAATTGCCTTGTCTTTAAAATTTTCATGAAATTTGACTCAATTTTTTATAATAGTTGTTAAATAGAGTTGACTAATACTTCATAAGGAAAAATCGTTATCATTCGCACATTCGCAGATAAAATCATTTCGTGCAACTTTTCAAATTTCATAAAATATTTAATATATTTACATTCCAATAGTACTACATTGTTTCTACAAAACTTTTTTTTTTTTTAATGAGGCTTAAATTTGGTTGAAAACCCTGCATGATATATGCAAAAAACAAGAAAGAGTTTTTTGAACTTTTTACAAAAATCGTTTTTTTTTCCATGAATGTACGTACAAATATTATACAAATCAGGAAACATGATATACTGTATTCACAATTGTGTATTCTGCAGCAGTAAGTCATTCCGTGCATTGTAATTTACAGGTTGCTACAATATATTACTTATGGAATTTGACCCACCCCCCAAACTGTATCCCTTTTGAAATCTACATTGATAATTATGAGGTCAATATGAGGTACTTGTAATCCTGAAGTTCAAGAAGAATCCGATGATCTTTAAATATTCGACAAAAAACCAAAAATTGAAAATATCTGGCGATGTATAGTGTATATAAATAGATAAATATGAATAATATATGTGTATATCGATTCTTTTGTTGCATATAATAAAAATTTCTTTTTAATTTTAATTTTATATATAGGTAAGTCTTTTAAGTATTTTTTTCTCGTAACAGCCCACCAGTCACAGAGAGTATCTGTTTTCAAAGTTGGTAAATGGGAGGAGCTGGGTTTGATCCCGATCCCGAACGTCGGCATAACCGTTCGGAGATTTTGTGGTTCTCTACAAACCTTGCGTAAATGCGGGTTAGGCTTCCACGGCCGCGTTAGGCTTAGGCGGGTTTCAGATTCCCACAAAAGGCAGTTCCATAAAGCCCTATATTCCTCGTGCAGATAATCGGCCGTCATAAATTACATTGACACATTCATTTATTTTATGTTTTCGAGTTAATTTATGAGTGTTAATTTTTTATAATTATTAATATTTCTTACTGATTAGTCTAAATGCATTGTACATTGTTTAAATAAATGCAGAAAACGCCGCACTGCTAAGTTTCGTTTTTACGAATTTCACTAATGTGGATTTTAAAGACTGCTACGTTTACTAATTATAACGCTTCCCAAGTATAAAATTAAAATTCGTAAATGTTGTGTGTTCTAACATGATGTTACAATGCATAGTTATGCTATTTAATCATGTAATAATGTAGTTGTCTTACTTATATGTGCATTATCTGCGTGATCTTCATGTAATAATGTAGTTGTCTTGCTTATATATGCATTATCTGCATGATCTGTTCGTGTGCATGTATTGTTGCCTACTTATTTAAATAAAATATAAAGCAAAGGAAATACGAAATTTATAGAAACGTTTTATTAAATACTCTATATCAACAAACATATTCATTTGTATAAACCACCTAAATTAGTTATTTTATAACATATAATACAGTTACCATGATTGCTTAAAAAATTACATTTATGAATCCTACGGTAATAAGTATAAATACAAT
Source organism: Maratus speculifer (assembly GCA_964019185.1). Lineage (NCBI taxonomy): Eukaryota > Metazoa > Arthropoda > Arachnida > Araneae > Salticidae > Maratus > Maratus speculifer. The sequence goes on along the minus strand of OZ025290.1, from coordinate 421,438,471 downwards.
TAAAAATGATTTCATACATTTCTTTTTAAACAAATATTCATTAAAAATTAAACATTAATTTTTACAGCAAAATTTGTTAGACCATTTATTACATATTATCATTATTATTTTATCAAATGTAACAACTATAAATAATAAAAGCTTTCATTTTAGTTTAAAACCGGAATTAAAAAGTATATTGTACAATTTGAATATTATTTTCTGAAAACAATCTAAAAAATAAACAAATAAAAGCTTTCATTTTAGTTTAAAACCGGAATTAAAAAGTATATTGTACAATTTGAATATTATTTTCTGAAAACAATAAACTCTATCTGGGCATTTTTATTGATCAGAGCAGTTAACGTTTAATTTTTGTTTTAAAGATTTTAAATTTAGATAAACTTTAACATATTTCTAAGGATTCTCCGCGACCTGACATACTTTCAATTGTAGACAGAGTTTTGTCACTTAACACTTAGACAGAGTTTATTGTATACAAAAGTAAATAAGAACGTTTTCTTCATATGCAACAATTAAAAGAATATATTTTTTAAATAATTACACATTTTTTAATAAAAGCGGTAATGTTTTCGTTAAAATTATTCAAAGACACGCTATATGAATTTCCGTGTATACTTATAACACACACAAAAAATCAAGGGAATTTCCTGATTATTTAAGATTTATGAAGAATTTTTCAAAATGGCAACGCGCATTCTACAGTGGCGCAAAAAGGTGGGGGTTTTCGATCTCAATATACCACTATTTTTTACGTTTAACTTTGTAAAATTTATTTGCAGAATTCTTTTCATTTAATAAAACGAAACAATACTGTAACAAAAAAATGGTATCCAGTGCCTGGAAACCCCCACCCTGATTGCGTCGCTGATTCTATGTTGATTAAAACTTGCGATTTTTTTATGCGAGTTCATTTTATATTTATGATTGTTAAAATGCGAATAGTTTATTTTACACTAAATATAATTGAAAAATAAAAAATAAATAATTGCAGAAATTAAGCATAATGCAAAAAATGCTGAAATGTTTATAAAAATAAGAAAACATTAGTTTTTCTTTCATTTTTATTCGAATACATAAAATTTGATCGATAATTTTATTTGTATATATATATATATATATATATATACTGCCATTAAAAATATTGGAAATTTCAATTGATATAGAATGAAAAAGTTTCACTTTGAAAAAAAAAATGCATAATGTTCAAAATATTTAGAAAAAATCTTTTTTTTTTTTTTTTTTTTTTTTTTTTCTTGTGTGATAAATCTAAAGCACAAGGCATAGAATGTGTCTTGAATAACATTTAAAGTGAAAAAATAAAATTAAATAGTCCCTTGTCTGCATAGTTTTTAGAAATACATTGCATTATTTATTAAGCATGTTTAAATTGAAAACATTAAATAAATTACAATTCCATAAAAAACGATTATTCTTATTGTTCTTAAACCTGTTTTATTAATGTAATAAAACAAACTTCGGTTGAATAAATACAACACACAAAATATTGCTCTCAAAATATACATATTAATAAAAAATATTTAATCCATATGTAACACCAAACTAGTGCAAAAGTATAAAAACACTATGCATGATATTGATTTGATTATTTTATAAACTTGCATTTTCATTAAAAATGCATTTTGACGACATTACTAGTGATTTTAGCATGAAATTTTCATTCAGTGCTGATATCATAAGAGGATTTCATTAAAAAAATTAAACAATTATTGTTTTAATAACGTGTATATTTGTTAATTATAATTTAATAATTTATTTTGACCTATATATGGTATACAAGGTGATCCACAATTAAACTCAGAAATTCAAAGGGCTGATATTACGTGTGAAGAGAATGAAAATTGCCGCATAGCATAGGGGCACAAATCACTCATTTTGTCACAAGTACATGGAGTTTCATCTTAAGAGCCCACAATAGTAACAGAAAAAGTACTCAAAAAGTCCCGGATGATAATGTAAAGTCTATGGGAGCGTTCTTTTCTAATATCTCGCTGAAATTTTAATATTTTTAAATGATTTTTTTGCACAAGATAGCTGAGAACGATCCACAACCGGCCTAGTTTTTACTTTTTTGATTTTGCTTATATATTTTTTATATTGCGATTGTTTCATTTTCAGAACCAGTTTAAACCGGTTTCGAAAGTTAAAGTAATTTTTTTAAAGAAAATCTGAAACGAAAACTGAAAAAGTAAAAACTAGGCCGGTTGTGGATCGTCCTCAGCTATCTTGTGCAAAAAAAATCATGCAAAAATATTAAAATTTCAGCAAGATATTCGAAAAGAACGCCCCCATAGACTTTACATTAGCGCTCGGCTTTTACCGCGTGACTAGTGTGTGTTCTTAAGGGTGTTCTTAAATCTAAAAGGGCAACTTTGTCACATAAGTTTTATTTTATTTTTTGTTTTATTTGGAAATGCATGAAACTAGCAGATGCTTTTATTCAGAAACTGTTTAATTGCATTGAGTTTTCTGTCTTTTTTATAAATGCAATAGATCTTGCATAACAAACCTTCAAAATTGGCGTTTTTGAACACATTTCCCGATGAGAGCAGAAAAACTGGTTGAAAAGCAGGAGCAAAACGGGTGATCACCTGATCAAAAAGGTTATAACTCGGCAGTTAATTTAACTATCATAAAATGGAAATTAAGTACGTAATTAAAAAAATGAGCTTTTTGAGCGGAGCAGTTGAGAACATCCTTATATGAACTTGGACTGAAGGTCGGCTTCACTCAGCAGTCGATGATACCGTGATGACTGCCAAAAAAAAAAAAAAAAAAAAAAAAAAAAAAAAAAAAAAAAAGGAGCATTTTGCAAACTACTTGCGCGTATCATGCAAACTTCTACCATTTTACTTACCCATCATACGAAGTATAGGGTAAATCTTGCAATCGTTTTGAAAATCGAAATTTTTTTTTGACGGATTTACACGTTTTAGATAGTGGAGATTTCGAAAAACATATTTTTAGAAAAAAAATTTTGCCGTCCGTCTGTCTGTAAACGCTCTATCTCCCGAACAAATTGAGATAGAGACTTTAAATTTTGTATGCAGTTAGTATGTAAGAATGGGACAAAGCCTATTTAATATCAGCAACCTCGATTATCCGGAACTATTTTTTTCGGACCCTCGAAAAATTCGTTCTGATGAAAGCTACATAAAAATTTTCGAATTTTTTTGTTTTAAAAAATGGACGTAAAAGGCAATAAAATAACACAAATTTTGCATATAGTCCAAGTCGATCGGATTATTAGTTGACGAGATATTTGTAATCCTGTTTTCCATATTCTTCGATTTTTCATGACCCTGTATTTCACTCAAATTTCAATTCAAAGGTATATTTTAATTGTAAATGAGACGCTTAATGCGACACAGTTGATTGTTAGTTAATAGAATTATTATTTTTGGAGTTATAAGGATGTTTCTTTTACGCAGTTCGGTACTACTTGAGTAGTTTGGCGTTTTATATAATTTGTCGAAATTGGTACATCAGCAGTTCTTTAATAAAGCATTACTATGTATATTAGCAATATTTAAATTTTGTTTATGAATTACAATGCATTGTATAAATAGTTTTCACATGTTTTATTTTCTTATACATATCCATGATGGGTAAGTATTACGGTGGCCCCCAACGACTAGTTTGTTTTGTTTTATCACATTTATAACAAAGGGGAGAATGACTGTTAACCCTCTGACAGTCTTTCAAAACAGTAAAATTAAAAGTATTTTTTTGAGTATTTTTTCGCTGCTTTTTGTTTTAAATACTAAAAAAGTTTTATTCTTTCAACATCACATAAAAAACTTAATTGAAAACATGAATGTAATCCTGGAGAGCATTAACCATTGATCAATGTGTTAAAAATCTATTTAATCAAAGAATTATGTTATTTAAATAGTGCTCATATCGCAGTAAATCTTGGAGCTTAGTGAAAGTATTAACACTGGCTTGTCAGTGAAAGGGTTAAATTTTTTTATTAAAATATGCTTCTTTATTTTGAAAATTATTACCGTGAACCTAATCAAAGTTACATTTAAATAATCTGTATGTTTGATTAAATATGTGATTTGCGCCTGCATATACCTAGTATCACTCCTTTAAATTTGTCGGTCGAACACCTCTATTATGTACTGTGATGATGCCAGGATGAAATAATTTTCCATAAAAATTCTTGTATATTATATTAAACTAAAAGTTTTCGGATTAGAAAAATTTTGATTAGTAATTTTATGCATTATGTGCGACACAAGTGTTGCACTAAAGGTGTGCCTAAACTTTCTAAAAGTATAAAACTTCTAAGTGTTTTTATATAATTCATTGTTATTCTAAATTCTTTGCCTTTTCATTTCCGTTTCAATTTAACTTATATATGTACGTGAGAAAAACTGCTTTGTTATTTTTTACAGTTATAGAATTTAACTATTTCACTATAAATATATACATAATTATATTTGTAATATAATAAAGGTGTATTTTTTATTAGAAAGCATATTTATACGCAATATTAAAATCATTGAATTACTAACTTTAATTAACAAAAGATATAATAAAAATAATTGTTTCATTATATTTTTTTCCGTACAGGAAACATATTTATAAGGATTATCAAAATCATTAAATTATTAACTTCAATTATCATAAGAATTAATATAAAAAATTGCTTTTTAAAGAAATCTTCTGAATACAAACTTTTTATAATAGATCATGTGATTGCTAATTTGTCATTTTTTAAATCCTGTGAATCGAAGTATATATTTTTAATAATAAATGCTGTCAAAAAAGGATATAATTATTTCTTGTAATTTATAAAACTCATTATGTCATTGAAATAACCAAATAAAAAATGATGTTGGTACATTTAACATAGAGAGCTGTGAATTTTTATACACATGTATACGCATGAATTATTTTAACAAACATCGGGTAATATGGATAATTGAGATTTTACAGTGGCAAAACAAACATCTTTCTTTTACAAATGTATTGTTGATTTTTTTTTCTTTTGAATAACACAGTATATGAAATATTTACGTTATCTAATGAAGCACCAATTATTTATGGTTTTCCTTCAAATTGTCATCCGAAACAAATACATAGATTTGAGTCTCCAGTAATTATGGTATCACAAATATTTTTGGTCACATATTTACACTGAAATGTTTCTTGCATTAATACCTGTAAAAGAAAAAAAAATTAGTTGTCCATAATAATATATATTAAAATAGAATATATATATACAGTCGAGTCTCTATATAACGAAATCCACCGTTCCAGAAAAAAAAATCGTTATATAGAGAAATTCGATGTATAAAGAATGATGTTAAAAATCGTATTTAATGTGTAAAATATGAACAAATATTATTTTTGATCTTTTAAATTAAGAGTTTGAAATGTTTAAAAGTAAATATTAACCTAACATTTTATTTCTTAATTATTTAAGTTATTTCAAAAAAGAGAACAGACATTTATTTGAAAGCTTAATGAAAATCAAATAAGGAAGACTTGCATTAATTTCAGACGAAGAAATCTGTAATTGTTTGTTGTTTTGATTCTAAAATTGTTACACTCACAAAAAGAAAAAAAAATGCTCAAACTTAGCAAGGAATGAAAAATTGTAGCTAACATTTTCCTCCATTTGAAGGCTTCTCCTATGTGTCTCTCATTGATTCCTCTCTTACATGTGTATCAATCCAATTGACTCCGCTTTGAGAAGGATGTGGAAAGGTGTGTGGGAGGTGGGATGAATTCGTTGGATTTCAAAAAACAAGGAGAGAAGTAATTAAAAAAAAACTCAGGACTGACGATAAATCAAAAATAAGTGATGAGAATTGATTCCATATGATTTCGAAGCTTTTTTAAAACTGAATAAATTAAGACCATTTTATGAACAAATTCGTTTTATGGAGATAGATATTTCGCTATATAGAGACTGTTTTTAATGTAATCAGGCGAAAAGGGGACGGTTCCTACTAAAAATTCGTTATATAAAGAAATTCGATGTATGGAGTTTCGTTATAAAGAGACTCGACTGTATATATATATATATAATTTTGTACGACGTTGAAACAAAATTAAATAAATAAATTAATAAATTAATTTTAAATTTCGCGTTACAAAAAACGCCATCTATATTGTAAAGAAAAACAAATGTTTCTTAAACTACAAAAATTTTTAGAGTCGCAATGTGAATACCGGATGACCATTTCGGAAACACCCAATATTTCGAAAAGCCTTTGTTAGTCTTTATAAACTTAAGAAAACTATTTAATTTCCGAAATTTAAAATAATAATACTACTAATATTTTTTAATCAGCTTTTTGAAGAGTTTTTATCATTAATTAATCAGTTCTCTCTACCCTGCAAAACCTTTTTTTTATGCTAGCAGATCTGAAATTATGAGGCCACACTACTGAATGAAAAAGATCCGGATGATAATGTTAAGTCTATGAGGGCGTTCTTTTCAATTATCTAGCTCAAATTTTAATACTTTTACATGATTTTTTTCGCATGGAATAGCTGAGGACGATCTATAACTAGCCTAGTTTTTACTTTTTCGATTTTAGTTATATATTTTTTTATAATACGATATTTTCAATTTCAGAAACGTATAAAACCGGTTTAGAAAGTTAGTTATTAAAAAAAAATCTAAAACAAAAATTGAAAAAGTAAAAACTAGGCCGCTTGTAGATTGTCCTCAGCTATTCTATACAACAAAAATAATGTAAAAATAATAAAATTTGAGCGAGGTATTTGAAAAGAACACCCCGCATGGACTTAACATTATCATCCGGGTTTTTTTCACTCAGTAATATGGGCTCTTAACATTTTCAGCTGCTTATCAAAAATTGTGCATGAACTTGTAATGTTATTGGAAAATGCAATTGAAAGATGTTAATTTTAATGTTAATACCAGTGCTGTTAATTCTGTAATGTTTTTAGGTTAAGAATATTTGCTAAACATGAATATATTTATTTGAGGCGTCGCTGAGTCCGAAAAACCGTTGTTCTTTATTATTAGGTGATTTTTGAATGGGTTATTTAGTATTTATATTCGTGATTATAGTACAATTTTGTAAATAAAAAAACTCTTTTTCACAGTGCATCAGCAAATCGGTATCTACTAATAAGGATTAGATTTTTTATTTCAATAAACAATTTTTTTTTTGTAATTCTGTTAAATTCAGTTACATTTTACAGCATATTATAAAATACAATATATATTTTTTTAATATTCTTTTTAAAGAATGTGAAGATCAGTTAATATCGTTTTCATATAGGGTTGGAACTTAGTATTTATACATAAAACATACATTTTTGCCATTCAGTGTCAATGGTTATAAGGGAAGAGACATGGCTATGTTTATACACTGGAACAAATAAAGAGCTAATCTGTTTAGAAAAATAAATGGCAGAAAAAGTTATGAAAGATACTCTAAAATGTAAAAAAATAAAATACAGCTAAATTGTTTTATAAAAAATACTTAAGAGAAACTACATTCATTTTATTAGAAATTATTTCAAACCTATTTGCGAAGAATTACATAGCTACTTTATATGAAAAGAACATTTATCAGAGCTTAACACTGCAAAAGATGTTTGAAAAGTTTCCAACATATGTCGACCCTTGGATCCCGAGTGAAACCCTTTTTGTTTTATTCAGTTCACCTCTAATGAACCCTCTAACCAAGTGAGTTAATTTTCTGACCCAAGCGTAATTTTAATCCTAATGTTAAGAGCACACACTAGTCACGCGGTAGAAGCCGAACGCTAATGATAAGTCTATGGGAGCGTTCTTTTCAAATATCTCGCTCAAACTTTAATATTTTTACATGATTGTTTTGCATAGGATAGCTGAGGACGATCCACAACCGGCCTAGTTTTTCCTTTTTCAATTTTGGTTTAAGATTTTTTTTAAAAAATTACTTTAACTTTCAAAACCGGTTTAAACCGGATCTGAAATCGAAACTATTATAATATAAAAAATATATAAGCAAAATCGAAAAAGTAAAAACTAGGCCGGTTGTGGAGCGTCCTCAGCTATCCTATGCAAAAAAAGTCATGTAAAAATAATAAAATTTGAGCAATATATTTGAAAAGAACGCTCCCATAGACTTTACATTCTCATCCGGGTCTTTTTGAGTACTTTTTCAATGACTATTGTGGGGCCTTAAGGCCTCAACCCTTAAGGCCCCACAATAGTCACAGAAAAGACCCGAATGACCATGTAAATTCTAAGGAAGCGTTCTTTTAAAATATCTTGCTCAAATTTTAATATTTTTACGTGATTTTTTTTTTTTTTTTTTTTTTTTTTTGCATAGGATAGCTGAGGACGATCTACAACCGGCTTAGTTTTTGCTTTTTAAATTTTGCTTATATATATTTTTATATTATGATAATTTTAATTTAGGAACCGGTTAAAAACGGTTTTGAAATTTAGAGGTTTTTTTTTTTAGCTGAAATTAAAATTGAAAAATTAAAAAAAAAAGTGAAAATATTTTTAAATTAGACGTTCGTGTTCAAAATATTGCATTTTCAACATAATAATAAAAAAAACGCAGATATTTTTATACATGAAGAACAATTTGAATTAGAAAAAAAATATTAATCTGTAAAATTCACAAAACATTTAATACTATACATTGCAGCACGTTGTGAATATCTGCGGTTTTTTTTAGAATTTGCTAACATTGCTGAATAATTTTTCATTTCAGAATTTATATATTCATCATTTGAAACACTTTCAGTACCGTTTATGTCACTTCCTATTTCAACAAACATATTTCAAAAGATGAATATATAAATTCTAAAATGAAAAAAGACTCAACATTATGAACAAATTCTGAAGAAACGCACACTGTAAAAAAAAATCTGTAAGGTTACTAAACATTTTCTAGGAAACTGGGATGCCTAGAACATTTTATGTAACCGCAACAAAAGAAAATCATGTAAGATTACAAAAGTTGCTTTAGTAAGCGTTACTAAATATTGTTTAGTAAACATACTAATGATTTTAGGGCGTTTTCTAATAAATCTTCTGAAAATTTACTAAACATTATTTAGTAAACTTACTAACGATCATTTAGGAAGCTTACCAAAGAATTTTTTGTACATTTACTAAATGTTGTTTAGTAAATTTATGAACGATTTTTAAGGATATTTCTCAAATTAGTTTTGGTAAACTTACTAAATAATGTTTAATAAAGTAACTAGCTATTGTTTTGGGAATTTATTAAAGAATTTTTCGAAAATTCACTACGTATTATTTAGTAAACGTACTAACTATTGTTTAGTGCGTTTACTAAACAGTATTTTGCGAATTTTCTAATATTTTTTAGTAAACTTACAAAGAATTTTTTAGTGTATTTACTAGGAATTTTTTTGCAAATTTGAGACAGATTTTACAGTATATTTACAGCAATTTTTTTAGTATTGCACCCAAAAATTTTTATGTAATTTAGCAAAATATTTCTGGTAACTTTATTAAGGTACCGTCAGAAAAATTCTTAGTATTCAAATCTGTCTTTTCGGTAGTGTATTTAAAGCAGTTTTTGTACTCACGCAGGAAAAATTCTTTGCAATTTTGCAAGAGTCAATGCAGTAATTTGTTATTTATTATTTTATTTTATCTAACATTTTATTTATACTTATCAAAAGTTATATGCAATTATAAAATTTTTGCAGTGGCTTAATAATGGTTTATAGTTGTATTCCATTTTTTAACTAAAAGTTATATTAATTAGAGTTGTTGTTACGGTATTCTTTCAATATGAAGTTGAATTTTTACTTTTTAAAAATACCTTGAGAGGTGTTTTCGTCATGTATCAAAATATTTTGATGCAAAATAAGCAATATGGCCCGACATGTGTTTCAGTATTACCACAGCAATTCCCATGAATATTTGTATGTTATGCATGAGAAATCTGACAAAAGTTTCATTTTATGTATTTAAATAGGATAATAATATCGATTTAAAATTAACATTATAGCAATGGAGCTAAATGAGCAGATAAGTATAACAGTTTTCAGTTAAATTAAAAAAAAGAAGTCCAAAAGAAACAATTTAAATAAAGTACCATTAGTAAGTTTATAAAAAAATATTTCACATTTAAATAGAATTTCGATGTAACTGAGGCAAATAAAATTTACAACCTTTAAGGACTACACTCCGTATTTATAAGTAAGCACTGTGCCTCATATAATACTATACAATATACATGATTTGAAAACCTGTATATAATTAGAAATACTTTCTGTTCGTTTTCTATAACAGGGTTCGTACGCTTCAAGGATATTGAACCAGAATGTAAAGTAATATTTGCCTTTTTTTAATGGGGAAAATTCAATTATTAGATATAGAAATCAGTACTTTGCGAATTTTCTGGTGAAAAACCACCTAAAATCCCAGGCATCCCCTGATGCGTACGAACCATGTATAAATATGCTTATAAATTAGAAGTAGAAATACAGTAGTCTTGCAATTTTTTTCTTTTTTTGACATTTTCTTTACGTAGTTTCTTTAAATTCTCAACTGATAAGAATTTTATTAACAAGTATCTTCTATATATTTGAAACACTGCACAGTAACTGATTCTATGTCAGAAAAACATTTGTAACATCTGAAAAAAAATTAATTTCTTACCTTGAATTTCTCATTCAAGGAATTTTTTTTTTTTTTTTTGTACCTTTTATTCTTATTTTTATGAATGCGCTATACAGTTATCAGCGATCAATAGGATTCTTCTTCCTTTGATATGTCTCTTTTTTAGACTTATACTCCATTAACGTACACAACACATTTTTTAATACTTTATCTTCTTGTGAGGTATGTTTCAAATTTAAATATTAAAAAGAAAAATTAAATTATTGATAGTTCACACTTTTCAAACTCTAAATTTGCTTAAAGATACATAAAGATGGATGTGGGAATTTAGTATGATTCTACTGTGGTTACTTCAATAAGAAATAGTAGAATCCAAGTAGAATCTCTAACTAAAATTGTTACATATACAACAGAGATGACATACACACCTTAACATATCGTTCACCCACAAGAAAAGGTCACATCTGGACGAAAATAAAATTTCACATAGGCAAAAGAGAAGTTTGCTTTTTTTTTCTTTTTTTTTGTAACATGAAATTATAGCATTTAAATCTGATCGCAGGAAAGTAAACGTGCATAAAAGCATAAAACACTTAAAAATGAAGTTGTATAATGAGGTTTGGAAGGTTGGGCAGTTTTACCTCCCCACACAAACCACCTCTCCTATGTTGTCATAAATGGACATATAGCATAAGAAAGTAATTTTCTGCATATCTACACGTATGAAAATGTTTGTGTAGTAAGTCGCACCTATAACACAACTATTAGTGGAATAATATTCAAAATGAATTTGTGCGAGATTTGTCACTTTTCTTGCGATTGAACGATATGAATTTATTCAAAAATGCATCTTGGACATATCAACTATAATTGTGAGCTGATTTCACATTTTTAAGTACGTAGTAGTATTTGATGATAGAGATGTCTAAAGGCATTTTCTGAAAGAAGAAAATAAATGGAAACAAAAAGGAAGCTATATTTCTTTAGAAAGCATTATGAGCTGCCAGTTTATTATAAATGCTTCATGCATACTTGTACAACTAATAAGTGTAATATCATTAAATGACAAGATACATTGAAATATGAATAAATTTTATTTCTAAACAACAAATTAATGCATTCATTACAATAACATATTTGTAAACATTTTTTTAATGTGACACATTTTACAAATCTTACATAATTTGTATAGTTATGTAATTGGAATTCCTCATGCATGAATATAGTCAGTAATATCTGCAAAGAAGCATGCATTTTAAACTCAGTGTTGAATACTGAATAACACATGAATTAAATAAAATACGAAATAATACGAAATAAACAAAACGCAGCATCAAAAAATCTAATTCTCCTATGAGAACTTGGCTCTTATTTTTCAATTCCTTTACATATAATTGTTGAGTATCCCACAATTGGATGTGGGAGTAGTGCTTCTGGTTCCTCATCTGACTTAACTGAACCTTCACTGTAAAGAAGGCTCACAATATATTTAATTCTAATTTGTGTTTCCTCCTGCACCTAAAGAAGAAAACTGAATGTTAACATAAAAAGTTAAATAAATATACTATTATAGAAAAGTCAATATGCTGATATAACATTAAGAAATCGTAAATTACTGTCATTATTCAACTATAATTTCATACAAAATGTATTTGTAGAACCATATGATAACGAAAAAGTCGTATTTTAAAAATTTTTACATGCTTGTCATTTATTAAATAAAAATATAAAATCTGTCGGTACATGGTACAATAACACATAAGAAATATTAAATATGCTTTATGAATGCTAAATATGTTGCATTAAAACTGCTCAACTGGCACAAAAAGAATGTCCTGAAGGCATTCACGATATTGAAATTGTGAATTAGAAAATTCCCCAACATTTCTGAGTGTTATTGTCTTTTGACAGCATGTCAAAATAATTAGACAATACTCGGACACAATATACCTTCTTATTCAAGAGATAGTGCTTATAGGCATGTTTTGTAAAGCAAATGCCAGAAGTAATTTCTAATCGCATTATCTAAATTAAATGTAGTTAAATAATATATTTATGCCACGGAAGTGTTTTTTTTTTCCAGATTTTAAATGAATTGTTTAGCAAGAAAACCGCCCAAAACTTTAAGAGAGTGAAACAAAATTCAGCTTGCACCTTTTCTTGGTGAAAAATATGGTTAAAGAATCATGTTTTTTTTACATTAAAAAAATCTGATTTTTATGATCCCCTCCCCCTCCAGAAGTAAAAACCAGAAACAATTAGGTTCCCAAAACTATTAAATCCCTAATTGCTAACAAAAAACATGTTTTAAAACTTTCATTATAATTTTTAGTGATTACAATAATTATAATAAAAAGAATATTGCCCAGTTAAACTGACGGCATTGAGCTCACAGGCTACGCATACTAATTGTAGATTACAGCCTTGTATTTTCGTTAATTCCGTTCGAAAAAAACATTAAGAAGGGGAAACAGCTCTCCCCTTTTTCCTTTTTTATACTTAATCATTGAACCTCCTAAATTATCAAGGACATGCTTTATCATATAAAAATCTATATCTAAAATTCAGAGCAAATCGGATAATTCTTAATAAAAACCCATTTAGCATTTATATAATTTAAGAAGAGTTATTCCTCTCTTTTATACTTAACCATTAAACTTCCTAAACTATTCAGATATTTGAACGAAATCTGACAAGTCTGCTTGAAAAATACATTTATACAAGTTAAGGGGAGGGGCATTAGAGCTCCCGTTTCCCCTGTTTATACTTATTCAATGAACACCTAATAACAGCCACGGACTCGCCTCATCAGAATTTTCCGATATCTAAATTTTGAACGAAAACTGTTAATTCTGCATGAAAATCCCGTTTATATCAATTAAAGGGAGGGGCATGAGCCCCCCGCTCCCCCTGTTTATACTTATTCAATGAACACCTAATAACAGCCACGGTATCGCCTCATCAGAATGAACCTATATCTAAATTTTGAAGGAAAACTTAATTCTGTATGAAAATCCCGTTTATATCAATTAAGGGGAGGGGCATGAGCCCCCCCGTTCCCCCTGTTTATACTTATTCAATGAAAACCTAATAACAGTCACGGAATCGCCTCATCAGAATGATCCTATATCTAAATTTTGAATGAAAACTGTTAATTCTGCATGAAAATCCCGTTTCTAACAATTAAGGGGAGAGGCATGAGCCCACCGTTCCCCCTGTTATACATATCGAAAGAACTCCAAAAACTAATCAGGGAAGCGCCTTATCAGGATATACCTATATACAAAATTTCAAGTGGATCCGATATTTTTATCATGGGTTATCGCGTTACGCACGAACGAACGTATGAACACGACAGAACGGACGGGCACATAAGCTCTCAGGCTATGATAGCCCGTGAGCTAAAAACTGCTATCATTTACATTAGTCAGTAGTATACAATGTTATATATAAAAATATTTTGTAATAATTATGTAAAACCATATTAAATACAACTAATATTTACATACATTAAAATTATTGACTGCATTTATCATAAAATTTTTAAAACTGTATATAAAATTAATTATGAATTTATTATCTAAGAAAACAATACTTATATTTATATTTTAATTGCTAAAATAATAATTTAGTATTCATTCTACAAAAAAAACGTAGCCATGTAGCCATTCCCCCAAAAAGGCACTAGTTTTTAACAAAAGACATTGTTTCTTGAGAAAATAAATTTGCAATATCTTTATTAATAAAATAAGAAAAAAGTACATAATATTTTTATATAAAAAATAAGGTAATATTAGCTTTTAATGTTAATAATTTACAAAAAAGACAACATGATTTATCAAAATCCTGTTTTTTCTAAATAAAGTTCTATATTTTTATAAAGTGTTGGGCACACAGATTTAGAAATAATGCATAATGTAAGAAATTCTTGTTAAATGATCTCTGGTTACTACAAAAGGTGAATTTCCCTATTTTTTTCTAATCAAAGTAAATTTTGACAATTTTAAAAGAAGCAGGTTGTTGCAAAGCTTCAATATGACCTAGAGCGACCAATAAGTAAATTACAGAACTAATAAAAAGTGCACTTAAGTAAAATTTCATTAGTTAGTATCACAAATAACAATGAAAAATCTTTCAGACCGTTTTGCATTTGTATTTAGAAAAAATGATGCTAATTGCTTAAATGTAAACTTGTACACAAAATATTTTTTGATAAAAACATGCATTCAAACGCAACCGTAGAGGTTTTTTTATATTTAAAATTTTTATACCAATTAGTTCTTTTTCTCTTATATATTTCTTTAATAAAGTTTTTGATTAACTATCACTTTAATTTCCATTAATCCCAATTTGCTATAAATTTGTAATTGCAAAAGCAGGCTGAGAAAATAACATTCTGCCAAGACGTACCTTTTTTTTACTTGGATAAATTTAATATATACTTGCTATGCTTATTTTATAAAAAATATGAATGACTTTATTAGTTAAATAAATTACGATACAGCACATTTTGTTAGATTTAAGTACCAGTTTTAACTGAAATGATTTTATGCCAGATAAATTATTTCGTTTTACAAAACTATTTTATTTAATATTTTACAAGTCTAAGGAATAATTTAGCTGGGAAATTATTTATAGCACGTTTTGTATTGTTCATTCATAAAGCAAAATATCCACAGAAACTTTTGAAATTATGTCCATTTTAAATTTTTATACTTTATCTAATTTTTAACATTTATAAAAATTATGATTTTAATCAACTATTTAAAAAAATCATCTGATTGAAAACACCATTTAATCACTGATAAGTAATTGGATTAAAATTTTTTATATTCAAAATAAAATAATGAATCATTAAAATTTATACAGAATGGTATTTATCTTTAAAATAATAGTACAAAATATAGTCTGAGTATAATCCATTAATATATATATATATCACACAGAAGAGAATTAGTTGCTTGCTAATATGCTAAAAGGGTATTTTGAAAGATAATTGAAATGTATGTCATAGAAAAAAAACATACTTACATCTTCTAAGAAGTAGGATGATTATTCTTTAAAATTTGCAGGGATCAGTTGAATTCCGTGAGTAGTTAATTAGTTTGATTGTCAGTTTCTTCTAGCAATTGTTTTCTAAATTTCTCTGCTTAAATGTTTCTATACATCACTCATAACAATTCTTATTATTTTTCGGCGGATCTAAATTAAAAAAAAGTTCAAAATGAAAATACAAATTGACATAAAATAAGAATATATTTTAACATAGGGGTTATGCATATATAACGTTATCAGCTTTTTGGAAGTTTTGGACTCTCCAATTTCCATATCATACACTATCTCTCGAATCCCCCCCCCCGCTCCACCACCACCACCCTTATAATGATAAAGTTATCAATACGGATTTTTTTCTTTTTTCAGAATTTATTTCTTTTTTGGAGTGATAAACAAAACTGGTTACATTTATATTTAGCATGTTTATTTATTTAAATGAAGAGAAGTAATTAAACATTACTTTCTATCGAAAAACACTTTTAAAAAGTAGTTACCATTAGAAAGTATTTTATAATAGTGTTTTTTTAGATAAAGCATTCAACAGTAATATTGTCTTATTGCACTTTTCCTGCACGGAAAATGGGGAAGGGGGATAGAAATTCTAATCTACAAAGTAAGACGAAAACATTCTTTCGCTTTCATTTATTTATTAGTGAACAAAAGCTTCAATACAAATATTCTTCACATATAATTTCTCGAACCATGATTATATATGTATACATATGACAGAAGAATATGGATGCAAAACGTGGAGGTATTCTTCATTTCAAAATTAGATAATTTTATAATTTAGCGATTTTAATAATAACTTTATATTTTCATAATTATAGATAACAGACTCAAAAGAGATAACATGCTATTTTGAAACAAAGATTGTTACAAATAAAAAGAGAAAATTTTTGTTGGATGAAAAAGTGATATTGGCATCAAAAAGACCACACTCCTCCCCGTAGAAATATCTTACGATATCGTGTGCCAGACCCCCCCCCCCCCTTCCTTCCTAAAATGATAACGTTATATTTGCCAAGCCCCATAGTTACAATAATCCTGGAACAAAGTCCGATTATGCTATCCAAGCTTATTATGATATGTTTGGTATTAAAAAAGGTGTATATAACTGTTTATTTACAAGAACTCACAAAAGAATTTACGATTGTCATATTCCTTTAGGTTTTGCACTTAATTTTTCATGTTTAATCCTAGGTTATCAAAATTAAAACTTTAGCATAAAACGCTTCTTTTTCGAAGAAAACACAAAGTTTATTCGCAAAATATGAGAAAACACATCACAACACTTTTAACAATTTCTAAAGGGGAGAGTGGGGTGGAATGGGACAGTGAGAACAATTGGACAGTAGGCCCCTCTTCATGTATCATTCTAAATACTTCATAAATCACACACTAAATAAACCAATGGTACGCCAATCTTCAGTTGAAAAAGTGCTGATCAACATAAGCTTGCAATCGTATAAAGAAAAAGATAATTTCAAGAATCAAATGTAAATTTTCTTCATATACTTTACGATTTTCGCCTATTAATGACTTGATTATGAGTAGATATAATAATGTCTTTATTTATCGAACATTATACTGTATGTTATGCATAATTTAAACAATGCCAAAAAGCAGCTTTTTTTGTTTATGCAAGAAGTTGCAAATAAAAAAGAGTAGGAGAAAAAAGATATGTCTAATTCCTTCTTTTTAATAAGATTGATGTAAATTACTAACATGCAAATATTTTTAGTGGGTAGTATATTAATTATAACATTATAAATATATTAATTTCCTTCAAGTTGTAAATGAATTGAGCTGGTAAATTTTTAGGTGACCTCTGATCACAATATGAATTGTCCTCTTATTGATGAAGGTACTGTTATTTGATGTTGTGAAACTGTTATTAAAAATCTCCAATCTTTCTTATTTTGTATAGCTACCTGACACTAGACTATTTGTGGCTTATGGGTTCGTTTTAGGGGTGCCCCATACCTCCCCTAATAGTAGGGAAGTATTGGTCACATTTTAAAACTTACAATTTCTTTAATTATAAAATAGTTTCTGCAAATTATATTTCTATATTGTTCAAGGACATTAGAAAGTGCTTTAATTTGCATTCTATAAATTTCAATTTTTGTGTCAAACAAAGTTGATTTTCTTATTTTATGAAAATATCCCATTACTCCTCACTCTCCCCTACAGAAGATTATAGAAGAAATACACTGGAGCTCATCCTTAGTACCTATTTTCACCCGCCCCCATCTCGCACTGGCTGATTTAACATGAAACGATGTTTGTACAATCATGACCGCCACGAAGCAGTTTGATTACATGTGTAGTAATTGTGTATTAAAATCATATCAAAAAAGTAACACTTCATGCCGAAAAAATGAGACAAGTTTAAATTTTCGAATTTTGATCTAGTATTTTTAAAATTTCACTTTATTTGTTTGCCGATAATATCTTGAATTTTTACAAATCGAAAAAATGCAGCTCTTAGCTTCTATATATCTTGTAGATAACCTTGATCGTATTTGTTTAAAATTAAAGGTAGCCGGTTAAGCAAAATACTACAAAATGGGGTAAATGTATGCATTTGTCTTGGCTCAAAAATGCACACAAGTTTCAAAGATTTTTACAATTACGTAGTTGAAAGCTCTATACACTATTTTTTTTCTTTGTTGTTTTTGTATAAAATATAATAGCTATTTAACCAAAATAAGCTAGTTAACTTTTTTCCCCTTTTTCTATTTTTTTTAACATAAAACCTAAGTATCTACTTAACTTTTAAAAACCAATATTCTTGTTTCATGATATATTTTTCTGTTAAGTCTTGACCCTTAACTCCTGTTAACGGCCTCACAGATAGCTTCTATATTTAGTTTTCACAATTTAGCTTGTAATTTTCAGTTAAAAAACTCTCGTTATAGTTTAATTTTGATTCGTTTGTTTTCTTAGTAGAATTGTTAGAGACTTCTAAATGAAAGCGTTTTTATTATAATAGGTTTTTACATAAAGTTTAGTGCATACATATAATTTTATGAGTCAATCAACACTTTTCTTCATTCTACGATCAAGCGGTCTCGAGTACCGATCATATTATTTTTGGAACAATATTTGTCTGAACAGTTAGAGGTTAACTGCTATTTACCATCTCCTAGATTGCTATTTTTTAAGTTTAATTTATAATTTTCAGTTTGACTATAAAAATACTAGAGAAGTTTATTAATGCTTTTACATAACACATTCGTTTCAGGAGAAATGGGCTCTCGAGAGAAATACGCACTGCGCACTTTGCCTCATTACTGAGTTCTTTTACCCTACCGATGGGGCAAAGATATGCAAAACAATGCTTTTTGAAAATTACAATTTGGCTACATATTGATTGATCGTGACCCATGCCTAAGGTCCTAATATAATATTTTAATCATTCGTTACATAAGTTTAGACCAATGTGTTCATTAAAAATAAAAATTTAAGGAAGTGCATATCTCCCCCCCCCTACCTACTGTACATGCTCTAAAAGTTGAAATCATCCAACTGTTGATGTAATTGTTTTTGCAAGTTACTTCGTGTTAAAATATTAAATCACCCGTTGATCATGTATGAAAAGCTTAAAGTGTATTAGACATAATTTCTCTTCTAATGGGCATTTTTGTATGCATTTTATTTTAACGTTACTAAAAATCATATTTACTTGGAAACTATTTGAAAAATAGATTTTTGGGTTGTATAAAGGGTACCTGACAAATACTGTCAAAACTGAATATTGCAGTGGTCGGTGAAATTTAACTGGAGTTAAGGATTAAGATTCAAACAAAAGCGTTTCATGAAACAAAAATATTGGTTATTAAAAGTAGGTAGCTATAGGGGAGAATGGAGTGGTGTGGGACACTTTTTACAGAAAATAAACTTTGTTTGACACAAAAACTAAAATTTCAATTTATAGAGTGCAAGGTTAAACACTTTTTAATCTCCCTGAACAATACATAAACATAACATGAAAAAGGTATTTTATAATTAAAGAAATTGTAAGTTTCTAAAAGTTCCCATACTTCTCCACTGACAAGGAGATATGAGACAGTAATAAAACAAACCTATAAGGCTCAAATAGTCTAACGTGGAGGAAAAGTATCACAGCTGTGCATAAACGAGTCGCTAATGTGCAAAAAATATAAAAAGCATATGAAGCAAATTTACTTTTGATTCCTGAAATAATCTTTTGCTTTACACAATTGCAAACTTATACAGATCAGAACTTTTTTCAACTGAAAATTTGGCTACTATTACTTCATCTTGTACCATTGGATGAAATGGTAAAAATGTGAAATAAAGAGGAAATCTTATTGTCCCATTCCTCCCACAGTCCCATTCCTCCCTACTCTTTCCTCACCCACCTACTTTTAAACATCAATACACCTACGTTCCATATTAAACAATTAGAAAAGGAAAAGGTAGTTTAATAGCTTATATTAATTAAGTAGTTATTATATTTTATACAATAGCTAACTTAAAAAAAATATAAAGTTTTCCAAAATGTAATTGTGTAATCTTTTCATTCAACTTAAACATTGTAGCAAAGCCACTACAGAATTTTGAGTTTTTAACTTTTGTATTTCCAACTGTTTTGTATTTTTAGTAGTATTCTTAAACTCTCCGAAACGACTTGATATATTACTTATAGTAATTTCGTTACAAATATGAAAGAAACAATACTGCAGGCTGAAAGTTTAATAGAATTTCAAAATATACCTTGAGAACTGACATTTGAGAAACTGCACAAATATTATTAATACCGACGTAAATAAAAGTCATTTGATGGATGATAAATATTTAGCTCTCAGATATAAATAGGAAAAGTAGCCATCAATACCTGGCTAAGTGATGTTACATTTTAAATCAAACTGAAACAGCCCTTACTGTGTTAATAACTATGAATCAAGTAAAACAAAAATATAACAAAATTAGTTCATAAATAAGAAATATTTACTTACAACCTAACTTGAAATCCTTATCAACATTGGATTCAACATGGATGCCTTTCACGCTTCTGTTGCTGGATGAATACGCGTTACGTCATCAATAAAAATCTTTTTGATTGGCTGACAGGTGAAACTAGAATATTTCATGTATTCGTACTATGCGAGAGATAATATTATACCCTGCTTACAGATGAAATTTTAGTAAGCATGCAGATTTCTGTAGTTATACAAAAACTAGTTTTGTAGGTCTCCAGATTTTTTTTTACAGTGCAGATGTTGACAACGTGCTGCAATATATATTAAATGTTTTGTTAATTTTACTAATTAATATTTTTCGTTAATATATTTTTTTAATATATTGTTTATTTATTTATTTTTTTTTTTTGAATGAGTATGCGACATTGTAACTTTACTTTTCGAAAACTAACCTTCTTTTTTCATAAATAATAGTAGCATACTTACATAATTAAGGTCTGTTTTTCATCCTTTAATTGGCACTGAGGTGTACTTAATTTAGAAATGCCCTATACGTCTGTATGTCTTATAGCTGTACTCACCGACGCCTGGTGCTTATCTTCGGAACTGGAACGTTGCGTTACAATAACTTTTGCACTACTCAAACAAGAGTTTTCTGTCGATGATGAGATTAAAACCGAAATTGAATATTGTTCCGACAGCAAGTGCTAAACTTCTATGACTGTAGAATACGATTTTTTTTTAACTTTAGGTAACTGTAGGTAACTGTAAGTTAAGTAACTGTAGTAAAGGACTTAACATACATTTGGACAATGTCAGCAACTATGTCTAAACATAAAGCATATGCCAATAAGTAATTTGTTGTGGAAATTTTATTAATATATTGTTTTTTTTGAATGAGAATGCGGAACTGTAACTTTAATTTCCGAAAACCCATCAAAAAATGTTAGATCTATACTTACATAATTAAGGTCTGTTTTTCATTGATATTTTATATTCCTTTAATTGGCACTGAGGGGTATCTAATTTACAAATGTCCTATACGTCTGTATGCCTTATAGCTATGCTCACTGACGTCGGGCTCTTATCTTCGGGACTGGAACGCTGCGTTACGATAACTGCCGCACTGCTCAAACAAAAGCTCTCTGATGAGGGACTTGGAATGAAACTCCTCGTTCTTTCTATATCGGGAGTCTCTAATTCCTTTTGTAATGGAATCTGAAAAATAAAAGGCACAAAATGAAAATAAATGGAAATGTGTATTTGGATAACATATAGAGATATATTTAAAATTTATATAATAATATAACTTACATAATATTGCGTAAAATTAAACAAATACAACGTAGATGATTTTCGACATATTTATTTTTGACACATGATGAACACTTTTGCAATTTTTAGTTAAGGGGACAAGGGACCTTTGAAATCATTTTTTTTTAATATTTTTAAAATTGCACTTTAAATATTATTTAAGGATACATTATTGCATTACATCATATATTTATCACAAAAAATGTAAAAAAAAAAAAAAAAAAAAAAAAAAAAGGGAATTTTTTGTAATATTTTAGATTTAACGAAAAAATTTCAAAATGCTCCATGCGCATTATTTTTTCTCTGAATGCTTTCAAAATTTTTCATAGTTATTTCTCACAATATATGTCATAAATATGTGCATGTTTTTTGAAAATAAAAATAATTGTAAAAATTATAGGTAGTTCATTGTAAAAATTGGTTCAAAAATGCTCAAAACTTCAGAAAAATTGAGAAAATATTTCTTTTCTTACCTTTATATTCAGATATATAAAATTCAATGCACAGTTTTATTTACATATATAAATCAAACTGGTATAAATATTATTGGAGACTTTTATTGATATGGAATGCGCATGGGACATTATGAAAAATTCCTGTTAAATCAAAAATATTACAAAAATTTCCCCATTTTTTTCAAAAAAAATTTCTTTTTAACCTTATTTGTGATAAATATATGCTATAGTGCCCTTTGAATAAAATTTAAAGTGCAATTTTAAAAATATAAAAAAAAGGATTTCACAGGTCCCTTGTCCCCTTAAATATAGAAAAAATGAATGCCTTAAATGAATGAGATATTTTTTAAAGAATGCCAGGAAAGTTTTCAGGAGTTTTAAATGGATAATCGGTTTTACTCAACCAAAGCAATAAAACTGGATTTTATTATATATATACATATATATATATATATATATATATATATATATATATATATATATATATATATATATATATATATATATATATATATATATATATATATATATATATATATATATATATATATATATATATGTATATATATATATATATATATATATATATATCTATATATATATATTAACTAACTAATTACTATATATTATATTAACTTACTAATTACTAACTATTAACTAACTACTAATTTTCATCACATGAGTGGGCGCACGTTGTAAATTGTAACAGGCAAAAAACAATCAGTTATTGCTGATTTATTTTAATTTTACAAATAATTTAACTTACAAATATCATATAAATTATCTCTGATCACAATTTGTGAAAGTATTTCCCAATACACTTATTTTATTGTAACAAATTAAAGCAGACTTTGAGATGTATTAAAAACTACTTGCTACTATAACAACAAAGAATAAAAATGAATAATGAATTATTTAACAATAATTAAATAATTTCAGATTTACAAAATTAGTCCTATACTTAATCTATATTAGCCGCTTATGACATGTGTAGCTAAATGCTCAATCTGAAATACAAAAAACTTTCAGGTACTGTTTAAAGACATCCAATAAACGAATACAAACGGTTATTAATACCCACAACTGCTTGAATTTTGTTTTAAAGAAAAAAGAATGTGGATGTTGCACTTTTTACAACGGCGGTCTCACGGAAGGATATATATATATAGTCAATTAATTTTATTGTGAAAATGAATAAGTATTGAGGTTATAAAATCCTTTTTATATATATAATTATTAATATTGCACACGCAGCATTACCTAAGATTCTCAAGACTGAGAGCATTAAAACTTCATTATCAAAAAATAAATAAATAAATAAATAAAAATAAAATAAAATAAAACAAATTGAAAGAATTACCTGAATTATTATATGACATTTAATATATGATAAATATTTAGCAATAAATATTTTTTTGGTTGTATACTGCACAATCTTGTCACCTAATTTACTAATGTTTTCTGAAGTAGAACATTTATCTCAAAATTTTCACTAACTCCTTTGAATCCCAAACAAAACATTTCTGATGAATGAATTGGAATTCAAACTCTCGTTGGGTAGTATTTAAACAGTTTTACTTATATTTCACTATTGGACATAAATAGTGACGTTATGTTTAAAAATTACTTAATTACGTTGTAAAACCGGATACTTAAAGTAAGTCAAAACCGGCATACGTGGTTATGTCCTGCACTCATGGAAGTATATTTTTAGCATAACTAATATTTTAATATGGAGTCATAAATTGAAATTTAATGTTTTTAAGTATTATTAACCTTTTGATGGGTCATTAATGGACCTCTAAACTTATACTATATATTAGAGGTAAGGGAGAGGTTACTTCCAGTCCTGAGCAAAAAATTACAGTTTACTAAATTAGAAATTTATTCAAATCTATTTAGAGCATTGGTTGCAAATACTCAATCAGATGGTTTGGGAAAACATGAATTTTCCTTACTACAAAGGATTTTATTTTGCCGACCATATATTTGCTCAGTCGGAAATGGCAGAGAACACACGAATGTTAGTGATAACACACCTAAGAGTATGCAACCACAGATTGGCAGAAATAAATATTTCTGAAGCATCACAGGATAATAATGTTCATCATTCCACATTTTTAAGTATCAACAACTTTCTAGATATTTCATCCCAGCCTCTTCCATCGAGATAGCCCATATTATGTATCTAGCTATCAGCATTTCTAATTTCAAATAAAAAGTTATTACTTTAAGAAGTCTTTAAAATTGAGAAAAGAAATGGCAAAAGAAGGGGAAACTGTTATTTTATATACTTAGACTTATAAAGTTGGAAACAGATATTAATGAGATATATGTTGAACAGCCTGCGAAACAAACAAATTGCAAATTGCATGTCAGACGTAACAAATAACGTGCGAAGTTTTTTTTTCTTTTTTTTTTTTTATAGTGCTTTGGGAACAATAAAGTATAAAAATCTTTTGTGTGTCCCAGTAAATATAAATGCTTTCTATTATACAGGAATTAACTTGTAGTAAACCCTTAGGAGCCTATATAAATTTCATAAAAGGGAAAATATTTCAATATAGTTAACACGCCCCCGAAAAAATGTTTTTGCCTATACCGTTATGTAATAGAATAATTTTTTGTGGCCCAGTATATTAATAAAAATATTTTTTGCACCACAGATTGTACAAAATGTGTGTTTCAGTATATTTTTCATCGATGCATACCATTTTTTTCTTTTTTTTAAAGAGTGTAACATCACTAAACTGCACTGAAATAATTTTTCCCATTCACCGTAATATAACGGAATGCATTTGTTTGTCCCTGTAATTAAACTATACATTACACTTTCAGAAAATTTTAAATGACTCAGCAAAATTATATAACAATAATATTTTTTTTAAATTTTAAACGATGCAGTTGGGTACAAAATTTAAAATTTTAAACTTTTTCTACATCGTCACTCCAAATCTTTTTTTAGAAAAAAAATAACTTCTCTGTATTATGGACCATTCTCATTGATCAAAATATAGATATTCTAAAAAGACTTAAATTATTCGAAAATTGTTAAAAAGTTAAAATAAATTAATAATCAACAGGAAAAGAGACTAAAAAAGATTGGACAGATATCCTCAGCAAAATAAGAATGATATAAAATCTAAATGATTTGCAATGAAATTCAATACAATTTTAATTCCAAAGATTTCTTTGGAAACAATGCTTGAAGTTCCAGAAATAAGCACCCGAAGCATGCAGTATGAAGGAAAATTTTATAATAAATCAGCACGTTATTTTTACAGTTAAAATAACTATAAGGCTTCGAACGTAAAATAAATAACAAGCTTAAATAATATATATATAATTTTTCACATATTTATTTTTGACACAAGGTAAACACACATGCAAAATTCTATTTGTTGATAAAAACAAAAATGATTTTTTTGCTATATTGAACTAGAAGTGTTTTGAAAAAAGTCAGGAAATTCTCAAGAAGTTTTAAAAGGATAATCATATTTACTCAACCAAAGTGTTAAAACCGGGTTTTTGTATATGTTTATATATATATAATGTATGTGTGTGTATATATATATATATTTATATTTATATTTTTATAGTCTATTACTTTTATTATGTAATAGAGTATATTTTAATATAGGTAAATATTTTTTTAATATTTAAAAGAATGTTTAGACATTTTTTTTCTATTTGATCACATTTCAGAACAACAAACATTTAGAATATCCGACTTTTTCCGCACTTTCCCTTAATTTACTAGAAAATCACTGTATAACTTTGAAGCATGCGTTTTAATATATTTTGAAATTTGTTATATATATTAAAGTCCTAAATCAACAACAACAACAAAATCAGCAATAATCTTTATGTTTCAATTCGTATAATACATTTAAAAATGTTTATCGCAACAATACTTTAAAATCAAACTTCTTTTATTTCGAAAAAATATAATATACTATGGATTAGCCAATTTAATTAAGAGAAAAAATATGGGAAATTTTTATTTTCCAAAGCTTTTATTTATTTTTTTTAATTTTTAACAACGCTTTCTGAATATTCTATTTTTATCAATCAGATTCAAATAAAAGGAGAAATTAGTTTTATATGTCGGCAGCTTAAGCGTCGTCAGATATTCAAGCCGCTTACGTTTTTCCGTTTATTTCTTGCTATAAAAATCGTTTTTTTTAATTCAAAATTCAATAAGGTTTATTAATATTTTATAAAATGTAACATAGCAGAGCAAACTACTTATAAAATGTTTATAAAAAAAAAAAAGACATTTAAAAATAATCATGAATTTAAATTATAAATATCTAAATCAACGCAATATTTATATTGCACATTACATAAATATTTATATTTGTAAATTTATTGTAATATTTATTCTTATGTATTTGTAATTTGTTTTAATGTATTGTAACTTATTGCAAGATTTATTGTCACGTATTAATTTATTGTAAATATAAATATTTATACTTGTAATAAACATTTATATTTGTTAATATTTGTAAAACTTTTTCAAAAAATTTCTGAACACTTCAGTTCCCATAATTTTTACCAGAACCATTTTTTAAATTGTTTTCTGTTGTTCATTTTTTATACGAGACAAATATATTCAATTTTAACATATACCATAATTACCAGTGCGGATCGAACAATTATTTTTCGACTCAGCAATTTTTTTAAATAAAATTTGAAACAAACTATATTTTTAGATAGGGGTAAGTATATGCATTATACCCCAGAAATTGCTGTATACAGGGTGGTTAATGGTACATACTTTGAGGTTAGATACATATATATGTATAGATAAAATACTTAAAAAAAACACTGTAACAATTATTTATTGTATAGAAACTTTGAAATAAAAAAGCAAAATTGGCCCCCTAGTGTTTGTAGTTCAGCGCGTCAATTCTGTCCATACAATATTTGATTTTACAGTGCTTTGTATCAACCTAAAGATTGTACCATGATTTTAGAATCATCCTGTACATTTATACTGGGTGAGTCATAAATATTGAAACAATAGGCTATCTCCTTAAATATTGCCTCTAGACCCATACTTCCACTTGCAAAAATTCTTTAAAAAAGGGGAAATTTCTGATAAGATAAGTTGCAACTCCATGGGGAAATATATATTTGAAAAAATACGAAAATTAAATTTTTATAAGTTCCCTGTAGAGCTAAATTCCCAATTAGGGAATTATTCCTTATCCATTCCTTAATTGAACAAAAAAAAATTCATCTCCGTATCTAAAAACCTGACAGAGATATTAAAGTCCAAAATTCTCCAAAAATCGTGACTTACACCACTTACCATGCTTGTAAACGAAGAGTTTTTGACTAATTTTGAGTGCAAATGTGGGATCGTCCACAAATTATCCAATATTAAATATCGATTTAAAACAGTGCCTCTTATTTGGAAATAATGAATTAGCGTATTGATTTAAATGAAAACATGTTTTCAAATTATGTTGATCGTCAGCACTGGAGGTCTGCATGGATAGAAATACCTAGGTCCGGTCCCAAACCGATTCATATTGGAAAAAGTTCTGCCCGGCATGGAAAAATGTTAAAATCATAATCCAGACCGACTTAAAAAAAGTTTAAATTATAGCCTGGCTCATCCGTGAAAATCTACATAGTTTTTTGCTTCGGTGTGGTTAAAAATTCTTTTGTATGGAGGACTTCTGACCAAAAATACTTATTACTAGCTTTTCGTTTTTTATATTTTTACTTTTTATTATTAAAGAAGCACCAAAGGCTGTGATATGTTTCTTTTATCAATGAATCTCTGTTTATATGTAAATGTTTCATTTACATTTTAATATCGCTAATCCCTATCCCAAGCGTTGGAGACTTTGAAAAATGTTATACAGTAAAACCTTTTAAGACGGAATCACATAGGAAAGAAATGATTGTTACAGACAAATGCTCTTCCTAGGAGGGTTGAATGGAGTTCCCTTTTTTTTCTTAGGTATTATTGTGTTTATTTTGTATGGATCAACATATTTTCCGTTTAAGACAGAATTCCGTCATAGACAGATTTGCTTTTATCTGGTTTTATTGTGTTTATTTTAATATTATTATTTTTTGCAGTTGGATTTACTATTCATAAAAAAATTAATTTTTTTTTTTTTTTTTTTTTTTTTTTGCGATTTTAAAATTTATGTAGTTTTAGTAAAAAATTTGATTGAACCAAATTTTACTTTTTTATGCACTCATTAGGTCAGTCAGAGACAGTTATTTTAATACGGATTTTTCAAGACCGGAAAAGAAATTTCGTCCAGTGCAGAAAGAAGGAAGCATTCCCTTCCGGTATGAAAAATACATTATGCCCGAATAGGCGAATGTTCAGAAAAAAGTAAAGCCTTGGTCCTGACCCGGCCTGGCCTAGAAGACAGATTTTTTAACAGCCTTTCCAGGACTTTTTAAAGCTTGAAGTTATGAGAGGTAAATTTCTAAAAAAAGATTTAATCTGCAACTTAGAAAAGCATTCTTTTAAATAACTGACGGGCTGTAAAGCAGTACATTTCGTTTTTCTGCATAATGAATTTTTCCCCGACTATTTCTTGTCCTTAAATTATTAAAAGTTAAGAATTGTTAAAGAAAAAGTACAAACTTGAAACATGTCATTTTTCATTAATTTACATTAGTTTTGTTTCAGGAAAAATAAAAAATAAACATTTACTTTTGAAAATATGATTTTTTAGGTTATGTTATTTTCTCAATAATTATTTGTAATAGTTTTTAAACTAATATTGAAAAACTAAAACCCTGAAACAAAACTAAAATCAGATTTTTATCTTTAATTAAATGGATAGAAACTGAAATCCGATAAATAATGTTTCGAGTTATAACGATTTTTAATTATTCCATTTAAACCAGTACTAATCATATGAAATTTTCATAAATTTTAGGATAAATTTTAGAATGTGATTTTCTTAGGAAATTATATGGCTAACCATAACAAAAAAGAAAAAAGTATCAAAATTCTAACTCAAAAGATAGATTTTTTACACTTTCCTAGAACTGTTAAATTAACATTGTCTTTTGAATTGCGCACATTTCAATTTGTGTCTAATCCCTTAAAACCTGATGAATAATTCAAACGGCTATACGTCTGCAAGTTTTGAAGATATGAAGATGCAATTTTTGTGTCATATTCAGGACTGGATAAGATAAGTTTTCCTAATTGAAATTTTAATTCTACGGGGGACGCATAAAAAGTTAATTTTCGTACTTTTTCAAATAGACCCCCCATGGAGTTGCAACTTATCTTATCAAAAATTTCACCTTTTTTATGAATTTTTGACACTGGAAGTATGGGTCTAGGGGCAATATTTAAGGAGATAGTTTTAAGGAGATTGTTTCGATATTTATGACTCACCCTATATATTATTACTATAATATCAAACGCTGCACTTGAATTGCGCGCTGGATAAATAAGCCTTCTTCCTAACACAAGACTAAAATAGTAAATTTATTTATTTAACATCATTTGGATTTTGTACCGTAAATGATTTTGCACTCTTACCTCAAGTATTGAGCCGAAGTAAGAACAAAAAAACACCACTAAAAATGTGTAAAAAGGACGCAAACGGAAATTAAAATATTAGTACGAAACCCTGTTCCTTACAAATGAACGACTCGGCATTTCTGTAGCATATGTAAGTAAGTGTGCCTGCGTATGTGAAAACTACGTAATACGGCATTTTGTACAACACGGCATGTCATCCCAGATTACTTACCAGTTATGAAGACACATAATTATAAAAGAAAGTATTATACAGATATTAAGAACTTTTGAAATTCCTGTATAGTATAATCGATTACTTTGACCATGAGTGTGGCTATTTTTTAATTATTAAGCAAAAAAAAAGTCTCTGTTTTGAAAACTAAGAGGCTGGGGAGATAAAAGTTTTTAACGTAAAGTACTTTTCAGAATTCATTCTTAACATACTCTTGAAAATTATATTTGAACTAAATGCTTTTACACATAAAGTTTTATTCGTAACGAATTAAAATTATAAAAGTTTTGTGCATAGTTAAAAATAACTCATACAAGTCATAATTTAAAGTTATAGTATGTTTTAACCAAACCAAGATCACTTCTCGGGTTACTAAACACAATGTAAAAATAAACCTTTTTTTTTATTAATTTCTTTTAACACACAGCATGAAGTTTTTTCTTGGTTTACCAAGAAATACATTATGATATGAAATATATCACTTATGTGATTTAAAAAGAGTTTTATAAATAATCGAAAATGAATCTTTCATATTATTCACAATTCAGGTCTTCATAATCAAAGAAATTGCGAAA
Source organism: Maratus speculifer (assembly GCA_964019185.1). Taxonomy (NCBI): domain Eukaryota; kingdom Metazoa; phylum Arthropoda; class Arachnida; order Araneae; family Salticidae; genus Maratus; species Maratus speculifer. The sequence continues at coordinate 421,407,751 of OZ025290.1, read as the reverse complement.
GATGTCTTAACTTACACGAGCCCTTTTAATGAACCCTTTAGGTACATGAATCCTTAATGAGAAGTTCCGATAACTTCTGCCTGAAGCGTAGTTTTATTACAAAAATGTTGAAAACTTCAGACTTTTTGTTCTTTCTTTTAGTGAAATATTAAATTTGTTATAGAAGTTTTGACGAAAACAATTAGCAAAAGAAAAATATTGTTTTAAGTGCAAATGAGTAAATGTACCCCAATCGATCGATTTTCGATATTGATACATTTAAAAAAAGAATTGCTCGATGATTTTTTTCAAACCATGCAATATCTATTTAAAAGTACCATAATTAGTCTATTATTGTTATTGGTACATTTTCTAAAAAGTCGTGCATAATGATTTTTTATAATTCACTCAAAATCCTTTTCTTACGATTAATTTATCATAGAAACAGCATTTAAAAGTATTTGGTTTTCCATTTATCTGTGTAAAATTAAAAAATGTGTGACGTGTAGAAATTAATTCAGTTCCAAAAGAACTAAATTGATTTTTCTAGTCGTTGACATTGGAGATATTACTCAACATCATGAGTGTTAAGCACCACCATGTTTTTTTTTTTTTTTTTTTGCTTTTAAAAGACATTTAACAAGATTTTATGTTACATAAATGCATTCAATAATAAAATTAAACACGAAAATTGTATAGAAAATATTACTTTTATTTTTAATCTTGGATTTAAGAAATTGTCACTGCTCGATGAGCTTATAGGCAATTTTTTCCAATACACATTATCTGCTTTAGCTGTAGCTTCACCTGTGACATCAGGCTTGCTGTTTTCTATAATAACATAACTGTCTAAAAAAAGAGGAAATACACCAAATTATTATATTATGTTAAACGAAAGAACTTAGAATCAGAACTGTAAAAAAAGTAATTCTATCACAGAAGAAATAAAAATACAATCATTCGAGTACTCGAAAATCGTATTGTTTAACACTTTTCTTTTTTTAAGTACAGAAACAAAAATAAAGTCATATACTGTAAAATAATAACAAATGTTTATGAATTGGAGAAAATATAAAATAATTACTAACAAAAGCATGACACATAATGCAACTTATCCCGATTTATCCATTAGTGTTAATAATAAGATTTTATTCAATAAATAAAAGATAATTCAAAAAATAAAAAATAATGATGAATGTGTAACGGCATAAAAATGCTATTGTGAATCAAATAAACAATTCCAGAGAAAAAAATAACCTTGCAGGACAGGCGCCATTAAATGTGAAGCCAGGAAAGGCACGGAGAGTATGTCCCCAAACATATTAAATGAAATAAATAATAATAAAGAAATAGAAATACATCTATTAATGAAATTCATAATAATTACTCTTCAACATGAAAAATGATAACTTAAATGTTAAATTTTCATTAACTTAAAAAGTTAATAAAAATAAACTAAAAGCTCTCATCTTTATTTTCTGGTAATCGAAATTTTTAATTTTTCACATGGAGCCCTTAATGATTGTTCATTAAACTTTTTAATTTAATAAAATCAAAGATTATTGTAGATACGAAAACTTAGATTAAAGAATGTTCATAAAAATTAGGATGTAATGGATCAGAAACTTTAGCTTTTTTAGTGTCTGTACATTTAAAATCGTTCGATAAGACTAAAAAAGTGTCTTAATCAGCTGATTCTATACTCTATACACGGAAAGTAACCTTCGATGCAGGTACTGATTGAACTGAATATTTCGGCATGTAAGGAAAAACAGTTGATGAATACTTTTAGGCATAGGATTTTAAAACATCCCCCAGCCTCCTGCCGGGTTGACCTATTCAGATCTGGGGTAAATAAATGTGTACCTCCATTCTTTTCCTCATAAAAACCTAACTGTTCGAATCTTTTGCATTTTTATTTTACTACTATTCAGCTGAAGGTTTTTTGCTTTAAAACAAAACCAATAAATATCAGCACTGACGAATATTACTTCATAAAATAAATATTACTTTCATACGAGTTTCGAAAATACCTTCAAGACCTTGAATCAACACCTTTAGGCCAAGAAAGAAAGAAATATTCATGAATTTTTAACTTATAAAAATTTTTGAAGATTTGTTGATCATTTGCTTGTTTAAAGACCTTAACTTTGTTATTGCGTACATTTATATTACTGATAGTTAAACTGATGTTTTAAGGGGATTAGTACTTTTGTATCCATATTTGTAAACCTAAATTACCAGTCTCATAAAGTACTGATTTAATAAAAATGACTCTTTCTGTCATCTATGGTGTCATTTCGATTATGCAAAAGCAATAAATATATATTTGTAGAGTTATTTTATGCTCAGGTCTGAAGGGATAAATAAAGGATGATTTTGATTTATTGATTTTGGTTTTTGTATATGATATTTGAAATACTCTTTGGTTGGTGCCAAACTGTTCCATGAAAGTGTGAAAGCCATACACTTAGAAAACGCCAAAAAATAATGTAAAATACCAATGAGCCTTCTCAATCACGGCGCATCGGAAACGCTTCGAGAGAGACTGACTTAAATATTACTTTAATTCAGATATACATTGCAAATACATAATTAAAAAAACCAAAATTTTTTTTTACAGATGCATTGTTTGCTTCTGAAGAAATGACCGCAGAAAACGCTGGAAAGAAAAAATTAAAAAATGATTTTGAATTTTGCAAATTTTAACAATAATAATAGTCTTTATAAATTCCAAAAATTCGGACAAAGTACAACAATAGCATTCTTAGTCCGTTACAAAAAATAATGCGGGCCACATATAAGATATATCAAGCGTTACTCATCAAACATATTATGAGAGAGTGAAGGAAGAGTAAGAATTTTTTATTCGTTTAATTTGATTTTGATAAATGATATCTGTATTACTATTAATTATAATTTCAAAATAAGTACACGCAAGACCTGTATAGTAGGGTGGATCGATTGTCTATGGCGAAAAAAAAATTAACATTCATCAAAATCTACCTATGCTTAAAAGATGTTCTATTGTATGTAGATTAAGGGAAAAATAATAAAAAAAAATTAATTTAAAAATTTAATGCTGCCACAAAAGGGTTGAATTTTCGAAATTTTTTTAAAAAAGACCGAATTTTTTTAGTTTTTTTTTTGTCAAAAACTAATTATTTTAATAATTTTTAAAATCCAATAATGCGAAAAAGATGTTATATCGTATGGAGGTTAAGTAAAAAACAATAATAAGTAATAAATTCGAAATTTAATGCTACCACAAAAAAGTTGAAAATTCGATAAAATATTGAAAAAATGGAAAAAGATCTAATTTTAGTTAGATTTATTTCTGACGCAAAATAATCATTTTAATATTAATCAAAACCTACCTGTGCGTAAGAAATATTATATTGCATGGATATTAAGTAAAAAAAAATAAATAAAAAATCTAATTTCGAAATTTTACACTGCTGCAAGTGATTTAAAGTTTTGAAAAACTGGCAGTTCCAGTTTTTTCAGTTAGGATTTGTCTGCTTGTGTATTGCGTAGATTAGTGTACCTTGAATATTACTGTACCATGGCGTTGTTAAAAAAATAAATAAAAAGAGAGACAGCGAGATATGAATTACGCCCTATTTGGGTCTGGCTATGATTTACCAGTAAATATGCTCCCTATTACAAAAAGTTAAAAAACTTATATATTGGTATTTAAAAAATAACCGAAGAAAGGAATCGGTCAACATCTATTTATTTCCTGCCAGTGAGAAGGAGTTGATAATAAGTTATAAGTGACCTGTAAATGAGATTCAATCTCAATAATTTACCACACCAGCATTTTAAGAAAAATTAAACTGTTTCACGACAAATATTGCGCTCTTCTTAATTCTTGTAAAACAAAATAAGATATTGAAAGCTACTACAGTCTTTTGGACCATTTCCGAAAGAACTGCCTATTTTTTTCAGTTCAATAGATTTGAATATGAATATGAATATTGAGTGTAAACTAAACCGACGTTCTCATTAACTCACTTTTCTGCATCATCAGCTATCATTGAAAAGACAAAATGCTGCCGAGCTAGGTGTCACATCACCTCTGGTGACGAAGATTGGTATCAGCCAGAATATTGGGCAGTTTGGGCATTTCCGACCAAGCAGGTGCTGCCATCGTGTCTGCTGCACTTCAAGATGTGGGCATTATATGTGGGCATTATCTCACAAAATTATGAATCGAATGCTATTGACAGAAAAAAATCGGCATGACAAAACAAACCAAAGATCGTTCCATCGTTTTAGTTATTCTCTTTAGTCATTTGTAAAAGATTATGATCATGGCCATTTTCTTTAAACTTTGATGGATGTAAAGACAGACTACATCACAAGAAAACAACAGAAGAAAAATCATAATAGAAGCAGACTTGAGCTTGAAAAAAGAACTTGGTTCTGAATACATCGGCCACATATATGTAAATTCTGGGAGAATACCAAACAATTCGAAAACACGACGTACATTTTTTTGTCATGTGTTAACAATAATATACATGTAACAAAGCTGGTTAGGATCGGTTGTGACGGAATATCTGTTAACACAGATGTTAAAGGATGTATTATTCGAAATATGGAACTGATCTTCAAGCGTCCACTAGAATGGGTTTTGTGCTAGTTACACACCAATGAGGTTCCGCTATGACATCTTTTTGCAGCGTGGATGGAACCGTGGTTGGGCTCAAATGTTTTACTGGTGAAATAGAAAGATTATTCGCAGCATGTTAGAAGCTTTTTGTATTTTCATTTATGTCAGTATATGAATTCTAAAAGCGCGCGAGTGAAATCAAACGGTCTGCTGTAATCCTAATCATTACATTAAAAAATATCTATATTTTCCATTTACCAGCTTTTTGATCTTTTGCAACGGATTACATAGATTTAATTAAATAGGAAAATGTGTCGAACCTCTACTAACTCACGGATTTAGTAACGACATGATTTCAGAAATATTCATTGATCAGATAAATCCAGCAATCATTCCAGTGGCAATAACATCTATTCACGCAACGCTCATTCTACAAAACTAATAATCAAAATAGTCACGGAAGTATTTCTGCTGTGATGGACCATAGTATATAAGAGACGGTTTTATAAAAATCAAATTGAATTAAAAAATCTCATGCCGATTTTCAATACCGAACATCATTATCCCCAATTGCAATGTTGACGATTTTTCTTGATTTAATACTAATGAAGCTGTTAATTAAGAAACTAAAGATTTTATCTTGTAATCAATCAAATATCCCATCATTGCAATAAATGTTAAAAATTTTAAAATTCATATTTTATTTTACAAAAAAGAAAAAAAAATTACCGTAAAAACATTCAAATACATAAATTTCAGCCACATTGCGGAACCTTTAAATTTTGAAATTAATTAATTTATTTATTTTTCTTATACTCGGCATATAATATAGCATCTTTTACGCATAGGTAAATTTTGGATAATTTTTTTAACTATTATTTTGAATCAAAAATCATCTAGCCAAAATTAGGTCTTTTTTCAATATTTTTCGAAATTCAACCTCATTGTGGCAGTAGGAAAATTTAAAAATAATTTTTTTAATTATTTTTCCTTTAATCTCCATCCAAGAGAACATCTTTTCCACATAGGTAGGTTTTGACACTGTGAAAAAAAAATTTCGATCCACCCTACTGTATAGGCTCTCTCAGACATTTTTTATCAAAGTGAATACATGTATGAACATTATAAAAGTCATTCAATTTCTGAAGAAAAAATCTTTTTGTAAACCTCACTCATTTATGCAGATAGCGGAGAATAGATATTAGTTTTTATAATAGCTTTAACTCAGGTGAGACTTCATCATTCCACAAAAGAAGTCGTAGAAGGAAAATATCTAACTAATGCTCTAAAAAAATGAGAGGATATGAAATAATGAATATAATTATTTTAATAATTATTTTATCACAGTTAAAATTGTGTATTTCACAAATAAATTGTTCATTCCAATTAGTTTTTTTCAACTTCTTGTATTATACAAAATATTCTAGTACAGTAGAAATCGGATATAATGCGGTTGTTGTTTCACATGTTGTGATATGTTTCACTACCGCGTTATAACTTAACAGTGATATATCGGAATGCTCTATGACAAAATAATGCAAAATGATAAAAATATTTACCCACTTTGTGAAATGTAATTAGCTTTCTAATTTATTGAACACAGTCTTAATCTTCCGGTATCTTAAAAAAGTTCATAAGTATTGTTTGGTGAACTGGGGAATTTCGTTTCTTTTCTGCATATCGTTTCACAAAAGCAAGATGGAGTAGATGAGAACAATCTGAATTGTCTCGTCTCTCAATACAAAAATTACCTTCGAATGACTTCACTTACATGCGGAACGTCGTATTTCATTACCACTTCATTTTCAATTTCATCATCATCATCCTGCTCACTGTAATTTTTATGCATTACAGAATCAATGATATCCTGATCTGTTATGACCTCTGAAATTCATTCGCTGTTGTCAATTTCTGTCCAGTCATTTAAATCGTCAACAGATAGGGTAACATCCCCAGTAATTGGCATGCACCAGTGATTGGCACATCCTACAAACATGTTCTAAAATAAGATTTATATCCAGTCTTTTAAAAATGCAAGACCATATACCAGTTATATGCTCATTTACGTTAAAGATTAGAACTTTGATTTATGCTACTAGATGACAATAGTGCCTAGGAAAAAGAAACAATTATGTCTTGTATCAAATTAGCCATTTCTGTTTCAAATGCTTCTTCCTTGGCTTAAGGAAGGCATGCTTTTAAATTCATTATTATCTGATTTATAATATATTTGAAATTTTAATTGACAACAATTTTGTTTAGTTAAAAAGGGTTACTTTAACTGTATAAAAGTATTTTCGACACAAATATTTGGATTTCTGAATTAATGATAGATGCCAATTAATGATGCTCCAATTTGCTAGTTCCAAGTAATTGGCACCTATTTCAATTACAAAGAATTCGCATGGAATATGAGATTAAACCACTTATTTTGGAAGTACTTTTAAAGTTATAGACTAATTTTGTTTATAATTTGTTTTTATTTGAAAATATGAAATATTATCTCTAATTGAATTCCATTAAAGCTTCATATGATAATTACTGGGGACAGCATGACAATTACTGGGTATTAATATAAATAAATTGTATTGCTTTAAAATGTTCATATTTCAGACTAATATGCTGATTTCTTGCTCTGAAAAACCTGGGATATGGATCTTCATCTACAGTAAATTCATTTAAAGCGATTAAACCCAATGCAAAATTCAAAGTTTTTTTTTTTTTTTTTTTTTTTTTTTTTTTTTTTTTTTTTTTTTTTTTAATAAACTTGTGCCAATTACTGGATCACAAAGTGTCATACATTGGTGCTCTAGGTGCCAATTACTGGTGATTTCAGCAACTATTGATAAATATATTTTTATAAAAATATTTCTTCAATTTTCTTTTGCTTTTAGTGGACAAAATAGATGCACAGGTATGCATTCTTTGATTTAAAAATATTTCCAAGTAAATATCTTATTTCTTTGTAATGAAAATAGAAGCAAGTTTAAAGACAAATTCTTAATGTGCCAATTACTGGGGATGTTACCCTATATCAAGATGCATAGCATTAACCGCAGATTGCAAGTCCCTCATTCTAGTTCATTGAAATTTTAGAAGCAAAATTTATCTTAAAATTTATCTTTTTTTTTCTTCTTTCAAGGGGACATATTTTTTTCCCCGAGTTAAATCCGAATTCGCAGTATATTGGACCGCATTATTTTGTGCTTCTACTGTACATTGAAATCTTGTACATAAAAGATCTAGAATATAAAAGTTTTTACCTGCAGTAAAATGCTTTAATTGCTCATCTTCTCTGTGTTCGCATAGGCAGTGATTGAAAACTTTGTGCTCACCCTCAGTACACGTTGTTGGTCTGAAAATAAATATTTAATTTTAAATTATTCATATAAAATATTGGACAAATTGTATATACACTGTAAAAAATTGTTACAGTAACTTTACTACAGAAGAGATTCTAGACAATGTCCGTAAAAATCCGGACTTTATTCCTATATCAATGGACTTTACCATTAGATTAACGGGTTTTTTACGTAAAACACAAAATAATGGAATTTTATCGTTTATGTGAAAAAAGGGATATTTCCGTAAATTTACTAGATCATTCACGATAAAGTACCGTAAATTTACATTTTTTTACAGTACGAAAAATACTATATACACGAAAAAAATTTATATTGTTGAAAGAATAATTTTTTTTAATGTAACTGTAACCACACATTTTATTTGGAATGCCCAAATCGCGTATGGATCGACCAAATAATTTTGGTAATTCAACAAAGTTTTGTTTAAAATTTGATCATGTCAATCAAAATTTTTCTTTGGCATATTGTTGATAGAATCTGTTTTTATTGAAGGCTACTGCTCCTGAACGTATCCAAATTACTTTTTATTATTGTTGTTGTTGAAATAACTAACTTTTTTCAATATAACTCCAACCACACATTTTGGTTAGAATGTCCAAATTGTGCATGGAATAACCAAATAATTTTGTTAATTCAACAAAATTTTGTTTAAAATTTGACCATGCCAATCAAAATTTTTAGTTGGCATATTGTTGATAAAATCTGTTTTTATTGAAGGCTACTGCTCCTGAACATATTCATATTAGTTTTTTATACCTTATTTTAGTGTTCTCCAACTTTGCGCCAGATTCAGTTTCACCTTGATCATTTTTCCAATTAGTAGCTTTTTAAAATAAAAATATCCATTTAAAAATTATAAGTAATGTTTACTATTTGAAGCATTCGCAAATTTTCCCATTATAAGCAAGATAAAGATTTAAGGCTTCGTATCCGTTAAAAGTTTTTTAGATAAGCCCCTGTCACAGAACTCTAATTCTAATTCTAATATTAAATGTTATCTACTTGTTTATTTTTTCATGAGTAGTACTATTATTGTTAGATGCATCGTGACGAGCGTGTGCCGTTTGCAGTACAACAATGAAATGATATTATACTATACATTCTTTGTAGAAACTATCTATAATTTATCATTCGAAATGCCCATAAAAGATATCACGATTTTTTTTCCATAAGTGAGGACACCTTTATTGAATTTTTAGGCCCTATTTCTGACTTTCTGTAAATATAACTTATTTAGTCACTACGTTTTTGTTCTATGAGATTATTGACAATAGAAAAATTTGTTGGAAAAAATACTTTGATTTAATATTTTCTTTTTCAATCATCTTAATATATTTTTAGCAAAATTATACGTGTTTTTTTCCCTACGAGAATGCACCATGGAAAAAAGTTATCGCTGTAACGATTTTTCCTCAAAATCACCTACAAAGCATTGTATATTTTCACGAAAATAATATCGGTTTTGTAAAAAAAAACTAAATTTTGGTTAATATAGCCCCAGTAAAGTTTGTGGTTGAAATGACCAAATTTTAAACAAAATTTTGTTCAACTTAGAAAATTATTTGGTTAGTATAACCACAATTTGGTCATTTCAATCAAAACATTTGGCTGGGGCTATATTAACCAAACATTATTTGTTTCAATAAAACAGTTTGTTTGGGTTGTTCCCGAAACTACATATATCACATCGTGAAAGGCGTTATAAGTTAATTGATGCCATACAAGAAACTCCCAAGATGGCGCTGAAAAGCATACTTCAAACTCATACTTGCTATTACCAACTTGGAATTAGGCTGTTTACCGGCTGTTTTTTTTTTAATAAACGAGAACGGGAAAAATAAATCGGATAATTTTAAAAGATCAAATATTTTCATCAAAATAAGCTTTATACTATTTTCTCTGAATTAAAAGCAACATCGCTATTGCTCATAATTAAGTTCATAGTGACCGAGTGTCTTTCTCTTTCAAATTATTACATAAAAAAAAAAAAAAAAAAAAAAAAAAAAAAAAAAAACATTCCATTCAAAAATCTTTAAACTGCTAGTTTTATAGAGGAATAAATGATAAAAATGCCGAAATAAGCAATTCTTAAATCGATTCATTTAATTCCGAAATCGGTCAAATAACCAAATTAAAAAAAAAAAAAAATTAGCGGATCAAAAACTATACGAAGAATTGCAGTCGGTAGTATAAAAAAAAAAAAAAAAAAAAAAACTTTGTCTAATTTTTTTTTCAATTGTTCCCATTTTACTTACCCATCATACATAGTATAGGGTATGTCTTGCAATCGTTTTGAAAATCGAAAAAATTTTTTTGACGGATTTACACGTTTTAGATAGTGGAGATTCCGAAAAACATATTTTTAGAAAAAAAAAATTGCGGTCCGTCTGTCTGTCTGTCTGTAAACGGTCTTTCTCCCGAACAAATTGAGATAGAGACTTGAAATTTTGTATGTAGTTAGTATGTAAGAATGGGACGAACCCTATTTAATATCAGCAACCTCGATTATCCGGAACTATTTTTCTCGGACTCTCGAAAAATTCGTTCTGATGAAAGGTATATAAAAATTTTCGAATTTTTTTGTTCTAAGGATTGGACATAAAAGGCAATAACATGACACACATTTTGCATATTGAACGAAGTTGATCGGATTATTAGTTGCCGAGATATTTGTAATCTTGTTTTCCACATTGTTCGATTTTTCATGACCCTGTATTTCATTCAAATTTCAATTCAGAAGTATATTTTAATTGGAAATGTTTCCGCACGCAGTTAATTGTTAGTTAATAGAGTTATTATTTTTGGAGTTATAAGGATGTTTCTTTTACGCAGTTCGGTACTACTTGAGTAGTTTAACGTTTTATATAATTTGTCGAAATTGGTACATCAGCAGTCCTTTAATATAGCATTACTATGTATATTAACAATATTTAAATTTTGTTTATGAATTGCAATGCATTGTATAAATAGTTTCACATGTTTTATTTTCATATACATATCCATGATGGGCAAGTATTACGGTGTCCCCCAACGACTAGTTTTTAAATTGTAAAATGAATGAACATTTATTTCATCTTAAAGAAAATAAAACAGAAATAGTAATGTAATCAAGCATTTTTTTATTGAAAAATATGTTCAAACTTTAAATATTAAAACAATCAGACGAATTTAAAATATTAAATTTTTTTCTTGAAAAAAAAGAAAAAAACATTGAAAGGGAAAATTGGTTAAAGCAATATTGTTAAAACATATATGTATAGCTATATATACCTTCATATTGTGTCTAAGAATTTTTTTTTTTTTTTTAATAGAAAATCTGGGGTTCGTGAGAACTTTTGCCTAATCATTTTGTGGAAATTGATTGTCAAATCTGTCACTGATTTTATTTATTATTTATGTCTTTAGCTCTCGTGACAGTGGTCCATGAAGTTCAGATCACAAAAAATCTCACAATGAATAGAAAATTCTAGAAAACCGACTAGAGAAGGTTGACTCTCTTAATGAACACATCATTTAACCTTCTGAGTGATTTAATTAAAAAAAGTAAAAGAAAAAAAAGCAAATTAGCATTTTTAAAGATTTACTGGTCTCTACGCGCAGGATTTTGAGCGTACTTAATTCGTTTGAGAGTATCGAAATATTTTATTAAAATATTTCAAATATGATATAAAAGGTGGCTGTGAATGCACAATATTTTCTAAAATTATTCTATCAATATGCATTAATATATTGATTTTTTTTTACAGTAATTGTAGTGCACCCGAAAAAATGTATAATTGTAATGTTATATATTCAGGTATACAGTTAGTTTTCATTTGCTGGTATCTTGAAAATTTTTAATTTTATTCGTAAAAACATAAATGCAAATACTTTAAAGAATAATGAAAGATACGAATAAAGATAATATTGCTTTCAAAATTATTTTTGTATTTAATAATAGGTTTTGTTCGGTTCCAAACTTGTTATTGTAATTACGACATTTTAATGTATGTATATCTTTAAAATGTTTTTCACACAAGTTGTAACTAATTTCCAAAACCTTTCAAGATCTAATGTTAGAATTCTATTGAAGTTAGGGAGATAGTGACATATAATTTGCACATTTGTTATAATACTGATTTCTTCAAATAAAAACAAGTCGTTGGGGGCCACCGTAATACTTACCCATCATGGATATGTATATGAAAATAAAACATGTGAAACTATTCATACAATGCATTGCAATTCATAAACAAAATTTAAATATTGTTAATATACATAGTAATGCTATATTAAAGAACTGCTGATGTACCAATTCGACAAATTATATAAAACGCCAAAGTACTCAAGTAGTACCGAACTGCGTAAAAGAAACATCCTTATAACTCCAAAAATTATAATTCTATTAACTAACAATTAACTGCGTCGGATTAGGCGTCTCATTTCCAATTAAAATATACTTCTGAATTGAAATTTGAATGAAATACAGGGTCATGAAAAATCGAAGAATGTGGAAAACAAGATTACAAATATCTCGGCAACTAATAATTCGATCGACTTCGTTCTATATGCAAAATGTGTGTCATTTTATTGCCTTTTACGTCCATTCCTTAGAACAAAAAAATTCGAAAATTTTTATATACCTTTCATCAGAACGAATTTTTTGAGAGTCCGAAAAAAATAGTTCCGGATATTCGAGGTTGCTGATATTAAATAGGGTTCGTCCCATTCTTACATACTAACAACATACAAAATTTCAAGTCTCTATCTCAATTTGTTCGGGAGATAGAGCGTTTACAGGCAGACTGACAGACAGACAGACAGACGGACGGCAATTTTTTTTCTAAAAATATGTTTTTCGGAATCTCCACTATCTAAAACGTGTAAATCCGTCAAAATTTTTTTTTCGATTTTCAAAACGATTGCAAGACTTACCCTATACTACGTATGATGGGTAAGTAAAAAGGAAATGTCACAGTATGACCCTGCAACGCGTTTCTGTCATTGACAGATATACAAGCACCAATGCACATTATTTCATTCAAGTAATGACAATACATTAAAACATTTACCAAAAAGAAACGGGTATCAACTTACTTTTTCTCATCAGATTGTAAATGTCCTAATAAAGAGAAAAAAAAATAAAATATAAGAAAAACTATTAAAAAATTCATATTATATCAAAAAGATTTACCAATTGTTTAGAGATTTTTAATAATGGCATTTGCATTTTTATAATATTAATAACTTATTTATTCAGTAATTATAAATGTTTCTGCTGGCCGATAAAATTTTACAAATGATAAATCATATTTAACACTTTACATACAGCTTTATGAATTCATGAAAATTTTACATTCTAAAGCATTTTCCGTAAATAGTTTTAATTAAATTAAAAGATTTATAGAATTATTTAAAAAAGTTTTGAAGGATGTTAGAATGACTGAAGGATTGAGAAGGATTAATTAAATTTGAATTTACAGCTATTACGTGCAATATTTATAATCCCACTCAAATCTTTTATTTTAAATTGTTTTTTTAGTATTTTGTAGAATTATAATATTTACAAATATGATGTTCGTACAATATAAATATAGAAATATTCCCAAATTGAAAAATCCCCATCCATTTTTCTTAGCGCCAATAAAGCTGAAAAGAATCAAAAGCAAAAGAAATCATCCTTTTAAAAATATTTTTTGTTTTGTGTAAATAATAAGGCTTTTTGGAACAAAATAAAGTAATGTATCTGTAATTCATTCTAAACAGTATTACAACTAATTGACGTATTAGAAAAATTTTATAATAAGTAATTTTTATGGCAATTATAAGTACCGTCGGTAGATACAGGTTTAAAAGCAAGAAAAAATTCTAAAAGTAAATAGAAACATAAATTTTAGGCATTTTAATTAACTCAAATTTTGTATGAATATGGCAAATAATAAAACACAAAATTTCTGTTAAAATTTCGCCGCGGAAGTTTTTTGCATACTGGTTTAAGGGCCCAATAAATGACAGCAAAAATAATCAATAATAAAAATTTATTTTGTTAATCCATGATATAAGCAAAATGATTTCATCTGATAGGAATAACACTAAATCTTCAACAAATAAAACGTTTATCTATGCAACAGATGAAGTATCTAATCATATTTTTAACTACATGTAGAGCTACATTTAGAATTCAGAAACGTTTCAAACAGACTGGAAACTAATGACGCATGTTTTTTATTGAATGAAATAATTAAAATACCTGGTGAACAAATCAAACGTTTATCTATCCAACAGATGAAGTATCTAATCATATTTTTAACTACATATGGAGCTACATTTAGAATTCAGAAACGTTTCAAACAGACTGGAAACTAATGACGCATGTTTTTTATTGAATGAAATAATTAAAATACCTGGTGAACAAATCAAACGTTTATCTATGCAACAGATGAAGTATCTAATCATATTTTTAACTACATATAGAGCTACATTTAGAATTCAGAAACGTTTCAAACACACTGGAAACTAATGACGCATGTTTTGTATTGAATGAAATAATTAAAATACCTGGTGAACAAATCAAACGTTTATCTATGCAACAGATGAAGTATCTAATCATATTTTTAACTGCATATGGAGCTACATTTAGAATTCAGAAACGTTTCAAACAGACTGGAAACTAATGACGCATGTTTTTTATTGAATGAAATAATTAAAATACCTGGTGAACAAATCAAACGTTTATCTATGCAACAGATGAAGTATCTAATCATATTTTTAACTACATATAGAGCTACATTTAGAATTCAGAAACGCTTCAAACAGACTGGAAACTAATGACGCATGTTTTTTATTGAATGAAATAATTAAAATACCTGGTGAACAAATCAAACGTTTATCTATGCAACAGATGAAGTATCTAATCATATTTTTAACTGCATATGGAAATACATTTAGAATTCAGAAACGTTTCAAACAGACTGGAAACTAATGACGCATGTTTTTTATTGAATGAAATAATTAAAATACCTGGTGAACAAATCAAACGTTTATCTATGCAACAGATGAAGTATCTAATCATATTTTTAACTACATATAGAGCTACATTTAGAATTCAGAAACGTTTCAAACAGACTGGAAACTAATGACGCATGTTTTTTATTGAATGGAATAATTAAAATACCGGGTGATCCAAAAGTCAGGACGAACTTTAAAAATTAATAATTCGAAAACGAATGAAGATACAAAGATATGGTTTGCACCAAACGGTTGGAGAAGAAACCGGGTTTTGTATGGCAACGAAAAAATATAGTTCTGTTGGTGACCAACGGCATCACTGGTCGCAACTTTTTTGACAACGTCATTAGTCGCGTTCGATCTTTTCGCCGATGACCTGCCCGCATACCAAATTTGTAAAATAAGAAATATTTTTTACCTAATGTACGAAATAACATTTCAATGAAGATATAAGTTTGCAGTTTTCTTAAATTATGCATTTTATTCAGGAGATCTGGAGTAATTTGTAAAAGTAAAATTGAACTGTCATTAGTGACTTTACGTAGACTTTTTCGCCAATTTCAACTTTGTTTCTAAAAATATACTTAAAAGAAAAACAGAGGTACCCTGTTTCTTCACTTAGTTGGTCAAGAAACCTTCAAAGTCAGCTACATGGTAGATCGCCGTTGTATCTGTAATATGATACAAGTTAGGATAAGATAAGTTATACGGGCGGCGAAAAGACCGACACGCGACTACTGATGGGCTAGCATACACTAAAAGATGCCATCCGACAAAATGTGTCTGCCATAACACAAGAAATGCTACTAAATGCTGTGAATGATGTGGTGCCTAGTCTCACAGCTGCACTTATGAATAATGGACAGCACATTGAACATTTACTGTTGTACTAATTAACTGTAACTAAGCTGACTTGTATGTTGTCAATTTTTTTTTCATTTGTAAATCATCTTTCGGTGCAATAAAATATTATAGCGCCATTTGTTGGTAGCCAACAAAAATATTTTTTTTCTTTTCGTTGTTACACAAAATCCGATTTCTTCTCCATCAGTCCGGTGCAAACCGTATAGTTGTATCTTGATTCTTTTTCGAATTATTTATTTTTAAAATTCGTTCTGACTTTTGGATCACCCAGTACATCATAATTATACATCATAATGAAATAATATCATAATTAAAATGCATAAACTATTGACGATACCTTTTGAAAGATTCCGCTTCCCTTGAAACTTGAGATAAACTATTACGGCAAAAACCACTAAAATGATTCCTCCGATAACAGCAAACAGTATTAGCAGAATTGGATTAAAACTAAGTTCCCAAATGTCCTCTGTAAAAGAAAATGTAGGATATCATTTGGAGAAGTGTTACATAACATAAAAATATATGCAAGAAATATAGTATAACGGCCATTTTCAACGTAGTGCACTGTAAAAAAATTTCATGAGGTTACTAAAATTTTTTTAGTAAATTTGTATTCCACAGAATTTTTTAGTAACCATTACAGACTTTTTTTTGCAAGTGAAACAAGCATTTTTTTGTAAACTGAGCAAAAGAATTTTTTGTATAACTAACTTAAAAATTTTTAGTATGAGCCACCAAGCAAATTTTAGTAATAGCTCCAAAATTATTTTTAATAGCCATTACGTGCGCCCGAAGGGCAGGAGGTTCCTTCGAGCTGCATCCAGACTTCTGAAGCGGAAGATTTTCCGCAAAACTACAATAGATGGCAGCACCAAACATTGCTAACTGCTCCGACAGGATTTTCATAATCCCTTTACTAACGAGTATTTACACTACATACATTCGGGGTGTATTTGGCGGTGGCCAGTATCAAACCCGGGACCTTTTAGTCTGGAGTACGTTACTATGACCACTATGCTATCAAGGCCACACCAAGTGAGTTTTAGTAATAGTTATTAAAAATATAAAACTATTAACTCTCTTCGTTGCTAACTTTTTTCTAGTAATTCTTACAGATTTTCTTGTAACCGACTAAGATTAATAAAATTTTTTAGTAATTACAAGGATCACTAAAGTTTTTTTAGTAGATCGAACCTTTTTTTACAGTGTGTCATGTCTGTTACTGCACAGTTTTTTAATGATTATCATTTTTTCATCATTCTACTTCTATTGTTCATTCAACTAAGAAACAAATATGCATTTTCCTTAAAATTTAATAATTTAGGTGAATATATACTGTAATTATTAGAAAAGGTTCTTCTATAATTTATATGTGACCAAAATCTTATGGCTAAAACTGCCTCTCATTTCAATTTAATTTAAGTATTATTGATAAATATATTTTGAAATTTAGCAATACAAGTCACTTCAGAGTAAGTTGATTTTAGAAAATTTAA
The DNA here is from genome assembly GCA_964019185.1 of Maratus speculifer. NCBI lineage: Eukaryota > Metazoa > Arthropoda > Arachnida > Araneae > Salticidae > Maratus > Maratus speculifer. Next base: position 421,390,442 of record OZ025290.1, on the reverse strand, counting down.
TAAATTTAAAGCTGAGTATTTTCATTAATTTTGTATGGTAACGGACTTGACAATGTGCCTTACAAGCCAACTTGAAATAGCATTTACAAATTATATTATAGGGCACTTTTTTCACCTATCTTAAACATTTACTTTAAAACTTGTCTCCATTTTAAAAAGAAGTAAAGTTTGAAAAATTCAACGTTTGAAATATAAAAATAAAATTCTGAAATGTAAGCGAATGGTGAAAATGGCCCATACATAAATATATAAATAAATTTTAAAGAAACATATTCCATAAAATATGTTACATAGTATTTTTTTCTTTCAAAGATAATTCTCTAACGAAAATAAACAATAAATAGTTATAAATTGTAACAAAAACTTTAATTCTAACAAAGAATGCGCCATAATATTTGTACAATCATTAATTAAATTTTAAATAAAGGAAATGTTGTTGTTTTTTTACAATTCCATTTATTTATTTATTTTTTATTGTTCAATTGCTGATTTCGCTCCATTTCAATATCCAACTAAAAATGCACTGAAAAAAACTGCATGTATGTAGGGGGGGGGGGGGTACAAGTATTTTCAGATTTTCAAAAAATAAATAAATAAATAAATAAATAAAATAAAGGCATTATTATTTTTTTTATTTTTATTTTTATGCTTAAATCACATTTAAATAATTTTTCAATAATTAGAACAGGAAGTATTATTTTTTCGTTTAGGTTTGTTTTGAAAATCTAGCTTTCAGACACTGGATGTCAGAAAAATGTTTTCTTGTAAAAATGTTTTTTTTTCTTCTTTTTCCTTTCATGATAAGATTTTTAAATAACATTTCTCCTAATTAAACTCTGATAACTCAAGAAATGATAAAGTTAAATGATCAAACTTGGAACATGTCTCTTTTTTATTGTTTTCCTTTAATTTTAATTCAGCAAATTTGGCAAAAAAAAAAAACTTTTAAAACATGATTTTTTAAATAAAAATTACGTGATTTTTTAATTTTTTTAAAATGACGTAATTTTTACTTTAAATGTACATATTTTTTAATTAATAATTTTAATAATGCTGAACCAGAATTAAAATTTAGATATTTTTATTCATTTAAGTGTAAAAACATTGAAATTCTACCAAAAATATTTTGAGTTATAGCGATTTTAAATTACCCCACTTTTTTAATAAATTTTAAATTTGGAAATAAAAAATTATGAAAAGAAAAAAAATCTTTTTTTGCAGAGGTTTCAGTTTTGAAAAGCTTATACTGTTATACGCATATACAGTTTGAGTGTAATAACATAATTTTCTAGCAGAGAAATCGGATGTTATTGACGACAGATTGTAAAAAAAAAAAAAAAAAAAAAAAAAAAAAAAAAAAAAAAAAAACAGTGTATGCAGATCCATATACTTCCATTTGAAAAAAAATCAATCCCCCATATTTTCCTTCTATGAATTAGATTTATTTGTCTCTAGAATGAGAAAGATCATTAATATAGATAATCAGAATCTAAAATTTAATTCTTAAACTTATCAGACCAGAAGGTTCGACTTCTTTTAACTATATAATGAACTAATCAATTTTTAATTTTTAATATTATTAACTCTTCAAGCCTGACTTTCAGATATTGAAAATTTGGAAACTCTTACAGTGTAGAAAAGTCTGAAGTTTTTGCCGACAGATTGTAAAGTAAAGTTTGCTCCGAGTAAAGTACATATACGTCCATCTGAAAAAAAAATCATTCAATCTGCTCTTCATCTTTTTTTGTTTACTGCTTTTAGATAGAATATAGAAATGTTCTATTTTTGTCTACGAAGGCATTTCTGGATTAAAATAGCATTATAATATAATTGTATATTTGTATAATTGTATATTTATTGTATATTTATTGTATTATTATATAATTCATATCTAAATTATATATAACATCATTTTGATGCAAAAATGCTTTGATAGATACAAATAGAGCCTTTCTATATCGAAAAGTCAATTTCTTCAAAAACATAGATAGAACATCATTATTCTCAGGTGACGATATGCTCTTGAGTATCAAAACGGATAATAATAATAATAATAATAATAATAATAATAATAATAATAATAATAATAATAATAATAATAATAATAATAATAATAATAATAATAATAATAATAATGTGAAACTCCTCAGTCACACTTTTTAGAACATAAAATTTAGTTTGTTCTAACAATACAAACAAGTAATTAATTTTGAAATTTTCATATTATTACCTCTTCTAGTTTGACTTTCAGGCGTTGAAAGTGTGGAAGCTCTTACAGTGAAAGGAGCACTTCTTCCTTTAGCATTCACAGCGTATACTGTTAGTGTGTACGTTGTTCCAGGATTTAGTCCTCTAACAGAGAAATCTGCAGTCTGCGATGACAGATTGTAAAGTAAAGCGTATCCAGGTCCATATACTTCCATCTGAAAGAATTGATTCAATCCGCCATCTTTTCCTTCAAAGCAAGAAACGCGGAAAAAATGCTCTGTTTCTTGGCCGACGCTGCAATTTTGGAGGGGCGCAGGTGGTTCTAAAATAAATCCATACAGTTAGTTAACAATTTTAGTACAATTATTTTTATTTTACAATTTTTTTTCAAATTTTTGCGGCTTATTTTTAAAGACCTTAATAAAGGCAGCCGGGAAGGACACTATGCTCGACAGACGTGTATGAGAAATCATTCTTAGGCATTCAAATTATGCAATTTTTAAAGAATACATTACTAAAGTATTTTTTCTTCTAAATACGCATTGATGGTTTTATGAATAACTTAGTTTGTTTCAATAAACTTGATGTTTTGTACTTAGTGTTTCATAATGCATTACGCATCTTAAAAAATAATAATTCATTAAACATAATAAAATAGATTAATTTATAACCCAGTGTGTTGCATGTTCATAGTATGAGATGTTTTTTTTATGTTTAACGTTTTTCTTTTTTTTTTTTTTTTTTTTTTTTTTTTTTTCATGAGGTTTTCAAAAGTTCAGAAATTGAAATGAATTTACTATTTTAATTGTATTATTTTCTTTCTACGAGGAAGAAGAATGTTTAAAATTAAACGAAACATTAAATATCTTAAGTTACTTCATTTTGAGGCGGTTATACTAAACCTTTACGAGAAATGGTAACATGCGTGCATTATTTTTTAATTTTTCAGAGAAAATTTGAATACAAATTTTGAGAATTTAATGATCGATTCCAAGCTTCTTTATTTACTTGACTAATTTATTGATGCCAGTTCTTCCAAGCGAGAATCGCCAAATTCTCCCTCCTGCATAACAGCAATGGTTCCTGCAGATTTGTCAAAATATTTTAATCAAAGCATCTGCCTTATAGAACCCGAGACGGCAGCACAGACAGTTACTTCATCGAATTCATGGGTGAAAATATAGGATTAGTTAAATCTTGATTAGCATACTAAAATGCAATAGGTCTACCAAGTCAGTCGTAAGTTTATCATTGCATTTTCCTGCTCCCAGTCCTCCGTGTTTTCATACATCTGATTGCAAGAGAGAACAATTAAAAACCTACGAGTCAAATGCTAAAATTTGGTCTTTAGGTGTTTTCCACCAAGACCTGACTTGGCAGACCGGTTACGTTTTAATGTGATAATCGAGATTTAACTGATCTTAGTTTTTTACCCGTGAACTCGATAGGTGATTGTCTGTGCTGCCGCCTTCCAGTTTATTATGCATATGTTCCGATTTTATGTCCAGAATTCCATGGTCTATTACAGCTCATTCAAAATAATTTTAACCAAATTAATATAGTATATATTACGGATTAATGATATTAATAACATTTTAGCTTTTCTCTTATAGCTTTAGTTGACATAGAAAGAAAAAATAAATAAATATAATTTAATTATATTTTCAATTGTATTTATTTATTTGATTCCATTTATCTATTCAATTCTATTAGATTCTATTCTTAATACAATTAAATAAAATGTTGAGTTCAAGTATTTTTATAATTATATTTGCTTATTTATTCTATCATAGAAGTAAATTCAATACAACTTCATTTTTCAGAACGATTTTGGAAAAAAAAGAGAGGTGGCAGTTTTTCGCTCAGTTTGTTTGAGTACTTGTCGAATCATTGATGGAAATTCCTCCAGGCGAGATTTGTGAAATTTTTACTTCAGTGTAACGGATATGGTGGTACAGCTTGTACAAAATCTTTTAATTTTAGAATGCGATTTCTGCATATTTTTGAACTTTAATTTCACAACCCTGTTGTTTATCGCAGTCCCATTAATCGATATTTCAAACAAAATAATAACATACTGTTTGTTACGAATTAATACACTGTATAGAATTTTATCCTAATTTGAACCAAATTTTGGTGCTCAATAATTGACACCGTAAAATGGTGAAACCTTGAACCAATATTTGGAACTCCTGTTGTAGTTCCAATAATTTGTACGAGGTTGAAATAGTAAGCTCCAAATTTTGGTACGAGATTTCACCATGTCATGGTCGCAGCTACTGAGCACCAAAATTTGGCTCAAACTAGATTTAATTTATTACAGTGTAATATTAAAATCATTTTAGTCATTTTTGATAATAATTTTAACAAACAGGAAATAAGTCTATACATAAACGTTTTAAGCGAAAGAAAAGTCGTTTAAAATATCTATAATATATACATATATATGAGGACCCCAGAAGCCAAGGGGTATAAGTGACAAAATTGAAAAAAATGATTTAAGTGCACAGGGTATCTGGAAATATGCTTTTTTCATTTCAGGTAAAGAAATATAGGTCATTTTCTGATTATTTGGGGAGTTATAGAGATAAACCACTTTTTTCAAAAAACAAACAATGTAGATTAATTAAACATTTAAAGAAAATTGTACTCTATTTTTTTAACTGTTATTGAAATGAGAGTTCAAAGATTAGAATGCAACGAGCAGATGTTTCCTATTTCAATTTAGTCAATTGTTATTGATGTTCCAATTTAATATCAATTATCTTTAAACTCGATTTACTCCAAATCGACATTTTGTCACTTGTACCCCTTGGCTTCTGGGCTCCTCATATATTTGTGTGTGTGTGTGTATATATATACATTGTATGTATATTTCTTCACCGGTTTGGATAGCATAAGTAAAAATGAGCTTATTCTTTTTTTTGTTATATATTATTACAAATCCTCAAACAATCAATGATGAAAGCAGTAATGTAATTTAATGGGTATATATTTTTATAAAATGTCGTTAATTATATTAACGTATAAAATACGTTGCTTTTTTGTTATATCATATTTCATACATTTTATTAAAAATAAAGAAAAACTGTACAATTTTATTTTCTTTAAGAAAACCTGCACAATGGTTCATTAGTATAATTAATGAAATACAACGTTTTATAAGACACAAATAAAAATGTCATATAATGCAAACGGTCGTTTCAAGGACTTTAAGGCCCTATCACCAGTGCGTAAAATCCATTTTTAATCACATTAAAAATTTTGACTTAAATGGGGGGGGGGGGGGGCGTGGACCGAGAGCAGTACTTCACTTCCCGACTGTCAGCGGTGAAATGTGAAAATAAAATGTTGTATTCAATTCATTATCCATTGACACTAAGTATAATCTTTCCCTCTTTTTGATTCATCTTTATAGATGTCCCTTGAATTCTGTCCGAACACAATATCTCATTGTAATTAGAAACAATGTAATTTATTCCATTACAAATCTAAAATACATCCATTTTGTCATACCTACGGGCATTACAACGAACATGCAGGGTGTTCTTTGCATTCTTTTTCTGTTTTTAACCCCAGAAGAATGAGTACTATAATCTTAGGGTATATAATAAGAGCCGAGTGGCGTATCTCACTTCTTGATTGTCAGCGGTGAAATGAAAAATTAAAATGTTGTATTTCTTTCATTATCCATTGACACAAAGTGCAATCCTTCCCTCTTTTTGATTCATTAGAATACGTGCCCTTTTATTTCTGCCCGAACATATTTTTTCATTGCAATTATCAACACTTTAATTTATTGCATTCACTGTTAAAACCACATGTTACATATGGCACACCTAGAAGTTAAACACTTATCTCGTGAGCGACACCCTTAAGGAAGCCAGAATTACACTCTTAAGACATTCTTGGGGCACGCCAATTGCACTTCTAAGGCCCTAAGCACTCTATGGGGTGACATCGCAATGTCATGGTGTGCTTTAGGGATGCAATTCTGGCTCCTCTAGGGGGATCGTTAACGAGACGAGCGTTTCATCCCAAGGAGTGCCATTTGCAACCTATGGTTTTAACAATGTTACAGATGTAACGTACGTGCATTGTATCATACTAGTGGGTACTACAAATAATATGCAGGGTGTCCTTTGCATTCCGACTCTGTCTTTACCCCAGCAGAAAATAGTACCATAATCTTGTTCTGATCGGGGAATATAATACAGTACAATTTTTCGTCCGCTGTTTTTGTTGTAGGAATGTTTGTTGTAGGAATTAACTCAAGTGAGCCGAATGAACTGTCGAATTCCCATCGACAGAGTATGTGTTATGGATAGGTTTCAGCTTCATGATTTCAACGGTTAATTTACATTTTAAGAAAATAAAACTTTAAATAGCATGGCCTATTTATCTGTACAATAAAATTCGTTTTTGTTTTCAAAAGAGAACTGCACAATCATTCATTAGAAATTGTGTCTTTTGATTTTTGCCTGGAATAAATATTTTATGGATTTTGCAATGCAGTCAATCAGGGTAACTCCATGCGCAATTGCGGTAACTACTTTGCTCCATCTTTACCAAAATTTGATCCATTCTGCCATGGTGGAACTTTAATGAATTATTTCCAGTCATCTTCCAAACTCACACTACTGCTGCTATTTATATTTTTAGATTAAAAATTTGCTATAACAGACTTCATTGACATGAAAAGCCCCGTTCGCTAATGATAATCCTTTGGAAGGAATTTATAAAGATATCTTGGTTGCATTTTATGTATTTTAAATGATTTCTTTTTTTGTATCTCATAACTATATGCAGGTGTTTTTTCTTTTACTTTTTTTTACAGATATTTTTATGAGGACGTTATCATTTTAGGAACCGGTTTGAAAAGATAAATCATCACCATAAAAAATATCTGCAACCAACTTCGAAAAAGTAAGAAATGACCAACATTCAGATTAAACTTAGCTATCCCATGCAATGGATTTAGCAACACTGTATAATTTATTACATTACAAATAAAATATACTTGGATTTTATCATACCTGCAGGTACTACAACAAATATACAAGGTGCTCTTTGCATTCCGACTCTGTTTTTGCCCCAGCAAGAAAGAGTACCATAATCTTGTTCTGATCGGGGTATATAATGAACTACGCTTTTTCGCCCGCTGGTTGTTGTAGGAACTAATTCAAGTGAACCGAATGAACTGTTGAATTCCCATCGAAATGTAACCTCTTCTGGATCAGCTTCAACTTCACACATGATTTCAACGGGAAAATGAAGCATGGCACCATAAACTGTTTGTTGTCCACTCTTACAAACGGGAGCAACTAAAATAAAAAAATGATTTTCATACAATATATATACAGTAAACCAAAGAAGAAATGACATTAAATGTTACTAAGGCCATTTTCAACATAGTTTCAAGTCCGTTACTAAATTTCAAGTCTGTTATCGCACTTTTTTTTTTTTAATGATAATCATTTTTTCACCATCCTAATTTATTTTTGATTCAACTACGAAACAAATATCAATTTCCTTAAAATTTAATAATTTACATGAATATATACTGTAATTATTAGGAAAAGTTCTCGAATAATTTCTATGTGATCAAAATCTTGTGGCTAAAATTGTAGCTCATTTGAATTTAATTTAAGTATTATTGATAAATATCATGTTTTAAAATTTAGCAACATAAGTCGCTTCAAAGTATGTTGATTTTAGGAAATTTAATAAATTTAAAGCTGAGTATTTTCAGTAATTGTGTATGGTAACGGACATGACATTTTGCCTTAGAAGCCAACTTTAAATAGCATTTACAGACTATATTACAGGGCAAACTGCACAACAAATTTATTTTTCATGTACTTCATACATTTAATTTAACACAAATCTCCATTTTTAAAAGAAATTATTAAGTTTGAAAAATAAAGATAAAATTCTGAAATGTAAGCAAATGGTGAAACTGGCCCATATACATTAAACCAAAGAAAAAATAGCATTAAATGTTACAAGTTATTATAATTCATAGATAATATGTAACATCAAGAAATGTAAAATATTTTTTTTAAATATTTTTCAATAATTATTATAATTACTGTTATTTTTTTCTTTACTGTAAGTTATTCTGTAAAATTTATTTTTATCTTAAAAGAGTACAGGACACAGAAAATCTTCAAATTTTCAAATAACATAAAACAAAATAAAAATAAAAATAAAATAATATAAAAAATATGCATTAAATTTTTCTTTGTTTCTTTTCCGCTTAAAATCGTGTTTAAATAAAATTTCTATCTTAACTAGAACAGGAAATATTAATTCTTTAGTTTGTATTCGATTTCAAAATCTAGCTTCAACCCTTTAACGATCATAGCATTTTCATTGCTAAGATGTCGAAATAAATGAATGACACCGGTAATTAAGAACAAATATATTTCTAAATAAGAAAACGTGATTTTTCACATACATAATAAAAGGAATATTTCTAGATAAAAAATACCGGTGTCAGTGTTGCGTATCGGAATTAAAATTTTGTGGTTTAGTGGCGAAACCAATGAACGTTAAAGGGTTAAAGCAGTGTCTTTCATGAAGATTACTTCTTATGTCCACTCTTACAAACAGAAACAGCTAAAATATAAAAATAAAATTGATTTTTTCAATACAATATATATACACTTAACCAAAATATAGCATTTAAAGTAACAGCTCATTGGGTTGATCGAAAAGTTGGGTCAATTCGGAGAAATCAGTTAGTACCGGAAGATTCTGCCTGCTAATTTTTAAGACATTAATTTATACATCTAATGTGAAATAACTAACAGGAAGAATTTTCCGGTATGAATTTATTTCCCCGACACGATATGATTTTCTGATCGAAGCCCTCCTTCCCCCCCCCCCCCTCCAAAAAAAAAAAAAAAAAAACATCGATATTATAGAGCTTCAAGAAATGCAAAATAGAGATTTAAAAATATTTCTCAGTTATTATTATCCCGCGATTAGTCGCGACTTTTTTCACAACGTCATTAGTCGCGCTCGGTCTTTTCGCCGCCGGCCCCCCGCATACCAAATATGTAAAATAAGAAATATTTTTCACCTAATATACGAAAATAACTTACAACGAAGATATAAATTTGCAGTTTTCTTAAATTGAGAATTTTGTTCATGAGATATGGAGTACTTCGAAAAAGTACAAATGAACTCACATTAGTGATTTTTACGTAGACTTTTTCGCCAATTTCAACTTTGTTTCTAAAAATATACCTGAAAGGAAAACAGATGTGTCTTGTTACTTCACTAAGGTGGTCGATAAAGCTTCAAAGTCAGCTACATGGTAGATCTCCGTTGTATTTGTAATGTGATATAAGTTAGGAGAAAATGAGATAAACGGGCGGCGAAAAGACCGACACGCGACTACTGACGGGTTATTATTATTTATTCTACTTTATGTTGTAAGTTTTATTTTTAGCTTAAGTTAAAAACCTATTTCTGAACGCAACTTTTATTTTTTATTTTTATTTATTGATTTGTTTTTTCAAATTATATGCAGAAACATTTTCTTTGTAAATCCGGATCTAAAAAATGTCACTATTAATGTCACTGACTGAGTGCATTCATGTTTGTAAAAATGTGTACGAATGTGTGCAGTTTTTTTTTTTTTTTTTTTTTTTTTTTGTTTTTGTTAAGCGATTTTTAAGAGCTTTTATTTTCGGTAATAGCTTTTATAATGTGTATTTTCTTTCTTTCTTTCATGTTTTCATTTCTTTTGTTTAGGAAGTCAATTTTGAGTTACAATTAGTGATGGGCGATTCTGGAAATTTTGAGAATCGATTAAAATCGACATCGTATAAAACAACATCGATCATAATAAGAATCGATTTCTCAGTTCTAGAATCGATACTAAAATCGATATTTCGATATTCACAGATTCACACAAAGAAGCTCCAAAGTAGTAATTCCAAAACATAGACAATCAGCAGGACCGTAACTACTGCCTCCCACCCCCCTCCCCATTTATGGAGGCATAGAATTAAGCTATTGCAAATTTTAGAGTCGGATAATAATAATTTTAAATTTTAAAATGATTATTCTTAAGTTAATAATATTTTAAATATTTTTAAAAAAAATTTTCAAAGAAGATCTTGGTCAAATAAAAAAAAAAGGTGTTTTTTTTTTTTTTTTTTTTTTTTTTTTTTTTTTTTTTTTTTTTTTCATTTAGAACAGATTTATTTTAAATATTACTTCTGTACGCACTCTTATTCCTTCAACAAAACAAATGGAAAATTATTTCTTATCAATGTCATGCTTCTTAAAAATGCGTATATGAGCGAAATTTTGAAGACTCTAAATTTATTTTAAAAGTTAAATGTTTTTTCAGACTTTTTAGGGACCCCAATAGATAATTAAAAGTTCGGTTAATTGGAATTCTGATAATCGGCGCTTTTCTGTATAGTCTTTGTTTATATATATATATATTTATTTATTTAATCAGTAATCTAAAACTCTATCTAAACAGTTATTGACTCATTCGCTGAATGTGTCGGACGTGGAACGTAATTCTACAAATATCATGATTCATTTCATTCCCTTTTTTTCTTTACTTTCTTTCCTTTTTTCTTTCTTTTTTTTAAAATAGTGTTTGCGTTCTGATACTAGAACAGAAAAACAGTACATCTGTGATCATTTTGTTTATAAAAAAACAAACAAAGAAAAAGAAATAGAATGGACGACGAGATGATAACAGGGAATATGCCTCAGTTAAAATACTTATTGAAACCATGACAATCTGAAAGATTAATGATTATGAAAGTAAAAATTAGATTACTTTTATTTAAATAAAAGGCTTTTTAGCAGAGATAAAAAGGTAAATACTAGGCTGGTATAAAATTGACCTAAAATAAAATTCGGTCTTCGGTCATCTGAATGTTAAATTTACAATGGTTGCTTTTGTTTTTTATTGCGCTGTTTTTGGATGCTACGAATTTATTAAAATCTACTTTATGATCATGTTAAGCAATGATTTTTTTTTCTAATTTTATGAATAGTAATGATTCAAAATCCTTCCTAGATGAGGATGAATATCCAAGTTGCACCAATCTAGAAAGAGAGAAAGAAAAGATGCTCGCGTTTTTCTTCTGTGATCAAATATTTAGTACGCTTGCGCGCAGCCGGAGTAGGATAGAAATTGAAGAATAAGCGAAAACGTCTTATCACATGACTAAGAAGACATCAGATTGAACTCGTTAAATAGTAATGCAAAATCTCAAATAATCAGAATGTAATGAAGAATTCATCGAATGCTATCGAAGTTTTTAAACATTATAATTCGTTTTTTAAAAATAGAAAATGAGGCGATTCTCAAAATCTGTAGTTTGGGAATTTTTTGTTAAAAAATGTGAAAACAAAGTTACAACAGTAGAATGCAAAAATTGCAATGCAAAATTTAAATTTTGTGGTAATACAACAAATCTCAAGGCTCATCTAAAAAGAAAACATCCTACTGAACTAGCGGAGGTTGAAGCACAACAAAATCCCAAAGAAAATAGAGATGGAGATGAATTATTGGGCTCAAAATTGTGTAAACAGACAGTGAGTACAAGTAATGTGGAAATTATCGAAAAACAGGTAATTACAGAAGAAAATATTTCTTCTGCTCCTCCTGCAAAAAAATTTAAACAAATGCGCCTGTATGGCGCAGTCGAAAAACTTGAACTTACCATTGAAGAACGCCATGAATTTGAAAAAGATTTGGTGCAAATGATTGCTGTTGACTATGATCCTCTTTCAATCGTTGAAAAACGCGGTTTTAATACTTTTGTAAAAAAATATTTGCCTCAATACAAGCTCCCATCTCGTAAAATGCTATCCGAGTCTGTTTTACCTGAAATATATGAGTCTTTAAGTTCAGAACTTAAAAGGATGCTTAATTTTGTCGAAAATTTATCTGTTACAACCGACATGTGGTCATCAGACAGCAATAAGTCTTTTTTGACTGTTACAGTGCATTTCATTTCTGACTTCAAACTGCATTCTTCAGTTTTATCTACGCACGAAATTATCAATGACCATTCAACTTTAAATATTTCAGAAGCGATTAAAACTGTTTTAGATAAATGGGAGATCAATGAGAAAGTTGTTACGGTAGTTACAGACAATGCTAAAAATATGAAAAAAGCTGTTAAAGACGATCTTAAAAAAACCCATCATCCATGCGTTGCTCATACTCTCAATTTAATAGTTCAAGATGTCATTAAAGGCAATGAGGAATTAAATGAGTTATTGACTAAATGTCGGGCTATAGTTACGTACTTTAAGCAAAGTACCAAAGCAGTCTACAAACTAAGAGAAGTACAAAATCAAATGGGTCTTCAAAAGTTAAAACTTAAGAAAGACGTTACAACTCGATGGAATTCTGTAGTTATTATGATGGAACGATTATTAGAAGTTAAATCTCCTTTATCAGCAGTCCTTCCGTTTTTTCAGGCTGCACCAAACAATCTTGAAGCATCAGAGTGGGCAGCGATTGATGATTGTGTAGGAGTTTTAAAATCGTTTCTGTCTATGACTGAAGAGATATCCGGTGAAATGTATCCAACTGTTTCTCGAATAACACCACTTATAAGAGGACTTAACTTCCAAATAAAAAATAAAAAAGTCACTACGGATATTGGAAAAAATATAGTAGCATCTCTTTTAGAAACCATTCCAAAACGTCTTGGATTTTTCGAAACAACAAAAGCTGTTGCGATGTCTACATTTTTGGATCCGCGATTTAAAAAAGCTGCTTTTGAGATTTCAGAAAATGCAAATAAAGCTCAAGAATGGGTGCTTGAAGAACTGAGTGAAATCATCCAGAGTGTTCAGGACTGTGATAATAGTGATAGTCCTCACCCCCAAAATCTTTCTACTTCCATAGCAAATACAAATAATAATGATAAGGATGACCTGTGGTGGGATTTCGACAGAGAAATTTCTGAAATTTCTTCTACTGTTACGCCTTCTGACACAGCTACAACGGTTGTTAAACAATATCTTGAGCTTCCACATTTAGATCGCAAAAAAGATCCTTTGGAATTTTGGAAGTTACAAGAAAGAACAATGCCATTTCTTTCGAAACTGGCCTCAAAATATCTTAGCATACCAGCAACGTCAGTACCTTGTGAACGGCTGTTCAGCAAAGCTGCTATTATTACTAATGAAAGAAGAAATAGACTGTCTCCGAAAAAATTAGATGAACTTCTCTTCATCAGTGATAATGCTAAATTTAATATTTAATAATTAATATTAATTACCTTTGTTCTACGCCATTTTTAAAATATTCTGAAAAGTATATATATATGTATATACATAGATATAATAGTTTAAATTAATTTTAAATGAATGTTTTATTTAAGTTATTATTTCTCATTTAAGTATTTTCGTAGCAGAAAAAAAATATTGTCTTAAAAGAATAATGGATGCAACTTTATTAACACTAAGTCACAGATAAAAAATATCTGTAATATAACTATGCAACTTATTCCTTAACTGATCTTTAATCTTTTATCTCTAGTTCCAATTATTCACCTTAACTCTATGTCATACATATAAATATATATATTTGCGTATGTGTTGTGTGTACCTATGTGTTTCATTTCCTATTTTTTCTTTATTTCCATATCTAAAATTTGTTTTGCACATTTTTATTGCTTGAAAAGATATTAAATTAATTTTAGAGTTAATAATATTAGAAGAAGTTCTATTTAAAAATTGTTTGCTTTAACAAAATCTTAAAATCACATACTTTTTGCAGCATATATATGTATGCAATATCGCCAGATAATTTTCTTGGAATATAATTGGTAAAAATATATATAATATAACACAAATTTGCAACTATTCTAGGTATATACCTTAATTGAATTTTGATGTTTTATCTCTTAGTTCAAATTATTGACCTAAGTTTCATCTTATATAATTATATATTCGTGTTTGTTATTGCTTAAAAAAAATTCTATCAAATTCTACATGTGGTATTTGTTTTAAACATTTTTTATTGCTTTATAATCTGTAACATTGGAGTTTGAGCTAGAAATATTAGAAGAAATTCGATAAATATATATATATATATTGTATGTTTTAAGAGAGTACTTAAACAGAATTATCTCAAATTCATCTTATTCTTAAAGCATATATATATATATGCATCCAATATTATCCAAATACTTTTTCCTGTAGTGTCATTGATAATATATGTATAATATAAATCTGCAACTATTTTAGACATACATCTTTACTGAATTTTATTATTTTTTATCTGCCATTTCCAATTATTGACCTAAGTTTTATGTTATATAGATATTTATATGCTTGTGTTTCTGTACTTTATTGCTTAAAAATTTTATTTTTCATTTTCTATATCTAAAATTTGTTTTAAACATTTTTTATAACATCAGAATCTGTAAAATTTGAAGCTAATAATACTTGAAGTAATTTTATAATCTTACATTGCGCAGTAATACCAGAAGAAATTTTGTTATAAAAATTTATCTCTGTTTCAAGAGTACATAAAATAGTATTGTCTAAAATTCATCGACTTTTCCAGAATAAGTATTTATCCAATAAACACCGGATTTTTTTCGTATAATGTTCTTTTTTAATCCATTTTAAATTGCTGATTCCGTAAAGACCCTAATTTTTATTTCACTTTATATTGTCACTATATACAAGTTTGATACATAATTGTATTATGTGTCCTTTCTCCTTAAATATGCGAAATAAAATAACAGTAAAAAATATTGGTGTCACTTTGTTTAAATTGTTTAATACATTATTTGAAGAAATGAGTTTTAAAGCCTTTAAGCAAGATTTTCCTGCACGCATCCTTGAAAAACTTTAACTCATAAAAAACCATTTAATACAAAAAAAAAAAAAAAAAAAAAACTACTTCCAATTTTTTTTAATTTAAAGTATTATTACTGAGTAAGTTTGGTTGTCACTTATACAAAAACTTTGATAAATTTGAGAGACATAACTCAACTACTAACAACACTGAGTAACTTGGCATTAAACCGAGGATAAAGAGTGCTAAGAGCGTGTAACTATAATGGAGAACAAGGATAAAAAACCAAAAAAAAGAAGAGAAAAGTTTTTTTTTATTTTTTTATGCCAACTAAATGTTACACGAGATAGTTTGGAAGAAACAAAAAATATGCCCCATACCCAGCGGGCCAAGTAAACCCCAAACTTGACGGAAGGGTGACCATAGCCCAAATGTATCTTTTGTCGAAGTTTCAAAATGAGGATTTGCAATAAAATAAAACGAGAATTGGACATTTTAAAAATTGCATGCATACTTTGAATGGCCCAGTTAATTCAGATTCGCGAGGAACGGGGGGGGGGGGGGTGAGGGATTAAAATGGACGAACTTGAAAAAAAATAATAATAAACTAATAACCCAAATAACTGAGTTTCTAAACAAAAATATAGTGTTTAACTAGGTGTTGAATTCATGGGGTGGTCCGCGGGAAACATGCACTCTTTGAAATTATAAAAAGTGCCAAGAGCATGTAACTAGGTGGAGAGAGGGGTAGTAACAGAAAAAAACGAGGAGATAAAAGCTTTATAACGATATGTTACATGAGATGGTGTGGAAGAAGCAAAAATATGCCCACACCCAGCGGGGCAAGGTAAATCCCAAACGGACAGAAGGGCGACCCCGGCTCAAATGTATCTTTTGTTGAGGTTTCAAAATATGGATTTATAACAAAGAACGAGGATTAGACTTTTTAAAAATCGCAATCATAATTTGAACGATCCTGTAAGTTAAGATTGGTGAGGAGGGGGGAGGGGGGTTAGGAAGTGCGAACATGAAAAAAAAAAAAAAATAGTGGCACTCTGAGGGTGCCGATAGAAGTGAAACCTTGAACAATTACGTGTATATTTTTTGAATCGTTAGGAGATATAATTTTGAATCGCCAGGAAATAGTTTTAAGTGAATAAAAAAAGGTTCTTTAATATTAAAGAACATATCAATATCTATTTAAAAAAAAAAAACCCTGGATACCATATGTCCTGTTATGGTAGTTAACTCACTATAACTACTTTCTTACATTTTAAAACGCGATAAATACACCAACCAAAATTAGACCATACTATCGATACCTTAATCCTTATCCAAATAAATCATTTTGTATTCGTGCCTGTTACAATATCTGTAGATTACTTTTTGAATTATTCAAATCGGACATTCCATTCGAAAGATATTACGAATTTAAAGATGACAATCTAAAGACATAATAGCGCTGCTGAGCACTCGGTGGCCAATGAGCTCAGGGATTACGTGTGCAATCAAAAGATTGCGGGTTCGAAACTCAGTTTCGCTAATATGTATCAATTTTGTTGTTGTTGTTTGTTTGTTTTCGATGACGTTTGAAAATTTATAATTTTAACCCATTATGGGTCCGTAACGTGACATAAAATGATGGGAGAAAATTTCTTATGCTAGATTTGTAATTTATGAAGCATGAGCTTTCAATAGACATATTGTATCAAGAAATAAGAACCCCCCCTCTGCCTCCCCCCCCCCCCAAAAGGGTCCTATAGGGAAAACCGGGAAACTGGAACAGCAAAATGAACGGCGAGAAATGGTTAATTATGCTAGAATTTTTCTCCCATCTGTAACTCCTATAGAAGCAAAGTTATAGCCTTTTAAAGATTGAAGTGAAGTGAAGAAATCAGCAAAATTAAGTGAGTGATCGACAAGGGGGGGGGGGAGGAGGTTCCACAGCTCTGGGGGTGCCATGTAGCTTAAACTTTTAAGTTAAAAATGGCAGAGAATTAAATGAGCGAAATTTTAAGGTGTATATTGGGGGAGTGTGCAAGCCCCCCTCAACATTTTTTTGTTTCTTTTGAAGGAACAAAAAAATATGCCCCCGGCGGGGCGCAGATACACCTTAAACGGGCGAAAGGGCGATCCCTTATTTATCTGTTGTCAAGGATTTAAAATGTGGATCGAAAATAAAATAGACCGAGAATTGGACATTTTTAAAACTGTATACATAATTCGAACGGCCCTGTAAGTTAAAACTGACGCGAAAGTGGGGGGGGGGGATTAGAAGAGACGAGCGTGAAAAATAAAACATAATAAACTAATACTTCAAATAACTGGACTTCTAAACAAAAACATAACGATTTAACCTAGTGTCGAATTAATGGGGTTGCCCGCAGGGGATACCCCCCCCCCTCCCCCAGAAGTTTATGATATTTTATGCTTTTTAATGCACAAATTGCGATTCCCCCTCTCTTACAGAGCTGTAAAACATGATGCCTTCCTCGGGAGTCGCAGAAAAATACTTGCATTCAACACTGATTTATCCGCTGAGAAAAAAAAAAAAAAAAAAAAAATCCATTCTTATACGTAATTTTACATCAATACTACCATTAAAACAATAAAATTGGAAAAATTGATTCAATCTGAAACGTGGATGGATTTAAAGTAAATCAAAAAAATTACAATTCTATTGGTATCTAAGAATTTTCCAAAATGCGCTTTCAATTTCAGTAAATCAAAATGAAATCGATTCCAAAGATCGAAATCGAATCTAAAGATCGACATCGAATCTAAAGATCGACATCGAATCTAAAGATCGAAATCGAACCTAAAGATCGACATCGAATCTAAAGATCGAAATCGAATCTAAAGATCGACATCGAATCTAAAGATCGAAATCGAATCTAAAGATCGACATCGAATCTAAAGACCGATCTTACGGGCAGAATCGATTTTAAATTTTTACTTTCTTTTGTAACTTTACAAGAAGAGTGTATTAGATTCGTGAAAGATTTCGGCTTCCCGTTTTTGATGGATTTATATATTTTAGAAGGTCTTTAACACGATTTCGTGGTTTTTAAGAAATATCTGTCTGTGTGTGTGTCTGTCACTCTGTGAGTCTGTATATGACAAAAATGTCTGACCGTTCTATCTCAAGAACAAATGTACGGAATTCCACAAAACTTTAGATTTAGTTTGACCATGATATAAACTGAATCTAATTAATTTTTTGGTGTATATAGCCTAACAGGTGGCGTTATGCTGCATTTTTTTGCGATTTGCGCAACAGCTGTATCTGAATAACGAATGCACGGATTTTCATCAAATTTCAGATTTAGTTAGTCCTTGACATGAATTGATGTTTTTTACATTTTGATATGTATCGCTTCTCAGATGGCGCTGCTATGCTGAATTTTTCACAATTTCCACTCAGCGCCATGTGAAAGGAGGGGGGGGGGAGGCGAAAGGAGGCGGTCTTCCCGAGCTCGGAAATTTAGGGGGCGCCAAATTTTTTACTACTAACATCACTTCTAGCCTATCACAAGAAAAAGTTAATGGGGGGGGGGGGCTAAATTGGAACTTTGAACCTGGCGCAGTTCTCTTTTCGCACGCCCCTGTTTCCATTTTAGCTTTATCTCAAGAACCAATGCACGGACTTTCATAAAAATTTAGATTTAGTTAGTCCTTGACATGAATTGATGTTTTTTACATTTTGATGTGTATCGCTTCCTAGATGGCGCTGCTATGCTGAATGTTTCACAATTTCCACTCAGCGCCATGTGAAAGGAGGGGGGGAGGCGAAAGGTGGCGGTCGTCCCGATCGCGGAAATTTAGGGGGCGCCAAATTTTTACTACTAACATCACTTCTAGCCTATCACAAGAAAAAGTTAATGGGGGTGGGGGATAAATTGGAACTTTGAACCTGGCGCAGTTCTCTTTTCGCACGCCCCTGTTTCCATTTTAGCTTTATCTCAAGAACCAATGCATGGACTTTCATAAAAATTTAGATTTAGTTAGTCCTTGACATGAATTGATGTTTTTTACATTTTGATGTGTATCGCTTCCTAGATGGCGCTGCTATGCTGAATGTTTCACAATTTCCACTCAGCGCCATGTGAAAGGAGGGGGGGAGGCGAAAGGTGGCGGTCGTCCCGATCGCGGAAATTTAGGGGGCGCCAAATTTTTACTACTAACATCACTTCTAGCCTATCACAAGAAAAAGTTAATGGGGGGGGGGGCTAAATTGGAACTTTGAACCTGGCGCAGTTCTCTTTTCGCACGTCCCTGTTTCCATTTTAGCTTTATCTCAAGAACCAATGCACGGATTTTCATAAAAATTTAGATTCAATTAGTCCTTGATATTATTTGATGCTAATTACCTTTTGGTGGAAATCGCTTAAGAGATGGCGCTGCTATACTGCATTATTCATGATTAACGCAACAGCGCTATCTCAAGAATGAATTTTCATCAAAATTCAGATTCAGTAAATCCCTGACATATAGTGTTGTTGAGTTCTTGGTGTAAATTGCCCTACAGGTGGCGCTGATATGCTGATTTTTCATGATTTCGCAATAGCTGTATCTCGCGCTTTCATGGATTTTCATCAAAATTCAGATTCAGCTGGTACCTGATAAAAATTTAACCTGATCAATTTTTGGTGTACATCACTCAACAAAAAACGCTATTTTGCAGGGGGGGGGGGAGGTTCTGAGTTTCTTTAATTCTTGTATTTTAGAAACTAATACACTGAAATTTGGAATTTGCACATCCGACTATTTTATCTTCGACTTTTGAAGGAAAATGAAAATTAAAGAGAAATCCTTCAGAGAAATCGATTTTAAATTTTAAAGTATCGATTAAATCGAGTTGGCCGTAGTATCGATTAAATCGATTTAAAAAATCGAAATCGCCCATCACTAGTTACAATCATAAGCGAAATAACAATTTGTTAATAAACACATGTTTTGGTTGAAAAAAAAAATCTTACTAACACATGCAACAAGAAAATTAGAGCAATGTGCACATTTCAAATTTAGACATATTTGATAACTTGTTGAACGGAATTTTTTTATAAACTTGTTAGCTGCTGTGACCCCTACGAGTACTCTGTGCAGAATGTAATTAGATTTGATAATCAGCTGTATTACAGAAATTAATTAATTTTTAATAAACTTTTTGTCAAAATGGTTTAATTACTGTATTCTCACAAAGATATATCTATAACTGTAAGTTTAAAATATTGGGTAATGTAATAAATTTGATTAAAATATTAGTGGTTAATTTGAAAAGTGGTATATAAACGAATTGTGACCTCGGATGATCAGCTAACATTAAAGTAACAGTATATTTTATGACGCAACGATTTATGTTAAAAATTAGCTTTGTTTGAATAATAAAATTAATTAAATAAAAAATATATAAAAATGTACTTAACATGTACAACAACTTGTTTAGTAAGGAATCATTGAGTAACTTTACTTTCATGGAATTTATTTTCCTATCAGTTTAATGTGACAATTTATTTAATTTTGAAAAATCTAACAAATGAGTTAGTATTTTTGAAAATTGTGCACTATTTTATTCAAGAATAATTTGTTCGATATTTGTTGAATATTTACTAATTTGTCCATCATCTTATTCGGGTAAAAAATTGTGATTTGTTTGTGCGCTTAATTCCTAATTTAATCATCGAATAATTTAAACGATAGTTTAATAACGTTATTATTTGTTATTATTTTTGATCGAATACAATTTCGAATATTATTTAGATAAAATATTATTTTTATTACTAATTATAACAATATTTATTCGGAAACAAGAGCATATATTTTGAAAAGAATATATACTATACATCCATTAATTCACTGTAATGTTTCTTTTTTAATGAACTATAAATTTTTATGTTTATCACATTTCCAGTAAGCGAAAATAAAGATTCTTTATTGCAAACATTCCAATGAACCTCACGTACTTTCTAAAAATAACTAATATTAGAACAGTCAACAAAGTTCCGGAGTTAGCGAATTTTTGTAACATTGGAATTCAATAAATGTTTCATCTGGAAGAAATGCCGAAATTTGTAACATTTATAAACGATAACTTTAGTTTAAATTTTTTTTATAATAGTAGAACCCCGATAATCCGGATCGGTTTTTTTCATTTTTTTTCAACTTTGAGAAGCGATTGGCGAAAAAGTTTTTGTTTTATTATTCAGAATACGACGCTGCAACAAGTTAATGTTAAAGAAATTAGCCAATCGCTTCTCAAACTTGAAAAAAAAGCAAAAAACCCGATCCGGATTATCGGGGTTCTACTGAACGCAAAGCTGGTAATGAAAAGGACAAATAGATATTAAAGAAAAAAGTATTTAAACTGTCTATACAATATTAAAATACACTTTGATTGAATTCAGATTAATTTGAATCACTATGGCAATAATTGTATTAAACAAGATTTAAAAAAAAAAGAAAAACCTTAGATGTATTTGGAATCGTCTAATTTTATATGGTTGTAAAAATTATGATATATGGAGTTGTTTATTGGAGTTGTGTCTTGTTAAATTATCTATGTTCGAAAGAACTGAGAAGAATTTTCTCATGAGAATAAACTGTTTAAAATGAGAGATGCGTATTTAATTTTGAGTTGAGTAAGAAATTAATAATAAACTTTCGAACAATTGGATATTCATATGGTCCGTGTCTACGGAGAAAAATCAACGAGTTGTTGTTCTACGTCAATGACTGAAGGATAAATAATGAATATTTTGTTGTGTTTTCCTATTTCTTCGTATCTAGAAATCATCTTTTAAAGAGTCAAGAGGGGTAAGTGCACCCATTTAATTTTTATTCATTAAAAATGAGTATGAAAGAATTAAAAGCAAAAAAGAAAATTTTCAAAACAAACTTGACAAAATTAAAAGAAAAATTATCGAATTCTGAGCTAGAATTAAATGAATTAATTCTCATGAAGGAGAAACGGAATAAATTAGAGCAAAACTTTGCTGAGTTATTTGAGTCTATTTATAAGATAAGTAAAGAAGATGAAATTGAGGATTTTATTAAGGAAAACGAAGAAATTAATGAAATTTTAGAAATAATGGAATTTGAACTTACAAAAAAGTTAACAAAAATGAAATTGCAAACTGTTAATTTAGAAAACGCTACAAAGGCTGATAAAAACATTAAATTGCCAAAATTAACTCTTCCTGTATTTACGGGTAATTTGCATGAGTGGCTTTCCTTTAAGAATATATTTAAGGCTACTGTACATGAAAATTCAAATTTGTCAGGGGCAATGAAATTACAATATTTAAAGTCTTCATTGAGAGGAGATGCCTTTCGTATAATTCAATCTATTTCAATCGCGGATTCTAATTATGAAGTTGCATGGTCGCTTTTGGAAGAACGGTTTTCAAATTCGAGAGAACAAGTTTACGCGCATTTAAAACGTTTTTTAAATATTCCTGTTATTCAGAATGAGTCCCCAGCAGCATTATTAAATCTAATAGATATAACAAATGAATGTATTAGGTCGGTAGAGATTTTAGAACAAAAGGTTGAGGGGTTTTCTACTACTATATTTGCTTATATTTTGGCTTAAAAATTAGATGTAAATATAAAAATGTGGTGGAAAAGACATCTTAAGCGGGATAATTTACCGAGTTTAACTGAATTGCTAGAATTCTTGAGAGACCACGCGCGTACACTAAGTGCGTCCAAACAAGTAAATACAAAGCGGAATTTTTAAAACGAAAGCCAAACAAAGCATAGCTTTTCAAAGGTAACATCCATGGTTGCGAGTTTAAATGAGAAAAATATGCACAAATGTGTTGTATGTAACCAGGAAAATCACAGTGTTTTTAAATGTCCCAAATTTCAAAAATTTAATGTACAGGAAAGAGTAGAATTTGTTAAAAAAACAATATGTGCTTTATCTGTCTTTCAGAATTCCACTGCGTCAAAAAATGTAACTCAACATTCTCGTGTTCAAAATGCCATAAGCGCCACAATATACTTCTTTGTTTTGATAGGCGTGAGAGAAATTCCAATGCGGTGGGAAACACAAAAAATTATAGTGATATGGAAGTGCCAAATGCATTGTCAACGAATGAAAGTAAACCAACATTAAATGCTGAAGCCCTACCATTTGAGTTAAATAACCAAATTCAAAATTCCACTGGTACTTCAAATGTGAGATCGAATAATGTTAAAACAGTTCTTCTTTTCACTGCTATTGTTTATATGAGAGATAAATTTGGAAATAAAGTTCCGGTGCGTGCTTTATTGGACAATGATTCAATGAGCAATTTTTTTAATTTTGCAGTTAGTTGAAAGATTAGGAATTCGAAAAGAAAAAAGTAATATTTCGGTATCGTGTTTAAGTGGATCCTCTGTAGCGGTAAAAAATAAAACTACTGCCTTGATCAGTAATAATTCGGGAGATTATAGTCGGGAGTTAGATTTTCTTATCATACCAAGGATTTCGCAAATTATGCCCTCGAAATATATTAATATTTCAGAGCTAGGAATTTCAGAGTCTATTATTCTTGCTGATCCTGAATTTAATAGACCAGGGAAAATAGATCTTTTGCTAGGAGCTGAAGTATTTCTAGAATTGATAAAGGTGGGTCGTATGAAGCTACCAAATTCTAATTTAATACTGCAAAATACGGTGTTCGGTTGCATAGTAAGTGGGAGTGTTTACGATTGTAACGATCAGGAACAAATACATTGTGGGTTAATTACTGAAACAGATTTAAATTTCGAAATGAAAAAATTTTGGGAAATTGAAAGAGTAGAAGAAAGTACACCATTGAGAAATACAGAAGAATTAGCATGCGACACCCACTTTATAAACACACATCAGAGAGATATAACGGGCAAATTCATAGTACAAATGCCGTTGAAAAAAGATCCTAGTTCTTTGGGAGAATCAAAGCAATTTGCGGAAAATAGATTAAATTCACTTTGGAATAGGATAGTCAAAAATCCAAATCTTTTAGAGTTATATTGCGCGTTTATGGCGGAGTATAGAGAGTTAGGCCATATGGAGGAAGTAGAGAAAACAGATGAGTCAGTACATGCGAATTATCTACCTCATCATGCTGTTTATCGCCCAGATAAAAGTTCTACAAAATTGAGAGTTGTCTTTAATGGTTCACATGCAACTTCATCAGGAGAATCCCTAAATTCCATACAGCTGAGTGGAGGTGTCATTCAAGATGATTTGTTTAGCATAATACTTAGATTTCGTACACACCGCTATGCATTTACAGCAGATGTAAAAATGATGTATCGCATGATACTTATCGATAACAGTCAACGTGATTTACAGCGCATAGTTTGGAAAGATTCTGTAAATGGTGAGATGAAATATTACAGACTATGTACAGTCACATATGGCACAACTAGTGCCCCTTATTTAGCCATGCGCTGCCTTAAACAGCTTGGTACAGATGGTGAATCTCAATTTCCGTATGCTTCTGGTGTGGTACAATCAGACTTTTATATATAATGTCTGTGATTGGAGCAGCTGACCTAAAATCGGCCAAGAGATTGCAAATTGAACTTATTCAACTATTAAATACGTGCGGCATGAATTTACATAAATGGTTTAGTAACCATCCAGAATTAATGAAGCCAGCCTTTAAAAATGAGAATTACAATTTTGAAAATATGAGTGAAACTAAGGCACTAGGACTTTGTTGGAATGCCAATGATGATACTTTTACTTTTAGTGTATCATTCAGTGAGCAAACCAAGGTAACTAAAAGAAGTGTGCTGTCAAATATTGCTCGCATTTTTGACCCCTTGGGTCTACTAGGACCAGTTGTGACGAAAACAAACATTTTCCTACGAAGTCTGTGGAGATTGCAAATTGGTTGGGATGAAAATCTCCCTACAACTGAGCTTGATGATTGGTTGCAGTTTTTAGAATCATTAAGAGCCATCAACAATATAAGTGCTGTTAGATACATTTTTACAAATAATCCAGTGCAAATTAAAATTTGTGGCTTTTCAGATGCTTCGGAGAAAGCCTACGGTGTGGCATTGTATGCTGTGTCTTCAAATTCTTCAGGAGAGCAAATTTCTCAGTTGCTTTGCAGTAAAAGTCGAGTTGCACCAATCAAAACAATCACTATTCCTCGCTTGGAGCTCTGTGGTGCAGTTTTATTAGCCAAATTGATGAATAAGGCTGCCAAAACCTTAAAAGGTCCTAAAGAATCTGTCTACTATCATTCAGATAGTACTATTGTATTATGTTGGATTCGAAAACAGCCGTGTGACTTAAAAACCTTTGTGGCATCACGTGTGGCTACGATTCAGAATCTTTCTGATATCAGTCATTGGGGACATGTGGCTTCTTCTGACAATCCTGCTGATCTTGTGTCACGAGGTGTAGATCCAGACAAACTTCTCCAGAGTAGCTTATGGTGGAAGGGTCCACTATTCCTAACACAACAAATTGAACATTCTTCAAATATTGTTGAACTTGAGCAAAATGATAAGGATCTATACACAAGTGAACTTAAAAATAACGCTTCAAAGACTTTTTCAGAGACTACACTTTTAATATCAGACTGTTCATCTTTTATTGACTATTTTTTGCAATTGAGTAATAATTATGCTAAATTAATAAGAATTCTTAGCTATGTTTTCAGTTTTATTCAGAATGTCAAGAAGCCAAAAGAAAGGTATTCAGGTAAGTTAACATCTGCTGAATTGAAGAAAGCTGAGCAGTTTATCATAAAATCTGTTCAAGAAAAAGAGTTCAGTTCTGAATTCACATTGTTATCTAAGGGTAAGGAGTTACCAAAAAATAGTAGATTACTTTCATTAAATCCTTTCTGGGATAAAAATAATTTAATCCGAGTTGGAGGTCGTCTCCAAAATAGCACGGTAAATTATGCCCAAAAGCACCCAATTGTACTGCCCTCTAAACACAAATTAACAGAATTAATTATTGAGTTTTATCACAAAAAATATCTACATATAGGTCCACAAAATTTACTTTATTGTGTTCGAAGAGAATTTTGGCCTTTAAACGGTAGGGCTATTTGCAGAAAAATTGTACATAAATGTATTACATGCTTTAGGGCCAAACCTAAATTGTTAGAGCAAATTATAGGCGAGCTCCCGAAAGAAAGAATAAATGTAGACTTTGTTTTTAATTGCACAGGAACTGGTTTCAATAACAATAACGTGTCAGCTGACTAATATAAGCACTTTCTGGTCTGTTACTATTAATAGTACATGACTTTTAATAGAATATTATTTTGCTTAAAAAATAGTTTTGCTACTACTTATATGTAGCAATGTTAGTATACGTCTGTGCATTTATTATATGACTTCATTTATGTTTAAGGAATTAATAATAATAATTACTATTGTTTAATTAATTGTTAATTGCATAACAATTTAATGTATAATTGTTTATTTCTCTTAGCGCTGTTTGCGATTTTTTTTTAAACATATATTTCACTCTTTAAATTTAAAACAAAGGTTACTTTCATCAACGAATCACGTGTAATAAAGTGCAAAAAGGATAAAAAAATTGTAATATAAATTAAATCTTATTGTAATATAATTTTTTCGAAACATCTCCAACAATTCTTCCTTAGCCTATCGTCATATGAATATGAACTGAACATTACGCAGAACAACAACGTACGTTACATTTCAGACAATACAATACTCGCTAAACACTTGCTAATCTATTATGATATCTAGTGTTAATGTTATTAAAAAATTTCCTAAAAATTAAAAAAAAAATCGGTTCCAAAATGATTAAAACTTTCTTTTTTTCAAATTCTTTTACGAAGTCAAATGTCTTTTACATACAGAAATACAATATGACGAATTTTGTATTTTATTTCTTCCGATTTGTTTGAATTAGTTTTTTTTTAGGAGCAAGTAACTGTGTTTCTATAAAGTGGATATCACGCCGGAATTTTTGAAATGTTTTATTCTAACTAAGAAAAAGCAATATCGCAACTATTTTCCCCTTAAAATTACAAAATTTAATTAAAAGTTGAATTTAATCTTAAACCTTTTTTAAACACTTTTTATGAAGTGTAATGCTGTTTTTCAGAAAAACAATGCGACGATTTTTTTCTTTCGATTTGACTGAATTAACTCCTTTAAGGGTCTATGTTGTGTTTATGCAAAACCGGTTTATACCTGAAGTTTTGAAATATTTTAATTAAATAAGGAAAAGCAATTTTTTCAACATTTTTTTCTACTAAAGTTATATAAGTAAAATTTAATTAAGAGTTTTGAAGAATAAAATTAGGTGGGTTACAATATATCCCACTTCCATCAATGGATAAAAAGAATGTTTAAGAGTAAAAACATTGCTTTCTTTTTATGTTTAATGTATTCCAAACATACATTAACCTGCATAATTTACGTTGTACTTTTTATTTTGAAAGCAACTTTACAGGAATTTGCAGTTACAGCTTTACTGCAACCATACAGGAATTATACTATTGTATTTAAGGAAATTATTCCTGTAACCCTGCCACTCTCGAACAGTAATTCTGTGTAAACGAAATTATTGCTACATTAAATAAAAGTTTTTTCTTATACGATACTTTATGATTTAGAATATAGCATTTAATACTTGTCAACACATTTTTTTCGATTTTTATGATTTTTTTTAAATTTATATATTGGCCTAATAATGGCTAAATTGTTTAAAAAAATACATTTTAAATTTTCAGCCAATTTTTGATATTTTATGGCGTATACTCTATATACACAATTGGGGTTATTAAAAAATATTGTAATATTTGCACTTAAATGGGCTTAAATTAATAATTTTAGCTGCTAAGAGCACTCCAACCTTCTTTATTTTTGTATATTTCAGTATTAAGCAAAATTAATAAAAGTTAATTTTGCCTTATAAACTAAATCAAGTTTTTTTTTTTTTTTTTTTTTTTTTTTTTTTTTTTTTTTTTTTTTGTTACCGAAGAGAAAAATTTTAATTTTATTGTCATATGCAGCCATCTGACATTGACAAAAAATATGTTATTCCATTTTTTTAAACTGTTCTTGATCAGTTAAAGCGATCCTATTTGCCGAATGCATGATAGATAGTGAGAATTATAGCGTCTTTATTTATATACCAGATCTGGCACACGGTGTTGCGAAGGGTAAAAGGTTATATCCAGTGTTCTCGCTGTCGCTCGCCAATGCGCCAAATTGCGACTAAATTCTTCATTTGGCGAGTAAACAAGCGATAAGATTCGCCAAATTGCTAGTGCTCAATTTTTGCTTTTTTCTGTTTTTTCATACATATGCATATATACATATATTTAATGTATACATATTTTTTATATTTTTAGCGGATAGTTGAAATTAGATTAATAACAATCGCTGTCACAGTTATAAAAACTTCATTGAAAAAAAGGGCGGTACATTAAAGGATTAAAGATTTTTTTCGTGCTACACGGCGAATTCTATTTTGCTAATACTTTTTTCATTTTGCGAATGATTTTTATTTTTAATTAGCCAAATTACTAACGTTGTTCAAAAGTCAGCGAGAACACTGGTTATATCTATATAAAACACTATATATTCGCGAAATCCACTGTGATAGAAATCGTTTAAAGAAATAGATATAATGTCAAGTAAAAGGGTAACAATATGTACTAATAACAATACTGTTTTCATAAGCCAGAACTATTGTTAAATTAAATATCACGCTCAATTAAATCTAGCTCCATACATATTTGTAGTGTAAGTAACATACATTTAAATTGCTGCAATTTTTGAATACCGGTATTTTAGAAAGAATAAAATGTGACCTATTTCATCGGAGATATCTCATTAAGAGCCTATTCACTCAAAAATACCGGGTGATAATGTTATGACTATGGGGGCGTTATTTTCAAATATCTTGTTAAAATTTTAATACTTTTTAATGATTTTGTTATATATGTAAGATAGCTGAGAAAAATATACAAGCAAGCTAGTTTTTACATTTTGGGTTTTGAGGTCAAATTTAAAAAAAAAAAAAAAAAAAAAAAAAAAAAAAAAAAAAACTTTATTTTTTTTAACGGGTTGGAACCGTATAAAAAACATTTCATATTTATTTACTTAGAAGGTGTCACAAATAAAAATTAAATTAAAGATTTGACATGTTTCGGTTCATTAATAAGAACCGTATTCATAACATATAAAATCAGTAGAAAACTGATTATTGATGAGAACTGTATTTTCTACTGATTTTATATGTTATGAATACGGTTCTTATTAATGAACCGAAACATGTCAACTCTTTAATTTAATTTTTATTTGTGACACCTTCTAAGTAAATAAATATGAAATGTTTTTATACGTGAATGAAAAAGGTGAAGTGATTTTGTTTTAGTTTTTGAAAAAAATGAAAGCTAACAACAGTTTTAACGGGTTGGAACTGGTTTTGAAATTCAAACTATATTAATTTAAAAAAATAAAGAAAATCTAAAAAGTAAAAACTAGCCTGTTTCTAAATCGTCGTTAGCTACCCTAAACAAAAAAGAAAAAAAAACCTTCATGTAAAAAATAATAAAATTTTAGTGAGATATTTGTAACCCCCCCACCCCCCATAGACCTAACATTATCATCCTGGTCTTTTCGAGCGGTGTCTAAATAAAATAAAATAAAAGGACCTTTTTAAAAATAACTTTGACGAAACATAATAGCAATTAGCTGCTAATCGATTTACACTACAAAAAACGATGGAATTAGCCTTCAACATTTTAAATACATTTACTAAATTTAAAAGAATAAATTTACTTACACTGTACTCTGAGATATACATGGTTGCTCTCTCCTTGTCCCTCATTATTAGAAGCTGTACAGCTGTATCTCCCCCTGTTTCTCCTTTGAACTTTCTGTAAAACTAATGATTGATTGCTAACAATGACTCCTGCTGAAATGTTAGTGACAAGTTCTTGACCTTCGAATCTCCATCCTGTCTCATGTACCCATGGCGAAGCCTTGATGTTGCACTCAAAATAAACGTCGTTTCCCTCAAGAATGTTTGAATGGCGTAATTTGCTTCCTAAACGTAGACTGAGTTGAGGGACAACTAAAAAGTTCAGAAAAATATATAATTACACTCATTTATATCTTATTATTATTATTATTATTATTATTGTTATTATTATTATTATTATGAAAACATGAAGTGGCATAAAATGCACTATATGTTTTATTCGAGATTTACACTGTTAAAAATAAACAGCAAACTGTAGTACAGAAATGTATATTATAGTAAACAAGCGTTTAGGGATTTTTTTTCTCATTATAGAAATATATATATATATATATATATATATATTCTGATATATATATATATATATATATATACTATATATATATATATTCTGAATAAATTAAATAATAGAAAATGTACTAGACACCTGTTCTAGAAATAGTCTTGTAAATTGTTATTATTGTTATTATACTGAAATTATTATTTAATTATTATTATTATCGTATTGTTATTATTCATTGTTGTTATTCTGAAAACTTTAAGTAACAGAAAATACTTATGTCACTTTTTAGACAGACACTTTTAATCAACTGAGTAAATATAATGATAAATATAACTAAAGAATAAATATAATAAATATTTTTTTCTGAATAAATTAAATAAAATTCACGGAGACCTGTTTTAGGAATATACACTGTTAAATCGTCATTATTCTAAAGTTATTATTTAATTACTATCTGTATTGTTATTATTCTAAAAACATTAAATAATACTAAACGCACTAGAAAACGTTTTTAGAGATATACATTGTTAAATATCTGAAGAAAACTGTCCTACAGGAAAATTTAGAGATTTATTTAGCAATTTATTTAGATTTTTCCCATTATTATTCTGTATAAATTAAACAATGAAAAACGCACTAGAACAGCGGTTTCCAACTTATGGGTCGCGACCTATTATTGATTCGCGCCGAGTGCTTTGGTTGGTCGCGAACAATCGAGGTTTGCCCCAAAAATATATTTTTTGTTTTATGTGTTTAAAAGAATATAAAAAATGCAATATTTTACAGCCGCATTAATGATGAAGACAATGGCTTAAACTAAAATTTCGCCAGAAAACAGTGAGCTGGTATTATGCTAATTCAAAATGCGTCAACTCCTTCGAGAGGGTAACCTTTTACGAAAATTGTAATCTTTTGTTATCAGTTTTTAAAAACAAAAATTTGTGCCTTATTAAATCGAGAAAATGCTCCGATTATATAAGTCAACTTTTACAGTAAATTTTTTTCTGGTGGGAATAAACATCCATTCTTAAGCCTTTTTGCAGCATAAATACGTGTCGCTCGTCTCCAAGCAGTGCATCCGAACCTATGGGTCGCGACTTACTACTGGGTCGAGGGGGTGTTTTGGTCGGTAGCGGAACAATCGAGGTTTGCCGCAAAAATATATCTTTTGTTTCATATGTTTAAAAAATATAACAAATACCATATTTTACAGCCCCCAAAATCATGATATTAATAGATTAAACGCATTTTTTGCGATAAGACATTCAGTCGCTATTACGTTATGACGTCATTGTGAGATATGTCACCAGTGTTGCCAGACGAATACTAAAATTTTATTTTGAATACCACTTTTTTCATCCGGTATTATTCGCTTGTTTAAATCGCAACAAATTTGTTAATAAATAAGGCGACTATCTCTTTATGGAAGTAGTGGTATTCAAAATAAAATTTTAGTATTCGTCTGGCAACACTGTATGTCACTAATCGCGCAATCCTCACGGCACGTCTAGAAAAATACTCAATTTTCTTCGATAATTGCCTTAACTTGGTAGCAGGTTATCCGGAAGCATCTAAATCAGCGTAAAGGGTCCTTGTTAGGGTTCAACGCGAAAAAAAAAAAAAAAAACTGCGTGTAAAGGGAGACTTAAGGTTAAAATTAACCAATTTTAACTCTGATATAAATGCCGTCATACTTAGATGACAGTACGTAGTAAATGACATTCTTAGTTGAGTATGAAATAATTTTGTAAATAAGTTTCATAATAGTTAGAAACATTTGATATTAAATTTGTTAGTTTAATTGTTATTTAACTTATACACATTGTGATTTTTTTTTCATAGGATTGCATAGAAGATAATAGCTAACCGAGGTCATACGAAATTTCCATACTGGTATTAGATACATCATCATATTTGATGACAAGAAATAAATGTAGCTTTTTTACAAGAGCAATGTGTCTTTATAATTTCTTCGGGAAAACAGACATTATGTACATTCACGAATATTTCTTTATGTTCAGATAGTTTCAATGTATACCAGGCATAAA
The DNA here is from genome assembly GCA_964019185.1 of Maratus speculifer. Classification (NCBI taxonomy): domain Eukaryota; kingdom Metazoa; phylum Arthropoda; class Arachnida; order Araneae; family Salticidae; genus Maratus; species Maratus speculifer. Next base: position 421,358,118 of record OZ025290.1, on the reverse strand, counting down.
TTATCATTTTCAAAAAAAAAAAAAAAAAATGGAGAAGCGAGTTAATGATGAACGAATGGTTGAATTTTAAGATAAACTTTACGAGAACTTATTTCCCGATTTCCTTGATCATTTGCGAGCTTTTTTTTTCGAAAATGTTAAAGTATGCCTTGTATGAGTAAAAATATCAGAAAATAGAGAAATATTCATGACTGTAAATAAAGTCTGTTTTCCAGAAGAAATACTAAACACACCTTGCGTTTGTAAAAAAAAAAAAAATTGTTTTGCTAGTTTTTGACGCGATGGGCATTTTTTTTATTATTATTTTTTATTGTTTTTTTTTTTTTTTTATGATGACTATCACCAGGTTCTTTTATTATACAGAATGAATGATTGAATAAATAATTTCTGATACTGTAAACATTATACCGTATTTTCATTACATTTAATAATGTATTTTTTTACGGAATATAAATTGTAATAACTCTGTATTCGACATGTCGTTTCTAAATTTCATTATGAACTTGATTATTAAAAAAGTAATTAATCATTAAGTATGTTTTTATGACTATCAACATTGCATTAGTAATAACAAATAATCATATATTAATAAAATACTCTTTTTTCAACTTAAATTTATTTATTTCTCTAACTGCTGATTAGTTACCGCTACTATTTGGTCATCTGAGTTCTTTTACTGGATACTATTTGCACACAAAATCTTGTATTGTTTTGTATACAACACACCTATATTATCTCCTTGTTAGTTAACACCAATAACCATTAAAAGATAAGAAGGGGGGAGGATTGTACTTTGTGCTAATAAATAAATAAATAAACAACGTTAAAGAGCAAAAATATTATAAAATAATAGATGTTAAAAAGTATACAGCTGTTTCAGGACTTCTAAAGTCCCATCATCAGTGCTAAAAAAGTATAAAATGTCATGACGTGATGTTTGATATTTTACACCTTTTTAGCACTGATGATGGGACTTTAGAAGTCCCGAAACAGCTGTATGCTTTTTAACATCTATTATTTTATAATATTGTGCTTTTTAACGTTGTTTATTTATTTATTTACCAATAACCATTAATGACATTGTTACATAAGGTTCAGTTAAATTTGCTATCGTGCCTTTCCGACATAAATAAATTTATAAATATATCATTTTAATTGCAATGATCTTATTCCTAGGACACTCTAAACTTCTATATAAAAAAATTCGTAATTTCTTTGAATTCGTAATTATCAAAATTTAGTTCTCTTCAATTTTGTTTCGGCATACTTTTTGGCAGCAAAAACGGAAAGAAAATCTTTTGTTAAATACAACCGAGTAATAAAGAAGTGCACTAAAAATCCCCAAAAGATAAGAACAAGAAGAATATTTTGCACTTTAGTACAACAAACACTTTTCTTTGAGTAGGATTAGCTTTTCGTATTAGTGATCTTACGAGGAATTATAGGGGAAAACAAGTTTTACTTTCCAAGATAGCAGTCACCTTCTGATTATATTACTGGCAGCTGACAAGTAAGCAGGCAGGAAAGAAGGGAAAGAATCACACAGGCTTATGCCGTATTTTCGATGTTTTTGCATTTTTAGATTTCAGTATCAAATTAAAAGTGTTGCGTATTATTTATTTATTTATTTATCCGTTTTGAGTTGTGGCTTGTTTGTACGGACATTTATTTTATTGTTTTTCTTCGGATTGTGCATAAACTTAAGGGAATACTTCTGTCAAGCGAAACGACTCGCTCGTTGAATTCTAATCTCATGGAAGAAATTTATAAAGTATATAGTTTGATATAAATATTTTAACTTTTTTTTAATTGGATAGCTTTTTTTGATCAAAAAAGTAGTTTTTTTTATGACGATGATTTTATTTTCAAAACTAGTTGGGAAAATGAATGCGTCTTCTTTAAAAATATATGTAAACTTAATAGAAGACGTTAAAAAACGGCTTTCGTACAGATTAATCTCAATTATTCAATGGAAAAAAGAAAAAAAAAACATTTTTTTTTAAATTTTAAACGACATACATATAAATGTTACAGGCCAAACCCTATTTTAGTCCAAACTATATTGGCCTAGGCCAAAGAAATCTATTTCAACGCCCATTGGATAAACTAGTTTTTCATGGGCCAAACCGGTCTATCCTAACGCCCTTCGGATAAACTAGTTTTTCCTAGGCCAAACCGGTTTATCCTAACGCACTTCGGATAAACTAGTTTTTCCTAGTCCAAACTAGTCTATACTAAGGCCCATAGGACAAACTAATTTCTCATAGGCCAAACTAGTTTGGCCTAACTTTTGTATGATAGACTAGTTTAGCCTGCTGTTTATTGGTCTGAACTAGTTTATCCTAAGCCGATCTAATTTATCCTAGGCCAATTCAGTTTGGCGTGATTTTATTGAATTCAATAACCGTCTCTGAGCCAACAATCTAGTTAGTCCTAGGCTGATCTAGTTTATCCTAGGCCAATGTAATTTTGGGGGGGGGTTAGCTCACAGGCGTCAAAGCCTGATAAATAATGGGCTCGCAGGTTCTGTATGTATGTATGTACGCATGTATGTGCGTGATAGAAATATGTACGTAATATTCCATGATAGAATTATCCGATTTTCTTCAAATTTTGGGTGTAAGTTCATTCTGGTAAGGTACTTTTCTCATTAGTTTTGGGAGTTCATTAGATAAGAAAAAGGGGGCGAAGGGGAAGCTAATTCCCCACCGTTAATTTACAGAAATGGATTTTTCATGCAGAATTATCAGTTCTCATTTAAAATTTTAGATATAGAATCTTTCTGTGAAGGAACCTTCTCTAAATTAACGGTGGGGGGTTAGCCTCCCGTTTATCCCCCCCTCTTATTCTTATCTAATGACTTCACAAAACTAATCAGAAAAGTACCTTATCAGAATGAACCTACATTCACAATTTGAAGCAAATTGGATATTTCTATCAAGAATTATCGCGTTACGTACACATGTACGTACATACATGCGTACGTACATACATGCAGAACCTGCGAGCCCATTATTTCTCAGGCCTTGACGCCTATGAGCTAAAACCACGCAAAATTACATTGGCCTATGATAAACTAGATCAGCTTGGACAAACTAGAATGTTGGCAAAATAAAAAATCAAGCAAATGTTGGCAATAAAATCAAGCCAAATTGAATTGGCCTAGGATAAACTAGTTGAGACCAATAAACAGCAGGGTAAACTAGTCTATCCTATAAGAGTTAGGCCAAACTGGTTTGGCTTAGGAAAAAGCAGTTTGTCCTATGGGCCTCAGGATAAACCGGTTTGGCCTAGGAAAAACTAGTCTATCCGATGGGCGTTAGGATAGACCGGTTTGGACTGGGAAAAATTAGTTTATCCGATGAGCGTTAGGATAAACAAGTTTCGCCTAGGCCAATCTAGTTTAGGATAATTAGGATAATAATCTAGATCTAGGATAATTTTATCATTCTTTCTAATGTTTAACGTGATACAAAGTGGAATGTAGATTTTAAACTGTTATATTTTATCCCATTGTACACTATTTAGCAAATTTATAAATAAAAATTCTGAGCCTTTCTCAATACTCATATACTAAACCATAGTGTAAAACCCACTCTTAACTATTTAAGAAGAATAATTACGCATACACCACTCAAGTTTTAAGAAGTTCATTAGTTCATTTTAATTATGTAGAATAAATAACCCGATTCAGTCGTCTAATTAAAATTTTGCCAGTAATAAGTAATTAAAACTTTCTTTGAGAGGAGATATGGTACTTAATTGTCGGGATAAGTTCAGTGGTTTACTTATCAAATGTTCTGAAATCCTTCGTTTGTAATTATGTGAAAACTACGGTGTTATAATTTTCTTGTGAAGAATTAAGTACTTCTTTTGTAATGTGATTTTTTATGTAAGTCAGGAATATTAGTGTACAGAAAATAGAAAACATATTAAAATATTTCGTCAAAATATGTATTTATGTGTAGAAGGAGGAGAGTAAAATTATATTTATATAATAGTAAGCCCCAAATTGGGATTGCCTAAATTATTTCACCTAAACTCTGGATTTGAAAATTTCGGATTTCTTAAAGTCTTCACTTTAAATGAAATGTATATATGTATTTATATATTTAGGATTATGTATTTAAAAAGTAAAAATGGAACCATTATAGGGTCATTCCCATATCTGCTTCCCGTTTGTTACAACTGTTTTATTTGTACACTATGGAATGGGAAAATTCAAATCGACTGAATTAAATAAGGCTATTGACTCACATATTTATAGATTATTAAACGTTTAGAAACATATTTAGAGAAAACGTAGAGGGACTAATTAACTTGTTTGAAATTCTTTGTTTACCGCGTCGGATGTAATGTGAAAACTTTTGTAACGCCAAACTCTAAAATACAATTATTTTAATTTTCTGTATTATATTGTCAGATACATCTTTGAAATTGCAATACAAAAATATGACCTCCTCCGTCTACTTCCGATTCTACTGAAATTTTAACTATAAAAAAAAGTTAAGGTTAGTAGACATCAATTTAAACCATTCAGGGAAATCATAGGGATTACTCTAATTTATAAAGGTTTTGAGATAATCGCGTTTTCCCATTATAAAAAAATTTCGATCCACGGAAATTCAGAGTTGAGAAGCTATTGTGGTAAATGTCGTCACAGAATTATAAAGGGGTTTTAATAATCCTTTTCAGAAAAAAAGTAGGTGGTTAGACAACTTTAAAAATTGCAGATCATTTGGACATACCTAACGTCACGGCCGTAGTATTCTATACGCCAATTAGTAGTATAATATGGGTAAATTCAGCAAACGACAAACTGTTTTAAACAGACTAATTTAATTAGAATTAATCGCATAATTATTACGGGATTTACGACAAGTTTACATTGAATGGCTCTTAATATTCCAGCCGTGCCTTTAAAAGCTGATAAAAAATCTATCTGTAATTGAAATAGACGAGAATTAAAGTTGAAAATGTGCAACCTCCTTCCGAAGGGCGCTTAGCAGAATATCAAGTTTAAATTTTGAGCATGGATTTCATTTTAGGTACACTGTAAAATGGAATAATTATAACTACGCTGAATTTGCAATTATTATAGGCCAAATGGAATTTAAATAGATTTACATTACATTTATTATCACTGCACTATCAAATTCATCATAAACAGCTAGTGATAAGATTGGAAAAAAAAACTAGTTATATAGAATAGCATTATTTAATACTATTTAAGCATCATATCTAACTGATCACCCATGCTATATCCATCTATACGTGCCTAGTATGTGCAGCTATCTTTAACAAATATTATTATTATTATTATTATCATTTTGCAATAATGCAATTACTAATTAATGTATTTTAAGAATCCATCTGTGCCGTAGTAATAGTCCTACTTTACTGTTTATTTGTATTATAAAATATTTTAATACAATTGTTACAAAATGAATATAAAGTATAAATCAATCGCTGAAATCAATAATTATATGAAAAAAAATATTACACGTTGAAATCGTAATAATTTTATGATGATAAGTTGTTCTTTTTAATTATGATTAATGTATCTTTCAGACAATTCGACTAAGAAAAATATTTTGTTCCCCATACGTACTTAAAACGTATTGAGACATTTGAGACATTTTAATGTTTTTTTTTTTCTACTGTCGGAATAAATTTACGCTAATTGCTAATTATATATTTTACACTCTATCGTTAAAAGCTGTTTATAGTGTTAAGTGTTACAGCTTTATTTTTTAAGAATAAATACGCTACTTTGTAAAAATAATATCTTAGTTTAAATAGTATAATAAAGGCAAGTTTTTTAATCAATACTAAAAATACACGGTATTCGAAAATTCGTCCGACAAATTTTGAAGGGCATCAAGAGGTCGAAATATCATATAAACACAAGATCAAAAAACACATACTTAATAAAAAACTAGTCGTTGGGGGGCCACCGTAATACTTACCCATCATGGATACGTATATGAAAATAAAACATGTGAAACTATTTATAAAATGTTTTGCAATTCATAAATAAAATTTAAATATTGTTAATATACATAGTAATGTTATGTTAAAGAACTGCTGATGTACCAATTTCGACAAATTATTTAAAACGCCAAACTACTCAAGTAGTACCGAACTGCGTAAAAGAAACATCCTTATAACTCCAAAAATAATAATTCTATTAACTAACAATTAACTGCGTCGGATTAAGCGTCTCATTTCCAATTAAAATATACTTCTGAATTGAAATTTGAAAGAAATACAGGATCATGAAAAATCGAAGAATGTGGAAAACAAGATTAGAAATATCTCGGCAACTAACAATCCGATCGACTTCGTTCTACATGCAAAATGTGTGTTATTTTATTGCCTTTTACGTCCATTCCTTGGAACAAAAAAATTCGAAAATTTTTATATACCTTTCATCAGAACGAATTTTTCGAGAGTCCGAAAAAAATAGTTCCGGATAATCGAGGTTGCTGATATTAAATAGGGTTTGTCCCATTCTTACATACTAACTACATACAAAATTTCAAGTCTCTATCTCAATTTGTTCGGGAGATAGAGCGTTTACAGGCAGACAGACAGACAGACAGACGGACGGCAAAAATTTTTTTCTAAAAATATGTTTTTCGGAATCTCCACTATCTAAAACGTGTAAATTCGTCAAAAAAAAAAAAATTCGATTTTCAAAACGATTGCAAGACTTACCCTATACTACGTATGATGGGTAAGTAATAATGGCTGTTCTTACTTAATTTAAGATTGTTGACGCCAAATATCTTTCAGAAAGCTGAAGTATATTTATTGCATTAAAACGTTTTAAATACATTCTCCATTTGTTGAAGATGTGATATTTTAGAAAAAAATGGTAGAAGCTTATATTACGCACTTGACGGTTTACTGCGATTGCCAAATCATACTGCATCATCGACTGCTTAAGCACGCTGTTATCCCATACCTTTTCGTGCTGTTATAACATTTATTACGAAATAAGGTACACATTGTTGCCATTTCTTTGTTATGTTTTAATTTTGCTAAATATATATATATACGTTAACCCACGTTTAGTTAGTATGAAATACCCTGTATTTGTGACTATATACGAGGTTTGCAATGCTATGTTCTATGGTAATTTGTCATTGTTTTGATACAGCCTATTTCTCTTCTAGATTTTTTCTTCAAATTTGGAAATTTCCTGTATATAAAAAAACAGGGATAGGAAAAGAAAAACTAAATACATTCTAACATTAAATTCCAAACTTGGACAGATTAAAATACTAAATATTTTTGTGAATGTAATAAATGAAAACACGTAATTTTGTTTAAACTAATATTCTTTTCTGTGTACTTTACAAAATATTTCTCACACAATGAAAAGATATTCTGAAATTAATCACTATTCTAAATAAAGAACTGAATTGCCCCATTTACACCGATCCTGTTTTAAGAAGAACTTTTATTTTTTTAATGATGGACAGTAAATCGTTCCATATATTCATCTAATTACAGCCTTGTCAGCGATAAGTGTGTAAGATTTCTTTCGAGAATAGATAATGCCGTTCATTATCGATATAATAAATTTGAGAAAATATATATTAAATTCACCAGTCTTTTTTTCCTTAGAATGATTTGTATTATTATGTGTATTTTCTTTATTATTTTAGAGATCCTTATTTTCGATTGACACCACACCTTTTTTTTAAATAGAAAGTTTTGTATTTTGACAACATTTATAGAAAAGTTTGCTTTAAAATTTATTTACAAAATAAAATATAACTAAAAAAAGTGCGCAGTTAAACAGACGACATTGAACTCACAGTCTATTCGCTAAGTACTAATTTTCCCATATGGAATTCTATATAATACAAATAGGATAATATCTATATTTAAAAAATGCATTTGAAACATTTTTCTCGAAATATACAATTAAATGAAAATTATGTGTCTGAAGTAAAAAGTAGTTTGTAATGGAAATTAACAATTATCGGTCCTATGTCTTCGCCCACGTGACCTTGGTATTTTATTGTTGCTTTTTATTGGTACTTTATTTTTACTTTCGTATGGAACATGACAAGATCTAGAGATTCGGAACCAGCGTCTCTTACATGAAATTTATTTGATTGATACCACACCTTTTTTAAAAAAGAAATCTTTGTATTTTGACAACATATATAGAGAAATTTGCTTTAGAATTTATTTACAAACGCTACTTTTTTGTAAATGTAATAAAAAATAATGCGTGTTTTTTTTTTATTATTTATTTATTTATTTTTGTAAAGCTAATATTTTGTTTCTGTGCATTTTACAAAATAATTCTCAGTCAATGAAAAAACATTCTGAAATTAATAACTAGTCTAAATAAAGAAACGAATTGCCCCATTTACACCGATCCAGTTTTATGAAGAACTTTTGTTTTTTTAAAGATGGACAGTAAATCATTTAATATATTCATCTAATTACAGTCTTGTCGGACATAAGTTTTTAATATTTCTTCCAAAAATAGATAATGCCTTTCATTATCGATATAATAAATTCGGAAAAATATATGTAAATTCACCAGTTTTTTTTTTCTTTAGAATTATTTGTTTTACTATGCGTATTTTCTTTATTATTATAGAGGTACGTATTTTCCCACAAGAAATTATATGTAATTCAAATAAAATAATATATATTTTAAATAATGCATGCGAAAAATTTTCTCGAAATATACAATTAAATAAAAATTATATGTTTGAAAGTAAAAAGTAGTTTGTGATGCAAATTGACCCTTATCGGTCCTATGTCATCGACCATGTGGCATTGGTAATTTGCTAAATTGGTTGTATGAAACGTGATAAATTTTACAGATTCGGGACCAGCATCTCTTACATGAAATTTATTTGATTGACACCACACCTTTTTAAAATAGAAACTTTTGTATTTTCAGGAATTTGCGAGAGAAATTTGCTTTAAAATTTATTTATAAAATATATTTGTGAAAAATAATATATAAATGAAAAAAAAGTTCACAATTAAACTGGTGGCATTGAGCGCACACACTATTCACACTAATCGTATATTATACACTTATTAAAAAAAAATAATGATCTTGAAAAATAAACTGAGGAAAATAATCCCTACGAAATCCACCCCATTTTTTATGCTTAACCAATGAATCTCCGAATCTAATCAGGGGTGGCCCTTATCAAAATATCCCTATATACTAAATTTTTAATCAGATGCAAAATCCAATTTGGTAAATTAAGGGGGCAGGGTGTATTAGCTCAGTTATTTTCTTGTTCATATTTATTTAATCAATTATCCTCCAAACATAATCAGGAAATTTTCTTATAAGAATGAATCTAGAAAATAAAAAAATGATGCAAATTGAACAATTCCACATGAAAAAACCTATTTGTTTAATGTAAAGTAAGGAATGGCAATTCTTTTCTTTCTTTATACTTTACCAATTAACCTCTAAATCTAATCAAGGAACAATTAAGGGAATTAATCAAGGTTATTAGAATAAACTACTATATTAACATTTGAAAAAAATGCAACAATTATGCATGTAAAAATCTATTTATCGAAAGAGGAGACTAGCCTCCTTTCCTCCTTTGTACTTAACCAATGAATCTTCCAAATCTAATCAAAGAAGCTAGCATTTTATCTAAATAAACTGGTATACCAAACTGATGCAAATCTAATAATTCTACATGAACAGCACATTTCTCTAAATTCAGTCACTGTAACCATGAGTCCACAAGACATTACAGGTAGCGCCATATTTTGTACATTTTGTAAAATCCCTTCTTTCCCCATTGTGTTCATCTTTTACCTTGTCTATTTACATACACGTGTTTACATTGGCTCATAACAGGCTGTTATTACTTCCCACTCGAAACGTGTCCTGTTTATTGCGATGATTTTATGCCGATTTGACAATTTCTTACTATTTTTTATAATGATTTATTGCCAGTTTTCAGTACTGTTTCAATTGTATGCAACGCTTTTTAGAAATATGTAAAAAAAATACTATAAAACTTTCAAAGTACTTGTTGCGCAATGAAAATATTTTGAAGCCAATAACTCGTGAAAAATAAAGCAAGTGTTCCAGACAGTGATAAACTAAAAATATAACGCATTAATTTTAAGAAGTACTTTTATTCTTTTCGATAATGAATGTCAATCACTCAATCTTGTAGTCTAATTAAAATCCTCACACTTAAAAGAATTTAAAACTTTCTTCAAATAAGGTGTTTATGGGGGGGGGGGGGAGTAGGAATTGTACAAGACGATATTTTCCATTTGAGGGCATGAAATTCAAAACTCACCGTATGTATAACAATTAATTTTGTGATTTTTTTTTTTAAACCGTTGTTTGCGTTTATAGTTTTTCCCTGTAACTAATATTTTATAATATACAAATATGTTTACAATATACAATAAATTTTTTTTTATATTATGCTGATTTTACATTTTTTTAACTGTTGTTTATTGCCAGTTTTTTAGTGTTGTTTCAACTGTATACAACGCTTTTTATAAGAATGTAACTATATATATATATATATATATATATATTAAAAAAGATTTCAAAATACTTGTTGCATTTAAAAATATTTTCTGAAGTCAATAACTCGAGAAAAATAAAGAAAACTTTTCAAACAGTGATAAGCGTACTTTCATTCGTTTCGATAATGAAAGTCAATCATTCAATCTTGTAGTCTTAATTAAAATCCTGACACCTATACGATTTTAAAAATTTCTTCGAGGAGGCAATATCTTTCATTGTTAAGTAGATTCAGTGAATTAGTAATTGAATCTCCACTTTCGTTCGTAGAGGATTACTTGAAACATTATCTGCTGCGGTTTTCGTTAGTTAGAAAAAAGGACTTTATTTTAAGTTAAAAGATTTGATGGGGATAGACAACTACCTATGGTTGAGTATGGAGGTAGGGAATATACAACATAATATTTTCCATATAAAGACGTGAAATTCAAAACCCGATTTTTTTAATTTTAGTTAAGGCGAGCTTTGGACTCATGTCTTCAAATCTATTCAAATAAAAGCAAACAAATAATGTGTACTGATATGTGAGGAACAAATGAAAAAAGTTTTTAAGACCGAAAACTGAAACGAAAACATTTTCGGTAACCTTACTATTTTAGACCGAAAATGATAACATCTAAAAACATTTAAAGTAATTAAGACATGCATAAATATACATAAGTATTAATAAATCATTCGTGTTTATTATATATACACAATTATTTATTATTCATACATGTAGCGCAAGTCATATTCTATGCTTCAACCGAAAACATATATTTAATATAAAGTAAAATAGAATTAATTCGTCACTAGCACAGATTGATTGGTTAATTATATCGATTTAATGTAATCAGAAAGTTTTAGTTGTACATAGATCGATTGAAATGTAAAATGACTTTTGAAAATAATCCTTTGTTGTTTTACAGATTTTTTAAAGAATATTCGAAATCGCATGACGTTTTAACCCAAAAATATATTAATCTTAAGTCTGCAGCTTTTGATGAGCACATGAAAGACATCTTAAAAGTTTAACAATACACGCATTTTTATGGTTTACATTTTGTTAGTCATGAATTATATAAAAGCAATTAAATTGATAGCAATAAAAAATGTGTTTGATTTGAGAAGATACAGCTCAAATCATTACGTAAATTTAACAATTTCGACAAACAATTGACAATTTCGGAACACAAAAAGAAGATTTTTGGAATAGATATAGTATCCTTCAAATTGCATTGATTGCTTTATATTTTGCACTTACGTCTTTCTTCAGTCATGACTGATATAAAAACAGTGAAATTTATAGCAATAAAGAGAATGTGTTACATTTAAAATAATACAGATTAAATTATGCATAATTTCCTAAGGTAGAAAATATTTTGGAATAGAAATTGTTTCTTTCGACATCCATTGATTGCTTTATATTTTGCACTCAAGTCTTGCGTCAGTCATTACTGATATAGAAACAGTGAAATTTATAACAATAAAAAGAGTATGTCGCGTTTAAAATAATACAGCTTAAATTATAGAGTAATTCTGAATATTTCCTAAGATATAAAAGATTTTTGAAATAGAGATTGTTACGTTCGACAAGCATTGATTGCTTTATATTTTGTATCGACGTCTTGCATAAATCATAACTGATATAAAAACGGAAAAATTTATTACCATAAAAGATTATGTCTCATTTAAAATGATACAGCTTAAATTAATGACTAATGTTGAAAATTTCCTAAGATATAAAAGATTTTTGGAACGGATATTGTTTCGTTTGACATGCATTGTTTGCTTTATATTTTGCACTTATGTTTTGCGTTAGTCATGACTGATATAAACACAATTAAATTCAAAGTTCTAAAAAGAGTGTGTCTCTTTGAGCACATACAGCTTAAATCAGTGAGTAATGTTGAAAAGTACCGAAATTAAAAAGGAGATTTTTGAAATAGCGACAGTTTCGTTCGACACACACTGATTGCTTTATATTTTGCAATCCCTTCTTGCATCAGTCATGACTGAGATAAAAAAAAAAAAAAAAGAATTGTATTGCTATAAAAAGAAAGAGTCACATTTAAACAGATAGAGTTTAAACCAATAAGTAATGTTGAAAATTGTGAAAGGTACACTGTAAAAAAAAATTCAAAAGGTTACTAATTTTTTTTAGTAAATTTGTATTCCACAGCGTTTTTTAGTAACCATTACAGACTTTTTTTTGCAAAACAAACATTTTTTTTTTTTTTTTTTTTTTTTTTTTTTGTAAACTGAACAAAAGAATTTTTTGTATAATTAACTTAAAACTTTTTTTACAGTGTAGCAAAAATAATTTTTGGAATAGAGATAATTTCGTTCGACATACTTTGATTGCTTTATCGCTTGCGTCAGTTGTACATGGCATAAAAACAATTACGTTTATAGCAATAAAAATAGTGAGTCTCATTTGCGAAGATACAGTTCAAATCATGGAGTAATACTGAAAATTTCCGTAATACGAAAGGAGAGTTTTCTGAATAGTGGTATTTCCGTTGGACAACACTGACTGCTTCATGTTTTGCATTCACGTCTTACGTTGGTCAAGACTGGTATAAAATCAGCAAAATAAAAAGAGAGTATCTCCTTTAAACAGATACAACTGGAATTAATAAGTAATGCTGAAAATATCCGAACGAAGAAATGGAGATTTTTGGAATAAAAATAGTTTCGTTCGACGTACATTAACAGCTTTATATTTTACACTCACGTCATTCGTCAATCACCATGGATTTAAAATCATTTAAATTTATAGCAATACCATGAATGTGACTCATTTGAGTAGATTCAACTCAGATAAATAAATAAAGTAGTAATTTCTAAAGGAAAAAAAGTAGATTTTTCGACTAGAGATAGTTTCGCTGGATGTAAATTGATTACACTATATTTTTGCACTCACGTCTTTCGTCAGTCATGACTGATATAAAAGCAGTGGAATCGATGGATTTAAAAACAGTTAAATTTATAGCAATACCATGAATGCGACTCATTTGAGTAGATTCAACTCAGATAAATAAGTAAAGTAGTAATTTCTAAAGGAAAAAAAAGAGATTTTTGGAATAGAGATAGTTTCTCTGGATATAAATTTATTACACTATATTTTTGCACTCACGTCTTTTGTCAGTCATGACTGTTATAAAAGCAGTGAAATCTATAGATAAAAAGAGTGTATCTCATTTGTTCAGATACAGCTCAAATCATTGAATATATTTTTTAATTTCTAAAGGATTAAAGGAGATTTTTGAAAAAGCTATAGTTTCGCTTGGATTTCGATTTGACCGAATTTTCGACAGGAAAGTTGTAGAAAACAAGTTTTCAACAAAACTCAAATTTTGAGACAAAAACAAAAATGAAACCCGATTTTTGATCAATCTCTACTAAAAGAAAAAATATCTGTGTGTCTGACTTGTTTTTGAATGAAATTAAGATTTTTTTTATATCTTTAGAATTACTTAACATTCTCAATGTAAATCTACAAAAAAAAATCTTTATATGTATTTTATGGATATTTTAAGAAAATAATTGCATAAAATATTAAACACAACTCAATTCAATGCCCTAATTTAAAAACTTATTTTAATTCTTGTTAATGATTGACAGTAAATCACTCAAACCAGACGTCTAATTAAAGTTTTGTCAGTCATGTATTAAAAACTTCCGTCGAAAAGATATAATGTCTTTCATTCACGATTTTAAATTACAGATTAAATTTCTACTTTATTCGGTGTAGTAATTTTTATAACTTTAAATTTTAGGTTTCTTTTTACTAACATTGAAATTCTCGAAAAAAATGTTTCTGGCTCAGCCTACAGGCACAAATAGGTTTCGAAATTAAGTACAGATTTCACCAACAAACACTAAATCAAGACAGAAATAAAACAAGTTTAAAAATTGTATCTGGCGACTTTTGCCAAGCTTTTAATTCAATTTCATTAGTTTTATCAGAATCAAATTAAAACAATATATTTTAAAGCCGTATTTGTTTATGTAACTTATTCTGCTATAAGAATTTGTTGTATCAAAATCTTGTCAACTTGGAAGTTGTAAATAACATAAAGAAGTTATATAACAAGTCTAACCGGATTCGATGTCTTATTTGGCAAAGTTACAAAATTATGAAGTTTAAATTTTTCGCCTACCCTCTTTTTTTCTGTAATAGTTGGTGTTATCAAAAATTTGTCTATAGAAGTTGTGAATTGCATTAAGAAGATTAGAAGATTTACAATAAAATCATTTTAATCGTATTTTATGTCTTGTCTTTTGAAGAAGTAATGAATTTTTTTCTACATAAAACCCTACTTTTATTTTATTTTTATTACATTTTTATTTTTATCTTGAATCTATTTTTTTTATAATATCATAAATCTGTAATGCATAAATCAAGGTAATAATTACTTTATACTGATTTGGTATATACTATATTAAAAAAGTTATGCTTTTATTTTTTTCTACTTTCTCAAAACCACGCACTATTTCTACCTACTTTGTCCATTAACAAAATAGCCCGAGATTTGTTCACCTTCAATTAGTATCTGTTATTTTTTTGCATTGTGATTAAGAATCGCAAATTTTTACAGAATAGTTATGATATAATGTTTGTATTAATCATGTTTTTATCATTCAAGATTATCTAGGGTTATTAATATGGATTTTATTGTTCACTTATACTCTTGAAGCATGGGGGTTTCAAACAGGGAAAACACGAGGATGAACCATTTGGAGTTAAATATTTATGACAGTATTATTATATGTATTACATTTAAAATACAATTAAAAATTACATTTAAAATGAAGATGAGGGTTCCCGATACTGTTTATTTTTTATTATATTATCATGAAAATTAGCATTTTGACAGATTTTGAGAAACAAATCTAACAAAAAGAACAAAAATTAGGAAAATATCTATAATTTATGTAAGCATACCAATTATCGTAGCAATACAATGTTATTCTGACCTATATCTTTAAATATTTTAACACTGTTTAAAAAAGTATTAAGTAAGGAAATACACACAGCATAAAACATATCATTCAAACATGGGTTAATGCCATTTTCTGAATGAATTTTTAATTAATACGAAAATATAATTTTATTTAATTTATCAAAAGATACTTTAGTATAAAATACTATAAAACATTTAACGATATTAAATAGTAAATAAACAGAATTGAATAGTATAAAAAAAATGTAAAACTTGCATTAAATATCTAATAGTAGCGAATAGTAAATCAAGCTTAAAACACACTTTCACTAGAGTAGTAAATTTACGATGCCACTTAGTTTTTTAATGATTGCGAGTAAATCATTCAATCCCGTCTCCCAATTAAAATCATGTCAGCTATAAGTATGTCAAACTTTCTTCAAGAGGGAATAAAGCCTTTCATTGTCGAAATAAATTCAGCAAATTACTAATTAAATGTCCCACTTTTCAGAATTATTTAAAACGCCAAGTGCTGAAATTTACGTTACTGAAAAACGGATCGTAATGAGGAATTTCATGTAACTAAAGCAAATTAATCTATTTCAATAAAAATCTATGCAACATATTTTGCAAAAAGATACGATAAAATGAAAAGAAGAAGTGGGTTAGATAATGCAATATACAAATTTTTAAATGATAATTTTTATTTTATTTGTATGTTTAAATTATATGCGTAATTTAATTAGGCTCAAAATATTCTTTTTATGAAAGTAAATTATTATTATAATATTTTGAAATACATTAACATAGTATTTTTAAATAAGTTTTTCATGGAATCAATGTATATTTTTTAATATTATTAAATCTTAGTTAAAAATAATTTTTATAAAAAAAATAATTTACGCTTTATTGTTTAAATCTCTTTCTAGCATTATTGAAAATAATATACATAGTACATAAAATGTGTATTTAACCATCTCAGTTTTGATATCGCCTGTAGAAAACACTAAAGAACATCCTTTAAATAAATTTAATACTTCCTGGATTGCTAAAATTACTTCTAGATCCTTTTATTGAATTTGAGTGCATATTATAAGCATCCATCTGATACATCTTTGGTGAGATTTTATTGAAATTTTAAGGGGTCTCAGGAGTCTTACATTTACCTGGTAGTGCAACTTAGCAACATGTCACATTTGATTTTTTTTCTCAGTCCCTATAAGACATAAATGCATAAAATTTTTAATATAGACAACTGAATATTAGGGTGGGCCGAAAAAAACTTTTTTTCGATTTTCGATAATGGCGGGTGCGGAAAAGTGGCCACTGGTGGCACTCAGTTCACACAAAAAATTTGAGATTTTTTGGACAATTCCTTACCCTGCCGCAAATGGCTTGAAGTTTTGCCAAAATGCTGATTTTTGAACTTTTTTATTAAAAACTTTTAAAATATTAAATTAAGTTTATTTTGGCTGTATTTACTTGGAAAGGCATATTTAACGTATCTAATGTTTAAATAAATTCTGATAATGCATTATTTAATTGCTATGTGTATTTTAAATCCGCCGATTTTTATAGGCGAGTAAAACTCGGCGTGCAGCTACCACATCCACGCGAGGAGTTCTCGGTTTTTTCGCGTTGGTACGGAACGCAAAACAAGTTAAAATCTGTACATTTTTAAAGAACATAGCACTAAACTAATACATAATTAGAGGTTTTTTAAACATTTGGCACATTAAATACATCTTTTAAACTAAATACCACCAAAAAAAAGCTTAATTTAATATTTTAAAAGTTTTTAATAAAAAAGTTCAAAAATCAGCATTTTGGCAAAACTTCAAGCCATTTGCGGCAGGGTAAGGAATTGTCCGAAAAATCTCAAATTTTTTGTGTGAACTGAGTGCCACCAGTGGCCATTTTTCCGCACCCGCCATTATCGAAAATCGAAAAAAAGGTTTTTTCGGCCCACCCTACTGAATATCTCTTCTATTAAAAATATTTTTTTAAATATTCTACATTGAAATTCTATTTTATTTTTTTAATGTTTAATTTTGATTAAAAAAATTAGACTTGTATCCATTGCGCGCAGGATTCTAGCAAAACTATTAGTTCAAGAACCGCTAAAAAAGTTGATAATGGTGTAAAATTAATGTATCTTGAACTTATACCTCATTTTAAAGCAATTTATGCATTTATTTATTTAAAATTGAAATTGAAATTGAAAAAATTGAAAAAAAAAATGATTTTTTATTAAAAAAATTGCCAATTATCAATAATTAATGTAATTAAAATTCTAAATTTGAGGTATAAGTTGTTCTTAAACTTAAAATGAAGATATTTACCAAGTTTCATACAAATTGCTTTATTATTTTTTGAGAAATGTTGAGCGCAGTCAAAGAACAATTTAAATTTTAAATCAAAATTAAACATAAAAAATATATAATAAAAATTCAATATAGAATGTTAAAAAAATTATTTTAAATAGAAGAGGTATTAAGTTGTCTATGTTAAAAATTTTATGCATTTAAGTTTAATAGGGACTGAGAAAAAAAATCAAATGTATATGTTGCTAAATCGCACTACCAGGTAAAAAGTAAGACTCCTGAGACCCCTTAAACTGGTTTGTGCAGTTAAACGTGATATTTATTTATTTAGTTACTTTCTTAATAATAATTAAATAAACTAAAGGAATATTAAGTCTTGAAATGAATACACATATGTAAAAAATGAATAATAATAAAAATAATAACACTATTGTGAAATTATGTTGATGCAGTATTTAAAAAGTTAGTTAGGAAACGACATGGAATCAATATATATATATATATATATATATATATATATATATATATATATATGTAATAAATAAAAAAAATTTGCAATTTTGCCTGCCCTCAGTTTTTAATTCTAACGTTTTATAGAACATACTTTTATTATCAGTGTCCGTAATGTATTAATATTTTAACAGTTAAAATTCTTTTATTTTATTTTAATCTCTGTGAATGTTTTTTGAATGCCAATATCTTATTGCGAAATCTTTTTTTCAGTACACAAATCCATTTTCCTTTTTAGAATTAAAAACATTTATCGAAACTTTAATTTTGTGTTATTATTTAATTAATCGTCTGCTGGGATTCATACGCCTTGCGCGTGAGCAGGTTACGCTATTACGCGATCAGGTAAAGATTACCTGCATCTAGCCACGCCTACCGACCTATTAGAGTTAGTGAGTTGAATTATTTTTGCGTTGAAAATGGTAATAATGGATGCTTAAAAACATTACGTAATAACCCATATAGCACAAAAGCTCCTTAATACCTCCCCAGGAGCTCCAAGCCATCCCATATTCCTCCTAAAACTAAAATGACAAGGTCAGGACGTCCTGGGGAAGAGTCTTTTACGATGTCCTCAGGAATGAGCTCCCAGTAACATCCCACGGAGCAATTTCCCAGGGACGCTACTCCTGAGGAAGTATCTGGGAAATCCCTCCTGGGGATGTACCCGGTTAGTCATTCCTGGGGAAATGCCCAGGAAGTCACAGTGCTGGCGCCATCTTATGAATGATTCTGGAATACAATACTCAATTGTTTTTTAATAAAATATCGAATGCAATTTAATCAGTATCGATTTTAATGACTTAATTTTATTTTATTAATTATTCAATTCCTTATTTATAAGCAAATTAGATAATTGTTATTAAATTGCTATTATTTTCAATTATTGCTGTAACTTTTAATCTTTTTAGTTAAATTAAAAATTTTTATTTATTATTTCAGTTACTTACTATTTTTATATACTAAGTACTATTATATATCTTTTAAATCAAGTTTTGTTCATTTATCAATATTTTATTAATTATTAATAAATAACCTATTGCGTTTTGCTTTATTATTATTTGTTTTATTAATTAAGAAATTAATTTAACTTGTTTAAATCAACTAAATAGTAAGTTTCTAAATTAATACACTGAAATCTCTAAATAGAAGAAATTTCTATATCATATATATTTCTGATATTTAGAAGTAAAGATATTTATTCAAAAAAAAAAAAAAAAAAATCTTAATGTAAGTTTGTTTATGAGTATCCTTTAAAACTTTGTTATGAAAATTATCTAAATTGAGTCCTGATGCATCTTAATGTCAAATGTTAAATGTTTTTGTGTGTGTGTATACAAATGGTTAATATTGTTTACTATAATTCAATTTAATTCTTCGTTTTGGTTTATTGTTTTATTGATAAAATCCATTGGTGAATCTTGTCTACTTTTAATGGTATTATATATATATATATATATATATATATATATATATATATATAATATATATATATATAGAAATAAAATAAACAAAAGTGTCCCGACGAAATTAGACATATTTATCACAGCACATAACACAAAATCAAAGATAATTCATTTAAAATGGTATATTTGGATTTAAAATACATAAATATTGAGCCGCCCCCCCCCCTCCGCATACACATACCAATAAATGATTTATTTGAAAAGATTTTCTGTTCAAAAATATACATTCTTATAAAATCAGTTTAAAAAATATAAATTCACGCTAATTTAAAGTTTAATTTAGGTTATTATCAATTATTTATCCAGTGTAATTTATATATGTATTGAAGATAAGAAATTGTTTTCTAAATAGAAGCTTCAATTTAAATGTCATTTTTGAAGGTTTAACTTAAAATGTATAATGTACTTAACTTAAAATGTACTTAACTTTTAAATATTTTATTTATCATTAATATTTTTTTTTAATGTAAGTTGTACTTAATAACAAATTATTTTTCTAATATCTTTTATAGATTATCAAACATATTATTATTTTTTAAATTCTGAAAGATAAAATGAAGTCTTTATTTTGAAAACTTCAGATATATAAATAATTTTTTGGTTCTGAAATTACAGATAAATATTTATCTGTATTTCCTAAGTAACAAATATTTTTATCACAGTTTTCAACTGAATTTAATGGAATTTCACTACCCCAAGTGACCTTCCCAACCTTCAGGCAGTCACCTTCCCAACCTTTCAACAATTGAATTTTTAACAAGATTATCCTGCCCCTTCAGTCAGTTGTCAGCTGAGAATGCGTTTTGCCGGTCAGTCAATGAGAGAGAGAGAGAAAAAGAAAGTGTGATATTCCAAGAATAGACTATTTCTGAATTTGTAAGAAAAAGCGTTACAAAGAATTTTGTTAATAAATGTAAAAGAAATATATACATATATTGAAAACATCTTATATTTTAAATAAAAATATCAGTTTTTTTAGGCTTTTTAAATTACCTAAAATCTTAGTTTCTAAAATTACATGTAAAGAAATCAACAAAAATATTCCCGTCTTTAATTAAATGAAAAATGGTGCATATTGTATTTTTTATGCATATAAATATTTCATACAATTTTCAAAGACAATTAAATAGAGATTTAAATGAAAAGTAATTTTATTTATAACAATAAAAAAATAAAATGATTTTGTAACAAATAAAAATTTTATTAATAGTTTCTATTTTATATAACTCAAGCAGTGTTTCAGTGTAATGATAGAATTTTACAAATGATTTTCACACCAAATTCTGATATAATAAAATTATACAAATTTGTACAATGGTGTGTAATTGATGAAAATACAAAATTTTAATATTTTACTATGTTATAAAATAATACAGTGGTTTTACAGTATTTTTTAATCCCGCAACAAGTGGTAAATCTCCAAACATCTGTAACTCGTACCGTCGTATAAGAATTCCATAAGTAACGGATTTAATTATTTGTTAATAAATACTCGTCAAAATATACCGAATCACTTTAAAACGAGTTTGTTGATTGGTTGTATTTATGATGGCCAATTATCAACATGAGGGAGATATCAAAGGAAGGGGGTGTTGCCCTCAGTGAAGGTCTTTCTAAAGGAACCTAACCCGTATTTACGCAAGGAAATACAAGATTCGAAGAAAACCCCGGGAAACTGCAAACAATTAGGTCGACGGGCGCGATTGGTTACAAACTCTGCACATCCCATCTACCAGCTTCGAAAGCAGAATCTCTTGACCACGGGTGGGGCCCAGAATGAAACTGCAACAATGAAATATTTCAAAGAACAAAAAGTAGGAAAGAAAAGGCTTAAGAAAAGTCTAAGCAAATTTATATATTTTTTTTCATAAATTCATATAATAAGAGCACCTTTTACCAAGCGTAAAAAGAAAAAAAAATCGCTTAAAATTTCTGTAAAAAATAAATAAATAAATAAAATAAATAAGAGAGAGAGAGAGAGCGAAAAGATTTTACTTTGGAAAGATTCACTTAGAGCTTATATGTCTATAATAAACAAAAAATCATCAAAGACATATCAAGAGAGGGGGGGGGTTGCCCTCCGTGAGGGATTTTCTAAAGGAACCTAACCCGTATTTACGCAAAGAAATCCAAGATTTGAAGAAAACCGTGGAAAACTCCAAACGATTAGGCCGACGGGAGCGATTGGGTACAAATTCAGCCCCTCCCATCTACTACCTTCGAAAGCAGAATCTCTTGATCGCTGGTGTCACCCACAATGAAACTGTAACAATGAAATATTTCAAAGAGTAAAAAGTAGGAAAGAAAAGACTAAGCAAATTAACATATTTTTTTCATAAATTCGTATAATAAGAACACCTTTAAACAAGCGTAAAAAGAAAAAATATCGATAAAAAATTCTGTTAAAAAAAAGTAAGATCGAGATAGATCAAAAAAGTTTTATTTTTGAAAGGATTTACTAAGATTTTATTTGTCAATCATAAAAAAAAAACAAAAAAAAACAAGGTACATATTAAGGGATGAGGGTTGCCTTCCGTGAGGGTCTTTCTAAAGGAACCTACCCGTATTTAAGCAAGGAAGTTTAAGATTCGAAGAAAACCGTGGAAAACTCCGAACGATTAGGCCGACGGGTGCGATTGGGTACAAACTGACCCCCTCCCATCTACCATCTACCACCAAGAGAAAAAAGAAAAAAAAATCGATTAAAATTTCTGTAAAATTCATAATTTTAAAGAAACTATGTGTTTTAATCTCTTGCTATTTTAATTTCTGGAAATAATATTTTTATTAACTGAAATTAAATTTTATAGGGGATATCATCAGAAACGTTTTGCATCATTCATTGTGTGTCAAAATATATAATTTATAATCAATTTTATAACTACTGAACAATTTTAATGGATTTTAAGTATTAAAAGCTAAAAGGATATTTTTATCATTTAAAAATACAATTTCATTTAAAATTTTTTAAAGCCAAAGACATTTATGTTATAACAAATAATTATTGACAATTTATTTAGAGTTATTAACCTAAATTTATTTCGAGTGCATGCAAAATGCACAAAATATGAGGACATTTCCTAGTTTTAAGTTTCAAAAGCGGAGTAAAAATGCATCTATACCTTAGAAACCTTTATTCCTTATTGTCCCGACAGCATAACGGTCAGAGTGCGCGTCCGGAATACCAAGGTACTCGGGTTCAAATCCAGCAGGAAAAATAAAGGTAAGAAATTTGTTTCTGAATAATTTCTATATATGTAAATCCGTCTGAATATTAAAAAAAATAAAACATTCGCGTTTTCTCCTAAAAAATTTTTTAATTAAATCATGGCTTTAAAATTTTTTTTGAACATATTAGTGACCTTGAAGTTTCCCAAAGTCCTCCTATATCACTTCCTCAAATCTTCCCCAGAACCTCCCGGGGAGGACCCTGAAGAAGGTCCTGGGGAGCGCCCCAGGACGCTGTAAAGCGGACATTTTCGGTTCCTGAGGACCTCCTGGTGACAATTTTCTGCATCCTCAAGGATGCCTGGGGGATGAGGGTCCTGGGATGTGAATCCTCCCCAGGACATCCTGGGGAGGCAAGTGTGCTATATGGGAAAGGGGTAGGGGCTAGTTTGGATTGGAATTTGAGAGACTCATTTTGCTTTGAAAGAGCGTTCAGAATGCTTCTAACCATTAAAATGCCAGGATGCCCGTCTCAGATTTGGAATCATTTCGAACGCTGGAGATGATACAGTCCTAGAAAAGTTGTCTAGTGTGAATTTGTGGAGAATGGTGACATGTGGAGTAACTTATGGTCGTACTCAAAATCAATAAAAAACTAAAAACTGATTGTCTTGCATTTTATTTGGAGAAACTCCCAAGGAAATTAATCCATTGCTTACAACGACGACTGCTGAGCCTGTTTATTATTTTCAAGTGAATCAACTTATTCTTACAGCAAAGATGTTGTCCCGCAGGAGCCGATGTGTTGTTACAGCAAATCGCCTTATTATTTCATATATATATATATTACTATTAGTAAACTTTAATTTTAATAAATTATTATTTAAATAACGCTTTAATATTTAAATCGGTTTTTAGCAACATGGAAAATAATATACATTGTGCATAAAATCTATATTTAAACTACTCTGTCCTGATATCTCATATAGGAGTCGTTACGTCAAAAACGGCCGTAAAAATTGCAGTAAAATTAGATGTAATTTTTTTACACTCATTGCCATAAAAGTTTGCGCACCAAGAATTATTACACATGAAATTTTACATGCGTAAATACTACTGTGATATTAGTAAATGATTAGACAACCAAAGAAAAAGGATAATTTATTCCAGAAAAAGGACAAATGAACGGAAATTTTAGTACTCTGTTGGACCCACACTAGCGCGAATGCACGAAACGATACGACCGGGCATTGATGCATACAAGTTCCGTATGATGTCCTGAGACATCTCGTTCCACAGTTGCTGTAAACGCACTTCGAGTTCAACTAAACTCGTAGGATGTCCAACTTGCCGTCTCAAATGATCCCAGATATGCTCGATTGGTGACAAATCTGGTGATCGAGCAGGCCAGGGAAGGATGGTAATGTGGTGGAGGCAGGCTTGTGACATCCTTGCTGTGTGTGCTCGAGCATTGTCTTGCTGAAAAATAGCTACTGGGAGCTCTGCCATTAGCGGCAACACATGTGGCTGAAAGATGTCCTGGACGTACCGCTGAGTTGTCATTGTGCCACGAATCAATATTAGGGGTGACCGTGTATCATAAGCAATAGCACCCCATACCATCACTCCAGCTATAGGAGCGGTAAGTCGCTGTAAAGCGAAGGCAGGATTGAGGCCTTTCAACACGGGGCCTCCACACACGAACACGATTGTCATCGCTGCTCAAATTGAATATAGACTCGTCGGTGAAGACCTGTCTTCATTCCGTTGCAGTCCAATCTCGTCGTGCGCGACACACTTCAATCGGAGGCGTCGGTGGTTGGGTGTCATTGGCAGCACACGTAATCTGCGCCGCGATACCAGATGTTTTTCAGCCAGGCGCCTTGCGATGGTTCGGGAAGACACAGGGGTCTGTAGTGAAGGTGCTGCCTGTGTCTGGATAGCGGCCAATGAGGCAGTTGGCTCTACGCGTGCGTTTCGTAGGACGTGACGGTCTTCTCGACGACTGGTCTGTTGAAGGCGCCCCGAGTCTGGTCGCCGTGTAAATGACATCTCTTCAGTCCACTGGTCCCAACACCTCCTCAGAGTAAAATCAGAATGGCCTACTTGACTTCACGAGCTACTCGCCGAGCTGACCCCCCAGCTTCCATCATCCCGATGATTCTTCCCCTCTCCAGCTCTGACAGCTGCTGATATTGTCTTCGTTGGCTGCGTAACAGCATGTCTACCTCAGCGTTTCCTTTTCAAAAAAAGGTACACTCAGACAAGTTCAGATTACCAGTTTTACACTTCAAGGAGGACGAAGTTCAACGCCATCTAGTGGCATTACGCAATGCACAATCACGCTGCATTTCTAATCATTTCCATATCTGCCTTATATATACCTTCATGCCAAGTTTCGTTACGATCCCACAATTATTTCTCGGTGCGCAAATTTTTATGGCAATGAATGCAATACATCTAATTTTATTGTAATTTTTACGAAAAAACAAAAACTACTAGCAAAATTGCTACCAACAGTTTTTGCCATAAATATAACGGATTTTTTTATATATATATTATTTTATTTTATTTTATTTTTTACAGTGTGAATTTTTTTCCGAAATGTTGAAAATTTCTCATTATTATAATTGACGAATGTAATAGTAGAAAAATTCTGATTTATTATAATAACAAAACATAATGCTGAAATATTCAACATCTTCAAATACCTTACAACATAAGTTGATAAGAACTATTACACTTAAACATTGGCAAGGTAAGTAAGATGATGGATTTATCCTAAAAATGCGACTTTTGACAAACTTTAGAAAAAATGCGCGATCGGAAGATGTTGGATAGATTTAAATAATATTTAAACATTATGTTTTGTTTTGATAAAACATAAGAATTTCAGCTATACATTCGTAAAAAAGCTAATTAAAAAAATCTGTAATAATGTGAATTTTTCAACATTTCGGCAACTTTACTGCCATGTGCTACTGAAAGGTATAGAACAATTTTATTTCTTTTTTTCCAACTTTACCCGACCCGTTAAGAATCGAAATACAATTTTTACATTTTTCGACGGACCCTTCCATGCAAATCATAATAATTCATGTACATCTTTAGATTGATACATTTTTGGAGATACTTTACTAAAATTTTAAACTGTTTTTTTTTTTTTTAGTCCACCGTAATATTTGTGTCAGGTTTGATCAGGATAAAAATTTATATATGGCAGGTATAATCAGAATATGAAACATGGGTGACGATAAGTAAGTGATGTTTGCGTGATTGACAGGGCGACAGTAGGCGAAGGGGAAAAATGCCAGGGAACATGAGGTTGCAAGCCACTCAATTCAATCAAAAATACGGAATGTTCATATCATGAAAATTTATGCAAAACTGGCGTATCATAAAATGAAACTTTCAATGCACATTTCCCAATTTATTTTAATATGGTAAAAACCAAAAAAAAAAAAAGTTGTAAAAGTTTTTATTATTCTAGCCAGCAGAAACTTGGTGCTTCACTTTCTGGACTGAGTTCATCATTCTTATCGTATCATCGACTGAATGGAGAATTTTTTCAGATATCTCTGCGATGTTATCATATTTCGTTACAAAGCAAAACATACATATCTTTGGAATATTTTTGAAGTATCTTTATTTTTAAATGCCGACTTCTGATACAGAAGTCGGAGTGTATTTGATACCCTGTATAAGATGTAATTATACCCTGCATAAGATGAAATACCCTGTATTTCGACTAAATTAATATTTCGTGAACCCATGCTTCATTGTAAATTTACATCTTCATCGTGCTTTTTATCACTCTCCTTATTTATTTTGGAAAGCCATTTATATCAGCAGTGTATTATCTATACTGTACACTGAGAAACATTTGTGGAAACGTTACTCCGTAAATTTGGTGGCAGCATTGCTGCCTCCAATTTTATGGAGTATTTTAACCGTTAAAATCGGTGTAACATTGTCAGGTTACACCAGTAATATATGTTTAAATTACACCATTGCATATGTGAAAACAATTACTCCATGAAAATGGAGGCAGCATTTGCCACCATTTTTACACCAATTGTTTGGAGTAACGTTTCCACAAATGTTTTACAGTGTATATAAAAGCAATATTTATGTGGATATGGTATGTTTATAGGTAACAACTGAGGTTATAACTCTAAATCTCTTTACATAACATTATTTAGAATGCTTCTCAAAAGCCGCTTATAAATTTCAAATTCAGGAATACTAATCAACATAAGTGTTCCTGATTTCCTGATGTATTTCTGTTTTTAAGTATTCCTCATGTTTATGGTATTAACATATGTGGTATGTTTATTAGTAACAACTGAAGTTATAACACTAAATTTCTTTACGTAACACTATTTAGAATACTTTAGAATTTCAAATTCAGGAATACTAATCAAAACCATTTTAATACTTATCTACCAGAGAAATACTGAAGTGGGTATTTTAAAACAGTATATTTTCAATTGTAGTAGCCACTCTGATAGTACGACAGCATTTCAATTTCTACAGTAAGTAGAGAAAAGAAAATATCCATTTCGAAATTACTTTTATTAGAATGTAGCTGAAATGATAATTCTAGCATTCGCCACAATTCAAAAATGTATTAAAAGACATTTACTACTAAAATTTTCAGCTAGGTTTACCATCGTCAATTAGCTACGTATTACAAAATATGTTTCCATATCATCTACATTCCGAAAACTTTCTTTCTAACCGTATACGTACATTTTAAAGACAGATGGAGACGCAAAAATTCATCGCTCCGCACTCATGGTTGGTATCTAAAGCACAAAATATTTTTTTCGGTAGAGCAGAAACGTTCTTGAGCTCATAAAATTAAAAAAATCCCTTCGATATATATTTTAAAGTCATAAGAAAACTTAAACGATATGTTTCAGTTGGGAAATCGAGCAAATTGCCTTTCGGAATAAAATAAAAAACAAATTTTGTAAAACAGAAAAAATAATCAAATTTATATCGGTATTTTGAAATAAAAAGCCTAGAAATAAAAGAATAACGGGAAAAGTTTTTGTTAAATAGGTTATTATTTCTATAGTTTGAGATAGAAGATAAATAATGAGAAATATTAAAACACGTGGCTATTATTTCAAACTTATTTCCTTTCAAAAATATTATGTATACGTACTTTATTTTTATAAAAATAAAAGTTCATACGTATTGCGACATCATCAAAGTACAGTCTGTTGTCTATTCGGTTTATGTTTACGGATCATGACTTCATTAATTTTCTGCTTTATTGTTAAATGGAAAATGTATTTTAATTTCAATAAACCGTGGTTAAGCATAAAAATATATCTATAAAATAAGATTGAAAATTTTGGTTCGGGGACATTATTCCCTGATTAAAATATATTTTTACATTAATAAAACTAAGGAAGAAAAATTATATGAATGGAAGGGAATTATGAGGAAATTAATACAAAATTCACATGATGTAATTTTTGATTGAATTTCTATTTCTTAATTATATATATATACAGACAGACACGCACATATATATATATATATATATATTTCCTAACGATTTGTATCTGTAGAAATAATTTGTCAATTTAAAATGTGCGTGCTTACAATACAATATATAAGAATAAATCATCAATAAAATTTTCATGCTATTTGGTAGTATGAGTCTTACAAAAATAGAATGTAGATCAATAACACATCATATTGATGGTGGTGGTATACTAATTTGTATGTCATTCACTTTCCAAGAAATAATTTTCGGCAATCTTATACAATACAGTACAATTTAACATACATATATATATATATATATATATATATATATATACATTAAATAATTGTGTACATTTTACTTTTAAAAGAGAGAATTTGAATCTGTAAAAAATGGTAACACTAATTCGAGAAATTAATAAAGCTTACAATGTATTTCTAATTTCCATACATCTTCTATAACACTTCCGGGAATTACGGGATTTTCGGCTCGGCATGTGACGAAATGTCCGTGATCTTCTGGAAACGGAACGAAAGAGAACGTACTAACAGTAGCATTTCCTCCAGTTACTACCTCTTCCTCTGGATTCTTGAAGTTCGATCCCGCTTTTTTCCATGTTATAAGTGCAGGAGGTCGCGAACCTTGTGTTGTGCATTTCAGCTGGACTCTTTCCGTAATTGAAAAAGCTTGCTTCTGTCCAGAGATTTTTACTGTTAACGGCTTAACTGAAAAAATAAATAAGTTTTCTTATAACAGTGTACAACTTAATATTATATAAAAATAAAATCAATAAATGTTTGAGAAAAATAATTAATTTATTAATTTCCAATTAATACTTCAACGACTAATAAACCTGAAAAAAATTTAGTATGAGATACTGCTCGATATTTTTTTTACAGTTTACTTTTAAATTAAAATTTTAGAGACTTCTTCTTCCAAAAATAGTAGGTTATTTGATTTTGAAGAGATTTGTTATAGATGAAATTAAAATCAATTAACGAAATAAATGCACCATATTATTGTAAAACATTAAACAATGAAATATGTGGAAGTTATTTAAAGTGATAAAAGATACAAAGTCTGTTCATAATAGATTAAAAACATATACAAATAGCTAGAAAACACGTAAACATTATTTAAAAAATAAAGCATTAAACGTTTCGAACTTATTTAAATTTCCTCATCAGTTATATAAATAACACAAAATCATGATATAAAACATGATTTAACCTTTCGCCGGGCGCTCAAATTTTCATCACAAGACCGGGCGCGCTTTGTAAATTGTACTAAGGATAATAAAACTAAGGAAGAAAATTTATATGAATGGAAGGGAATTATAAGGAAGAAAATTAATACGGAATTCACATAACGTAATTTTTGATTGAATCTCTATTTCTTAATTCTATATATATATAACAGGTGAAAAAAAACCACAATTATTTCCGCATTATTTTAATTTTACAGATATTTTAACTTGCAAATATCATATCTTTGATCACAATTTATGGAAGTATTCCACAATACATTTATTTTTTGTTATAACATATTAAATCAGAACTTTAGATGTATAAAATGCTACTTGCTATTACAGTCAGAAAGAATAAAAATTAATAATGAATTACTAAACAATAATGAAGTAATTTTGGATTTACGGAATTAGTTTTATAATTCATTTATATTAGTCGCTTCCCATATCAAGGATAAGATTTCCTTTTTAAAGGGCTGTTTGCAGATAAACCTTGCGCATTTCATGCACTGTTAGCAGATTAAAATGACAGTTGCAGCTAATTGCGCAATCTGAAATAAATATAAATTTCAGGAACTGGGTAAACAGATCCAATAAACGAATACAAGTGGTTATTAATACCCAGTATTGTTTGAATTTTCTTTTAAAGAAAAAAGGATGTGAATGTTGTACTTTTTACAACGGCGCGCCCGACGGAAGGTTAACATACAGTTGAAGTCATGTGACAGAAGTTAATAAACATGTAGATAGGTAATTGAGTTCAATTAAGATCGTATATTCTGATGGAAGGGAGCTAAATTAATTCAGTGGGAATTTTGTTAATCTGGTTACCATGTCTCCAGGAAAACATGGCTTTTGAAATCATTGCAGTTTGATTTCATGACCTTGGCAGGCTTACAATTTGGAAAATGATCAGTTCCTATGGCGTAGGCTATAATTTCAAAAATTAATTTTCTTCTTTTAAAGGCAGTCTTGTGGTCTTTAAAGCGTATCTCCAAGGTACGGCTAATCTCGCTAATAAATATTGCGTCTCACTGCTCGTATAGGATTGCATATGTTACTTCTTTCCATTAAGAACGGGCGTACTTATATTTAAAATTGAAAAGGAAGCTTTGCAACGTGGGATAAAAGATGTAAGTACATTAAAAGGTTTAAAAAAATGCGAGATTTTTTTCTAATAGGATTTTATAAAAAGGTGTTTTTATGAATGGTTTGGTACTATTACTCTGTTGAAAAGGTGAAGGCGTTACAGTATAGGCACGCATAATTTCAGGAAAAATTATGTTGCACCATCTTGAAGGATATGCATTATGTTTCAAATCATTAAAAGTATTTTTTATAATTTTTTTAATAATTTTTTTAATTAAAAGAAAACATGTACAATCCGAAACATGTCAATGTCATTTATTTTTAATTATTATAACACCTTTCTTAAGTAAAATAAAATTTTTATTAAAATGTTTATATAAAAGGTGAATCTTTTGAAATCTGGTGATTTAAAAAATCATCATGTATGGACGGCCCCTTTGTTCAAATGCATTGTACTTACAGTTTAAATCCAGAGTAACAGATGTCTTTACTGGAGCGGACATGTTGTTATTTGAAGCTTGACAGGTAAAATCTGTCATCAGGTCCCGTCTTGTTAAGCTCTCTAACTGAAGCTCATTGCGAACGGTGTGCGACGACACTTCATATGTATCATCTACAAGAGTCCGACCTCGCCACCAGGTTAATGCCGGGGGCGGTTTACCTAAAATAAATTATTTATAAAAGACATTAAAGGGATCCTGGACATAAAAATTATGAAAGTTTCTGAAAAAATATATTTCATTAAACATTTCTCGGTTTTTATGTGTTTAAAATGACATTTAAATCATGTTTCTATCTTAAGGCCCCACAATAGGCACAGAAAAACACCTTGATGATAATGTAAAGTCTAGGGGGGGGGCCGTTCTTTTCAAATATCTCACACAAATTTTAATATTTTTACATGATTTTTTTACATAGGATAGCTGAGAACGATCCCCAACCGGCCTTGTTTTTACTTTTTTGATTTTGGTTATATTCTTTTTATATTAGGATATTTTCAGTTTCGTAACTGGTTGAATCCAGTTCTAAAAGTAAGTATTTAAAGAAAAATCTGACACCAAAATCGAAAAAATAAAAACTAGGCCGGTTTGGATCGTCCTCAGCTATTCAAAAACAATCACGTTAAAATAATAAAATTTGATCGAGATATTTTATAAGAACGCCTTCATAGAATTTATATTATCATCCGGGTCTATTTCACTCAGTAGTGTAGCGTCTTAATTAGAAGTGGAAATATTAAATTTTTCGTTCTGGTTTGGTTACAAAATCTAGCTTTCAATCAATGATTATCATTAATTGACTTCTTGTGAAAACATTTCATTTTCTTCATGATGGGTTTTTTTCAGAATTTCTCGGATTTAAGTTGTTATAACTCAATAACCGTTAAAGTTAATTGCTTTATACTTAGATCATTTCATTTTTTAGTACTTTACTTAAATTTTGAATCAGCAAATTTACTCTTGAAAATATTATTTTTTAAAGAAAAAGTTATACATATATATATTTCAAGTTTTTGATTTAAATATTTTTTTAAACTAATATCTTTAAAAACGCTGAATCAAAATTAAATTTTAGATATATATTTGTGTGTTTAAATGTAAAAAAAATGCAATTCTGCAAAAAATATTTTGATTTATAAAGATTTATATTTACCCTACTCTTTAACCCCCTGATCGTCGGCAAAAGGACAAAAATGTAATGCATTTTTCTCTGTAATTTATTTTAAATGTTAATAAAAGAGGGATTTTCTATCATGGTGTAAATTTTTTGTTACTTATATGTTTATAAGCCTTGAAAGTATCAATGATAACTTAATTTCTTAAAACTGGATTATATTTGTAGAATTGTATTAATTTAAATAAAGCTCCAACTGCAGTGAAACCTGCAGCCCAGTGAATGGATATATTCAGTCGCGAAAGTTTGGAGGTTAAATAAATTATAAATTAAAAATAAAAAACATTATCTGTGATTTAGTTTACAAATAACATGGTTAACCATCAAAAAAAATTTCAAAAATTTAACTGAATAAATAAAAATTATTTTAAAATGTGCCCCGGACCCCCCTTAAAACACGAGATTAATTTACACTAATTAAATTCTTTGAAAAATGGAGAAAGATTCTCGAAAATAATATTAATTTTATGTATCTGAAAAATTCGAGAAATTAAAAATTTAAATTCCTTGTATAACTTTAATTGATTTCTCGACTAATTTACAGCAGTGAATTTTTGCATAAAATTATTGTATATTTAACAAGTGATTTATCCCATTGCTAACAAAGCTTAAAACCAACAAAGTGTAAAATGTTCAAGCTGGTAATCGTACCCGGAATCCTTGATATAGCATTCCAAGTGTTCTACCATTTATGCTACGAAGGCGTTTATATAAATATATATAATACAAGCGGAACCGACAGACGTTGTCCTGGCACCGACTCCAAAAAATCAAATAAATGTACATAAATATAATAATACGCATGATAAATACAAAGCTCTTAATTCAATTTCTTATTACAATTATGTAAGGAAATTATTTTTCACAGCAGTAGTTTTTGAAGTCGGTTCAATTTTTTATAGAAAAGTTTGTTTTTCTCTTTTTGGTTAAAATTTAACGATTTTCTGAAGTCGGTTAATTAAAATTAGAATACAGAAAAAATTATTGCAAATCATTCACGCATGGTATAAGTGGTGTTCGAACACACGATCTCTTTCTTCGAGAAACAGACCTTAAATTTGGCGCCTGAGACTGCTCGGCCATTCCGTCCGCACTCTATTCAGCAAACGTATTCAACACTTTTAATTAGCAAAAAATCACTAACTATTAGTTTTTACCTAATTACTAAAAAAGTACTGAATAAATTTCGATGAAGTGTGAATCTAAACCATTCTCGATTCCACTGGAACACGCACAAAAATTTTCATTAAAATCGGTCCAGTCATTTATGAGGAGTTCAGTGACATACACACACGCAGAAGATTTATATATATAAAGATATGTGTGTTCACCGGCGCTGGACTTTCACTTGTGTGTCTTGTGACGCCGTAGAACTGGATGCTCGTCAAAAGTAACCTATCTTGTGCTACACTTGCAGCCTTACCGAAATATGCGAGTGACTGTTTTTGCTGGGTATGGTCCTCGTAGATTAAATGCTAGAGCACTTGAAGCTCTATTCCAAGTAACCTGTGTTCGATTCCCGGCATGGAAATGTTTCTCTCACTTTGTCCGACGGTTTGTTAGCAATTTCATAATCCACGTGTTAAATATTCTAAAATTCTTTCTTGCAGTAAACAAATATAATGTGTCACTAAAAGATTGAGATTTGGAATTATTCTTTGTCTGTTGGAGATATGCATGCAAATACATTGAAAAAAACTAATAAAGAAGAAAGTTTTAAGATTATATTGAATAATTATACTCGCGATTAATTGTCTGAAAATTTACGATTTTTTTATTTTTCCAGTCATTTCCTATACCTTGTAAGTAAAAGAATTTTTTCACCATTTGTTCATTCGAATGTTCAGTTTACGCTAATGCGTAAACTGAACATTCGAATAATTTGCAAATAACTTATTCCGAACTTTTTTAATTATAAAATTTCGAATATTTTCTGCCGTAAAAACTTATATTTTTGTCTTCAGAATAAGTAAGCTCGAAAATTTTGTAAAGTTATCCTAACTCAAAGGTTTAGTAATAAATAAATAAAATTTGGTACTACTCTGTTATCCTGTCGACCAATCTCATCAAATTACAAAAATCACCAAACTAATAGCCAAATTATACATAATGACACAATTTTTACTTTAAATAACGAAAAAACAAATAATTAGTAAAATATTAATAAAAATTCAAATAAAAAAAGAAATAAAAACCTCTTAATGATATTTTAAACATGTGAATTGTATTTAATGTTATTGAATGGGACATTCACGATCATCCATTATTGGCATTTAATCTTATAATTTGGCGATAATTTTTTGGTCGACGGGATAACCAAGTAGTACTTAAAAAATTTATTGATTACATAAAATACATAACTTGCTATATATACTTTATTCTACCCAGGAATAGCATAAAATTTTAAAATGTGCAGTTTTGAATGACTATTTCATAATAATATTTTTAATTTCTTTATATATTTTAGAATCATAAGGATTGTAACATTTGATCGTATTGAAGATTTGTTGTTCTAAGGTGTATTCCATACCAGGTAACCGATTATATTTTGTACAGAATTCAGAATACATTTTGTTGCTGAAATAAGCTATAAGAATCAAGCCTATGAGTGTGCTTAAGTAAAATATGTTAATGGTAACGTTCTAAAATTTATTTTATCAAATGTATGCCAAATATAAAACAGACTAGAACGTGTTTTTATGTATACAATTATTATAAGTAAACATTTAACTTATCATTTGATTTTTCATAAAGACAATATTAGATTACTTCAATTATGTATGCATAATTTTTTTCATATTAATTAAGGATAAAAGTAAGTTTTTTGTGTATATAATGTATATGTATATAACAAAATTAAAAGGGTTCTTTGTTGCGGATTATCTCTGAATATGTTTTAATATTTTCAGTAAAAAATACATCGTATATTTAATAAAATACAATGTAATATTTTCAACATTATATATGTATTTTTTACAATATTTTTTATGACTTCGCAATTAAAAATAGCTAATAATGTATTTCAATCTAATTTTTGATGACACCAAAACAAGTAATTCCAGTTTTCCAGATTCATTAAATAAAAGCAAATTCTTTTATTTAAAAAGAAAGGTCTCGTCTCCAATAATTTCTTAGTATCTAAAATCATTTAAACAATTAAATACAAAATGTATAAATATAAAAAGAAGAATGAACCCGCTCGTCCATTTATTTTCTTCTCTCTCAATTATATTGAACCAATCAACATGAACGTTTAATGTACGTTGTTCAGATAGCTATGATTCGAAGAAAACAAAATAAAATTCCAAAAACCATTCCTAAAATTTCCATTCTTTGAAATTGCTTTATCAATAATCTTTTTAAAGATCACTGAAAAATTCTCATTCTTATTCTTCTGGTTTTCCGTCTCTGTTACTTTTTGTTTTGTTATTTGATCAATTTTCTTTATGTTGTACTTCTGCCTCAATTTGATTTTAAATTCAAATTATTTTCGATCTGTTATTTTCAGTTGACTGTTTTTTTCTTTAAACTGGGTATTTTCAGGAATTGCACTTTTGCTCTTTGATTTCTCTTTAACTATTCAATTTACTTTTATCTTTGTCATTATTATTTTTACTTTTTATATTTTAAACTGGAATTCCCAAGTTCTTTTTGATGAAGTTGGATTTGGTAGGTGATTTTACTTATAAATTTCATTGACAATTTTTAAAATATGACGCATTGAGAAAATTATTTATTGTTTTTGTTTCAAAGAAAATGTTGACCAAAATGTAAAATGATAGAAGTTTAATTTATTGCGTAGCTGATTAGTTCAGATTCAGAATCATTTGATTATGTTATTTTATTTTATACTATATATAAATATATTTATAAAAATGAGAATGTATTTATGTCTCGAAATTATTAGTCTTTCTTCTACATGAACTATTAAAATAATAAATAATGGTTTGGTTTTGGTTCATTTTTGTCTTACGATTATCTACACTAGGGATATAGGACCGGGGGGGAGTGTCCTTCGTGGGGGTCTTTCTAAGGGATCCTAACCCGTATTTACGCAAGGTTCGAAGAAAACCAAGAAAACTCCGAACGGTTAGGCCGACAGCCGCGATAGGGTTCGAACGCAGCGCCTGCCGTCTACCACTTGAGAGGTCAGAACCTCTCTCCCACAGGTGGGGCAAAAATAATAAATGAATTGTCTATAAATATATACCACATGAGCAAAGCTATATAAAAATGATCTTGAAAAATCTCATGTTTCAGAAATTTACACATAATTATACATACTCAAATACAATGACAAAACATTCATAAAAATCGTGACTCAGCGAAAAACTAAATACATATTTAAATAAAATATTTATATATACCTATATACTCATTTCATTTATACACTGAAAAAAGTTACGAAATACCTTTGAAAATGTTTTAGTATTTGCGATAAAAAGTATAAAATATATTTAATAAAATATAATATAATATGTTAAAGTATAAGTTCTTTTTCTGATTCACTGTATTTTCCGTTCAGTGACTTTTTGTTTTGTTATTTGTTGCTTACTCTTTATATCGTGCTTCTGCGTAAATTTGATTTTAAATTCAAGTTATTTTCGATATATTCTTTTCAGTTGACAGTTTTTTTTTTCAAACTGATTATTTTCCGAAATTGCTATTTTCCTTTTTGATTTTATTTAACTATTCAATTTACTTTTATCTTTGTCATTTTTATTATTTATTTTTTTAAACTGGAATTCCATAATTATTTTTCAAGAGGTTGGACTTGTTTAGTGAATATACTTTTAAATTTTATTGCTTAGCTCTAAAATATATCTCAAACGGAAAATTACTTATTGTATTTATTTAAAAGAAAAGTTTGGCCTAATTCTACAATGATACTAGTTTAGTTTATTGCATATCTGATTAGGTAACATTCAGAATCATTCAGTTGTGTCATTTTGTTGTATTATATTTATAATTTTATAAAAATGAGAAAGTATTAATATCTAGAAGTCATAAATCTTCTACATGAAGTATTAAAATATTAATTAAATTGTCTATAATTATATCATATAGCTCAAAAAATTTAAAAATTAACTAGAACAATCACATATTTTAGTTCATATTTATTGTCATATGCCCAAACGCAATAATAAAACACGCATGAAAAATCATGACTCAGCCACAAATTTCATATATATATATATATGTAAATTACATATGGTTGTATTTATATTAATGTTTAATATTAATGGTTGTTTTTATATTAATTTTATTTATTCACCGTAAAATAATAATAATAGTAATATTAATAATAATAATGAAAAGTTACGAAATACCTATGAATATATTTTAGTATTTGCCATAAAAATTACACAACGTATTTAATAAAATACACTGTAATATTTTCGAGAATATATATTTTTTACCGCATTTTTTATGACAGCATGATTAAAAATAGATAATAATTCAGTCCTTTTTATGAGACCAAAACAAGTGTCCATCTACGTTTATAAAATAAGTACCTTGCCTTACCTCGCGTCGCCAATAATTGCTTCGTATATAAAATCACTTTAACAAATGAATTTAAAATGTTTAAATATAAAAAGAGGGATGAACGTACTCGTTCAATTTTTTCTTCTATTCAAATTATATTGAACGAATGAACATAAGCGATAAATATACGTTAATCAGACAGCTAAGATAATTCGAAGAAAATAAAATAAAAACTCCAAAAACCATTCCTAAAATTTCCATTCTTTGAAATTGGTTTATCAATATTCTTTTTAAAAGATCACTGAAAAATTCTTATTATTATTCTCCTGGTTTTCCGTCTCGCTGACTTTTTGTTTTGTTATTTGATCAATTTTCTTTGTATTGTACTTCTGCCTCAATTTGATTTTAAATTCAAATTATTTTCGATCTGTTATTTTCAGTTGACTGTTTTTTTTTCCTTCGTCATTTTTATTATTATTTTTTATTTTAAACTGGAACTCTCGAGTTATTTTTGATGTAGTTAGATTTGGTAAGCGATTTTACTTTTAAATTTTATTGACTATTTTTCAAATATAACTCATTCGAAAAATTAATTATTATTGCTGTTTAAAAGAAAATGTTGGCCAAAATATAAAATAGTAGTAATTTAATTTATCTCACAGTTGATTAGATTACATTCAGAATCATTCAATTATGTTATTTTATTTTATTCGATATACATTTAATAAAAATATGAATGCATTTATATCTAGAAATTATTAGTTTTTTACATGAACTATTAAAAAAATAAATGAATTGTCTATAAATATATATCACATGAGCGAAACTACATAAAATGAACTAGAAAAATCACATGATTCTGAAATTTATATTTAATGAAAAATGCTCAAATACAACGATAAAACGTGCATGAAAAATCATGACTCAGCAAAAAACAAAGTACATATTTAAATGTTTCTTTATATACATACATTTATTTATTTCATTTAGACACTGAAAAAAAATTACAAAATACCTTTGAATATGTTTTAGTATTTGCGATAAAAAAAAATAATAAAATATAATATAAGTTTAGCACTAGATATATTTTTACAACATGTTGTAATGACATTGCAATAAAAAATAGATAATAACTTATTTCAGTCTCTGTTTTGATGAGACCAAAACAAGTGCATTACCAGATTCATAAAATAAAAGCACCTTGTCATATGCAAATCAAAAAATCATGTCCAAATAATTGCTTCATATCTGAAATCACTTAAACAATAAAATTTTAAATGTATAAATATATAAAAAAAAAGAATGGACCCGCTTCTTTATTTTTTGTTTCCTTCCCAATTATATAG
Source organism: Maratus speculifer (assembly GCA_964019185.1). NCBI lineage: Eukaryota > Metazoa > Arthropoda > Arachnida > Araneae > Salticidae > Maratus > Maratus speculifer. Next base: position 421,318,816 of record OZ025290.1, on the reverse strand, counting down.
AATGAACAAGTATGAACGATTAAAGTATGTTGTTCAGATAGCTAAGAAACCTAACAAATACAATAAAAATTCCAAAAACCATTCCTAAAATTTTCATTTTTTTGGAATTGTTTTATCAGTATTCTTTTAAAAATCACTAAAAAGTTCTTTTTCTTATTCACTGGATTTTCCGTTGCCTGACTTTTTTTTTTTTTTTTTTTTGTTATTTGTTGCTTTTTCTTTATAACGTACTTCTGCCTCAATTTGATTTTAAATTCAAATTATTTTCGATCTATTATTTTCAGTTGACTATTTTTTCAAACTGACTATTTTCCAGAATTGCCATTTTGCTTTTTGATTTCCTTTAACTATTCAATTTACTTTTATCTTTCTCATTTTTATTATTTCTTTTTTTTTTTTTCAACTGAAATTCCAGAGTTATTTTTCAAGCGTTTGGATTTGGTAAGTGATATTACTTTTAAATTTTATTACCCAAATTTAAAATATAACTAATTCATAAATATGCATTTTTTTTTTAAAGAAAAGTTTGGTCGAATTGTAAAATGATATTAGGTTGGTTTCTTACATAGCTGATCAAATAGCATTCAGAAACATTCAATTACGTCTTTTTATTTTATTATTTATGTATGTTAATAAAAATGAGAATGTATGTATATCTAGAGTTGCAAATATTTTACATGAAATATTAAAATATTAAATGATTTTTTTAATATATATATCTATAAATCAAACATTTAAAATGAACAATCTTATAGAACAATCACATGTTTTTAAAGTTTATATTTAATATTATAAACTCAAACACAATAATAATAAAACTCGTATGAAAATTCAGGTCTCAGCCAAAAACTATTTATGCTTTTAAAATACGGGGTTGTTTTTAAATCATTTCATTTATACACAGTTAAAAAAAAACATGTAGTGAGAAATACTTTAGAATATGTTTTAGTATTCGCGATAAAAATACAAGCTAAATTTAATAAAAACATAAATACAGTATAATATTTTCAATATTATATATTTTTTTCCAACATTTTTTTTTCTTCAATAGATAAATGTTTTGTAATCGAAATTTTTTTTTCGACTTCCGGTTTTTTTGACGGTTATACTCGCTTTAGGGTTCAGAGATTCGAAAAAACATGTTTTTACAAAATGCCTGTCTGTACATGTGTCTGTGAGCCTGTGACTGTGTGTGTCCGTATGCCGCAATTCTACCATCGAAAAATGTATGAAGATATGCATAGAATTGTACCAAATTTTTTGTGACTGTTTTTGGATGTGACAAGCAGGTTCTCCTTCAACTTTTAACTATTCCGCCTGAAGGGGGTGCTACAACAGCGATTTTTCTGCCAGTTTCAATATTATACCGACTAAAAGTGTATGAGGTTATGCACAGAATTGAACCTAAATTTTTGTGTAATTGTTTAGCTATGGCTAGTTGGTCCTCCCTGAATTTCAAAAAAATTCCGCAGGAAAGGGGCGCTGCAAAAGTATGTTTTGTGCCCTTCTCAATATTAAACCACCTAAAAGTACATGAAGTTATGCATAGATTTTAAAGATTTTTTTTTTTTTTTTTTTTTTTTTTTTTTTTTTTTTTTTTTTAATGTAAGGGTTTGGCTATGCTCGTTGGTGAGAGTCGGAAACTCCGATTAATTGAATGAAACAGAAATTTAAGAGGAAAATTAAAGTTGGTATACTAATGAATTAAAATTATTAAAGCATTAACATGTGTAACTATTTTTTAAAATATTGAAATATACGTATCAGATAGAAGAAAGTTTTAGGATTGGCACATACAACAAGTTTAGGACATCGTAATTAAAAATAGATAATAGCGTATTTCAGTCTACCTTTTGTTGAGACAAAAATAAATCCATATCTAGATTCACAAAAGCAGCTTGTCTTATTTAAATCGAAATATCACGCCGCCAATAATTGTTTCGTAACTGAAATATCTCAAACAATAAAATTTAAAATGCATAAATACAAAAAGAAAAATGTACGCACCGTTCATTTTTTTTCTTCTTTCTCAATTATATTGAATGCATAAATATAAACAATTAAAGTACGTTGTTCAAATAGCTAAGAATTGAAGCAACTAGAATAAAAATTCCGAAAAACATACCTACAATTTCCCTTTTTTGGAATTGCTTTATCAATATTTTTTAAGAGATAGCTAAAGAGTTCTCTTTTTTTATTCTCTTTCTTTGTCTCTTGGTTTTTCGTTCGCTAACGTTTTGTTTTGTTATTTATTGGATTTCCTTTATATCGTACTTTTGCCTAAATTTGAATTTAAATTCAAATTATTTTCTTTCTATTATTTTCAATTGACTTTTTTTGTTCAAACTCATTATTTTCTGAAATTTATTTTTGATTTCCTTTAACTATTCAATTTACTTTTATACTTGTCATTTTTAATTTTATATTTTTAACCGAAATTCTCGAGTTATTTTTAATGCTTTTGGATTTCGTAATTTATTTTAATTTAATATTTTATTGCCTAACTCTATAATATATCTCACTCATAAAATAAGTTATTGTTTCTGTTTAACAGAAAGTTTTCCAAAATGTAAAATGATACTAGTTTAAAATTCAAAATCATTCAATTACGCCATTTTACTCTATTATATGTATATTTAATAAAAATGAAAATGTATTTTACCTAGAGGATGCAAATCTTTTACATGAGGTATTAAAATATTAAGTGAATTGACTATAAATATACATGAGTCGAACAATATAAAAATGAACTAGAACAATCAAGTGGTACAGAAATTTAGTTGAATCTTACATGCTGAAACACAACAATAAAACATGCATAAAAAATAATGGCTCAGCCAAAACCTATCTGTATAATTAAAAAACATGGTTGTTTTTTTATATCATTTTATTTAAGCACTTAAAAAAAAGATTTTTTTTGTTACGAAATGCCTTTCAATTTGTTTCAGTATTTTTGAGAAAAAATGTACGAAATACCTATATATTTTTTTTTGTATTTTTGGTAAAAATGCATCGTGTATTTAATAAAATAGAGTATAATATTTTCAAAAAAAATATATTATTTGCAATATTTTCTTATGACATTGTAATTAAAAATAGATAAGAATACATTTCAGTCTATCTTCTGATTCGACCAAAACAAGTACATATCCAGATTCATAATTTAAAAGAACTTTGTCTAACTGAAACCGAAAAATCACGTCCAAATAATTGCTTCGTATCTGAAATCACTAGAACAAGAAAATTTAAAATGTATAAATATTTTTATGGAGATCCACCTCTTTTCCTGTGGTTCTAGTTTAAGTTTATTCTCCAATCGAATTTCTTTTGGGAATTTTTCAGATTGATGTATTTCATGTGTTTCAAGATGATGTGTTTCATTCTCACAGAAGGCAGAATCAAGTAATGGTATGCTAAATTCATTTGTTGACATTTTATTCTTATGAATATCTATCACAATTCTGTTTTTGTGAATAAAATCAAAGCCTAAAATTCCCTGAAAGTTAGCGGAATTCGATATGTCAACAATGTAGAAATTATGCGAGAATGACTTATGGTGTATGCGAATAGAAGTTTTAATGCATGCAGTGAACTGAACATCTGAATTAACTGTTTTAATAGTGACGCCTGTTCCTAATCTTTTATATTTTAGTTTGTCTTTAATTTTTTCAAACAAATCTTGTGATATAATTGAAATGGATGAACCAGTATCGAGCAAAAAGTTAGTTTTATGTCTTGCAATGGAGGCCTTTATGAGGGGGAGTGCAGGGGATGAATTATTTACATTGCAAATAACTGCAACTTTGTCATCACATATGTTAACAGTTTGTGAAGCTACTTCATTATTGTTTTCGACTGTTTGTGATGCAGAATTTTTGGACAATTTAACTTCACATTTTGTTTGCGAAGCAACGGATTTAACCCTTCTGTCTGGACAGAGTGTAGGCAGTGTTGGGTCATGAGTCCATGGAAATTCGTCTGAAGTTGCTGATGTGTTAGACTTCTTTTGAGATGTAAAGCCATCAGCTGAAGTACATCTCATTAGTAGTTTAAATTACCATTTCTGTTATCATTTCTTCTATAGTTATTGTCGTATTTATAACTATGTTTATTTCTATTCGAATTTGCTCTACGCCATTTAAAACAATGTTTTGCTGTGTGGCCACGCTTCGCACATAGCTGGCAAGCGGGTGGTGATGTAGATTTATTTTTACGTGTGTTATGTTTAGGTGAAACAGTATGCTTCCTTTTAAAGTCCTTGTTCGCATACTGTTCACGCTGTTTTGAATTTTGTGGGGTTATACTGTGAATTGCGTCTATGTTTTGTTCATTTGGAATGGTTGTTAGTGTTAATGCATTGACTCTTTCAGTTAAAATTTTTAACTGATTAGCAATAGAGTCTGCTACAGGATTTGTTGTGTTACATGTTTGTAGCACATTCTCATTTTGCATTATATCCTGCAACATTTGTGCCCTATCAACAGCAGTGTCATAATCGAGAATGTTTTCCTCTTGCAATTTAATTCTCAGTGGGGGTGGGATGCACGAGATTAGTTTTGTGTATTTAATATTGTCTAAGGCTTCTTTATCTTTTATGTTATCATGTACTCGAGTAGTTAGAATATTTATTCGGTGTGCAAGGTTTCTAATCGTTTCTTGAGGCAGCATTATTAAATTGTTAAATTCCACGAGCGCTGTTGTTTTACTAGGGGGGGCAAAGAATTTTTTGAATTCTTTTTCTACAAATTTTAATTTGTCAGCTTTATAAATAGATGGGTTCTGAGTAAAGAAAGTAAGCGCAGGTCCGGATAACTTACTGCCTAGAAACTGGATGGTGTCCTGATCCTTCCATCCGTGTGCTTTGGCTAATGTTTTGATTTGGTTGAAGAAAAAGTCAACCAAATTAGCATCGCCATCATAAGTGATGGTTTTGAAAGTAATCTTAGAATTAGCCATATCAGTTAAATATGTAGCTGATCTAATGCAACAAATACAAAAAAAAGGTTTAAAACTATTTGTAAATGTTAATTGGTAGGTGTAGGGCTACTATTTAATTGCACACGTATTCCTTTGACTAAATTCTAAAGATTTCAAAGGTACTCACAATCATTTAAAGTCAAATAAAATAATAATAAAAACACAAAATATCACTTAAATAATAAAAATAGATACCATAATAAAAATTGTTAAAGCACTTAGTTAAAAATATCTAGCTCGTAAAAGAGATAGTATTATAAATGTCTTACTCTTATATTTTTTTTATCTATTACTGAAAACATCTATTTGTTCTCTCATGACTCTCAACAAAATATCACTTTGAAAATTACTTACTTTGTATCAAAAAAAAATTTTATGAAAAAGATCACCTTTTTTTTAGATTAAAGAGTAAGAAAATGTATGTATGCATAATAAAAATATAAAGGGTATCTTATTAATGCTTGGATACAGGATTATAATTGAGATGCTTTAATACCATAAGACAAAGTTTAATCAAATAAGTATTAAAAAAGCATTATTACTATTTTTTTTCGAAATGCTCTGAACAAGAAAGTGTTATTTAAATAATCATGTATCCAAATAAAACAATAACAATAATAATTGCACAATTAAAATCACGGTGTCGTGGCATTATGTTGTTCTAGAAGATTTTCACTATTTTTCATATCTTATATTGCTTCTGCGTATGGTGCTCAAAGAGCACTAAATTACTTTTTTTTATGTTGTTATCTACTACCGTCAACAGGGATCATATGCATATTTTACATTAAAAATTGTGTGCGTACCCTTGATAATTTATTTCGGAAAGCACTCAAGGAATAAAGATAATGGGCACAATTTTTTTTTTAATATTTCACTGATTCTTTTTGTGCTCGACTTGTTGCTACATTAATCGCCATTAATTTTTTTGGATTTATTGTTTTATGTGTAGTTGAAAATTCTGCTGAGACAATAACAATAAAAATAACTTTCGTTTGTATCACTTTTTCTGGATATCTTCACACACATTTATAACACGCATTGCAGCTGATACACGCAAATGACAACATTGAGATGACCGGAGCATATTTCACACATGAAGAATTCTGTATGTACGATTGATAATTTCACACAAAAATTTCACCTGCATTTTCACAAACATCTATGTGCACTGCCGCCGATAACGCTGCGTCACACCGAATTCTTCAACACGGCGAGATAACGAAACTACTGCTTCATGTTGAACAGCGGACGGAGCGATCAGGGTAAAAAAAAAACCTTTTGATTTTGACATCACTTTTCCAGCTGGCTAAGGCTTGAGTAACTGTCATACTGGGAGCGACGAGCCCCTTTTGCCGCATCCAACACCCTGCGACACACAGAGGAAGGAATAAGTCTCGAATCCTGCGATGCACAGACGGAGCAATAAATCTTGAGTTGTTCGAAAACACCGCATGCCATGCAGAGAAGATGCGAAACCGCTATAGACAGCAGCGATTTCTCCGGATTTTATGAGCGCCCATACTCCTCTAGTCGGGCTAAGTACGGTCTTATAGCACCAAAGTTTGTGATGGAAATCTTGGATGATTACGGTATCTTGCAGATTTAATACTGTCTATTACGGATTATCATCAATGCCGTGAAAAGGAGATCGACAAAAAGACAAGTATGCAGCCAGGTTCTTTAAAGTAAAGTTTTATTTTTGCCCTTTCGAGAGAGTAGGACGCTCAGCGTGATTATTGGTAGTTACAGCAGGGCCAGGCCAAGAAAAAAGTGACCGTTCTTTTAGTCAGAACCAAGATAACATCAGTTGTCAGATATCGCCAAAGGTTACAATGTTTGGCATGTATATGATATTTGGCCAAAATATGCGTGCAATATTTTTTCTTCTGAGAGAGAGATTTTGTACTTAGCATATTAACAAGATAATCGCTAATTGGCGACAAAAGAGTTTAAACTTTGATATTGGTATTTGAAAAAGGAAAGGAATTTTTGTGGGATAGGCTTTGGGGCTCATGAAGCGATATAAACTTCGCGAATGGATACCAGATAAGGAACGGTAGCATGAGAAGGAGATATATTGGAATATGTAGGACGCGCAAAACATCTTATGCAGCATTTTTATTGTAGAGCAGCTGGTATAAGAAAACCACATTCGGTTTTCATGACCATATAAGGTATGGAACGAATGAAATACATGTGCCGGCATTTTGGTGACCGTTATATTAAGGGGGGCGTATAAATATTACTAGAATGAGAAAAGGGGCGATATATTTATAACTTCAACTGTAATGTAGATCCTGTTGTGATCATGATTTTTTAGTTACTTTAAAAAAAAGGATTTTTTTTTTTTTTTTTTTTTTTTTTTTTTTTTTTTTTTATGGAGGAAAAGATAAGTTTATCAATTTGTTACCTAACATCGTCATATTCAATGATATATGATATATTGATATCATAGATCTATTATTTTCAGCTGACTTTTTTTTAGAACTGACTATTTTAGGAATATTAATTTTGCTTTTTGTATCTTTAACTATTCAATTTACTTTTATCTTTGTCATTTTTAATATTATTTTCTTTAAAATAATTTCTTGAGTTATTTTTCATCTTTTTGGATTTGGTAAGTGATTTTACTTTTAAATTTAGTAACCTAACATTAAAATATAACTCACTTGTAAAATTACTTATTGTTTTTGTTTAAAATAAAAGTTTGGCCATTATGTTAAATGATACTAGTATAATGTATTGCGCAGAAGAATAGACTGCATTCAAAACCTTTTATTTATGCATTTTATTTTATTATACATTTTTTAAATAAAAATGAGAGTGTTTTTATATCTGAAAACACTATAAATCTTCTACATGAATTATTAAAATATTAAATATACTGTCTATAAATGTGTATCATATAAGTCAAAGAATATAAAAATGAACTAGAACAATCACATGATTTAAAAATTATACTTAATGATATATGCTCAAGCACAGTAACGAAACAAGTATGAAAAATCATGGCTCAACATAAAACTATCTATATATTTAAAATGCATGGTTGTTTTTATAATCATTTCATTTATGCACTATTTAAAAAAAATTTTACGAAATACCCTTCAATATGTTTTATAAAGTGCGATAAAATACACAATACCTTTAATGAAATACAATATAATATTTTCAACTCTATATATATTTTGACAACATTTTTAAAGCATAATAATTAAAATAGATAATAACGATTTTCAGTCTATTTTTTGATCAGACCAAAACGAATGCATTTCAGCTTCAAAAAATACAAGCACCTTGTCTTATTTAAATCGAAAGTTCACGTCGTAAATAATTGTTTCGTATCTGAAATCAATTAAACATTAAAATTTGAAATATATAAATAGAAAAAATAAGAATGAACGCGCTCAGAACACGCTTTTGCAGCGCCTCCTTCCGGCGGAATTTTTTTCAAATTCGGGGAGGACCAACTAACCATAGCCAAACACTTACACAAAAATTTTGGCTCAACTCTGTGCATAACTTCATACACTTTTAGTCGGTATAATATTGAAAATGGCAAAAAAAATCGCTGTTGCAGCGCCCCTTTCAGGCGGAATATTTAGAAGTTGAAGGAGAACCTGCTTGCCACATCCAAAAACAGTCGGAAAAAATTGGTACAATTCTATGCATATTTTCATACACTTCTCGATGGTAGAATGGCGGCATGCGGACACATACAGAGACACACTCACAGACACATGGACAGACAGGCATTTTGTAAAAACATGTTTTTTCGAATCTCTGACCCTAAAGCGATTATATCCGTCAAAAACCGGAAGCCGAAAAAATTTCGATTACAAAACGTTTTTCTATTGAAGAAGAAAAAAATGTTGGAAAAAACATATAATATCGAAAATATTACATTGTACTTTATTAAATTTAGCTTGTATTTTTATCGCAAATACTAAAACATATTCTAAGGTATTTCTCCCTATATGTTTTTTTAACAGTGAATAAATGAAATGATTTAAAAAACAACCCCGTATTTTAAAAACATAAATAGTTTTTGGCTGAGACCTGATTCTTATTTACCTAATCTTTTCTTCTATCTCCATTATATTCAACGAAAAAACATAAACGTTTAAAGTACATTGTTCAGTTAGCTAAGATTCGAAGAAAATAAAAAAAAATTCAAAAACCATTCCTAAAATTTCCATTTTTTGATTTTTCTTTATTAATACTCTTTTAAAGTATTACTGACAAATTCTCTTTCGTATTCTCCTGGTTTTCCGTTCGCTGACTTTTTGTCTTGTTATTTGTTCAGTTTCTTTTATATTGTACTTCTGCCTCAATTTGATTTTAAATTCAAATTATTTTCGATCTGTTACTTTCAGTTGACTTTTCTATCAAACTAATTGTTTTCAGGAAATGCAGTTTTGCTCTTTGATTTGCTTTAACTATTCAATTTACTTTTATTTCTGTCATTTTTATTATTATTATTTTTCTAAGCTGGAATTCCCGAGATATTCTTGATGAAGTTGGATTTGGTAAGTGATGTTACTTTTAAATTTTATTCACGCCTTTTAAAATGTAACTCATTTTGAAAATTATTTATTGTTTTTGTTCAAAAGATAAATTTGGCAGAAATGCATAATAATACAAGTTTAATTTGTTGCGTAGCTGATTTGATCACAATCAGAATCATTCGATTATGTTATGTTATTTTATTCTATATATATTTAATAAAAATGAGAATGTATTTATATCTAGAGATTATAAGTGTTCTTCATGAAATATTAAAATAATAAATGTATTGTCTATAAATATATATCACATAAGCCAAACAATATAAAAAGGAAATAGAAAAACCATTTGTTTCGGAAATTTATATTTAATGATACATGCTCAAATATAATGATAAAACGTGCCTGAAAAATCAAGACTCATTGAAAAAGTATCATTTTATTTAACTATATAGTTAAATAAAATAATTTATATATATATATATATATATATATATATAGATATATATATATATATATATATATATATATATATATATATATATATATATATATATATGTATATATATATATATATATATATACATATATATATATATATATATATACATATGTATATATATATATATATATATATATATACATATGTATATATATATATACATATGTATATATATATATGTATATATGTATATATATATATATATATATATATACATATATATATATATATATATATACATATGTATATATATATATATATATATATATATATATATATATATATATATATATATATATATATATATATATATGTATATATATATATATGTATATATATATATATATATTTATGTATATATTTATAAATAAATAAATAATAAATAAACAAACAGATAAATATATAAATAAATAAATAATAAATATTCATATAAATAGTTACGAAATAACTTAAATGTGTTTTAGCATTTGCGATAATAAATAAATAAATATATTTAATAAAATATAATATAATAAGTTTAACACTATACATATTTTTGCAACATGTTTTTATGGCATTGTAATAAAAACAAGTTGGAAATTGCATGTAAAGCGTAGCAAATGAGGTGCGTTCGTTGATAACGAAGTTTTAAAATATTCAGATCTTGCTGATATAGTAGAGCGTACTTTAGATAAAGTATAGTGGTCGAAATCTTTGTGTTCCTGTAAATATGCAGGGAGTAATTTTTATTATATTTCATTAACGTATATCTTATTCATAAAATATGAAGTAGTTTAATATAATTAAAACACCCCCCCCCCAAACAATGTTACCCGTATAACATTATTTAGTGGAATACATTTGTGTAGCCCTGTAATTTAATAATAAATATTCTTTGCATCACAGATTGTACAAAATGTATTTTTAGTACATATTTTATAGATTCATGTCAATTCTGTTATATTCAAATGAGTCTAACACCATTAAAATGCATTTGAAACTTTTTTCCCCATTGACCGTAATGTAACGGAATACTTTTGATTCTCCCTGTAATTGATGAATGCATCCGATTTTCATAACATTTGAAGTGATTTGACAAAATTATGTAATAAACATGCGTTTTAAATTTCAAACGATTAAAATGCATTTGAAAGTTTTTTCCCCATTGACCGTAATTTAACGAAATCCTTTTGATTGTCCCTGTAATTGATCTATCCATACGATTTTCATAAAATTTGAAATGACTCGACAAAATTATGTAATAAATATACGTTTTAAATTTCAAACGATTAAAGTGCATTTGAAACTTTTTCCCCATTGACCGTAATGTAACGGAATCCTTTTGATTGTCCCTGTAATTGATCTATCCATCCGATTTTCATAAAATTTGAAATGACTCGACAAAATTATCTAATAATTATGTATTTTAAATTTCAAACGATTCGGTTGGGTAGTTTTTGCGTTGTTATATGCGGACGGACAGACAGACAGACGGACAGACAGACAGACGGACAGACAGACAGACAGACGGACAGACAGACAGACGGACGGACTGAGCGACAACAATAGGTGCTACGTATTTACATAATTACGAACGCACCTAAAAATGGATAATAGTTTATTTCAGTCTAGGCCGAAACATGTGCATTATCAGATTCATAAAGTGAAAGCATCTTGTCATATGTAAATCGAAAGATTACTTTTCCTGCCCTTTCCTGCCCTTCTGCCCTTCCTTACCTTCACGTTAATTGCTTCGTATCTGAAATCACTTAAATACTAAAATTTAAAATGTATAAATATAAAAAGAAGAATGAATGCGCTTGTTCATTTTTTCTTTTTCTCCCAATTATTTTGAATGAATAAACATAAACTAATAAAGTACGTCGTTCAGATAGTTAGGAATATAAACAAATAAAATAAAACCCAAAAAACCATTCCTAAAATCCCCCCCCCTTTTTTTTGAATAGCTTTATGAATATTCTTTTAAAAAATAACTTAAAAGTTCTTTTTCTTATTCATTGGATTTTCCGTTCATTGACTTTTTTGTTTTGTTATTTGATGAATGTTCTTTATATCGTACTTCTGCCTCAATTTGATTACAAATTCAAATTGTTTTCTGGATATATTATTTTCAACTAGATGGTACCCGTCAAGATTCGACGATAAACATGTTAAAATATTAATTAGATTAATGTTTAATTTTCTTAATTAGTAACCTGTAAATAAAGTTTTGAAAACTTGATTTATTTGTATATTATCTATGTGATTGTAACAGATTCAAAGCGTTTCATTGTTCTGTCAGTCTAACCTACTCAAGTAATCATCTAGAAGAAATTTAAGCAAAATTTTAAGAATTTTAACCGGCCTTGCTTTTTAGCAGAAGGATAACTAAAATTAATTATTGCTCAGTGTTTAAAAAAAATAGTGTGCACAAAAAAAATGTGTCTGAAAGTAATAATGTTTAGTATTTTCTAATCTTTTAAAATTATATTGAAAAGTTTTTACTAATTTTATTTTTATCAGTCTCATTTTTTATCCCTAAACTTAAAATTTCATGCTACCAAGTAACTATTTATATTATATTTGTATTATTTGAATTTTTCATAACGTACATACATTTTTTTATACATTATTTAATTATTAAAGCATGAGTATCACTAAGTAGTTCAATTATAATTCTTACATGACTATTTTTCTTTTCCCTTGTTTTGTGTTCTTTATTTTAATTTTTTCCGGAAAATAATGAATACTTATATGCACACAAACATAAATCTCCCTTTTAATGCTCGAACAAAATATGACAAAAATTGAAGATTAGTTTAAATTAAATGGAAAATACTTTATCCTAAATATTTTGAGTTAAAATTGTTAAACTATTTCTAAAATATTTTATCAGACTTCACAATTTTCAAGATTCAGATATTACTTCAAAACGGGACTCGAGGATTTAGTTAAAAATCATTTAATGTATGGTCTAAATGATGTATAACATTTATTTATTTACATAATTCACGCATAATACAGTTTACAAATGGATTACTTTTTCTAAGCTTCCACGCACATGACAGGAAAGTAGAAAATTGCTGCTACTAACTACCGACAAAATAATGTTTAAACATTTACATTTTTAAGAAATCCCACCAGCGGCCGAGAGTTTCTGACCTCTCAACTGGTAGGCGCAAGTGCTGGGTTCGAATCCAATCGCGGCTGCCGGCCTAACCGTTCGGAGTTTTTGTTGATTTTTTTTTAACCTTGTTCTTCTAAATACGGGTTTGGTTCCCTTAGAAAGACCTTCACGAAGGGCACGCCTTCCCTGGCCCTATATCCCTAGTGCAGATAATCGGATGACAAAAATAAACCAAACCAAACCATTTTTAAGAAAATTAGAATGCATAATTTTTAAATATTGCTAGATGTTAAATTAAATTTTACGACATTTTTACAATTTTATTTTTTGTGTGTTGTATTTATTGTTGTTTATTTTTTTTAACAATGCGATTTGTAAAGATTTTCAATAATTATATTCTTACAAATATGTCTCTAAAGCCCTTACCTGAAAATTGGCAGTTTATATCTAATAATTACTATGTTTTAATTACTTGAAAATTTTTAAAAATAAAATTGTTACTTTTAAAAATTTTTGAGTCTTAAATTTTATTTAATTATAAAGCATTAAAATAATAATAACAAAAGAATAAAAATCGTATAACTTTTCATTTTGCCGAGCATTAGGATCGAACCCTAGTCCCATTCAACCCTAGTCCCATAGCTTTAACTCGTGCCCTAAACTACTGAGCTAACGAGACTTCCTTCGACTTTCTTCTAACTGGAACAGCTAATAAATACAACTTCACGCATGCGCGAGTTGCGCATTGAGTTGATCTCAAAGAATTTTTCTCGTAATTGTTGTTTGTTTTATTTAGAACTTAAACATTATAATTAGATAGTTTTTTTAGGTTTTAAAGAAAATGAGTGATGAATACATCATTTACATGTATATTTCCATAAGTTGAACAATTAAAATATTTGTGAACGGCTCTAAATATTTAAGCCTAACGTGTCGGAATAAGTTTCTTTTTCTTGTGGATGGGTTGACCCTGGATTCGTTATACACGGAAGGGTTTTATATATATAATTGAGTGTCTTTTTCAAACTGACTCCGGAATTGCTACTTTGCTCTTTGTTTTCCTTTAACTATTCAATTTACTTTTATCTTTGTCTTTTTTATTATTTATTTTATATATTTTTAACCGGAATTCCAGAGTTTTTGTTTTAAGCGGCAAGGAGATTTTAATTTTAAATTTCATTGCTTAACTCTGAAATATATATCACGCGGAAAATTACTTATTGTCTTTGTTTAAAAGAAAACTTTCGCCAAATTGATACTAGTTTAATTTATTGCATAGCAGATTAGATTACATTCAGAATCATTCCATTGTGTCATTTTATTGTATTATATATATAATTTTATTAAATGAGAATGTAATATCTAAAAGTCAAAAATCTTCTACATGAAATATTAAAATGTTAAATAAATTATCTATAAATATATATCATATAACTCGAACAATTTTAAAAGTACTAGAACAATCACATATTTTAGAATTTTTTATGTAATGTTATATGCTCAAACACAATAATAAAACATGCATGAAAAATCATGATTCAGCCAAAAATTATATATACATATATGTATTTAAAACACAAGGTTTTTTTATATTCATTTCATTTATTCACCGTAAAATAATAATAATAATAATAGTAATAGTAATAATTATTATGAAAAGTTACGAAATATCTTTGAATATATTTCAGTATTTGCCACAATAATTACACAACGTATTTAATAAAATACACTATAATATTTTCGACAATATATATTTTACAACATTTTTTAAGGCAGCATGATTTAAAATAGATAATAATTCAGTCTTTTTTTTATGAGACCAAAATAAGTGTACATCCGGGTTCATAAAATAAAATTAACATTACCTTACTTAAATCGAGAGAACTCGTCACCAATAATTGCTTCGTATCTGCAGTCACTTAAACAATAAAATTCAAAATGCATAAATATAAAAAGAATAATGAATGCGCTCGTTTATTTTTTCCTTACTCTCTCAATTATTTTGAATGGTTAAATATAAACCATTAAAATACATTGTTAAAATAGCCAAGAATCGAAACAAGTAAAAATAAAAATTACTTATGCCATTCCTAAAATTCCCATTTTTTGGAATTGCTTTTTCAATATTCCATTAAAAGATCACAGAAAAGTTCTCTTTTTGTATTCTCTTTCTTTGTCACTTGATTTTCCGCTCGCTAACTTCTTGTTTTGTGATTTGTTAAAATTTCTTTATATCTTACTTTTACCTGAATTTGAATTTAAATTCAAATTATTTTCTTTCTGTTATTTTCAGTTGACTTTTTTTTCAAACTCAGCATTTTCTGGAATTGCTTTTTGATTTCCTTTAACTATTCAATTTTTCTTTTATAAGGTGGTCTGATGTAATAACGCCAGGCGAGGTAATAACGCCAAGTGCTTATATTTTGCATAATTATGAAATAATCAGGTAAATGACACCTATGTGCTCTGCGCAGAAGGGTTTTGAGTCATATAAATGGCAAAAAATAGCTTCAAGTTAATTTGTTTCATTTTTAGGTCTTATTGTTTTTACAAACCACTAAAATTAACGCTTGATCTAAAATTTGCGAGATACGTTTTGTGATGCGAAGACTATGTTTTTATCCGGAAATACTTAATTAATTGCATAAATTTATAGTGCATTTCATGTACTTTTAAAATGTTGTTGAAGATTTTGGATATCTTCTCGAGATAATTTGTAATTTAAAATGTACTGCGCAATAACTATACTGGGGTAATAACGCCAATCCTTGACATTAATACCCCGGTTGATTTCCTACAGTGGCCGAGCTACATCCTAAATACTGATTCAAATAAACACAGTTAAAACTGTGCAATGTTTCTCATATTTCTATTTAAACGGTCCTTTTTAAGCAAAAAGAAGCTCACGGTCTGATATTCTTTTGCCTCATCCCCCCTCCCACACCACACCTTTATTTTTCTTACACTTTCGCAAAAAACTGAACATTTTCAATAGCTTAGAATGCAATTTTTCAATTTCTAAGTTTGTAGAGTTTGTACTTTTAGAATTGGGCTATCTACATGCAATTATTCCATCTTATTTCATAGTTTTGTTTGCATGGCGTTATTACCCATATAAGTGGGTAATAACGCCAAATAGCATGGGTCAAGAAAAAACGCCATTACATTTTATGAATACATATGTGTTAAATTATTTTATTTTATATAGATAGTCAATGAGTTGCTGTATCAAATCATATATTTGTTTGAAAAATACAATCTAAAACTGAGCCGTGAAAATTGGTACAACCTTAACGTGGCGTTATTACCCCAGGGTACCTTATTAGGTAGATTTCGTATGAAATACTACCTATTGCATTGTCTCCCATGTTGGAATTTCTGAAAAATTTTTGCGGATCTACACGAATCATGACTCCTAGACCCCAAAACCACCATCAGTAAAAAAGTTTATATATCTATCTATCTATCTATCTATCTATCTATCTATCTATCTATCTATCTATCTATCTCTCTATCTATCTATCGGTGTATATCACTTTCTTCTAGACACGATAACTTCCATAATTATGCTCAGATCTTCTTCAAACTTTTACATAAAATCAAGGAGCCTAAAATCTCGGTCGAGTTCGTTAATGGGCAAAATCGGACCAAGGGGGTGGAAATAGGGAGGGTTTTTGTGAAAACAGAAAAAACGCGATAACTTCTTAATTAAAATAGATATCGAATCAGTTTAAAGTTTATATTACTTCTAAGAAATGGGCAAAAAGTTTATGCATGACAGATTTTTGATAAAGTTAAAAATGGGCTCAAGGGGCGAAAAAAACATGGTTTTTGGGAGAAAAAAATTCATAACTTCGTCAATTCTCAAGATATTAAATCCAACTAAATTTTATATAAATGTACTCAATATTATCTAAAATTTTTGTATTTACAAGTTTTTGATAGGACCAATTTTTACCGAGGAAAAAAATTAAAAACGAAAAGAAAAAGGGGGGAGGAAAAAGAAAAAAACCCATAACTTACTCAATTCTTAAGCAATCAAATCTAATTAAATTTATTTTACATCTTCACAATAAGATCTACAACTTTTATATTGACAAGTTTTTCATAGAACCCATTCTTATGGCAAAAATAAATTAAACAAAAATAGGAGTTGGAGTAAAAACCTTAAATCCAAACTGCTTATTTTCTGACTCATTTTAAAATTCATTTTTGATTTTAAACGCATCCAAATGACAGATCCTCTTATTTAGGAACTATATAATGCGACGTTTTGGCCAATTTTTTGATAAAGGCAGAATATATTTTTAAAAAGGCTGCCAAAAAAGGTATTTTGAACAGATTTCCCGAAATTATCGTCATTAAAAATTGATTAAGTATAACAAATTGCGTTTTTTCTGAGTCATTTTTAAATTCATTTTTGTTCTCAAACCCATCCAATTTACAGGTCCTATTATTTAGGAACTATATAATGCGACGTATTGGCCAGTTTTTTGATAAAGGCAGAATATATTTTTTAAAAGGCTGCCAAATAGGGTATTTTGAACAGAATTTCACGAAATTATCATGATTGAAATTTGAGGAAATTAAAAAAATTGCGTTTTTACCGAGTCATTTTTAAATCTTTTTTTGTTCTCAAGCGCATCCAATTTACAGGTTCTCTTACTTAGGAACTATATTATGTGACGGAGTGGCCAGTTTTTGGATAAAGGCAGAATATATTTCAAAAAAGGCTGCCAAAATGGGCACTTCGCACAAAATTTCCCAAAGCGACCATGATTAATGAACTGTGGGTATTCAAATAACAAATTGTTTATTTTATGACTCATTTTTAAATCCAATTTTGCTCTGAAACGCATTCAATTGATAGTTTCTTGTTACTTAGGATTTATATAATGTGCGTATTTGTCGATTTTTTAATAAAGGGTGAATATATATTTTTTAAAAGCTGTCAAAGTAAGCACTTTGCAAAAAAAATTCCCAAAGCGATCATGATAAAAGAATTGAGGTTGTATTCAAATAACAAATTGTTTATTTTATGACTCATTTTTAAATTCAATTTTGCTCTCAAACGCATTCAGTTGACAGTTATTTGTTATTTAGGAACTGTGTAATGTGCCGTATTGGTCAGATTTTTGATAAAGGCTAAATATATATTTAAAAAAATCTGTCAAAGTGGGCACTTCGTACAAAATTTCTCAAAGCAATCTTGATTAAAGAATTGTGGATGTATTAAAATAATAAATTGGTTATTTTATTACTCATTTTTAAATTCAATTTTGCTGTCTAACGAATTTAATTAAAAGTTTTTTGTTATTTAGGAACTATATAATGAGCATATTGGTCAATTTTTTTAATAAAGTAAGAATATAATTCAAAATATGTTGCCAAAATGGGCATTTGAGTAGAATTTCGTTTAAGAGGATTTCGATAAAACCAGTTCTTACAGAAAAATGAAATTAAAAAATTTTTAAAAGCGGTTGAATAAAGTAGTTAAACTGGGTTTATCTCTAATCATTTTTTTTTTTTTTTTTTTTTTTTTTTTTTTGAGATGAAAACTTTTCGAAATCTACCTCCGCCTATAGGCCATGCCGAAAGGGATTTTTTGTCATTTTTATTATTATAATTTTTTAACTGAAATTCTAGAGTTATTTTTCATGCGGATGAATTTCGTAAATGATTTTACTTTTAAATTTTATTGCCTATCTGTATAATATACAGTAAACTCTCGCTACAACGATATCCGATACAACAATAACTCCCTCTACTATAATAATATTTTGTGGTCCCGATGAATTTGCATATAAACTAATGTTAATATCCTCTCAATATTGTGATATTCTCTAGAGCAATTAACCCCTGTACAAGGGTTTTTATTTTTAAATTTCAACGTTATTTTCTCCTTTTAAAATGATATTTTGGTTTTACTGTAAAAAATTCTTTTAATAAAAAAATCTGTAAATATTTCTTTGCTTATTTACTGAATTTATTTTATTTATTTATTTACTTATTTTTATTTTATTTTATTTATTTATTTTTTGTAGTGTTTAACTACTATTATTAACATTCTGCTAATTACTGTCTTCTAAATATATTTTTTTAAGTATAATATACATTAAAAAAAAAACATATTAAATGCCCAAAGTATGTAGGCCCTCAATATATACCTCACTACAACAATATATTCATTTGGTCGCCAAAATATTGTTGTAACGAGGGGTTTACTGTATTTCACTCGTAAAATAACTTATTGTTTTTGTTTAACAGACAGTTTGCCAAAATAATTAAATAATACTAGCTTAAGCTACAGCGTAGTTGTTTAGATTGCATTCAAAATCATTCAATTACGCCATTTTATTATATCATATGTACACTTAAGAAAAATGAAAATGTATATAATCTAGAGGCTATAAATCTTTTACATGAGATATTAAAATATTAAATGAATTGATTATAAATATAAAAGGGTCATATGAGTCAAATAATATAAAAATGAACTGGAATAATCATGCGTTACAGAAATTTAGTGGAATCTTACATGCTCAAACACACCAATAAAACATGCATAATAAATCATGACTCAGCGAAAATCTATCCATATATTTAAAAGACATGGTTGTTTTTAAAATCATTTTATTTATGCACTTAAAAAAATGATTTTTTGTTACGAAATGCCTTTCAATTTGTTTCAGTATTTTTGATAAAAAAAAATGCACCATGCATTTAATAAAATACAATATAATATTTTCAAAACAATATATTTTTTGTAACATTTTTTATGACATCGTAGTTAAAAATACATAGAGTGCATTTCAGTCTATATTTTGATGAGACCAAAACACGTATATCCAGATTCATAAATTAAAAACACCAAGTCTTATTGAAACCGAAAGGTCACGTACAAATAATTGCTTTGTATCAGAAATCACTTGAACAATTAAAACTTAAAATGTATAAATATTAAAATCAGAATGAACATGCTTGTTAATTTTTTTTTCTTTTTCTCTCAACTATATTGAATGAATAAACATAAACGAATAAAGTACGTTGTATAGATAGCTAAGAATCAAAACAAATAAAATAAAATTTAAAACAATATTACTAAAATTTTCCATTTTTCGGAATTTCTATGTCTTTATTATTTTTTAAAAAATCACTGAAAAATTCTTTCTTTTTCCTTTTCTTCTCCTCTTAATTTTCCGTCCGATGACTTTTTTGTTTTGTTATTCGTTGCTTTTTCTTCATATAGTACTTTAAATCGTTATTTGATTTTAAATTCAAATTATTTCCTATCTATTATTTTCAGTTGACTATTTTTTTTTTCAAACTGACTATTTTAGAATTACAATTTTACTTTTTGATTCTTTAACTATTCAATTAACTTTTATCTTTGTTATTGTTATTATTATTTTCTTAAAACTGGATTTCTCGTGTTATTTTTCATGTGGTTAGATTTGATATGTGATTTTATTTTTAAATTTAGTTATCTAACTCTAAAATATAACTCATTTGTAAAACATACTTATTGTTTTTGTTTTAAATAAAAATTTGGCCATCATGATTAATGATACTAGTATAATTTATTGCGCAGCAGAATAAACTGCATTCAAAATAGTTCATTTATTTTTTTTTATTTTATTATATAATGTTTAAATATAAATGAGAATGTATTTATACCTGGAAGTTATAAATCTTCTACATGAATTATTAATTATTAAATAAATTTTCTATAAATGTGTATCACATGAGTCAAACGATATAAAAATGAACTATAACAATCACATGATTTAAAAATTATACTTAATGATATATGCTCAAACACAATAAAGAAACATGGATGAAAAATCACGGCTCAACATAAAACTATCTATAAATTTAAAATACATGGTTATTTTGATAATCATGTCATTTATGCACTGTTTAAAAAAAATAATAAGTTACGAAATACCTTTCAATACGCTTTATAATTTGCAATAAAAATACACAATATATTTAATGAAATATAGCATAACATTTTCTACTATATTTATTTATTATTTCTTTTTACAGCATTGTTTAAGACATAATAATTAAAAATTGATAATAACGTTTTTCCGTCTGTTTTTTATCATACTAAAAGAAGTACATTTCCAGCTTCAAAAAATAAACGCACCTTGTTACAGTAAAATCGAAAGATTACGTCACCAAAATTTGCTTCGTACCTGAAATCACTTAAATAATACAATTTTAAATGTATAAATAGAAAAAAGAAGAATGAACGCGCTTGTTCATTTTTTCTTTCTCTCTCAATTAAATTGAATGAATAAACTTAAACGATTAAAAGTGTATTATTCAGATAGCTAAGAATCGAAACAAATAAAATAAAAACTCCACAAAGAATTCCAAAAAATTCCATTTTTTGAAACTGCTTTAGCAACATCCTTTTAAAAATATCATTGAAAAATTCTCTTTCTTATTCTCTTGATTTTCCGTTCTCTGACTTTTGTTTTATTATTTGTTGCTTTATCTTTCTATCGTACTTCTGCGTAAATTTGATTTTAAATTCAAATTATTTTCGATCGATTATTTTCAGTTGACTATTATTTTTTCAAACTGAATATTTTTAAGGATTGAAACTTTGCTTTTCGATTTACATTAATTATTCAATTTACATTTATATTTGTCATATTTAATTTTTTTTAAACTGGAATGCCCGAGTTTTTTTAATGCGTGTGGTTTGGTAATTGTTTTTTTTATTGTATTGCCTAACTTTAAAATATAATTCATTCGTAAAATCGGTTTTTAAAGAAAAGTTAAAATATAAAATGTAAAATGAAACTAACTTAATTTATTGCTTAGCTGATTAGATCGCATTCAGAATCATCCGATTAAGTCATATTATTTTATTACATAAAGTTTTAAATAAAGATGAGAATGTATTTATATCTAGGTTATAAATCTTCTTCATAAAGTTTTTAAATATTAAATGAATTGTCTGTAAATATATATCACATGAGTCCAAAAATATAAAAATGATCTAGAAGAACCACTTGTTTTAGAAATTTATATTTAATCTTCTATGAACAAACAAAATAACGAAACATACATTAAAGATAATGGCTCGGCCTAAAATTATCTATATATTTAAAATACAAGGATGTTTTGAAAATCATTTCATTTAATAATCATTCCATAACCATTTCATCTTTAAAACTTAATAAGAAACGAGTGGATTCCCGACGAATTCGACGAATGAAATGTTTAAAAGAACCGATCGATTTGGTTTAAAAAAAGCAAAAGTAATTACATTATTGAATCAATATATAATAAATATATTTCCAAACTTGGTGTCAAGTTTACCAGTTACAATTTTGTATGCAAATATTCGCACATCTTCAGTTAAAATTGTAATCTGAGTACTGGCGAAATCCAGAAAATTTATTTTATATGCACTCACAGAAAAATAGTTTTATTAAAAAAAAAATAATTTCATTTTTAGTATGACATTATTTTCACTAACTGAAGTCATCTGAAAGTAAAATCTCAATCTCAGTGTCCATAATGAAAAGAAATATTGACATGTAATATCGTTATGAGTAAAAATGCGATGTTTTAAGTAGGGACGTCATTTCTCTTCAAATGTTTTTAAAAAGTTACTGTTATTAGTAATATGAAAAAGGCATCCGTAATAATGTTGTAATTCCCATTTATCTGGTTGCTGAATGACATCATTTTCCTCATTTGAAATCTTTCTTATTTTGCTTTAGACATTAATTTTTATCATAAATTATTTTCTGTTATTTTATTTACATTATTAATAATATTTCTCAGTAAATATTTTTTTTTACCTGCATAATTATATGCAATCATTTTATTGTGGTTAAATTTTACGAAAACAATTAATTTTTTTCTTTTAAATGCGAAGACATGTTCACTGATGAAATAAAGCTTCTGACTGGAGGAAAGTGATAATGGAAAATAAATTTTTATTATCGAGAGAAAAGCTAAACTGAGTTGCCACCATTTTGAAGAAATATCGTAAAAAGCATTTAAAATTAAAAATAAAATATAAAAATGGAAATAAATTTAAAAAAAGCTAAAATGGTCACAACTAAAAATAAATAGCTGTCATTTAAAAAAACAATTATCAAAATCGGTTGAGTAGAAAATTCAGGGCTGATGACTAAAAAAACAGCCAGGTCTTTTAAATATATAGATACATTTGAATATGTTTTTGTGTTTGCGATTAATCTATATATATATATATATAGAATAAAATAGAATATAATACTTTCAACACTATATATTTTTTACTATTTTTTTATTACATCGTAATAAAAAATAAATAAAAACGTATTTCAGTGTACATTTCGATGAGTCAAAAAAATTACATAACCAGATTCATAAAAAAGCATCTTGTGTTATTTAAATCGAAAGGTCACGTCAGCAAGTATTGCTTCGTAACTGAAATCACTTAAACAATAAAATTTAAAATGTATAAAAATAAATCGAAGAATGAACACACTCCCTCATTTTTTTCTGAATGAATAAACATAAACGACTAAAGTACGTTATTCAGATAGCTAAAAAGCAAAACAAATAAAATTAAAAAAAAAATTAAACCATTCCTAAAATTATTTTTTGGAATTGCTGTAACAATATTCTTTTAATACATCACCGAATACTTCTCTAACTTATTCTCTTGATTTTCAGTTCTATGACTTTTTGTTTTATTATTTGCAGCTTTTTCATTATATTGTACACCTCTTGAATTTGATTTTAAATTCAATATTCTTTTAAAAATCACTGAAAAGTTATTTTTCATATTCACTGAATTTTCCGGTCGCTGATGTTTTTGTTTTGTTATTTTTTGCTTTCTTTTTATATCGTACTTCTGCCTCAATTTTATTTTAAATTCAAATAATTTTCGATCTTTTATTTGCATTTGACTATTGTTTTCAAACTGACTACTCTCAGGAATTGCAATTTTGATTTTTGATTTTCTTTAACTATTCAATTTACTTTTATCTTTGTCCTTTTTATTCATTTTTTTTAAGTTGGAATTCCTGAATTATTTTTCATACGGTTGGATTTTGTAAGTAATTTTACTTTTAAATTTTATTGCCAAACTCTAATCTATAACTCATTCGTAAAATTACTTATTGTTTTGTTTAACAGAGGAGTTTGACCGAATTGTAAAATGATACTTGTTTAATTGTTTAATTTAAAGCGTAGTTGATTAGATCACATTCAGATTCATTCAATTATGTCATTATTTATTATTTATGTATATATATATATATATATATATATATATATATATATATATATATATATATATATATATATATATATATAGTACCTGTACCCTATATAGACACCTTAAGGAAAAGATAGACACCTTATAGGACCTTATAGACACCCTATATAGACACCTTAAGGAAGGTTTTTTTTTCACCCCCATGTACAAGTCAGAGGACTCCAAAAATGTGTGTCCACTATCCTTGGACTATTGACTATCATTATTAAAATTAGCAACCTTGTAATTATTCTGGTTTAATTTATATGATAAAAACAAAAAATGTTTACAAATGTCCATATAAGGAACTACCTGACCCTATTATGGACAGGTCTTTCCTTATTGAATTTCTACACAGTGTGTATGGAAGAGCCACACTTCCAAGGGATTTTAGAGGAGAGGGAATAAAAAAAATATATCTTAAAGTATTCGAAGGAGGAGGGGGGACAGTAAATATCTTTAGAACATGCTTTCTAATTAGCTTTATAAAATACTCCACTTTCCAACATTTAATGTAGATTTACCATATCTAATAAGAATTTAAGCTTACAAGTAATTAAGATCAGCACATCTCGAAACAACAGGTTTCCTCGTAAATAGCGTATAGCGCGCTTTTTTACACTTTCCAGCCTTAATTATCTTTTCAACTGCTTTTCTTCGCGAAAATGTTGAGCCATCTCTCGATTAAAATTATTACCTTTAAAAATATTAGGGGTGTCCATATTGAGAGCCCTGTCCGTATAGGGTACAAATACCTTATATTAATAAAGATGAAAATGTATTTAAATCTAGGTTATAAATCTTCTACATGAAAAAATAAAATATTAAATGAATTATCTATAAATATATATCATTCGAGTCAAACAATTTAAAAATAAACTAGAACAATCACATGATTCAGAAATTTATATTTAATGTTGTATGCTCAAACAAAATAGTAAAACATGCATGAAATATCATGGTTCAGCCAAAAACTATCTCTATATTTAAAATGCATGATTTTTTTTTATCATTTCATTTATGCACTGTTCAAAAAAAAAAAAAAAATATTTTTAAATATGTTTATTATTTGCGCTAAAAAATGTACTATATTTAACAAAATACCATGAAATATTTTCAACACTATATACACTTTTACAACATTTTTTTAATTACATCGTAATAAAAAATAGATAATAGCATATTTGAGTCTACTTTTTGTTGAGCCAAAAAAGCGCATATCAAGATTCATACCACATTCTCTTATTTAAATTGAAATGTCAAGTCGCCCATAATTGCTTCATATCTGAATCCTCTTAAACAATAAAATTTAAAATGTATAAATATAAAAAGAAGAATGAACGCACTCGTTGATTTTTTCTTTCCCTCTCAATTATTTTGAATACATAAACATGAACGATTAAAGCACGTTGTTCAGATTGCTAAAATCGAAACAAATAAAATAAAAATTCCAAAATCTATTCCTAAAATTTACATTTTATTTTTTTTAATTGATTTATCTATATTCTTTTAAAAGATCACTGAAAAGTTCTTTTAGGTAGATTTTGTATGAAATATTATGTAGATTTCTTATGAAATACTACCTATTTCGATCGCTCCCATGTTGGAATTTCTGAAAATTTTTTGCAGATGTACACCGATCACGAATTCCTAGACCCCCAAACTAACATTAGTAAAAAAGTTTATCTATCCATCTATCTATCTATCTATCTATCTATCTATCGGTGCATATCACTTTTTTCTAGACACGATAACTTCCATAATTATGCTCAGATCTTCTTCAAATTTTTACATAAAATCAAGGGGCATAAAATCTCGGTCGAGTTCGTTGATGGGCAAAGTTGGACAAAGGGAGGGTTTTGTGAAAACAGAAAAAACGCGATAACTTCTAAATTAAAATAGATATCGAATAAATTTAAAGTTTATATTACTTCTAAAAATTGGGCCAAAAGTTTATGCATGACAGATTTTTGATAAATTTAAAAATGGGCTCGAGGGTCGAAAAAAACAGGGTTTTGGGGAAAAAAAAATTATAACTTCGTCAATTTTCTAGATATCAAATACAACTAAGTTTTTATAAGTGTTCTTAAAAATATCTAAAACATTTGTATTTACAAGTTATTGATAGGACCAACTTTTACCGATGAAAAAAATTAAAAACTAAAAGTAAAAGGAAGGTGGAAAAAGAAAAAAATCCATAACTTAGTCAATTCTTAAGCATCAAATCTAATTAAATTTATGTTATATCTTCCCAATAATATTTACAACTTTTATACTAACAAGTTTTAGATAGGACCAATTCTTATAGCAAAAATAAATTAAACAAAAATTGGAGATGGAGAAAAAACCTTAATTCCAAACTGCTTATATTCTGAATCATTTTTAAATTCACTTTGATCGCTTTTGACGCATCACAATAGCAGATCCTTCTATTTAGGAACTGTATAATGTGACGTATAGACCAGTTTTTTGATAAAGGCAGAATATTTTTCAAGAAATACTGCCAAAAAGGGTATTTTGCACAGAATTTCCCAAAGTAATCGTCATTGAAAAATTGAGGAAGTATAACAAATTGCGTTTTTTCTGACTCATTTTTAAATCCATTTTTGTTCTAAAACGCATCCAATTTACAGGTCCACTTATATAGGAACTATATAATGTGACGTATTGGTCAGTTGTTTGATAAAGGCAGAATATATTTCAAAAAAGGCTTTCAAAATGGGCACTTCTCACAAAATTTCCCAAAGCGATCATGATTAAAAAATTGAGGAAGTATTCAAATAACAAATTGGTTATTTTAGGACTCATTTTTAAATTCAATTATGCTCTCAAACGCATTCAATTGTAGTTTTTTATTATTTAGGAACCATATAATTTGCGGATTCGTAGACTTTTTGATAAAGGCTAAATATATTTTTTTAAAAAGCTGTCAAAGTAGGCACTTCACACAAAATTTCCCAAAGCGATCATGATTAAACAATTGAGGATGTATTTAAATAACAAATTGGTTATTTTAGGACTGATTTTTAAATTCAATTTTGCTTTCAAACGCATTCAATTGACAGTTATTTGTTATTTAGGAACTGTATAATGTGCCCTATTGGTCAGTTTTTTTGATAAAGATTAAATATATATATATATATATATATATTAAAGCTGTCGAATTGGGCATTTCGCACAAAATTTCCCGATGCGATCATGATTCAAGAATTGATGATGTATTCAAATAACAAATTGGTTATTTTATGACTCATTTTAAAATTCGATTTTGCTCTCAAAAGCACTCAATTGACAGTTTTTTGTTATTTAGGAAATATATAATTTGCGTATTGGTCGATTTTTTAATAACTAGCAAAAGCCATGCTTTGTTTGGATTCGCCAAGCATTATTTTATAAAACAGATATTTGAAAGTAACAATATTTTTTTTTTTATTATTTTTGCATCTTTATTAAACAAAAACGTTATTTTATGTTTTGGCGCATTTTAATTTTTTTACTTATGATGTAAAACTGGCATAAGATATTTTCGAAGCAAACTTTTGCAATTTTTTTTTTTAATTTTCAACTAAAAGCTCTTTTAAAGATGTTTTTACAATTTCAAGTAGCCACTGGTGTTTTTTAATTGTTTGAAATATGCATGTTTCCAATCTTTGTAATCAACATCCGATAATCTTTGATAGCTATTTTAGAATAATATATTTGAAGAAAGCTTGAAGAAAGTTACTTCTTCAAAATCCTATTTTCTGGAAAAAACATTTGAAATCTGCTTTCGTTGATACTATGAATTTTCAACTGTAAAACATTTTATTTTAATTTCTTCATTTTTATACATGTTAGCGTATGAGAATTGCTGTAATTCTCTCCGCGTGGGAGGACTGTTTACTTTCTGCGAATGGCAACTCAATTAATGGAATTACCTTTTAACGAAGCGCTCTATCATTCTCGCAGTGACGTTTTCACGAATAATTATTGTTGTGTTTGCGAACTTATTAAAGTCTTATTTTTCTATAAAATCCTTCTGATTAATGAGTCTATATTATTTAGCCACAATACGACCTTCGCAAAAATATTTATAAAGAGCTTGAACCAACAACTTCACGCAGATCTTTTAATTTTTCATTTATATAACAAATTTAAGAATTAATTTTATTTGTTTACAATTATTTTGTTGCCAGTTTAGAAAAAAAAAAAAATTCATAATACAATTCTTTTAAAATGTTTAAGTGTCATCTGTGCAAACGATTTTGCGGGATAATGAAAACATGTTTTATTTAATAAATTAATCATGATTCTATCTATAATTATTTACTCCATGATTTAAACTTTTTTTTCTGAAAATATACGCGTTTCATTTTTATTTATTTGCTAAAATGCTTCCGTATTGGAAATGCATGTAAAATAAATTAATTAAAATAATAATTTTTTTAACGTTTTACTGTAAAAAAAAAATTATATTCTGCAAATCTACAGATCATAATTTATTTTTGTGTTTAATTTGAAGTTAAAATATTGAATAGTTTTTTTGTAAAGCGTACGACAAATTGTAATTTGAGTGGACTAGTAGAGGATTCGCTTCGCTTATCCTAATAAATCAGAATATATTTCAAAATATGTTGTCAAAATGGGCATTTGAGCCGAATTTCGCTTAAGATGATTTTGATAAAAAACAGTTCTTTCATAAAAATAAATTAAAAAATTTTCAAAAGCGGCCAAATAAAGTTGTTAAACTGGATTTATCTCTAATCACATTTTATTGTTTGTTGTTGAAATGAGCACTCTTCGAAATCTACCTCCGCCAATAGGACAAGCCGACAGGGAATTTTTTTTTTTCTTATTCGCTTGATTTTCCATTCGCTGATTTTTTTGTTTTGTTTTTTGTTAAATTTTCTTTATATCGTACTTCTGCCTCAATTTGATTTTAAATTCAATTATTTTTTATCTATTATTTTCAGTTGACTACTTTTTCAAACTGACAATTTTCAGGAATTGCAATTTTGATTTTTGATTTTCTTTAATTATTCAATTTACATTTATCTTTGTCATTTTTCTTCTTCTTCTTTTTAACTGGAATTCTTGAGTTATTTTTTATCCGGTTAGATTTGGTCAATGATTTTACTTTTGAATTTTATAGCCTAAATCTTAAATGTAACTCATTCGTAAAGATACTTATTATTTAAAAAAATAATGAAAAAAATGCAAAATGATGCTAGTTTAATTTATTGCATGACTGAGTACATTGTATTCAGAATCATTCACTTATGTCATTTTATTTTATTATATTTGTATTTTAATAAAAATGAGAATTCATTTATATCTAGATATCCTAAATCTTTTAAATGAATTATTAAAATATTAAATGAATTGTCTATAAATATATAAAACTTAAATTAAACAATATAACAATGAACTAAAACAATCAAGTTTGAGAAATTTAAATTTAATGTATAAGACCTCCAGTCGGCGTTGTGTGGTAGCGGGTCTAAAAATAGCGGCAAGAGGCTGGATCAGATTTCGATAGAATTTATTTAGTTCATTACAAGGAAATCTATTCCACTTATAACAAAATAAATGATGGGTTCTCCACAACGGATTGAAAAGATTGTTCGTACTGAATCTGAAATGGCTTTACCGCCACTCGTTAATATGATAAAAGTTTATCCGGAGTTGTTCTCCACAAGTTCTTTCCCATAGGCATTAACCGCCTATTAATTCTTCTCCCAGAGTAAAACACTGGTCACTACCCTCTCTGAATCCGAGGGCCAACTCCCCCGTCTCTGCGCTCCGCGTCCGAACAGCAGAAGCAGTCCCTTAGAGCATCTCCTCGCTCTATTTATCCCGTTTTCCCTCATCCATCATTCCTTGGGATGACCCGCCTCTTTCACTCTTGCACAGCGGTCGCCTTGGAGAAATATCTTTCTCTTACTTGTGGTAATCATCGCCATACCGGTCTCTCTCAACACTTCAAAGGCTCATCTTCCGTGGGGTCTAAAATCGGCGGAACGACCATATGCATTAATCGATGAGTTCACTTTAAGTGCTTTATGGAAATCGGCTGACTTTCTTATGTCTACTTTGAGAGTGGAGAAAGATGTATTTCACCTTCTGAGAATTCTCCGGGATTTCCCGTCGTGGGGGGTAATTTTGGAAGCGTGGGAACGAAATTCATCACAACACCCCTTCCGCCAGTCTGATATTGGGCTGCAAGACACAATATCTGTAAGGGAAAGGTTAGCTCATAAAACTTGGGTGGCCCCGATATATTTTTAAATCTTTAAAATCCCTTTAGTTTGTTTCCGTTTTTTTTTCATTTAACAGGATCTTTCCTTTCGGTATCCGTTTAATTTATCTACACAATAAAGTACACAATTATAAATTACAAAATACAGATAATTAAGATGAAAACATATATACAATTGGATTTTCTGATAGATTTTACTCTATCCTACTTAAATAATCCACATGGGGTATGTCCTTTCCTGGACGATGTTTTATAGCGTAATGATAGGATTGCAGGTTGAGTGCCCGACGTAAAAGGCGAGGGTTATTGCCTGCGTTATTCTTTAAGAATATTAAAGGATAATGATCGGTCTGTATAGAAAACTTCTGACCGTCAATATAATGTCTTAGCTTCTTTATTTCAAAAATTATAGCGGCGCATTCGCGTTCTGACGCGCTAAAATTCTTTTCTACATCTGTGAATTTCCTACTTAGAAAAAGCATCGGATGCTCTTCTGAGCCTTGTCTCTGGGCCAGTATTATACCCATAGCCTTTTCTGAAGCATCCGTTTGTACTATAAATTCTGATTCATAATTGGGGGCGTATAGCACGGGATCTTCAGTTAATTTCTTTTTTAATTTCTCAAACGCTTCCCCCATTTCGGTGCTCCAAACTATTTTTTCCCTTTTGTTTTTTCCTTTTAAAGCACTCGTTAGAGGTTCAACGATGTCGGCATGATTTTTGATATACCGGGCATAATAATCTGTCATTCCCAAGAATCTCCTTATTTCAGTTTTGTTTCTCGGTGTTGGCAGATCTACGATAGTCCTGATTTTGACATCTGAAGGTTTTCGTTGCCCCTCCCCGACAATATGTCCGAGATATTTTACTGTCCTTTGTGCGAATTTACATTTTGCAATTTTAATTTTCAACCTAGCCTCTTTAATCCTAATTAAGACTGTCCTTAAATGTATGAGATGTTCCTCCCAAGTGTTGGAAAATACTGCTGTATCGTCCAGATAAGGGAGACAATATTCTTCTAGTCCGTGTAATAATTTGGACATGAATTTAGAGAATCTATACGAAGCCCCTATTAACTGGTATGGGTTACATCGGTCCTTTAAATTCCCGTCTTCCACTATTTTCTCGAAACTGTAACTGTTTGAATCGACGGATGGAAAATCTATTTCCAGATCCGGGGATTCTTCAGAGCCGAAAACTTTGCTAGGCAAAATATACACTTTTTCTACGCGTCTTACGTATGGTTTCAGCAAATTAACGTGGTAGATTTGTGATTTCTCGCGTCGCCATGGGACACTCACTAAATAATTTATATCTGAAATTTTCGCGTCGATTTTTCCCGGCCCGGTCCATTTAATAGATTTCTTATTTCGTTTGTTCGTGGCTAGTACTAAAACTTCATCGCCCGGCTCGAAACTTCTTTCAATTTCCTTTTTATCGTAATAGTATTTCCTTTTCTCCCGGCTGTTCGCCAAGTTTTCGACGGCAAGTTCCCGGCATCTTTTTAATCTATTTACCAGATTGAATACATGCTCAGTAACTAATTCGTGTTCGGGACTTTCCCCGACCACTGCTCGAACAACAATGTTTCAGGCGTTCTGAGATTTCGGCCGAAAACAAGTTCTGCCGGACTGAACCCGGTAGATTCATCTACCACCGTCCTAAGTGCAAATAGAGTGTGAGGCAAATTTGACTCCCAATCCTCTCCATTTTCTAAGCACAAAGACTTTAATAATTTTTTAATGGACCGGTGAAATCTTTCTACCATGTTTGAGCTAGGCCTACACACACTAGAATGTCTTAGTCTTACTCCGAATTTATCTAAAAACGTAGTCTTTAGACTGGAGATAAAACTGCGTCCTAAATCAGTTTGTATTTCAGTTGCATATCCTATTCGACTGAATACGGTAATTAACGCTTCCACAACCGTCTCCGAAAGCATGTTAGGAATTGCAATCGCTTCCGCCCATCGCGAGTATACACATAAAGCTTTTTCCACTCCCGTGTGAGAAGAAATCCCTTCATGACAAGCCGTTAAAATTCCTTGTCTAAATTTCCAGGGTATAATCGATTGGTTCCTTATATTTCCTCTATAGTCAGTTGACTTTCGCACAATAATAGAGTTATGAATTTCGTAATGCGATTTCTTTTTTTCCGCTTTCTCGCGTACTTCATTTGATTCTACCTCATCTTGTTGAACTTTCACAAAATCTGCCTTTTTGACTTCCCCTAAAATTGAACACGCGTCTGGCTCCAGCTCTGGAACAATAAATACATCTTCTTCCGTTTGAGATGTCTCCTCCCCTTTTTCGGAAGAGCTTTCGTACAATACAATAGTAGCATCTTCAATAGGAATTTTGGGGTTGTTTGATACAATACCGTTCCTTTCTTCCCCTTCCAGAGTACCCGATTTTTTCTCTTTCAGAATTGATTTAGTCTGATTGCGGGTGAGAACGGCATTTAACCTTTTACACGCCAATGTTCCATAAATGGAATATCAAATTCAAAATTCTACAAAAAATACATTTTTAATCGTGTTGCTCTGTAAAAATTAGTATTTAAAAAGAAAGTATGGATTGATTTTTTGGCATCGATAATTTATTAATAGAATAAATCATGTCTCAGGAAAAAAATCGTAATTTAAGCCTTTTTTCAGACTTTTCGTTGGGTAAAATTCATAAATTTGTAAAAAATTCAAATTTTAACAATTATGTTTATAACTAAGTGAGAGCACGTAAAAATGATCATTTTATTCGTAGAACACAAGTTATTAAAAAAAAAGATTGATTTTTATTGCTTTTTTTAGATAAAAAAATTGCATGTTCCATAAATGGAACATTGGCGTGTAAAGGTTAGTTTTTCAACATAATAATTTTCTCTGATTGCAGCGCATGCAAGTACTGATAAAAAGTTTCCGAATACGAGGCAGTTTACTAAGTGTCAACAAAAGATGTTTATTACTGTGATAAACTTTCTTTTTCCCCCGCTCGCCACACCCTGTCCCTTACACCCCCCTTCTCCCTCCCCCACACTCGGTCCCCCATCTGAAGAGGATTACTGACGGCGCAAACACGTGTGTTTGTTGATAGTTAGTTGTTGTTTATGACTCAAGAAAGTTAGAATGTAAGGGGTGATATTGGAAAATAGCATGATAAGGAATTATTTTATATTTTACCTCACTCGAGGATTTTCTTCAGTTAGTTAGGATACGTCAGAGAGACGAGATGTCTCATTCAAAGCCATTTTGAACTGTAGAAGTGGCGTTAGAATATTTTTATGAATTATCAGATGACTCTGAAGAGGAATCTATTGACATTTAACAATTACCACCAGACGAAAGTGGAGATTTAACGGACGAAGAAAATATAAATAAGGACATTTTTGAACCTGTTTTACCAGCAGATGTTTGTGGTGAAATTGAAATTGCCACAAAAAGAGAAAATACTGATATTTCTAATAAAGTTCCATTTGATACAGAAGTACCTTCAACGTCAAAAGAAAGACCGAATTTGAAGCGAAAACTAACGTCAAAAGAAGAAAAAATCCAACACCGCTGGAAAAAAAATGCACATTTTAAAAATATTCTAAAAACTGATAATGTAGAGAATATTTCTGAAAGTTTTCCTGAGTTGGTTACATTATCTCCTGTTGAAATATTTCACAAATTCATTTCAGTAGAATATTTACAGCATTTAGCAAATATGACAACATTTTATGCGTCTCAAAAAGGAGATATTTTAAATGTAGATGAAAATGATATAGGTCAATTTTTTGGCCTATTGTTATTTAGCGGATATCACCAAGTACCCGGAGAAGATTTATACTGGAGCACTCAAGAAGATTTATCGGTTCCAATTGATTCCACAGTAATGCCCAGAAATAAATTTAGAAAACTTAAAAAATATTTTCATATCATAGATAATACTACCTTGAAATTAGGAGATAAATTGGGAAAAATTTCTCCCTTTTATGCAGAATTAGAAGAAAATCTTCAGCAGTTTGGTATATTTCATTCAAAGCTAAGTATAGACGAATCAATGGTACCTTATTACGGTCATCATTCAGCCAAAATGTTTATACGGGGCAAACCAATACGGTTTGGATTTAAAATATGGATGTTGTGTTCCAGCAGTGGCTATCCGTATGCTATGAGAATATATAGTGGAAAAAGCACAGATTCAGAAAATTCACCTCTTGGATCTAGAGTGGTGTGGGAGCTTTTATCTTCAGTTAAAAATCCTGAGAAACATGAAATATTTTTTGATAACTTTTTCTCGTCATATAAACTGTTTACTGAGCTGACTGAAAAAGGTTTCAAAGCAACAGGCACAATTCGAGAATTTCGAACGGGTAGATGTCCCATCAAATCACCAAAAGAAGCCTCAAAGTGGCAAAGGGGAAATTTCGAGTACCGAAGTGATGGTCAAGTTTATGTCTGCCGCTGGAAAGACTGTGCTGTAGTAACTATTGCATCCAATTATTCCACACACGAGTCTACTTCTAAAACTAAGCGATTTTGTAGTGCACAAAAGAAGAAAGTTGATGTTCCTCAGCCACATCTGATTAAAATGTATAATGAGGGAATGGGAGGTGTCGATTTGCTAGACAGACTTCTTGGATCATATAGACCTATGTTTAGAAGTAAAAAATGGTACTGGAATCTATTTAGCAATGCTCTAAACATGGCAGTTGCAGCTGGATGGATTTTACATTTACATTTACACAAAGGTACAACAGCAGAACTGTCACACCTCAATTTTCGGAGAGAAGTCACTTTGCACTTACTTCGGATGAAATCAAAAATCCATTCTGCTCCTGGACCTCGTGCACATTGCTCTGTATCTTTGAGACAATCCGATGCGCATTATCTTGTGCCATCAACACAAGGACGATGTGCCGTATGCCAGAAGAACACCAAAAAAAAGTGTTTTGAGTGTGAAAAAAGGCTGCATGAGAAATGCTTTCCTCATTACCATGGACAATAGATTAAATGTAGGACTCAAAAGTAAAGTACGATATATATATATATATATATATATATATATATATATATATATATATATATATATATATATATATATATTAAGAATTTTTGGTAAGTTTTTTCTGTTTTGTATTTTTTAGATTTTGGTTTATTTCATTATTTTGATATCAATTTTAGTACAGACATAATTATTATTTTCTTTCTCAGTTTTTGTATATATTTCTTTTTTTCTGTATCATTGACAAATAATTGTAAACTGTACAATAATTACTGCCCATTATTTATGTAATTTTATTTATAAAGTAAATAGAAAAGCATTTTTGTAAAGACTTCGAAAGGATTTTTGAATATTTTTGCTTGAATTCTTGCTGTAATCCTAAGTCAAACGAAGGCTGGATGGGCGAAGCCCGGCTATTTACATGCTTAACATGTGTTATTACTGAAGTATGCTTATAAAATTACTGATTATTATGAAAAGGTGGTGCACAGAAATAAAGATTTTAATTGAAATGTAATTTATTATATTTTATAAAAAACATGTGAAAAAACTAAGTGTTTCCCGCCAATGTTCCATTTCTGGAACATGTTAGAAATCATGCACAAAAATTTTTTTTGAGAAAAATAATTACTCATGGTGCTTATATTTGTGTTTTAATAGGATTTTTACCAATAAATAGTTTGTGTTATGTTTCGATCATAGTGCGGCGTTTAAAAGGTTAAAACTGCGGGATTATTTTTTTTCCTTCCTCAATTAATTTCTGAGTATCATTTCCCAAAATATAGTAATCCATGTCAATTTCCTTTTCTGCTACTATAGCTTTAGTTCGGATCGAACCTGCCCCCTCAATTTCTAAATTTATTATCGCCGTAGGTAAACGACGTACATCATTCATGAGTGGTTGCGTAATCCAAACGTAATTCCCGTCTAGTTGATCAGGTTTAATTAATCGTCCCGGGATGACATCTTGGCAGGTCCCAGAATCACGGAGTGTAACTATTTCCTCTCCATTAATTTTTGCGCGACCCAAATAAGGTTGGAAACCATTTTCGAATTTAGTTCCGTCGCTAATATGTCGAACATTTGTTACAGGTTTTTTATTTTTTTTCATTTTCTGGACAATCGGCCTTCACATGGGAAAAACTAGAACACAAAAAGCATTTCCTTCCACTAGGTCGTTCGAAAACCCGTTGCCGTTTTGTGTTATCATTTCTGCTCCTCCAATTGGTTTCAGTTTCGTTTTTCTTTTCTCGCGATTTGTCATCAATTTTTGGTTTATCGCCTCTCCTGTCTATTGCGTTTCCGGTGTTCCACGATTTTTTTTGTGATACCTTAACAGCTTCGTATTCATCTAATTTTGTTGCTAGAGTTAGGGGATCCGTATAATTAGCGCAAGAATCTATGAAGTGCTCTCTTAGTTCCGTGGGGGCACGACGTTTGATTTGGTCCGTTATCAATAACTTTTTCAGAGCCGAAAAATCTGAAATTCCTAAACCGTGTAACCATTCTTCGAGAAAACTGTCAAGTTCAAAGATTAAATCTTTCCATGGGCTTCCAGGATTTTTAGCATGCCTATTTAATTTTACCCTATAAGCTTCAGGACTCAGCCTATACCTGGCCAGTAATAATGATTTCACGTGTGCGAAATCTTCAATTTGGTCTGCCGGTTCGCGCAAGATCAATTCCGCTATGTCTATGGGTAATAAAGAGAGTAAATGAGTTACGTAGTTTTCAGTTTCGATACCTACTCTATTAGCTTGTCGTTCGAATAAGTTTAAGAAAAGAGTTATGTCGGATTTATCGGGGTCAAAGCCGTGCATTACAGTCTTAAGTGCAAGCTTAGGTTGACGTTCAGCATTACTACTCGCAGTGGAATTACGTCTCTCTGAGGTTTGAGATAATCTCAGCTGTTCCAATGTAAATTCCCTTTCCTTCTCTTTATCTTGTCTTTCCCTTTCTTTCACCTCCCTTTCCCATTTTTTTTCTTGTTCTAACCTTTGTTTTTCCTCTTCGCGATCCCTAACTATATATTCAGCTTGAGCTAAAGCAAGAGTTTGATCATAATCGCTCGCGGATTCAATTTTCCTAATAATAGCTGCCATATTATCATCCGGTTCGATTTCCACCCCTAGGACTTCTGCCAAATTTTGTAAGTCTGCCTTCCTACAATATTTGAGTGACGTAATTTTCGCCATGATTCCGTTAAGTTTAATTCAGTTAACAAGAACCCAAAAAATCAAATGCATTTAACTAAATCGTTAACAATTTCACAATCCAAATTTTATGCATGTATAAGAAAATAAAAATTTCTAAACACAATTCAATAGATATATAAGGATTTCTAATTCAGACCATTTCTTAAATTCTGTAATTTAGTCTCAATAAAATACATTTTTCCTAAACTTAAAGATCCCTATGCACACAAAAACACAAATAATAACTAACTTTCTGAAATGTCACAGAAAAACAACTTGGATTTTTTGGATTGGGCACTCACACAGATTATTAACAGAAACATTTACTAATTTAAATACAAAATATTTTTACCAAAACCTGTCCTAACATACATTAGTCAACAGAAATATGTAACAGCACTAACCGTTAATAAGATTTTAAATTTAGTAACTAAGTTATTGAATTTTATAAAGGCCTTTCTTTTTATTTTCAAAAGAGCCTTTTTTTTCACCCACTGGTTTATCAAATGTTTTTAGAGAAAAACAAAAAAATTCTAACTCGAGAATTTTTTTACAGCTAGATATTATTTATTTATTAAATTATTTTATGATTAACTTTAATTAATTTGACATAAATTGAAAATCACTGAAATAGATTTTTTTTCTCAACTTAAGTTTAAGTTTAGCATCATGACAATATTTTACTATAAATACACTAAATTTTCAATCTGAGGCCACTCAAAGAAAAATGAGCCTACCTTTTTCTGCTTGGCACGTCTTTCTGAAGAGGTCGGTCCCGGTTGCTCCTGGGTCTGGCTCGGAAGGGTTTCTTTTCTCGGGCTCCACTTGTCAGCGGTCAGTGGTCCATGATTTCGAGGCACTTGAAGCTTGGCGCTCCTTGGGTATAGCTGAAGGACTCTGGGGCTCCTTCTCAATTTGCTGCGGCACGGCTGAGGCACTCCTATATCTTTTCTCTGGTTGCTGAGGCACGGTCAGGCTTGATGCTTATCTATCAGCGTCGTCTCTCTGGGCGGGCGCTATTATCACACATTGGGGCAGACTAAAATGTCCAAACAACTTTTCTTTTCTGGTGTAAGAATCCCACCGCTGTCACCAGTTATAAGACCTCCAGTCGGCGTTGTGTGGTAGCGGGTCGAAAAATAGCGGCAAGAGGCTGGATCAGATTTCACAAGAATTTATTTAGTTCATTACAAGGAAATCTATTCCACTTATAACAAAATAAAAGATGGGTTCTCCACAACAGATTGAAAAGATTGTTCGTACTGAATCTGAAATGGCTTTACCGCCACTCGTTAATATGATAAAAGTTTATCCGGAGTTGTTCTCCACAAGTTCTTTCCCATAGGCATTAACCGCCTATTAATTCTTCTCCCAGAGTAAAAACTGGTCACTACCGTCTCTGAGTCCGAGGGCCAACTCCCCCGTCTCTGCGCTCCGCGTCCGAACAGCAGAAGCAGTCCCTTAGAGCATCTCCTCGCTCTATTTATCCCGTTTTCCCTCATCCATCATTCCTTGGGATGACCCGCCTCTTTCACTCTTGCACAGCGGTCGCCTTGGAGAAATATCTTTCTCTTACTTGTGGTAATCATCGCCATAGCGGTCTCTCTCAACACTTTAAAGGCTCATCTTGCGTGGGGTCTAAAATCGGCGGAACGACCATATGCATTAATCGAAGAGTTCACGTTAAGTGCTTTATGGAAATCGGCTGACTTTCTTATGTCTACTTTGAGAGTGGAGAAAGATGTATTTCACCTTCTGAGAATTCTCCGGGCTTTCCCGTCGTGGGGGGTAATTTTGGAAGCGTGGGAACGAAATTCATCACAAATGTTATATGCTCATACACAATAATAAAACATGCATGAAAAATCAAGGCTCAGCCAAAAATAAGTTATATATTTAAAAGACATGGTTGTTCTTATAATCATTTAATATATGCACTGTAAAAAGAATTACTGCGAAATACCTTTGATATTTGTTTTAGATTTTGTGATAAAAATATGAATTATGTTTAATACAATACAATATAATATTTTCAACACAATATATTTATTAAATATTTTTATTATACAGTAATTAAAATATGTAATAGAGTATTTCATACTGCTTTTTGGTGAAACTAAAACAAATGCTTATCCAGAATGCTACGAATCGCTACGAAATACCTTTGATATTTGTTTTAGATTTTGTTATAAAAATATGCATTATGTTTAATACAATACAATATAATATTTTCAACACAATATATTTATTAAATATTTTTATTATATAGTAATTAATATATACAATAGAGTATTTCATACTGCTTTTTGGTGAAACTAAAACAAATGCTTATCCAGATTCATAAAATAAATGCATCTTGTCTTATTTAATTCAAAGGATAACGTTTCAATAATCACTTCGCATCTGAAATCACTTTAACAATAAAATTTAATATGTATGAATATAAAAAGAAGAATGATTGCGTTCGTTCATTTTTTCTTTCTCTCTAAATTATATTGAATGAATAAACATAAGCGATTAAAGTACATTGTTCAGATAGCAAAGATAAAAAACAATGCATATATATGTGACAATTTAAAGTTAGGGGGGGCAGAAACATCATCGCCAAGTTTCCCTTTCTCCGCACAGAAGTCATGGCCAGCAAGAAAAAAACAAAATAAATAAATGTAGAAGGTCCAAATAATCACTCCTTGGCTGCTGCAAGTTCATTTTATTAAACTGTAGCTATATTAGAGAGAATAGCTCCTGTTGCAGACGATATTTTACCGAAACATCCAAAAAATATTCCATCCTTTACTACATCAAGCCGTACTCATGCAAGAGCGCACCCATGAATCCTTCTTCTCATCTCGAGACTTCCTCTCTTAAATCTAAAAAGAAAATTCTAGAACATTCTCTAGTCTCAAACCCTCATTCTTTTATGTAAACATAGCTCATACCCAACTCAAGAATCCTTCTTCTCATCCCGAGACTTCCCCTCTTAAATATAAAAAGAAAATTCGAGAACATTCTCTAGTCTCAAACCCTCATTCTTTTATGTAAACATAACTCATGCCCAGATACGAGAATATTTTCCACAGACGATAATTTTATTAAAAAAAATATTATTTATCCAATTTATAATCGACTCAGAATTTTAAATATCTTATGCAGACGATTTTTATAGATGATTAATTTTAAGAGAAAAAGAAAAGACATGAATTTAATGTTATGAACACTATCAAACGTTGACTGAGGGAAAATAAATAAATAGATAAAGTAAAATAATGATATTTTTTGAAAGGTATGGTTTTGGAATAAATTTAATAAGACTTTTTAAAAAGGGTTGATAAAAACATAGAAAAAATGAATTTTATTTGGTATATTACGAAATAAAGTTTAATTAAGAATATTTTTAATTTACAGCCAGCTTTCAAATTTACGCTTATTGGAATAAATGTTCTTTTTAACGCGAATTAAGAATTTATATCATCTCCATAAAGATTAACAGATTAGATCTAGAAACAAGATTTTAATTTAATAATTTGAAGTAAGTACGGAATATTATTATAAGAAAATTAAGATAGTATAAAAGTTAGTTTTGGTTAAAAAAAAATAAAAATGAAAATAAAATTTGTAATATATATATATATATAAATTCCAAAAGTCATTACTAAAATTTCCATATTTTGGGATTGCGTTACCAATATTCTTTTAAAAGATCACTGAAAAGTTCTTTTTCTTATTCATTTGATTTTCTTTTCAGTGACTTTTTTTTTTTTGTTATTTGTTGCTTTTTTTATATCGTACTTCTGCCTCAATTTGATTTTAAATTCAAATCGTTTACGATCTATTATTTTTAGTTGACTATTTTTTTCTAACTGGCTATTTTCCGGAATTGCAATTTCGCTTTTTGTTTCTCTTGAACTATTCTCACCCTTTATCATTCTTATTATATTTTTTTAAAACTGGGATTAACGAGTTATTTTTCATACGGTTGGATTTGGTAAGTGATTTTACTTTCAAATTTCATTGCCTAACTCTTAAAATATAACTCATTCGTAAAATTACGTTTTTTTTTTTAAGAAATGTTTTGCCAAATTGTAAAATGATACTATTGTAACTTTTCGCTTAGCTGATTTGATTGCATTCAGAATTATGCAATTATATCGTTTTATTTTATTAGATTTGTATTTATGTTTTTTTAAAAATAGAAATAAGAATGTATTTAAATAAAAGTTATAAAATTTCTACATAAAATATTAAATTATTATCCCGTTTGTATGAATATTTATGAAGTGAGTAAAAATATACAGTAATGAACTAGAACAATCGCAATTCCAAAAACTTATATCTAATTTTATACGATCAAACACAATAATAAAACGTGCATGGAAAATCATGGCTCCGGCCAACAAATATCTATATATTTAAAAGACAAGGCTGTCTTTTTAGACATCGAGAGTGGGATTTTTACAGAAATGATTTTGATAATTATAATATTTTAATCAAATCCGTTTTCTCCTGATATGGCGGAACTCGCTATTTTTTGTGTTTCGTTCATCTGACGAAACCCTATTCGTCTCAGTCCTTCGTCTATCTATCGGTCACAAAATCCAGTCCATACAAAAAAAAAAAAAAAAAAAAAAAAAAAAAAAAAAAAACTTCAAATTTGGGTACTTACATCTGAATACATTGTGTCTCTCGACAAATCATATAATTTTGAAAAAGTCAATTACATCAATTATATTGTTTAAATCAATTTTGTCACATCTGTTCATTTTTGCAATTTAAATTATAAAAGTAACCCTAATTTCAACATTTTTCAATATTATATTTCGGAGACAAAACAATTATCTAGTAAACAGAAGGTTGTTAGTTCGAACGCTGGTACTGGGAACTTGAAATTTTAAAATAATTAATTTTCAAAATAAATAACTTCCTTTTAAAATTATTTTAAAATTAAATTTATTGGTGGTACCATTTTTGTAAGAATTTAAAAATTATAAATTAACAATTTGTAATTATTATTTAAAGGATGAATTGTTTGAAAGAAATATTAAAGGAAACTTTCTACGTGATCTGAAATCAAACTTCCCAGTTATTTAAAATAGCCCCACTTTTATATTTTAATTTCAATTTCTAATCTCCTCTGTGAAATTTCCTCATATTAGTGGCAATCAAAGTACTTCCCTTGTAGAAGGGAGAAGGGAAACAATAGGAATTATTATATCATTTTATGATACTATTTTTGCATTACTGTTAAAAAGAAATTAAAAAAAAAAATACAGAAAAAGGTGTTCCAATGAAAAAAAAGCTTTTTTACTCATAAATATGTTTATTACTTTTTTAAAATTTTTCATTCCGATGTTACTAAGATTGAGAGGGCTTCAGTGAGTGAAAATGGGGTTATAATAAAAATGAAATGAGTAATTAATTTAATGAAACCAAATATTTTATTACGAATGCATCCATAAGAGAAATTTTTCTGGATTTCGTCGTTATGATACGCGGATTAGATCCTCAAGCCAAGCTTATGAAAGCTTTTTTTTTTTAAACTACATCTTAATTTAGTTATGTGTTATGGTTTTACAAATATTTTTAAGACGGCTGGAGGCTTTTTTTAATGTCTCCCATGCCGGCTGAATTGCGAAACAATAATACACAACTTGCAATTGAGACAAGAAAAATGTTCATCACAGTTTAGAACTCCATACGCATATATAAAACAAGAATTAACCATCTACTACTTACTTTTGCTGAACTAATTCATAATGATAAAATTTAAAGTAAAATAAATTTTAAATATATTCTCTGAAATAAACGATAAATGAAGTAGAATCCCAGATTTATCATTTTTCAGCTTAGTCTTTGAATATAAATATATAGAGAAGTATCGATAGGTATAGGCCTGGGCATATTTGTTTAAACCATATACATATACCAATCACTTCAGTGACGCACTAAGGAGCTATAAACAACTCATGTCAAGAAATCGGCCATTATTTCTCGGCCATATCAAGACTTCATGCATATATACAAATAAGGCGTGAAATGTCTACTTGTTTTTGCAAAACTAATTGACAATGATAAATTTTAACGCAAAATGCATTTTAAATATATACTTTGTAATAAAATATGGCAAAATGAAGTATTCGAAATTTATGTTATTTTAGCATAATCTTTGAATATTAAAGAATAGAGAAGTGCTAAAAATATATTATTTTTAAAAGATAAACGTATATTAATCACATCAATGACGTAATATGGAACTGAAAATGATTCATTTCAAAAATTTGGTATTACTTCTCCGACTTATGAGAACTACACATGCCTACACAAAACAAAGGTGAAACATCTACTTGTTTTTGCAGAACTAAATCAAAAGAATAAATTTTAACGCAAAATAGATTTTAAATATGTTCTCTAATAAAAGATAGAAAAAGTAGTGTTCTAGATTTATCTTCTTTCAGCATAATCTTGTGTGCATAAAAGTGTAGAGAAGTGCTTAGTTAGCATATTTCGTTTAAACCATATACATATATCAATCGCTTTTATTCAAGCAGTATGGGCTAAAAACAACTGATTTCAAGAAATTTGGCCAAATTCTCCCACATATCAGAACTTCATACGCACATACAGTACAAGGGTGGAGCATCTACTTCTTTTTCTAAAATTCAATGATCAAATTTAAGACAAAATATATTTTCTGTAATAAATGATAAAAAAATAATCATTCGAGATTTATCTTTTATTCAGCATGATAATTAATATAAAAGAATAGAAAATTTTTGAATGGGTATATTGATTTTTAAATCATACACAAATATGAAACACTTCAGTGTCGCAGTATAGGGATAAAAACATTTCATTTCAAGATATCTACACTGTAAAAAAAAGGGTTGATCTACTAAAAAAACTTTAGTGATCCTTGGAATTACTAAAAAATTTTTAGTAATCTTAGTCGGTTACTAGAAAATCTGTAAGAATTACTAGAAAAAAGTTAGCAACGAATAGAGTTAATAGTTTTATATTTTTAATAGCTCTTACTAAAACGCGGTTGGCGT
Source organism: Maratus speculifer (assembly GCA_964019185.1). Classification (NCBI taxonomy): domain Eukaryota; kingdom Metazoa; phylum Arthropoda; class Arachnida; order Araneae; family Salticidae; genus Maratus; species Maratus speculifer. The sequence continues at coordinate 421,273,984 of OZ025290.1, read as the reverse complement.
GGCCTTGATAGCATAGTGGTTGTAGTAACGGACACCAGGCTAAAAGGTCCCGGGTTCGAAACTTGCCACCGCCAAATACGCCCCGAATGTATGTAGTGTCTCGTTAATAAAGGGATTATGAAAATCCTGTCGGAGGTGTTAGGAATGTTTGGGGCTGCCATCTATTGCAGTTTTGCCGAAAATCTTCCGCTTCAGAAGTCTTGATGCAGCTCGAAGAAAGCTCCAGCCCTTCGGGCGTACGTAATGGTTATTAAAAATAATTTTAGAGCTATTACTAAAATTTGCTTGGTGGCTCATACTAAAAATTTTTAAGTTAGTTATACAAAAAATTCTTTTGTTGAGTTTACAAAAGAAATGCTTGTTTCACTTGCAAAAAAAAAACTTTGTAATGGTTACTAAAAAATTCTGTGGAATACAAATTTACTAAGAAATTTTTAGTAACCTCTTGAATTTTTTTTTACAGTGTAGCTTTAATTTTCCAACATATCAGAGCTTTATACGCATACATACAAAAAAGCGTAAAACATCTACTTGCTTTGCACAACTAATTCAAAATGATAAATTTGAATGCAAAAACATTTTAAATATATTCGGTGTCATAAAAAATGGAAAAAATGATATTCGAAATTTATCTTCTTTCATCATAATCTTTAAATATAACAGAAAAGTGGCGTACAGAGTTTGCATATTGCGTTTAAATTATACTTTTAGTGATGCAGTACACTGTAAAAAAAAAAAAAAAAAAAAAAAAAAAAAAATTCAAGAGGTCACTAAAAATTTCTTAGTAAATTTGTATTCCACAGAATTTTTTAGTAACCATTACAAACTTTTTTTTTTGCAAGTGAAACAAGCATTTTTTTTGTAAATTGCACAAAAGAATTTTTTGTATAACTAACTTAAAAATTTTTAGTATGAGCCACCAAGCAAATTTTAGTAATAGTTCCAAAATTATTTTTAATAACCATTACTTGCTCCCGAAAGGCAGAAGCCGCCTTCGGACCTCTGAAGCGGAAGATTTTCCGCAAAACCGCAATAGATGGCAGCACCAAACATTCCTACCCGCTCCGACAGGATTTTCATACTCCCTTTATTAACGAGACACTACATACATTCGGGGCGTATTTTGCGGTGGCAAGTTTCGAACCCGGGACCTTTGGGCCTGGAGTCCGTTTCTATAACCACTATGCCATCAAGGCCACACCAACTAAGATTTAGTAAGAGCTATTAAAAATATAAAACTATTAACTCTATTCGTTGCTAACTTTTTTCTAGTAATTCTTACAGATTTTCTTGTAACCGACTAAGATTACTAAAAAGTTTTAGTAATTACAAGGATCACTAAAGTTTTTTTAGTAGATCGACACTTTTTTTTTACAGTGTACGAAGCTAAAAACAGCTCCTTTCAAGAAATCTAGCTCTACTTCTCTGATACGCATGTACAAAACAAACATGAAAAATCTACTTGGTTTTGAAAAAAGTAAATCATAATGATAAAATTTTAAGCAGAACATATTATAAATATATTATTTGCATCAAGAGATAGAAAAAGTTGTATTCGAGATTTATCTTCTTTCAGCATAATCTTTGAATATAAAAGAACATATAAGTGCTGAGTTAGTATATTGCGTTTAAACCATACACGTATATCAATCATTTTAGTGCCGCAGAAAGGAGATAAAAACAACTCATTCTAAGAAATCTGGCATTACTCACCTCCTTGACTTTCACATAAAAGATATAAAGTATCTCCTTCATTGTACGATCTTATTATTCCTTCTGACTTTTGTCCTAAACCATCTTTAATAACAGGTTTTCCGGGTGGCACTAGAAAAAATAAGAATTGCTTATTATCGTTATCTGAAAAATCATTATAAAAAAGATATAGCATAATTTGTTTGAAACATTATAATCGTAATATGAAGTAAAAACTATACTAAACTTTTCACTTTTATTAGTAAAGTAATTAAAAGTAAGCTTTATTGAATGTAAGGGAACTGTTTATAAATATACAATAATATAATGGAAATATGAACAAAAATATACAAAAATTAAATCCGAGGTATATATGATACCAAAAAAGCAATTTTTAGCTTTAGAATTTCTGAAATTTGTAATATTTATTATTGTAATATAGTTACATTTTAGTTGTGATAATTATATAGTAATTATATAGAAGATATCTCTGTCCTATATTATCTTTAATAACAGGTTTTACGGGTAGTACGAGAAATAAGTAAGAAATGCTTATTATCATTATCTATACAATCATTATAAAAATATAAAGGATAAATTGTTTGATACATTATAATGGACATATTATATTTTTTTCTTTTTACTGCACTTTTTATTTTTATTGATAAGATAGATAAAATTACGATTTATTGATTGTAAGGAAACTGTTTTTAAATTTACGATAATATAATGCAAATATGGACAAACATGTACAATAATTGCTTTGTAGGTATATATAATTTAAAAAAAGAAGAGATCTTTATCTTTAGTATCTCTGATATTTGTGATAATTATATGGTATCAGAAATAAACACATTTTCATAAAGATTTACTTCTCACACTACGATACATATGCTTGAATTAAAACAAACTACAGAAAAACTCCCCTTTTTTAAACTTTAATTTTTCACGACTATCAACACTGTTCTATATGTAAACAAAAACAACTTCGTATTGCTACAGTGTTTTCATAGAAAATGTTATTTTAAATTTACATTTAAATTTTTGTTTTTTCTTATGCAAACAGCACTTCAATATGTATTATGTATTTGGTATTAATGCAAAAAATAAGAATAACTTCAGAAATTTAAACAAGCAAAATAGTCATTTTCTGTATTAAATATGACAGCAAAACAGTTTATGAAACTTTTACGAAAAAGAATAAATTGGGTTTTTTTTAAAAAAAATTACTTGTTTTGGACAGTCACGTTATAAAAGATAAATCGATGATTTTGTAATAAATGTAAACACATATCTTTTACAAAATAACTTTTAAACGAGGTTCTAGATATAAGAAAGTTGGCGAAGTCAAACTAATTTTGTTTGCTCGTAACAATATCAAAAGTAATTTCAAATCTTTGGAGTTCAAGGTAATTTCGTTGTTTCTAAAATTACAAAGATTCGATATAATCTTGTTTTTAAACAAACTTGTTTGATTAATGCTCCTTAATATCTTTGAAAAATAACCTTTGTTTAAAAACTAAAATGAAGTATAATAAATATTGCAAACAAAGATTAAGAAATAAATCATTTTTTAAAAAGAAGTTATTTAAAGGTTATATTTTAATCTTTGGCATTTCTTTACCAATAAAAATTGCATATAACGAAATAATAGCTACGCTAATACAAAATTTTAAAATACATTTAAAAATAATTATGTAACTAATAAACTTTAAATTTAATTTGCTTGTATATAGCATTTATATATTTTAGCGACTATCTCCATTTATAAAGCTAGAATTGCACCAACCAATTTTTTAAAGCCATGCTCCATAAAATGGAAAAATATATAAATAAATAATTAATACTAATAAAAATAATGGCACAGATGTCATAACGCACCAAATTAGTGCAATTGAAACAAAATGACGATACCATGCCTTACATGATAACCAGGATATTGTTGTTTATTTATTAACAAGCTATATATTTATCTTTATTTGCTTTTTTTAAATTATATAAATTGTATTGTTCTACAGTTATAAATTAAACTTTTTATTTTATCCTTATATCTTTAATTAAATAATAGAAAATGACTAAAAGATAGATATGTAACTAAGGTACCCTGGGGTAATAACGCCACGTTAAGGTTCTACCAATTTTCACGGCTCCGTTTTAGTTTGTATTTTTCAAACAAATATATGATTTGATGCAGCAACTCATTGACTATCTATATAAAAAAAATAATTTAACAGATATGTATTCATAAAATGTAATGGCATGATTTCTTGACCAATGCTATTTGTCGTTATTACCCACCTATATGGGTAATAACGCCATACAAACAACACTATGAAATAACATGGAATAATTGCATGTAGATTGCCCAATTCTAAAAATACAAACTCGACAAACTTAGAAATTGACACATTGCATTCTAAGCTATTGAAAATGTTCAGTTTTTTGGTGAAAGTGTAAGAAAAATAAAGGTGTGGTGTGTCTGTGGGAGAAGGGGAGGGGAGGATGAGGCAAAAGAATATCAGACCGTGAGCTTCTTTTTGCTTAAAAAGGACAGCTTAAATATAATTATTAGAAACATTTCACAGTTTTAACTGTGTTTATTTGAATCGGTACTTAGGATGTTCCTCAGCCACTGTAGGGAATCAACCGAAGTATTAATGCCAAGGACTGGCGTTATTACCCCGTTATAGTTATTGCGCTGTACGTTTTAAATTACAAATTATCTCGAGAAGATATCCAAAATCTTCAACAATATTTGGAAAGTCCATGAAATGTACTACAAATTTATGTAATTAACGAAGTATTTCCGGATAAAAAAATAGTCTTCACATCACAAAACGTAACTCGCAAATTTTAGATCAAGCGTTAATTTTAGTTGCTTGTAAAAACAATAAGACCTAAAAATGAAACAAATTAACTCGAAGCTGTTTTTTGCGATTTATATGACTCAAAACCCTTCTGCGCAGAGCACATGGGTGTCATTTACCAGATTATTTCATAATTATGCAAAATATTAGCACTTGGCGTTATTACCCCAGATCACCTTAGTATTTAAATGCAAATAAAGGTATTTTAAAGTTTTCGCCAAATTGGTGTTAGAAAAAAATTCTCTACAATGTGGTGCGTATATGAGATCTGTGCCAAAATAGCATATGCGATAAACATTTTATTTCGATATTAAAGTACCGCTTCTAATTTACACACGCAATATATAAAAGCTTGAGAAGACGGAAACGCTGTTGGCGAGTTTTGAATCCGCCTAACATGACAGTTCAACCATTTTTACTCAAAAGTTTATATATATATATAATTGTTTAAAATAGGTTTTTTTTAGAAAAATCTTAAACAAAATTGTAAGAGGTGTTTTATATTAAAAAACGTGCATTTGTTTTGAGATAGCTCTAATTAAAATTAGATTGACAGCTCATATCTCTTTCCATCAAGATAAACGAAAAAATATGTATATTCGTTCCTCAAAACGTAAATATATATATATATATATATATGCATATACATATACATTAATTTATGGATGCAATCATTTACACAGCAAGAAAGAATGATCTTTACGTCGTATTCACTTGATTACAGATTCCTTACATATGTTTGAAACTTCATTAACATATGTTTAGTTCTATATATTTTGTAATCACAAAGATGTTTTATAAGTTTACCTGTTAATTTAAATAAGAAATACATCATTAAAAAGGGACGGCGTGCATCATTAAAAAGGAAACAAGCACTAAAAAAATATGGTAATACATTTCTAGAATAGATCAGCTTCAGTTGAAGTCATTAAGTCATTATGTGTTAAAGTTTGCTAAATAATTTAGAAATAGTTTTTTTTTTCTGAATGAATGAATGAAAAATAGTTGACAGGTATCGGACATGTACCTAAAACAGATATTAGCAATGATATTTTTGTTTATAGATTATCAAAATCTTTGAAATCACATTTAATTTAATGTGATGACACATTTAATTTGATATCATTAAAGGTTCTTTACAGAAAAATGTCTATCACGAAATCCTAAGAACTGGAGATCAAACTGGCTACTAGGGCGGCTAGTTTTAAATATATATTCTGGTGTGAAATACTTTTGTAAAACTTGAGTAAAATTCTTATTATTTATACTTTTCATATATTCAGAAATATTAAATGCATATTCGTTTGTACTGAAGCACTAATGTACATAAATGTATGTATTTATTTTTAAGATAATTTGATGTAAAATTTTAATTAGTTAAAACCAGAAAGCTAAATTTAAAGACTCTAACTTTTTTCAGCTAAATTATAACTTTGGAATAGAACACATAGAAGAATGCAGTTAGACTGTAAAATTATTTTCGTTCCAATTTTTATGCTTAGAATATTTATAATAAAATTAAGCTAAATTCTTCTAAGAGTATTACAAATATAGAATAAAATTTACAAGAATAATTATTTTTTTCTGCATAAAAATGCCATATGAATAATAAAACTTATGCTAATTGTATAATTCAAACTCTCTTGCAAATAACATACAATTTTAAAACCAATTCTAACAAGCATTTAATAACTATGTTTCAGATAACAAATAATCTTTTCCGTGAAACCGATTCGCAACTGCATAATTAATTTCATGTAATGGATACTGAATGCGTAATTAATCAGGAAACAGTGCAATAAATGTCATACTTTTAAAGATTCTGGTGTAAAATATTTTTATAAAGTTTCACTAAAATTCTTCTTATTTATATTTTTCATGTATTCAGATTTTTTTTTTTTATAATGAAGTATGAATGTATATGAGTATAAGTATTTATTTTTTAGATAATTTAGTATAAAATTCAAACTAATAAAAAAAAAAACCCATAAAATTACTTTTACAATTTTGATCTTTTTCAGTTAATTGTAACTTCGGAATGTAAAATGTAAAAGAATGCAGTTAGACTGCAATATTTTTATATTATAGATAAAGGTTTTCCAGATTACCAATACGAATTAATGCCATTAAAATATAAGTGAAACATTTACATATAAATAGCGATTCATTGATAAAATAAATATATCACGACCTTTGGCGATTCTTTAATAATAAATTATAAATATGAAAAACGAAAAGCTATAATAGGTATTTTTGCTCAGAACTCCTCCATACGAAACATTTTTAAACCATAGCGAAGTAAAAAATTATGTATAAACTTACGGCTGAGGTGGGCTATGATTTATTTTTTTTTCCAGGCCGTTCCGTGTCTTGATTTTAACATTTTTATTGGCCGGGCCGAATTTTTTTCTGTATGGGTCCGTGTGGGACCGGACAAAGGTATTTCGACTCATGCAGACTCCAGTGCAGATTTGAAACGCAGTTTGAAAACAAGTTTAAAGAAAGAGTTTAAATAAAGGTTAAAAGAATGCAGTTAGACTGTAATATTTTTATATTTCCCATTTTTATTCTTCGAGAATTTACGATAAAGTCACGCTAAATTATTCTAAGACTATTACAAATATAGAAGGAAATTTATAAGACTTAGTATTTTTTACTTATTTTTTTCTGTATAAAAATGCTATACAAATGATAAAAAATATTTAAGTATTGATAATAAACATAAAATCCAATCTCTCTTGAAGATAACAGACGATTTTAAAATGAATTCTGACAAGCATTTAATAACTTTGTTTGAGATAACAAATAACCTTTTCCGTGAAATGGGTCCGCAACAGCATATTTAATTTCCTGTAATGCATACTGAATACTAAATCAATCGGGAAAGAGTGCAATAAACCACGATAATACATCATTTGGAAGTCGCTAAATTTTTATTATTTTTCTAAGAAGTTTATTTTTTTTATATTATTTAAGAGATTTCTTAGTTTGGTTATGTAATTGCAAACATAATTAGGTCAGAAATTTGAACAGTAACGAACTGAACAGGTTTATTTAGCAAATCTGAGTATTCAATATCTGGAGAACTAAAACTTTGTCCGTTGATACTTTTGCATATATCAAAAATAACACATTTAATGTATAAACATTCTGATAGTTTTATCGGCAAAGGTTTTCCCGATTACCATAGATTAAAATTCATATTACATGTACAGGGTGACTCATAAACATCGAAACAATCTCCTTAAATATTGACCCATACTTCCAATTGCAAAAGATCTTCACAAAACTTAAAATTTTTGATAAAATAGGTTGCAACTTCATGGGGGGGGGGTCCACTTGAAAAATTACGAAAATTAAACTTTTATATGGTCTCCGTAGGATAAAAATTCCAGTTAAGAAAACTTTCCTTATTTAGCCCTGAATTAGACACAAAAAATAGCATCTTCTTATCTTCAAAACTCGCAAAGTTATAGCCGTTTAAATAATTCATCATATTTTAAGGGATTAGACACAAATTGAAATGTGCGCAATTCAAAAAACAATGATACTTTAAAACAGTTCTGGGAAACATGTAAAAAATCTATTTCTTGAGTTAGAATTTTGATTTTTTTTCTTTTTTGTAATGATTAGCCATATAATTTGATAAGAAAATCACAGCCTAAAATTTATAAAAAATTCAAATGATTAGTACTAATTTAAATGGGATAATTTAAAATCGTTATAACTTGAAACATTATTAATCGGATTTCAATTTCTTTCCATTTTATTAAAGATGAAAATCTAATTTTAGTTTTGACCCACGGTTTTTTTTTTTTTGAATCTTAATTTTAAAACTATAAAAAATATTTATTTAAAAAATCATATGTTTAAAAAAATCATTTTTTCAAAAGTATTTTTTTTCCAAATTTGCCAAAATAAAACTAATGTAAAATAATCAAAAATGACATGTTTCATGATCTTGCCCTTTTCTTCTTCAACACTTCTAGACTTGTAATAATTTTAATACGAGAAATAGTGGGGAAAATCTCATCATGCAGAAAACGAATTTAAAGTTTTAAATAAAGTTTGGCTCCTAATAAAATGTTTAAATGCTTTAAAAAATGAAATTGTAAAGTTACTCCACCTTTCTGCTACCATATTTAGCTCAAACGTCTGATTGAGATTAACTTTACTCATTCCCATCTCCTTTCTGTACTGTTTAAATGTCCCTCAATTATTTAAAACAATGCTTTTTCTAAGATGCGGATAAAATCTTTTTTTTATAAATTTAGCTCTCACAACTTGAGACTTTTTAGCATCCTGGAGAAGCTTTTAAAAAAATGTGTATCCTGGGCCCAGGTCGGGCCAGAAGCGAGAAGTTACTTTTTTCTGAATTCTCGTCTCACCGGCCTTAACATATTTTTCATACCTGAGGGGAGTGCTTCCTACTTCTTAGGTCTGCACTCGATGGAATTTTCAATCCCGGTCTCGACACAACCCGTATTAAAATCACTGTCTCTGACTGACCTAATACGTCCATTAAATAAGAAAAATTTGGCTCAATCAAAATTTTTACGAATAACACATAGATTTTGAAATCGCCTTTATTTTACAAAAAAAAAAAAAAAAAAAAAAAAAAAAAGCTTTATTTATTTATTTTTTTAAATAGCATATTCAAAGGCTAAAAAAATAAATCCAGTAAAAAAAAATCTGTCTATGATGAAATCCTGTCTTAAAGGGAAAATCTGTTGATCGGTGCAAAATAATTAATAATAATACCTGAGAAAAAAATAAACTCCATTTAGACACCTCCTAAGTAGGGCATTTTTTACGTATTATTTCTTTCCTATGTGATATCGTCTAAAAGGTTTTACTATATAACATTTTTCAAAGTCTCCAACGCATCGAATACGAATTAATGCTATAAAAATATAAGTGGAACATTTACATATAAATAGAGATTCATTGATAAAATAAATATATCACCGACTTTGGCGATTCTTTAATAATAAAAAGTATGAATATGAAAAACGAAAAGCTATAATAAGTATTTTTGGTCAGAACTCCTCCATATGATACATTTTTAAACCATATCGAAGTAAAAAATTATGTATAAACTCACGGCTGAGCTGGGCTATGATTTAATTTTTTTCCAGGCCATTCCTTCTTATGATTTTAACATTTTTCTTGGCCGGGTCGAACTTTTTTCTCTATGGGTCTGTTTGGGACCGGACCCAGGTATTTCGACTCATGCAAACTCCAGTGCAGATTTGAAACGCAGTTTGAAAACAAGATTAGCTTCAAATCAATACGCTGCTTTTTTATGTCTAAATAAGTGGCACTGTCTTAAATCGACATTTAATAATGGACAATTTCTGGACGATTCCTCACTTGCCTTCAAATTGAGTCAAAAAGTCTTTGTTTACAGGCATGGTTAATTGGAGTAAGCCACGAATTTTGAAGAATTTTGGATATTAATATCTCTGTGAGGTTTTTAGATAGGGAGAGGAAATTTTTTTGTTCGATTTAGGAATGGATAAGGATTAATTTCCTAATTAGGAATTTTGCCCTACGGTGGCCGTATAAAAAATTAATTTTCGTATTTTCAAATAGGTCCCCCATGGAGTTGCGACTTATCAAAAATTTTACCTTTTTTTTAATGAAATTTTGCAATTGGAAGATGGGTCTAGGAGTAATATTTAAGGAGATAGCCTATTGTTTCGATATTTATGACTCACCCTGTATATTTACTGAATAAAGTTTAAAACTAAATTATTACTATGAAAGTAAAGCTTATTCAAATGGGATTTCATGTAGGGCAGGTTTCGTGGAATGGATTTTGGCAAGCATATATTAATATCCTTTCTGATAATATGATTGTCTATGAAAAGAGATTACTACTGCATGATTAATTATGCATTATGCACATAAAATGTACAATTTTAGATGCATACTGTGCATTAACTGATTTTAACAATTATCTTAATTTATTTTTTAAAACAAAACTTTTTTAGTTCATGGGAATTGCATTTACATTATTTGTCTCTAACGCAGTTCAATATTACTTAATAACGTTACCAATGTTAATTATGTTACCCATGTTAATTATGTTAAAAATGATAATTATGTTAATTCGATAATAATTATATTTTATTATTTAAAAGGCCACATTGAAATAAAAAAAAACATACAAATGAAACACTCAGTACAATTGAATATCCATATTCAGTAAGTTGTCCGTATTTTATTATTATTATAATTATTATCTTTATAGAGATGTTTGTTATTTGATATGCATATATGTATACACATCGCATTGTTTAGAAAAATAAATTCAGATTATAACCGCATAATCCATTAGAAAATTTATTTTTAGCAATTACCTCCGGAAAAACGCATTTTATTATCTTCTTAAGATTCTTAAAAATATGACATATACTACATACAATATACAATTTATGGCCATTGGTGACTGCATTCTTTTAAATATAATTTTTTTCGAATATTTAAAACTATATTTGTCGGAAACTTCCGAAACTTCGCAATTATAAAACTTATGTTTGACCTCATGATTATCAACATCATTTAATAAGGAGGTCAATTAGAAGGCCGATAAAAAATCAAAGAAAAATTATAATATTAGGAAGAAACCTGTACATTAAAATTTACCAAATATTCTATCGCTGTAGAAAACAAATATGATGATTTACAACAACACTTGCACTGATTTTTCAAAAAATAACACATACATTCATTATTTTTTAAAAGTGTAAAAAATTCTTGCACATTTTTAGCTTATAACTTGCAGCGTTTTCAACTCATTTTAACGCCAGTCTCAGAAGTATTGGCAAAATGTAGTAGAAACTATATAATGTAATTGGAATATAAATATATTAATATTTTATGAAATATTAGCAGTTGTATGAAATATCTTTTATCTCGCATGCGCGAGCTGTGACAGCGATATTTTTACATATTTAATAGAAAACGTATGGAGTATCTCAAAAAACCTTTCACTCAAGCGTAGTGGAAATTTAGAATTATTTCGTCGGTAAAGTATATTTTTAGTTATTTTCTAAAAGCAGCTAAATAATAAAAATTTTCTCAGAAATTGTCATTTTTTATTACCCCTTTTTAGTAAAAATCTTGTGTTTAATGTGACATCAATGAGAAGATTTGGAACAAATGCTCTGATTTTGATGCTTTTTTATCATAGAATAAGTTTTTTCCGGTAATTATTGAAGAAGAACTAAGGGTAAATAAAAATGAAAATTTTAAAAAAGTAAAGAAAACTGACAGTTTGCAGATAATCCCTTCCCGTAAAGCATGGTGACGTCGCTGCAACGTCGTTGTGAAGTCACATTGTGACTTTGTAACCATTGATTGTCGACGTGACGTCACGTGACGTCGATGTGAAGTCACAGTGACTAAAATGTGAAGTCGTTATAGCCGTTTTAGAGCTCTTTTGTGACGTTTCACAAAGTGGTCACAATGTGACAAATTTGTGAAAAATGTGTCATTTGTGACTAATTTGACATTAACATTGTGACTAATTTGTGATAAAAGCGACGATATTTAAATTGATAGAAACATGTTTTTTAAAGTAAGTAACATGTTTTGAAGGATATTTATAAATTTCTAAAGATTTTTAAGAAAGTCACATCTCAGTCACAATGTGACGTCACTGAGTGGTGGCACTTTGGTCACAGATGTGATGTGACCGAAGTGACTCACAGTGACGTCACTGTGACGTCACTGTGACCATGCATGCTATTAGGGTTATCATCAGCTGGTTTTACAGAAAAGAGAAAACCAAGTTTCTCCTGTCACCTTTATCTTTCTGAATGTCTGAAATTGATTTTTTTCAGTCATTAATGAACATATAGTACATGTAATATAATTGTTAATAAGTTTTGTTCGGATAAAAGTTTAACAGACATAAATATGTTTATTATTCAATTCAAACGAATTCAAACGTTATATAACATGACATACGACATCCAAAATAGACTCCGACAAGTACTTAATAACCTGGTTTTAGGTAATACATTACTGCAGCCATAAAATTAGAGCGTAAATGCTTAATAAATTACACATAACGTAACCTGAATACGCAAATTGTTCAGTAAAATTTAGCAGTAAATGATGGTTATAGTTAATTAAAATGTTAAATGAAAATTATGTATTTTAAAAGAAGAATTGGATGTCTACATATTTATATATGTTTCAATCTTTTATAATCAAAATGATGCATAATGATGTATGTCCAAAAATGTTCAAAAACAAGAAGTTTACTAATAATGAACTTTTGGATAATGCAGAATATTTTATGATGCCATTTACAAGCTGTTTTTTGAAACTATACAGTTCATCACTTTTCAACTGATGCTCAATTTTAAAAAATATATTTTTAAATGAAATGTATTCATTCAAATGGTTTCTACAAAAAAGAACTAAAATGTAAAACTAAAGTGACGATAAATAATATAAAAATAAAAAAAAAGCTGAAAATTGCACGTCAAGCAGAGCAAATGGTATGCGTTCAGATTATAACAAAGTTTTAAACACATACAAATCTTGCTCAATAGTATACATAACTTCTAATTCAGAACAATAGGCAAAATCTTTTGTGTGCCCTTGTAAGGACTATCTACTTTGTAAGTAGTATCCTTCTTCTTCGCTAAAACTTCCTGGTAAAGAAATTAAAAAACTAACTGGCAGAAAACTTTTGACTACCACTATACTTAATATCACTTTTTCAGACTTTAAATATGTGTAGATCTAAAATTAAAGATAATTATATAAATTCTTTCGAAAATTCGAAATGTAAAATTTATATGTATATATATATATATATATATATATGCATTAATTTACACTAGGAAATGTTTATTATTCATATTCTTAAGTATATCTGTATTTTTTTAAAACTTAAATAAGTCCAAACTTAGTAAAAAACCTCTCAACTTATGTTAAATTTTATGCCTAATTTAAACCTAATTATATTAAAAAATAAAGAAAATAATGCATAAATGATTACATGACTGTTTGTTTTCACTAGTAATTTTTGCGTCGGAAATTTTTAACTATTATATCCTATCTATTAATAAAAAATGAGTAAAATGCATTTGCACATGAAGCACGATTCTCAAAATGTATTCTGACAATCCTTTATTAACCCTATTTCAGATAATGAATAACTCTTTCCCGCAAACGAGAGTGCAACATCATGATTAATTACAAATGACGCATACTGAATACGCAAATTAGAAAGGAAACTCCGAGAATAGTTGAATAGAATAGAGTTAAGGAATTAATTCCTTTTTACAAACAAGTGTATTATTTTAAAATCTTTTATAAAACCTAATGAATTTTAAATATGAACGTAATATTTTAATGCATTCCAGAGTTACTAGAGGTAACAAAATTGCTGCATATTAAATACAGGGTTCAAATCGTTTTTAAATTTGATACTATTACTTAGGAATCAATATTCTTTGTGTTTTATTTCAATCTCAGTATTTTTAAGGATAGTATCCTGTATATATCGTCCTGTATATATAAGTATATACCGGGTGTCCCAAAAATGACTGATGGATTTTAAAATTCAATAACTTGCAAACGGTGACAGCTATTTAAAAAAAAAAAATACAGGAAGGTTATGTATAATGTCAGGAGTTTTTTTTTTAGTTCGAATTTCAAACAATCGGTGGCGCTGTCTGCGATTGAAGGCTAGGTTATCAGTGCTGAGTGAAGCGTCGACTTGCCCTTCAATCGCCGTCAGCGCCATCTATTGTTTGAAATTGGAACTAAAATAAAAAATTAAGGTAAAAAAAACTCCTGACATTATACATAACCCTCCTGTAAAAATTTTTTAAATAGCTGTCACCGTTTGCAAGTTATTGAATTTTAAAATCCATCAGTCAATTTTGGGACACCCGGTATATGTATATATATATATGTATGTATATAGTAGAGCACCATTTAAAGGTGCTGGTGCCTGTTTGGATTGCAAAAATTCTAAATTACTGAAATTTTGAATAAAAATGAATAATGCAGCATAGCTTTCAGGAAAAAAAAAGTATTCCTTGTTTAATGACTTTTGATGTTTAACCCTTCACTAAACGATATTTTTCTAATTTTATGAAAAAAATATTGAAACCTATATACCAGTCTAATATTTTTTATAAGTTAAAACATTATTAGCTTGTGTTCAATTTTTAAAATGCAAGAAAAAAACATATTCGATTACAACAAAAATAATTATATAAATAATAATAATAATAATAATAATAAAATGGCGTGCATGTTTTTATGATCCTTTGTTTTTATCAGTATTTTTTTCTTTTGCCTTGTGAATTTATAATTGTTATATACTAGTTATCGAAAAAAAAAATATGCAAAATAAATTTGAACATGAAGCATGGTTTTCAAAATGGATTCTGACAAGCCTTTATTAATCTTATTCTAGATAATGAATAACTCTTTCCCTTAAACGAGAGTGTGACGTCATGATTAATTGTAAATGACGCATACTGAATACTTAAATTAGAAAGCAAACTCCGCACAAAACAACGAGAATACTTGAATCGAATACAACTAAAGGAAGTAATTCCTTTTTACAAAAAAAGCATTCATTTATATTCGTTTAAAAAACCTAATGAATTTTAAATGTGAGCACAACATTTTAATATTTTCTAGAGCTCCCAGATGCAATATAATTGCTACACATTAAATACAGGGTTAAATGTGTTTTTAAATTTGCTATGAATATAACTTCTATTTTATTTCGATCACAGAATTGTTTAAATATAGGAAAAAGCCTTATATGTATATATATATATACAGAAGAGTCCTAGTAATTGGTACCGGTACCTGTTCAGATTACAAAAAAAAAAAAAAAAAAAAAAAAAAAAAAAAATTGTCATGGTTTTCGGGGGAAAAAGTTTTCTTTGTTTAATTACTCTTGATTTTCAACCCTTGACTGCGCGATTTTTATCTACTTTTATGAAAAAAAATATTTACACTCTGTATAATACTCTAATATTTTTAATAAACTAAAACATTATTATTTTATGTACAATTTTCAATGTGCAAGGAAAAATCAAACCCAATTGCAGTAAAAATAAATAAATAAATAAACAAAAAGAAAGATAAATAATGGTGTAAATGTTTTTATGATAATTTGTTTTCATTAGTATTTTTTGCGTCGTTAATTTCAAATTATAATATTCTAACTATCGAAATAAAAATGTGTAAAAAAACTTTTGCACATGAAGCACGATTTTCAAAATGGATTCTCACATGTGTTTATTAACGCTATTCTAGATAACGAATAACCTTTTCCCATAAACGAGAGTGCAACGTCATGATTAATTACAAATGACGCATACTGAATACGTAAATTAGAAGGCAAACTCCGCAGAAAAAAACGAGAGCTGTTGAATAAGATACAACTAAGGAATTAATTCCTTTTTACAAACAAGTCTATTCTTTTATAATCTTTTATAAAACCTAATGAATTTTAAATGTGAATGTAATATTTTAATACCTTCTAGAGTTACTGGAAAGAATGTAATTGCAACACATTAAATACAGGGTTCAAATCGTTTTTAACTTTGATACTATTATACGGAAATCAATTTTCTTCGTGTTTTATTTCAATCACAGTATTGTTTTAGGATAGGATGAAGTTATATATATATATATATATATATGTGTGTGTGTGTGTGTGTGTGTGTGTGTGTACAATAGAGCACCACTTAAAGGTACCGGTGCCTATTTGAATTACAAAAAATTCAAATTACTGAAATTTTGAAAAAAGAAAAATTAATATTCCTGCATGTCTTTCGTGAAAAAAAAATATTCCCTGTTTAATATGACTTTTGATATTTAACCTTTCACTGTACGGTATTTTTCTACTTTTATGTGAAAAAAAATATGTATACCTATCTAAGATTTTAATAAAATAAAACATTATTGGTTTATGCTCAATTTCAAATGTGCAAGGTAAAATCAAACCCAATTACAGCAAAAATAAATAAATAAATAAATAAACAAAAAGAAAGAAATATAATGGTGTAAATGTGTTTGTGATCGTTTGTTTTAATTTGTAATTTTTTGCGTCGTGAATTTTTAATTATTATATCCTAACTATCGAATTAAAAATGTGTAAAATGCATTTGCATATGAAGCACGATTCTCAAAATGGATTATGACAAGCTTTTATTAACTCTATTCTAGATAATGGATAACCCTTTCCCATAAACGGGAGTGCAACGCCATGATTAATTACAAATGACGCATACTGAATATGTAATTTAGAAGGCAAAATCCGCAGAAAACAACGTGCGTAGTTGTATAGAATACAATTAAGGAATTAATTCTTTTTACAAACAATTGTATTCTTTTACAATCCTATTTAACACCTAATGAATTTTAAATGTGAATTTAACATTATAATATTTTCTAGAATTACTAGAGGGAATATTATTGTTGCATATTAAATGCAGGATTCAAACCATTTTTAACTTCGCTACTATCTTTTAGAAATAAATAATACTTGCGTTTGATTCCTATCAGGGAAATTTTTCATAGAGACCTGCTAACTGGAACCGGAGCCTGCTCATATTATAAAAAAAGGACTTCGGATTACCAAAATTTTGATAAAATTAGAAAAGGATGCGTGCTAAAACATGTAAGTTTTAAGTGCTGAGTAGAATAGTAAACATACAAAACTTTCCGGAAAAAAAAGTGTTCATTGTCCCATCATGTATGACGTTTAACCTTTGACTACCAGACCTTTTGTATTTTTATGAAACAACTATTTAAAATCCATACAATAGTTTAATAATGAAAAAAAAAATACTAAATTAAATTTCCAATTTTCAGTCAAAATTTGATATTTTATGGCGTCTACACTATGTACACAATTAGGGTTCCAGAATATTATATTATTAAATTTTGTAACTAAATAAGCTTAAAATAGATAATTTTATCTATATAATACTCTGCAACTTTTTATATAAATGTTTTTCAAAATTCAGTAAAAATAATAAAAGTAATTTTTGCCTTAATACGTTGATCGAATCGTTTTTGTTACCGGAGAACTTTTATTATGAAATTCTGCTTTCTGACATGGAAAAAATAAGTGCTATTCCGTTCTTCGGACTGTTTTTGATCAAAGATACAACTAATATTGGACAAGTGTTTAGGTATTTGCACGGTGCAGGGAAGGTTTAAAATAATTCAGCGTATATGTAGAATGAGGAATTGTTTAATAGTCCATTATTTAACAAACTTTAAATTATTACATTAAATTTTAAAAAAAAAAAACGGCTACGGATCTGGAATATATAAATAGCATTGTCACCATGTCTACAACGGAAGCAGAAAAAGAAAAAAAAAATCCGGAAAATTTCGTAATCCGGCATGCTTTAAATTAAGATCGAAAATAAAATCAGTTCAGATTTACCGTAATTTTGGATTAGCGAAGTTCTACTGCATTTATGATTAAGTGTCGAAAGCAAGTTCCCTGACACATGATTATGATTGAAAAATAGTGAGCGGCGCTATGTATGCATGCAGCACAATGGCATTCTGTATAACAAAAGAACAAGGATTTCTGAACTTGTTAAAAACAACATGAATTTCGCGCACTTCACCAGCAGAAGCTTAAAGACTGATGACCACTTCTAATGTAAATTCAATGATGGTCTGATACATTAGATCCTACAACTGACCCCACAAGAAAAACAAAATAAGTCGAGATATAAAAATCTAATTATCGCGGTGTTCAATATAGAAGAATACCACGCCCCATACATCAGTTACGAAATTGTTCTATCAGTTCCAAATAGTTTCGCACATGTCGTACATAATTGCCTAGCGTCCAATCTTCCCGAAATATTATTATCCTCCGTAAGTGTGTGCAAACGAACGGCGTTTAGCATGTCAGATAGTACATTTTTACAAAGACATGAGACATTCTTTTTCACATTAAAGCGTTCTGGTAGAAAATAATGTCCGAGTATGTAGTTTCCCTGACCAAACATTGAAAGAAAAGTGTCACTGTTTAGCATATTGATATGAATCTACCCGTACATTTTAATTGTAGGTATTAAATGCATAGTCAGGTGTAAAGGTACACTGATCCGTAAAAAACGCAGTTGTCCAAAATTTTTATTTACCATGTTCTGTTGGAAAAACAACTAACAAATACCACATGCCGAAAATAATGACTTTGATTTAGTCCATAAACTCTTTGAATCGACTAAGGATGCAAACATTCATTCTTCTGTACCAGTCATGTCATGGAGTGTGATACATGTAAATAGTATCCAAACTGCAGTATCCAAAGTACTGTATACTATTACACCAATATCTGAATATTTTAAAAAATTTCGTTATAGTACGAACGCATCTCATTTGCTACATTTAATGTGCAATTTCCTACTTGTTTTATTTGTATTGTATACATAGTATTTTAAAATTTTACCAATGAATTAAGTGGTGTAATAGAAGACAATAAAATTATGAATAATTGGCTTAGACCTTGAGGCCACATATTTAGCCAAAAATACATGGTGTTTCATCCAAACTAAATTTGTCTGCTCTCGAAGGCTTGTAGACGGGAGGTTGTGGTTTCGAATGCAATCATACCCATCGGCCTACTCTTTCGGAGTTTTCAATGGTTTTCTTCGAAAATTGAATTTCCTTGAGTAAATGCTATTAAAATCACCATTGACAAAACTCCCTCCCTTAGTGCCTATATTTTTTATATTTATAATTGGCTGTCATAAATAAAATTAATCAACAAACGACTAAACTTAACTTGGCCAGACGATAATAATTTTGAGAAGAATCAAAATATCACAGTATAGTGCATATTACATCTTTGTAATTATAACTTTCGCAGAAATTATATTTCTAATCACAAGTATTTAAGAAAATCATAAATATCATAATTATTTTAATGTTATTAATAATTTGAATGTATTATTCATATTTCAAAGTATAATTATGAACTACACGAAATATAAAATGTTGAGAATAATTGCACAAAGATTTTAAAATGAAGTTAAATATTGTTGTTTTGAAATTTTAGTAATTTAAACCGCTAAAAGTAACAGTACTCAAAAAACGTTAAATATAGTTACGTGAATATTCATACTTCTACTAAGTGTAATACCAACTTAGTGAAAAAAGTCCAAGCCAGGAATCGAACCCGGAACACTTGGAATAACGCTCCAAGTGATCTACCATTTAAGTTACGAGGACGATGCCCAGCCTAGCATTTTTCACTTCACATGTTGGTTAAGCTGAAATCGCAGCACTAGATCCGTCTTCATGAGCAGGCAATTCTGCGGCGTAACATGAGACGCAAGAGATCCAGCATCGGTAAATCACATACATATTATGAAGTTCTAGATACGTGGATATTCATACTTCTACTAAGCGTAATATCAACTTAGTGAAAATTTTCCAAGCAGGGAATCGAACCCGGAACCCTTGGAATAGAATTCCGGGGTTCGGAAAAAAGTATATATATATATATATATATATATATATATATATGTGTGTGTGATTTACTGATGCTGGGTCTCTTGTGTCTCATGTTGCATCGCATAATTGTGTGCTCATGAAGACGGATCTAGTGCTGCGATTTGCAGCTTAACCAACATGAGAAGTGAAAAATGCTAAGCTGGGCATCGTCGTCGCTTAAATTGTAGAGGACTTGGAGCGCTATTTCAAGGGTTCCGGGTTCGATTATCAGCTTGGACATTTTTCACTAAGTTGGTATTACGCTTAGTGGAAGTATGAATATTCACGTATCTAGAATTTCAAGCTTAATTTCACTGCTGAAAATTAATTGAGAAATTTATTAATATCAAAAATATACACTTTAAATATTTTATTATTTTTATATAAGAGATATTCGTTAGCAAACAACTGCGTTTTTGACGCAATAATAAAATGGAGACATAGAAACATTTAATAGTCGAACACCAGTTAATAAATAATCCTATGTGTGATATTAAAGCGCAACTTCATGATTAATTACACGTAACGAATGATGAATAACGCAAACAAATAGCAAAACGTTGAAATACTTCACGAAAATTGTTCAGTCAAAAATAGATTCATATATTATTTTATCTTCTTATCGTTTTTAGGTGCGTTCGTAATTATGTAATTATAGTTGTCGTTCAGTCTATCCGTCGGTCCGTCCGCATATAACAACGCAAAAACTACTCAACCGAATCTTTTGAAATTTCAAATATATAATTATTACATAATTTGTCAAGTCATTTTCAAATTTTATGGAAATCGGATGCATAGATCAATTACAGGGACAATCAAAAGTATTCCATTACATTACGGTAATGGGGAAAAACGTTTCAAATGCATTTTAAGCGTTTGAAATTTAAAATACATATTTATTACACAATTTTGTCGAATTATTTTAAATTTTATCAAAATCGGATGGATAGTTCAATTACAGGGGTAATCAAAAATATTCCAAATGCATTTTAATGATGTTACACTCATTCGAACATAAGAAAATTAATATGTATCTATTAAGTACATATTATAATATCTATTTTGAGTAATCTGTGATGCAAAGAACGTTTGTTAGTGATTTACAAGGCCACACAAAAGTATTCCATTTCATAGTGATATAGGGAGAACATTGTCTAATTAACTATTTACAATTTTATCAGATTGATATATGAGAGTGATATTTTTATAACTTCGTTATCGTACGAACGCACCTCATTTTCTACCCTTCACGTGTAATTTCCAACTTGTTTTATATAGGATATTACTTCATGAGTTTGAATATTCATTAATAATTCATATTGCATTTCTCAGATTAATGGGATTCATTACCTATCAGTTTGATAAAGTAAATCACAAACATGTTGAATATCAGATTTTAATTTTAAAATGTGGCTTAGTATACTTGGAAATTTCTGCATAAAATTCGCTATGATTTCATTATTATTAAAGGAAATATCTTTAATGTTCCTAACCCTTCCTTTTCAACGCCAATGCAAGTGAAATATTTAAATTCATTTTTATCAATTGAAATAAAAGGTTTTTTTAAACTCATCATAAAATGTATTTGACTAGTTTGGGGGTAAAATTACCTTTTTTTAGGGACAACACTAGATGTGTTTGTAAAAAAACTGTTTTTATGTGCAGATTTTAACTCTTCAAACTCTCTATGGTAAAACAAACTGGATAAGAGTTATAAATAAGATAAGAGTCAAAATATTACTTATAGTTACCTGGAACTCATATATGACCATTTTTTTTTCTTTTAATTTTTGATTTTGACAGGAAATGTTAAAGCTTTCATAAAGCTAACAAGAAAATTTATTTGTCAGGGATAATTTGTGCCTCGTCTTGGTTTTGTCCGAACGTAGTCGCAGTGATTCAGAAATGCCTGACAATTAAATCTCTTTCAAATGTTTTAAATAATCTTTTTTTTTTTTTTAATTTTACTGTAGCAAAATTTTACATTTACAATTTTTTGGCTCAGTTTGCTGAAGATAACATGGCAAGAACTGTTTCTTGTGTCTTTTATATTAGCAATTCATTTATTGTGTTTCAATGTAAAAAAAATGGTTATTTAGTTTACAGTATGAATTCACAAGCAAATACTACTGCAAGGGGTTTTCAATAACGCACCATATGAAATGAATTTATTACATATGAAACAAAGTGAATATATCTAGGAATCCCCACGCAAGTGCTACTTTGTTCCAAAACTTTAAAAATAGCTAAGGAAATAAGTATATAAATAAAATAACAAAGTTTTTCTTTTAAATCATGGAATTTACTTCATTGTTTCAGGTTAATTGTTTATAACTCAATTTTGATTTTGAAAATCACATCTAATATATATTTTTTTTTTTTATAATGGAGAAAAAAAACTGCTTCAAAGTAGCTTTCGTTAACGGTAGTAAATTTGTTTTGTTTGAAAACATGTTTATAAGAATAGTTACATACAATTTTATAACAATGGAAATGTTAATGAAAAAAAACAGGTCCAAAGTAGCCCTGATTAGTCGCTTAACATTTGTTTTGTTTAAAAATGTTTAGTGTATAAGAATATGATTTTATACAGTTAAACTGATTTAATCCGTAATGACAAATATTAAGGACTCTTAATTACCTTGTTTTAGTTAATAAATAACACCAGTTGTCAAGTTAATGCATAACTACATAATTAACTACACATACCTGAGGATGAATATTCAAATTATGGTATGAAAAAGCGTATTATTAATTAAATGTTTATTTGAAAATTTCTGAAACATCAACTTTGTAAAGCAGTAAAATTAAAGTTTTTTCTATTTTTTTAATAATTACATCACAATTAATTAAAGGTTTTATGTACCTACATTATGTATAAAAGTATTTTCGGAATACTAGAAATATCAATTTTGAAGTAGAACTAAATAAATTAAAAAAAATAAACATCACAGATAACTGAAAACAAGAAAAGCATCACATATACGGTACTTTTTGTTTTGTTAATTCAGTTTATATTACTATATCGTAAAAAAATATATCCTTAATATATTTTATGCTGATTATGTAATTAAAACTGATTAAAGTACAGTTTCATATGAGACATGATTTTGAATATTGATTATGACAAGCATTTAACAACCTCGTTTGAGGTAACGAATTACCCTATCAGAGAAGTTAGTGCGGAACAGGAAGATTAATTATACGAAATGCATATTTAACACATAAATTAATCGTGAAAACTGCGCAGTAAAACTAAAAGTGTCATTAAGAAATAACTGAACTTTCACTTTTAAAACAAATAATTGACTTCGCGTTCATATTCAATAATATATCTTTTATAACCCACCAAATCCAATTAGTAAACTTGTTTTCTTTGAAAATTCGCACTTTAATTGTATAGTTATTATTAAAAAAAGAGTGGCAGAAAACAATTTTTTGTAAAAATTGAAAGTTATTCAGATTTCGTAGTTTGGAATTCATTTACCATTATTTTTAATGCAATATTTGTTTTATTTTACAACTACAACAAAAACAAATTATTTTCAGATGTAGCAAAAAGTATTTTACGAAATTTCGAATACTAAAATACAGTGGACTCGTTCTATCTGAACACTAACTAACGCGAACACCCCAGTATTATGAACACATTCAGACGGTCTGGGCAAAACTCCATACACTTAACAAAAGATGAACTCCCTGTATTCTGAACACTCTCTAATCTGAGCACCCCGGTATTATGAACACTACTTTTGGTCCCCATCTCTACCTCACCTCTCTGTAAACTGAACATGAGTTTGCAGTCTAAATTTCAAACCAATTTGTATTTATTCTTCATGGAAATTCGGAGAAACTGTTACATAAGAATAAAAAAAAAATGTTCAACAAACTCTATTAAGAAATTAAACAGACAAAACCATGGCTGGATTTTAAGCATATGCTTAAAGTTGTAATTTGTTTCAATACTTCAGATAAAATCTTCAGCTAAAAGTTTGGAGCATTTGTTCGCACATTATTGTCAGCTGCCTGCTTTAAGACAAAATAAAACATTTTATGATTTATTTAATTTTTAGGCAAAAGTAAAAATTTAGTTTTATATTAGTTGGAGACAATTACAGAAGAATAAAATTATCTACTTCCATCTTGCTTATTTCTGCTTGCTTAATTATGGCAATAATTATTATAGTTAAAAATAAGAATAATTATAATTAACTATTGTTTGTTTCATTTTCTAAACGATGTATTTGTATAACAGATGTAAATTTTCCATTTTTTCATTTTATTTGGGTGAAAAAAGTCCGGGCCAGGATTCGAAACCAGGGATGTATTGGCTGAAACCGACAATGCTCTTCCAACTGAGCCATCCCAGACACGAACACTGGAGGACTCTTTCACCCAAATAACCTCAATGATCACTGTATCTGGTCTGATACTCTGGATCAGCTCAACAGAATAAATCGAAGGTCAATATATTGAACTGCAGAAAATCGCTGCATACGAAATTACATTAGATTAATTTTTAAACACGGTTTTTCAATCAGTAAATTAATTATAACATATGTAGATTTTTTTATTTTTTATTTTTGTGGGTGAAAACATTCCGGGCAAGGATTCGAACCAGGTGTGTTCGTGTCCGGGATAGCTCAGTTGGAGCATTGGCGGCTTCAACCAATACATCCCTGGTTCAAATCCTGGCCCGGACTTTTTTCACTCAAAAAAAAAAAAAAAAAAAAAAAAAAAAATTGGAAAAATGACATTTTTTATGATTAGTTTACCGCTTGAATAATCGTATTTAAAAGTTAATCTAATGTAAGCTAATGTATCTAATCTAATGCAATCTATAAGTAAAGAAAAATATTCTCAGAGGAAGAGCCTGAATAACACTTGTAAGCACTAAGATGTTTTAAAGTAAAATTAACTATTAACATCTATTTTTTTATTATTTTAATCGCCTTTTATGTAAATCTAAATATTTTCAAGTTCATATTATATATTTTGTGTTAAAATCAAGATGTTTTGTTAAAAATTGCGTTCTGCCATATGTTTTTATATTTATTTATACCTTGAAAAAAGTATATATTTTTTAATTATGCGAAACAAACTTCGAAACGAGGTTGCAAAATTGCAGCATTGACTCAGTCCATGCCGCAATTTTCAAGATTTTTTTTAAATTAATGTATCGCGTAATTGCCAACATTTTTAAAGAAAAATTTAACAAACGATTCTTGGATTTTCAATATTAATTAATAAATATGTGATTTACCGTTTTCTGGTTTGCTTGTGTCTCATATTACCGCGCAGAATAGGATTGTAAGTTCATGAAGACGATTCCTTCGCGTAATTTTTTTTTTCCAACCACCTTCGTCGTTCCAAGCCCAAGCTCGCACTCTGATTGGTTGTTGTTCTCGGCACTGTTTTCATGTAACTTGGCGATAATCATTCTTGGCATAACGATAGATGCTTCCGTCGAGAAGTTTGATTACCTTCCGAACCGAGTACAAAGTAACTTCTCTCTTGCAGCATTGGATTGGATGGAACGTGTCTTACTGAAAGCTGTACGCTTTAAAAGTTTTTACACACAACGTTTTACTTTGTAGTCGGTTTACTTCGTTCTCGGTTCGGAAGAAATCAAACTCGACAGAAACGTCTATCGCTATGCCAAATATGATTATCGCCAAGTTACGTGCAAACAGTGCCGAGAGCAACAACCAATCAGAGTGTGAGCTTGGCCTTGGAACGACGAAGGTGGTTTGAAAAAAAAAATACGCGATTCCTTCTCGTGCTGCGATTTGCTGCCTAACCAACATATGAAGTGAGAAATACTAAGCTGATCATCGTCTTCTGAGCTTAAATGGTAGAGAACATTCAAGTTAATATTGACAAGCGTGATATTTCAAGGGTTCCTGGTTCGATCCGCGGGTTGGGCATTTTCACTATGTTGATCTTACGCTTAAATAGCAATGTGAAATTTCACGTATTTAAATATTCAAGGTTCTTAAATAATTACGCAATTATATAGTGCCAGAAAAAAATAATTGAAAAATGTGAAGTTTCTGACAGATAGTCCTTACTTATACATTCATCAGTTGTGTTTGATTTTTTCATTTCCACAGTTATTATAGTTGGTATTAGCAGTACATCTTGAATTTAAAATTTTATGAGACCAGGCTGAAGAGCCATTTTTTGTTTTCGTCTACAGTTATGTATTTAATCGGCCTTGCCTTTTTCAGGACATAGATAGCTTTCTCTAATGCTTGTTAATATAAGGCTTTACTATTTAAAGGAACATTTTGTTCGAATAAAGCCAAAGCCTGGAGTTGTTCAACTGTTGTAAGATTTTAACACGATTAAGTGCATCAGAAACGTCAATTTTTCTTGAGAAATGAATTTAAAAAACTCATTTTTTCAAACTACTAGCAGAACTAAAAATATAATGAAAGAACTCTAAATCTTATTAACCTGTTAGGGGCACAACTCCAAGAAAATAACGTGTGATCAATTCCCATCTGCCTCTACTATTTAAAATTTGGAAAAATAAACGAAAACATTCGAGCATTAAAAATTCTGGCTTAACTGACAAAGTTATTTTTTTTCATAGCATTGTAGACATTCTGAGAAATGTTCAGCTTTCTTTATCAGAGCCCCCAAAGAAAAGTTTCTGTGTAATGGGAATTAATCTTTTAAACGCTTAATAATTTAGGTAACCCTCTTAGAACCCCTTATTAACCCCCTTCAAACATGAATTTAATAACCATTCACCTAAATTTTCGAAATCAGAAGTTTAAGCGCAATAAACTAGTAAATAATCTACAAATCATCAAAAAAAATTTTTTTTAAAAAGGATTGAAGTTAAATATTTATGAAAGTTTATCTCATTATTAGTTTTACTGTCTTTGGACATTTTTTTTTCATTTTAGTCTGATGGGCCTATACATTATTCCTTCGCTGTTCTTTGTGCCACATTACGCACGTACCTGAAAACGCTACAATTCTCATTATGGACCACGAAATGGTCCAATATTATGTGTATGTCCCGCTAAGAACAGTCCAGAGTATGGAATAACATTCATTTTGTACAAGACAGAAGGCTGCATTTGATAAAAAATTAGAATTCGTTTATCGGAAACAACATAAAAAAAACATTCGATTAAGTTATAAGACTTTCTTTTTTTTACTGAATATTTAAAAGTATTACTATAAAAGTATTACTATAAAGATAGTTGTAGAATTTTGAACGAATAAAACTAATTAAGTCTATTTAATTGTAAAATATAGCAATATAATTCATAAAAGCCATAATTCTGTATATAGGGTACAACTACTTTAACTTAGAAATTTATTTTATTTATTAAATTTATAGTTTATTATTTCAAAATTATTAAATTTATAATCGCATGGTTTACATGATTAAATAAAGCTAACATTTTAGTACTGAGATATTTAATTTTAAAATTTCGAAATACTAATTGTTACGCATAAATTACATGAAATGTAAAATTTAATAATCCATTAATATTTAAAAATGTCGAATATAGTTTTAAAAAGTTATCTCAAAATGTCATTGTGCAATATTTAATATTTTAAAATAAGAAAATAAAAATACACTTTCAGAATCATATTTATTCATTCATTTTTCTTTAAAATATTCAATATTTATTTAGCAATTTAATCCAGAGAATATTTTAAAATATTACATATTCGCAATATTTTCGTTATTCTTTAAATTTTAAATGTATTATCCGATAAAATAGAAAAGTAAACAAAAGAGAACAAATGTAATTACATTCTTGTTTTGAAATATTTCTGGGTCATTAGCTTAAAAATCTATATTTTTCATTTCTTACAGTATTTTGTTTTAGATATCGATGAATAAAAAATACATGCTGATGTATAATAAAAAATGTATGCTATCCATTATTAAACATGATAGTTTGTATAGAACTTTTAATGTCTTTGGTCTATAGATATTTACATAAAATATTTTCTATTCAAGCTTTTTTTCATAAAAGATATACGAAAAAAATATTTATTTTTTAACTTTTATTTCTGTTAATATAATTTATGAATTCGTTTTTATTATTTATTTGTTATATATATATATATATATTTGAATCATTTATTTAGAAACTTTTATAAATGAGCAATAAACTTTTTAGTTACTTAAAAGTTATATTAAAAAAATGTTATTAGCATATGACGTACATTAAAATATATCGTATTTTAAATTACATTATGCACAATGAAGTAACCTCTGAAAATGTATCAAATTTTACATTCTATAAAATAAATGAGCAATTTAGAATAAAAGTAATATATACGTTTATTAGAATTTGTAAATACGTTTATTAGAATTTGGTATTGTAAATTATAAAATTATGTAAATATTTGTATCCTTTGCACATTATATCAAAATATGTGTAAGAATATTATACAAGTATATGCGTACGAACAAGATATTAGAAGGATATTTGCGAAAAACAGGATATTAAACAGACATATATGTACTTACGCTAACTCACTAAATATCGATATTTGAAAATTTAATAAAATTTTCCCAGTTAAATTGTTTTAACCACGTAATTGGTCGCGTGCGCCGTATGAGAGCTGGCACTATCGTGGGAGGGAAGAACTCCTGTCGAACATTGCCAGATGTTTTTGGAACACAAGAAAGAAAGAACATGTTCTTCTTGGGGTTTCTTGAATTTTGTGCCCTAATTTGACTTCATAGAGAAAAAAACCGCAAAAAAAAGAAAAAAAACCGCTTTTGTCAACATCATATTCTTTCAAAGATTGCTCTTTTCACAAAACTAAATGTGAAATATGTCATGCACTAAACAAATTGTGGCAAAATTCACTCCCAAGAAAATATGCCTACAGGACGTCATCAATACAAATTTGACCAAAGGTACGCGACAAAAGTAAATGCTCTCAAAAAACGCACGGATTTCCTTGGTTACTTATTTGTTACCGGACTCATTAGCATAAAGGTCTTCGTATTATCACCTTTATAAAGAAATTTATTCTGAAACCTTAACACTTTAATGGAGAAACTTAGTATAATCGTATCTCTATTTAGAAAATTTGCAGCGTGGTACATTAAATATACTCTCGGCATATCATATTTTCGACAGCCATCATAAAAAAGACTGAAAGTTGGCATGGTTTTAAATGTCCTTCGTGTTTTATTTTTTTTATTGTTATTAATTTCAATACCTTTTCTAATTGTTACTTAAATTTGTTTTTCACAATAACACGACCATGATATCTAGCACTCAATCCCACCCATAGCTACTTCTTTCTTTGCTACTAAAGCGCATTAAATCTTTCTATTTAAGAGTTTTGAATATGCTTAGCATTTTGTCAGTTGTCGTTGAGGTGTGCACTTGTTATGAATGCGGAACCGGCCTGACAAAGAGTACTTATCCAGGCCGAAACATCCGCGTCAGTTTCGAAACCCATTGACTCAATTATCACCTCCACACTTGCCAAATTTTTGCCTGTTTTTGTATTTTTCATATTTAAAAAAAACTATTTGGGAAAATACTAGTTGTTTTGGTAGAGAATTGGAATCTAAAGTAATTCTGAATTTTTTGATTAGTTCATTTCCGCAACCTATTTGATTTTATTCGTTTCCTGATTGGTCTAAGTTTAGTTTCCAAAAATGGAATGCTTCTGTTTTTTATTTCATTTGTTTTCTGATCTGTCAAAGTTTCATGTCCATAAATGGAATAATTCTGTTGCCACGATGACAAAAAGAGTAATAAAATTTTAAAAATAATAATAATTAAAAAACAAATTGTGATAGAGATTTCAACTAAATTTCATTAAAAAGTGCATGTTTTCCCTACGCAACGGTTTAAAAATTTAAAACGTGCGATGTTAAAAAATTTAAAATTTGCAGTTCCAAAAATTGTAAAAGTGAAATTTCATTTAAAATTTGTTTATGATGGGTCCAGGAATATTAATGTTTAATCCATGTCTTACGTAATATGAGGCGTTTAGAAGTCAGTCTGATTAACTCCAACTTAAAATGCACAAAGTCGTCTATATACAAATTACTGTTTTTTTTATCATTGGTCTAAGAACATTAATGTTTAATGTACGGCGTACGTAATATATGACTCGTTATAATCATCCTAAAAATGATTTTTATTATTATTATTAATTCATATATATAATTTCTTTGAAAATATCATTTTACAAATAGTTGTTGCAATTTGTTAAATTACAGTTTTGTTATTTTTATTATTTTCTGTTCTTTTTACTTAAAAAATAAATAGAAGTCGTGAATTTTAAACTTTTCAGTTTTATTTTAAAGTTATGTATGATAAATGAAATGAGTGAAAGGATTATATTATTATTATTATTATTATTTGGCTGTTCATGTGAACTTGTTATAGTACTGGAAAAAGAATTTTCCAAAGTCTAATTCTGAGTGTTTCCTGTGAAACTTCAATCAATTAGGAGTAATAGGCAAAAATATTTGCGTTTTTATTTTTATTTATTTATTTTTATTTATCTTATGCAAAAAAAATGTCTACACTTTTAAGTAAATCATATCATTTTATAATCTTATTTTTTTTTCTTTCCAGTTAAACTCCAGAATTTAAGTCGTTGCTTATCCCCATTTCTTATGCTTTAACTGCTGCCTATGGAAATGCACCCTCTTATCTATCCAAAATTACTCAGTGGAATGCTGGACACAGGTCACTCGGAGAAAAGTCTATGCATCGTCACGATCTTGAATTTAAAATGTTGGAACATTGATATTCTGTTGATTATTATGATTTGTTTTCAAATACTGATGTTGGAAATGCAATTGTTATGATTAAAATCTATACATATGATATTAAATATTTTTGAAAAAATACCATATATCTTAGGAACGTATGTATAGAAACAATTTGTAACTCTAAAGTATTTTTTAAAAAATCAACAATTTTTAAATACTAAAAGATTTATTTTTCTTTACCAAATTTTTTTATAAAATAAAAAAACAAAATAACCTTAGTTACTATGGGAATATTAGACTATTCTTTAAATTATACGGTTTTCTCAATTCCACACACTTTTGACTAAACAAAATACAAAGCCAGGAAGATGTTAATAAACATAAAATTTTCCTTATACATATTCCGCATTCAATAAATAGCCAAAAGAATGCGTTATTTTTTCAGTAAGTCGAATTATGCTTTCTTTATTAGGTAAATCACAGGTGCGCGACAAAAGCTGCATATGAAGTTCCTGTTAATGATTTATTTGAAGGTTATTGTGAAGGTATATGAAGGTATTTATTTCTTTTTAAATATTAGACTATTTTTAAATTGCTGTTATACGAAATCCAGTGGTTAATTCAGTTTTTAAATTTTCACACATTATTGATATAAGAATATTCGAGACCACGAAGATATTAATAAATTAGGATTTTCCTTCCACACATTTCAAGTCCAATAAATTAGCCAAAAAATTACGTTTTTTTTTCTTTCATTCGATTTACGTTTTTTCTATTAGGTAAATCATTTGTGCGTTACTAAAGTTGCATATGTACTTCGAGTTAATAATATATTTAAAGGTGTTGCTATTCAGATAAGTCAATACTACTGTGATTAAATATAATTCAATAGCATAGAAGTCAAAATGAAACAATTTCCTATTGTTACTAAATGATTTATGATAAAGGTAATCGTTATCTAGCTGCGTCTTTCTAAATAATTAAAATTTATCAAATAAAATATTCTAAAATAAGCTATTTTCTGACATTAGCTATAACAATTTTTTGTTTTTATTATTTAAATGAATGTGTCTGTGTTGCAATTACTTGAAAAATTACATATACTTTATGTTGAAATGTAAGTAGATAAATTTATTTTTAACGTATTACAATGGAGTAGGTACAATCTGATAGTGTTTAATTATGAAGATATTTCGCATTCTTGCTAATCAAATAATAATAATAATAATAATAATAATAATAATAATAATAATAATAATAATAATAATAATAATAATAATAATAATAATAATAATAATAATAATTTTCAGTATTTTGCTTCGAAATATTTCGCCATCATAGGTGCAAATCATAGGTGCGTGACAAAACTGCATATAGAATTCCAGTTAATGAGTTATTTGAAGGTATTTTTAATCAGATACTTCAATACTAATAACTGCATAAGCATAATTTAATAGCTTAAAAGTCAGAGAGAAACATTTTCTATTGATACCAAATGCTTTATGATAAAGATAATTCAACTTCGTTTTCTTAAAGATTACATTTATCAACTAAAATATTCCGGAAAAAACTATTTTCTGACATAATATGCTATGAAAAAAAAATTATTCAAACGAATGTGTTTGTGTTACGTTCACTAGAATAATACGACGTATTTGATGTTAAAATGTATGTAGTTGATTTTTTTTTTTTTTTTTTTTTTTTTTTTACAAATTACATTAGAATAAGAACAAAATGAAAATGTTTAATGATGAAAATATTTCGCAATTGCGCTAATTAAAAAAATAATAATAAACAAGATTTTCACGATTTTTCAAGATTAAATTCCTTCCAGATATTTCGCATTCAATAAATTAGCCAAGGAAATACGTTATTTTTCTTTCAACCGATTTACCCTTTCTCTATCAGGTAAATCATATGTGCGTGACAAAAGCTGCATATAAAGTTCCAGTTAACAATTTATTTGAAGGTATTGTTATTCAGATACGTCAATACCTTAGTGAATAAATATTATTTAACAGCACAGAATTCAGATAGAAATATTTCCAATTGATACCAAATGCTTTATGATAACGATAATAGCTATTCAACTGCGTTTTGTTTATAAATAAATTTATCGCATAAAATATTCTGAAAATAGTTATTTTATGACAATTTATGCTGTTTAATTTTTTTCTTTGTTTTCGATTATTTTAACGAATGTGTTTGTGTAACATTCACTTGAATAATTAGATATATAATTTACTTTATTAAAAATACCAATTATAGGCATTAGTTTTAGATCTTTTTAAAAAAATCTCGAAAATAATTTTATATATCATAAAATATATTGTCACTATCACAATAAAAGTGTAGTAAACAAAAAAGTTTTTATAATCCGAAGGTTTATAACTCAACTGCGTTTTGGATTGGGTTTTGGAACTTTCGGATTATACAAACTTTTTTGTTTACGACACTTTTATTGTGATAGTGACATATATTTTATGATATATAAAATTATTTTCGAGATTTTTTTAGAAAGATTTAAAACTAATGCCTATAATTGGTATTTTTAATAAAGTAAATTATATATGAAGGCATTATACTTGTGATTGTGGTTATCTACAATTTCCTGAATAATTAGATATATTTTTCGTTGAAATGTAAGTAGATGAATTTATTTAAAGAAATACAATAGAACAGGTACAAACTAAAAGTGATTAATGATGAAGGTATTTCGCTATCTTGATAATTAAAAAAAGTATAATAAATAGGATTTTGATTATTTTCCTTATATGTGTTTCACTTTCAATAAATTAGCCAAGGAAAAACGTTATTTTTTCTTTCATTCGATTTACCCTTTCTCTATTAGGTGAATCATAAATGCGTGACAAAAGCTGCATATGGAGTCCAGTTAAGGATTTGTTTGAAGGTATTGTTATTGAGATTCGTCAATACCTACAATGAATAAATATTACTTAATTAGCACGCGTCGCCCGCTACGCTAGTCCTCTCTTCTAGACAAACCTTTCATTTTTAGGTGCGTTCGTAATTATGTAAATACGTAGCACCTATTGTTGTCGCTCAGTCCGTCCGTCTGTCTGTCTGTCCGTCTGTCTGTCCGTCTGTCTGTCTTTCTGTCTGTCCGTCTGTCTGTCTGTCTGTCTGTCTGTCCGTCCGCATATAACAACGCAAAAACTACCCAACCGAATCGTTTGAAATTTAAAATACATAATTATAACATAATTTTGTCGAGTCATTTTAAATTTTATGAAAATCGGATGGATAGATCAATTACAGGGACAATCAAAAGGATTCCGTTACATTACGGTCAATGGGGAAAAAAGTTTCAAATGCATTTTAATCGTTTGAAATTTAAAACATATAATTATTGCGTAATTTTGTCGAGTCATTTCAAATGTTATGAAAATCGGATGCATAGATCAATTACAGGGACAATCAAAAGGATTCCATTACATTATGGTCAATGGGGAAAAAAATTTCAAATCCATTTTAATAGTTTGAAATTTAAAACATATAATTATTACGTAATTTTATTGAGTCATTTAAAACGTTATGAAAGTCGGATGCATAGATCATTTACAGGAACAATCAAAAGTATTCCATTACATTACGATCAATGGGAAAAAAAGTTTCAAATGAATTTTAATGATGTTTTACTCATTCGAACATAATATAAGTGGTATGAATCTATGAAGTATATACTAAAATATGCATTCTGTACAATCTGTGATGCAAGGAATTTTTATTATTAAGTTACAGGGCCACACAAAAGTATTCCACTACCTAATGCTATACGGGGAAACATTGTTTGGGGCGTGTTTTAATTATATTCAACTATTTCGCATTTTATGAATAAGATATACGTTTCTGAGGTGTAATAAAAATTACTTTCTGCATATTTACAGAAACACAAAGATTTCGACTACTATACTGTATCCGAAGTACGCTCTACTATATCAGCAAGATCTGAATATTTTTTAAACTTCGTTATCGTACGAACGCACCTCATTTGCTACGTTCACGTGCAATTTCCAACTTGTTACAATAAGTTTCATTACATAACGACACCACCATATGCAATTTACAGAAATCATTCCTGAAAATTAATCTAACTAACAATGTAAGTCTCATCAAAATCCGTCCAATAGCAGTTTTTATAAAGACTAATTTTTCATAATTATTTTCATGTGATTGTCGAAATTTACTCCAACATAACTGACAAACATTATAACTGAGCATTGTTGAGCAATAAGAAATATACTTAAAATACACCGGAAAAATTATCTAATTTACAATTTATGTTTATAATGCCTAAAAATGGTAATTTTATGCCTCTCATGGTAACCCGCCTATTGTTGTTTAGTTACTAATATACTGTTTATTTACTTATATTTTCAAGGCTAAAACAATATAAAGTGTTTTGTGCTATCATTATTAGCTAAACTTTTTTATTTATTATTTCTCTCTTTTTTTTAATTAATAGAAAATATTTAAAAAGAGATGTGTATGGTAACTGGTATTTGAAAACGAAGTCGAAGGCGTGAGTTCCGTATCCTTCTCTGATTTACACGATTGACGAAAAAATCCAAAATAGAGGCAAAATGCCGTTTTAGCATCTTAACATATTTTTTCCAGATGTCACAAAACATCATTTTTTAATTTTTATAAGCAAGTATTTTTATGTTAAAAACGTTATATTTGCATTTTGTTAAAAAAAATGCAAGTAAAAATTTTAGTAATAAATCAACAACAGTATCAAGTTGCCATGTGAGTTAAAATGGTACTACTTGGTTAACCCGTCGACCAATTTAACCAAATTATACAAATCAGCCAAACTAACTGCCAAATTGTGCATATTGACATATTTATTATTTTAAATAACGAAAAAACAAATTAATTAGAAAAACATTAATAAAAATACAAAATAAGTCAAAATAAAAATCACTTGATAATGTATTAAACACGTATTTTGTGTCTAATGTCATTGAATGTGACATTCACGGTCATCCATTAGTGGCATTTAATCTTGTAATTTGGCAACAGTTCTTTGGTCGACAGGATAGCCAAGTAATACCGTTGAAATAACGATATTTTGCTCTAATTAATTACCCTGGTGGTATAAGACATTTTTGTTCTTAAATCTCCATATCAATAACCGTAAGCAACCTTAAATTGTTTTTATTTAATTGTATTTAAATAAAGTTACTCACAGTCTTTTCTCTTTGTTCATATTTTTTTCTAAATTAATATAGCTGTTTCTGTTATTTAATTAAAAATAGCATAATATATAGTTTAGTAGTTGATAAATGTTTACAAATAGCAACCTTTGTTCGCAATCAAAATCGCAGTTTGTTTTTAAAAAATAGATGATCGTTACATTATAAATACGCTGCAGATGAAGACCTATACAATAATGTAAATAATCTTTTAAAATACATCTGCATCTGGTAGACTATTTTTGACATATTTAAAAAATTCGGTAATACTTGGTTATCCCGAAGACCAAAAAACTACCGCTAAATTATAAGATTAAATGCCAAAGATAGATAATTGTGAGTTTCGAATTCAATGACATTATACACGATACACATGTCTAAAACGTTATCAAGTGGTTTTTAATTCCAATTTTTATTTTTATTTTTATTCTTTTTTTACTAATTTATTTGTTCTTTCGTTTTTTAAAATAAAAATTACATAAAATGCATAATTCGGCTGTTAGCTTAGCGATTTTTTTTAAATTTGGCGAAAATGGTCGGCGAGATAACAAAGTAGTACCAAAAACTCTCTTACAAAAATGGCGTCATTTATATATTATTTAATTTTAATTTCAGGTAAATGTTTTGTTATTTAGAAGCCAAATATATAAGCAAAAAAGTGATAAATCGCCAAGTATTGATTGGATCGACTTTGACAGCGAATATTCCTTTTAAGCCGTACAAAGATTAATCCCATATTTAAATTAAATATTTTTATCTTATAATATTTCTAATTGCTTTTTTCTTATTCATATTTCAACTAAAATCAATAATATTTTTTTATTTGTTTTTTGGGATGTTTGTATTTTTTCATTTCGAATTAACATAAGTGTTTCTATTCCTTAACAAAGATAGCTTTATAGGTTGTGACGCCAAATGAAAAACAAATGCCTAATGGTAACCCTTTCGTACAAAATAAAAGAACTTTCCATCATAACTTTATAACTATTCTACGTAGAATTATGTACTATATACGAAAACCTTCCCTGAAATAATATCTGTCTAACAGTATAAGTTTCATAACAATCGCTTCAGTAGAACTAAAGGAATAAGCGAAAAACCGAAAATTTCGGTTTGTATTTTATATATATAAGTAGATAGCAGAAAAATCAGAGAGAAACATTTGCTATGGATGCTAAATGCTTCATGATAAATATAGTCGTTATTTAATTGCATTTTGTGAATATTCAATTTATCAAATAAAATATTCCAAATAAGCTATTTTGTGACAAAATTCGGTATGACATTTGTTTTCGATAATTTAAACGAATGTGTTTGTGTAACACTCACTTGAATAATTCGATATTTTTTTGTTGTTGTTGTTGAAATGTAAGTAGATGAATTTATGTTGAAAAAACTACAATAGAATAGGTAAAAACTAAAATTGTTTAATGATAAAGATATTTTGTAATCTCGCTAATTAAAACAAAATAATTAACTTCAGTATTTTACTTCCAGTTATTTCGCTTTCAATAAATTATCCAAGAAAATACGTTATTTTTTCATTAAATCGATTTACTCTTTCTCTATTAGGTAAATAATAAGTGCGTGACAAAAGCTGCATATGGTGTTCGAGTAAATAACTTATTTGAAGGCATTGTTATTCAGATACGTCAATACCTCAGTGAATAAATGTTATTTAATGGCACAGAAGTCAGAGACAAACATTTCCTATTGATACCAAATGCTTTATGATAAAGATAATCGTTATTTAACTGCGTTTTGTCAAATGATAAATTTATCACATAAAATATTTAAAAATACGCTATTTTATGACAATTATTGCTGTGTCAATTGTTTTTTTTTTTTTTTTTTTTGTTTTTGATTATTTAAACGAATGTGTTTGTGTAACACTTACTTGAATAATTCGTTATATTTTTTGTTGAAATGTAAGTAGATGAATTTATTTTTGAAAAAAAAAATACAATATAATAGGTACAAACAAAAACTTTTTAATGATGAAGATATTTCGAAATTTCAGTAATAGAAAAATAATAAACATGATTTTTACTATTTTCCTTCCACCTATTTCACTTTCAATAAATTTGACAAGGAAATACTTTTTTTTTTTTTGCAATCTATTTACCCCTCTTTTATTAGAGAAATCATAAGGGCGTGACAAAAACCGCATATGAAGATCCAGTTAATTAAGAATGCACAACCTGTGGCCCGCGGGCCACAATGACACCAGTACTTAAATACAGAATAATTTTCCTTATAATAAAAAGAGAAACATTGCTATTAAATAAAACAAACGTCACTTTTCAAATATTCTGGTGGCAAACAATTTTCTGGCAAAAAGGTTGTGCATCACTACAGTTAATGATTTATTTGAAGGTATTGTTATTCAGATACATATCAATACTTACAGCGAATAAATGTAATTTAATAGCATAAAATTCAGATAGAAACATTTCTTATTCATAACAAAAGCTTTATGATAAAGATAATCATTATTCAATTGCGTTTTTTAAGATTAAATTTATCACATAAAACAATAAAAAATAAACTATTTTATGACAAATATATTTGTGTAAATGTTTTGTTTTTAATATATACGAATGTGTTTGTGTTACAATCACTTTAATAATTCGATATAGTTTTGGTTGAAATGTATATAACTGGATTTATATTTAAAAAAATACAATAGAATAGGTACAACTAAAAGTGTTTAATGATAAAACATATTTCGTAATTTCGATAATTAACACAAAATAATAAACAGAATTTTCAGTATTTTCCATCCACATATTTTGCATTCAATAAATTAGACAAAGAAATACGTTATTTTTTTCAGTCGATTTACCCTTCCTTCATTAAGTAAGTCATAGGTGCAAGACCAAACATTCATATAGATTTCCAGTTAATAATCCATTTGAAGGTATTGTTATTCAGGCACGTCAATACTATAGTTAATAAAAAGAATTTGATAGCATAGAAGTCAGAGAGAAAGTTACTCTTGGTACCAAATGTTTTATGATAAAGGTAATCGTTATTCAATTGTGTTTTGTTAAAGTTGAAATTTATGAAATGAAATGGTCTAAAATGAGCTATTTGGTGACGAATATTGTAAGTAAACTTTATGCTTTTTAAACGAATGTGTTTGTGTTATAATCACTTGAACAATTAGATTTATTTTATGCTGAAATGTATACCGCTAATTAGTACATATATATAGGGGGAACTGGGGCACATTGGTACACCTTTTTTCTAAAAATATCTTCGGTGTCCAAAAAGCTTAAATTTCAAGTTTTTTTTTTTTTTTCTTTTTTTGCATGTGGTGTCAGCAAAACTTGTGTAGTGTGATTTAAAAATGTACAATCGTTGTTTTATGTATAATTTTTCCATGTAATTTAAAAAGAAATTAAAAAAGCCATTTGTATGAATGTGCTCCATCCCCAGCGCAGTTAATTTTTTTTTCAAGGTGATGTATTCCCTCTCGTTTCATTTCAATGCGTACCCACTCAAAATAATTCAAAACAAATGGTTTTCAAAACAAATCCATCTTGGTTGACAGAACATTAAACTCTCTCACTTCAATAGGTTGCCCGATTACCGCCCTGACGGTAGTTTGTCTAGTTAGATGCGATTTTTTACTCATAATGGACAACATCAATACTCACTCAATTCATTCTTACAACAAGACTATCGCACTAAAACACAAACGTAATGCTCGTTCGCGGGCAGACGACTACTGAAAAGTCTGCGCGGTGTTTCATAGGTATCGCGTCACCGCGGCGCGACAGTCTGGCCTTTATGATTTATTATTTCACTTATTTCAACAATTTCAATCAAGCCTAACGAGGCTTTAATTACATTTAATTTTCAAACCAGCAACAACACAAATATCAAAGCACTAAAACACACTCAAAATTTCGTTGAAACTTATGACTTGTAGGCCTTGTGCGGGAGACCTAAATGTTGTGCTAATTGTTTTTTAATTACATTTTCTATCCTTTTTGTGCTTATTGTTAGATGAATGTCAACTTGCAATTTAGAAAAAAAAAGTGTTTTAGATTTAAAAAAAAAAAAAACATGTAAAATTTACTTTTTAATTAAAATTTCTAAACTTTAGGCCATGCGCGGTAGACCTAAATATTTTTTTAAAAGTTCCAAAATTTTTTGTTGTACGTTGTGGTGTCTACTAGCATCTTTTTATCAACTTGGAATTCTGGAACAAAAAAAAGCTAAAAATCGATATATCCTGTTACGTATAATATATATATTTATCATATATATATGATAAACAGGATTTTCAATAAAAAGTCTAAGTATCACTTGAAAAACTATTTTATTATAGATTTGAAAATAGTTTTTAACCTTTCACTGTACATTTTTTAATTTTTAAGAATGAAAATAAAAAATATACATATATATAACGATTATTTCGTTATATATTGGTTATTTTCTTGAATTATTCCTTTCCCCCCCGTCTCTGTTCAATTCAAAATTAGTTTTAAGTTGTCCTTCATTCCTTTTCCATTTTCTTTGCTTATTAATTCTCTAACCGAAAATCGGCAGCTGCTTAACTTTATCTGTGAGAAATACACTCACATATTAATCAACCGTTTAAAACTATTTCCAGATGTCTGCTATTTCCGATCGAAGCAATTCTGCATTACCTTATAAGGAGATCATCTCTGTTTCACAGTTAAAATTTATGCTTACGCTTCTTTTTCCTTTCTCGACAAAACCCTAAAAAGAATTTAACATCTGCGCAGTAAAGTCTGATGTCCCTTCGGTGTGCCTCTGTGTTTAGACAAAACAACACGTGTAACATTTTATCGTTTGGCAACCTTTTCCTTTTCCCATCCCAGCTGGGAAACTAAATTGAATTCTGATCTTGCTGTCTGCATTTTAACTGTTATTTGGCGTATACTATCCATTGTGCATGGGCGAACTTGTGTATGTTGGCGATTTTCTATCATGCCAAAAGTGGCGGTTTGTTGCTATGTATGATGTCACTTAACTCTCTGCTCTGGTCTAGTGAAGTTGCTGAAAACTGTTCGGAGATTTTCTCCGAGTACTGTAAGTGTACCCCCCCCCTTAGTAATACATGTCTGAATAAAGAATAACTTAGCAATCATTGTGGGGTTTTTTTCGTACATCCGAATCTGGACTACTATACACGATCACGCTTCTTCTAAGTATGCTAATACAATAGCAGCTGCTACCAAACTACGCTACAAGAATATCCACTACACATATAAGTCTAATAGTGGGATAAATAGTATAAAATGAAATAAAAATAAAATAAAAACTAAATAAATTTAAAGGTTTGAGTTAAAATTTTATATTTTATGTAGTGTACCCTTTATTCACAATTGGAGTTTTTAGATATTCTACACTGTAAAAAAAATCTGTAAAGATACTAAACATTTTCTAGAAAACTGGGATTCCAAGAACTTTTCATGTAATGATAACGGGAAAAATCCATGTAACCGATTCTAAAAGTTGAGTTTTTGTTGTTACCATTACAGGAAAAGTTCTTGGAATCCCAGTTTACTAGATAAGGTGTAGTACCTTTACAGATTTTTTTTACACTGTATTGCTCTATTTTGCAATTAAATGGACTTAAATTGATTGATTTCACCTGCTTAACCGATTGCAATTTTTTCGCATTAATATTTTTAATTATTCAATAAAAATATTAAAAGTACATTTTGCTTTATTGGCTTGATCTTTTTTTTTGTATTTGTATTTGTATTTGTTTCCGAAGAACATATTCTAAATTTTTGTAGAATGAAGCCATCTGACATGGAAAAAACTAGTGTTATACTTTGGACATTTCTTCATGAATTACAGCGAACATATTGGCCAAATTCATGGCATATATTGAGAGTTACAGTGTTTTAAGATATGTGCGAGATGTGGCTCTCGGTTAAGTGAAGGGTTAAATATGCTGAAGTTTTATGGCACTGAAATAAAATATTTATGTTTAATCAGAATTAGTAAAAATGAAATCACGATAAAAAAAAACTTCAGTTTTAACTATTTACACTGTAAAAAAAATTCTGTAAAGGTACTAAACATTTTCTAGGAAACTGGGATTCCAAGAACTTTTCATGTAACGGTAATAGGAAAAATTCATGTAATTTATTCTGAAACTTGAATTTTTGCTGTTACCTTTACAGGAAAAGTTCTAGGAATCCCAGTTTCCTAGAAAAAGTTTAGTACCTTTACAGAATTTTTTTTGCAGTGTAATTATAGAGATTAATAAATAGAGTTTACTGCATATAATTATTCTTTGTGTATAATTATACTGCACAATGTTGGTATAGATAGAAAAAAAACATTATAATATCAATTTAGACAATAAAAATCTTTACTAAAATCGCATGCCATAAAACTTTTCAAATTCATAATACTTTACAATTTACAGTATAGTTAAAAGTGTTTACAGCTTAACCCTTTGCGGGGCAGGGCAAATTCATTGCTTAAGTATTGAAATTAATGATTCACACCGGAATTTGAAAACAAATTTATTTGTAAATAAGAAAACGCTGTAATTCAAGCATTCAATAAACCGTAATTTTCTTTAACAAAATTCCTTGCGAATGTGGCGTTTAGGAATTAAAATTAAGTGGTATATCTATGAAACCACTGCCCCGGAAGGGGTTAAATTTGTCTGGACGTTTGCCTGTATAGCTGACTAAACTTTACCTAGCCTAAATATACAGAAGCCCATGTAATTAATAGATGCCATTGAGGTTATGTATTGCATTTATAGCAATAAAACTTCTCTTCACCTTGCCCTAATACTTCCGGTTATTAATCTCTTCAGTCCCTGAGTACCCAAATGGGTACATCAGTATTGTCCCATTTTATTAATGATACTCAGATATAAATGAAATTTCGATATAAGAATAACATGTTTTGAATTCTAAGATTCGAGCTAATGAAAATAAAACAAAAATCTCGCTCTGAAGTCAAACGAGTGAAGAAATAATTCAGTAATAATTAAAAATACTGTAATCATCGCCAATTACGAAGAGGTTTAGCTGAGTGTTTCACTGATGCAGGAGAAATTTTTTAACTAACTAT
Organism: Maratus speculifer; assembly: GCA_964019185.1. NCBI lineage: Eukaryota > Metazoa > Arthropoda > Arachnida > Araneae > Salticidae > Maratus > Maratus speculifer. The sequence continues at coordinate 421,230,866 of OZ025290.1, read as the reverse complement.
AAATCTATAAAGTATATAAATGGCTATAAGAGATCAAAATTATATCACATATCCACTGGCGACGGTAATTAGAAAAGTTATGAGACCATTTATAGTATGAGACTACCTTCGGGGCGTCTTTTCGAAAAAATATCAAATTCTTACTAAACACTAGTGTTTTTAGTTCAAACCATGTATAAAACTATGAATTCATAAAAAAAATTAATGAAATTTTAATAAGTTTTTCAAGTTTAAAGAATACTTAATCAAATATTAGTAAAGAATTGCATTTATGCCAAAACATCTAGAGCGAAATCTTTTCGGTATACTTCATTTTTTTGCAATATATTAGCAAACCACTTATTAGCTCACAGGCTATCATAGTCTGAGAGCTTATGTGTCCGCCCATTCTGTATGTATGTATGTTCGTTCGTTCGTACGTGCGTAAGGCGATAACTCATGATAAAAATATCCGCTCCACTTGTAATTTTGTATATAGGTATATCCTGACAAGGCGCTTCCCTGATTAGTTTTTGGAGTTCATCGATATGTATAAAAGGGGGAACAGGGGGTCATGCCCCTCCCTCTAATTGATATAAATGGGTTTGTTATGCAGAATTAAGTTTTCGTTCAGAATTTACATATAGGATCATTCTGATGAGGCGATTCCGTAACCGTTATTCGGTGTTCCTTGAATAATTATAAACAGGGGGAACGGGGGTGTCCCTCCCCTTAATTTATATAAATGGGTTTGTCAAGCAGAATTGTCAGATTTTGTTCAAATGTCTGAATAGTTTTGGAAGTTTAATGGTTAAGTATAAAAGAGGGGAATAACTCATCATAAATTATATAAACGCCAAATGGGTTTTTATTAAGAATTATCCTATTTGCTCTGATTTTTGGATGTAGATTTTTATATGATAAAGCATGTCCTTGATAGTTTAGGAGGTTCAATGATTAAGTATAAAAAGAGGGAAAGGGGAGAGCTGTTTCCCCTTCTTAATATTTTTTTGAACGAAATTAACCCTTGAAAATATAAGGCTCTAATGTACAATTAGTATGCGTAGCCTGTGAGCTCAATGCCATCAGTTTAACTGAACAACATTCTTTTTATATTTGTTATGAAACAAGAGGTTTGCAGTACCTTTTTAATTTACTAATGTATACCAAATTTTCTATACAAAACATGGTTTTCCAAATATATATTTTTCAATAAAAAAACTCTTAATTTAATATATGCAAACTTAAAAACTATATTTTGTTTTACAATAAAAGGTGATTCAGAATATCGAAACAATAGCCTATCTCCTTAATAATTGCCTCTAGACCCATACTTCGAATTGTAAAAAATCATAAAAAAAGGTGAGATTTTGATAAGATAAGTTGCAACTCCATGGGGGGTCTATTTGAAAAAATACGAAAATAAAATTTTTACACGGCCCCCTTAGAGCAAAATTCCCATATAGGAAATTATTCCTTATCCATTCCTAAATTGAATAAAAAAAGTTTTATCTCCGTATCTGAAAATCTGACAGAGATATTAAAATCTAAATTTCTCCTAAATTCGTGACTTACACCACTTTACCATGCCTGAAACGAAGAGTATTTGATTAATTTTCAAAGCAAATGAGGGATCGTCCACAAATTATCTGTTATTATAAGTCGATTTAAGATCGTGCCTCTTATTTGGACATAATAAGGCAGCGTATTGATTTAAATCAAAACTTGTTTTCAAAGTAAGCCTATCGTTAGCACTGCAGGTCTGCATGGATCGAAATCTCTAGGTCCGGTTCCAAACCGACTTATAGGGAAAAAAGTTCTGCCTGGCATGGAAAAATGATAAGATCATAATTCGGACCAGCCTGGAAAAAAGTTTAAATCATATCCCGGCTCAGACGTCAATTTCTACATAGTTATTTCAATCAGTGTAGTTAAAAATTGTTTTGCGTGGGGGTGTTCTGACCAAAAATACTTATTATAGCTTTTTGTTTTTAGCTCACACGCTATCATAGCCTGAGAGCTTATGTGCCCGCACGTTCTGCATGTATGTGCGTACGTTCGTAGATAACGCGATAATTCATGATAAAAATAGCCCATCCACTTGAAATTTTGTATATAGATATATCCTGATAAGGCGCTTTCCTGATTAGCTTTTGGAGTTCATTCGATAGGTATAAGAGGGGGAATGGGGGCTCCTGCCCCTCCTTTTAATTGGTATGAATAGATTTTTCATGCAGAAATATTAGTTTTTGTTCAAAATTTACACATATGATCATTCTGATGAAGCTCTTCCGTGATTGGTATTAGGTGTTCAATGGATAAATATAAACAGGGGAAATGGGGGCTCTAATGCCCCTCCCCTTAATTTATATAAATGGGTTTTTCACGCAGAAATGTCAGATTCCGTTCAAATCTCTGATTAATTTTGGAAGTTTAATGGTTAATTATATAAAAGAGAAGGATAACTCTTCTTAAATTATATAAATGGGTTTTTATTAAGAATTTTCCGATTTGCTCAAAATTTTGGATATGGATTTTTTATATGACAAAGCATGTCCCTGATCAGTTTAGAGGGTTCAATGATTAAGTATAAAAAGGGGAAAGGGGGGAGCTGATCCCACCTCCTTATTATTTTTTTTCGAACGGAATTAACCCTTGAAAATATAAGGCTGTAATGTACAATTAGTATGCGTAGCCTGTGAGCTCAATGCCATCAGTTTAACTGGGCAATATTCTTTTTTATTTATACTTATACTTTTTATTATTAAAGAAGTGCCAAAGGCTGTGACATTTTTATTTTATCAATGAATCTCTGTTTATATTTAAATGCTTCACTTATATTTTAATATCGCTAATCCATATCCCATGCGTTGGAGACTTTGAAAAATGTTATATAGTAAAATCTTTTAAGACGGAATCACATAGGAAAGAAAAATGCGTAATAGACAAATGTTGTTCCTAGAAGGGTTAAATGGAGTTTTTTTTTCTCAGGTATTATTGTTTTTATTTTGCATGGATCAACACTTTTTCTGTTTAAGACAGAATTTCGTCATATGCAGATTTTTTTTATCTGGTTTTATTGTGTTTAATTTTTTATCATTTAAATATACTATTCTTAAAAAAAAAATACTTTTTATTTTATTTTATTTTATTTCATTTTTATTTTTTGTAAAATAAAAGCGATTTTAAAATCTATGTGGTTTTTGTGAAAATTTCAATTGAACCAAATTTTACTTATATTATGCACATATTAGGTCATTCAGAGACTGATTCAGATTTTAATACGAACTGTTCGAGAACGGGAGTGAAAATTTCGTAAAGTCCAGACCTAGGAAGAAGGAAACAGTCCCCATCAAACACATTAGACCTGGATAAGTGAGTCTTCAGATAAAAGTAACATCTCGAGTCTGATCCAACCTGAGCCCAAAATATAGATTTTTTAAGAGCTCTCCAGGACAATAAAAAGCTTGCATTTGTGAGAGCTTTTTAAAAAAGACTTAATCTGCATCTTAGAAAAACATTATTTTAAATAACTGATGGGCAGTTAAACAGTACCACTTATTTTTTCGTAGTATTTCGTTTTTCTGCACATTTTCCCCCAACTATTCTTGTCTTTACATTATTATAAGATAAGAATTGTTAAAGAAAAAAGTACAAACTTCAAACGTGTCATTTCTAATTATTTTACATTAGTTTTGTTTAAAAAAATTAAAAATTATTTACTTTTGAAAACATAAATTTTTTAAAGTTATATTATTTTTTCAATAAATATTTTTAATAGTTCTAAAATTAATATTGAAATACAAAAACCTCGAAACAAAACTAAAATCAGATTTTCATCGTTAATTAAATGGAAAGAAATTAAAATCCGATAAATAATGTTTGGAGTTATAACGTTTTTTAATTATCCGATTTAAGCCAGTACTATCCATATGAATTTTTTAAAAAATTTATGATAAATTTTAGGATGCGATTTTCTTAGCAAGTTATATGGCTAACCATAAGATTAAAAAAAAAAAAAAAAAAAAAAAAAAAAAAAAAAAAAAAAAACAATAAAAATTTTATTTCCAAAGATAGATTTTTTACACGTTCGCTACAACTGTTAAAGTAAAGTAGTCTTTTGAATTGCGCGCATTTCAATTTGTGTCTAATCCCTTAAAACCTAATGAATTATTCAAACGGCCATAACTCTGCGAGTTTTGAAGATATGAAGATGCAACTTTTTATGTATTTTTCAGGACAGGATAAAGGAAGTTTTCCTAATTGAATTTTTTCATTCCATGGGGGCCGTATAAAAAGTTTATTTTCGTATTTTTTCAAATAGACTCCCCCATGGAGTTGCAAATTATCTTATCAAAAATTTCACATTTTTTATGAATTTTAGCAATTGGAAGTATGGGTCTAGGACAATATTTAACTAGACAGCCTATTGTTTCGATATTTATGACTCACCCTGCATACCAAGAAATGAGCGGAACTTTGTTACAAGATTTTATTTTAATATTTTAAAAAAAAATGTTTCTCGTATCCGGACAAAATCGCAGTTTTCGAGAAAACGCAATTCACAATTTACATACAACAACAAAAAAAAAAATATGCATAAAATTTATAAGTTTAAAATCAACCATATTTATTGGGGTTTATCCTCATCATAATTTTAATAATCAACCATTTTCAATCCCCTACTGTATGCAGATCTCCAACAGATTTTTATATGTCCTTGTCTAGTGCTTTAGTCATCCATTTTACAACAACCGTTTTTTTTCGTCACTCTACTTTACTTGGGGTAGTCTTTATGGTCGTTTTTTATCTTTGTGCTTTCTTCTTTTGTCTTGTCTTCTTGCAATGCGTCCAGCCCACTTCCATTTTAGCCATTTAATCCTTTCAATAATGTCAGAAATTTTCGTCTGACTCCTTACACAGGTTATTCTCTTTCTTTCGGTCTCGTTTAATTTATCTAGCATATATATTTCCACACTACTCTACGTTGTTTGTAATCTGTGTACCATTCGTTTTGTTAGTGTCGATGTTTCTGCTCTGTAAATTAGTTCATACAAAACACATTGGTCAAATATCTTTCATTTCAAACAAAGATTCATATTACTGTTTAGAATAATATTGGTCTTCCTAAAAGCACTGCACCCTTTTCAAAATCATTTTTTGATTTCATTAAGCATGCATACTGAAGGGGATTACGGACCGTGATTTGTTTTGAAAATTAATGGTTAAATAAGGATCGTCGTGGCCAAATACTTCAGCATTAAACAAGCTGGTTGGAGGTATCTCGTCGGTGTTCGTTCCCCTTGTACTTGACAAGGGTACTTACAGGCTGCATCAGCGGAAGGTGCGGAATGGATATTGAGTATTTGCACCCAATTGATTCCTTTAACTCCCCTTCGAAGGTAATCAAAGGATCTTGTCCATTGTGAATAGACGGAGAATATTAAACAGCCCAGGTGTTTATATAGCTCTTTATATCTTATTTATTCTTTATTTGTATATTAAAATTTATCTTCACTTTTCTGTGGCTCTTTAAACGGTTACTTCCAGTTTCAGAAAATCAATTTCCGGTATACATTTTGAGCTGTAACTTTGCTTCTTTTTACTGCTGAACCAAAAGTAAGACATTTAAAAAAAATCTGAATGTTTAAAGTTAAAGTTTAAATACATGAATATGTGGCATTACAAATATCTCAACTCATTTTTAAAATAAAATGATACCAAATAACTTATTGATTTAGATTCATTGTCATTTAATGAAAAAAAAAATATCATTAACAATTAAGTGCATTCTTCAGATTTTTTTCTTATGGAATACATGTTCGAAAGAAAGAAAAATCATTTACAGTCGATTCAATCTCTTCCTATTAGGCAAAATGATGGCAGCGTGAATGCTTTTATAATAACAATTTTCTGATTCCGTTGTTATTAAATTGCATTCATGCAGTTTTGGGTAACGATTACTTAATGATACGTAGGATGAATTCCAAATATTTAATAATAGCTGCAGATTAAATAAAGTTAAAATTTAACATGGTTTTGTTTAGGGTTGTATTTCTATTACAAATGTAGCGAAAAATTGGGTTCATTTTCTTTTTTAATTTTATACTGTTTTATGACATTTTCTGTAATGCTACAAGTCAAATAAAAAAATTTTATTAACCTATTATATTCCAATGGGACTTTTATGTCTCAGCCATTTAAACAAAGTTCAAAATTAGTTTATTTCATCTACTAATAAACGTATATAGTAGTTGTTAAGTAATATACTTTGCTGGATCACATTCAGTAAGCATAGCGACACAATCGATGTTTCATAATCTGTGCTTGACGATAATTTTTGCTTTCTTGTTATGTGTCAAATACATGAAATACATTAATTTACCGTATTTTTAAAAGGCTAATGATGAAAATTATTCTTTTAAAATTACTTAATATAAAAAAATGTATTATTTTGGATCCTTTGTCATACAATGAAATTAAAAATTCATCAATAATTAAGTGCTTTTCCCTGAATTATTTCTCGCGGAATACATTATCAAAACAAAGAAAATAATTTTCAGTCGATTGATTCTCTTCCTATTACATAAAAAGATGGCGTCGTGAGTGCTTTTATAATAACAATTTTCTGATTCCGTTGTTATTTAATTGCATTCATGCAATTATGGGTAACGATTATTTAATGATACAAACTTCACGTATTTCTAAATACTTCATGAATTCTAAATACTTTCCAAAATCTGAAGATTAAATAAAGTCCAAATTTAACATGGTACTGTTCTGGACTGTATTTGTTTTTAACATGAAGCGAAAAATTGGGTCTTTTTTTATTATTATTATTTATTGTTAATAACGCTTTCTGTAGTGATACAAGCTAAAATAAATATTTATTATTAACCCATTAAGCTTCGATGGGACTTTTAAGTTTTATTGGAGAAAGTGCAATCTAAAATTTATTTATTTCATTTACTCATAAATATATATGGTAGTTTTTATGCAATATATAGTACTGTATAACATTCAGTAAGCATAGCGACACACTCGGTCTTTCATTATCTGTATTTTACAGATGATTTTGCTTTCTTGCTAAAGCAGTATTACAAAATACTAATGTCGAAATGTATTCTTATAAAATTACTTAACATCAAACAATGTATTAATTTGTATGTTAAAATGTAATGAAAAAAAAAATATATATATATTAACAATTCAGTTCATTCCTCAGAAGTAATTCTCATAAAATGCATGCTCAAAAGAAGAAAAATACTTTTTCAGAATAATCTCTACCTATAAGGTAAAGTAATGGCGCTGTGAATGCCTTTTATGATAAAAACTTTCTAATTCCATTGGTATTGAGGTGCATTCATGCAATTTTGGTTGAAGATTATTTAATGATACGCCTCACGTAGGATGAATTCTAAATACTTACTAATAACTGCAGATTAAATAAAGTCAAAATTTAACATTATTTTGTTCAGGATTTTATTTATGTTCCAAATGCAGCGAAAAATTGTTTCCTTTTTTGTATTATTTGCTACGTTATGACACTTTATTTAATCCTAAAAGATCAAATAAATATTTATTATTATCCCATTATGACCTATGACACTTTTAAGTCCCATTGTAGAAAATATAATATAAAATTTATCTACTTTATATACTAACAAACGAATATGTTAGTTTTTGTGCACTATATTTTGCTGGTTCACATTCCATAAGCATAGCGAAACAGTCGATGTTTTTGCTTTCTTGTTTAAGTGTAAAACGCATGAAATATATTATTTTGCCGTATTACAAAAGGCTAATGTCGAAATTTATATTTAAAATATACTTAATATCAAACAATGTATTAATTTGGGTTCGTTACCATGTAATGGAATTAAAAATTCATCAGTAATCCCTACGAACCATTCCTCATGGAATACATGATCGAAACAAAGAAAATAATTTTCGATCGATTCATTATCTTTCTATTACGTAAAATGATGGCATCGTGAATGCTTTTATAATAACAATTTTCTGTTTCTATTGTTATTCAGCTGCATTCATGCAGTTTTGAGTAACGATTATTTAATGATACAAGCCTGACGTAGGATGAATTCCAAATACTTACTAATTGCTGTAGATTAAATAAAGTCGAAATTTAACATGGTTTTGGTTCAGGATTGTTTTTGTGTTACAAATGTAGCGAAAAATTCGGTTCTTTTTTTATTATTTACTGATTTATGACACTTTTATAATGCTACATGTTCAAATAAATATTTATTATTATCTTATAATGACGGATCAGACTTTTAAGGTCCCATTGTAGAAAATGTAATATAAAATTTATATATTTTGTCTTCTATTACATATATATGATAATTCCCCTGCAACATATTTTGCTGGGTAATATTCAGTAAGTACAGCGATAAAGTGAACGTTAAATAACTTTTAATGTGTTTGTTTTCTCAACCTTTTATATGGGTTTAGCTTTTTTCCTGATATTAGGTTGAGGAAAAAGTTTTCAGAAATTTGTGAAAGTTGCGTTGCTATTTGCAAATTAAAAATAAATGCAATGTTGTAACTAAAAATAAAAAAAAGAAAAATAATTTTCCTAGTAGAATATATATATATATATATATATATATATACAGGGTGTATCTAAACTACTGGGAAAAACTTTAAGGGGTGATAGTACACATCAATACAAATAATACTAAATGGGAAACTAAAGGTTCCAAACGTCTTCCGAAGGAGAAAGGCGCTATCAAGGTTTAGGGTCCAAAATTTGAAATGATTATAAAAAACGGAAAAATTGGTCGATTCATTTGCAGTTTTCACGAAAACTATTCTTTATGTCGGTATTGTTTGTAAAAAAAATTATGAAGATAAATTTCAAAAAATGCCGATAGAGGGCGCTTTAGACTTTGGAGTAACGAACAACTATTTTTTACCGTTATTTTTTGCATCTCATTAAAATTTTTTTAGAAGTGTAAACATAAACTTAAATTTTGAGCTCAAAATCTGTGGTTAAGTAGCGCAAACTGAACTGTGTTTAATGGGAGTGGGTAGGTTCAAATTCAGATGATTTTAATAAACAGAATAATTGGTCAATTGATTTGCGGTTTTCACTAAAATTATTCGTTATGTCAGTATTGTCTTGAAAATAAATTATACAGATAAATTTAAAAAATGTCGATAGAGGGCGCTTTAGACTTTGGAGTAATGTGCAACTACTTTTTACCGTTCTTTTTTGCATCTCATTAATTTTTTTTAGAAAGTTAGACATATGCTTAAATTTTGAGCTGAAAATATGAATCGTTGAGACAAGTTAAGTAGTCATCATTTATCATTCAAGAACTAAGGTAAATCTTTTAATGACAATAATTTTATGAGCAAGAATTCTGAAATTTTCTACCGGAATCTTTATTCAAATGCTTTTTAGTTAGAATATTGTAATAATAGTATTATATTGAACTACTATTAATTTCGGTTTTCAGTTTTATAAAACATCGTTTTCTTTAAAACATGGGTCATTAAAGTAGTTTTATGGAAGGTACTCAATGTTTCTTTAATGGCCATTTTTTAAATTTATAAAAACAGTTATTACTCTATGTTTAATACATTTGCTGTAAATACACGCTAAAAATTAAATATCTAAATTTGTTCACTTTTATGTATGTACATGTAGAAATATGTAACATTAAAACTTTTACATAACATTTACACACTTGTCTCTAACATTTATTTTTATTTATGTGTGTGAGGGTTTTGTTTATTTAATGAAAGTGTGTAATTTATTTTCTCTTCAACAACATAAATAATTGTGTAAATGGTAGAAAATATTACGGATTTACCTGAATTGGCGTGGTAGAATACTTTACAATAATTGAATATTACGCAAATATCTGCTTCTTTTGCATATTACACGGGAATGTGTGTACGAATATTAGCAGATAGATGAGTAAGAATCGACTATTGTGTAGAAGAATAGTCGTACCCAGTTAAGATGTAGTTTGTAGACAACAACCACTGTATATTACTATATTTAATTGAGCATTCATCGCTATTTGTATAATGTTGAAATAACTGTACTTATTTAAAATTTGAATCATCTAAATCATATTTCTTATCTTTTATTTATGACTTTAAAATTAAAAACATCGTTCTCGTACATTGAAATCAAAATTAATTGTATTCACCATCAATTCATTGCTCTTCATTTTATGAGACCTACTGGAATAGTAACTGAAAAAAATTGTATTTACCGATAATTACATTTCAATAAAAAGATAAAACACCAAAAATAATTTTCCTAATATATATATACACTATCTACCAAAAAGTATTTGTACACTTTCAGTTTTTGACATTTTGTCAAATATTTAAAAATATACTGGTCGGATTCTTCTGGAACTTCAGAAATATAAAGATTATGTTTCACTTTATATTTATTTACATTCATTTGTTAAGCGGGTAATTAGGGGGCCGGCAAAAAAACAAATTATAATAGAAATATTTGGGATCGCCCTGTACATGAAAATGCACGAAACGACTTATCGCTTTAGAATACAAATATATGAATACAGTAGAATATGTACACTAATTTTTGTGAGAATAGCATGTATATTTATGGCGATAGAGCGATTTTTTTGAAAAATTCAAAAAATTCTGGTATGTTTTTTGTTTATATCATGCTGGGTTTTTGACCAAATTTAACGCAAATTTCAGAAAAATTGGCAAAATGCAGTAGAAAAAATGTAGCGCAATTGGAATATAAATATATTAAATATTTTATGAAATATGAGTAGTTTTATGAAATATTTTTTATCTGCGCATGCGCTAACGATAAAAACAATTCTTTTACATCATTTAATAGTCAATTCTATGGAGTAACTTATAAAAAAAATTCAATGAAATATCGTGAAAATTCAAAAAGATATCATTATTATAAGTAAGCTGTTTTTACATTGCTCTCTAAAAACGGCTGAATGATAAGGGATTTTCCACAAATTGACATTTTTTATTGACTGACTTTTAGGAAAAAATTAGTATTTAATGTATACAATATCTAATACAACATTTCTGTTAATAAGTATCTTGACATCTGTAATGGAAAAGAATAAAAGCCCTTTTCCTTTTCTATCACAGGTGTCAAGATACTTATTAGCAGCAATATTGTATTCATTAAATAGTACTAATTTTTTCCTAAAAGTCAGTAAGTAAAAAATGTCAATTTGTGGAGAATCCCTTATCATTCAGCCGTTTTTAGAGAGCAATGTAAAAACAGCTTACTTATAATAATGATATCTTTTTGAATTTTCACGATATTTCATTGGATTTTTTTTATAAGTTACTCCATAGAATTGACTATTAAATGATGTAAAAGAATTGTTTTTATCGTTCGCGCATGCGCAGATAAAAATTATTTCATAAAATTACTCATATTTCATAAAATATTTAATATATTTATATTCCAATTTCGCTACATTTTTTCTACTGCATTTTGCCAATTTTTCTGAAATTTGCGTTAAATTTGGTCAAAATCCCAGCATGATATAAACAAAAAACATACCAGAATTTTTTGAATTTTTCAAAAAAATCGCTCTATTGCCATAAATATACATGCGATTCTCACAAAAATTAGTGTACATATTCTACTCTATTCATATATTTGTATTCTAAAGCGATAAGTCGTTTCGTGCATTTTCATGTACAGGGCGATTCCAAATATTTCTATTATTCTTTGTTTTTTTGCCGGCCCCCTAATTACCCGCTTAACAAATGAATGTAAATAAATATAAAGTGAAACATAATCTTTATATTTCTGAAGTTCCAGAAGAATCCGACCAGTATATTTTTAAATATTTGACAAAATGTCAAAAACTGAAAGTGTACAAATACTTTTTGGTAGATAGTGTATATATATATATATATGTGTGTGTGTGTGTAATAAAATAAAAAAAAATGCGCCATTTTGTTCTCTCTGAGCTTTTAATTCTAAATTTGTGGAACATATTTTTAATCTTAGTTTCGTAAGGTATTAATATTTTAACAGCTAAGGTTCTTTTTCTTATTTATTTAACTTCTTAATAATCTAATGCTTGTTTCTCAAAAAGTGCGGGAAACGATTTCGTAATATTTTTCCTTTTTAGAATATTATCGAGATTTTATTTTTATTTTTTATTAAGATCGTCTGCTCTGCGTTAATGCGCGGATATGTTAGCAGATTAGTCTATTTGTGAGACAATATTGTGTTCCTACGGGAAGGCCACGCCTCGTATACCAATCAGAGGTGTTGATTTCTGATGTGTAGCCTCGAAGTTAATCCTAATTGGATTTTTAATTTACTGACGAAAACTGAGGAGGGGCTAGTTTTCCGTTTGAGTGTTGGAGTTTCATTCTAGTTTTTCGGAGCATTCAGAATGCATCTGTCTCTTAAACTGCTAGGACGCCCGTTAAATTTTTCCCGATAAATTATAAGCTGGAATGAGGTAGCTTAGTCACGAAGTTTGGAGTATTCCATGTGTGCCAAGGTGACTGCTGGTCTAACTTCACGTATTTTATGTGTTCCAGTAAAATTGAATTCAAAATGGAGTGATGTAATTTTTTACGGGAAAATTCTCAAAGACTGAAATCCAGCGCTTGGTAAGTTACATTACGGCTGCTGAACCTGCTGTTGATCTTCTAGATGGAATGCCGCCAAAACGATTATTTCATTTTTTTACGTCACATATATATATATATATATATATATATATATATATATATATATATATATATATATATATATATATATATATATTCTAAATAAATCATTTTATCTAATTTACAGTCTTTTTATTAGAATTGATTGCATATTTGTAAATTATTTTTATTAGAGTTTTACAACAACAGCAACAAAAAGAAAAACCTTTAATAAAAAAGAAATATGTAAAGCTTACTATATAAATATCTTTCTTAATTTGTACCATATAGGTAAATTGAAAAAAAAAGTGTGATTATACAAAACGCAATATTAATCAAAAACTTTTACTTAAAACTACGCTGTTAAAAATGTTCATATTAAAAACATATCACAAAAACATGTTTTGCTTATGTTGTTTTTAATTTTCAACCATTGTCGAACGTGCAAAAGACACAAAGCTGTTAATAGTTTAAGCCTGTTCCCTTTATTTTTTATTCACGTAAAATATTTTAAACAGGGACTACATTTTTTCCCCTATTCCCAACTGATTCACCTATTCTCTATTAAATAAACTGGTTGTGCATGATCAAAGCCTGCTCGTGGCGTTTAGAATAACCATTTATCTGAATATATTGTTAATCAGATGCTTGGATGCTCTTTTGAAAAATGATAATTTAATGATAGAAACATTCTCGAAAATGAATTTAAACTGTTTTCAACAGCTATAAAATAAATTAAACTACAGTTCTGTTGCATTCTGCGAAGAATCAATGTCGGTGGTATTGTTGTTAATTGATTAAAAAACGTATGCCTGAATTAAGTTTTCGTAGTAAAAATCAGTGTTTATTTTTGAAATTCTTTGGAATTTAAACAAAAATAAAGCAAATTAAAATAATATCGGTAATATCTTTTGTTTAATTATTATAGCAGAAAAGATTTAATTTGAAATGTTTCATGACAAACGTAACTACTTTTGTACTTAAATGTAGAGAAATATCATTTTTGTTGATTGTGGTTTTATGGATGCGTGTAATTTGTGGTTTCAGAAATTGAATATTATACAAATTAACATTACAATTATATGTAACCATTTTATGTATTTTTTAATCTAGTTTTTAAATTTCCCTCATTCTCAAACGTAAAATAGATAAAAAGCCGCAGATGATTTAAGCTTGCTGACACCTTTTTTATCGACGTAAAATATTTTTAACAAGAACTGCATTTTTTGCGATTTTAACCGATTCACATTTTCCTTATTAAGTAAACTGTGTGGTGCATGACCAAGCCTGTTCACAACATTTAGAGAAACCATTTATCTGAATATAATGTTAATACGATGCTTGGATGCACTTTTGTTAAAAAATAATCTAATGACAGAAACATTCTGTAAGATGAATTTAAACTGTTTTCAACAGCTTTATAATAAATTAAATTACAGTTCTGTGGCATTCTGCTGAGAATTAAATTCTGTTGTATTGTTGTAAATTCATTAAAAAGCATTTTCTTTCATAGTAAAAAGTGGTGCTTAGTTTTATTTATTTATTTATTTATTTTGGAATTTAAGCAAAAAAAATCCAATTTAAAATAATCTATTTATTTAATCTAATATCTATACATTTAAATAATATCTATATATCTAATATCTTTGTATTTAAATACTTATATATTTAAATAAATAATAATATCCAACAGCTAATATCAATATATTTAAATTATTATAGCTGAAAAAGAATAATTTGAAATGTTTCATGGAAAATGTATCTACAACATTTATAAGTATTAAATGTACATTATTTTGTTGTTGTTGTTGTTAATTGTGGTTTATTGGTTGCGTGTAATTTGTGGTTTTGGTGATTGATCATTATAAAAAATAACATTTTAATAAAACAAAAAGCTGTTAATAATTTAAGCCTACTCGCTCCATTTTTATCGTAGTGCACATTTTTTTACAAGAACTACAAATTTTGAGATTTGAACGAATTCATTTATTCTCTTTTAAGTTTGGTGCATGAAAACTCATATTTATTAGTAAATAGCTAGGTTTGATTTTGAAATTGTTTTGAATTTAAATGGAAATAAATTTCATTTAAATTCACATTGTTAATAATTTTATTTTTTAATTATTATAACGAAAAAAATCTAACTTGAAATGTTTTATGAAAAACATAACTACGTTATTAATAAAATGTATTGAGTGTAAAATTTTGTTGATTTTGATTTTTTGGTTGTGTGTGATTTACGGTTTTGATGATTGAGTTCTATTAAAATTACTATATATAAAACCATATTATGTATTTTTTAATCCAATTTTTAAATTTCACTCTATGTCGATCGTAAAAAAGAGAAATTTTTTTAAGTCTGTTCTATAAATTTTTATCGCCGTTAAATGCTTTTAACAAGAGCTACAATTTTTGCGATGCTTATCAATTCACATATCACCGATTATGTGAACTGGTGGTGCATGTGAAAACCTTCCCATGGAGTTTAAACTAACCATTAATCAGAGTATATTGTTAATCAGATACTTCGATGCTTATTTGAGAAATGATGATCTTTTGACAAAAACAGTCGGTAAGAGGAGTTTTAACTGTTTTTCGGAGCTTCAAAATTGTTATTTTTTAGTTCTTACTATAGAAAAAAATATAACTTGAAGCGTTTTATAATAAACGTAAGTGCATTAATAATGAAATGCACTGAAAGTGCAGTGAAGACTTTTGTTGATTGTGGATTATTATTTGTGGGTAATTTGTGCTTTTCATGATTAAGTATTTTTAAAATTAACATTAAAATGATATATAATCACATTATGTATTTTATTAATCTAGTTTTTAAATTTCACTCATTATCGATCCTAAAAAACAAGATCAGTTAAATTTAAGCTTACTCGCTACATTTTTATCGTCGTGAAATATTTTTAACAAGAACTATAATTTTTTGGGATGTGAACCAATTCACATATCCCCCATTAAGTGAACTGTTGGCGCTTGTCAAAACTCCCCATGGCATTTAAACAAACCATTTTTCTGAATACATTGTTAAATGAGATGTTTCGATTCTCTTTTGAGAAATGATAATGTAATAAGGAGAACATTCTGTAAGATGAATTTAAACTTTTTTCCACAACTTTTTAATATATATATATATATATATATATATATATATATATATATATATTAAATTCATATGAGAAAAAATATAACTTGAATTGTTTTATGATAAATATATCTACTGTAGTAATTACATGTACTGAAAGAAAACCTCTGTTAATTGTGGTCTATTAATTTTGTCTAATTTGTGGTTATGATGATTGAATATTATTAAAATTAACATTAAAATTATATCTAAACAAATTAGGCATTTTTAATCTAGATTTTAAATTTAGCTCATTGTCGAGTGTAAAAAGAAAATAATAATAATAATAACAAAACTGTAACTAATTTATGCCTCACCAATTTATTGACGTAAAATATTTTTTACAAGAACAAAAAAAAATGTACCTCAACTGCTTTATATCATCCTTATTATGTGAAGTGGAGATGCATGTTAAAAACTGGTTGTAGCATATGTAATAATCATTTATATGATCACATTGTTATACGTAAGCTTCAATGCGCTTTTGAAAACAAATATAATCTTACGACAGAAACGTTCTGTAAGATGAATTTAAAACATTTTCAACAGAATTCAACTAAATATAATATGAATTCTATTGCATTCTGCTAAAGTATCAATTTCTTTGGTGTTGTGGTAAATGCATCACAAAAAACATCTGTTTGAATTAACATCTAACAGTGTAAAGCTGCGCTTGATTTTGAAATTTTTGAAACTTAAAATGAAAACAAATTCCATTTAAAAAATATAGGTAATAATTTTATTTTTTTATTATTATAGTGGTAAAATACAACTTGAATTGTCTGATTATAAATGTAACTACTTTAATAATTAAATGTACAGAAAGAAAACTTTTGTTGATTGTGGTTTATTGGATGTGCTTAATTTTTTGTTTTGGTGATTGCGTATTATTAAAATTCAAATTCAAATTAATATTAAATGTAACCATATTATGTAATATTTAATCTAGATTTTAAATTTCTCTTATTGTCGAGCGAACAAAATGATAGAAAGCTGTTAATAACTCAAGTCTCCCCATTTTTATCGATGTGTAATATTTTTAGCAGAAACTACAATTTTTACGAGTTTAACCGGTTTATATATTCCCTTAAAAGAGAATTGTTGACTACATCAAAATACGCTCGTTGGGTATAGAATAATCGTTTACCTGAATGTATTGTTATTAAGATACTTCTGTGCTCTTTTGGGAAAAATCTTATGACAGAAATATTCCGTTACTTAAATGTAAACTGTTTTCCACAGATTTAAATTAATTAAAATCGGAATTCTATTGCATTTCGCTAATGCATCAATTTTCAGCAGTGTTGTGGTAATTTCATCAACGAAATGTATGTCTGAATTAACATCTATTAATAAAAAGCTGCGCTCTGCTTTAAAATGGCCTGAAGCTTAAACGAAAGTGAATTCCATTTAAAATAATATCGGTAATAATTTTATTTTTTAATCATTATAGCGGAAAAAGTCTAGCATGAAATGTTTTTTGATAAACGTAGCTATTATATTAATTAAATGTACAGAAAGAAAAACTAGTCGTTGGGGGCCACCGTAATACTTACCCATCATGGAAATGTATATGAAAATAAAACATGTGAAAACTATTTATACAATGCATTGCAATTCATAAACAAAATTTAAATGTTGTTAATATACATAGTTATGCTATATTAAAGAACTGCTGATTACCAATTTCGACAAATTATATAAAACGCCAAACTACTCAAGTAGTACCGAGCTGCGTAAAAGATCCTTAAAACTCCAAAACTGTTAAATCCTTATAACTCCAAAAATAATATTTCTATTAACTAACAATTAACTGCATCGAATTAAGTGTCTCATTTCCGATTAAAATATACCTCTGAATTGAAATTTGAATGAAATACAGTGTTATGAAAAATCGAAGAATGTGGAAAACAATATTACAAATATCTTGGCAACTAATAATCCGATCTACTTCGTTCTATATGCAAAATGTGTGTTATTTTATTGCCTTTTACGTCCATTCCTTAGAACAAAAAAATTCAAAATTTTTATATACCTTTCATAGAACGAAATTTTCGAGAGTCCGAAAAAATAGTTCCGGATAATTAAGATTGCTGATATAAAATATGCTTCGTTCCATTCTTACATACTAACTACATACAAAATTTCAAGTCTCTATTTCAATTTGTTCGGGAGATAGAGCGAACAGACAGACAGACGGACGGCAAAATTTTTTTTCGAAAAATATGTTTTTCGGAATCTTTACTATCTAAAACGTGTAAATCCGTCAAATTTTTTTTTTCGATGTACAAAACGATTGCCAGACTTACCCTATACTACGTATGATGTGTAAGTAAAAATGGTTTATTGCATTTATGTAATTTGTTGTTTTAGTGGTTGAGTATTATTAAATTTGACTTTAAAATTATGTTTCCGGTTTTCGACACATTTTCACGTTTTAGGGATCCGAGATTCCAAAAACGTGTTTTTATAAATTGTCTGTCGGTCCTTATGTATGTCTGAGTGCATGCATTCCACCATCAAAAAGTGTAGGAAGATATGCATAGAAATGAACTACATTTTTGTGAATGTTTTTTGCTATAGCAAGCAGATCCTCCTTCAATTTTGGAATATTGCGCCGGAAGGAGGCGCTGCAATAGCGGGTTTTGTGCAGTTTTCAATATTGTACCTCCTAGAAGTTTATGAAGTTATGCATAGAATTGAACCAATTTTTTGTGTGAGTGTTTGGCTATTGCTATTTGATCCTTCCTGAATTAAAAAAAAATGGCCGGACGGGGGCGCTACAATGGCAACTTTTGTGCTAACTTCGATATTGTATCACATAAGTGCATGAAGTTATGCAAAGAATTGAAGAAAATTTTCTGTATAAGTGTTTGGCTACGGCTAGTTGGTCCTTAATGAATTTGAAAATTATCCGCTGGAAGGGAGCGCTGCAATATTGATTTTTGCCTATTTTAATATTGTACTACCGAAAAGTGCAGTAAGGTATGCATAAAACTAAGTTTTTTTTTTTTTGTTTTGTTTTTTTTTTTGGGGGGGGGGCATGGCTAGCAGGTCGTCAGTGAATAAAAAAAAATCTTCCAGAAGGGGGCTGTGCAAAAACGATTACCATGCTATTTTCATTATTGCACCATCGAAAAGTGTATAGTTATGTGCATAATTGAACCATTTTTTTGTGCATGTTTTTAGCTATGGCGAATAGATCTTCCTTGAATTTGAAAATAATAGGCGAGAAAGGAGAATTGTGAAAGCGCAGCGCTTTTTGTATCATTTTCTCGATTTATTGTTGTTCTATTGTTCTTCAACTCATGCAGAGACGGGAACTCGTGTCCTTCGAAACCGGCTATTTGCAAACAGCTGAAGACAGAAAAAGAGAAAACTATTGATTTCAATAAATATCGTGATCCACATTAACTCTTTTTTACTTCGATTAATTGACTGAAATAGAAATTTAAAATGAAAATCAAAGATGATATAGTATTGAATTAATAATATAAAGTATTAACATGTGTAACTAATTTTTGAAATATTAAATATACGTATGAGGTAGAAGAAAGTTTTGGAATTGGCGCATCCAGCTCGTTTAACCTAGTTTCTAAGGGGGAACCGGATTTTTAAACGTTGACAAAATCATTGTTGGGTTTTTGTGTTATTCTGAATGCCATAAGATATTCCAATAAATAAAATAGTCTATTAATAAATCTGAATTTTAATAATTTACGTAAACTAAAAATAACTAAACTTAATTCTTGATTTTTAATAATTTACATAAACTAAAAAAATGTGTAAACTAGTCCTTTTTGCATATGTATGTGTGTAAAATTACATCTTACAAGGAAGGTCTCTATACGGGCATATTCGAAAATTCTAAAATAATTACAGAATGTTCTTCTCATGTGGATATGTATGTTTGTAAAAATTTTTGGCGGAACCCCATAGAACGTTCGTAAGAAAATAATGAACATCTCTTTTATTTGGCGATTTACCATCGGTTGGAGACAAAATAAAATTTCAAAAAATACTTTTTTTATGTCAAATTCTTTTTAAGGAAAAAATGTTTCATGTTAAACTTGTTTAAATGACTTTTATTTATATAATGTTAGTTTTGTCAGCTTTAAGTTTGTTTTAACTATATTATTGTCATAATGTATTTAAAATGAAAACTAACTATGAAATTTTATGAATTAAAACAAAATTTAACTGAATTAAAGTTGTTTCCATCTCAAAATTAACTCCAATCTAATTCACCTCTGTCATTTCAATTTTGTAGCTGTGGAAACAAAAACTTCTCTGATATTTAAATGCATTACAGGTTTCTTCGTCTGGCTTTTATTTTGTCATTCGCTTAAATGTATGAGAAAATACTTTTCAATATGAAACTATTTTTTATATCTGAAATGATTTTTAGAGTGATAAAATTAAATAACTGCAGTAAAAGCAACAGAAATATGCAATACAATATATCTATGTATCAAACTCCCTCATTGTTCAAATTAAATTCATTAAATACTATTTACACGTATTCTAAAAATTAATTGACGAGAAATTTTCAGGGGCATTAAAATCGTTTGCTTTTGGTGAGGGAAAATACTGCTCGCCAAATCGCGTGACGCTTTCGTCTTTTCGCGCCAAATACTCGAAAGTATTTTACTTTTTTACAGAGTTTCTTCTGTATTTCCACCGCTAAATTTGACTGATCCTTTATTACATACGTAATTATTTTTGTCGGTATTTTTTTTCAAAAAATTCTGAGTATGCCCAGTATGGAGACCTTCCTTGTTAGTCACAACATTTGCTCGCGTGTTGTTAAAATTTACATGTATTTATGCGTGTCTTTTGGCTTAATGAGAGTGTGTACTTTTATCTCTCCGAAAACTGAAGCAAGTATGATAAATGGTAGAAAATGTTTACTCGAATTTATTTGGATTTACTAGAATTGCTGTGTTGATGTAATTTAAAATTTTATTACACAAATTACACAAATAACAAATATTTTACAAATGTCTGTGTACTTTCAACATTATATTCAAATATTTGTAAAAGATTTACACAAATACACACTGTAAAAAAAAATTGGGAGAATTACAAAATTTTTTCTAGTAGAATTGTATTCCAAGAACTTTTTATGTAACGGCAACAATAAAAATTCATGTAACAGATACAGATTTGCACTTTGAATCAAACAAATTTTAAGGTTACTAAGAATTTTTTTGGGAAATCGTATTCCAAGAACTTTTTAAGTGACGATAACGAGCATTATAGATAAAATTTTAGTAAAGTTACCAAAATTTTAGTAAATTCTTTTGTAAAGTTACAGATGGTTTTAGTTTTGCTTACAAGTTTTGTAGATTGACATCATTTTCTTGTACAGTGTACACATAAAATTTTAGTAAGCATAAGAGATTTCGGTTAATTTAGATTACTAAGGTTACAGATTTTTTTTACAGTGCATGCATAAAAATGTTGGCTTGTGTAATAATTAGCTGATTGGCTAAGTTAATGGTTTAGAATATCGCAGATAATGAGTTCAAATACTGTTTCCATAAGTATTGCTTGTTTAGATAGATTGAATTAAATAGTGAATTCGACATATTGCTATGTGGATTTACCGATTAAAACTTGTGTCTGAAAAAAAAGGAAAAAAAATCCGACAGAATACAAAATTTGAAAAAAGCATCACGATTCCGTATTTTTCGAATTTTACTTTATAGCGTATTTATTTAGATTATACTGATTTTATTTTTAAATATCATTTACACTATTTTAGAACTTTAAAACAATTTTAACACAGATAACATGCAATAAATACATTTTCAGACGATCCGGATTTTTGTAAATTTAGTTCTCACTGTTTTATATTCTAAAAACAGATATTTTGAAAATAAAACAAACATAAAAAGTACACATTTTATTTTTTCATGCAATTTTGTTTTGCGACTATAAGAATATTTAGCTCAAAATTAATATTCCAAACTAATTTTTTTTTTTTTTTTTTACTTTGTATAAAAATTTTATATCCATGCATTAGATATTGATACAGAGTTCCCATAGTTTTTATGTAATATACTGTTAGAGGCAAAGAAAGAAAGACATAATAATAATAATAATAATAATAAAATGTTTTACTGGGATTTCTGGCACCTAAAACGTGTAAATCCGTCAAAAACCGAATTCAAAAATTCTTACGAATGCAATACTTTCTTCTTGAAAAGATAGAAGCAAGTGAAAAGCAATTATCCCATGCAGTTTAAATGCAATGCACTGAATTTCTGGCACCTAAAACTTGTAAATCCGTCAAAAACCGAATTCAAAAATTCTCACGAATCCAATAGTTTCTTCTTGAAAAGATAGAAGCAAGTAAAAAGCAATTATCCCAAGCAGTTTAAATGCAATGCACTGAATTAATAAATAATCGTATTTATTCCCGTTTATTCAATGTGTAATATTTTATCGACTGAAATATATCTTTAACCTAAGCGTTCTTTCACCTTTTTCTTATTAAATACGCAATTGATGCGCACCATGAGTTGGTGTTACCTTTTGAATAACCGTTTTTCTCTTATATTAATATTATTGATTCACCTTTAAGTAATAATATTTTAATCTGGAAAATATAAAGCAGGATGCATTCGACTATTTCAAATATTTTAAGATTAAATAACATCACAATTCAATTACATTTTCTTCGAGATTAAACATATGTTATGAAGCATTCCAAAACAATGACTAAATTGTATCATTTTTGATATTGAATTTAAATGTATAATTTTCTTTAGAGATCATTTCATTTGAATACATTTTACA
Organism: Maratus speculifer; assembly: GCA_964019185.1. Lineage (NCBI taxonomy): Eukaryota > Metazoa > Arthropoda > Arachnida > Araneae > Salticidae > Maratus > Maratus speculifer. The sequence continues at coordinate 421,208,281 of OZ025290.1, read as the reverse complement.
GAAAACTTATAACTATTTTCAAAAAGAGTTTTTTCGATTAGAAATATTTATTTTTTAACGAGTTACATTTGAAGTAATATAAAGCTTTTAATATACGTTTTCGGTTAGAATATCTCGTTTAAAACAGAATGAATTGAATACAGTTTTTAAACACATAAATGCGATACATAAAAATCTTATTAACCATATTGTGCTTAAATTAAGTACTTGTATTCATATTTTTTAAAATCTTAAATCAAAGATGTTAGTCTCTAACAATAGTAAACTAAGAAATTTGATAGTATGAAATTACGTTTTATTATGTATAAGCATTATGCAACTTATGACAAAATGACTTTTAAGTTCCCAATTGTAATCTATAACTCATTGTTATTTGATCTAATAGAATATAATAATAATGCAATTATATATGTAATATAATAATGCATATATATAATATAATAATGCGATTATATTTAATGTTATAGAAGTTGTTATTTGGAAAGAGAAACTAATAGAAAAATTTCTATCAATTTGAAAACAGTTGTTAAATAATATCCTTTTTATACTATTTTATTTCAATATATTTTCCAGAAAATTTGAGAAATTTTGAGCTAGATATTATGCTATTTTTTATACATTTATTTTTAAATGAATTACATTTGGAGCAATGTAAAATGTCCAGTGCGTAGTTTTGTGTTACAGTGTCCCGTTAAAAAAGGTATTAAAGAAAATATTTTAACTTATGAATTGGTGACATAAAAAGATTAGAAACCGTATTTTGCATAAACTGAGTACTTGTATGCATATCTTTTATATATTCTCGCGAGAATGCAAGTCTAGAAAGAATAATGTGTTGGAAAGTTTGATAAAAAGAAATTACATTATATATGATATATAATCATTATATATCTTAAAATAAAATGTCTTTATAGTTCAAAAGTATTATACTATACTGCTATAAAGCAATAATACATAATATTACAAAATTTATCATGCCAATACGAGAGAAAAAAAGAAAATTTTTCATTAATTTCAAAACACTTATTAAAAAATATTTGATATTTCATTGATATTTTATCGTAGTTATCTTTTTAATTAAAAGAATGATTCAATGAAACGGATATATAAATGTAATATTTGAAACAAGGGGTTTATTTAACGCTTTTATTACTTCTACTAGAAGATAGCCCGTCAAAATGACGTGTTTGCATTTTTAAAAGGATGATAAAAAAATTACAACTGTGGTCAATCAGCCACTGTAGGCTTAAACAATTTTTAAAAAATACAGCGATTAAACACGCGGAAAAAAAATCTTTATAAAAAAGGAAATTTTAACAGAAATTTGCATTTAAAACTATAACAAAACTGTCTGGTGGATGGGGGGGGGGGGATTGTAATGAACAAATCGTAAATACATAAATTTTAAAAGAATAAAGTAACGCAAAAAATCAATTATAAAAGATTATATTGTGAAACTACAGCCAAAAAATATATAAAAATACTGAGAGAAAATAATAAAAATAGCTAAAATGCATAACAAAATTTCCTATTTTGGACTATTTTTTAGCTAATACTTAACAAAAACACTCTATAAGATCGGAAACAAATGAAAATTACAAAGAGTAAACAGAGCGGGTTCGTGAGACACACGTGCTGCGCGCACGAGCTCAGGGATTTTTGCTTCCGAGTACTAAATCCACTGTAATATTCACTCCATGTAACTGTCTCCTGAACACGCGCGCTCAGCGCGCATAGCTCCCGAACGCACCCAATCATTCCTGAGTCGTGATATTACAATGGAGTCATTCTAAAGATTCATTCACGGAATTTGTCATTCTTAAATGGCAACAGTATTAACTTGTTTACATTGTTTGTTCTTTTTCGAAATTGCTGGTTGTTTTATTTAGAACTTAAACATTATAATTAAATAGTTTTTGTAGGTTTTAAAGAAAATGCGTAATGAATAAATCTTTTGCATGTATATTTTCATAAGTTGAACAATTAAAATATTTGTGAACGGCTCGGAATAGTTAAGCCTAACGTGGACGCAATTGCAATAAGTTTCTTTTTCTCGTGGATGGGTTGACCCCGGAATCGTCGTACACGGAGGCGTTTTATATATATAATAATAATTAATAAAACTTCTAATTTAATAAATTTATGTTTATAATTAATTGTTATAACCAATGATATTTTTCTGTATATTAAATGTGCAAGATACAAATTTAATCATAAAATAATACTTAAATGAGTGTAGAAAATAAGAAGTATCATTATTGTTTGCATTTCTTTAAAAAAGGGGCAAGTCAAATTCATTGAAAAAGACTTTCTTAAAAAATGAATACTTTGTTGAGTAAAGGGATTCTTTTTGTTTAATGAATGGCTGCTTTCAGGAATTGCACTCACTCAGAAAGATTTGGAACTGTCAGAAACTGATTTTAGAGCAGCAAAGAAAGAAAAAAAAATAATATATTGAAGCAGGAAAATTAGTTTGTTGAACAGAAAAATAAACTCCCCGTAATACTATTTTGGGGGAGAGGAAGGGGGGAGAGGTTATCTTTGACAAAAGTTGCATTTTTTCGCTATCTTTTGATGAAATCTGCCGTTTTTTCGTGAATTTTCTGAAGAAATTTGCCTTTTTTTGCGATCTTTTAATAAATCTCATGTTTTATCGCGATTTTTTTTTTACGAAAATTGTCGTTTTTCGCGATATTTTCGGGAAATTTGTTGTTTATGGTGAATCTTTTGTCGAAATTTGTCGTTTTTCGCGATTTTTGGACAAAATTTGACGTTTTTTTCATGAATTTTCCGAGGAAATTTGCCGTTTTTTGGCGATCTTTTGATGAAATCTGATGTTTATCGCGATTTTTTTTACGAAAATTTCCGTTTTTCGTGATATTTTGGGGAAATTTGTCGTTTATAGTGAATTTTTTGTCGAAATTTGGCGTTTTTAACGATTTTTGGACGAAATTTGACGTTTTTTCGTGAATTTTCTGAGGAAATTTGCCATTTTTTCGCGATCTTTTGATGAAGTCTGATGTTTTATCGTGATTTTTTTTTACGAAAATTGCCGTTTGTCGCGATTTTTGAACGAAATTTGACGTTTTTTCGCGACCTTTTTGACGAAAACTGCCTTTTTACAGAATTTAATGACGAAATTAGGCATTCTTTCGTGAATCTTTTTACGAAATTTGCCGGAAATTAGTCATTTTTTCGCGATCTTTTAACAATATTTGCCGTCTTTTAGTAAACTTTTACGAAATCACGCGTTTTGTGAAACATGTAATAACTGTTTCTTTTATGTGTCATCTCCGATCTTTTACGTAATTTACGCTCAATATCACTGTTTTGTTTCATAATTTTTGAAATTGAATGCGTTATATATATATATATATATTTTTTTTTTTTTGTGGGGAGGGGAGGAAGGCGAAATTCCGACCACAATCACCTCTATTTCGTCGCGGAAAATAGAATGAAACTCGCCTATCGATTGCAGGAGAAAATTGCGAAATTTGTCAATCAGTAGCGGAAAAAATTGCGATTTTCAATGATTTTTCGCAGTAAAAAACTCGCAAAATGTGTCGATTACTCGCACGAAAATATCATAAAATTCGCAAAACGGTCGTGGGAGTTGACCATAGTTTCAAAATGCAAAATTGTTTGGGCGGGATTTCAAAATTTTGGGCGCGAATCCCGCCATCCCGCCCTGAAATTCAAGCCCTGTATGTGCAACAAAATTGTTAAAATCCTTCTCCATCATAAGGCTTTTAATTATGTCAATTCAAGCCCAACATTCTGAATGCATCAACTTCAGAAGAGTACCTGAGATACTTAAAAGGGAAGTAAAAAGAACATCTTATAAATTTTAAAAGTTAAATTTTATATTCAATAAATTTTCACATGTTCATCTACTAAGCTTTTTTATATTATGAGAATAGTTTTTACATGTTGAACAGAAACATAGCAGAGGAGAGATTATTAAGAGGATTTTTGAACTTCATTCTTGACCCTTCAATTTTTATGTCATCTTTCATGTTGTTTGAATTTTCAAGCAAGACAGAGAAATAAGAAAATAATTTTAACCTTAGAAAATGTAATGGATTGTAATGAACAAATCGTAAATACATAAATTTTAAAAGAATAAAGTAACGCAAAAAATCAATTATAAAAGATTATATTGTGAAACTACAGCCAAAAAATATATAAAAATACTGAGAGAAAATAATAAAAATAGCTAAAATGTATAAAAAAATTTCCTATTTTGGACTATTTTTTAGCTAATACTTAACAAAAACACTCTATAAGATCGGAAACAAATGAAAATAACAAAGAGTAAACAGAGCGGGTTCGTGAGACACACGTGCTGCGCGCGCGAGCTCAGGGATTTTTGCTTCCGAGTACTAAATCCACTGTAATATTCACTCCATGTAACTGTCTCCTGAACACGCGCGCTCAGCGCGCATAGCTCCCGAACGCACCCAATCATTCCTGAGTCGTGATATTACAATGGAGTCATTCTAAAGATTCATTCACGGAATTTGTCATTCTTAAATGGCAACAGTATTAACTTGTTTACATTGTTTGTTCTTTTTCGTAATTGCTGGTTGTTTTATTTAGAACTTAAACATTATAAATAAATAGTTTTTGTAGGTTTTAAAGAAAATGCGTAATGAATAAATCTTTTGCATGTATATTTTCATAAGTTGAACAATTAAAATATTTGTGAACGGCTCGGAATAGTTAAGCCTAACGTGGACGCAATTGCAATAAGTTTCTTTTTCTCGTGGATGGGTTGACCCCGGAATCGTCGTACACGGAGGCGTTTTATATATATAATAATAATTAATAAAACTTCTAATTTAATAAATTTATGTTTATAATTAATTGTTATAACCAATGATATTTTTCTGTATATTAAATGTGCAAGATACAAATTTAATCATAAAATAATACTTAAATGAGTGTAGAAAATAAGAAGTATCATTATTGTTTGCATTTCTTTAAAAAAGGGGCAAGTCAAATTCATTGAAAAAGACTTTCTTAAAAAATGAATACTTTGTTGAGTTAAGGGATTCTTTTTGTTTAATGAATGGCTGCTTTCAGGAATTGCACTCACTCAGAAAGATTTGGAACTGTCAGAAACTGATTTTAGAGCAGCAAAGAAAGAAAAAAATATAATATATTGAAGCAGGAAAATTAGTTTGTTGAACAGAAAAATAAACTCCCCGTAATACTATTTTGGGGGGGAGGAAGGGGGGAGAGGTTACCTTTGACAAAAGTTGCATTTTTTCGCTATCTTTTGATGAAATCTGCCGTTTTTTCGTGAATTTTCTGAAGAAATTTGCCTTTTTTTGCGATCTTTTAATAAATCTCATGTTTTATCGCGATTTTGTTTTTACGAAAATTGTCGTTTTTCGCGATATTTTCTGGAAATTTGTTGTTTATGGTGAATCTTTTGTCGAAATTTGTCGTTTTTCGCGATTTTTGGACAAAATTTGACGTTTTTTTCATGAATTTTCCGAGGAAATTTGCCGTTTTTTGGCGATCTTTTGATGAAATCTGATGTTTATCGCGATTTTTTTTTACGAAAATTTCCGTTTTTCGTGATATTTTGGGGAAATTTGTCGTTTATAGTGAATTTTTTGTCGAAATTTGGCGTTTTTAACGATTTTTGGACGAAATTTGACGTTTTTTCGTGAATTTTCTGAGGAAATTTGCCATTTTTTCGCGATCTTTTGATGAAGTCTGATGTTTTATCGTGATTTTTTTTTACGAAAATTGCCGTTTGTCGCGATTTTTGAACGAAATTTGACGTTTTTTCGCGACCTTTTTGACGAAAACTGCCTTTTTACAGAATTCAATGACGAAATTAGGCATTCTTTCGTGAATCTTTTTACGAAATTTGCCGGAAATTAGTCATTTTTCGCGATCTTTTAACAATATTTGCCGTCTTTTAGTAAACTTTTACGAAATCACGCGTTTTGTGAAACATGTAATAACTGTTTGTTTTATGTGTCATCTCCGATCTTTTACGTAATTTACGCTCAATATCGCGTCCGCGGCATCACTGTTTTGTTTCATAATTTTTGAAATTGAATGCGTTATATATATATATATATATTTTTTTTTTTTGTGGGGAGGGGAGGAAGGCGAAATTCCGAACACAATCACCTCTATTTCGTCGCGGAAAATAGAATGAAACTCGCCTATCGATTGCAGGAAAAAATTGCGAAATTTGTCAATCAGTCGCGGAAAAAATTGCGATTTTCAATGATTTTTCGCTGTAAAAAAACTCGCAAAATGTGTCGATTACTCGCACGAAAATATCATAAAATTCGCAAAACGGTCGTGGGAGTTGACCATAGTTTCAAAATGCAAAATTGTTTGGGCGGGATTTCAAAATTTTGGGCGCGAATCCCGCCATCCCGCCCTGAAATTCAAGCCCTGTATGTGCAACAAAATTGTTAAAATCCTTCTCCATCATAAAGCTTTTAATTATGTCAATTCAAGCCCAACATTCTGAATGCATCAACTTCAGAAGAGTACCTGAGATACTTAAAAGGGAAGTAAAAAGAACATGTTCATCTACTAAGCTTTTTTATATTATGAGAATAGTTTTTACATGTTGAACAGAAACATAGCAGAGGAGAGATTATTAAGAGGATTTTTGAACTTCATTCTTGACCCTTCAATTTTTATGTCATCTTTCATGTTGTTTGAATTTTCAAGCAAGACAGAGAAATAAGAAAATAATTTTAACCTTAGAAAATGTAATGGATTGTAATGAACAAATCGTAAATACATAAATTTTAAAAGAATAAAGTAACGCAAAAAATCAATTATAAAAGATTATATTGTGAAACTACAGCCAAAAAATATATAAAAATACTGAGAGAAAATAATAAAAATAGCTAAAATGTATAAAAAAATTTCCTATTTTGGACTATTTTTTAGGTAATACTTAACAAAAACACTCTATAAGATCGGAAACAAATGAAAATAACAAAGAGTAAACAGAGCGGGTTCGTGAGACACACGTGCTGCGCGCGCGAGCTCAGGGATTTTTGCTTCCGAGTACTAAATCCACTGTAATATTCACTCCATGTAACTGTCTCCTGAACACGCGCGCTCAGCGCGCATAGCTCCCGAACGCACCCAATCATTCCTGAGTCGTGATATTACAATGGAGTCATTCTAAAGATTCATTCACGGAATTTGTCATTCTTAAATGGCAACAGTATTAACTTGTTTACATTGTTTGTTCTTTTTCGTAATTGCTGGTTGTTTTATTTAGAACTTAAACATTATAATTAAATAGTTTTTGTAGGTTTTAAAGAAAATGCGTAATGAATAAATCTTTTGCATGTATATTTTCATAAGTTGAACAATTAAAATATTTGTGAACGGCTCGGAATAGTTAAGCCTAACGTGGACGCAATTGCAATAAGTTTCTTTTTCTCGTGGATGGGTTGACCCCGGAATCGTCGTACACGGAGGCGTTTTATATATATAATGATTAAATAAATCTTTGAGTAATGATATTTTAATGGTATAGGAGCCGTACAGATGGCATTCAGATGTTTTCAATAAGGGAAAAACGTACTTTGATTACGTTTTACTAACGTTTAATTTTATGTTATACAATATTCTCAAACAATAGAGAGATTAATAATTAAATTTGAGTGTCTCATAATTTGTATTTAAATACAAATCTATATATCTTTGTGTGTAATTTCACTTGAATACACATTAACCCATTAACGCCTAATTGGATATTTCTAGATAGCTACATTGTTAAACATATTGAAAAAAAATTTCTGTGTTTTTAAAGACTATCTGGTTTCGGACCAATGTGAACGGTCCATAGGCATTTATGAAGCGTTTTCATTCGTCAGAAAAAAAAACAGTCTTTAAAAACTGTGCACTGCAAAAAAATGTGTAATGTTACTCTCTTAAATTGTTAGCAGCCTAGCTGCATCCAATTTTATGGAGTACTTTAACCGATAGAACCGGAGTTACGTTGCATTTATGTGTAATGTTACACCAGTAATATAAGTTTAATTTACACCATTATATAAGGGGAAATTTTTCTTCCTTAAATTAAAGGCAGCATGCTGCAACCAATTTTTGGAGTAACGTTATATAATAGTAATATACAGTGCGTTCCACCTAAATAAAGCTACAATGATTTTGTAACGTAATTCGACAGGGAACAAAACCATGTAAACGAAACAAATATATTAAGAAACACTACAATTTTTACCATTATTTTAAAATATTAAAAAAAACATATTTACAATCACTCCCTGCTCCAATTTATCAGGAAAAAATGATTGCGTAAAAAAAAATAGGGGGTGAAAAGTGTCCCGCCAAAATAAAGCTACTGTTGTTAACAGCAAATATAACCACCATGCATATGTATGACTTGATATATGTGATGTGGAACACTATTTACTAATCCCTGAAAGACATAAGCATCAATATTAAACCAGGCCTCAATCATGGTGGCTTTCAGTTTTGCCACAGATTTGAACTACCTGTCATTGGCGTTTAAAGCTCTACTGAGGATATCCCTCCAATTTTCTTAGGGATTTAGATGTAGGTAAGGGGTAGGCCATTCCATAGCATGTCTTTAAGTATCCAAAAAACACTCCTACGAGGATTTTAAAAACGTTATGAGGCCATTTTCCGGTCGGAAAATAGCCACTTTAGGCCACCAATTCTCTCTTCAGTGGCGAGAAAAATGGGTTTATGTTAATTCTTGGTAATTGGTAGCCAAGATAGAGTAAGAGGGTAGAGCCAGGTTAAATTTACCCCCAAAGCGTAGCTTCACAACACTACTAATTAGCCTCCATCGCTCTGTCTTTTGGAGAAATTTTCCTCCCGTTTCCTCATGTCATGCCAATAGAAAGCAAGGCGGTCTAATTTTTTCTTCTCTGGGAAAGAAACAAAAGGGTTTGATGATATTTGGCCCCATCGACCCTGCGTTGCTTGTGCATAGTTTCCAACATGGAGAGACTCAGCATGGGAAGGTGAAGGCTTATTAATGGTGTTTGAAAACTTCGACTGTGGTGGTAAACTTAACCTGGCTCTTCCCTCAGACTACATGTATTGGCTACCATATACCAATAATTTCCAGAAACCCATTTAATGTTAACTGAAGAGAGAATTTGTGGCCTAAATTAAATTTTACAGCCGTGAAACGGCCCCTTAATCTTTGCAAAACTCTCCTAGGAATGTTTTTTTGGATAATTAAGGAAATGTCATCGAATGGCCTGCCCTCTTCCTTCATCTAAATATCCAAGAAAATGTGTGGGGTATCCACAGTAGAGATTTAAACGCCAGTGGCATATAGTTTAATTCTGTGGCATAACTGAAATATATACTTTCCTTCGCAATACAGGCTCTTTGATAACACAAAAAATAATATTTTTTCTTGTTAATTGGATAAAATAAGATACAGTTTAAATCTTTTTTATAGATATCATCTAAAAACAGAATGTTATTTTGATATTGTCTACAGCAAAATATGTAGAAACTGAAAGTATTTATGTTTAATGTTTAATTAATTTTTCCTTTAAATGCCATTAAACACTAGAATCGTCATAAGAGGTCATTTTGATACATGTCATACTGATAATAGTTGGATCTAATCAGGAATTTTTTCATTATTTTAAATGCATGCATCACAAATATTGGTGGTTGGTTTGTTGTATGGGGACTAGTGGCGCAAAGTACCTTGAGGCACATGCCGTATCAAAATAAGTAGACTAAAAGGAAATACAAATAAAACATAGACAAATCCAATAAAAAAGTGAAAAACATTCTGGATGGGGATCCTGTGGAGATGTGGTCAGACAGATAATATTAAAAATTTTAAATAACAAAACAGTACAGTATAAGTATTTCAATTGAAAGTGCAATGTGTATGGGGGACATTCAGATGTCATTGCATTGCCCGTCCATGTGTTTAAAAAAAGTCTGAATCATTAAGCCAATGATAGAGATATAACGATTTTATTTCAAAATAAAATTAATCATGATTTAAAAAGGTAAAGAGTTTTTTCATGATGTGCTTCTCCAATGAGGTTTGTCAGGATTGGTTGTGTTGAATTAATATAAATCCTGTACAAGTACCGGAGGCATAGACAGTCAGTTAAAAATTATGAATGGTAGGGTAATCAAAATAACAATGTGGACAGATGGGTGCATCTTCTATAAATAACAGATGTTTATGTGATCTTACAGAGCCCAATTTCCAGACGAGTCAAACATAACGTCAGACTTCTTTGGATATGACGGTAACCAGGTCAATATAGTTTGTTTAATTGGGTACAATTTATTATTGTGTTCTAATTCTTACCATTTATCATGAATAAAATTAGTAATATGTAGTTTTTCGTTCAGAATGGAATTATAATTTTTAATGGAATAAGAGAAAGTTTGGCTACTTCATCCGCTTTCCCATTACTAGAAATACTTATGTTTCCAAGTACCCAGCAAAATCAAATTTTGAAGCCTTGTCTTGCCATTTCATTATGAAAATCTAACATAAGTGTGACATAAGAGTATTTTTTAAAGATTTACCTGCCTCATTAGAGCTATTTGAGTGAGTATAAAATATGAAGTATGAACTACAATGGTGAAATATGTGGAGCATGTCTCTCTCTCTCTATTACAATCAGTTCAGTTGCAAACGCGGAATTAGAAGAGTGAAGGCGATATCTTAATGAAGTGTCTTCACAGAATGCTCCAAAAACAACAGTCTCCATTCTTGGAGGCATTTGTATAAATGTCAATATAGATATTGAAGATTTACCGATGTGCAGCAAATAAGTGTTAAAAACAGCTGTAACCAAGTTATTTTCATAGTACTCTATACTGTACATAGTAAAGGGATGAAAAGAGGTAATAATAGGAAGTTCGCAGGGAGAGAACACATGCAAAGTGCATGGATTTACCTCGATATTAAACAAAGAACTATTGTCAATAATGTTACATATTTTGAAACCAAAACATGGAATACAAGATGGTCGATGCTAATAATCAATATAATTGTCTGTTTATAAAATATATGTGTGAAGAAGATGGACATGATATGTCAAAGGTTACGGTAATATAATTTTAATGACATCTTTTCACGAATACACTGCGATGCTGGTTCATTACATTTGACATAAATATTTAACACTTGGGAAGTACAAAACGCACGAGAGCAAACACGTGTGCTCTATGGTGCACAGTATCAAGTCTGGAGAATAGAATTACGGGCTGAACCATGGATCTGGCAGGCATAGTCAATTTTAGGACGGATGACGACTCGATAGATTTATAGAAGAGATATACGATCTGATCCCAAAGATGTGTTTGAAAGTACCTTTACTAAGTTATGTGGTAATACGTTGTGTGATTGTAAAATATGTGGTAAAAAAATTAACCTACTCTTAATATAAAAACCGAGAAAAGGGACATTATCCAGAAGACGAATTTGAGTTGAACCGATAAAAATTTCAAGATCTGGTTGCAGATCCATTCGTCTACAAAAGTGCAAGCAAGAAATTTTGACATGAAAAATTCTAAAACCATTTTATTAGTCTAATTAAGAATACAGGTGATTGCAATTTGCAATTGTCTTTCAATGAAACGCATATCCTGTCCCATACACATGATTCAAATATCATTAACATATAAGTCACAAATATGGGATAATTAAATAATTTAAACGAATTTAAGTAAAAAATCTGTATGAAGTACTTTTTATAAATCTTAAACAAAATTATCGAATGTTCTAGTGTTCTAGTGGATGTTTTAAGAACGTATTCAAATTAACAGCATATATTAGTTAAAATGTTTTTGTGTAATAGTATATTCCATATTTAATATAAAATTGCTATATTATGTGATATCATAGAAATTTTCTATTGGGAAGAAGTTTAAATAGAAAAACATTGTTTAATAATTTGACTAGTGAAAGCACTTTTAAACGATTGTTGAGATATTTATAGCAATTTTGGGAATGATTCAACGAAATCAAGAACGAAATGTTGTATTCTTGACGCTGAATTTATTTTACGCATTTATTAAATGGATACTTAGGTTAATCTTTACGTTAAGATATTTTAATGGTACGGATGCCATAAAGCATGATATCGAAATGCTTTCTATGATTTTAGACAAGGTAAAATCGTACCCTAGATTACGTTTTATTACAGATTAAACTTATGGTATAAAATAGTCTAAAATACTCGAGATCAAAGATTAAATTCGAGTTTATGTTTATTTGAATTAAAATGTATCTCTTTATTTCGAGAATAAACATATTTATAATCGATATCAATTTAATAGATAATTTTGTTTTGAAGCTAACTGCTGTAAATGATACAAAAGCTCGAATAATTTGATATTAAATATTTATATAGAAATGTTGTCAAAGGTCTGAAATGTACATAAAAGAGATTAATAGTAAATTTGAGCATTTATTATTTTATAATAACTTTTAAAATGAACAGAATATAGGTAAAAAAAAATTGTGTAATATTATATTACAAGATATTGTAAACGAGGCGCCCATTGAAAGTTTTTTGTTGTGTGCTTGGAGGTTTATTAAAGGTAGAAGATTTTCGAAAAATAATTCCACTTAGAAAAATGTCTCCTTAAAAGCATTAGTAATATGATCACATGTAATTTCTAATGTAAATGAAATTATTATTATTTATTTTTAAGATAGCCTTTTCTCCTGAAAATATAATAAATATGTTATAACTTGCATTTTCTTCTTCAATATTTTTTTATCGAACCTTACATATAGTACGATACCTTATTCATTTTCAAGACATCTGGACGCCGCTACTTCTAATTAGATTGTCTGTTTGGTCTTTTTCTATATTCAGAAACCCCGATTCACAACAGAAATTACGAATAGCAATTTCACTTTATTTGATGAGAGATGGTTCTTGATGATTTAAAGCCAAAATTTCTTCTTCCGATTTTTTTAATTAAAAAAGATTCTATGTTGATATCCTTCTCTCTCACTATACTACTGAACTATACCTCCCTCACTACTACTCACTACTACTCACTATACCTCTCTCAATACTACTCGCTATTACTCAGTTTATTTCCCTCACTATTGAATTAATATCGTTCTATGTTTTGGGGTACGTAAATAACTTTTGCCTCTTGATGAGATGTGCTCGCGCTAAAAAAAGTTTGGAGAGCACTAGTATAACATATATCTACCATATATATATATATATATATATATATATATATATAATTATGTGAAACGAATTTATAAAACGAGTCTATGAATTTTCTGTAAACTGTTAAAAATCTTGTGCTAGTTTGATCCAAAAAAGTTTTTTTTTGGTGCTCAATAGCTGCCACCATAAGATGGTGAAATCTCGTACCAACATTTGGAGCTTCCTAGTTCAACCTCGTTCCAAGTATTGGAACTATGCTTCAATGCGAGCTCCAGATTTTGGTTCAAGATTTCCCCATCTTACGGTGGCAGATATTGAGCACCAAAAAACAAACTTTTTTGGTTCAAACTAGAACGAGATTTTTAACAGTGTATGTGATCATAGCCATTTCTTCTAAAACATGGGACACTTCGCAATGAAATAATGCGAAAATTACATACTGATTTTCAAATTTCAAAAGTAGTGTTAGAATTTAAATAAATTAATTAGTTTTCGATAAATTAGATTTTTTCAAACTTCAGTAGCATTTTTCTAATGCTGTAGTGGTAAAATTACACAATACAAATAAAATTAAGATGCTAATATTTATAATGTATAACTTACCTATGACTTTTACTACAATTTGATAATTCCTAGTCTGTGCTTTTCTAAAATCAACTCTGCATCTATATTCCCCTTCATCTTCCTGTCCTACGGGTGAAATTTCTAAAGCGGCAGGTCGTGCTATTGTGTTGAAGTATCCTTTTTTAGTAAGCATGTCACTTGACGAATGCCTAGCCTGTCCTAAAGGTCCCCTTCTTGCGTCGAAACTATAAATTGGCGTAGCAATTTCATCTTTGTACCACAACACTAAATACACTTCGTCACCAGGTAATGGTGATAAAATATCACAAGGTAAAGACACTTTTCCACCAGCCACTACTGTTCTTCTTGATAAAGAATCTGTAAAAAAAAAAAAAAAAAAGATTGTTATTAAGTATATTCTGAAATGTTATTGAATGTTATATAAAACAATTTATTTTAGTATGTGAACACTATAAATAATAATAATAATAAAAATTACAGATACACATACGCAATTGCGCAGAAAATCAAAAAATCTTTAAGAATACTAAGATTTTTATTACGAAAGTTGGATGCCTAGAAATCTTTATGTAGCTGCAACCTAGGTTAAAGATAAACCTTTTTTTAATAGTTTTTTTTCTTTGTCTTTTTCTGTAAAGCTACAAAAATATGTAGATTACATGAAAATTTTTTGTTTGATCAAAGATGTTTGATTTACATCTACTTCTAATTTTTATACTGCGCACAAATAACATTGTAATATGAATAAATTTTTCTGTAAATTTACATTAAAAAAATACAGATTACGTTTTATTATTTTACTACTTTTATAGTTTAACTATGTATGGATACTGATACCAGTTGTCTTAATTTACTTAATGTTTCTAAGCATGGATTACTACAGAAAAATGTTAAAATAAATACATGTCAGATAGTAATCGATGTTGAATTTTACAATGTGTGAACCTAAGAATTAATTTAGTACTATTCACTACTTAGTGCCTAAAACGTCTACATCGCGGATAAGAAACACCATACAGTAATACATTGAAAAAAAATGTGCAAAGTTACTAAAATTTTAATAGGAACGTATTATTTATGAATTTTATGTAACAACAACAAAGGTGCATGTAACATACCACCTTTACACCGTAAATAAATAAAAAAAAATCTCTAAAAATACTAAGAATTTTTCAGGAAACTGGGAGGCCAAGAATTGTTTATATAATTGCAATGCGGGCTATAGATAAAATTTTAGTAGATTTTTGTAAAGCTACAAAAATCTGTAGCTTTACAAAAACTGGTTTTGTAGATCTTCATATTTTTCTGTACAGTGTGCAGATAAAACTTTAGTAAGCACACAGATATCTCTAACTTACATTTGTAGAATTGTAATTTTTTTCTGTGTACACTGTATACAAATTCTGTAAAAATTTACAGAATAGAAAAGCAAAACTCTCTGTAAATTTACAGTATTTCTCAGTTAAAAGCATTCAATTAAGTTTCTCGTTTATCATTTTACCGACACTTTCCTTGTATTTTATGTAATTCCCTCTTGAGTTTTTATCTTTATTTAAAGATATTTTATCTCTGTTAAAACTTATAATTCAAAATGCACAGTTATGAAGATATTTTACAATTTCACGGGCAATTTTAAAAAGAAAATTATTTTATTTATTTATTTATTTATATTCCACAGGCAAAAATCATCTCCTCGGTGTTAGTGGGGATTTTTATTGATTTATCCCCGCTAAATCATAAAAGACACATTTTAAACAAAAAAATCAATCTCGTATACACTGTTAAAAATTTGAAAGCTTTGCTGCATCGTCACCCCACCACCGCTTTTATAGAATATGTCTGTTTTGACCAATGGGAATGGTGCATAATACAAAGAAGTAAACGTTTTCTATAACAGACGTGGACTGACAATGTAGCAAAATTTTCACATTTTCAACAGTGTAGTTCAGTCAGTATTGTGTTTTTCCACTATGAAGAGTCCTCGTGTTCAAATACTAGGACGGCTAGAAGCAAATTGTGTACAAAACAAATGACAGAGTAGATCCAAATTACTCGAAAAGTTCAAATTCTTTCAGAGTCATTGAAGATTAAATGATATACTGATTTTTAAAACTTAATTAAATTATTATCAATACACATTAATTTACAGCGTCTATTGTAAATTTACCGAATTATTAATATAACCTAATTATATATATATATATATATATATATATATATATATATATATATATATATATATATATATATATATATATATATATAT
Organism: Maratus speculifer; assembly: GCA_964019185.1. Taxonomy (NCBI): domain Eukaryota; kingdom Metazoa; phylum Arthropoda; class Arachnida; order Araneae; family Salticidae; genus Maratus; species Maratus speculifer. The sequence goes on along the minus strand of OZ025290.1, from coordinate 421,192,246 downwards.
ATATATATATATATATATATATATATATATATATATATATATATATATATATATATATATATATATATATATTCTAGATATATATATATATATATAGAATTTGGACGAATCGAATTGCTTAAAATTTCAAAATTGATTCTTCTCTATTTCTTTTATGCACTATTATGCAATATTCCACTAATTAAATAAACAATTTATTTTATTTTCAGTTATAAAACTGCAGTTTAATTTCGCCAAAATAGATTGGTTTGTTGGGATTAGTAAAGTATTGGCTACCTATCATTCTTAATATTCTCCTAATTATCCATCTTATCTAAATATCTGCAAGACATTTTTCTATGAGTATGGAAAAAACATAAAATCAAATATCAATAACAGATTTAAAAATTTGTAGATATTTTTGTCAGATAATATTAAAAGAAATAAAATATAGAAATAAAATAGCGATATTTTATATATTTTTTACTTTCTTAACTACACACATATGGGTCATCCCATAGTAACTTTCGTTACATTTACAACAAGTTACTGTTATAATTTTTGTAATATAACGCTAAAAAATATTCAAATGTAAAGTTAACGTGATTCGTCAATGAAACCTATCAAAGGATCAATTTGGATGAAAATTACTCAAACATTTTATAAAAATTACACTTGATATGATAACTTACATTACTTTTTCAGTAACTCCAATTACCATAGTAAATAATATTACCAAAATTTAAGAAATAATATTAATATTAGATATTTTTCATGTAAATTGGGCTTTGGATAAGTTTAATTAGCAAACCATGTCAAATTTACAATTTCTTTTTTTTGTTATATTATTAAAATTACTGAAAATATTTCAAAATGTAACGTAAGTTGCAATGGAATGATCCATGTTACTTTAATCTTTATAACAATTTATTCATTTAGAGGATTCAAATTTGTTAAAATTTTAAATCTCTTTATTCTTTTGTACAATATTCCACTAGTTAAAGAAATAAATTATTTTCACATCTGCTAGATAGAATTAACTCATTATGATATTTTAAATTATGCAAGAAAATGTATTGGTTAGCTAACATTCTTAATATTTCACTGGTTATGAATCATATCTAAATCTTTGTTAAGATGTTTTATATGAATATGAAAGATGATAATATGAAATGTCACAAAGAGATTTTTAAATTTTGTCAATATGTTTTTTAACTGAAACTAAAAAAAATACATCATGGATTTAAAATTTATATACTTTTATGTTAAAATTTCGTAATTGTGGGGATAGAACCACTTCATTTTATTTTAAAATTAAAAAAAAATAATAAAATTCTTAAACTATGTCAAATATATCGTGTGTGAGCGTGTGAATTTGGAGTAATTTTTGTTTTCATTCGCATTTGTATGAAACACAAGAGCCTCAATTGCTAACTTCTTCATAATAATTGACTATTAATATATTTTACTGATTACATATGCAATTAAAGTTTAATTTTAATAATTTGAACAACTGAGTTTCATGGAAATATTATTTTGTTAATTTTAGCTCAAAATAATATTTATTTGAGAGTTAGACCAATATAAGATGCATTTTTTACTGTAACTAATTTTGTAGATATATTATAAATCAATGAAACAGTTTTGTCTTAAACATTTTCTTTAGTCGATTTTCGACGGTTTTCACCTCGTTAATATAAATTTGAAGACGATAACATCAAATATCATTGAAAATTTTTAAATTTTGCTGATGTTTTTCTTAAATGAAATTAAAAGAAATAAAATATGCAAATAAAATTAAGATAGTTTTTTATATATTTTACTTCCATAATGACTATCGTACTACTTAAATAATTATAAAAATATCATTCTGAAGAATCAAATTTGTTTAAATTTCAACAATTTTATTTTCTCTCTTAATTATCATACGATATTCCGTTACTTAAGTAATAAATTATTGTCATTTCTGTTTTAAAAGCGTATTTTAACGCGGTCCGGGCCTAAAAATTCTTCAAAAATGATTTTTTTTATTGGCTTAAACAAAACAGCGTTTTCACCGTTAATTATTACAAACCGGATTTGTTAAATTCAGAATCATAGCTAGGATGTTATTTGATGAGTCATTCACGGCTGTAAAGAAAAAAAAATAAAGCAATCCGAATATAAAAATTTTAAAAATATTGCATTTAAAACGCACCTTCATTTTCCTTTAATAAAAAGTTTTAATTAAATGTACTTTTTGAAATCCTGGAACGATTTCAAAGCGAAGTAAAATGTAGTGCCGTCATTTACAGCTCCAACTGTAAATCTGACCAATGAGAACGCTCCATTACGACAATGGAGCGGTTTCATTGGTCAGAAAATAGATTGCCTTTAAAATCGGGGGTAACTTTTCACAATGTTTTTTATAGATTTGAAATTCTCAAGAGTCATTCACGGCTGTAAAGAAAAAAAAATAAACCAACCCGAATATAAAAATTGTAACAATATTGCATTTAAAACGCACCTTAGTTTTCCTTTAATAAAAAGTTTTAATTAAATATACTTTTTAAAATCGTGGAAAGATTTCAAAGCGAAGTAAAATGTAGTGATGTCATTTACAGCTTCCACTCTAAATCGGACCAATGAGAACGCTCCATGACAACTATGAAACGTTTTCATTGGTGAATGAGTTTATTTTTCTCGTGGATAGGTTGACCTCGGAATTGTTATACACGGAAGGGTTTTATATATGAGGAGCCCAGAAACCAAGGAGTATAAGTGACAAAATTGAAAAAAATGAGTTAAGTGCACAGACTATCTGGAAATATGTCTATTTTTTTGTAGGTTAAGAGTTAAGAGTGTTTTTTTCATCATGTACTGAGTTATACGGGTCAGTTACTTAACCTCTTTCCCAAAACAGTGAAACGTTCAGAGGCCAAGGGGTATAAGTACAGTTGTGTCCGTTAACGTCTATATAGCAGAAGGGCGACCAATGAAGTACAAAGTCATTTGCTTTTTTATGCATTTAATAAATGCATTTAAAATCATGCGTTAAGCATAGATTATGAACACCTTCCAACACACCATGAAATCTTAAAAAATTTTTGCTATTTAGGGTAATAAAGAGTTACTATCCATTGCCAAATATGTATTCTGATCCTCTTGAGCAGCCCTATGTTTTATCAGTCGGTTGATATGTACTGTATAAAGAGAAAAATTAGTTTAGCAAGAAAACACATAATAGTTTGAAATTTCGCTTTCAGCACTTTATACTAATAGATGGAAGCATACTTGTATACTTTGTTCATTCTGTAGTTTATCTTGAACCTTTATTATACGCCAGTATTTAGCTGAAATTTATTTAGAATTAAAACACACTTTCGATGACCATGTATAAAATTTTGTGCGTGATCCTGTATATCATTTTATCTAAATTTTACAAGCATTTCTTAGTAAACTGAATGAAGTTCAGTTTTGAAATACATGAATTATTTAAAAGGAATGCTTAAGTAAAGCACGCTCATATTCTATAACCTTTACGAGTATTTTTGTGTAGCTTTGTATATGAACTGTATAAATTATATAACATTGTATAAATAACATGTATAAATTTAGTGAAACTTAAAAGTTCAATTCATAATTAAAATGGCATTTCGTCCATCCATCAATCATCATTGATAATATATACAGTACTTCGAATCGAATATACTATTTAAAATCTTTTTTGTGTCCCTGTAAATACTGTGTACTACGTATTATATGCGAAATAACTTATCTTAAGCCTCAGCGATATATATGAATTTTATTACACGTGAAAATTGTAATATAATTAAAATAAGTCGCAAACAATTCCCTCTTTATCATTAGGTAATGTAAATCTTTTGTATGGTTCTCTAAATAAATATTCTTTTCACCTCGGATTTTATAAAATGTTTATTTTAGTGAAATTCGTAAATGCATATAAATTTTAATGTGTGACATCTTTCAAATTCATTTAAAACGATTTTTCCCATAAACTGTAATGTAATGAAAAACTTTTGATTATCCCTGTAAATAAACTAATCGTGTTAGAAACTTCATTTGCAATAGGTTTGTGTTGAGGAAAAAATGAATAATTCCCAAAACTTTCAAGGCAATCCGAATATATTTAGAAGAGCTAAGGCGCGGACAGACGGACTGACAAACCAAAATCATATTAACTTTTCAACTTTGTTGGTAAGTGTTAAAAAATATAAATTACAATGTTTCAAAACTTATAATAAAATTTTAAAACTGATATTAGAACAAAAGTTTTTTCTTTCATTTATTTATATCAACATTGTTCATAATTTTTTCGTTAATTAATTTTTTTACTTCATAATTTTTCCTTTTTTAAAATCTATATTAAAGCAAAATTTTGTCCTTTCACTTATTTGTATCATCATTGTTCTTAATTTTTTCATAAATACAACGTTTTATTTAATAATTTTGTGTTCATTTGGCACTTGTACCCTTTAGCTTCTTCATTATTGCTTGGAAGCCAAGGGGTAGAAGTGCCGAATGACGATAAACATTGCTTAGTTATAAATAGAAAAAAAATGTATTCCACTTTTTTTTAATTATTGAAATAAGAATTCAAAGATCACTAAGAAGTAAGCAAAAGTTTCATATCTCAATTCGTTGAATTACAATTGATGTTTAACTTTGAACTCAATTTACTCGAAATCTAAATTTTGTCACTTGTACCCCTTGGCTTCTGGGCTCCTCATATATAATGCTCCCGAGCATAAAAAGAACTGTAGAAGTGCCTCATCACTCAATCCATAGTCCGCATAAAATAATGTGGTGTCTGTATGTAGAAAAAAAATCTTTCTTTTAAAATTTGCTTTTGCTACCCACTAGTTGGATGCGTAGGTTTTTGTTTCCTGGTGCATATAAAGATACTATTATGCATAAAATTTCACATTGTCAAAGAAGAGAAAACTAACTCTATTGCATCGTGCACTAAAAAATTCATTTTATTTCAGAATTCCTTTCTAAAATCATATAAATTTGTATTTTTTTACAAATATTAATAGGGTGTCACCCTGTAAGGCTGACACATGGGGGCGGGTCACCCTTTCCGTCCACCCCCGCTTGCTACGCCACTGACTAAAATTACACAAATCTTATTAAAATGGCACTAGTAACCTTATTATACGAATTGGATATTTCCAACTGAGCTAAAAATTGCCCTGTCTAACTCATTGGTAAAGTTATCACACGAATTGATATCATACGACAAACGAGTTCCATTACCTGCGGCTTATTCTGCTGAGCTGTCTAAATGACAGACCAGATGTTATAGCCAATAAGGTTTTCAGAGCGAAAAATCCCCGCCGGTTATCGCCCGGTTAGCTTAACAGGTAAAAGCATTGGCCGTGTAAGCCACTGGGCAATTTTTCGCTCAGTTGGAAATATTCAATTCGTATGATAACTTTACCAATCAGTTAGATTGTGTTAAAATAATAGTAAACCTTATTATAGTTACATATACAGTTCTAAATGTCCCAACTTTCTAAAAACTCTTAGCAGCATTACATAAATTTTCCCTTTACAACGCAAATTTTTATATGCTATATGCTTTATAGAGATCACAATTTCCAAGAAAACAAATAGTAATTTTATTGATTATTATTATTTTACAATGTAGTTAGAACTTTTAAAAATATGCATTATTTCTATCCTAATTAAGATAATGATTTTCAGAATGGAAAATGCAATAAGTAAATGCAACATTGCATCAAAATAGACGCAATAAAAGAACAAATCTGATTAACTTTTTTAAAACGCATATTATCTTTTGAAATAATCTCTTTCCGTAAAATTTGTCCAATTAGTTTAAATAAAAAAAATATTTTCCCTTGAAATCAAAATGTTATGACTGGTTTTAACTTTATTTATTTATAATTACGTTTAGACATTTTGAATTTATATTTCATAATTGCTAATTTATAACTATTTTACATTTTTATACCAGTTAAGATAATGCATTCCTAGGAAATTTCATATGAGCAAATATATATACATAATTATATATGTTTAAGAAGTGGTTTTTAGTTTACCGTACTTTTGTTGCATTTATTGTTTATTAAGTTACTGAACTACCGAAGTTTTAGAAAACAGAAATATTGTACATAAATTATTAAAATACATTTTTAATTATTTTGTGGAAAAATATATATTTCCTTCCATTTCATAATAATAATCATTTGTTAATGAAGCGTTATGCAACAGAACGTTATTTATTTAAACATTGTGGTACGCAGAGTCATTTTTAAATTTATGATTACATTTGAAGATAAAATGAAGCTGCATTATTTTGGAGATCATTTTACCATTCATTATTTTTTTTTCTGTGAAATTAGAGAGAATCTGCGTGTAATCCATTATCTTTTGTCTTATGTAAAATATTAGAGATCAGTAAAATCGGGATTCTCTTTTGTTCTGGTGTATTATTAATAGCACATGACTTTTCAATGAGAATTATTTTAATTAAAGATATACTTTTGCTAATATTTACATCTAGTAATGTTGGTGTGTGTCTACATATTTACTATGTGGTTTCATTTAAATTTAGGCATTTAGTAATAATAATAATTATTATTATTTTCGTATTTCTATTTGCGCCGTTTGCGATTTTTTTTTTACATATATTTTACTCTTTAAATTTAAGATAAAAGTTATCCTGTGAAATAAAGTGCAAATGTATATTAAAATTGTAACATAAGTTAAGTCTTATTTTAATAAAATATTTTATAAACCTCTCCAAAAATTTTTCCTTAGCCTATTTTCATATGAATATGAATTGAATAGTTACGCAAAACAACAGCATTAGTCATCTTTCAGACAATGAAATATTCGTTAAATACTTATTAATCAGTTGGGGTTGCTAGTGTTAATGCTATTAATGTAAAAGTATGTTTTTCTAAAAATTGACGCGAAAGGGTTAAATAATAGTCAGTAAATTTAAGACATTATTCAGTAAATTTACAATAGGCTTTGTAAATTAACATCGTAAAAAATGCAAAATTTTGTAAATTTATTTGTGATCATATTTTTTTTTTAAATTAGAGAATTTATAGTTAATAGAGAATTTATTAATTCTCTATTAGTTTACAGAGAATTTATTTTAAATTAGAGAATTTAATTCACTTATTCGTAAGTGACCTCAAAGAATTTTAATTTTTCATGTAAGTTTGAATTGGTGTATCATTTACTTTTTACACAAATAATACTTTGCGGTCAAGGGGATTGAACACGAGATCTCCAGACAATGGGAGCACAATTTACAGCATGAGTTATAGAAGCTAAATGTATTGTGAACAAAGCATGTCTTTTATCATAATTACGTTATTGTCGATAGAAATCCCTATTAACTTCAAAGCGATGATTTTTCACTTTCTAAAATATTCAAAGTTAAAAAAAAAAAAAAAAAAAAAAAAAAAAAAAAAAAAAAAACTATTTTTAAACTAACATTTTCACTTAATATATTTGGGTCATTTCAAAAATAAAGGTCCCTCTTGAGAAATTTTTAAAAAAAAAAAAATTTTCAATTAAAATGAAATAAAAATATCTTTGAGAGGGTTGTATACATATTCAAGAGTAGAAATTGAATATCAGCAGCACACTTTTTTAAAAATATTTATCACTACAGTTAGAAACACAGACATATTGGCTGAAAGATGTCCCCTGTGTTGCCATACTTTAAATAATCTTCTCATTTTTTCTTATTAAAATAGAGAATTGCTTTTACAATATTAACACTTTAATATAAATGTTCTTTTTCAGTGCCATATAGGTTTTTGTTTTTGTATATATTTTTTCATGATAAAGGCTTATTATGTCCCCTGTGTTACCCTTTTTTGTATTCTCCATGTATAAAACGTTATATAACATGGTATAAATTATTCTAATATAATAAAATTATAGTAAAACTTATTTATACATATTAGCCAGTGCATATTCTAAAACTGATTCATAAGCAAGTTTTTTCTTTTCTTCTGATAAAAGAAATGTCAGTAACACAGGGGACAATAAAGTAACAAAGGGGCATCCTAATTGAACATAAAAAAATTAACAATCTTAAAAGTGTATTTATGTATTAATTAAAAATGTATTTCTGATATAGACCAACAAATGCATTAAAAAACAGGATATTCTGTTGCATTTCATTTTTAAACTTGGGTTTTTTGTCCCTTTAAAACATGGTTACCAATATCATGGTAACACAGGGTACTAGTAACACAGGAGACAAAATGAAACAAATTATTATTCTTGTATTACTATTTTCATAGAAACAATGTAAAGTTAGATGGAATATTTTCTTTTCACTAAGACTTACAATTTAAATGCCAATAAACTAGAAAATTAATAATTAATCAAAATAAATCAATAGTAACACAGGGGACACACAAAAAACACACCCACCTTCAAAAATCACCTTTACTTAATTAATATTCTTCAAAATTTAACAAATGAGGAAAATGACTACCTAGGATGAATGCTAACTCTAAAAGTAAATGAATGACTACTGTTAACAACATTTAGGTTGCAAATTCTTATTTTAATATTAAGAAAAAGGTGGCGGTAACACAGGGGACAAAAATTAAGGGACACATGAATTTTTCTTAAAGTATATAGGGATAATATAAAGACTACAAAGATATAAAAAAATCCTGAAAGATAACTTAAACGATACATATAGTAAAAAAAAAAAAAAAAAAAAAAAAAAAAAAAATAGGGTTTAAAAATCAAAAATTGTTCTTGGGACATGGCTTTTTACAGGACACAATTATTAAGAAAGTTATTTGAATAACAATAAATAGAATTTATCTCAAATTTAAAAATTGCATTAAAGAAAAATATCTTTAAAATATATTTTCCAATATTTAAATTTAATTCTGAAACAAAATTTTAGAAAATATAACAATACAAAGTGTCGGGACACCAAAGGGTGCTTTATTTTTGGAATGATCCATTTAATAAAATTGCAAAAGATTTTTAAAGGTGTATAGTATAAATTGCAAGTTTTGTCAAACATAAAAATATTTCAAAATCACGACATGAAAACCTCTATATTGAACTAGATGAAAGGTAACGGAAATATCTCTAACATGATGACTGATAAACTCAATCAAATACATTTAAGGGGAAGGTGGACGTTAAAAATTTATTTTATTCATTTTTATCATAGCAATATGAAATTTTGTGCAAATATACATTTCACCAAAAGCATATAGAATACCTTCAAAATATTTCCAACCTTATTAAAATTTGTAAATTTTTTACAAAATCTTAAATTCTTAAACGAAATTTTAAAATGCTCCGCGTGTCTTAATTTTTGAAACATTTTCTTGCTTTTTCATTTTTATCACTTAAAACTATATTATAAACAAATTTTGCAAGATTTTTTAAATCTCTTGAATAGTTAATATTTTACAGACTTTTTTGTAAATTTCTTATCGATTTTCATCAAAGTTTTGCCTTTTAATAAGTAAAAAATAAAATTTGACTATCTTAATGCAGACGAATTTTAAAAAGCTTACAGAATTTCCTTTTAAATAATATCATGATACTTTCTTATCAATTTTATAAATATTGATCAAAAATTAAGACACAAGGAGCAATTCAAAAATCTAAAAACACTGAAATATTAGTTTAAAAAAAACAGATTTAAAGTTACATAAATAAATTTATCTTTATTATTTAATCCTTAAAACCTTCATAAATGATATTTTAATAATAAAAAACTGTTTAGGTACTATTATACCCCAGAAATAGACCTTTATTCTGACGATTTTGCTATAGATGATTTTGCTCAAATAAAGTTCCACACTCCCCTTAACCAAGAACTAATGTGAATTTCGGAGAGTCTCGCTTTTTTGTGTGTTTTTACAGATTTTTACCACTGAAGTTTTCCAAAAAACAAGTCCTAATTATTTTATAAATTTTTTATCAACAAAAACAGAAGGAAAAATACTGTTAAAATTATTCTGCAGGAGTTAATTGCATTCGATTCATGGAAAGTTTTGTTTACCGATTTTCGATAGATTTATACGTAGTAGAAGGTCCTGAACATGATTTGCTGGTCACTCTATGAGTGCGTATGCGACAAAACGTTTTCGGGCGCTCTATGTCAATAAATAATGCACAGAATTTCACAAAACTTTATGTATTCAATTAGACCTTGATATAAAATGTGATTAATTTCTGGTTTATATCGCTTAACAGGTGGTGATGTTATGCTGCATTAGTCATGATTTTCAGAATAGTTCTATCTCAAGAGGTAGAAATTTCACAAAACTTTACATTATATTAGAACTTGATATAAACTGAATCCGATTGGATTTTTTGGGCTTATCGCGCAGCAGGTGCCTCTTTTATGATCTATTATAACCAATTTCCACAATTAATTGCTGATATCCCAAAATCCTAATTAGCACTTCCACATAAATTAATACATGGAATTAAAAAAAAATCAGATGCAGTTTGTTCTTGATATATCTGGAGAAAGATCTGGTGCTGATTACGTTTTCGTGTTAATCGTTCAAATGGTGGTAGTGCATGTGATTTTCGCAATGGTTGTATCTTATGCAATGATTCAGATTCAGTTATTCCCTCATAAATATTTGTCCAGATAATCCTGATTAATGTATCCCAACAGATGGAGCTGTTATGCAAAATTTTCCTAATAGCTCTAACTGAAAAACCAGTGTACAGCTTTAATTAAATTTCAGAATCAGTTAGACGTAACATAAGATATTGAAGATTAGATTTTGCTGTAAATCACTCCATTGGTGGCGCTACTATAATGCATTTTTCAGGATATATTAACATATATGGAATAGAAAAAAAGTTTTTAGGTTACTACATTTTTTTAAACTTTTTATTATTTTTTTCATTATAAATAGAATGAAAAATAAATAAGGAAATAATAACTATAATAAATAAAACTAACGTATAAATTCTCTACTCAAATGTTGTTTTTTATAATTCTCATATATTTATAAAATTGCACACACAAAATATACTTACAGGAATTTGTACAATTTTCGATCCATAAAATTATCAATGTGTGCACATAGTTATTAAAGCAGCTAAAAATATCGATTTTTTATCATTTTTATTTTAATACTGTAACTGTGTTACATTTCGTTGCATTATTTTATCAACATGCATAACTATACGTGTTGTAGTTTTATAGCTGTGCGTAAAATGCAAAAAAGAATTAAAAATCGTTGTTATTTTCATCTTTAACTTTTAAAATTTTCTATATGAAAACTAACCAATTGACATTTAGATTTTAATTTTCTAAACAAATCACAATTGACATTTTATTTTTAAGAACTAGAATGCATATGTTTAAATTAATCTAGTGTAAACTAGTATAGTAACTAAATAGTAAATGAATACTAAAAAATCTAAAATACCTCTTTTTAGAAATTTTTATTTAAATAAAATAATTAATTTATATTTCGTTGTATTACTTTATAAAAATCTTACGCAATTTTCATATATTTAAAAAGTATGAAAATGTATTTATATAGAATAATAAATATAAATATCTGAAATTGTATTTGAAGATAATATAAATAAATTTATGTATGTGATCAGTATTTTTGCAATGAATTTTTCATCGCACAATGATTTTAATTTTATAGCATGTCGCATATATTGCATAAATATTAATTTATGTAAAATATTTTTCAAAGCATTTCATATATCGCGTTTAATAGTGCTTATTTTTTATAATCAATGTCATTATTTAAAATTCATATATATCCTGAAATATATTGTTATTTTTTTTATCTTTAGCATTTAGCTTTGTCATATAAAACTAACAGTTTACGTTTAAATAACAGTTACATAAAAGATATAGTGCATATTTACAATTCAATTCATATTATTTTAACTGAAAAAAAAATTATGTAAAGTTACTAAATTTTTTCTAGAAAATTGGAATTCGTATAAATTTTTGGTACTTCTAGGTTATCTCGTCGACCAATTTCGCAAAGTTATACAAATCGACAAACTAATAGCCAAATTATACATGTTGACATAATTTGTATTTTAAATAACGACAAAACAAATAATTAGTAGATTATTAATAAAAATATTAATAAAAAGTAGAAATAAAAATCACTTAATGACATTTTAAACACGTCAATCGCATTTAATGTCACTGAATGTGACATTCACGATCATCCATTATTGGCATTTATTCTTATAGTTTGGCGATAATTTTTTGGTCGATGGGATAACCTATAAGTACCAAATTTTTATGTGACGGTAACAGCAGAGATTTAAGTAACAGAAACGGTTACATAATTTTTTGTTTTTACTGTTTTAATTTAACTTTTTTTACTGCGCTGTTTATAAATATGAACAATTACAACTACGTGTTTTTTTAATTAAATTTATTCTAAAAAAAAAAAAAAAAATTACTTTTACGATCTACTTCGATTTAAGTTGTTATTTCTTTCGCATACATAAAGATAAAATAATCCGAATTAATCTCTCCAAAAATGTTTTTGAATTTTTACTTTAATTGGCGGTTAATTTCCTATGCATTTTTTTAACGGTGAAGAGCACTGCTATGGAGAACATGCTTTTCATATATGATTCTTTAGAAAGAATCAAAATTAAAAGAATCAAAATTTAAAGAATCATATATGATTCTTTAAATTTTTAAATGAATTGCGATTAAGAGATTTCAAGTGGCTGCTCAGTGCACAGGAAAATGGTTTACCGTGGTTTCAACAAAAAGCAAAGAAGGTTTAGTTTTGCGAATGGCGCTCTTATTTGGTTAAGAGAGCCTTCCGATTGCAGATCGATAGTTCTATCGATGCAATGTTTAGATATTTTACTGAAAGCTTTTGAATATCTGGCTGTTTAAAAAATCTCGCTATTTAGTCCAAAGTCAAAAAACCGAGATAAGTGCGACAAGTATCATCCTGTCAGTTTTCTAACAGCATTCATTAATGGGATTTCAAGTACGTGCGTTTAGAAAGCATATACCAAGAAGAATAATAATAAAAAACTATGAAAGCGACAAATCTAAAAGGATTGTTTTTATTTCTGAAAAATGCATTTTATGATAGAGATCGATATCACAGGACTAGATCGGTTACTTTAAAAGATCAGTTAAATAGCTATTAACTGATTTGGTGTAAGATGAAAAATTAAATTTCAAAAAACATAATTATTTCAATTGTTTAGCATTTTCCTTTAAAGATATCTTAAATATGTGTTTGTCGCTTTCAGAAAATTTAAACTGCGATGCAATACATCATACGAGAAAGGTAATTCTATCCAGAAAGCTTCTGTTTCTCTAGATTATATATTATGTTAGAGATTCGTGGACATTAATAGATAAATAATTTTAAAATAATTATTAATTATCTTAGTAATATGAAAATTACTTTGAAATAATTACGTGAAATTAAATTATTTGCTGTTATGTAAAAAATAAATATTATCTGAGTGTAAAAAACATAATTCTTTAAATTGACTAACAAATTTCAAGAAAAGTATTCCAAATACTGAATACTTCACAAGTTTAGGCGCTTACAGTATGGTGAAAAAAAATACGAGAATGATATTTCTAGTTTCTGTTTTCTGATAATGTATGTTACGTTGGAGTCAGACACGTCTCGACATATTATGCCGTTACTTAAAAAAAAAATATATGAAAACATATCAGTTGAGGCTGCTCGTTATTAATGTAAAAATAAATTTGAGATAAACGCAAAAAGAATAATTATTTCCTTTGTTTAACATTTTTCTTGAATGTATTATTACGTGCGTTCAGAAAGCTTAAACGGTGTTTCGAAATCTTTTAAGAGAAAGGTATTTCGAAGTTTATTTTTGCAGAAGGTGCATTTCTGCTATTTATCATTTAATATCGATGAGATAATTGGATGAAATTTATTTTTTTTTTTAATTTTCTAGGAACGTTTATATAAAGTATCTTAAATTTATGCTATGTGCGTTTAGAAAGAAGTAATTTTAATAGAAAAAAACTTCTATGAGATGGATAATTCTAAGAATGTTTTTTATCTTACTTAAAATGTATTTTATGTTGGATAATATCGATAGTTACGATAATATAGATAAAAGGTTTTTTAAAATATTTCTTAAATATCACTTGTTTGTGTAAAGTTAAAAATAATATAAGAATATAACTGTTAACCATAAGACTGAATAACCAGTGATTCAGTTATCTAGTCATTCAATTGGCAAACACACTGTAAAAAATCCGTAGCTTTATATAAATCTTTCTAGGAAACTAAGATTCTTGTACCTTTTTAAGTAGAGGCAAGAACAAAAAGTCATGCTACAGGAGCACACTTGCATTACAAATAAAAATATCTAAAAATTTGTTAAAAATATTTTGATAGAAACATTGCGCAATTCGTAAATAATTTCCTCCGTTGTGCAACAAATGACAATTATCATGGCATCATAAATAAAGTTAAGTGCTCGTTAGAGTGACCTTGGAAACAGTGATTACGAGTGAACAATTACAGGTTTACAAAAACTGTCAAAACTTTCAAAATGACTCTTTTTTATTAATAATTGTTTCTATATTATGATTTATGTATGTATCGATTTAAATTCATTCTGTTCTCTGTTTTGTAGCTTGATGTGAGCACTACGCTTTTGCTGTGTTTGTTTTTCTCGCGTGTGAAAATTAAAGTAGAAAATGAAGAAGTGTGTATACAATAATTTGTGTGTGTGTTTTACACTTACCATATAATAATATTATACGTCTTTATCAAGATGAATTAGTGCAGTGTATAGATCAAAATGTGAATATGCCCGGTTCCCTTCTCCTATGGTGGATTTAATTGTTGGATACTTCAATGAAGAAGAATTCATCGGGTGAGTACCATTTACTCTCCTATTTAATTCTGATTAATGATAAGAAATGGAAAAAAACTATTGTATTGAGGATATAGTGACAACTCACGCCATTATTAAGACAAACGTCTTTCAATGATTATGAGAACGATTTAAAAAGATATATCAATTTGATAACATAGTGATATACTAATTTCACACAAATAAAAAATATTTAATAAAAAAACAAATAAAAATATAAGATTAGAATGGCTACATTAAAAGATAATTATTCAATTGAAAAATTGACAGCAACGAATTACAGTACATGGAAATTTAAAATTGAAATGCTCTTAACTAAAGAAGAGCTGTTCCATGTAATAACCGATAATCCACCGACCCCTTTGACCGATCAATGGTCCAAAAATGATAGGAAGGCCCGGGCATTGATAAATCTAACTATCGATGATTCACAGATAACCCACGTTAAGAACCTACAAACTGCTAGACAAACATGGGATGCATTAAAAGAAATCCATGAAAGATCAAACCTCACAAGCAAATTGTTTCTCCTTAGAAAGTTATATAGTATAAAATTAGCAGAAAATGGAAATATGATAAATCATATTACAAAAATAATGGAGCTCGTTGATCATTTGGCAGCTATAGGCGAAATAATTGATAATCACCACATTTCCGCGCTCCTCCTGTGCTCTCTGCCCCAGTCTTATGATAATTTAATTACTGCTCTCGAAAGTAAAGAAGAAGCACAATTAACTCCGTCATATATTAAAAATAAGCTGATTGACGAGTTTAATCGTCGAAATGAAAACTATGAAAGTATTGATAATACAGCGAAAGCTTTTAAAGCTCAGAAAAAGTTTCCAGCTAAAAAAGAATCAAAATATTGTTCGATTTGTAAAATGAGAAGCCATAACACACAAGAATGTTGGCACAATAAAAACAAAACACACACAACACAACAAAATCAACACAACAAAAATTACAAAAAACACTATTCTACATCACTCGTTTTTCAAAGGGGTGAAAACAATTTTAAGAATGAACAAGCATCGGAATCGTATAACAGGTTTAATCGCTATGAAGGAAAAAACAATACATGGAGAAACAGCGAAAACAAAGATTATGCATTTATAACACAAGGGATAGAAAATAAAACATTCATTGTGGATAGCGGTAGCTCAAGTCACATTGCATCCTCTGAATCAATGTTTACAGAGATAAAATCGAGGGAAAAAACAAATGTGACTATCGCAAACGGAAAAAAACTTATCGCTTACGGTTCAGGCGATGTAAATTTAAATACGCTGACATCGGATAATAAAATTCATAAAATAACACTTAAAGATGTACTTCTAGTACCTGAAATCGAAACGAATTTACTATCAGTCAGCAAAGCAACCCAAAACGGATGTGAGATTGTATTTAAAAATGACCGATGCTCTTCCAAACTTAACGGAGAAATCTGCTTAGAAGCACAAAAGGTAAATAACCTCTATGAAGTCCAGTTGGCTAACAAAAACCACGCGAACATTACACAAACGTGCAACAATAAAAATTGTTTAGAACTATGGCATAGAAGGTTAGGACACAGAAATCTAACATCGATTAAAGAAATTACACAAAAGGAATTAGTAAGAGGTATCCAGATAAACAATTGTAAACATAATATAGATTGCGAACCGTGTATTAAGGCGAAATTAACTGATGAACCCTATCCGAAAGTTGCTCAGTATAGAGCAAGTAAAAGGCTTCAACTTATTCACTCGGATGTTTGTGGATCTTTTCAGACACCCACGATTGGGGGGAAATCATATTTCTTGACTTTTATCGATGACTACTCGCGATTCACAATAATCTATCTATTGAAAAGAAAAAGTGAAGTCTATGAAAAACTCAAAGAGTTCATTGCGCTAATAAGCAACAAATTTGGTGAAAAACCGAAAGAAATCAGAACGGATAATGGGGGAGAATTTACATCAGATGAAATTGAGAATTATCTCAAATCAAATGGGATAAAACATCAACATACAGTCCCATATTGTGCAAGTCAAAATGGGGTGGCTGAACGGAAAAATAGGTCGTTAGTTGAGATGGCTAGGACAATGTTAAATGAATCAAATCTACCTTTAAAGTTCTGGGGGGAAGCAATCTGTACGGCAAACCACCTACAAAATAGACTGCCTACAAAAGCTAATGCAAAAACGCCATATGAATTATGGACAGAAAGACAGCCAAACTTAAGTTACGTTAAAGTATTTGGCTGCAAAGCCTTCGCTTATATTGATAAAGCCAGAAGACAAAAATTAGATAATAAAGCTGTTGAAGGTATTTTTGTGGGATACGACAATGAATCTAAGGGATACCGCATATATGTAGGAGGAAATGAAATAAAAATCGCGAGAACGGTAAAATTTCTTGAAAATAAATTCAAATACGTAAATGATAAGCCTGAAATTGAACAAAAACAAAATGAAGACGAAAAACGCAATTGTAAAAATCTCGTGGAGATAGAAATTTCGAACGGAAAAACAACACCATCTGCGTCTCAACAACAAATTGTGGAACTAAGGCGCTCAGATAGAATAAATAAAGGCGTACCTGATGATAGGCTTATATATATTGTCAAAGACGACAAAATTAATGAACCAAAGGATTATAAGGAAGTTAAATTAATGGAAAACTCTCCGGTAAAACAGAATTGGATAGAAGCCATGGAGAGCGAAATGAATTCTTTAAGAAAAAATAAAACATGGTCAATTGTAGATCCTCCACCGAATAAGAGAATAATAGGTTGTAAATGGACTTACAAATTAAAGCGTGACAATACCGGAAAAATCCAAAAATATAAGGCACGTTTAGTAGCTAAAGGATATACGCAAAAGTTCGGAGAGGATTACGACGAAACCTACGCACCGGTCGTATCGTATACTACGATAAGAGCATTATTAATAGCGGCGTTGCACCAAAACTTAAATGTTAAGCATATAGATATTAACACCGCGTTCTTACATGGGGAACTTGATGAGGAGATATACATGTCGCAGCCGGAAGGATTCGTTGAACCAAACCAGGAAACCAAAGTTTGTAAATTAAATAAGGCAATCTACGGACTTAAGCAAGCCGCGAGAGCGTGGCATAATAAAATAACAGAAACACTAAAAAACATGAATTTCATTCAAAGTAAAATTGACACATGTCTTTTTACACAGAAAAGGAATAATGAAACAACCTATATAATAACATACGTCGATGACCTCTTAATTGCAGGGAAAGACGAAACCATTGAGGAAATAATCGCGAACTTAAATAAAGAGTATGAATTAAAGAATTTAGGGGACGTAAGCAATTATTTATCCATGAACATTCGAAAGGTAAACAAAAGCTACTTAATTAACCAAACTTCAAAAATTGAAGAGTTAATTAATAAATTCAATTTACAAGAAGCAAAACCATGTAGTACACCCATGGAAACAAATTACACTCACTTTAAAGATGATGACAATATTTTACCAAACAACACACAGTACAGACAAGCCATAGGTGCACTCTTATATCTTGCCACAGTGAGCAGACCTGACATTTGTGCAGCTGTCAACATCTTAAGCCGAAGGAACGAAAAGCCAAGAATGAAAGATTGGAACTGTGTAAAGCGGGTCATGAGGTATCTTAAGACAACAAAAACCTTTAATCTAGTTATAGATGGAAATTCAAAACCAACGCTAGAAGTCTACGCGGACGCTGATTGGGGTGGAGACACAGAATCAAGAAAATCGACAAGTGGTAATGTATATTTGCTAGGTAAAAATCCCATACTTTGGTCAACTAAAAAACAATCCTGCATAGCTTTATCTTCTGCCGAAGCTGAGTACATCTCAGCAGCTAATGCAGCTAATCAAGTCAAATGGCTGGTGAATTTACTTGAAGAACTCAATATCTCACAAACATATCCTATAGAACTCTTCGAGGATAATCAGTCGGCTATCAAAATGATAGAGCTTGAAAAACATTCAAGTAAAACAAAGCACATAGAACTTAGATATCATCTCATAAAACAACTGAAACAAGATGGCATAATAAAACTCGTATATTGCCCAACCAAAATAATGATAGCTGACTTATTCACAAAACCCCTGCCAAAACCTCTTTTTGAAATTCACAGGAAGAACTTGCATCTGAGTGACAACACAACTTCAGAAATTAAGGAGGAGTTGATAGAAACATTGCGCAATTCGTAAATAATTTCCTCCGTTGTGCAACAAATGACAATTATCATGGCATCATAAATAAAGTTAAGTGCTCGTTAGAGTGACCTTGGAAACAGTGATTACGAGTGAACAATTACAGGTTTACAAAAACTGTCAAAACTTTCAAAATGACTCTTTTTTATTAATAATTGTTTCTATATTATGATTTATGTATGTATCGATTTAAATTCATTCTGTTCTCTGTTTTGTAGCTTGATGTGAGCACTACGCTTTTGCTGTGTTTGTTTTTCTCGCGTGTGAAAATTAAAGTAGAAAATGAAGAAGTGTGTATACAATAATTTGTGTGTGTGTTTTACACTTACCATATAATAATATTATACGTCTTTATCAAGATGAATTAGTGCAGTGTATAGATCAAAATGTGAATATGCCCGGTTCCCTTCTCCTATGGTGGATTTAATTGTTGGATACTTCAATGAAGAAGAATTCATCGGGTGAGTACCATTTACTCTCCTATTTAATTCTGATTAATGATAAGAAATGGAAAAAAACTATTGTATTGAGGATATAGTGACA
This sequence comes from Maratus speculifer, assembly GCA_964019185.1. Taxonomy (NCBI): domain Eukaryota; kingdom Metazoa; phylum Arthropoda; class Arachnida; order Araneae; family Salticidae; genus Maratus; species Maratus speculifer. Next base: position 421,172,618 of record OZ025290.1, on the reverse strand, counting down.
ACTCACGCCATTATTAAGACAAACGTCTTTCATATTTTACCAAACTTGGATGTCTAGAAGTACGTAACTGCTACCCAGGTTACCCATGATGTTTTAATCAGAATGCTTTAATATTTTTGTAAAGTTACAGAGTTTTGAAGCTTTACAAATGTTACTTTTGTAGATTTATATCTTTTTTGTATAGTGTGTAGTTAATATTTTAGCAAATGTACGGATGTTCGTAATATTGTACCTGTAGAATTACAGAGGTAGATTTTTTCATTGCAAAGGCAATTTAGTTGTCTAAAAACTTAAAATGAACAGATCTAAAGTAGCTGATTCGTGTGCTCAGAAAATGCTGTGCCTAAACTTTAATAGAGGAATAATTAAACGACCGAAGTTTTATTTTATTAACAAATTATTATAATTTGAAATGGATACTTTTACCTAAAGTTTTTTCCTTTTTTCTATTTAAAGATCCACCCTCTTTTGGACAAATGATGCAAAAACAAAGTTATCTCTCTTTTTTTCATTTTTTAATAAAATAATTTTTTTATATACTACGATTTAGATGATTGCACAAAAATATAGATTATCGTAAAAATGCTCAGAATGTCGAACAAAACAATTAACCTGAAAAATAAAATAAATGCAAGGCCCATTAATTGTTTCTCATGAATATATTAAAATTTTTTTAGTTTATAATTACAATTTCATATAGATTCAAGAGAGATTTAGATAAGGAAATGTACATTTTGATTTTAAATATAATTTGAGTATCATGTGATTGAAAATATTGTCTGTTAAAAAATGTTAATAATTTCGTTTGTGCAATTTGAATAATAGAATAAATACACTATTTATAAAATAAATTTTACAAGATAAATATTAAAAATAATGAATCGTTATCGATTTGCTTACATCATTTTAAAACTATATAAAATGTAGTTTTGTTAGTTAAGTATGGTTTATTTTATATATAAATAAAGTATATTAAATCGGTATAACTATATAACTGCTACACTTCGAATGATAACTGAAATTTAAAGGTTGTTCTTAAAAATTCGATCAGAAAGCAATTAATTTTTCTAAAATGCTTGATCAAGGCAACATAAAAATAACTGCAAAAAAATACATTAATGAAGAACATTTTTTCAGCATTTAGTTCAAGTAATTTGAAATCTGAAATAAAATGTTCATTTGCCGGAAATGTTAAAGAAATTGTAATATATTTCCAATATATTTCAACTGAATTCACTTAAATTGTCTTTTGAACGTCTTAGGAATAGTTATAACTTTTTTTATTTCGGAAAGAAAAAAGGAGAAATGATGAAAATTCGGTTTCCTTTTTTTTCCTTTATACTCTAGAAAGTTCCGGAAACAGTTCGGAAGCAATGAACTCTCATATTGATTTCTTATCATTAAAATAGGTCTTTCCAATTTAAAATCTGAAGTTCAAGAAATGGAAATAAAAGTAAACTTTTTTCCTACTGCAATATAATCCATATATTCTTTAAACATATAGGATATTTTATTTATTTTGTTGAACGGTTCCAATTGTTTCTGTGATTGCCAGATATTTGTATAAAGAAAATCATCTTAAATATAATTTTTTATTTTGTATAAGAAATGAAATACAGGGTATATCAAAAACAATGATGCAACACGAACACCCATTTACTGCTACTGCAATTTATTTTGATACTACTTGATCATCCAGTCAACAAATTTCATCAAATTATACAAGTAACTGAACTATTTGCAAAATTCTTCAAATAATAGAACATTGCTATTCTAAAATTTTAATATAGGAAAATTAATTAATCTAAATAATAATAATAATAATAACTCTAAAGAATATGGATACATTAATGATGGTCTTCACTTATGGTATATCGGCATAGTAAATATACAATTAGATTTACTTAGATGATTTCGGATTCCAAAATAATACAAAAAATATACATATTTAAATACAAAATTATTAAATATAACATTAATAAACATATAATTTTAAGCTGTTGCACTTGTATGCAAAAAGTAAATATTTTAAATGTAATAATCAAATTTATTAAGGGATACAAAAGTATGCAGCAGGGCAGCAGAAATTTATTAGGTACTTATTGCTCTTTATTTAGTTAAATAATGTAAACATGTATAAATATCAAAATGTATGCACACTTTAAATATATAGTTGAGGTAAAAACCAAAAATCAAAATTTACAGTAAGTTTTAATAACGAAAAACAAAATATTTCCAAAACCTTAATAAAAATACAAATAAAACTCTGATACAAATAAAAAATTAAAAATTCTTATGTAACATACTGATGCAACATACTTAATATAAAATGAATCTCACAAGGACAATCATCCATTATTGGGATTTATTCTTATAGTTTGGCGATTTTTCTTTCGACAGGATAATAAAGTAGTCGTTAAATGTATTTCAATGATAGTAATATGAAAGAAAAATGAAAAATTGTTAGTTTCAATTCGCTTCACGAAGATTCAATCGTTACTCAAAATGGAGATGCCATTAACAAAATTAAAGTAATAATTAATTCGTCAATTGTTGGGAAATATGTAGAAACATACTTAAACTTTTAAAATTTAAAAAATTCAAAATTCCACAGATGCATTTCAGCTCTGTTCGAGCACTAATTGATTCAAATAAGTTTTTATTGTGTGTTAATATCTTCTCCCTCAAACCAATATAAGTCCTTGATATGGAGCACATAGTCTTTAAGTTTTTATTTGTATTAAAAATAACTGACTCAACAATACTGTAAGTCTGATTTTACATCCATTTTACTTTTGAAATAGTCGTATAATGAATTGTATAGTAATGAAATGAATGTGTTTTAATCTAGTTTCATGTACACATAAACTCCACTAAAACGGTGACTAATCGTTAAAATGATTTTTTTTTAGAAATTTGATTGGTTCAAAAAGCAATATTGTATTATGTAGTTGTTTGAAATTCCCAATTTTTGCAGTTAATGCCTGAATGATTCTTTTGTGAAAATAGGTTAAAAAAAACTGTAATGTTTTTTAGTTGTTTAGAATTTTCCAGTGTTTAGTCTTATCATTATTATAGTATGTTTACCAAAATGCTTTACAAAAGAAATGTGTTTTTTAGTAGATTGCAACTCTCAATTTTCTCACCTAATCTTTAAAATGAGGTTTTTATCAATGTGGCTTCAAAAGGAAATTGTGTGTTATTTAGTTGATTTTAATTCTTCGTTTTTTCGGCTGATATATATATATATATTTTGCCTAATGTATTATATCAAGAATTTGTAAAATACATTTGCATCATAAATATTTTATATTCATTTCTAAAATTTACTTTGTTTTTTGTTTGTTTTTCTTGAGAGTCCTTTGTATACATTTCTTTTGTAAAAACGCTTTAGAGAAGAATTATATCATTATAATGCATGATAGTATATCCTCATAAAAATTAATTTTATTATTTTATATTATATTTTTGATAATATTGCTTATTTTTCTGAAATCCTGCTGTCTTATAATTGCTAAGAATTAGGCGAATTATTTTTTCTATTAGACAATGAACTTCATTTTCTCATAGAAAAAATGCCTTAAGAGTTTTATAGAAAACGTCCCCGAGAAGCTTGTGTCCTACGTTTGGCATTCTTGACATAGAAAGATAGTAAAAATTGACTGGTAGTGGAATTAAAGGCCAGCTGCAATGTAAAAAAGAGGTAAGCTTTAAAAAAATAAGCATGTTATAATGTTAGGAAAAACAGCCCGTAGAAAAAAAAAAAATGCTCAAAAGATTAAATGTAGCATTACAGTAAAATGTTTTAATTTTTAACTAGTTAAATGTGCCAATCCCTAAAACTTTCTTCTATCTCATACATGCATTTTATTATTTCTAAATTTAATTACACATGTTAATGGATAAATAATGTTAATTCAATAGTATACCAACAATGATTTTCATCTTAAATTTTTGCTTCAGTCAATTAATTGGAGTAAAAAGGAGTTTCCGTCTCTGCACGAGCCGATGGATAATAAAAAGTATCATATTTTTTTTTTCCAAATTCAGGAAGGATTTACTCGCCATACCCAAAAATAATCATACACAAAAATTTTAGTTCAGCTCTATGCAGCTTCATACACCTTTTATGTTAAAATAATGAAAATGGCACAGACATCTTGATTATAGTGCCTCCTTCAGGCGGATTTTTTTCAAATTCAGAGCGAACTTGCTAGCTATATCAAGACAATTACACAAAAAACTCGTTCAATTTTAAGCATATTTTCATACACTTTTAAGTGGTACAATATTTAAAATGGCACAAAATTCGCAATTGCATTGCCCCCTTTAGGTGGATTTTTTTTTTTCAAATTCAAAGAGGACCAACTAGCCATTGCCGGACACTTACACAAAATAAAATTTGGCTCCATACTATGCAAAATTTCATACCCTTTCATGTAGCACAACATTTAAAATGGCACATAAATTACTATTGTAACGCCCCTTCTGGCGGAGTTTTATCAAATCAGAGAGGACCAACTAGTCATAGCCATACGCTTACACAAAAAATTCGTTCAATTTGATGCGTAACTTCATACACATTTAGTAGGTACAATATTGAAAATGGCACAAAAATTGCTATTGCGGCGCGCCTTTCCGGCTGAATATTTCAAATTTTAAGGAGAATTTGCTTGCCACAGCCAAAAACATTCGCACAAAATTCGGTTCAATTCTATCCATATCGTCATACAATTTTTGATGGTAGAATGGCGACATACCGACACACAAGGACAGACAGACATTATGTAAAAACATGTTTTTAGGGATCTCTGAACCTTAAAACGTGTAAATCCGTCAAAAACCGGAAGTCGAAAAAAATTTAGATTACAATACTTTTTTCTATTGAAGATAGAAGAGAGTAAAAATAACAATCACCTTTATAAATGACTGAATACATTTTATGAGGATTATTACCCTGATTACTCTGAGGATTATAGTTCTGATTGCTATTTTATTTTTTTTATCTTTTAAATTGTCCATAAGTACAGAAATAAACTTGAAAAATATTTTAAGTGTTATAAGAGACGGCAGGGTTGGTACGGCACGCTTACTCACATTAATTTTACTCTAACACTTTATTCTCATTTATTGTAACTAAAATTTGTTTATGTATCATATGTTATTACATGTTATTACATGTTATGTTATCATAAAGTAAAATAGCAATCAGTTGGTACGGCACGCTCACTCACATTAATTTTACTCTAACATTTTATTCTCATTTATTGTAACTAAAATTTGTTTATGTATCATATGCCATTACATGTTATTACATGTTATGTTATCATAAAGTGTTTATGTATATTTTAATTCATGCATTTTTTAAACTGCACAAGAACTTCCCAGAAATTAGAAATGTCTACGTTTCTTTTTTTCTTTACCTCTCCAAAAATGTACTTTTCAGATAAAAACCCTATTAACTCTTATGCACTTGAGCGACTTCGAGTTAAAAAAAATGTTCTACGAGCATGATTATATGATAGTACACTGTAAAAAAAATCTGTAAAGGTACTAAACTTTTTCTAGGAAACTGGGATTCCTAGAACATTTCCTGTAACGGTAACAGCAAAAATTCAAGTTTCAGAATCGGTTACATGCATTTTTCCTGTTATCGTTACATGAAAAGTTCTTGGAATCCCAGTTTCCTAGAAAATGTTTAGTACCTTTACAGAATTTTTTTTTTACAGTGTATATGACAGATCATTTTGAAAAAAATAATAATTTGTTTCAGAATATATTTTCTTATAAATGTAAACTTTATGAAATTGTCATCGGTCTAAAATAGAAATATTAAGTCGCAGAAAAAATCTGTCCGCCTCAATTCTTGAGAATAATCATGTGAATATGGATTTTAAATTTGATCAAATCAATCGGATAGTTTCTGAAGGAAGATCGCTTTAACCTCGTATATTTTCAATAGAATTACAAAATTCTTGTCTTGCCTTATGATTTTAATTATGCACTAGAAATATCCATTATATATAAGAATATTATTTTGTGCCCGACACTTGTAATTTAGTAAGAGAAATATAAAATAAATGGGGTAATTATCCTTGTCTCTTTCTGCAAAAGACGTTTTATAGATTTCTCTAATGAGCAAGAAAGAAGATGTCGCTGAAACTGTGTACACCAATTTATTGTTAAGTCTGGAAAAGGCACATTTTTTGGCTATGCTCTATTATAGAATTGGTGATTTTTACTGCAATAAAAAATTCAATTGAAACAAGAAACTTTGAGAAGGAAAAAATAGCTATATATTTTTTGCGTATTTATAAAGAAAAAAATAATAAAATTGACATTTACATCATAAAAAATCTATTAATCTCAAATGAATAAAAGAAACTCGGGATACTTTTCAAATTTCTGCTGAAATTCTCTATTAACTTGACAGTTTCAATTTCAATACAGGGTATTTTTAAATTCGACTGACAAATTAACGGCACTGTGAAAAGTGACACTGAGTAAACCGATGTTTTAATTCCGTTACATATATGTTTTTATTTCAAATATGGCGATCCTGTGCTTTCAAATCTGAAGTACCATAAACACTATACACTGTAAAAAAAATTCTGTAAAGGTACTAAACTTTTTCTAGGAAACTGGGATTCCAAGAACTTTTCCTGTAACGGTAACAGCAAAAATTGAAGTTTCAGAATCGGTTTCATGGATTTTTCTTGTTACCGTTACATGAAAAGTTCTTGGAATCCCAGTTTCCTAGAAAATGTTTAGTACCTTTACAGAATTTTTTTTTACAGTGTACCAGTAAATTTTACTAGCGTAGTTAATTATATTATATTTATTATATTTAGCATATGATTTCATTTATTATAACTTTGAAGGAAGCGTCCTCTTCAGTAATAATTTCATGCCAATTTTACATGTCATTTCTAATGATTTTTTATTAATGATAACAAGAAATGTAATATGCATTTCGAAAATAATTAAAAAATGTACTTTTTAATTAGTAAAGTTCTACCATTATATTTAGTAAAATAAAATATTTATTGCGCACCATTTACCGAAATGATTCGAAATTTTGCTATTAGTGTGATTATCGATAAAAATGATTCTGAATTATGATACATTTATAATTTTAATAGACAAAATTGTACTTTTTACATTTTACTTACTCAAAAAGGCATAAATTATAATAAAATATAAAAAATGGCTTTTATCTCAATGAATTTTAATTAATTTACAATTTCTTTATCGATTAGTCAAAAAAAAAAAACCCTTAAAAATAATAAGAATTTTATTAAGAAGAACAAGTGAGTTATGAAATGGTTCTTCAAATATGATTTTATAAATTAAAATATTAACATTATTTTATTTTATTTCCCCTCTAACTCTAAGATGCTTATTATGTACATTAATCAATCTATACAATGTTGTATTTTTTAGAATATGATTTTTTCATAAATTTAGAATAAAACAAATGCATATAAAAAAGTTTCCTATTTAATAAAGAATTAATTTGAAAAAAAAGTAAACTTCTTGAGAATATTTTAAGCTCTTGAAACATTTGCTTCTTAATAATAATTAATTCATGACACACAATTTACAGCATTAATTGGAAATGTTGCATTTAATAACTGCCAGGATCGATAAAAATGATTTTGGAATGATAGCATATTTACATTCTATTTAAATAAAAAGGTGTAAATTATTAATAAAAATAAAAAAAAATGGTTCTTATATTATAGGTTATTAATTGATATTCAATTATTTAATTGATATATCTTGAAGCCAAATTTTTGATTTTTAATAATTCTTTAATTAAGAAGCTCAAATGACTTGGAAAATGTTTCTTCAATTATTATTTTTGAAAAGTATAAACGACTTTACATTTAATTACAGTTAATACATTTAAACATAACATAACATAAATTAGTTAATACAATTACTTTGATCAACAAGCGATATGCGTATCAGCGCAACTTTGAATGAAATATAGTATTCATCAGATCATAAATTATTGTTTATATACTTGCAAAACAAATTTCGATAAATTATTAATAAGATGTATTTTTATTATTAAAATAATCTATTAGGGCATTTAGCAAATAAATGATTTATAACACGTCATTTACAGAATTAATTCGAGGTACTGCATTTAGTAACTGTTTAGATCGATAAAAATGACTTCTGAACTATGATATATTTACATACATTGTATATAAACATATATTTACATACAATATAATTACCATATAATACATACAATTATATATTTACATACTTTTTATATAAAAAAATATAAATTGTATTTTTTACATTCTATTTACTTAAATATGGTGTAATGTATACTAAAAAAGAAATGAATGCTCTTATGGGAAAGAATTTTAATCAATGTTCAATATTTTAATTGATAAGTCTAGGAGGATCATTTCTCATTTTTTATAAGTCTTTAATAAAGAAACTCAAACGACTTCAGAAATATTTCTCCAATTATATATATTTTTTAAACTATAAACAATTTGACGATTTTTGTTTTACTTTTACTTTAATAAAAAGCGCTATTAGTGTCAATGTTGTTTACAATTCAGTATTGCATTTATTATACATTATTGCTTACATACTTGCTATATTAGTTTCGAAAAATGATTTTAAAAATGTATTTTTAAATAATTAAAATAATCTATATTTAGTAAAATAAATGATTTATAACACGCCATTTACAGAATTAATTCGCATTTTTGTAATTAGTAACTGTTGTGATCAATAAAATTGACTTCAGATCTTTGATATATATATATATATATATATATATATATATGTATATACATTTTTTATCATAAAAAAGATACATAAATTGTAATCTGCTTATTTTAAGATGGAATAAATTATATTAAAAAAAACAAAAGAATGGTTGTTATGTTAGAGAATTATAAATAATATTCATTTTTTAATAAAGAAGTACTAGAATGTACATTTTTTATTTTTAATAAGTCTGTAATTAAGAAGCTCAATAGACTTTAAAAATTTTCTTAAAAAATATTTAAAAAAAGTTGTAAAAGGTTTAGCGATTTTTATTTTATTTTTATTCTAATCGTAAAGTACTATTAGAGTCAATCCAACGTACTTTACAATGTGGTATTTATCAGTTCATTTATTAGTGTTTACATAATTGCAATATAAATTTCGAAAAACTTATAAAAACTGTACTTTTCACTTGTTAAAACTGTTTATTAGTATATTTAGTAAAATAAATGTCATTTTACATGCAATTTACTAAATTAATTTGATTTTTTACAATTAGTAAGTATTGTGATCGATAAAAATGGCTTTTATTATTTGAAACATTTACGTTATTTTTATATAAAAACGTAAATTGCACTTATTGTATTCTATTTATTTTTTAAAGGCAAGAATTATATTAAAAAATAACTCAATTTTTTATTGATTAGTTAAAAACGTACATTTTAAAAAAGTAAGAATTTGATTAAGGAGAACAAATGAGTTATAAAATGTTTCTTCAAATATGATTAAAAAAATAAAATATTTATTGAATTTTATTTCATTTTATCTCTAAATATAAAATGATTCTAACAAATATGAATCGATGTATACAACATTTTTCAGAAAATATTACTTTTTATAGATTAAAAAATAATAATAATTGCCTACAAAAAACAGTTTCATATTTATTAAAGTATTTATTAAAATATTAATTCTAACAAAAAAAAAAAAAAAAAAAAAAAAAAAAAAAAAAAAGGTCAAATTATTTGAAGTTTTTGAAATATTTGCTTTTTAATAATAAATAATTCATGACATGCAATTTACTGCATTAATTGGAAATTTTGAATTTAATAACTGCTATGGTCGATAAAAAATACATCGAAATTATGACATATTTACATTCTACATACATAAAAATGCATACATTAATAATAAAAAAAATAAAACAATGGTTCTTATGTTAGAGAATTCTAATTATTGTTTCATTTTTTAATCAATAAGTCTAGAAGGCACATTTTCAATTTTTTAATAAGTCTTTAATTAAAAAGCTTAAATGACTTCGGAAATGTTTATTTAAGTATTATTTTTAAGAAAGTGTAAAAGGTTTAGCAATTTTTATTTTACTTTTATTCTAATCAAAAAGCGCTATTAATGGCAATGTCTTGTTGTTTAAAATGTAGTATTCATCAGTTCATACGTAATTGTTTTCATACTTGTAATATGGACTTTGAAAAATGATAATTTATATGCATTTTTTAATTATTAAAATAGTTTGTAAAATCATTTAATAAAATAAATTATTTATAAGACGCATTTAAGAGAATTGATTTAAAATTTTGCAAAAAATAACTGTTATGATCGATAAAAATTACTTCTGAATTACGATATATTTACATTCTTTTTATATAAGAAGAATAAATTTACATTATACATTCTACTTATTGGAATAAAAAGAATATTGTCCAGTTGAACTGATGGCATTGAGCTCACAGGCTACGAATATTACTTGTACATTACAGCCTTAATTTTCAATGGTTAGTTCCGTTGGAGAAACTAATTAAAGGAGGGCTGATGGCTCCATCCATTTCCTCGTTTTATATTTAATTAATGAACTCTTAAAACTAATTAGGGATATGATTTATTATATAAAAAAATCTAAAACCACAATTAAGAGCAAATCGGAAAATTCTCAATAAAGCTTCATAAATATAATTTAAGAGGAGTTATTTCCTCTTTTATACTTAACAATCAAAGTTCCAAATCTATGCAGAGATTTGTCTTATCATAAGGAACCTACATCTAAAATTAAAATCAAATCGGATAATTCTGTAGTAAAACTTATTTATCAAAATTAAAGAGGGAGTAATCGCAAGTACCACCTGTATATTTAAGAAAAGATCCACACAGATAATTAGGGCCAATGAGACATTGTTTGCAATTTACTATTCATTATATTATACATTTTTGTTTACAACCTTGCAATATGAATTTCGAAAAATGATTAAAAATGTATATTTTTTAATTATAAAAATATTTCATTTGTATGTTTAGTAAAATAAATGAATACATGATTTGTAACATGTCATTATCAAAATTAATTGGAAAACTTGCAATTAGCAACTGTTATGATCTATAAAAATGTCTTCTAAATTATAATATATTTACACTCTTTTTATTAAAAAACCCCGTAAACTATACTTATATAAAAAGGTATAAATCAGATCAGAAAATAAAATAATGGTTCTTAACTCAATGAATTAAAATGAATTTAATTTTCTGTATCGATTAGTCTAAAGGACACATATTTATAAAATAAAAATTTGATTAATGACATAAAAAATGTTTTTTACTAATATTCAAAAAAAAAAAAAAAAAAACTTCTATTGATTTTTAGCTCACAGGCTATCATAGCCTGAGAGCTTATTGGCCCGTCCGTTCTGTATGTATGTGCGTTCGTGAGTAACGCGATAACTCCTGATAAAAATATCGGATCCACTTGAAATTTTGTATATAGGTATATACTGATAAGGCTCATGCCCCTCCCCTTAATGGATATAAATGGGTTTTTCATGCAGAATTAACAGTTTTTGTCCAAAATTTAGATATAGGATCATTCTGATGAGGCGATTCCGTGACTGTTATTATGTGTTCATTAAATAAGTATAAACAGGGGGAACGGGGGACTCATGCCCCCCCCCCCCCTTAATTGATATAAACGGGATTTTCATGCAAAATTAACAGTTTTCGTTCAAAATTTAGATATAGGATCATTCGGATGAGGCGATACCGTGGCTGTTATTAGGTGTTCATTGAATAAGTATAAATAGGGGGAACAGGGGTTCTAATCCCCCCCTTAATTTATATAAATGGGTTTTTCATGCAGAATTAACAGTTTTTGTCCAAAATTTTGATATAGGATCATTCTGATGAGGCGATTCCTTGACTGTTATTATGTGTTCATTGAATAAGTATAATCAGGGGGAACAGGGGGCTCATGCCCCCCCTTAATTGATATAAACGGGATTTTCATGCAGAATTAACAGTTTTCGTTCAAAATTTAGATATAGGATCATTCGGATGAGGCGATACCGTGGCTGTTATTAGGTGTTCTTTGAATAAGTATAAACAGGGGGAACGGGGGGCTCATGCCCCTCCCCTTAATTGATATAAACGGGATTTTCATGCAGAATTAACAGTTTTCGTTCAAAATTTAGATATAGGATCATTCGGATGAGGCGATACCGTGGCTTTTATTAGGTGTTCATTGAATAAGTGTAAACAAGGGGAACGGGGGGCTCATGCCCCTCCCCTTAATTGATATAAACGGGATTTTCATGCAGAATTAACAGTTTTCGTTCAAAATTTAGATATAGAAACATTCTGATGAGGCGAGTCCGTGGCTGTTATTAGGTGTTCATTGAATAAGTATAAACAGGGGGAACGGGGGTTCTAATGCCCCTCCCCTTAACTTGCATAAATGGATTTTTCAATCAGAATTGTCAGATTTCGTTCAAATCTCTGAATAGTTTTGGAAGTTTAATGGTTAAGTATAAAAGAGGGGAATAACTCCTCTTAAATTATATAAATGCTAAATGGGTTTTTATTAAGAATTATCCGATTTGCTCTGAATTTTGGATATAGATTTTTTAATATGATAAAGCATGTACTTGATAGTTTAGGAAGTTCAATGATTAAGTATAAAAAAGGAGAAAGGGGAGAACTGTTTCCCCTTCTTAATTTTTTTTTTTTTACGGAATTAACGAAAATACAAGGCTGTAATATACAATTAGTATGCGTAGCCTGTGAGCTCAATGCCATCAGTTTAACTGGGCAATATTCTTTTTATTATTTTATTTTTCCTCTAATCATAAAATGTTATAATTCTATGTGTATCGTTGTTTATAATGTAGCATTTTTCATATCATACATATTTGTTTTGTAATTAAAAAAAAATGAATAAAGGTATATAAATTTATGTATATATATTTATATTTAAATACCTTACTAGTATATATAGTAAATATATAACAATTTACACGCCATTTAGTGAAGTAATTGGAAAACTTGCGTTTAGTAAATATTATTGTCGATAAAAATGATTCTTTGTTTTATGATTATATTTCAGTTCTACTTATATAAAAATATTATCAATTACATTAAAACATTAGTGAATGGTTTCTATCTCAGATATGTTTAATTGATTTTAATTTTTTAATCGATAAACCTTAAATGTGCATTTTTGGTTTTTATTAAGTCTTTAATTCGGAAGCACAAATGACATTAGAAGTGCGTCTATAAATATTAATTTAAAAAAATAATAGCTTCAGCCATTTTCATTTTATTTTTAATTTAATCAAAAATAACTATAAGTGTCAATGGAACGTTGTTTACAAATTATTATTCATCAGATCATGCATTATTGTTTGCATATTCTTGCAATGTAAATTTAAAAAAATGTAATATGTATATTAGGGTGGAGCGAAAAAAATTTTTTTTTGAAAATCAAAAACGGGTAGGTGCGAAAAGTTGCCTTTATACTAGTACATCAACTGTGTGAAATTTTACCGCTGAAAAAAAATGGCTTGAGTCTGCGCTTTTGCTCCAAAAATCGAAATTTTGGGTAAAATTTGTCATTTTTTGACATTTTTTCAAAAAAATTTAAAAAATCCTACAGAGCTGGTTAGTATTTAAAAGTGTTGCTTAGACCTTTATATTTATCTGCTTAACATATTTAAACTATAAAACAATATGTTTATTCCCTATAGCTGGAGCAAAACAGACAACTTTTAGTAAGAAAACAGCATTACCACTCTGTTGGGTCATACAACGAATTATTGTTTTTAATACAGCTATTTTTTTCAAAACTACCTTGGACATGCGTCGTGGAGGTGGCTATATTTCCTATACCACCCGGCCCAACTATTCGATCATCTTAGTACAGCGTTTTATTTATACATTGATTTGTGATTTTCTTTATAAAAATTTGGCATGTTTTCGATGCTTCACCTTGTTCATCTGTTCTTTGTATCCACATGCTGCTGTAGCTATCTTCATGTATATTTTTACAATTTATACAAAAAAATGACAAGCAGAGTAATGCACAGGAATATTATTAAAGGGATCTATTCGGCCATCTATTATATTTATCAAACTTACATTCAGTTAATGAATAGCGATTGGAAGTTCTGTTACCACAACATTTTTTCAGTCAATTGTATTTTTTTTTTACGTAATGATTTGCTTCAAAGATGATTTCAGATATTTCAACTATAAGTATGCCATCATTTATTCTACTTTTGCATTTTTTATATGTTGAGAAGCGAACTGTTTCATGTGATGGTGATCGTCAGAGAGAATTGCAATGAAAATTTGTTCTCCATGTGTAAAGCAACCGCTGTTGTAAATAACTTTTTTTTGTATTAGTTTTATGCCGTTTTCTAAGTGTTTTCGTATCTAAGTAATTTCCTATTAACTTTTAGATCCCCTTTTTATGAGCGGACAACATTTGATGGTGAAATGTCCTGGGCATAAACTTATAATGCATAGTACTTTATGAGGGAATGTACGGATTCTAATCGACTATAAGTGCTCATTTAAAATTAGGAGAATTTTATTTGTCACTGTGAGCCATTTTGCATGGGGTAAGCTTAGAATTGTGTATAATATTGAATCATTCGCTACTTCAACTCCAGTCAATTTCCTCTGCGTCAATTATTTGAGAAGTCGATATAAAACGTTCTAAGCTACATGGATTCACCGGATCAATAAGGAAAATCTTTGCGTACTATTCACTTCCTATTGCAATTTTTTTTATATAAAATAGAGAATAATTTTGAGAAATTATTTTCTCAAATTCAGAAAAAGATACTCAGAACAGACTAGAAATTTCTGTCGGAGATTGCAAAGCTAATTCATAAGGAAAGCTATTTCTCAGAAAGAATGGGGAATAGGAATTTAGAAAACATCTCACACAAAAGACAGCTCATAAAGTTAATAAAATTTTCCGCTTTATATAAGCACAAATTGTCAATCAGCGTTTATATGTTCACTCACAAAATGTATAATCCAAGTTTATATCGCGGAATGTTTTATACCAAATGTACTACACACCTAAATAATAGATCTAAAATATTATTAGATATTACTAGACTACGGAACAACACAGGAAACGACACAAGGCATACTAAAATTTCTTTAGAAATATTGTTGTTTTACAACAAGTAGTTTTTGCAAATTTTGTTTGCAATCCTCTGTGACAATCGTTATAATATTAAACAGCTAGCTTCTCAGCATATATTCAATGTAATAGGTTCAATAAATGATGACATACTAGAAATTAAATTCATACAATCAATTTTTAAGCAAATCATTGCATATAAAATGTAATTGATTGAAAGAATGCTGTGATAACAAAACTTCCAATCATAATGTACTAATTGCATGAAATTTTAATGAAGATAATAGACTGCTGAATAGGTTCAATTAAGAAAATACTTAATACATTGCTCAGCTTCTCTTCTGTTATACATGGTATAAAAATATACGTGCAGCAGGTCACACCAGCATGATCCAAATCATCCAAAATCAGTGAATATAAAGAAGAGATAAATTACTTTGATATATAGAAAACTTATACTCGTCTTCGGGGAAAAAATAACAATTCAATACATAAATAAAACACTGGGCCTAGATGATTGGATGGTTGAGACTGGTGGGATAATGCAACCACCTCTATGAGTTATATGCACAGTAGTTTTGAAGGCAACTAGGTAAGAAATGCATTCAAAGCAACATTTCGTTGTATGCTCCAATAGAGAGGTTAACGCTGATTTTTCACAAAAAGTTGTCAGATTTGCTCCAATTATACAGACTACAGATATTGTTTTATAGTTTAAATATGTTAAGCAGATAAATATAAAGATCTAAGCAACACTTTTAAATGCTAACCAGCTCTGTAGGAATTTTTTAATTTTTTTGAAAAAATGTCAAAAAATGACAAATTTTACCCAAAATTTCGATTTTTGGAGCAAAAGCGCAGACTCAAGCCATTTTTTTTCAGCGGTAAAATTTCACCCAGTTAATGTACTAGTATAAAGGCAACTTTTGGCACCTACCCGTTTTTGATTTTCAAAAAAAAATTTTTTTCGCTCCACCCTAATGTATATATATATATATATATATATATACATAATTAATATATAATACGTGTATGTTTAGTAAAATAAATGCTATATAACACGCCATTAACGAAATTAATTAGAAATTTTACAATTAGCAACTTCTATAGTCGATAAAAATGATTTCTGAATTATATGATTGTTACATTCTTTTTATTTAAAAAACATAAATTGTACTTATTACATTCCAATTGTTGAAAAACGCATAAATTGTGTTAAAAAATGATAGAATGGTTTTTTGCTCAATGAATTTTAGCGAATTTTCCTTTTTGAATCCATTAGTCAACATTAGACGCGTTTTTATAAAATAAGAATTTGATTAATGAGAAAAAATAACTAAAGAAGAGTTTTTTTTTTCAAATGACGTTTAAAAGAAATTAAAACTTTTATTGATTTTTATTTTATATTCTCTGAAATGAAAAAAATGTAATTACTATGCATGCATCGATGTTTAGAATGTGGTATTTCAGATTATACATTTTTATTTACTTGCAATTTAAAATTCTAAAAAAATAGTAATATACATATATATATATATGTATGTATATACCGGGTGTCCCAAAAATGACTAATAGATTTTAAAATACAATAACTTGCAAATAATGACAGCTATTTAAAAATTTTTGCAGGAGGATTATGTATAATGTCAGGAAATTTTTTTACCGCAATTTTTTTAGTTCGAATTTCAAACAATTGGGGGCGCTGACGGCGATTGAAGGCCAGGTCGACGCTTCAATAAGCACTGATCACCTGGCCTTCAATCGCCGTCAGCGCCACCTATTGTTTGGAATTCGATTTAAAATAAAAAATTACGGTAAAAAAATTCCTGACATTACACATAACGCTCCTGTAAAAATTTTTAAATAGCTTTCACCATTTGCAAGTTATCGAATTTTAAAATCCATCAGTCATTTTTGGGACGCCTGGTATATATATATATAGATATATATATGTATATATATATATATATATATATATATATATATATATATATATATATATATATATATAATAATTAAATAGTTTGCTAGTATGTTTAGTAAAGTAATTAATAAATAGCAATAAAGCTACACATGCAATGGATGAAACACAAATGTACCTTTTTTTTGTACATGCACATAATACGAATAGAAACATTTTTTAATATATGTATTTACATTTAAAAAAAAGGTATGTTGATAAAAAAAAACTATAAAACATTTTTTTTTTCTTTTTGACCAGAATTCGTCATCAAACTTTTCCCATTACTTATCATTATTTCTTTCATTTAATATATCTTTGATCTCAGAAGATATTTTATTCCTGAAGTACCTGCAAACGACTACGAAGATAAAGAAAAATTTCGTTTTCTTATAAAGTATCATTATTTTACGTAGATGAAAATGCTTAATAATAGAAAAGGGCTATTATCAAATTTACTTTAATCGATATTCAAAGACATCTTTTCCATTAGTGAATCCATTTTTATGCAAAATAAAAACACGTATTCGTGGCAATTTATATGTCTATTTAGCGCAGTTGTTGTTTATATGCTATGTACCCTTCCCCCAAAAATAAAAAAAATAAAAAAAAATAAATAAATATGAATATAAAATACATATATGATACACTTCTGAATGATAAAATACATGTATGATACACTTCTGATTGATAAAATACATATATGTAACAAAATAGGAATACATAGAACAGTGTAAAATAGAATTCGATTTTGTATCCTTAAAAGTTTACATTTACAGAAAAAATATCATTTTTAAAATTAATGAAATACAATTAAAACTACCACAATATTCGGTAAGCTAGTTACTAATGTTCAAAATTTATATTTTGGAGTAAATCGCATACCAGTTGGCTCTGATATCGTGCAATATATAGCACTTTAGCAATAGTCATACCTCTAGAACTAATGTGCTGAATTTCATATTAAATTTGATTTTAACACTATGCTAGCGAATTTTGAAATATTAACAAGTTTACAAAAGAAGAAAGTTTTGGGATGGTTATATTCGATTATTTTTATTGCATGTTTTTTTTATGTATATATGCGATAAAAAAAAATTAAAGCATTTCCATTTTTTTTAAATCGGAATTCGCCATATTTTTCTCCATTCCTTATCATATTTCTTTCATAAATATAACTTTGATCTCAGAATGTTTTTTAATTCCCAAAGTACCTGCAAATGACAACAAAGATAAAGAAAAATTTCGTTTTCTTTCAAAATGTAATTTTTTATTTTGATGAAAATCGTTAATAATAGAAAATTACTGTTATCAAAGTTGTTTTCATTGACTTTCAAAGCAATCTTTCCCATTTGTAAATTTATTTTTATGCAAAGTTGATGTTTATTTAAACACAGTGTGTTTATATAAAATGTCCAACACCCCTAAGAAAAAAAAGGTGGAAAATATATATATATGTAATCTTTTGAATGACTATATATATAGTCTGCAAAAAATGGTACAAAGTAGATTTTAAGAATAGTTGTCTATGACAGATTCTAATTAAAAATTTTTCGATACCACTACGCATATCAGTTTGTAGTACAATAGAAGAAAGGTTATATTTTATACTTCTTCCCTGGCTTACCCGTACATTAGACGGGCAATGTGCTTTTGCCAATGCATTTGCCCATACCACGTACGGGTATCCATTTCCCAATAATTATTTATTATTCTCAACACTAAATTTTTACTGTCAGTTTTGCCTTTTTTAATCCGAGCATATTTCTGATTCAATTATGCAAAAAATTCTGTTTTGAAAAATAATTGATAAATGATTAAAAATGCTGTAAAAAACGTGAAAAAATGGGCATTTTTTTATAATATTGGTAAGATAGTGGTTAAACATATGTGTATTTCTATGTTAAATATTATAACTTAGCGAAAGCAACATAATTGCTTTGATGAAATGAGATAAAATTTCAATCAGAAAGCGTTATAGTGTTATTTTTATAGATTTAGAATAAAGAAAATATACTACAACAACAACAACATAAAAATTCGTATTTAATAAAGAATTCATTTCCAGCAACAACAAAAAAAGTAAACATCGTAAAAAAATTAAAGCTCTTCAAGTATTTTGTAATATTAAATAATTCATCACATGCAAATTCCTGAATTATCTGGAAATTTTGCTTTTAATAACTGTCATGTTCGATAAAAATGACTTTTGAATTGTGACATATTTACATTTCACTTACATAAAAAGGAATAAATTATATTCAAAAATAAAATAATGGTTCTTAAGTTAGAGAATTTTAATTAATGTTAATATTTTATATCGATAAATCTGGAACGTTTAGTTTTGATTTTAATACGTCTTTAATTAGAAGCTGAAATGACTTGAAATATTTCTTCGTATATAATTTTTTAAAAGTATAAATGATTTAATGATTATTATTTTACTTTTAGTTTGACCAAAAAGCGTTTTATTAGTTACATTGTAACGTTGTTTACAATTTAGTCGTCATCAGATCAGACAATATTTTTTTAAGTACTAGCTATGTAAATTTGGATACATGTTTAAAAAATGTATTTTTAACTTATTAAACTACTATATATTAAGTAAAATAAAAGATTTATAACACGTCATTTACAGAATTAATTAAAAATTTTGCAATTAGGAACTGTTATGATCGATAAAAACGATTTCTAATTTATAATATATTTACATTTTTATATTAAAAAAAACTCTAATTATTACATTCTACATATTTAAAAAAAGTATAAGTTATATTAAAAAATAAAATAAAAGATTTTATTATTTTTCAATTTTTTTTTAACGATTAGTCAACAAAACGCGTTTTTTCTTATTCTTAATAAAATTATGCAAGTATTTTAATAAAAAATGCTAAATTTCCAATAAAAATTTACTCGTGACTATAAGAATCATGATTTTGGATTCCCATACATGGTACGAACAAATCATGGGTGGCGAAAACACGTTCTCCGTATAACACACAGGCAAATCAGTAAAGCATTTAAAACACAATAATATATAATTTAAAGATAGAAAAACAACGACAATAAATGAACAAATAAAGTATGAAAAAGGGGGAGCAAACAGCTGTTTCGAATCTACTAACGAGATTCTTCTTCAGTGCAAAAACTCAGCGAGCTAGACAAAGCAAAACTGAGCAAAAAGACAGAGAGACGCAGGCTTATATACACGCTACGGGTACAATCCTGCCTAAAGGAAAGCAACCAATGAGAAGAACGCAACCGGATGCAAGGAAAAATGCTAGGCTAATTCCTTTAATTTAGGAAAATTTCCTAAATTACAGAAATTTGGAAATCTTTAATTCAACTTTTTTCCCTCGCTTTTTAGTTTTTGTTTTGTTTGTTCTCCGGTAGATGTCGCTACTTGTCCACCCAGTTGTTGCGGCTACTTTCTTCTCATTGGTTGCTTTCCTTTAGGCGGGATCGTTCCCGTAGCGGGTATATAAGCCTGCGTCGCTCTGTCTCTTTGTTCAGTTTTGTTTTATCTAGCTCGCTAAGTTTTTGCACTGAAGAAGAATCTCGTTAGTAGATTTGAAACAGCTATTTGCTCCCCCTTTTTCATACTTTATTTGTGCATTTATTATCGTTGGATTTCTATATTTAAACATTTTTGTCCAAAGGCTTTATTTGCCATTTTAATACAATAATATATAATTTTCATTTCATTGTTCTACAAACTGATATATGTAGTGGTACCATTAAATTATAATTACAATTTTTCATAGGTAACTATTATTTGTATCTATTTCGCACCACTTAAAAAAAAAATACATACGCTTTGAAAATATGTTCAAGAGAATATACGACGAAATGTATTCTTAAAAAATAGTGGTACGAATAAAATATAAATATAGTCACCTGTGGTAGCTTTGGAATTAAAACCCTAAGGTGTAACAAATATATACAGATATGTTTAAAAGAGAGCTGCCAATAACAATTCCAACGATAATATTCGACTCTGAATTTAGAAAACGAATTAATATACAGAGACGATGAGAATAAAGTGTTTTCGGTATAAAATATCATTTTCATAGTGAAGTTGATAACCTGTGATAATACAAGAATTCCTCAGAGTTCATATTATACATTATGTTTGTTAGTGGTTTATACTGCGGAGAATTTGTATTTTACATGCCTCATTGCAGGAGTTTTGCCTCGGTTACAAATCCAAAAGATACAGACAATAAAAAACAATAAAAAAATTCCGTATCCTCTAAAACATGATGTAACCAAGAATTAAAGTACACAAAATCTTCTTTTGTGTAACCCACGGTTAGAAAAGGTGTTTTTTTTAATTTAAGAGACCTCGGCTGCACATATGTTTTCGAAATTTAAAGAAATATTTATAAGAGAAATGTTTCTTTTGAAGGTACCGATTTGCAAAAACCTTTGATTGTTGTTTTTATATACTGTTGCCAAATTAGATAAAAAAAACCTTAGATTGTTTTATTGTGTCTGCATTTTAAAATAAAAATATTTGGTCTATTAAAAACTGGATGAATAATTCCGAAAAATAGAGCGAATTATATTATTTTAAAAAAGTGGTGGCAATCATATAATCTGATTTTTTTAATCCCCAATCTGGCAACACTTTTTTATATTATATTACATTTAGTATTTTCGGATGATATTAAATCGTGATTAAACATTTCCATTTCTGTAACTGAAATTTCTACTTTCAAGCGTAATAAAATAATATAAAGTTTAATTTTTAGGTTGTATATTATTATTTCAGTCAAAAGTTTAATTCTATTTTACGTGAAAAACATAGCTTAATAAACAATTGCACTAAATAAACATGTACATTATCAGCAATACGTGTTTTGTATTCTGCGTAAGAAATAAATTTAGTTAAGGAACAAATGACTTTGAAACTCAATAAAGGTAACTTTAATAACAGTCCTATTCTATTATTAACCATTTTCATCAAAGTAAAATAATGATACTTTAAAGGAAAGGAAATTTTTCTTTATCTTTGTAATTATTTGCAGGTACTTCGGGAATAAAAAATCTTCTGAGATCAAAGATTTTGGAAAGCAGTAATGATAAGGAATGGAAAAAGTTTGACGATGATTTCTGATTAAAAGAAAATGGAAATGCATTTTAAAAAATTTATCAATCTATACACTTTAAAAAAATTTAAAATGTATATTAAAAGTAGTGGGAGGTGACAATCCCAAATCTTTATTCTAACTGATACATATTAATTCTTTAAAATTCGTTAACATGTTGTCAAAATTAAATGTCAACTAATGCCCATTATAAGCATTAAAATGTCCACTAAAGCGGATACTAAAGATATGAAGAGATAGATCTTGAGATTTGACTATAACTAAAATCGCCTAAATCTTAAAAAAGGAAAAAAACAGCATAGCAGTGCCTTCTGTTGTGTGAAATGCATCAAAACTTAATTTGTGAACATCGGTGAAAATCTGATATACAGATGTGGTAGTTTCAATTGTATGTTAATAATAATAATAATAATAATATATTTTTTTTCTAGAAATGTAAATTTTACAAAATTTAATTAGAAAATGGAATTCTGATTTACATTTTGCCATATGTATTTTTTATAGTTTTTTTTTATTTAAAAAATAATTGTCTTTTTTGTGAAAACAAATGTTACAAATAATTGCATAAATAAGCATGTACATTGCCAGCAATACGTATTTCCATACTGCATAAAAATAAATTCATTAATGGAACAGATAACTTTGAAACTCGGTAAAAGTAACTTTGATAACAGTCCTTTTTTATTAATAATCATTTTCATGAAAGTAAAATAACGATACTTTACAAGAAAAAGGATTTCTTTATATCTTTGTAGTCGTTTTCAACTATTTCGGGTCGTAATCTTCTGATAAAATATATATTTTAGAAAAGAAATAATGATAAGAAATGAAGAAAGAAATAATGACCATCTTTGATTAAAAGAAAATGGTTTTTTATCGCGATAAATAAATTGAAAAAAATGTAAAACGTTTATTAAAACGAGTCAAATATCTCCATTCCAAAGCATTCTTCTATCTCATTACATGATAATATTTCGAATTTTACTACCACGACTCACAGTTATAATTTTCTTTTTTTGTCAAAACAAATGCCACAAACAATTGCCTGCAATACGTGTTTTCATACTGCTTAAAAAATGAATTCAATAATGGAAAAAATGCCTCTGAAACTCAATGAAAGTAACTTTGATAACAATACTTTTGTATTATTAACCATTTTCATCAAAGTAAATTAATGATTCTTTAAAAGAAAAGGTAATTTTTCCTTATCTTTGTAACCGTTTTTAGGTATTCAAGAATTAAAAAAATTCTGAGATCAAAGACATTTTTTATTAAAGAAATAATGATAAAAAATTAAAAAAAACTAATTCTGATTAAAAAGAAAACGGAAATGCTTTATAACATTTTTATCTGAACATATTCTTTTAAAAACTGTAAAACAGATATCAAAAGTCGAATGTCTTCATCCCAAAATTTTTCTTCTATCTTATACCTGTTAATGTTTCAAAAATCAGCAAGCGCAGTGCCAAAAATTTGTTATATGAAAATCCGTAGACTAGTTCTTAAGGTATGATTGCTGTTCCTTAAAATTCCTTAAAATTCCAGCAGAGCAGTCCCAACTGCTGTGTGATTTACTCCAAAACCTATTTTTTTAACGTTAATGAGATCTCGTAGAGAGATATGGTAGTTTTTTGTACAAATGTAAACATTTTACCATACAAAATAGAATTCGTATTTACATTGCTCTACGCATTACTATTTTATTATGTATATAGTTTTTTTCATTGAAAAGTTTATTTCTTTTATTAAATTGTATTTTTATTTATTTATTTTATTTATTATTTCTATTTTTTTAAACGAAACGTAGTAAATAATTGCACTAAACAAATGTATAAATTGCCAGCAGTACATGTTTTTATGCTGCGTAAAAAAATAAGTTTGCTAATTGAAAAGTCTTTGAAACCTGGTGAGATTAATTTTGATAACAGTCCTTTTCTGTTATTAAAAATTTTCATCAAAGTAATATAATAATACTTTAAAAGCAAACGAATTTTTTTTTTATATTTGTAGTCGTTTGCAGGTATTTAAGAAATAAAAAATCTTCTGAGATCAAAGATATATTTTATCAAAAAAATAATAATAAGTAATGGAAAATGTTTGAAGACAAATTCTGATTATAAGGAAAAAAAACTTTACACAACTTTTATCAATATACATTTTTTTCAATGTAAATACATATATTAACAAAATTTCTATTCGTAAGTTTTATGAATATATACAAAAAAATGCATTTTTATTTTACTCATTTTATGATTAACCTTATTGCTACTTTATTGCTATTATTTTATGTATATATATATACTTAAAATAGACAAAGAGTCCTTTCTATATAATTAACCATTTTCATCAAAGTAAAATAATGATATTTTAAAAGGAGGAGGTCATTTTTTCTTATCTTTGTAATCGTTTTCAGGTACTTCAGGAATATAAAATCTTCTGAGATCAAGGATTATTTTAATGACAAAAAATGAAAAAAAAAGAAACCATGATGACAAATTCTGATTAAAAAGAAAATGAAAATGCTTTATAACATATTTATTTAAATATATTCATTTAAAAAATGTAAAACGTATATTAAAAGTCAAATGTCTTCATCCCAAAACTTTCTTCTATCGTATTCCTATTAATGTTTCAAAACTAACAAGTGCAGTGCTAAAAAAATTATATATAAAATTCCGTACATTACTTTTTGAGATATGACTATTGTTAAATTTCTGCAAATTGCAGCACAGAAATTAACTGCTGTGTGAGTTACTCCACAACCTAATTTTTGTACGTTTGTGAGATCTTGTTGAGAAATATGGTAGTTTTTAAAGTATGTCATTAATTTTTATAATGGTATTTTTCTAAAAATATAAACGTTTTATCAGATTAATAGAATTATTGTTTACATTGATCTATGCGTTACTATTTTATTGTATATATATATTTTTTCCATTGAAAAGTTTGTTTACTTCTGTTAATTATTATTATTTCTTTCTTTCTTTATTATATATATATATATATATATATATATATATATATATATATATATAAACAGCAAACTTATACATTACCTGCAATACATGTTTTTATGTTGCGTGAAAAAATAAAGGTTTGCTAATGGAAAAGATGTCTTTCAAACTTGATGAAAGTAAATTTTATAACAGTCCTTTTCTATTATTAACAATCTTCAACAAAGTAAAACAATGATACTTTTAAAGAAAATGAATTTTTTATTTATATATTTGTAGTTGTTTGCTAATATTTCAAGAATAAAAAAATCTTCTGAGATCAAAGATATATTTTGTGAAAGAACTATTGAAATGTAATGGAAGACGTTTGATGACGAATTCTGATTAAAAAGAAATCAAAATGCTTTATAATTTTTTTTATCAATATCAATATATATATATATATATATATATATAATATAAGTAAACAAAATTGTATGATCTAAAAAATACTACATTGCAAACAACGAAGCATGTACAGCAACGGATGTTCTTATTAGAGGGAAAATAAAATAAAAATCAATAAAGATTTTAATTTTATTAAATATTATTTAAAAATAAATTTTTCAGTCATTTATTATCATTAATCAAATTCTTATTTAACGAAAAAAGTAATTCTTGTACACTAATCCATAAAAAAAGATAATTCTTTAAAATTCATAGAGATAAAAACCCCTCTTTTATAGTTTTTAAAGTAATATTTAAAGAAACATTTCACTGAGCATTTTAATTAAAGACTTAAATAAAAATCAAAAATGTGCCTTCTATATTTAATGATTCAAAGATAGAACATTAAATAAAACTCTCTAGCATAAGAAAAATCTTTTATTTGTTAAAATAACTTATGTTTTGTTTTTTAAATAAGCAGAATGCAATAAGTACAATTTTAGTTTTTTATGTAAAAAAATGTATATATATATCATAATTCAAAATTTTTTTATCGAACCTACTTACCCAGTTACTAATTGCAAAATGTGGAATGAATTCTGTAAATTGTATGCCATATATCATTTATTTTACTAAATATACGAATGGATTTTTTTCAATTATTAAAACATATATATATTATTTTTCGAAAGTAATATTGAAAGTATATAAACCATAATGTATTATGTGATGAATAGTTCATTGTAAACAGCATTACATAATAGCACTTTTTAATTAATGTAAAAAAAAAAAAAAATACATTTTTAAAAAGATAATATTTGAATTTTTGATTATTTAACTATACAACATTTCTGATGTGATTTGAACTTCTTAATAAAAGACTTATTAAAAATTAGAAATGTGCCTTCTAGACTTATCGATTAAAATATTGAATATTAATTAAAATTCTCTCGCATGAGATCCATTTTTTTTCTTTTTTATTTTAATGTATGCCTATTTATGTAAGTAAAATGTAAATATGTCATAATTCAAAATTTTCACCGATTATAACAGTAGTTAATTGCAAAATTTCCAATTAATGCTCTAAATTGCATGTCTTGAATTATTATTAAAAGAAGATTTTCAAACCTTTCTAAAACGTTTATTTTTGTTGTTGTTGTTGTTGTTGTTGTTTGAAGGGATTCTTTATTATATATAAAACTGTTTATGATATACATTTATTTTATTCTTAATCTATAAAAAAATAAAATTTTCTGAAAAATGCTACGTAGCATATTCCTCGATTCACATGCTTTGAAAGCACTTTATGATTAGACAGAAAATAATATAAAATGCAATGCATATTTTATTTTTTAATCATATTTGAAGAAGCTTTACATAATTCATTTATTCTCATTAATGGAATTCTCATTTTTTTAAATGTTACTTTTTAACTAATTGATAAATAAATTAAAAATTAATACAAATTCATTAAGCTAAGAGCAATTCTTTCATTTTTGAATATAATTCATGTTTCTAAAAATAAATACAATGTAATAAATACAATTTATGTTTTTTTTTATATAAAAAAAATGTAAGTATATCATAAGTCAGAAGACATGTTTAACGATCATAACAGTCGTTAATTGCAGAATTCCGAATTAATTCCGTAACTGGTGTTTCATAAATCATATTTTACTAAATAAACCAATAGACTTTTTTTAATAATAATAAAAAAAAAATACATTATTTTTTATCGTTTTTCGAAATTTATATTGGAAATATGTAAACAATAATGTGTGATTTTATAAGTAGTAGATTGTAAACAATATTGTATAATAGCGCTTTTTGATTAGAGTGCAAGTAAACTAAAAACTACTAAACTTTTTACATAAAAAAATTATATTCAAAGAAATATTTCTGAAGTCATTCGAGCTTCTTTATTAAAGATTTAAAAAAAATAAAAAATGTCCCTTCTAGACTAGTCTTTTATTTTTCAGTATTAATTCATACCTTTTTATATAAGCCGAATGTAAATACATCATAAATCGAAAGTCATTTTTACGGATTATAATAATTGTTAAATGCAAAATTTCATTCGAATCATATACATTAAAAGAACTATATGGTTAGAGAGAAAATAAAATGAAATTCAGCAAATATTTTTTTTTTATAATAACATTTTAAGAAATATTTCATAACTACTTTGTTCTGACTAATCAAACTCTTATTTTTGATAAAAATGCGTCTTTTTAACAGTTCAATAAAAAAAATGAAAATTAATAAAAATTCATTAAACTTTGAGCCATTCTTTTTCTTTTGAAAATAATTCCTTCCTTTTTAAAATACATAAATTGAATGTAATAGGTACACTTTACGCTTTTTTTTATAAAAATAATATAAATGTACCATAATACAAAAGGCATTTTTATCAATCATAACAGTTACTAATTGCAAAACTTCAAATTACAGAGGTGTGGAAATTATTAGAATAATTGGGAAATTTATTGTAAAATCTTGTTATATTGTAAAAAATAACACATTACTTAAAAACAATAATATATTTAATGTTTAATGTGCATTTTGTTTACCTTTAATAAAGATTTGATACGTTTTGGCTAACTTTGTATGAGTTTTTGGCAATTAATTTGTATTTCGGTGTCATGGTGCCAAATTTCAATGAATCTTTTTGTCAGATCATTCTTGTATGTGATGATGCATTTCTTTAATTTTTTATTCCGAATGGCCCAAAGATTCTTTATGAGATTTATATCTAGATTGTTTCCAGGGCAAGGGAAGGGTTTTATATTTCGTTTTATCCAAAAATTTAGTCACAGATGAAACTTTATGGGACGGAGCTTCATCATGTGTGAATATGAAGTATTCATTTGGGAAACAGTTTTCTAATTGAATAATTACTTTTTTTTCAAGTACTTTTTTATACCGATACTGGTCCATTATGCCTTCTACAAAGTATAAAAGTCTAGTACCTTCAAAAGATTTCACGTTTCAAACCATTATTTAATAGGATGTTTAACCGTTTGTGCTAAGCAATTTATGGAAAAGTCTTCATTGGTACTTCTTCTGACATATTGATTGGATTCTACTCATATCGTAAAGATTGGTTCATGAGAAAAACATACCTAAACGATAAAAAATTCCTTAAGGTATGTAATTTGTAGAGAAATATTCTTATACAGAAATTGTTAATCAAATTTATAAACAGTTCTGTATCTTTAGACAGTACGCAAAAAACATGATTTCAAGAAAACAAATGAACAACTTAAAATCAATTGGTTAATCACAGGAAAATTAATATTCCTCTTCTTGCTCCAGCCAATTTCAAATGCTTTTGTACAACTTTTGCCTAGACAAGTCCCTTCTTTCATATAGTAGATATGATTTTAGTCTTTTTTCGAGAATGGTGAGCACTGAGTGCAGCTGAGATAAGTTTTCTTCGAATAGAAGAATTACATACATTTACTCCATGCGCTTTCAAAGAGATTTTTAGATCATGATTAGTTGTTTTTCTGTTATCTTTAGTCATCTGAATTATTTTCCTTTCTATTCTTGCAGTAAATTTACTTTTAATTCTGCATTTTTCCACTCTAGAATTTTCATATTCACAATTGAAGGCCAAGGATCTTTTTATTCTAAACAGACATGCTTGCGAAATTTTTGCTTTTTTAGCGATTTCGTGCTGTGTATAATTATTTTCTTGGATTAGATTTTTTACCACACCACGTTTTCTAGGTGAAATATCAATGCCCTTAATCACAAAATAATCTTTTGGCAATCGAAAATGAGCCACTAATTAGTATAAACTAAACAAAATAGAAAAAAAGATTTGTTTTAAGAATAAAATAATACTGATTCCAACTCGAGAAAAGGAAGATAATCCAAGCACAGCAAGCAGACAATTTGAAAATTTTATTTTAAATTCGTTTGTTAATCAAACAAATTCATTATTCATTGCAAACAATTTGATTACTTTGGATCAAATATTTTTCTTCTTAAGAAATGGCAACATTTAACAAAATTATATCCATAAAACTGTTTTAAAGGAGTGAAAAATTGACTAGATCAACAAATCAAACTGCCTTTCATGAAATATTGCTAGTATATATAATATTAATCAAGAAAATATGAAAAATTGACAATTATTCTAATAATTCTCACACCTCTGTAGTTCAGCACATTGCTTGTTATATGCCTTTTATTTTACTAAATATAATAAACACTACATTTAAAACATAATATTTGAAGACACAATTTAAAAGTGATTTGAGCTTCTTAATTAAGGGCTTATTAAATATAAAAAATAAGCCTTCTAAACTTATCGATTAAATAATTGAATATTGATTAAAATTCCCAAAGAACCCTTCTTTCATTTTTTAGTATTAATGTATGCCTTTTTATCTAAGCAGAATGTAAATATGTCATAATTTTTAAGTCATTTTTATCGACCATAGGAGTTATTAACCCTCTCGTGCATTGAAATGTAATATGAGGTTGTCAGATAAAAAAATTAAAATATATATTTACTCCTAATTGTTTGGATTGCATAGTAGTTTAGTATAACCAAGTAGTGACCAAAATCATCTTTTTAAAAGAACCAAGAGATGGCAACACATGCATTTAATTTCATTTTGTACAGGTTTACACCTTAATTTTTGTCAAAATTCAAATATTCTAAACAACGGATTGAAATTTTATGTACAACCCAGGCCTTTATGTAGAAATGTTACATTTGATACAATGTAACAAATGTAACATTTCTGCATACAAGCCTCATATGCGGTTGCAGATAAAATTTCCTTAAGAATAAAAAAAAACTAAAAGTCAGTTTTTTTGTTAATAAACTCATCTATTCCAAGATCATTTGCCAGTGAGTTTTTTCGACAATTGCAAAATAATTCATGCATGTGAGGGTTAAATGGGAAATTTGGATTAACGCTGTAAATTGTATGTCATGAATTAATATTATTTAAAAGCAGAAATTTCAAGAGCTTTAAATCTTTTTACGACGTTTAATTATTATTTTTTGTTTTTGTTTAAAGGAACTTTTTATTAAATATAAAACTGTTTTTGATATGCATTTATTTTATTCTAAATGTATAAAAAATAATATTTTCTGAAAAATGCTACATTGTGTCAACACTTTAAGGTTAGACAAAAAATAAAATAAAATTCAACAATTATTTTATCTTTTTAATCATATTTGAAGAATCATATCATATCTCATTTCGTTTCAACAATGAAATTCTTATTCTTATTATTTTTAATGTGTATTTTTACCAAATCGATAAAGAAATTGAAACTTAATTAAAATTCATTCAGCTAAGAACCATTCTTTTATTTTTTTTTAATATAATTCATGTCTCTTTAAAAACAATAAGTAATTAGCAATAGATACAATTTATGTTTCTTAATTAAAAACAATGTAAACGTATCATTTTTATCGATCACAACATTTACTAATTTCAAAATTTCGAATTAATTCAATAAATAGCGTGTTATATATAATTTATTTTACTAAATATACTAATATAGTTTTAATAATTAAAAGTACATTTTTTCGAAATTTATACAGCAAGTAAATAAAAAAATAATGCATTTATCTGATGAAAACTGCTTTATAATCATCGTTGCACTAACACTAATATCGCTTTATGATTTGTGTAAAAGTAAAATAAAAATCTCAAAAACTTTTACATTTAAAAACAATTAATATTTAAAGAAACATTTCACTGAGTCTTTTAATTAAAGAATTATTAAAAATGAAAAACGTGCTTCTAGACTTAAAGATTAAAAGACAGAACATTATTTTTTTTAGCATATTTTTGAAATATAATTTATGGCTTTTTTAAATAAGTAGAATGTATAATAAGTACAGTTTATGTTTTTAGGACTCCCAAATGGTTAGCCAACTGAACATCAACATTTTCTGTGAGAAATTTTCTTTTTAGATTTTTCTTACAATTTGCACAGAAATGACATTCGTTGTTTTTTTTTTTTTTCCCTCGCATGTACTGTAAAAGTTCATCGTTAATTTTTCTGTTAAAAGTATTGATGTTGAATTCACTCACTAATTGGAAGCCCTGTGTTTTTTATGTAAAAAAATGTAAACATGTATCATAATTCAAAATTCATTTTTATGCATTATAACAGTTACTAATTGCAAAATGTCGAATTAATTCCGTAAAGGACGCGTTGTAAATTATTTATTTTACTAAATATACTAATAGACTTTTTTAATTATGAAAAATACTTTAATTTTTATTATTTTTTCGTAATTCTTATTCCAAGTACGTAAACAAAAATGTATGATCTATTTAATAGTACATTGTGAACAACATTGCATAATAGCGCTTTTTCATTAGAAAAAAAGTAAAATAAAAACTGCAAAACTGTTATTTTACACTCTAAAAAATAACATTTGAAAAATCATTTCCGACGTCATTTAAGCTTCTTATTTAAAGACTTATTAAAAATCAAAAACTTGCCTTCCAGACATATCGATTAAAAAATTGAGCATTAATTAAAAATCGATAACATAAGAACCATTGTTCTATTTCTTATTCTGTTATTTTTTAATGTAATTTATGTCTTTTTTTAAATAAGTAGAAAGTAATAAGTACAGTTTATGTTTTTTTATATTGAAAAAAGTAAATATAGTGTAATTCAGAAGTCTTTTTTATCGATCATACCAATTACTAATCGAAATGTTTCGAATTAATTCTATAAATAGCGTATTATAAATAACTTTTTTTATTGAATTTACTAATGGACAATTTCAGTAATTAAACTATTTATTTCTTCTTCAACATCATTCACATTTTTCGAAAACCATATAGAAAGTATGTAGATAATAATGTATAACCTAATGAATGCTAAATTGTAAACAGCGTTCATTGACACTAATAACGCTTTCTGAGTAAAGTAAAAGTAAAATAAACGTAGCTAAAACTTTTACACTATTTAAAAATAATATCTGAAGGAACATTTCTGAAGTGATTTGAGCTTCTTAATTAAAGCCTTGTTAAAAGTAGAAAAATCAAAATTCTAGATTTATTGATTAAAAAAATGAACATTAATTAAAATTATCTCATATAAGTACCATTCTTTTATTTTTGAATGTAATTTATTTCTTTTTATGTGAGTAGAATGTAAATATTTCATAATTCAGAAATCTTTTTTATCGATAATGACAGTTAATTATTAAATTGAAAGTTTTCTATTTATGCTGTAAATTGCACGGCATGAATTATTTGTTATTAAAAAGCAGATATTTCAAAAGCTTCAAAATTTTTAAAACGTTTACTTTTTTTGCGGAATGAATTTTTTTATTGAGCATAAAACGTCTTTTCTCTGTCTTTACTGTTCTTCTTTTTTTCTTCTTCATTTATTCTAAATTTACAAAAAATAACTTTTCCTATTTTTTGATTAAAATACACTAAATTTCACCTTATAGCAAATGCACTTTAATGAATAACCAATAACCTTAATAAATATAGCATTGCACCTTAGTTTTCGCTACATCATATTATTTAATGCGGTAACACAAATCTATTTAAAAAACAATAAAATATAACCTCCCTTTCATTGAGCTACAAATTTATATGCTTATTGGTATCGTAAACTTTTAATTACAATTTCCCGTAAGCAATTATTTATTAATTCTCTCTTGCACTATTTTTTCAAAACAAAAATCTTTTATGTACGCTTTGTTAATATATTCAAGAGAAATATACTGTAAAATTCATTTTAAAAAAGTGGTTCGAAAACAATATAAGAATAGTCGTCTGTGGCAGCCTTGTAATTAAAATTTTTATGATGTCTCAACTTATATACATATACAAAATATAAAATATAATATATATTTTATATTTATATATTTTTTTATAAATATAAAATTATTATATATTAAAATATAAAATTATAAAAAAAAATATAATAAATATATATAATAATAATATAAATATAAAATATATAATAATATATATTATATATACTATATGAAAAAATATATAATTATTATTATATTAAATTTTCATATTTATTTTTATATTATACATATACAAAATATAATATATAGGACAAATATGCTACAAAGAGAGAGCTGCCATTAACAATTGCAATCATAGATCTCGACATTGAATTTTTAAAGCGAAGAGACACATACATGATTTGAATAATATATCATCGGTATAAAATACTATCTTTATAGTGAAGTGGATAATCTGTTGTAATATCAGAATTCGTCAACTTTCACATGCATATTATATTGCTTAGTGGTTTATATTGCAGACAATTTATATTTTTAAGGCCTTTTTTATCGAAGATTTGGCTCTGTTGCGAAATGCCAAAAGATGCAGACTATAAAATGCGAAAAATTCTTTATGCACACATAAAAAAAAGATGAAACAAAAAAAAAAAAAAAAAAAAAAAAAACTACACAAAATCACTTACTGGGTAACCAACGGTTTTTTATCAGCATAAAACAAACTTTATCTGTAAATTCTTGTCAGTGCATAAAGGCTGTTTGAAGATACTTCAAGAATAAAAAATCGTCTGAGATCAAAGATAGATTTTATGAATGAAATAATAATAAGTAATAGGAAAAGTTTGATGACGAATTCTGATTTAAAAAAAAGAAATGCATCCTAAAATTTGTATCGTTATGTATACATTAAAAAATAAAAAAACAGATGCAAAAATTATTCAATTGTATTCAACTTTCTTCTATCGCACACATGTTAATATTTCAAAATTAGCTAGCAAAGTGCCAAATTAAAAATAAACATGAAATTCCGTACATTAAATCTTGAAATATGATTATAGATAACATATTCCAATTTACAGCATTGCAGAACCAACTGTTGTGTGAGTTACTCCAAAAGCTAATCTGGAACATTAGTGAGGATATCTTCGAGAGCTGCCGTAGTTTCTAATGAATGTCCTAAATTGAATATTGGATTTTGTACAAATGTAAATCTTTAAATATACAAAATAAAGTTCTAGTTTAAATTGTTCTATGTATTCTGTGTCCTATTTTGTATTTTTTTTCTCATTCAAAAGTTTATTTATTTATTTTTATTTTTTTTTCTTTCCTCGTTTTATTTATTTTTTTATGGAAAACAAAACATAGTAAACAGTTGTATTACATAAATATATATATTGAAAGCAAGACATGTTTATATGCGACATAAAAAATGAATTTACAAATGGAAAAGATGCCTTTGAAACTTGATGAAAGTAATTTTGATATTATCCCTTTTCTATTAATAACTATTTTCATAAAAGTAAAATAAGGATACTGTAAAAGAAAAAAGCAACTTTTTCTTTATCTTCGTAGTCGTTTTCAGGTACTTCAGGAATAAAAAACCTTCTGAGATCAAAGATATTTATTATGACAGAAATAATGATATGAAATAGGAAATGTTGGATGACGAATCCTGATTATAAGAAAATGAAAATGCATTGCAAAATTTTGTCTCAATAAATACATGGAAAAAAATATCAAACATGTATTGTAACTATTTGAATGTACCCATCCCAAAACGTTGATCTTTTGTAAACATATTAATATTGCAAAATTCTCTAGCACATTACTAAAATCTAATTATATATGAAATTCCGTACATTAGTTCTTCAGATATAAATATTGCTGAGGTCCAGTAAATTGCAGCATATCAGAGCCAACTGTTATGCTATCATCTCCAAAATGTAAATTTTGAACACTGTTGACGCTCTTGTCGAGCATTTTGGTAGTTCTTATTGTATGTAATTGATTTCATTAATGATATTTTTCTGCAAATGTAAACCTTTAAATATATTAAATAGAATTCTAGTTTACATTTTTCTAAGTATTTCTATTTTGTTATACATATACTTTTTTATATTCTAATGTTTACTTATATATATATATTTAGGGGGGATAGCATATAAACTACTCCGCTAAATAAACATATGCATTGCTAACAATACTTGTTTTTATACGGCATAAAAAAATAATTCCATAATGGAAAAATGTCTTTGAAACTCGTTGAAAGTAACTTTGATAACTGTGCTTTTCTGTTATTAACCATTTTCATCAAAGTAAAAAAATCTTTAAAAGAAAGAATATGCTTTAAAAGAAAAGTAAATTTTCTTTATCTTTGTAGCCGTTTGTAGGTTCTTCGGGAATAATAATAATAATAACAAAAAAAAAAAAAAAAACATTCTGAGATCAAAGATATATTTTATGAAAGCAACAATGATAAGAAACGGAAAAAGTTTGATGACGAATTCTGATTAAAACAAAATGAAAATGATATATATAATTTTTATAAATATACATTTTTTTAAATGTAAATATGTATATTATAAAAATGTTTCTACTTGCAATGCTTATGCATAATAAAGATATTTTTTTACAATATCTTTCTTTTTCATTCCTCCCATGCCTAAATTTTAAAGTACTTA
The DNA here is from genome assembly GCA_964019185.1 of Maratus speculifer. Taxonomy (NCBI): domain Eukaryota; kingdom Metazoa; phylum Arthropoda; class Arachnida; order Araneae; family Salticidae; genus Maratus; species Maratus speculifer. The sequence goes on along the minus strand of OZ025290.1, from coordinate 421,136,543 downwards.
TTAGTATTAAGCATTTGATGCCGTGTGTTTACTCTTAGCCAAATCTATTTGGGTACATTTGTAAATATGTCAATACATGGCAACTATAGTCGTCGATCCGACCTCACGTCCGCATATAACAAAGCAAAAGCTATCGAACCGAATCATTTGAAATATTAAATATATAATTCTTGCATACTTTTGACGAGTCATTTCAAATTTTATGAAAATCGGATGTATATTTTAATTACAGGGACAATAAACGTTTTCCGTTACATGGCAGAATTAGAGAAAATAGTTTCAAGTGCATTTTAATGACGTTACACTCTTTCAAGCGTAATAAAATTTAAATGAATCTATGAAGCATACAGTACATTATACATTCTGTATAATATGTGATGCAAAGAAGATTTTTTATTCATTTACAGGGCCACACAAAATTGTTTCATTGCATAGTGGAATAGAGGGAATCATTGTTCGGAGTGCGTTTTAATTACATTAACCCGTTCCGGTACACTGTGCCGGGTCTGGAATACTCAATTTTAATACCAAACTCGCAAACGGCACCAAAAAAATTTTACTAAAATTTTTGCTTTTACAATAAAGGCTTGAATTAAGGACTTCAAAATATTTAAACATTTCGTTTGTGAATTCCGGTGTCAGTCGACAATATCTCATTTTACTGACAGATTTTGCCCGTGCCAAAAATGTTTAAACTATTTCACACTTTCTAAAATTGATATACCTTGCTCAAAAATTTCTAGCAGTTATTTCCTGTAAAAAAGAAAGCAGATAGTGCTTACATGGACATGATTTCGGCTATTATACTGCATGTGAAGTACTGTATACTATTACATAAATATCGGTATAATTTTAGAACTTCCTTATACTACGAACGCACCACATCTGCTACGCTTGACGTGCAATTTGCGACTTTTTCAGAGTTTCAGACGTGTGTTTGTTTTCAGTCACGTGAGCATAGTAATGTTAAATGCGTTCCTGAGAAGCAAATCGATACAGTTGATAAAATTTAGATTTCGAGTAAATTGAATTAACCCTGTTCAATGCATGTTTTTTTTTTTCTATTTTTTGAAAAACAAAAATTATTTGCAATATGTATATCGGCTTAATATTGAAGGAAAATAATCTAAAAAATAAATTCGAAATTTCCAGGTAAAATTATGTATTTTATGACGTGTACCCTAAATACACAATAGTGACAACAAAGATAGTTTTTTAATATGTTATCGGTCTATTTTTCAATAAAATGGGCTTGAATTAATGAATTGTATCTGCTTAAGACTCTAGAACTTTCTTTTTATTAATACTTTGAAGTATTGAAAAAAACAATAAATGTAAATTTTGCCTTAATAGTTTGATAGAATTTTTTTTATTATTTTGTTTTGTTTCTGAAGAATAAATCCCATTTATTTTTATTATTCATTAATATTATTATCTTTTTGTTAAATGCAGTCATGTGACAAGGACAAAATAAGTGTTATTACATTCTTGTTTGTTTTTGCAATTGAAATTTTAACAGAAAACCTTAATTTCAATATTTTTTGTGTTGCCATCATACCTGGAAAGTAAACGATTCCTGTAATAAACAGACTGTTCTTAGTTTAAATTTTTTTTAAATAAATAATTTTCTTTTATGATTATTTAAAAATTTTATTAATCTGCGCTGCCATATCAATGTCAGAATTTAATAATTATAATTTAAAAATTTGAATTTATTTGTTAAAGGATGAATTGCTTTGATATCAATATTAAAGGAAAATATCTGCGCAGTTTCGATCGCAGTTACCCACTTGTAAAAAAAAAATACAGGTTATAGATATTACTTTACACCTTGTAGGAAAACTATAGCAATTACTCTATATGGCATGGTTTTTGAGAAAAGCACATTTTTCTGTTTCCAACAAATTTCAATTTTTGGGCATTGAGCGAAGGTTTTGGAGAGCATTGGAGGTACCTATAGTAACCGACGTACAAAAACATTATTGATAATGATTTTTGAATATATCCGTCAGGAATTAACCCAGATATTAGAATTAAATACAAGTATGATTTGAACATAAATAATGACGGGGATGGTGTTCTCTGCATACCATCGGTTTTTAAAACCTAGATAACAACTTTTAATAATTTATATGTGTAATGCAATACCTAGTAGCAGCAGGGCCTTAGCTAGGGGGTTGCTAATGGTAGCTCAGCCCTCACCCTTACTCCCCTAAAATAGTTTGAGCTTCCTTTGAAAAAGATTCCACGGCCACTAAACAAAATTGTGCTTTGAATAGCCGAATGAAATTCGGTTCAAAAATCCAATGGGGTGTTTAGGCCCTTTTACACTTTTGCAGAAATACTAAATTGTTACTAAAGTGTTTCCACACTTGCTCATCTTATTTGCACATATAAAGCTAACATGATACGGAATACTGCACAAGTTATACGCTTGTATTTTTTATCATCATATTCTTTTCTTAGCATAAAATGAAGTTATTAGAAATGTTTCATGGGAAACATAATACCTACAATGTGAATAAGCACAAATTTATATTTCTGCGTGAGAGAGAGAGAGAAAATATGAGTTTCCCATGATATGATTTTCTTGAACCTTCTCCCCTTTATTATGCTATCTATCACTTCTTCTAGCACTTCTTGGCCTGAGCAAGGTATAAAAGCTGTATACTTCCAACTGTTGAAAACATTAATAAGAATTAATTACATAAATCAGGGTTTGTACAAATATGAAAAAAAAAACTTACTTAATTAAGTACCAGATTTTTTTTTATTACGTTTTGTCTTATTTAATGCTAAATGTTCCTTACTTCGGATATAGTGGCCACTACGTTAAGAAAGTTCTGGTATTTAAATGTTTATTTAAAAAAATCCATATACATAATCTTTTATAAATACTATAGGATTCGGGAATAGTTTGTATTGCGTGAGTTTGTCATCACGACTCTTATGTATTTAAAAGTTAATGGAATACCTATCTGTAAAAACGCATCACATGCTAGGTTTAAACTTTGATCAAAGGTTTTGTGTTAACAACACTAGAAAAAAGGAAAGGTTATTACTACGCTGAATTAAGTGTTATGAAATGCTGAATAAAGTTTAAATATGCAGTAAATTTTAACCTCAGTACAAAGTTAAGTTTCTTATAAATAGATAAGGACAAGATAATAAAAGTATATCAATAGTTGATATTATTTAGACCATATATTTTTGAACCTTTATGGTACACCCATTCACACTTTTCTAGTATATACATATATAATCAAAACTAGTTTTTTTACAAAGTCTTATTTTTTCTTTTAGCAAAAATTTTCTTTTAATAATGCAACTAACTCCTTCCCGATGAGAGCATTTTGCTTAATTTTCAATCTTTAACCACCGGTTTTTGAAAGTTGAAAATTTACTGTAATCGAATCGCGAAAATGCTCCAATTAAATAAGGTGAATTTTACAATAAAAACTAACTCGTGATAATAATGAAGGATTCTAAGAATTTTAAATTGGAAGTCACCCGTCTGTTGTTCCCAAGGAATTAATTATGCATTTTTTTTTTTTTTTTGTAGTAGAGGACCGTGTTTGATTGCGATTAATACTCGCACTTGACATTTTATTTGATAGTTTAAATCAAACAGCAGGAATTATTCTGCATAAAGCACTTGAAGGTTTTCATTCATGATTAATTTTGAAACAAGCAGCTTTAAATTGATATATCTTAGAAAAAAACTTTATCTATTGTTGTATTCAGAAGAAATATTGCAGTACAATATTCTATAATTTCTGAAGATCAATGAAGTACCATATGAACAATTTGTTTTCACGAATATCTATCAATTTTGAACTTGTATCTGACACATAATCCATATGTTTCTGAAAATGTCAAAACTTTTTATTAATACATTCTATATTTTATCCTTTTATATAAATGCTTTTGAAATATGATGCGTATATTTTATCGGAAAGTTCTCCAATATTTTTATCTCCATCTGTGTGTATGTGTGTGTAATGTTAAATTAAAGCTTTAAGGTATGCATATATATATACAGGGTGTCCCCTCTCAGCGGTGGCGAATGGCTAATTTCTAAACCGTTGGTCATAGACATATAGTTCCAATTGCAAAAATGCTTTAAAAAAGGCAAAGAATTGTTTTTTAAGCGATTTTGGTCAAAAAAATATTTTACTAAAAAATTACGAAAATTAAATTTTTATATGGTCCCCCGGTCTTATAAGTGATATTTAGTAAAATTTTTTCAACACTCTAGCAAGTAATACGGAAAAGTTCCCATTCATGTAACATTAAAATTGACCGAGTTATGAAACTTTAAATTTCTTGACTTAAATCACTTTTCTGCAACTGAAAATGGATGAGTTGGACGAAGCTTTAAGGGAACGTACACAAAGTGCTAAAGTATTATAAAGGGCGTCCATTTCCAACGCTGCTCAATGGCTAATTCCTAAACTATTTGTCACAGACATATAGTTCCAATTACAAAATGTTTTAAATGAGCGATTTAACTGAAGGCGCTGTCACCGTATAAGTTTTACGGTAGTGTTAATTATAATTAATTAACTTCTAGATTGGTTATTAAAATAACTGAAGACATAAATTTCAAAATTCTCTTTATCGAAAAAATCAAATTTTGGGAAATAGCGAAAAAACTTTAAATGCATCTATTGGTTTTCATTATAAATTTTGAGACTGCATTGTTACAATAGTGGAGGTTTGTATAGACTGACAGAGAAATCAAAAAGCGATAAGTCGATTTTGAAATTCATATCCTCAACTGTATTTTTACGTATGCTTTATTTTGTAAGCAAATGAAGCTGATTCTTTTCGTGATTTTATTTTAAAAAGGTATGTTATTTTGATAAGCTTTTATTTTATTCATAGTTTTCGTATGTAAATTTTCCTAGTTCAAAACTTATATTCAAATTTTAACTCACTTCCAAATATCGGATTGAGGTTCAATTCACATACTTATTAAAACCCGATGACAATGTAATAATACGATTTTAGGTGCGTTCCATTTATTTATTTTATAGGACTACATCAAATTCTATTAGGTTGCGTAATCTAATAGAACTTTAAATTGTATCATTTTGTAACGATTTGTGACTGTTGCTTTTCATAGTTTAATTTAACAAAATTTCTGTTATTTTTTTACTTATATTTTTAGCACAAATTGCATATTTTACTTTAACATGTAAATGTCAACAAAAATTCAGAAACAACATTGTAAAAATTTTTTTTACTCTTAATGTTTAAAGTTAAATTTTCTATCTGATGTTTATTTTTATTTCCAGTAAATTTGTGACTGACCCCTATTTTGCAGCAAAAAATATGCTTCAACTTTGAACAGCTATAACTCGGTCAATTTTGATCGCAGAGGAATGGGACTTTTTTTGTCTTACTTGTTAAAGTAGTGGTAAAAATTTTCTAAATATCACTTATAGGACCGGGGGACCGTATAAAAATTTAATTTTCGTAATTTTTTAGTGAAGCATTTTTTTGACCTAAATCGCTTAAGAAATAATTCTTTACCTTTTTTAAAGCATTTTTGCAATTGGAACTATATGTCTACGACCAACGGTTTAGAAATTAGCCATTGGCCACCGTTGAGAGGGGACACCCTGTATAACTATATATAACTATTTATATATATAAATAGTTAATTTTTACATTAATTGTTTATTTCTCAAAAAAATGTACGTTGTAATTTATTTAAAAATAATATACTCAAACATGTTTTGTTTATAGAAATATATAATGTATGAAGAGAATTTTAAATGGTGCATGCGTTATGTAATAAAAACCTCTACCATTGCATAAATCAATATAAATTCTGCAATTTTTTAATTTTAATAACTTTCTATTCAGTTAAAATTTATTGTAATGTTTTTGAATCAACATGATTGACTTATACTAATGTAAATTATGATATTAATAGATGATACTAGTACTGCTCATGTTTAATGGAAAACTAGTATGCGTACAAAGCGTATACACCATACAAGATGAGTAGGTGCTGTTTTAGAAATAAATAATATTTAAATAAAAACTATACATAAAATTTCATTCTGATAAAATTGAAACGATATAAAAATGCATTTTAGTTATTTTATTTAGTAAGTTGAAAATATATTCACGTACGAAAGGAAATTTAAATTGATAATTTATAATATGAATTACCGACTTATAAACTTGCAAAATTTATTACTAGTGTTTCTCAGGTCAGCGGCTCCCAAAACTGAACGCCTGGACGCATACGCCTGAAATTATTACGCGGACATTCTGGCGGTACGTGAAAATAATATTGGTAATGTTGCGATAAAAAGATTTCAAATTCAGAATTGGATGAGGGGAACATATTTTTGCACTATATTTTCGACAATATCTCAAAAAATTCAATACGTAAAAGATAAAAAAGATGCATTTTTGAGTTCAGCATGGAGAAAAGCTGACACTCGATACGCAACACGATATACAAAGAAAATATTTTTTCTTCAAGTAATTAAATTAGCCCCTATATCCCCCTCTTAAATATATTTGTAAATGTTTAATAATCTGTAAACATGTGGGTCAACAGACTTTATATATTCTTATATTAACACTTAAAATTATAAATAAAACATAAAATTAAGGAGCAATTTAAAAAGTTTTACTTACAAGCTTACAAGTGTTAAATGTGAACAACTTTCATCACACGGCACACATAAAGTCGATGGTTCAGTTCTTCCTAGTAATTAATTAGTGTCTATTAGGCTCATTGTTGCAACAGCTGCAATGGTCAGCTAGTAATCGAGGCACATAAACATGAATCCACACAAATAGAACTCCCATGGAGTCACATTGGATGAGCGTTTAAACAGAACTTATTTGCTAACTAACGTTTGGAAAGAACTGAGCTATCGATATAACACGTGCTTTGTGTTGGTAGGTGCTCATATTTAACAATTGTAAGGTTGTAGGGAAAACTGTTTGAGTTGTTCTTTCATTTAACATTTTACGTTTTATGTAATAATTATTACCGAGTATTAAAACCCCGATGTATATATATATATATATATATATACAGATATCTGTAGAGAGACGAAGAAAGAGAGACAGGGCGATAGACAAATTACATACACACACACACACACACACACACACACACACACACACACATATATATATATATATATATATATAAGTATATATATATATATATATATATATATATATATAAGTATATATATATATATATATATACTTATTGTCTAGCTTTTCATTTCTTGTTTCAAAGAGTCCAATTTAACCATATTTTAAGAATGAATTTCTTTTCCCAATTGAAGATAGATATTTTGATTCCTTTTCTTTATAAGCCTCCGATTGTTTTCGACACTTGTCAAAAAACAATGCCTCAGTTTGCGTGATAGATCAGATACTAGAAAAAATTCTTCGATAAACTTTAATAAAAAAAGCGTTTGTGATGTGTATTATTTTTAAGGCTATTATGTTTTTCCCTTATATTTTCTGTAAGGAAGAGTGTACAACAGTAACATGTAATAACAATAATACAAACAGAAAGTTTTCTCATTCATTTGGATTTGTACTCAAATTCTTACTTAATATTTTTGACTGTAATCCCATCATGTGTTTTCTTTTATATCGATTGTTTGATCATTTCTTAATATTAGTATATATATATATATATATTGCTGTTTTAAATGTTTTTAATACAAAAAATACATGTCTGTAAAATATTAGAACAAAATTATTGTTAACAATTAAAAGCAGAAAAAATGTTTAAAAATACACAAAAAGAAAACAAGCATCTGTTTCGAATCCACCAGCGTGATTCTTCTTCAGTGTGACAGAGAATAAGTCAGAATGCGTTAGATAAATAAAAGCAGGCGCATAACGTCAGAGCGTTGCCGGCAAATATGTAGTCCAAGAACCGACAGAAGAGAAACCTATGTTATCGAACACAAGTAAAAAATATATTTTCTTTTTATGGAAGAATAGTAATATGGGAATCTAATGATCCATATCTGCCAGAAGTTATAGGGCCATAAGCCAAAAATTAATACCACTAGTGGCTCACTCGTAGGTTCACCATAGTGTTTTCCTGTTTTTACAATGTTAAATCTACGAGTAAACCACTAGTGGTATTAATTTTTCGTTTATGCACCACTTCACATCCGGCAGACATTTAATGCCCCTAATAAATAATAAATGGCCCTAATATTTAATCCCTTAATAAATGTTTTTTACTTGTACTCGATAACATACGTTTTTGAGCTGTCGGCACTTAGACTAATATAAGTAATACAGGTAGAGGACGCGTCACTTTATGGTATTTAAAGCTTTACGGTGGATTTCTCAACAAAACTATTTTTTTTTACTGAGATCAAATCACTTATGAAAAATGTTCTACGGTAAACGTATTGGAGCCATGTTTCAGCCCGTAAGTATATCCTTGGAAATAAAACGGTAGATATGATATTAATTACAAACAGAAGTTTACTTATACGTCCATTTAAAAACATTTCAAAAATATGCATTAAAATATTTAATTGCTATAAAGGACGTCAAATACTAATAAAAACTTTAAAAGATCTTAATATTTTTTTGACATTTAAAATTATTAAGATCTTTTAATGTTTTTATTAGTATTTAACGTCCTTTATAGCAATTAAATACTTTAATGCATATTTTTGAAAAGGCAGATATATTGCCAAAGGAAATGTTCCTATTCATCAATAATGTTTAATATTTATCTATAGCATTGAGACCCTTGTCTTTTATTCAATAGTGAAGAAAACAGAGACGATAATAAAGGGGCGGTAAAGATGAGAAGGTAATTAAAATTACCACATAAGTCATATTCAGGCTAACTTATGGCCGCAGATTTTTATCCAACGTTATATATATTGAAATAAATACTTTTTTCTCTCTTTTAAATTACCTCTTAAAATGACTTGACGGTAAGACAATAAAGCCGCAATGTTTGCAATTGATATTTAAATGCTGGTTTAAATTTTGCAGCAAATTATCAGTCAAATAGTTGCCGCCATTTTTTTTTTCTGTGGCAAACTTCTGATTGAGGAAAAAATTTAAAAAGAAATTATTCGATTGAATTTGAAATTTTTTATGCATACATTTAGCGGGAGAGATGGTAAGGAATCTGCAATCCAGGGGCACAGTTAAAAAAAATAACCGTACGCGGGCATGTTAATTTTTTACTAAATATTTATATAAAATAATAGCACTAGTTTCTGAAAAAATATCGAATTACTTGTAATTTCATATAAACACTTCAACACTTTAAAATCTCCATCAGGGACACAAGACGTCAGAAATTCAATGATTGATTTTCAACTGCAGCATCGTAAAAAACGTATTTCTATCTTTAATATTAAATACAATAATTGAAAACTTGATTTTTCAATAAAAAATACCCCCACACCTACCCCAAAAATATGTACTAAAATCAAAAATATTATTCAACATTTTAAAAGTCAAAATTATGTAAGAATATCTGTTATTTCTTATACATTTCCCTGTTCTTTGCAATTTAGCTGTGTAATTGTACTGGTTGATGCAAAACAAACAGATAATAAAAAACGAATTTTAAGTTAATATTAACATTTCAACTTTTTATTTTCCTTTATTTGTATGTTAAATGTATTATAATTATTTGATCCATAGCTAATGCTAATTCACCAATTTGACTATTTAAAATTTTATCACTGTAATCGTACATGTTTACATAAAATAAAAATTAACTTTTCTTTTTTCAGAACTTCAAACACAGTTCACTGCATGTCCAAATGTCTTTTAGTTAATTATTATTTTTCCCAGAAACAGTCTATTGTACCTGAAACTTTATATGATCTGCTTACGAATAAACTTGCTTTAAAATAAATATTTTTAATTATCTAGCGTTTGTTTATGTTTAAAATATGAGAAATAATTAAAAAATAATAATTTCCCTTATGAGTAAAATTGTAGTTTGTAAAATATAGTTAAAATATATATGTCAAAAAATATGTTTTTTTCTTTTTTGACGATATTTCGAAATTCATCCCTGAGCTTAATCTTAGAAAATATGAAACATTTTAAGCATAAAAAATATTGAAGTTCATATATTCATCATGTATAACTTGAGATAGAAAAAATGCTGTCTTATATATACCTATGCTTAGTCAGCATCTATAATACATAAAGCATGAAATTGCCTATTTTCGTTTTACTTCCGAAAGAAGGAAATACTTTACTCGAAGAATGAATAAAAAAATAATGATCAGTTGTATTTTTTATTCAATCAATAACTTTACAGGAAAATTTAACAAAAAAGAATTTATTATGTATTTTATAGATATAAAATAATTTAAATCTATACCGGGTGAATCACAAATATCGAGACAATAGGCTATCTTCTTAAATATTGCCCTTAGGTACGCACTAGGTAAGTAGATACTGCAAAGTTTGATGAGATAAGTTGAAACTGCATGGTGAGTCTATTGGAGAAATTACATAAATTCAATATTTATGCGGTCATCGTAGGATAAAATTTCCAATTAGGATTTTTTTTAGTTATCCATTCCTCAATAACACACACACACACACACACACACGAAAAATCATTTCGGTATCAAAAAATCTCTCAGAGATATTATAATCCAAATTTCTTAAAAAATCGTGACTTACATCACTTAACCATTCCTTTGAGCGACAAGATTTTGCCTCATTTTCAAAGCAAAAAAGGGATCATCAACAAATTGTCCATTATTAAAAGTCGTTTTAAGACAATGCGTTTCCTTTGGACCTATAATAGGAATGCATAGATTTTACGTTTAACTTGCGAAACGACCAATAGGGAAAAATATCCGACCGGCCTGCCAGAAATTTAAAATCATAGCACAGTTCTAACCTCAATTTCTACATTGAGTTTTATAGTGACATTGTTAAAATTTGTTTCGTGTGAGTGAATTCTGAACAAAAATATCGATTATAGTTTTAGAGATACCACGAAAATGGATTACAATAAGGAATGTCTCTACACCTAACTTGGTCTTAATATTTCCACATTGTAAACTAAATTGTCGGAGAGATTTTATAGCTCATCTAATGATATTGGAAGATTTAAAGCAGAAACGTCTGTGAAAAAATTCCGAAGAATGTTATATCGGATTATATTCTGGTAAGTGAGCTTGCTACCAAGTGGCTCCAAACCGTTATCCTCAAAATAATCTTCGAAATCGACAGCTCGGTAAGGTCTCACATTACCATTCATTAGAATGAAATCCTTACCAATAGCATCTTCATATGGATGCAATATGCATCAAGGATGTCATCTTTCCGATGTCTCACGTTCAAGTTCCTCTAAGGTCAGATCAATGTGACTACCGAGTGAGATCAATGACCAAACCATAAAACCACCACCTCTGTACTTCTGTATTTTAAAAATGTTGGATTGATATTATGTATTCAATTGTTCCCTTCAAATTCAAACGTACTGAATAGCTCTCCAGTGTAAATTCGGATTCGTACGGAATTCGGAAAAATACAAACGCCATTTGCTGTCTGGTTCAGGAAACGCGTTTTGTTCCCAACCCAAGATGGCTTTTTGCTGTCATCCGTTGAGATAGACACACACAACTGGTTGTCTTGCATACATTTCTGCAGTGTGAAAGCAGTTACGCACCATAATAGCGGAGATTCTTCACCCGGATGCTATAAATTGAGGAGTACAGGTGTTGGCTCAGCTCTACTACGAGCCGCGTCAAATTAATGTACACTGTAAAAAAATTCTCTAGTCCTACAAATGTAAAGTTGCTGAAATATTCATGTTTACTAATATTTTATCTGTACACTTTCTAAGAAAACATGTAAATTTAAAAAATTAATTTTTATAAAGCTATAAATATCTGTATCTGTACAATCGAATCTAATAAAATTATAGTTTTATTACAAAAATGTTGTCTGTAACCTGGATTGAAATTACGTGATATATTCTAGGCATCCCAAGCTACCTAAAAATTTCTTAGCAATTTCACATTTTTTTTTAATTTTTTGATTGTCAATGCAAATCTGTGTCTGTTACATGAATTTTTGCTGTTGCTGTTACATAAATTTATAGGGATTCAAGTTTTCAAGAAAACACTTTACAGTTTTATTTTAATTGGACCGAAAGAGTTTTAAAAAAAATCTTCTGCATTTTTTGTAGCTTGTTGTCGGCCCATAACAGCATTGCAGTATCTTCTGACTGATACTGATTCCGAAGTCGTTGGACAACACTGCGAGACACGATGCGACCGACGTCTGGCAGCAATAGCTTTTGACAACCCCATTTCCATCCTTTCCCAACTTTTCCAACCCCGTTTGCCATCTTTTCGAATTGTGTAAACAACTTCTCTGATATTTGCAAACCATACTAGCTGTTATCGTTGACACTGCTGATAACTGTTGCAAATCAACAAAATTTACACAGTTACACTCGAAACTAGGAAGGCTTGATTTTGGCATATTTCCTCCATATTCATATATACCTGTTCTTCTACGTAAGATAAAGGTGTCTCTATCGTTTTTGCATGTTTATTTATTTATTATTATTATTCACATAAACTACGAAATTTATTATTTTTGCCTTTTTTATTATGACGAGCTCAACAGACACACGTTGTTTCTAGTTTTCGTAAACCATTCTAAAATAACCCTGTGTCTGATTCTTTTTTTTATCTATTCGAACAATACATACTTAATCAGTACGTACTTTTGTTCCTACGTATTTCAATTCATCAAATATTTGACAAATATAGTACATTTACGAATTGTATATTTGCACATTTAATATGAAATCTTAAAGAATATATTTCTTACAAAAGTGTATATAATCGAAAGTTTCATACAAAGGTCTTGCTCGTGCGAATCGCCGGATATATAGTCATATGGGTTATTTATAAAGTAAAAGGGAAATTAAGGATCGACATTGAACAATAAAAATATGTCAAAAAATATAACAGTAAAAATAATATTAATAAGATCACTTTTTCTATTATTGCTACTACTGTAGTAATAAAAATAATATTCCTAAAATATAAACTGAATATTAAATCTCGGGATAAACCATCAGAGGGGTTATTTATATAAAAAAAACGGAAATTAAAGATCGACATGGAACAACCACAAAAAAAAACTAACATTAAAACAGCAAAATCTATATTAATAAGAGTATTACTACTATTATTAATACTACTCTACTAATAAAATTAATACCCCCGAAATATAAACTGAATATGAACATTTTAAATGTAATATTTAATCTTACAAAATTCATATAACCTTTCCTAAATCTCAGTGTTCTTGTGTTTTATTATTTAAATTTTACCAAAGTCAAGTATGAATTCAATAACTTTAAATAAAAAAACTGTTCTATATCCATTTCCATATAATAAATCATATTTTAGACATTTTCAAATCAAAATAGGACAAGTAATGACAAACCTATATCGATCACTTGTTTGTTTACTTAAAAAGAAATTGAAGGTTGGAATACTTTCTTTACGATACGTATGTTTGCGTTTGAATAATCAATGTTATGTTAAAGATCATAATGTTTTAACTTTTGTAAATAAATATTTACTCAAAGAAAAATCTTATTCAGTATATGTAAAGGTAAACAGACATGTATATCGGCCATTCCTCTTCAATCAATATTTCCACTTTTGAGAAATTGCATGTTTAAGCTGGACTAGAATTGTAACCCGTTTCCTTTGTTAAGAAGACTTAACAAAGGAAAGGTGTAGTTATCAAGGAAATAGTATGAAAGTGTTATTGTCACGCATGTCACACAAAACACAAATTAAGTTCTTTTTATCATGTTTTCATTTAGGAAAATGTAAGTCTATTTTTTTAAATAGCATACATGATTAATTCTTAAGCTCATATTATTTTAGCTTCGTGTTGAAAGAATTTAATTTTCAAAATGTAGCAAATTTAAATTTAAATTTTATCGAAAAATTGAAATTGATGTATAATATATTCCAATGATAATATAAATAGATAAAAGTAATTTAATATGAAATTATACAATTTAACAAAATGTACTATTTAAGAAACAAATAAATTATTTACTTGAATATATTTCTCAAAAAAGTTATTATGCTTGTTTATTATAAATAAAATCATGTTAAAATACAAGAAAAGTTGAGCATATGTATTTAAACAATACCGACTATTACGTGTCTAATAACACAGAATTTAGAGAATAGGTGAAGATTCCCAAAGAGTTTAAGGAGGAAGTGGCAAATAAACTAAAATTTTCCAATCGACATCAGAGCTTAAACTATGGAGAAACAGCGCGAAGTTTGTTAAAAGATCTCGGCGTTAAAAGCTAGTTTTATCAAAGAATTTCAACAACTTCCGAGACTTTCGTCAAAGAATCACTGAAAAAAGCGACCTTTTAATTAATTATGAGCAGTGAAATTACCCTTGAAATTATTCAATATTTAATATGTGAATTATCACTTGATTTCTAAGTTTGGAACCAACATTGGGAAATATGTCCAAGCCGGGGATTGAAACGGGAACCGTTGGAATAACGCTGCAAGGGCTTTACCATTTAAGCTACGAGTACGAAGCCCAGACTGGCATTTCTCACTTCTAATTGTTGGTAAGGCTGCATTGCAGCACAAGATGGAAGTAGCACACAGTATTGAGGCATAGTTAATTAAAATTCATCGATGCTGTGTTTATTTGTATCTCATGTTATGCATCAAAATTGTGTGCTCATGAATACTTCCATCTTATGCTGCAGTGCAGCCTTAAACAACGTATAGTAGTAAGAAATGCCATGCTGAACATCGCTCTCGTAGCTTAAATGGTAAAGCACTTGGAGCGCTATTCCAACGGTTCTGGGTTCGATTCCCGTCTTGGAAATTTTTCACATTGTTGGTTATTCGCTTAAAAAGCAAATGATAAGTCACATATTAAATATTCAAGCGACCTTTTATAAAATTGTAACAAGAAAAAATGCAAAATTGGACAATGTTTGGCGACTGAAACGCCAAAAATTATTCGCCAAGTAAGAAAATTTAGTCGCCACGTGGTGACTCGCGACAGTGAATCTGCAACTGTATTCTGGAAGCTACAACAGCATGACACTCAAAACAAAGAAAAGGGTTAGTTTAGAACAACAATCAACAGTCAGTATGGGAAAACTCAGAGGTGAAGCATTTACTTGAAGGTTAGAAAGGATCACAATAAACTACTCAACCAAAATCCAGAAACAAGGATCCCCTGAGAATGGTTAACTCCTTCACGGCAGGAGTCTCTTACGAAATTTTTAATGTTATGTCACCGGTTTTTATAAACGGAAATTTGCGCCTTATTAAATCAAGGAAATGATCCGATTAAACAAGGAAAATTTCGCAGTAAAAATTTACTGCTGGGAATAAAGAAGGAGTGTTTTTGTAGCATGTATACGTGCCACTCGTACATAAGGGTTAACTCAAATATCCTGCTAGCCATCTGGTCCACCGTATCCGACACATGAGCGGCAAAATGTAAAGTGAATTAATCTAAAAAAAAGAGTTTAATTTTACTCTTTACTGCATTGTGTGTCACATCTGGCACATACAAAAAAAAACTGTAATTCCCGTTAAGTGTTATGAATTTGGCCAATACCATCACTGATAAAGAAAATCCAAAGAACGAAAAAAATCTTTTGTCTATGTCAGATGACTGCATTTGACAATAATGTTAGAATTTGTTCTTCGGAAACAAAACTGAAAAATCAAGCAAGCTTCTCTGGTAAAATTTACTTTTATTATTTTTACTGGATACACAAAAATATTAATATAAAGAAAATCGTAGAGTGTGAAGCAGATAAAATTATGTATTTAAAGCCAATTTAATTGCAATATCTCGCAGTACGATATTTAAAACCCCCAATTGTGTAAATAGCGTACACGTCATAAAAAAAAATTAGATGAAAATTTTAAATTTATTTATTTATGTATTTATTTATTTACTTATTTACAAATTTTCCCATTTTTAAACCTATTTATATTTTTCAAGTATTTTTTGAAATAATATAAAACATTGTAATTTGTAATTTGTAATTTGTAAATAAAAAATATATGTATAAAAAATTCTGCAGTGAAAGTAATGTATCAACAGCAAAATCTTTACAGAAATAAATAAAGACTAAATATTAGTTGATCTAAAGTTCAGAAAACAAAATTCATGTGAAATGTTTATCTTACTACGCAAATGAAATGAAAATCAAATAACTTTAAATGTATATTTAAAAGTACTACAAACGAGATCGCTCGTACTTAAATTTAAAAGTCAGCAAATCACAATAAAGCAGTCAAAATTTAGATTAATGTTCAATACTGAAAATAGTCTTTGAAACAATCTATTGCTAGACATTTAAAAAACGTTAACATCATCAAAATAATGTCTATCATCTTTCATAAATAAATTAAAACCATTTTAATGTATATTACAAGTACTAAAAGCGAAGTCAGATTTTTAGATTAGTCAGCAAATCTTAATAAAACAGCTTTCATTTAGATTTTTAATGATTATTCAAAAATACCTTTGAAATAAATCACTACTAGACATTGAAACTATACAAAGATAATCGAAATAATGTTTGTACCAATTCATAAATAAATTAAAAACCAAATATTTTAAGAAGTGTAGGTTGATTAATGTAATTATTCAAAAATATCATTGAAGAAGACCACGGGTAGAAATTTAAACCGAAGATAGCATTATCGAAAGAATGCTCATCTTATTCCATACATAAATTGGGTTATCCAAAAGTATAATTCGAAATATGTCATGTATAATATCGATATATATATCGATATCGATAGTATAATAATCGAAATATGCCATGTGATTCATGTATAATTCGAAAACGAATCAAGATACAAAGATACAGTTTGAACTGAACGGATGGAGAAGAATCCGGGTTCTGCGTAAGAACGGAAAAAAATAGTTTTGTTAGCAACCAACAAATGACGCTATAGTGTTTTATTGCACCATAAGATGATTTACAAATGAAAAAATGTTGACTACTTACAAGTCAGCTTAGTTACAGTTAATTAGTACTACAGTAAATGCTCAATTTGCAGTCCATCATTCATAAGTGTAGCTGTGAGATTAGGCACATCACCATTCATAGAATTTAGTAGTATTTCTTCGGTTATGATAGACGCATTTTGGCTGATGGCACCTGTCAGTGCTGCTAGTGATGCCGTTGGTCGCCAACAATATGTTTTAGTTACCACACAAAGCCCGTTTTCTTTCCCACCTGTTTGGTGCAAACCGTATCTTTCTTTCTTGATTCGTTTTTGAATTATTCATTTTTAAAGTTCGTCTTCACTTTTGCATCAACCGGCATATGTAATTGCACTACAAAAGTGGTCGTTCTGACATAATTTTAAATAAGTTACCAAATCTTGACAAAGCAGTGTTAATTTGAAATTTTGATGAATATAATTAAAATGTCTTTAAAAAAAAATACCACATTTAAACCAAAAGTAACATCATCAAAATAATGTTTACCTTAATTCATATAGCAGAGATAGAAAACAAAATACATTTTTAAATGTATATGTAAAAAAATTAGTCGTTCTTACTTATTTTTAGGTAACTCAGTAAATCTTAATAAAACAATATTCATTTAGATTGTTGTTGATTATTCAAAAATTTCTTTAAAATAAACCACAAATACTTACTTAAACGAAAAATAACATCATCAAAATAATATTTATTTTATTTCAAATTATTATTTATTATTAATTATTAATTATTTATTAATTATTATTTATTTTATTGCAAACCAAATACACTTTTAAATGTATATGCAAAAGTGCTATAAATTGTGTAATTTATTCTTATTTTTATAAGATAACCAAGTAAATCTTCATAAAGCAGTTATAATTTTGATATTTGTTGTTTATTCAAAAATATCTTTTAAATAAACCACCACTCGATATTTAAACTGAAGTTGACATCATTGAAACAATGTTTTTATTAATTCAAAAGTAAATTGAAAACCAAATACCTCTAAAAGTATAGGTAAAAATACTACAAAAGAAATTGTTCTTCCTTATTTTTAGATATATAAACAAATCTTAATAAAGCAGTTTTCATTTACATTTTTGTTGATTATTCAAAATTGTCTTTAAACCACCACTAGATCCTAAACCAAAATAATTTCTTCAAAATACTTGAAAGAATAATAAGATTACATGTCTGGATATTTAATAATGTAACCAATTCACTGTTAAGTAGCTAATTTTTTAATGCCAAGTCTTATATATATATTTTTTAAAGTGCATTAAAATGATATAAAAGATCACAAATACAAAAAGTAAAAGAAAACGTTCCAAAAGAAATAAATGGTCAGAAACATATTATTTACAAAAAATTTTAGTTACATTTGAAACTTTTTAAAAGATGTATTAAGTGCTCTTTTCAAGATGGAAGAACTTTGTTTTATGATAAAGTTTTTGTCTTCTTGTTTTTGCCCTTAGGGAATTTCATACTTTTTATTCGTAGAAGTCGTACGTGATTTTTGAGTAAAGGAGTTCAAATTTTAGGATCTTGCGTTTCAAGTACTACTTAAAATAAAAACCAATATGTGTCCGAGATTCATTATTTTGCTTTACAATCTATAAAAGCATTGAAGAATGGGGAAAAAATAATAAAATTGTTTTTGTTTTGTCCAAATAAATGTAGTTGTCGAAGCAATTTCATTTCTTTCAATTGTTATTCTTGAAAACACCAACAAAAGTTAAAACTAATGTCTTATTACAGCAATTTTACTGCATTCCTATTATTTTACTGTAAATGTGTAATAAAAATGTTTATACTAATCATCTTTGTAGAAATTGAAAGTGAGAGGCATTTATTTAAATGGAATGATATGTTCAATATTATTTCGAATATCAGTTTAAATCGTTATAGATAATTTATATATATATATATATATATATATATATATATATATATATATATGAAATATTTTCATGTGTTTCCAGATTAAATAACTTTGACTTCTTGTTTTTGTCCTTAAGGAATTTTATACTTTTTTTTCGTAAAAGTCTTACGTGATTTTTGAGTAAAGGAGAGTTCAAATTTTAGGATCTTGCGTTTCAAGTACTATTTAAAATAAAAACCAATATGGGTCCGAGATTCATTATTTTTCTTTACAATCTATAAAAGCACTGAAGAATGGGGAAAAAATATTTTTATTTATTTTGACCGAATAAATATAGTTGTCGATGCATTTTTATTTCTTTCAAATGTTATTCTTTACAATACGAATAGAAATTCAAACAACTGTCTTGATATAGCCATTTTAATACAATTGTGTTATTTTGCTTGTAGACGTGCCATAAAAACGTTTAGAAATTGTAGGGTCTTTATGCAAAAACAAAATGAGAGGTATTTATTTAAATGGGATGATATTTTAAAGATTATTTTGAATATCAGTTTAAAGAATTTTGGATATATATATATATATATATATATATATATATATATATACATATATATATATATATATATATATATATGATATATTTTCATATTTTGAATTTGGTAAAAGGAACTGAAAGTTTATCATGCAACTAAAAAAAAAAAAAAAATAAACGCTGTTTCGCTTTATTTTGTGATAAGCGTACAATAAATGTGTTTAAAAATTCTACTGTTTTATTGAAAAGCAAATTGATAGGTATTAATTAAATAGAATGTCATTTTAAAGTTTATTTGAATAACCGTTCTAAAAATTTCAGATAAATGATATGCTTAATACAATTAATTTTTTTTTTTTTTATTTGGTATGTAAATAGTTATATATCCCTATCAGTTTACAATAAGAAATTACTTGGCACAGTACAGTCACCGCAAATAAAATCTTGAAGCTTGAAAATTTTAGACGTTTTGGTAAATATCTATAAATATGCATGATTAATAACTCCAAAATTCCAGATATATAAACCAAATAGTATAAGTCATATATTTTCGCGAATATTTTTCCTCAAAATACAATAGGGTACCGTCAACAAATTGAAAAAGAACGAATATCTTTTGAATAACCCTGTCAAAATTAATGTAGCAAAAGCATTCAAACTACAGATTTTGATTAAGTGGCTTATGGTAATAAACTGTGTTCATTTATATGCCAAAAGCATGTTTACTCGTAGAGCAATTAATGATTTTATAAAAATGGTCCCAGATTTTGCAAAGTTTTTTGCTTATAATTTGCAGAGTTATTAATATAAAACAATGTTCTTATTAGAAAATTTCGCATAATACCCTGTAATCAAAATTAAAAAAATATTAATACTTATAAGAAAAATGAGCAGGTTTAGTATATAAATTTTCACTGCGCATGCGTCAGCTCTATAAAATTTTCATTTGCATATTGCGTTAGCTAAGTGTATTGAGCGATTTTTGTTAAAATTTCACAATCATAGCTTGAAAATTCTGAAAATTATTGCCGAAAGAATAAGGTCAAAATCAGTTATTATCAAAATGAAGGAAAAAGATGAGGAGCTGTATCCAAATAATAGCAGTACGTGCAATATTGTGTAGACACTAATCAATGGAATATGGATACAGCCATTCATGTTTTTGTTTCATTTTGGGAATACCAGACTTTGATCTTATTCTTTCGATGATAAATTTCAGAAGTTTCAAGCTGTGATTGTGAAACTTTAACAAAAGTTGCTCTAGACACTTAGCTAACACAATATGCATATGAAATTTTTATAGAATTGACGCAAGCGCAGTGAAAGTTTATTTAGTAAACCTGCTCAATTTTCATACAATTATTAATATATATATTTTTTTCATTACAAAGTATTATGTACAATGATGTTGTTTCTCATATTTTCTAAAAAGAACATTGTTTTATATTAAAAAAATTGCAAATTATAAGCAAAAGACTTAGCAAAATCTGTGACCGTTTTTATAAAAACCTTAATTTCTCCACGAGATACATGCTATCGTGATATAAATGAACACAATCCATTACCATAAACTACTTTAACAAAATCTGCAGTTTGATCGTTTTTGCGACATTAGTTTTGACAGGGTTATTCAAAAGATATTCGTTCTTTTTCAATTTGTTGATGGTCCCCTATTGGATTTTGAAAAAAACTTTTCACGAAAATATATGACTTGTACTATTTTGTTTATAAAGCTGGAGTTTTGGAGTTATTCTTCAACTATATTTCTAGATATTTAACAAAATGTCTAAAATTTTCAAGTGTCAAGATTTATTTATTTATTTATTTATTTATTTATTTATTATTATTTTTTTTTACGGTGACTGTACACTGTTAAAAATATCGTAAAAAAGCACCTGTTTTTAATGACTATCTATTTTTTGACAAATGAGAATGCTGCATAAACGCGTAAGGAGTCTTCTTATTTGTAAGACAATAGATAGTGTTAACAGAGGTTATCTTTCAAGATATTTTTATCAGTGTACAAAAGTATATAAAATGCAATTTTGCGTCACGAAAGTATTTTAAATTGTTGCACACTGGTTTCATTAAATGATGTTTACCGTCATCAGTATGAATAATCATTTCTCTCAAAAGAAATTTGCTGAAATAATATTTAGGAAAAGTGGATTCAAATATTGTTAAATAGAAATACAGGAATTTTAGGATATATTCAATATAAGAGAACCGCATTAAAAGTAAAATAAATTCGATAATAGAATTAGGGTAGAAACATTTCAGGAAATGTCTAGTGTATGTGGATTCAAAAATCAACTTTAATGGCCAATAGATTTGTAGTAAATTTTAGAGAACAATCAATAAGATACTTAATCAATATAATGTCAAGACATATATCTAGGTTTTTTTCTAATTTTCCAAGATTCTAATAAGATATTAATAACGAAATGAAAATTAAGTAATTACATAAATCATAAAAATAATGTTAATTGTGTGTTTGATAGTCCTCCGTTGCCGAATAAAAATATATAAGGTAGCCTGGGGTAATAACGCCCCGTTAAGGTTCTACCAATTTTCACGGCTCAGTTTTAGTTTCTATTTTTCAAACAATTATATGATTTGATACAGTAACTCATTAACTATCTATATAAAAAAATAATTTAACAGATATGTATTCATAAAATGTAATGGCGTGATTTCTTGACCAATGCTATTTGGCGTTATTACCCACCTATATGGGTAATAACGCCATGCAAACAAAACTATGAAATAAGATGGAATAATTGCATGTAGATTGCCCAATTCTAAAAATACAAACTCTAAAAATTTAGAAATTGACAAATTGCATTCTAAGCTATTGAAAATGTTCAATTTTTTGTGAAAGTGTAAGAAAAATAAAAGTGCGGTGTGTGTGGGGGGGGGAGGATGATGAGGCAAAAGAATATCAGACCGTGAGCTTCTTTTTGCTAAAAAAGGACCGCTTAAATATAATTATTAGAAAATTGCACAGTTTTAACTGTGTTTATTTGAATCATTATTTAGGATATAGCTCGGCCACTGTAGGGAATCAACCAGGGTATTAATGCCAAGGATTGGCGTTATTACCTCGTTATAGTTCTTCGCTGTACATTTTAAATTGCAAATTATCTCGAGAAGATATCCAAAATCTTCAACAACATTTTGAAAGTCCATGAAATGTACTACAAATTTATGTAATTAACAAAGTATTTCCGGATAAAAAAAAATAGGCTTCACATCACAAAACCTATCTCGCAAATTTTAGATCAAGCGTTAATTTTAGTTGCTTATAAAAACAATAAGACCTAAAAATGAAACAAATTAACTTGAAGCTGTTTTTTTGCGATTTGTATGACTCAAAACTCTTCTGCGCAGAGCACATGGATGTCATTTACCAGATTATTTCTTAATTATGCAAAATATTAGCACTTGGCGTTATTACCTCGCCTGACGTTATTACCCCAGACCACTTTATATAAACCTCTTGTTTATAAATATCACTTGCATTTTTCAAATTATCTTCACTAAATATTTTATTGGCTATTCTCTAAATTTTCTTGAAATACTAAACTTGTTCTTCCAATTCGCTCATACTGCCGGTATATCAAAATTTCCTGTTTGTAATTCATTGGTCAATAATCTTTATCTTTGAATCTGATTATATTAAACAAGTTGCTTCTAAAAATTCTTGTAATTATATTATTGAATAAATTCTATTCTTAATAAATTTTCTTTCCTAAAACGCAAGAAAATTTCATTTTCAAAATGTTCGCCAATCTAAAATTTGATTGCTTTCAAAACTAAAATAATTTTGTTGCAATTCAAAAGAATTGATGTTTTATACTTTCGAAAGTGACCTTCAAAATTGAAACCAAAATTTCCTTTTATTTCGTAATTACAGTAAGTTTCAATAAGGAGATTTTCCCGTTGTTTGATAATTACGATCAATTCCAATAACAAAATTTTTATCACATTAACATAAAAAAATTGAAAATGAAATAAGTGTTTTATCTTTACAAAATTTATGTTTGACATTAAAATAAAAGTAATACCTTTATATAGAAAATCAAATCGCAAAATGCATCTAATAAGAACTAAGAATTAAAACAGTAATATTATTACATAAAAAAGTCATATTAGTAAAATAAAGTATAAAAGTCTCTTTTTTTAAGAAGAAAAAATCTGATTTTGTAAATTCAAATATAAATGTATCTGTGTACAGAAAATGAAAAAAAGAACAACGAGAGAACGAGATTTTTTTAGTTTAATCCAAAAAATACAGTAAGGTATGTTTGCCACAATTAACAATTCATCACCAAAATTTCCCTTTTTTCAGCCAATTCATTTTTGCTTCTTTTTTTTCTTTGGTCCACAGCATACCGCTCCCCCTTTTATTGAAAGTTGTATTGTGTTATACATTTCATAGTACACAACTAAAACTATTTATTTTACTGCATTTCTTACATTTACTATTTTAAATCAAAATTTAATTCAAATTTAACCTTATAATGACCAGTTGATTTTGCTTGAATTTACGCTTAAATGTTCTGTACTATGACTGAATTTTTAAGTATTATAAATATATTTCAGATGAACAGGCTATTTGCTGACACCTATTGATCCTGTGGAAAGAACTCAAATAAAAGTAGATATTTATTTAATGGTGCTACTTAGCAATTTTGTAATGCGTTAATAATAATAATAGATAAACAGAACTCCAGAAAAAGAGAGCTAGACATTTAATTTTTTTATTATGTAAAATACTTTAAAAATACATGTAGGTTTCATGATAGAAGATTCTATTTACATAAGACTTTATTACTTTATTGGTCACATTAAATTACTATTTTGAAAGTAATGTAACCAATTATTATTTTTTGTATACAATGTACTTACAATACAAACTGTAAATAATCTATTTCTTTAAATCACATTGTGACTTTTATTTTACTTTAAAAATATTGTAAAAGAAATTTAAATGAAAAAAAATATGAAGCTTAGAGAATAGCTTTTAAATAAATATGCTTATTCTTACTCTAACTGTAGTTTCGTTTTACAGCAGAACTGTAATTACATATAGTATCGATGGAAAATTTGTATGTATTGAAATATAATTTTTAAAAAATTGATGAATGTCTTTAAATAAAAATTTGAGAATTTACAAATATTAGGTGTTCTTAATATTTAGCCAGAAATGTAACGGTTTGCAAGACAAAAGATTACCTCTGCCACGGTTAAAATGTATTAAAAACATTCACTTAAGTTTTCGAGCATGACGTGACAGATGTTACTGACTTCTAGTATTGAAATATTCAAAAAAGCTGACGGAGACTTTCGGCTTGTCCTATTTTTTTCAAATAAATAAATAAAGCTTTTGCATAAAAGAACTAATAAAATGTTGCAGAAAGTAATGTGTCTGACGCAATAAATTTCCACTCTCTGCAGCTAATTCCAAATGTAGCTGAGCACACATTTGGAATCATTTAAAATGCATTTAAAATGATTTTTTACACACAAAAAAATCACACACACAAAAAAGTATGATATTCAATTACGTGCTGAATAATATAATATGTGCTGAATTACGTGCTGAATAATATGTTATAATTATATACAGGATAATCTAATACTTGTCTGCTTAACATAATAGGTAAAATATATAAAGTTTAAAATATAAAAAGTTTAATATATAATATATAAAGTTTGTTTAATGTAAATATAGTAAAAAAACTTAATCAAAAGGGAAGAGCTGGAAATGAAACTATTCATTAACTGCTATGTATGCTATGTTTGCTAACATTAACATAGTATAAACAGCTGAAAAAAATCTTGTTTTTTTTTCAAGGAAGAAAAAATATTTTAAAGTCAAATGTTATGATTTTTCTATTAAATCAGGAAAACAAGATATTCAGTTACATGCTCAATAATATACACTATATTGCCATTGATTATGGGACACTTGCGATTTTAGACATTTTACTAAATATCTAGAAAAATACATGAGGAATCATCTCGAAACTCTTAGTGTATAAATATAATTGTATACGCCATACATCGCCGTGAAGATTTTTTACCGAAACTCCATAGGGGACCGTCATCAAATTAAAAAAGAATGAATATCTTTTGAATAACCCTGTCAAAACTAATGTAGCAAAAGCGCTCAAACTCTAGATTATGATTGAATGCCTTATTGTAATACACTGTGTTCATTTTTATGCAAATAGCATGCATGCTCGCAGAGTAATTAAGGTTTTTATAAAAATGGCCCCAAATTTTTCTAAGTTTTTCCCTTATAATTTAGAGGGTTCTTAATATAAAATAATATTTTTTTCAGAAAATATGACAAACAACATTGCACTCAGTACCCTGTAATCAGAATTAAAAAGTAATGAAAATTGTATGAAAAATGAGTAGGTTTACTAAATAATTTTTTACTGCGCTTGCGTCAAAGATATCAAAATTTCATTTGCATATTATGTTAGCTAAATGTATAGAGCAACTTTTGTAAAAGTCTCAAAATTATAGCTTGAAAATTCTGAAAGTAATCGTCTATAGAAAAAGGACAAAATCCGTTGTTTCTAAAATGAAGCAAAAAAATGAGGGATTTTATACAAAAGTAGTCGTAACATCCCGTATTGTGTATTCTATATTGACACTAATCAATGAATATATGGATACAACCCCTCTTGTTTTTGCTTCATTTTGAGAATAATGGATTTTCAACTTATTCAATTCACGATTATTTTCAGAATTTTCAAGTTATGATTTTGTGACTTTCACAAAAGTTGCTCTATACATTTAGCTAACATAATATGCAAATGAAATTTTGATATCGTTGACGCATGCGCAGTAAAAAATTATTTAGTAAACCAACTCATTTTGTATACAATTTTCATTATTTTTTAATTCTGATTACAGGGTGCTATGTGCAATGTTGTTTGTCATATTTTCTGAAAAAAATATTATTTTATATTAAGAACTCTGAAAATTATAAGGGAAAAACTTAGAAAAATTTGGGGCCATTTTTATAAAAACCTTAATTACGCGAGTATGCATGCTATTTGCATAAAAATGAACACAGTGTATTCTAATAAGGCATTCAATCATAATCTAGAGTTTGAGCGCTTTTGCTACTTTAGTTTTGACAGGGTTATTCAAAAGATATTCATTCTTTTTTAATTTGTTGACGGTCCCCTATGGAGTTTCGGTAAAAAATCTTCACGGAGATGTATGACGTATACTATTATATTTATACACTAAGAGTTTCGAGATGATTCCTAATGTATTTTTCTAGATATTTAGTAAAATGTCTAAAATCGCAACTGTCCCATAATCAATGGCAATATAGTGTATAATTATATACAAGATAATCTTAATAGTTGTCTGCCTAACATAATGTATCAAATGAAAAGTTAATTCCTTTAAAATAAAGTTTCTTTCAAAGTAAATACAGTAAAAACTTAATAACGGAAAGGGAAAATGATTTTATTATTTTTTAATTATCCAAAAGTAAAAGCATTTCTTTCCTCAGCAACATCAAAACTCAAAATAAAATTATCAATCAGTATCGTTTTCCAGAATTTTCAAATCGTGAATGTTTTATTAAACCACATGTATTGGTTTATACTCCATAAAACAAATAACATTCTCTAATTAATACGTAGTATAACACATAATATAAATCTTGAAATAAAATTTGTTGCAATATAAATATAGCAAAAATGTCTTACAGCATACAGTATAAAATATAATTTTATTCTTTTCAAATGAAATCTGTTGCAATGCAAATATAATATTGCGTTAATTAAACAGGAAGGCTAAGTTTTATTTATTTATTTTTCATCAAAACGTAATTGCATTTCTTTAACTCAAAATAAAAGAAAGAAATCAATATGCTTTCAGAATTTATAAATGTAGAATGCAATTTTTATTAATCTGGTGGAAGGCACGCACCCAACCGGCCCGTTGGATACCATATTCACAATCATCATAATCAGTTTTATAAGAAAAGAAAAAAAAACATTGATTAGAAACAACAGTGCATTAATTCATTTTGAAAGAATTTACGAAAGTAAATTTCATTAATTGTGAAAGCTTTTTTAATGTTTGAGAGCGCTAAGTATGGCGTTAAATATCGTGGATCATCCTAATATGTTTGATACAAAAAAAAGTAAGATAAAGTGAGAATAAAAATTCATTTTATTATTAACAATAAGTGCAATTATTCATTAAAAACGAACACACACACAAAAAAGGAAAAAAAAACAACTCTAGAGAGCAGAAAACTACACTATTTATGATGAGAAATTTCAATTCAATAAACTTCGTGTTGGGTGATTGAGCCCCCCCCCCCCCCAACAAAATCCCAATAAAATATTGTAAGGCAAGTAAAAATAACACTACTCCTACCAGCGGAAGTGTCATATAGCAGGATACTGAAAGAAAGCTTGATTTCAGATAAACCTATCTCCACGGGGCTGATATTTCTCTATGAATTGGGTGATTCTGTACCCCACACGACGGTTAAGATCCAAGTAACGGTCTATATTCGATAACATAAAAGGCATTCTCCAGTTAAGACATAACACGTTTACAAAATTATACATTTTCATGCACAAGGCGAGAAACGATTTTGAATTCTAACATAACTCTTTTCAAGTCTTTTCACTAGAGACTGCTTTGTCTTTTAGATTTTTGAACGACCTCGCAGATGAATAAAGCATATTTTTGCAAAATAAATGTTAAAAAAAAAAAAAAAAAAAAAAAAAAAAAAAACGAAAATATACCAAACATTGATATTAGTAAATAGCGCATTCAGAAAAAATTATTGATATATTATTTAATATATATGTTTACTAAATAATAACAAAATTCATATCAACATTTAGTGTAATAAATATTACACATAGTTTGTTTTTGTTCTTTTGATATATATCTTTCGTAAATAATAACGAAATTTATATGCATACTCATTTTGTAAAATTATTAAACATTGTATGTTTTTTTTTTAATATGTATTTATTTTATAAAATAAGAAAATTTTTATAAAATTATAAAACATATTTTTTTGTTGTTGTTGTTCTCGTTTGAATGATAAAAATTCACAAATAATGTTTATTATTTGCTTTGGAAGACTTATTTGAAGAATAAAGGCATGTGTATAGCATTGCACTAGGCAGTACAAAAGTGATATCCTTTATAAATTATATATTTTTGAATTGACAAAGTTATTATCTCACACAGATATCTAACAAAGTGATGACACATTGATATCTGCCAGATATTTAAAAGATGTTAAACAAAATAAGAACAAAAATGCACAAGGCCAACGTGCCATAGTTTCTCACTTCTTAATACAAATGGTACTTTTGAAATTAAAATTACGTTAAATATAAACATTATCAGCAAAAGTAGATTTCGAAATATATATTTTATTAATTGTGTTATTACAATACAGACTAAGCAAATATTTGTCGGTATAATCACAGAACCGAAGCTGCTTGATTGCCTCAAGTTATGTCTTTCTGATTGTACATTGGCATTTGTGATTGCATCGTTTTTTTTAAATTTGAACAGGAAAATTTCTTTTCGTTTGACAGAAAATCCAATTAATATAAATATATGTGAATATAATTACTTATGAGATTTCTGTTAGAATTAGTTACCTAATACTACAAATTGCACTTTCAAATTGAAATATATCAATCAAAAATCCATACATCAGCTAAAAATATGAAAATATCTTTAAACATTTGAAAATAAATTTCCCTTCCCTTTTGACAGAAATGTCAATTCAATATAAATATCTAGGAATATTAATACTTATGAAAACTTATCAAAAACATCGATACATTTTCTGAAATCATTAATTTTAGAATTCATAACTTGTGAATGTACTTTATATTAATCCTTAAAAGTAACGGCTTTTAAGACAAATAACTTTCTCTCTCGCGGTTGAGGCGTAGTAAAACACATTCGCAGAAGTTATATATTTTCGTGCACAAGGCGACAGATGGTTTTGGCTTCTTACATAAATCTTTTCAGAGAAGTTGACGTGGTCTTTTGACTTTTCCAAACATTTTTTAGACAGATAAATCATGTTTCTGCATAATATATCTAACATAATGATGCAGGAAGCAGTACATTTTATATAAGAAAACTTACGTAAATGCAAAAAATGGAACGTAGTAATTACTTCACGTTTATGTTAGGTTTAATTTGTATAAGCATCGAAGATGCTTATACAAATTATTTTAGATGTAATTTATTAAATATAATTTACTATAGATTTTAAAACGACATGTAATATATATATATATATATATATATATATATATATATATATATATATATATATATATATATATATATATATACATATAAATATATATATATATATATAAATATATATATATATATATATATATATATATATATATACATATAAATATATATATATATATAAATATACATAATAATTTTTCTTAGCTTTTGACAAAAATATTAATTTATATAATACAGATTAATATTAATGCTCAAAAACAACTATATATTTCCGAAATCATTAATTTCGAATTCCTAACTTCTGAATGTATTCTATATCATAACCAACAGTCACAGTTGTCAAGACAAATAATTCTCCCTGGGTGATGCCTAGCAAAACACATTCACAGATTAAAGTAAACTTAAAATTCTAGTACTAAATTCATTTTAAATTAAATATTTCAAATTCCTATAAATAGACAAACTTATTGCATTGATTGAAAAGCACATTTTAGTTCAAACAATCTCCTAAAGAAAAGAACAAGATGAAATTTGAAAAGTAGATATGGAAAATGAAATTTCATTTCGTTTTATTGAAAAAAAATCATAAACAAATATGAACAGGAAATTTATGAAAAACGATGCACAATTCCATATAAAAGATTTAAATTTGTAACGTGAGGTACATTACAAGATTTCTTTTAAACTGTGTATCATACCCTTTTTAAGAAAGATGTAAAATTAATCGCATGCTTTTTCCCAATATTAAAAGATCTGTTGAATACTAAAAGAGATCCGGGATATGCATTATACCTTTCCAAAATGAAAGTAAATATTTTTGTTATGTAGGTATAGTGATATACCTTTCTTCGGTTTTACGATAGAATTAAAGAACATTAAGAAAACACCAGATTACATAGACCGAATACTGCATTATCAAGATAAGTTGTAAGTTAAACTATAAAAGTATACTTTAATAAATCCAAAACCCTCTTTCGTGCTAATAATTATCAGGAAGACATTATAAGAGAATCAATTTAAATATATGCAAATAGGCATAGCTTGAAACGATGCACTATAATGCAATATCCATGGTGTATAAAAAGATCTGCAACGTTGTATATAAAAGCTTGAATTTTGCTTCTTGTCTGATGCACAATCTTTAATTTACAAATAAAGGCAAATAAACAAAGGCCAAATAAAGGCAAAGAAAAATAATAACAGTAAATTCCCACTGATGACTAGAAAGGTTGAAAAAGTTTTAGGTTATACTGGTTTTAATGTTTTTTAAGATATATTTATCGCAATTTAAGTAAATTTATGCTATAAGTATTCTCCGGAAAATAAATTTAGTACATTTATATGTGCTTTCATGTGTTTTTAATCACAGCCATAGGAGTTATATATTTTTGCGCACCAGAGGAGTAGCTTGTTTTTGCTTCTAACAATTTTTTTTCATGAATGTTCACGTAGTCTCTTGATATTTAAAATATTATTTAGACAGATAAATAACGTTTCTGCGTAATTATAAGGTATATGCATAATAAAAATAAACATTTAATTAATTTTACATAAAGACACAGTGTTATTTAGCAATACAAATAGTGTCAAAGTGGCAGTAAAAAAATGTAAATGTGTTTCAATATTTGCACGGAATATTTGTTTATTTTTGACAGCAATATCAATCCATGTAAATATATACAAAAATTAAAGCATTTGAAATTTTCTAAAAAGCATCAATATATTTCTGGAATTATCAATTCTTGAATTCAAACATTTTGAATATACACTCTTATGCTAAAAAATAGTGACACTTGGTTTTGGCTTCTAATATAAATCTTTTCATGAAATTTGTCCAGGCCTTTTACTTTTCAAAATCTTATTTAATAAATAAAACAAGTTTATACATACTTACAACACGCAAACAGAAGAATAAGACAATTTCAGCTATTTTTACCTAAGGAAAGAAAGTATAAATTAGTTACGTAATATTGCAAATATTATTTTTCAAAATAAAATTTGTCAAACGGGGAGATGAATGGGATAATTTTTACATTTTTACTAATAACATAAATTGTATTCAGTTGTTAACTTAAAAAAATATTTCGGTATTTAGAAACTTATTGACAGCCCCACCATCCTCATGGTGGGGCTGAATGGGACAGGTAAAAAAATATTCCAAACATATTTTATTTGAAAACTGTGGGTGATATATATTATTTTACTACATATTGACTGTAGCTAATATCAAATGACAACAGTCATTTGGTTCTGGCAGCTCCCAGAGGTCTAGGCTTTGGTAGTTTCATAACAATAACCTCCAAATTAACAAAATAAATTTTCGGGGGATCGGTATATTAAAATAAGGAATTATTATCCTTTTTTCTCAAGAATTGTACTTGAAGGATATCATTGTTGTTCTTTAAAACCCTAGCAACGTAATGAAAAATATTTTTTCCTCATATCTTTGTTAGGAGAGAGCGTCTTTTATTATACTATCTAAGCTGCAAACTTGGTGGTCCATATCACTTGAAATCACGTTCAAAACACTTTCATCTTCATCATGAAGTGATAAATTTTCAGATTCATCACAACTGTCCATACCTTTAATAAAAATATTTCTTGATGGCAGGCAATTCTTTTTTTCTTATTAGTTTTTGTTTTTTACAATTTCCTTTTCCAAATATTGTTTTTCTGGTGTATCTGTTAGAACACGACAGTGGTCCCGTTTTCTCCTCTTACCATCTGGATTGTCTAGGTAATGACAAAATGTATTTTTTTTTATTATGAAATAGTTCTGGGAAATTAAAGGGACAGTCCCATTCATCCCCATAAACACTGTCCCATTTATACCTATAGCCATATGGTTATATAAAATAGTGATTTGGCTTACCAAGCTCTGTCAGTATTGTTCTTTGCATCATAAGTATAACAAGAGACTATATCTTTTTAACATTAAAAATTCTAAGGTTTTGAGGAGGTTAACTATCAATTAAATACTAAAAAGATCAAACAAATAAATTTACTTTGGTTCTTGAAAAATACACTTTGTATAATAGCTAATCTTCTGTTATGGATATTGCTTTTAAACTATGTCTGTTGAATGACCTCAGTACTGCCATTTATCAGGTAAATTATCAAATTATTTATGTTTGGAACATGTGTAAATTTCTGTTGTCCCATTCATCCCCACTCTTCCCTATCATTAGGCAATATGAAAATATCTTTAAATATAAGAAAATGAATTTTTCTTTTCTTTTGGTAAATATAGCAATTCAAACACTGCAAAAAAAAAAATCCGTTAAATTTGCAGCGCAGAAATGTTACCAGTAGTTTTTGCCGTAAAAATGGCAGTAAAATTAAATGTAATAAAACAATTACATGTAATTTTACTGCAATATTTACGGTAAAAACTGCTAGCAACAGTGTTGCTAGCGGATTTTTTTTTTTTTTTTACAGCGTATAAATAGCTATGATTATTAATACCCATGAAAATGAAATCACAAAAGTTATATCTATATATTAAAAGGAAAGCCAGAAAAAGTCAGCACAGTTTTTTTTTTTTCGTCTCTACGCATCGACATTTGCGCCGGTGTCTGAGAGCGTGAACCAATCAGAGAAGAGTACTTACTCTCTGAAAACACATACTTGATACTTCCAGCTTCCAGCCAGCAAGCGCTAAATATGGGGAAGTATTTCTTTTTCTATTCATAATTTTATTGTTCTTGGTTAATATAATGATCTTCATTTTTTGGAAAAACATTTTTTTTTTCCGTTTCTCACTTTATGTAAGTTATTTTATTTCCATTTCTATTCCATTTTTTAGCCAGCAAACATAGTTTAGGCTTAATGTAGCTTAAACGATTTTTTTTTCGACAGTTTTCGATGAAATTGAAACATTCAATAGTTAATGATTACAGTTTTTATTTATTTTCTTGCCGATTAAGCATTTTCCAAATTGTAATTTTCAAATTTGTATTAAGTATGTGTAAAAAAACCAGGTTAGATATCACGTTTTTTTTTTTGTTTTTTTTTGTTTGTTTGTTTTGTTTTTTGTAGGGAGAAAAAAGCAGGGATTTTTGACCGATGTTATTGACTTTATGGATATAAACATATTCGCAAATCATTATTTATTTTGTGCTTCATTTTCTTATAATACTCATGTCTAATGCGATATCTGTATAACATCTGTGATTTTTTTTCCCCCTTAAAATTTCATTTTTGAGCTAACTCATAATGTTTAGGAAGTATTTACATTACATTATTTTCGCCGAAGAATAGTGAATTGCATATGAAATGAAAAAAAGCCCAGTTTTAAACAGCTTTTGTAAATCATTAATATTTATTTAAAGTTTAACTTTTTTTGTCTTGAGTTGACTCGAAGTTCCCTTTAAAAACAAAAACAAAAAAAAAATATCCTTTTTTTTAATAGTGTTCCTGTGATGAAATTTGCTGAGGTTTTTTTTTGGGGGGGGGGACAGAGAGGAGAATATTTTGATGAAATTTGCTATGTATATATATATATATATATATATATATATATATATAGCAAATTTCATCAAAATATTCTCCTCTCTCTATTTTCAATCTCTTGATATCTCAACAATGTTTTTCCAAAAATATGAAGATCATTATAATCAACGAAGAAAAATAAAATTATCACAAGAGATCCCTCTTTTTGCATAGCATTCATTCGTGATAATGCAGACCTTATGTACCATATTTACTGCTAGCTCTTTATTATTATTATTATTATTTGGCAAAATTTGCATTTTTTGTAGTACCTAGACAAATTTTATGTATTTTAATGATCTTTTGACAAAATTCATGTCTTTTATGAAACTAGGAAAACAATATTTGTTTTCTCAGGGATTTTTGGTGAAATTTGGCGTTTTTTCTCGCTGTGTTTGGATGTAACTTGCTGTTTTATTGAATTTATCCTTCTTCGTGACTTTTTTTTTGTTTAATTTTTCGTTTTTTTTGTTATTTTCAGAAATTTGTCATTTTTTTCACTTCTCTTTTGCAAAATTTACCTTTTTTGTGATCTTTTGATGAAATGTGCCTCTTTTTTTCATCTTTTGACAAAATGTGTTTTTTTCTCACAATCTGTTTACCAGTATTTGCGTTTTTTGAAGTACCTAGACAAATTTTATGTATTTTCACGATCTTTTGATGAAATTCATGTCTTTTATGATACTAGGAAAGCAATATTTGTTTTCTCAGGGATTTTTGGTGAAATTTGGCGTTTTTTCTCGCTGTCTTTCGATGTAACTTGCTGTTTTATTGAATTTATCCTTCTTCGTGACTTTTTTTTGTTTAATTTTTCGTTTTTTTTTTTGTTATTTTCAGAAATTTGTCATTTTTTTCATTTCTCTTTTGCAAAATTTACCTTTTTTGTGATCTTTTGATGAAATGTGCCTCTTTTTTTCATCTTTTGACAAAATGTGTTTTTTTCTCACAATCTGTTTACCAGTATTTGCGTTTTTTGAAGTACCTAGACAAATTTTATATATTTTCACGATCTTTTGATGAAATTCATGTCTTTTATGATACCAGGAAAAAAATAATTGTTTTCTCAGGGATTTTCTGTGAAATTTGTCGTTTTTTCTCGCTGTCTTTCGATGTAATTTGCCGTTTTATTGAATTTATTCTTTTTTGTGAAATATTTCGTTTTTTTTTTGTTATTTTCAGAAATTTGTCATTTTTTTTCACTTCTCTTTTGCAAAATTTACCTTTTTTGTGATCTTTTGATGAAATGTGCCTCTTTTTTTCATCTTTTGACAAAATGTGTTTTTTTCTCACAATCTGTTTACCAGTATTTGCGTTTTTTGAAGTACCTAGACAAATTTTATGTATTTTCACGATCTTTTGATGAAATTCATGTCTTTTATGATACCAGGAAAAAAATATTTGTTTTCTCAGGGATTTTTGGTGAAATTTGGCGTTTTTTCTCGCTGTCTTTCGATGTAATTTGCCGTTTTATTGAATTTATCCTTTTTCGTGACTTTTTTTTGTGAAATTTTTCGTTTTTTTTTTTTTTTTGTTATTTTCAGAAATTTGTCATTTTTTTCACTTCTCTTTTGCAAAATTTACCTTTTTTGTGATCTTTTTATGAAATGTGCCTCTTTTTTTCATCTTTTGACAAAATGTGTTTTTTTCTCACAATCTGTTTACCAGTATTTGCGTTTTTTGAAGTACCTAGACAAATTTTATGTATTTTCACGATCTTTTGATGAAATTCATGTCTTTTATGATACCAGGAAAAAAATAATTGTTTTCTCAGGGATTTTCTGTGAAATTTGTCGTTTTTTCTCGCTGTCTTTCGATGTAATTTGCCGTTTTATTGAATTTATTCTTTTTTGTGAAATATTTCTTTTTTTTTTGTTATTTTCAGAAATTTGTCATTTTTTTCAGTTTTTTTTTTTTTTTTTTTTGCAAAATTTACCTTTTTTGTGATCTTTTGATGAAATGTGCCTCTTTTTTTCACCTTTTGACAAAATGTGTTGTTTTCTCACAATCTGTTTACCAATATTTGCGTTTTTTTTTTTTTTTTTTTTTTTTTTTTTTTTTTTTTTTTTTTTGAAGTACCTAGACAAATTTAGTTGTCTAGAGTTGCCTAGACAAAAGTATTTTCAAGATCTTTTGATGAAATTCACATGTTTTATGGTACCAGGACAAAATTATTTGTTTTCTCAGGGATTTTTGGTGAAATTTGTCATTTTTTCTCGCTATCTTTTGATGTAATTTGCGGTTTATCGAATTTATGCTTTTTAGTTAAATTTGTCATTTTTTTCGTTATTTTCAGAAATTTGTCATATTTTCGCTTTTTTTCTTTGCAAAAATTACCTGTTTTGCGATCTTTTGATAAAATGTGCCTCTTTTTTCATCTTTTGACAAAATGTGCTGTTTTCTCACAATCTGTTTACCAATATTTGCATTTTTTTGAAGTACCTAGACAAATTTAAAGTATTTTCAAGATCTTTTGATGAAATTCACATGTTTTATGGTACTAGGACAAAATTATTTGTTTTCTCAGGGATTTTTGGTGAAATTTGTTGCTTTTTTCTCGCTATCTATCGATGTAATTTGCCGTTTTATCAAATTTATGCTTTTTTCGTGATTTTTTTTTTTGTGAGATTTGTCGTTTTTTTCGTTATTTTCAGAAATGTCATATTTTCGCTTTTTTTCTTTCCAAAAATTACCTGTTTTGCGATCTTCTGATAAAATGTGCCTCTTTTTTTCATCTTTTGACAAAATGTGTTGTTTTCTCACAATCTGTTTACCAATATTTGTGTTTTTTTGAAGTACCTAGACAAATTTAAAGTATTTTCAAGATCTTTTGATGAAATTCACATGTTTTATGGTACCAGGACAAAATTTTTTGTTTTCTTGGGGATTTTCGATGAAATTTTTCATTCTTTCTCGCGATCTTTCGATGTAATTTGCTTTTTTATCGAATTTATCCTTTTTTTGTGATTTTTGTTTGCAAAATTGTTGTTCTTTGTTATTTTTTTAAGAAATTTGTCGTTTTTTCCACTATTTTTAGCTAAATTTACCTTTTTTTGTGATTACCTGGATAAATTTTATGTGCTTTTTGAGATCTTTGGGTGAAATTTACATCTTTTATGATAACTGGACGAAATTCGTCATCTTGAGGTCTTTCGGTAAAGTTTATCGTTTTTCTCGAGCTCTTTCGATGAAAGTTGTCGTGTTGTCATGATTTTTCGATGTAATTTGCCGTTTATTGAAGATCTTTTTGCAAAATTTATCTTTTTTGTGATTATTTGATAAAATTTGCTTTTTTTCAATCTTTTGACGAAAATTGTTGTTTACTCACAATTATTTGTCGAAATTTGTTTTTTTCTCAGTTTTTTTTCATAATATGTTTGCAAATTTGCCATTTTTTAGACGTTTTGGTAAAATTTTGATTTTTGTGCAATACTTTTGCGAAATTTGTTTTATTTGGAATAGACAATTTTTTTTTCAGTTTTTTGACAAATTTTTTAGCAATCTTTTGAAGAAATTTGTTGTTTTTTGCAATCTGTTGACGAAATTTGCTGTTTTATTTTTCCACACCTATTTATAAAATTTCCGGACGATGTTTTTTTTTTGGGGGGGGG
Organism: Maratus speculifer; assembly: GCA_964019185.1. NCBI lineage: Eukaryota > Metazoa > Arthropoda > Arachnida > Araneae > Salticidae > Maratus > Maratus speculifer. Next base: position 421,098,664 of record OZ025290.1, on the reverse strand, counting down.
GGGGAGGTATTTTGATGAAATTTGCTATTTTTTGTAATTATTTGCCAAAATTTGCATTTTTTATGGTACCTAGACAAACTTTGGTTCATAGCAAATGATTTCTAGCATTTTTTAAGTGTTTTTTTTTGGGGGGGGGGGTATTTTGACGAAATATTCTTTTTTTTGTGATTATTTGCCAAAATTTGGGTTTTTTATGGTACCTAGACAAACTTTGGTACATAGCAAATGATTTCTAGCATTTTCTTAAGTGTTTTTTTTTGGGGGGGGGGGGATTTTGACAAAATTTTCAATTTTTTGTGACTATTTGCCGAAATTTGCATTTTTTATGGCACCTAGACAAACTTTGGTACATAGCAAAAGATTTCTAGTTTTTTTTTTTTTTTTTTTTTAGACTTTAACAGTTGAAAAATCTTCAAACATTTTCAAGAGTCTGTAACGTGTGTCGCAGCATTGCACCAATTCTGCGCCAGGGATCATGTCATGTTGGTGTTAAGTTGGTAAATGGAAAAGCATATTGAAATTTTTAATACATATTAATCTTTAAAAAAAATTTCTTTAAAATTTTTTTTATAGTGGCAAAATACTTTTTTTTTCTTTGATTCTTTCATATTGTTGCCGTCAAGTTTTGACGGTTTTCACCTAGCCAGAATAAATATTATCATTAATTTTTTTAATATGTGAAATTTACATGTATTTTTGATTTATGAAAAGGTAATAGAAAAGTAGTTGAAAATGCAAATGTTTATTTGTTGAATGGGGTGGGTAATGTAACAACAAATTAACCACTGAGAGGATCATTGTTATAGTTGTTGCTAAATGGCAAACTACAAATTCCGTCTTATTTTGCTGCGAAGTAAGTGAAGTATGTATATTTTGTATGAAATGAGAGATGACAGTAATTTATGATTTATTCATGTCATGTACAATTTATTGGTGTTGTATTTGTAAATGGAAAATTATCAAATGAGAGAGATTCTAATTCTATGACAGCATGTTTGAATGTAACTCGGCCAATTGCGGGTCATTTGCCTAGATGTAAAATGCAGGTTTTTCTTTTATTTATTGAAATTTTTGCTGAAGATTAGTCGTTAAAAAATCCTTTAATAGCTGGAAAATACCTTTTTTCTTTCTTCGGTGCCGTCAAGTTTTGACGGGTTCCATCTAGTATATATATATGTGTGTGTGTGTCTGTGTAAGTGTGTGACAAAAATAGAGAACATATGATTTTGACCTCTAACAAAAACATTTTCACGAAAGTTAATATGTTTTTTGACTTTTACAAATTTTATTTAGACAAATGAAATAAATTTATGCATAGTTATAAAACACATAAAAAATAATAAGGCAATTTACTTATTTTTACAGAAGGACAGTTTTCTAATAATTCAAATAGCATGTGTAAAAAAAATATATTAAACATATTAAGCATGTTCTATATACATGTTCATAAACATATTAAATAATAAAATATATTAAACAAAAATATTAACATTAGAGAAAAATAGAAAATGTCGTTAAAAATTTTAAAGTGAATATTCATTTTCTTTTGACGGAAATAGCTATTTATATAAATATCTAGGAATATTAATTCTTAGAAAAATTTAAAAAATGTATAGAGAGAGATATATTTCTGAAATCATCAATTTTAGAATTCATAAATTCTAAATACACTTTATACTATTCTCTAAAAGTAGCGGCTTATAAGACAAATAACTTTCTCTTTCTTTTTGAATGCCGAGTAAAACACATTCACTGAAGTTATATATTTTCGTGCGCAAGTCGACAGATGGTTTTGAAAAATGAAATGCCATGACAGTTGACTTTTGACTTTTCGAAATACTTTTTAGGCAAATAAAATAAGTTTATGCACAATTACAACACACATGTTAACTAATAATAAAATTTCAAAAATTTTTACATTCTAAAAGCATTCTTTTTTTTTTTCAAAATATAATATATCAAACAAAAATCTAAGCATTAAAAAATGAAAATATTTTTAAATATTTCAAAGGAAATTTTTCATTTGTTTCGATAGAAATATCAATTCCTACAAATATTAGGAATATATTTTACTTATGAAAATTTCGCAAAAACATATAAATATATGCACGCAGTAAAACACATTCACGGAAGCTATGTATTTTACTGCACAAGCCGAAAAACGGTTTTGTAAAATGAAATGTCATTAAATTTGACTTTTGACTTTTCGAAACATTTTTAGTCCACTAAATTAAGTTTCTGCATCAGAGATGTAACATAAAATTACAGCAAGTAGTACAGATGACGCACAAAAAAGAGCTCGTGTAAAGGCCAAAGTTAAAAAGTAGAAATTACTTGACATTAATTTTTAATTTGTGTTAGCATTAACGAAATGATGTTTAGCAATTTTTTACTTATCATGAATCAATTTATTATTCTTTTTTTTTTAAAAAATATTTCTTCTTAAAAGTTCTCGTTTCTAGTTCAAGCAAAGCTAAAAAAAATATAAGATTAAAATCAAATTTGCTTGATAAATTTTTTGGGGTGCTATCGTAGTTTTTTAAACACATAGCACCTACAAACATCGTTCAATCGGTCCGTCTCTCCATCTAACTGCATATAACCACGTAAAAGCTACCCAACCGAATCGTTTGAATTTTAAAATATATAAATATTATATAATCTTGTCGAGCCATTTGAAATTTTATGAAAATCGTATATATAGTTCAATTGCAGAAACAATCAAAAGTATTCCCATTGACCGCATTACAGTCAATGGGAAAAAATAGTTTCAAATGAATTTTAAGTACAATTCATATGCATCTGTGAAATATGTAATAAAATATACATTATGTACAATCTGTGGTGCAAAGAATCTATTCATTAATATACAGTGCTGCACAAAAATACTCTATTACATAATGGTATAGCAGGATACGTTTAGGATGCGTTGTAATTTATATTTCATATTTTATGAAATATATGATTGTGTTATATTTCATATTTTATGAAATAGATATACATGGCTGATGTTGAAAAGTTAAATAATTAAAGTTAAATAAAAAAGTTAATTAAAAAGTTAAATATAAGTTAAATAGTAAAGTTAATTCCTTTATAATAGAAATCATTTAGAATTTACAGAGACACAGAGACGATTTAGAAAACTGCATTGTATTCCTAATAGTGTATATATTAAAAACTTCGTTATAGTACGAAGGCACCTCATTTGCTATGTCCTCGTGTAGTTTTCGACTTGTTAAAAAGGCAAATTTAGTGTTAGAGTCTTTTATTTTTACATGTTATTATGTATATAATTTTTACCTATTCCGTTTTAATATAAAAAAAAATCCCACACATTTAGCCCTTTCTTAAAATTTATTTATACAGTTCCATTATTAAGTGAAAAATAAATGTCAATTTCAAGATGACTGTAAAGCATGGCAAATTGTATTGTATGTAGGCAAAGAAAATTTTAAATTTTAATTATTCTGCTGGATTTTTATTCTTAAAGACTATTCTCCACATCTAAGTAATATTGTGCATTATTAACAAAAAACCATAATATACATCTAAGACTTAAAGTATTCATTTATTATCCGCTTACTCTTGAATGAACGAAAAAGTAAAATATGAAGAAAAATACGGTCAATTATTATAGCTACGTATTATAGGTTATTATTTTGCCATAAATCATTTCTAGTTGTATTTTAACACCGTGTAACATTAGAAGTTACGAAAAAAACCTTATCGATTTTAAAGCATTTTTATAAGGTTACTTTTAAAAGAAAAATTGTCTTATTTCTGTGAGTTAAATTTTTATTTTTATTTTTCAGGTAGAACAAAATTTATTACTTAAATAGTTACAAGAAATCAGTCTGTAAATAATTTTATTTACATGTGTTTGAAGGCAAAAAATGTGACAATTATTACAGCGAATTCTATTTTTTATAGAAATGAGATTATGGATTTTAGATTGCATACTAAGTATTATATTGTTTACTTTCGAGGTAACAAAATGTTTAGCATTGCAATATACTGTTTTTCTTTATACACTCCTGCAATGGAATTTTGAAGAAATTTATACCCCAGAGCTCAAAGGGTTAATGATAAGACATAAAAGTGAATTGTTAATAAAATTTCAATTTTTTGATATAATAAATCGCTCAGCAATGCGTATATTTATAGTACGTGCTTGATATTACTTTTATACAATATGTATTATTATTATATATATATAATTTTTTATATATAGGCTTGTTTAATAGAGATTTTCGAGTTACACTAAAACTTCTTAAGGCAGAATTTACTGAATAATATTATTTAATAAAATACAATAATATAAAGATATGTAAAGAAATATCTTTTACGATTATACAGAATGCAATAGTAAAAAACGCTGTTTTCTATATCTAAATACTGATAACAGTTTTAGGTTACACGCTTACATTGAAACTTACACTTATTTAAAACTTCAAAGGAAACAGTATTTCACCTTTTTTATTTCCGAAAATCAATGATATTGAAAAAAGAGAAAAAATAAGTCAAAAAAAAAAAAAAAAAAAAAAAAAAAAAATACGTGAGCGTGTGCTAATACTACTCATTATTGGCTATTATTTTCTCATAAATCATTTCAAGGTTTCTTCTGTGCGAAGGATAATCTTAAGATAATTGATATAAAAATGGCAAAATATCTTTTTTTTTAAATTAGTAATGTAAGCAGAAATACATAATATCTACCAGTTTCATAATACGTTTTTAGAAATATAGCTTATAAAATAACGCTTATATTGCTGCTTACACTTGAATAAATGCGGGTCTCCCAAAGATAAGTAAATCAAGTCCATTTAAAAAAATGACATTGTTCATGTGGAAGGTTCAGCATTTTTTTTTTTTTTTTTTTTTTTTTTTTTTTTTTTTGTGCACTGTCATAATGAGGCAAGTGTTTAGTTTCCATAATATCTCGTGTATGGCATTTGTTACAACAGTTTGTAAACATGAATCCTACACAGCCATAACAAATCAAGTCTATTTATTATTATATCACTGTTACATATGCGTTTTATTTTTCTTTAAATATTGCCTGATTGCTATAAAAATACATTATATCTAAAATAATGGACTATATTTAGTAGAGGATGATCTTAAGGAATGTGCGGCAAGGAATAAAATCCCGAGCACAAAGCTGAATTCACACTTTAAAAAACAGTGTTCAGGCACATGTACAGAGTAAAAAGATAACCATATTGACACTTAATCCATAATCTCAATATTTGAATGTTTTATATTATTTTTTCCAGTTTTAAATAGAAGTGGCGGGAGAGAGTGTCTATCACACGTTGGTTATGTGAAATGATAGTTTTTGCAGCTTAACATGATTTAGAGTTCTCCCTTCATTTTTTCTGGTAACTGCACTAAAAGAGGACTTTTTAAAATTATTTTCTTAATAAAAGAAAACTTTTCTAGTGCATATAATCAACGTAAAATGTTTACAATAATTGAACAACATCCAACTTTGACTGCATTAGAATAAAATTTTCCAGTACATCGTGATGCCTTAGATTTACGAGGAGCAAGTGCAAAATATGTATGTCCTGAAAAAAGCAAGGCCTATTTACTATATGGCAGAACACCAAAATGAGAACTCGGTTTAAAAAAATCGAGCCTTGTCTGATTATATTTTTAAACGTGACCTGCTGTTAATACGAACTATAACAGCTTGAGAAAAAAAAGAAACATTAGTAATGAATATATCAGTAAAAAACATCTGTCACAAAGTTAAAATTTTTCATTGAGTGTCAAGATATTTTTTCTTGGCACTATATATTATGTGATGGGACCTCGATTATGTTTTTGTCGGAAATCTATGATATGTCTTGAAAAAAACTCTTTAAAACAATCAGAACTCTCACAAATTTCCAATTTTTCAATGAATGCCAAGATTTTATTTCTTGTCACTTTAAATTATGTGATGGCATCTCAATTAAGCTTTCGAAGAAAAAGAATGAGATATTTTAAAGAGTCTTTTAAATAAACAGAACTACCCTTGCGGAAATCGTAATGGGTTTGTCAGAAAATGGAAAATAATAACAGTAAAGCTTGAGATGAAACTTATTTATGCATTCTCGTAATGCAAAATAAAATTCCATTTCCTAAGCTTTAAACATAGATAGCTTATTAAGCGATTTCATGTTTATAACTTTCAGATACAATCATTGCATACACATTATCACATTTTCGTATCAGATGAAATAGAGAGAGAATAAAATGTGATATAACTTTTAGCATCGCGATAAGACACATAAAAAAGAAAAAGTCGCTAAACATAAGAGTTTTATTCTATACTCTGTGTGTATTCTATTCTATGCCTATTGTGGCCAAAACAAGGACATTCAAAGATGTCTTATGCTGTTTTAAACTAATAAAACTTATAGATATAACGGCAAAATTAATTAAAAACAAATTCATGGTACCTAGCTACTCTTTTCCTTCTCCCAACGCAGACTTTGGTCTTATTGAAGCAGCAGTGTCCATAAAAACCACGACATTTATGTAATTGGTTACTGGATTAAAAAAAAAAAATATATTAATGCAAAAGAGAAAAAAGAAAAATTTGATGTCCGTGGATTTCAAGTTTTCGAATTTATTTCTACAACAGCATTGGAAGATGCTATCACAAACAGCAAGAAGGACAGCGAGGAAGCTTGTTTTAGTTGCATGGCTACTAGGGTGGGCCGAAAAATGGAGAACATTGTTTTTCAAATTGTAATACCACAGAAATATTGCGAATTCGGGAAACTAAAAATTCGGCAATGATGAAATAAAATTGGCTTATATATTCTGCTAGCGCATTTGTTATAACTCCGCTAGTTAGTACCTCATGCATTTTATATAAGAGAAAATTGAATTGAATAAAAAAAACATAATTTTAATTTTGAGGCCGCACAACCAGTGGCTGAGAAGTTCTGATTTCGAACTTGGTAGAGCCTCACCAGTTGCCGAGAGGTTCTGCTTCCGATATTGTAGACGGCAGCTGCTGGGTTTGAAATAAATTGCGGTCGTCGGCATAACCGTTCGGAGTTTTCCGTGATTTTATTCGAACCTTGGATTGTCTTACGTAAATACGGGTAAGGATTCCTTATAAATACCCCCACGGTAGATATCCTCATTTTAAGTCATATATTCCAAGTGTAAATAATTGGTCTTAATAAACACAAATAACTCAAACAAACGAACTTGGTAGGCGGGAGGTGGTATATTCGAATCAAATTCAGTCCGTCGGCCTAACCGTTCAGACATTTCCGTCATTTTCTTTGGACCTTCAATTTCCTTAGGTAAATATGGGTTACTTTCCATTCAGAAGACCCCCTACGAAGAACAACCCCCTAGAACCTATGTACCTCGTTCAGATAATCGGCCGTCATACACAGCATCAATCAATTTTGAAGCCAGTTGTTTTATTACTCAAATCTGAATCTGAAAAAAAAAAAAAAAAAAAAAAAAAAAACTAACTGCAAATGAGTATTGCTTTCAAAATATTTTTATCTTTCATTAAAATAACCTTTCAAATTATTTTTATTATAAAAAGTATACTTTTTTAAAGAGTTATTTTCTATTTTACAAAATCTTACACTTAAAGATATCAAATTGTAAACATTAATGAAAATATTTCTTTTTTAAACATTTTTTGAAGGCAAAATATTGACAAAATTCATAAGCAAGTCTCTTAATAATCTCCAGTAAAGAATATCTTAAATTCCTATCGATTATGTTAAAATATAGTTAATGTTTAAAGTACTTTGTTTGAGTGGCATGTATTATAAAACGCTTTAATTTACACGTATAAAGCGAAGAATATACGTTTAAGACTTTTAATTTTTACGGTATGTAATATTTACAATTTGCGAGAAATACGTTCTGAAGAAAAAACAGGAAATTTAGAAAAATGAAAGTGAATATATTCGCAATCTTCATATAAAATTTTCAAATTGCTTTTTTTTTTTTGTACTGTACATTTAAACAAAAATATTTATTTGCTAATTTTGAATTTTCTCACTATTTTCTCTTTATTTTCAACATAAATGCAGGACTTCAATTACCAACATTATATAAATGGCTCAAAAAACTACAAAAGACACTAATACCATAAGAATTAATTCTTATATTGTTTTTAAACAATTTATATTATAAAATACTTTTTCCAATACATAAAAGTGTAAAAAAGGAAAATGTGGTTTAGTAGTTTAAAAAATAGAAATGAGGGTTATCAGCAACAAAACAATAATATCCATATACTTCAATTTGCGGCTGGACTATTTTTTTTATTGACGGAATTTCAATTTTTGTGATAAAAAAATATCGTATTGGGCAGTAACAAAATTAATTAAGTATTAAAAATAGTATTTTACATATTATTTACACATAAGTTTGTTAAAGTTTTCTCTTTCAGCACTTTCTAACCAATGAAGAAATTGTTTGAGAGATTAAACATAACATTTGTTGTATAAAAAAATGTTTGGGATTTTAAATATGAAGTTTTTTAAGGAAAAAGTTATTTGGTGTTTCCAAAGTTAATATATTAACAAATATTTTTTGACAGAAATATATTTTTGTAAAGTTATTTGTTTGTAATTTACTTTTAAATGAACTTAAGATATGTAACATTCTATCATTTATAAAATTATTTAACTAAAAGTGAAACCCGATAACATGCTTTTTTCAAAGAATATACTGAACTTAGCTGGTTATTATTTCATAAATAAGTAATAATAGAAAATGAATTGAATGAAAAACATGTTTTGAATTTTTAAACAATTTATTATTACTGAAATTTGAATATGAAAAAAATAATAATAACTACTAATTTCATAATATTTAATTTTTTTTTCCAAAATATCTTTGATTCTTTTAATTAAACAAAGTATGAAAATTCTATAAAAAACAATTTTTTGAATATTCGCAAAAATGATTCTCACACATTAAAGATATGGAATTATAAACATTAATAGAACTATTTCTTTTTAAAAAAGCCTTTTGAAGGCAAAATATGAATAAAATTCATAAGCAAGCACATTAAAGAAAAACATTATTTATATTTGTTAATAACTACCACTAAAGAAATCTTAAAAGCCTATTATGTTAAAATGTATTTTCTTTTTAAAATACTTTATTCGAGTCGCATATATTATAAAAAAAAATTAAGTTACACGTACAGCATAAAGTACATTCGATTTACACCTCAAAGATGTAAGGTATGAAGCACTGACCTTTTGAGTGAAATACGTCAATAAGAAAACCTGGGAAAAAAAGAAAACTATAACCGAATATTAAAGTAATATATTATTGGTTATTATTTCCTCATAAATCATTACGAGTTCTTTTATGACAAAAATGCAATTTCGACCGAAATGAGAGCTTTTCTTAAGTAACGTAGTATATAAAATTTCTGAGATTAAAAAAAAAATGTTGAGCAGAATAATTTATGACTTCCAGTTGCTAGTTGTAGTTTTGTAAAGGTGTTTAATTTTTTTTCTTTCCGCAGGAATGATAACATGTTCATGCAGATCGTTGCGTGTGTACACATGTTACGGTTACTAATTTTTTGGTATATATCTGAACATATCTGAAAATGATATATATATTATGATGAATTTACATATGAAAATAATTTAATAATTTGTATAATAGTTAAGAATGAAGATACTCATAAAGTGAAATATTTAAGTGAGTGTATATACATTAAATGGAAATTTATCACATTCTGTGAACATACGTGTGATATTAATATAAAAAAAATAGTTACTATTGACACTAATAAAAAGATTTGTTTTAGCATCAGATATAGCAAGGAGAATGAATAAACTTCGTTATTGCACAATTTTGTTTAAAATATTTATTATATTTGTTTGTATTTTTGCGTATGTAATTAATATCTAAAAATACAACTTCTGCAACAATTATATTCATTAATATATTAAAAGTATGTTATATTTTTAATTTTTTGCATATTTAATTTTTATGCATAAAAACATCTTTCGTAAGAATTATAAAACTTTAATTTTATGCACATTAATAATGCCAAAAAAATTGACTGAACCGTTACACTATCAACTTTACCATCTCCAGTTGAAGCAGCTGAATAGTTAAGAAATGTAAAATATATAATTTCACGCTTAAAATATATCGAGTTTTAAACTTTAATAGTAATATTTATTTTTTTAAATGCCGATTCAAGGTAAAGAATAGGTAAAATTTGTAAGCAAGTTCATTAAAGGAAAACGTTATTTATATTTATAAATAATTTTTAATGGAGAAAATCTTAACAGCTTATCGATTATATTAAAATATATTTTATGCTGAAAGTAGTTTATTCAAGTCGCAAGTCGCATGCATTATAAAACTTTTAAAAGTGCACGTATAGCGTAAAAAATATCAATTTTATGCTTCGATTTTTTAAGGTATGAAATATTTACCTTTTGCAAAAAATACTTAACGAATAAAAACTACGAAAAGAAGAAAAATGCACAGCGAATATTTAAATGATACATTATTAGATATTATTTTCTCATAAATCATTCAGCGATATTTTATGAAAAAATGCAGAATTTTGATGGATATGAAAGCTTTTCTTACATAACGATTATAAAATATACTTTCCGATATTTTTAAAAGGTTCTTTATCGAGTGCAACAATTTATTACTTCTAGTTGTTAGGTGTACTTTTGTAAAAATAATTATATTTTCTTAATAGTTAAGTATATGGTCATTTTCAAAGCGTATTTCTTGTGCGTGTATATTTAAGTAGGAACTATTACATATTATTTTCATATAAATTTCACATAAGTTTTGCTGTTTCAGTAAGATGTAAACTTCATCAATGGCCGAGAATCTATGCATACAAAGCTGGTAGATGGGAGATTGCGGGTTCGAGCCGAATCGTGTCCGTTGGCGTGTTTGTTCCGAGTTTTCTGTGATTTTCTTTGATCCTTGGATTTTCTTACGTAGTTCCGTTTTGTATTTCATTGTAAAAACCTCTCCGGAGGGCACCTCAAATTGTGGGCCCATGTGTCTAATGTGGATAAACGGCTACGATAAACAACCTACACAGAAAGATACACCTCAATATAAAATGATATGTTTTTTTATATCATGCCTGTAGTAGAAAAAATTAATTGGAATGCAGTGTTAATGCGTGAAAATAAAAAAAATGAATAAAATGCTTTTTTTTTTATAAAATTATATGCCACATTTTTTTTTAAATCCAAACTTAACATGTGTAATAACTGGGCTTTAAAATAACTTTTTAATGGAAAATGAGAGGGAATATGTAGAGAATTTCAAAAAGTATACTTTAATTTAAATATTAGCATATTAAATTACTAGTATAATTTAAAATTACACATGTATCTATAAAAATGCATTCTTTGAGCTTTTTTTAGGAATTAAACCAGGCAAACATTTTTTTTTCTTTTTCTCAAATTTTGGGGCCATGTGTCTAGTGTGGATAAATTGCTACGGTAAACAACACACACAGAAATATACACCTCAATATGAAATGATATGTTTTTTTATATCATGGCTGTAGTAAAAAAAAAATATTGGAATGCACTGTTAATGCGTGAAAATTAAAAAAAAATTGAATAAAATGCTTTTTTTAATAAAATTATATGCCATATTTTTTTAATATAAACTTAAGATGTGTAATAACTGGGCTTTAAAATATATTTTTAATGGAAAATAAGAGGGAATATGTAGAGAATTTCAAAAGATATACTTTAATCTAAATATTAGCATATTAAATTACTAGTATAGTTTAAAATTACACATGTATCTATAAAAATGCATTCTTTGAGATTTTTCTTGGGAATTAAACCAGGAAAACATTTTTTTTTCTTTTTCAAATACATTTTTATATTCGATGATATTATTGGCATAGATATAGTTAAAAACTTTTTTATCGTTATCAGAAAATATCAGCATAAACAAGTAGTACTCTATTATTTTCCCAATATTTTCTTTTTACTTTCACCATAAATTTAGGACTTCAGTTGGCAGCATTACAGAAATATTTTTACAAACTACAAAAAGCATTAATACAATAAAAGTTATTTATTATACCCTTTTTAAACAACTTGTATTTAAAAATACCCTTTCCTATATATGAATGTGTAAAAAGTGAAAATGTGCGTAGCTTAGATGTTTAAGAAATTGAAAGAGGGGTTATCAGGAACAATACTATTATACACATATACTTCAATATGCGTCTGGCTTCTCTCTCTCTCTCTCTTTCTTTCTTTCTCTTTATTGACGGAATTTTAATTTTTGTGAGAAACAAGTACAATACTGGGCACTAACAAAATCAATCGAGTATTAAAAATAACTATTTTATATATTAAGTATACATAGGATTGTTGAAGTTTTTCTCTTTCACAATTTCTAACCAACGAAGAATCTGTATGGGGTTTTAAATATAACATTTGTATCGGAAAAAAGATATTTAGTGTTTCAGGTATTAATATATTAAGATAATAAAATTTTTTGGCTGAAATATATTTTTGTAAAGTTATGAGTCTGTAATTTACTGTTAAATGAATTTAAGATAAGTAACATTCAATGCTTTATAAAATCGTTTAACTGAAAGTAATACACGAAAACATGCTTTTATCAAAGAATAAACATAACTTCGTTGGTTATGTGATATCTTCGAATAGTAGCACTTCCTAAATGTAGATGGCGCAACGATACCGTAATCTGTTTTGTGAGGCAATGCATGTTGGCCAAATAAGATCGGAGATGTAAGAATGTTTTGTTTTTCGGATGCTGCGTGAGCGGCTACTGTATGATAGTGTAAATAAATGATGGAACTATAAAGGTTGTTTCCCTGGTGGAATTACAGTACAAGTAATTCGAACCCACACGATATTATAAAGTGGCGACTAAGATGGGATTATTTACCCATATTATTTTGTTAAGAAAAATATTGTGAAAAAAAAGTAAACGCCGGGAAAAGAAATGGCTGTTGAAAAAGAAATTATTTCACTGGGTCGGCTAGAAGAATATGACTCAAAGGTTCCTTGGACTATTTATGTTGAGAAAATGGATTTTTATTTCTGTGCGAATAATATAAAGAATGAAGAAATGAAAAAGAATATTTTGCTTAGTTCTGTTGGTACGACAACATTTACGATTTTAAGAGACATTATTGTCCCGAAGACGTTAAAGGAGATAAAATATGAAGATCTTTAAAAAAAAGCTAAAGAACATTTTTCTCCTTGTCCAAGTGAAATTGTAGAAAGATTCAAATTTCAGAAACGTCTTAGAAAGACAGGGGAAAGCATAGCTGAGTTTGTAAGAGAACTTAGAAGATTGTCTGAATTCTGTAACTTCGGAAACACCTTAAATGACCGCCTGCGTGACCAGCTTGTATTCGGAATACAAGATGAAAAGATACAACAAAAGCTGCTCGATTGTAAGGAATTAAATTTCCAGACTGCGGTGGAGATCGCAGAATCTTTTGAATCTGCGGAAGCCGGTGTGAAATCACTACATATAGGCGAAAGTACAGCTGTCAACCAAGTGCGCGCTAGAGTGGAGAAACCGAAACCAGAAAAGTTCTCTCACCCATTTAAGCCCAAAGAAGAAAAATTCGCGTCTGAGAAACCTTGTTTCAGATGTGCGAAACACCACAATCCTAAAATGTGCCCTTTCAAGAATGCTGAGTGCCATCTGTGCCACAAATTTGGTCACCTAAGAATTTGTTGTAGGAATCGAAAATTTATGATGAAAAATGATAAACAGAACAAAAACAGTAAAATTAAAACTCTTCAAGAGAAATATTACGGGGTGAATGTTAAATTTGAAATTGACACCGGTGCGGCGCATACGATTGTAAGTAAAAATGTGGCAGAATAATTATTCTCAGGTAAGCTATCTTTAATTAAATGTAAAGTTAAGTTACAAACTTATACTAAAGATTTTTTAACTGTATTAGGTGAGTTAAAAGTAGATGTTTTTGTTGATGAATATTGTATACCTGATTTAAAATTGTTAGTTATTAAAGAAGAAGGTCCGAGTCTAATTGGAAAAACTTGGTTAAAAGCATCAAAATTATTTTGGCCTAATGTAAATATGATTAAAAGTATTTCGAAAGATGATTTAATTAGAAATTTTCCAAATGTTTTTGCTGACGGGATCGGTACAATAAAAGGTCCTCCCGTTTCAATAAATTTGAAAAGGGATGCAAAACCAGATTTTCTTAAGTCTCGACCTGTTCCGTTTGCTTTGAGAAGAGCTACTGATTTGGAATTGGAACGATTAACAAAAGAGGGTATTTTGAAACCTGTTGATCATTCAGATTGGGCTAGTCCTATAGTAATTGTTCCAAAACTAAATGGTACTGTTAGAATTTGTGGTGATTATAGAGCCACAGTAAATGCAAATACAGAAAATGATAATTATCCTCTTTCTAGGATGGAAGAATTATTCTCTAAATTGTCAGGTGGAAAATTCTTTACTGTTTTTGATTTAAAAGATGCTTATTTACAACAACCTGTAGATAATGAAAGTAGTAAAATTTTAACTATTAATACTCATAAAGGATTATTTAATGTTTTAAGATTAGCTTTTGGCGTAAAGTGTGCTCCTGGAATGTTCCAGAGAAAAATAGAGAATATATTAAAAAAATATGAGTATGTTGGTGTATTTTTAGATGATGTAATCATAAGTGCTAGGAATGAATCAGAACATTCTGAAAGAGTTGGAAGTGTTCTGAAATGCTTTTCTGAGCATGGTATAAGATTAAATAAGGAAAAATTAAAATTTATGGTTTCGGAAGTTTGCTATTTAGGACATAAAATTTCTCAGGAAGGAATTAGACCTATGCCAGAAAAAGTTGATGCTATTTTGAATGCACCTATTCCAAATAATGTGTCACAATTGCGTTCATTTTTAGGCTTAATTTCTTATTATAGAAACTTCCTACCTAATATTTCAGATGTCTTAGAACCTTTACATAGATTATTAGATAATAATGTTAAGTGGACATGGTCAGAAAAGCATGATAAAGCATTTCAAAAAGTTAAAGAATTATTATGTACATCACCTGTTTTAGAATTATATGATGTTAACAAAGATATTGTTTTGAACTGTGATGCTTCAGAATATGGTATTGGTTCTGTATTAAGCCATATTATTGAGGGTAAAGAGAAACCCATAGCTTATGCTTCTAGAACTTTAAATAAAACTGAAAGAAATTATGCAATGATAGATAAAGAAGCTTTATCTGTAATATTTGGTGTTAATAAATTTCACCAATATTTAGCTGGTAAACAGTTTAAAATTATAACAGATCACAAACCTTTAATTAGATTGTTTGATCCTGTTAAAAAGGTACCTGATACATTATCACCTAGAATGCTGAGATGGTCGCTTATGTTAGCAGGATATGATTATACATTTGAGTATCGCGAAGGTAAAAATAATAAAAATGCGGACGCATTAAGTAGATTACCTCTCCCAGAAACTGTAAATATAGTAAGTAATCCTGCTGAAATAATGTTTGTGTCAAATAATAATGATTGGCCTGTTACTTCTAAAACGATTGCAAAGTGGACAACTGAAAATCCTGTAACTAAACAAATTTTAGAGTGGGTACTACATGGGTGGCCTCGAAAGGTTAAAGCCGAAGAATATCAACCTTATTTTCGTAGAAGGGATGAAATTTCCTGTTTAGAAAATTGTTTATTATGGGGGCATAGAGTAATTGTGCCAGAGGAAGGTAGAGAATATATATTGCAATTGTTGCATTCTGTTCATCAGGGTATGTCTAGCATGAAAGCTAAAGCTAGAGGGGTGGTTTGGTGGCCAAACATGGATAAGGAAATTGAACAAATGGTAAATTCATGTAGTAGATGCCAAATGTGCGCGAGGGATAATCCAAAAATGAAACCCTTAGAATGGAAGTCTGAATTACCCTGCGAAAGGATTCACATAGATTATGCAGGTCCGTTTGAAGGGAAATTTCTTTTAATAGTAGTTGATTCTTATACAAAATGGTTAGAAGTAGAAGTAGTGCCCAGGACCGATAGTAGAAACACTATTAGAGTACTGAGAAGAATTTTTGCGACATTTGGATTACCAGTAGAATTAGTCAGTGATAATGGATCCGCGTTCACAAGTGAGGAATTTGAGGAATTTCTTAAAAATAATGGAATTAAGCATACACCTATTCCACCATATCATCCGTCGTCGAACGGACAGGCGGAAAGATACGTGCAAACTGTGAAAAATTGCCTTAGGAAACTGGATAAAAATGACATATCATTATCAATTGCACGACTTTTGTTGGAAAATCATTCAACTCCTCATTCGGTGACTGGTAAAACTCCTGCTGAATTAATGTTTGGAAGGCCAATTCGAACAGCCCTTCATTTGGTATTACCATCAAAACCTAAAATACAGCAACCCCTGCACAAATTTAAGCTTCATGAATTAGTTTTCGTTAAAAATTTTGGAAAGGGGGAGAAATGGGTAAAAGGAAAAATTATAATATTATTAGGAAGTAGATGGGTTTTAGTAAATAGATGTGACGGAATAATGTGTAAGCGTCATGTAAATCAGTTGAGACGTAACAGAGAGATAAGTTACGAAAAATCTGAAAGAATTGAAGAAAATGACCATTATAACAAACAAATGTCAGAAAAATTTGAAAATATGGGTTATAGTGGTAAAAATTACAATGTTTATGATAATTATGAAAGGGTTAATAAAAATCGTTTTTCTGAGATTAATGGAAAAATAAAAGACCAAAGTGATAATGAGAATATTATGGAACCAAACAAATCTCAGCCTTCACATGATATTGTAACAGGTACTGTTGTGAGTAATAAAAATGATGTTATGACAGATATATCTGTAAAGGACACTGTGACTAAAAATAATAATGAGGACTCGAAGAAAAGTGTTCCAGTTCGAAGAAGCAATAGACCAAGATTGCCTGTAGTTCGTTTGAACTATGAGGAGAGGGGTGTGATATCTTCGAATAGTAGCACTTCCTAAATGTAGATGGCGCAACGATACCGTAATCTGTTTTGTGAGGCAATGCATGTTGGCCAAATAAGATCGGAGATGTAAGAATGTTTTGTTTTTCGGATGCTGCGTGAGCGGCTACTGTATGATAGTGTAAATAAATGATGGAACTATAAAGGTTGTTTCCCTGGTGGAATTACAGTACAAGTAATTCGAACCCACACGATATTATAGGTTAGTACCTCATAAATTAGAGATAAGAGAAAATAGGATTGAATGAAAAAGATGTTTTGAATTTTCAAACAAGTCGTTTTATTCCTTAAATTTGATTTTAAAAAATGGTGTACTATATTGTTTTCTTTCCCTTTTAGATTATTTCAATTATAAAAAGTGTAAAAATTCTTTGAAAGAATTTATTGAATATTTTTTATAACAAATCTCTCACTTTAAAGATATTGAATTATAAACATTAATAGAAATATTTACTTAAAAAAAAAGCTTTTTGGATGTAAATTGTGAATAAAATTCATAAGCAAATACATTAAAGAGAAACATCATTTACACGTACATAAGTTACACGTACTGTGAAAATTTGTTTAATGATTCAAGATTTAAGCTATGAGGTATTGACCTTTTGAGAGAAATATGTTACGAAGAAAAACTAGGACATAAGAAAAATATAAGTGTATAAATAAGTAATACCTTATTGGTTATTATTTTCTCATAAATCATTACAACTTCCTTTATGACAAAAATGTAATTTTGGATGAAATGAGATTTTTTCTGAAGTAACGATTATAGTACATGCACTTTCTCAGACTTTTTAAAAACTTTTTAATCAAGCAGAATAATTTATTATTGGTGGTTGCTAGGTGTAGTTTTCTAAAGGTGTTTCTTTTTCAAGGAACTAAAATTCCTTTATGCAGATCATTGCATCTGCAAAGACGTTATAGTTACAAATTCTATGGTATATGCATATGCATATACGTTGCGGTCACTTTTAAATTGGATAACTATTAACAATAACCAATAACGTTCGAAAGAAGCGTTGTCCTAATAAGACGCAAATGACTAAGTAGTTTAAAATAGCTATTTCTATTAATACTGAATGAATATGATAAAAATAAAATACCTCATAAATTGGAGAAAATAGAAAGTGAATTGAATGAAAAAGAAGTTTTGGATTTTGAAACAAGTCATTATTACTGAAATTTGAATCTAATAAAAAAATAAATGAATAACTAAAAGTAACTACTAATTTTAAATATTTTTTTTCAAAATAGCTTTTTAGATTATTTTAATTATAAAAATAATGAAAATTCTTTGAAAGAATTAATTGAGTATTTTATAAAAATGAATCTCACATTTTAAAAATATTGAATTATAAACATTAATAGACATACTTCTTTCAAGGAAAGCCTTTTCAAGACAAAACAGGGATAAAATTCAAAAGCAAGCTCATTAAAGAAAAAACATTATTTATATTTGTTAATATATTCCAGTAAAGAAATTCTTAAACGTCTATTGATAATGTTAATATATACATACTAGAAGACAGCCCGTCAAAATGACGTGTTTGCATTTTTAAAGGGATGATAAAAAATTACAACTGTGGTCAATCAGCCACTGTAGGCTTAAACAATTTTTAAAAATACAGCGATTAAACACGCAGAAAAAAATCTTTATAAAAAAAGGAAAATTTAACAGAAATTTGCATTTAAAACTATAACAAAACTGTCTGGTGGATGGGGGGGGGATTGTAATGAACAAATCGTAAATACATAAATTTTAAAAGAATAAAGTAACGCAAAAAATCAATTATAAAAGATTATATTGTGAAACTACAGCCAAAAAATATATAAAAATACTGAGAGAAAATAATAAAAATAGCTAAAATGTATAAAACAATTTCCTATTTTGGACTATTTTTTAGCTAATACTTAACAAAAACACTCTATAAGATCGGAAACAAATGAAAACAATAAAGAGTAAACAGCGCGTGTTCGAGAGACACACACGCTGCGCGCGCGAGTTCAGGGATTTTTTGCTTCCAAGTACTAAATCCGCTGTAATATTCACTCCATGTACCTGTCTCCTGAACATTCACGCTCAGCGCGCATAGCTCCCGAACGCACCCAATCATTCCTGAGTCGTGATGTTACAATGGAGTCATTCTAAAGATTCATTCACGGAATTTGTCATTCTTAAATGGCAACAGTAATAACTTGTTTACATTGTTTGTTCTTTTTCGTAATTGCTGGTTGTTTTATTTAGAACTTAAACATTATAATGAAATAGTTTTTGTAGGTTTTTAAGAAAATGCGTAATGAATAAATCTTTTGCATGTATATTTTCATAAGTTGAACAATTAGAATGTTTGTGAACTTCTCGGAATAGTTAAGCCTAACGTGGACGCAATTGCAATAAGTTTCTTTTTCTCGTGGATGGGTTGACCCCGGAATCGTCGTACACGGAGGGGTTTTATATATATAATATGTATATATATATATATATATATATATATATATATATATATATATATATATATATATATTAAATACTTTATTCGTGTCGCATGCATTATAAAAAAAGAAGTTACACGTACAACTTAAAGAATATTCGTTTTATATTTTAAAGATTTAAGGTATTAAGCATTGACCTTTTGTGAGAAATAAGTGACGAAGAAACACTAGGAAAAAAAGAAAATTGTAACCGAATATTAAAGTTAGGCATTATTGGATATTATATTCTCATAAATCATTACAAGTTCTTTTATGACAAAAATGCAATTTTGGAGGAAATGAGAGCTTTTTTAAGTAAAAATTATAGTAAATAGACTTTCTGAGACTTAAAAGATATTTATCGAGCAGATTATGTTATTACTTTGAGTTGCTAGTTGTAGTTTTGTAAAGATGTTTAATTTTTTTCCGTAGTAATGATAACATGTTTATGCAGATCATTGGGTGTGCAAACTTGTTATAGTTACTATTTTTTGGGGTATACATGTAAAAATAATATACATATTATGAATAATTTATGTATAAAAATAATTTAATAATTTGTATAATAGTTAAGAATGGAGATACTTATAACGTGTGATATTTAAGTGAGTGTATATTTACTATATGAAAATTTATCACATACTATGAACATGCGTGAGCTATGAATATAATAGAAATAGTTATTATTAACACTAATAAAACATCACTTTGTTAACAAACAACACTTTGTTAATAAAACACACTTTGTTAAAGCATCAGATGTATGATAGCAAGAAAAATGAATCAACTTCGTTATTACACACCTTTGTTTAAAATATTTATTACATCTGTATCGTATTTTTGTGTATGTAATTAATATATATAAACATGTCTTTGGCAACAATTATAATCAGTGATATATAAAATCAATATTACATCTGTATATTTTTGCATATGTAATTTTTATACACAAATAAAGTTTTGGTAAGAATTATAAAACTTTAATTTTATGCCCATTTACAAAGCCAAAAAATGGACTTAACCATTATTCTATATATTTTATCATCTACAGTTGAAGAAACTAAATAGTTAAAAAATGTAAGATATAAAATGCTTAAAATATATCGAGTTTTAAACTTTAATAAAAATGTTTATTTTTTAAGATCCCGATTCAAGGTAAAGAATATATAAAATTTGTAAGCAAGGACATTAAAGGAAAACGTTATTTATATTAATGAATAATTTTCAACGGAGAAAATCTTAACAGCTTATAGACTATATTAAAATGTATTTTATGTTTAGTTTATTCGAGTCGCATGTTTTATAAAACAGTTAAAGGCGCACATATAGCGTAAAAATATCACTTTTGTGCTTCAAAGTTTTAAGGTATGAAACATTTACCTTTTGCGAAAAATACTTAACGAATAAAAGCTACGAAAGAAGAAAAATGTACAGCGAATATTTAAATTATACATTATTGGATATTATTTTCTCATAAATCATGCAACGACATTTTATGAAAAAAGTGCAATATTGAGGGAAATGAAAGCTTTTCTTACATAACGATTGTGATACGTACTTTGTGAGATTTTTAAAAGGTTCTTTATTGAACGCAACAATTTATTACGTTTACTTTTCAGGTGTACTTTTGTAAAAATATTGCTTATTTTTTTTTAAATGGTTAAGAATATCGAACTTTTTAAAGCATATTTCTTGTGTTGGTATATTTAAATAGGAATTATTGCATATTATTTTCACATAAATTTTTTAAATGTTTCTCACAGTAAAGATATAAACTCCATCAGTTGCCGATAGTTTCAGTATACAAAGCTGGTAGATGGAAGGGTGCGGGTTTGAGTACAATCGTGTCTGTTCGGAGTTTATTGTGATTTTCTTTGAAGATTGGATTTACTAACGTAGTTCCGGTTTGTATTCCCGTGTAAAGACCTCCCCGGAGACCACACTAAATTTTGGGCCCGTGTGTCTAGTATGGATAAACGGTCATCGTAAACAACGTACACTGAAAGATAATCTTCAAGAAGAAATGATAGGATTTTTTTTATATGATGACTGTAGTAAAACAGTAATCAGAATTTACACTGTTAATACGTTAAAATTTAAAAAAAATCTCTTTTTTTAAATTATCTGCCTATTTTTTAAAAACTAAATGTAATGTTATGAACTTAATGTATTTGTAATAATATGTAATAACTTCTTTAAGAACCCCTTAATGGAAAATGAAAAGCTATAGCATCTCTTCTTAAAGAATATAATGGAATTTGAAGCTAGAATTGAAAAAAAAAACAGAAAACAGAATTGAGTAAAAAACAGAATTTCATATTTAAGAACAGTAATTTTTCTACTCAAATCTTAACCTGGAAAAAAAATTGAAAATGAGTACTATTTTCCATATGTTTTTTGTAGCCATCTTTATTAAGAATAGCCTTAAAGATGATTTTAATTATAAACAGTATTAATATGAATTTAATTAATTAAATGAATATATTTTTTTAATTGTTACACATTAAACAAATCGAAATTTGCACTTTAATAAAAATATTTCTTTTAAAAAAGACGATTCAACGTAAAATGTTGTTAAAATTTTTAAGCTAGACTAATAAAATAAAACGTAATTTCTATTTCTGAATTGTACTCAGATAAGACAATCTTATCATTTTAATTCTTAAGTTAAAAAATATTTTTTAAACTTAATATACATTTCGAGTGGCATGCATTATAAAGAAATTTAAGGTAGACGTATAGCGTTAAAATTAATTACAGTATGCTTTAAGATTTAATTTATGAAACATTGATCTTTTGCTTGACATTCGTAACGAAAAAAAAAATATGAAAATAAGAAAAAATGTAAGCGAATATTGAAGTTATATATTATTGGACATTATGTTATCATAAATCATTATAGCTTCTTTTATGACAAAAGTGCAACTTTGAGGAAAATGAGAACTTTTCTTATGTAACGATTTCAGTATGTAAGCTTTCTGAGAAAAGTTTATTTTTCAAGCAGAATAATTTATTACTTCACTGTAAAAAAAAATCCGTTAAATTTACCTAAAAAACTGCTAGAAGTAATGTTATCAGCGGTTTTTGCCGTAAAAATTGCAGTAAAATATAATTAAACATCAATTTTTAGTGCAATTTATAAAAATTGTAGTAAAATTTGATTTAATATTTAAAAAAATGAACATCGATTTTTAGTGCAATTTTTTTTTTCGGCGGGCAATATTGATGCCAGCATATTTTGCCGTAAATTTGACGGACCTTTTTTTGCAGTGATTCTAGTTGCAAGATCTTGTTTTTTAAAGGATGCAAAGAATGAAAACTTGTTTATGCAGATCGTTGTATGTGCGAATTTCATGCACATTTATTATGCGAAGAAATAGTATTTAGACGAAATACATAGGTATATTAGCATCATTACTCTATCACTTTTACCATCTACAACTGAAGAAGCTGAATAGATATTTATAAAATGTACAATCTGGAAAGCAATGCTTAAAATATGTCAAATTTTAAACTTTACTAAAAATATTTCCTTTGAAAACAACCGATTCAATGTAAAGCATGTGTAATATTTTTAAGCAAGTACATTAATGGAGAACGTTACTTAGATTTTTAAATAATTCCAAGTTTAGAAAATCTTAAAAGCTTATCGATTAAGGTAATATATATTTTATACTTAAAGTGCATTCTTCGAGGGATATGTGTTAAATAATATTTTGTGTTACACGTATAACGTAAAAATAATCCATTTTACACTTCATAGCTTTAGGGAATCTAACATTGACCTTTTACAAGAAAATACGTGGCAAAGAAAAACTGAAAGAAAAGGGAAAATATATTGCAAATATTAAAATTATACATTGTTGGATATTATTTTCTCATAAATCATCGCAAGACATTTGTGATATATATGCAAATTTGACGAAAATGAAATCTTTTCTAACGTAACAACTAAAATATATATATATACTTTCTGAGACTTTATTTATCGAGAGTAACTATTGATTACATTCAGTTGGTAAGTATAATTTTGTAACTGTATTTAATTTTAAGGTACGTTCGTAATTATATAAATATGAAGCAGGTATAATCATCGTTCTTTCTGTCAGTCCGTCCGTACGCCAGCCCGCCTATTCAGCCGTCTGTCTGTTTGTCCGTTCGCAGCATATAACAATGCAAAAACTAATCAACCAAATAGTTCGAAATTTAAAATACATAATCGATGCATAATTTTGGTAATCGATTTGAAACTTTATGAAATCGGGGGCATAGTTTAATTACAGGGACTATAAAAGTATTCCGTTAAATATTTGCTAATGGGAAAAATAGATTCAAGTGGATTTTAATGATGTTACACTCTTTCGTGCATAATGAAGTATGTATGAAGTATGTTCTAAAATTTATATTCTGTACAATTTATGGTGCTAGGAATATTTTTATTTATTTCCAGGGTCACACAAATTTATTCCATTACATAACGGTATAGGGCATTTTTTGGGCCGCGTTTTAATTATATTAAAGTATTTCACATTTTATGAAATAAATATACGTTGCTGAGTTTTACTACAAGTTACTTCCTATAAAATAGAAAGTATACAGTATGTACAGTGACAAACAAATGATTTCTGTTTGTTAGTGTATCTGAAGTACTGTGTACTATTAAACCGGCATCTGAGTATTTTTAAAACTTCGTTATAGTGTGATTGCACCCCATACGCTACGTTTGACGAGCAATATCTGATTTTTTAATAATTTGAGAATATGGATCTTTGTAATAAGTAATAGTTATGAGCTTGTATATTTAAATAGGTATTTTACACATAAATTAACTAGTGTTCTTCTCATTCAGTAAGATCCAAAAAACACCACTTGTCAGCATCAAAGCTCTGAGAGGTTCAGAGTCAAAGCTGGTAAACGAGATTTTAAATGTTCGAACCCAGTCGTGCCAGTAGTTTTCCTTCCGTAACATATACATCTTGCCTAACGTCTATATCTTGTGGATTATGTGCCGTCTTAAACAAGACACATAAAAAGTTACAGCTCAAGATGAAATAATAAAAATGTGATGGCTGTTGTAGAAAACAGTATTTGGAATTTAGAATGTTAATATATAAATGTAAAATATATTTTTTCACTGAAATATATCTTTGCAAAATTACATGCCTGTGTTTTAATTATTAACTTACGATATACCATTATATCTTTGTAAAACGCTGTACTTGTGTTTTAATTATTAACTTAAGATATACCATTGTAGCTTTGTAAAATACTGTATTTGTGTTTTAATTATTAACTTAAGATATACCAATATATCTTTGTAAAATGCTGTGAAGAATATTTAGAGATGTTTAGAAAATACTGTATTACAATAAGATTCAACTTATATTACAACTTTCTAATACTTTTTGCGCTTTGCTGCACATAATTCTTTTAGGAAAGTAACATTTTTTTTTATTTAAAGAATGAAATATATGTTTATAGTGAAAGAATCGCAAATGGCTCAAAGACAAATAAACAAATAATAATAATTATTATTATTACTAAATGCCTAAACATAAATAAAGTCAAATATTAAATGCATAAACATATACTAACATTACTACATGTAAATTTTAGCAAAAGTGTTTTTAAAACACAATAACACGCAGTCATGTACTATTAATAGTACACCAGACCTGAAAGGGTTAAATATGGACCTGGAAGAAAACTGAAAATGCGTACTATTTTCCAAATGATTTTGCACCTATCTTTACAAAAAAAAAAAAAAAAAAAAAAAAAAAGCATTAAAGATTATTATAATTATAAGCAGCATAAGTATGAATTAAAAAAAAATAACTGAATATTTTATAAAAACGATTCTCACACTTTAAAGGTATCCAGTTTTTAGCTTTAATATATTTATTTATTTTTAATAAGATGATTCTAGATAAAATATAGGTAAATGTTTATTTAAGAACATTAAAGGAAAGCATTATTTATATTCCAAAATAATTCCCAATGAAGAATTTCTTAAAAGTTTATCCATTATGTTATAATATATTTTGTGATTAGTATACATTGTTGGAATGGCATGAATTATAAATTATTTTAAGGTACATGTATACTGTTAGAAATATTTATTTTTATGCTTCGAAAATTCAAATTATAAAAATCTATTTTTTTTTTTTTTTTTTTATTTATTTATTTTTTTTTTTTTTGATAAACGCGCCATAAAGAAAAATTATGAAATAAGGAAAAAAAAAATAAGCGAATATTCAAGTTACACATTATTGGTTATCATTTTCTCATAAACCATTATGACTTCTTTTATGCCAATCTATTTATGAATATTTCTGATCTTTTCTCATTTTGAGGAAAATGGGAACTTCTCTCAGGTAACGTTTTTAGTATATACCTTTTTGAGACTTTTAAAAAGAGAGAATTATTTTTCATCGAGCAGAACTATTTCTGACCGTCAGTTCTAGGTGTGGTTCAGTAAAATATTCTCGCTTATTCCCAAGAACGAAATGCTTATGTGAGTGTACTTTGAAATGGGAAAATATATAATATGTAATGAAAATAAACCAGCTAGTAATATATAAGAAA
The DNA here is from genome assembly GCA_964019185.1 of Maratus speculifer. Classification (NCBI taxonomy): domain Eukaryota; kingdom Metazoa; phylum Arthropoda; class Arachnida; order Araneae; family Salticidae; genus Maratus; species Maratus speculifer. Next base: position 421,072,577 of record OZ025290.1, on the reverse strand, counting down.
TATTTATTGTAAATACTAATAAAACAGTTTGTTAATATTGCAAAAGGCCCGGCAGTAATGAACCAAATACAATGTTACTCAGTAGTATGAAGAAAAAATGCACACGCACACACATATATACACTGCTCAAAACAATTAAAGGATATTTGAAGTTTTATATAAAATAAAGATATAAACGAAATTTATTTTGCCGAAAATAGATGAAGATAATCACAAATGCAAATTTTTCTGGTTTTCAAACTGTGGAGTATGCAAATTTTAAGTTCGACGTCAAAAACGTCGCTTCAGCGGCAGCGAATGAAATTTGACTTTCAACTGGATAATAGAGAAGGAAGACAAGGATGATCGGTATTCAGTGATTGCTTTGTTTCGATGAGTACGATGTCTCAGCAAAGTCATTTGACAGATTCAGAAGCTTGGAGAATTGTTGGTAGGTTAGAAGAGGGCCAAACTCAAGCGGAAGTAGCGCAAGCCATTGGAGTGTCACAAAGTGTCATTTCCAGAATCTGGAACCGTTTTTTGGAGAGTGGATGTGCAGGGCGAAGACCAGGGCAAGGTCGTAGACGGGAAACAACGCCCAATGAAGATCGGTATTTAGCGTTATTAGCTAGGAGACACCGAAACATGAACGCTACTCTTCTCCAACAACATTCTTCGCTTTGCTACAGGCACCACGATTTCAACTCAGACTGTCCGAAACCGGCTCCATGCTGTAGGTCTGTATGCTCGCCGACCGATGGTATGTGTTAGATTAACATCAAGGCATCGTCGCGACCGCAGGGAGTGGGCAACCGAGCATGTCAACTGGAGGAGAAATGAATGGAGCAATATTCTGCTTTCTGACAAGTCCCGTTTTTCTGTGCATCCGGATAATAGGCGTATTTTCATCTGGAGGGAGCGTGCAGTAGGAATAATCCTGCGTTCGTGCATGAAAGTGTCAGATTTGGTGGTGGAGGAGTGTTGGTGTATGGTGGCATCTCCATTGACGGGCGCACTGACCTCTACATCATCCGAGATGGAGCTCTGACTGGTCGCCAATATAGGGATGAGATCCTCAGACCTATTGTAGTCCATTACGCTGCAGCAATCGGAGATAACTTCAGTTTAATGGACGATAACTGCAGGCCACACCGTGCAAACCTGGTGGAAGATTTCCTTTTCGAGGAAGGAATCGTTCGAATGGAATGGCCAGCGTGTTCTCCAGACATGAATCCAATCGAGCACGTTTGGGACGCTCTTGGAAGACGGGTTTCTCGCCGCCAACAACCCCCACAAACTCTCCAAGAACTGGAAAGAGCTCTTCTGGAAGAGTGGGGCAGAATATCCCAACTCGTCATTAATAGCCTCATTGAGTCCATGCCTCAAAGGTGTTCAACGTTGCTGGCCGCTCGTGGAAACCATACCCCCTACTGAAAATGATTTTCTTTGAAGAAAACACCTTTTCTTATTCTTTTTTTCTCATATGCACAAATTGTGTTTTTTTCCTTTTGTACACAAATGCGCAATAAAATGCATTTTTTTCTGCCAAACATGTGTAATTTATTCTCATATAACCTACTATGTCTGTCGGCCATGTATCAATCAGCTAAAAAGTTTCCCAGATACAAAATCCACCTAAAACTGCAATATCTTTTAATTGTTTTGAGCAGTGTATATATATATATATATATATATATATATATACATAAATGATATACATATGCATTGTTGCGTATGTCATTTTTATATATACGAATAAACCTTTCGAATATGTTTAAAAAAAAGCTAATTTAACTAACTTCTTTTTAAAAAGTTTATTCAAAGCAAACTGTAGACAAACTATCTAAAAAAGGGCATTAAATGAAAACGTTATTTATATTTCTTAATAATTCTGATTGAAGACAATCTTAAAAACTTATCGAATATCGTGAAATATTTTATGTCACGAGTCACATGTATTCGAAGGCATTTTAATGTACACGTATAGAGTTTAAAATATTTTTTTTATTCTTCAAAGATTTAAATTACGAAATATTAACCTCTCGTGAAATTTGCGTGATGAATCAAGACTAAAAAATTAAGAAAAATGTAAGCGAATATAAAAGTTATACGTTATTGGATATTATTTTAGTATATTTTAGATAACCTTGTTTTTAAAAAATCATATTCGAAGAAAACTGAAGTAGAAATATGAAAGCAAGGACATTAAATGAAAAAAATATATACATTTCTTAATAATACTTAGGGGAGACAATACTAGAAGCTCATCAAATATGCTAAAATATATTTGATGCTTAAATTATTTTGTTCGAGCCGTACGTATTATAAAACATTACTAGATACATATATAGCGTTAAAAAAATATATTTTACGCTTCAAATATTTAAATTACGGAATATTAATCAATCGTGAGAATTGCGTGATGAACTCAAACTAGGAAAATAAGAAGCGAAAATAGTAAGCGAATGTTAAAGTTATATATTATTGGATATTATTTTCACATAAATCATTATACTTTTTTATGACATAAGTGCAATTTTCGGGGAAATGAAAGCTGTTTTCTTCAGTAATGTTTAAAGTATATAAACTTTCTGAAACGTTTAAAAAATATATTCATAGAGCAGAAGAATTTATTACCTATAGTTCTAGGTGTAGTTTAGTAAGGCTATTTCATTTATTTCCCGCAATGAAAACTATTTTATACAGATCGTTGCAGATACAAAGTTGTTGGAGTTACTAATACTTTGGGGCATTTCCATGCAAATTTGTTTGTCTGTTACACAACTGAAAATCGCTATGCTTGTTGGCCACCGCTATTTTCGAAAAGTGTATTTCGTCATATTCAATTGATGATATATCTTCGATGAACTGAGTCACATTTTCTCGTTTTAAAATACTGGTAGCTGAAAATCGTAGTATGTAACAGACAAACAAGTTCGCATGGAAATGACCTTTGATAAAAACCAGTGAAATGATATTGTAATATTAATAGTTAAGAATATGGATCAATGTATAGTGTGCTAGTAATGTGTGTGTGATTTTGAAAGAGAGAATAATTTAACATATAACAAACACACAAAAACTATGAACAGATTACAAATATGTATTATAAAAATAATAAAAACAGTGCGTTAAAATAGTGTAGAATAATACAAAATTAACACGCGGTACCCATGCTTCCGAATTTTAACGCCAATGTGCGTGTGTCTCCTGAGGTTATTGAGTATACATCGCTGTTTAACGATTTTTTTGAAAAAAACGACGATTAAAAGAATTCATCGTGAAATTCCAGGTCCTTTTGTTATGGTTGCACGTTTATAATTTAAAAAACACATATATACATAATATACGCTTTTGAAAACAGCGTTTAAAAAAGCCTACTTAAAGTAACCTACTTTTAAAAAGTCGATTTAAAATACATCGTTAACCAAATTTGTAATCAAATTTTGCTAACGATTCAATGAACACTGAATAAAACGGTCGATAAAACATTAAATGAAACCGTTTTTTTTTTTTTTTTTTTTTTTTTTTTTTTTTTTTTTTTTTTTTTTTTTTTTACCGGTCGATAAAACATTAAATGAAACGTTTTTTTTTTTTTTTTTTTTTTTTTTTTTTTTTTTTTTTTCATTTTAAATTTATTTCTGAGTGGAGACAATTTTAAAAGGTTTTCGAACTTCCTAAAATATATTTTAAGGTTAAAGTATATTGTTTGATTCGCTTGCTTTACAAAACATTTTAAGGTACACGTATACTGTTAAAAATATTTATTTCATGTTTCATATATTTAAATTGTGAAACATTGACTTTTTGCGAAAAATACGTGATGAAGTAAATCTAAGAAAAAGAAGGAAAATGCAAGATAATTTTAAAATTACTTTACTGGGTATTATTTTCACATAAATCTTTTATGAGAAACGTGCAAATTTGAGGGAAATGAAAGCTTTTTTTATATAAATATAATAATACATGAACCTTCTGATTCTTTTAAAAAGATTGTTTATCGAGCAGAACAGTTTATTATCTGTAGTTACTACGTTTAGTTTTAAAGATGTCCATTTTTTTCCCAGACAAAGAAAACTGGTTATGAAATTCGTTACAACTGCAAAGATTTGGCAGTTTCTAATTCTTTTGTATATCTATATATTACTAGCGGACCCGACAGACGTTGTCCTGGCGCCGACTTCAAAAAATCAGATAAATGTACATAAATATAATAATACGTATGATAAATACTATGCTCTTAATTTAATTTCTTATTGCAATTATGTAAGGAAATTATTTTTTTACTTTGGAGTAGTTTTTGAAGTCGGTTCAATTTTTGATTGAAAAGTTTTTTTTTTCTTTTTAGTTAAAAGCTAACGATTGTCTGAAGTCGGTTAATTAAAACTATAACACAGGAATTTTTTTTTATAAATCGTACACGTACGTCAGGAGTAGGGTGCGAACACACTATCTCTTTCTTCGAGAACAGAGTTTAAATCTGGCGCCATTCTATCCACACTCTATTCAGCTATTCTTTATTCAACACTTTTAATTAGCGAAAAATTACTAACTTTATTAGTTTTAGCCTAATTACTAAAAAAGTATTGAACCAATTTCGATGAAATGTGATTCTAAACCATTCTAGAATCCACTGGAGCATACTCAAAAAATTTCATTGAAATCGGTCCAGTCTTTTAGGAGGAGTTCAGTGACATACACGCACAGAAGAGTTATATATACAAAGATTATTAATAGTCAAGAATAGAGATATTTATGAAATGTAATAATTACATCAGAATATATTTATAATGTGGTACTGTGTAACATGCTATAGATATACATGAGTTATGAATATTTTTTGTATAGTTATTAGAAATATCAATAAAACAGTTTTTTAAACTGCCACTTAATACATGAAGATTGAACAACTTTTAAAAGCTCACAGTAATGTTTAAAAAATCATATATTCATATTTCTTTATATATAATTTACATAAATATATAAATACATGTTTGGGAACAATTATAAAACTTTTATTTTATGCGCATTCATTATGCAAAAAAGATGCTTTTAGACGAAAAGTTTAAATTATTTGCACTATTACTCAATTTATTTTATCCTCAATAATTTAAAAATCGGAATAAAAAATTTAAAAAAAAAGTATAATTACGAATTTTATACTAAAATGATATCGAATTTTAAAACTTACTAAAAATATTTCTTTTTATAAAAGATGATTCATTTTAAAATATTAGTAATATTTGCAAGCATGGGCATTAAAGCAAAATATTACTATATTATTCTCAGTGGAGAAAATATTAAAAGCTTATCGATTATGACAAAATATTTTTATGCTTAAAATACTTTGTTCAAATTGCATGCATGTATTACAAAACATTTTAATGTAAATACACCTATATATTTTTTATACTTATTCTGTATATATAAATCCGCTTTTTGAAATAAATATAAAACTTTAATTTTTTGCACATTTGTTATGGAAAAAATACTCTGAATTTGATAGAAAAACTAATTATACTTGTAGCTTTAGTTCGTCTACTTTTCACTCCACAGTTTAAGAATTTGAATAGAAGTTTAAAAAAATGCATAGTCACGAATGTCATGCTTAAAATATATCGAATTTTAAACGTTACTAGAAACACTTCATTGAAAAAAGTCGATTCAGTGTAAAATATTGGTAAAATTTATAAGGAAGAACATTAAAGAAAAACATTATTTTATTTGTTAATAATTTTCAATGGAGAAAATCTTAAAAGCTTATTGATTATGATAAAATATATTTTATGTTTAAAATATTTTGTTCGAGTCTCGTGTATTATAAAACATTGTGAAGTACACTTATAGCGTTAAAAAAATGTTCATTTAATGGTTGAAATATTTAATGTATAAAGCACTGACTTTTTCCGAAAAATACGTGACGAAGAAAATCAACGTAAACGAGAGAAATATAAGCGAATATTAAAGTTGTATATTACTGGAAATTATTTTCTCATAAATCATTACAAGTTCTTTTATGACAAAAGGGCAAGTTTGAGAAACATGAAAAAAATATCATTTAATGGTTATAATATATAAACTTACTGACAGTTTTTAAAATAATATTTATCGGGCAGAACTATTTAGTGCCTCAGATTGCTAGGTGTAACTTGTTCTTTTTTATTTATTTATTTATTTTTCAAGAAATAAAAATTTGAAATGCACATTGCAAGCTGTAAAGTTGTTGCAATTATTATCACGCTTCTTTGTATATTAAATAATTTATATGGTACTAATAGTTAAGACTATGGAGGTGGTATATATGGTAAATGTTATGGGTGTGTAAATGTAAATAGAAATGTATATAATATGTTATGAGAATATAAGTGCTACGAGTATGTTACGCATATTTATTATAAATACTAATAAAAGTGTCAAGTCATGCAAATTGCTTATACAAAAACGAAACAACTTTAATGCAACACTTTAATGTATATATAATATATTATACCAGTATATTTTTTTCATATTGAGTTTACTTATATTTTTCGGAAATACGTGACGCAAAAACATATTTCAGAACCATTCTTATAAACGTTTAATGCCCAATTTCACTTTTAGGTAGATTGCGTATGAAATACTACCTACTGCGTTCGCGCCTGAGTTGGAATTTCACAAAAAAATTTGCAGATCTACGCTGGGCATGACCTTTAGGCCCCCAAACCACCATTAGTAAAAAAGTTTATCTATATATCTATCTATCTATCTATCGGTGTGTATCACTTTTTTATGGACATGATAACTTTAAATATAACCAATAAACTTCAGTTCAGATCTCTTCCAAACTGATATATAAAATCAAGGCGCATAAAATCTCGGTCAAGCTCGTTAATGTTCAAAATTAGACCAAGGGGGTGGAAATAGAGAGGGTTTTTGTAAAAACAGAAAAGAACACCATATCTTTTTAATTAAATTAGGTATCGAATCAGTTTAAAGTTTATTATACTTCTAAGAAATGGGCAAAAAGTTTATGCACGACAGATATTTTATAAAATTGAAAATGGGCTCAAGGGGCGAAAAAAACAGGGTTTTTGGGAGAAAAAAAATCATAACTTCGTCAATTCTCAAGATATGAAATTCAATTATTTTTTTATAAATGTTCAAAAAATTATCTAAAACTTTTGTATTTACAAGTTTTTGATAGAAGCGATTTTTATAGATGAAACAAATTTAAAACGAAAAGAAAAAAGGAAGGGGGAAGGGTAGTGGAAAAAGAAAAAATCCATAACTTCGCCAATTCTTAAGCTATAAAATGTGATTAAATTTATTTTACATCTACTCAATAATGTGTAAAAACTTTTATATTGACAAGTTTTTATAGGACTAATTCTTGTGGAAAAAATAAATTATATTAAAAATGGAGTTGGAGAAAAAATCTCCAATGCAAACTACTTATATTCTGACTCATTTTTAAATTCATTTTTGATTTTACACGCATCCAAATGACAGACCCTCTTATTTAGAAACTATATAAAGCGACGTATTGGCCAGTTTTTTCATAAAAGCAGATTATATTTAAAAAAAAGAGGCCAAAAAAGGTATTTTGACCAGAATTTCCCGATTTGATCTTGATTGAAAAGTTGCGGAAGTATTTATATAACAAATTGCATTTTTTTCGGACTCATTTTCAAATCCATTTTTGCTCTCAAACGCCTCCACTTAACAGGTCCTCTTATTTAGGAACTATATAATGTGGCATATTGGCCATTTCTTTGATAAAGGCAGAATATATTTCAAAAAGGCTGCAAAAATGGAAACTTCTCACAAAATTCCCAAAAGCGATCGTCATTGAAAAATTGAGGTATTCAAATAACAAATTACGTTTTTACTGACTCATTTTTAAGTTCCGTTTTCCTCTCAAACGCATCCAATTGATAGGTTCTCTTATTTAAGAAGCTGTAATGGGCCGTTTTGTTCAGTTTTTTTATAATGGCTGAATATACTTCAATAAAAGCTGTCAAAGTGGGCATTTCGCACAAAATATCCCAAAGCGATCATGATTAAAGAATTGAGGATGCGTTTAAATAACAAATTGGTTATTTTATGACTTTTTTTTTAATTCCATTTTCTTTTCATGTGCAGTCAATTGACAGTTTTATGTTATTTAAGAACTATATAATATGCCGTTTTGGTTGATTTTTTAATAAAGTCAGAATATATTTCAAAATATGTTGTCAAAAAGAATATTTGAGCAGAAATTCGCTTAAGGTGATTCTGATAAAATCAGTTCTTACAGAAAAATAAAATTAAAATAATTCAAATGCGGCCAAATAAAGTTGTTAAACTGGGTTTATCTCTAATCATATTTTTTCTTGTTGTTAAAATGAGCACTCTTCGAAATCTACCTCCGCCTATAGGCCATGCTGACAGGGATTTTTTATTTTAGCCTTATAATACTTATAACTGCATTACGTACAATTCATTATAATATATATAATTATACATGCACACATCTTTTGATAAGTATAAAATGTAGATGCCAAATGCCCAGCATATGGCCAAAGATGACCGGCTACTTGCAATTTTGGACATTTTGTTAAATATCTAGAAAAATATATGAGGAATTATCCTGAAACTCTTAGTGAGTAAACATAATAGTCCAGGTCATACATTTCCGTGAAGAATTTTTCCCGTAATTTCATAGGGGACCGTCAACAAATTAAAAAACAATGAATATTTTTTGGACAACCTTGTCAAAACTAATGCAGTAAAAGCACCCAACCTCTAGATTATAATTAAGAGGCTTATAGTAATAAACTGTGTTCATTTCTATGTTGATAGCATGTATACTCGATTGTAAGATTTTTATAAAAACAGTTCAAAATTTTTCAAATATTTTTGCTTATAATTTGCAGAGTTTTTAATATAAAATAATGTTCTTTTCTGAAAATATGACAAACCATATTGTACAGAATAGCCTGTAATTAAAATAAAAAATATATTAAAAAATGTATGTAATGTATATACCGAAAATCTAAAAATAGAGGGATATTTTTCCATTTAAATATTTTAAAACTGTTAACCTTAAAAACGTTCCTTCTCTTGCATATTTGTTAAAATAACATTCATTTTTTAGCATTACGACTTGAAAATTAGTTTAAAATTTCTCTATATTCTGGCGCTGTAAACTTATTACAAACTAAAGTATGCTGTAACAGTCGCTGGATTTGTTTCTGTGATGGCTTACGAAACGAAGTTTATTTACAAAATCCACACAGGTTAGTGGAACTGGAATATTATATCTGTAAAACATGTGAGGAAAATCTCCATAAGACATATTTATGGGTATGAGCAATTTTTGTATTAATACTACGCAATTCCATTGCTTCAAATGACATATATTTCAGAGGCATTGCCTTGGAGTTTTTATCTTACAGCACTACATATTGGCACTATTAAAAAATAACTTTAATAAAAAACGTGGTGAAAAGTTTATTGTTTAACTAATAAATATTTAACAAACAAACCATTTTTTCACACTGTCAGAAAAACTCGTCAATATAAATTAAAAATTTCCTCATTTTTTATAAACTATTTACAATAATTTTCGTGCCACTGGAAAATCTTCTGTGAATCTTCTGTTTTATCTGTGAATTCTCCCCGAACGTCTAACACGAGGGAGAAATTCTGTTCATCCTGGTACGCATGAGTATTTGGTCTATTCATAAGAAATATGAATTTATTTTTTAAATGAAAAATGAAAAATTCAATAAATTAAATTTTCAAATTTAATGGTAAACGACAAAAAATTTCGAATTTAAAAATAATTACCTTTTTCATATACTGAAAAGAATTCAGGATTTTTTTTAAAAAATTATTAAGTTAAATAAATAAAGTTAAAAAGTTGTTTATAAGGTACGTCCGCCGTCCCCTTAAATGCATGATTTAAAATATCATTTTTTATGATCATTTTCATCTTTTTGTAGCCTATTTATCTCCTCTCTGAATTTAGTCCATGTTCGTCTATCGAACACCCTGCATACTTGAAAAAAAATATTTTAATATTTTATATTTATGATTAATTCAATAATTAATAGTCTGTCATTAAGAACGTGAAAATTTATCACTATTAAAATATTTCCTGCAACATTTGTTATTTGTCTTTCGTTTTTACTACTAATAATATATTGTCAAAACAGCTGTTGAAAATTTTCTCCAACATTGCTGTAAAAGAGTAGGAAGTGTTTCTAATATTAATATTTGATTACATAGGTGACATACATTAAATTCGCTTCAGGAATGCATCCGTCTGTTATTAATCACTAAAATAGTGCTCGAAAAATTATTTGGGCGTAAATGATTGATGTGTATTTCTAACATGCTATGTAAAATACATAAATGCACATACATTTATGATTTCGAAACATTTTCCAAAAATTAAAATGCAGTTATAACGTGTGGTGGCTCAAAATTATTAAGTGGGGTACAGCTGAATACGCATAAAGTTCAGGTTTTTTTTATTGATCGAATTTTAATTTGTCTAATTTGTAGTACCTAAAATAAAATCCTTCTTAAAATGTTTCGTTGAAAAAAATAAGAGAAAATAATCTATATGCCTAATCAGACCCAAGCATTTAAAATTATTTATTTAGAAGTGGTAGTTTGCAGAAAAAAACTATTTTGTTAGGATTAGGTAACTATTTTTGTTTGCAACTAAATAAAAAAAAGGTTTTATATTTTTATTGATCGAATTTAAATTTATGATCTAATTTGTAGTTTCTAAAACAAAATCCTCTTCAAAATCTTTCGTTAAAACAAAAAAAAAAAATAATGTGCTGCCTATGTCGCATCAGACATGGATATTAATCATATACGTGTAATTCGTAGTTTGCTGCTCAAATGTAAGGATGTGTAAAAAAATTCAATTATCAAGGAGTTTAAAAATATGTCGCATATTATGCACTATTATATTATTTCACATATATTAGAGAACATGAAAATATTTTATTTGTACAATAACATTGTTAGGTGTCGTAAAGATATACTAGAAGTATCGCCATACTGTAAAATCCGTGTAATGTTCGAGTATGAATAAAAATAAAAATTCAGACATCTACTAATTAATTTACTTCGAATAAGATTTTTTTTTTAATTTTAACACTCCCTTTTGTCAACATATGTGAGATATTTAATCAAAGCAGCTTGAATAAAGTACATTTTGTATATTTTTTTCCAAAAACTTTATGAAATTGTGCAAGAAATTTGTTAAATATTTATTCATAAAATATTAAAATAAATAATAATAATAAACAGCAACGAACACGCAATTAGTTACAAGGAATGTCAAATTTTGAAATATAACTAAATTCACTTTGAAAAATAAAAATCCATAAAAAATTTCTCTAAATCAATAAAAAGTAACAATCGGCAGATTTCTTTCTTGCATTTTAACTATAAGAATCAGACGGTTTCTTAAATGGTCTATACATTATATAGACTGCCTATATAGACTGCATACACTGCATACACTGTCTATAAATTATAGAAAAGATAACTAAACTCTCAATCAATAAAAGTACTGGAATGAATAGTAACATTACACAACTGGAGATGAATGTTTATTGTTTCTCACATTCCTTTCAACAGGGTGTGATTTTTAAAATTGATAATTTAAAATGTGTATTGAATCCAAAACTTACCTAGAATCTGTTTCGAACGATATTTTATGTATGATTGCACAAATAAATCGGGCGATATTAGAGTAGATGTAAACGGCGAATTGTACCAGATAATTTACATGTCCTACTGAAATTTTGAAATAGTACCAAAATAAATTTTAACCCTACAGAATTACTGCGAGTGGCTACGGGATTGAGACATCAACGTTCGCACTTTTATATATATTCCGAAAACAATTTTCTTCAAAAATTAAGAAAATCTAAAATGATACATTTGTTTCGGAGCTTCCACTGGTCCTTTTTTCAAAGCCAGCAATTTTTTCAAAGAAATTCGTGATAAGTTTTTAAAATAATCGAAAAAAAAACTACTTTTCCTTGTATGTTTCTACGTAATTTATAAACATTTTTCCCTTAAATTATAGAGGTGTTAAAAAGGGGACCAAGTAACAGCCTTCCATTTTTATCCTAAATTGATGGAATGGATTCAAATATTGTGTCACATTTGGCTGTTATAATTTTAAAAATATAAAATTTCTTTAATTTTTATAATGCACACGGTCCTTTTTTTTAAAAATTGCATCAGTATACTTAAAGTAGACACAATTTATCGACCGCAAAATTTTCTTTAATAAGGTGATGAAATAGCATTGGACAGTATTATACAACTGGAAATTACTGTACTACTTACACGACTGTAGAAATAATTGCCTAGTTTTAAGTATATTCTCAAACAAATTGCTAGTTTTGACTATAGTTATTTATAAAATAATAAATTTGCTGTTGATGGTAAAAAAATAATTAGATACAGTTTTGTAATTTGTACTTTTTTCTTCCTAAAAATAAACAAAAATTGCTTATTTCATGGGTATTTAACAGTTATTTTGTAGATCAGAAATTCATTTATTTTTAACATTAAATATATATATTACCCTATCACAATAGTTTGATTGATAAGTAATATAAAGCTTGTATAGTAATGTAGTGGGTATCGTATAGGAATATCAGCTGAAGGGACATAGGCAGAGGCGTTTAATTACTGTCCTTGAGGACTTTGTCAAGTGATGAATCCATATCTACCCGATGTTCAAATAAATCACGGATCACATGAAACTGTGGCATATGCGGGTGCAAGATGGGTTTTATATTAACACTTCTTAGTATAACTGATAAAACTCCTAATGCCTATGTTATCATCCAGAAATATTAATGTCATTAACTTGTTATTAATGCAGTTACCTACAGCAAAATATTTGAACTTTGTTATGTTCCATTACATAAAAGTAATAAAGATATTCTAAACTATCTTGTTTATTCAGCACAAAAAGTAACAAAATAAAATTCACAAACATCCTTTACAATTCTGCCCAGTCATTGTAGCATGTAACACTTATAGTACACAATGCACTTATAGTACTAATATGTTAATTTTAAACATATTTTCGCAAATTTATAATTTAACAATTAACATAGAGAAATTATTATTACTTTGAATTTACTTCTTTTGGACTTTTAATAATTATAGATCCTAATCTTTCTTTTTTTTAACCTCATTATTAAATGCTGTTCATTACATAATATATACACATTCATACTAAAATATGCGGTTTTAAATTCCATGTTAAATACGAGGGTAATAAAGAAAATAAATTTCTCACGGCCTAGTTTCGGCCGTGTAATGTTTCGTTTTTCAGTAAAGGAAAACGAAACGTAAGAAACACGAAAGATTTATTTCAAAATATACTGCAATTATTTAGCTTCTTCTGAGCATAAATCTCGTATATTACCTTTATAAATCAGTTTAAAGAAAGAACGTAATGAAAATAAAAAAAATTCTGTCTTATTTAACCCTTTATCTTCCGAATTATTTATTAAAAAATTGATCCACATCAATAATTATCTTTTTTAATATCTGATGGTATGCTGGAATTAAAATGTGGAATTAAAATTTGTTTTTTTTCATTAAAACTGTTTAATTATATCGGTATTTATATAATTTTTTTTATTATTTACATAAATAATCAGATTAATTAACCAAAATTAATCTTTTCAAATATCACAATTTTTAAAAAAGCAGTGATTTTAAATGCATCAGGATCTTCTCTATAAATGGAAACGCTTTTGCAATTGATTGTATTTCATAGAACTTTATTTAAAAGAAGAAAAGAAATACCTATAAAAATAAATAATAAAACTAACTTTTTTTTTATTTTTTAGCTTCGAATGTTTTTCTATTCTATCTAAATGTGAATTTTTATTAATAGGGAGAATAAATAGGTTTTATATAAAGTTTTCTTCAATGGTACTTCAAAGTACCGTCGGTGTATAATGGATTAAGCGACTTGTTTTTGTACTCAAACTTGAAATTTAACTGACATGTTTATAAATAACTGAAAGAATTCAATTTTTTTAGATATATTTAATCCATTTCTTGTAATTTAAAGCTTAATTCTACTAATTCCATTCTTTTTCATTCCTTTTATTGAAATATATCTATGTATCTCTAGAAAGTTAAAGAGATAAATATTTATCTTGTAATGTGTATTTTTTTTTTTTTTTCAAAAAGAAAATGCAACTTTTGAATGAAAAAGTAAATATATTTTGGTGAATTTACATAAATTACAAAATTGTAGCATTTTAAAACTAACGGTTTCTAAACTGTATTTTTTAATAAATTTATTCTCTTAAAAAATTACGAATACTCCGAAACTTTTTTTCTCGAACTCAATTTTCTTCAGACCATTTTAAATAAACTTCGAATTCATGCTTGTTAAAAAGAAAAACTAAAAAAACTTTTTCATTACATTTAACTTTTTCCATACAAGTATGAATATTTGATTAAAAATGCATGGATGCACTGCAAAGAATAGTTTTATGACATTTTAAATAAAGGTATTGACTACGGAGATAAACTAGCAAAAATGCTTTTGTTTGTTTAAAAAATAATGTTTTACTGTGTTAATTAAGAAATTCAAAAACTTCTTTTTATTCTTTTTAAGTTTTCTGTTTTCTTTTTAAAAGTTGTATTGTTTAGTAACTATTATTATTTAATGAGTGAGTAATTTATTCTAAATTTTATAAAATATACATAGATGAATTAAATAAATGAAAAATAAAAGTAAAACATTATTATAATGAATTTATGTATAATTGTTTAATTTTGATATTAGTAATGATTCGAACGCAATAGAAAAAAAAATTCTATAATAACTAATAAAGAAATCGTAAATTAAGTTTTATATTAAGCCTTTTTATTATTTTATGACATAGGGCGAACAGTAAGTATTTAATGTAAATTTATATTTTCCTCTTAACATTAGAGACAATTAGGAACAAAACAATTCCGAGATATAGATAGATATAGAAAAGAAAAGATATAGAAAATAGGCTTCTGAATATCTAGGATAACAGTGCTTCATTCATTTTTAAAAATCTTAACATTTCAGAAGGCATAATGAATCGCCACAACATAAATTAAAAATATCTAAACATCTTATATGCAGTAGATTAATAGTGACACAATTTTTCTAATTGGTACATGGTCAAATTGGTCAATGCATGCTGTTACATATTATTTATTCTATTGAGTCCGATATTGATTCCGATATCGGTCCAGAAACTGTAATCACAAAGGTTATCTGTGTGAATTATCTCCAAAAGACACGCCCTGGATTGGACAGATGCGAGATCCTTGGAGGCTTCAACAAAGAAATTAAAGATTTGAATACTGATTCGTGTATTTTTTACCCAGTTGGGAACTCAATATAAAGTGATTGGCCAAATTATTAGTTAAATGCCTAATAATTACATATCTAAGAATATGAAGCTTATTTTTAATGTTATTTACTGGTGGATTGAAAAAATACTCTCTATATGGATTGAATGCATATGGGTTGATGTATAAAAACAAACTTTCATCGTGAGGAAACCAATTTCCTTTTTAATATAAAAAGACGGAAACCAATAAAAATACCGCACCTCAATGCATACGAGTAAACGTGAAAGTTTTTGTGCAAAAAAATATTCAAATTGATAATTTACAATGTTAAATAATAAATATTATTTCGAGAATTTTTTATTCAAATATAAAATTCAGCACTGATATTCCTGAAGCTTTAAATATTTTTTACAAGGTTATATTCACAATGTTTAGATATTTTTTATTGGATACATCCCAACAAAACTATAAATATATAGAGTTATTTAAACAGCATAGTGTAATATAATTTAGAAGACTGGAATAAATAATAAACATGATTCGACAAATTAATAACATAAAAACAATAAAAATGTACGTATTATTTTGAATTTTGTAATTAAACAATTTTGAAATCTGTTAAATTCATTTTCCGTCTGTTAAACAACCGCATGAATTTTCGTAAATAAAGGGTTTTTAATATTGAAAGAAAAGAAGAAATAAAGAAATATCTTTATTTTATTTCATTCCATTTTTCCCTTTCTTTTAACATACAATATTAAAAAAGTGTTTTTCAGAATATATAATTTCATATCGTTTCATCTGACATTATAATGAGATTTTTATGATGAGATTCTTTTGAATGTAACATGAAAGTTTCTTTAACATGACAATTTGAATGCAGAAGTAAAATATTTTAACATAAATGATTATTTTCTTATATATTCCGTATATATAAATATAAGGAATTACTTTTATGTGTTATTCTTATCTTTTTTCTCATATTACAGAAGAAGTTTTGAGTGAAGTTTTATATTTTGCAGAATACATTATTTTTGTAAATAGAATATCCTGCTTGATATATACTTCAGAAAATTTGCTTTTGAGAGTTTTATAGAACTTTTGAATTAAAATTTATGACATATGACCCTGTAAAATGTTAGTCAAATGCAGATTTTTTTTTCATTTTTATTATTTTATAACTAAGTAACTGTAACATTATATTCAATGAAAGATCCAGATTTGAACCTACCAATCAAGAATTTGTTTAGTTTATCATAAACTTTTGGGAAAAAGTTTTGATTCTATATAAAATAGGAAGAAAAATCTATTTTTTTATATCTCCACATTTCATTGCAATCAATTTGCAAACTAAGTAAGGCAAGAAACCAGTGTTACCAGTGGTCCACTTTTTAACAGTTTAAACACCAATTCTCCCAAATGTCCTTATTATTCCTCCCAAATTATATTATTTGTAATGCAAAATATATGTTTTCTAATATAATAATCTCTTTATTTTTCCCATAAAATATAAGGTTGATTTCAACTTTTGAAAAAAAATATTTATGTTAAAGCATTTATCACAGGTATAAGGAAAATGTAAATTCATTAATTTGCATAAAAAACAATATCATTTGTTTTTATCTTTTTCTCTATATTACTTACATTTTACCGCTATGAATCTAAATCTTTTGGAATTCGAGAAAATACTAAAGAATAATATACAATAGCATATAGCGGAAAAAAATTTATTATATTTACATAGGTTGTCAATCAATAATCATGTTCCAAATGCAAACATTCAAATAAAAACAGCGAAAAAAAAAAACTGCAAAAATATTTTTTTTGTTATTTTTTAAAATCTGTATGCGTAAATTAAAACATTTGAAGCTTTAATATAGGAAATACAAAGTTATAATTACATTGCGATATTAATTAGGCGTGTAAACGGTAAAAATTTAGATTTTTTTCGTTGCCACCACTTTTTCGATAAGGTGAAATTTTCCTTGTATTCGTACCGTAATATACTTATCTACACCTACATTAGAAAGAGGTAAAGTTTGTTTATTTGTAAAAAGACTACAGAACAGATTCCAAAAATAACGGTTCCGAAATGGCGGTATTCACCCGAATCAAACATAGGCTATATCTTATGTCAATGCCACTAGAGTGCAAGAACAAAAAGTGGTCTTAATTACGATTTCTATGCAATCTCAGTATATTATAAACCGATTATAAAAATAATATTTGCGAATAAATGGTGAGAATCTCTGATCCTACACAGGCTATATTTTAAACTACGGTTCCAGCTAACTACCAATTAGGGTTCGCAAGTACAAGAAATTTACCAATAAAACCTTCGAAATTATTTGAAATTATGTTTATATGGAAAAATAGGAAATGCTTAATCGATTTCCAAATTAATATTCGCAAATTAATTTTGTCAGACCCTGCTCTAACCTAGACAGTTTCTGCTGGTGCCACTAGCCCTTGAGAAGTGGTAGACGTTAGGAAAAAATTTTGGAATTAGTCACGATAGTAATTTTAAGATGTAAATACGTACTAAGACGATGGTTTCTTATTTTTATTTATTTATTTATTTATTTTAATGCAAATGAATTTTAAAATAAACTTATAGATTGAGCATAAAAGTTTCAAAATGTATTCTAAATTATCATTTATTTAGAATTAGATTTAGTTCGTTGCATTTATTTCATATCTTTCATGTCTAATGCAGTGCAAAGGTGAAGTTTAGTCAAACTGTGGTTAAATAATAATTTTTGAATTATTCTTAATAATATTCTTTGAATATTATTATTTATTCTTATTAATATTCTTTCAATATTATTAAGAATTTCTTAAAAATTTCTTAATAATATTCTTTAAATTATTCTCTTCATAAAATAAAGGAATTTTTGTTGTGCTCAATGGCTTAGTGTTTTTTTTTCGGTCGGCTCTTGTACGGTAGCTCTTTAAATATCACCTGACTACTCTCGGGTTAACTTTCTTCCATAATTCGCTTCTTTTAAGAAACATATTTCATCTTTCTTTTTTTCATTAATTTTATATTATTAGTTGATTTAAACCCCAGTGATTTTGATAAAATAAAATGATTTTGTTGTGCATCAAATCTTTATTTTTAAAGCATCCATCAATACGATTCTGTTACACTTCTCATCATATTAAAAAACAGAAAATCCTATATCATTCTGAGAAAAGTGATGCGAAAGGGTATTTCCAGTAACATTTTTATCTTAACTCTTTAAATAATGCAATACAAAAGATTTTGTTTCAGAAGAGTTCAAAAAGAATTTTTATTTAAATAAAACATAGACGATTTTTATTAACTAAATGAGAATGTAAAGAGTTATAGAGGTTTTTTAACATTTGAGAAAAAATTGCATTTTTCTTAAAAAATATTTTTCAGCAAGACCGCATGTATCCGACTACAAGATTGAGATTTTTAATGAAAACATACTATTTTTATTTTTAAAGGGGTTCTCAAAAAATTGCCCAACTGTATATCAATTTTTGAAAAAAATTATCATAAAAATTGCAGGCACGACATACAAAGCGATTTGAATCGAATTTTTTTGTACATATATACATACACTTATATTTATATATGTAAATATATATATGTATTACGGTAAATCAATTTTATTTTGAGTTGGAAGCGATTTCATGTCTCATTTGCACAAATTATTTCCTTTAACGTATTATTAGTAACGAAAGAACGGTTCAAAAGGCCAACTTATAAAACAACATTGTTTGTCTTCAAATAATGATCATTTAATTACTAAACATCTTCACCAGATAATATCGTGTATTTGCAATATACAGAGGAATTAAAATATGAAACAGAATGTAATGTTTGAAACTAGGAATAACTTTAAAAATTTTTAAGCTAAATATTATGTATTATTATATCATTTGTTATTGCTTTTATTGTAGTGAAATATAAAATATTTTAGATAATGTACATTTTCCCTCAGGAAAACAACACTGTATTTTTCTTTTTTTAGATAAATGTTATTTTAACGTTGCGCAAGGGGAAAAAAAAAGAAAAAAGACATGAAGTTAAGAACTAAAAAACATTTTTTAAATATTGTATAAGTGAAAATTAAAAAAAAAACTACATAAAACTTTTAATATAACCAGCAGAGCTCGTGATATGTCAAATAACAAGTAAATGATTATATGTTAATAAAGTTTTAAAATAATATTTCTTAATGTTATGCAATGTCCGTAATATTTTTCAGGTTTCTGCGTGGTATATGTCGCGTTCTAGTGTCACTTAAAATTCTTAAACAAAAAATCTTGAACATTTACATGTATATAAATACTAGAACTACAAAATATATTGATAATTATATGATTCACTTGATATAAATTCATGCGATATTTTGATACCAATTTGCGTTTCCGGATATTTATTCTTTATAATTGTTCTTTTTAGTATAATTAATAATGAGTAATAATCCAAATGTTATATAGTCTTGCATAATCCATAATATTGTGGTAATTTAATAACGAAACTATTCAAGAGAAATCTATATAGAGGATAAGGAATTGTCCTATTACGCTTCATAATAAATAAATATATAAATAATTAATTAGATAAAGCAAAAATATTTTACATCTGAATCATAAAGTAATCAAAACTTTTCTAAAAACAATGTTAGAAACTAAAGTATAAAAAAGGTAACACGAAAATAACTGATAATGTTCAATTTGATAACAATTTCACGCCAAATTTGGCGTTCTTATATATTTATTTATTCATTATTAAGCGTAATAGGGCATCTCTTTATCTTCCACATAGATTGCTCTTTAATAGTTTCTTTATTAATTTATCTAGTGACCTTTGATACTTTTACGAATTCGGAGTTATTTCTCTTTTTTATATAGCCATTGTTAAAACGTTATAATCTTCCCTTTCAACAAATTTTGATTCTTTTCACAAGTGATAATACGCACATTGTCTTTGTGAGACCTATATTAGTGTTGATTGATTAAACATAAATATAGCTTTTCTGAAGTCTAGTTTCTTGAAAAACTCTCCTTTTAAGCAACCCTGCTTTAACAACACCGTAAACAAATCCTTTAAAATTAAGCAAAACTGCTGGCAGTAATGTTTCCAGCAGATTTTGGCCGATAAATTGCAATAAAATTAGATGTAAATTGTTTTATTACATCTAATTTTACTGCAATTTTTACTGCAAAAACTGCTGGGAACATTACTTTTTTTTTCTTTTTCCGCAAAATGAGCTATCCGATGCTTAACATGTTATATCTAAAGGTAATAAACACGATCTTCTGTCTTTGGTAAATGATGACAAATGAAATTTTCATGCATTATCAGACAAAATACGGCAAATTGCAAAATTATACATATCATTTTAAATAATTCCGTTTATAAAAACAGCACTAATCGACAATTTTAAACTTGTTTCCGCAAAAGATTTAAACAAATTAAAAAAATGCTTTCATTGTGCTTGAGTTATAGTTTCATCCGAAAATTCCACAATACTCAAAGAAAAAATTGAAATATGAATTTACATGAGGCAAAAATTTTTGTATTACATAAATTTAAATTGTTAAATGGTGTAAATTATAGTTTCAAAAACGGTAAAAATAGTATTATTTTGCTATTTTCACTTTATTCAAAATAAATAAATAAATAAATGTAATATTCTCAATTGGTACGGTGTATGAAATGTCGTCATTCAATTTCCACATGCTCTTTCATATAATATACGTTTCTCTTTTTAATATTTACGTGGTCATACTTTTGTTGTTAGAAAAGAAATATTATTTGCACTTTCTTAGAATTCACAATTGTAGTTGAAATGAATATCTGAAAATAAGAAATAAATGTCACTTGCGAATGCATTTTTAAATTAATGCATTTTTCGGAATGGTTAATTATTTCCCCATTTTTTATTTTTTTTACTTTTAAAATTCACATTAAATATAATTTTTATGAAGTAATTTTGAATATTCTCCTGCTTTTATAACGTAATCCTTTAATTCTAATTTGAAATTTATTTTCTTGTTTATAATAGCCATATATATATATATATATATATATATATATATATTTGAATTTGAAGGACATATCATTGTTTGCGATGCTAAGAACAATTTAAAATAATACATTTTTCTAAAATCTATATAAAAAAAAAACACTTGAAATGTCGAACAATTGAATTTAAAATGGAAGTAAATTCTCAAAAAAAGAAAAAAAAGAAGAATCTTGCACACCGGGCAATAATTTTCTTAATACTAAAGAAGAATGACCCAAAGTCCCAACAATATTGTTTTCAGTGGCTTTGACAGCGTTAGTAACTTTTTTAGAACGAAATAAACCAATTTTTAATTAGATAAACTATTAATAAGTGGAATAATATGTTCAAGATTATCTTATTATTCGGATAAATATTTATAGAATTTACTCTCAATACACAATTCAGTTAAAAAAATCATTTTCTTCCAATTTTCTTAAGTATTGGTGCTCTACTAATAAATTCATTTCTACTAAATAATATAGAATAATTATGTTTAGTTAAATTAAATTTAGTTTCATCTGACAATATTCTAAACAATGGCAACAAATACTATTAATGGAAGTCATATAATTCCATGAAAATTAGTTTTAACTATGTTTGTTTTACATTAATATTTTCATTTACTACAGTTATTTTAAAAGGATATATTACATAATACTTATAACACTCCATATATGTCATTCGTTACAGACCACTCATATATTTTTACATTTGAAACAAAAGCAAGTTGTACAAGCCTGTCCATTATTATACAAATGTTATCGAACGATAATCTGTCAGGAATTTAAATATTTAAATACTTATGCAACTATATTGACGTAAAGGGATTTATTTAACTATTTAACTATTACGATTGTTCGTATCGCGTTAATTAAATGAAAATGTTATAGGTAAAGTACATAAAACACTCAGGTAATGTGTTATGCAATATTTTAATGTTACGTTAGTCTGGATGAATATATCTTGGTGGAATAATATTGAACAAAATATATTAGTAACAGACTGTATATAAAAATATAAATTTAATATTATCATAGATGTTATATGCGTAAAGTTTAGCATACATGAGCAAAAATACATTTGCATAATGATAAGAGGCTTCTAAAACAGTTCCTTATATTATAGTTGAATATAAATTATACATGGTGTCTTAAAAATAAGTAAATGATTCTTTATTTTTTTAATCCAGTTTTTACAAAAAATGTGTTAAATGTAAGTAAAAATAAATTAATAAATAAATGAAAATGCCTTTTTTCTAATTGCGCTAAACAGTTACAACGATGACAGTTAGTATATATAGAGAGCTTTGAATGCACAGCCGTTCATTTCAAGGGGGAAAATGATTGGCTAGAATGGAAGAAAGCATACATAAAACAAGATTAAAAAAATGTCATTGACAAACAATGTTGAGCCAATAGAAACGGATAGATGTGAAGTAAAAAGTTTAAGTCATATTTTTACGAGCTAATGAAATACACTGAATGCTATATCAAATTGTGAGAATGTTATACGAAAGGACATCGTTAAAAACAGTATCATTTCTAAGTAAATTTTTAGTTGATTTACGAATTAGTGAACAGTAATTGTTAGCTATTCGAATGATAAATTTGCTTTTTTGGAATTTATCTAAATATACATATATATTTTGATGCAGTTTCGATAAAGTTGTACTTGATTTGTGAAAAACTTGAGATTAGATATGCTCTTTTTTAATCTCTGTTTAAATAATCTAGATTTTATGCTGATAAACTCATGATTTTCACAATTTGGAACTGGATCAATTTTAATGTAAATGAAACCTTTCAATTTGGCTGTAAGTTTAGCTATTAAAAAAATTTTACACATTAGTAATGCATTTCTTAATTTCTTAAAAAGCTGTGGGATATAATCAAACGTGCAAAAAACAAAATTGTTTAAGCTTAAATCACTGAACTTTGCTAGCACATGTACAGTAATTTATCTTACTTTATGTATGTTAGTTTTTATTCCAGTCAATTAACCTTTTCTCCTAAAAAATGAGTGCATATGAGTTCGAAATAACTCGATATATAATACTAAGCACATTTCTAAGTTTTAGCATTTTTAAGCAATTATTTGTAAGTTTTTAATTTTTATATTAATACTACACTATACTATATATACACAAAAATATTTATTTAAAAATAAATTTAGTACGTATAAAAAAAAATCAAAATTTACAAATTAGAAATTCATTTTTATTGAGTGTAAAGTAATAAACAACCGAAATATGTTTTTTTTTTGTTTCAGCATGTGGCTATAAAAAAGATATATTTTGTTAGATTTTGAAAGCATTGAATTACATTATTTCTTTGCGCGCAATTTCCAAACTTCCTACTATGAGTATACCTATACCACGCTTTATTATTCTAATAACTATAAACATTCAATTATATACTCACCGTCTATAAATGGTATTAACTCAAGAAATATCGCATGTTTTTAAAAGTGTTTATTTTGCATATTGCTTAAAAAAAGAAAGAAAAAAACAGAATAAAACAAAAGCCGAAAATTGTTTTATTGAAAGTTTAATGATATGGTTCCCGCTTAATAGCTATGTATAGTATATTTTACAATTATCAAATTATTAAGGTAAGAAAAATTACTTTATTATAGGACAATACATTGAATGATTTATTTACTTCACTTTAACTTTTAGAATTAGTCTTCAAATAAATATATTACATACATTAAGTTACTGTAAACATGAACGGATATAGACGCATATACACACAAATATGTTTGCGTATGTATCCATAAAAAGTATAGATCACCTAAAACTGCATGGTATAGTTTAATCCTTTTGACCCTCTCTTAGGTATTCTTCTTTTGCACAATTTTTATTCGATTTTTACCACTCTTTCGAAGGAAGTTACATTCAATAACACAATATCAAAAATGCTCCAATTAAATAAGACTTGTTTCATTTTCCTTTATTAATTGTAACAAAAACAAATTTTGCAAAAAACGATGTTCAGCCAGACCGTATATATGAATGCAATGTGTTAATAATGTATAATATATACTGTGAAAAAAATAAATATAGATACACTAAACTAGAAAAATGGGAAAGACATTTATCCCAGATAATACTACTATTGAAATAATGAACTCTTCCTTTAATACATTTTATTTAAACTATATAATCAAATAACTTCGTAATATGTATTTAAAAATCTACCTAAATTATTTATAGTTAGGGTTTAATCATTTTTATTAGACTATATTTAGAAATGTCAAATGCTTGTTACTGAAAAAATAGTTTCATGTAAGCATTTATCATAGGACTTTGATGCCTCCTTTACAACGATCAAGATATTGTGAGTACAGCTGTTGAACATTTACCATGACGTTAATATAAATGTACATAAAGTGTTTCTAATATTAATATTCAATAATATCAAATGCGAGAAATATGACATTTATTAAATTCCAATCAAGAATATATGTTCGTAATATTAATCCTTAAATAACATATTAAATACGATTTAGTCAAAAATGATAAATGATTTGTAATAACGGGCTTTATAAAATATTTAAACAAAATCTAAATATGATTTTTCAAAGCATATTTAAGATAAATCGTGGTAGGAATTAATGGCGTTTTAATGTTAATGGATTAGATCCATTTAAGATGACTAAAATGTTAACTTTGTATGGGTTTAAAGTTTTTAAATATATAATGTTATTAGATCACTATATTAAAATATTTTATTTACTCCAGATTTTCTGTTATAGTTAAAATTCTAATAAATGTATTATGTAAAATATATCACTATAAAAATGATCACATGGATGGATATGTATACATATATGCATGCATGTACAAAAAGTTTAAATAATCTATATTCGAAATGTAAACTTATAACATTCAAATCTAATACTATACGCTTCATAATATTATTAAATTAATAAAGTTTGACTTCTATATATATGTATTACCAATATAGAAATGTAACCCGAATATGTCTATGTAAACAACTACCTGAATTATTTATAGTTAGGATAAAATTACTAGCTATTACTTTGTTTTTAGGATTCACAAGCACTTCTCACTGCGAAAATAGTTCCATATAAGCATTTATCATGGGACCTTGATGCTCCTTTACTACAATCGAGATATTGGGAGAACAGCTGTTGAGCATTTCCCAAGACGTTAATATAAAAATACATGAAATGTTTCTAATATTAATATTCAATAATATCAAACGCGAGAAATTTGACATTTATTAAATTCCATTCAGGAATATATCTTCGTAATATTAATCCTTAAATAGTATGTTAAAAGCGATTTGGGCAAAAATGATTAAGGATTTGTAATAACGTGCTATAGAAAATATTTAAACAAAATCTATTTATGACTTTTCAAAGCATATTTGAGATAAAATGGATGTAGCATGTATTACATTTTAACTTTAATGGATTAGGTGTATTTAAGTTGAATAAAAAATTAATTTTGTATCGGTTTAAAGTTTTTCTGTTATAGTTAAACTTCTAATAAATGTATCATGTACAACATGTCTCTATAAATATGTTCACATGGACGAAGATGCATGTGTCGATATGTGTATATATGTACATGCATGTATAAAATGCATAAAAAATCTATATTTGGTCTGTAAAGTTTAATAATGTGTAAAGTATAACATTTTAATGTAATTAAATACTATACGCATCATAATACTATTAAATTAATAAAGTTTCAATTCAATATACATGTATTGCCAATATAGAAATGCAACCCGAAAATGTATAGGTAAACAACTATCTGAAATATTTATAGTTACAATATAATTAACGGCTTATGTAGCTTTTTTTTAGGATTTTCAAGGACTTGTCACTGTCCAAATAGTTTCATGCAAGTATTTATCATGGGACTCTGATGCCTCCTTTACTACAATCGAGATATTGTGAAAACAGCTGTTGAGTATTTCTTATGACGCTAATATAAAAGTACATGAAGTATTTCTAATATTAATATTCAATAATATTAAATGCGAGAAATGTGACATTTATTAAATTCCTTTCAAGAATATATCTTCGTATTGTTCATCGTTAAATATATGTTAAAAACGATTTGGGCAAAAATGATTAATGATTTGTAATAAAATGCTATATAAAATATTTAAACAAATTCTATTTATGATTTTTCAAAGCATATTCAAGACAAATCTTAGTTAGAATATATAACGTTTCAATGCTAATGGATTAGATCCATTGAAGTTGACTAAAAAGTGAATTTTGTATGGGTTTAAATTTTTTAAATATGTAATGGTATAAGATCAGTATATTAAAATATTTTATTTAATCAAAATTTTCTGTTACAGTTAAGCTTCTAATGTATATGTTATTTACAAAATGTCACTATAAAAATATTCACATAGACGAACATGCATGTTTGGATATGTGTATGTGTATACATGCATGTATAAAAAGTATAAATAATCTATATTTGAACTGTAAAATTTAATAATATATAAAATATAACATTTTAATGTAATTAAATACTATACGCATCATAATATTATTAAATTAAAAAAGTATTCCTTTAATATATATGTATTACCAATACCGGAAAATGCATAAGTAAACAACCACCTGAATTATTTATAGTTAGGATATAATTAATTTTAGGATTGTCAAGTACTTGTCACTGCCAAAATAGTTCCATGTAAGCATTTATCATAGGTCTTTGATGCCTCCTTTGCTACGATCGAGATATTGTGAGAACAGATGTTGAGCATTTAAATGACGTTATTATAAAATTGCATAAAGTGTTTGTAATATTAATATTCAATAATACCAAATGAGAGAAATGTGACATTTATTAAATTCCATTCAAGAATATGTCTTCGTAATAGTAATGCTTAAATAGTATGTTAAAAAACGATTTGGGCAAAAATGATTAATGATGTATAATAACGTGCTATATAAAATATTTAAGCAAAATCTATTTATGACTTTTCAAAGCATAGTCGAGATAGTATTATAACATTTTAACTTTAATTGGATTGGACTCATTTAAGTTGACTAAAAAGTATGATTTATATAACTTGTTACGTATTTAAATTTTTTAAATATATTGTAGGATCAGTATATTAAAATATTTCTCTTTTTAAAGATTTTATGATATATTTAATCTTTTAATAAATGTATTAGATAGAAAACGTATTATAAAATGGTCGCATGGACGCCCATGCATGCGTGGATATTTTTGTGTGTGTACATGCACGTATAAATAGTATTAATATCCGACAATTGAACTGTGAACATTAATATTATATAATGAATAACATTTAAATGTGATTAAACATTACCATCAAAATATTATTAAATTAATAAAGTCTTCCTTCAAAAATATATATTTTATCTATTATTATTCTATATCAGTACTTTTATATTTGTGATTTCAATTTTATTATTATTATTATTATTATTATTATTATTATTATTATTATTATTATTATTATTATTATTATTATTATTATTATTATTATTATTATTATTATTATTATTATTAGGATGAGCGAAGCGAATCCTCTACTAGTCCACTCAAATTACAATTTGTCGTACGCTTTACAAAAAAACTATTCAATATTTTAACTTCAAATTAAACACAAAAATAAATTATGATCTGTAGATTTGCAGAATATAATTTTTTTTACACTAAAACGTTAAAAAAAAATTATTATTTTAATTAATTTATTTTACATGCATTTCCAATACGGACGCATTTTAGCAAATAAATAAAAAATGAAACGCGTATATTTTCAGAAAAAAAAAAGTTTAAATCATGGGGTAAATAATTATAGATAGAATCATGATTAATTTATTAAATAAAACATGTTTTCATTTTCCCGCAAAATCGTTTGCACAGATGACACTTAAACATTTTAAAAGAATTGTATTATGGATTTTTTTTTTTTTTTTTTTTTTTTTTTTTGTAAACTGGCAACAAAATAATTGTAAACAAATAAAATTAATTCTTAAATTTGTTATATAAATGAAAAATTAAAAGATCTGCGTGAAGTTGTTGGTTCAAGCTCTTTATAAATATTTTTACGAAGGTCGTATTGTGGCTAAATAATATCGACTCATTAATCAGAAGGATTTTATAGAAAAATAAGACTTTAATAAGTTCGCAAACACAACAATAATTATTCGTGAAAACGTCACTGGGAGAATGAGAGAGCGCTTCGTTAAAAGGTAATTCCATTAATTGAGTTGCCATTCGCAGAAAGTAAAAAGTTCTCCCACGCGGAGAGAATTACAGCAATTCTCATACGCTAACATGTATAAAAACGAAGAAATTAAAATAAAATGTTTTACAGTTAAAAATTCATAGTATCAACGAAAGCAGATTTCAAATGTTTTTTCCAGAAAATAGGATTTTGAAGAAGTAACTTTCTTCAAGCTTTCTTCAAATATATTATTCTAAAATAGCTATCAAAGATTATCGGATGTTGATTACAAAGATTGGAAACATGCATATTTCAAACAATTAAAAAACACCAGTTGCTACTTGAAATTGTAAAAACATCTTTAAGAAAATCTTGAGTCGAAAATTTAAAAAAAATTTGTAAAAGTTTGCTTCGAAAATATCTTATTATGCCAGTTTTACATCATAAATAAAAAATTAAAATGCGCCAAAACATAAAATAACGTTTTTGTTTAATAAAGATGCAAAAATAATAATAAAAAAATATTGTTACTTTCAAATATCTGTTTTATAAAATAATGCTTCGCGAATCCAAACAAAGCATGGCTTTTGCTAGTTATTATTATTATTATTATTATTATTATTATTATTATTATTATTATTATTATTATTATTATTATTATTATGTACTTATGTACATATATATATATATACATATATATATATATATATATATATATATATATATATATATATATATATATATATATATATATATATATATATATATATATATATATATATATATATATATATATATATATATATATATATATATATATATATATATATATATATATATATATATATATATATATATATATATATATATATATATATATATAATATATATATATATATATATATATATATATTATATATATATATATATATATATATGTATATATATATATATATATATATATATATATATATATATATATATATATATATATATATTAATATATATATATATATATATATATATATATATATATTCGAGATATTGTGAGAACAGCTGTTGAGCATTTTCTATGACATTGATATAAACAAGCATGAAATGATTTGGATATTAATGTTTGATAATATCAAATGTCACATTTATTAATTTATGTTTATGATTACATCTCCTTAATATTATTTCTTAAATACTGAGTAGAAATATTTTGGTCAAAAAAGATTAATAAATTAAAAAAAAAATTATAAGTAAACTATTTAATCTGTATATGTATTTCTCATTTTTCACAATTTTTCGAGATAAAAATAGATTTAGAATACGTCGATATTTAACTTTAAAGGCTTATATATATTTAAGTTGGCAAAATGTTCATTTTTGTGAATTAAATTTATTTAATACATAATAATGTAGAATTATTAACATCTTTCATTTGTTTCTAGATTGTGTTTTATATTTAGACATGTGATAATTATATAATATACGATATGTCACAATAAAAAGGATCACATGAATGTTCATGCATGTGTGAGTATGTGTACAAGTTTATTGCATACATAAAAAGTGTAAATCATCTATAATAGAAGTATAAACTTTTTTAATGTGTAACGAATAACATTTAAATGTAATAAAACATTATACATCTTATATTACTTTTAAATTAGCCAATATTTCTTCTTTAAAATATATTTTTAGAAATATACAAATGTAACTTGGTAATGTATATCTAAACAACAACCTGAATTATTTATAATTAGGATTTAATCAGTAACTATAGTTTGTCTTTAGGAATATCAAGTGCCCGCCACTGCCAAAATAGTTCCATATAATCATTTATCATAGATTGTAGATGTCTCCTTTACTACTATCGAGATATTGTTAGAACAGCTGTTGAGTATTTCCTGTGACATTGATATAAAAGCACAAAAAATGATTCTGATATTAACAATTGATAATATCAAATGTGACTTTAATTAAAGAATGCATCGCTGTAATATTAGACCTTAAATAGTATGCTAAAAATAAATTGGTCAAAAATTATTAATGATTAGTTTTGAAGTGCTATGTAAAATGTTTCATCGTTATTGATGCTTGACATAGCAAAACATTTTTAAGATAAAATGTATTTAAAACATACAATATTTTAAATTCAATGGGTTGCATATTTCTGAGTTCAACTAAAAAAGGGAATTTAAAAGTTTTACTAAAAAGTGGAATTTAAATTACTTTAATTTCTAATGTTAAAATAGCTTAGTATTTGCTGAAATTTATAAACAGAAAAATTAAAAGGAAGAAAATACATTTATTGATTTAAATTCGACATCTTTCACTACTCTGAAGACAATGTTCTCAAGAACCTACATAATGCAAATACTTCCACAATAAATAAATTAATAAATAAATAAATTTAAAACTGAAAAGTCACAAGTACATTTAATTCCAAAAATAAAAACAGATATTTGAGAACGTGAATTATTTTATATCATTGTTTCATAGTATAATGAGCATATAGCTCCGTGGATGTTGCTTCATTGCATATGTTCTCACTACAAGTTAAAATCTCTATTGTTCTCGGATAATGGAGGGTAAATAAAATCTAAAATTATACAATGATTCAGCCATCAATGGAACATCCTAAAATTTCGAAAGAGATTTAATGAAAAATGAAACAATAACATAAAATAATTCACCTTCACAAATAGTTCTAATTCTTGAAAAATTTGCTTCAGAGCATGAAACATGTTGATTCTGAATGCAAAAGGGTATTTTTTTTTATTTTATGCTATACTTTTAAACTTCTTTTTAATCACTTATAGAAATATTAAGTTAATTTTCTCTTTTTAAGTGACTTTTGCACATTGTTTTATATTTTTAGTATTTTAAGGTTATTTAAAGGTTCATTTAAATTAAGAAAAAGAAAAAATAAGTATTTTTTTTTTTTTTTTTTTAGCCTTTGACATACGTAGGGAAACAAATAATAATAGGTTTAATATTTTTCTTCTTGTTTAATGGAAATTATTTTATAAAAAAATTATACTATTCGGTTAAGGTTTTACGTGTTTTAGAGTTCTTTATATTAAAATCGGATAACATTGATGTACTTGTTATAACTTTCAAGTTTTTCTTGAGAGATATTGGAGGAATATTGCTCAATTGAGAATTATTATTACTTTCCAAACATTATTACAGCTGGGAATTAAACATCGTCCGCAAAATATAATGTGTACTGAATGTGAATTCTTTTAATAATAGTACACACACATAACATCACTTTCGATTTATTTAAAAAAAAACAGCGGAGAGAGTTGTTACATTTTTTCTTTATACAGTTATGACAGAAAAATGATTTTATCTTCGGTAAATTACAGAAAACAAAGTTAAGACTATAAAAAGAAAAGTACCATAATAAGACTAATAATGTTACGAAACAATGTTGCATAAACTTTTCTTACACGAAGGTAATACAACACTGCGAATTTTTTAAATCCGAAGGAAATATGGTTTTTTCAATATCATATATATATATATATATATATATACTTACAAACGGTGACAGCTGTTTAAAAAATTTTTGCAGGAGGGTTATGTATAATGTCAGGAGCTTTTTTTTACCGTATTTCTTTATTTTAATTTGCATCTGAAACAATAGGTGGCGCTTACGGCTATTGAAGACCAGGTCGGTTGAAGGCCAGGTCCACTCAGCACTGATCACCTGGTCTTTAATCGTCGTCAGCGCCACCTATTGTTTGAGATGCGAACTAAAATAAAAAAATACGGTAAAATAAACTACTGACATTATACATAACCCTCCTGCAAAATTTTTTTAAATAGCTGTCACCGTTTGCAAGTTTTTGAATTTTAAAATCCATCAGTCATTTTTGGAACACCCGGTATATATAACTATATATAACTATAACTATAACTATATATATATATATATATATATATATATATATATATATATATATATATATATATATATATATATATATATATATATATATATATATATATATATATATATATATATATATATATGTATGTATATAAGAAATCGTAATTGCAAATTCCAATGTAACCCTTGAGAATATTTATCATTCTTCAATGCACTGAAAATTCATTAAATCTATAGATTTATATTATTTTTAATATTGCTTATATTGCAGTGAAATATGGAGCTTCGTGAACGGAAAGTTGGCTACGAAACACTTAGAGGGTTAAATTAAAAACAAATGCTTTTTGGATTCGGCATTAAAAATGATTTCACTCAATATACAAAAAATAACTAATTTTAAAGTAACTTGTTTAACCTCTCTACGTTTTTCCTGCATTTTTTGTGAATGGCCAATAATGTACAACTATGTAAAACAAAGCTTTAATTACTTTAATGAATTCTAACTTCCTACGTTCCATCGTGTACTAGAAAAATGGCTATGACAGCCGGACAGACAGAAACAGGCGTTTTCATATAATGCTTCTGTTTTTACTTTTATAAGTACGGAACCGTAAAATCTACATTTTTTTTCCATTTTTAAATGTAATTTAGTACCAACAATTAGTAAAATACAGTTTATAATTAAATTATCCATTAATATGATAGCTTTCATGAGTTCTTACATCTAATATCACGAATTTAATAAAAATTATCAGATAATGCATTGAAGTAGATATGTGATATGTGTAGATATTTTCCGTAGATATGTGATCGGAACATTATCCTTGATTTAACGAACTATTTCATTCAATAAAATTCTACTATTTATTATAATACTATTTATTTATTAATTAATTTATTATTAATATTTATTAATAATTTATTTATTAATCCTACTATTTATTATATCCTACTAATATTAATAAAATGTAAAAATCCTGTGTTTTACGTACGTACAACGTAATAGACTATTTGTGTGTTTAATAATAGCTTATTTTTCGCACATTTAGTAATTCAAATTATAACCAGTATATTATTTAAAGTAATTAAATTTTGTAGCTAATTTTAATTTGAAACAGTAATGTACCAATCAAAAACCTAATAAACAATTTGTAATTCATATTTTTTTTATTGGAAAATCTTTTTATACATCTTTTTATAATTTAGATTTAAAGAGTATTCTTCCACAAAACTTGTTAAAAGTTTTATAACTAAATCCCATATCTAACGATGGTTTTCAATTATGAAGTAAATGTGTAATATGTAAATTTCATGCATTGATAGTTAAACATAAATTATCTATGTATGTTTTTAGTATGTAATTAAATATTTTTAAAAGGGAAAACTGTATTACGAAACAGCCATTGAAATGCAATTACACGTATTACGTTATGAGCTTTCCTGCGGCTAAAAATGTCAGAAGTGTCACTTCTAAATAAGCTTAATTAACGATCGTTGTTCTAAAAAAATGTATCGAGAGTTGAATTAATAAGTAAACCGCAAAAGAACTTAATCGTATTACAGAAATGTTTTGAGCTTTTCAATAGTTATGCTACATTCAACAAGATTTATTATAAACATGTAAAGAAAGTTACACTGAACTAATGATTACTGAGGTTTTATTTTTGAAATTATTTCATGAATAAATTTATTACGAAAACATTGTCACTATTTATAATCACAAAACTAATTATTAATGAGAATACCACATGATTTTTTAATTTATAATTTTTCTTACAGAAGGTTCTTTTTTAGCATTTATTACGTCTGCAATGTATTCGGATTCTCATAAATGATAAACAGAAGAATTTAAAAAGAGAAAAAAATAAATATTATCATAAATATAATAAAGATAAAATATATCACTTTGATATTAATAATTTTTATATAAATAAATATAATTTTTGTAACAGTTTATTTTCCATTATAATAATACCCCGATAATTTATATAATTTTTTTTTTATTTTTACGTAGCATAAGTCACGCCATGAGATTCTAATAAAGATTTGTATTTAATCTATATGTTAATAACTATTTTCCATAGAGATTAAGAGCCCACACTACTGATTGAAAAAGACCCGGATGATAATTTAAAGTCTATTGTGACGTTCTTTTCAAATATCTGGCTAAAATTTTAATATTTTGACGTGTTGTTGTTTGCATAGGATAGCCGAGGACGATCCACAACCAGCCTAGTTCTTACTTTTTTATATTTTGATTATGTTCTATTTATATTAGGATAGTTTCAGTTTCAAACCTGTTCAAAAAGATAAAGGAATTTTTTTTTTTTTTAATCGTACACCAAAATCAAAATATTAATGACTAGTGTGGTTGGGGATTATCCTCAGCTATTTTAGGCGAAAAAAAACGTTAAAATATTAAAATTTAAGCGAGATATTTGAAAAAACCGCTCCCATAGATTTTACATTATCACCCGGGTCGCATTTTCAAAAAGAATCACGTTTTGAGCACCTTATCGATTGGCGCGGAAATGAAGTCAATGCTACGCACCCTTTCTTGTTTATGACGTCAAACGCCTAGTCAAAGCGCTAGACTATAATCTGAGGAAATGTTATTTACCGTTGCTTACGATTAAAATATAGTTTGGAACAAAAAGCTTTTTCAGATTAAAATGCTTTAAATTTCACGGAACATCGAAACAGTTTTTTTTTCTCAATTAAAAAATATTATTTCATAACACGCTATGTTCGAAGAAATTGAGAAGGTTAATTAAAAACAGTAGTAAAGATTTTCTTGTAATAAGTATAATTATATTAATCATATGTTTTATGATATGTTTGAACTTAGTTTATTTTGTGTTTGGCGATGTAGCTAGACGAAAGTTCAAGCTTTCGCCAACTCGCCAAGGCTGGTGCTCAAAACGTGATTATTTCTGAAAATGCACCCGGGTCATTTTCAGTCACAAGTGTGGCGTCTTAATAAATTAATATGATAATTAAAAATAATTATCAAAGAATAATTTAAAATATTTAAAAAATCTATATATTTTGAGAGACTTGTTGTGCATTTTTGAAACCTGTGAACATGACTGTTGCTCATAATTTTTGTAAAACATAACATTTTGGGAGACAAAATAAATCAGACCGCCATGATTTAAAACCATCCAAATTGTGCACTTTTATTTATTGTATAACGTAAAGCTTAAATTATGTGGAATCATAATTTTTTAGCAGTTAAAAAATTTAAAAAGTGCAGATCAAATACACTCATTGCCACAAAAATTTGCGCACCAAGAAATAATTGTGGGATCAGACAGATATGTAAATGATTAGAAATGCAGTGTGATTGCGCAATGCGTAATGCCACAAGAGGGCGTTGAACTTCGTCCTCCTTGGTGTATAAAACTACTAAGCTGAACTTGTTTGACTGTACCTTTTCTTTTGCAAAGGAAACGCTGAGGTAGATATGCCGTTACGAAGCCATCGAAGACAATATCAGCAGCTGTCAGAGCTGGAGAGGGGACGAATCATCGGGAGGATGGAAGCTGGGTGAACAGCTCTGCGAGTAGCTCGTCAAGTAGGCCATTCTGATTTTATTGTGAGGAGGTGTTGGGACCATTGGACTGAAGAGATGTCATTTACACGGCGACCAGACTTGGGACGCCCTCGACAGACTAGTCGTCGAGAAGACCGTCACATCATACGAAACGCACGCGTACAACCAACTGCCTTATTGGCCGTTATCCAGACACAGGCAGCACCTTCACTTTAGATCCCTGTGTCTTCCCGAACCATCGCAAGGCGCCTGGCTGAAGGACATCTGGTATCCATTACGTGTGCTGCTAATGACACCGACCCACCGACGCCTCCGTTTGGAGTTTTGTCGCACACGACGGGATTGAACTGCAACGGAATGGAACCAGTTCGTCTTCAGCGACGAGTCTAGATTCAATTTGAGCAGCGATGCCAATCGTGTTCGCGTGTGGAGGCCCCGTGGTGAACGCCTCAATCCTGCCTTCATTTTACAGCGACACACCGATCCTACACCTGGAGTGATGGTATGGGGTGCTATTGCTTATGATACACGATCACCCCTAATATTGATCCGTGGCACTATGACAGCTCAGTGGTAGATCCAAGACATCCTTCAGCCACATGTGTTGCCACTAATGGCAGGGCTCCCAGGAGCCATTTTTCAGCAAAAAAATGGTCAGACACATACAGCAAGGACGTCACAAGCCTGTTGCGCCACACTACCACCCTTCCCTGGCCTGCTCGATCACCAGATTTGTCACCAATCGAGCATATCTGGGACCATTTGGGACGGCAAGATGGACAGCTTACGAGTTTAGTTGAACTCGAGCTGCGTTTTCAACAATTGTGAAACGAGATAACTCTGGACATCATACGGAACTTTTATGCCTCAATGCCCGCTCGTATCGCATCGTGCATTCGCGCTAGAGGGGGTCAAACAGAGTACTAAAATTTCTGTTCATTTGTACTTTTTTTTGGAATAAATGATCCTTTTTCTTTGGTTTTCTAATCACTTACTTATATCACAGTAGTATTTATGCATGCAAAATTTCGTTTCATTTGGACGTCTTTTTCTTGGTGCGCAAATTTTAATGGCAATGAGTGTATATTTTATGATTATGGAAGTTAGAATGTATATTTATATTTTACAAATTTTTATTTAGTTTGATCGGTTGAATTTACTCATATAATCGAGAAATAAATTATTTAACTTTATTAAAAGAAATTTTAAGCTTGTGGCAATTTTCACTTGCCTTTAGAATTCATCATTTGCACCAGCAACATCATTCAATTAGTCGAATTATCAATAGGTTTGAATATTTTATTCCACAGTTAAAAATTTCTTCATACCTGACCCATAAATAATTGATGACATTTAAAAAAAAGTTTACATCTAATCGATCAATATTGAAGAAATTTTTATGCATATTGTAGAGTTAGTAAAGAGAATCTCTTAAAAAAAAATCTGTTCTTATACAGCACATGCATTTGCATATCCATTTAATATATATATTAAGTCCTACTGTGCAGAAATAAGTTATAAGACCACAAACAAATTTCAGAACGTCTGAAGAAAAAGACAAAATATGCATTTTTTTAGAATGTATATTTAAAACTGATCGTAGAACATTTTCTGGTAGATTAAAATTTAAGTTACATTTTATTAAAATCTTCTTGTTTTTTAAAACGCAAAAAAGATTGCGCCGTACCCGGCAAGGCAATCACATAAATTTGAGTTCATTTTTACTGCAGATCGAATAAAACTTTTTATTCAAAACTTTAGAGATGGCGGTTTTGGACAGAGAAATTTCAATAAATTTAGCAAAGATTAAAATGAAAATAAAGTAACTCACATAATCTGATTTTCTTAAATGACGATCGCCGCTTTTCTTTTTAAAAAATGCAATTTAACACCCTATTAAAGTTTTTTTTTTCTTTGGTATATTTCCTTAATTAACGCGAATTTCCATATAGTTTATGTAAAAGTTGTAGTTAAGAAAAAGCGAAGAAAAATTAAAGAGACATAGTAAAACCACATAACTCTCTTATATATATATAATCATTTGAAAATTACTAAAGATATTTCTTATTTTTATTTTATTTTTATATATTTTTTCTCTCTAATTTCCGACTTCTAATTTTATACAATGGGACTTGGTCTATTTTTTATGTAAGAGGATAACTGTTTAAATAAAGGGCAATGTGGAAATCATTTTTAGGTCTATCCTGATTTCCATTCAGAAATTAATCGCAATTAATGTGGCTCTAATAGTGATATCTTTTTCTTCAGACGTTCTGAAATTCATTTGTGGTCTTATAACTTATTTCTGCACAGTATGACTTAATATATATATTAAATGGATATGCAAATGGAATGCATGTCCTGTATAAGAACAGATTTTTTTTTTAAAAAGAGATTCTCTTTACTAACTCTACAATATGCATAAAAATTATTTCAATATTGATCAATTAGATGTAAACTTTTTTTTAATGTCATCAATTATTTATGGATCAGGTATGAAGAAATTTTTAACTGTGGAATAAAATATTCAAACCTATTGATAATTTGACTAATTCAATGATGTTATTGGTGCAAATGATGAATTCAATGGTGCAAATGAAATTGCCACAAGCTTAAAATTTCTTTTAATAAAGTTAAATAATTTATTTCTCGATTATATGAGTAAATGCAACCGATTAAACTAAATAAAAATTTGTAAAATATAAATATACATTCTAACTCTTAGTATTGCCCTTGATAACGAGCTAAATACCACATTTTCAATTTTATTTCTAACTCTGACAGCTCCTCTGTGTGATATGGTTTGGCATTAACAAATTTTTACATTGGTTGATGTTGATTTGTAGTATTATCGAATGGTTATATATATATATATATATATATATATATATATATATATATATATATATATATATATATATATATATATATATGTATGTATATATAATCTTGAAATTCTTTATAACGTAGTTGCGAATTCCTTACAAGATGACAGTTACATTTTAAGACCGTCTGTGGAAATCATCCCATTATTCATCACATCATAATCACTGTAAAACGTATGCGAGCAGATTTAAAGGTTCAGGTTTAGATCTTGTTATTTACAACAATTTTAAAATGCCACCGGGTAAAGAGCTGTTTGTAACCGAAGTATGAAAAAAATTTTTTTATAAGGATGCTAGTAAATCTGCACGAGGAACAGTTCGGTTAATTAGGCGCTAAAACTATAATTCACAATGAAATAATTTGAAAAAGAATTCAAATAAAATTAAACAATGTAAAAGAAAAAGTATTTTGGAACACCGGGAAGATCGACAAATTTTTGGATTACCAATTTAGTAAGTAATTTCAACTGGGGAAATATAATTAAATAATTATTTACAATATTTAGTAGTAATTAATGTACAATAATTATTATTAATTAATTATATATTTAATTATTTAATTTAGAATTATATATTATTCATTTACATTAACAAACTTATTTTTCAAACATAGCTTATATTTTTGTTAACCTTTACATGGGGGCTCGGACGGCATCTGTCCAACTTAGCAT
Organism: Maratus speculifer; assembly: GCA_964019185.1. Lineage (NCBI taxonomy): Eukaryota > Metazoa > Arthropoda > Arachnida > Araneae > Salticidae > Maratus > Maratus speculifer. The sequence continues at coordinate 421,032,976 of OZ025290.1, read as the reverse complement.
GCATTTGCAGACAAATGCTTTCCGAGACCCCGTATAAAGTTTATCATATTTATTTAATGCATTTCTTAAAATAAATTCAAACTAACATTGATAAATATGATATATATGATAATATAATGCTATAATTAAAACCTTTATTTCCTTCATAAGTCTCAAAGTCAAAGTGGACATATAATTTTTTAATGTACTGTATATCTACATTAAACATCAATATGAAAAAATCTTCTTTCAGTCAAATTTTTAAATAATTTTATTATTTAACTGTACTGTAAAAGACTTAATTTTCGCGACTTGTAAGTTTCACGAAAATAAAGATTTGAAAGCTAAAAATTTCGAGAGTTTCATATGAGCAGAACCGAAAGTTGAAAAATTCCCAAAGATATTTTCTGATGCTGAAGTCAAACGTAAGTTAATTTTGAATGGCTTAAAAAATGCTGGCATACATATTATAAATGAATGAGATGGAATCGATTACTTGTATTATTGTTTTTATTCAAGAAACAGGTGTATAGATTTTAAAAACAGCTTAGGGCCATTCCATGAAAACAGGTAAATTGATAGTCATTTTTTAAAAATTTGTTTAAATAAATATTTTTGGTTTTTACTGATTGGCAACATGTCAAATTTTATGTTTTGAGTAAAAATGTAAAGTTTATCTTTTATGGATTGGCAACACAACAGTTTAAATATGGCGTCCATGTGCAAGTAAGTATGTTGCGTTTTACAGTACATTTTGAGTGAGTTTTTTTAATAAAGAAAATCCAGTGAAACTTTTGAAATCAACATTTTAGGTAAGTCTAATATTCATTGTTTATATTTCACTAAACTGAAATATATAAGATAATTTCAAATAATTATTACAGCGCACAAAAAGAACTTTGTTTCTGTGTCCCACACGTGACATAAAACATGAACTTTTTCACTTAGGAGGTAAAAGGAACGCATTTATTTTGTTTAATTGGCATTTCTAAAGCAGTTTAGTGTAGTACACTTATCCTATGCTAGTTAAAAATTTGGGTGAAATTTTTATTTGGATAAAAATATCCAAACAAAATTGTCCCGCACGTGACACCTTATGAGAAGGACGATTATTTTTGTTTTCTGAATGTTAAATAGAGATTTATTATAGCATAGTTTTAGCAGTTTAATGATTATTTTGTCCTAAGAACTTATTCTATGCAAATAAAACGAAATTGAGATTTTATTTATTTATTTATTTATTTATTTTTTTTTTGATAGTTCCATTTTTTTTTCTTTTTTTTTTTTGTGATGCTAATATTTTTTATTTCCATTTTTTTATAAATTTATTTTAATAAAATTTGACCACTTTGATGGTTATTTTTATTTTAAGAACATATTGTTTTCCAGCAAGAATTGATCTACTTAATTTATAGGGATTTTTTTCTATACAATAAGAAGAGTCGTGTGTTTAAGAACTTGTTATTATTCTACAGAAAAAAATAATAAAACTTCTTATTATATTCTGTTTTTCTAAGTTTTATTCTATTTTAAGTTCCATTTTTCTATGAAATTAAGTAAAATTTGACAAAAGCGTTTATAATTGATAAAGTTTGTTATTTCTTTAGCTGAAATGGAAAGATCTAATCTACTAGTGCTAGGAGAATGAAAAGGATGAGAGAGAAAATGTCATTAGAAAATCCTAATTTCCAAAAAGAAGAAAATAAAAGGATCAGAAACAGCAGTTTCTTTTAAGATGGGTGAGTGGGTAGTTGTAAAATATGACGGCATTAATTATCCTGGTGAAATTACAAGCACCCATCATGATAGTGTTGAAGTGTCTGTCATGAAAAAAAGTGGTAAATTCTACAAGTCGCCACAGTATCCAGATAAAATTCTATATTCATTTAAAGATGTAGTAAAAAAAAATATCAACCCCCATTGTAGCTAATAAAAGAGGTTGTTTAAAAATTCTAGAAAAAATTTGAATTTTTGTTTATACCTTTACTTTATTTTATGTTTAAAAATGTCAATTTGAACATTTACTTTGTACAAAAAAATGTTAAAATAAATATTTTTTTATTGTAAAATGTATAACATGCATTTTCTTTTTTGCATTCCTTTATTTTCTGATTTTTGAAAAGGTTACTTGAATGATATTTGCAAATGTCGGACACGTGACAACCGTGTCCCGCACGTGACACTAAACGTTATAATTTTTTTTAGCAATTTAAAAATTTATTTTTCAAATAAGAATGCTTATTTCATGAACATTAGACCTTTAGCCTCTAATACATATTTTTTGTTTTGAAATTGCAAAATTAATAGAGCAGAAATGTTATCTGGAACATACAGCAAATTACAAGTGGTTGACTTCTGATGTCCTGCACGTGACGCATGCAAATTAATTGATAACTAAATCAGTAAACCATTTAGTAAAAATCTGTCCCTGCCTGAGATATTGTTATAACAAATATAAACTTACAAAAATATGTTTATTCTTATTTCTGAAAAATCTTAAGCCCTTTAACACAATTTTGGTGGAATTATGGTGTCTGATTGTCCCGCACGTGACAGTGGAATGGCCCTATGTAGTATTCAAGAAAACTTTGTAAGTTTGTAATTTTTTTTTTTACTTATTTTTTATTTAAGTAACTGCAATCATTACTTTTTTGATATATGAAATTTTTTATTATTATTTGAGGCGAAAAAAATATTTCATTAGGTTTAAATTTTTGCGACTACAACGTGTTTGCAAAAATCGCGAAAATGAGTGCTGTTACAGTAAGTAGAAATACTCATTTTTTATGACTTTATTATGATGACTCAAATCATTTGTGACGCCATATATTGCTTTTGTTTGCACATAAAATCTTTATCCTTACGAAATCCATCAATGAAATTCGTTACATTTTTCATCGTATTACAAAACAGAAAATCCTGTATCTTTATCAGAAACGTAACAAGAAACAAGATTCCCTGAAACAACTTTAACTTAACTTAAAAAACCGCGATATAAAAGATTTGGTTTATAGAAGTTATGAAAAGAATTTTTATTTATAGAAATGATACTTTTTATTAACTAAATTGGCACAGAGACCACATATATGTTTTAAAGATAGTTTTCTATTCTTCGAAGATTTTTTTTCCTTAGTCTAGTCACACGTATCCAACTGCATGATTAATGTTTTTCACCAAAATAAAAGCTTGACATTCTTCAGTTTTTAAAATTAAAAGACAGAAAATGGAAATATTGTCAAAGTATAGTACTAGAAGGTATAAGTATAGTGCAAAGTATAGTATAAGCACTAGATAAGGCATTTTAATATTATAAGGTAACTCTATACATTGAAATTATTTAAAACAGATAATTTAAATACAATAAAATAATTTATGCCTACTATTAATTATGCCATAATAATTATATATTCCAAAGAAATATAAAAACAGGTATATTTAAATACAATTGTTTGCTTAAAATCGTAAATTCAATAAAAGTTTCATATTATATAACTGTATATGTGTATATATACACCACATTCTACCACATGCATGGGAGTCCCTGGTATTTCCCGTTATGCCGGAAAAAGCGGGGAACTTCGAAAACGGAAAAGAGCGTGGTTCATTAGCTTTAGTGTGTATTAGCAACTTCTGTTGGAGAGAAGAAGTGCAACATAGAGTTTGTCTTCACTTATTCAAATTACCTTTTTTACACAAAGAGAATAAAATCTTGTTTTATGTGTCTCATACAAATTCACAAAAAGCTCTCTCCCCCGCACCCGACCGATATTTACAATTTAGAAATACATTTTCCCCAAAAAGAAATATTTTTACTATTTATAAAATAAGAAAAATATAATAGTTAGAAATATATGCTTGCTTTATATAAAAAGGTAATCTTATGTGATAATTTAATTAACTTCATAGGAGTAGAAAAGTCATACATGAAAATGTTGGATATTAAGATAAATAAAACCTAATAATACGTTAAATATAAATTAATACATATATATGTAGAGATCGTGACTGAAAAAAAAAAGTTGATGTTATTTTTAGTACTTTTCAAGAAAGTTGTAAAGTGCTTATGCATTCGGTTTGTCTCACCGTCTATCCGCGCTCTAACTCCCGTAAATGTTCTCGGATTGCCCTGAAATTTTTGGACGTTATCGAAGTTTACCCCCGCACAAACCCTATTGAAAATGAAGTCTCTACCATGATTAGTTTATTTACAGTAAGAGTAAAAAATGTTTCATTAATTACGGCCTATGGGGAAAAATCTTTTCAAAGGAATTTTAAAGATGTCATACCCTGTCAAACATATTAAAATTTATATGCATGCACAAGGTAGAGTAAAATATGTATTCTATAAAATACGCGGTGAAAACATAGCTATTATTCATCTACAGTTATACACAAAAGGATTCCATTAGATAATGGTATATAGGAGGAATTGTATGCGACATATTTTAAAAATATTAAACTGTTTCATATATAATAAAATTGATGTATATCAATGAGAATAAATATAAATTATACGATAATGTCTTGCATAATATGAAGTACATAGTATTACAGGGCCACTCAAAAGATTTCAAATAGTATATTCTTTCCGAAATACTGAATATCCGATAACGGCTGATGGATGGATGAAATGATTTTAATTATGATATGTGCTTCTAAGTTTCAATATATGTATGGGCATTACATGATGTGTATAAATGCTATAGTTGATAAACAGGGCTACATGAAAGAGTTCACCAACGTAACTGAATATGAAATAAATTACTTAAAGGTGGTTCTTAAATAAATTATGCATTTTTACGCTGAACTGCATTCAATTTATTAAGAAATGTTTGCAGATTATAGATAAAATGATATACAGAGCCACGCAAAAATTTGGGTGCATGGACGCTTATGAATAATAATTTCTGAAAATATGATTTTAGTTTTTTTTAAATGTTTTAGTTTAAAATAAATTTTAGCTTAATACTGGCGTGTAATAAAGGTACTAGGTAAACTAAAGGGCTGAACAAAAGTATTCAAGTATTATTCCATCTATTAGTAAAAAGTGCTGAAAGAGAAATTTCACACTGCTAGGCGTTTTCTTGCAACTAAATGTTCTCTTGATATAGTATATAAAGCAACCGACAGAAAAATAGTGAGCTGTTAAAAAATATTGGAATGCATATTTCACAATAGACAGAAACATTATTTCTTTAAATAACGAAGTTTTGTTAAAGATTTCATGAAGTGTTGGAAAATGCTTCATAATCTAAGCTCAACACATAATTTTTCTTACTTGTTTTCTTTAAAATGAAAAATGCTGTTAGAAAAAACAAAATCAATCAACCGCCCACACTCCAGTAGCAAAACCCCGTGTTTTCCGGCATGCCGGCAAATGCAGGGCAATGCAGTATATCTAAATATAAAAAAGAAAGTCTGGATTTCGTATTAATCACAGCACAAAAAAATCCACCGAACCAGAAATCTCGAAAATTGGGGTAAAAATACTTCTGATAACATCGAGTGCTGCTAAGATGGGATTTTCAAAAATTCCACCCCTAAGGGGGTTAAAAAAAGGAACGAACTTTTAAAAAAATCCTTAAAAATCGGCTTTTGTAGTTATTTTTCAAGTGATAACATATTTAAGTGTATTTTTTCTTGCTGAATCGAATGGTACCAAGCAAATTCTTTTAAGTTCAGTAGTTCGGGAGATATTTCACATTTTCCTGATTTGGCGGTGTCTTCGGCGCAAAAACCTGAAAATTTCAATCCTTATCTATATATATAAAAGAAAGTCTGGATTTAGTATTAATCACAGCACAAAAAAATCAGCCGAACCTAAATTCTTGAAAATTGGGGTAAAAATACTTCTGATAACATAGAGTGCCGCTAAGAAGGGATTTTCGAAAATTCCACCCCTAAGGCGGTTAAAAAAAAAGGAACGAACTTTTAAAAAACTTTTGTAGTTATTTTTCAACTGATAGTGTATTTTTTCATGCTGAATCGAATGGTGCCAAGCAAATTTTTTTAACTTCAGTAGTTCGCGAGATAATTCACATTTTCCTGATTTGGCGGTGTCTTCGGCGCAAAAACCTGAAATTTTCAATCCTTATCTATATATATAAAAGAAAGTCTGGATTTCGTATTAATCACAGCACAAAAAAATCTATTGAACCTATAATTTTGAAAGAGAGTTCTATAATCAGATTAACATGATTATGTAAGCTATATTTAATTATCTCAATATATATAAAGTGAAATTTCATTGCGGCCGCTTATAACTTAAGTTCTACAAGATAGATGTTAATGGATTTTACATTGTTAGTTGGATAATTTTTGAGAAATTTTGTAACAAATGAAATATAGCATTCTACGTTGTTTAATTGAATACTTAGGAAAAGTTTTTTATCAGATGAACACAATTACAAAAGTTTGGCTTTATTTTAAAAGTTCCGCGGAATGAATTTTTATGTGATTAAAATTGTGAACATGTTGAGCGCTACGTCATTCATTGGTGACTAACATTGAACTTTCCGTTTAGATGACTGATTTTTCTCCGATGACAGACAGTCTAAAGTACGATATAAAACTAAAAATTACTATGATATAAAAATTTCGTGTGATTCAAAGTTTCTTAAAAAAAAAAAAAAAAAAAAAAAAAAAAAAGAAAAAAAAAAAAAAAAAAAACTGACCAGCGTAGCGGGCGAAGGCTGCTAGTATATATATATATATATATATATATACATGCTTCGACTCTTTCATTTCGTCATCAGCAGAATACACAAAAAAACTACAAACACAAAGCACATCTGCGATGAGTTTGTCTGTATTGTTTTTAATGGGCATTCTGTTTGTAGTTTGTTGTATATTCTGTTGGTGACTTAATGAAAGAGTCGAAACGTGCAAAATAATAATAATAAGATGATGATGAAGAAGACGGATTTTAACATGTTTTTATTAAAATGACGTCATTTATGCAAATATTTGTAATTTAGTATATGTTTAACATTTGTTTTGAATATGTATCATTATGTGAAAATGAATATTTTATTTTACTTATTTCGTAATATGTGAGAAAAATCCAATTTATACAAAATCCAAAACTTTTATTTTGTGTATAATTTTAACTAGAATATCAATTAATTATCAGTTGTGAAATTAAGCTTAAAATTTTCAACATTTCACAAGAGATTCATCACGTTGCTAGTCAAGCGCAGAACCGAATGAAAAATGTCCAAGTCTGAAATTGAACCCGGAGTCCTTTGAATAGTGCTTGAAGTTCTATTATGCACTTATTTTGCAGAATATTAATATAGCATTTATTTATAACAATGATACGAACCCATTACAAATTTTATGCAATGATTTTAGTTGTTCGAAAATTATTACTATTTTGTCGACTTCATTTAGAATAAAATACCCTATATTTGTGGCAAAATAATGAATTGCATCACCACCATCTTAATGTCTTTCACTAAACCACTTAATTTGTCTGTCGATTTTTGGAGTGCACTGTATATTCTTCAAAAAATCCTAAATTCGCAATCGTGCTACAATGAATTCATACAATAAATTTGTATGAATACGCTAGAATAAAGCCCAAATTGAAATTTGAAAAATTATGTTATTTATCAAATATTATTGTATTAGTTGAAAATTATTCAATTAACATTCGAAAGCAATATCTTTCATAACCTATTAAAATGTTCATGGGAGTTCTATCAGATGTTAATTATTCCCCTCCCATTTGTATTTACCAGACGCTTTTTTAATTCCGTGCATAACTTTCAAATATTATTTATGATATGCAATAATCGTTAAAAGGCATTGATATATCCTTTTATGTAAATTAAAATATTAATATTGCTTCTAAATTCCTTGATAAACAATTACTGTTTTAAATTGCTTTTTCCTTAAAATAAGTATAATGGCTTTTTTATTTAAATTTTATGAGTTAAATTAAATTTATAGTCAAACAAATTGGTTTGTAATTTATTGTTGGACATTAGTAAACATTTGAGTTCCTATTTATAAGCATAATTAAGCCCTTATAATATTTTCGATAAAATTAACCACTTAAGTGGAAAGATATAAATATGTTTATTTAATTCGCAAAACGACTATAATATTTCTCTAAAATAAATATGTATAGATATAAATATAATTATTTATTCTCTGCATCATAATTAATAATAATGAATAATTACCATTAAAAGAAATATTAGTATTATATAAAAAATTAGTAATTGAAATATAAGTTATGAGTATCGCTATATTTAGGTGCTTTTAGCTTGCAGGAATAACCCGAATGAAGCGAAAATCGGTGCACTTACTGTTCTAGAAAAAAAAAGGATGGATCAATAAAAAAATATTTGCAATATCACCAACATATAGCGCTTCAGAATGTGGAAGAAGTATTAGTATAAAATAAAAATTAGTAATTGAAATATACGTTATGAGTATCACTATATCAAGATGTTTTGAACTTGCAGAAATAACCGAACTGAAGTCAAATCAGTCCACGCACTATTCAAGAATAAGGAAAAAGCACGGATCAATAAACAACATTTGCAATATCTCCGACAGGTAACGCTTCAATATGTGAAAGAAATATTGGTACTAAAAAAAAAAAAATTAATAATTGAAATATTCCTTATGAGTATCGCTATATCAAGAAACTTTTAGGTTGAAGGAATAACCCGATTGAAGTCTAAAACGGTGCATTTACTATTCGAAAAGGAGGAACAAAAAGGTTGGGTCAATAAAAAATATCTGCAATATCACCGAGAGATAGCGTTTCAGAATGTGAAATGTAATGTGTATTATACGGAGAAAGAATTAAGACTTAAAATCGGACGATGGTTTTAAGCATCATGACTTGTAAGACATGATATGACTTATCTTCACTTAAAACTCTTATAATCACTGATGTCATGATATGTAGCTGGCATATCAAATTTATTGGAAAATATGATATAGATGTACACTGTGAAAAAAAAATCGTTAAATTCACGGCAAAAACTGCTAGCAGCAAAGTTTTTGCCGTAAAAATTGCAGCAAAATTAGATGTAATTTTTTTTATTACATCTAATTTTACTGCAACTTTTACAGTTAATGATTAAATTGTTGATTCAATAAAAATTGATTCAATTGTTTCATTTATGTAACATTAAATGTACAGTCAAAAATCATTTAAGTGGTTTTACACATTTTGTTTTAGAATTTATGTATTCTTATTCTATAAAGGATGGGGTCAATATCATAAACAATTTCTTTTAGAGCGATTCTCATTACTACTTAAGCAATGATATGCACAAATAATCTGTACAAACCTGTGTGTATCTACAAATTTATTAAAAATATTATATTTAAGTGTGAGATGGGACTTAATAACGGTAAAAGTTGCTGTTGAAAATTATGTATTTATATAAAAAATTCATTTAATTTGCTTTAAACTTTGAGTAACATTTTTATTAACTACTATTATCTTAAAAGCATTTATCAAATAACTCTTGGTAAATTTTATTATCCATTTACAAATTGGTTGTGTATGTTTTCGTTAGAAATGCATATCAATTATACATTTACATACCCATTTTTATGCAAACTTATTTAAGCTCAAACTATTAGGAATATAAATATTTAAATATTTAGCTAACTATATTAATATGTTAGCGTAAACATAATTTAACTATTACATTAGTTAGCATCTTCTTGTCAAAATCAAATATTACACAATTTAAGTTTCTATGGGATATATAGAATTTAAAATTTTATTGAAATCTAAAAATTTATTTAAATCTTAATGCATATAAATGATGGTAATGTTTTTACAGATTACTTAAAGTTGCATTACTATAGATGATTATAATATTTTGAAGTGTAACATGTGAATACTAGTTAATGAATAAAATCCCAAATTCAATATTTCGATGATATTTTAGTTAAATTCAGCAGACAAGATTGTTTTCTTTTCATGATCATACAGTTCTAAAATATTTTTTTATGATATATTTAAATATCAATTACATAGAATAGTCCCAATAGAAATTTGAAAAATACATTTATCTGTTTTAATTTACAAAATATGTTAACCTTATTTTTCCTTGTCGTTATACACAACTGAGAGACATTTAAGAAGAAAAAGTAAAAAAAAAATGCAATTTAACAAATTACAACGACTATTTGGAAATTTATATTTTCAAAGACAAAAATTTTAGACTTATGAATAAATTCTGCATTAAAAAAATAATAATAAACATAATTTTTATAATGATCAAAACGTGGTTTATGTAATAACAGAGTCCTATGTCACGTACGCCATGGATTAAAAATTAATATTCCTGTACCATTTATATACAAATTTTAAATGATTTTTTTTGATAATTTTTGATGCTGCAAAATTTTGAAATTCTAAACACCACAAATTTTTAATTTTTACAATGTCGTACACAGAAAAAAATGACTTTTAAACGCAATTTGTTTGAAAGCTGTATCTTAATTTGTTTTTAAGTTATTAATTTTTTTTTTAGGTTTTTCTAATAAATTTTCTGTCATCGTGGCAACAGAAGTATTTCATTTCTGGATATTAAGCATGTAGCAATCAGAAAACAAATAACATAAATCAATGATAAAAAGTTTATCAAATCCAATAGATTTTTTAAATCACCAGATTTTAAAAGATTCACCTTTTATATAAACATTTTAATAAAAATGTTATTTTACTTAAGAAAGGTGTTATAATAATTAAAAATAAATGACATTGACATGTTTCGGATACGTCAAATAAGATCCATAATCAAAATAAAAATTAAAATTAAATTTCAAAATATTTCACGGTCAATACAAATGTCACGCGACAATGAGATAGAAACAACAAAAAACAAAAATCACGCGCTCCATGTTGAAAATTCTTTTAGATCTTGGTCTATTTTAATTTAATTTTTTATAATAGAGCGCGTGATTTTTGTTTTTTGTTGTTTATATCTCATTTTCGCGTGTCATTTGTATTAACCGTGAAATATTATGAAATTTAATTCTTATTTTTATTATGATTATGGATCTTATTTGACGGATCCGGTATATGTCAATGTCATTTATTTTTAATTATTTTAACACTTTTCTTAATTAAGGTAAAATTTTTATTAAAAAAAAAAAAAAAAAAAAAAAAAAAAAAAAAAAAAAAAAAAACATAAATCAAGTTGCCGAATTCAACTAATAAAAAGATTCAGATACACTTCAGATTTCCTAATTCTCCACTGAAGATAATAACTATTTTCCAAATAGTTAATAAATAAATAATAAAAATAAAATGAAACAAAGGCTATCAAATTATTTATAAATTCTTCTTTTATTATCATGTATTTAAACAATATGTAGCTAAATTTGAATTTTAACATTTTTTGAACATTTTTTTCGTCATAGCATTGCAATGCACTCAAAGCGTTTCCTTACACATATACTTTCTCTATCTCTAGTGTAACTCAAGCTACGAAGAAAAAGAAATACGCATCTGACACTCCTGAAAAAATTAGGTGACTCAAGAATGATGAAAAACTTATGATGTTACGTTGGAAGATTTCCGATTATACCCTGTTGCAATTGATAAATTAACTACGGATCAATATTCACAGAATATGTGAAGAGAACTTTGAAAGATCTTAGTTTTACATTTGAAGAACATTGTATTATTTTTCTTCCGTACAGAAAGGACATGGATAAATTATATGTAATATTTTCTTTGCTGTGAGTGATTAGGTAATTAACGTTTCTGCGGCAGATACAACTTACGAAAACTTTCTTTGACAGAATAAATAAAAACATCATGAAAAAGATTTCAAAAATAATTTCTGTTACTCAAAGTCATGTAATGATTCTTTTGGAAAGAATATCTCCGATGAAGAATCTTTTATTTTCTTTAGAAATACAGTTTGATTAAAATATTGATTTTGAAATAGGGCTTGTAATGTTAATCACGCAAATATGAGACACAAAAATAGTACTTTTTTGTAACAATAAAATTATATACGTTATAATTCTCAAAACATTTCGTATTTTAAATTTTATCCATATTAAATATAACTCTCCCCCCCCAAAAAAAAAAAAAAATAGCGCATAACGCAATTTCACAAAAGTTTTGTAGTTTTAGTTTAATTATGAAAAAAATATCCACAATATTTAATTTTTTTTTCTTTATGCACAGTGAAATTCTTATATGCAGATGAAAGACAGCAGTAGAAGCAAATAAATAAATATGAGGATCCCAGAAGCCAAGGGGTATAAGTGTCAAAATTGAAAAAAAATTAGTTAAACACACAGGGTATTTGGAAATATGCTTTTTTCATTTCAGGTAAAGAAATATAGGTCATTTTCTGATTATTTGGGGAGTTATAGAGATAAACCACTTTTTTCGAAAAACAAACAATATTGATTAATTATACATTTAAAGAAAATTGTACTCTATTTTTTTTTTTAACAGTTATTGAAATGAGAGTTCAAAGATTAGAATGCAACAAGCAGGTGTTTCCTATTTCAATTTAGTCAATTTTTATCGATGTTCCAATTTAACATCAATTATCTTTAAACTCAATTTACTCCAAATCGACATTTTGTCACTTGTACCCCTTAGCTTCTGGGCTCCTCATATAGAATAACAAACAAATAAAAGATAAAAAAAAGCTTTTGAGATTTTTTTAATTGTTTTTCATACTCAAATATTATGATAAATAGAGTTATTTTTTAATTTTTATATCTTTATTTTCATAACATTAAGCTGCACTCAAACCTCTTTTTTTCACATAGATTTCCTTATGATTGATGTAACTCCAGATGATGTAACAATAGATAAAGCATCTGATACGCTTGAAAAAATAGGTCACTCGAGAATGATGAAAAATGTATGATGATAGCTTGGAAGACTTTTGATTACATCCTGTTACAATTGATAAATTGACTACAGATCAATTTTCATTGGATGTGTGAAATGGACTTTTAAACCTCTTAGTTTTTTTTATTTGAAGAGCATTGTATTATTTTTCTTCTATAAATATAGGACATGAATGTATGATATGTAATATTTTCATTGTTATAGGTGATGAATTGTGAACATTTCTGCTATAGACACAAAGTACAAAAATAGTTATTGGTAGAATATATAAAAACATCATACAATAGATTTAAAAGTTGATTACTGTTGTACAAAATTTTGTAATGATTATTTTCGAAAGAATATCGCCTATGAAGAAGCTTTAAAAATATAGTTTTATTACAACATTGTTTTTCAAATAATGCTTGTATTAAGTTTGGTTTGGTTTATTTTGGTCGTCCGATTATCTGCGCTAGGGATATAGGACCAGGGGGGGAGTGCCCTTCGTGGGGGTCTTTCTAAGGGAACCTAACCCGTACTTACGCAAGGTTCGAAGAAAACCACGAAAACTCCGAACGGTTAAGCCGACAGCCGCGATTAGGTTCGAACCCAGCACCTGCCGTCTACCAGTTGAGAGGTCCGTAACTCTCGGCCACTGGTGGGGCGCTTGTATTGAGAATCGCGCAAATATGAGACACAAAGAATAATACTTTTTTGGTATAATAAAATTATATCAGTCATAATTACCAAAAAAGTTGATCTTTTAAACTACATCCATAACAATTATACTCAAAATAAATAAACTGAAATAACTACGTTACATAACGCGATTCCACAAATTTTCTTAATTTAAAAATAATTATCGAAAAAAAAAATCCACCAGGTTTAACAATTTTCATTCTATATACACAATAAAAGTCATTATATACGGATGAAAGACAACAGTAGAAATAAATAATGAGAGGAAGAAAATAAAATAAAGAAATAAACGATAAAACAAAGCTTAAGAAGATAGTTTTTAATTTGTCTTTCACACTCAAGTATTATGATAAAGATAGCTATTTTTGCTTTTTTATATCTTTTTTTCAAATGCAGAATATTGAATTAATTAGTATTGCACTCAAAGTTCTTGTTTTTACGTATAGACTTTTCTATCATTGATGTCATTCTAGCTGTGAAGAAAAATAGACAAAACATCGAATACGCCTGAAAAATTAGGTTAGGTCTGAATGAAGAAAAAAATATGATGACAGGTTGGGAGACCTCCTGTCGCAATTGATAAATTGACTACAGAACAGGTTTCACAGGACAAGGGAAATTAACATTGAAAGCTCTTAGATTTATATTTGAAGTGATTTGTATTATTTTTCTTCTTCAAAGAAAGGGCATAAATGTATTATATGTAATATTTTCTTTGTTATGGGTTATTAGGTAATGAGCATTTTTCCTACAGCTACAACTCGGTAAAACTAATATATATATAACATCATGCAAGTGACTTCAAAGTTAATTACTGTTGCACAGAATATGGTAATGATTAATAAGAAAGAATATCGCCAATAAAGAATCTTTTATTTGCTGGAGAAATAGAGTTTGATTAAAATATCGTTTTCCATGTAGAGCTGATAACGTGAATCAACGCATATAAGATACCCCTAACAGGAGTAGGATTTTGTTAAAGAATAATTATATTATCAGTTATAATTTCAAAGCAGATAACCTTTAAAACTGCATCCCTAAAAATATACTCAAAATAAATAAAATGAAATGAAATAGAATGCATTATCTAATGTAATTCCACAAAATTTTGGTAATATTGGTTTAATTCTTGATATAACACCACATTTAAAAATTTTCTTTTTTTATAAACAAAGAAAATCGTTCCATACAGATGAAAGACAGCAGTATAATCAAATAAATAAATAAATAAAATCAACAAATAAAAGATAAGACAATGATTATGAAGATATATTTTACTTTTATACACAAGTATCATGATAAACACGATTATTTTTTGGATTGATATATATATTTTTCATAATATTGAACTGCACGCAAGGCGTTTCTTTTTGCGTATAGATTTTTCTGCCATTGATGTAACTCAAGCTGTGAAGAAAAGTAGATAAAGTATCTGATACGTCTTAAAAATTAGGTCACTCAAGAATGATGGAAAAAAAAAAAAAACACGATGATAGGTTAGGAGATTTTCGATTACATAATGATGCAATTGATAAATTGACTACGGATGAATTTTCATAGCACGTGTGAAATGAACTTTGAAAGCTCTTAGTTTTATGTTTGAAGAAAGTTGCATGATTTTTCTTCTATAAAGAAAAGGCATGAATGTATTATGTGTAATATTTTCTTCGTGTTTTGTGTTAAGCAATGAAAATTTTTGCGGCAGATACAACTTACTAAAATTTTCTTTGATAGAATATATAAAAAATAGCATGCAAAACACTTCTAAATTAATTACTGTTACATAAATTCTTATATTTTAAAAGAATTTTTTTAAGAATATCGCTGATGAAGAATCTTTTATTTTCTTTTGAAATACAGTCAGATAAAAATATTGATTTTGAAACAGGTATTGTAATGTTAATCACGCAAATATGAGACACACAAAATAGTACTTTTTTGTCATGGTAAAATTGCATGAGATATATTTCTCAAAAAAAATTTATATTTAAATTATATCCATAACAAATATACTCAAAGCAAATGAAATAAATTAAAAAAATATGTACGCATATAACGCAATTCCACAAAAGTTTGGTAAGTTTAGCTTAATTTTGAAAAAAGCATCCACAATTTTTAACAGCTTTCTTCCTTTATAAACAGTGAAAGTCAGCAATAGAAGCAAATATCCAATAAATAAAATATCCAGTTAAAACAAAGGTTGTGAAAATATTTTTTTTAATTGTCATTTACACTCAAGTATTACGACAAAAACAGCTATTTTTGCATTTTTATATCTGTTTTTTTTTCATAATAGTGAACTGTACTCAAGGCGTTTCTTTTTGCGTATAGATTTTTCTGTCGTTGATGTAACTCAAGCTGTGAAGAAATGTAGATAAAGTATCTGATACGCCTGAAAAATTAGGTCACTCAAGAATGATGAAAAAAGTATGATGATAGGTTAGGATATTTTCGATTACATGCTGTTGCGATTGATAAATTGACTACGGATCAATTTTCATAAGACATGTGAAATGAACTTTGAAACTCATAGCTTTATACTTTAAGAACGTTGCGTTATTTTTCTTCTATAAAGAAATAATGTTAGTATATTATGTTTACTATTTTCTTTGTGATTTGTGTTAGGTAATGAAGGTTTCTGCGGCAGATACAAGAGACACAAAACCAGTGTCTGCGACAGATACAAGAGTAACAAACTTACTAAAACTTTTTTGATAAAATATATAAATATCCTGCAAAAGATTTCTAAATTAATTAACATTACATAAATTCTGATTATGAATAGCTTTGAAAGAATATCGCCTATGAAGAATCTTTTATTTTCTTTTGAAATACAGTTAGATAAAAGTATTGATTTCCAAATAGCTCTTGTAATGTTAATCACGCAAATATGATGAAAAAAGTATGATGATAGGTTAGGAGTTTTTCGATTACATGCTGTTGCGATTGATAAATTGACTACGGATCAATTTTCATAAGACATATGAAATGAACTTTGAAACTCATAGCTTTATACTTTAAGAACGTTGCGCTATTTTCCTTCGATAAAGAAATAATATGGGTATATTATGTTTAATATTTTCTTTGTGATTTGTGTTAGGTAATGAAGGTTTCTGCGGCAGATACAAGAGTAACAAACTTGCTAAAACTTTTTTTGATAAAATATATACAAAATATCCTGCCAAAGATTTCTAAATTAATTAATATTACATAAATTCTGATTATGAATAGCTTTTAAAGAATATCGCTAATGAAGAATCTTTTATTTTCTTTTGAAATACAGTTAAATAAAAATATTGATTTCCAAATATGTCTTGTAATGTTAATCACGCAAATATGAGACACCAAAAATAGCGCTTTTTCATGGTAAAACTGTATGAGTTAAAATCCTCTAAACAGTTGATATTTTAAATTATATCCACAAAATTGCACTCAAAATAAATGAGACAAAGTAAAAAATAAGTACTGTAGTACACAATGCAATTCGACAAAAGTTCGGTAAGCTTAGCTTATATGTAAAAAAAACAGCCACAATGTTTAATTTTTTTTTCTTTTTACACAATGAATGTCAGCAATAGAAGCAAATAAATAAATAAATAAATGCGTAAAATAAACTAATAAGAGTTAAAGCAAAGGTTGTGAAGATATATATATTTTTAAATTGTCATTTACACTCAAGTATTACGACAAAAACAGCTATTTTTGCATTTTTATATTTTTTTATAATAATGAACTGCACTCAAAGCTCTTCTTTTTATGAACATAGATTTTTCTATCATTGATGTAATTCTAGCTGTGAAGAAAAATAGATAAAGTATCGGATACGTCTGAAAAATTAGGTCACACAAGAATGATGAAAAAAAGTATGATGATAGGTTAGAGATTTTCGATTACATCTTGTTGCAATTGATAAATTGACTACGGATCAATTTTCATAAGACATGTGAAACGAACTTTGAATCTCTTAGTTTTACATTTGAAGAACTTTGCGTTATTTTTCGACTATAAAGAAATACCGTGAATATATTATATGGATGCTTTTCTTTGTTATGGATGATTAGTTTTTGAATGTTTTTACGGCATATACAATTTACAAATACTCTCTTTTATAGAATAGGAAAAAACAAAATGAGAAGGGATTCAAAGTTCATTACGGTAATTTACAGTAATTGTAAAAATACAGTAAAAATATTATGTTTCAAACAGCATTTATAATTTGAATCGCGCAAATATAAGACACAAAAAATAGTATACTTTTTTTTAAATTGTATAAGGCTAAAGATCATCTATTTTGAAAATCATAATTGGGTAATTTTATTATTAAAAAATCGTACTATTTTTTGTGTCTCATATTTGCGCGATTATAAGTCTAAAGATCATCTGCTTTGAAAATCATAACTGATATAATTTTAACAATGTTACTAAAAATTAAAAAATAAATATGACAATTATTACTCTTTATATGACGTAATTCCACAAAAGTTTGATAATTTTTCTTTAATTATCAAGAAAACACCCGACATGCAAGAATCTTTATTCGTTATGTAAGACAATGGAAGTCGTTATATACACGTAAAAGATGGCAGATGAAGTAAAGTAAATAAAGAAAAATCAATAAAATAAAGCAAAAATTATCAAAATATGTTGAAAATTATATTTTATACTGATATAATCTAAAAAATGCTATATGTGCGTTTCGATATCATTTCTTGATAACACTGAAAAGCAATCAAAGCATTTCAGTTTTTGTTAGAAATGTTTGTTTTTTTCAAACAATTATGGACTCTTTTTTTTTAAATAAAAATGCACGAAAATCACACAGTTAAGACTTAGATTAAAAGTAAAATAATGAATATTTGTTATTGGTTTAATATGCAATGGAAAATACAGCTTCTTGATTTTGTATTTTCTTTTGTTCTTAAACATGAGATGATTTTTAAACTCTGTTATTTTATTATTCATTTTCATGCATCAGAAGTAATAATTTGCTGACAAGAATTGTGCAATAAAATGTCTCATATACCAAAGAAAATGAGGTCACTAAAGAAAAAAAAATTGTCAAATAAGATAAAAGTTTGCGCGATTTTTGATTACATATGCTGTTGCGATTGATAACTTGACAGCAGATCAATTTTCATGAAACGTACGAAAGAAACTTGGGAAGTTCTTAGTTTACTTTTTGAAGACCGTTGCCATTTTTTGCTATTAATGCAGCATGAAATATTGTATTAATTATTGGATTTCCATGAATATACGTAATATATATTTTCGTAATAGCTACGAATTTTACAGTGTAATGAAAATTCAAAATACGAACTATGTCAGTTTTTAAAGTTTCATTAGTGTTGCATAATGATTACTATTAAGATTAGAAAATATGTTATAATGAGAACAATTTATAAAAAATACAAAAAAACTTTTGCAAAACAGAATGGACCTATATTTATTATTCTTATCACATAAAAAATATTAAATGGAGACATTCAGTACAAAAAATACAAATAATAACTACACACTAACACATGCTGGGCAATTTCAACAAAAATATAATAAGTAAAAGTGTATTAAAATAAATAAATAAATAAATAAAAAAGTTTCTCAGTGGTAGACATAAAAATGAACTTTGAATTATCCTAAGAGTTAAAAGTATCGATAAAAAAAACATAAAAGTTACGTTTCCAGCTGCTTTTGTAGTCGTCCTCAGGATAAAATATGATGGTAAAACCATCCGTGCACCAACATATTTTATCCTTAGGACAAAATATAACGTTAATGTTTAAACAATTAGACTTAATTATTTAAGTTCATTAAAAGTTCTTGTTTATATACACGATGAGCAAGTTTATGTATTTTTAATGAATACTTACTTATTTATTTATTACACACTTTAAGCTTATAAGATCGAGAATAATAGAGAGAAAAAGTTACATTATTGAAAATAAGTTAAGAGTATTTTAATAGTACATAAATTTGATAGTTTAACGTAAGTGCGTGGTGCGGCTCTGATCATTAAAACGTCTGTTTGTGCCATTTAGACTCTAACTCGAATATCTCATATTATCTCTCTTTCACATTTTTTCACTTATATTCTGAAATTCAAAATGAGTTTTAAAAATTATATGTAAGAAGGAAACTTTCGATATTTTTATTTTGTTAAAAGGTGTTTCTAAATTCACTTAAAACATCCGTTGGTGTCATTTCAACACCAAGCAGAAAATTAAATAATACAATATAGCGCAGATTATCTGTACACCTCATGACCAAGGTTGATCCGGTTGGTGAAAAATCCGAAATATTTTAATCAACGGCTATGATAATGACATTCAGGTAACTTGCACTAACAATTTACGACTGTTGAACAGGCTTACGACTGGCATTTTATTTAGATGGCGTGTTCAAAAATTGTTTTTTAACCTTTTTTTTTACAAAATTGGTACAAATACGGGCGTACATATGAAAATTATAGCATGTACATTATGCTATGAAAATTATAGCATACATTGTACGAACAAAAGCGAGCAGAGTAAGCGGAGATCCATTTTTCTGGGGTACATAAAAAGGAAAAGGGAGTAACTTTTCACGTAATTCACATAATTTGAAAATAGCTGTGAAGGTGTGTTCCAAGGAAAAAAATGACTGGGGCTCTCCGTCATTGGAAAAAAAAAATCAAAGTTCTAGTATGCATTGTTTTCTTAATTTTTGTTGGTTCTTAGGATTTTAGATTTTTTTTAGATGTTTTAGGATTAGGAAATAATTATTTAATTACTAATTTCCGTGATATCCAGCTGAATTCACCCTACTGCATATAAACAAATTTCACTTTAACAATTTTAGAGAAGGCCAGAAAAAATCTTATGGCTTTTGATCAATTCGGTTACTTGGACAATATATAAACAAATACTGCATATAAAGAAATTTCACTTTAACAATTTTAGAGAAGGCGAGAAAAAATCTTATGGCTTTTGATCAATTCAGTTACTTGGACAATCCGATTAATCGATTCGGTGGCTGGATAAGTGGAGTTCTACTGCAGTTTACTTTTGTGTTTTTTTTAAGTTTATGTATCCTTGATTTCATTCTCTTTCGTTTACGTAAAATCTGTTACACCTGCCTTCCGTCATGAAAGTAAGGAGAGATGGTTTAGTCCTAAACAGACGGCTAAATATCACCAGTTTTATACTAGAAACATTCATGGTATAAATACCTCTTATTGTACAAATTTTTGCTAAATATATTAAATATTTTAATATTTTAAATATATTAATATTTTTTAATTTACGCTAAAAAGATTGGGGACAAAAAGCAATTCCTCTAAATACATTGTAAACAAACGCTTAAAGAAACAGTTAAAAGTTACAGTTAAAGTATTGTTTTGCAAAATCACAAAAGTAATAATTTCAGTGCAAAATAATAACATTTTGTATGGTAAAACTAAAAACTAGGCTAATTTTTACGGATGTGAATCGGCAAAAAATTAAACAAAGGGGCGTGGCACAATCAGCTGATCGGACAAAAATGCTTCTAACTCCAGTAAAAATAGTTCAAATTGAAAAAGTATTTTTGTGTTCAATAGCAGAGAGTTCATATAATGTTATTATGCTAAAAATAAAAATTCGACAATTTGATGATTTTTTGCGATTTTGAAACTCCACTGTAGCCTTAAACAGATGTTAATTAATCGAGCATGTAAATACCTGCGGGTACAGCCTTGAAATCCTCCATTCAAGGGGAAATGAATGGTTACAAGGATATCCCCATTAAAAAAAATTTTAATAGTTCAATCTTTCATAATGTTATAGAAGACTAAGAAATTAGTGTGTTCTTGGAGTTTGTGGTGCCTCAATAAAAGTTAGCGAGCTTGGCTTGTAGGGGGCAGATCAGTCACATTTTTATACATAATTCTAATTTTCATTTATTTAAGCCATGAGCATGTATCAAACTGCAACAGTTTTAATACAAACATATAAAAGTGCATAAAAAGACAGTAAGTTTATACGTATTAGTCTATTTAGTTATAAAGAAAAAAAATTAATTTTTGTAACTACTTTGAACAATAGCAATCAACCTCTTGAGAAAACACAGCGACAGCAACCGATGAAAATATTATTATTATTATTATTATTATTATTATTATTATTATTATTATTATCATTTCATACAAAACTTAGGAGTTGCCTTTTACCGATAATGTTGGATTTTTTTCTATTTAATTTAATTATGGAATTTTAAAATTGGGGATTAATTTATAAAACTCTCTGTGTATATTTTTATGTTAACTAAAAAAAGACAAAACAACATCTTATCAAAAATACAAATAATGATAAAGTGATTTTTCCCCCATCTAGAATAATTTGAGAAAAAAATCTATTCTCATGTTTTCATATAGATTTTTCCTTTCTTGTATTCGAAAAGTGTATGTTTAAGTTTTTTCGAAGAGTACAGTCTTTTATTAAAGACATATAATAAAAATATTTGATATAAAAAATGAACTGAAGAAATCATCTGTCTTACCGTATGACAAGCGCATCCTGAACTTAACAAGATCCAATTTCTAAAACACACTAAGGTACATATTTCTCTGAGGTTTACCATTTTATGGATAAAAAAGAATATATAGGATAAAATTTAATTCATTATATGTGGCTGAAAAATCAATTTGTCTAAATCATTTTGAGTAGACAATCTTTATAACTGCGAAAAAGAAATTTAGTAGTAAAATATATTAATGATGTACCGATACTTTTAATTTTGAGTATTCATACTTATCTCTATATTATCGTTAATGAATCTGAATATATTATTATATTATTTAAATCTTTGTGTTTTCACAGTACTTTTCATTCCATTTTATACATTTTTGCTTATCAATTAATAAAAAATATATAATGTAATAAATCGATTTTCATTGATAGATAAATTTAAAAAATAATAGTTACTAATTACAGTTAAAATTATGTAAGATTTGGTTTTGAATTTTTGTAATTAATGCTTCATAGATATTTATTTTGACAAAGTAAATGTTAGTAACCTTAATAGCACTGTTACAGCATGTTGAAAAACAAAGGACAACAACCCCTCCCCCTTCCGAAAAAAATATTAAAATACTATTCATTGTGGCGAATATTTGGCTTCATTTTAAAAATACATGCTAAAAAAACGCTTTATGCTAGCATTTCCTCGGAGATTTCTTAGCATATTTCTGAAAATATAAGTTAAAAAAAACTTTCAGGCATTAATCTGAAGCTACAAAATATGATACTACTTCAGCGTTCTAGGGTAAGTAAATAAATAAGCATTAAGAAAATTTTTGATTTATTTATTCAAAGGTTTATCTTTACAATTATCGTAATCTTAGAAAAACTTAAGCTATACCAGTAATTTGATCTTCATGCATCCACGCAAATGTTTTACATAAGTCGCAAATCCGCTTTAATCTGGATTTTAATTTTTATCACTGTCGTTTTCGCTTAGAAATAATTTATACTTTTCCATCAGCTTTTCCCAAACTGAAATACAGTGTTAAAAATATCGCGAAAAATTATCTCTGTTTATAAAGGTTATCTCATTTCTAATCAATGAAAATTCTTCATATGCGATTTTGGATCATTCTCATCGGTCAGAAAGTAAATATGAATGTGAAAAATAACACTAAATAAGTCTTGATTAAATTTGAAGTCACCCTAATATTAAAGAAATCATCACTGAATGCGAAAACATCGTTCAAGTAGCTCCTACTAATCATAAAGAAGAAGTAAGAAATATACTTTTTAACGCAGCTAATAAATTTAATAAACATTCTAATGCTCATATAAATTCATCCGACAAATCAAAGAACATTAAACAAATTAAAACCATTAAGAGAATTAAATCATACGAAGATATTTCTGAAATTGAGACAGATAAATCTAATCGCATAGCCATCCTTAATAAATAAGAGTACATTGATAAAATAAGCATTTGTATCAAAGATATGAACTGTAAAACTGTAAGGCATAACCCATTAAAGAAAAATTCTGATAAAACCAAAGACATCATTGAAAAAGGAAAATTGCCAAATTTCATGAAAGTTAAACTGCGATTAAACAAATTAGCTGTCATACCAAGATTAAAAGCCACATTGAAAGATCATAAACATAACTTTCCTCTTAGTCCAATCGTGACAAAATGCCAAGGTCCTACCTACTTCTTAGAAAAAGTATACGTTCCATTACTAAAACAGCTATTACCTCCATCCGTCTTTACAATAGACTCCACTGCAGATGTCATTGAAAAAATCAAGAAGTTCAAAATATCTGAAGATTGCATTTTAGCAAGCTTAGACATTATATCCCTTTATCCATCCATAGATACAATAGAAGTAACTAAATACATAGAAGAGTGCATTAATGGTACAGAAACTTTTGATCTAACCATGAAGAACACTTTAAAGAGTGGCTTAAACTTTAACGAGTGGCTTAATTATTTCAAGTAACTTTTTTGTATTTGACAATGTTATTTATGAACAATCACATGGTGTTCCTATGGGTTCCCCAATATCTGGGCTTCTTTCAGAATTTAAATTACGCCCCATTGAATCTAAAATTTTTAGCACATTTAAGGTTGTTCCTTTAATATGGTTGCGCTACGTAGACGATATTTCTGTTGTTTGGCGGGGTAATGTTAATGATTTCATGATTTTTATACAGCAATTAAATGAATTAGACAAAAACAATCAATTTACTTTCGAACTAGAAAATGAAGGGAAGTTACCGTTTTAGATGTTGAATTAACAAGAATAGGGTGTGAATTAATCCGTTCAGTTTACCGAAAGCCTATGGCAGATTTAAACATTATACCTTTTGACGCTTGCTCGCCGTTATCCTATAAATTGTCAAATTTTAGATTCCTAATTAATCGTGCTTTTAAAGTTTCTTCAGATAAAAATTTAGGTAACGAGTTAGAGAAAATTAAATGTATCGCAATTAATAATGGATATCAAATTAAATTCATTAACAGATTAATAAAACGCACCATTAATAGTATGAAATTGAATGACTCGAAAAATAAAATTAAAACGTTTAATGAAATCAACAGGAAAAGTGTTGTAGTAAATTATTTTCCGGGCTTTTTTGAATGTATCAAAAATCTTTAAAAATTTTTTGAATTATGTTTAATAGCGAAACCTCCCCCCAAATTAAAAATGCTCTTAAATACCAAAATTGATACCATTAGTATGGACGATCTTTCGGGAGTTTATATGATTCCATTTATTAGTGAATGAGGAATAAAAAACTTTTATATAGGCATGACCCAACGTAAATTTGAAATCAGACGCAAAGAACACATAACAGATATAAAACTTAACAGGAAGAAAACCGCTCTATCCAGGTTAAATCAAAAAGATAAAATCAACATACTTTTTAATGAGAGTAAATTAATATACAGGTCTATTTTTTATTTAAAATTATTCATAAGAGAATCAATTGAATTTTATTTAAATAGTTCACACATTTGTAATGATACACTGTCATTTCGCATCCCACAAATATGGAATGAATGGTTAGACAATTTACACTGTAATTGTTTTACTAGACAAAGGACAATATCAAATTAAAATTCGCGTGCTACATTTAATTTATTTATTTTCAATAACTCTTTATTCTGATTTTCACGTTCATAGTATTTGTAATTTTTATTTTTCTATTTATATTCTGAGGATGACTCTATTAATTTTTGAGTTGAAACATGTAAATAAAAATGTTTAATATATTTTAAATGTTTTTGTTATTATACAACGTCTTAGAAGCAAAATGCTTTATGATATAAATTCTCAAATTTTTATGTAGAATATATATTATTAGTATTACCAGAAAGTAAATAGCCTTTAAAAAAGAGGTATTTTTTCACAATACATTTAACAGAGTGTGCCGCATACCTTCCGGAGGTAGGATAGGTAAGATTATATAGGTAATGGCAGAAATCACAAATATGTGAGAAATATGTAGGTGTACTGTTGATATGCACTGTTGAAAATTTGAAACTTTTGCTGCATGGTCACTCCATCGTTATTATACAAAAATATTACTTCATCATGGAGCGTTCTTATTGGTCAAAATAAAGATATCCTATAACAATCGATGCAGAGAAGATTCAGCAAAATTTTGAAAATTTTTAACAGTGTATTTATTAAACGGCAGTTATAAAAAATTTTTGATGAAAAATGCATTATGGCATTTTCTAGTGGATTTTAGAAGGTTCGCAATAAGGTATGTTTATGAGTGTACGCTAAAATAAAAAGGTTAAAAAAAATGGGAAGTGCTGTTTAGACAAATAAACACGATCATTCCTGTATTAATGTACGCATAATATTCATGCATACAGATTTTATATAATGTTCTGCTCTTGTTCTTTTTGTTTTATAACGCGAAGACTTCGTTTATTGTAAAATAATACGTACACATATGCATAATCATATATCATTGAGATATAAGACAAATTAATTTCAGCTATTAAAGATTCTTTCACTTTTATATTAAGGCACATGCATATTTATATAGATATGAACAATTATTTCGATATGAATTTTGAAACAACCTGTACATTATTTTTGCACCGTAAATATAAATATTAAAAATAGGAAATTAAATAATATTAAACTATTTTTTATAATTATTTGTATGCGACTAACAGAATGGACTCTTTAAAGATAAAATTACTTTTATTTCAATTTGGATTTTTTTTCAATGCTTAATCCATGAGTAATAAATTTTTATGATTGAATTAAGATTATCAGTCTCATTACCTCTTCTAAATTATAAATCAGAATAAAAAGACAGCGAAACTCAAAGTAAGTGAAAAAGATGAAGTATATTCAATTACACCTCTTTGTGGTAAATGGCTTGCCTTGAGGACCATTTCAGAAATACAAGATAAAGGCGTTTTGTTCCATCAATTCCTTAGAGATATTTCAGGGCATACTGATACAGACAGAGATAAAATGAGAATTCTTTGAGACGTTAACCTGAAGCTAATAAATATAAAGTTACACCATTCCTCAAGGACTTGAAATGAATAATGGTAAAGAAAATTATTGGCTTATTTATTCCGAACATTACTTTCTACATGTATTTACCAGATAATCCACTTTACAAATTTTTCATGTAGATGCATACATACAAGTATACATAATCATCTAATGGTGAGCTAAAAGACAGATTAATTTATGTTGTTAATTATTGTTTCATGTGTATGCGTTAATTTCTGTACTTTTTTTGTCAACTTGTATTTCGTATTATCATTATTTTTTTATTTTTGCAACATAAATTTCAATGTTAAAAGTATGAAATAAAGGAACAAAAATACACATCTTTTTTATTTGTGATTATTTGTTTTGTGTTTATTTATTTATTTATTATTGTTATTCACATAATAAGTGACTAATATGATGTACCTTTTAAAGAAGAAATTATTTTTAATTCAATTTCGGTTCTTTTTTATTGCCTATTTTAGGGATGCTCTTTATCGATAAATTAAGATTATTAATCCCATCCCATTATTTCTTCTAAATTATAAATTAGAATGAAAAAACAGCGATACCAAACGAAAAAGAAAAAGATCAAGTATATTCAATTACACCTCTTTGTGGTGAATAACTTTCCTTGAGGACCATTTCAGAAATACAAGATAAAGGCGTTATTTGTTATCAGTTCCTTAGAGACTTTTAGAGCTTAGTGATGAAGACAGAGATAAAGGGGGAGTTCTTTGTGACGTTAAACTCCAGCTAATAAATATAAAGCTGCACCACCCCTCGAGGGACTGAGAATGAATACAGGAAAAGAAAATTACTGACTTATTCATTCTTATCATTACTTTATAAATGTCTTTACCATATAATCCATTTTTTAAAAAATGTCATGTATATGCATATATGCAAATATACATAAGCATATATTGCTGAAATACGAGGCAGTTTAATTTTTGGATTTGATTATTATTTCTTTTTTTTTAATTAAGAATATATTTTTTCTTATTTTTTTTATTTGAACTGTGCATCACCCTGTATATCATCTTTACGACGTGGAAGCAAATGTTATAAGTATGACATGGAATAATATAAATGTATCTATTTTTTGTGGGGTTTTTTTTTATTTATTCGTATAATAAATGACTTACGTTATAAACGCTTTAAAGTTGAAATTATTTGAAATACAATTTCGTTTTTTTTATTTCATATTTCATGGATGTTCTTTATCAAGGAATGAAGATTATAAATCACATTACTTTTTCTAAATTATAAATCAGAATTAAAAAATAACAACACAACTAAACGAAAGAGAAAAAGATCAATTACGTTCAATTACAACTCTTTATGGTAAGTGGCTTGCCTTTAGGACCATTTCAGAAATACTAGATAGAGGAGTTTTGTGCTATCACACCATTATAGACTTTTAGAGCTTAGTGATGAACACAGAGATAAAGTGAGAATTTTTTGAGATGTTAACCTGAAGCTAATAATGTTACCCCACGCCTCTTTGGACTTGAAATAAATGATGGTAAAGAAAATTACTGGCTTATATATTCCAAGCTTTACTTTCTACATCTCTTTACAATATAATCAACTTTACCATTTTTTTACGTAGATGCATATATGCAAGTATGCATAGACACATATCGCTGAGTAATGAGACAGATTAATTACCGCTTTTAATTATAGTTTCTTTTTTACGCTTCAACTTAAATTTTGTATTATTTTTTTATTATTTTTGCAACGCAAATGTCAATGTTAAAAGCACGAAATAAATCAATATAAATGTATCTCTTTTTTATTGTGATTATGTATTTATTACTTATTTTAGTATTATTATTGTCATTCACATAAAAAGTATCTAATATGATGAATGCTTTGAAGAAGTAATTATTGTTAATTCCCTTTCGGTTATTTTTTAATGCACATTTCATGGATGTTCGTTGCCATTAAATTTAGATTACTAATCCCATTACTTCTACTAAATTATAAATGAGAATAAGAAAAACAGCGAAACTAAACGAAAGAGAAAAAGATCAAACATATTCAATTACACCTCTTTTTGGTGAATAATTTGCCTTGAGGATCATTTAAGAAGTATAAAATAAAGGCGTTTTATGCTATCATTTCCTTGGAGATTTTCCGAGCTCAGTGATGAAGACAGTGATAAAAGGAGAGTTCCTTGAGACGATAACCTGAAGCTAATAAATGTAAAGTTACATCATCCCTCTAAGGACCGAGAATGAATAATAGTAAAGAAAATTACTGACTTATTTATTCTTAATTTTACGTTATAAATGTCTTTGCAATATAATCCATTTTACAATTTTTTTAAATGTACATGCATACAGGCACATATATATGGCGATATACCGCTAAAATATGATGCAATTTAATTTCTGACATTAGTTACTATTTATTTTTCATATTACGAATATTTTTTATATTATTTGTTTTTTGATTTGAAATGCGTATCACCCTGTATATTATCTTTACAACGTGGATGTACAGATTTATAGTAGTGAATAATATATGTTTGATATATATATTATATAATAATATATGATATTTATTGATTTATTTATTTATATGACATGATTTATTTATTTATATGATATTTATTTATTTATAATACAATATTTAATATATGATATTTATTTTCCATATTACGAAAATTTTTAATATTATCTACTTTTTGATTTAAAATGTGTATAGCCCTGTATATTATCTTTACAACGTTGATGTACAGAATAAAAGTAGGGAATACTATAGGGATACATGGAATAATGTAAATATATCTCTTTTTTCGTATTTTTTTAAAATTTATTTGTATAATAAACGACTAACATGATGAACGCTTCAAAGGTCAAATTATTTTTAATTCCATTTGTTTTTTTTTCAATGTATGTTTCATGGATATTCTTTATCAACGAATCAAGATTATTTATCTCATTACCACTTCTTAATTATAAATCAGAATAAAAAGACAGCGAAACTAAATGAAAGAGAAAATTATCATGTATATTCAATAACACCTCTTTGTGGTGAATAGCTTCCCTTGAGAACCATTTGAGAAATACAAGATAAAGGCGTTTTATGATATCAGTTCCTTGTAGACTTTCAGAACTCAGTGATTAAGACAGAGATAAAGGGAGAGAGTTCTTTGATACGTTAACCTGAAGCTAATAAATATAAAGTTACACCATCCATCTCGGTACTGGGAATGAACATTGGAAAACAAAATTTCTGACTAATTTAATCTTAGCTTTACTTTCTAAATGCAGTTTCAGTATAACCAGTTTTGCAAAATATTTGTTATAAAAGCTTTTCCGCATCAGCCTTGAGAGAAATATTACGAGAGACCACAAAACCAGTTTAAAGTTACTATACACCATCTCAAAAAATGTATCATTATATATTATCGATGATTATGATATGTTCGCATTTATTAAAAAGGTACTTCTAGGTTATCCCGTCGATTAAAAAATTATCGCCAATAATGGATGATCGTGAATGTCACATTCAATGACATTAAATGCGATTCACGTGTTTAAAACGTCATTAAGTGATTTTTATTTCAACTTATTATTAATATTTTTATTAATATTCTACTAATTATTTGTTTTTTCGTTATTTAAAATATAAATTATGTCAACATGTATAATTTGGCTTTTAGTTTGGCGATTTGAATAATTTGGCGAAATTGGTCGACGGGATAACCTAGAAGTATCATTAAAAAGGTCTAAAAGCATTTAAATGAGTTTAGAGGGTATTATTTAGGGTCTCCTCCAGGCGACATCAGGACTGAAGAATATACATACAAACATACATAAGCATTAGGCATATATCATTGAGGTAAAAGAAAGTTTCATTTCTGCTGTCAATTATTATCTCACTTATATATTGCGACTTACTGTTTTATTTTTCTTTTAGCATTTATCTTCCTGCATTTGTTATATATATGTGTTTATCCAGAAATTAAATTTTAATATGAATATTTTCTTATACTTAATATTCAAATTTGCATTCAATATGTAGTATTTAAATTTGTATGTGTATTATGGAAAACACAAACTGGTGACTTATGACTAAATTGAATCCTATTGTTTTTTCTTAATATTTATAGTAAAAATTACTTAATTATATCCAAGTCATCCTTTTATCTTTTAGGTCATTTGAAAATGTTAAGATAAAACTTTTAACACAAATGTTACTAAAATTGTATCTATATTCCAAGTTGCAGTTACATAAAAGTTCTATGTATCCCAGGTTCATTAGAAAAAAAAATCGTTACTTTGCATATTCTTTGATTCACAGCAAAAATTTGTATGTGTTACATGAATTTTTCTTTCTATTCTGTTTCATAAAAGTTTCTAAAAATCCCAGTTTCCTAGAAAATGCACAATAACTTTACATATGTTTTTTTTAATTGTGTAGTGTTACAGATTTTACATTTTTTAAATAGTAATAATTTTTAAATAATAATAATAATAACAAAAATAGTTTTATAGATTTAGTTTTCATTAGCATTTCCAGATAACATTCAATGGTATAACTCAAATTTTCAGAATTATTTGCCTTCACCGTGTTTAGCAGCCTGACATGAAAAAGCAGTTTTAATATGATTTAATTATTATTTTATTACTTGCTTTGTAAATTTGCTATAATAGAATAAATATTTTTGACATTATAATTTTGGATGGAAGATGGATTCAATATGCATCTTAATTTTATACGTGTTGTAAGTAATCTATGGTTTTATTTTCAAAGATATCAAAACAAGTAATATTATATTTAAAGACAGTTCAAATTCCATTTAACGAAGCCTCTTATTCGCAAAAACTTCGCTATACATATTCTCCATGTATTTTTAAAAGTTTTGAACAAAGTTCGTATGTATTTGAATTAATTATTTCATATACATTCATTTTTCTGTATTTTTTTCTTTGTAATTTATTCCTCTGGTAAACCAAAATCTTTATAAATTCTCACAGATATGCAATATAGAATTAGTTATATTTTTATTCAAATCCCTAGCGTTTAAATAAAAAAAAATAATGCTCTGTTAGTTTTAAAAACAGCTAAAGCAAATATTTCAACTGGATAATCCTAACCGACACATGTTAATGTTTCTGAAATAATGTATTTAATATAAAAGAGACGACAAATTCAATCTTCTATAAATTTTACCAACTCTGGCATAAATGAAAAGTTATTCGAGAGATCTAGTGGAATGTCTTATTAAGTCTTAAAGCCAAGATAATATGCAGTCAAGCTTGAGGCAATTTGATACAGATTTTGCTAACATACTACCAAATTTATACGACAGAAAGCAGTTAATAAAATCTGTGTAATACATTACGGAGTTAAGTTATCGGTCGGAATAAATGTGAAGTGTCTCCGTGGAATAAGATATACCTCGTCGCTTTTTTTTTTTTTTAACTTCGCAGATAAAGTTTGTTTTTCTGATATTTTTCTGCGAAAAGTTTTCGCTTCTAGAGGATTAAAATATTTGTTTGGCATTAATTTATGGATGTAAATCGATTCCTACTGAATATTTATAAACGTTCTGAAATCAGAAACAAAAGTTTTTAAAATATATCAAACGAAATTAAAGTATTTATCACGTTGAAAGTTTTTATCATCATTATTATATTCGAAATAAATATAATATGACAAATACTGTGGGAATTCCATTTAGCGTAATTTTGTGAGAAATCTCGCCATTTAACACCCTTAACATACACAATAATCTCTCTATTACGAAAACCATACTTTATATTACGCATTAGTTTCCACTTTAGTGCATTTACAACATTCAACTGGAGAGGTTGCTGTTGTGTTGATTTAAGAAAATTATTTCAGTGAAATGTATGAAAATGACAATATCTATTAATTTCATCGATTAATGCCTGAAATATTTTCTTTATTAAAATTTAACTTTTTGATTTCCCCCCCCCCCCACACACACACATTAAAAATAATAATAACTTTTGGTACTTCTAGGTTATCCCATCGACCAATTTCGCCAAATTATACAAATTTCCAAACTAATAGCCAAATTATACATGTTCACATAATTTTTATTTTTAAATAACGAAAAAACAAATAATTAGAATATTAATAAAAATATTAATAAAAAGTCGAAATAAAAATCACTTAAAGACATTTTAAACACGTGAATAGCATTTAATGTCATTGAATGTGACTTTACGATCGCCCATTATTGGCATTTAATCTTATAGTTTGGCGATAATTTTTTGGTCGACGGGATAACCTAGAAGTAGCTAACTTTTGTATAAATTTATGGAGAGATTTGTTTCACGAATAAAAATATTTATTTCTCTTCCTATTTACTGGTGTAAATAGCTGATTCATGATATTTCTATAACCGTCTCAAAAAGGGACGATAGACACTAATGGGTTATTCAATTGAATTCAAAAGAAGAAATGCTAAATACATTCTATATAATAAGAAAGGGATCTCAGTTTCACGATAATGTTATAGATGAAATGTTGTGCACTTACAAAAGTGCGAACATTTTTATTCATAATTTTTTATGAGAAGCATTTACAAAGCAACATTACAGACTTTTTTTAAAAAAAACAAGAAATTGAAGTACTGAAACAAATACGCTATACTTCAATTTTTGTTTCGCTTTTTTGACATGTGTGTCTTTTTTAGGTAAGTTCTTAATTATATAAAAGTATAGAACCTATAGAAGCCATTATTACATATTTAGTTATTTTCATTTCATGCTAAAATAATCAGCGTGTCTTTTTCACAGTACTAAGTGCTTTTATTAAAAATTTTGATCTCCGAAAAAAATGGGGATAGAATTATTGTAATATACATTTATTTTCACTTATAAAATGTTTTTATGTTACAAAAGTAGCCAAATCATGAAAAATGGACATTTTAGCTTGAATGAGAAATATATTTTATAAATATTTAAAAAAAAAAACGTTTCTTTATTAAAAGAAAAATATTTCTCTCATAATTTTTTAAGAAACTTAACAAGAAAAGCAAGCATATCACAGATAATGCCAGAAGTAACAGTATTTTTATTTTACAAATTATAATTAAACAGACTACTTCTATTTACATTCTTTCCTGCGTGTGTAAATTTATTACGTACTAAATATTTTCACAGCCTGTAAAACCCAAGAATTTTCGCATACCAAACGTTTTGGAGATATACGACTTAATTAAATATAGCACTTATCTTGTCTTCCACATAATGAAAGTGCTAAATATCATAGAAAATTATACAGTATCCTGAGACGTAGATTTTCTCCTATTTAACACTGACATTATACCTAATCTTTTCTAAAACTTGCAATACTTTAACAAGGAATTATTTTAAGGACTTAAGTAGCAAAAATTTACTTTGTGCACGTTATGAGTTTTATTTCAGTTTGATATTTTAAATTAAGGATTAACTATTTTTGAAAGAAGTAAAATGTATTAATAAATAATAATTTCAGACGTTTTTAGAAGATACAAGGGGTATTGAAATTCATTTTTATCATTTCAAAATGCTCTTGAAAGAACTTAAAAGCAGAAACAGGATTTTATTGAAAATTATGTTATATTAACATACAGGGTGTCCAGCAAATAACACCCTGATTTCAAATTTAAATTTTAAAAAACAAAGATCGATAGTAATATGCGGTAAACGGTTTTTTCATAAGGTAAGCTGTAAAAATCTTATACAGAAATTTTAAACAGTAAATATTTTGAAAAAAAAATGCGTTCTGATTGCATAGAATGCTTTGATTTGACATTTTTCTTGTTTTAGATTGCCTGCAGAGAAAAAAAAATTCATCTTACAGTGCAATATTTTAAAGATTTTTCGAAGTAAATTTTTAGAATTTCGAAATTTCAAAACTTTAATTTAAAAAAAAACTATGAAATATGGCACTTTAAGCCGAAAAACACATTCTCTGTTAGCAATCTAAAGCATGAAAAATGCCAAATCAAAGCATTCTTTGCAATCAGAACACAATCTATTCAAAATATTTACCATTCGAAAATTTTATATAAGATTTTTACTCCTTACCTGATAAACAAACCGTTTACTGCATAATTCTATTGATCTTTGTTTTTGAGAAATTTAATTTTGAAATCAGGGTTTTATTTGTTGGACACCCTGTATATTTTTATAGCGTGTTTATAATGTTTTTGGATGCAGTGATATTGTTTTTTTTGCGATTTAACAAACTAATTTTGACGTATTTAATATATCTTATTTAACCAGCGACGGAAACTGTGGTCATCTGTCTCAACAACAGTTGATCTGTTCTCCAGTGACTCAAAAGGAAGGAAAATGAATGGATAACGGAGTAAGTGCACGTAAATCGAAGACGGATCAACGTAGATTAATATAAGAGGACATTCCTAAAATTGGTTTCTTTTATTTTACAATTTTATTTAAGATTTTCCTCCTAAATTGAAAACAAACTGCCGTAAACACTTCTCAAGCTTAGGAAAAAATATAAGATGACACCTTTTACATTTTGAAAACTATTATTTTTAGCTTTTTCTTTTATAATTAAATCTGTTCCGGTACTATTCCTGTATTCGTTATAACGTTAGTTTAAAGAAATATTAATATTTACTATATCAAAAGCAAAATCTTTGAGGGTCGTTTCATGAATTCAACATATATTTATTTTTTGCCAACATATTTCGAATAAAATGTGAAGTAGTATTATGTTCTAGAGCGATTTCTGAATCATACAAATTTCAGTTCTAATGCATCTTGATGTAAAATTATGTGTATTTTAATATATCTTTATATTACCTAGTTACAATGACATTCTTTTTGCGAACTATTTTCAATACAGAAGCCTTTTGAAATATTTCTAAACATAAATTATGTGTCATTTTTACAAAATGGACTTAGCTGTATAACAAAAGAAAAGTTTGCGTTATTTGCTTTCTAAGCAATTAATAACTTAATTAAAAGGATTTGTGCCAATTTAAAAACGTACGCAATGCAAATGTCATTAGATTAATTTTAAACAGTTAGCTGATTTAAATGAAACGGGATGAATTGCTTATTTCTGAAATTTATGAATATTTTATTTTACGAATGGTAAAAGATTCAATGTTTTCAGTTATTCTAAATACGAAAATAATTCTTTAATAACTTTTCAGTAATATACTATAATAAATGAAGCAAGTTACATTATTTGAAATTCTAAGGAAGTTTCGAATGTGTGTATATATACACAGCATATATATAAAAAGAGTTAATTTATTAAAAACATTCGATATGAGAGGTATTTATTCAAACCAATATAAAGTATTCCACTTTAAATCTCGGTATATAATGTTTACTAATGATAAAATTCTCAATTATTTTAGATTTTCTAATGACGGCATAGTAAGATGTTTTGGCAATAATATGGAATCGTAGTATAAAATTATGCAAGTTACTTTATTCAAAATTCCAACGATATTTTGTGTATGTAAACAAACACAGCACGGAAATAAAATGATGTAATGTAATAAAAACATTCAAAATGCGAGACTCTTATGAAATATAGCGTAAAATATTCTATTTAAAATCTCGATATGTAATGCATGTTAAAATCACAGAATTCTAAAGCTGTAATTTGCTTTACAGTAAAATTTTTCTGCTTCTGTAAATAAACAAATACATATTAGAGAGGGAATTTATCTAACGCAAAATAAAGGAAACGTGGTGAAGTTTTACATTTTATGAGGTAACATGCGGTCAATAATTATATTTTTTTTCTAGTTTGGGATTTTGTGAAAATATTCTGCGTGAAAACATTAAATGCCTGAAGTTTAATACATTTATTCTAAACTAAATCCCCCTAAATAATTTAGTAACACAGTATACTTTATATGGAAGTTTATATTTCAAAAAATTTTCACAAG
Source organism: Maratus speculifer (assembly GCA_964019185.1). Classification (NCBI taxonomy): domain Eukaryota; kingdom Metazoa; phylum Arthropoda; class Arachnida; order Araneae; family Salticidae; genus Maratus; species Maratus speculifer. The sequence continues at coordinate 420,996,535 of OZ025290.1, read as the reverse complement.
CAGAGAAATGTTTTGGTGTATTAATAGTATTGTTACGAATTTTGTAAATAGTTAGTGTTTGTACTGTAAAATAATGTAAATAATCTTATTAAGCTCCATTTCTTTACTAATATTAGTTTTTGTTACATTGTCTCTGTTATCAAGCAAACTTGTCTATTATTTTCAGTGAATGTCAATGGCAGCTTTGCGAAATATTAGAGATATCGCCAAGTTGGCGTCACTTTTGGCGACTAAATTTGGTTGCCAAATTTGGCAATATATCGCCAAGTTGGCGACAAACTTGGCGATTGTTGGCGATGGTAACCCTTCCCTATTTATGGTAACCCCCCTTAGATATACTGTTTGTTGTTCCGTGGATTTTTCGAGTAGGTTCTAGAAATTTCCCGCACATGCTGCGAACCTATATAAGAAGAGAAGCGATGCGAGCTGTTGTTATTATTTACCAGTCAGTCATTGAGTGAACAAGGTGTTTGTTAGCAAGTTTGCTTGAGTTTCATTTAGGTTGTTTTGAATGTTATTAAGTGTTGAGACGTTGTATAAAGAGTCTCTGGGATCTAAAGCTATACTTGTACGATAGATTTGAGCAGTTATTTTTGAATATCTAGTATTATTTGTGAGTTTCGAAGACTCTGTTGTTCTGAAGATCTGTAAATAAATTATTTTCTATTTTTCTAAGAGACAAGAGTTTGAAGTTCTCTAACCATAAGATCGAAAGAACCCCATATACGCTGCAACATTTGGTGTCAGGAGTCGGGATCTTATGGCGAAAACAAGAACAATGGATGGACAACTGAAAGAACTGTTAGATGCTATCAATGGCATAAAGACAGAAATGAATAAAGGCCAAGAAGAGTTGGCGGAAAAAATGAATAAAGGCCAAGAAGAGTTGGCGGAAAAATAAATAAAGGCCAAGAAGAGTTGGCGGATAAAATGAATAAAGGCCAGGAAGAGTTGGCGGATAAAATGAATAAAAACGAAGAAAGACTGAAAGAGTTGACTGAAGAATTGAAGAAAGAAGTTAATAAAAGTCAAGAAGAAATGAAGAAAACTTTAGAAGAAAAATTCTCGTCGGTAGATAGAAGAATAGATTCGGTAGAAGAGAAAATAGAGAATAAAATTAGTAAAGTAGAAGAGAAAATTCAGAATGAAGTTAGTAATATTAAAGAGAAAATAGTTGAAGTAGATGAAAAGCTAAATAAAAAAGAACACGATCTTGAGAAGAAGCTTTCAGCGTCCAGTGGTAATTATGAAGAATTTAGGAATCTGTCTGCTTCTCCCGTGCACATCAAGCTGTCGACATACGACGGAAAGAGATCCTGGCAAGTTTACAAGACCCAATTCACCATTGTAGCTGAAGCGAACAAATGGAGTGACGAGGTGAAAGCTTGTCAACTGGCAGCATCTTTGAGAGAAGAAGCCGCCGACGTGCTGCAAACATTGCCCGATATGACGCAACTCAATTTTGAGACTCTAAGTTGTGCACTTGAAATGAGATTCGGCGATAAATTCTTCAAAGATTATACGAGAATACAAATTAAGAGCCGCCATCAAAAATCGAGTGAAACCCTTCAAGAGTTTGCCTCAGAAATTGAACGGCTGGCAAATTTAGCCTTCATTGACTGCCCAACAAATGTACGGGAAATGCTCTCACTGCAATATTTTGTAGACGGAATAAAAGATCCAGAAGTGCAGAGAGCGGTACGAATGGCAGATGTGCAGGATTTAAAGGCTGCATTGCTATATGCCTTAAAGTTGGAAGCAGCTACACAAGCCAGCCGAAGAGATCGTCATTCAGTCCGAGGGGCAACGGTGAACAAAAGCTCAGACACTGAGAGCGACGTCTTGAAAGAAATTAGTAAATTAAATCAAGAGATTGAAGGTTTAAAATATGGAAGAACAAGCTCACGAAGACAGAATCTCACGTGCTGGGGATGCGGTGATACAGGACATCTCCGAAGAAATTGCCCCAAAATCCACGAACGTGAGATAAACTCAGTCAGCAGGGAAACTAAATTTTGGCCATCTCGCGGGGCGGAGGTTGCCAGAGAATGAAAAGCCCCACCTGAAGATCCTCCAGATATCAAAAATAAGTGGCGGTGATAATGAGTTATATGTGATAGGCTTTATTAACGGAATTCAGTGCCGTATGATTGTCGATACAGGAGCCAATGTTACAATAATAACAGAAGATTTGGCTCGAAAATTGAAATGTAAACTTATCTGGACTCCACAATGCGTTACCCTGCGAACTGTGACGGGCGACAAGATAGGCATGTATGGAAAGGCCAATTTAACCATCAATTTTGGAGGAAGCAAATATTACCATACGGCATATGTGGCTGACATAACAGATCCTTGCATAAACGGGCTAGATTTTCTGAAGAAGTTTGGCTTCAAACTTGATTTTAAAAACAATGAAATGCTATCTAAATTTGAAGAAATAAGCCTTTTTGGATTAAATAACGAAATTGAATAAAAACAAACAGTAATAGCCAAAGAAGACATCAATCTAGGTCCAAGAGCAGAATGTTTAGTTCCAGCTGTAATTAACAATGAAACTAATTATCGATTTGGCCATATAGATTATCCCGAGGACAATAGTAAACAAGCAGGAGTATTGGTGGCGTCATCTGTGGTGGACCTCTCGAAGAAGACCATTCCAGTCAGAATTGCTAACAACAGTGATAAGACGAGGACTATCAAGAAAGGAGAGGTGATAGCGTCATGTGCTCCTGTGACGTGCATAAGTCAAAATTCCAGTCACTCTGAGAAATCTTCAGATAATTTAGTCAAGGATTTGTTACAAAATACGGACTTAGATCCAAACCAGAGAGATGCTGCTGAAAGTTTAATTAGAGAATTCCAAAGTTTATTTTCCCAAACATCTGAAGACTTTGGACGAACTAAAATGGCACAACATAGAATTGACACGGGAGATCAGTCTCCTATTAAACAGCAACCTAGACGATTACCTTTTGCCAAGCAAGAAGGGGTGCAGAATTTAATTAAGGATATGGAAGAAAATGACGTCATCGAATCATCGACAAGTCCATGGGCGTCTCCTATTGTATTAGTAAGAAAGAAAGATGGTTCTACAAGATTTTGTGTAGACTACCGCCGACTGAATGACGTCACTAAAAAGGATAGTTACCCTCTACCAAGGATTGACGACACTCTTAACACACTTGCGGACAACACCTGGTTCTCGACTCTGGATCTGAAGAATGGTTACTGGCAGGTAGAGATCCATCCCGACGACCGCGAGAAGACTGCCTTCACAACGAGACAAGGATTATGGCAATTTAAATAATGCCTTTTGGTCTATGTAATGCACCTGCAACTTTTGAACGCCTTATGGAAACGGTTCTTCGGGGGCTATCATATGAGGCATGTCTTGTTTATTTAGACGATATCATAATCATAGGAAAATCTTTTGATGAACATCTGAACAACCTCAGGCGGGTGCTACAAAAATTAAAGGAAGCTAATTTGAAGTTAAGCCCTTCGAAGTGCAGTTTGTTTCGAAATGAAGTCGCCTACCTTGGACACATCATTTCGGCGGAAGGAGTTAGGACTGATCCAGAGAAGATATCGGCTGTGAAAAATTGGAATCGTCCAGTAGATGTTCACCAGCTTCGGAGCTTTCTAGGATTATGCACCTATTACAGAAAATTTGTCAAAGGCTTCTCCATGATTGCAAGACCACTTCATAAATTAACAGAAGCCAATAAAAAATTTATGTGGACACAGGAATGTGACGCTGCTTTCGAAAAGCTTAAGGAGGCCTTAACATACACTCCAATTCTGTCATATCCTCAAATCGATAAACAGTTTATACTTGATACGGATGTAAGTAACGAAAGCATTGGCGCTGTACTGTCCCAGGAAATCGACGGCCAGGAGCGTGTAATCGCCTATTTCAGCAAGTGCTTATCAAAGGCAGAGCGAAACTACTGCGTAAGAAGAAAAGAGCTTCTTGCTGTAGTGAAAGCCATAGACCATTTTCATCACTATCTGTACGGTCGAAAATTCCTGATCCGAACTGATCATGCTTCTCTAACTTGGCTATTGAATTTTAAGAACCCTGAAGGCCAGATAGCCAGATGGATACAAAAGCTTCAAGAGTACGATATGGAGATACGCCATCGAAAAGGCTCATCACATGGAAATGCAGATGCTCTCTCAAGAAGACCCTGCTCAGAGAATTGTAGATACTGCGACCGAGTTGAGAAGAAATTTAATGCCAAAGGTTCTATAGTAAGACAAGTTACAACTGGGTCTACATCATCGCAAGATCCGTGGAGTGACGAGAGCCTGCGTACAGATCAACTTGCTGATCCTGAAATTAAGCCAATTCTAGAGCTGAAAGAGGAGTCCAACAGGAAGCCCAGCTGGCAAGACATGGCCCATTACCATCCTACGACTAAACGTTATTGGGCTCTCTGGGATTCCCTACATTTGAAGAACGGTATTTTGTACAGAAAATGGGAGTCTGATGATGGAAAGACATGTAGATGGCAACTACTACTCCCTAAATCGAGAATTTCTATGGTCCTTCAAGAACTGCATGGTAGTCCCACAGGAGGTCATTTTGGTGTAATGAAGACCCTTCAAAAGGTTCGAGAGCGTTTTTACTGGAATAATGTTCGCAGCGACGTGGAAAAGTGGTGTCGAACTTGTGACACCTGTGTAGCACGTAAAGGTCCAAAGAGGCGCACCCTCGGGTGACTGCAGCGTTATAATGTAGGATCTCCTTTCGAACGAATTGTTCTAGACATCCTGGGTCATCTTCCTAGAACATCTGATGGCAACAAGTACATCCTGGTTGTCATGGACTACTTCACTAAGTGGCCTGAAGCCTACGACATTCCTAATCAAGAGGCGGTAACCGTAGCAGACATACTAGTTCAACACTGGGTTTCCAGATACGGAGTTCCTCTTCAAATCCATTCCGATCAAGGAAGAAACTTTGATTCGGCTGTGTTTAAGGAAATGTGCGGACTACTCGGCATGGACAAAACTCGAACTACACCTCTACATCCTCAATCGGAAGGCATGGTGGAGCGGTTCAATCGTACCATCCTAAATAGCCTCTCCCTCCTGGTGTCTAAAGATCAACAGGACTGGGACAAGAAATTACCTCTGTTCCTGCTTGCCTACAGAAGTGCTGCTCATGAGGCCACTGGTTATTCCCCTTCTCAAATGCTCTTTGGTCGTGATCTTCGTCTACCTGCGGATCTTTTGTTTGGCCGTCCTCCTGATGCTCCTTCATCGTCTGAGGAATATGTCGATGAACTCCAGGCGCGGATTGAGGAGATTCATTGCCTAGCGAGAACCGAATCGGACTGGCATCAGAAAAGATGAAGACACGGTACGACACAAAGGCAACTCGACTGAGTTCAACGAAGGTGACAAAGTTTGGTTGTGGAATCCCATACTCGTAAGGGATTGTCGCCAAAACTACAAAGAAACTGGGACGGTCCTTACACAGTCGTCAACAGGCTGAATGACGTCGTCGTACGCATACAAAAATCGCCACACGCCAAACCCAAGGTTGTACACTATAACCTGCTAGCCCCTTATTTTGGCCAAAGTGATTAGAAATTCAAAACTGGAATTTCTGACCATGGTCATGAAAGTCACTTTTGTAAATATGTAAATAGTAATTAGTTCGTATTTATGTAAATTTTATTATTATTGTTATTATTTATTTATTTATTTATTTGTTTATTTATTTTAAGTGTTTTCCTCTAACTCAAGGATTGCACTGCCCGGGACGTGCAGTCTTTGAGGAGGGGGTAGTGTTACGAATTTTGTAAATAGTTAGTGTTTTTACTGTAAAATAATGTAAATAATCTTATTAAGCTCCATTTCTTTACTAATATTAGTTTTTGTTACATTGTCTCTGTTATCAAGGAAACTTTATTATTTTCAGTGAATGTCAATGGCAGCTTTGCGAAATATTAGAGATATCGCCAAGTTGGCGTCACTTCCTGGCGACTAATTTTGGTTGCCAAATTTGGCGATATATCGCCAAGTTGGCAACAAACTTGTCGATTGTTGGCGATGGTAACCCTTCCCTACTTATGGTAACCCCCCTTAGATATACTGTTTGTTGTTCCGTGGATTTTTCGAGTAGGTTCTAGAAATTTTCCGCACATGCTGCGAGCCTATATAAGAAGAGAAGCGATGCGAGCTGTTGTTATTATTTACCAATCAGTCATTGAGTGAACAAGGCGTTTGTTAGCAAGTTTGCTTGAGTTTCATTTATGTTGTTTTGAATGTTATTAAGTGTTGAGACGTTGTATAAAGAGTCTCTGGGATCTAAAGCTATACTTGTACGATAGATTTGAGCAGTTATTTTTGAATATCTAGTATTATTTGTGAGTTTCGAAGACTCTGTTGTTCTGAAGATCTGTAAATAAATTATTTTCTATTTTTCTAAGAGACAAGAGTTTGAAGTTCTCTAACCAGAAGATTGAAAGAACCCCATATACGCTGCAACAGTATATACTTAGATTTGTAAAGGAAAAAAAAATCTAAATTCTAATTTAATGGATGTGCAACATGAAAGATAAAATATTTTTGGACAGTTTACAGTAAACTGTGTACGAGAAAAAAAACAAAAAAACTGCGTGAAATATTTTTATTGTTTCAGTTGTACTGTTGTTTATTTTTCAAAACAAATAAATGAATGAATAAATAAAAATAAATACAATAAACGTGTGTTCAAGTCGTTGTAACGTATATTTTAAAACATGTCTAAAAATATAAAAGCTATCTATTTAAGCGTGCATGGATACTGATATTGCAATATGAATATTGTAATTAACAAAAACAAAAATACTAATTTACATATATATTATTTAATGTCAGTTTTTTACTAACTGGACAGATTTGATACATTTAAAGAAATTAAAGAAATTTTATAGAGTATTGATCATCAAAATAAAATATTTTTTTTTATTATTATCCTCAATAATCAATTGTGGCATGTTGCTTTAGATTTTAATATTAAATACAAAAATAAACACTCCATAAAAAAAAAAAACAATTTTAATCCAAAGCCTGTCTTCTATGTCACTGTATACTTTTCTGTAAAACATATATATTTTTTAACATTTGGATTATTATATTACTTAATTTTAATTCACAGATTTCAAGATTTTGTATACAAACTAGAAATGAACAACTTATAATAATATAAGAGCCCATTATAGTGTAATTTTAATATTATGCTGTATGCTAGCTATTATCTGTCCACAATTTCTCCATAAATGATCTCTAAATATTAATGTCCAAAATGCTTTTGCTTAATAATGTTATAATTATCTGTAGTCATATGAGGCCCATATGCATAATATGGTTAGCTATATATATTTTCAAACATTTGTATAGAATCTGATTGAATATCTTAAAGCATTGTTTCTCTATCAATACTACATACACTATCTGAGTAAAATAAATATACAGGTGTGATAAATAATACATAATTTTTCATTTGTAAAATTTTAACAATATAAAGTAGTTAAGGAGTTTTTAGCTCACAGGCTATCATAGCCTGAGAGTTTATGTGCCCGTCCGATCTGTATGTACGTTCGTGCGTAACGCGATAACTCATGATAAAAATATCCGATCCACTTTAAATTTCGTATATAGTATGTCCTGATAAGGCGCTTCCCTGATTAGTTTTTGGAGTTCATTCGATATGTATAAGACGGGGAACGGGGGGCTCATGCCCCTCCCCTTAATTGATAGAAATGGGTTTTTCATGCAAAATTAAGTTTTCTTTCAGAACTTAGATATAGGATCATTCTGATGAAGCGATTCCGTGACTGTTATTATGTGTTCACTGAATAAGTATAAACAGGGGGAACGGGGGTTCTAATGCCCCTCCCATAATTTATATAAACGTGTTTTTCAAGCAGAATTGTCAGATTTTGTTCAAATCTCTGAATAGTTTTGGAAGTTTAATGGTTAAGTATAAAAGGGAGGGATGACTCCTCTTAAAATATACAAATGCTAAATGGGTTTTTATTAAGAATTATCCGATTTGTTCTGAATTTTAGATATAGATTTTTTTATATGATAAAGCATGTCCTTGCTAGTTTAGGAGATTCAATGATTAAGTATGCAAAATGGGAAAGGGGAGAGCTGTTTCCCCTTCTTAATTTCTTTTTCGAACGGAATTAAAACTTGAAAATGTAAGGCTATAATGTACAATTAGTATGCGTAGCCTGTGAGCTCAATGCAATCAGTTTAACTGGGCAGTATTATTTTCTTATTATATTATCCTCGTCCAGACATTTTTCACCCACATAGAAAATTTACATCTGTTATAAGTGATTTTCCAATTGGAAAAACCTGTAATAAATTAATTTTATATAAAGTACTTTTATTTTCAGCTAATCGTCTACTTCTTAAAAAGTAAAACATTAAAACGCTATTTTAAGTTGTACATGTTTCTTTGTAACATACAGTGTGTCCAGCAAATAACACCCTGATTTTAAAATTAAATTTCTCAAAAGCAAAGATCGACAGTACTATGCGGTAAACGGTTTGTTTATTAGGTAAGCTGTAAAAATCTTATACAGAAGAATTGAATGGTGAATCTTTGGAAAAGATTTTGCTCTGATGGCTAAGAATGCTTTGATTTGACATTTTTCTTGTTTTAGATTGCTTGCAGATATAGAAGTTTTCGGCCTAAATTGCCATAGTTTAAAGATTTTTGGAATTAAATTTTAAAAATTTCGAAATTCAAGAAATTTAGTTCGAAAAATCGTTAAACTTTTGCACTGTAAGCCGAAAAACTCTATCTCTGCAAGCAATCTAAAACAAGAAAAATGTCAAATCAAAGCATTCTTTGCAATCAGAACACAATCTTTTCAAAATATTCACCGTTCGAAACTTCTGTATAAGATTTTTACAGCTTACCTAATAAACAAACCGTTTACCTCATAGTTCTGTCGATCTTTGCTTTTGAGAAATTTAATTTTAAAATCAGGGTTTTATTTGCTGGACACACTGTATAACATACATGTTACAAAGTAATATGTATGTCTTTTTATAATAAAACATTCTTATTTGTTAAAATTTGTCTGAGAAACGTACTCGAACAAGATGAGTATTTTCCTCGTGGCTATCCATTTAGAAAATGATTCTTTATTCAATAAAGATATGATTTTCCTTTGTGATATTTATAATGTTAGATGCAAAAAATAATGACTGACAAATGTAAGTGACTTTTTCATGTTCTTTGTCTTTCTACAAATGAAAAACTACATCAGATAAAATATCAGCTAGCAGGTAAATTTTTTATACAATTATAAGTTTAGCATTTAAGAGAAATACCTTTTTTATTGTAGATAAGGGACAAGTAAGGTGTATAGATTTTTTTTTACATTAAATAAATTTTTGTCTGTATGTTTTGTGTATGCATAATTTTCTGTAGAAAATATTTTTTAAAGTAGAATTATTAGATTAATTTAATTTTAACGTTGTATATATTAAGGTATTGTTTGTGTTTATCTATGAATAGAACACACAATACATAAGAAAAATATATATACAGATGGAGATAAATATTACATAATTTCTCCTTTGTACCGATCAGGCAATATAAAGTGTTTTTATTTCAATAAATCTCTTACATTTTAAAAAATATAACATTGAAATAGTGTATTACAAAGTCTTATGCATATCTTACTATTAAATGGATTTCGAATTAATATTCTTATTTATTAAAATTTCTCACAGAAATGTACTCGAAAAAGATTATTTTCCTCGTGGCTATACATTTAGAAAATGATTCTTTATATAATCAAGATATAAGAATTCCCTTTGTGATATTTATAATGTTAGATGCAAAAAATGATGATTGACAAATATAAGTGACTCTTCTGTCCTTTGTCTCTCTAAAAATGAAAGACATCTTCAGATAAAATATTAGCTAGCAGGTATGTATTTTTTATACAAGTGGAAGTTTAACATTGAAAAGAATTACTTTTTATTCTAGATAAAGAAAAAATAATTTGCATAGAATTTTTTTTTTTAACTTTGAATAATTTTTTGACCGTTTATGTATGGATAATTTCTGTAAAACATATATTTAACAGTAAAATTATTACATTATTTAATTTTAATTCACTGAATTAGATAAAGATTTCGTATACAAACTAGAAATGAGAAACCTATAAGGAAAGTTACTATAAACTATATTTGATGACGTATTTTTATCTACTATTTCACAATAAAATTTGTAGAAATAATTCAGAATCACATTTAATCTTGTTACTTATGAAATATATGCTTTTATCTTCATAGAAACATCATGGGTATAAAAAACACTATAATACATTTTTATAAAATTATCTTCAGTTAATATTTTTATTAATTCAGTTAATATTTTTATTTTCGTGTGAAACGAGTAAAGAACTTTTTTTTCTTGAATACACATGTAGCAAATTATTGAACAGTAAAGTAAAGTTATTTTAATTCAAATCAAAATTATTAGAATCCCGCATTCTAAACAAAACACATTTGCAATGCTGTTCATTAAAATTACAACATCATAAAAATAAGAAAATAATTATATTTTAATACAACTTAGATACAACAGAATATCATGAAAAAAAATGATTAAATATGCAAACAACTTTGGAGGCTTAATGGCGGTGCAAGATTAGTAGAAACCGCTCCCGTCTCTAAAGTGGCATTTACCCAGTTAGGCATGGAGTCTAAATGGGATTAGATGACAGAAACGGGCAACTTACTCCATTCTACTTCAAGTCTGTGCCAAACTTCATCAACCGTAGTAACTGAAGAAAGGTGGCGGACCTGTCTCTCAAATATCCAGACGTTTTAAAGGGTGACAGATCAGGACACAAAACAGGCAAGTGTAGCAAGCGAATATCCTGCATGTCGAAAAAGGCCAGAAACGACATGAAACATGTGTATCTCATTGGAAGTTGACATTTGGCAAACCCGGATGGCAGGACACAACCCTGGACATAAGATGTCAGAAATGTATTGATCTGCGTTCAGATTACTGTCGATACGAACTAGAGATTTGCGTCTCATTTACCGAGTGGCTGCACAAACCCTCACACTAGGTGCAGGGAGCCTATGACAAAATCGATTACAAACAGGAGACATTATTTCTCCTCGGAGTCATCAGACTCGTTTACGACTATCAGATTATTGCATGGAGAACTGGGATTCGTTTGAAAAACGACATTGTTTCATTCTTGTATTCAGATTTTTCGTTCAGCGCACCAGATTCGCCGCCTCTCTCTATGCTGCATTGTGAAGAGAGACCACAGTAATGGTCCCCATGTTGACAGTCCACGTTGTTGGAAATGTCGTAGCTTAAGAGCTGATACTGGGCACAGAGAAAACATCGCCATTTCATGACTATTGGTCCGTTATGTGATTGTACGGTTTTTGAAAAACCGATTTAACAATATGCCTGTTCTCTCGGCTGTTATTCATGGTGGAGCGTTGAGATCATCCATGCAGTTCATTGTGAGCCTTAGCAACTCATTGATTCCGTATTCGCATGAGAGTGGTTTTTGTTTAAACCAGTACGACGGGCAATATCACGGAACGATAATGTACACTCTCGAAAAACAATGATTCAGCCTCTATCAAATTTTGAAACTTGCTAAAAAGCATAAATATTTCTTCTTCTTTTTCGAGAAAAAAAAGATATTCTGACCTAACGCCGACCTCACAAAGCATTCTCTAAAAGGGAAAACGACTATGCAACTTTTTTAATACAATTAATCAGATGTGTTTTCTCCCGCCTCAATCGAATAAATGTGTTGATATACTGATATTTTCCGTATTTCAAACCCATCTTTCATTCATAAAATTTTGACGTTTGTCAGATAATTTCGTCTTGGTGTTTCAGTTTTCATGAGCAGCATAGTAGCAATCTGAAACTTTCAACTATCCCATACATGTTGACGCTTCTTGAAAACTGCAGCATAGAAGTTAAACCGAATAGGTAATTGATATCAAAATCTTGTCAGGAGCAACTTTTATCAACTGCTAACTGAATCTGGATTTTCATGAAAATTCGTAAGTTAGTTCTTGAGATGAAACTTTTACGATAATAAGGAATAAATCAGCTGGCTGAGCCACCTGTAGAATAATTTACACCAATAAATAATTTTACCAAATTGTATCACTCAAACATATTATTAAATTTCGTTCCTTAGATCATTAGACAAATTGCCCACAGTTGTGTCGAACACAGAGGCAAATTCCGAGACAGACATTTAATAGAAAACATCTTTTTCGACATATATGATCCCTAAAATGTGTAAATCCGTAGAAAAGTGGAATTCCAAAATTATCATGAGTAGGAATTTAAAAAAAAAAATACAAATCTTTCTTAATCTCGAATAGCGTTACATAAAAGCCAGCAAAGATACAGCGTAATAGCTTATACGTTTCAATGATTCCAAAGAGTGTTCTTTACTTTTAAAAACCACAAAAATCACTGTAATTTTGAGGTTAAAAAATATTTATAATAATAAAGATTATTTTGCTGCCACAGTTTTTCTGAAATATTCTAATCAATTTGGAATCTAGTTTTTTTGTAGGTACTACAGCTGAAATTTAGAATCAACAGAATTAATAGTATATTTATATCGGGAACGATGGAATAAATTTAAAACTGGCAACCATTTTTGAAGAGTTGTTTAGGGTAATATTTAAGTATTCTTTCTTATATAGATATATTTTTTTGTTTTCAAATCATAGAGACAAAATACTTTATAATAAAATCACAACTGAATGACTGTTAATTTTTGAAAATAATTTATTTTTATAAATAAAATATAAAAATAGATAAATAAAAATTGTTATTTATTTTCATAAGATCTTCTATTAATTGCTTTAAAAATGTGTTTTAATATATATATATATATATTATGAACACAGAGAGAGTGAGAATAAAAGATACTCTTTATTAACGTTTTCTATATATTTCTATTTCTAAGTAGGTATTTTTTCTATGTAGAAGAAAGATATTATTTTCCTCGTGGCTATGGGTTTTGAAGATTATACTATACTAGAATAAAACTATTGTAATTTCCTTTGTGAGTTGTATCAAGCTAAATGAAAAAAAAAAAAAAAAAAAAAAAACTTATTCATTGACATTTGCAAGTAGATACTTCATCTCTTTTCTTATTCTGAGCCTGAAAGGCTCCTTGAGATAAAGGATCACTTTGCATATATTCTTTTTTATGTAGTTGCAATTTCAACATTTTCGAGAAAATTGGAAGTATTACTTTTAGATTTAGATAAAGAAAATTTGTTCAATGCATTACTTGCGATTATCCTATGATTATTTTTTGTATGTATAAATGTATAAAGAAATTTTTTAAATTGCATACTTTATTTATAAATTGAAAATTCACTTTTGATAATGATAATTTGTAAATTTGTATTGTTTTATAATGATTTTATATTAGCATTCAAATTCTTGTGATTTAAAAGTGCATACGATTATGAATGTAAACCTATTATGATACATTTTGTTAAATTTTCATTCTGGATGTGGAAATTTGTGTGTTAACTACATTTTGTCCTTATTAATGATGTTATACATACATACATATATATATATATATATATATATATATATATATATATATATATATATATATATATATATATATATATATATATATATATATATATATATATATATATATATATCATCTCCAAAAATTAAGAATAATGCCAGTTCCAGCAAATACAGATACGAAAACAAAGCAAAAGTGACATATTTGTCAAGTCCATTTATATAACAAAAGAAAAAGAACAAAAAAAATGGTATATAAATGTTAACATTCATAAAATCAACTATTGATGCTCCCTAGAGCAATTATAAAAAGTACCCCCGTTACAACTACAACAAACTTAACATTATACGGTTGGTATGATTGTTAATAAATTGTATGTCTCTCAGACGATGAAATACAGTCCGCACAACGCCTAGGCATGCTGAGTATCAAATTATCAAGCTTATTTTGAGGAAGATTACTCCACTCAGCAAGCAATGGTCTCCGAATTTCTGGCACAGATGTGGGAGGTGGTTGAAGGGACTCAACCCGTACGCCAAGCATATCACATGCATGCTCTATCGGATTTAAATCAAGCGAAAATTCTGGTCAATCCATACGGGTAATATCAATAGTTGACGGCATGCATTTACGATGTTTGCTCGGTGAGGATGGGCGTTATCATCCATAAACACAAATTCTGAGCCCATGGTACCCCTAAACAAACGTACATGTTGTTCCAGAATGATGTTCAGATAAATCTGGCCTGCCATGGTTCCAGTTTGTACATGTAGATCTGTTCTGGAGCCCACTATAATCTTACACCATCGCAACGATGTCATTCACTGATGTTCTCTTGGTAGTAACGGGTGCCTGGCGCTCTCAATATAAAACTCCGACGTGAATCAAACTGAAAGCTAAACCTGGACTCGTCGGAAACCATTACACAAGCCCACTGTGACGATCCCACATTGCTTGTTCTCTACTCCAAGCTATCCGCAGGCGATAGTGAGTTGCCATGAACGGAACACATCTAATAGGTCTGCAAGTATATAGACCAATATTTCCCAACATTCTATTTACTGTTTACCTTGGAACAGTCGTACCCGTGGCTGAAATAACTGACAAGACAGGTCTGATGCTGTGCTCCGTCTGTTTCTTTTGGCAGTTACTGCCAAATAACGGTCTTCATTCGTGGTTGTAACTCGGGGACGACCTGTACTGTAACGCTCACTAACATTTCCACCATCTTAGAATCGCTGCCAAAGTCTAGTGATTACACTTTAGCAATTCCAAGTTCCTCGGATACTTCCCTTTGAGTACGCCCACATTCCAGACGGCCAATTATTCTACCACGAAAAATATCATTCACATGTCCTCTGTGTCATAACTGTTAGGCATTGGCACTGAGAAGCTTGGAAAATGCTTGCTAGCAGTTTTACTTCTTTGCAACCGTTCCTTATCTACGTCTCTCTCCAAATTTGTCATTGTGACGTACTATCGGCGCCATCTGGTGGCTTTCAGAAATCTGCATATTAGTCTTGAAGATGTCTGTGATGATTCTGCAAGTGAAATTTTTACTTTAGAGTTTGATTTCTATGTGATTCTGAATTATCCTTAATTTATGGACATGAGTGTATATATATACATACATACAGGAGGAGACGTAACTCTTGGGCAAAACGTTAAGGGATAATAGTACACATAAAGAAAAACAATATTAAATGGGAAACTAACGGTCCCAAACGTCTCCCAAGTGTCATGGCCGCCATAAAAGTTTAGGGGCCAAAATTTCAAATAAATATAAAAAACGAAAAAATTGGTTGATTCGTTTTCTGTTTTTTCTAAAGCGATTTCCAATGTCAGCATTTTCATGAAAATAAATTTTAAAGATAAAGTTCAAAAATGGCAGTAGAGGCCGTTTTATACTTTGAAGTATTTTTTTTTTTTTTTAACAATTACTTTTTGTATCGCATTAAATGATTTCAAAAGCTTAGACTTAAACTAAAATTTTGAGCTCAAAATTTGAATGGTTGTGACTGGTTAAGTAGCGCAAACTGAACTGTGTTCAGGAGGTTGCATTTCAACCCCCTCCTCTCCATTTTTATTTATCAACCGAAATTTTGGAAAATAATTTTTAATGGTGCCTGCAAAACGTTTGAGTCCCATAATTTTCTATTTAATATAGTTCGTCTTGATATGTACTATTATCTCTTAAAGATTTGCTAAAGAGTTTAGATTCCCCTTGTATATATTAAATATTTAATAATGCTACATTCTCAGTAAAACTTAATTTGCTATCAAGTGCGCAATTATATAGCTTTATACAACAGACCAAATTAATCAAAAATTAACTAGGAATTGGCATAGTTACGATATATTAATGCATATCCTTTTACAAATTATTGCTGACAATTTATCTCCAAAATTCTCCGTAATTAAAATGAATCGGCAAATATTTTGTTACATAACTATTTAATAAAATTTAAGGCATGATTTTTTTGCAGCAGGCATATGTAATGAACATTGAAATAGCCTATTTAGACAAACAAGTTCATTTTATAAATTTCCGTGATAGAGGTTTAGAAAGCATGGTTTTTTTTTTTTTTTTTTTGCATAAAATTGGTGTCGTACTCAGAATGAAACAGTTTTCATCGCAACAGTTTTATATAGCAAAATGAAGAAATGTACAGTTAGTCATTTAATACGAACAAATTTTGTAGGTTGATTTTATTTTACATTATGTTTTATGAATTTATGTTATATTGTAAAACGAAGTAAGTTAAAACGCAAGATAAACAATGTAATCATGACGGATCGAATTGCATTAAAAATATTATACCTTAAGAATTATGTATTTTTGACGCTGTCCTATCAAAGAAATAATAATAAATAATCATTTATAATGGAGATACGGCTAATGAAATGTATACGGAATCTATAAATGATTTCATGTGAAATAACGCATTTAGGAATTGTTGTTTTTTACGTTGAATTCAATTATGCAAATATGTAGATTTATACGATGTACCAAATTAACCAAACATTGATTGCGAAATGGCATAATTACGATATATTACTGCATATCCGTATATTAATTACTGCTGTCCCTTTATCTTCAAAGTCCTTCGCAATTAAAATGAGTCGGCAAGTATTCTGTTACGTAAATATTTAATATAATGTTCGAATATTAAGGCTATAACTTTTTACAATTAACTTATGTAATGAATGTTGAAATATCTTATTTAGTTAAGCGTGTTCATTGGATAAATTTCCGTGATAGAGATTTACGAATGCGTATTTTGACATAAAGTGACTTCTTCAAAAGTTTTATATCACAAGATGAAGAGGTGTATATTTTGTCATTTTATGCAAAAATCTTTTGTAGATTGTTTTTATTTTACATTATGTTTTACGAATTTATGTTCTATTGTAAAACGGAATAATTTAAAGACCGTGATAATACCATATAATCATGACGGAATGAATTGGATTTAAAATTCTATAACTTAGGAATTTTAGTCCTCCGCCATTAAAATTAATTAGCAGATATTCTGTTATATAGCTGATTAATTGAATTTTCGAATATTAAAATTGTGATAATTTACAGTAATCTCATTGAATGCATGTCGAAATAGCCTATTCAGAAAATATGTGTTCTTAAGATAAATTTTCTTGTGTTGTGGCATAACGTAGAAAATAACGTAAAATGTTATTCGATACCTATAATAAAATAAAATAATCAATTATAAGATACATACAATTAATGTAATGTTTATGGTATTTATAAATGATTTAATTTGAAATAACAAGCTGTCGAATTTTCATTTTCTATGTTAAATTTAATGTGCAAATATGTAGATTTATAAGACGTACCAAATTAATAAAAAATAAATTGGAAAATACCATACTTACATTATATTATTGCATATCCGTTTACAAATTTTTGCCATACATTTATCTTCAGTTTTTTCCGCAATTGAAAGTAATCTGCAGATATTCTGTTACGTCACTGATTAATAGAATGTTCGAATATTAAAGCAACGACTTTTTACAGTTAGCTTATGTAATGAATGTTGAAATATCCTATTTATTATTTCAAATTATGCAAATCCCTTTGGATAATTTAATTGAAACAAACATTATAATCTATTGTTATCCATATAAGTCATTAAACACTACATTTTTGCTAAAAAGAATAAATTAAAAGTTTTTCACTTAGCCTGTCATGTTTAACAGGATTTTTCAAACATACACAATATTTAATATTATGAATTTTAATTTAGGTTTGCTACTAATGATGGTTCTTAGATATGTAAGATAATTATTTGCAACACAGCGTTTATCACATATTCTTATATGTGAAAATCAATCATAAAGCACTGTCTTAAAAAAAAATTATTATTTTTTATGCAAAAAAATAAACTCTTTCTTAATAATTTATGTACATGATTTTTTGTGGAATAACACATATTTCAATATAATTCATTATCATTTTCTCTGTTAGACTGAATGTGATATCAAATGCACAAATGTATAGATTTATACGACGTACTAGATTAATCAAACATTAACTGGGAAATGGCATAGTTACGATATATTAATGCATATCCGTTTACAAATTATTGCTGTCCATTTATCTCCAAAGTCCTTCGCAATTAAATTGAATCGGCAGATATTCTGTTATACAGCTGATTAAATGAAGTTCGAATAATAAAGCTGCGACTTTTTTACAGTTACTTTATGTAATGGTGTTGAAATAGCTTATTTAGGCAAGTATGTTCATTAGATAAATTTCCGGGATAGAGATTTGCGGAAGCATGTTTTGGCGTAAAAGCGGTCTCATATCAGTTTCATATCAATAGACGAAGTAGCGTATATTTAGTCATAATAAAAAAAGGTTCCAATAAGTTGTTTTTACATTAAATTTTGGTTTAAGAGTGTCAGTTCTAATGTAAGAGGCAGTCAGTTAAATACCTAATCGTGAGGGAATAAATTAAAATCAAAGTATTATATCTTAGGTATATTCTACAGAATTTCATTTCCTAATTTATCAAAAAATAATAATAAGCATTCATAATGTACATGCAATATAAATTATTCGCTAATTTTAATCGTTTAAAGGTGTGCATTAAAGCTTTAGAAGCACTAAAAATCAGTTTAGGTGATTTTTTACATGTTTCGACTTTATTCGATTTATTTTCAAAAGAGTTGAACAAATTATTCTAAAATTGAACGCTGTATGATATGCTACAATTCGTTTTTCCACGTATTGTTTATTACACAGGAAAAGAAAAAAGGTAAAGTTACTAAATTTTTTCTAGGAAACTTTTATTCCGAGAATTTGTTATGTAGCGATAACAGCAGAAAATACATGTACCCTAATCTGTCATCATGTAACTTATTCATGAATTATTACTGGTACCGTTACATAAGCATTAGAAATCTCAGTTTACTTGAATAATATTAGTAACTTTACAGCATTTCACAGTGTATTATTCACATTATTTTGGAAAACTGAATGGTGGGATATCATACACCTGAAATTTGAGAATAATTTATTTATTTTCTAGAGGATTAGTAGAGTTATTTGTTAGAGTTTGTGTGAAGAATATTTCTAAATAGCATACTGTATTAAACCCATTGAAAACCACTAAGACCTTATATTTTGTTAAGTGTAAATCCATATATTTTTCGTCCCTTTTATTCTAAGTAACCAATGTTTTTTACCCTGTTGTGAATCATTAAAACAATTATTGATCCTGAAATCCCTTTGAGAGTTCGTAACTTCTAATGTAACGACCTTTATTCCATTATCGAGCCCACAGCTGGGCATTGCATGACCACCGACTGGTTGTAAATGAAGTATTCAAAACATATTTTCAAAGATATAAACAACATCGTTATTATAACTTTCGGATACGCCATTGAAGCGACCATACTTTAAAATATGATAGAAATTTATTAAACTACCATCGTTCACGGTAAACATAAAAAAATACAAATCATACGCTTAATGCGGATTCAAACATTTTAAGCATATAGCATATATTAATTTTACACGTTTGAATAATAAATGGGAATGCTCTTATTTTTAAGTTATTCAAATCATGAGGTATGCCACTACAAATTGTCCCATCCGCTTAACTGAGTTAGTGGGACTAAATACTAGGCGCTCCTTTAAAGACGAGATGTGTTTTCACATCAGAAACCAGACATTCAGAGTAAAAATTTTTAACTCATCATTCATTAAAAACCATTTGTCCTGTAGTCAATGGGATGACAGCGTTATGTTATTTTTTTTTCTGCATGGTATGTAGGTAACTACCGTCCACGGTAAAACATAAAAAATACAAATTATACATTTATTGCGCAGTCAAACACATTATATAAAAAACACATGCAAATTTTTACACTTTTGTGTATAATAAATGATATGCCATTTATTATTAATTTATTCAAATCATGACACATTACACCTCAAAATTTCCTATGTGCATAATTTGAGCTGGTGTGAATAAATACTAGGCGCTGCTTAGAAGACTAGAGAAGCTTACACATCGGCAACCATGCATTCAGATTATCAATTTGTAACTCATCCTTCATTAAAAATAATTTGGAACATTATTAATGGGGTGAATGTATTATTAATGGGGTGTATGTTCCATATTTTGCATGAAATTTAGAACTCGAAAATTTAGAATTAATAAAAATACCTAAAAAGCCTCTCTTTTTTATTTTCTTCTATCTTCAATAGAAGAACGTAGTGTAATCAAAATTTTTTCGATTTCCGGTTTTCTACGGATTTACATGTTTTAGGGTTCAGAGATTCCAAAATACATGTTTTTACAAAAATGTCTGTGTGTCCAGGTGGCTGTTTATCTGTATGTCCGTATATCGCGATACTGCCATCAAAAACTTTATGATGCATTGAATTGAACCAAATTTTTTGTGAATGTTTTACTCGGATTAACTGACTGAAGCAGAAATTTAAGATGAAAATCAAAGTTGTTATAATATTGAATTAATATTATTAAAGTATTAACAAGTGTAAGTAATTTTTAAAACATTAAAATGTACGTATGAGATAGAAGAACGTTTTGGGATTTGCACATCCAACTAGATTTAGTGATCTTTTTACAATTATTTTCAGAAAACTGATAGGTTTTGTTTTACACAGACACGCATTTAACAAATTTTTATAGCTAATATTTTTTGCAAATCAAAATATTCTATAAAATTACATATAATACTTTAATCCAGCGTTATTACCAAATATGTTAGTTATCTCAGTCACTACATTTTGCCTTATTTAACATGAGACCGAGACGGCACTACATATGTTCTACTACTCTCAATAGTTATACAATAGCGTAGAGGTCGAAATTGCGAGAACTTGTTTAATTAAAAAAATTATATTTTTGAAAACAAGGTACCATTAGCTTTTATGAAATACTAATTTAACATATATTAGTAAAGAAACAGGTTTTCCATAAAATATTTAGTGCATAATGTTAAAGTGGTTATTTAATAAATAGATTTTTCCCCTACCACTCAATTTAAAAATGAGGGCATATATTATGTATTGACAAGAGACTAACCTTGAGATAAAGGATATATGGGCAAAATCATTGATTGAATATAAATAAATAAATAAATAAATGAAAACTATCACTTATACTGTATATACATTAGAATTATACATCATTTTTATGTATATCAAATATATACATACACATATATAAAACATATATAAATATATATACAGACATACACACACATACATATACATATACATACATACATACATACAAGAGAACAAGCAATCCCTAAATTATCTTATTGCCTATTTGCCTATTGAGAGAATTTAAATATTTTTTGCAATTGATTTGCGAAAATTGTTTTTTAGTACTAAAAAATATTGCTTAAAATTTTAGAAGTCAAAATAAGGAAATAAATTTTGTGTTGTCTTCCATAATTCCTTTGTATGCATTTTTAACCATCATTTGAGAGACATGTAATATATATTTTTTTTCGCTGGATATACTAACATAAATATAATATTATAATTAAACAAATATTCGAAGCATATTGAATACTTTTTTATATCAACATATAAGAATTATATCTGTGTACAGTTACTTAAATAACTTTCATTCATAATAGTTATTTTAATGCGTGTTTGTTTTTCATTTTCACGTATTCAATAGAAAATCACCGTAACTCTTTTTCTCCTTAACAGAGAATTTATCCTCACTTAAAGACATCATCTACTTTTACTTTATAATACTTCTTTGATCGATAGTGGGATAACACACGATTTTACTAAAGTGGAACGGCAAAATCTGACTTATTGGCATGTAAACACTTGACTAATGATGCTAAAAATTTAGATGACATGCTCAAAAACGCTCTTCTTTTGTTCTTTCAAGTTTCAAGTTAACGCCTCATTCCTCATATATGTTAGTTTAATGCAAGAGATAAAATATGTATGAAAAGCTATTGTGTATTCTTATTCATTGATTACGTTAATCTTTCTTTTTTATTTCTTCATTGCGTAATCTTTTTTTATGTTCTAGCAAGTTGAGGCGAAAAAGTATTAATGCAAAGCCCCGCTGTAATTTCAAAAAACGTCTATAGATTTTATAACATACGTGCCACTAATGATTAATTACTTTAAACTTGTGTGAAACGATTTATATGAAAAAGATTCAACTTGTCATGATCGTAATATAAACAAGCTATTGTAAATGAAAATTAATCATTGGATTATCTTCTTCAAGACATTATAAATAATTGCTTTTCTTATTTAAGTAGAATTAATTTTCTCCTTAGGTCACTTTTGAAATTAATTTTAGAATATTTTTTTTTCCTTTTGCGTATTGTAAATTTTCATAAAAGGTTTCAGTGATTAAAAAAAATATTAATCTTTATTGTGGACTAAAATTTGAAAGTACATGTTAAAATATGTATTGCATGGTTAACACACTAAAAGAAGAAATAGACGTTTTAGTACGAGCCATTCCGTAAAATAGTCATCGCTTTATAAATTCAAGACTGTTTTGCATGAAATAAGAAAATTTTAAGTTAAATAAATGAATAAATAAAAAAAAACTTAAAATTTTAGAGGCTAAAGTAAAGAAATAAATTATGTGTAATATTCTGTAATTCATTTTTATGCATTTTTAACCATTATTTGAGTGATGGTAGATATTTTTTGAGTGGACAGAATAAAATAAAAATAATATATTTTAAAGAAAAAAGTTTATTATAAACTTATTCAAAACTTTTTTTATATCGAAGTATAAAAATTGTAAAAATCTAAACGTATAAAAATCTAAAATAATCTGAAATAAGTTTTACACAAAAAAGGTTTTTTAGGCGTATTTGTTTTTAAATTTTACGTATTATATAGAAAATCAATCTAACTTTTTCGGCTTTTGGAGAAAATTTATTTTTACTTAATAACATCTACTTTTAATTTATATTACATTCTCGATCCATCGCTAGATAACATAAGCTTCTGCTAAAGTGGAACGACGAAATCTGACGTCTTGCCATATAAATATTGAATAATGGTCTCAAAGTTTAGATAATATGCTCAAAAACGTTCTTTTTTTGTTTTTTAAAGCTTCAAGTTAACACCTCATTTCTCAAATATGTTACTTTAACGTAAGGCATATAATATATCTCACCAGCTATTGTGTATTATTATTCATTAATTACATTTATCTTTCTTTTTTGTTTCATCACTATTTAATCTCTGTTATGTTCTAACAATTTGGGACAAAAAATATTAATGCAAATCTTCATAGGAATTTCAGAAAACGTCTACAGATTTTATAACCTACGTGACACTAATGATTAATAACTTTAAACTTCTGTGAGACGATTTATATGAAAGAGATTTAACTTGTCATGATCCTAATATAAACAAGCTATTGCGAATGAAACGTAATCCTTGGGTTATATTCTTCAAGACATAATAAATAATTACTCTTCTATATTAAAAGTAGAAGCAATTTTCTGCTTAAATAGGTCAATTTTGAAACTTATTTTTGAAACTATTTTTCTTCTTTTCAGTATTGTATATTTTCATATAAGGTTTCAATGATTAAAAATACGATTAATGTTTATTATGACTAAAATTTGGAAGTTTGTGTCAAAGTATGCGTTGCGGGGTTCACACGCATAGGGAACTAAAAGAAGAGTTAGATGAGTTACGCCACTTTTCGTAACATAGTGATTGCTTTATCTGAAATCAGGAATGTTTTGCTTTGAATAAGAAAATTTTAAGTTAAATTAAAATTTTTGCTTAAAATTCTAGAAGCCAAAATAAAGAAATAAATTACGTGTTATTTTTCATAATTTATTTTTATGCATTTATAACCATTATTTGATATACATAAGTTTTTTGTTATTTATTTTATTTATTTATTTATTTATTTATTTATTTATTTATTTATTTTTTGCAGTGGATAAACTAGAATAAATATAATATTTTTAAAAAAAAACTATTAAAAAATATTCACTTATTTTTTATATCATTGCATAAAAATTTTATATCTATACAATTATCTTAAATAAGTTGCACTCACAATTTTTTATGTATTTTTTTTTTTTAATTTTTGCGTATTCGAGAGAAAATTAATCTAATTTCTTCCCATTTCGCAAAAAAATTATTCTTACTTAAAGACATTTTCTTCCTTTACTTGATATCACTTTTTTTGATCGATAGTGGGATAACATAAGATTTTGCTAAAGTGGAGTGGCGAAATCTGACGTCTTGGCATGAAAACACTTGACTAATGATGCTGAAAATTTTGATGACATGCTCAAAGACGTTCTTCTTTTGCTCTTGTAAGTTTCAAGGTAACACCTCATTCCTCATATATGTCAGTTTAACGTAAGCCATAAAATATATATTACAAGCTATTATGTATTCTCATTCATTAATTATTTCAATATTTTTTTTTTATTTCGTCATAACGTTATCTCTTTTATGTTCAAACAACTTTAGACAAAAAAGTATTAATGCAAAGCTTCGTTATAATTTCTGAAGAAGCATATAGATGTTTATAACATACGTGCCACTAATGATTAATAAATTTTAACTTGTGTGAAATGATTTATATGAAAGATATTTATCTTATCATGATCGTAATATAAACAAGCTATTTTGAATGAAATATAATCAATGGGTTATCGTCTTCAAATCATTATAAATAATCACTTTTTTCTTAATAGTAGAAGTAATTTTTTACTTAAATAGGTCACTTTTGAAATTTATTTTTGAAACTGTTATGTATGCTCTTTTATGTATTGTGGATTTTTCATAAAAGATTTCAATTACTAAAAATATGATTAATGTTTATTCCGATTAAAATTTCAAAGTTTATGACAAAGTATGTATTGCAAGACTCTCCCTCATAAAGAACTAAAAAAAAGGATAATTTAGTACGAGACATTCCGTAATGCAGTGATCACTTTATCTGAAGTCAGGGATTTTTTGCAAGGAATAAGAAAATTTTAAGTTAAATTAAAAAAATTACTTAATATTTTAGAAACAAAAGTAAAGAAATAAATTATGTTTTATCTTTCCTAATTTATTTTTATGCATTTATATCCATTATTTGAAACATGTAAAATACTACTTTTTTTTGTGCAGTGGTTATACTATATAAATGTAAAATATAAAAAAAAAATCTTTAATTGAAACTTATTCAATATTTTTTATAACAAAATATAAAAATTGTATCTGTGTACAATTTTCTCAAAGAAATTGCACTCAAAAAACATGCATGTTTGTTTTTAATTTTTGCGTATTCCATAAAAAACAATCTAACTTTTTACCCTTTCACACGAAATTTGTTATTACTTAAAGACATATATTTTTACTGTATATTACCGTTTTGATCACATTGGAATTATATAAGTTTTTTCTAAAGTGGAACGGGGGAATCTAACGTCTTGGCATGTAAAACCTTGACTAATGATGCCAAAAGTTTAGATGACATGCTCAAAAACGTTCTTCTTTTGTTCTTTTAAGTTTAGAAATAACGCCTCATTCCTCAAATATGTTAGTTTAACGTAATAGATAAAATATATATCACAAGCTATTGTGTGTTTTAATTCATTAATTACTTTAATCCTCCTTTTTTATTTATTCACTATGTAATCTCTTTTATGTTCTAACAAGTTGGGAAAAAATTAGTAATGCTAATCTTCGCAGTAATTTGAAAAGGCGTTTCTAACATGCGTGCTACTAATGATTAACAACTTAAAACATGTGTGAAAATGATAGTAGCAGAAATAAGCTTTTTTTAGCTGAAAAATAAGCATTGGTTTATCTTCTTCAAAACATTATAAATAAATAACTTTTCTTTCTTAAAATTAGAAATAATTTTCGGCTTAAATAGGTCACTTTTTAACTTTACTTTTGAAACTATTTTTCTGATGTATCGCAAACTTTCAAGAAAGGTTTAATGATTAATAATATCATTCATCTTTATTTTCGACTAGAATTTTAAAATATTCTACAAATTAACAGATGATTGAGTAATCCAAAGTTAATACCAAACTTCTTAGTACTTTTAGTCTATGCATTTCGGTTTATTTGACATGTGAACGACACCAAAATACATATTGCTAATCTGGAAAAAAATTCACGTATCTCGCTAAAATTCATTTTGCATTTTACTCAAATAATGGGTCTCTCATAGTTGTATTTTCCTTCATCTAAAGTATTTAACCATTTCATTTTAGAATAAATATAATATATTTAAAAAAAATGTTTATTAGAAACTCTTTTAAACTTTTTTTATATCAAAATATACAAAATATTTCTGTGTACAGTTGTCTTGCATATTTTTCACTCACAATTTTTTTTATGAGCATTGATTTTTTATTTTTGAGTATTCCATAGAAAATCAATCTATTTTTCCAATTTCGCATCATTGTTACTTAAAGATATCTTCTACATTTACTTTATATTAACTTTTTGATCGATAGTTGGATAACATAAGGTTTCGTTAAAGGGGAAGGGCGAAATCGGACGTCTTGACATGTAAACACTTGACTAATGATGCCGAAAATTTAGATGACATGCTCAAAAACGTTCTTCTTTTGTTCTTGCAAGTTTCAAGTTAACGCCTCATTCTTCATAATTGTTAGTTTAACGTACGAGATAAAATATATATCAAAAACAATTCTTATTCATTAATTACTTAAGTCTTTCTTTTTTTAATTTATTTTTTACGTAATCTCTTTTATGTTGTAACAAGTTTAAAAAATAATGAAAATATTCGTAGTAATTTCAGAAGACGTCTATAGATTTTATAACATAAGGGCCAGTAATGATAAATAACTTTAAACTTATGTGGAACGATTTACAGGAAAGAGATTTAACTTGTCATTATCGTAATATAAACAAGCTTTGATGAACGAAAAGTAATTATTGGGATATTTTGTCCATGGTAATATGAATAAGTATTTTTCCGCAGGTCACTTCCAATTTTTTTATGAAACATTTTTTTTTCTTTTATATATTGTCGATTTTCACAAAAAATTCCGATAGTTAAAAATATGATTAACCTTTATTTTCGACTAAAATTTGAAAGCATGTGTCAAAGTATTTAATGCAGGTTTCGCATGCATAAGGAATTAAAATAAAAATTAGACACTTTAGTAAAGGGCAGTTCGTAATGTAGTTATTGCTTTTTCTGAAGTCAGGAATGTTTTGCATTGAATAAGAAAATTTGAAGTAAAATTAAAAATGTTACTTAAAATTTAAGAAGCCAAAGTAAAAGGATAAATTGTCTTTCCTATTGATTTTTATGCAATTATAACTATTATTCGAGAAATATAAGACATTTTATTTTTTTGCATTGGATATACTAAAATAAATATAATATATTAAAAAGAAAAAACTTTATTAGAAAAATTTTTAATGCTTTTTTCTATATCAAAATATAAAAATGTTATAATTGTATAGTTATCTTTTATAAGTATCACTCACAAAAGTTTTACTTTTTTTACTTTTTTATTTTTATTTTTTAAGCGTATTTGTTTTTAATTTTTGTTCATTCTACATAAAATTAAACTAACTTTTTTCACTTTTCGGAGAAACTTTATTCTTACTTAAAGACATCTTCTAATTTTACTTTATAAAATCTTTTGGATCGATAGTGGGATAACATAACTTTTGCTATAGTGGAACGGTGATATCTGACGTTTTGGCATGTAAACACTTGACTAATGATGCTGAAAATCCAGATGACATGCTCAAAAACGTTCTTTTTTTGTTCTTGTATGTTTCAAGTTAACGCCTCATTCGTCATGTACGTTAGTTTAACGCAAGAGATAACATATGTATCAAAAGCTATTGTGTATTCTTATTCATTAATTATTTTAATCTTTCTTTTTTTATTTCTTCATTACGTAATCCCTTTTATGTTCTAACAAATTAAAAATAATAATATTAATGGAAATCTTAGTAATAATTTCTGAAGACGTCTATAGATTTTATAACATGCGTGCCACTAATGATTAATAATTTTAAACTTGTGTGAAACGATTTATATGAAAGAGATTTAACTTGTCATGATCCTAATATAAACAAGCTATTGTGATTGAAATATAATCATTGGGTCATCTTTTTCTATGCATTATAAATAATTATTTTTCTTTCTTAATAGTAGAAGCATTTTTCTGCTTAGAAACGTCACTTTTGAAAAAAAAATTTCAGACTTTTTTTTTCTTTTATGAGTTATTGATTTTCTTCAAAGTTTTTAATTATTAAAAAATATGATTCATCTTTATTTTCAACTAAAAAAATTAGTACCAGAAATTTCGTAACCCAGTGACCTCTATATCTGAAGTTAGGAATGTTTCGCATTAGATAAGGCATAGAATACTTTTAAACATCCTGGGGTAAAAATGTCATTTTTTTTTCTTTTTGCATTACTTAAGTGTACGAGCACTGGTTTTGGTACATGGAATATTTGCGCATGCATTTTTATTTCTATCAGTTTGCAGTAAAGAGACAATTTTCGTTTTGTATTAACCAATTTTCTGTAAACAAATTAGAGGTAAATACAATATATTTAAAAAATTTAAATCAACAGATTATATATATATATATATATAATCTGTTGATTTAATAAACTAATCGTTGGGGGCCTCCGTAATACTTACTACACCTCATGGATATAAATACAATAAAATATAAAAATAAAACACGTAAAAACTATTTATAAAGGGCATTGAAATTAAAATATATATATTATACGTACATTTAAGCAATTTTAATGCATAGTAAGGCTCTATTATGGAATAACGGGTTCTACTTGATTATCCCAGCGACACATTTCGACAAATTATATAAATCGCCAAACTACTAATAAAATATACTAATTTGCATATTTATTTCTAATAACGAAAGGGAAAATAAATTAGCAAAAGTTTAATAAAAATACAAATTAAATGTCAAATTAAAAATCATTTAGAGTATACGTACACATAAAACGTATTTAATGCCAAGTTCATGTGACATTCACAATGAACCATTATTGGAGTTTAATCTTAAAGTTTGATGTTAGTTCTTTGGTTATAGTAATAACCAAGAATTAAACAAAACTCCATAAATGATAAAGCTATTAACTAACATTTTACTGTCTGAAATGAAATGTCGCATATTCAATTAAATATACATTAAAAATTAAATTTGAATAAAATACAGGGTCATTAAAAATCGAAGAGTGTGGAAAACACGATTGTAAATATCTCAATATCTAATTATCCGATCAATTTTATTCTTTATGCCAAATTTATGTATTTTTTTTTTCTTATCAGCTACTACTTCATTCGAAAATTTGTGCATTCCCTTTTTCAGAAGAATATTTCGTGAGTCCGAAAAAATAGTTTCGTACACTCGAGGTCACAGATACTTAATATGCTTCATCCTCTTATTACATACTATGTACACCCAAATATTTTATGTTTCTTTCTCAAGTTTTCCGGGAGATAGGGCGTTTAAAAACAGATTGACAGACAGACGGACGAAAATTAAAAAAAAAGTTTTATGGTACCTGCTGTCTGAAACATATATAAATCTGTCAAAAAAAAATTGTAAAGTAGAAATATAACAGATAACACTTCTTTAAATCATTATTTTTGAATATTTTATTTACAATGCTTGTATAATTTCTTTTAATAACAAAAACTCTCTAACCTATTATGAGTGTTACAAATGTTGTAGATTATCATACACAGGAACCAAATCAAGTATGATTTTTTATATTTGCTATATATTCTTTATCTTAATCGAAATTCTTCCAATAAAGTTTATCAAGGAAATGAACATCTTTCACCTTATATACTATAAATAGAAATAACAACAGCCAAAAAATCAAATTACTTAAAGTTGTTCAAAACAAGCTGTTTTCATGACTATAGACTGTATTCCAAAAGAAAATAATAATAATTATTATTATTATTATTATTATTATTTTAAAGCTGAAAAAATGGTCCTCAAACATGTTTTTGACATATTTGACAATAAAGAATTTATAAGAACTTAATAAAAAGTTCTCTTAAATTCACAAATAAAAATACAAAAAATAACATAAGCCATTGGCTATAAAAATTATTTTTGAAATAATTGCAGAGAACAAAATATTAAAAATATTAAAAGCCTTCAATAAACAAGTTAAGACCCACCTTCTAATTTTCATAATTATAAAGCCTAGTTATTCATATCACATGGAAAAACGCCATGAGTGATTACATTAAATGCGCTATTTTGAATACTGTAAGGTACATTCAACAGATTTACTTTCGAAAGAAAAAACCTTTAAATAAATGGATCAATTAATTCTGAATTTCATACCGAGTTCCAGAGATATGAAGCTAATGTATTTCTAGAATTCATAAAATACTTTTTTGCTTCATAAAATACTTGTTTTCTTGCATAAGACTATTAAAAATATCTTCATTTATGACAAAAAAGTTATTTTTACAATAAATGTTGAGAACAAAATATTAAGAAGGGAAAATAATCTAGGAAACGGTTGATAAAGTGCGTTCTAATGTATAATAATGTAATGCCTTAATACTTAAGTAATAGTGAAAAAAATTCTGAGTGCAACGCTGCACAAACAAGTGTAAAGTGTTTAAAAAAACACGGAGAAATGCATCTTAATTTTACTGAAATTTTGGCAAATTTCACTAATAATTTTAAATCAAGTCTAAAATAATTCATTTTTAATGGAAAAATATGTTTAAGGATATAAAAGATAACTTCATTCCTTGGCTAAAAAAAATTTTTACATAAATTCAAAAAACAAAGTATTAAAAAAATCTCAAGAAAAGGCCTATGCAATAGCTTCTATTCTCTATAATGTACTGTCCTACTTTTTCTTTAAGAGAGAAGGACTCCCAGAGTGCATATACTACATACATTAAACACATAAATTTGAAGATTGTAAAATGAATTAAAATTATTATTTTTGAAAAAAAATATAAAAAAACACATACTTTTCAAGAACCCATGTTTTTATGATATCCACGTATACATAAGATTAAAAAAATAAATAAAATAAACTTGTGGGCTAAAAACTTATAATCACTGTAAATGTTGAGAACAAAATATTAAGGGAATAAAACATTCTAGTAAACGAATTAGGATGTACATTCTAATTTATATAAATATAATGCTTTAATATTCACTTTACAGTTGATACATTACATAGTGCATACATTAAATTAGCAATTTTAGAAATTCTAAAGTGTATTAAAATATTATTAAAACAAAAATATATTTGGAGCAAATGGCTCTGAATTTCAGAGGAGTTTTGGCAGATTGAACTCTAAGGAATTCGAATGAATTTCTAAACTAGCTCTATAAAATTCATGTATATGTGAAAAATATAAAAAAATAAAATCATTCTGATGCTAAATAAATACAATAAATACAAAAAACAAAATATTAAGAAGGGGAAAAAAGCTTTCCAGAAAACGATTTATGAAGTACCTTTTAATTTCATAAATATAGTGCCTTAATATTCATATCACATAAGTTTTACTATTATGTCATCTATGTGAAAGGAAATCCAGGAAGAAAAGGAACGCCTTTATAATATTTAGTCTTTCCTTTTTTATATAAAATGTGTCAAATTTTGATATAATTGTATCACGAAAGAAAAACCGATCGTTTTACTTGACACGCAAACAATAAATTAAAGTTGCAAGCTTGACACGAAATCTTTGTTTATGTTTTCTAGAAGTGACATAAAAGTTTAGCCATATAAAATATTTAAGGTAGGTATTTTCCAGAAATACAACTTAAGGCATTTATTTTTGTGAAATAAATCAAAGGGCTGTATAATATTTCTGTCGTACTATAAAAACACAAAATAAAAACTATAAAATATGCTTTTCAAAATATAATGTTTTTGTGAAGATACTTTAAATACATATTTCTAGACATATACGGATGATAGTTTTAAATAGTTTCTTACGGAATATATTTCATATTATTGAGAGAAAAAGTAGAGCATTAAGTAATATTTGAAACATGCAATAAATAAATAACTAAATTGTACATTTATTTCTTATGGGTGAAGATGTTTTATTATTTCCTTGGTAAATTAATAATATATATATATATATATATATATATATATATATATATATATATATATATATATGTATACCGTATTTAATCGTGTATACCGCGCATCCGTGTGTAGCGCGTACCGAGTATTTTAGAATGAAAAATGGCGATTTTTCATTTTTCGTTTATAACGCGCAACATAAATGTACATGCAAGGAAATGAATGACTAAATGAATTTCACTAAAGAAAATCGAAACAAATATAATATGAGTTTAGAAAAAAAAAACTCGCAATTTCTCTATTTTAGACTTCTAGTAGGGAGTGAGGGTCATGATATGGTGACAACACTTGCGAACGAAGACTTAAAACGTCTGCATCGTAAAAAGAAAAAAAAAGGACTTCTATAGATGTAAAATTGAAAAAATCAGTATTCTTGCTAAAATTTTATTTGTACAAAAAACAGAAAGAGACATAAACATAAATCTACAAAATTTTTATCTGCTACTTGGGTTGCAGTAATATAAAAAGTTTCCCAGTTTCCTAAAAAAAATTCTTAGGAATTTTTAACCTTACAGATTTTTTTATTTGTAGTGCAAATCTGTATATATTACATGATTTTTTGCTGTTACCGTTACATAAAAGCTATAGTGGTATTAAGGATTGCAATATAGTTTTTAAATAATGTTATTATCTCTTTTGTATAAAAAAATGGAAGGGGTTTGAAATAAAGAAGAAGGAATACTTTTATTCAGTAAAATTCAAGTTTTAATTTCTTTTATGAATACATTTCTTGATTCGTTTACATATTGTGTGATTACCCAAAGCAATAAAAATATATTCCGCGTATAACGCGCACCAAGGCCTAAATTTTGGGAGAAAAAGTTTGCGTTATACACGAGTAAAGACAGTATATATATATATATATATATATATATATATATATATATATATATATATATATATATATATATATATATATATATATATATATATATATATTACACTGCAGCTTTTTTACAATGGTTTGTATAGGTTGATTGAAGTGTGCAATTATGAATACCAATGAAAGATAATAATAATAATAACAATAATAATAATAATAATATAAATAATAATAATAATAATAATAATAACATATAATTACGCGATTATAGAAATTCCGCTATTAAAGGATGTACTTTTTAAAATCACACACAAAATTTAATAATTCATAATTCAAGTTAATTAATTCTACAATCGTTTACATACTTTTGTGAAGATCTAAACCTGTATAACACCACATATTAGTGTCCAGCTGTAGATCATACACAATGTATTTATTAAAAATATTATTTTAACCCGTCACTTCACGATTTTTATTTTCTGTATGCAAAAAAATTGATTATTTTAGGTAGTCACAAATGCAGGAAAAATAACTAAAAATATCTGACTTCATATATTTTTTTTAATATGGAGTTTTTGTGGTACGTGCCATATGTGTCCCAAAGAGCACAATAAGATATTTTCATTTTTCTATGAAATGTGACATGAAGCTCACAATACTGGTGTATTATATATACAAAAATAGTATAATATTCATTAAAGTTTTATTGCAGGTATATAGCTCTTTGAGGGGTAAGCAATTGTTTTTCTATAATTTTGAATTCACACCACAGTATTAAAAAAATAAAGAAAAAAAATCAATTTTGTAACTTTTTTTTTTTTCTCCAAAGTTGAAACTATAAAATTTAATTAAAATTTCTGTTGCGAATCTTGATTCCATTCAGGTGGTGTATAATATATCCCACTGCCCTTATATATTCTATTACAGACCTTAATTTAAAAAGTCTATCATGGCCCTTCATGTTTTTAGGAATTTCTTCAGTATTGTCATTAATATGTGAAAATTGTTGATTTTTTTCAAATTCATTGACAGATTTTTTGTCTGTTTAAATAATTGGTTACGTAAAACATCACTCCAGTAATATCCATAATGGAAACTTGCAAATATTGAGAAGAATCCTTTTCTATGCAGTATCTACTTCTCTCTTCTACAATAAGATTCAAAAGTTCAGGGTTATAGAAAAGGCAAAAACTGATAGGGAGTCTCCAAAGCCATAATTTCAGCACTTAAATTATTTCTTCCTGTATATTTTATTTGCACTTTTTATCTTTCATTCGTGACTTTTTTCTATCAACACTGGGCCCAACAGGGATATCTGCAGCTTATCTGAAAGAATAAACAATCTTTAACTAAATTGATTCTTCTCATTATATATATTAAGTGTTATAATTCAGAGTGTCAGAGAGGGGGGGATCATTCATCGAAAACATTTACATGTAACTACACTGATAATTTGAAAATATGTTTAGTTTAGAATTTCAATTCTCAACACCCACATACACTCCCGGCACATAAAAATATCCTGCAAGCGGAAAACATCTGACTTCAATATTGTTGAATTTCACTTGTTGATTTTAACTTTTATATGACACTTTTACTCAAATTTAAAATTACTTTAATATTAATTACGAAAATTTATCTACTGTGGCAGTTGAATCACTTTCTTCGATCATATTTGTTGCAGTCAACGTCTGATTCATATGAAGAAATAGTATTTTCAGTTATTTTTTAGGTGGAATGTATGTCGAATCATCGCAGCTACCACCAGAAGCTCCAAAAGACTAATCATCATTATCAGATGTGAATAATGTTGCATTGATTTATCTTGCGTTAGTCCTTTGCACCATTTTACATTAGAATGCTTTATGAGCTTTATGCTGTATGTTCCATATCTGGCTCAAACACAAAAACAAGATTTCAAGCTGATGTACTGAAATATTGTAGTTTTAAGCATCCTTAATTACAAATATGTGATATACTCGAATATCTAAAATTGTATCTTGCGATACTTTCAATATTTTTGGATTAAAAATTTGAAGCAAATTTTACGGCTGCGTACGGTGCAGACTGGATTTTTTTTTATAAAAACATAATAACTTGTGAGATACTACCGTGAAGTGAGAGAAACTGTTGCAAAACTCAATGTTGAATTGTTTTATGTATGCCACAAAGCTAAGCTAACCTAAATTTAAGATACTTAGGAAAATATAAGGGTTTTTTCGGTATGTTCCATATATGGCACATATATGTCCCAGTGAAGGGTTAAACTACTGATTAATTGAATACATAAAATTTAAATTTTTAATACAATATTTTTTTATTAAAAATTAGATGCGATGTGATCATTTTTCGCATGAATGATTAACAGATATACGATTTCATACGTGTCATAGGTGACAGAAACTATTTTTAATTAAATATATATATATATAATTAGGAATTAGAAATTTTAAAAAAGCAACAATTCTGCATATTTATTTACATAATTGCATTTTTAAATTAAATTGCTGTTTTATTTGTGTTTATTTATATCTCAAAATGTAGGAGATAATGTAACAAACATGTACTGTTTTATTATCTTTATTAACCATAGACACTTTTATTGAGTCATAGCATAAATGATAAAAATCATTTTCAGTCGAAAAAAACGATTAGAAACTTACATTATAGAAAATAGAAAAAGTAGTGTAGAATTTATTACACCACATTTTATATGTAGATGAACAAGACTGTATTGATTAAAATTGCTATAGTTTTAAATATTACTGAAATGGTTATATCAAATTTTAATGTATAGTAGAAGATACTATGTTTATTCAAAATTAGATACAATGTAACCATTTTCCGTATCATAGATTAAATATTACTATACTACAGCACAAAATGTCTGAAAAATGTTTTATTGTGTTACTATGTGCAAGATATTGCTTTTTGATATTCTGTGAACAAACCAAAATTTATAAGATTTAGTGTTATGGAAAACATTTCAGGTAAAAAGAATCCAGATTGCATATAAAGTATAAATTATAAAATTCATTTTTAATTTAAAAAAATCAAAATTTCAAATTTAGAAGAGAAAAAATGTACTAGAATTTCCTTAACCATTTAAAAATGCAGATAATGCAGAATATGTATTAAAATTGTTCTTATTTTAATTATTACTGAATTGATTACATCAAGTTTAAATGCATACTAAAAATTACTATTTTCATTAAAGT
Source organism: Maratus speculifer (assembly GCA_964019185.1). Lineage (NCBI taxonomy): Eukaryota > Metazoa > Arthropoda > Arachnida > Araneae > Salticidae > Maratus > Maratus speculifer. The sequence continues at coordinate 420,960,246 of OZ025290.1, read as the reverse complement.
TAGATACAATGTGACCATTTCCCGTATCCTGGCTTAAATATAACTGTACTATTGCGCGAAATATCTGAAAAAAGTTTTATCATGTTACTATGTGCAAGAGATTGCTTTTTGATATTCTGTGAACGAACCACAATTTATCAGTTTTAGTGTCATGGAAAACATTTTAGGTAAAAAGGTTTCAGGGTGTTTTATTCCTATAACAAATGGAATCTGCTCACGTAGAGATTGAAAACGCTCTTAAAATAGATATGTATATTTATATATCTTAAAGTAGAAGACAACGTGACAAATGGGCACTTTAAATGTATTTTTTAGGGATCATAGACATTTTTATTAGGACCGCATATATTGCATATATGAAATACCCGGTTTTTCGTAAAAAATATATATTTAGGAATTAAAAATAGAAATGAGGAATATATAAAATTCCAGATATTTATTTAAAAAGAGTCATAGTGAAATTAGTTACAGTTATTTATTTATATCACAGAAACTGAAGGTCACGTGACAAAAATACATATTTTTTTAAAGTAATCATGGACATTGCATGCACACCATATATTGCACCATTATGTAAGAGAAAAATATACTCCATAAATTGCAGGTAGCAGCTTGTTCCAATTGAATGGAGTTTACATAAAACAACGTTACATATATATATATATATATATATATATTTACAGTGCATACCCTGGTTCGGCTTTAGATTCGACCAAAGTCATTTATTTATTTATTTTAAATATTGAGGAATTTATTTTATCAAATTTCATTATTTTTATTAAATTTACGTCTGCTGGCTATCTCTAAAGCACTGGCAGAAAATGTCCTACTCAAATCTGATTCAACTTTTTTTCACAATTAGATTTAGCTCACACTACTTATTTCCTTTCAGTGAATACTGACAGACATTGTATGATCATGTAAAGCGCTTCCTGTTTTTTGCAGTGTGGTTATTTCCTCCTTTTTTTCATATCTATACTAGAAATTAATATCGAAGAGACTAAAATTCATATTCATTCTGTTTACAAGTGTTTAAGTACGATTTTTAGCCTTTTCTTTCACTCTTGCTACTTTGGAGTTAATTTGGCCTTTTACCAAAAAGTTACAACTTCTTACAATCTGTTTTCTTCTTGATGTTATGTTTATAATATTGAACTTTAGTGAAAAGATCTTGCGAAATAGGGTATTTCAACGTTTGCACAAAAATATTTGCTTCCAAACCTGATCTTTTCATAAGTAGCATTTTAAATAAATATTGTCAGAACCTAGTGACTTAATAAATTTCCTCGTTGAGACCTATACAAAACAGGTTGTGTTTAAGTTTTCTGGATACTAATTCCACTAAAACTAAATCTTTGCTAATCTTTACATTTTTTCCTTATATTTGGGGTGCTTGTTTTCTAAACTCCTCAGACCTGACGGTAAATTAGCATTGCCTCATGTTTTAATTAGAAATTCCAAATTCACACCAAAGATACTAAATTATTATTACGTCCTTATTTAATAGCACATATCTCATGATTAATTAAGTATAAGTAATTTAAAATTTCTGTTAAGAATTTGAAATTTCCAAATGTAACTTTCTTGGTTCTTGGGTATTTCATGTTATACTTCTGATTAGAGGAGTTTAAGGGTAATTCAAACTTCTTTGAAATACGATTAACAATATCCGACAAATATAATTTCTTGTGAAATACATAAATTATGCTTTAATATAATAAATAATCAGTAATGCTTTCGTTGGTATCTTTCTGACATTTATATAATTATTTTGCCAGAAAAAACAATTGGAAGAACTGAACTTATTTAATTTACATATTAGCTATAATATTCGTTCTTTAATACCTAAATGTTATATAACTACGCATATTATATGAATTATACATTATATATATACCGGGTGATCCAGAAGTTTCGGGAGTTTTGAAATGTCAATAATTAGGAAACTATATACAATACAAAGGTCCGGTTTTCAGATACATGATCAGAAACATGTGGGATTTTTGTTTAGAATGAATTTTTTTAAACTATATATAATTAAAATTTTCAGCAACAGGTGGCGCTGCTGTCTGGCGGTAACTGCTATGTTAAGACAAGCTTTCTTCGCATGTCGAGTTGTGTTTTTATCGTACAATACGTGAAGTTAAAACTGCAAAATATTCCATGGCCATTACATATTGTAAACAAGGTTTGAGAAAAGGGCTCATAGGAAGATCGTAATAAAAGCAGGAAACCCCAAACGTCTCTTGCAATCGTAAATGAGATAGAATTCGATGCCAATACTCAATGGAAATCATCAGCTCATGGTGAGTGCAGTACACTTGTAATTTCACGATGAACTGAAATTTCTTATGGAATTTCTTTTTGCTCTGAAGATGCTGTGCACGTTGCTTTACATCAGCTCATGGCGGTACTTTTAAGCTATGGGCGTCATAATGAAAATTTATAACCCTTAGACACCAATTCTTTCTTTTTAGTGATCTGTATCAAACCATAAAAAATAATACTATCAATATTAGCGCCACCTGTTGGCAAAAAGTGTAACTAACATTATATGTTTGTTTAATCGAAAAAAAATCCCATAAGTTTCTAAGCATTTCTGTGAAAACCTCATATTTCTATTGTTTATAGTTTGTTAATTATTAGCATTTCAAAACTCCCGGAACTTCTGGATCACCCGGTATATATATTATAAATGTTTCATGGTTTTTGTATTTAATATATAATACTACTGATTTTTAATGCACTATCATATTATCGTAATATTCACTGTCATTTGTATCACATTAAAGTTTTAAAAAGTACTGCATCGCCTTATATTCAAATTATGCAGCCCAAACATAATAAAAATGATATTCATTTCCTTGCGTTCGTTAAATGCATACAGAAATTTTAGTTTTCTCTGCCTTAGATGAAATGCACCATGCTTTTAAAATATTTCCACATCAAAGAACATGTATTCCTAATACAAACTATTTAATCAGTGATACATTTGAAAGAGAAAATGTAATTTAAGATTTGTCGTATTCTTTTGATCTTTTGATTATTACGAATGTAGATCAAAGGATACCAAAGAAAGAATGAATTCATGTTTCATATTTGTCTAAAAACATATTTATAACATACTGAAATTATATTTATTGTACGCAGTTACTATCGTTATACTTATACCTTTTAAAAATATTTCATTACTTTTCACCTTTTTTTTATATGTAAAAGTCTTTATTTATTTACCAACAAATAAATTATTATCTCTTTTTTATAAAATTGATCTTAGTAAATATGTTCGAGGAACACGAAATTTAAACTATCTAAATAAAAAGTCTTGCAATAAAACCACCAAAAATGTTGACAACAAAACAAATACTATTAGTTTAAAAAATATATCTATGTGTTTTTGTTTAAAAATATATCTTTATGCTTACATATCTCCAAAACTGCATGTTTTAAACCTTTATCTACCGTATTATTAATTCATGAAAATACAACATTCCAAAGCATTTTACGCAGATTGTTTAAAGTAAATTAAAAGATAACATAAGATACATAATCATTTAATAAATATTTGAAGGATTTTAGGAGGATTGAAGAATTTGAATGGATTACTGAAATTTGAATTTACAGGGATTTTATGAAATTTTTATAACCCCACTCAAATCTTTATTTTTAATTCTTTTCATAGTATTTTGTAGAATTATAAAATGTACAAATACGGTGATTTTACAATATAAATATAGAAATATTTCCGCATTGAAAAATCCCCATCCCCCTCTCTCAGCGTCAAGAAAGCTAAAAACAACTTCTTTTACAAACATTTTTGTTTCTTGTAACCAATAATGCTTTTGGAACATGATTAAGCAATACATCGGTAATACAACTAATCAGTATTACAACTAATTGTCGTATTAAAAGAATTTTATATTAATTTATTTTAATGGTACTTATCAATACCGTCGGTAGAAAAAAAGTTAAATGCTAAGTAAAAACAAAGATTTAGAATTCTTTATCATCGATTTTGGGATAAAAGTATACACCGTAATTATAAAATGCCATTCTACTTTTTAATTTTACAGTAACAATGTGTTCTAAATCGTGAATTCTGGATTGCAAAAAATAATATTTTTTTTTTCCTATTTTGATATTTAATTATTAATGTATATTATTCATAGATATTTCATTAACAGTGCCAAAAATGATGGCTATGAAAAATAGCAATTATATGGTAATACACAATTATGAAATTTATTGATACTGATATTTTTGTATTGCCTACGTTGCGTAATTTAACAATCGAAAAATTTGCAAAGGAACATTAGCCATTTTTTCTTTCTCATCACCTGAGAGATTTAAACCTTGTTCGATTACCTTTCTTAATTTGCTTTTCTTTATACTTCATTATTTTATTGTTTGATTGGCAAACTTTTAATTTCGTTACTGATATAACTCTGAAATAAATGTTGAATTATTTAATTCACATGAAAAATTTAATTACATGAAATTAAAGTCTTTTTCTCTTTTCGACGGTGTTAAAATTAAAAATGTATGGTATTTTGAAAATAAACAAAATTCAATGAAATATAATTAAAGTTAATATCATTCGTCTATTGTTTCATTTGCAACTTTAACATCAACGTTAGACACAGGTATGTTTGTCCTTTATAATCTGTATATTTAGGAATATAGAAAATAACCATGCGGGAGTAAAACAGATTTAAACTATGATTATTATTTTATCTTATTTTATAAAAAGAATAAAAATCTGAACCATCATCCAATTAAAAATTTATGAAAAATTCAAAGTCTTCGAGGGATTTTATATTTATTTAGACAAGTAAATTGTTGCAATAATTTTATGAACATATATATATAAGTACTAAAACTTTCAAATTTCGAAATAGATGGAATAAACACAACAATTCTTTTTATCTTTTAGGTTAGTAATATTTCGGTTATCTTCCATTTTTTCCTTGAACTAAATGTCAGAAAATGTGTCATTATTCAATATTTATCTTCTCTAAATTCTGAAGATTTATAAAACAATTTATATAGTAACGATTTCATTTTTAATACTAAAAAAATATTTAATAAAACGATACTTAGAGTTGTTTTTCCAAAACATTTAGAAGAATAGTTAGATTAATCATCAAACATACTGTTATTTACCTTATTACCTTACAATTCTTACAAGAACAGTGTAAATAAATATAGTGTGATTGTATCTGTAATTCAGATTTTTTTTTGTTGTAGGTTTTCGTAAGTAATTTTTAATAAGTGAAAAACTCCATGTAAATAAAGATAATACATAATTATTCATTCTAATAGATATAAATTAATTGATATTGGCAACTTGAGTTAAGAAGTTTAAAATTTAGAATAATTAACAATTTTTATTACCAATCTACATTTAAATAAAAATTTCCCCTTTTTTCACAAAATGTATGAAAATATGTATGTCTACATGAAAATCATATACTGTTGGATTGTGACATACATCTTTAACTATACCAATATAACCAATAAACTTGCTAAATAATTAATGCTTGCTTTTATGTTTTAAATTGTCGCAAATATCAAAACAGTTATTACATAATAATATAATTTTGAAAACCTGAATATATATATATATATATAATTATACATATATATTGCACCGAGAGCTTTTAAACAAATCTTGGTCGTCATCTGGAAAGCTTTCATTGCGTAATTTTTCCATCCCCTTTTTTATTTAAAGTATATGTTCTGTACAATTATTTTTTTCGTAACAGAAAAAAAACTAATACTCCTAATTTTTTAATTTTGAATTATGTATATAAATGTATAGAAACCTCTTACGTGTAATTTATAAACGATAGAATAACTCGTAAAAAAATGTAATAGTAAAAGCTCAAGTAATGTAGGCCCTCTATATTTATTAGTGACACAAAAAGCATTTTCACGAACTGTCTACGATAATATTTTAACCTGGAGTAAACATACAGACGAAAGTGCGACAAAGAAAACATCTGTTATAAATACATCCAGCTCGCCATAAATCTAAACAGAGTGTTTCCGCTCCCAATTTTTACATCTAGATTTCCCTCAACATGGTATGAATAATGTAGAATCGGATGTATGTGTTTTCTATCCCGACATAAAATGAAATGGGCTTCCATTCACCGCGTACTTTGAAAATTTGAAAAATATAAGAGGATTTCAATGCCTCTAGGTACGATTTTAATTTTAAACAGATGTTCTTATTGATATCGATGCATTATTTGTTTTGTTTTCTGAAATAATAAAAGAATTTCATGAATGAATATTTTAAATCTTTGTACATTAAATAATGCATAAAAATATGGAATAATTTAATCGATTTTACAAATACTTTCTAGTATTCAAGAATTTTAAAAATAATATAGAACAGCCGTTTCTAATCTGGGGTATGTGTACTTTTAGTGCACGTGTCTTCTCGTCTTTTTACGATATAAAATAAACTACTTTATATAAATATTATTATTATTATTATTATTTTAATTTCCCTGCATGAATTCCTCAAATGTGCATAAATAACACAAATTTTTGTACTAGTGGAATTTGAAACATTAACTAAATCCAGTATTTAATTGAAGAACATGATGGATTAAATGTGACTTGAATATATCTTTCAAAATAATAAAGCAAAAATTCCTAACGCATTTTCCGATTCCGAAATAATGTAGAAATTTAGCAAAAGGATAGTGATAATGTCTCCTGTGATCGAAGGAGAATGACTATATATCACCAGCAGCACTTAAGAGAAAATTTAGCCAGGATATTTCCGCCTTGGGTATTATAAATGTAATCCGAAAATGCAAGAAGCGAAATATCTGTTATAAATGATTTTAGTTCAACCATAAGCATCTGCTGTTGGTTTCATTTTGAACATTTTTAATTGTGTGTATAATGTATACACTGTAAAAAACCTTCTATTTATTCTCTTCATACCTGGACCTAAAATAATTAACAAATAGTCATTTAATCGTTTTACACAAAGAATCTGGCAAAAAATATTCTGAAATTAATCCTTTGGTAAACTGGTAGATTAGGTTCAAAATATACATATAAAATCACAAAAAGCTAATATAAATTTACATATAATTAACTTTATTTTACATAATCACTAATTTTAGGGATTTAAACAAGTGACTGATATAGAAATCCTTAAAAAATTGTATTTTAAAGCATTTATGTTAAATACTTAAGAAACTTTCTCAATTTCTTTGCTGAACAGTCTTGAAGACATTTTGCAAACTCAGATTAAAATAACATTTTTATGATAAAATAAGCATGTATGTTGTCATTTATTTTACTTTTTTGAAAAGTAATAAATCGAAATTAGATAACAGTTTAAATTTTATCTTGAAAAAATACATATATAGGTTTACATATGTGAACATTTGTAGCGAAGTGATAATATGTTTCAGAAATAGTGTTAACTGAACGTTATACTATGTATAAAGACATGTTAAATAATTAGATATTCCTATTTCATGCTGAATTTGTACATTAGTTACATTTATTTTTGACACCGTGCATTCTAAAGAAATGGATGTTCCTAATGTACAATAATATAGTGTCAATAATGGACTCAGTAAAAAAAAAAGTTTTATAATTTATAGGGAAACATTCAACAGCGAATATATTTAGTGTAAATTCATGTTACATAAACAGGATAGGATTGCTTAAATGGTACAAAAGATTCGGAAAGTTATTATGTCAAGAACTTACATTTAAAAAAAAAAAATGTATGTTTCTCAAAGTAGAATACTATATCTATAAAATTACATCTAAAACTATCTTCTAAATTACAAACTTAATCAATCTCTCTTTAACTATTAAACTTCATAAAATAATGTATTCTATATATATGTAATAAATATTTGTAATATTTATCAATTATACGCTTGCAGTATTTTAAATATAATTGAAGAAAATTAATTTGATTTTTTTAAGAATTATATTGGCTTCTAAGGACTCTAAACATAAATGCAGATATTTCGAATAGTAGAATAATTAGTACAATATATTGCATATTTCCGTAGTTGTTATATTGCATTTTTGCATATTAAGAAACGTATCTCTTTTTTTACGTTGTAACTTCTCAGAGACTGTATAGTTCAAAGGTACTGAAACAGAACTGCATGAACCGCCCCCTTTTAAAAAATCACAGAAAAAATTTCTATAAAATCAAAGAAAAAACAGAGAAACACCCTGTAATTGTTTACTACTTTTCGGTTAACTTCATTTGATTGAGTTTCTCGGTCATCATTTTACAGGCATTTCCTTATCTCACTATTTCCCTTTAGGGATTTCCATGTCGTTATTTAAAGTTTTTGTTATCTTTGTAGATCTGTAATTAGAAGATACGTTTAAAATTCTTTTGCAGTATTATTTGAAGTATTCAAAAAGCAAATTTAGCCTTAATATTGGTTTTTTTACTAACTTAGAATATCTTAAAAAGGGAAAAATCACCCCATTAGATTTAATTGGAATTTTTCACCGCTAAATTACAAAAGAAATACTGTGTACTTAATAGAAATGTTTGCTATAGCCCAACAGTGTGGTGTAATTCCACCGTCAGGAAGTCTCTGGTTCAAAATCTAGAACGGCTAGAAGCAAATTGTTTTAAAGTTTAATGATACAGCTGTTTGCATTTGTTCATAAAATTCAAGTCATTTGAAGATTGTGTGATGAAGTAATTATAAAACTAAATTAAATTATTAGGATTAGTATCATTATTATCAAAGTAAATTTACAGAGCAGTGTGAATTTTCAACGATGTAAATTTGCTGAGTATATTTTAAACTTATCGAATGACTTATCTGTTATTTAACAGAAATTCCGTTTTTCTAATTTCTGTAATTTTAAATAAGATTTAAGATACTGAATTAACCGTAGAATATCTGTAATTTTTCACATAAACATTTTTAACAGTGTAATAATGACGTAATTTGAACCAGTAATCCAATGAACAGTAGGCAATGAACGTTAATATGAAGCAAAAGGCCAAACCAATTGCCAAAGCTGACAACTCATATCACACTGTTGAAGCGATACATATTTGCTACTCATTCCATCAGCAGTAAGCATGTCTTGTTGACAAACGATTTGGATACGTGAGTGGTGTTTTCTTATGCACGTGTGATGCGTGGCGTGAGGGTTTGTGCTGTGAGCAGTTAATATCTGGTGTTGTTTATCATCGCCGATTTTCTACAAGAGCAGTATAAATCTGAAACGGCTCAGCGCCCTCAAAGGAAGTATTTCCTAGGGAAATTTTTCCGTATTTACGAAAGGATGTTGAAGGTTCGAAGTAAACCTTTGAAAACGCTGAGGCTCGATTAGGCAGCGACTGGTGTCGATAACTCATTATTAAAAACTTATACACATAAAAACACATATTTAAAAAACTCATTGGACTGTAATTTATTTGACTTTGACACAAGTCAGGCGCTCATGGCTACGTTCTTTTCAAAAACATTCTCAGAACTCGTAAACAAATGCAGGCGATAAAAATAATTTCCAAAATTTCAAAGCATAAATACGACTGAACCATAGCGTTCACCCTTCCCGTCTCTAAGTTTTGAGAGCAGAGCCTTCGAATGATTTTTAGAATGTTTTAGAATGTTTTTTGAGTAGTGCTGTTTCCTCTTGGCATTAAAGTGAAACGATAGTTATTTTCGATAGTTGCTTAATTTTTCAAGTTACAGATATAGAGTGTATTTTGTCGCTACTGAGATTACAAACAGGAAATTCATAAACAGTATTCAAGCATACTAGTGCCTAACAAAATATCAAATCAGTTACTATAAACTGTTAACAAGATTTATATTGTATAAGTGAGATGGTGTCATTATAAAATTAGAAAATTAGAAAAAAAAATTAAAGGAAAGATTGGTGGTTATTTTTTTAATTTCCGTTTTTTGTACTGTGTTTATTGCGAAAAATTGTCTTTGCAATGTTTATATATATATATATATATATATATATATATATATATATATATATATACAAAGAGAGAGAGATAAATATTAAAAAAAATGATATTGTTTGAATATTAGCATCCCATATTAATTTTTATAACTATTTTAAGTATTGTTTTAAAAGACTTCTTAAATATTCTCTCTAGATATTTTCTTATATAGAAATTAAAAATGTAAAAATATTTTTAGGGAGTAATTTGTACCAGGAATATGATTTTAGAAAGTTCAAGTTGAAATCCTATATAAAGTAAAAATCAATGTTGATTTAATTTAGTTGAGAATATTAAATACTATACTTTAAAAATGAAGCATATATAATTTTTAAATTGCCTTTAATCGGGAATCAAAGTAAATTGCACAAATTTCTTTATAAAACATTTTAACATTTTTATTAATTATTGTTAAACAAAAGTTTGTTATAAAACGCATACATATTTTAATGATATTTTCTAAACCTAAATTTTGGTAATTTATGCACGCAGCAAAATAATAAACACAATACGCCACCTAATTTATTTAGTAATTAACAGATGTTACAGAAATCTGGCAGACAGTGCTTTTTGAATTGTGGTAATCAATCACTTAATCAATAGTCTTTGACTGCTTAATCTCATATTATAGAAATGTTAGTACGAGAATGAAATTTCTTCTAAATATTTTTCTTTCCAATATAAATAAATACAGGTTGTTTTCTTTTCCGATTTTAATGTAGTAAGATTAATCGAATTTTAGCTATCAGTCATGTATTATGAATTTCAAAGAAATGGTTCAATGCATACTCTGCCTGTTTTAAAAAAAATGAATATAAATGGGTTATGATACATTGACTATTTATGCAAAAGGCTTTGGAATGAATATCTTCAAAATTCAAATGCATGTAAAAAAGAATAAATTTCTGTTTTGTAGGAAAAAATTACTGTACTGTAGATAGATAATTTAATTTTTCGGATTATTTTGAAATTATATATTTCATAGTAACAGCTTTAATGCTGTTATTGATAAATTTTAATATATTACTTTTTTAATTTTTTAATATAACTTGTATTTAGCATTACATTTTTAAACGTAATTTCTTGAAATCAATAAAATTATTTAATGAAGAAATACAAATATATAACCATTAATACTCAAATGTATACGGATTTCTGATTTTATATTATATGCATTGAAATATAAATATATATTTCAATTAGCGAATCAATGATATGACAATTTTGTACTTTGTACGGCGTTGGTGTTTTTTATGGCGATGGATATACTCAATAGATGGGGGGATGTCTCTCGCGAGTGTTTTTCTCAGGTATTAAACCCGTATTATTTGATATTACCCGAGGTTTGCAGAAAACCACAAAAACCACGAGTGATTAAGTCGACGGGCGCTATTTTGTTCAAAACCACCACCTGCTAGCTACCGATATTGTGAGCAGAACCTGTGAGGCACAAGTGCAGTCTTGTGTTTTGTATTTTTATATTTCCTTTATGCTGGAATAAATAAAGTTCATTAATGTAAATTTTAAATTATACATAGTATTTTAAAATAATTTAAAATTGTTTGAAATCCATGCTCGGCATAAAAATATTTGATTTGGGTATCTTGATAACAGGTTTTCTATTTTTCCCTCATAAATAATCATTTAAAAATATTCCTGATTAATAATTTTGAACCAGAAAGCAAATGGTATTACATTTTACTTTTAATGGGTTGCAAATATTAGTCCATAGGGGTAGTACATGACGGTTCAAATCTAAAACCATTCATTGAAAAATTAATACATATGTATCACAATTGTTCGGAGGTCGTGGCATTTGTAAAATTATATTCTTTTACTCACACTGAAAACACATTTTTGTCAGTGTATATAAACCTTCAAATTAAATCATGGTATTTTTATTCAATCTGATATATCGAACATACTTAACGGTTTCATATAAGAGCATCATCCTTGAACATTTGGAAATCAGCTTAACAAGGAAGCAATTGCGAATCAAATATTATTTTATATGTGTTCAGAAAAGATGCCGATATCATGAGAAACATTATAATTGCAACTTCTGGAATAAAAAAAAAAATATTTTCCTTTGTGTCACACAATCCTGGAATATTTTCCTTGGCTATTACAAATATAAACTTAAAAATTCCCCAAGAAAAGGTTCTTTAGAGAACATTTTAACCTTAGCTGTAAAAATACTCATTAAATGTGTATTCATAATCATACATTTCGGTTTTTAGATTCCGTTTTTGTTATAGAATGAAAATTTGAGCCATGCAATAAACTCGCATTTAAACTCGCCAATAAAATAATTATTTAGACGGAAATTAAGAAAACAATGACAATGAAAAAGAAGCAATATTAATGTAAAACTAAAAAATATAATGCTATTCTGAAAATTATTATGTTAGCAACATAATCATACCTCTATTATCATCTCTATTAGTATCATAATATACGCGAATATTTTTTGCTGGGGTATTACAAATATTAACTCAAAACATGGAATTGTAAAATCTCAGTAATTTATATTTTAGAAATAATCATGTAGGAATTGTTTTCAGTTCATTTACACGATTCGAATTTTTGAAATAGTGTAATAAATTGAGCTTGAGAGAAATTTTAAATTAAGTTGCATTTGAAATAAAATTCAGAAAGTATATGGGTGGATAGCCTCCAAATTTGTATTATCGCAATATTGGGGAACCTAGGATGGAACCTGATATACCTGAATATTTTAGCGTCAGGTATTGCAAATAAAACCTAAAATGTTTTACAAGTAAAATTTGCGATATGAGCATTTTCCATTTTATGGTGAAGTAAACGATGCATTTTCATTCTAATTAATACATTTTATATTTCCAAATTTTGTGACAAACGGTGTTTCGGTGTTATTGCAATCAAATACCATCTTATATATATATTGTGAATGTATAAGTGATGTGAATTTTCTGAAAAATATTAAATATTACTACTACACCCGTGGAAACTTGTATATATACCAATGTTAGCGTTATTCGGTGCGAGAATATTTTCAATAGGGTATTGTAAACTTAAAAGTTCAAGTATTAAAGATTCTTCTATGATCATTTCTGTTTTAGAGACGTACCAGTCTCATAACATGTACAGATTGTTTTAACTCTTGTCTATACATTTTTAATTTCAAAATAGTATGACAAATAAAGCTTGGAAAATATTAAAATTTCATCTTGAAAATAAAGAATTTTTCTCTGCAACAAACGACAGCTTTTAGAACCTCGAGAATAAAATAATTATAATTGTTGCGCTTTCTTATTTATGATGAAATTTGTGTTAAAATTGTCGGGTATTTTCGAATTTGGGAAAAATAATACTGTTCGGTAAATATGGATAGTTTATTATATTTCAACATTAAATAAATAAATAAATAAATGTAACATTTCTCAAACCCTTATTTCATACAATAAAATGTAATAAAAATTCATTGTCTTATAATATTATTCTTTAAGGATAATACGCATATTAGATAATGTATTTATTTAAATCAGGTTATAAATCAACATAAAAACATTGAAATGACTTTAGTCGACACACTTCTTTATGTATAATGTGCTCCATAAAATCAAAGGAAAGAAAAAGAAGAGACTAATGTCACGTATACAATACATTGCATATCCTGATATTTTAAATATAAAAAATTCAGTAGTTGAAATAATTTTTTTAGAAACCTTTATTTATAAAAAAAATCATCTACAATTTCTGTGTACCATCAGATATGTTTAAAATTCTTAATTATACTTAAACTCTCACTCACCATTAGTGATGTCAGAACACTACTACTATCTTATAGTTTATTTCGCCATCTCTTATCACAGATTATTCGGAGAATAGATAAGGCGATGAAAATTAGTTTAAAATAATAATGTCCATTTTTTTACATGTTCATATAAAATTTAGTTTTTAAATTTTTATACTGTAAAAAAAATTCTGTAAAGGTACTAAACTTTTTCCAGGAAACTGGGATTCCTAGAACTTTTCCTGTAAAGGTAACAGGAAAAATTCAAGTTTCAGAATCGGTTATATGAATTGTTCCTGTTATCGTTACATGAAAAGTTCTTGGAATCCCAGTTTCCTAGAAAATGTTTAGTACCATTACAGAATTTTTTTTTATAGTGTATCACTATTGTGATACGGTAAACTATTCTGTATATTGCCCATGATAAACTTTAGCGTGAAAAAATATTTTTTTATGTGTTATGTATTATGCAAAGATGAATCGCATGGAAAGCATTGAGATCCTATGCAATCCGTCATTTGTTCAAGAATTTATCTTTGATTTCCTTTTTACTAGCGGCGACCTATTAAGTGTTTTTACCCTCAAATCACTTCATACTATGTATGCGTCTTTTTGAACAATATATTTAATAATTCCTTAAATTTTTATTAATTGATGTATCGTTTTTCTGCTGCTTCCGTAGCTGTAAAGTTTAGTCACAATAATTTTCTGGAAAAATCGATATCTTAGTGAAATATTATTCCATTGAGTATTATTACTAGCAAATAATTTCACATTGTGTATGGGTTCTTTATAAACTCTAAATTTAATAAATCCTTAAAATTGCAGTTGGTGTTTTTCTGCTGCTACTTTATCTGTAAAATTTTGTCACAATACTATTATGGTACAACCAGTATCATAGAGAAATACGGACCCATTGATAATTATTACTAGCACATCATTTCATATTGAGTACGAGTTGATGGGTTGAATTTGTGATTCCTTAACCTTGCATTTGATGCATAATTTTTCTCCTGCTTACTTATCTGTGAAATTTTGTCACAAGACTTTTGTTGTATAATCGGTATGGTAGTGAAGTACCTTCCGGTCTCATACAATTCTCTAAATTATCCCGTTAATGAAGCTCATTCCAATTTCTAGCACTAAAAATAAGTCGCATTACATGCGAGTAATTAATTTATGTGAACTTAAATATACATATTTTTTAACATTTGTTTACATAGTTGAAAAAAATTTATGAATTCAGTTTGTTTAGTGGCCATCTCACAGACTATGCTGGTTCGCTGATATATTCCGATTGCCATAAGTTTATTATATGTTATTGTGGTATTTTTTAAGCTTTTATATACACTGTAAACATTTTTAAGATACATATATATATTTATTTATTTTAAAGATAATAAATGATTTTCCTCATACACGTATAATAAACATATAGAACTGAAATATTTAATATTATTTATACATATTTGGATGTCTGTCTGAGTCCGAAAACATTAAGTTAAAGGCATTCTATGTTGCTGAACGACACAACATGTTCTTATTTATTATTTTCATAAAGAATTAAACAAAACGTGAATTTGTATGCAAAAAATTTGTATACAAAACAATGGAAAAGGGTTTTTTATTATTATTTAAGAGTTACAAATGTTTAAACAATAGTGAAGTTATATATACATGTATATATATATATTTTTCATTGTAAATTGTTTCAAGACATTTTTGAAAAAAAATATACAAGAAAATTAATATTTATGTTTATACAAATTATGCGTATACGTGAATATATATAATCATTACTTCTGATTTTTTTTTTAAATATTTATTACCAAAATAGTTTGACTTACTTTGAACAAGCAAACTTTTTTATTACGAAATTTTTATTTACCGAACTTTTCAGTTATTCTTGAACTTTAACACCATTTGTATGCAAATTAATCTCTGTATTACTAAGAACACATTTTTTATGAAAAATTATTTTTTTTTTACTAGGAACTTGCAATAAGTAATATATATTTCATACATTTAAAAAAAAAATAAAGGACTTGTAAAATAGAGAAAAAAAATTAAAAGTAATTCTACGCTTGAGTTTTTTAGGGTTTCGTTCATCTGACAAACCACTATTCGTCTCTGTCCTCTGCCTGTCTGCCACAGAGTCCGTACACAAAAACTATATAAGTCAAAGATTATAAATTTCATGTACTTGCAGCTGAATACTTTTTGTCACACAACAAATCATAAAATTTTGCAAAGACTTTGCAAAAGATTTAAATTAAAGTATTTTTTTTTTAACAAAATCAGTGAACTTTTTTAAGTTTTTTTTTTCTTCTAATTGTTGCATACAAGTTTAAATAGATATAAAAAAATATTTTTCTTTTACCTCTAAAAAAAGAAATGATGGAGTACTTATGTTGCCACAATTACAAAATTGGTATTAAAAGCTACAAAAAATTTAATATCTCAAAAAAAAAAAAAAAAAAAAAAAAAAAAATTGATGCAAGTTTCAAACACATTGCATTTAAAAGTAAATTTTTTTCCTATACGATGGTGTAAAATTTAAAATGTGCGATATTTAGAAGCTTAAAATTTTGCAGTTGCGTAAATTTCAAAATTTAAATTTAATTTCTTCTAATTGTTGCACGCAAGTTTAAATAAAGTTATTATGTATGTAACATAATTTAAAGGATTAAATCTATCACGTGAAAAATGTTTTTATTTGTTTTTATTTCATCATACTACATCATAATTATCTTCTATTTTGACATCCGACGTGAAAGATTTTTGTTTATTTATTAAATTCCAATTCATCTAAATTACTAGCCGTCCGTAGTAAACAGTTTGGTCTCCCTTAAATTTATGCTAAGCTTTGTAACATTTTATTTTATACATAGTTTTATTTACTTGCGTGCCTTTACTAAATATGAAGCTACTGATAGAGAAATCAATAAATCTATGCGATCAAAGCAGTATTTAGGTTAAGAATTCAGTATTCTATTCTGGTTGGCACGATTGGTGAATAAATCCGAAATGGTGCCCAAAAAACACTTTTCGTTTTTTAATGTAATGATAAAATATTTTGAAGGAAATAATAAACGAAACCCTTTGTGCGATCTGCGATTACACTTATACGTTTGTTTTATTATGCAGTTTTGTTTTTAACATTTTAGTAATTATATTTGTAGCATTTTGCATAAGAAATAGTTATAGCCCAAACTAAAATTTCCAATAATTCCATTGTATTTATCTTTCTCATTTTATGCATTTGTATTATCTTATGATTATTTCGTAATTTTTATATCATTTCTATTTAATGAATTTTCTTTATAATAATTGTCTAAGATAACGAAAAGGCTTTGATTAACTGAAGTTTCGATACACGGACAAATATTAGGTAACATATTTCAAATAAAAATGCATACTTTAAATGGTTTACTTTCCTTTTCATTATTCAATATCGCTAGGGTCTTCATATAGAGTGAGAACACAGAAATGTGTCTTTAAATTTTTAAAATTCGTAAATCATAAAAACGACATTACGTAACTATTGAATAGCATAATCTTATAAAAATGAAAATTGTATTCTGTAGAGAAATAATAAAACGCAAAATCATATTGCTTGTCCTGTGAAATTTAAAAATGATATGGAAATCTCATGTAATGATAGTGATAGCAGCTTCTGGGATTTCGAAAATACATCTTTCTTAGTGTCACAAAATGCATTTTTATGAAGAAACTCCTAAAATGTTTTCGCCCCGGGTATTACAAAAGAAAACACCAAAGTGCCGCAAGGAAAATTCCTGTTATAAATATTTTTACTTCAGCTGCAAGCATATATGGGATATTTTCATTGAAGACATTTCCTTTCAGAACAGAAGATATTATGAATAATGGAGCATGGGAACGATTAAAGTTTTACTCGAAGATACACTGAAGGGATGTTGTGCATAGATTAAATAATAAATGATTTCACATGAATTTATCATTTACATTCATCCGTCTTGAATCGTATTTAGGAAAATATATAGATATTTTGATAATTTTAAATAGATGTTTATGCTTAGTTTGAAAAATAAGGGGGGTTTCTTTTAATAATTCTTTTAAGGGGACTTCGTTAAAAAAATATTTTGTAACAGTCACATTATATTGACTAACATTATATTTATCATGATATATTGTATATCATGAACAGTGTTGAATTCTCATTAGAGCAATAATTGTTTTATATATTTTTTATTGTGTTATTTTTTCCATATTTTGAAATACATTTTTATGTTCTATTCAAAATATTTTTTCTATAACTCTAGTTCCCAATTTTTTATTAGTCCATTAAATGAGCAGAAAGCAATAATGAACAAGTTGGAGATTGTACGTGAACGTAGCAAATGAGGTGCGTTCGTACGATAACGAAGTTTTAAAAATATTCAGATCTTACTGATATAGTAGAGCGTACTCCGGATACAGTATAGTAGTCGAAATCTTTATGTTTCTGTAAATATGCAGGAAGTAATTTTAATTACACCTCAGCAACATATATCTTATTCATAAAATGTGAAATAGTTGAATATAATTAAAACACGTACCAAACCATGTTTCCCCGTATAGCATTATATAGTGGAATACTTTTGTGTGGCCCTGTAATTTAATAATAAAAATTCTTTGCGTCACAGATTGTACAGAATGCATATTTTAGTATATATTTCATAGATTCATGCCAATTCTATTATGTTCGAATGAGTGTAACATCATTAAAATGCATTTGAAACTTTTCCCGCATTGACCGTAATGTTACGGAATCCTTTTGATTGTCCCTGTAATTGATGTATGCATCCAATTTTCATAACATTTGAAATGACTCGACAAAATTACGCAATAATTATATGTTTTAAATTTCAAACGATTAAAATGCATTTAAAACTTTTTTCCCTATTGACCGTAATGTAACGGAATCCTTTTGAATGTCCCTGTAATTGATCTATGCATCCGATTTTCATAAAATTTGAAATGACTCGACAAAATTATGTTATAATTATGTATTTTAAATTTCAAACGATTCGGTTGGATAGTTTTTGCGTTGTTATATGCGGACAGACGGACAGACGGACAGACAGACGGACGGACGGACTGAGCGACAACAATAAGTGCTACGTATTTACATAACTACGAACGCACCTAAAAATAAGTGGTAAGTTGGTATATTTTTTTCTTAATTTTACAAACGTATTCAGAATCCGATACATTATTATCACATACATAATATAAAGATTTAATTAAAAATTAGACAATTTTCTTAATTATTGTAGAAGACTTAACATTTTCATTTAAAGGAGAATACAGAACATTGCGAACTGAAGAAAATTAGCTAAAATATTTCATTTACAGGGACGTTGAAATGGAAGTCATTAAGTGTATTTCCTATATAACTTACCGTGTTGCTTCGAAAGTTCGACAGAATGTTGTAAGTATCCTAAGGACATTTCAAAACAAAAATCATATATATATATATATATATATATATATATATATATATATTAATTGTGAAAGTAATCTGCAAGCTACACAAATGGGAGAGATTTTAAAAACTATTCAAAATTTTTAAAGTATCTAGCTTTTTTCTTTACATCGCACTTAGCTGAATAATTTTAAAGATTCTTACTGTTGATAGTTTTTCATTTATATCATATTCATCGACTTTTGATGTAACATCTAATTTGAATTAGAAAAAGTACAGAACTTAGAACAAACAGACAAAATACCGCTAGAAATCTAAAAAATGGTACACAATCCTCAACCCCTTGCATTTCCTCCATATACGTCCAGTCGTTCGAGCAATCCTTGATGCAGAATATAAGAACTTACCATTGTATTAACTAAATAAAATCTTATTTTGTTATATACATATTTTTCATATTATTATATTGAACTTAAACTTATCTAAGAACACAAACAATATTGCAGAACGCTATAATGAAAAAAGAAGTGGGAATTTGGTATATTTTTTTCTTAATTTTATAAACATATTCAGAATCCGATACATTATTATCACATACATAGTCTAAAGATTTAATTAAAAAATAGACAATTTTCTTAATTATTGTATGTACGTTCAGTCGTTCGAGTTGTCCTTGGTGCAGAATATAAGAAATTACCATTGTATTAACTAAATAAAATCTTATTTTGTTACATACATATTTTTCATATTATTATATTGAACTTAAACTTATCTAAAAACACAAACAATATTGCAATATATATATATATATATATATATATATATATATATATATATATATATATATATATATATATATATCTTTATATATATATATATATATATATACCTTGACTAAGTGAAAAAAATATTACTATCTTTATGCAACCGGCGCATAGCAGCTCTGTTTTTGCACAAAGTTCATATACTCTTTTATGAGAAAAGTATGAAAAATGATGAAAAGATGAAAAAAATGTAAAAATGGGTTAAACAACAATGAACCACAAAAGAGCAACACCCAAAAAACAAAACAAAATTGTTTTGTTTTGTTTTTTTTGGTGTTGCTCTTTTGTGGTTCATTGTTGTTTCACCCATTTTAACATTTTTTTCATCTTTTCATCATTTTTCATACTTTTCTCATAAAAGAGTATATATATATTATATATTATATATATATATATATATATATATATATATATAATGATTTCGAAATGTACCACATGTTTAGTATTAACAAAATAATATGAGCGAGACCTTTAAAAAAATACAGACATATATAACAATTGTTTGTCTTTATGGCATCAATTTCATTTCATAATGGCGTTTTGTCATAACATTGACAATCTTTTTAATCTGCCGAGTCACCAAAACTCACAATATCTCATAATTGGCATATTTCAGCTTAGTTTTGGAATTATGCCGAACCATTGATTGATAAACGTTAATCTCTTAAATGATTTTATTCACCTTTTCATTACTTAATGTCTCAAGTGTTACCATGCAAAGTGAGATCAGAGAAATGAGTCTGCATAGTTGTAAAATTAATGCATCATGAAAACCATAATACTTAAATGTTGCATAGCACTATCTATAAAAAGGGCAAATTTGCGATCTATAGCAAAATAATAAAACCCCAAACCATATCGTTTACCCCGAGTAATTCAAAGATGATATGGAAATCTCCTATAATGATTGTTATACCAGCTTTTAGAATCTGAGAAATCTACCTACCTTTGTGTCAAAAGATGCATTTTTACGAGGTGTCTCTGAGAAATATTTTCCATCGAGTATTACAAATGTAAACACCAAAGTGTTGAAAGGAATTTATCTGTAATAAATATCTTTACACCGACTACAAACATGGACGGGGTATTTTCATATAACTATTTTCGTTTCGTGTCTGAAGATCGCATGGATAATCGAATTTGGGAGCATTGAAGTTTTACTCGAAAATACAGTGTAGGGATTTTGTGCATGAGCTCAATAATAAAAGATTCGAGATGCATTTCCCTTTTACATACATTCAATGAAAAATGTATTGAGTCGAATTTTATAGCTGTTTTGAAAGATTTAAATAGTTTCTCACGTTGAAAAGAATGCATCATATATTACGTTTTGAGAATATAATAAAATTATCTGCAGTTAAATATTTCATGTTTTTACTTAGTCAATAATATTTTTGCTTTTCATTTTAGTGTTTTGTTATCATTCGTTGCTATAAAAAATTAAATCAATAAAAAGAAATTGCATATTTTAACTTTGTCTTAGAATTACACATAACCATTTTTCGATCAAAATTTATCGCTTAAACTTTTACACTTACTTTTGTTATTTAACATCTTAAATGTTTCCATGTTTGAACTCAGAAATGTGTATGTATATAATTTATATTCATATATTATGAAAAGCATATTACTTAAGTATTTAATAACATAATCTTTACGCAATGGAAATTGTATTTTTTGTCAAGAAAATAAAACCCAAAATCAAATCGCATATTTTGTGTGATAAAAATATGGAAATCTTATGCAATAATAGAGGTAGCAGCTTTTGAGTCTCAAAAATCTATCTTACTTTATGTCTCAAGATGCATTTTTATGAAGAGTCTCTGAAGTTTTTTTCTCTAGTGTTACAAATGTAAACACTAAACTGCAAAAAGAAATATATCTGTTATAAATATTTTCATTTCAGCTGCAAACATACATGGGTTATTTTCATTTATTTTTTTTCTTTTCAGATCTGAACATAGTATAAATAATGGATTTGGAGTAGTAGGAGTTTTACTCGAAGATACAATGAAGGGATAATGTGCATAACTCATTAAATGAATTATTCAGATGCATTACTATTTTACATTCATTCATGTTGAAATGCATTAAGGTGAAATTGATAAATGTTTTAAATGTTTGAAATGTATGTTTGGATGGAAATTAATACATTATTTCTGAATACATCATCTGTTATAATTTGTGAAACGAGTAAATCTATGTGCAATTGAAAATATTTAATTTATTTAAATTGATTTTATTGTTTTGATAAAAGAAAAATATTAGTACAGAATTATGGACTTGGAATAAAAAAATAAGTTGTAACTTTTAAATAAAAGTTTTAAGTTAGCATTTGAATAAAGCATAATCTGAGTAGATAATTAAGAATATATACTTCTCATTACTTGAAAAGCAACATTCTGTTTTTTATTGAATTTAAAATATTAATAATTTTCCACTTTTTTCTTTTATTTTCTATACTTGGAAATGGATTTTTTAAATTTTATTCAGAGTACCTTTTTCTGTAAATCAAGCTTGAAGTTTTTGATTAGTGCATGAGATAAACAGAAAGAAACTGTAATTTTTTATAAAAAACATGGCAATATGACATTGTTTAAGCTTTCTCTTTTTCCTAATGTTACAAACATATCCAAAATTTGATACCACACAAAATTTAATATCACACACATGATATAAAGTTTAATTGTTTTTTTTTAAAAAAATAGACGATTTGTTTAATAATTTTAAAAGCTTTAGCAATTTGATTAAAAGGAAAATATAAAACTTTGCGAACTGAAGAAAATGAATTAAACATCTCACTTACTTGGCCGTTGAAATGGAAGTTTTAGGAAATTTATGTACATCTCCTTTATTATTTATAGTAACATTTTGAAAGATTTTGTAACATATTAAGGAACATATTTTGTAATAAAAATTATAAATTTGGCAAATTTGTGATTTTAAAGAGGCAGGTTATGACTTATTTTAGATTATTTAAGTTTATTTTCACTGTCTTCATAACTGCTTCCTAAATCAGTGAATTATTTATCAATAAAGCACGCAAAAAAGAATGTATATTTTTTATTTTTTCAAAAGATTTTGATATTGAAAATATTCTACAAGATACAAAAATAAGTGAAAAGGAAAAAATACATAAATTTTTAATGAATTTATCAATTTTTATTATATCGCGTTTAACTAAATAATTTTAAAGTTTCTTAATATTGATAGTTTTTCCTTTATATAAGATTAATTGACTTTTAATATATTTTCTAATATGAATTTTAAAATAGTATATGATTTACAACAAAAGTTTAAAATACCGCTGGAAACTTAAATAATAGTAAAGAATTCCAAGTCGGTGCATTTCATCCGCATACGTTTAATCATCCGGAAATCTTTGGGGCAGAATATAAGGACTTATCATTTTTTCAAATAAATGAAAATTTCATTTTGATATGTACATATATTTTATATTATTACGTAGAAATAAATTCTCTCAATAAGCAGAAACAATATTGTAAAAAGATATGTATATATTATCACCACGATTTGAAAATATACCATATGCTCCATATAAATAATGAAAAGAATAGGATTCTTGGAATTACAGAAATGTATATAAATGGTGTTTACTTATGCCGTTAATTCCAATGAATCATCGCTTTATGACATAAAGTTGACAATATTTTAAATTTGACGACGTACCAAAATGCACAATGTCTCACAAATAGCAGATTTTAGTTTCTTTTTTGAATTATACAGAACTGTTTTTTTTAACAAACTTTTATCTTTTAAAGGATTTTATTTTCATTTTTAATTTTTAATATCGAAAGTGTTATCAAGAAAATTGAGAACAGAGAAAAGTTTCTTTTTATTTTTTGAGCTCATATACAAAGAAAAGGATATCACTTAAATGTTGGACAGAATTATTTTTAAAATATGGAAATTGTAATCTATAGCATAATAAGTAAAAAGCAATATCATATCGCATATCTTGAATAATTCAAAAATGATAGGAGAATCGAACCTAATGATAGTGATAGCATCTTCTTGGATCTGAGAAATCTATTCTTGTGTCACAAAATGAATTTTATGAGGGGTTTCTAAGAATATTTTCGCTTCGAGTATTACAAATGTAAACACCAAAGTTCGGAAAGAAATTTGTGCGTTATAAAAAATGTTACTTTAACTGGTAACATATACGGGGTTTTTTCATCTACTTTTTTTCGTTTCAAATCTAAAGAAGGTATGCATAATGGAGCATGGAAGCAAATTTAAATTTTATTTGAAGATAGACAGGAGGGATTTTGTGCATAAGCTCAATAATAAAAGTATTAGTTGAATTTCTCTTTTGAATTCATGATAAAATGCATCAAGACGAAGCCAATAGATGTTTTGAAAATTTTAAATAGTTGCTTAGTTTTAAAAGAAGATATCAATTGTAAATATATATCATATGTTATGTTTTGTGAATGAATAAAAGTATGACCGTTGAATATTTTATGTTATTATAATGTCACAAATGAGTTTTTCGATTGATTTTATTGTTTTGTTTTATTATTTACTAGCTTTTGCCCGCGGCTTCACTCGCGTTCAATTCAACAATCTATGTAATCGACCTTTTAAAAGCTCATAGATTTCTTTAGAGATAAAATGATAATAAATTTTACTTATTACTTTTAGATATATTTACTTAAAACTTAAAACAACAAAACTATTTCATGAAGCAAAACTAAATCCAAAACCAATGCGATTCTCAAAACCGAGATTGTTATCGGAAATCACAAAACCAAACCAAGACAACAATACCAAAACGCAATGCTAAAAACGAATAGCAAAAAATCGAAAGCAGTTAAATAAATGTGAATCAATCGTGAAATATTTGTGTTTATTTACCATATGCACTACAGTGTGAAGGGCAGGCCGATGCCCGCACTTAGAATAGATAGAAAGCACACAGCGTTTATTTCAGAAACCTATCAGCGCCATCGATCGGAATCCATGAGTAAAAATTTAGCTTTCTACCTTGAAGTTGCGGAATGCTCCATACAAACTTCCATCCCCCTTTTAGGGAAGATGGGGGCGGGGTTAGAATGAGATAAAAAGTAATGACACTTTCCATCTCTAGAAATTTCTCCACTTAAAACATCACGTCGATTCGTCTCTCTGTTTTGCCGTGAAAGACGGACAAACAAACAGACACACACATACACTTTCCCATTTATAATATTAGTATGGATTATGGAAAAACTCATTAAAATAATTAGAAGATACAGCAGCTTTTAATTTCGTTTTTGAAAAAAGTTCTACACCTTTTTTCGATAGCAAAAAATAAATAAATAAATAAAAACCTCTTAAAGTGTTTTACATTCCTTTTTTTCCATTTAATATTTCAAGTGTTTTCATATATAGTTTAAACAGGTCAATGAATCTTTACATTATTTAATATCATATATTATGAAAAGCACATCACTTAAAATATGAATATCATAAACATTAAGAAATATAATTTGTAACATATAGCAAAATAATAAAACCTATAATCAAATTGTATATAAAATGTGATTAAAAAATGATATGGCAATATGATGTAATGATAGTAATAGCAGCTTCTGGGATTTCAAAAATCTATGTTTCTTCGTGTCACGAGACCCATTTTTATCTCGTGATTCCCTCAGAATATTTTCACCTCTGGTATTACAAATGAATATATCTTTTATAAGTATTTTTACTTAACTTGAAAACATATACGGGATATTTTCGTTTACGTCTTTTCGTTTCAGATCTTAAGATAGTATAAATATTGGAGCATGGGAGCTATTAGAGTTTTACTCGACCACACTTAGAAGGGATATTGTGCATAAAATCAATAATAAAGGATTCCAGATTCATTCTTCTTTTACTTTCAATCTTTTTAAAAAGTACTGAGGTAAAATTATAGTAGTTTTAAAAAGATTTAAATAGGTGGTTAGTTTGCAAAAATGCACGAGTTGTGAATACATCATACATTGTGTTTTGGGGGAAAAATAAAGCTATGTGAGGTTAAATATTTCATGTTTTTACTTAGTAAGTCTTTATTTTTATATTTTTTCATGAAAAATTTGAAAAAAAAATAAGGAAGTGACATGTTTTAATGTCCTTTTGGAATTGCACGGGACCGGTTTTCAATAAAAGTTACATTTTAAAAGTTTTTACATTAATTTTTATTATTTATTATCTCAAGTGTTTCCATTTACTGTTTGAAGAAAATGAGTCTTAATTCGTATAATGAAAAACATAATACTTAAGTATTGCGTAGCATAATCTTTAAAATGGAATTTGTAATCTTTAATACAATAATAAAACCCAAATTCACACCGCATATCCTGTGTAATTCAAAAATGATGTGGAAATGCTGTGTAATGATAGGAATAGCAGCTTTTAAGATCTCAGAAATATATCTTTCTCAGTGTGAAAAGAAAGATTTTATGAGGAGTCTCTCAGAATATTTCCCCCTTAGGTATTTCAAATGTAAACACCAAAGTGCTGAAAGGAATTTATCTGTTAGAAATACCTTTACTTCAACGACAAACATATGCGGGATATTTTCATCCACGTTTTTTCGTTTCAGATGTGAAGATAGTATGAATAATGGAACTTGGGAGGAATTGGAGTTTTACTCGAAGATACAATGAAGGGATTTTGTGCATATACTCAATAATAAAAGGATTAGATGCATTGCTCTTTTACATTCATGCTGAAATGCACTGAGGCAAAGTTTATGGATGTTTTTAAAGTTTTAAATAGATGCTTTGTTGAAAAGAATACATTATTTATGAATATGTCAGTTGTTATACTTTGTGTGTTTTGTGGAAAGAAGAAAGCTATAGTGTGGTTAAAAGTTTTACCGTTTTTAAAATGACCTTTTTTCATGTAACTTCTTATAATAAAATTTTCTTTGTACACTGTTAAAAATCTGCTGCATTTTGCTGCAACGCCCTCCACCACTTGTATATAATATCCCTATTCCAACCAATGAGAAAGCGCAATTTCACGGCCAAGTAACCGTTTTCTATACAAGCAGGGGAGTGCGTTGCAGCAAAATGCAGCAGATTTTTAACAGTGTATGTATCACTTCTGTTATATTTTTAGGTTAACATTTGATTCAATCGTAATCATAACATATTTCAAAAAAGTTAAATTCTCAATATAGCAATAATTATTTTTTACAACTTTTCTTAAACGTTATTATG
Source organism: Maratus speculifer (assembly GCA_964019185.1). Taxonomy (NCBI): domain Eukaryota; kingdom Metazoa; phylum Arthropoda; class Arachnida; order Araneae; family Salticidae; genus Maratus; species Maratus speculifer. Next base: position 420,932,993 of record OZ025290.1, on the reverse strand, counting down.
CTCATATTTATTATATAACATCTCAAATGTTTCCATATAGAGTTTGAACAAAAAAATGTGTTAAATTCTTTAATTCATATATTATGAAAACAATATTACCTAAGTGTTGAAAAACATAATCTTTAAGAAATGGAAATTATAATCTGTAGCAAAATTTTAAAACTCAGAATTAAACTGCAAATTTGATGTGATTTAAAATTGATATAGAAATCTTATGTAATGATAGTGATGGCGACTTCTCAGACAGAAGAAATTTATCTTTCATAGTGTCACGTGATGCAACTTTATAAAGAATGCTTCAAAATATCTTCGCCTCAGGTATTACAAATGCAAACATGAAATTCCAGGAAGGAATATATCGACTATGAATATTTTTATGTTAGCTACACACATACACTGTAAAAAAATCTGTAAAGTTACTAAAAGTTTTCTTGAAAACTTGGATGCCTAAAACTTGTTATGTAACGGCAACAGTAAAAATCATGTAATAGATACAGATTTATACTGAAAATCAAAAAATCTATAAGGTTACTAAGAGTTTTTTAGGAAACTATGGTTGCAAGATTTTTTTATGTAACTGCAACCCAGGTTACATATACATTTTTAGTAAGATTACTGTAATTTTAGTAGATTCGTTTGTGAATTTACTGATTTTTAAAGCTTTGCAAAAAGTAGTTTTGTAGATTTACATTTTTTCTTGTGCAGTGTACAGATAAAAGGTTAGTAAGTTGCAGATTTCGGCAACTTTACATCTGTAGGGTTTTTTTTAATTTAATTTTTTTTTTACTGTGTACGTGGTGTATTTTCATTTACATCTTTGTTTCGGATCTTGAGCTTGTAATCGATATTAGAGCTTGGGAGCACGTGGTATGTTACTCGAAGATACAAAGAAGGAATTTTGTGCATGTTCTTAATAATAAAAAATTCAAATGCATTGCCAATTTACATTCATGCTGAAATGTACTAAAGCGTAGTTAATTGATAGTTTTAAATTTTTATATGGATGCTTATTTGAAAAATAATACATTATTTGTGAATATATTAGTTGTTATATTTTATGGAAAGATAAACTTATGTGTGATTAAATATCTCACGTGTTTATATAGTCAATAATATTTTTTTCTGTTTATTTATTTTGTATTATCTGATATGAAAATATTAATTGAAATTATTAGAATAAACGGCAGATTTAAATATCATTTTGAAATTATGCTAAACATTTTGTCTATAGAAAATCATCTCTTAAACGTTTTTATATTTATTTTTCTTATTAAATATTTTAAGTGCCTACATATATAGTTTGGACAGAGAAATATGCTAAATCATTAAATTCATATATTAATAAAAGCATATTATTTAAGTTATGAACAACATAATATTTAAGAAATGGATATTTTAATCTGTAGCAAAATAATAAAACTCAAATTCAAATCCCATTCCATGTGTGATTAAAAAATGATATGGAAATCTTGTGTAATAACAGAGATAGCAGCATTTGAGATAGCAGAAATCTGTCTTTCATAGTATTGCAAGATACAATTTTATAAAGAGTTTTCCGAATATTTTCGCCTCAGGTTTTACAAATGTAAACACCAAATTGCAGGAAGGATTGTACCCGCTATAAATATTTTTACTTCCGCAAGAATACATACGTGGTGTATTTTCATTTATGTCTTTTCCTTTCCGATCTGAATATACTATGAGTAATGGAGCTTTGGAGAAACTGGAGTTTTACTTCAAGATACAAATGAAGGATTTCTGTGCATATACTTAACCCGCGAGTAGTCGCGACTTTTTTCACAACGTCATTAGTCGCGCTCGGTCTTTTCGCCGCTGCCCCCCCCCCCCGGATACAAAAAACGTAAAATAAGAAATATTTTTCACTTAGTATATAAATATAACATTTCAATGAAGATATAAATATGCAATTTCCATAAATTGTGCATTTTAATCATGAGATTTAGAGTTTTGGGAAAAAGTAAAAATGATCTGCCATTGGGAATAGTTCCGTAGAATTTTTCGTCAATTTCAACTTTGTTTCTAAAAATATAATTTAAGGAAAAACAGAGATGTCTTGTTACTTCAATAAGGTGATACAGATATCTTTAAAGTCAGTTACATGATAGATCATTTTTGTATTTGTAATTGGGATATGAATTAGGAGAAGATAAGTTATACGGGCGGCGAAAAGACCGACACGCGACTACTGACGTGTTAATAATAAAATAATACAGATGCACTATTCTTTTACATTCATTCTGAAATGTACCGAGGCAAAGTTGATTGATGTTTTTAAAGTTTTCAATAGATACTTAGTTTGAAAAGAATAGATAATTTGTGAAATATTATTTGTTTTGTTTTTTGGATTTAATAAAACTATGAATGGTTGATTACGTTAAATGCTTTTAAGTAGTTTATAATGACATGCAATTAAAAGAATTGAACATTTATCAATAATTTACAGGTAATTAAAAAAAGGCGGTTGGTTTTATCTACCGGTTATTTTCATTTTCTTTTTTTTTTCATTTTAGATCTTAAAATAGTTTGAACAATGGAGTTTGGAAGCAATTTTACTCGATGATATGAAAAAGGGATTTGGTAATAAACTCAATAATAAAGTAATTCAGATGCAATGCTCTTTTACGCACAAATTGAAAGGTACTGGCAAAAAATTGAATGTTGTTTTTAAAGATTCAAATAGAGACTTGGCTTAGAGCGAATTCTTATTTTAATATATTGTGTAAAGAAAATGCTATTTGTGGTTGAATAAATCTGTATATATATATATATATATATATTTAAAAATTAGCAATTCTCCTCATTGTTTTGTTTTTTATAGTACATAGTAATTTTCATCGTTTTCATTATTTCATTTATATGTAGTAATCTAAAATATCATACAAATAATGGCTGTTATAGATAATTTCTCTTCCATTACAAACATATACGGCACTTTATTATTTAAGTCTTTCGTTTAAAATCGGAAGATAGTATTAATAATGAAACTTGGAAGTAACTAAAGTTTATTCCAAAATACAAAGAAGAAGTTATGAGCATAAACTCGATAATAAAAGGAATCAGATACAATTCTCTTTTATGTTCGTAATAAAATTTACTCAAGTGAAATTGACGGAGGTTTTTAAAAGTTTAAATAGTTATATAAGAATGCATCATTTGATTTCTTTTGTAATGAATAACGGTGCGTTCCTTGGATAATGATTCGATTGCGTTTTTAAATATTTAATATTTCAATGTTTTGTTTTAAGAAATTATTTTTTATTTTAATTGTTTTTGTATTCGTAATAACCTAAAATCTATTATAAGTACTTTTCCTCTTGCTACAAAAATATATGGTGTATCTTCATTCCAGATCTGTCAAAGATACAAAAAGATATTTTATGCATAAATTAAACAATAAAAGGACTCAGGTGCATTGTTCTTTTACATTTAGGTTGAAAGGTACTGGGGTGATGTTAACAGACATATATTTTTAAAATTTTAAATAGATGCTTAAATAGAAAAAAAGCATAATCTGTTATTTTTTGCTTAAAGAATAAATATATGTGAGGTTTAATACATTTTATGTTCTTAAAAAGTTAATACTTAATATATATATACATGTGTTAAATATACATATATTTTTGCTCAATTTTACACATAAACAAGAACTTTTACATGAATATGTACAAATAGAATTGAAGATAAATTTTCTGATCGACTGGAGTTTTCATTCGAATGTATAAGTTTATATTGTAAAATAATTTTTACTAATATTATCATTTAAAATGTACATAATTTTTATTATCAAAAAATAACAACAAGATTTTCTTTTATTATTGAATTTCATATCAGATGTATTTCTTTCTGCCGATATTTTCAATCTATCCCCGCCTACAGTCATAATATATAAATATTTTTTTAATTTGTTGATGTATCAAAATGCACAGTACCTCATAAATGACAAAATGTAGCTTTGTTTTGAATTTATACTGTCGAAATTCAGCTGTACTTTTTGGACGTACATAAAGTTGAATAAGTTGAGTTCAAAAATTCAAAGATTCGTATTTTATTTTATTTATCATTAATTTTATTATATATATATATATTCTATATATATATGTATATATATATATATATATATATATATATATATATATATATATATATATATATATATATATATATATATATATATATACAAATTTTGCATGATTGTCCAAGTTGAAAATCTTTTTATTATTAAAGCACATTTTTGGGATGAATTAATGCATTGTTAAATAATGTAATTAAAATCGTTTAAAATGTCGTTTTGAATAGTTATTGTATGTAAAGTTGTAGAAAAAATATCCTTACTAATTCTACAGATAATTATTATGGAAGAAAGTTGGTGCCACCCGATTGGAAATAAAGTCTACTTTCAATAGTGTGCACATAATTTTATTAGTCGATCACCTGTGTATCAAAATAAATCTAAATATCATTGAAACTATAGTAATACCAAAATTTAACATCAGATATAAAGTCTACCTTTATCACTCATTTTTAGTTTTTAATTCTTCTCGTTTAATGCCAAGCATCCTATTTCTTTCCAATGGTTTTCCCCATTTTACCCGCTTACCTTCAGCCGAAAACACTAGTAGAGCTTTATATGGTAATACCATCTAGTTTTTTCTTTTTTGTATATTTTAACAACATTTATTTTAATGAGGAGTTTTTTAATGAAATTTCATTATCATTTTTATGACCGTTTTCGCAGTTTATGTTACATAAAAATACTATTTTCAATCATAATGATGGTTTGTAATAAAATGTATATACATATAAAAAGCAAATATACTATCGATCTGCTAAAAAGCACAGCTAAAGTTTGTTTTTTCTTTTTCTTTTTTTTCTTTCTTTCTTAAAAAAAAACAACTAAAAAACAACAAAAAAAACAATTTTTTTTTTTTTGTATATATTATCAACATCTCTTTTAATGAAGAATATTGTGTGAAATTTAGTTATCATTTCTATGAATGTTTAAACTATTTATATTACATAAAAATACTGTTTTAAAACTATAATCTTGTTTTACTCTACAGTGCATATAAATATAAAGAGCTTGTAAATACTATCAATCTGAAAAAAAAAACAGCCAAAATTTATTATTATTATTATTATTATTATTATTATTATTATTATTATTATTATTATTATTATTATTATTATTATTATTATTATTGTAGCGTATTTGTTTTGCGCAACATGTTACCATACTGAAACATACTTTAAAATACGTTCGTATCAAATTTTATGCGAAGGTATGCTAGAAAACAGATTTGTACACATTATCCATTATATCCATTTTTCAAATTTAATATTTTAATATAAAATAAATGAATGTTTTCGTTGCCAGCTTTATCCAAAGAGAAAATTAAATAAATCTCCATGAATTTCAAAAATATTTATATCCACTTTGATTTTCCGATTACCAGGCAAAATAAATTATCAAGGGAGCGGGCTGTCTAAACTTCAAATTAATTTTCTGTAGATTGCTGGCAATGATAAAACATTCATTATTTCAATTCCGATACAGTTGGGTAAAACTTTATGAGCAGTTTCTCCATTTAAGCATGTAGTTTGATTAATGATAGCCGTTTCAGAAAATATTAAATTTCTATTCATATTTTACGATTTTAAATAGCATTTAGTTTAAATGGAATGCTATAAGAATTATCTTAAATCGGTAACATCCGGTTAAACATATATTTATAGTAATAAATGTATGTGTCAATAGAGGTATAGCATTTGGATAACAGTGGAATCACATTAAGAATGGAATTTTAATATATATGTTCAGTATTCAATTTACTTTTGTTATAAGTGTACAGATTTAAAAAATACAAATGCATTTTATCCACAAATTATAAATTTTTTAAAATCTTATCTTCTCAGGCATTTTTCGTGAATTTTTTGAAAGTATATCTGAAGATTTACACAATCATTTAATAAATTCTAAACAGAAGTTGACAATTAAAATTAATTAATTATATGTGAACTTATTGGGGTTTGAATGCAATATTTACAACTGCCCTCAAACCTTTTAATTATTATTTTAGTTTTTTTGTAGGTTTGGGAAAAGCACATACATTAATTTACAAGATAGATGTATAAAATCATTTCTGAAAAGAAATCCCCCCTCCAATTTTTCAGCGTCAAGAAATTAAAAAAATGGAAAGACAAAACCAATTATACATAATATATGCGTATATGTGTAACCAGCAGTGTTTAAGGTACAAATAAAGTACAGTATCAATAATTCATTCTAATCTGTGTACTAATCTTACTAATCGATGTATTAATAACATTTATAACATGTTACTTTGTTGGTACTTTAAATTGGTATTTAAAATTAACTTTGAGGCATCAAGGGTTAAAAGGACGAACACAACAGTTAAAATAGAAATTATTAGTCTACTTTTTTATTTTAAAAATATAAACTCACCTTTTTATAGGTTTGTTAAATGCCAAATAAAGATTCTTGATAAAAGTTTATCATTATGTAACTGCAAATAATATGGAAATATAATCTTAGAACAGTTTCTTTCCCCGAATTGTTACAGAATATTTTTTTTTAATTCATGTAGAACTTTTATGTACTATTTCCTTGATCAATACTTTCAAACAGAAATATGATGATTTAGTTTTAAGAGAAGTAATATATCATGAATTATGTGTGTTATGTTTATTGCTAGTAACGAGACATGGTTATCATACGAATATTCACATCAATATGTATACATTTAATGATAAAGTTTTCATAACATCTGTATTAAAATAAATTATAATTAAATCATAGTAACCCTATTTTGTTATTTAAAAAATAATTTCCTGATTATAAAAAATGGGAAAAAAAACAACTTAAAATATATTTTTACCTCAATTTATTTTTCCAAGAAAGTATATTAAAGAATATATTTCCATGTTCGTCTTGTTCCATGATCCATGTTTATACCTTCACTTATTACTTTTAAAGGCATTAAATACACAGTTAAAAATTTGACCATTTTGCTGCATCGTCACTCCGCCGGTTTTATAGAAAGAGATTACTTCTCTGTTTTATAGAGCTTTTTCATTGGTCAAAATAGATATATTCTATAAAAGAGGGAAAGGACGATGCAATAAAAGTGTGAAATTGTTTACAGTGTCAATTTATTTTCGACTGAATTGCATACGATACAACGAGAATGCAATGAAATTCGTTAAACTGTTCCGCACTTTTAAGCTCAAACACTTTTTATTCTTCGTATACGGACAGCTTGCAAAACTGAAGTCTGTTAAAATCTAGCATGGTAAACACTAAGTTACATAATTTAAGGAAATTTGTATATTGAAGTTTTTTTTAATTTACAATATGTGCTATAAAATATCACAAATTTTATATGTTTTTAAATCACTAAAACAATAAAATGTTAACGTTTTTTATGTAATTTTACTATGTCCATTTAAAATGTAAATAAATAAATAATGCAAATTTTAAAGCCAATAAATGTTAATAAGGCATATGTTATGACTAAAGGAAATCTATATTTGAGTGAGTAGTTTAATCTCATTGTAAAGAAAAAAAAATGTATTACGTTAAAGGTTTGATCTTTGAGGATTACATAAGCTAAAAAGATTGCACAAGCAAACTTGTGCACTAAAATTCAGAAATAAATGTTAAGGGAGTTTTTTGCTCGTATAAAGCCCATCTGTGTGATATTTAGGAACTAGTTCTATGTTTAAAAATCATTTGAAATTTTGAGAACGAGTTTCGTACACAACAATACGTATTTTCGTTTGTTTGTTTGTTTTAGAAATTTTTACTTCACTCACTATCTCCGAAAATAAATATAAAAAGCTCGAAGTTTCAAGTATTTCCGACGAAAAATAAACCATGTTTATTTTTCGATTTTATTTCACTACTTTATTCAAATTAATGTAATTAGGATATATGTTTCTAATCATGTTTATTGCTGTAAATTCATTCGTTAAAACAACGGTGTCATTTTATCATATTATATGGAAACATCAGCATATTTTAACAAAACAAAGTGAAAACTAATTTATTTTGCAGTTACCGCGAGTCTTCATTGTAAATTAAGAGAACGTTTGTCTTCAGTTTATTATCCGTGCATCATTTAGTTTAGAATTTCAGAATAATCCAAAACAGCGAAAGAAATAAATATTTATTTCAAAGAAAAGAAACAAAACAAGAAAAACAAATGTTTGCACGTTTCCTTGTAGAAAGAGCAGAATATAAGCTTTTCTACACAAGGAAAAATTAATTGTTTCATTTTGTCTGTTTTCGAAGATGATTTAATGATCAAAATTTTACACATGTATTCAGTTGCTCAGAGAGGAAAAAGATTATCAGAAATATGTATTCAAATATTTTACAAAATTAAAATTTTAGTAGACATAGTGTGATGGAAACAATATAGCTCTTGCAAATATATATTTTCTACAATAAAAATCATAAAGAGAAATATGCTTCAAATAACAAATTTTTGCACAATTCCCACAAACAAAATTTTAAATTTCATCAGCGATTTAAATAGTGGTATGATATTATGTTTTATTTTCTTATCATATTTATGATTACACTGGTTTCGAATGCTTATAGCTCATCGCCCTCACCGCTCAGGATGGTAAGCTAAATGCTACAATAACTGCTATGATTCTGTCTTAAATTAATTGGTGAGGACGATAAGCTCTATACTACAGAAGCCGGGGATGCTAATATCCTTAAATAATTAGTTCTTTTAACGTGCAATTATTAATTCTATATTATTTTAATCGAAACTCCATCTCAAAAATTACATACGTACTCAGTACGTTACACCACATTGGGTTAATGAGAGTTTATAAAGGTAATATAGGACATTTATTTTTACTTATAATATCGTAATATACAAAATCATTATTTTTATATATTTTTTAAATCCATGAAACAATAAATTGAAATTATGTATATGGTGGTAAAAATATTATAATAAGCCACCTTTATGTGATTGGCCGAGATCGCAGTTCTATCTTGTAGAGTACACCAGGTCCATTTTTTACTTTTTTCAGAACAAAGTGTTATAAGCATGTTTTTCACAAAGAAAGTCAGTTCATAAACATCTTGACTAAATTGTCTTTATTTTACAGAATACGAGAAATATGAGCATATCAAAACACGAGGAATGCGGCATATATACAAAAAATTTCACTAGCATTAAAAGAAACAGCTTTTCATTTTCAACAACAACGAATTGTGCGGGTTCACTTGTCCGCGAAAAAAAGTAACCTGACTAAATTTTCATATTTCACAAACGCCAAGAGAAAGTCTCTTGGCATACAGCAGATTCCCAATCCGAGAAGAAAACGTACAGGTAAAAAGGACCATTATGTAATAAGCGATGTGAAAAATTTTAAATGAGTTTTGTCAAGAATACAACAATTATCGCCCGCGGCGAAAAACGCGCAACTCACAGCAACCCTAAACGAAATTACGCAATCGGAAAAAATTAAGTCCTTTATACAAGACAAAATAATATTATTGGGAAATGAAAATAGCAGTTATTTAAAACAGAAAAAAAAATATTTAATTCGTTTGATATTTAGTCAACTGAAGAGCAGGAAAGAAAAAAACTAGAAACGAAATGATATTTTAAAAGTAATTTATTATTTGTTTCTTATTTATAATTATTATTTTATATGCAATTTGGAGACGAACACTCAATAAAAATACCTATTAAAATGCTTTTCTTTTAAAATTAAATTTTAAAAGAGGGGGGGACCAACATTTGAAATATTAATAGAGATATATAAAATAGAATATGTGTTACATCATAATATATTTTTATCTAACATATATATCCAGTTAAATATAAACAAATAAAAAATAAAAATGTATCTTTTATTAAACCAATCAATGTTCATAAGGCAAAATATATAACTAAAATAAATCTATGTTTCTACGTGTAGTTTCATTGCAATGAAAATTTTTTTAAAGGTTTTAAAAAGATTATTTAAGCTAAAAAGATTGCACGAGTGAAATTGTGCAGTAAAATTCAGAAATAAACGGTAAAAGTATCAGATTTTTTGCTTTGTTTTGAGGTATAAAGTCCGTCTATATGATTTTTCTAAACTAATTTTATGTTTAAATGCAATTTGAAATTATGAGAACCAGTTTCATACAAACAATATGCATTTCCTTTTGTATATTTGTTTGTTTCGGAAATTTTTACTTCATTCAATATCTCCGTAAATAAATGTAAAAATATTCGAAATTGCAGATCTTTCCAATAAAAGATACGTTTGGTTATTTTTTATTTATTTTGTTCCACCACTTTATTCAAATTAAGGTAATTTGGATATATGTTTCCAATTACATTTATCTTAAACGTTAAAACAATAGTGTCATTCCATAATTAGATGTGTAAACATCAGCATATTTTAGCAAAATAAAGAGACAACTAATTTATTTTGCAGGTACGTGAATCTTTATTGTGAATTAAGAGAGCATTTGTCTTAAGCTAATTATCCCTTCTACATATTTTTAGCAGTACACCATTTCGTTTAGAAATGCACAATAACCGAAAATAACGGAAATGCACATTTTTAAAAATACTTTTGAATTAACTATTTATTTCAAAGAAAGAAACCAAATCAAATGTTTATACTTTATTTGTGTAAACTACAGAATACAAAATGTACCACAAGAGGAGAAATGGATCGCTTCATTTTGCCCGTTTTGAAGATAATTATCAGTTGCTCAAAGTCAAAAACGATAATCATAATTAAGCATTAAAATATGTTACACAATTATAATTACATTAGACATGGTGTAAATATTTTATTTCAGAAATAAGATGAAAACATCATTACAAGCAAAAATGCCTTTTTTCCAAAAAAAAATGTAAATGTTGCTTTTTACATAAAACAGTGGATTTTTAAAGTTCATATTGTATATTGTTTTAAATAAATTATAAACTAAACGTAAAACGTCACAAAATATTGTTTTAGTACAGCTAAGTGAAAGAAAACACAATACCTATTGAACACCTATTTTTATAGATTTTCTCTCCTAAAGAAAATTATGTTTGAAATGTTTTTGGCTAACTTTGTTTGTCTGTCATATAGTCAATACACTTTTATATTTCAATTTATAAGATGAAATTGACTATCATTTCGGAGTGATTTGTATTATAGTACGCATCATTTTGGAATTTTGAAATAGATGGCAACAAATAATGTTGCGATGATATTTGTTATTTTTTTCAGTTTTTCTCGACTTTAAATGTATCAAAAAAAAAAAACTACGATTTTTTTAATATAACTCTATGTTTTTTAATATTACTCAGTGATGTATAATCTGTTTTTATTCTTTGTTACATTACGATTTTGATTAGCTAATCTTTGCTTAAAACATTGTTCTAAAACAAATAATATATGTTTATATATTGTGATATTTATGAAAATCCAAAGTTTAGCTAACTTTTTTTTTTTTCGAAACATTGAAATAGCGTCATCCTGCAATTTATTTTCAGAAGTTAGAGATCGTGCTATAGATATTACTAGATGTTGCATTATTCACTTTAAAATTATAGAAGGATCAGCCACAACAGAAGTATGAATGAGAGAACTGAAAATGTGATAACAGTATAACGAATGTTTTGATTTATTCTTCTAATAGTAATTACAAGAAGAAGTGGGAAAATCTGATATACAAGAAATAAATCGCAAAAAAATTATCTTCAATGGAAACGTTTGTCATTTATAGTTTAAATGATAGGAAGAAATATAAAAATAAAAATATTAATATATATATATATAAACATTTAGAAAATACATAGAATTCTTGCTTAATTTAAAATTTATAAAGCCTTACTTTTTATAAATAAATAAATATGGAATGCCTGTATATTCTAGATAACTGAATTTGAAAATGTACGGCAATGATTTGTGCATGATCGAATGCGCGCTCTTGTAAATACTGTTCTAATATAGGGGAGAGTGGGGATACTTGAGCATAGGGGATACTTGAGCCACCCCTATTATCTCTACAGTTGGTTAATTTTTCTTTCTAAAACTGCCAATATGATAACATATTTATAGTTCTGAACACGTAAAAAAGAAATCACACATCTTGGTACCATTTTGAAAGTATAGTGATTAATAGTTGTCTTTTCCCTATCTGAAGTAAATATTTGGGTGAATGGTTTTTTTGTTTTTTTGTAATCAAAGTTTTGTTTAAAGTTGCAACTATATACATACATTCAATAAGCATAATTTCAATTGTATTTTGAGTCTAAAATAGTTCTAATTGCTGCATGCTTTATTTAGTAAAACTCTGGGAAACAAAAATAGTGATAGTGGGGATACTTGAGCCAATGAGAGTGGGGATACTTGAGCCATGTCTGAACCATCCCCACTAGAAATTAAACATGGGTGAAACAAACAAAAAATAAAATTCCATCCTTATATTCACTAATAGATATTTTTCTGGAGAAAAGGGAGAATAATTTTTCATTTTATTTTTTTTTCTTAAAAAAATAACGACCTAAAAATGTTTAAAAATGTATATTTTTTAAATGAAAATGTCTATTTTATTTTTCGATTTGACTAACAAAATAGCCTGTCTAGATAAATGTAAACATAGTTTTCAATTTAACTTTCATTAAATGAAAATAACTTTTTAAAACGGTTTTACAGGCTATAATCTCTAATACTTTAATTAGTTAGGTCCAACATATTAAGATATTTATTTTTTAATATAACATATTAAGATTAGTATTTTATATTGAAATCGTAACCTCTGTTGCTGTAACTTTTTTTAACTAAGAAAATTGAAGAAAAATTGGTAAAAAGAGCCCACAAAAACAAGAAAAGCAACAAAAATCCCAGTTCAAACTTACCTACATGGAGCCAGAGAGGAAGACAAAATCTTTTCCTGTGAAATCAAAAAAGTGTTTGAAATAGTAGAATGATACATCTGGCTTAAATTCCGACAGCTACTAAACTAAAAGCATGAGTTCGACAATATCATTAGAGGAAAATTCTGTCAATGATGGTGATGATGTGAAAGAAAACCTTTTATTGATGGTTGGTTACTAATAAAATATGCCAGAAAGAAAACTGTAAAAATATTTGTTGGATGAGTGCTTAATATTTTGAAAATGAAATTTGTCCGAAGAATTGCAGATTCCAAATTTAAATGGCTCTGAACTGAGGATGTTTCTACCGTCGTTATAACTCAAGTTCAAATTATCTTTCGACAACCAGTTTTAACGACAAAAAATGATCGTATTACTAGCTTTGTTTTCTCAATTGGTTTTGAAAGACTTTACGTTTCATAATTTATCATTCTGTAAAATGTTTGTGCAAAAATAAAGCGAAAAAAATTACTTTTGTAGGTATTTTTCCGTAGTGGCTCAAGTATCCCTTCACTATGGCTCAAGTATCCCCGCCATGGGGATACTTGAGCCATGATGTAAAACAAAAAATAAACATTTATTATACATAGAAAAATAGTTCAAAATTTATTGAAAGTGGTTTTTAGTTGAAGGAAAAATATCAAATTTTCATTTTCAATATTTTATTTTATTCAAAAAAAATATAAAAAATTTAAAAAAATTAAAATTCAAAAAATGGCTCAAGTATCCCCATCTTCCCCTATATAAGAGTAGTTTTGATTTTTTTAAAGATATGTCTAATCGTAAACATATGCAAGCATTATATAAATTATATTTCTAGAATTTATGTATTAATCCAGATGAATGAGTTGACAAATTTATGAATTGACAAGAAGTCCTAATTTAAATAACGGGTACTATTAACGGATATATTTTTATTACACTAGTGCACTCAGATTTTTACAGGAAATTACAGTTTTCAATTTATGATAATCAAATTGGCAATAATGTATTCCATTGACATTAGATTGTAAACTAAATTAAAAAATCTTTCATACAAAGGAAGAAAAGTACTCCAGGGCAGTTCGATTCTACTGTATTTTACTAACGCAGCAGAGTTGTTTAATTTGCGTGTGTCACACAGTTACTCTTTTGATATTTAAAAGAATTACAAACTAAGTTCCAAAATAAAATATCAATTTCTTGATGAAATTCCTTCTTTCAAAATATGTAGAATTTTATTAGTGTTCTGTCTTTATAAATACATCATTTTCAAAATTTAGAAAATCTTCAAATTTGGTAGAATTCCGCCAATTAAAAGTTTAAAATCTGATACTTTTGTTGCATTGTCACTCCCCTGCTTTGATATAAGGCGAATATTTGAAGATATTTTGGAGCAATCTCATTGGTCAGAATAGAGCAATTCTATAAAAGCGGTGGAGTGAATGTGAAACAAAAATTACAGATTTTTAAATAACGGTCCGATATTTAAAAACGGACCGATTTTAATAGAATATTAAAATCGGTCTAGCACACAAGTGTGCTAGACCGATTTTAATAAAATTAGATATATGCATAAGTTAGTATAAAGCAAAAGAAATAACCATCAATAGTTATAATACTTGATATGATCGTGTGTAAGACTCATTAACGTCAACACATATAAAACAATATCGAATTAAAAAAAGTCGTTGGGGGCCACCGTAATACTTACCCATCATGGATATGTATATGAAAATAAAACAAGTGAAACTATTTATACAATGCAATGCAATTCATAAACAAAATTTAAATAATGTTAATGTACATAGTAATGCTATATTAAAGAACTGCTGATGTACCAATTTCGGCAAATTATATAAAACGCTAAACTACTCAAGTAGTACCGAACTGCGTAAAAGAAACATCCTTCTAACTCCAAAAATAATAATTCTATTGACTAACAATTAACTGCGTCGGGTTAAGCGTCTCATTTCCAATTAAAATATACTTTTGAATTGATATTTGAATGAAATACAGGGTCATGAAAAATCGTAGAATGTGGAAAACAAGATTACAAATATCTCGGCAACTAATAATCCGATCGACTTCGTTCTATATGCAAAATGTGTGTTATTTTATTGCGTTTTACGTCCATTCCATAGAACAAAAAAATTCGAAAAATTTTATGTACCTTTCATCAGAACGAATTTTTCGAGAGTCCGAAAAAAATAGTTCCGGATAATCGAGGTTGCTGATATTAAATAGGGTTCGTCCCATTCTTACATACTAACTACATACAAAATTTCAAGTCTCTATCTTCCGAACAATTTGAGATAGATTGCCCAGACAGACAGACAGACAGACAGACGGACGGCAAAAATTTTTTTCTAAAAATATGATTTTCGGAATCTCCACTATCTAAAACGTGTAAATCCGTCAAAAAAAATTTTCGATTTTCAAAACGATTGCAAGACTTACCCTATACTACGTATGATGGGTAAGTAAAATGGGTTAATGCGGGGCATGGTAACCTCTAACGAGTATACAATTTAAAGCTTAAACACATACTGGAAATCTGACAGTTTGTGAGCTCCTGTGGTTGATAGTCTCATTCCTGTAACAATACTGCTTTTAGACCCTGGATGGCTCTGGGATGTAGAAAGAGAGTTTCAATTTTCCCATCCCCACTAAAACGTCTTAGACTTCCTCTAATTTCTTTAGAAATTAAGATCATGTTGCTGGCCCGTAAAGCCTCGTTTTCCAGAAATTTCTCATCTAGGTGACCTATAACTAGGCATGCGGTGTGTTCCATAAACATGATATCGTCCTAACTACATCTCTGAGAAGACGAACATGGTCTACAAAAATATCAACCCGACACGTCACATCAATTATAAACACTTGTCAAACAAATGAATGGATGTTTGCCTATCGAAATTAATTTCTTTCGATTTCATCAAGTTAGGCTGCAGTAGAAGTATTTTCTCGAAAGTTTGAAAGTAGGTAGCAATTCCCCTGTTTTCGACAAATTATTTAGAGGATTCGTATTTAGTCTGAACATACAGTTATCGATGAAACTTGTGGTCTGCCGTTGATCTCTGATACGATGTCGATGATCCTAGCACCACGCTAAACCGGTTCACCCTGAGAATTAAAATGAAATTTCCAGAAATCTGCACTTGAGACTGCGCTGTTATTTGTTTACCGCCCTTCAAGTTTTTTTCATTTCATATTATTATTCACACATTGGAAATCACGCTGTTTTTCACACGACGAAAATTTAGAAAAAATTCCCGAAGTGCTTACCTCAGGACAGATGCAAAAGATTTATTTTTTATTTTTTGGAATGAAAGCTACCTACAAATGTCCGCAGTTTTGGCCACAACTGTAGATCTGCATTCGTGCAAAACATGAAAATTGTTACGCTCGCTTATAAAAACTGTTAACAGTTAAATAACAATAAAGTGTAGCATATTTTTTCGAAACATTAGTTTTGCTGTATGTTCAGAACTTTTCATCACACATGAATTTTCCGACAAAATATGAAAATTCTCTTAGTTCTGAACATTAAGTGTATATTCGCTGTTTTCAATTACGTTTACCTCACTTAGCATTTTACTAAAATGTCCTTATATAATGATTAAAACAATGTATGTAAATAAGGACACTAATGTAAAAAAAATGTATGGCTAAATTATTTACACTTAATTAAATATTCATTAAGATAAAATTTAAATGCAATGACTTTCCATATAAATATTACGATATTGGAGTAGGTTATGCAGATTAATTGTTTAGTTTACTAGTTATTGTATTAAGCTGAATATATTTGCAGGCAACATCTGTGACAACTTAATGAACTTGTAATACATTCTGTATCCTGGTATATCAATTATATAACAGTTTCAGAAACATCTGTAAAAACTGAATTAATGATGATCGCTTTCGACGAGTGAGCATACTGAATTGTTTGTTTGAATCTTGCGAAATGCATTTGAAACATGATTGTACTGCATGGTAACAAGAAAAACAGTCACGTGTTAAAGTTTCCTTTTCCCGGAAAACAATCACTAATTACAGTTTTAACATTTAAAATGATGCAAAAATCTGCTGACAAAATATAAGATTTATGCTAGAGTTCAGTATTAATTATTGTCTATGAGATGTAGAATTGGTTTCATAAAATCTCAGTAACATATTATACGTAGGTTTTTTGTATCACAATTTCTGTATAGTTTTAAGATTTTATTTTTTATATTATATCGTGCAGGTATAGCTGCAAATAAGTTCAAAGTCTTTTTAACACATACTATTATCACCTTCGCAAAATATTCGGTTATTTGTTAAAATATACAGATTATGTATTTAAAAGATAGGGTCATTATTTAAAATAATTGATCGATCGTAATTAAAAATGTTACTAATTGTTCAATTGATGATGCAAAACTGTCTGATAAATTTATAGATTACAGTTTTCGCACAGTTCTACCACTACATTTTAAGAATATTTACAAAGTGTTTCAACTGCAGAAAAATAGCGTAAAATCTGTGAATGAAGATAGGGATTACGAATGTTGTGGTTTAAAAATTAAATGTAAATTTTCTTATTTTTAATAGTGATGTTAGAGTCCTTGGAAATTCCAAGGAGTGTGCGAAACTTGAGATTAAAAGCAAGGAAATTTAGTATGATAATGATTGAATTAACTAAAAAGTTTAGTTCAAGAAATCTAGAGACAAATAATATTCTCTCTTATTCCATACGTTTATTTCACTTTTTCATATTTTAGATAATTTTTTTCTTAGAAGAAAATAATAATTTTCTTCTAAATAATTATTTTTAGAACAGTACAGAGTATATTTCCTTTCTAATTCTTCCCAGATAGTATAAATAATTTACATTTTTTTATTAAAAAATAATTATTTTTCATTTCCATAATAATGTTAAATATTTGCGCATCCATTAATAAATTGGAAAAATATCATTTTGGTGAAAATATTCTTTTGTTGCATATATGTTACATTATTTTAAAAAGAATATTTTAAGTGTACAGCCATATTACGATTATTTTGAAAAAAAATTTCTGCTTCTTCAAAATGTAGTTTAGCCATTATTTGATGAATTGCGATTAATTTAATAGTTGCTTAATATTTATTTTTTTCTTATCTTTACAACAGTAGATTAACTTCATAAATATTATATCTCATTCATCTTGCATACTTTACATCTTCCACACACATCCACTAAAGCAAACTTTTATGCGCAGTTGATAATAAATTTAAATTAAACCCCAAATTAAAAAGTTTTGTAATTTATTCAAATAAATGATATCTTAGATAAATAAGACAGAGTAAACAAAGACAGATAAAGATATTGTTAAAAATAGATAAATATATATGGATAGAGGTATAAATCTAAGAATCTAAATATATATATTCAAATAAACATCTGACACATAAGTAGATATATAATTCAATAAATTTAAATAAAGATACAGAGAGATCTTTAGATAAATAAGTGAAATGATATTTCTAAAGTTTTTCTTTTTTAATTTGATATGTTTTATTTGTATTTATAGAAATATCTGGCATTGAAATATTTACTTAAAAAAGCGCATTATATAACAGATAGTTTTGACTTTTACTCTATATGCTTTGTTATTCTCTGAGCGTATATAATCACATTTTGAATTGACGCAGAAGGTAGTAAAAATATCTCACTTATAAGCAAACGGCGAACTAAAAGAATTTTTTTTTCAAATTTGAAAAGTAAATCTCTGTAGAATTGTGATTATTTTTCTGTGAAGAATAAAATAATATACCGTATTATATTAAAAGGATTTATGTAAATTTATGATTCTTAAGTTTGGTTTTGAGGAAAGTGGTATAAAAAAATTAGAGCAGTGATTGGCCGGGTCAGTCTTTTGACTGCAATATTTTCAAAATTATAATTTTTTTTTTAATCATTCACCTTGCGAATTGTTTTAAAAAATATATGAAGAAAAAATTTTTGATGCATTGCAGAAATAATAATTTTTCTATATTATTAATATTTTACAAATGTAGAAATTTACCACGAAGTGTATTGTTTGTAAATAGTGGTATTTAGATGATTTCTATACATCCTATATCTTTTATCATATGCACAAACTTTTATACGTGGAACTCTATTTTGTAATATGCTTTTGCATATATAAGAGTCCATTCTGAAATAATGTAATGAATCCAATAATGTATTTTGAATAGTGTATCAAATTTATAGATACCTGCAATATTTCGTGTATGTTACGAGTTCTAGATTTTAGGTATGTGGAAATTGTAAACTAATAATTCAGGATTTTCTTTACGAAATACGATAAAAGGAAGCACTTAGTGATATCGCTAATGGAAATTTGCATTTATGTTCAATATAATAAAAAAAGGTATAACAATGTTTTTTTTCTTGTTGAGATAAAATATATGAGCTTGATAATGCTTTCCTAAAAAATACATTATACAAGATATTTTTTTAATTTACTGAATGACTACTGCTCAGAAGAAAACGTTTTCCATAAGAATAATATAAAGACATTATATTACAATAAAACATTATAAATAGTTTTACACAAGGTACCCTGGGGTAATAACGCCACGTTAAGGTTCTACCAATTTTCACGTCTTAGTTTTAATTTGTATTTTTCAAACAAATATATGATTTGATACAGCAACTCATTGACTATCTATATAAAAAAATAATTTAACAGATATGCATTCATAAAATGTAATGGCGTGATTTTTTGACCAATGCTATTTGGCGTTATTATCCAATATATGGGTAATAACGCCATGCAAGCAAAACTATGAAATAAGATGGAATAATTGCATGTAGATTGTCCAATTCTGAAAATGCAAACTTTACAATCTTAGAAATTGACAAATTGCATTCTAAGCTATTGAAAATGTTCAATTTTTTGTGAAAGTGTAAGAAAAATAAGGTGTTTTGTGTGTGTGGAGGGGGGGAGGAGGATAAGGCAAAAGAATATCAGACCGTGATCTTCTTTTTGCTTAAAAAGGACCGCTTAAATAGAATTATTAGAAACATTGCACAGTTTTAATTGTGTTTATTTGAATAAGTATTTAGGATGTACCTCGGCCACTGTAGGGAATCAACCGGTGTATTGCCAATGATTGGCGTTATTACCCCGTTATAGTTATTGCGCTGTACATTTTAAAATACAAATTATCTCCAGAAGATATCCAAAACCTTCAACAGCATTTTGAAAGTCCATGAAATGTACTACAAATGTATGTATCTAACAAAGTATTTCCGGATAAAAATTAGTCTTCACATCACAAAACGTATCTCGAAAATTTTAGATCAAGCGTTAGTTTTAGTTGTTTGTAAAAACAATATGACCTAAAAATGAAACAAATTAAGCTGAAGCTGTTTTTTTTGCGACTTATATGACTCAAAACCCTTCTGCGCAGAGTACATGGGTGTCAGTTACCAGATTATTTCATAATTATGCAAAATATTAGCACTTGGCGTCATTACACCAGACCACCTTATTAAATTTTTTTAGCAATAAAAAACAATAACCATTGAAAATATAAATATAATTTTCACTAAAATAATCACAATAAAGGCAAATATTTTTATATATAAAAATACATACAACAAATATCCACAGTCTTCAATTATCTTTATTATACTTAATTTACTTTATTATATTATATTTACTTATCTATTTGTGTTATTCTTTACCTGTTAGACAGAGAAAGTGGTTATTCTAAAGAATTTCACACAAAATTTTCCTTCATACAAGATTTCTCTTACAACATCTTTATGCGTTTATACTTCAGTATGCTTACCTATGAAACAAAGAAATATTTTTAAAATCTGAAACGTACAAATATAAATATAAAATTAAATAAAATGTAAAAAAGAAAAGTTAGTAAAAATGATAATTTAAAGGATATAAATTATCGTTTTTATTTGATATATTCTGAAGATTTTTAATTATATTACATCGTTAAAAACACAATATATCAATACTATACTTTGTCCCAGTATAAAACTAGAGAAATTGTAGAAAATACTTATAAGATACAGGGTGTCCAGCAAATAACACCCTGATTTCAAAATTAAATTTCTCAAAAACAAAGATCAATAGAATTATGCAGTAAACGTTTTAAGCTTTAAAAATCTTATACAAAAGTTTGGAACGGTAAATATTTTGAAAAGATTGTGTTCTGATTGCAAAGAATACTTTGATTTGACATTGTTCTTGCTTTAGATTGCTGCCAGAGTATGTGTTTTTCGGCTTAAAACGCCATATTTCATAGTTTTTTTAAATTAAATTTTTGAAATTTCGAATTTCTAAAAATTTTCTTCGAAAAATCTTTAAAATATTGCACAGTAAGCTGAAAAATTATTTCTCTCTGCAGGAAATCTAAAACAAGAAAAATGTCAAATCAAAGCATTCTATTCAATCAGAACGCAACTTTTTCGAAATATTCACTGTTTGAAATTTCCGTATAAGATTTTTACAGCTTACCTAATGAAAAACCGTTTACCGCATATTACTATCGATCTTTGTTTTGAGAAATTTAATTTTGAAATCAGGGTGTTATTTGCTGGACACCCTGTACATAGTTAGTGAAAAAAATACATACAGACATTGATATCATTTCATTGCTTTTACTGTTAATTAAAATATCACTTTCTCAATCTTTTTTTTTTTTTTTTTTTTAACATATTTCAAAAAATACATACAATTATACTATAAAATTACTCTGTTTATTAGAAATATTTTTTACAATAATAAACTCGAAATTTTTCACGAAGTGGTTTTTAATTATGAGATATGTAATAACACAAATCTAATTATAGCTTCGACACATATTTTTGTGTTATCGCATATGGTAATATTTATATGTCGTATGTCAATTATAATTTTAATAGACACTGAACAGGTACATCCTCTAGTTGTTTTTAACACGTAATGTAGTTTTAATAAATAACATACTTATACACATGTAATTAAAATGTAATTAATAAAAACGTAACATTTAATTAATTATAATTTATCTGACATCAGCTATGAATTATTATGGCAGACATTGCAAATGTATTCAAATATTGGTATAAAGATGTATTAATTATTACATATCTCTTCTTGAAACACCGTGACTTTCGTCATTCGTACACTGTAAAAACAAGATACCCAAATTGGGTTGAAAGATTTTTGGGTACAGCATTGTTCCAATTTGGAAAGTTCAGTTTGTAGCACAAAATCGTTTTAAATAAGTCTGTTTTTTAATGACATTAAAACAATTAAAATATCTTAGATAGTATATACATTATACCTCAGAAATTTTGATTAATTTAATGTTAATAAAGATCTGCTCTGTTTTGAACCATTTTGGGTTATCTATTTTGGGAACAATACTCTACCATTTTGGAATCCTTACTGTACCATTTCAGGAAAATTACTATACCCAGAAATCTTTCAACCCAATTTGGGTCTTCAATTTTTACTGTGTACTTATCTTAGCAATGAGACTTTCTATCAACTTCTTTATTATTTTAAAAGTTCTGAGACAAAATGATTTTTTATTATAGGTTCCAGCATAACATACTTTGAAATCCACTCTCTAAATTATATTTCTTTTAATGGATTCCAGCACAGACTTACATAAATTTTCAAGCCGTTTTATAATTTAAATATCATTGAAAGTTATGTTGCCCCATTTTCAAAAATTGGGAGTTTTGAAGATTATATAGAGACCATTTGGAGTCAGTTAAAGAAATCCATTGTAGGGAGCATTTGACAGAATTTTTAATTGAAACAAATATACGAAGAAATATCTGTTTCATGTATCAGTTTCCCTGTAAACAGTGTAAACAGTGTGACATTTGTTGCACATCGCGTAACATAAAACTGCGCAAAATGATTCATTATTGAAACCTTTAAAATCAATAATGATTTAATTTCAGATGCAAGATGTCAATTCCAAATTGTAACTAAAAATTCTTTGTCCAATTTTATTTTTAGTCCAACAGTTATATTTTAATTTTCATGTTATTATACATGTTAAAGATTAATAGAGAATGAAATTAGATTTAACGCTAGTTAATTTATATCTGAATTTGACTGTGATATTTATATAAAATTTAATAAATTTGTGTACGAATAACAAAGTAAGTTTTATTGCTTTATGTACTTGCAAACAATGCTATCAATACATCTACTAAAACATTTAAAATACAACATTACAAAAACATTTCCTTTTAATGAAAACCATTCAGATGATTTTTAATTAAAGGACGATTATACCTCAACCTCAAACTCTGCCACTTTACGTTTTCTTACGTCATTACTTATGTTTGATATTCACAGCATTTCCAACACGAATTAACATTTATCAGATATCTTAATTTATACAAATATACACATAGGGGTATATCTTTAACTATTCATTTTATGTCCAAATAATGTACCAAAGACCATTTTTGATACAATATTACATCAACTTCTTTATTTAATGAAAATTTTCCACATCAAGTGATTTTTAATTATAGGCAGAATTATAGGCAGAAGGACAGCATGCTTCGAATTCTAACTTTAAAATTCATTATTATCTAGTGGATTTCATCAGTGACTTAGTTAATTTTGTATGCCGTTTTACAATTTAAGATTCCTTTACCCTTAAACACGCAAACACAGCTGCAGAATTTGAAATGAGCTGACGCAGAGTGCTTCAATAATTAATCCTCATTGTGCACTGCACCTCCTGAACTCACTAATTGTGAGCGTATGGAAATACTTTCTAATGACTTTGGATGGGGGAGACCATCGTCAGCATGAATATGGATATCTCGAAATAAGCGAATCTAATCAATTTCCACTCAAAGACACTTGACATTAAGCCACGAATTTTAACTGCATTTTACGGAATGTATAGACATTATTTGTTGCTCTCTGTCAAATGTGAGAAATGTGGGTTTGTTTGAATTGTTTGTGTAAAGATTTCGAGTAGTGATATAAATGTAAAAGATAAATTAATCAGTTAGTTTAGCTTAAATAAAATATCTTACTTTGGAAAAATAAAATTCAAAACAGTTTTTTTACATTTTTTTTCTGGGGAGGAATAACAGGTGAAATCTGAATAAAAATGGAGTCGGCAACATGTGGGATTATTTCATGTGGTGTTTTAGAATATGTTCTGTGAAACAATTAAACATGCATGTTTAAATATATTTGAGAATGTACTCAGATTTAATGCTAGTTATTTTATATCTGGAATTGCCTGTGGTATTTACATAAAACATTCTACATTTGTATAAGTATAGATATAAACTGATAGGATTTATTAGCTTATTTTTCTATAAATAATGCTATTAACGCCCATTCTTAAACATTTAATAATACAACATCCCATGAACTTTTGCATTTATTGAAAACTGTTTAAAAGATTTTTAATTACAGGCGAATTATTCGCAACCCTAAACTTTAAACCTTTTTATTTCACGTTATTACTTATATTTGAAATGCACAATAGTTCCCACACTTAGTCATTATTGTGCACGAGTATGACTTCAAAGAATGTGTTCCGCACTTTAATGAAATCCCTAACATTGGTAAGTAGATATAATTGGGATGTAATGTTTATTATTCTGATAGGAAGCAACTTACACTGTAAAAAAAAAATTTGACAGTTTTGCTGCATTGTCAGTCCACTGCCTTTATGGAAAACGATTACTTCACCCTATTATGGAGCATTCTTATGGGTCAAAAGAGAGATATTCTATAAAAGCCATGGAGTAACGATGCAGCAAACGGGTCAAATTTTCTAGAGCGTAGCATTGTTTCGCCTTTGTCTATAAAACAATCGAATATTTTTTGTGTGTGTTAATACTATTTCCTATACTTAATTCTTACCTTATTTGATTGCAGTATTCTGCGATTAGTTAGGCTTTTTTTGTAATTGGAAGGAGTGTAATGTTAAGAATGTGAAATAGTTGACAGTTTCTATGAAACAGATGCAGGTCTATATTTGAATTTTTATTTTACTAAAGAAATAAAAGACAATATAAATTTTCCATTTAATGTATGAAATAATGTGAATTAGAGATACGGCAGGAAGGAGGGTGGGGGGGGGCACGCTGTTGGTACTGCAGAATATTAAGTCTCCGTTTAAATATATATTAGAAATTAAATCCTGGGTCATAATGAAGAGAAGAAATTTATTCAAGTAGATAAATCCTCTTTAACGTTGAAAAAGCATGCTTCAGATTTATTCCAATAGTACGAAAATGTTAAATTTCGGTTACCCAAATATAATCCGGATAAATCATAAGGAATTGCATTCTCACGGAAAGCCGAAGTACTGAGATTTGAATTCTGGCCGTGGCATTTCTTGCCTCTATTGGAATAAACCACAACTTGAATTTTCTGCTACTAAAATAAAACTTAAACACTCAGATTATTTATCTAGAGGAAAAAAAAGATCATACTTTATTAGAAAGGATTTATTTAAACTGTTATAATTTTTACATGAATAAATATTTGGAATGTCAGTGATACATTTTTAATAAACGTACTAAAAACAATATACGAACACAATCTAACGAATTTTTAATTTATAGAGGAATGAAAAATTTGTATTGTATGAGAGTAACCTTTATACTAGTAGAATTTGTTTGAAATTCAAAGGTAAAAATGTTCTCTATAAATGACGGTGTTCCTATACAAGTATTCTCATTGTATATACATTATTATAACGTGTTTACTACATTGTATTAAAAAAATCAAAATATAGTTAATATTATCTTTTTTTCAGATGTAATACCTTCTTCCAAAATAATATTTCAATTACTATCATCATGCAGATAGTGTAATAATTTAAATCAATCTATGATTTGGATCGAGATAATTACCACTAAATAAATTTGTCACTATTCATGTGTTACGTTATGGATATATCACTGTAATAAGTCTACTAAGTTATTATTAAAATATCAAAATATTTTTTAACATTAATCGTTTCTTTTTGGATGTAAAAGTTTCTACCGAAACAACATTTTAAATTGTTTTGATTATCAAGAAAAATTATTAATTTAAATTGAAATAAAATTTGAATTGAAATAACGGTCGCCAAAAAGACTTATAGCCAGTTAGGCGTGATCATTATAGAGCTTTAAAACTGTATTTTCTTTATTGGGAATTAATTGAGTGTATATATATATTTAATATTATCTTTTTACATTGTGGATTCTATAATTTCTTCTATAATACCATTTTCAATTTATGTGATCATCAAAAGAATGTAATAATTATTTGTTATGCAAATTTATATGCAATGTGCAGTTTTTGTTATTGTTTAACTAGACAGATTTCACTAAGCATCAAAAATGCCATTTTTCGTATTTATATACGTTTTAAATTGCAAAAAAGGGCAAAAATTAAAAAACAAGAAAAATAAATATTCAGTTCGCACGCGTTTAAAATTACAATAAAAAGTAAGTATATAACGTTTATATAAAAAGTTGTAAAAGTAAGTATATAAAGTTTATATAGTTTCTATAATTTTATTATAACATTGTATAGTTTATATAAAAGTAAATATAAAAATTTGTAAAGTAAATTTGTATGCAGTGAGTATTTTTGTTGTTGTTTTTAAAGTAGACATATTTTATTAAGTATAAAAAAGTATATATTTTACGTATTTATATATGTTTTATATTGCAAAGATACGAGCAAAAAATCAAAACAGAAAAAAAAATCTTCAATTCGCACGCGTTTAAAATTACAATAAAAATTTATTACCTGCATAAAAATTTCCTTGTCATGGAATCCACTATCAACTTTTTCTAAAACTTCTTATGTATTCATAAAATAAAGCAAATATTTCAAAGTATTCTTCTCCAAACTCCCTACAGTCCAGAAAAGAAAATGTAACACTGTTTGAATTTAAATGTGATACCACCGGAATGGACATGCTTGTTGTTTTCAGACAATGTGAACTTAGTTTCCAAACTTAAATTTATGTTTTGAATTGATCTTGCTTCGTTTCTGGTCGTTAGAAAACATGAGTTGTCTTATTTCCAATTCTAAAATTTATGTGTATTCTTGTTTTTCGGTATTACATTGAACATATATGCAGTTGATTCTTTTTCAACAAAGTTTAGAATTTCCAATGATTTATGTGAAGTTGTTGAAATGTATTTGAATAAAAAAAAGAGTAATTTTTTATATTATATATTATTTGAAATTATACTATAAATAAAGACGTTTAAGAATGAAATTTAAAATAGTGTAATGAAAATATTGCATTCCCATTTGATAGATGCGTTATGATCGAGCAATAACTTATTTTAATAGAAATATAAAATTACATTTAATAGATTTTGAGTATATGTAAATGATTAAGAAACTCTTTAGCAATTTTTTTTTTTTAATTTTAAAAACATATAAAATATTTGAGTAAAAAAAAAGAGTAATTTTTTATATTATATATTATTTGAAATTATACTATAAATAAAGACGTTTAAGAATGAAATTTAAAATAGTGTAATGAAAATATTGCATTCCCATTTGATAGATGCGTTATGATCGAGCAATAACTTATTTTAATAGAAATATAAAATTACATTTAATAGATTTTGAGTATATGTAAATGATTAAGAAACTCTTTAGCAATTTTTTTTAAATTTTAAAAACATATAAAATATTTGAGTAAAAAAGTAATTTTGTTATCAGTTTTGTTACACTAAATATTAAGATGTTTAAGAAATAAACTTAAACTAATGTAAAAATATTGTTATATTATCTTTTCCAATAGTTGTTAGCTGATTTATGATCTAAAAATTAATTATTTTAATAAGAATATAAAATTATATTTAGCATATTTTTAGTATATGTGAATGGAAAAGATACCCTTAAACAAATTTATTTTATTTTTAATAAAAATTTTGGCGAGAAATAAGTATTTTTAATATATATTTTAGCGTTATAAAAGAACTTTGTAAAATGCATTATGCACATTTCATATCAATTCGAAGTCGCGATATATTTTATTCCAGTATCTTTTCCATATACAAAAATAAAAAATACTAAGCATCTAATTCTATATATTTGAATATAAAGGTAAGACGAAAATGGTCTTCTATAATTTATGAACTTCCTATCATTTTCCATCATATTTCCACGCCTAACTACTTTTTAACTTTCTCAGTTATACTTAGTTTAAAAAGAAATGTGCATATTTTAAGTTGTATATGTAAAATAAACTTTTATAAAAATATTCGGGATTTTTATTAACACGTAAGCTACATAGCGAATTCGAACAATTCTTTATAACACTTAATTTATAAAATATTCACTTAAATTCCTCATATTTCCCCCACGTTTTCTTCAAATTATTTGCGTACGATCATGCGTAATTCTTAATATTTAGTTTTTAAATCTTTTATTGGATGGCGTTTTAATGACGTCTATATTAAATAATCTTCTTGAACTGTTGGGAATTTTTTTTCTAAACTTTATGCATCTCACATAATATTTCTGGCGCGTTGCAGGTATGCTATTAATTTAATTGTTTGCTTGATTGTCAAAACTAATGTTATATTTTCCAAGTGTATTTCAAATATTCATTGAACTTTTTAAAGTGCTATTCTGACAAGCATCTATTTATGAGTGGGGATACGAACTGGCAGTTTTTGTGCTGAAACCAGTATCCGCTAGATTAGCGGTTACTGCGGCATTTGAATTCAAAAGCCGGCATGGACGAGTTGAATGATGAGCATTGTTGTCTGTTGATCATTGTTTGCAAAACAATTAAAGCAATAAGTATCGCAAATACTCACAAAATCAACGAAAATCCAAGTATCCAAAAGTTTAATCTTTCATTGGTATAGCAGCTGACGAAATTGTAGGAAATGTGAAAATATTTTGCTTAAATATGTTCTGTTTTTTTCAAGTTACTATTGATAAAGCATCACATTAATCTGTATTTAAATTTAAAGAGCCTACCACACAAAACCCTAAGTCATCGAGCACAAGAAAAATCCTTTATTTCATGGAAGAGTAGTAATAGAGGAATCTAATGATCCATGTGTGTTTGAAGCGAAGTGGTGCATAAAAATTTATACCACTTGTGGTTGACTCGTAGGTGCAGCATTGCGTTTGTCGTACAACCAAAAACACGGAAAACTGGGTGCAGGAAAACGCAATGCTGATTCTACGAGTCAACCACTAGTAGTATTAATTTTTGGCTTATCCACCACTTCGCTTCCTGCAGATACGGATCATTAGATTCCTTTATTACCACTCTTCCATAAAATAAAGAATTTTCTTCTTGTGTTCGGTGACTTATTATGTGTGTTTTCTAACTTTTTGTGCTAAATACGTGATCATTCTTTACTGCCAAGCTAGAAATAGTGTGAAAAAAAATAAAATAAGACTTTTTATCTTAAAGACTGTGTGCATTTGGCATCCCTAAAACAGAATAAAAGATGCAAAAAATTACATAGAAAAAGTGTATAAACATTATTATACAAAAAATGAGCTCATTTAATTGTGAATAAATAATAACAAGTTGGAAATTGCACGTGAACGTAGCAAATGAGGTGCGTTCGTACGATAACGAAGTTTTAATAATATTCAGATCTTGCTGATATAGTAGAGCGTACTTCGGATACAGTATAGTAGTCAAAATCTTTGTGTTTCTGTAAATATGCAGGAAGTAATTTTTATTTCACCTCAGAAACCTATATCTTATTCATAAAATGTGAAATAGTTGAATATAATTAAAACACGCCCCAAACAATGTTTCCCCGTTTAGCATTATGCAGGGGAATAATTTTGTGTATCCCTGTAATTTAATAATAAAAATTCTTTGCATCACAGATAGTACAGATTGCATATTTTAGTATATATTTCATAGATTCATGCAAATTCTATTATGTTCGAATGAGTGTAACATCATTAAAATGCATTTGAATCTTTTTCCCATTGACCGTAATGTAATGGAATGCCTTTGATTGTTCCTGTAATTGATCTATCCATCCGATTTTCATAAAATTTGAAATTACTCGACAAAATTACGCAATAATTATATGTTTTAAATTTCAAAAGATTAAAATGCATTTGAAATTTTTCCCCCATTGACCGTAATGTAACGGAATCCTTTTAATTGTCCCTGTAATTGATCTATCCATCCGATTTTCATAACATTTGAAATTACTCGACAAAATTACGCAATAATTATATGTTTTAAATTTCAAACGATTAAAATGCATTTGAAAAATTTTCCCCCATTTACCGTAATGTAACGGAATCCTTTTGATTGTCCCTGTAATTGATCTATTCATCCGATTTCCATAAAATTTGAAATGACTCGTCAAAATTATGTTATAATTACGTATTTTAAATTTCAAACGATTCGGTTGGGTAGTTTTTGCGTTGTTATATGCGGACAGACAGACAGACGGACAGACGGACGTACTGAGCGATAACAATAGATGCTACGTATTTACATAATTACGAACGCACCTAAAAATGGTGTGATCTGGAGAGTTTTACAGAAAATTATTCGATAATTGATACGGTTGTACAATAACGTATATTGTTACAAGCGAGATCACAACCTAAGCGTTAGAAATTAAGCATTTTACCAATCTTGTGAATGCGATCAAGTACAGATAATAATATTGTGAATATTTTATGTGAATATTTTTTATAACTGTAATGCGATATTTTATTGGTGCTGTCATAATTGTTCATAATTTTAATTAATGAAGTTAACGTATTATAAGGTTTTTTGTATGGTTAATCAATATAGATTGTTGAGGAGTTTGTTTGATTAATTGATTGTTATTACACTGCTTGGCAAATTTGTCGCTGAAAATACTTTAAATTTTGAAAAAAAAATGTGGAGTCAATATATGATGTTAAGGATTTTAAAGCTTTAGAATGTATAGGAAGTGAAAGTTACTTATACGTATTTTGAATTCGATTGTTTGGATTATGTTTCTTAAAAGAAAAGTCGCATACAAAAAAATTTATTGATTAAATTTTATTTTGACTATTTTTTAATTAAGTTTACGATTACTCATTCTCTGAAATATAACATATACACATTTTTTGCATAAAATTTAATTCATATTTTTATGACAATATGCTGAGTAAGGGTTTTTCAATACTTTTAGAAAATAACGAAATACATCTGAATTTGAGAGAGTATAACAAGTTTGAAATATTTTTTGTTTTATCACATATGATTCGTTCAGTAAAGTAACTTACGTTTTTAATTTAAAGAGTAAAATGTATGTATAGAACAAAGGAATCACCAACGGAGAAGACAGAAGTAAACTCTTATTATTGTTGTATTACTTAATGTCAAAACATGAATGAAGTCATAATAAGAAAGGCATAGCCACTAACTATAATTTGTATGTATAAACTAACAAAGCTATTTTTAAGAAAAAATAACACTCGATGAAAAGAAATTTACTATTAATATTACACCAGACCCCAAAGTGATAAGGAAAGGAATATATATAGTATTCTATCATCTTTCGCCAATGCACTTACAACGAATCATTTCATACAATTATCACGTTATATATACATATACAAATTCATTAAAATTCGAAGCGTCGCAAAAGTGGAAAGTTAGAAGTAACCTGGTAATGACGAAATGCTTATACATGAATGTTTATTGTAACTCTTTCATTTCTTTTATACTTAAGAAACAAATGTATATAATTTTAGCATTTCTTATTCTATGTATAACTTTCGCAAAATATTTTGAATTACAAAATATTCACAAAACAAATGGTGATTGATATTTTCAGTAGAGAATCATTCTAACATTTTGAGTTTCCTTTAATAATCAAACCTTCTAGATTTTTCTAAAAATAGGTATGGATAAACTACATTTTAAAGATACATGTAACCTAATTGCTTTCGTTACTAAATGGAGTTTCACGGAAAGTTTATATATAAAACTTTAAAATGGGAGTATCATTTTATTTCGGAATGGCAGAAAAACTTTAAAGTATAAATAAGCGAGTCTTCTACCAGTTACATTCAAATCTGCTTGGTTTGGCAGAATTTTCGATTCCAAAGTGTTTTCGATTTTATTCTCATTTCTTGCCTCGAAGGAAATTTACTTTTTTCTTTGTCGCTATTTGTAAGCTGCTTTAATATTTAGTCTTTGATTTTTGTTTTATAAAGTAGTTTAAGCAAGAAAATCTTTAAAAGTGTTTTCATACAAAAAAGCTTTAGGGAAACTTTCGGTAAATAAACTAAAATTAGATTCCAGAGCCATAAACTTCTTACTGATTTTTTTTGTTTGTTTTTTTAAGAATTGGAAAGTCTTGTGGGAAAAATAGTCAGGCACAGACTGCGAGATACAGAGATGGAGAATCAAATAGGATTTATTTTTAAAAAATGGCATTTTTTTAGCGGGAGGAAAATTCCTTAAGTTTTAAAGAAATCTAAACGTCATAAAAATTGTAATTTACTACAAAGTACGGGATAACTAATGAAAGATAAGCTCTGAAAGAAATAATGAGATTTTAAACATCTAAAGGAAATATATCACACATGATTCCTTCAGAAAAGTAACTTACATTTTAAATATAAAGAGTGAAATAATGTATAAAAGAAAAGAATCCCTAACATGCCGATTGAATTAAATAAATTTTTATTATTTGTGTTATGTCAAAACATAAATAAAATCATATTAAGAAAGTAATCTTACTTAATCATATTAAGAAAGTAGCACTATCATTTATAAGCAATGTTTATGGAAAAATAATACTTGATACTAATAAATAATAATATAATTGATAATAATAAATAATACTTGACTTCATAGTACATCAGAACCGAAAGGTATGTGTGTAACGATTTAAAAGTTAGGAGCCAGAGACATCAACGCCGGGTTTCCCTTTCACCGCAGAGAAGTCATGGCCACCGAGGAAAATAAATAAATAGATGTAGAGAATCCAAATAATTACTCATTGGCTGCTGTAAGTTCATTTATTTAATCCGTAATCATGAGAAAGGGAAAAGCTCCTTTTGCAAACTGTCTTTTACCGAAACATTCCATCATTATTTCAGCGAGCCGTACTCATCGAAGAAAAAACCCAAGAATCCTCCTTCTCAGCTTGAGGCGTCCGCTCTAAAATCTAAAAAGAAAATTCTAGAACATTCTGTAACCTCAAACCATCATTCTTTTATGTAAAGAGAATTCTTGTCCAGCTACGAGACTATTTTGCACAGACGATAAATTTATTTTAAAAAAATATTATTTAACCAATTTATAATCGACTCAGAATTTCTTAGGCAGACGATTTTTATAAATGATTAATTTTAAGAGAAAAATAAAAGAAATGAATTTATTAATATGCACACATCAAAGGTTGACGGAGGAAAAATAAATAAATAGATAAAATAAAATAATGATATTTTTTGAAAGGTATGGTTTTGGAATAAATTTAATAAGACTTTCTTAAAAAGGGTTGATAAAAACATAGAAGAAATCAGTTTTATTTGGAATATTAAGAAATAAAGTTTAATTAAGAATATTTTTAATTTAGAGCCATCTTTTTAAATTTACGCATACTGGAATAATGTTTTTTAAGGCAAATTAGGAATTTTTATCGTCTGCATAAAGATTAACAGATTAGATCTAGAAACAAGATTTTAATTTAATAATTTGAAGTAAGTACGGAACATTATTATAAGAAAATTGAGATAGTATAAAGGTTAGTTTTGGCGAAAAAATTTTAAAATTTGTAATATATATATTTATATAAGATGCAAATTTATAACATTGCAACTTTTCTTGTACTATGTATAACATTCACAAAATTATTTGACTTACATAATCATTACAAAACAAATGATGATTGATGTTTTTAGTCAAGAATCATTCTAACATTTGAAGTTTCCTTTAATTGTGAAACTAAATAAATTTTTCTTAAAGTAGGTATAGATAAACTGAATTTAATAGATACATGCAACCTAGTTTCTTACTTACTAAATGGACTTTCACGGAAACTTTATCCATAAAACTTAGAAATGGAAGCATCATTTTATGTCGGATGGCAGAAAAACTTTAAAGTATAAATAAGTGAAACTTCCACCAGTCACGTTTAAATCTGCTTGGTTTGGCTGAATTTTCGATTCCAAAGTGTTTTCGATTTTATTCTCATTTCTTGCCTCAAAGGAAGTTTACTTATTTCTTTGGAGATATTTGTAAGCTGCTTCAAAATTTAGTCTTTGATTTTTCTTTCATAAAGTAGTTTAAGCATGAAATTCTTTAAGAGTGTTTTGATGCAAACAACTTCAGGGAAACCTTTGCGTAAATAAACTAAAATTAGATTCCAGAGTCTAAAACCTCATTCTGACTTTTTTAAAGAATTAGAAAGTTTTGTGGGAAAAATAGTTAGAATCATACTGAGAGAGAAATAGATGGAGTACGAAATATATTTTACGTGGCTTGTATTTTAGATTTTATGTAAAGAAATTACCATTGTTTTTATAACACAGGGAAATCATCTTATGTTTAAAGCTTTACGGAAACCTTCCATAAATAAACTGAAATTAGATTCCAGAGTCAAACACCTGGAATTAACCCTTACTAAATTTTTTAAGAATTGGAAAGTTTTGTAGTAAAAAATAGAAAGATACAGAATGATAAAGAGATGGAGAATTGAATATATTTTATGTGGTTTCTGTAAAAAAATTACATTGTTTTTACAGCGCAGAGAGAACTTTAAAAATCAAAAATTTAAAACTTAGCGAAAATGTATTTTATAACAGAGTAAACGTAAATATATGAATATATATATATATATATATATCAGAGGAATTTATAAAGTAATTATAAGTTTTAAATACTTTTTCCATTTTATTCTTATTTTTTAGTTAGTGCAATATTTAAGAAAATTAAAGCATATACATAAAAATTACTCACCCGTGAGAAGATTAATCGATTACAGGTAATTAATAAACATTACAAATCTTTATTCTTTCATGAAAACTTTCTCTCATGTTAAACGAAGACGAAAATTATACAAATTTATTAAAATTCGAACAGTCCTAAAATTGTAAAATTAGACATAAATGAGTTAAGGAAAAAGGCTCATAAATGAATGTTTTTTCTTCTTTTATACTTAAAGTACAAATGTATAACATTGTAACATTTCTTATGCTTTACCTGTTCCACAATAAGTTGAATTACTCAAACATTACAGAACAAATGATATTTTCATTGAAGAACCATTCTAACATTTGAAGTTACCGCTAATAGTCAAACCTTCGAATTTTTTTCTAAAAATAGGTATACACTGCATTTAATAGATACATATAACATACTTCTTTTCGTTACTAAAAAGAGTTTCACGGAAACTTTATCCATAAAGCTTAGAAAAAGAGGTATCATTTTATTTCGGAATGGCAGAAAAATTTTAAGTGCAAATAAGCGGAATTTCCACCAGTTACATTTAAATTTGTTTGATTTGGCTGAATTTTCGATTCCTAAATGTTTTCGATTTTATTCTCATTTCTTGTCTCACTGGAAATTTACTTACAAATGATATTTTCATTGAAGAACCATTCTAACATTTGAAGTTACCGCTAATAGTCAAACCTTCGAATTTTTTTCTAAAAATAGGTATACACTGCATTTAATAGATACATATAACATACTTCTTTTCGTTACTAAAAAGAGTTTCACGGAAACTTTATCCATAAAGCTTAGAAAAAGAGGTATCATTTTATTTCGGAATGGCAGAAAAATTTTAAGTGCAAATAAGCGGAATTTCCACCAGTTACATTTAAATCTGTTTGATTTGGCTGAATTTTCGATTCCTAAATGTTTTCGATTTTATTCTCATTTCTTGTCTCACTGGAAATTTACTTTTTTATTTGGAGATATTTGTAAGCTCTTTCAAAATTTTATATTTGGTTTTTCTTTTATAATGTAGTTTAAGCATGAAATTCTTTAAGATTGTTTTGATACAAAATGCTGTAGGTAAACATTCCGTAAATAAACTAAAAATAGATTCTAGAGCCAAAAACCTCTAACTGACTTTTTTAAGAATAGGAAAGTTTCGTAAGAAAAATAGTTAGAAACAAACTGAGAGACAAAGACACGGGAACCAAATAAAATTTACGTGGTTTTTATTTTAGATTTTATGTAAAGAAATTGTTAATGTTTTTAAAGCTCAGGGAAAACTCCTTAAGTTAAAAAAATAGCGAAAGTGTAATTCACTGAAAAGTAAACATAAATATGTGAAAAATAATCTCTAAATGAAATAATCAGTGTTTTAAGATCTAAAAGAAATATATAGATATTCAAAATTTTAACCATACTTATATTATAAAGTTAAACGCTTTACCTACACTGTAAAAAAATCTGCAAAGGTACTAAACCTTTTCTAGGAAACTGGGATTCCAAAAACTTTTCTTGTAACGGTAACAGCAAAAATTCAAGTTTCAGAATCGATTACATGATTTTTTCCTGTTATCGTTACATGAAAAGTTCTTGGAATCCCAGTTTCCTAGAAGATGTTTAGTACCTCCACATATTTTTTTTTTTACAGTGTACTTGATTTTTAATTTTTTTAATTAACAGAATGGAAAATCAAATTATATACATAAAAATTAGTCACCCATGGGGAAATTAATTCCATAAAGGTAAATAATAACAGTGGTACATAAAAGTAACCTTATAAAACTATGCTTAAAATATCCTGAATTACAGAAAACTCACATGATAATTCAATTACAGTTTTAACTCAATATATACAGAGATAGAGTTAATCTAATTGCGGTATCTACACTGTAAAAAAATCTGTAAAGGTACTATACTTTATCTAGGAAACTGGGATTCCAAAAACTTTTCCTGTAACGGTAACAACAAAAACTCAAGTTTTTGAATTGGTTACATGGATTTTTCCTGTTATCGTTACATAAAAAGTTCTTTTTTTTTTTTTTTTTTTTTTTTTTTTTTACAGTGTATGTTATATAGCACGAAGACTTCTAATGTTAACAATAAAAATATTATTAAAGTAGTATAATTTTATTTTTTACATGACAAATGAGTAGAAATTTACAAATGGTTATTGAAATTTTCACTCCAGTATTGTTCTAACATTTGAATTTTCCCTTAATAGTCAAACTTACATTTTTTTCTAAAAATAGGTATACATAAACTGCATTTAATAGATACATATAACCTAGTTTCTTTCGTTACTAAAACGAGTTTCACGGACACTTTATCCATAAAACTTAGAAATATCAGTATAATTTTATTTCGAAATAACAGAAAAACTTTGAAATATAAATAATCGAAACTTTCTTTCAGTTACATTTAAATCTGCTTGGTTTAACAGAGTTTTCAATTCCAAAGTGTTTGATTTTTGTTTTATAATGTAGTTAAAGTATGAAATTCTTTAAGAGTGTTTTGATATAAAGTGCTTTAGGAAAACCTTCCGTAAATAAACTAAAATTAGATTCTAGAGCCCAAACCCCCTTACTGACTTTTTTTAAGAGTTGGAAAGTTTTGTAGAAAACTTAGTCAGAAACAAATTTAGAGAAAAGAAGATGGGCAACAAAATAAATTTGAGGTGGTTTCTATTTTAGTTTTTATTTAAAGAAATTGCTATTTTTTTATAGCGCAGGGAAAACTGCTTATGAAGAAAAAATAGTAAAAGAGTAATTCACCACAAAGGAAACGTAAATATTTGAAAAAATAATCTCTGAAAAAATATTCAGTTTTTTAAACACCAGAGAGAAGCTTATAGATATTCAAAGTTTTAAACATATTTTTATTAAGTTTAACAATTTATCTACTGGATTTTTTCATTTTCATTTTATTTTTCAGGGGCTAGAAGTGAAAATAAAGCATATACATAAAAATCAGTCACCCAAGAAAAAATTAAATCAATAAAGGTTATTATTAAATACGGTACATTTAACTTACGGTACATACGGTAAGCTAATTTAACTAAGCTTAAAATATTCTGAAGTAACAGAAAACCCGCATGATATTTCGAATACAATATTAACTCTTAAATGCTACATAACAAGAAGACTTCTAATGTTAGCAAAACAAATATTATTAAATTAAGATAGTTTTTATTTTATTTGACAATTAATTAAGCATTTATGAATGGAAACTGATTTCTTTTGTTAATAAATGGAGTTTCACGGAAACTTTACCGATAAAACTTCGACGAATTGAATACGAATTGACGTATGATTTTATTTCAGAAAGGTTAAAAAAAGTTTGAAGTATAAATAGGCTAAACATCCACCAGTTACGTTTAAATCTGCTTGGTTTGGCTAAGTTTTTAATTCGAAAGTGTTTTCGATTTTATTCTCATTTCTTGCCTCGATGGACTTTTTTCTTTGGGGATATTTAAAAACTGCTTTAAAATTTAGTATTTTATTTTGTTTTATAAAGTAGTTTAAGAATGAAATTCTTTAAGAGTGTTTTGAGAGAAAATACTTTGGGAAAACCTTCAATAAATAAATTAAAATAAGATTCCAGAGACAAAAACCTCTTATTGACATTTTATGAATGTTTAAGTTTTCTAAAAAAATAGTCAGAAACATACTGATAACCAAATATATTTTAGGTGGTTTCTATTTTTAATTTTGTGTAAAGAAATTGCCTGTTTTATAGCAGTGGGAAGTCTTCAGTTTAAAAGAAATTTATTTTTTTTATAAAGCGTAATGTATTAAAAGAGTAAACGTAAATATAAAAAAAACTTTTAATGAATTTTTTTTTGAAAATTTAAGAAAATTTATAATTCAATTCAAATTTTCGAAATTTTTTTTAAAAATTTAATCCTTTATTTAGTATTTGATTTTTCATTTTATTTTTACTTTTCAGTTTCTACAATGAAAATTAATGATTACGCATAAAATTTACTCATCCGTGTGAAATTTCATTTGTTAGAGGCACATTGAAATACATATAAAAAGTAACAAAACATTTTTTAAGAAAAATAACACTGGATATAAAGAAATGCATTATTAATAGTACACCAGAGTCGAACGGGTTATACAAAGTAATATTCATGTTATGCTGTCATCTTTCAGAAACACATATATAACGATTATTTCGTTATATATTGGTTATTTTCTTAAATTATTCCTTCCCCCCTGTCTCTTTTCAATTCAAAATCAGTTTTAAGTGTCCTTCATTCACTTTCCATTTTTTTCCCTCGCATAGTTTTTCTCTAACCGAAAAATCGGCAGCTGCTTAACTTTGTCTGTGAGAAATACACTCACATATTAATCAACCGTTTAAAGCTATTTCCAGATGTCTGCTATTTCCGATCGAAGCAATTCTGCATTACCTTATATGGACATCATCTCTGTTTCGCAGTTAAAATTTATGCTTACGCTTCTTTTCCTTTCTCGACAAAACCCTAAAAAGAATTTAACATCTGCGCAGTAAAATCTCATGTCCCTTCGGTGTGCTTCTTTATTAGACAAAACAACACGTGTAACATTTTATTGTTTGGCAACCTTTTCCTTTCCCATCCCAGCTGGGAAACTAAATTGAATTCTTATCTTGCCGGCTGCATTTTAACTGTATTTGGCGTATACTATCCATTGTGCATGGGCGAACTTTTGTATGTTGGCGATTTTCTATCATGCCAAAAATGGCAATTTGTTGCTATGTACGAGGCACTTGACTCACTGCTCTGGTCTAGTGAAGTTGCTGAAAACTGTTCGGAGATTTTCTCCGAGTACTGTAAGTGTACCCCCTTAGTAATATATGTCTAAATAAATTGTAACTTGGCAATCATCGTGGGGTTTTTTTTCGAGCATCCGAACCTGGACTGATTCTATACTGATCATGCCTCTTCTAAGTATTCCAACGGAATAACAGCTACTAATATACGTGATCATACCTCTTCTAAACCTTCTAACAAATATATGCAACTACCAAAATCCCTCAAGAAACTCTTCTCTATATAAATAACTGGTGCCTGACGGTTTCGTTTTTCCCCACATAAAAAAAAAAAAAAAAAAAAAAAAATATGGAGGGGGGTACAATCAACTGCGACTTTCCCGTGGATGTGATGCATTTCGGTTCTTCTTTTTCTTCTCTGCATTCCCCGGTAGAAAATGCTATTAGTCTGGCCTGCTAAGTGTCAACCGAAAAAGTACAGAGCTGTTCCCGTCCTGAAATTCCTTTGCTGGACACCCCCGTTTCCTCCCCTGTGTGCTCCATCTCAACTGCTTCGGAGGGTCTCCCCTCGAGATTCAATATCCTAAAAGAAATCTGCGGCTGATTGTCACCTGAGCGCTGGGTGCCCCTTTTGTCATCTCCATCGTCTGTGTGATTGACGTGTTCATCGCAGCCAGATATCATCGAGGGCTGCATGTCCTCATTGTGTGCTTCTATACCAGTGTGTTTTGTCTTTTGTGAACGTAGTCTACAGAAAGTTCATATAGCCTCATAGAAAATTTAGTGAATAACAGTATTCCTGTGGTGTGATGCATCGTAAAATCGTTCATCGTGCAAAAAAAAAATAGTGATTGTCTTCAATTCTGAGAAAATCCATCAGAAATAATTCATCGTAGATATCAGTTAACAGTGCACAAAGAAATAAATAAATAAATAAGAGAATTACAAAAATTCTCTAAATGAGGTGTCACCACCTTTGATAAGTGCATATTCAATTACATGATTACAATATAAAATTTCTGCTAGTCTCCAGTGATAAAAAAAAAAGAAAAAAAAAGTGCACAACAACGAAAATGCAACCTCAAAAAAATCTACATTTTGAATGTGGGAGCAGATCGTGCCCCAGTTCCCTAAGCTTTGTCTTATTAAATTAGTAATCATTTAATTATTTAAAAAAAAAACTAAATCAGTAAGTCAACCCACCTACTTTGTTATTTCATGTTCTGCTTTCACATTCAGGACTCAACGGTCAACATTTATGTTCTGTATAGAGCATTAATTTAATCCTGTTATTGTGTTTTTGCAAAGATTATTAATTTGCGAAAGCACGGTAACTGTTGTCATTTCTAGTTATTATTTTTATGACATTTTATGCAGTTTTTATCAGTTATTACATTTATGTGCTAGTGTTTCATATTTTACGTCCAACACCCCTTCGTTTTTTTTAATTTTGTATTTGGATTCTCTAATATGCTTAAATGTGTTTAACCAGTTTTGAACTTTAATTACAAGGTTAAAATAAGAACATTCTTTTTCATCCAAAAAATATAAATAAATCAGAAGGTTTTAAGTTACAAAAAAAAAAAGAATTTTTTTTCCTAGTGTAAAGAAGTTAAAGGATTTTTTTTTCTTGCTTGCTAACAGTTTTTGCGGTTTTCTATAGAGTTTTCTTTGCTTTATTATCTAAAGTAAGTACTTTGTTAAAGTGAAGGAATATATAGATATATGTTTCAAAGTGTAATTATTTTGCCATTTTATTTAATTTATTTTCTAAATGTGTTAATTTTGTATGTGCTTCCTTGCTTTACTGTCATAAAAGGTTCAAATAAGATATCTTTAAAGTGAGGTATATATTTTTTTAAGATCTATTTATTTTGCTAGTTTACATATTTTTACTAGCTACGAAATTTTCTTGCTTTCAATGTGCTTTAGGGTATAAATTCGGTCTGTGTAACAATTTCTCAAAACTTGTGAGCTTAAACAAAACAAAAAAAAAAAACAAAAAAAAACTAATCATGGCGGCAAAACAAATTCCGATAAATATCATTCAGTTTGATGGAGATCCAGATTTACTTAAATTTTTCTTTGATCAAGTTAGAGTCTCTGCAGAAATT
This sequence comes from Maratus speculifer, assembly GCA_964019185.1. Lineage (NCBI taxonomy): Eukaryota > Metazoa > Arthropoda > Arachnida > Araneae > Salticidae > Maratus > Maratus speculifer. The sequence continues at coordinate 420,891,268 of OZ025290.1, read as the reverse complement.
AATAAATATAACCCACAAACAACAATTGCAATCTTAAAGGGAAAGTTAGTTGGGCCTGCACAAAAATTTCTAGCCCAAAATCCTGACCTGCAAAAGATAACAGACCTTGATTTGTTGGAAAAGGAATTTGCGTCATTTTTCGCCCCCCCTAGTAAATGTGTTGCTTCTGTTGAATTGTCCAGTTTAGCACTTATGCCTTCTGAGACGATAAAAAACTTAGCTCATAGACTAAATGTTCTTGCGGCGACTGTTTATGCAGATATCAACGACGAAGGAGCACGCAACACTATTAAACTTATGAAATTTCTAGAAGCCCTTCCTTCAAATATTAGAATAAAATTACAGGAAGAAGGCATTAATGATTATAAAACAGCAGTCGAAAGAGCACAAACCCTTCATGAAATTTTAAGGAATGAGAAAATCTTACATTCCTTACCTTCGGTACACAGACCAGAAAATCTCATCGAATCGCAACTGAAAGAAATTTCCGAGAAAATAAATGCATTATCTTTTGTCCCTCCTGATACTAAAACCGAAACTGAGCAAAAAAATCTCCAGACTAGACCAAAACATTTCGCAGGTGTTTCACGCTTCAAAAAAAATTACAAAAATCGAAACTACACTAGGCGTTATTCCCCACACAAGTTTTCACAAAAAAAACCAGTTGTTTGTCAGTTATGTGGACGAAACAATCATGATGCTCTCTCTTGTTTTAAATGGAAAAGAGCAAACACTCAAAGAAAAAATAATTACACGAATTCCACTCCACAATTTCAGGAAAACTGAAACAGAGATACAATTTTTATGCTGATGGTGTTGTGTCTCAATCTAATACTTCTACATCAGCAACTTTTGTTTTTGACCCTGTATTACCTAAAATTTCAAGTTCGAGACTAGTTAATTCAGTAGCTTCCCAAACTTTTGACTCTATTAAGATAGCAAATAACATCAGTACACAAACAGAAAGTGATAATGTTCAGATAATTTGTAGTGTAAACACTATGTCACCATCCCTCCCTCTTGTTAAAGCCACTATAGCAAACCATGATATTACTTTATTGGCTGATTCTGGTAGTAGTATATCTTTACTTTCACAAAAATTATTCAACCAACTTAAACCGGTCTTAAAATATAAAAGACTGTCCACTGACGTCAATATTAAAACTGTCAATTCTGATGTTTCATTTTCCGCCTGCATCAGAACATCCATTAAGCTAAAACAAAAAGCGTTTTCACATCACTTTTATATTGTTGACATACCCGAGTCTTCCAGTTTTGAAGGCATTTTAGGTTTCGATTTCATAACTAGATACAATGTTGTCATCGATACTTTTAACAAGTGTCTCCACGTCAACAATAATTTCTCTGTTCCTTTAAAAACCAGTAAAGAATCTTCTGGAGAGAAACAATCAAAATCATGCAATTCTTTGAGTGATGTTGTATTGAATCAAGCGGTGTTCTTAACTCGAAAAATTATAGTAGAACCTCAACAACAAATATGGTGCTCTGTTTACACCTTCAATAACATCAACAATGACAGAAATTATCTTTTTGAATATTTGGCACAAACAAAAGAATTAATAGGAAATGATGCCATTATTCAAATGAATAAATTATCCAATAAAAGAAAGAAAACTTCACAAATACATCATTTCTTCTCAATAACACTTAAAAACACTTCTGAAAAAACCATTCATCTCCCTAAACACACAAAAATAGGTCAATTATCTGAGATTGAGGAAATTCGCGACTATACTTCTGAAATGTCTGACAAGCAAAATAACTCAGAACAGCACTTTGTAAATTTTATTCAGGCGTCTAATGAAATCTTACAAAAAAGAAAGCAGGAGTTATCGGCTAATGATTTCAAACTTTCTCACTTAAAATCTGACGAAGCAAAGAACCTAACTAAATTGTTACTTAATTATTATCCTGCCTTTTCCAAATCATTAGACACACTTGGTCATACTGATAAAATTGTACCTGATTTGAAATTCATTAATGATTACCCCATAAAGACACTCCCTTTCCCTCTTCCCCAAGCTGTGCAAAAGGATGTTTTAAATCAAATCAAACAGTTGCTTGATGCCAAAATCATTGAACGTCATTGTTCCGAATGGGCCTGCCCCATGCTCCTTGTTAAAAAGAAACCAGACGGTACAGGTATACAGAAATATAGACTCGCATTAGATCTCAGAATGGTTAATACTATAATTCAAGGTTCGTCCTATCCACTTCCTAAAATTCAAACCATTATTTCAAATCTTTCACAATATCGTTTTTTTTCTTCTCTTGACTTTCATCAGGCATATCATCAGATTGATTTGCCTGCAAAATTTCAAAATCAGCTCACATTCACTACAATGTTTGGTTCTTTTCGGTATAAGAGATTAGTATTCGGATTAAAATCTAGCGCCTCAATTTATCAAGCTTTAATGGACTCGTTACTTGATGAATTACAGTTAGAAGGTGTCTATACCTACCAAGATGATCTCATTGTTGGTGCCAATTCATATCAAGAAATGTGTGATAAGTTGGATAAAATTCTTGCAATACTAGTAAAATATAATTTAACGCTGTCCCCTAACAAATGCACTTTTCACAAAACCAGTTTAGATTATCTTGGATTTCACATAGAAAATCAAACTATTTCTCCTGTTCACTCGAACATTGTAAAAATAACATCTTTTCCAACATCTACAACAAAACGTCAATTAAAAGCACTCATAGGCGTCATTACATTTTACAAATCTCTGGTTCCATCCTTTTCTGAACTTGTGCAACCTCTCATAAACTTAACTACTCCAAAAGCTAAATTTAAGTGGACAAGTAAACATCAAAAAATTATGGACACCATACAGAAGATATTCTTTAATCCACCCATGGTTAGATTACCTGATTGGAACAAAAAGTTCTATTTAAATACTGATGCGTCAAATATTGCCATTTCTGGCGTCTTACTACAAGAACATGATAAACAACTATTACCTGTTGCATACTTTTCAAAATCTTTAAAAGCATCCGAAAAAAAATATCCTGCACTTAAATTAGAACTCATGGCAATTCATAAATCAGTTACTGCTTTCAAATATTATCTATACAACAGAGAATTTGTAATCCTTTCAGATAGTAAACCATTAGAAAAGTACAACAAAACTACAAATCCGGCTGATATTATCTCTCGTTGGCTCATGGATCTCTCAGAATACACATACAAATTTCAACATATTCCAGGTAAAAAGAATGTACTCGCTGACTACTTATCTCGCTGTAACTTTGAAAATAATCAACAGACTTTAGCTACAAATCCTGAACTTATTCATGACACTCAACCCTTACCTATTGTAGAATGTGATACTCCACACTCCAGCTCGAGTGATTCTAATATGCATGTTAACTGCCTTATTTCTGGTACACAAACAAATCCTGACCCTTTATTAGAAATTTCGAATGAAACATTTGCTACTGAACAACAAAATGACCCTACTTTGTCTGTTGTTTATAAAGAAATCTTAAAGAAAGGATCTTCTCAAAAATTTCCTAACTACTTCATTCATCCTGATTCGAAAGTATTAATGTTAAAGAAGGAAAATATTTTTAATAACACTTTTTCGTATCACATTATTGTTCCAAATTCACTTAAAAGCAAAGTCTTAACAATTTCACATTTATCTCATTTTGGCTTTAATAAAACTTGTGAATTCTTGTGAAGTAGATATTTTTGGAAGGGTATGTATGTAGACACTTTAAACTTTGTTGCATCCTGTATCAAATGTCTTCAAACTAAACATCACCAAACTCCACCCGCACCTTTGCAGCCCACATACACTCCCAGGTACCCTGGTCACACTATCAGTACAGATCTCCTTGGACCGTTTGCTAATGGAAAATATGTTTTAACTATCACTGATCATTTCTCGAGACATATTGAACTCTTTCCAGTTAATGACATATCTGCGAGTAAGGTTGTTAAATGCTTATTCTCTTACATAACCACCTTTGGGAGACCTTCGGTTGTCTTATCAGACTTAGGACCCCAGTACACTTCTCAGGTATATAACATTTTTAATGATACAATGGGCATTAAGGTATTACACAGTTCTGCCTCGAGACCACAATCAAATGCGATTGCAGAGCGAATCAATAAGTCAATCAAATATTCAGTTAATATTCTTTTACAAGAAGGTCATTCATTCGAAAATGCAGTATTTATACACAAATCACTTTATAATGGTTCGAAACATGCAACTACATTATATTCTCCTAATTTTCTTCATTTTGGACGTGAACTTTCTCTAATTTTTGACACTTTTGATCAGTCGTGCAACCAACCCTTTCTTGATAAACATATTGAAGTACACAAATTGCTTGATGATTTGAGTAAGATATATCACAAAGCTTATAACAACATTAAATCTGCTCAAGATAAAAGATATAAATATTACGGTCAGAAAGCTAAATTAAGATCCATTTTCTTAAAAGATATTGTATATCTAAAATCAAATGACAAGTTTAAAACAAAGTATACTGGTCCATATATTGTCACTTGTAAACATTCCCCTGTGTCATTCTCAATTAAAAGGTTGTATGCTCCTGATAACACAGCATTTCGGGTACATATTGATAGACTTTTACTTGCACCTCCTCGTTATGGACATTTATTTGATGCATCAAGTCATATAAACAACACTAACTTTAATACGTTTTATCAACCTCACACATACAATCTAAGAAACAGAAGCTAATGTAAAAAACACTATTTATTATTTTTTATGTCTTGTTTTATGATACCACATATCCAACCAAAGAGCTCATGGTTGTGTGTATGTTGTTTTTGACTGATCTTTAACAATATCATGGCTGGTCCATCAATATTGCTCTGAAGATCTCTTAAGAACAATATTAGGTATCATTGTTATCCTTTAACACTTAGATATGTCTTCATACTCACTTAAATTTTAGTTACTTTTTATTTTGTTTCTTTTTGCAGTACACTTAAAATTTCTTTGACAATATTCATTAATTCAGTATTTTTTTCCACTAGCTAACCTCCCACTTAACAATTCCTGTACTATAAGTCAAACATATTATAGTTAGATAAACAGGTACTGTAGTCTAGAAAAGTAAACAAATGATTCATGTAATTAAATAAAACACAGTTTTCATATATGACTTGTTCATCACCCCCACTCGATTGTGACACATTTTTCGTCTCTCTTCACTCTAGGATTGTCTCCCCATATTAGTTGTTAGATGATATACATTTTTTTTGTTTTTTTTTCTTTTTGAATTCTTCCCTTTGAAGTCTTGTTCCCGTTCAAAATTAAGGCCCTAAGGGTTCAAGCTTCATTGTGTTGAGAGACAAAATTTTGGAATTGGAGTTTCGATTCAAATTTTTGAATTGTGATTCCAATTCACATCAATTCAAATTTTTTTCATGTAATTCGACGTGGGCTCCTTCAGAAGACCGCTAGTGCCTTCGGGGGAGCATCACAATTCCCTCCTCATCTAAGGCTAGGCCCTAAGCCGATGCCATAATACTTGTGTTGTACACAAGATTCAGGGTGACGCATATTTTTATGGGCGTGCTTGGAGCACCTCTTTTTTTTTGTCATCCTATGCTTCGGCATGAAACAATTTTTACAAAAACATTTTTATTTTTTTAATATACATTATATTACTTTTTTTAATTTTTGAAAAATATAGTGCTATTATGTTATTTTGTGTATTGCCATTTTATATTCATTTAGTATTAGTTTCATGTTTTGTGTATATGTTTCAAAATTTTATTTATGTCATGATAACAATCAAAGCTGCAGTAAGATTTTTGTACTGTCTGAGTCGACTCAACTTATACATATAAAATACAGTACTACCTTGGATCCATGAAATACAAATATAAAAAAATATAGAGACTTTAGAACTGCTGACTGTTTTTGAATACAAAAGTCTCCATTATCATGACGTTAAATTTCTACATATATATAAAAAAAAAAAAAAAAAACTTTTGCATTTATGTATGTTTTTATTTTATAATATTTTATGCTAGCCTATGCACATTGGACAGCAAAAGTTTTTTTTTTTGTGGTGCACCGGGTGATATATATAACGATTATTTCGTTATATATTGGTTATTTTCTTAAATTATTCCTTCCCCCCTGTCTCTTTTCAATTCAAAATCAGTTTTAAGTGTCCTTCATTCACTTTCCATTTTTTTCCCTCGCATAGTTTTTCTCTAACCGAAAAATCGGCAGCTGCTTAACTTTGTCTGTGAGAAATACACTCACATATTAATCAACCGTTTAAAGCTATTTCCAGATGTCTGCTATTTCCGATCGAAGCAATTCTGCATTACCTTATATGGACATCATCTCTGTTTCGCAGTTAAAATTTATGCTTACGCTTCTTTTCCTTTCTCGACAAAACCCTAAAAAGAATTTAACATCTGCGCAGTAAAATCTCATGTCCCTTCGGTGTGCTTCTTTATTAGACAAAACAACACGTGTAACATTTTATTGTTTGGCAACCTTTTCCTTTCCCATCCCAGCTGGGAAACTAAATTGAATTCTTATCTTGCCGGCTGCATTTTAACTGTATTTGGCGTATACTATCCATTGTGCATGGGCGAACTTTTGTATGTTGGCGATTTTCTATCATGCCAAAAATGGCAATTTGTTGCTATGTACGAGGCACTTGACTCACTGCTCTGGTCTAGTGAAGTTGCTGAAAACTGTTCGGAGATTTTCTCCGAGTACTGTAAGTGTACCCCCTTAGTAATATATGTCTAAATAAATTGTAACTTAGCAATCATCGTGGGGTTTTTTTTCGAGCATCCGAACCTGGACTGATTCTATACTGATCATGCCTCTTCTAAGTATTCCAACGGAATAACAGCTACTAATATACGTGATCATACCTCTTCTAAACCTTCTAACAAATATATGCAACTACCAAAATCCCTCAAGAAACTCTTCTCTATAACATATGTACATTTATTACTAATTATTTCATAAAATTTGCATGTTGAAAGAAGAAGAAAATTTGCAATTATTAAAATTCGAACCGTCCTACCGGGTGTCCCAAAAATGACTCATGGATTTTAAATTCAATAACTTGCAAACGGTGACAGCTATTTAAAAAAAAATTGCAGGAAGGTTATGTATAATGTCAGGAGTTTTTTACCGTAATTTTTTATTTTAGTTCGCATATCAAACAATAGGTGGCGCTGACGGCGATTGAAGGCCAGGTGATCAGTGCTGAGTGAAGCGTCGACCTGGCCTTCAATCGCCATCAGCGCCACCTATTGTTTGAGATGCACACTAAAATAAAGAAATTACGGTAAGAAACTCCTCACATTATACTTAACCCTCCTGCAATTTGTTTTTAAATAGCGGTCATCGTTTGCAAGTTATTGGATTTTTAAATCCATCAGCCATTTTTATGACACACGGTAAATGTTGAAAGTAAGACACACACGAGTCAAGGTAAAAGGCACATAAATGAAAAGTTTTTTTTTTAAACTCTTATTTTCCTTTTTTACTTAAATGTATAACATTGTAACATTTCTGATACTATACCTGTTACACAATAAGTTGAATTACATAAACATTACAAAGCAAATGGTGATTTATCATTTCAATGAAGAACCATTCTAACATTTGAAACTTCCGTTATTATTCAAACTTTCTGAATTCTTTCTAAAACTAAGTATAGAAAAACTGCCTTTAATCCATAGCTATTACCTAGTTTCTTTCATTACTAAATGGAGTTTCACGGAAACTTCATCCATAAAACTTAGAAAAGGAAGTATTTTTTTATTTCAGAATGGCAGAAAAACATTCAAGTATAAATAAGCGAAACTTCCACCAGTTACATTTAAATCTGCTTGGTTTGGCTGAATTTTCAATTCCAAAATGTTGTTGATTTTGTTCTCATTTCCTGACTCGGAAGAAATTTCCTTTTTCTTTATATATCTTTGTATAAGCTGCTTTAAAATTTAGTCTTTGATTTTTGTTTTGTAATGTAGTTTAAGCATGAAGTTCTTTAAGAGTGTTTTAATACAGAGTGCTTTATGGAAAACTTCCGTAAATAAACTAAAATTAGGATCTAGAGCAAAAAAACTCTTACTAATTTTTTTAAGAATATGAACGTTTCGTAGGAAAAATTGTCAGAAACAAATTGAGAGATAAAGAGATGGGGAATCAAACAAATTTTACGTGGATTCTATTTTAAATTTTATAAAAGAAATTTTTATTGTTTTTATAGCTCAGGGAAAACTTCTTAAGTTTAAAAAAATAGCAAAAGTGTAAATTACTACAAGGTAAAAGAAATCTATGAAAAGTAATCTCTGAATGAAATAGTCAGTGTTTTGAACATCTAAGAGAAATATATAGATATTCAAAGTTGTAATAGTATTTTTATAAAAATAAACGCTTTATCTACTTGAATATTTTATTTTATTTTTATTTTTCAGTTGCTACATTGGAAAATAAATGCATATACATGAAAATTACTCACCCATGGGAGATTTAATACCATAAACGCAAATAATAACAGAGGTACATTAAAGTAATCTTATCAAACTGTGCCTAAAATATTCTGATTTAACAGAAAAAACTCAGGGTATTTCAATTACAATTTTAACTCAATATATATAGAGAGATTTAATCTAATTGTGGAATCTTTGCTATATAACAAGAAGACTTCAAACATTCAATTATCAATAATTAAAGGACACATTTGAAGTTTCCTTTAATAGTCAAACTTTCATTTTTTCTGAAAGCAGGTATAGATAAACTACATTTAATAAACACATGCAGCCTAGTTTCTTACGTTAGTAAATGGAGTTTCACGGAAACATTAATATATCGATAAAACTTAGAAATGGGAATATCATTTTATTTCAGAATGGCTGAAAATCTTTGAAACATAAATAAGCGAAACTTCTAGTTACATTTAAATCTGCTTGGTTTTGCTAAGTTTTTGATTCTAAAGTGTTTTCGATTTTATTCTCATTTCTTTCCTTGAAGGAAGTTTCCTTTTTTTGGATGTATTTATAAGCTGCTTTAAAATTTAGCTTTTTATTTTGTTTTTATAAAGTAGTTTAAGCATGAAATTCTTTAAGAGTGTTTTGATATAAAAAGCTTTAAAGAAAAACCTTCTGGAAATAATTGGAACTAAAATTAGATTCCAGTGCCAAAAACCTCTTATTGACTTTTTTAAGAATGGGAAAGTTTTGTAGACAAAATAGTCAGAAACAGACTGATGGATACAGAGACGGAGAACCAAATATATTTTAAGTGGTTTGTATTTTAGGATATAGGTAAATAAATTGCCATTGATTTTAAAGCACAAGGAAAACTCCTTAAGTTTAAAAGAAATTTTAAATTTAGTGTAAGTGTATTTTACTACAAAGTAGACTTAAATACCAGAATAATAATCCTTGAATGAAAAAAACGTGTTTCTTTTACATTTAAGAGAAATATATGTAGTTCCATTATTGGTTTTAAACTTCTTTTTATAAAATTAAATCTTTATTTAATGATTTTTTTTATTTTTTTTATTTTTATGCTACTACAATAAAAATGAAAACATATACAAAAAATACTTACCAAAGTTATCAATTAAAAATTATTAAATTTAATTAGTTATATTTTTTACATAACAAATGAGTAAAAATGTATTTTGATGCAATATTTTTTTTAGGATTCGATCTTTTACAATTAGTTAGTTTATTTATTTGTAATATTTTTCGACTGTGAAATTACCGTTGAAATTATTGAAGATTAAGTACGTGAATTACCACTCGCTAACTAAGCTTGAAATTAATTTGGTGAAAAATATTCAAGCCGGGGATCGAACACGGATCCCCCTAAAAAGCGCTCCAGGCGCTCCTCCATCTAAGGCACAAAGAAGACGCCCAGTCTGGCATTTTTCATTTACAAACATATAACAGTAAAAAATGCCAGACTGCGTGTTGTCTTCATGGCGTGTATGGTGGAGCGTTAGGAAGTGCTGTTCAGGGGTTCCGGGTTCTAACCTCGACTTGGACATTTTTCACCATCTTGGTTCTACGCTTAGTTATCAAGTGATAACTCACGTATTAATATTCAGTATTTTTGTATTTGTGAATTTATTAAACACATATATTTGACTTGTTTGCTTCACAACAGGGGCCCGTTTATGAACACTTTTCAATATACCTAGTGGAGATAGCACAAGGACATTTACACGACCTGAGAATTACACCAGGGAACTCCCGAAAAAAAAAAAGATTGCACCTGAGACATCGGGAGGGCAACCCGCAGCCCACCTACACACTCAAGGGATTAGCGGCATGTTGCCATAACTACTCGGCCACTGATGGTCCGATTTAGTTATGCAACGCTTATATTCTCACGCATCTTCGCATATACAATGTATGAATTTATACAATGTATGGATTTATCTATGTCATTTCTAACACAGCGAAAGAAAGTCGTTGCTACATCTTTTTTTTTCCTAAAAAAAGTGATAATGGAAGAGAAAAGAAATATCAAGAAAAACTTCACTACACTAAACTTAAGTAATTACATTTTAAAAAGGATAAAATCGATTGGTAACTACATACACGAAAAATAAATAAGAAGCTTTTTTCCAATTCCCAAATTACTGGCGGTTCTTTTAACTAACGCCGTATGTCTGTACAAACAAAAAAAAGTGGCACAAAACAAAACGATTCTTTCAAAGATAGCCAATTTCCTCACTAAAGTAACAAACCCAGAAACACAGCTGTCATACATCTTGAAAACGTGGAGTTTAAAGAGTATTTTTGCAAAGGACTATTAGAATATTAATGGTATTTAGTAAGTTATGAATGTTTAAGTGGGTCGAGTAATTTAACCCTTTGCGGCGCAGTGGTTTCATAGATGTACCACTAATTTTTAATTCGCAAAGGCCACACTGGCACCGTAATTTTGTTTAAAAAAATTACGGTTTATTGAATGCTTGAAATATAGCACTTTCCCATTTACAAACAAAGTTGTTTTCAAATTCCGGTGTCAGTCTTTAATTTCAAAACTTAAGCAATGAATTTGTAAAAGTCTTAGTCGACGCAAAGTCTTAAAAAATTCGAGTAAATTAATTTTTATTTACAGAATTAAAATTTTGATTTTTTTAAATAAACCATATTATTTTTAAACAGAATTACAGGATAAGACATCTCATACATATTTTAAAAAATAAATTATTATTATTATTATTATTATTATTATTATTATTATTTTAATAGAGTGTTTTAACTCTTTGAGGTTCAACAGCTCCCATTTGAAAAATACGGACTCAGTTATTAGAATACATCATTTTAAGTATGTAAAAAATAATTTTAAATATTACGTAAAACTAAAATAATTATAGATTAAAAGGCACTTTTATCACAGCTACAGTAAGCAGAAACTAATATACTTGGCAGAAATTTTATCCATTTACTAATAAATTTTTTTATAGAATACAAAATCACCTTTAAAAAATCTAATTTCGATATTTTTTAATTTTTTTAAAATTTTTTTTTACAAAATTTACTAAGCCAATTTTTGCAATATGGGCCTGAAACATTTAAAAAAAATAAACAAAATTTTATTTGGTATTAGATTTGGTATGAGAAATTCAATCAGTATCATCGTATGGTTTGAGAGTTCTAACCATATACGTGTTTTAACTGGCGTGTTGGAAAATAAGAACAATAAATAAAATCCTGTTTTAAAGGTTACTGAGTACATACTATTGATGTTTGTGTAAATTGCACATTTGCAACACAATGAGGCAAAAAGTTAAAAACGTTAGAACTCGGAAATTTATTTATAGAACTCCATTTTCCTCTTAAATAAACAGAAATGTAAGTTTTAATTTTGATTCAGCATATTCATATGCTAGCAAATACAGATATCATAAAGGCATTTGTTTTTATTACTGAAATTAGCATCTAATTATAACTTTAACGTAAAAATTTCCACTGTATTTAATTTTTCGAAAATGTATTAATTCTAATAGTGTTAAATGATGTCTTTTACATAAAAAAAAAAACATTAGCCCACTAACGGGTTTCATTTTTACTTAAATTGAATAACTGAGATTCTTATTTAAATTTATTTTTAAATCTGTCAAGTACTTTAAAAAAAGTTATATAAGAATTTCGATTTGCACGTATATAAACATAACCTGGAAATACGCTTCCAAATATCGCCTAAAATATTCTATTTAAGGGACATTATAAATAGTGTTTCTTCCTCTTTGGGCAAGAAACAAGAATAGAAAAATATATTTTAAAATTATGCACTATAACAGAATGTATGTATAAATGATCACTAGGGCTATCAGTAATATCTATGCTTTACTCACACGCAATAATTTTTTTATGAATCAAATAATGCAAATCCACAATAAATATATGGAAGTATTTGCGAGATAAAACTTACCTATATGTTACGTGATATCACTGAGAAACATATTAAATTCAGTTCTGGGACTATAGATACATTTTAAAAAACTTATGGGTATAAATTTTCAAATGCATTTGTTCTATGAAAAATTGTTGTGTTCCATTATTTTTTCTTCATTTTTAGGGACACTATACAGGGTGATCTAAAATAAAGTGACCAAAATGAAAAAGCAAATCTGGAATAGCACACCCCCTCCTCCCACAAAAAATAAATGAAAAAAGGAATATATATATATATATATATATATATATATATATATATATATATATATGACGGTCGCAAACGCTATCCAGAGACACTAGAGGACGCTTTCATAAATTCACATGCTGAACAATTTGAGCGATTTCATATTTATAATTTCAGCAGAACAGCGTTCTCGCATATTTCAGCCGACAAGCTAGAATTCATTTGCAAAGCATCATCTTCTTTCCTTGGATTTATGGATGCGGACCAATCAACACATTTGTCTCCACGAAACATTTTCTTGTGGAGTTTTTTGAAGAGGAATTATTTGTGAAAAAAACTTTCGTCCCCAGAAGATTTACTAGGGATCGTTCCTAGGTGTAGTTTGTGGATTTGGACGAGTGCGGTATCAAACGAAAAATCTCGTCATGTACGTTGAAAATTGCAATCAAATGGACTCATCCGAACGTTTTTGTAATATCAGCCCTTCATTGTGAATGAATAAATAAATAAAATGACAGACAAGTATATAAGTTGTTCGCGAGTTAAAAGTTTCTTTGCATTGTTTTTAATCCCTCTGCATACACTTTTCACGAGCTACGATCAAAATCTTTTACACCCATACATTGCCGGTTATGTCAACTCTTTTTGACAGGCATTTCGCATTATACGAAGTTTTCGCGTACAGCTGCACTCGGACAGTTTTAATATATTTTTTTTTGTTATTTCTAGCACCTTGTTTTATGTAAATTGTTTGGCAAATGTGTAGCGTGTCGTAATAGGTAAACTATATATAAATATAGTTTTAAAATGAAGCTTTTCTTAGATTGGAGATTATGTTAGATGCGTAATAGCTCTGTTATTCGTTTGGAAATGGGTGGTTTTTCACTCTTTAAGTGCTGATATCACGAAATCGGTTGGATTCGGACGGCTACTTCCATTGCACTTTTTAAAGTACATGACGGACTTTTTATTTTCAACCACACTCATCCAAATCCAGAACATACACCTGGGAATGTTCCCAGGATAGTTAGTAGATTGATTTACTGAGTCAGCAGCATGTGTTAGAGATACACAGAGATATATGTATGAAAAGGTACTTCAGTCCGTGTCAAAATAATGCGATTCTCCAGGTATTAGCAAAAATTTTTGCTCATCTCCTGCAGTTGTATTGGTCGAACATATGTAATAAAAGCTGAAATAAAATAAAAATAAAATACGCTGAATATTTTTTGTTTATTCTTCTTGCATTATTTCATTGACTTCTAGCGGCCTACTATGATGATGATTCCGATGCTATGCTTCTTTGTGATTTTTCATTCTTTTTGTAAGTCTGCTTTGCTTTTTCATTTTGGCGAAGTTTGAATCACCCTGTGTATCCCTACGTCTATAGATAAAATTTTAATATATATATATATATATATACATGCTTACACATATAACAATGTCCTTTGATTGAGTGAATTGATTTGCTTAAATTGTAAGGTATATACCTTCATAGCATGCATGGTCACAGTGACGTCACAATGACGTCTCTGCTAGTCACTGTAATCACGTCACATCTGTGCCACCACTCAGTGACGTCACTTGTGACTGAGATGTGACTTTCTTAAAAATCTTTAGAAAATTACAAAAATTCTTCAAAACATTTACTTTAAAAAACACCTTTTCAAAACGTCCCTTTTGTCACAGTTTCATAACGACGTTAATGTCAAATAAACAGCAAATGACACATTTTTCACAAATTTGTTACACCGTGACTTCACAAAGTGGTCACAATGGGACGTCACAAACGAGCACTAGAACGGCCATAACGACTTCACATTTTAGTCACAGTGAGTTCACATCGACGTCACGTAACATCACATCGACAATCGATGGTCACAAAGTCACTGTGTGACTTGACAAGGACGTCACATTGACCTCACCATGCCTTACGGGTATATACTCGTAAGGCATGGTGACGTCACTGTAACGTCTAAGTAGTCACAAATGACACACTTTTCACAAATTGGTCACATTGTGACGTCACAAAAAAGCTCTAAATCGGCCATAACGACTTCACATTTTAGTCACTGTGACTTTACATCGACGTCACGTAATGTCACATCGACAATCAATGGTCACAAAGTCACTTCACAACAACGTTGCAGTGACGTCAAAATGTCTTACGGGTGTGGTTATAGTGGAATTATATAAATTTAATAAAATTGAAGTTTCAAAGTAATTTACTAATAATCTTTATTTGTGTTTTTATTTTCTCAATGTGTATTGCATTACCTATTCTAAAAAAGGAAAGTTAATTAATTTCGTAATAAATAAAAGTAAACAATTTTATAATAATGAAGAGTGGGGAGATTTTACAACTGATAAAAATTTAGCAATTTATCTTCATAAGTATGATTTATTTATCCAAAAAAAAATAAATTCTAATTTCTAAACCTAATTACATAGTATACGAGAATTTTCTTGTTATCACACATTACCCTGCTGCAGTTAACGTAGGATTGTATGAAACTAGCGCCACAGGACGCATCCTTGTCCAACAAAAGTAGTAAAATATAGCAGCAAGTACCATCCATATATCTCAATATGCACACAAATGTCACGAAATAATATAAAAAAATTATTTGATTAAAATACGCGTTTAAGATGTCAAAATTATAAGTGACGTTGTTACATAATAAAATATTCGTCGCATTATACGTGAAATAGCTTATATAAAGCATTAGTACGTATATCAATTTTATGATATATGAAATAGCTTACAATAGTGAAATTATATCGCAAACAATATCCTTCCCTTTACCAGGAGTTATTGGTTTCTTCTGTGTCGCCCAGTAAATAATAACTATTATCTTCACCACATATTTTGCAGAATGCATATTTTAGTGGACTTCGTGAATGCATTAAAATTTGAATACTTTTGAAAGGATGTAACAAGTGTGTCTTTAATATTCATATTAAGCAATTTTTCCCATAGGCCGAAAGATAAAAGAACAACTTTTAACTGTTCCTGTAAATAAACTAATTATGCTATACCCTTCACTTTCAATAGGGTATGCGCTATGGTAAATTTCAAAAACATTGAAAAATTCATGGCAACCCGATAAAGCGCGGACAGACGAACAGACAAACCGAAAGCTTTGTAAGCGTTTAAACACTTTTCAACTTTAGGGGTGAGTGTTAAAAAAGAGTAATTTATTGGTAATCTGCATGTCAATCTATTTTTGATATACTAATTTTCTTTTAGTTTTCGTAATGACAGCAACTAAAGTACTTCTATAGAAAGTAAAAAGAAAACAGTAGATCACTACGCGTAGTTGTTCTCATTAAAAGAATACACTATATTGCCATTGATTATGGGACACTTGCGATTTTAGGCATTTTACTAAATGTCTAGAAAAATACATGAGGAATCATCTCGAAACACTTAGTGTATAAATATAATAGTATAAGTCATACACCTTCGTGAAGATTTTTTACCGAAACGCCATAGGGGACCGTCAACAAATTAAAAAAGAATGAATATCTTTTGAATAATCCTGTCAAAACTAATGTAGCAAAAGCGCTCAAACTCTAAATTATGATTGAATGCCTTATTGTAATACACTGTGTTCATTTTTATGCAAATAGCATGCGCACTCGCAGAGTAATTAAGGTTTTTATAAAAATGGTCCCAAATTTTTCCAAGTTTTTCCATTATAATTTTCAGAGTTCTTAATATAAAATAATATTTTTTTTTTCAGAAAATATGACAAACAACATTGCACACAGTACCCTGTAATCAGAATAAAAAAATAATAAAAATTGTATGAAAAATTAGTAGGTTTACTATATAATTTTTTACTGCGCATGCGTCAAAGATATCAAAAGTTCATTTGCATATTATGTTAGCTAAATGTATAGAGCAGCTTTTGTAAAAGTCTCAAAATCATAGCTTGAAAATTCTGAAAGTAATCGTCTATAGAAAAAGGACAAAATCCGTTGTTTCCAAAATGAAGCAAAAAAATGAGAGATTTTATCCAAATGCAGTAGTACATCCCATATTGTGTACTCTATATTGACACTAATCAATTAATTTATGGATACAACCCCTCTTGTTTTTGCTTCATTTTGAGAATAACGGATTTTCGACTTATTCAATTGACGATTATTGTCAGAATTTTCAAGTTATGATTTTGAGACTTTTACAAAAGTTGCTCTATACATTTAGCTAACATAATATGCAAATGAAATTTTGATATCGTTGACGCATGCGCAGTAAAAAATTATTTAGTAAACCAACTCATTTTTTATACAATTTTCATTATTTTTTAATTCTGATTACAGGGTACTGTGTGCAATGTTGTTTGTCATATTTTCTGAAAAAAATAATATTTTATATTTAGAACTCTGAACATTATAAGGAAAAAACTTGGAAAAATTTGGGATCATTTTCATAAAAACCTTAATTACTCTGCGAGTATGCATGCTATTTGCATAAAAATGAGCAAGGCTTATTACAATAAGGCATTCAATCACAATCTAGAGTTTGAGCGCTTTTGCTATATTAGTTTTGACAGGGTTATTCAAAAGATATTCATTCTTTTTTAATTTGTTGACGGTCCCCTTTGGAGTTTCGGGAAAAAACCTTCACGGAGATGTATGACTTATACTATTATATTTATACACTAAGAGTTTCGAGATGATTCCTCATGTATTTTTCTAGATATTTATTAAAATGTCTAAAATCGCAAATGTCCCATAATCAATGGCAATATAGTGTATATAATTAAAATTAATGAAATAACAAGCGAGATTTATTCTATAAAAATATATTTTAAAGTATATACTGTGTGTATAAAAATATTTGTTTTTCTGAGACTTTACTCAATTTCTATTAAAAATACGAAAGAATGAATTTTATTAATTCGTATATAATAACATTTACCAGAATTTGAATAAATATAATGAATTATATTTGATGAAATTAAATAACATCATAAACTTTGTTCTCTGAATGAAGCTGTTGATATATATAATATATGATGTACATACTATATATAATTGACAGCATTCGTAATAATATTACAAACCAATGAAGGCTTGTGAAACATTAGATATTCATATTTTTGTTAAATGTCTTGACTGACGATACTACTTTTTGATGGGTTCGTGTATTATTCCGCGACAGTGATGTTTTATGCATTCTTTACTATAGATATTGTTCGAGTTTGGTTCATAAATGTGTAATTTTTCAGCGAATGAAAATAACGCCATATTTTAAATAAAAGCGTCTAATTTAAGTATTAAAACTGAAATATGCTTTTCACTATCTGTATTTAGGTATTTATTACTTTACATTGGGTTCGACACTAAATTCTGAAAAGAAAATTTCTTCTTCTTTCTTTTCTTTTGTCATTATTTTTTTAAAACTGAGAATTTATATATTAATAGAATGATTTATTGAATAACAATCATTTCCCACATTTCTACCTGTAAATATTTGTAAGTAAAAATTTTTATTAAGTAAACTCCTTTACGTGTGAACTTAAAATTGTCGTACTAAACTATTTCATTTCTTTCCAAGATTAATATCATACAGTCTTGTCTCAAAATTATTATTAAATAAATAAGTCGCGTATACTTGAAAGTTTTTCAAATTTCAAGTTTTGCCGCATTCAGTTTTATACAAATGTAGCATGAAAATTTATATCTTAACATAACCCTATTATATAGTTTCTGCTACAATGTTCTAAAGAAAAATATTCTCATATAATAACATTAAAGAGGAAAAAATAACAAATAAAAAATGCATGTAAAACTTTTCTAAACTTAATATTTTTATTATATAATACTTACACGAAATACTTTTTTAAGGCACCATATAATATAAATCCATGCTAAATGTATGAGAGAATTCAAATATGGCATTTGGGAAGTACTTTTAAGAATATTTTACCAGATAAACTTATCGAAATCTTACGTGAGAAAACTAAATAACATCTTAAACTTTGTTCTCTGAATATAGATGCTATATTATGTATATATATATATATATATCCTTTTATTTAATTTCTTAGTATTTAATGTTTTAGCACTATTATGATTTAATTTTTTTTTTTAAGTATGTAATTCCATCGCTTTTTGTAAATTTTTCTCTACTGACTGATAATGCAATATTTTAAAATAATAGTGAATTATTTACTGTTCCACTTGACTTCAGAGCCAAATTTTTATTTTATTTCCATCAATTTGAATCTTAGGCTTCAAAAAATATCATTCTCATATCGAAATTGTAATTATGTATAAATATCATTGATAAAGAGAGATAAAACGGAATTCCACATACTGTCGCATCAGGGTAAGCGTAGTACATCTAGTAATAATAACAAGTTGGAAATTGCACGTGAAGCGTAGCAAATGAGGTGCGTTCGTACGATAACGAAGTTTTAAAAATATCACTCTCATATATCAATCTCATAAAATTGTAAATAATTACAATTAAAATGCACCAAACAATGTTCTCCCTATATCATTATGCAATGGAATACTTTTGTGTGGCCTTGTAGATCTATAACAAATATTCTTTGCACCACAGATTATGCAAAATGTATATTATAATATGTATTTTATAGATGCATATCAATTGTATTACGTTCGAATGAATGTAACACCATTAAAATGCATTTGAAACATTTTTCCCGATTAACCGTAATGTAACGGAACACTTTTGATTGTTCCTGTAGTTGAACTATGCATCCGATTTTGATAAATTTTCAAATAACTCGACAAAATTATGTAATAATTATGTATTTAAAATTTCAAACGATTAAAATGCATTTGAAACTTTTTTCCTATTGACCGTAATGTAACGGAATTCTTTTGATTGTCCCTGTAATTGATCTATGTATCCGATTTTTCATAAAATTTGTAATGACTCGACAAAATTATGTAATAATTATGTATTTTAAATTTCAAACGATTCAGTTGGGTAGTTTTTACGTTGTTATATGTGGACAGACAGACGGAGAGACGGACAGACAGACGGACAACAATAAGTGCTACGTATTAACATAATTACGAACGCACCTAAAAATGAGATGTCTGACTTACTTCAATGAAAAACTGTCTCTATCTCTAGTAGAACAGTAGGGAGTTTTTATAAAACACATATGAGATAGAGTATTATACATAACTTTGGGTTACAGAAAGTGCTCCACTGGACGCAAACATGAAATCTCATAGCAATAATTTACAAGGGTAATTTAAATATTATTGTTCCTACTCTACATAAAAATATTTGAACACTGACGGTTCATGTGGAGAATCAAAGTCTTATGTATCAAATGGCTGTATGATCAATTTCAGAACTGCAATTTTAGAAAAATTTTAGCTGCTCAAGTAATATTATTTTTTATTAGAATGTTTAACTTCAAAACAGTTTAGTGTTAAACTAACATGCTTGTTTTGTAGTTTTATATCAATTTTACTATTTCCAGCTCATCATAATGAAATTGCATCTGACAAACATTGAAATACAAGCATTCTAGATCTTCATATCAATAAGTATTTGTGTTCAGTACGAAAATGGCCTTTCATACTTTTCTAAGAATTACGTTATTTTTAAAAAAAGTGTGTTGTGTATACCGAGGATAATTTCAAATACACACAAGAAAATTTTTTTTGTATTTGAGTTTAAAATTTTTGTTCCAAGGTTCAGTTTGAATTTTTTTATGCGCTCCATGTATATAAGCTTCTACAAAATGAAACCTATAATAAACAGCCCTTAAGTTCTGTTATTAGCCTCACAGACCGCAAGTTATTCAAATGTCACAGTTTAAATTATTGTTTTTTTATATGTATATATTAAAAAAACTGCGTTTTTTAAACACAATTACTATGACTAGAGATTTCTAAATTGGTGAATTTTAAGTGTAATATTACTATATTTACAATTTGCTATAGAAATAGTATTTTCTGATTAACATAAACTTTTTTCATCTTAAAAAAAAACTGTTAGAGGTTTCTCTATAAAATGGTCTTTTAGACCTCTTACAATTTTTTTTATGACAAATTTTGCTTTAGCAGTCAAGAGTTATGTATGTTTCCTCAATCGTTTGTAAATGGGAAATAATTTGTAAAATAATAATTTATATGTGTTTCCACTTCCCTTCAAAAAATCACAATAATTAATTTTAAAATGCTAACACTTTTTTTTTATATCGCACAAATGCAAAAGATAAAATAAAGCACACACGAAAACACTTTGATGAAAGTAATCATGAATATTCTACATAAAATTATTTTTTTCACTCTGAAAAAAATCGTACTTGAAGGTTTATGTGTTTCCTTATTCCAAAGTCATGTAATAATATATGTTCCTCCCTTTTTACTATACATTATTTTAAATATATTTTTAAAGAAAGTATTTCAGAAAATGAAACATATAAGTTTTGGGCGGAATGTAATTTAAGACTCAATTTTCTTGATTTTTTTTTTCCAGTCATGCAGTGCACGAAATTTTTTTCTACTTTTCCGCTTGAGTGTTTCAAATCGATCATGTTTATATTTAGTTACAAAAGTACACGTATCGTGAAAGAAAAGTATATTTCAGCTTCAACCACAAAAAAGCATATTTTAACAATATATTTCGAGTGAAATGTTTTTTACTTTACGTTTTTAGATTTTCTTTTTAGTTAAACTTCAAAGAAATATCGTGTCATATTTGTTTTAGGATTTTCTTGATAAAAAGTAATAAAACACTTCAAAAGTATTACTTTTTTAATATTAAAAGTCTTAGTGTTTGTGCTTTTTTTCTGCGGTGAAAGCAGACTTTTTCTATTAATGATAAATATACCCTATTTAATCTTTGTATTTTTTAAAGTTAAAAAGCAGCCATATATCAGTATCTACATTGCAAAAAATACAAGCGAAAAGAAATTTATAATAAGAACACTGTAATAAATTCCATCGAAAAAAACATCAAGAATCTTTTTCGGTATAGAGAAGCCTTTTATAGTTAATATTAAACGCTAATAATTTATATAGTTTCAACTGTTTAACAAGAGTTTTATAAATGGTCCAAAAAAGTGCAGTAGGTTTAGTCTTAAAAAATAAACGATATTTTGATTTTTTTTAAATTAAAATGTTATTTAAGGTTAAATGTTAAATTTTATTTTAAATGTTATATTAAATGCTATTTTATTATTATAAGTGACAACAGTGGGTGCATAATTAAAATTTAATATGTACAATATCGGCACATTTTTTGTGTTTGAAAAAATTATACTGCAATGGTAATGGGTTACATAAATTTGTAAGTATGCTTCATGTAAAATAAGTAAATTGTAATAGCAAATTCTTTTATATTTCTGCAGTTTTGTAAAAATTTCCAGCTATCTTTTTAATGACCAACATTGTACATAAAGTTAACGGGTAATTATAAAGTAAGATTTAGTTTTATATTTTTTACTTCCGATAAACAATATTTAAATATTTCTGTTTTTTCATTATTATTATTCTATTTGATTTTTTCTATCTTTACAAAAAAATATTGGATTCAAGATATTTTTCTGCTTTTTACGGATTTACATGTTTATGGTGACTGAGATTCGGTTTGGTTTGGTTTATGTCGGTCGATTATCAACACGAGGGATATAGGCCCAAGGGGATTGAGATGCCCTCCATGGGGACTTCTTTCTAAGGGAAACTAATCCGTATCTACGCAAGGAAATGCAAAGTTTGAAGAAAACCACGGAACAATACGAACTGCTATGCCGACGGTCACGATTGAGCTCGAACCCAGCACCTATGGTCTATCAGTTTGGAGGACATAACTTCTCGGACACTGGTGGGACATCTAAGATTCGGAAAGGATGTTCCGAGGCTATGACTCTGTCACCCTGTATGTGATCTAAATATTGCGGGCGGTGAATATCAATAAGTAAAGACTGGAATTTAATAAAAATATAAATCGTTAGTACCTGGGGGCAAGTCATTTTTTGTTTAAAACTGGCCAACAAGTGTAGCAGCTACGTTGCATTTTTCAACATTTCAAAGAAAGCTGTGTCGCACAGGCTGTTAAATGATTTCAAATCAAACTTCCGATTAAGGTACATCCTGATAGATATTGTTGTTCATTATATTTTGATGTAAATCGCCCAACAGGTGATGTCTCTATGCTGCATCTTTCATGATTTCAGCATCAGTCCTATTTAAAAAACTAATTCAGATATTTCTATTTAACTTCAGATTCAAGGAGACTTCAATTTTTTATTAATATTTTTTCCTTAAAAAACAAATATATGAGAAAGGAAAGAGATTCTATATTTTTCAAATTATTTTACATAATTAAAATATGATTGTCAATAAAAATTGCATGTATATTCCTGTCTTGCATTTCCGTTCTTTATCAGGTTTAAATATGGCATTGTAGAGTAATTCTTCTCATATCAAGATCATGTGAAATGCAGTAAAATTATACCTACCAAGATTTTTTAGATATTTATTTGAAAATATCTTGATTATTTTTTTTAATTGAGTAGTTTTTTATAACGTCATTTTCCTGTTTACCCTAAATTAACTAATAAAACTGAACATTACATTAAATTTGAGCTATCATATTTAAAACATGTTGCTTTAAACAAAATTAAAATATTCGACTTAAACAAAATGTAAAAAATGATTTAGAAGAAACTGTAACCATCCTCGCTTACATATCCCAAGAAATGACTTATAATTACACAATAATTAGCTTAGTGATAAAACTCTTCAAAATTTATCAATTTTACATGGAAAATCTGTATTTTTTTGATAAAAATAATTCTTGAAATTTTAAACCGTTTTCAATGGATACCTTGAATATTTCAGTTCATTAAAATTTGACACATTGGGATATTCTGCCATTTAGGGGTTGTCCATAAATGATGTCACACATTTTTTTCAATGTTTTTGATCCCATCCTCGTCCTTTTGTCACAAATTGTCACACTTCACCGTAACTCATTTTATCCCCTTGTCACATGTCACGCTATATTATATATGTATATATATATATATATATATATATATATATATATATATATATATATATATATATATATATATATATATAAGGTACCCTGGGGTAATAACGCCAGGCGGGGTAATAAAGCCAAGTGCTTATATTTTGCATAATTATGAAATAATCTGGTAAATGACACCCATGTACTCTGCGCAGAAGGGTTTTGAGTCATATAAATTGCAAAAAACAGCTTCAAATTAATTTGTTTCATTTTTATGTCTTATTGTTTTTACAAACAACTAAAATTAACGCTTGATCTAAAATTTGCGAGATACGTTTTGTGATGGGAAGACTATCTTTTTATCCGGAAATACTTTGTTAATTACGTGAATTGTAGTGCATTTCATGTACTTTTAAAATGTTGTTGAAGATTTTGGATATCTTCTCGAGATAATTTGTAATTTAAAATGTACTGCGCAATAACTATACCGGGGTAATAACGCCAATCCTTGACATTAATACCCCGGTTGATTCCCTACAGTGGCCGAGCTACATCCTAAATACTGATTCAAATAAACACAGTTAAAACTGTGGAATGTTTCTCATATTTCTATTTAAGCGGTCCTTTTTAAGCAAAAAGAAGCTCACGGTCTGATATTCTTTTGCCTCATCCCCCCCCCCTTCACCCACACACCACTCATTTATTTTTCTTTCACAAAAAAATGAACATTTTCAATAGCTTAGAATGCAATTTGTCAATTTCTAAGTTTGTACAGTTTGTATTTTTAGAATTGGGCTATCTACATGCAATTATTCCATCTTATTTCATAGTTTTGTTTGCATGGCGTTATTACCCATATAGGTGGGTAATAACGCCAAATAGCATTGGTCAAGAAAAAACGCCATTACATTTTATGAATACATATCTGTTAAATTATTTTATTTTATATATATAGTCAATGAGTTGCTGTATCAGATCCTATATTTGTTTGAAAAATACAATTTCCCCAGGGTACCTTACTTGCTATTCAGAAACAAAGCACTATGTTATAGATCATATTTCAAATTTTAATCTAAATTTTAGCTATGTGTTTTAATGACTTTTGTCTGAATAACAGTAAAAATGGTTTGTGTAATTTTGTATGAATTAAGATTGAGATTTACAACAAAAATTATAATTAATGTACAATATTATTGCAATCTTAGTTTGAAAGAGCAGTCGAAACCAGTAGTACTTTGGAATTTGAAATGGAATTTAATAATTCAGCTTTAAATTTTATCTTTACTTTATGAACACAAAAATATTTTAATTTCAAAATAAATAATTTCAAAGTTAAATCTACTGGTTTTGAATATTTTATTTTTAACTAAAATGTAGAATGTCACATTTCTTCTTATTTCTTCCCACCAACTTGTCAAAAACCTTCACCACTATATGAACTCACCTCCCACTTTCCAAGCGTGACATTATTTATGGAGGCCCCTTACCCTATTTTAGAGGAAAGTCCTATCTCAAGAACTAAATGCACGAAATTTGATGTCTTAGAATCCTCACGATTGGGCATAAATTGACATTCATAATTGGCACTGTGATAGTTATAATTTCGAAATACTAATTTGTAGAATGATGAATGCTATGAAATTTATTTAAGGTATCGCATCGCAAATATTGCCTTATAATCAGCGCTGTGCGAAAGGTCGGGTTTGGCGATCGCCCAGTTCACGGAAATTTAAAGGGTACAAATTTATACTGCCAACGTAATTGTTGGTGGGTTTTGCGTCAAGTTGAGGGAAGAGGGGGGGGGGGTCCAAATCGAAACTTTATCCTGGGCGCAGTTTTCTCTTCGCACGCCTTTCCTTATAATAAATATCAAAAAAGGTAATCAGTTGTACTGATCGATATTATCGAACAAAACTTGATAAAAAAAACTTCACAATAATAATGCATGATTTTTCTTTTTAAAATCATTATTATGTTTGAATATGAAATACATGAATATATATGTGAATCTGAATATATCGCACATATTGAACGGAACATTTTATGCTACATGTGAATATAGTACTTAAACTAAAAAAAATAAAAATATAAGCGTAAAATTTCAATAAACAGTGTCTTTAGATGCCGTAGCCCTGAATGTCATTCCTTATAAAACGGGCTTCTTTAACATTAATCCCAAATGAAGAAATATTTCCCACCGTGTTGTTATGAAAGTTAAGATGCAGGTACATTTTTAATTTCATCATTTTATACATTCTCATTTCAAAATGCATAATTGATCTTATTTATCAATCCCATATATCGGCTCACGACAGCGGTAAATGAGGCTATAACGACCAAAAAATTAAAAAGTATGGCGATTCCATAAGGAAAATATTGATTGTGGGTGTTAATGTTAATCAATCTTAATAATTATTCAAAAAACATTACTACGTTTTTAATGACTGCAAAATGTTGAAGAACGTTTTTTTTCTGCGTATATTGAATTTATTTTTAGAAATATATATATCTTGGAAATAATATAATCGTTCATAGTTTGCATTGATAATGAATATCAGAACACGAAATTTTTTTAGTTTACAAGTCATATGTGCAAAATTTGTTTGTCTGTAGATATAACGATAGCCTAACAAATAAAAATTTATAATTGTATGTAAGAAATTACAGAGTAAATATGTATATTTCAAACAAAATATTAAAATGTTAAGTGATCATATATAGCACATAATATTTTTTCAATCTTAATTCTAATCAAATTTTTTAAAATGTAGTATCGGAATCATTTATTATCCGATTTTCAATCTACTAAAAATAATTTTTTTTTAATAACTTCTTCTTCAAAAATGTATCACTTCGTTACTTTCATTTTTTTCCTGAAATAATTTGACGAATTTTTCATCTGGCTGGTACAGTAAAATCACTTTTTAAGTTTATATTTAGCCATTCAGGCGAAATATTTGAAAGGGAAAGAATTTATTCTTTTACCTGAATTGAATTGTGTTAAATAGAAATATTTTAGAGAAAGGAATTTTTATTTTCAATAAAGTAAAAATAAGTAGATTGATAAATTATCGAATGCTATGAATATGCGGAAAGAAGATTATTATATTTCCAAATACTTTATGTCTAGCTGAAATCTGAAATTAAAAATAAGATCTATAACATATCACTCACCCGCAAAAAAAGTGACACATATCTCGACAAAACCAAATTTCACAGAAGAGTAAAAAGTAAAATTAGCATGATTATTATAATATAACGTGAAATAATAGAATTTAGCTTTCTTTATATAACTTTGATTGTTTAGAAGTCGCAGGTGTAAAATTTCTTTGTTTGAAGAGAAGATATAAGAAATTAAATCAAAATGACATATTGTAAGAAATAAAAGTTAATTATTATCTCTGAGAAATTATATGCAGATATATAATTCTGAGCAAACTATTAATATTAAATAATCATATATAGCATATAACATTTTTTTAATCTTAATATTAATCATATTATTAAAAATGCAGCATTGGAATCATTTATTATCTAATCTTTAATTTTCTAAAAATATTTCTTTAATATCATCTTCGTCAAAAAATTGTGTGATTTCTTTATTTTAATTTTTTCCTGCAAGCATTAGACGATAACTTTCATCTTGCTGTTACAGTCAAATCTCTTTTTAAGTTCAGATTTAGCCATTCATGTGAAATATCTGAATGGGAAAGAATTTCTTCCTTTACCTGAATCAAATTGTGTTAAACGGAAATATTTTAGAGAAAGGAATTTTTACTTTCAATAAAGTAAAAAAAAAGAAAAGTAGATTGATAAATTATCGAATACGATGAATATACGGAAACAAGATTATTATATTTTCAAATGCTGTGAGTCTATCTGAAATTTGATAATTACAAATAAGAATTCTTACAATTGCTTACGCGCAAGAAAAATGACACATCTCGGCAAAAGCATATTTATGGGAAAGGAGCTTTCGTTTTTAATAAAGTGGGAAAAATAGTTTTATGATCAATCGAATACGATGAATATGCGGAAACAAAATTATTATGTTTTTAAATTCCGTAACTCTATCTGAAATTAAAAAATTAAAAAGTAAGAATTATCACATATCGTTAACCCAGAAGAAAAGTGACATATCTTGACAAAAGCATATAATTCAGGTTAGGCATTTTCATTTTTCAATAAAGGGAAAAATATAGTTTTATGATCTATCGGACAGGATGAATATGCGGAATCAAAATTTTGATTTTTTCAATTACTGTAAGCAGTCTAGTTGATATTTGATAATTAAATATAAGAACTATTATGTATTGCTCAACCATAAGAAAAAGGACAAATCTCGAAAAAAGCAAATTTCACAGAAGAGGAAAAAGAAACGTAGCATAATTCTACTGTAAAATGAAATAATAGCACTTAGCTCTGCATGCAGGGATGAAAACTTGCATAAAACCATAATACCCTTAAAAATGAAGACGTAAGATGAGGTTTGGAAAGTTGGGTAATTTTACCACCCAATTCTCAAATGAGGTCATAAATAGAAATAGCATGCACTGAATATAAAAAAAGTAGAATTTCTTTGTATTACTGCAAGATAAATGACATTTACATACATTGAAAAGAAAAATATACCACCTTCATCATCAACGATTAGATAAAGTTACATGGGATAACTGGATCATGATTTTTCAATGTGACTGTAGATATTCCGGGAATTCATCTTATTATTGTCAATTGATTATATAAATGGGTAAAAGTGCCTTGTACCAATAAAACGGAATTTCTGACATTTTTTTTTATTTCAAAAAAAGTATTTTTATTTTATTACATACTTTTCATTTTCATTTTCCATCTAAGGTTATAGAATTTATCATCCGTTATGTTATGAAAAGTCGATTTTAAAGTTTATATTTAGACACACATAGGAAACATTTTAATGCTAAATATTTGTTCTCCTGCCAAAATCGAAATACGTTAGATGGAAACATTTTAGAGAAGAGTCATTTTTCATTTTCAGTTAATGAAAAATAAATTATTTTTCCAGTTCAATAATTTATCGAAAATGCAGAATTTTAGAAAACTATATATATATATATATATATATGTTTATTTATTTATTTATTTCGAAGTAGTGTGCTTTAAATTTATGTTTGATAAAAAATGAATTCAATTGCTACATTAATTTTGACAGGGTTATCCAAAAGATCTTCGTTCTTTTTCAATTTTTTGACGGTCCCCTGTTCGATTTCGGGGAAAACTCTTCGCGAAAATATGTGACGCGTACTATTTTGTTTACACACCTGGAGTTTCAGCACATTCCGATTCATATTTCTTTCATTACTTAAAAATAATTACTTAATTACGAATTATGCTTAAATTTTGGACACCAGTGTACATTATTATTGAATTGTATCCCCTATCTTGTTTTTTTCCTTCTCATAATACATTATTTACTTTAATTAAAATACTGTTTTGTGTTTTTGAGTATAAGGTTGATAGATTTTTCAACTCTCGTTTTTCGATTTTAAACTTTATATTTAGCCACTCAAGCCGAAAGTATAAGATGAAAGATTTGTTCCCTTGCCAAAATAGAAATATGTTAAACGAACTATATTAGAGGATATTCATTTTTCATTTTCAGTTAATGAAAAAGAATTAGTTTTACTAGTTTAATAACTTATATAATGTGATGAATATGAGATATTTTTTTCTTTGTCTCAAAGATAATACGTTTAATGTCTCCAGATACAGCAATTCTACTCATTTCAAAGGTATAGAATAGTGCACATAATGCATACAGGGTATTTTACTACCAGACTGACTATCTTGAATGGTGTATGGGGCATAGAGATGATTTTTAATTACACAGCTATGTATTTTATTAATCTTTCAATTGTGCCAAAATATAAAGAAACTTTTTGTAATATTCTTTAACAAAAAAATTTAATTTATACTAAGTTTAAAAAAAATTATAAATTATTTATTTATTTTTTTACTGTATATATTATTGATTTATATCTTATTTATATCTTACTAGGACTTCCCTCAGAGGGATTAGTCTGAGCGATATTGCTTAGAACAGAGTTTTTATAATAATATGCTAAAGAAAAAAAGATGCTATTTTTAATTGATTGTCACAAATTGTCACAATATTGTCACAAATTGAAATGACAAAAAATAGCAAAGTAAGTGGTACAATTGCAATAAAAATTCCTGTACTAGGTTAAAAAAAATTGGAAATCAAACTATACAAACAGCCATGGATGGATATAAAATTCGAAGTATGCAATGCATTAAAAGTAATACAAATAATAAAGCATTAAAATATCTTGTATCGAAATTTGAACTCTTTTAAATGACGTCAAGAATATACACATCAATTTTAGTACCAAAAAGTGCCGCAAATCATGATAGTTGCGTATATGAAAGTCCTGTTATAACGTAATCGTAATGAAATTTAGTAGTTTATATAAGTTTCACACATTTGCATTAGCGTAATTTCATTAAACTTCTCTGCAAAAGATTTCCCCCAATAGACCATAATATAATGAAATTCTTTTGGGTACCCCTGTAGATAAACTATTAATCCTACATACTTCATATAGACTACCAAACATGCCTAGGGAACCCTAAATAAGGTTTACCAATTGCATATAAATTGATGCGTATTTACGGATGTTAGAGCGTGGACTGACGGATATGCAAACCGAATGCATAAACACTTTGTTGGAAAGTGTAAAAACAAGCAACCTCACAGGCTGAAGATTGCAACCACATCAATTCATATAGTGCCAGAAAGAAAGAAAGAAAGAAAAAAGAAGCTCGCCAAAAAATTTAGAACAGGATATGGTACACTTTTTTATATTATTGGCGCCAAAATGTCTTTATTTACATTGCATGGTAATCCGGCTGTTGTTATTTGTTTATTAATAAATTGTTTATTTATTTTTTCTACATTCATTTAATCTATATTTAATCGTGTTTTTTTATTGTTACTTCCTTTTTAAAATAATAGAAATTAATTTTAAAATGATATTGGCCAAATTTGCACCAAACCCGATGTGTATATGATCTCTCCTAATTCCATGGTACTTTTTTAATACGCCGCGCCGTGCTAAAAGAGGGGGGGCGGTCACCCTGGG
This sequence comes from Maratus speculifer, assembly GCA_964019185.1. Classification (NCBI taxonomy): domain Eukaryota; kingdom Metazoa; phylum Arthropoda; class Arachnida; order Araneae; family Salticidae; genus Maratus; species Maratus speculifer. The sequence goes on along the minus strand of OZ025290.1, from coordinate 420,860,480 downwards.
CGCGGAACTTTAGGGGGCGCCAAATTTATACCACCGACGTTATTTTTAGCCTGTCACATGGAAAAATTCCGGGTAGAGGGGCGCCAAATTGTGATTTTACCCCGAAAGCAATTACCCTTCGTACGCCCCTGACCTTCACCTTGGCGTTTCTATAAATAATGGTCCAATTTGGGCTTCAGAAATTGAGATTTCAAACCTGATGATCGTTTATGTTTATTTTTATTCATAAATATGGAACAGATGTCATATTTATAAGTAAAAATGTAACTACACATCAGCGCGATTTTTTTCCCCCGCCAAATTGGTGAAAATGTTGTTTTTGAATATAGCTATAAGTATTTTACAATTTACCATTTATTGTCATATATTTTTTATTATACTTATTATTATGTTTATTATTTATAACTGTTTATTAATCGTTCAACAATTGATTTTTTTTTGTATTACCTGATTATCCCGTCGACCAAAAAAGTATCGCCAAACAATAAGATAAAATGCCAATAATGAATGATTGCGAATGTCGCATTCAATCGTATTAAATACGACACGTGTTTAAAACATCATCAAGTGATTTTTTATCCCACTTTTTATATGTATTTTTTATCAATGTTTCACTAATTTATTTCTTCTTTCGTTATTTAAAATAAAAAAATACGTCAATATGTATAATTTGGCGAAACTGATCAACGAAATAACCAAATAGTACCAATATTTTATTTAACCACATATTTTATTTAAATACGGCAGAATTGTTTCCAATTTGCACGTGCGAAATATAAAAGATGCTAATGGCGGTTATAAAGTGCTATTATAAAGAATATCGCAAAATCTCAAGTACCAAGTTACTAAGAATTAAGGCTTTTTTTCATTTAATTTAACAACAATAACAAAATTATTTTCCAGTTTGTTTCTTAAGTTTAAGTATAATTTATTGCACTTAAAAATTGTTTGTTGGTAATCTAACAAACGCATCGAGCTGGTGAAAAGTGACGCACACCAAATTTCTGTGACGTATGTAAATAAATTGTGCTTTTTTATCAATTTTTTAAACATAATTTTTAAACTATTTGGAACTAATTTTTGAAAGTAGGTGCATTCAGTTGGTTACTCTCATAGGTACCTTCTGGTACAATCAGAATCGCAATCCGACATGCATTTTTTCATATTTACTTGACGAAAGAATTATGCTTGACTTTTAATATCGTTAGGTATATGTGTATTAGCCTTCGCTTTCCAGACAACTATTTACTCCATGTACTATGATTCGATTGTCTACGAAAATATCCACCCAATGAAAATTTTCAAAATTTTATCGCGTATTTTTGAATAAACGCATGCATATTTTAATAGTTTGATTCCGGCGTTAGTAACCTCGGCATTAACCAGTTTCGTCCATTTTAGAAATTTTTTCAATGCGAGTTTCGTGCATCCAGAGATGTTTCTTTGGCTTTAGAGTCGTTAAAGACAGCAGCTTTGGCGAGTTTCGTTGTGGCACAACTACTTGCGTGCATCCAGTCATAAGAGCGTTGACCGCGGAACTGACGAGTTTCATGTACTTTAGAAACTGCTGCACAGCGAGTTTCTCTGCACCCAGTGATTTTTTTTTTGTTTAAATGGGTGCGCAGCGTACGTTAGTGATTGCGGCATTGACGAGTTTCGTGCACTTTAGAGATTGCAGCACAGCTAGTTTCGTGCACTTTAGAGATTGATACACAGCGAGTTTTGTGCATTTTAGAGATTGCTAAACAGTGAGTTTCTTGCATCCAGTGATGCTTTTTTTTTTGTTTAAATGAGCGCGCAGAGCTCATACGTACGTTAGTGACTGCGTCATTGACGAGTTTCGTGCACTTTAGAGATTGCTGCACAGCGAGTTTCGTGCATTTTAGAAATTGCTACACAGCGAGTTTCGTACATCCAGTGGTTTTTGTTGTTGTTGTTGTTTGTTTAAATGGGCGCGAAGCGCTCATACGTACGTTAGTGACCGCGGCAATGACGAGTTTCGTCCAGTTTAGAGCCTGCTGCACAGTCAGATTCTTGTGCCCAGTGATGTTTTTTTATTTGTTGTTTCGTTTTAATAGGCGCGCAGCGTTTAGGAATCATTATTGGAACTGTTCATGTCGTTAATTGTCTGCCGAAAATTCCGTGTTTTGATTCGTGTGAATTTGTAGGTTTCTGAAAATTCAGTTCGTTTGAGAGTGCTTGTCACTAAAATTGCCAAAATCCAGTGTCTGGTTTTGTTTAGGATTATGGAATTAATATTTGAAAAGAATGCGTTATAATTATTAATATTCTAATATTAAAAAGATTATAATATAGCTTTCATTGTACATTTCTATAAAATAGCAATTAAAATCATCATTAACTAGTCGTTGGGGGCCACCGTAATACTTACCCATCATGGATATGTATATGAAAATAAAACATGTGAAACTATTAATACAATGCATTGCAATTCATAAACAAAATTTAAATATTGTTAATATACATAGTAATGCTATATTATAGAACTGCTGATGTACCAATTTCGACAAATTATATAAAACGCCAAACTACTCAAGTAGTACCGAACTGCGTAAAAGAAACATCCTTATAACTCCAAAAATAATAATTCTATTAACTAACAAATAACTGCGTCGAATTAAGCGTCTCATTTCCAATTAAAATATACCTCTGAATTGAAATTTGAATGAAATACAGGGTCATGAAAAATCGAAGAATGTTGAAAACAAGATTACAAATATCTCGGCAACTAATTATCCGATCGACTTCGTTTTATATGCAAAATGTGTGTTATTTTATTGCCTTTTACATCCATTTCTTAGAACAAAAAAATTCGAAAAATTTTATATACCTTTCATCAGAACGAATTTTTCGAGAATCCGAAAAAAATAGTTCCGGATAATCGAGGTTGTTGATATTAAATAGGGTTCGTCCCATTCTTACATACTAACTACATACAAAATTTCAAGTCTCTATCTCAATTTGTTCGGGAGATAGAGCGTTTACAGACAGACAGACAGACAGATAGACAGACAGACAGACGGACGGCAAAATTTTTTTTCTAAAAATATGTTTTTCGGAATCTCCACTATCTAAAACGTGTAAATCCGTCAAAAAAAAAATTTTCGATTTTCAAAACGATTGCAAGACTTACCCTATACTACGTATGATGGGTAAGTAAAAAATAAAATTGAAGAAATAATACTTTTATCATAAACTTTGTCTAAGTTTATAATATCACTTTAACATCAATACCAAGAAAACAACTCGCCGAAACCATGTAGGGATTTTTTGATTTTTTCCCCCTTCGTTACTCAGTCTAAGTTTTAACATTATTGCATTAAGCTGTCTCTATCCGCTACTCATAGGTACCTACTGGTACAAACAGAATCAAAATCCGACAAGTACTTTTTGAGATTTGCTTGACGAAAGAATTTTTTGACTTTTAATATCGTTACGTACTCTGAGTATAAGACTTCGCTTCGCTCAGACAATTAGACTTTTTATGTTTATTTTATTAATGTTTTACTAATTTAATTTTTCTTTCGTTATTTAAAAAAATTACTTGAGTTTGCACGATTTGTCAAATAATTTGTGATTTCTATTATTTGGTGAAAATGGTCGACGGGATAATTAAGTAGTATCGTAGTTACATACTATCCGGGTCATGTCAGATACAACTGCGCCAAACATGGTGCCAAATACATTAATTCTGGTAACCATTATTTTTTAACAACATTATTGCATATCATACGCAATAAGAGCATAAGAAAATAATACATAATGTAATTTATTTACTTATTACAGTTTATTTATTTATAATGTTTTACAGTTTTTTTAATTTATTTATTATGGTACTTCTAGGTTATCCCGTCGACCAATTTCGCCAAAATATACAAATCGCCAAACTAATAGCGAAGTTATACACTTTGACATAATTTTTATTTTAAATAACGAAAAAACAAATAATTAGTAGAATATTAATAAAAATATTAATAAAAAGTCGAAATAAAAATCACTTACTAACATTTTAAACACGCGAATTGCATTTAATGTCATTGAATGTGACATTCACGATCATCCATTATTGGCATTTAATCTTATAATTTGGCGATAATTTTTTGGTCGACGGGATAACCTAGAAGTACCTTTATTATATTTATTTATTTGACTTGTTTACTTTTTTCAAAAAGTTATGTTAGTTAAATTACTATTTTAAATATCACTGGGAACGATAAACAAAATGCACAACAGACAACCACTTTTGGCGATCTGCCTCATCGCCCGGGTAAAGCGTATGTAACCACATATTTTGTTATTTCTACGTTAGCCGGTCGGCAATCTCGCTAATAGCATCTTTTTTTTTCATTTTTGCAAATAGTAGCAGTTTTTTTTAATGTGTGTAGATTTAAAACTGTGCAATCAGAAAAAAAAAGAAATCAAATAAAGAAAATCACAAACTTACTATTAAATTATGTCAGAAGATAAAAATTTAGTGCTAAAAAGCTTTTCATAAAAAAAGTTTATTTATTTTTCTTTTCCAATAGAAAAAAGAGATTTTCTTTTGAATAAAGTTAACGTGCACAATATTTTTGCTGCATGTGCTCTAAACTTTATGAATATCTTCTACTGATAGAAATGACGTACTTTAAATTTCCGCGACGTAACAAATAGCTTTTTATCAGTTTTTTTTTATATAATTTTAAAACTATTTGGAACTAATTTTTCGTAGTAGGTGCATTCATCAGGTTATCTTCATAGGTAACTTCTGGTACAAACAAAATCGAAATCCGACAAGTATTTTTTGAGATTTGCTTGACAAAAGAATTTTGTTTGACTTTTAATATAGTTTCGTAGCTGTATATGTCCAGAAAGTAATACTGCGCTGTGTATTAGCCTTCGCTTGGCTCAGGCAATTACTATTTACTCCATGTGTTTTGGTTCGGTTGTCTATGAAAATATGAAGTCGGTGAAAAATGACGCACACCAAGTTGCTGTGACGTATGCAAATAAATTGTGCTTTTTTATCAGTTTTTTTAATATAACTTTTAAACTATTTGGAACTAATTTTTCGTATGTAGTGCATTCACCAGATTACGTTCATAGGTACCTATTGGTACAAACAGAATCAAAATCCGACAAGTACTTTTTGAGATTTGCTTGACGAAAGAATTTTTTTGAATTTTAATATCGTTACGTATCTCTGAGTATAAAGACTTCGCTTCGCTCAGACAATTATCTTACTTATATTACATTACTTATATCTTATTATCTTATTTTTTCCTTCTCAAAATATATTATTTTCTTTAATTAAAATACTGTTTTTTGTTTTTGAATTCTAAAGTTAATACAATTTTTCATTTCTCGTGTTATGGAAAATCGATTTTAAACTTTATATATAGCCATTCAAGCCGAATATTTGAAATGAAAGATTTGTTCCTTCGCCAAAATAGAAATTTTATAAATCGAACTGTTTAAGAAGAGATTCGATTTTCACTTTCAGATAATAAAAAAAGAATTACTTTTACTAGTTTCATAATTTATCTATTGTGGTGAGTATGAGGAATTTCTTTCTTTGTTTCAAAGATAATACGTTTAATTTCTTTAGATACAGAAATTGCACTCATTTCAAAGGTATAGATAGATGCATATCTTGTATACAGGGTGTTTTACTATAAGACCGACAAATTTGAATGTTATATGGGGCACAGAGATGATTTTTAAATACATAGCATTGAAATTTATTGACCTTTCAATTGTGCAAAATATAAAGAAATATTTTGTAATATTATTTAAGAGAAATTTTTAAACTCTTACAAAGTTAAAGCAAAAATTTTTATTATTAATGTTATTTTTCTTGCATTTATTATTGAATTATATCCTCTACCTTGTTTTTTCCTTCCTCAAAAAAAAGGTGGTCTGGTGTAATAACGCCAGGCGGGGTAATAACGCCAAGTGCTAATATTTTGCATAATTATGAAATAATCTGGTAAATGACACCCATGTGCTCTGCGCAGAAGGGTTTTGAGTCATAAAAATCTCAAAAAACAGCTTCAAGTTAATTTGTTTCATTTTTAGGTCTTATTGTTTTTATAAGCAACTAAAATTGACGCTTGATCAAAAATTTGCGAGATATGTTTTGTGATGTGAAGACTATTTTTTTTTATCCGGAAATACTTTGTTAATTACATAAATCTGTAGTACATATTATGGGCTATTAAAATGTTGTTGAAGATTTTGGATATCTTCTCAAGATAATTTGTAATTTAAATGTACAGCGCAATAACTATAACGGGGTAGTAACGCCAATCCTTAACATTAATAGCCCAGTTGTTAACCGTACAGTGGCCAAGCTACATCGTAAATACTGATTCAAATAAACACAGTTAAAACTGTGCAATGTTTCTAATAATTCTATTTAAGCGGTCCTTTTTAAGCAAAAAGAAGCTCACGGTCTGATATTCTTTTGCCTCATCTCTCCCCCCCCCCACGCTACACCTTTATTTTTCTTACACTTTCACAAAAAATTGAACATTTTCAATAGCTAGAATGCAATTTGTCAATTTCTAAGTTTGTAGAATTTGTATTTTTAGAATTGGGCAATCTACATGCAATTATTCCATCTTATTTCATAGTTTTGTTTGCATGGCGTTATTACCCATATAGGTGGGTAATAACGCCAAATAGTATTGGTATAGAAATCACGCCATTACATTTTATGAATACATATCTGTTAAATTATTTTTTTATATAGATAGTCAATGAGTTGCTGTATCAAATCATATATTTGTTTGAAAATTATCAACTAAAACTGAGCCATGAAAATTGGTAGAACCTTAACGTGGCGTTATTACCCCAGGGTACCTTATTATTTTCTTTAATTAAAATACTATTTCGTGTTTTTGAGTTTTCATATATTGTTAATACAATTTTTAATCTCTCGTGTTATGCAAAATCGATTTTAAAATTTATAGTTAGCCACTCAAGTCGAAAGTGAAAGATTTATTTCCTTGCCAAAATAGAAATATTATAAATCGAACCGTTTAAAGGAGATTCGTTTTTCATTTTCAGTTAATAAAAAAGAACTATTATTATTTTAAAAACTTATATAAAGTGATGGATATGAGGGAATTTTTTGTTTGGTCTAGTATAATACGTTTAGTATAATACGTTCAATTTCGTTAGATACAGAAATTCAGGAATGTGTAGGAGATACAGAAACGACTCGTAATCATATAGCAATGCAAGGTCGAAAATGCCGCAGTTAAGAACACTATGATGGAAAGAAGAAAAATCCATTTTTTTTTTTTTTTTTTTTTTTTTTTTTTTTTTTTTTTTTAATCAACGCGTACTATTTTTTTAATTAAAATACATTCTCGTATTTTTATGTTTTCATCAAAGGTTAATACAATTTTTTATCGATTTTAAACAACATTTCATCACTCAAGGCGAACGTTTAAAAAGAAATATTCGTTTCCTTACCAAAATTGAAATTCATTAATTCGAACTGTTAACTCATTTTTAATTTTTCATTTTCAGTTAATTTAAAAGGATTACTTTTAGTAATTTGATGACTTATATAAAGTGGTGAATATGAGGTGATTTTTTATTTAGTCTAAAAAATACATCTAGTATAATACATTCAATTTCTTTAGATACACAAATTCAGCTCATTTCTAAAGTATAGATTAGCGCAAATTTTTTATACAGTGTGTTTCATCTCCAGATCGACAAATTTGAGAAAGGCGTAGGAGATACAGAAACGACTCGTAATCATATAGCAATGCAAGGTCAAATATATCTCAGTTAAGAGCACTATGATGCAAAGAAGCAGAATCCGCCATCTTGTTTTGTTTTCTTTCAACAGATACTATTTTCTTTAATTAAAATACATTCTGGTGGTTTTATGTTTCCATCTAAGGTTAATACAGTTCTTCATCTCTCGTGTTATAGAAGATCAATTTTTAATTGTATATCTAGCCAATCTAGCTGAACGTTTGAAATGAAATATCTGTTTCCTCGCCAGAATAGAAATATATTAAATGAAACTGTTCTTGAGAAATTCATTTTTCATTTTCAGTTAGAGAAAAATAATAACTTTTATTAGTTTGTTTAATAACTTATTTAAAGTGATGAATATGAGGGAATTTTTTGGGGGGGTCTAATATAATACGTCTCATAAAATACGTTCAATTTTTTTAGATACAGAATTCCAGGTCATTTCTAAAGTATAGATTAGCGTAAATTTTTTATATAGTGTGTTTCATCTAAAGATCGGCAAATTTGAGGAAGGTGCAGGATATACAGAAAAGACCCGTAATCATATAGCAAAGCAAGGTCGAATTTACCGCCGTTAAGAGCACTATGCTGCAAAAAGAAGCAGAATCCGCCATCTTGTTTTGTTTTCTCTCAACAGATACTATTTTCTGTAATTAAAATACATTCTGGTGGTTTTATGTTTTCATCTAAGGTTAATACAATTTTTCATCTCTCGTGTTATAGAAGATCACTTTTTATTGTATATCTAGACAAACAAGCTGAACGTTTGAAATGAAATATCTGTTTCATCGCCAGAGTAGAAATATATTAAATGAAACTGTTCTTGAGAAATTCATTTTTCATTTTCAGTTAGAGAAAAATAATAACTTGTATTAGTTTGTTTAATAACTTATTTAAAGTGATGAATATGAGGGGATTTTTTTTTTGTCTAATATAATACGTCTAGTAAAATACGTTAAATTTTTTTAGATACAGAATTCCAGGTCATTTCTAAAGTATAGATTAGCGTAAATTTTTTATATAGTGTGTTTCATCTAAAGATCGACAAATTTCAGGAAGGTGCAGGATATACAGAAAAGACCCGTAATCATATAGCAAAGCAAGGTCGAATTTACCGCAGTTAAGAGCACTATGCTGCAAAAAGAAGCAGAATCCGCCATCTTGTTTTGTTTTCTCTCAACAGATACTATTTTCTGTAATTAAAATACATTCTGGTGGTTTTATGTTTTCATCTAAGGTTAATACAATTTTTCATCTCTCGTGTTATAGAAGATCACTTTTTATTGTATATCTAGACAAACAAGCTGAACGTTTGAAATGAGATATCTGTTTCACCGCCAGAATAGAAATATATTAAATGAAACTGTTCTTGAGAAATTCATTTTTCATTTTCAGTTAGAGAAAAATAATAACTTGTATTAGTTTGTTTAATAACTTATTTAAAGTGATGAATATGAGGGGATTTTTTTTTGTCTAATATAATACGTCTAGTAAAATACGTTCAATTTTTTTAGATACAGAATTCCAGGTCATTTCTAAAGTATAGATTAGCGTAAATTTTTTATATAGTGTGTTTCATCTAAAGATCGACAAATTTGAGGAAGGTGCAGGATATACAGAAAAGACCCGTAATCATATAGCAAAGCAAGGTCGAATTTACCGCAGTTAAGAGCACTATGCTGCAAAAAGAAGCAGAATCCGCCATCTTGTTTTGTTTTCTCTCAACAGATACTATTTTCTGTAATTAAAATACATTCTGGTGGTTTTATGTTTTCATCTGAGGTTAATACAATTTTTCATCTCTCGTGTTATAGAAGATCACTTTTTATTGTATATCTAGACAAACAAGCTGAACGTTTGAAATGATATATCTGTTTCATCGCCAGAATAGATATATATTAAATGAAACTGTTCTTGAGAAATTCATTTTTCATTTTCAGTTAGAGAAAAATAATAACTTGTATTAGTTTGTTTAATAACTTATTTAAAGTGATGAATATGAGGGGATTTTTTTTGTCTAATATAATACGTCTAGTAAAATACGTTCATTTTTTTTAGATACAGAATTCCAGGTCATTTCTAAAGTATAGATTAGCGTAAATTTTTTATATAGTGTGTTTCATCTAAAGATCGACAAATTTGAGGAAGATGCAGGATATACAGAAAAGACCCGTAATCATATAGCAAAGCAAGGTCGAATTTACCGCAGTTAAGAGCACTATGCTGCAAAAAGAAGCAGAATCCGCCATCTTGTTTTGTTTTCTCTCAACAGATACTATTTTCTGTAATTAAAATACATTCTGGTGGTTTTATGTTTTCATCTAAGGTTAATACAATTTTTCATCTCTCGTGTTATAGAAGATCACTTTTTATTGTATATCTAGACAAACAAGCTGAACGTTTGAAATGAAATATCTGTTTCATCACCAGAATAGAAATATATTAAATGAAACTGTTCTTGAGAAATTCATTTTTCATTTTCAGTTAGAGAAAAATAATAACTTTTATTAGTTACTTTAATAACTTATTTAAAGTGATGAATATGAGGGGATTTTTTTTTTGTCTAATATAATACGTCTAGTAAAATACGTTCAATTTTTTTAGATACAGAATTACAGGTCATTTCTAAAGTATAGATTAGCGTAAATTTTTTATATAGTGTGTTTCATCTAAAGATCGACAAATTTGAGGAAGGTGCAGGATATACAGAAAAGACCCGTAATCATATAGCAAAGCAAGGTCGAATTTACCGCCGTTAAGAGCACTATGCTGCAAAAAGAAGCAGAATCCGCCATCTTGTTTTGTTTTCTCTCAACAGATACTATTTTCTGTAATTAAAATACATTCTGGTGGTTTTATGTTTTCATCTGAGGTTAATACAATTTTTCATCTCTCGTGTTATAGAAGATCACTTTTTATTGTATATCTAGACAAACAAGCTGAACGTTTGAAATGAAATATCTGTTTCATCGCCAGAATAGAAATATATTAAATGAAACTGTTCTTGAGAAATTCATTTTTCATTTTCAGTTAGAGAAAAATAATAACTTTTATTAGTTACTTTAATAACTTATTTAAAGTGATGAATATGAGGGGATTTTTTTTTGTCTAATATAATACGTCTAGTAAAATACGTTCAATTGTTTTAGATACAGAATTCCAGGTCATTTCTAAAGTATAGATTAGCGTAAATTTTTTATATAGTGTGTTTCATCTAAAGATCGACAAATTTGAGGAAGGTGCAGGATATACAGAAAAGACCCGTAATCATATAGCAAAGCAAGGTCGAATTTACCGCAGTTAAGAGCACTATGCTGCAAAAAGAAGCAGAATCCGCCATCTTGTTTTGTTTTCTCTCAACAGATACTATTTTCTGTAATTAAAATACATTCTGGTGGTTTTATGTTTTCATCTAAGGTTAATACAATTTTTCATCTCTCGTGTTATAGAAGATCACTTTTTATTGTATATCTAGACAAACAAGCTGAACGTTTGAAATGAAATATCTGTTTCATCGCCAGAATGGAAATATATTAAATGAAACTGTTCTTGAGAAATTCATTTTTCATTTTCAGTTAGAGAAAAATAATAACTTTTATTAGTTACTTTAATAACTTATTTAAAGTGATGAATATGAGGGGATTTTTTTTTGTCTAATATAATACGTCTAGTAAAATACGTACAATTTTTTTTTAGATACAGAATTCCAGGTCATTTCTAAAGTATAGATTAGCGCAAATTTTTTATATAGTGTGATTCATCTAAAGATCGACAAATTTAAGGAAGGTGTAGGAGATAGAGAAACGACTCGTAATCATATAGCAATGCAAGATCGAATATACTGCAGTTAAGATCACTATAATGCAAAGAAGCACAATCCGCCATCTTGTTTTTTTTCCTCCAGACATACTATTTTCTTTAATTAAAATAAATTCTCGTGTTTTTATGTTTTCATCTAAGGTTAATACAAGTAAGGGTAATAATATCTAAGGGTAATACTAATTTTCCTTGATTTTAATCTATATTCAATCACTCAAGGGGAACTTTAAATTGAAATATTTGTTTCCTTGCCAAAATTAAAATACATTAATTAGAACTATTAATTGATGTTTCGTTTTTCATTTTCAGTTAATTTAAAACAATTAATTTTAGTAATTTGATGACTTATCTAATGTGATGTATATGAATTATTTTTTTCTTTGTCTCAAAAATTAATACATTAAATTTCTTTAGATACAGAAATTCAGCTCATTTCAAAATTATAGATTCGCTCATTTTTTTATACAGGGTGTTACCCTTCACGATCGACAAAATTGCAGGAGGTGTAGAAGGCACAGTGATGACTGATAATCATAAGGCAATGCAAGGTCGAAAATTTCGCAGTTGTGAGTGCTACGATGATCCCCCATCATGATCTTTTCCTCAAAACATACTATTTTCTTTAATTGAAATATATTCTCGTTTCTTTAAGTTTTCATTTAAGGATAATACAATTTTCCATCTCTCGTGTTATACAAAATACATTTTAGACTTTATATCTAGCCTCTCAAGGCAAACGTTTAAAATGAAATATTTGTTTACTTGCGAAAATAGAAATATGGTTTATTTAACTGTTTTTGAGGTGAATCTTTTACCTTGTGCAGTTAATTAAAAAGAATATATTAACTAATTTAATATGGTAATTTAATAATTTATATAATGTGATAAATATGAGGGAATTTTTTACTTTGTCTAATATAATACGTCTAGTATAATACGTTAAATTTAATTAGATACATAAATTCAGTTCATTTTAAAAGTATAGATTAGAGCACATTTTTTGTACAGTGTGTTTCACATCCAAATCATCAAAATTTCAGAAGATGTATGAGGCAAATAAGTGACTCATAATCATATAGTAATGGAAGGTTGAAAATGTCGCAGTTGCGAGCACTATGATTCAAAGAAGAAGAATCCGCCATCTTGTTTCTTATCCCTCAAAACATATTATTTTCTTTAATTAAAACATATTATCGTGTTTTAAGATTTCATTTATTTTTAATAAAATTTTTTCTCTCGAGTTATAGAAAATCGATTTTAAGCTTTATAATGATAAAATTTATATTTGTATAATGAAATATTTGTTTCTTTGCAAAAATTTTTTTAAAATGAACAGTTTTAGAGGAGATCCGTTTTACATTTTCAGATAATGAAAAAGAATAACATTTAGTAGTTTAATAATTTATGTAATGTGATGAATATGATGAACTTTTTTCTTTGTTCGAAGTATAATACATTAAATTTCTGTGGATACAGAAATTCGGTTCATTTAAAAAGTATAGATTAGCGCACATCTTGTATGCAGTGTGTTTCACTGCCAGAGTGATAAACATGCAATGAGTATACGGGATATACAAACGACTCGGAATCGCATAGCAGTGCAGGGTCGAAAATGTCGCTGTTGCGAGATATGATGCAATGAATCAGCGAAAAATAATAGAAAAACGGAACATACATTAGACAAACATGTTTTATTACAAGATTGTACTACAGAAATGTGTTTGACATCAGAAATTGTCTGAAGTCTTTGCAGGTGTGCTTTCAGATTTAGAAAGAGGGCGCTGAATGAATAGTCGTGTGAGCTGTGATTCTTCTGGAAGTCCAGAAATCTTCCAGGAGGTAAGGATCACAATGTGGCAATTTGTGACTATCAAGACTGCCTGACAACTTCTGGTAGTAATTTCAAACATCTTCTGTCGTACAACTTTAAATAAATTGATTTATGTCCCATTAATGTGTTGTTGTTTCAATTTTTTCCCCTGCTACTTTAAAGCACAGCTTGCAAAGACGATCTTTTCAAACTAGCATTATTATGTGTCTTGTAGCGAAACATCCTGTACACTACATAAGTAATGCCGAAGAATGACTCCATCTGTCAATAATCAGAAAAAAAAAATGTGAATGCTTTGAAAATTAATATTTTCGAATAATTTGAATCTTACACATTTCGTAGTCGTGGCTTGATTATCAGACCTCTTTTTTTCTGTAAATAGCGATTTTTCATTTTACGTCTTTCTTGAAATTCGTTTATTTTTCATATCTTATAATTTGCGTCTACCAATTTTGTAATTTTTTGCAATTTAGTAATTTTTTTTGTAATTCATAAATAACAACACTTCGATTACAGATTCAAATAAAAATTCTTCTAACCGTAAAAGATTTCATAACAATAATAAAATGTGGACATCCATCGCCCAAAACAAAATATTTAGATTTTTTCCAGTCAGTTAATAAAACCCAGTACAAACAACATTTTTATAAAGATCAAAACGTGGATTCCGTAATAAAAGGGTCATATATCCCATACACCATGGATTAAGCATTAGTATCCTTCGGAAAACATAAAAAAATAAAATGTGGACATTAAAAACTCCATTCTCGACAAAAAAAAAACACCACTTTTCACATGGTTAACCCCCTCGCCACAGAGCAAAAGGGCAAAATTTTAATGTTTTTTTCTGCAATTCATTTTAAATGTTAATAAAAGATGGATTTTCTATCATGGTATAAATTTTTGTTACGCATATGCTTGTAAGCCTTGTAAATATCAATCATAATTTAATTTCTTAAAACTAGATTGTAGTTGTCAAATTATATTAATTTAAATAACGCTTCAACTGCAGCGAAACATGCAGTCTATTGAACGGTTATACCCGGACGCGGCAGTGGGAAGTTAATCAAATTAGTATTTTACATGTTGTTTAGGATGTATTATAAGCTAACATATCTAATTATTCAGGTGAAAAAAAATTAATTTAAAATTCAGAATATAAAGGTTTAAGGTTGTTTTTCTTTTTCTATTTTAGTTGATATAAAAGGAAAAATTAAATTTTACGTTAAATTCATCATAAATTGCATTTATAAAAATAGCATCATATGTTCGAATAAAATTGTGAATTTAATTATATCCGCTTTTGTCTGTTTTCATTTCATTCGTTTCCGTGTTCTTTTGAAGTAAATCAGATTGCCATCACGACATTTCAAAAACATGTAATTTACTTCTGATTAACAGGAAACTCTAATTTAAAATGGCTCCATTTGTTATGATGGAAATCCTTTAAAAATTCCTGATTAGAATCTTCAGTCATGTACATTTACATTTTAATAAATAAAATATTATGCTTAAAAAATGACTCTTAATGACTCAAATGTAAATTGAAATAAATTATTAAAAATGTAAATTATATCTATCTATATGTCTTTCTATCTCTCCCTCTCTCTCTCTCTCTATATATATATATATATATATATATATTATAGAAATTACAACAATCATTTGGAAAATGACTATTTAAAGATTAAAATTTAAGATTAATAAATAAATTATATACTGAAAGCATATTTTCCCCACCCAACTATCGTCCCTCTGCAAATAACAACACTTTCAAATTTTAATTGAAATTTCGGATTTTTGGAGTTGCAAATTTTTAAACTCTAAACATCGCATATTTTCAGTTTTACATCATCTTTTAGAGCAAAAATGTTCTTTAAATTGTAATTTGTTTGCAAGCTGTGTCTCAATTTGTTAATGAGTTATCATTTTGTTTCTAGTTTTAATGCATTTTTGTTATCGTGGCGAAAAAAAAAAGTTCCAAAAATGGAGACAGCACAAAAAACTAAATAGGTATCAAGTACTACCTCTGACAATAAAGTTCTGTGAATGAATTCAGAACGTCCGATCTGGCAACACTGGGGACACAAAACGCTGCACCTGCATAGAGGCAAGTGTTGACCATCTCCCCCCACCGTTGTTCAAATATGCGTCGTTTATGTTCTGTGTAAGACATGCTTTACTAAGTACTTGTTCAGTGTGTTGGTTCTTAACTGAGAACAGGGGAATGAACGAACAAAAGATCAGTTTAAAGTTTGGTTTTAAGCTTTGCAAGACACCGAAAGATAGTCATGAGGGATGATGCAAATTGAACCCTACCATACTCGCCAGATCTCAGTCCTCAAGACTTCTTACTATTTTCACGACTCAAACTCTCTTTGAAAGAGATTTGACCCTGTTGCTGACATTCAACTAAATATGAAAAAGCTTTTGAACTTAGTCCCAAAGGAAGACTTCTTACGAATTTCTCAGGACATGTATAGCAGATCCCAGCGGTGCATAGTTATGGGAGATGACTATTGTGAAGGATGGTATGGCAACTTTCGTTAATATTTCATCTACATTATTGCTACAGGTATATTCATCGAACTTTATTGTCAGAGGTATTATAGATCTATTATTGACTAAAAACAAACAACTATTTTCTAAATGGTTAATAGTGAAAATGTATTCAAAATTGTTACATATTTACCAGTAACATACGATAAAGCAACTGTAAATGAAATAGATTGCAACAATGTCTTCTAAACACTTATTGCCGAAAAAATCCATGGAAAAGGGAATAAACCAGGGAGCTCTTCCCAAACATTTCTGAATACTTCTGTTGTTCTTTTTTAAATACTTCTTTTGCTATAAAGAATGGTAAAAATGTATGTTACATTTTTTTTCTGAATTTTATATGTAAAAATAGCATTAGAAATGCGATGAAAATAGTTTTATCTGTTTTATTTCCTTATCCTCCTTTTATTAATAGACATAATAAAAAAAATTGTATAATTCTTCAATGCTACTTTAAAGTACCGTCGATGCATAAAAGAGTAAATAAACAAAACAGTAGTTTTCTGAGGTTTGTAAAGATAAAGAGGCAGAGAAGAGGTTTATATATTTTTCAAATTGTAAACTATTTTTGTTTTGAGGTTTTTTTTTTGTCTCTATTAATTTAAGTCTAAGTTAAAGGGCTAGTAATCCAACATTATATATTGATACTGATACTGGTAAAGTTAAACATATATAAAATAAACTGCAACAATTATGATTATTAACAATAATTTGAATGATCAATTTTGTAATGTTACACAACCTGAAACATATTAGCTTAGCTCTATCAGAATCTAAAAAAGAAAACTGTGCTAGACAAAACCAAATATTGTTTGTGCTCATATGTGCTGAGATTCTTTTATACGTAAACGTCAAAATTCAACAATAACACTAATAGAGCCGCATCAGTTACTTGCAAGTTGTTATTCAATATGACGGCTTGATTTCATAACAAAGCGCATTATTTTATGCGTATAAGTTATTTTTTATTTATTTTCATTCATTTATTATTATCCTCACAAATAATGTGCGTTAATATTTGTTCCATGATTGTGGTATTCATGAAAAACAACTTCCTCTACAGTAATACAGATAACATAATAAAATTTTAATTTCATATGCTTAAAATAAAGCATAAACCAGCGTATCGGAAGTATTAATTCAGAATATATATTTTGAAAATATGATATGGAGAACTTCTTTATCTGTCTGTTTTACAGCATATAAATCCAATAAAATGGTCTGACTTTAATATCGTTCCTTTGAAAATGGTCTTGATACAATTACGGATGAAATGCTAGAGGCGAAATTTAATAAAAATATTTGGTGAAGCTGCATCCAATTTTCTCTATCGCCATTTTTATCGCTTGCAGGAACCTTGAAGGTAATCATAAATAAAATTTTCTAGATGATAGCTGGACGATATTTTTACAATTCTGCTAAAAATAATATTATTAAACAATTAAAATGAAAGATACTAAATATTCTTATTTATGATATTTCTTTAATCTTTATTAACTTACTTATACAGTAAACAATTATATTGTTTAGGTTAATACATATATATATATATATGTATGTATGTATGTATAATAGTATAATGCACTGAAAAATATTTTTGATATTTTCTTTAATGAAGAATTAAATTTTAATAGTAACGAGTTAAATATTAATATGTAACAATCATTTACCTGAACAAGTTTATAAGTTTTTAAATAGTTTATCTTAAATTAAAAAATCCAAGTAAGTTTTTAACGTATTAAGTAAAGTTACTATTCAAGAATTGGTAGCACTTTGGAGGCGTAACTTGGAAAGTTCATGATTTCTGGAGCCTGTTGCATGATGTGGTAATTTCAAGGTCTTGAAGTAGAAAGAACAGCTATGGACGAAATGACATAGTGAAATGCATAACATACCTGGAAATGAACTGGAACGATATTTGAATTGAAGAATGGAATTATTAATTTGAATTTAAAGTTTTCGCCACTGGTAAAAAGTATAATGCCCTGGTCACACAGTTAGTTTTTTTGTGTTTGTTAGAAGGTGGGTAAATACGGAGATGAGGTATTTGCCTGCAATTTACTTTTATAATTCTTTAAAATTTCTTAGAAAACCTAAGATTTATTTGTTTTGTTATATTATTATTTGTAATTGTTTGGCTAGTATAGCTAGCTCATATTTTAGCTAGTAATTTTCATACCATGTTATATATTTTAGTATTTTATTGTTTCTTGATTTTTTTTTCAAAAAAATCATACTTTATGTACCTGCTCTGAAAGATACTTTTATGCATTTTTAAATCTATACATACATATGCATGCACTTGGGGGAATCGCAAAGTTTCACTCACAGTCAGAATTTTATTTTATTTTATTGCATTATCCTCGAAAGTATTTGTTTCATTGAAAAATACTTGAATTTAATTAATCAATACGAAGTGACGAGCTCACAATTTTTTCGTGAGTTCCGTGTTTCTGGCATGCGCACGTAAAACATTCATCTGTGCGTTTCATCTTCGGCCGCGGAAATGTTAACGCGACAGAACTTAAGCACCGTATATTTGTTTCAACATTTCATGGATTTTTGTAACAGTTTTGCCCAATTTCAAAGGAGAACTTGTTTATTTTCTATACCATATCGAATTTATCAATAAGCATTTAACAGCTATGTTTTATTCAATATATTTGAATGAACCACTCTCTTCTGATTGCGCCGAAATCGTTGGAAATGTGCAGATAAACAATTTTCCAAATTCAACCATTACAGCTATCTGATGATTTCTGGGTCTCTGTCCCGTCAGTCCTGCTGATTAATCGGCGCAATTCGTATAGATTTATATTTCTTATATAATATTATAAATATTATACATTAATATACTTTTATTTTTTATTTTAATCTATACATGAATTGCATTAAAATAACGTACATTAATGAACAGTATATGATACGTTTATTATATCTTCTATTTTTGCTCGTTTATCATATACGTATTACGTTTAAATGACAAAAAAAATTATGACTTTTTTTTCTAATGTTTCATGCAACATTTTTTTTAGGGAACATGAAAGATGGAAATATTTAAATTACTTTTCCTCACACAAGTTACCCATTAAAATTTTAATGCTTAGGGGAAATCGATTTTTTTGTATTTTCTTAAATGAGAAAACTCCGATGTCGCACACAAAAAAAGAAAAATTTTAGTTACTTAGTTATATATACAGTAGAACCCCGCTAATTTTGACCCCGTTAATCCGGATCTCTTCATAATCCGGATCGGTTTGGTAATTTTTTTTTTCACATTTGAGAAGCGATTAGCTAATTTCCATAACATTAACTTGTTTCATAATCATATTCTGAATAATTTTTTTTCTGAAAACTTTTCGGAAGAATACCTTTCGGAAGAATACTTTCTTATTTAAATTCTTATTTAAAATCTCATTTAAACTACACACAACGAACTACTTATGTTCAATCGGATGCGCGACCGTACGGCACGCAAAAGGTATAGAAAGTTACAAACTGTTTTATTACAAAGTAAACTTTTTTACTGTCTGTAAATATTCATTCTTTTAATTCTCCGGATAATCCGTATTGGGTCGGGTCTCAATTAATCCGAATATCGGGGTTTTATTGTACATATATATACACCGACGAGCCATTACATTATGACCACCGTCCATCTACAACAATGGGATCGCCCAGGAAGAAAACCAATGCGCGTGCGCGGCTGAGGTTGGAGTATATAAAAGGGCTATGCATTGTCTTTCCGAACATAGCTTGATTAGCGACATAATGGGAAAAGCAGCTGATTTATCAGACTTTGATAAAGGTCAAATCGTTATGGCTCGGCGACTGGGAACGTCGATATCAGAAACGGCGCGTTTAGTTGGCTGTTCACGTGCAGTAGTTGTGAGCACATATCGAAAGTGGTGCATGGATGGTGAAACGACAAGTCGCCGGCCAGCGGTGTGTCGTCCACGGAGCATTGATTCCAGAGGAGAGCGGAGATTACTACGCATTGTTCGCCGTGATCCAAGAGCTACAATAGCTGAAATCAGTACCAACTATAACAGTGGCGACCCAGGCAGTGTTTCTCAACACACTGTGCAGCGTACATTGCTGCGCATGGGCCTACGGAGCCGGAGGCCGAAGCATGTCCCTGCACTGACAGCACGTCATCGCCAGCTGCGTCTGCAATGGGCCAAGAAACATCGGAATTGGACATTAGAAGAATGAAAGAAAGTTGCATGGTCCGATGAATCACGTTTCCTGGTTCATCACATCGACGGCCGTGTGCGAATACGCCGATTTCCAAACGAAACCCTGGCTCCCGGGTGCACAATTGGACGGAGACAAGCAGGTGGCGGAGGTATTATGGTGTGGGGATTGTTTTCATGGAGCACACTAGGACCCATAATCCCTATACAACAATCCCTGACGTCAATGCGTTACGTGAACATCGTTGCAGACCAGGTTCACCCATTCATGGCAACAGTATTTCCAGAGGGGGATGGTGTTTACCAACAGGATAATGCACCATGTCATAAGGGTGGAATCGTCAGGGAGTGGTTCGAGGAACATTCCAGTGACTTTCAAGTCATGTCTTGGCCTCCAAATTCTCCTGACCTTAATCCAATAGAACATTTGTGGTCCCACCTGGAAAACCAAATTCAAGCTGCAACGCCACCCCCTCGTAATGTGAGGGAATTGCAGGACCAGTTGGTGAACACTTGGTACCAGATACCTCAGACTACGTATCAGCACCTTGTGGAATCAATGCCTCGCCGGGTTCTGGCAGTTTTGAGGGCTAAAGGTGGTCCTACACGTTATTAAGAGGGTGGTCATAATGCAATGGCTCTTGGGTGTATATATATATATATAGAACCATTAGATAATACTACAAATCAACATCAATTGCTGTAAAAATTTGTTAATGGAAAACCATATCACACAGAGGAGCTGTCAGAATTAGAAATAAAATTGAAAATGTGGTATTTAGCTTGTTATCAAGGGCAATACTAAATAGCCACATTAATTGCGATTAATTTCTGAATGGAAATCAGGATAGACCTAAAAATAATTTCCACACTGCCCGATTAATCGCAAATGAGAACTCATTTCATAGAAAAATATCAAGAAAAATAACAAGAACACAATAGAATCATCAACATAGTAATTGCAATAGAAAAACCATTTCAAAGAAAAATATTAGAAAAACAATTAAACTGTAATTAAATATTTATAAAGATAATTTACAATTGTCAATCTCAACCATAATTTCCATTGAGAACAAGAAATAGTAAATAATAATATAACTGCAGTAACATTGATTAAATTAAATAGAAAAATCATGTCAAAAGGAAATAATTAGATGCAAACTAAACTATTTAAAAATGGGCAAATTTAATTATAGTTGACACAATTTATTTTCAGCATTTGTAATATAAATAAATATTTGTTATTACAAATTTCAAAATCCCATAAACTATATGGATAATCCGAATAATGGGATATGAATTTGTTTAGATAAATTACTTATAGCTATCAGCAGAATATAAATGTGTGTACGATATCCAATCGGTTTCCACACTGCAATTACTTCACAAAATGTATTGTTACCACATGCAATATCTAAGTGCAGTTACATTTCAGATAAAAAAAACATTATCTCAATGTACTGAGATAGGAATCTTTAATAAATAGCGATACAAAACCATTAAATCAGGCGGAGAATAATAGCAATAAATTATATTTATTGTCTTACTTTGAGCTATATATGATAAGGTTCTTGAAAAGGAAAGATATGATCTCATTCTACACATTTGAATAAAAGCATCTGTTTTCATATTTTTGAATATATCTGAACGCGTATGGCATAAAATAAGTAGAAATTACTTTTTGAAGAAAATTAATGTTTCACATTTGTGTGAAAATATGTATTTCTCTAAGCCTTACATACAATTTATATTTCATATTTGCATAATTTGTATTGGAAAAATACACATTATTAAAAGTGTCAGCTCGTAGTAAAATATGCAGACAATCCATAAAAGACACGTGAATGGTTACAAGAAATATATAGTCTGCAGTTATCAGTAAAATCTGAATATATCTTAATAAACATTATGCAATTGATTTTTCGCATTATGTTATTTAGAAATTTTCTCATTGTCAAGCATAATACATACTGTCAGTTGTATTTCAGATAAGAAAATCTATCATTGACATATGCTACATTTATTTTAGTTACATTTGAGATAAGAAATAAAATTTCGGCTTATTCAGATGTTAGCCTTTAATCAGGTGCGATACTCAATGATAAAGCCATTGAATCACAGCAATAGAGTTTCGTTTATCTATTCAGGCCTGATATATCCTGTAGTATACAGATATTTATAGTTTTTTAAGGCATATTTTATGCCACTGAGACTCGGGGCGCAACCAAAGCCTGCACAAATTTGACGTTTTTTTTGCCTTACAAAATGAAACACCCTAATAAACAGGGTGTCCAGTAACAGACTGACCTATTTTGAATGTAAAAAAAAAAAAGAAAAAAAAAACGGTTAGCGATAAAAATGTGCGGTGTGCTGCATTGGTATCAGAAAATCAATAAATTTTTAGGTATGGACTTTCTTAAAATAGTTCGAATTCCGGCCAACAGATGGCGCTGGAGGCGGAACAGGCTGTCGAAATTCAGACATTGTGCTAGTGTGCATACGCATGAACTTTTCGGCTGATTTCGCAGAGTTGAATCTCAGTCGACATGTTGAATCGACTCTTCACTCAACTACAGAAATAGATTTTGTTAGATGGAAAGAGATTTATAATAATATTTATGATTGAATAATGTCTATTATACTTAATAAAAAACAACAAAACATACTTTTTAATAGGCATTGACTTTTCGCACATTTACCTTAAATATATTATATTCAAAAAATGTTTTTGCAACCGGTAAACTGATTCTCTTTTTACTTACAATAAATTGAAAGTATGGGATAAACACCATTTTTTTAAATTAAAAATCTTAATATTTAACCTAAACATTTCTTCCGTTAAATAGTATAAAATTGTACTTAAAAAATTAATAGTGCTAAAAAACTTTAAGGGATGGATGAAGCAAACTCTTCTTGTTCACGTCGTGCAGTGAAATCAGTTAAGTGGTTAAAACAGTGGCACGGAAATAGTGTTGGAAAGTTCCCTGCCTAAAATAAAGCGGGGCAGTGACTTATATGTCGGCACATAAAAATATAATAAACCTTAGAATGAAGGTTTTCGAATAACAAATCTTGTTTAAACGTAAAAAAATTATCGATTTCAACGGAGAAATTAACATACAAAACCAGCTGGTAAGACTGAAACCTGCTTAAAACGAAATAGTAATCATTTTTCCGAAGGCCGAATTCCCTTCATTATAATCATATTTTGAAATTTAACGTTATTTAAAAAAAAAATGATTCTAAAAACTTTTTGAAAATTATATATGAAAACACTGAAGTTCCAGTAATTTGCTAATATTTATATTTATAAAATTGAACTAAAATAAGTTAAAATATGATGATTCAGGATATATTGTGATTTCTGTAATGACATTTTGAAAAGTGGTGACACGCAGAATTAAAAAACAGGTAAGTCGCATTTTTTTCAAACATCCTTCCATTTCAGCCTAATGCGTTTGCAGTCAGGGGAAGAAGAGGGAAGGGTTGTGTGTAAAAAAGAATCTTAAAATCTGTTGTCGCTTTCGTAATAAAATTTTCAGATATGTTAAATGTCAAAATATAAATAAAATGTAGGGATAAATTCGGTTTGAGAAAGGTGAAAAATATTTCGTTTTAGACAGGTTTTTGTCTTAGCAGGTAGTTTTGTATATTACTTTCTCCGCCGAGATCAATATTTTTTTTATGTTTAAGACAGTATTTGTTATAGACGACATATAGACGAGCCTTTATTCTAAGGTTTAATATTTTTTTTATTTTCTGGTTTATAAGTCACTTTCCCGCTATTTTTTTCAAACAGGGACCTTGGCACCACTATTTGTGTACCACTGTTTTAACTTCTGATTTCCCTATTCCACGTACAGGCAAGAAGAGTTTGCTTGATCCTTCTATTTAAGTTTTTTGACATCATTAATTTTTTTAACAGTACAATTTCATACTATTTAATGATGGAAATGTTTAACTTAAAAAAAGCAGTGAGAATCCCATGTTTTCAATTTATTGCACGTAAAAAGAGAATCAGTTAACCTGCTACAAAAACATTTTTTAATACAATTTACTTGTTGTAAATGTGTGAAAAGTCGACGTTTTTTAAAAAAGTATGTTTTGTTGATTTTTATTAAGTATAAGAGACATTAGTCAATCATAAATATTATTATAATTCTCTTTCCATTCAACAAACTCTATTTCTGTAGTTGCGTGGAAAGTAGATTCAGCATGTCCACTGAGATTCGTCTGTGCGAAATGAGCCGAAAAGTTCATGCGTATGCAAACTAGAGTAATGTCTGAATTTCTACAGCCTGTTGCCTCAGCCAGCGCCATCTGTTGGCCGAAATTCAAAATATTTTAAGAAAGTGCATATTTAAAAATTTATTGATTTTCTGAAAACAATGCAGCAATTCGCACATTTTTAGTGTAAACCGCTTTCTAGTTATTTACTTTCAAAACGGGTTAGTCATTTACTGGACACCCTGTATATATATTTACACACACACACATATATATATATTGAGTTTTAAAATTCCAATTAGGAAAATCCGTAGTCAGCCAAGAACGGAAATAAAAACTTTAATTGTAAACTGTTGAATGCTTGAAAATCCTATGAAACTCACGAAAAAGAAATATCACTTCTTTGAATGTGTTAATTAGGTGTAATTCACAATAAACAATGTTTTACAAAAACATGAAGATCGATTATAAATCAATCAGGAAAAAACAAATCATCAAAACAGGAAAAATAACAAATGCGTTGCAATTTCTTGCTGACATTCAGCCGCGAATCCTGTAATCGTTAAATCTCATATACCTACTCTCATTAGCTGGCTGATTCATTGCCACAGATTTGGTGGCGATCTGCAAATAGCCTCTAATCTCACAGTTTTGTTGTCGTGCATTGGTGGAAAACTGAAAAAAAAATCTCTTACCCTATAAATGTTAAATTTTTTTAATGTAAAATTAAATGTAGAAATCCGGCTGCGAAATGCATTTTAACGAAATGCATTTTTGTTAACATCCAAACATGACAAAACTTTCAATAACAATAATTTATGCGTTGTCCGCCGATTTATATATATATATATATATATATATAAGGTACGCTGGGGTAATAACGCCACGTTAAGGTTTTACCAATTTTCACGGCTTAGTTTTAGATTGTATTTTTCAAACAAATATAGGATCGGATACAGCAACTCATTGACTATCTATATAAAATAAAATAATTTAACAGATATGTATTCATAAAATGTAATGGCGTTTTTTCTTGACCAATGCTATTTGGCGTTATTACCCACCTATATGGGTAATAACGCCATGCAAGCAAAACTATAAAATAAAATGGAATAATTGCATGTAGATAGCCCAATTCTAAAAATACAAACTCTACAAACTTAGAAATTCACAAATTGCATTCTAAGCTATTGAAAATGTTCATTTTTTGTGAAAGTTTAAGAAAAATATAGGTGTGGTGTGGGAGGGGGGGATGAGGCAAAAGAATATCAGACCGTGAGCTTCTTTTTGCTTAAAAAGGACCGCTTAAATATAAATATGAGAAGCATTGCACAGTTTTAACTGTAATTATTTGAATCAGTATTTACGATGTAGCTTGGCCTCTGTAGGGTTAACAACCGGGCTGTAAATGTCAAGGACTGGCGTTATTACACCGTTATAGTTAATTCGCAGTACATTTTAAATTACAAATTATCTCGAGAGGATATCCAAAATCTTCAACAACATTTTAAAAGTACATGAAATGCACTACAAATTTATGTAATTAACAAAGTATTTCCGTATAAAAAGATAGTCTTCACATCACAAAACGTATCTCGCAAATTTTAGATCAAGCGTTAATTTTAGTTGTTTGTAAAAACAATAAGACCTAAAAATGAAACAAATTAACTTGAAGCTGTTTTTTGTGATTTATATGACTCAAAACCCTTCTGCGCAGAACACATGGGTGTCATTTTCCTGATTATTTCATAATTTTGCAAAATATAAGCACTTGGCGTTATTACCCCACCTGGCGTTATTACCCCAGGGTACCTTATATATATATATATATATATATATATATATATATATTAACCATGCTAGTTTAACATACAGCTGGTATTATCTATTTGCGTAAATTGTAATCTAAATAATATTCCTTATATAAGTTATGCAGGAAACCAATAAAATACTACGATTTTAGAAATACAAATTACCGACATTTATCAACACAATTAAAATATACTTTAGTTATATATCCAAATGCATCAAAAATTCTCATTGTGTTAAAATATTTATTTTTAATTAGATTAAAATCTATCCACACTACGTATTCAGATTGAAGTTTCGTATGGAAAATGATAGGTAACTAATACAACAGGTAAGGATAACAGTGATAAACTGTGGTAAAATAGGAGAAAGTCATAAAAATGAAAATTATCACCTGTTTATCTTATAAGATACTCAAATTCAACTGAAGACGAAATACTTAAAATAACCAAGTATTATATAGTTGTAAAAGAAATATTTAATGTTTGTTTGAATGTATTTATTAGTTAGAGTGTACATTTTGTATGTATTAACAAGTTATATATAGGAAAAGTAGGTTTGTTTTTGCCATTAAATTTAACATATATATGACCAATTCCATAGGTTTTAGTAGTATTAAGCACATAGCTGATAACTGCTATCGTATTGAACAACTTTTTTTTTTCAATAATTTGGCTTGATGTTTCTAATTTAATGAGATATCTTCTATAAAACAAGTATCAATTTTTCCGTTTTAAAATACTGTTAGTAAAATATCGTATCATGTGATTTAAACTAAAGGTACTCATTGAAATAGACATACTAGGGGGCGATCAAATGAAAAGGGATGAAACGCCCTAACTACCAAACCGGTTGAAATTTGAATATGCGGGTTTGGAATAAAGTAGTGAG
The DNA here is from genome assembly GCA_964019185.1 of Maratus speculifer. Lineage (NCBI taxonomy): Eukaryota > Metazoa > Arthropoda > Arachnida > Araneae > Salticidae > Maratus > Maratus speculifer. The sequence continues at coordinate 420,833,369 of OZ025290.1, read as the reverse complement.
GCATCGAGAAATGCGATTGCAGTGTCCAGCGTAGTTGTGAACATGCGTAATCGCTTGTGCATGAAGGGGCAGAGAAGGAGACAGCAAGTGAGTTCCGTCCAATTGACGCGACAGTGCCTGTGACGCTATCATGGCTTTCCCATTGCAAAATCCGATCATTAAAGTGCAGTGAAGTATTATCAGGTTTTATACTGTGTCAGACTTTGATCAGATACCTCGCTGCTCTTTAATCATAGGATTTTGCAATGGGATAGCCATGATTGCCTCACAGGAACTGCCGCGTCAATTGGACGGAACTCACATGCTGTCTCCTTCTCTCTCCTCCTTCTCATATTCACAACTACGCTGGATACTGCAATCGCTTTTATCGATGTCTCACTACTTTATTCCAAAGCGGCATATTCAAATATCAACCAGTTTGCTAGTTAGGGAATTTCGTACCTTTTCATTTGATCGCCCCTAGTATCTATTACACTGTAAAAAAAGTGTCGATCTACTAAAAAAAGTTTAGTGATCCTTGTAATTCCTAAAAAATTTTTAGTAATCTTAGTCGGTTACAAGAAAATCTGTAAGAATTACTAGAAAAAAGTTAGCAACGAATAGAGTTAATAATTTTATATTTTTAATAGCTATTACTAAAACCCACTTGGTGTGGCCTTGATAGCATAGTGGTTATAGTAACGGTCTCCAGGCTAAAAGGTCCCGGGTTCGATACTGGCCACTGCCAAATACGCCCCGAACATATGTAGTGTAAGTACTCGTTAATAAAGGGATTATGAATATACTGTCAGAGCAGAAGCAATGTTTGGTGCTGCCATCTATTGCGGTTTTGCCGAAAATCTTCTGCTTCAGAAGTCTGGATGCAGCTCGAAGGAAACTCCTGCCCTTCGGGCCCACGTAATGGTTATTAAAAGTAATTTTGGAGCTATTACTAAAATTTACTTGGTGGCTCATACTAAAAATTTTTAAGTTAGTTATACAAAAAATTCTTTTGTTTAGTTTACAAAAGAAATGCTTGTTTCGCTTGCAGAAAAAAAGTTTGTAATGGTTACTAAAAAATTCTGTGGAATACAAATTTACTAAAAAATTTTTAGTAACCTCTTGAATTTTTTTTACAGTGTATTTTCTTACATTGTTAAATTTTCGATTATGAAGCTATTTATATGTAGACACCCAAAAAATATGAAGAGAAGCTCGCATATCTCTTACTATCCAAAATGTCACAGAAGACAAACGGAACTAACCTCTACAAAAAATTATTCATTCTTAAATTTTATGTTAAATAAATAAAATCAGAAGTTATCTTTCTAAATTAAGATGTACAACACTCGGAAATGTTTCATAGAATCACCTTTTAATTTACCTTTGTATTCAAATTACTAGTTAATGTTATACAGGCGTACCAATCAGTGTTGTTCAATAAAACAATAACAAGATTTGTATAATGTGAATTACTCTCAGTATTTATCTTTTTTTTTAAAGATTAGTGTTATAATTTTACCATTATTGCAGTTATTTATTACAGTTTTCGTAATCTTATTGTTATCTTAACATCGTTACGTCATGTATAATGCATAATCTAAAATAAAAGAAACACTACTTTGTCAAAATAAATTACCTAGTGTCATCAGTACACTGTCAATATATTTAAATTATACAGTTGGTATCACTGCTAAACTGCGTCATAAATTCTATGTTTTATTTCTCGAAGTTAAGCATGCAATTACATTGCACATTTGAAATATCCATCTCTCTGTACTAGTTAAGAATTATTAACCATCAGTGATAAAAATCTTACATATCATTTCCGTAACAATAGCGCAAAATAAATCAAATTCAGAATAATAACCCTAAATTATATTAATATCGTTATTTTAAATAAAACAATAATGTATTTCCGAAAATGAAAGACATATTCTTCTTCGGCACATTTGAATAATAATAGCATATCTTTGAAGATTTTAGCTGATAGTTGAATGCTTTTCGCTGAAAATAACTAGTTCTTAAAATAAATATATTTATAAGTGGGCTGCTTGAGATATCTTCGAGATTATTTATAAACGTAATTGTTAGTCTCCGATTTATTAACAAAGTCGTTCATTTTGAGACTAAAATATTAATTTATAACGTAAAAAAATTCACGTACAATTTAGAATATATATGAATGATTTAAATAATAATTGCATCATGTTGACATTTGATATTCTATATAATAGACTGTTATAAACATCAATAGACTGTAAAACATGTGGTTCAATAAAAATAATGCTCATTATTCCAAATTATTTATGGAATGTTATCCAATCAAACCCGATCATATTTACGTCAATGTGTTTATTTTGCCGCTAAATGCCGTTGAAACAATTTACAGTGTGTACTTTCAAATGCATTTTAATTACAAATTTTACTTTTGATGCATACAATAAAGGATTGTTTAATCAATAGTGATACAAAATCAGTAAATCCGGAGTGCATACAAATTAATAAATTATATTGTTTACATTACTGTGATTAAAAGGCTTGCATGATTTAATAATTAAAGATATCTTTACGATCTATGTGCACTATCTATAATAATAATATTTTTAGAAGATTTTTGATTATAGTTGAATGCACTTTACTTACATAAATGTGCAGTATTCTGTTTGTAGAAAAAATATTTAATATTATTTTCGAAACGATGCATTTGTATGGTAGGAAGATTTTGATGCATTACAATAAACAATTTATAAATATTTCAGAACCGAGTGTAAATGATTATTAATAATAATTGCATCATGTTGAAAATCCTATGCACATATAGTATATGCATTACAAATATCAATAGGTTGAAAATTTTGTGGATAAGCCAATAAAAGTAAGAATAATTATTTCAAATAAATTCTCAAGAGTTATAAGGAGGTTAGGTTAAAATCAGAATACATTTACATAATTCAAATGATTCTACCGTTAAATTGTCCAAAAAAACGTTAATGTCATTAACAATATGTACTTTCAATTACGTTTCATGTACAAATTTTTTTCTTAATGCATTCAGCATAGTAGTGGTTAGTCGGTAGTTATACAAAATCAAAAAATCAGTAATGAAATCTAAGCGATAAACTCTATTGACTATGTTGTTACGTATACAATACGAGCAAGAATAAGTAAATAAAGGTAAGATCATGATCTACATTTTTTAGCAAAAAACTTTGAAGATTTTCAACAATAAATTAACAAGCTACACTTTTATGAAATGGGCAATATTCTATGTATTTAAAAAAATCTTTCAAATTACTTCAAAAATATGCATTTGTTCCAGAAAAAGTCTTGTACCAGAAAAAGTCCACAAAATACAACATTCATATCTGATACAAATATGTGAATTTTGAGAAATTTTAAGGCAAGGTATGATGTGTAAATTGTACATATATTTATTTCTGTACGGTAAACGTAAAAATTTCTATTTAATTATGTTATTTTTGTGTTAATATTGCCTGTAACCTTAATTTTTTTTTCATGTTAGAGCATAAAGATATATATTTTAATATGTAACTATTAGGAACCATTTGCTAATGTAAAATTAATTTTCTCGATATACAGATTAATATACAGAGTAATATACAGAGTAATTTCCATGCAAATATATATATATATATATATATATATATATATAGTCGGTTTTCGAAATAACATAAACATCTATAAAGTTTACTAAAATATATTATTAAATGGCTCCCTTGGAAAAAAAGGTTTTGATGTTAAAAAAAAAAAATAAATATAGAAAATAAAATAAAAAATAAAATTTTACACAGTTATGTTTACTTTAGTAAGCTGTGTGTTCCTAAAGTTAATGTTTTAATTTTCTTGAGGCTAATTTTAAATGCTAAAATTAATAAATCAAATCTTTAATAACACTAAAAATACATTTATTTGAATATTTACATATTTCAATTTTACTGCCTCTTTTACACTTTTACAAAAATACATACCTAAATTTATTCTCAAATTATAAGATCTGTAAAACATCATCATGCAATTTTCAACACATTCTTTTATATTATACACATTACTTTATTGTTGTAACCATTGAGTAAACAGAGTCATAAATTTGGTAATCTGAAAAGTTGTGTATCTTTGCGAGTTATTACCTCTAATCTTTTTCATACAGAGGATGAATAGCATAAATATGGAAAAGAAAGCATTCTTTCTTATAAGGTTGTTAAATTGACAAGAAACTTTGGTAAAAGAAAAAAGATTCCCCTATACATAAAAAACAAACAAATATACTAAGGGTAATTTCTTAATAATCATTGTTTCATAAATAACAATCATTTAGGAAGTAGATTATTAAGCAAAACTATTATAATTATGATTTTAAAACTAATATAATTTTTACGTTTCTCACAAAAAAAAAAAAAAAAAACTACTAAAAGTTTTATTGTTATTGCATTTTGCAGCCATTCTTTTACAATATACGAATAAGAAAATCTTTCATTATTTAATTCAAAAACTTTTTAAAATGAATATACCTTTCTGCAAAATAAACATAATTTACATGATTCATAATGTTACTCATAATGTTGTTTAATCACATTTCAATTAAACATCCAAATCGTTAGAAATTGTTAAAATGTTTATCTAAATTGTTAAATATCTTAGAGGAAAAAGAACAATATTAAGTGCAAAAGTGTTAAATAAAAAAAAGCTTTAACACTTTGATTATTACGCATCATGAATTATTTTTATTAAATGATATTGTCATTGGTTTCGTTATGCTGTAAGCACAAATTATATCATCATGTTTTTTATCGTTTTTTTTTCTTTTTCTTTTTTTTTAGAAATTCTCCAGCCTTAAATAATAAAAAAAGTGTGTTATTATTTACACATTGTTCCCAATTTGTTTTATTCATAATATGAATATACAACTTTTATTATAAATATATTTTTACTTTCTTCTATCTTCAATAGAAGAAAGTATTTGTACGATTTGTTCGATATTTGTTCGATATTTGTCCGATTACAATACTTTTTTCTATCTTAAATAGAAGAAAGTATTGTAATCGAAATTTTTTCGATTTCCGGTTTTCGACGGATTTACACGTTTTAAGGGTCAGAGATTCCAAAAAACATGTTTTTATAAAATATCGTCTGTCCCTGTGTCTGTCTGTGTTTATATCGCCATTCTACCATCAAAAAGTGTATGAAAATATGCATAGAATTGAACCATTTTTTTAATGTTTTTGGCTATGGCAAGCAGATTCTCCTTCAATTTTCAAATATTCCGCCGGAAGGGAGCGTTGCAATCGCGATTTTTGTGCCATCTTCAATATTGTACCGGTTAAAAGTATATGAAGTTATGCATCGAATTGAACCAAATTTTTTGTGTAAGCGTATGACTATGGCTAATTGGTTCTCCCTGAATTTGAAAAAAATCCGCCGGAAGGGAGCGCTGCAATCGCGATTTTTGTGCCATTTTCAATATTGTACCAACCAAAAGTATATAAAGTTATGCATCGAGTTGAACCAAATTTTTTGTGTAAGTGTACGGCTATGGCTATTTGGTCCTCCCTGAATTTGAAAAATATCCGCCGGATGGGGGCGCTGCAATCGCAATTTTTGTGCCATTTTCAATATTGTACCGACGAAAAGCATATGAATTTATACAACGAATTGCACCAAAATTTTTGTGAATGTTTTTGGCTATGGCAAGCAGGTCCTCCTTCAATTTTGAAACATTCCGTCGGAAGGGGGCGCTGCAATCGGGATTTTTGTGCCATTTTCAATATTGTACCGGCGAAAAGTATATGAAGTCATGCATCGAATTGAACCAATTTTTTCGTGTAAGTGTATGACTATGGCTAATTGGTTCTCCCTGAATTTGAAAAAAATCCGCCGGAAGGGAGCGCTGCAATCGCGATTTTTGTGCCATTTTCAATATTGTACCAACCAAAAGTATATGAAGTTATGCATCGAGTTGAACCAAATTTTTTGTGTAAGTGTACGGCTATGGCTATTTGGTCCTCCCTGAATTTGAAAAATATCCGCCGGATGGGGGCGCTGCAATCGCAATTTTTGTGCCATTTTCAATATTGTACCGACGAAAAGCATATGAATTTATACAACGAATTGCACCAAAATTTTTGTGAATGTTTTTGGCTATGGCAAGCAGGTCCTCCTTCAATTTTGAAACATTCCGTCGGAAGGGGGCGCTGGAATCGGGATTTTTGTGCCATTTTCAATATTGTACCGGCGAAAAGTATATGATTTTATACAACGAATTGAATCAAATTTTTTGTGTAAGTGTATGGCTATGGCTAGTTGGTCCTCCCTGAATTTGAAAAAAATCCGCCGGAAGAGGGAGCTGCAATAGCCAATTTTATGCCATTTTCAATATTGCACCACCTAAAAGAGTATGAAGTTAGTCCTAAAACTGTGCTAAATTTTTTTTTACATAATTATTTTTTGGTAAGGCAAATAAGTCCCATCTGAATTAAAAAAAAAAAAAAAATCTGCCTATCATTCTATTGTTCATCGGCTCGTGTGGAGACGGAAATTCGTTTTTATTCCGATTAATTGATTGAAGCAGAAATTTAAGATTAAAACCAAAGTTCGTATGGTATTGAATTAAAATTATTAAAAAATTAAAATGAGTAACTATTTTTTAAAAATATTGTTCCATGTAGGCAGACGATACCGTGCTACCTATAATTAAAATCTCAGTGTCCAGAAAGTGAAAAGAAGTGAAGTGTTTTTTATATTATTATTCTAAAGTTGTGTTTGAGAAATGTGCAGACGATAATGCAGCAGTGAGCTGCGAGTGAGTGTTATTCTTTTAATAAAGTGTTTTTTAATATAATCAGTGCCTATGGAATAATTTGTGTAATGTGTGCATTAATATTTTACATGGTCCGACGTTCCGGGAGGTGAAAATAATTATTTATGTGAGTGAAAAGCATCGAATTTGAAATATGTGCTGATGTTATGTTAAGCGTTCTATTAAAGATCTGTCCAACGTTCAACATGAGAGTATTCGAATAATATTCTGCTTAAATTAGTGAAGTGTTGTGCTCAAATAATGGAAGTGTTGTGTTTAAGAAGATATTGTTTTAAGAGTTAATGAATATTTTAACAAATTTTGTTTTGATACCGATCGCTCGAAATTATTTTGGAACTATGCTTTTTGGAAGCAGTCAAAAGTTTAGATGCTGCTCTTCATATTTCATGAAAATTTTCTTTGAAATGACTTTGCCAATTAAAAATAAAGAAGTCATATGTTGCTTAAATCTGAAGATGAATTGTTTAAATTATTGTGTGATTAAGATAGAGACAAATAAGTTGGCCTTTTGTGTATTCAGTGGACTTTTTGCATATTGAGAGAATAAAGTTTTCATTCTGTTTTCCTGGGATGTGATAAGAGGAACTGTGCTGATTTTTTTAAAAGTTTATCGTCTCCAGAGAGACAGTGCTGGTTTTTTCTATTAGTGTGAAGAACGACGATAAGACCTGAGTATGGTCTGCGTCCCAAACATTGGAGTTTATGCATTTTTGTCGTGAATGTCATGGTGCAGCAAGTGAAGTGTGTGGGTGGTATGAAAGTTTGATTGCCCTGAATGCTCACAAGAACCTTTCAGCTTTGTGTTTCTTGAACTGTGCTCTACATAGCCTGTGACGACTTTGCCCAGTTGGACTTTTTGCTGTGATGCCTTATGGTGCCTGAGAGGACTTCATCATGATGAGTTTTTTCCTGATGAGTTTTGAGTTCATGAACTGTGATCTACAGTGCTTGAAATGACTTTATGAATGAGCTTTTGTTCCAAGGAAACATGGACTTAGTTGTGACAGACTGTATCCTGCATACCTTTAAGAGCTCTGATAAACTGGGAATCTACTTGGCCATGACGTTTTTGCATATTTTCTCGACAGAACTACCGGTTCTGGTACTTTGTGTGATGGAGGACTTCTGCAGTAAAAGTGAAATTTTTAAAATTCTTTTTATTGAAAATGAAATGATTTTCTTTAGTTTAATAGAAAATAATTAAATGGATAAATTTTTAAGTAGTTTATGTGAAAAATATTATATAGAGATATTTATTAAAAATGAAATGTTAAAAACTTAATAGTTTTGCTATATTTTTAGATTTAAACTGTTAAATTTAATTTTGAAGTTTAAGTATAATGAAGTTAAAATTGTTACATCTATCTATCTATATATTTTTTTTAATTAACAGGCCTGCATTTGAGGATTTTTGAAAAATATAAGATTTGAGAGTATATTTGAACTTTAATAAAGTGTGTAATGTTTTAATTGACTCTTTTATATATTTAAAATTTTTAATAAATTTAAAGTTTTTAAAAAACTTATAAGGTGCTTAAATGGTAGGAAATCAGTTTTTGGTGCTGTCTACGGGCGGAGATTTATGAATTGTTAATGAAAGTTTATAGATATTTTTGAGTAATTTAATATTTTAAATTTTGTTTTATGACATGGCTCCAGAGGTTTACTTGATCTTGCTGATTTCCTGGAGTTTATGTCCTATTCTTTTTAGTTTAAAAGTTTGGTATTTTTATATATATATAATATTAAAGTTTAGCATATTATGTTTTAAAAAAATCAAATATATTTTTTTCAGTATGAGAGGTTTCTTGATTATTAGTGTTAGATTTAGGGAAACATGATCTCACGAAAATTTTGGTATATTAAGTACAGAATATTCTAAATAAATTTGAATTTTTATTTACTGAATGAATTTTATTATTTATTTTACACCAGACATTGATTTAGTGCATATAATCTATAATCGGAGATAAATATTTCTTTTCTTTTTCTGAGTTCTCATAAAAATAATAATTTTTGTAATATGTTTTAGAGATTTTTTTTTTGAGTTTTAGAGTTTGTTTAGAGTTTTAGAGTTGGTTTAAAGTTTAAGAGTTGTTTGAGAGTTGATTTAAAGTTTGAGAGTTGTTTTAGAGTTGATTTAGAGTTTTAGAGTTGTTTAGAGTTGATTTAGAGTTTTAGAGTTGAGTTAGAGTTTTAGAGTTGACTTAGAGTGTTAGAGTTGATTTAGAGTTTTAGAGTTGATTTAGTTTTGGAGTTGAGTTAGAGTTTTAGAGTTGAGTTAGAGTGTTAGAGTTGATTTAGAGTTTTAGAGTTGAGTTGGAGTTTTAGAGTTGATTTAGAGTTTTAGAGTTGATTTAGAGTTTTAGAGTTGAGTTAGAGTTTTAGAGTTGATTTAGAGTGTTAGAGTTGATTTAGAGTTTTAGAGTTGATTTAGAGTTTTAGAGTTGATTTAGAGTTTTAGAGTTGATTTAGAGTTTTAGAGTTGAGTTAGAGTTTTAGAGTTGATTTAGAGTTTTAGAGTTGAGTTAGAGTTTTAGAGTTGATTTAGAGTTTTAGAGCCATGGAAGAGATCCACCATTCTAAGTGTTAGGATTTTCGAGTTTGGTCTGGTACATTTATTTTTGTCCTGTTAAATGTATATGCAAATGTTTAATGAAATATGTATTAATATGTTTTATTTTTACAGATAAAATGAATAATTAATGTTTGTTTATTTCTGTTTTAAGTATAGTGTATTTATTATGTAGTTTTTCTGTAATTCTGCAATATTTTTTGAATATAAATCACAAAAATAGCAATAGATACGTTCCATTTTGGGAAATGTGAAAGGCATGATCCCGAAACTTGGTGCTACACAAATACCCAAATTGGAAATATTAAATTAGAATAAGTATTGAATATATACATTAAGTTCTCTGTAGATAGCTTGCTGTTGTTGTTATAGGTTTTCCGTTGTGGGCAGTACAATTGTCATGTCTTTTGAGAATAGCATATTATAGGGATCAGTACATTTAAAGATTTAAATTGTTTACTTACCCTTTCTGGTGAACAGAAATGTAGAATCTTCTGCGTTGGATATCTTAAGTGAATAGTGTATGACCACCCCACGAAAGCTTGAAGATCCGCTGAAGTTTTTCTGTTAGTTGAGAGGTAGTTGTCATAGTGGAGTATAAGCAAGTTTGGTGTAATCAGAATTTGGAAACTTTTGCTATGGAGGTGTTTAGTAAGTGATGGACTCTCATGGAATGGCTCGTTTTCAATTCTTGGGCTGAATTTTTGTATATTTAATGGAGATTTTTCGGAATGAAAATTTTTGTTTTGAAAACTGATGTTAATTTTGCTAAATGTTTCTGTGTTTAGTGGAGGGGGATTGATTTTCAGATGTTAACTTTGCTCCTCGCTGAGTGACAGAAACAATCATGTGATAGTATATTCAGTCAGCTGTGTAGTGTCAGCCGGCTTGTGAGGAGAGTCTAATTTTTGTGAAAGTGTTTTTGTGCTGGTGTACTATTTCTCGGCAATAAGGAGTTTCTGTGGTCTTGGTGTCAACATTGGTTAATCTGTCCTAATCTGTTAAGTATGGAAACAATGGTTTATTATTTGAGGTTTATTTGTGATTGTCTGAATTCGGGTGATCTGTATCCGTGCTACAACTCTTGCCTATGTGATTTTGTGTTTTTCGAGAGAGTGAGGTATGAAGACCTAGGGCCCCAGGCAAATTTGGAGAGAGTGAAAGGGTGGCCGGGTGTACACGGCGCTGAAGGTTGTGTGAATGTTACGTAACAATTTAATTATATGTGTCCTCCGGATTCTTAAAAGATGTTGTAACGGAAACTTTGTTTCTATTGGAAATTGGCTTCTGTGAAGGATAGGATTATTTTTGAGAATGGAGTCATGTGTTGATGCAAGACCGGGAAGTTTGTATGTTGTAAAAATTAGATTTGGTTACCTTTGAATTTGATCATGGGGTTCCACTATTCTTAAATTTTATAATTGAATATTAAAGATTTTTGACCTTTTTATTCAATATGTGAAAATAATATTTTTATATTGTTTAAAACAGTTAATTGTGTAATATATATTATTAATGTATATGATAATTGAAATTTCTTCCTATTATGGACTTTGAAGATTGATTGAAAAAGTTTAATAAGTGTAAGATATTGACATGCTGTATTCTTGTTGAAATATATGTATTGTTTTTTCAAGTGTGTATAAGGTATATAAAAGCAGTATATGTCAATATTTTTGAATATGTTTTAAAACCTAGGAGCCAGATCGAGTGGATCTTGTTGGTATAAGAGTAATTTTAAGTGACTACCTGGTAAAAGTTGTTTTTTGATGTGTGTAAATATTATATAAAAGTTTTTATTTTGTGTATAAATATGTTTGAATATTTTGGGTGTTGAGCTGAGCTGGAACTTTGGCTAATTTTTATTGTTTATTTCCGGTTATTGTGTCTTCTTTAAAGATTTATTAATATATTTGGAGTTAGTGTACAGGTGGTTAAGTGCTGTTGAGATAGTGGTCCTTTTTAAGATGTTATCCTTTTTTGTTCTAAATATGGACATCGTCAGGATACACCAGTGTGTTAGGCTATCCTTAAGAGGATTAAAACTATAGTGGTGTATTTTAATATTCTTGTAGTCGCCTCTCCTTTTTAGATAAAAGTGTTAAGAGGGGGGTTTTGATAGGATTTAACATCAGTAGGATACTAGGAGTTCTTATCCCTTTTATTTCCTTTCTAATATTTCTGTTTAGCACTAAAGTTTAAATGATATTTAAAGCAAAGGCTAAAAAGTTTATTTATCAATTGTTAAAAAATTAAATTTAAAGTTAAAGTTCTATTTAATTTAATCAATAATTGAAATTAATTGTAAGATTTGGTAAGTGGAGAATTGAAAAGCATAATGTAAAAATAGGAGATCTAGTGTTGTTAGTAGAGGAAAATACACCAAACAATAAGTGGCCATTAGGCAGAATTATTGAAGTATATTACGGTAATGATAAGAAAATTCGTGTAGTTCAGCTAAAAACTCAGAATGGAATTTTTAAAAGATCAATTAGTAAATTATGTATTTTCCTATGCCTGAAAACCATAGTACTTAAAAAAAAAAGATAAAAGATAAATATATGTATATGTGTGTGAGTGTTATATTGTTTTTTCTTATATCTGCAGTTTCCGCTTTCTGATTATGTGCAGACGATATAAATGTTATAAATGTGCAGACGATAATGCAGCAGTGAGCTGCGAGTGAGTGTTATTCTTTTAATAAAGTGTTTTTTAATATAATCAGTGCCTATGGAATAATTTGTGTAATGTGTGCATTTAATTTTACAAATATTAAAATATACGTATGAGATAGAAGAAAGTTTTGGGATTGGCACATCCGACTAGTTTTTTTAAATTTCAAAACCACCAGAAAATAAGGAGTAATAGTAAAATATATTATCTAAATTTATCAGCATTGTATGAATTGGCCTCCATTATCCAATCAATTTCAGATATGAATTGTGTCAAAAATATTTCACTGCTTTACACAATAACTTCTTGCAATATCAGTTCAGGAAAGATATATGCTCGCTATATATTTAGTTATGAGCTTCTAATCAAAAGTGATAACATATAATTGGTCACATAGAAAACATTATTTTTTGTTCTAATGTAAATCGAATGTGAGAAAATTCAAACATTGGAACAAAACAAATAACTTCATCGATCGTAAGGTAAGCGTTTCTGTTAAGTTTTTAAATATTTGTTTTATAAGTTCATTCTAAGTTAACAACACAAACTTTTTCCAGTTTAATCACTTTATAATATAATTTATTTTTCGTAAAGGATTTTTTCACTGGTGTCATTATATTGTAAGCAGAAAATAGATATCGTCATGATTTTTTTTAAACGAATTCTTTAGTCTTAAATTACTGCTATTATATACACATTATTACAAATATCTTTTCTTCATAATATAAATAACCAATTTCTATTATAAATATAAATCGTTTCAGTGAGCTAATTTATTGGAAAACAAGTAGTATTTCTAAAACTAAATTATGTAAAGTTATCAGCCTTATTATATACGCTTCCATTGTCCAGTCAATTTTAGTTATGTATTGTGTCATAAATATTCACTGCTGTGCAGAATATCTCCTTGCAATTTCGGTTCGTGAACGATGTATGCCCTCTATCTATTTAGTCATGAGCTTTGAATCGAAAGCAATAGCACATAAATGGGTCATGTAGAAAAATTAATATCTATTTATTGCAATATAAATCGAATGCAAGAAAATTCAGACATGAAAAAAAAGGTTATGGAACATACAAAGCGTTTCTACGCAGTTTTTTAAAGGTATGTCTTATAAATCTTATTTAAATTAACAGGACAAGCATTTTGCACTTTAATCACTATGTAATATAATTTATTTTTAAAAATAGATTTTGCCTTTGATGTCTTTATGTCGTAAGCACAAAATACCATCATGAATTTTTTTTTTTTTTTACAAATGCTTCATACTTAAACATTTAAAAAATATATTAGTGTTATAATACAATATGGGACCTCAAATCCGGAATCCCGAAATCCAGAACTTTTTCTTACCTTAAGGGGAAAAAAATGCTGAATTCTTCTCAAGAACCCCAAAAAAAGTACTTCATATGAAATTATTTCTATCGGCGCAGAAACGGTGACCAACGAGTGAAGTTTTTAAAGCTTTTGCGGAAAGCGATGTTCCGGAATCGATGGCGCATCGAAAATTTTTGCACAATTCGAAAATTATTGATGTTGATAGAGCTTTAATGGTATGGATTCGGCAACGACGATCAAAGAACTTTCCATTAGACCGTTCAATTATTATGGTATGGCAAATAAAATTCATGCCGAGTTATGCCCTGTGATTATTCAACAGTGAAGACCTAAAGAGTGAAGACCTAAAATCCGGGAAATTCCAAAATCCGGAAAAGCGGTAATCCCGAGCATTCCGGATTTGGGGTCCTATACTGTATACACTTTATTTCTATTTTGTTATTTCATAATATGAAAAAATAATTTTTATTATAAATATAAACTTTTCTAGTTTGCCAAGCCCCCAGAAAGTAAGAAGAAAATAATAAAAATAAAATATCTAATTTATCAGAATTATATGAATACGCTTCTATTACCCAGTCAATTTCAGTTATAAATTGTGCGTACTAAATTAATCTCGTACATAATTCACAGCTATACGCAATACCTACTTGCAATTTCGGTTCGGGAGACATATATGCTCTCTTTCTATTTAGTTATGAGCTCCTAATCAAAATCGATAGCATATTAATGGGTCGAATTGAAAAAAATAAATTTTGTTTTAATATAAATTGAATGTGAGAAAATTCAGACAATGGAACCAAACATATAACTAGATTGTTCATAAAATAAAAAAAAATCTTATCTAAGAAGTTTTTGAAGGTATATTTCAAAGTCCTATTTAATAAAAGTCATATTTTTTAGTCCTATTTCAATTACCAAGACAAAGTTTTTACGCTTCGATCACTATGTAATATAAATTATTTTTATTAAACGATTTTGTCATTGGTGTTGTTTTGTTGTAAACACAAAATATCATCATGCATTTTTTTGTTTATTTTTAACAAATTTTTCAGCCTTGTACATTTAAAAAATATATTAATGTTATTGCATACACATTATTTCAAATTTATTTTAATCATAAAATGAATAAACAATTTTTATTATAAACATAAATCTTTTAAATTTGCCCAGCCTTCTGCAAATAAGAAGTAACAATAAGAATAAATTATCTAAATTTATCAGCATTTTATAAATACGCTTCCAGCAGAATGAAGTCAATTTCAGGTATGAATTGTGTCATAAATATTTTACTGCAATACGCAATACCCACTTGTCATTTCGGTTCAAGAAAGATATATGCTTTATATTTATTTAGCTATGAGATTTTAATCAAAAATCATAGCATATAAATGGATTAATAGCAAAAATTTATCTTTTAGTTTAATGTAAATCGAAAGTAAGAAAGTACGAACAATTTAGCAAAATAAATAACTCCATTGTTTATAAGCTATAGAAACCGTTTCTGTGAAGTTTTTAAAGGTATGTATTATAAGTTCTATCTAAACTAACAAAACAAGCTTTTTTAAATTTTAATCACAATGTCATATAATTAATATTTTATTAAACGATTTTGATATTAATGTCGTTATGTTGTAAGCATAAAATCATGAATTTTTTTGTTAGTTATTTAACAAATTCTTCAGCTTTTAACAAATAAAAATAGCTTTATTACGTACACATTTTTTCTAATTTGTTTTATTCATACTATAAATAAACATTTTTTTATTATAAATATGAATCTTTTAAATTTGCCCAGCCTTATGGAAATAAGAAGTAATAATAAGAATAAATTATCTAAATTTATCAACTTTACATAAATTAGCTTCTAGCATCAAGTCAATTTCAGATATAAATTGTGTCATAAATATTTCTCTGCAATACCCACTCGCCATTTCGTTTCAGGAAAGATATATGCTCTCTATCTATTTAGTTATGAGCTTTTAATCAAAAGTGATAGCATATAAATGGGTGAAGTAGAAAAAAAAATATCTTTTGTCTTAATATAAATTTAATGTGGAACATTGGAACGAAGCAAGTAACTTCATTTTTCACAAGATAAGATTTTCTCTGAAGTATTTAAAGGTATGTTTTATAGGTCCTATCTAAATTAACAACACAAGCTTTTTAAAATTTTAATCACAATGTCATATAATTTATATTTTAGTAAACGATTTTGACATCAATGTCGTTATGTTGTAAGCACAAAATCATGAATTTTTTTGTTTGTTTTTTGACAAATTCTTCAGCTTTAAATAAATAAAAATTAGCTTTATTATGTACATTTTTTTTCAATTTGTTTTATTCATAATATGAATAATTTTTTTTTTATTATAAATATAAATCTTTTAAATTTGCCCAGGCTTCTGGAAATAAGAAGTAATAATAAGAATAAGGTGGGGGGGGGTATCTAAATTTATCAGCATTATATAAATACGCTTCCAGCATCAAGTCAATTTCAGATATGAATTGTGCCATAAACATTTCACTGCAATACACAATAACCACTTGCCATTTCCATTCAAGAAAGATAAATGCTATCTATCTATTTAGTTATGAACTTTTATCAAAAGTTGTAGGATATAAATTGATTAATAGGAAAAAAAAATCTTTTATTTTAACATAAATCGAATGTGAGAAAATACGAACAATTTAGTAAAACAAATAACTACATTGTCCATAAGCTATAAAAAGCGTTTCTGTGAAGTTTTTAAAGGTATGTTTTATAAGTTCTATCTAAATTAACAATAAAAACTTTTTTTAAATTTCAATCACAATACCATATAATTTATACACTATCTACCAAAAAGTATTTGTACACTTTCAGTTTTTGACATTTTGTCAAATATTTAAAAATATACTGGTCGGATTCTTCTGGAACTTCAGAAATATAAAGATTATGTTTCACTTTATATTTATTTACATTCATTTGTTAAGCGGGTAATTAGGGGGCCGGCAAAAAAACAAAGAATAATAGAAATATTTGGGATCGCCCTGTACATGAAAATGCACGAAACGACTTATCGCTTTAGAATACAAATATATGAATACAGTAGAATATGTACACTAATTTTTGTGAGAATAGCATGTATATTTATGGCGATAGAGCGATTTTTTTGAAAAATTCAAAAAATTCTGGTATGTTTTTTGTTTATATCATGCTGGGTTTTTGACCAAATTTAACGCATATTTCAGAAAAAATGGCAAAATGCAGTAGAAAAAATGTAGCGCAATTGGAATAAAAATATATTAAATATTTTATGAAATATGAGTAGTTGTATAAAATAATTTTTATCTGCGCATGCGCGAACTAGAAAAACATTTTTTTTACATCATTTAATAGTCAATTCTATGGAGTGACTTATAAAAAAAATCCAATCAAATATCGTGAAAATTCAAAAAGATATCATTATTTTAGTGAGATGTTTTTACTCTGCTCTCTAAAAACGGCTGAATCTTAAGGGATTCTCCACAAATTGACATTTTTTAATAACTGACTTTAAAAAAAAACTAGTATTGAATTAATACAATATCTAATACAATATTGCTGCTAACAAGTACTTGACAATTGTGATAGAAAAGAAAAAGAGCTTTATTCACATTCAGGGCCAAAACTAAGAGAGGGTTGGGGGAAAAGGGCATGTGCTCCGGGCGCTAGGATGAAACTGTTCCAAATGCACATTTTGTTTGGCGATTTTTTCCATGTCTATGTTTAGCATGATATTGTCAAAATCGTCCCATTCAAAGCATTTCTCCTATACCAAAGCATAGAAAAATCTAATGATGATGGCATAAAGATCCCGCATAAAGCAGATTTTTTTTTCGTTTTGATTCGGTTTCACGATTTTAAGGTATCATTTTTTTTTAAACAAAGCAGACTACTTTAATCAATATTACATATTTTAAGTTTTAAAATAAGTCGGCTATTGATAAATTAGAAAATTTTTCTTTGCAAATACTTTTGCAGATACTTTGCAAAGAAGAAAAGGGAGGGGGGGGAGTTCACCAAAATTCATTGAAATATAAATATATTAAATATTTTCTAAAATGTTCTATGTCATGCAATATTTTCAACCAAATATAAAGCCACATTCAGAAAAATTCTCAAAATGTAGTAGAAAGAATAAGGTGCTATTGAAATATAAATATATTAAAAGTTTTCTAAAATATGAGTATTTGTATGAAATATTTTTAATCAGCGTATGCGTGAATGATAAAATTTATCATTTTACATAATTTAATATTCAACTCTATGGAGCTACTCATAAAAAAATCCGATCGAATTTCGTGGAAATTCAGAAAGTTATTGTGGATAGGAGTGAACTGATTTTCAATTGGTCTCTGAAAGCAGTTGAATGACGTCAGATTTTACGCAAATTGCCAAATCTCCATTTACGTTTTTTACTGGTGATTTACTTCTTTCCATAGATAATTACCAGAACGAACCTATTTCAGGATAAAAATAATTATAAAAAATCGAAGCATTTGTGTCAAATCTACCCATTGATACATAATTGATAATGGCTCTTATGCAAATGCCGATATCTGCGATCCTGAAATACGTCAAGTTCTCCACTGTTAAATGTGGTGTCGAAAACAACACTGACATCAATCGCATGCATGATGCCAAGAAGAACAGAGCTGTCTGATTTTGAGAAAGGTGTGATCATCGAGTACCACCGAAATGGCCGATCTTTAATCGACATATCTAGCGAGCTTAATACCCCAAAACGACTGTGGCTTATGTGATTAGAAAATGGAAGCTGAGTGGTGATTGTCATAATGTGGCCAGAGTAGGCAGACCGACGAAACTGGGAGATAGAGACAGACGGGTTCTGTCTAGAGAAATTCGGAAGAACCGCAACCAACCAATGTTACACATACGCCAAGAATTTCAACAAGCTTCAGGATGTGTTGTTTCCATGAATACCATCCGTAAGGAAGCTCATCTGCTTAATTTTTATGACCGTGCTGCCGCCCATAAACCTTTAATCACCAAGTCCAACCGCGCAGCTCGGTTAAGTTGGTGCAAAACACGCCAGCAATGGACTGTACAGCAATGGAAACAGGTTCTCTGGAGTGATGAATCAAGGTTCACCCTCTACCGTTCTGATGGTAGGGTCTGGGTCTGGCGTCTGCCTGGAGAACGCCTCCTACCAGAATGTATTGTGCCCACAGTTAAATTTGGCGGAGGGGGAATTATGTTCTGGGGTTGTTTTTCCTGGTTCGGACTAGGACCCTTGGTCCCAATTCATGGTAAGCTCAATGCCGATGCCTACTGTAATATACTGGACAACAGTGTACTTCCTACGTTGTGGCAATACTATGGATTGGACCCATGTTATTTCCAGGATGACAACGCAAGCTGCCATGTAGCGAGGTCCAGCATGGATTGGTATGCTGATAATGGAGTGCATCGACTCGAGTGGCCTGCCCAGAGCCCAGACCTGAACCCAATAGAGAACCTCTGGGACGAGTTGGATCGTCGAATTAAGGCGGGTGACACACGCCCAAAATCAGTAAAAGAGCTTACCTGCCTTGTGCAAACAGAGTGGAATAAAATACCATTAAATGTAATACAAGGACTAGTTGAGAGCATGCCCAGGAGAGTCGCAGCTGTAATTGCCTCTCGAGGAGGATCTACAAATTATTAAATGTGAACAGGGCCAAAACCAGTCTTTTTTTCCCGAGGCAAACGTGGATTTTGAAGGTACCCCTTTCCCCCTCCTTCGCAAAGCATATTTACAAAGAAAATTTCCCAATTTATTAATAGCCGACTTATTTTAAAACTTAAAATATGTAATATAAAATAACGTATTCTGCTTTATTAAAGTACTCCAATTTGATACTTTAAACCGAATCAAAAAAATTCTACTTTCAACAGGATCTTTAAGGCCCTTGTCCCTGCCCGCGAAGACACTGCTGAGCTAATGCTATTCCTGTGGGAAGGCATTTTTATAATAACTCTTTCGCATTTTAAAATTTTCATTTTTTTTTTTTGTTGCATTGGATAGCGGAAGTCCCTCTCAAAATCGCTCCTTGACTACTTTTTCGATTTGAGTCATAGATATTTTTTATAAAGTTAGTTTCACTTTCAGAACCGCTTTTGGAAGTGAAAGAAACATTATAAAAATATCTACGCCAAAATTGAAAAAGTAATCACGGAGCGATCTTGAAAAGGACTTCCGCTATTCAATGCAAAACATATTATTTAAAAATGTCCAAATGCAAAAGAGTTAGAAAAATGCAACCCCATAGGAATAGCATTAGCTCGTGAGCATCTTCGCGGGTAGGGGCAGGGACCTTAAGCCATCATCATTAGATTTTTTTATGCTTTAGCATAGCCCAGATATAATAATTTTAACAATATTATGCTAAACATAGCCATGAAAAAAATCGCCAAACGAAAGATACATTTGGAACACTTTCATACTAGCGCCCGGAGCACATGCCCTTCTCCCCCCCCCCTCTCTTAGTTTTGGCCCTGAATGCGAATAAAGCTCTTTTTCTTTTCTATCACAATTGTCAAGTACTTATTAGCAGCAATATTGTATTAGACATTGTATTAATTCAATACTAGTTTTTTTTACAGTCAGTTATTAAAAAATGTCAATTTGTGGAGAATCCCTTAAGATTCAGCCGTTTTTAGAGAGCAGAGTAAAAACATCTCCCTAAAATAATGATATCTTTTCGAATTTTCACGATATTTGATTGGATTTTTTTTATAAGTCACTCCATAGAATTGACTATTAAATGATGTAAAAAAAATGTTTTTCTAGTTCGCGCATGTGCAGATAAAAATTATTTTATACAACTACTCATATTTCATAAAATATTTAATATATTTATATTCCAATTGCGCTAAATTTTTGCTACTGCATTTTGCCAATTTTTCTGAAATTTGCGTTAAATTTGGTCGAAAACCCAGCATGATATAAACAAAAAACATACCAGAATTTTTTGAATTTTTCAAAAAAATCGCTCTATCGCCATAAATATACATGCTATTCTCACAAAAATTAGTGTACATATTCTACTGTATTCATATATTTGTATTCTAAAGCGATAAGTCGTTTCGTGCATTTTCATGTACAGGGCGATCCCAAATATTTCTATTATTCTTTGTTTTTTTTGCCGGCCCCCTAATTACCCGCTTAACAAATGAATGTAAATAAATATAAAATGAAACATAATCTTTATATTTCTGAAGTTCCAGAAGAATCCGACTAGTATATTTTTAAATATTTGACAAAATGTCAAAAACTGAAAGTGTACAAATACTTTTTGGTAGATAGTGTATTTTATTAAATGATTTTGACACTGATGTCATTATGTTGTCATTATGTTGTCACAAAATCATGAATAATTAACAAATTCTTCAGCCTTAAAGAAATAAATAATAGCTTTATTATTTATTGTTTTCTTTTCAATTTGTTTTATTCATCATATGAATAAACAATTTTATTATAAATATAAATCTTTTAGGTTTTCCCAGCCTCCAGAAATTAAGAAGAAATAACAAGAGTAAATTATCCAAATATATCAGCATTAGATAAATACGCTTCCAGCATCAAGTCAATTTCAGATTTGAATTCTGTACCCACTTGCCATTTCGGTTCTGGAAAGATATATGCTCTCTATCTATTTAGTTATGAACTTTTAGTCAAAAGTGATAGCATATAAATGGGTGAAGTAGAAAAAATATCTTTTCTTTTAATATAAATTGAAGGTGGTACAATTTGCATAATAGAACAAAGCAAGTAACTTCATTTTTCATAAGATAAGCTATTCTAGAAGTTTTTAAAGTTATATTTTGTAAGTTCTGTCTAAATTAACAAAGCAAAATTTGTACACTTTAATCATTATGTAATATTAATTATTTATATTAAACTACTTTATCATTGGTGTTGTTATATATATATATATATATATATATATATATATTGGCGCTAAAGCAGCTCATATATAATGCTACAAATTGTATTTCAACGGACTGTTTCTTCTTGCCTGTATCTTGTTATAGTTTTTTAGCTCACAGGCTATCATAGCCTGAGAGCTTATGTGCCCGACCGTTCTGTATGTATGTTCGTACGTGCGTAACGCGATAACGTATGATAAAAATGTCGGATCCACTTGAAATTTTGTATATAGGTATAGCCTGATAAGGCGCTTCTTTGATTAGGTTTTGGAGTTAATTCGATATGTATAAGAGAGGGAACGGGGGGCTCATTCCCCTCCCCTTATTTGATATAAACAGGATTTTCATGCAGAATTAGCAGTTTTCGTTCAAAATTTACATATAGGATCCTCCTGATGAGGCGATTCCATGACTGTTATTAGGTGTTCATTGAATAAGTATAAACAGGGGGAACGGGGGTTCTAATGCACCTCCACTTAATTTATATAAATGGGTTTTTCAAGCAGAATTGTCAGATTTCGTTCAAATATCTGAATAGTTTTGGAAGTTTAATGGTTAAGTATAAAAGAGGGGGATAACTCCTCTTAAATTATATAAATGCTAAATGGGTTTTTATTGAGAATTATTCGATTTGCTCTGAATTTTGAATATAAATTTTTTATATGATAAAGCATGTCCTTGATAGTTTAGGAGGTTGAATGATTAAGTATAAAAAAGGGGAAAGAGGAGAGTTGTTTCCCCTTCTTAATTTTTTTCGAACGAAATTAACCCTTGAAAATACAAGGTTGTAATGTACAGTTAATATGCATAGCCTGTGAGCTCAATGCCATCAGTTTAACTGAGCATTATATATATATATATACATATATATATATTACACATCTCTAACCTTATACAAATTTTTATTTGTTACAACATACACTTATTTACAAGTTGCTTTATTCCTAATAGGAATAAACAATTTTCATTTAATGTATAAATCTTTTCAGTTTTTCAGAAATAAAGTAATAATAAAAATAAATCACCTAAAGTTACTAACATTATATGAAAATGCTTCCAGTATCCAGTCCATTTCAGATATGAATTGTGTCAAAAATACTTCAATGCTATACACAATACCTACGTGCAATTTTGATTCATGAAAGATATATACTCTCTATCTATTTAGTCATGAGCTTTGAATCAAAAGCGGTAGCATAAAAAGGGATCAAGTAGAAAAAAAAGATATCTTTTGTTTTAATATAAATCGAATGTAAGAAAATTCAAACAATGGAGCAAAACAAATAACATCATGGATACAAGCGTAGAAGATATACAAAGCGTTTCTATGGAATTTTTTTAAAGATATGTTTTATATGCCTTATCTAAATTAAGAAGATACACTTTTTACACTTTAAATCCCATCTAATAAAAATTATTTTGTAAAACAATTTGGTCTTTGGTGTCGTTGTGTTGTAAGCAGAAAACATCATGATGATTTTTTTTTTGTTTATTTTTTGACACCAGATTCTGAAAAAGCTGAATTCTTGTTTTCTAATTAATTATTTTTAAAAACATCATTTAATATCAGTAAATTTGAATTTACTTATAAATATCGTTACGATTGTATTTGATAAACATGGCATAGTGCAGAAATAAGCTACAAATTGAATATTTACCTAATTTGACTAATTTTATTTTACTAATAATATCGTTATAATTATTTGCAATATAAATAAAAAACTTTTAATATACATTAAAATATAAGAAAACTATTGCATTATTTCTATCATATTTTTGTGTTTTTTGATGAATAGTTTATTTTCGTTAAAACAGTGGCGTGAAATTGTTTTATTGTATAGTATTGTATCTGACACATTTTCTTAATTTTTATTCGAATTTTCAAACTATCGCTTGTCTACGAGAGTTGACAACATCATCTGTTTCTAATTATCGAAATGTTAGGTGTGGTCCCAATTTTATTTCTCATAGAAATCAATGTTAGTGTCAAACTACTAGAGCAATTTAACCACATTGTAAAAAAAAAAAAAAAAGAACTGTTAAATTTAGAGGAAAAACCGCTGGCAGCAATGTTGCCAGCAATTCTGGCTGTAAATATTGCAGTAAAATTACATTTAAAAAAATACATCTAATTTTAAGGCCATTTTTACGAAATAAATTTAACGGATTTCTTTTTTCAGTGTGACTATCTTTATTTCACCAAATCATGTTGCTTGCATTAAAAATGAAGCCAAGAACTACCTCGGAAACAAGTTTTTTCGAAGCGTTTATAGCGAACACTGAAAATTTTTGCTCCTGATATACATTTCATAAATAAGTTTTAACCTAAGCTATTGCAAAAGATTTAAAAAAATGGAATTTAATAAAAAGAGATGTGCAAATTCACTGGTGTTTTGTTTTTGTTTTTAAAAGAGCTCCTCTTATAAAAAAACTATTTTAGTAAAATTAACTATCGAGAATGTATTGCTTTATTTTAGGTTCACTGATGTATTTTTTATTTGCATACACGCTAAGTATGGATACACTGTTTAGTGATAACGTATTCAATATATAGCATATTTCGCATCATATTTTGATCAATATATTCAATTATAGATGGAACATAACTAAAACAATATATTTGCAAGAATATATTATTTTTCTACGAAAAATCAATTTTCATCAGATAATTTAAGAACTGAAAGTGAAATATTTCATAGACTTTTTACATAATATAGGCAATGCAACTATTTGCTTATAAAGTTTTTTATGAGCAAAAATTTATTTGATAAAGTTTAATTTTTTGAATACTTAATTATTGTAAGTATGTGATGAATATTGTAGAATAAAAAGGCTTGTTTATTGCAAGTAGGAGACAGTTTTGTAAATTATTTGATTCCACTTACTTTCTTGATTCGTTTTCGTCTTTAAATTACTCTCTTTTATTGCTTGTAAGTGCCATTACAAATCACGTAAGAAAAATGCTCTCCCTATACTGGAATAGGAGCTTTCAATCAAATGTTACACTATTCAAATGCATGATGTAGAGAAACACAGCGATAAATTTTATGCATTGTGGTAATCTTGAATGAAATAGGGAAAAAATATAAAATAAAACATAAGATTAAATTTTCTGTTATTTTGCATAGATGAATAGCTTCTCTTTTAAAAATGTCGACGCTACTTTAATATTTTCTACTTAAAACGAAAGGAAAATTATCTATGTAAAAAACAATGCTTCGTTTTCGTTCACAGATATTTATTAAGACATGTGAAAATCCCATGTATAGTAAATAGGATGAATTATTAATCTGGCAGTTTGGAATGTTTCTGTACATGTTACGAAAATAATACCAATGAATGTTATTGGAAATTTGCATATTTTGTATTCTTTAATAATTTTAGCGTATTAATTTAATATGAACTTTTGTATATATTTCTGTGATATTTTTAATATATTGTTTTTGAAATGTTTTTAATGAAAATCTAACATAATGATTATTTATATATTATTTTAAATACAATATACAAAACATTTACAGGAAGATATATATATATGTATTTTTTCAAAAATAATAAATGAAAAAAAAATATTTTTTTAATTCGGTAATTTATTAAAAATTACATTTGTAAAGGTTTTTTGTATTATATTTTAAGTTTTATTAACTTTTATATTATTACATCGTTAAATATTTCTTTGATAGATGTAAATAAATGCTTGAAACTATATATATATATATATATATATTTATTTATGTAATCAGGTGTTGACTTTTTTTTAGTAATAACTATAAAATAATAAATAAAGAGCAAAGAATAAATAATGAATGTTTTTGCTCTAACTGTTTCAAAGACGTGTGTGAAAATCTATAAAATGAAAGCAAAGCTATGTTTCTATGTTTTAATCAATGTAATCTGCAAAATAATTTGTCAATGTAATCTGCACATTTAAATAAAGTCAAATTTAAATATTTTGTAACACAGCTTTTTTCCTCCCCTGGGATTTCCTCCCCCTAGATGCTTTCACTATGCATCTTAGTCTTCATTAAGATCCATACATTTATATTCATTAATGCGTTAAGTCATATAAAATAAATGGAATACATTAGAAATATGTTAATAAGATTTGCATTTCATAATTTTATAAGAATCCTACAAAAATGTGATACGTAGCTTGCATTTTGTTTTTCCTCTATGTAATTTATATCATACTATTAAAATAATATATAATTTACAAGTTATCCTAAAAAAATAACAACTTTGTCATGTGTTACGTATTTATATTTATTGAGAGAAAGTTATAAAATATGCTAGATTCCTTTTTTTAAGTTTCTTACGTTGATGAGCTTAGCATGGTTTTAAAAAAATACTTAAATATCAATCCAAGTAAAAAAAAAATATATATTTTCCTTTTTTTAAAATCAATGAAAAGTTCATGTCAGTCTTATATTTCATTTGATTCGCAATACCATTGAAAATGCTTGTTCTGTCAGTATCTTTTAGTTCTAAATCATAAAGTTATATTTTATATGTTCATTTTAATTGCAGTAATATACGAAATATAAATAACAGCCAACCAACTGTATCGTATAAAACATAACTATGGATATTCACAGTGTGAATTAAAAAATTCATTTATAACCGTAGTTGAGAATGCATTTACAAAAAGAAAATACAGTTAAGTATTAATCATTTTATTGAAATAAGTTTTGAATACATAGTTGATGTAATAAATCAAATCCATCGAGGCATACTTTTTTCGAAAGTAGTGGAATATCATAAGACTGATAAAACTTGGCGTTTTGATTTTGATTTTTTTTTTTTAATTTATCTTATTTTTAGCATTTAAGGACGGGGGACTTATTTTTCATATGGACACAGTTCTTATTTTAGTTATAGACAAAAAGGTTTGTTGGTATAAAAATGTATGATTTAGGATTAAAGCTCATGAAGCACATTTATTTAATTCTTGAAAGTCTCATTTTATTTCTGTCTTATTTATTCTAAATAATAAGACAATTATATAAATTTCGAGAAATCATAGACACATTTTTGGTACCATACAGCAAAAAGATCTCTGGTTTTATTTCAAAGGAAAGAATTTACATGTATATGTGTCCTATTTTTTAACGAACAAAATAGTTTTAGAGCATTGAGTATTTCCAATTTGAATGTATATACTATTATTCAAAGTTAACTATAAAATGCTTTTCTCTGGTAACACAGTTTTTACTCTGATTATATTTCAGCTAATATTATGTATAAAAAAGGAATATAATCCTTCAATGTGTAATTCCTTGTAATGTATTTAATAACTATATGTTGATTGTAAGTACTATGACAAATAAACAAGCCTTCGGAAAATTTATACATAACGCATTTTAATTTTCCGAAAAAATGAAATCCTAAATGTATGGTTATCTGCTATAAACATTATTTTAAACACACAAATATTTAAATCTACGATGCAAAAATATTTTGAAACATGCAAATTTTAAGGCATACTATAACATTAAAATATAATTCCACTTCTCTATTTCGTATCATTTCAAAAGATCATATATGTATGTATGTAATTTATATATTATTGCATTTCAGTATTTTAACAGAAAATAATAATTAAATTTATTAAAATTCAGAATTTAATCACAAACAAATAAATCATTATTTAATTCCGTATTACCCCCCTGACTGCCCGGCAAAAGGGTAAAATTGTAATGTTGTTTTCTTTGTAATTTATTAAAAATATTAACAAAGATGTTTTTTCCAACCTGATACAAAATATGTTATTATCTAGAGGTGTATAATCTTTGAGAGTATTAATCCTAACTTAATTTTTCAAAACTGGGTTTTATTTGTAGAATTATATTAATTTAAATATTGCTTATGCTGCAGTGAAACCTGCAGGTTAGTGAGCAAAAAAATCAGCCAGAGGCAGTCAGGAGATTAAGAATATTACTAAAAGAAAACACATGAAAAAATAACTCTTAATTTTATAAATTATTCCAAGTATAATTTATTAAATTTCAAAAACAAATGCTCCAAACTCTCTAAACTAAATTCAAAATTTATACACGCAATTCTACTTTAGTAAATTTACCCTATTTACATGCTACTTCAACTCTTTTCCCGTATTAATGTCAAAAAGTACTTATCTCTTCAAATAGGCCATTAATGTAATTCATTTCAAATTCTAAAGAGACTAAGTCAATCACGAAAAAGATAGTGCAAAGTCAGAAACAAAATGCGTTTTTATCTCTCTGTGCTTTCAGAGAAACACACTAAATTATATCTTAATATAGCAAGAGATATTGATTTCTCAGTCCTAGAGCAGAGAATTTTAGATTTCATTAATTTGAAAGGCAGAAGAATGTGTATAATGGACAAAAAATGAAGGCAATTTGGGCTATTCTTTCACTGGGGACTAATCAATTCTATCGTTAACGCAGTAGTGTCTTTTTGATGAGGCTGTTTCTAAAATAATGTAAAGAATGCCACAGAGCATTTTTAGAAAATCTTTATTTTTTCATCATTAAATTCTTAAATGATCATGCTGTACACCTAAAATGCATTTAAATTTCAATGTGAAACGGTTTGTTACTAGCATTTATTCTACATTTTATTCATATATACGCGAACAGAATTTATGTTTATCTAGGTACATAACTGTAAGTTTATATAAATATCTACTTTAAATATAATAGTGATTTATATATAAGTGAATATGTACTGTGAGTTAATAAACGTTTCGGGATAGATAGCTTTTGCAGATTTGCAGAATTACAAATATTCCTGCGTTTGTAACTACTTGTGCTACTAAAGAATTGCAAGCAAAGACAAATGAGAATAATTATTTTAAATATGTGATTAAGTTGATATGTTGGTAAAAAACTTTTTATCAGTAAATTGCATTATGTAATAAATAAAATTCCGAATAAATTTTGGGATATATAAATTTACTGGAAAGATGCGAAACGGATGAAAGTTTTTATTTTCTTAACCTTGCAATTTTCATGATATTTAAACTATAGTTCATGACCTTCATGAGAAGTTAATATCCTGAAATTAATCGTAAATAAAAAAGTTTATTGTTCTATTAAATTTTAAGTATACTAGTAAAACAAAACATCTTTTATCATTTTTTGTTACCAAATTTTATATATTTTATATATTTTTTTTACAAATATAATACATTAAATTCAAAAACTAATACTTATGACCCTCTAACTGTATCTAAATATTTATGCAGGTATTTCTACTAATAAATTTAACCTATTTAAATTCTACTTCAAGAATTTTTTCGTATTAATGTCAAAAAGCATTTATCTCTTAAAATAGGCCTTCAATGCAATTTATTCCAAATTCTAAAGATACTAAACCACTCACGAAACAGATAGTGCAAAATAAGAAACAAAATACGTTTTTATTTATCTGTGCTTTCAGAGGAACACGCTAATTATTATCTTAATATAGCTAGAGATATTGATTTTTCAGTCATACAGTAGAGAATTTTAGATTTCATTAATTTGAAAGGCAGAAGAATGTGTATAATGGACAAAAATGAAGGCAATTTGGGCTACTCTTTCACTGGGGACCAATCAATTTTATCTTTAACGCAGTACTGTACTTTTGATAAAGCTGTTTCTGAAATAATATAAAAGAATGTCACAGTACATTTAATGCACTCAGTACATGCTTATTTTTTTCATCATTTCTATGATACAAGGATCATCGGCAAATGTAAAATGCAGTTAAATATAAAAGGAAAACGGAGAGTTAGGTTGAATATAATCTATGTTTGTTTATGTATATGCTATTAGGATTATTTTATATGCACACATTAGCAAATTTATATCAATATGTATGTTTTAAATATGTCTGAGATTTATATATTAAGTCAATGTACTATGAGGAAATGAACGTCTAAGGGTACACAAGCTTCTGCTGTTTCGGAGATAAACAAAATTCCTGCATTTGTAACATCCTGTGGTACAGAAACAAAGAAGCAAAGAGATGTCTTAAATGGAGATGTTCAGTTCACAGAAGATTCTCAAGTAATATACGGTAGAAAAAGCTTTTCTCATCAATAAATTGCACGATGCTATAAATAGAATTATCGAAAAGATTTTCGGATATTTAAGTTAAGCTGAAAGATTTTAGATGCAGGAAAATTTTATGTTTACGGCCTCGAAATTTTCATAATATTTAAATTATAGCTTCATGAACTTTATCAGAAATTAAAATTTAGAAATTAATCGTATAAAAAAAATACCTTGTTCAAATACAGCTTAGAAATATTAGCAAAACAAAAAATCTTTAATAATCATTTGTTTCTTTTTTTTATGTTTCCAAGTGTAATTTGATAAATTAAAAAAAACTAGTCGTTCAACCTCGCCAATTGTAGTTAAACTTTTATACACGATTTTCTACTTTAATAAATTTACATGATTTACATGTTAACAATTTTCTCGTATTAATGTCAAAAAATACTTATTTCTTAAAACATGCCATTAAAGCAATTTATTTCAAATACAAAAGAGACTAAGCCACTCACGAAACAGATAGTGCAAAATAAGCAAAAAATATGTTTTTCTGTCTATGTTTTAAGAGAAACACACTCAGTGGTGTTTTAACATAGCTAATGATGTTGATTTCTCAGTCATAGAGTTGAGAATTTTAGTTCTCATTAATTTGAAAGATAGAATAATGTGTAAAATGGACAAAAAGTGGAGACAATTTGGCCTATTTTTCACGGGGAAACAATCCTTTTCCTCGTTAGGACAGTAGCGTATTTTTCATGAGATTATACCTCAAATAATATAAAAAGAATTTCACAGATTATATTTAGAAAATATTTGTTCTCATTAGTTTCAGACAAATATCACTAAGCATGTATAAACTGCATTTCAATTTGAATCTAAAATTGTCCTTTGGTGCATTCATTCCATGTTTTCCTTATGTTATCATTATGTTCTGCTATATGTTTGCTTGCTGTTATTTTTTGTACCAAGTTTCACTTTAAAAAAGTAATATTTTCAGAAAATTTTTCTCCTCTTTGCTACATTTTTTACTGTAGGATTTTTATTCTAGTTAATTATACTTATATTTTTTAGTGTACGGGTGTGCTAAACATGATTATATATTTGTTTGTTAAAAGCGAATTCAAAAACATTATTTAATACAAAATAATGTATTTAAATGAAACTGATTATCAAAAAACGTTTCAACATTTTTTTTGAAAAGTAATATGATTTATTGCTATAAGAACTTCATATTTGGAGAAACTACATTTAATTAAGTGGTTTAAATAAAAAGAAGATTAAATGTTTCTAATTTTAATATAAATTGCGATGGGCAAAAGTCTGCGAGACAAGGGAATGCTTTAGAATTAGTAAAGAGTAGCTTGGCAAATCGCTTTCATTTCCTTGATTTGAAAAGTAAACCGAAGCGTCAATGAAAAGCAAAAATATCAGTCTTCATATTACGTCGAAATTTTTTAGGACTATCAAAAAGGTTAAGAACAAAACGGTTAAGCGATTTTAGTTCTACAGCTTCGTTAGTGTACGTGGCATGCATGACTTTAAAATCTGAAAGGAAGGAAAGCAAAAAGTATGTGTTAACAATAAGACAGCAAAAACAGTTTTGCTTCTGTTGTCTTTATAATAATGCATACCCATTGCCTAAAAAAGGTAAATTCATTCCTTCAAAACGAATCGCTTATATTCACTTTAAGGTTTGCTTGAGAATCATTGAAATCATTAATTAGTGTTTTCATTTTTGTTTTAATTTTAAATGCCATATTATGGATGATTTATAAATATTTAATTTGTATAAAATCTTAAATTCTTGTTGTTTTTAACTAATTTTTCTACAAAAAGTATTGAAAAAGTTTTGTAAATTAATTAATAAAATATTCTATAGCTCATACAAAAGTTTAAATTCTTCTTACTTTTAGTCTACAAAAAATATCTTTGATGTGCTTTTTTTTGGTTCAAAGTAAATTTTATTTTTTGACAACTTTGGAGACTTTCCAATGTGCGATAAAGGTGAAAAAGTGTTAAGAGAAATGCAATTAAGGATTAAACATTTTATGGAAACAAATTTTGGATACGCAGTCGAGGTAATACACCAAGTCAATCGAGACATACTTTCTTCGAAGATAAAGATTTCTTCGAAGATAAGATTTCTTGGACTTAGCGTTTTTTTATTTTTTCATTTTAAATTCATTTTAAAAGATAATAATAGCGGAATTTTGTTTACCGAGGCAGTTCTTATTCTAGTTTGACACCTACAGATTTGTTGGCACACAGATGCATATTATAGGATTAATGCTCATAAGACATTATATATTTCTATGCACTTTCATTTAATTTGTACATATTTAATGCCAATACGAAAACAGTTATATAAGTCTTGAGAAATCAGATACAATTTTGGTACTATTCAGCAAAAAGATGACTAGTTTTATTTTAAAAGAAATAATGCATATGTATATGTGTCCTACTTGGTAACGAACAAAATAGTTTCAAAGCATTATGTATTTCCAATTTCAATATGTATACTATTGTTCATAGTTAACTAAAAAATGCTTTTCTCTGGTAACACAGTTTTTACTATTATTATATATCAAGTAACATTATAGTATAAAAGTGCAATATAATCCATGCTTGTGTATTTCTTTATAATGCTTTCCATACCTATATGTTTTTTGCAACTACTATGACGAATAAAGAGATCTTCGGAAAAGTTATACATATTATATTTTTTTCCGGAAAAAAAATTATAGTCTTAAATGTATGGTTATATGCAATAAACATTATTTCAAACCCAGAAATATTTTATTCCATAGTACAATTTTATAACAAGCAAATTTTTAGCTATTATAACATTAAAATCTAATTTCTCTTCTTTATTTCGTACCATTTTGAAAGTTTATATATTTATATATCCATGCAATTTATATGAAGCGCTTTTTAATATTTTACGCTTTTTAACATTATAACTAATCTTCAGTGATATTAAAATTCAAAAAATATGAATCATTAAGCATATTGCAAAAACAAAACATCTGAAAAAATATTTTTACTCTAAATTTTATAAATTATTCCAAGTGTAATTTATTGAATTTCAAGAACTACGCCTTCAAACTCTCTAACCGTATTTAAAAATTTATACACTCATTTCAAGTTAAAAAAAATTACCTTATTAACATTCTACTTCAACTATTTTCCCGCATTAATGTCAAAAAGTACTTATCTCTTAAAATAGGCCATTAATGCAATTTATTTCAAATTCTAAAGAGACTAAGCCACTCACGAAACAAATAGTGCAAAGTAAGATAAAATGCATTTTTATCTTTCTGTACTTTCAGAGGAACACAGTAAATGGTATCTTAATATAGCAGGAGATATTGATTTCTCAGTCATAAAGCTGAGAGTTTTAGATTTCATTAATTTGAAAGGCAGAATAATGTGTATAATGGTCAAAAAGTGGAGGCAATTTGGACTATTCTATCACTGGGGACCAATCAATTTTATTGCTAGCACAGTAGTGTCTTTTTAACCCTTTCCGGCGCGGTGTCCCTTAAAAAGGACACCTAATTTTAATTTTACTGGCACCAAGAATATTTAATTAAAATTTTCCTTTGATAAAATGCCTGAAAATAAGCAAGTTCATATTCTCTAATAAATTCGTTTATAAATTCTGGTGGCAGATAATTATTTCAATCAAACTTACTCCGCGCCGGAAAGGGTTAATGACGTTGTTTCTGAAATAATGTAAGAGAATGTCACAGTACAGTACATTTTTAGGAATTCCTTATTTTTCATCATTAGTTCGTTACAAAGATGATTGGGGATATCTAAAATGCATTTAAATATCAATATAAGACGGTATTGCAGTTCATTTTATTCTACATTTTGCTTAAGTATGTGCGAAAAGAAACTGTGACAGCGTTTCTGTCACATATTATCTTGTCTTCTCCCCTTTTTAGAAAATGAACAGGTAAAATCGAAACTTCAAAATTTTAACTGGAAATTACCCCCCCCCCCCTTAAATAAATACTTAAAGTTAATATTCTTACATTTAAGGTTATAATGCAGTACTTTGTTATTTTCCCTTTTATAACTTTGTAGGTGAAATTAATTCCTTTACAAATCCTCTTTCATATGATAAAAAAACACCATTTCATTCCCACTCTTTGTTTTGGATTTTCATCACTTTGAAAAAGATCTGTTAATTCTTTTCTCGTCACAATAAAAGTTAACCGAATGTCAGTCTTCCTTAGATCTGCACATTTCTGCATTTTTCCCATGTTAAATAGATCCAGCTGTGGTTTATAATAAGTTTATCCGTTAACATTCTCATGCACTCAGCTAATCTTTAAAATCTCCCAGATGTCATGAATCATTCGGCATGTAATTCTTTCAGTATCTGGAAGCACACGTGCGTATGCAATCGACACTCCTTAAAAACCACAGGACTTCAGTATTACACCAACGATAGCATTTTTTCTGTTACTAAGCATTTTAACGGTTTCTGATAACCTTGACGCTGTACATCTTCCCTGCTGCAGTCACTCACTTCTACTCGGACCTTCAGCCATGTAACACCACGTTAAAGGGGCGCTGTGCCCCTCTCCGGCTAATGCCGTGCCTGTGAGCAGACGATGTGATTTCCCGTATTGCTAGCGACTTAGCATTGTAAACATTCCATCGTTCATCTTCTAAATAAACATCTTATTCTGTCTGCAATTATGTTGGAGTTTATTTCTCTGCGCTCTCGATCTCTTCCTGGGTAGTTTTTACGATCACCTCCACAAGTATTACTGTTGCAGTGACCAGTGCTCCAACATAAAAAAAAACGAAAGAGCTCAAAGTGGAATACATGACTGTATTGGACTATTTCCTCTGAAATTACATCGTTACCCAGCCTTCAGATGATTCTACAGTGACACCCCCCATGCATTTGTGTTTGGAAAGACTCTAAAATTCGACTGTGCTTGCCCGGTGATGATTTCGTCGCTGCAAAAACCTTTTTCCGTCTCCGAAGTAATCAGCGCGGATTCCACGGTCATTCACCCTTCTGCTTTCCCGTGAACGTTCCATCCGTAATTTTCTGCAGCTGAAAAATCGTCGGCTTCCCCCCGTAACTACAAGTTATCTTATGCCTTAGTCCAGTGTGAATTGACACAAAAAAAAAAAAAAAAAAAAAAAAAAAATCAAGACCTCTCTGTGTCACTTAAAGTGTTTTTGTGTGCCATCGTGTGTGTGTTTCGTTACGGGTAAAAACTGTGCCGTTCGTCCCTGCTCGCTTCGTTTGTTTACCACATAGTGCACGTTCGGTTTCATATGTTTATGCTTCGAAGAAAGGAGTAGTCAACGCTGATTGTGAAATATGCTTTAAAAAAAATCGTTTGTGAAATTCAGCTAAAGGTATTGTGGTGCACAGTGCTAGTGTTCCGTGATTGTGAAATATGTGTAATAGTTAGAGGCGAAAGTGAATTAAAAGAAACTTAGTAGTTTCAGTTGGTGCAAATAAATATTCTTAAAATTTTTCTTCCCACTTTAACATTGGTGAGTGACAAGTGGTTACTTTTCTGCGCGTTTCGTTTACGTTTAAAATACAATTCTGAAATTGATGAAAACAGATCGTTAAATTTTTTTGTGAAATATGTAGGTGACACTGAAACAAGAAATCAAAATTATCATCAAGGCTAATGTTTTAACAAAAAAATTTTCAGCCTGTGGTGTTTAGCCTTCAAAATCTTTATTATGCTGCCAGTTTTCTTTTTAATGTGTTATCAATGTGTCCTTGATGTGTTATTATAGTGTAATGTGGTGCTTCAAAAATATTTTGGAGTGAAATATGATAAACGGCAACTTCTGGCATAAAAAGATAAAAATAAGTCAAGATTCTGTGCAACTATTAAAAATTATAGTAAATACAGGTTTCTACAGTAACAAAAAAGAACTAATAGTTTACAATATCACGCCGTTTGTGTTAAAAAAAAATATATATAGATAGTACATAGATTGCACAATAATTCTTACCTCATGTTTCAGGTGTGATAAATTTAGTTTTCATATTTATTTGTCTGATGCCATCCTCAAATTATTATTATTGCAAAGTTACTTTAAATATTTTTGTGTGTCAGCATGAACAGAGAAGATTTGTTTTATAAATCTAAAATAATTAAAAGTTAAAAATTTTAGTTATCATTGCATAAATTTTGCAATCTTCTCTTTTCACGCTTTATTTTGTAATTTTTTGTGTTAGTGATATGCATGTAGATTTTCACAATTATGGTTCTGCAGTTAGTTATTTTGTTTGTGTTTTTAGGTAATATTCCTATTCTACTCTTGGTGCATATATTCTGAGCTAGTCGCTCGACTTTGCACGTTACCTTTTATTTTATGTACTTATAGTTTTATTTTTTTTTTAAAAAAAAGGGGCAACCCTTCTACTAACATTTTTTTTGGCTTTTGCACAGTTACTTAAATTTTGCTTGAAATAACAAAATGGGGGATTCCAAAAATAAATAAATAAGAGAAAATGCAATTTTAATGCATTTATTTTCTGGGTTAAAGTTGGTGTTAATTTAAATGGGTCAGAATTATAAACTTGATGTCCAGGTTGAAATCGTTCTGAGTTTTGGGGTACTTTTAATATGTATGGAGTTTTTTTTTTCTTCTTTCCATTATCCCCTATCCTTTTATAGTTCTGCATACTTTAATTTTTTTGTGCTTAAAATTTGCGAGAATCATTTTTCAGTGATCCACTTTCTTAACAGGCAAGTGTGTGTATAGTAAGACAAAATTAATTTACTTACACTTGATTTTTTTCACTTGTTAAAAAAAATGGGAGCTTCTCGCTTTCACATTTTACACATCTTAGATAATAAAAGTTAGACACCGTCCCCCCCTCCCCTCGCAAGTGAAAGCCCAGTTGGTTTTTCTTAAAATAGTTATCCACATAACTGTAGATTTTACGTAAGGTAAAATTATAGGTTTCTCATGTGCTAATATTTTGAAACAGTCATTTCTAACTGGACTTGTCTGGGCAAATTCATTATTCCCTTTTTCTTACTAACCCTTAATTTTTTTTGATTTTTGATTGGTTTTTCAAACCTAATGTTTTTCAAAGTTTTTATCCTGTTATTCTAGTTTTTGTTTTTTTTTTTAAAAATTCTAGCAGCTGTGTAATATGGCAACTAAAGATAAAAAACCCCCACTTGAACTAAATGAACCTAGCTATACTTCTCCTTGGCTAGATTTCTTTCAAGACACCCGAAATAAATACACAGAAAGCATGTGTAAAGAGGAAGCTGCATTTCAAAATAAAATTTTAGCTAACAACTCCCCTTTTTTAGAAGATTTTGCAGATATCACTATGCAAATGAAGTGGAATCTTAACACGCTTAATGAATCGTTCAATATCCTGAAAGTGGAATTCTCTGACTTAAAACGTGACAAAGATAACTTACAAATTGTTAATAAAAAACTTATTGAAAGGTTACATGAGTTAACTAGTAAACAAACTTCTACAATTTCAATCGAGACTAAGCAGGGTGAGAAATTAAAGACCAATAGTGATAGTCTATCCACAATAACAATAGACAAAGCGACACAAACAGGTAATCATAAAAGATACAAGGATAATTTGCAAAAGGACAGAAACGATGAACTAGCGACACTTACAAAATTCAGCGATTCTAATCAAAATTCTTTTTCAGCGTCTGAATGTAAAAAAATAAAACCTGTTCGAATTATTATTTTCAATTTGCCAGAAGAATGTGGTATACCAGATATTTTACTGGGAGTGGGTGAGCTTTTGCATATTAATGAACCTGATATTCAATTTTCTAAGAAATATAAATTGCAACATGTCGATTCATACAATTGGGTTTTTGAGACATCTTCGCAGACAGCTAAAAAATTAATAATGCAACAAAAAATAAACATTAAGGGTAATGAATATTCTGTACAGGTATACATTAATGTCAAGCGATGCTTTTCGTGCCAAATGTACAAACATGTTGCTAGACTATGTCCTAATAATATCTTTTGTCCTGTATGTGCTCTCCCACATTGTGACACTCAATGTACAAATTCACCAAAATGCATAAACTGTATCAGAAAAAATCAAGATAACAATACCAATTTTAATATTTTTCATCCAGCATTTGCACAATCTTGCCCCTCTCTTAAAAGATTTATTAAACAGGAAAGAAAAAATATACAACTGCATCTATTTCAAGAATGAGGGTTTGCTCAAAAAAAAAAAAAAAAAAAAAATGACTTGCATAATTCACAGCTTTCAGTTATTTTTCCAATAAGTCACATTAGTATGAAGAACTTTACTTTTACCTCAACAGTCTATTTGTTATTTTTGTAGTTGTACATTATTGGGTTTTTTTTATATACGAGTCAATTCACATTTTTGTTACACCATTCATTTCAGGTTATAAAGAAAATAAACAAAAAAATTTAAAATTTCCTCGACACATGAGTGTACGGTTGGTGAGGATTCCTTTTTCATTTGACTGTTTAGCCGGCAAGCAGTTACCTGAGTAAGGTTTGGATGTATGGTTGAAACTTTCTGATGCGGGTCATTAGATTATGTTCACACGGTTGTTTTTTTGTTGAAGGTGTACACGTTAACATCACATTCCTTTTTATTTTTTACTCTGCGGACAAAACCTGTTTTTGTTTTACATAATTTTACACTCATTCATGCTGGGTTTGTTTGCTGTTAGGAACATGCATTTTTTTTCTCTTTTGAAGTTTAAATTGATATATATACACATTATTTACATCAATTATTTTAAAGATCTGTTTTTTTTTTGTTATGGCATAGAATGTATTAGTTCCTGGTACACATGAGAATTTTGTTCATAGAAAAAAAACACAGGAGTTCATCGTACATTCTTAGTTCATTGATGTTACACTAGTTCATCGCTTTACTTTCCATTCGTGTTGTACATGGGGAACTAGTTACATTCATTGTTGTTAAAACAAAACACAAAAAAAAAACCACTTTCTTCCTGGTCATTTTAGTTCACTAAATAAACAACTTAGTTCATTGCATATTTACACGTTTACTTATAGAAATTTTACACATTAGTTCATCGATTTTTTTTTCACATTCGTTCATAGAATATTGACATGTTTGTTTACAGAATTTTACACGTTAGTTCAGCGATGTTTTTTACACATTAGTTCATAGTGATGTTATACATGTTTTCAGTTATTGTTGTTCGGTCGTATTTATTCTGTATTTTTGGCAACGATTTTTATCGTCTGCATTTGTTTTTATGAGTTTAGAGTTTTTAAGAGAACGCAGCCATGAGCGGCTGAGTTGTGAGCTAGTTAAATAAATATACATTTCATAGAGTTTTTCTTAAATATGAGTTTTATTGAGTTTGTGACTGTTTTAAATGAGTTATCGACATGAATTGTGGTCCGTCGACCACGAAGGATCAGCGATAATAAAGTGCAACGCGTAAATTTCTGAATTATTCGAGTTCAAGAAGAAACGATATAGTTTCGTGCAGTGGAATTTTTAAAGTAAGTGAATGTGATTTTTCTAATCTGTACTGTTATATATAAATTTAAAACAATGTTTAAAGGAGCAAAAAAGGAAGATTTAAGGCAAATAGCCATTGAAATAAATTTAAATATTAATGATAAAATGACTATAGCTGATTTAAACAATATTATTGAAAATAGCGAAATATATAAAAATAAACCAGATTTTGTAACAGAAATAGCTAACACCATAATTGAGAGTCGTAAACATGAAGAACAAAGGCAATTTGATCTTGAAAAATTTAAACTTGAACGATCAAAAAACGAATTTGAACGATCAAAAAATGAATTGGAATTAGCTAAAATTAAATCTGAAACTAAATCTTTTATTACTGAAAGTGAAGTAAAAATGGAATCGTTAGATCAAATAATAAAAAGTATTAAAACTTTGACTGTAAAAGTTCCAACTAAGCCTGAAGGATGGGGTTTTTTCTTTTCTTCTTTAGAACGGGCTTTCAAAACTAAAAATATTTCGGAAAAAAATAAAGCAGAAATTCTGCTGAATTTATTAGGTGACAAAGCGTCTAACATTTTAACTTATTTACACGATACAGATATCGAGAATTATGAAAAATTAAAAGAAATAGTCTTAAAAGAATTTCAACCAACACCTTATTTTTGCCTAGAACAATTTAGAAAAGCTTTTAAACTACCAAATGAGACTCATGTACAATTCGCCTCACGACTGATGACCAATTGGAATTATTATCTAAATTTGAGAAATGTGTCCGATTTCGAGAGTCTAATAAATCGAGAGTCTGTGTCAGATAAATTATATGAAACTTTAGATAAGGAGACTGCTTCTCACATTAGTGTGAGACAAGGAGATAAATGGTTTTTACCAGAAGAATTAGGCCCTGAGATTGATTTATATTTTACATCACGCGGAAAATCTCTTACTGAGAATTTTAGTGTTAATCGAAAGTATAATCCCAAAAGTGTAAATAAAATATTTTTAACTGATGTTAAAACATTAAACTGTATTTTGTGCCACAAACAGCACCATCTTTCAAAGTGTCCAGATTATTTAAAGTTATCTGTTAATGAGAGAGTAAATGTAATAAAATGCAACAAGTTATGTTTCAATTGTTTAAATTTACACCCAGTAGCCAATTGTACATCAAAGAACATTTGTTTCTGCAAGAAACGACATCACAAAACTATTCATTTTCCCAAAACAAATAATACATATGTGAAAGAATATGTTTCTTCAGAACATAATACACAAGGTAAAATAAATGTAGGAGAATGTTTAGATTCAAGACTAGCAAATTACGGCACGTCAATGTTAAACGCTAATGCAGAAGAGTTCGTTCAGAAAACTTTTATTAGTAACTATTCGAATAAAAAGAATAAAGTTTTACTTTCAACGGTTATGTGTTTTCTAATTGATGAATCAGGATCTAAATATAGAGTAAAGTGTTTGTTAGATGTAGGCAGCGAGTCTAATTTTCTATCCCACCATTTAATAGACATGATGAATTTGAAAAAAAGAGAGAACAAACATTTTAGTGTCAGGTCTAAATGATGCCACCTTAGTAATAAATCATAAAGTTAATGCATCAATAAGCAATAGAGATGGAAGTTTTATAAAAAATTTAGATTTCTTGATAGTTCCAAAAATAACTGCAGATTTAACCCCTTCGCGTCCAATTGAAATTTCAGCACAGGATTTCCCTAACGTAATATTAGCAGATGAGAGATTTAATATCCCAGAACATGTAGATATGCTTCTCGGAGCAGGAATTTTCTATGAACTTTTAAAACCGGGACAGATTCGTATTAATAATTCTGATCTTATTCTGCAAGACACAGTTTTCGGTTTTGTAGTATCTGGAAGTTTTCCAATAGAAAATGAAAATAAAGTTCATTGTGGTTTAATAAAGAAGGAAATTAACTTAGATAAAACACTTCGAAAATTCTGGGAAATAGAAAATATAAAGATAGAAAAACCAAAAAGTAAAGAGACTTTAATTTGTGAAAAACATTTCGTAGAAAATTATACCCGAGAAAAAAGCGGTAGATACGTTGTTAAAATGCCCCTAAAACAAGATCCAACTACATTAGGAAGTTCTAAACAGATAGCAATTAAAAAATTGAATTCTTTATGGAATCGCCTAGCAAGGGACCCCGAGTATTTAAGATTATATTCCGATTTTTTAAAAGAATACCAACAGTTAGGCCACATGGTCGAAGTTAACGAAAGCGAGGAAGAAAATGGATCCTATTACATTCCCCACCTTGGAGTGTATAGAGGAATAGAAAAAAGTATGTCAACACCTTTGAAAGTAGTTTTTAACGCCTCTTCTTTAACGACAAAAGGAAACTCACTTAATTCTATTCAGTATAATGGGGGTGTAATACAAGATGATTTATTCTCAATTATGCTGAGATTTAGAAAATATATTATCGCTTTCACTGCAGATATTCAAAAAATGTATAGAGCAATTTCTATTCATCCAGATCAAAGGAAACTACAAAACATTTTATGGAAAGAAGGTGTAAACGAACCAATAAAGAATTTTGAACTAACTACTGTTACTTATGGTACTGTTAGTGCACCCTTTTTGGCCATGAGAACACTACTTCAATTGTCTAGGGATGAAGAAAGCAAGTTTCCTTTAGCAGCACCCGTGCTGAGAGAAGACATGTATATGGATGACATCTTATCTGGATCTGATTCTTTAAGTTCTGCATTAGAGCTCCAAAATCAATTAATAGAAATTTTAAACAGCGGAGGAATGTTATTACATAAATGGTGCAGTAATGCTCCACAACTTTACCAAACAAATGACAAGATATACCCCATTGGTGATTCAGAAGAATCCAAAACATTAGGTGTCTTGTGGAAATCGAGAAAAGATTGTTTAAGTTTCGATGTAAAAATTCATAATGAGGTAAATGTCACTAAAAGACAAGTGTTATCAATTATATCAAGTTTGTTTGATCCTCTTGGATTAGTATCTCCTATTATAATTAAAGCGAAAATATTTATGCAGAAATTGTGGTTATTGCAATTAAATTGGGATGACTTGTTACCGGAAAATGAAGCTAAGGAATGGGGAGAGTTTTCAGATAATCTACAGTTAAATAACAAAATTGAAATTAGTAGGTGTATTTTATTGAAAAATGCTATTATAATCGAGTTACATGGTTTCAGCGACGCTTCTGAAGCAGCCTATTGTGCAGTAATTTACTGCAAATCAGTATCAGAATCTGGAGAAATGTCAGTGAAACTAGTGACAAGTAAATCAAGAGTTTCCCCCTTAAAGCAATTAACTGTTCCCAAACTTGAGCTGTGTGCAGCTGTTTTATTATCAAAACTAATTAAACGTGTGATTTCTGCTCTCAAGATCAATATAAACAAAATCTTCTTATGGTCAGATTCTATGATAGTATTGTCGTGGATTAAAAAAGAACCGTACATACTAAAAACATTTGTTGCGAACAGAATTTCATCGATACAAGAGCTAACTGAAGGGATGCAGTGGCGACATGTTCCTTCTCAACATAACCCAGCAGACCTTCTAACAAGAGGAATTAATCCTGATAAGCTAATCTCAAATGAGTTGTGGTGGAGTGGCCCAATGTTCCTAAAAGGAAAAGACTATCCAAATACAACCATACCTGAAGCAGTTGATTCCAATGACTTTTCAAAAGAACTGAAAAACTTTAAAACTAATGACTTTAAAAACATGTCTTTTTTTTCAGTTTCTAATAATACCTTTGTGCATGATATAATTGATTTAAGTAATAATTATTGTAAGATAATTCGTATTTTAGGATTTATTTTCAGGTTTCTTAGCATTTGTAAAAAAGAAAGAAAAGAGGGTCCTTTAGACATCGAGGAGCTCAAAAAGGCAGAAACTTTTTTGTTAAAAAGTGTTCAACGAGAATTTTTTGACAAGGAAATAAAATCCTTGCAAAAATCAGGTGAGGTAAATAATAATAGTCAGATAAGAAATCTTCACCCATTTCTTGATAAAGCAGGTCTTCTTAGAGTAGGAGGTAGGTTAGCAAGCAGTAACTTAAATGCCAACCAAAAATTTCCAATTTTACTATATAATAAAAGTAAT
Source organism: Maratus speculifer (assembly GCA_964019185.1). Lineage (NCBI taxonomy): Eukaryota > Metazoa > Arthropoda > Arachnida > Araneae > Salticidae > Maratus > Maratus speculifer. Next base: position 420,790,365 of record OZ025290.1, on the reverse strand, counting down.
CTTACTCAAATGATAGTTGAATATTTTCAGAAACTCTGTTTATATTATGTATATAAGATTTACCTTTTGAGTTTAGGCAGCAGTTTTAGCCTTTAAATGGTCGTGCAATATTAGAGAATCAATTTATAATTTTTGCTTATTTTATGTAATAAATATTGTAAAAAGTTTTTATATATATATTTTTTTTAAATGCAATGTGTTTTATAAGATATTTTGAGTTATATATAGTTGGTATATAATTATTTTGAGTGTACATATGTAAAATTGAGATAATTTCTATTTTATTGAATATATTACGTATTATGAGAGAAAATATTAATACAAAATGTGTATTGAGAGTGCATATATGCTATTTGAGTTATTTAATGACATCCATTTTGTTCTGGAGGTTTGAGTTTTTTTTATTGATAAATTCGAGTTTCTTAACATTTAAATACTTTTGAAATAAAGTATTTCTGAGTTATTTTTGAGATAAAATATGAGAAAAGAGATAAAATTCTTGCATCATTTAGAGTAAATTTAATTTGAGTTAAATGTCATGAGTGTACATCTCTACAAAATGATTGCAGAATTTTAGATGTTTGAAAAACAAAATGTTAAAATAAATGATTTAGTAATTATAAAGGAGGACAATGTTGCTATTTGCAACTGGCCTCTAGGTAGAATTGTAGAGTTGTTTCCAGGTAATGATGGAATTATTAGAGTAGTAAAAGAGAAAACACAAAGAGGGTTTTTTAAGAGACCAGTGTCAAAAATATGTTTATTACCCTTGGAAAAGTAATTGTTATTCATTTAATTTGCTATTTATTGTTTATTAGTATGTGTTGTATTATTTATTTAAAAATTTCATGTGTAATAATTTATTATAATTGTGGTTGAATGAAAATCATTCAACGGGGGCCGGTATGTTCGGTCGTATTTATTCTGTATTTTTGGCAACGATTTTTATCGTCTGCATTTGTTTTTATGAGTTTAGAGTTTTTAAGAGAACGCAGCCATGAGCGGCTGAGTTGTGAGCTAGTTAAATAAATATACATTTCATAGAGTTTTTCTTAAATATGAGTTTTATTGAGTTTGTGACTGTTTTAAATGAGTTATCGACAATTGTTTTACATTGTAGTTCATAGAGATGTACACTTTAGTTCGTTGAAGTGTTAATTATTGCTCATAGATTGTTTACACATTAGTTCATTGAAAATACACATCTTTGTTCATAGAATATGTAACACATTAGTTCATAGAAAGTAAACCACAGTCTACATGTTTCTTATAGCATAAGTTAAAAAAAATCATCACACTTTTTTGTCAAACACTTGTCATTGGATTTAATTCACACATTCTGGGGCTTTGACAGCTGCGTTTTTGTCTTCGCTCATCAAGTTATACATTTATACACAGTGTTATCCTTACAAACCTAGAGCCATTTATTCCTATCAAAATTATGCATTGAATCTTTGATTTGCATTCTTTTCTTCGAATCAGGCTGATAAAATCCGTTTCTGTTGTGATTTCATTCCAGTAATACTATTTTCATACACATAAGTTCTCAGCATGAAGATTTTTTTACAAGTATTTCATCATCTAATTTAAATTCTACATCTCATTGTTGGTAATGGCATGATTCTTCATGTCATTTTCACTTTATCAAAAAAAAAAAAAAAAAAAAAAAAAAAAACAGATAATTAATTTAAGTAACAACTTCTTCACATAACTTCTTTTCGTTTCACATTAAGGTTGTATTTTTTTTCAAAATTATTTCATTTTCTTCAGTTACATTTTACACTTCTGTTTGTTGTTGAGTAAGTTGTTTTTCTCAACTCATTTCATACACAGGTCTTTTCCTGAATTGAAAACTGAAAGCATCTTGTCAGAGGCAGTTTTGTTTGTAATAATAGTAAACACACCCCAGTTACACATATAAAAGATTAGTCATTTCCTTTCAATATATAATGAGTTACATTTTTTACTTCAAACTGGTTAGTATAATGCTGATAGGTACAGTTAGTAACAACATAAATTTCTTTTACCTTCTGATTTAGCTGCAGTTGTAGTTTAGAAATAATGAGAAGTTTTCCTGTATCACTCTAAATTGCCTTTTGTTGTTTTTTTTTCAATTATCCCCTTTCCTGAAGCTGGTTTCCGTTCAAAATTAGTGCCCTTAGGCTTCCAACTTCATTATGTTATCGAAAACTCTTGAATTGTTTTTCAATTCAATTTACAAATAAAGTTTTTTTTCGATTACTTGAAGTGTGCTCCTTGGAAGATCATTATGATCTTGGGGGAGCAGGGACTCATATACCTTCGTGCTATGTGAGTCTCACAATTCCCTCCTCCTCTAGGGCTGAAGTCCTAAACTGAAGCCATAATACTTGTTTTATCAAATTAAAAAAAAATAAAACAAGATTTAGGGCCCCACCTGTCTATGGGCTTGCTCTGCATCCCTTTTTTTTTTGAGGTCCTGTGCTGTGTGCACAAATTTTTTTTTTACTTTTTGTTTATATTATATATCCAGTACCCATTATATCATATATATAGTTCAGTGTATCTTTTATTTGTGTGCTAAATATAATTCATTTTTGCTTGCATTCACTGTGAAGTATTGAAAAGCTGTTATTATATTTAAACTTCACATTTTTATTAGTCATGACAAAAAGCTGGTACCAGCACTTTCAAAATAAAATATTTTTTTAAAGTCATCCGGATGCACATAAAAAAATTTATTTTAATTATTTGTCTTGGGACTGAAAGGACTAATGATCACCAAGACATGATGATGTTGAAAAGCGCTTAAAGTCATGACGTTTATAAATTGAGAAAAAAAAAGAAGTTTGCATAATCCAAACAATTTTCAAAAAGCAAGCAATATACTATATATACAGTTTTATGTTTAAATGTATTTTTCCTTTCCATTTTATGTACTTACTGTTATGATTATGTATTTGGAGTAGAGAAGATGTGCGGCGCTTGTTGCTAAAAAAAAAAAAAAAAAAAAAAAAAAAACTTTATTGGAAACATTGCAGTTTTTTTTCCCCGATGCTGGGAGTGAGATATGTGACAGCGTTTCTGTCACATATTATCTTGTCTTCTCCCCTTTTTAGAAAATGAACAGGTAAAATCGAAACTTCAAAATTTTAACTGGAAATTACCCCCCCCCCCCTTAAATAAATACTTAAAGTTAATATTCTTACATTTAAGGTTATAATGCAGTACTTTGTTATTTTCCCTTTTATAACTTTGTAGGTGAAATTAATTCCTTTACAAATCCTCTTTCATATGATAAAAAAACACCATTTCATTCCCACTCTTTGTTTTGGATTTTCATCACTTTGAAAAAGATCTGTTAATTCTTTTCTCGTCACAATAAAAGTTAACCGAATGTCAGTCTTCCTTAGATCTGCACATTTCTGCATTTTTCCCATGTTAAATAGATCCAGCTGTGGTTTATAATAAGTTTATCCGTTAACATTCTCATGCACTCAGCTAATCTTTAAAATCTCCCAGATGTCATGAATCATTCGGCATGTAATTCTTTCAGTATCTGGAAGCACACGTGCGTATGCAATCGACACTCCTTAAAAACCACAGGACTTCAGTATTACACCAACGATAGCATTTTTTCTGTTACTAAGCATTTTAACGGTTTCTGATAACCTTGACGCTGTACATCTTCCCTGCTGCAGTCACTCACTTCTACTCGGACCTTCAGCCATGTAACACCACGTTAAAGGGGCGCTGTGCCCCTCTCCGGCTAATGCCGTGCCTGTGAGCAGACGATGTGATTTCCCGTATTGCTAGCGACTTAGCATTGTAAACATTCCATCGTTCATCTTCTAAATAAACATCGTATTCTGTCTGCAATTATGTTGGAGTTTATTTCTCTGCGCTCTCGATCTCTTCCTGGGTAGTTTTTACGATCACCTCCACAGAAACTGTTTTTTTTATTTGTAGTACATAGCTGCAAATGTATATCAATATCTAATTTAAATAAGTCAAAGGTTTATATGTATGCAAATATGCGGTAAAAAAAACTATAATCCTACATATGTTTACGTTCTCAAAATCTGTTTAGATACATTATATCTGTCCATTGTACAAGAAAAATGTAAATAAAAAATTATTTTTATCAAGTTACAGAATTCTGTACCTCTATAAGCAAATTTACTAAAATTTCTCGTTATCTTATTTGTATCCTGTGTTTTATTTCCTGTATTTTATCTGTAACCTGTGCTGCAGTTACACAAAAAATTCTAGGAATCATTTTCTCCTAAAAACCGTATAGACTTTATCATTTTCAGTGCAAATGTGTATCTATTACATGAGTTTTTGTTATTTTGGTTACATTAAATGTTTTAGAAATTCCAATTTTCTAGAAAACTTTTAGTTACTTCACAAATTTTTTTACGTGTATACCCACCATCAATAAAATACGTATCAGGATAGAAGGCTTCTGCTAATTTGCAGATTTACAAACATTCCTGCGTTTGTAGCTTCTTGTGCTACTAAAGAAAACCAAACAAATGTCTTAGATGGAAATGGTCATTTTAAACATGTGATTCAATTGATATGTGGTACAACAATCTTTAATCAGTAAATTGCATATGTAATAATAAAAATTACGAAATAATTTTTTGATTATATAAGTCGACTGGAAAGTTCTGATATGCATGAAAGTTTTCTTTTTACGACCTCCTAATTTTCATATTATTTAAAGATAAACTTTATGAGAAGCTAAAATTTAGAAATTAATGGTAAATAAATAATTGTTCAATTAAATTTTAAGCATTTTAAACAATTTTAAAACATATTTAATCGTCTTTTGTTTCCAAATTTTATAATTTTTTTCTAAGCATAATTTATTAAATTTTAAATCTACTCCTTCAAACTCTCTAACCGCATTAAAAAATGTATACAGCCTTTCATAATCCACTCACGAAAGAAATAGTGCAAAATAAAAAAAAAACAAAATGTGTTTTTATCATATTGTGCATTCTGAGGAACACAATAAGTAGTATCTTAAGATAGCTAGAGTGATTGATTTCTCAGACAGAGAACTGAGAATTTTGATTCTCATTAATTTAAATGGCAGAACAATGTGTGTAAAGTACAAATAGTGGAGGTAATTTGGGCAACACTTTGCCTGCGGACAAATCAATTTTAACATTAACGCAGTAGAGTCTTTTTAAAGACGATACCTGTGAAATAGCGTTAGAGAAGCTCACAAATCATTTTTAGAATTTTTTTTTTTATTTTTACATCATTAGCTTGTTACAAAGATCATTTGGCACATCCAAAAATACATTTAAGTATCAATGTAAAATGTGTGTTAGTTGAATTTATTCTAAATTTTGTTTATGTATATGCGAAAAGAATCTTTTTTATGTATAGTACAAGTGCAAATTTATATTAATATCTACTTTAAATATGTCAGTGGTTTATAAGTGAATACATGTATTATCAATAAATGAACGAATCAGGATAAAAAAGCCTTCTGATGATTTGCAGATTTGCAAATTTTCCTGCGTTTGTAGCTTCTTGTGCTACTAAATAAACTCAAATAAATTAATTAAATGATAATGTACATTTTAAGTATTGATTCAATTGATAGGTGGTAGAAAAATCTTTAATCGTAAAATCTCATATGTAATAATACAAATTACCGAATAACTTTTTGGATATTTAAGTCAACTGGAAACACCTAAATTGCATGAAAGTTATTATTTTTACGACCTGATAATTTTCATAATATAGTAACAACAGTTTCATAAACATTAGAAGAAGTTAAATTTCAAAAATTAATCGTAAATAAATAATCCCTTAATCAATAACTTCTTAAGCTTATTTTTAAATCATAACATCTTTAACTATCTTCTGTTTCTAAATTCTCTAAATCTTTCCAATTAATTAGCAGCTTTTTAAATTTAAAAACTACTTATTTAAACCCTCTAAGCATAAAAAAATGTATACGTCCTTTTCTACTTTAAAGAATTTACCCTATTTACATGCCATTTCTGCTCTATTTTCGTATGACTGTTACGGAAAAAGTACTTATCTCTTAAAATAGGCCATAAATGCAATTTATTTCAAATTCTAAAGAGCCTAAACCACTCATGAAAAACATAGTGCAAAATAAGAAACAAAATGCATTTTTATCTCTCTGTGCTTTCAGAAAAATACACTAAGTGACATCTTAATATAGCAAGAGATATTGATTTCGCAGTCACAGAGCTGAGAATTTAGGATCTCATTAATTTGAAAGGCGGAAGAATATGAATAATGAAGAAAAAGTGGAGGCAATTTGAGCTATTCTTTTGCTGGGGACTAATCAATTTTATCATTTACGCAATAGTGTCTTTTTGATGAGGTTATTTCTGAAATAATGTAAAAGAATGTCACAAAAAGTTTTAGAATTAATTTATTTTTTGTCGTTAGTTTGACATGAAGATCATTAGTAAATGTAAAATGCATTTAAATCTCAATGTAAAACGGACAGTTGAATTTATTTGACGTTTTATACATGTATTAGTGTTTTGGAGCATTTTTATATACGCACATCAGCAAGTTTATATCAGTATATATGCTTTAAATATGTCTGTGATTTGTATGAAAGCCAAAGTATGTACTCTGAGGAAATGAGTGTATGTTGATAAAAAAGCTATTGTTGATTTGCAAGTTAACAAAATCTCCTGCAATAGTATCTTATTGTGCTACAATTAGTGCTACAATTAGTAATGTATTAGATGGGTATAATATGTTCACATACGTTTTTCAAATTATATGTGGTAGAAAAAGTTTTAATTGATAAATTACACGATGTGATAAATAAACTTTTCAAAATAAATTTTCGGATATTTAAGAAAAAAAAATGCATTTTTTACGACATTATTATATTCAAAATATTTAAACTCTGGCTTCATCATATTTTTTAGAAGTTTGAATTAAAAGAAGTTAATTTTTTTAATTCAATCGCAAATAAATAACACAATGTTCAATTACATGTTAAACATACTAGTAAAACACAACATCTGAAATCACCTTCTTTTTCAAAATTTTCAAAATTATTCTATGTGTAATTTATTAAATTTTAAAAACTAATCCTTCAAACTCTCTAACCCTATTAAAAATTTTAGAGGGTTTTCTACTGTAATAAATTTACCCCATATATATGCTACTTACACTCTTTTTCCGTATTATGGTCAAAACGTACTTATATCTTAAAATAGGCCATTAATGCAATTTACTTTAAATTCTTTAGAGACTAAGCCACTCTCGAAACAGATAGTGCAAAATAAGAGACAAATGTACTTTCAAAGTAACATTCTAAGCGGTATATTAATGTAGCTAGTAATATTGATTTCTCAGTCATAGAACTGAGATTTGTAGCTCTCGTTAGTTTTGAAGAAACGTATAATGGACAAAAAGTGGAGTCAATTTTAGCTAGTCGTCCTGTCACTGGGGACGAATCAATTTTAACGCTAAAGCATTAATGTCTTTTTGATCAGGCTTCTTCTGAAAAAATGTAATATAATATCACAGAACATTTTTAGAAAAACTTTATTGTTCATAATTAGTTTGTTACCGAGATCATTTAAGTATCAATATAAAAAGTGTGTTAGTTGCATTTATTTTATATATGCCTATAAATTATATATACCTTATTTGTATATCACTTCATCCCTTTTTCTATATTAAAGTTACACAAAAAGCACTTATCTCTTTAAATAGGCCATTAATGCAATTTATTTCAAATTCTAAAGATACAAAACCACTCACGAAATAGATAGAGTCAAATAGGAAACAAAATGAGTTTTTTTTTTCTCTCTGTGCTTACTGAGAAACATACTAAGTCGTATCTTATAATTGCTAAAGTTATTGATCTCTCAGTCATAGAACTAAGAATTTTATCTCTCATTGATTTTAAAGGCAGAAGAATGTATATAAGGGGCAAAGAATAGAGGCAATTTAAGCTATTCTTTCACTGGGTTCTATAAATTTTATCGATAATGCACTAGCGTCTTTTTCATGAGGCTGTTTCTTAAATAATGTAAAAGAATGCTTAATAAAAAATATTTTTAGAAAATCTTTATTTATTTTCGTCATTAGTTTATTTTTTAGTTAATTAGACAAATGTACATGTCAATGAAAATCAGTCTGTTAGTTGCATCTATTCTACTTTCTTTTTACATGTTCATGCGAACCTAAAATGTTCAACATGTTCTGCATTCCCATTTTCTATATGCAGATATGCATATAGAAAATGGGAATATTTTCTATATGCATATCTGCAAATTTATATCAACATATACTTTAAATATCTCAGTGATCTATGTAAGGGAATACATGCACTATGGATATAAAAAGCATCTGCTGATTAACAAACTTTCCCTCCTTTGTAACTTCTTATGATGCTAAAGAAAGGAAAACAAGTACACAAACATATATTTTAGACATGAATGATAATTGTACGTATGTTTTTTAAGCAGTTTGTGACAGAAAAATCTTTAATCACTCAATTAAATTATTCATTTTCTAAAACTATCTAACACATAATCCCTTTAATACTTTAATGGAATGAAAATTTTATTTAAAGCATATTAAAGTTGATTTAAAATTTTATCATAATTTGTTTTTCAATAACGTTTAAAACATATTAGTAAGACAAAAAATATTAAATTATCTTCTTTCTAACTGGTATAAATTAACCTAAGTATAATTTATTAAATTTGAAAACTGTTCTTTTAAACTCTCTAATTCTATTTAAAAACATATACATGTTTTTCTGCATAAATAAATGTGCCCTATTTCAATGCTACTGCAAATATTTCCCCCTATTATTGTCAAAAGAACTCATCTGTTGAAATAGGCCATTAATGCAATTTACTTTAAATTCGAAAGCGACTAAACCAATCATGAAACAGATAGTGCAAAATAAGAAACAAAATGCGTTTTTATATCTCTGTTCTGTTAAAGAAACACATTAAGTAGTATCTTAATATAGCTAGAGTTAAAAATTTATCAGTCAGTGTACTAAGAATTTTAGCTCTCATTAATTTATAAGGCAGAATAATGTGTATAATGAAGAAAAAAATGGGGGTAATTTGGGATATTCTTTCATAGGCGCCCAATAAATTTCATCATTTATGCAGTAGAGTCTTTTTGAAGAGAGTTCCAAAAACCATTTTTAGAAGAACTTTATTTATTATGATGAATTTGTTGCAAATATAATTAGGCATAAGTAAAATGCATTTAAATCTCAGCGTGAAACGGACTGTTAATTAAATTTCTTTTCACACATCAAGTTTATATCAGTGTATAGGCTTTAAATATGCCTGTGATTTATATAAAAGCCAAAGCATTTACTCTGACGAAGTGAACGTATGAGGATAAGAAAGCTCCTGTTGAAGGAGCTTTCGTCAGGAAAGATCCTGACGAAATTTCCTGCAATTGTATCTTATTGTGCTACAAAATGAAAGCAAACAAATATATGAGATGGGGATATTAAGTTGACATACGTTTTTTAAGTGGTATGTGGTAGAAAAAGCTTTAGTTGCTAAATTGTACAATGTGATAAATAAACATATTGAAATAAATTTTCGGATATTAAAGTCAAATTAAAATAAACTAAATTTCAGAAATTCAGAGTTCAGTCGCAAATCAATAACTCATTGATTGATCACGTTTTAGGCATATTAGTAAAACAAACCGTCTAAAATATTTTTTTTTATTTAAATGTAAAAAAAAAAAAAAAATTCAAGAGTAATTCATTAATTTTCCTGCTTTAAATTCTCTAACTCAACTAAAAAAATATAGATCTTTTTCTTCTTTTATAAATTTATCCTATTTACATGCTACTTCAACTCTTTTTCATTATTAATGTCAAAAAGCACTTATGTCTTAAAATAGGCCGTTAATGCAATTTATTTCCAATTCTAAAGAGACTAAACCACTCAGGAAACAGATAGTGCCAAATAAGAAGCAAAATACGTTATTATCTCTCTGTGCTTTCAGAGAAACACACTAAATGGCATCCTAATATAGCTTGAGTTATTAATTTATCAGTCATAGTACTAATAATTTTAGCTTTTATTAATTTGAAAGGCATAAGAATATGTATAATGGAGAAAAAATAGAGATAATTTGAGCTATGACGCAGTAGTATTTTTTTGAAAAAACAATTTTAAAAAAATAATGAAGACTTCTGAAAAACATTTTTAGAAGGACTTTATGTATTATAATGAATTTTTTACAAATATCATTAGATAGATGTAAAATGCATTTAAATCTCAATGTAAAACGGACGGTTAATTGAATTTGTTTGACGTTTTCTACATGCATTAGTGTTCAGGAGCATTTTTATACACACATTAGCAAGTTTATATCTATATATATATGCTTTAAATATGTCTGTGATTAGTATGAAAGCCAAATCATGCACTCTAAGCAAATGAACGTATGAGGATAAAAAATGATCCTGTTTATTTGCAAATTAACAAAATTTCCTGTAATAGTTTCTTTTGTGCAACAAAAGGAGAACAAACAGATGTATTACATGTGAATAAGAAATTCACATAAGTTTTTCAAGTGATATGTGGAAAAAAAAAAGAAAAAAACTTTAATTGCTAAATGGCGCGATGTGAAAAATAACTGTGATTGTTATTTCTTAAGCTACTGAAAAAAATCCTTTGACGGGAATGGTAATTTAAAGTATGTAATGCAAGTTATGTGTGAATAAAATATTTAATCACAAAATTGATTTATATCGTAAATTAAAGTCTTGAACGAAGTTTTGGATATTTAAGTCGAAAAGAAATATTTGAAATAATGGGAATCTTTGAATTTTTCAACCTCACAATTTTAACTATATTTTCATGAACTTTATAAGATCTAAAAGTTACAATTTAATCGTAAGTAAATATTTCATTGTTATTCCGACATATCAGTAAAACAAAACATCTTTAAACATCGTTTTCTTTTCTAAATTTTATAAAGTATTACAAGTGAAATTTATCAAATATCCAAAACTACTCCTTCAAACACACTATCCATGATTAAACATTTAAGCACGCTTTACTACTTTAATAAATTTACCTTATTTACATGTTACTTTAGCCATTTTTCTTTATTAATGTAAAAGTACTCATCTCTTAAAACAGGCCTTTAATGCAATTTATTTCAAATTCTAAAGAGACTAAACCCCTTACGAAACAGATAGTTCAAATTAAGAAACAAAATGCTTTTTATCTCTATGTGCTTTCAGCGGAACAGAGTAAATGGTACCTTAATATAGCACGAGATATTGATTTCTCAGTCATAGAACCGAGAATTTTAGTTATCATTAATTTGAAAGGCAGAATAATCTGTAAAATGAAGAAAAAATGCAGGTAACTTGGGCTATTCTTTCACTGGGGACCAATCAATTTTATAGTTAGCGCAGTAGTGTCTTTTTGATGAGGCTGTTTTTAAAATAATGTAAAAGAATGTCACAGGACATTTTTAGAAAATCTTTATTTTTCATCTTTATTTTGTTACAAAAATCATTAGACATATCTAAAATTCATTTAAATTAAGTGAAAAACGGTCTGTTCGTTGCATTTATTCTATATTTGTTTATGTTTATGTATAAAGAAAGTTTTTTATGTATAGTACATGAATGTAAAATTTTATGAAAATCTACTTTAAATATGTGAGTGGTTTATATATACAGATGGAGGACAAAATAATACGAAAACCTGTGAAAAAGTATGACGCATTTCACGCCTGCAATACGGTTATGCCACCTGGAACAGAAGTTTACCACCTTGTGAGCGTGAAGAGGAAGGGAACTGTCTCTCAATAGCAGTCACCTGTGTTGCATGCATCTATCAAACTGTCTGTGATAAGATCAATTTTCAGACATGTCACAGTTCAAAAGAGGAATGATTTTCGAAGCTCGTTTAAGTGGAACATCGGTTACGGAAACAGCAAACCTCTTAGGGTTGCAAAGAGTGTGGTATCAGCCGTTATGACAGTGTACACGAAAGAGGGTAATACGGCTTCTTCAAAGCACGACATTAGCCGAATGTCCAAGCTGGCTGATAAGGATAGACGACTCTTGAAGCACAGAGTACCGTGAAAGCACAAGTAATTGTTATCCTAGATAACATCCGAGATGAACAGTCAATTCCAGGATCCCGTTTCAAGAAAACCTGTCAAAATGGAACTTCATGCTGCTAGCATTTATAACAGAGTGGCCATTCGAAAACCCTTGGAAACAGCAACTAATACTTTCAAGTGACGCTAATTTTGCAGAGATCACAAACGGTGGTCCCCACAACTGTGGCAACAGGTAATATGGCCAGATGCATCGTCATTCACTGTATTTCAGATGATAGGACGCGTTTATGTCTGGTAAATGTCCAGAGAAGCATTTAATCATGACTGACTCATGGCGACTTTGAAGCATGGGGGTGGCTATAATATGGTATGGGGTTCGATATCTAGTGATTGGACGAACCAAATCCAATCACTATCTAAGCATTCTAGGGGATCATGTCCATTATTTTGCCCAGATTGTATTCCCTAGAGAGCGACCTCTTTTTAAGACGAGAACATCCCTATTAACACTGCTAGGTGTGTTCAAGCTTGGTTCAAAGAGTATGACGATGAAACTGAACATCTTTCCTGGCCTCTTCAGTTTCCGGATTTGAATATTATAGAACATTTATGCGAATATTTCATGTCAAAACTTCGTTTCCGATTTCCTCCTTCATCCAGCCTTTCAGAATTAGAGACCATTCTGCAGGAGGAATGGCTTAATATACCTTTAAATATTGTCCATGACCTTTATGCTTTTATCCTACGTCGCATTAAATAGGTACTTCAGTCAAAGGGTCGTCCAACCCTCTATTAATAAAGATTTTCCATTAATTAGCTGGTTTTCATACTATTTTGTCCTCCATCTGTAAGTTTATACACGTGCTATGAATAAATGAACGTATCATGGTACAAAGACTTCTTCTGATATGCAGATTTCCAAAATTTCCTGCATGTGTGCTACTAAAAAAAAGCAAACAAATGACTAAGATGTGTGTGGTTATTTTAAATATATAATTCAAGTAATAAATGTCAAAAAAATCTTTTATTGCTACTATTTAAATTGCATTATAAGTTAATACACTAAATTCCATTAAAATTAAAAATAAACTTTTGAATATTTATGTATATTGAAAAGACCTGAAATTCATGGACGTTTTTGTCTTACAATCTCATAATTTTCATAATATTTGATCTATAGTTTCTTGAACTTTATGAGAAGGAAAAATTCGGAAATTAATCTTAAATAAAAAAATCATTTTTTAATTGCACCTTAAGTATGTTAGTAAAGGAATCCTTAACAAGATTGATTATATTACAGTATATTTCCATGTATAAGGCGATACATATGTAAGCAGAGTACGCAACGTTTATCGAAAAATCGTCCAAAATCCGAAACTAGTATACATGCCGATGTCATGGGGATTAAAAACTCAGCAAACGAAAAATTAGCATTTTTTATGCATAGATAATATAACTTAAATCTCTCCTTTTTTGAACTGTCAAATTTGTTTAATTGGATCTTGCTCATTCTATTATTATTTGCTAGTTCAAAAAAATCGGCTTGAATTTGCACACAAAAAAAAAATCTTTTTACTTTTTTTGACATTTTCTTATCAATAACATGATGGATAAAGCTGGAGGTCCTACTATTTTTGAAGAAGTCAGTGATTTTGATGATAATAAATCAAATTCTGTCGATATGTGTTCGATATGTGTGTTCTTAATACCAATGAATGAACGCGATTTTAATAAATTACTTGAAAATTACGATTTTCGATAATGAATAAGAATTTGTAACTTTTTTCACTCTTAAAAAATGAAATTTTAAACTGTTTATTAAATTTTTTACGTTTTTTTTTACTATAGTTACTTTTTTTTTATTTTAGAATATCAGTTATTGAAATTTTTATATGCTCGTGTATACACCGAATACTTACTTTGATGCCAAAACAATTATCAAAAATTCACGGCATGTACACGATAATATACAGTAATTAACAAAAACTACTCCTATGAGATCAATTAGATAAATATGTTTATATACCCACCTATGTAAATTATATTGCCTATCAAATTGGCTAAAATAAATAAAAAGAAGTGCATTACAATGTTACTTTCAGAATCTCTAAATTTAACTTTTCAAGTTTATTTTTAGTTTCCATATTTCATATTAAATACCTACGTTTAGTTAATACGTCTGTAGTTTCTGGACGGGTAATACACGGAAAAGCAATATTTCTACTGCATTTCCCAACAACAGTACCTCAACGATCAAGCACCTGGTATTTGATTTACATAGAAACGCTGTTACTTTTAAAGACAAGAGAGAGTCTCCAAATATATGCCGGTTTTGTGTCTAAACTTCAAAAATGTTGGGAAGTTTCTGGATGCATAACAGAAAGGGTGTTTTCGTTGAAGTTGGGAAAAAGGAACATTAATTAAAATGTTCTCTGAGTAAACGAATTCAAGTTAATAACACATAATATGTAAATAACTTTGATAAAGTAAGAATTAATAGTATTCTTTTAGAGATTATTAGAGCGTGCTATTTACACTAAGTTATGTATCTAGTTAAATAATATAGTATGAATTTCCATATTATGATTAAAAATACATAAAAAATACATTTAAGTTTTATTTAATGGTAGATTATTATATTAGTTAGATTATTATAGTATATAATATCATAATAAACTTTGATATTTAAGTTATGATACTATTTCTGTTATATATAACAACGTGATAAAAACATGATATAATAAAGTTAATTCATTCTCACTAGGAAGTTATCTAATTGAAAATAATGTATATTAATGTAGCTATTTGGCTAAATATCTATAATCGTAATTATGTTTATTAAAAATATTATCATTAATATTAAATTTTACCAAAAAAGCAAAGTGGAAAAATAAAAAAAACGCTCTTTCTTTCATAATTTTAATATTCAAATATTCACAGTTACATTTTCTCAATAAATAAATAAAAAAACAAATAAAAATTGCCATTTTGGTCTATTTATAAAATATTTCTTAAAACGTGAACTATCTCAAAATATATAAAAAGAATATATTATCCACTTTACATATCCACCTATATAAATTATATTGCCTATCAAATCGGCATTAAGTGCTTTACATTGGCTATCAAGTACATTACAATGTTATATTCAGCAGTCCATTTCCAAATTTAACTTTTCGCGTTTATTTTCAGTTTCCATATTTCATATTAAATACATACAATTAGTTAAAATATCTTATGCTTCTGTAATCATAATTCACGGAAAAGCAACATTTCTGCCGAATTTCTTAGCAACCATACCTCAACTATCAAGCACCTACACTTTGATTTGCATAGAAATGCTGTTACGTTAAAAGGCAAGAGAGAGTCTCTAAATATATCCTGGTTTTGTGCGTAAATTTGAACAATTTCGGGATGTTTCTAGACGCATAAAAGCAGAGTGTGTTTTCGCTGAAGTTGGGAAAATGTACTTTAATTAAAATGTTCGCTGAATAAACAATTAAATTCAAGACAGATAATATATAAATAACTTTGGTAAAGTAAGAATTAATAGAATTCTGTTAGAGATTATTAGAGTTTGCTATTTACTTTAATGTATTTTTAAAATTAGACGAATTCTTATGAAAAAGTATTTTTAACATTTTTCTACTACCAAATATTTTGATTGAAAATAATGAATCAGTTAACTTATTATATATAAAATATCATTTAACTGTGACATTTAAGTAATAGATAACAATTTTTAAATGCAGGAAAATTTCCTTCTTTGTCACAAAATATTTTTTGATCTGTTAGAATGTTTTTTGTTCAATTTCGGATTTCTAGATTTTAAAATAACTCTTAAAACGTGAACATACTCAAAATACGTAGAGTCAATTGTTACTACATATACAAAAATTTTTATATTTCCAACTATTTAAAATATTCTCTCTATAAAAGTGGCTAAAATAAATAGAAGTACCTTATAATGTTCTCTTTAGGAAAGCATTTATAAATTTAATTTTCGCGTTTATTTTAAGTTTCTATATTTCACATTAAATACATACATTTATTAAATAAATGATGCTTCTGGACGGGTAATTCATGGAAAAGCAACATTTCTGCTGCATTTCCCAGCAACAATATCTCAGCGATAGAGCACCTGCCCTTTGATTTACATAGAAATGCTGTTACCTTCAAAGACAATAGAGAGTCTCTAAATACATCCTGGTTTTGTGCGTAAATTTCAACAATGTTGGGTAGTTTCTAGACGCATAACAGCAGAATGTGTTTTCGTTGAAGTTGGGAAAATGTACTTTAATTAAAATGTTCGCTGAATAAACAATTGAATTCGAGACAGATAATATATAAATAAATTTGGTAAAGTAAGAATTAATAGAATTCTGTTAGAGATTATTAGAGTTTGCTATTTACATTAAGTGGAAATGTTTAGAATTTGCTTTAATGTATTTTAAAAATGTAGACAAATTTTTATGAAAAAATATTTTTAACATTTTTTTACTACCAAACATTTTGATTGAAAATAATGAATCAGTTAACTTATTATATATAAAATATCATTTAACTGTCACATTTCAGTAATAGATAACAATTTTTAAATGCAGGAAAATTTCCTTCGTTGTCACAAAATATTTTTTGATCTGTTAGAATGTTTTTGGTGCAATTTTGGATTTCTAGATTTTAAAATAACTCTTAAAACGTGAACTTACTCAAAATACGTAGAGTCAATTGTTACTACATATACAAAAATTTTTATATCTCCAACTATTTAAAATATTCTCTCTATAAAAGTGGCTAAAATAAATAGAAGTACCTTATAATGTTCTCTTTAGGAAAGCATTTCTAAATTTATTTTTCGCGTTTATTTTAAGTTTCTATATTTCACATTAAATACATACATTTATTAAATAAATGATGCTTCTGGACAGGTAATTCATGGAAAAGCAACATTTCTGCTGCATTTCCCAGCAACAATATCTCAGCGATAGAGCACCTGCCCTTTGATTTACATAGAAATGCTGTTACCTTCAAAGACAATAGAGAGTCTCTAAATACATCCTGGTTTTGTGCGTAAATTTCAACAATGTTGGGAAGTTTCTAGACGCATAACAGCAGAATGTGTTTTCGTTGAAGTTGGAAAATGTACTTTAATTAAAATGTTCGCTGAATAAACAATTGAATTCGAGACAGATAATATATAAATAAATTTGGTAAAGTAAGAATTAATAGAATTCTGTTAGAGATTATTAGAGTTTCTATTTACATTAAGTGGAAATTTTTAGAAATTGCTTTAATGTATTTTTAAAATGTAGACGAATTTTTATGAAAAAATATTTTTAACATGTATTTTACTACGAAACATTTTGATTGAAAATAACGAATCAGTTAATTTATTATATATAAAATACCATTTAGCTGTGACATTTAAGTAACAGGTAACAATTTTTGAATGCAGGAAAAACAGACAGTGAAAAATTCCTTTGTTATCACAAAAGATTTTTTGATCAGTTAGAATGTTTTTGGTGCAATTTCGGATTTCTGCATTTTAAAAGATTTCTTAAAACGTGAACTTACTCAAAATACATAGATTCAATTGTTACTACATATACAAATATGTTTATACCTCCAACTATTTAAAATATTTTCTCTATAAAAGTGGCTAAAATAAATAGTATTACATTACAATTTTCTCTTAAGGAAAGAATTCCTAAATGTAATTTTCGCGTTTATTTAAAGTTTCCTTATTTCACATAAAATACATATATTTTGTGAATATATTTGATGCTTCTGTACGCATAATTCACGGAAAAGCAATATTTCTGCTGCATTTCCCAGCAACAATTCTTCAGCGATCAAGCACCTGCACTTTGATTTACATAGAAATGCTGTTACCTTTAAAGACAAGAGAGAGTCTATAAATATATCCTGGTATTGTGCGTAAATTTGAACAATGTTGGGAAGTTTCTAGAAGCATAACAGCAGAGTGTGTTTTCGTTGAAGTTGGGAAAAGGTACTTTAATTAAGATGTTCGCTGAATAGTCAATTCGATTCGAGGCATATAATACGTAAATAACTTTTATAAAGTAAGAATTAATAGTGTTCTGTTAGAGATTATTAGAGATTGCTATTTAGTCGTATATTAAGTCGTTTATATTAAGTCGTATATCTAGTTTAATAATAAAATATCAATTTCAATAGGATGATTAATGATATGTTTTCTTTAATATATGTATATTTATATATTTTTAATATAAGTATTTAAAGTATTTAAAGTCTTTTAAAAAATTAAAATGACGCTCATGAAAGAAAGAAAAATATTTTTTATATCGTTATTACTACGAAACATTATCTAATAAAAATATCAATGATCTGGTATGTAGATGGCGAACCTGTGTCACGCTTTCCAAAATTAGTATGCGATAGAATATTTCTTGTTCGCCATTGATTGAGATTGAATGAATTTTTTTTTAAATATAATAAAAACACAAATATAATAAAAATAAAAAAATAATAAATAATAAACTTTAAATATCCTAAATTAAAATTAAATATAGTTTAACAAAATACGTAAATTAATACAAGCTCGTCTTTTCTCTGTTTATCTTTTTTTTTTAATCGAGAGCAACAAATTGAATTTTAAAACTATTTCAATGTTGAGAAACACCGAAAAAACTGGCGATAAATATATATCAATAAATATAAAAACTTTGTTAAATCACCATAAAAGAAAAATTATACAGGACGCGTTTCGAGCTGCAAAATTACCGCTCGTCATCAGCTGGTCCAAACACGTGTCACAACGGACAGCCCGCTTCAAGCGCAGATGCTTGAAACGATTAATAAGTGAAGAACCCATAACAAGAGAAAAGAAAAAACAAGGCCAGAAATTACGGTAAAAATAAATAAATAAATAAATAAAACAAAATTAAATAAATAAAAAATAAATAAATAAAAGAAAACACAGTAAAAATAAATAAAAGGCAAAAAAATTCACTAAAAAACAATACACACAAGAAGCAGGAAGAAAGAAAAAGGACTTACCATGAACACGTGGAAAGCAGGAACGGTGTAGAAACCCAAAATAGTTGAACAATATTGAGAAACACCGAAAAAACTGGCGATAAATATATATCAATAAATATAAAAACTTTGTTAAATCACCATAAAAGAAAAATTATACAGGACGCGTTTCGAGCTGCAAAATTACCGCTCGTCATCAGCTGGTCCAAACACGTGTCACAACGGACAGCCCGCTTCAAGCGCAGATGCTTGAAACGATTAATAAGTGAAGAACCCATAACAAGAGAAAAGAAAAAAACAAGGCCAGAAATTATGGTAAAAATAAATAAATAAATAAATAAAACAAAATTAAATAAATAAAAAATAAATAAGTAAAAGAAAACACAGTAAAAATAAATAAAAGGCAAAAAAAATTCACTAAAAAACAATACACACAAGAAGCAGGAAGAAAGAAAAAGGACTTACCATGAACACGTGGAAAGCAGGAACGGTGTAGAAACCCAAAATAGTTGAACAATATTGAGAAACACCGAAAAAACTGGCGATAAATATATATCAATAAATATAAAAACTTTGTTAAATCACCATAAAAGAAAAATTATACAGGACGCGTTTCGAGCTGCAAAATTACCGCTCGTCATCAGCTGGTCCAAACACGTGTCACAACGGACAGCCCGCTTCAAGCGCAGATGCTTGAAACGATTAATAAGTGAAGAACCCATAACAAGAGAAAAGAAAAAACAAGGCCAGAAATTATGGTAAAAATAAATAAATAAATAAATAAAACAAAATTAAATAAATAAAAAATAAATAAATAAAAGAAAACACAGCAAAAATAAATAAAAGGCAAAACAATTCACTAAAAAACAATACACACAAGAAGCAGGAAGAAAGAAAAAGGACTTACCATGAACACGTGGAAAGCAGGAACGGTGTAGAAACCCAAAATAGTTAAACAATATTGAGAAACACCGAAAAAACTGGCGATAAATATATATCAATAAATATAAAAACTTTGTTAAATCACCATAAAAGAAAAATTATACAGGACGCGTTTCGAGCTGCAAAATTACCGCTCGTCATCAGCTGGTCCAAACACGTGTCACAACGGACAGCCCTGTTACGAATGCCTCCTTGGTTTCGAAAACCAATTTTTGTTACTGTTCGTTGCTGTTGGCAACGAACCTTTTGTTTTTACTTTGTCAGACGATTTTTATTCTTTGTAGTAGAATGTTTTTTGGAACCGACTCGTTCGGTAAAAATTGAACTCTCAATGAGAGTAATAATTATTATTCTTTTGTAAATAAATATGTATATAGTCTTTTTTTTAATCTGAAGTTAATTTAATTACTTCAAGTAAGAGTCACTGCGTTTTGAATTTAATATTTGAACTGACACATTAATACGAACTTTTCGACAATTTGAATACTATTCGAACGATTCAAACCTGCAATCTCAGATGTTATGATGTTATGCATCATTTTTGGCGTCAACGCGACAGGATGTATGATGAAATACTTGATATCTGAATGATCTGAAAACGAAAGAATGAGGTAAGTACCTCAAATTTAATTATTTGAAATAAATTATTTGAAATGAAATATTTATTATTTGAATAAAATAGATTGGTTTTACTATGGATCTTGAACTGCTAAAGAAAAAAAGAGCAGTTATTCGTACTCAAGTTACGAAAATATTTGATAAGGTTAAAGATTTATTAGATGATACACAAACTTTAGAAATCGAAAATAAGAAAACGCAGTTAAATATTTTAATGCAGCAGTTAAATGATAAATTGAAAACGTTAAAATCGTTAAACTCTGAGATAGAACCATTGGTTCCTGATGCTGAATTTGAAAAGGAAATTGAAAAGTCCGAAACATATAATGAAAATATAATTGAATGGAAATTTAAAATTTCCAAATTTATAAACGAAAATACAGTTACTTCTGAAACTAAGCAAGATGCTTCAGATAATGAAAGTGATAGTAGTAGTAAGAATAGTTCTCTACTAAAAAGTCAAAAAACTTTGAATCAAAATATAGTTAAACTACCAAAACTTAACATATCTAAGTTTTATGGTGATCCATCTTTATGGCTTGAATTTTGGAGTCAATTTTCGAATTCAATTGATAATAATGAGCATTTAACTCCAATTGATAAATTTTCCTATTTAAAGTCACTTTTAGGCGGAAGTGCTGCGAATTCTATTGCAGGATTTTCGCTGACTGAAGAAAATTATTCTCATGCTATAGAGATATTGACAAGTCGTTTTGGTCGTAACGACCTTGTAATTAACAGTCATATGACTAAATTACTTAATTTAAAACCTGTGAGAAATTCAAGTAACATTAAAGCTCTTAGAGAATTATATGACGAGTGCGAAATTCAAATAAGAAATCTGAATTCGTTAGGTGTAGCATCAGGTTCATACGGACATTTATTATGTCCTATTATTCTTAAAATTATTCCATCTGATATTGCTCTGGAATTTAATAGAAAGCGCACTAAATGTGCCGACTGGGATGTAACAGAATTAATAAATTTTTTAAAAGAAGAAATCGAATCTCGTGAAGCCACTATACAATTGAATGGTTTTGAAAAAACAATTCATGAAAATAAATATGAGCCTAATAAGAAAAATTTTAACACTTATAAAAGAAGCGTTCCAACAACCTCAGCATTAACAACAAATGTTAAGAGTAACTGCATTTTTTGCAATAAAAGTGATCACAATACAGAAAATTACACAAAAATAAAGAATTATTGCAGAAATATAAAGAAATTGTAATTGAACAGGAATTAAATAACATAGTAGAAGAATCCCCCAATAAAATTATAAACAGCGGATATTTCATGCCGCACCGCCCTGTCTTGCGAAATGATAAATCCACAACTAAAGTTAGAATAGTATTCGACGCTTCTTCAAAAGAAAACAACAAATCGTTAAATGATTATCTGTACAGTGGCCCTAATTTGAATCCAAATTTATTAGAAATTATTCTTAATTTCAGAAAATTTAATACTGCATTTTGTGCAGATATCGAAAAGGCCTTTCTCCAAATTTCCGTAGCAGAAGAAGACCGCGATTTCCTTAAATTTCTTTGGTTCGATAATGATCCTAACAACTTTTTCAAAATTTTAAGATTTACTCGTGTACCATTTGGCGTTTCATGCTCACCATTTATTTTGGCTGCCACGATTAAACATCATCTTAAAAAATATCGCGATCAACATCCAAGTGTTGTAAATATGCTAGACAATTCCCTATATGTTGACGATCTAATTTCAGGATCAGATCTAGATAATGAAGCATATTATTTATCAGTTACAGCTTCTAAAATTCTTAAAGATGCAGGAATGAATTTGAGAAAGTTCAAAACTAACTCTATTGAACTTAAGAAAATGTGGGAAACTGATAAATTAGGCATAAGTGAGGAAAACACAAACAGCATCGTAAAAGTGCTAGGAATAATTTGGAATACTGAATCTGATGTTTTGATGTTAGATGTGCACCCTTTTGAAGAGTGTCATAAAGATAATCCCACCAAGCGAACAGTGCTTAAAATGTTATTGAAAATTTATGATCCAATCGGATTTTTGAACCCATTTATGATACGTATAAAAGCCTTGTTGCAAGAAACATGGCAAAGGGGTTTAGAGTGGGATTGTAAATTACCCGAAGATTTGAAAATCGAGTGGGACACTTGGTGTTCTCAAGTTCTACATTTAAGAACATTTGAAATACCCCGAAAATATTTTCCTAGTGGTATGAACATTTTTGAAAAAACACAAATACACATATTTTGTGACGCTAGCCCTAAAGGATACGGAGCAGTTGCTTATATGCGTTGCATTTCTTTAGCTGATGAAATCCATACAAGTTTTGTTTGGAGTAAATGTAGAATAGCCCCCCTCAAGAGGTTAACCATTCCACGACTTGAATTGATCAGTGCGGTAGTTGCTGCTAGAATGTGGAAATACCTGAAACAAGCTTTACATATTCCGAATTTAACTATAAAATTATGGTCAGACTCTGAAATAACTCTCTTTTGGATAAAGGGGTCTACTACAAACTGGAAACCCTTTATAGCTAATCGAGTCAGAGAAATTCAGTCATTAACAGATCCAAAGGACTGGAATTATTGCCCTGGAAAAGAAAACCCAGCAGATCTGCTTACGCGAGGGGAAAACTTATCGAAGTTAATGAATAATAATGTATGGTGGTGTGGTCCAACTTGGTTATCACTTCCAGAAAATATGTGGCCTTTGAAAAAATCATTTAAAATTGATTCTGAAGCTGTTATTGAAATGAAAGCAAAATCAAATCTAACTTTATTGTGTAATGCTTCTCCTAAACCCATATTTGATGTGGCTAAGTATAGTAGTTTAAATCGCGTGTATAACATTACCGCTTGGATAATGCGTTTTATTCATAATACCAATTCGAAAAACCCTAAAATTTTAGGACCTTTAACTACTTCAGAAATAGAAATAGCAGAAAAATACTGGATAAAACAAACTCAGGAAACTTCATTTAAAGTTGAAATAGAAGCACTTAAACAAAAAAAATCCCTTAATAAAGATTCTTCTTTATACAATCTTAATCCTCAATTAGATGAAAATAATTTACTTGTTTTATCCGGAAGACTACAGTTTTCAGAAATTACAGAAAAAGAAAAACATCCTTGGATTCTCCCTAGTAAATCTTATTTTGTAAAATTGCTCATTAAAGAGGCTCATGAAAGATTACATCATTTTGGTGTAGCTGTCACCTTAGCTCATCTTCGTGAAAGATATTTTATAGTGAAAGGAAGAAGATTTGTGAAATCCGTTATAAGGTCATGCATGATATGCCGAAAACTTAATGCTACTCCTGGAAAGGTGGAAATAGCTCCCCTACCGAGAGACAGAATCATCGAAACACCTGTTTTTGAAACCTCTGGCGTTGATTTTGCCGGTCCAATTTATTACAAAACTTCTGAAGGATCTAAAAAGGCTTATATTGCTGTATTTACGTGTGCTGTAACAAGAGCAGTACATTTAGAATTGGTAACCAATCTAAGTACTCAAACCTTTATCTTAGCACTACGAAGATTTTTTTCTAGAAGAGGCTTTTGCAAAATAATCTATAGCGACAATGCTAAGACCTTTTCTAAGGCTGATTTGGTGTTGAAAGATGCTTGGGCTAGAATTTCTAAGCAAGAAGTTTTTGATTATTTAAGAAGAAATCGGATAAGATGGAAGTTTATTATCCCTAGAGCCTCCTGGTGGGGCGGTTTCTGGGAAAGAATGATTCGATCAATTAAAACACCTTTGAAAAAAGTTTTGGGCAAAACTTGTCTAAGTTATGAAGAACTAGAAACAGTACTTACAGAAATAGAGGCTGTGATCAATTCACGTCCCTTAAGTTATCTCTACGAAGAACATGCTGAACCATTACCTTTGACGCCCTCTCATTTTTTAGTTGGTAAACGATTAATGTCTTTACCTTCTTATGGATTTCCGATCTGTACTCAAGAGAATTCAAACAAGATTCTGTTGACGAAAAAATATAAATACAAGCAACAAATTACTGACCATTTTTGGAAAAGGTGGAGAAACGAATACCTATTAGAACTTAGATCTGCTTTTCAAGTTAAAAATGTGAACTCATCACCCCAGTTCAAAATTAATGATATCGTTTTAATTCATGATGAAAAACTTCCGAAACACATGTGGAAATGTGGACGCGTTAAAGAACTTATATATGGTCGTGATTCGAAAATAAGATCATGTGTTTTACAGACGGCAAATGGCGATCTTAAACGACCTGTCCAACTTCTATATAATCTCGAATTGGACTTGATAGACTAATAGACACAAAAAACTCTAAAACTGTTACATTTCTTTTATGCTATTATTTACCTTTATTATTGTTTAATTTGCATTTATTTTACATGTTTTATTTTCTTTCTTATATAGAAGATTTCTTATTATCTTTCATTGTACCTGTATTTACGAATGTTATCCGAAACTTATGCAAAGTATGTAAGTATATTCTTATGTTTATTAAAGTATTTAATTTAGATGCTGAACTAAGTGTTCAGCCGGGGGCAGTGTGTTACGAATGCCTCCTTGGTTTCGAAAACCAATTTTTGTTACTGTTCGTTGCTGTTGGCAACGAACCTTTTGTTTTTACTTTGTCAGACGATTTTTATTCTTTGTAGTAGAATGTTTTTTGGAACCGACTCGTTCGGTAAAAATTGAACTCTCAATGAGAGTAATAATTATTATTCTTTTGTAAATAAATATGTATATAGTCTTTTTTTTAATCTGAAGTTAATTTAATTACTTCAAGTAAGAGTCACTGCGTTTTGAATTTAATATTTGAACTGACACATTAATACGAACTTTTCGACAATTTGAATACTATTCGAACGATTCAAACCTGCAATCTCAGATGTTATGATGTTATGCATCAAGCCCGCTTCAAGCGCAGATGCTTGAAACGATTAATAAGTGAAGAACCCATAACAAGAGAAAAGAAAAAACAAGGCCAGAAATTATGGTAAAAATAAATAAATTTTCAATAAATAAATAAATTTCGATTTCATATTTCAATGTCTTCTCGATAAATTATTAAATTGAGATAAAGTTTCTATATATAGAAAATTAGTACTCATGAAAATATGTTTATGTTTCTACCTATATGAATTATTTTTTCTATAAAATTAGCTAAAATAAATAATAGTACATTACAATGTTCTCTTAATGAATGCATATCTAAATTTAATTTTACGTGTTTAAATTCCCATATTCCACGTTAAATATATACAGTTAGTTAATATATCTTATGCTTCTGGACGCACAAATCACGGAAAAACAGCGTTTCTGCTGAATTTCCCAGTAACAATACCTCAACAATCAAGCACATGCACTTTGATTTACATAGAAATGCTCTTACGTTTAAAGACAACAAACATTCTCTAAATATATGCTGGTTTTGTGTGTAAACTTCAACAATGTTGGGAAGTTTCTAGACGCATAACAGTAGAGTGTGTTTTCGTTAAAGTTGGGAAAATGTACTTTAATTAAAATGTTCTCTGTATAATCAATTGAATTCGAGGCATATAATATGTAAATAACTTTGATAAAGTAAGAATTATTAGAATTCTGTTAGAGATTATTAGAGTTTGCTATTTACATTAAGTGCTATATCTTGTTTAATAATAAAATATGAGTTTCAATAGGATGATTAATAATAAATTTTTCTAAATATATGTAAATAATTATATTTAAATTTGCTTCAAATTATTTTAAAAATACCGATAAATTTCATGAATTTTTTTTTATGCTTATTACTACTAATCTAATAAAAATATTAAAGAATTGGTTATTTAGATTGTCATTATTTTGAAATTTAATGCATATTTTAGTAACATATAGCTTTTTTTCAGATTGCAGTAGGAAAATATGAATAAATAAATAACAAACAGTGAAAACATGTATTTACTGTGATGAAAGATTTTTTGATCTATTACATTGTTGCAGATGAAATTTCGCATTTCTAGATAAATTAAATGTTGCATGTATAAACAGACATCAGATTTTAACAGCGGTTTGACACTTGAAGGTTTGTATTATATTTTATCAACAAAATGTAAACAAAAAAAAAACCCTGCTTTTTTATAAATTTAAAAATAAGATATGCAAAATTTTATTTTCTGAAAGAAAAAAAAAATGCAAAATGTCATTTTGGTTTATTTTTAAAATATATTTTAGTACGTGAACTAACTCAAAATACACATGATTAATTGTTACTGCACATTAATATATGATTATGTATCCTTCTATAAAAATGCTATTGTGTATCAATAGGCAAAAATAAATAATAGCGCTTTACAATGTTCTCTTAAGGAAAGTATTAGTAAATTTAATTTTTCATATTTATTTCAAGTCTCCATATTTAAATTAAATGCATAGAGTAAGTTCATATATCTCATGTTTCTGTACTCATAATTTATGGAAAAGCAACATTTCTGCCACATTTCCCAGCAACAATACCTCGGCGATCAAGTACCTGCACCCTGATTTATACAGAAACGCTGTTACCTATAAAGACAAGAGAGAATCTCTAAATATATGCTGGTTTTGTGTGTAAACTTCAACAATGTTGGGAAGTTTCTAGACGCAAAACAGCAGAATGTGTTTTCGTTGAACTTGGGAAAAAGTTCTTTAATTAAAATGTTCTCTGTATAATCAATTGAATTCGAGGCATTTAATATGTAAATAATTTTGGTAAAGTTAAAATTAATAGTATTCCGTTACAGACTATTAGAGTTTGCTATTTACATTAAGTGCATTATCTAGTTTCATAATAGAATATCAATTTCAATAGAATTATTAATGATATGTTTTTTTTAATATACGTCTATTTATGCATGTAAATATTTAAAGTATTTTAAAAAATGAAATGACGTCAATAAAAAAAGATATTTCTTTATATCTTTATTACTACGAAACATTGTGTAATACAAAATATCAATGACCTAGAACAGAGGTGGTGAACTTGTGGCACGCATGCCATAATTAGTATGCTATAGAATATTTTTTGCTCGGCATTGATTGAGATCCTAAATTAAAATAGAATAAAGTTAAACAAAATACATGAATTAATACAAGCACGACCTTCCTCTGTCTAGGTTTTTGTTTTTAACTGAGAGCAGATATTTTGAATTTTTAAACTACTTCAATGCCGGCTCAATGAATTATAAAATTAAGATAAAGTTTATGTCTAAAAAATTAGTCATTTGCAAATATGTTTATATTTTCACATATATGAATTATATTTTCTATAATATTCGCTAAAATAAATAATAGTATATTACGTTGTTCTCCTAAGTAATGCATATATAAGTTTAATTTTTCGTGTTTAATTTTCTATATTTCACATTAAACACTTACAGCTAGTTAATATATCTGATGCTTCTAGACGCACAATTCACCGAAAAACAAAATTTCTGCTGAATTTCCCAGCAACAATTTCTCAACCACCAAGCGCCTGCACTTTGATTTACATAGAAATGCTGTTACCTTTAAAGGCAAGAGAGATACACTAAATATATGCCGGTTTTGTGTGTAAACTTCAACAATGTAGGGGAATTTCTCGACCCATACCAGTAGAGTGTGTTTTCGGTGAAATTGGGAAAATGCATTTTAATTAAAATGTTCCCTAAGTAAACAATTGAATTCAAGGCATATAGTATGTAAATAACTTTGATAAATTAAGAATTAATATTATTATTCTGGCGATTATTAGAATTTGCTACTCACATAAAGTATTATATATAGTTTAATAATAGAATATCAGTCTCAATAGGATAATTATTAATACTTATAAAAATGCATTTAAGTTTGTTTTAATGTATTTAAAAAATGCAGATGAGTTTCATCAAAAAAGTTTTATGTGTTTATTACTAATTAACATCATCGAATAAAATGTTAATGATCTAATTGGCTTATTATATATATATAATATTATAAACTGTGATATTAAAGTAATATATAGCATTTTTTTTTCAAGATTCCAGCTTGAAAAAAACCAGAAAAAAAATCATTTGTCGTCACAAAAGACTTTTTGATCTCGTATATTACTGTTGGTGAAATTTCGGATTTCCAGATTTTAAAATATCTCTTAAAACGTGAAGTAACCGAAAATACACAGACTGAATTACTTCTACAAATACAAAATGTTTATGTATCCACGTATATAAATTACATTGTCTATCAAATTGGCTAAAATAAATAGAAGTGCATTACAATGTCACTTTCTGCAGTGTAGCTCTAAATTTGACGTGTTTATTTTAGATCTCCATATTTCATATTAAACACATATATTTAGTTAATATATCTGACGCTTTTGTACACATAATTCATGGATAAGCAAAGTTTCTGCTGCATTTCTCAGTAACAATACCTCAACGGTCAAGCAGCTGCTATTTGATTTACATAGAAATGCTGTTACTTTTAAAGACGAGAGACTATCTAAATATATGCTGGTTTTATGTGTAAAGTTCAACAATGTTGGGAAGTTTCTAAAAGCATAACAGCAGAGTTTGTTTTCAGTGAAGATGGAAAAATGCACTTTAATTAAAATATTTGCTGAATAAACAATTGAATTCGAGGCACATAATGTATAAATAACTTCAGTAAAGCAAGAATTAATAGTATTCTGTAAGAGACTATTAGAGTTTGCTATACATTAAATTCTGTATCTTGTTTAATAATAGAATATTAGTTTCAATAGGAAGATTAACAATACATTTTGTAAATATATTTATATAATTATATTTAAATTTGCTTTAAAATATTTAAAAAATACAGATAAGTTATCGAAAAAAAATGTACCCGTAAGACATGGTGACGTCACGGTGACGTCGTTGTGAAGTCACACTGTGACTTTGTGACCGTCGATGTGACGTCACGTGACGTCGATGTGAAGTCACAGTGACTAAAATGTGAAGTCGTTATGGCCGTTTTAGAGCTTGTTTGTGACGTCACATTGTGACCACTTTGTGACGTCACAATGTGACCAATTGTGACGATTTTGTCATTAACATTGTGACGAAACTGTGAGGAAACTGTGACGAAAGTGACAATGCTTTCAAGTCACATTGTGACTAAATTGTGAAATACAGGGTGAGTCAAAATCATGGAACAAACTTTGAGGGGGCGGTAGGACTCACTATAACAAATAATGATGGCACAGAAATATATGACCGGAAGTGACCCGTCAAGACACTACACTAGTCACCAAAAAAGACCCGGATGACAATGTTAAGTCTTTGGGGGGGGGGGCGTTGTTTTCAAATATCTTGCTCAAATTTCAATATTTTACATGATATTTTTTTTCCATAGGATAGCTGAGGACGATCCACAACCGGGCTAATTTTTACTTTTTCGATTTTGGTTATATTTTTTTATATTACAATAGTTTCAGTTTTAGAACCGGTTTAAACTGGTTCTGAAAGTTAAAGTATTTTCCTTTTAATCTGTAACCAAAATCAAAAAAGTAAAAACTAGCCCAGTTGCAGGTCGTCCTCAGCTATCCTATGGAAAAAAAAATATGCGAAAATATTAAAATTTTAGCGAGATATTTGAAAATAGCTCTCCCATACACTTAACATTATAATCCGTGTCTTTTGCAGTGACTAGTGTGGCGTTTTAACACGTCACTTCCAGTCAAAAATTTCTATGCCATAATTATGTATTATAGTGAGCTCTACCACCTCCCTTAAAGTTTGTCCCATTATTTTAGACTCACGCTGCAGATCATTTGTGACAAAACTTTCGTTAACACTATGATGATTCTGTGACGATTTAACTTTTCTTAACGATTCTCTAACAATTTAAAAGAAACAGGATTTGATGAAACTATAACTCCATGCCATGTTCCTGTTAAAATAGGGTTTGAGTCCTAAAATCATATATTGACAATTTATGAACAAATACTGTATAATATATAAAAATAGTTACCAGCAGTAAGGAGACTTTCTTCTAAATTAAAGTTAAAAATTCGATTTACCTCACATGGCTTACAACTCTGGTGTTGTTTTCAAAATTTGAAAAATATTACCTTTCAAAAATATTTATATATTTTTCCCCACATGCTGAAAATTGCATAGCTCAAACTTTATTTATAACTGACACACATTTTGTAGTATGTTGTTCAAAGTGTTTAATCTTTTTGAACTTTTTTTTAAAAAACTTTTACTCGCTTTAATATCCACAAATCCCAGCACACATCTAAAACTGTACAGCTTGGCAATATTTCTGACCAATAATCCTGATGTCTATAAGTATATAGGGTGGATGCTCCAGTTTTGGCCACATTAAAAGAAAAGTTTAAATGAAAATTTTACAGTTTTAGACTGAATAAAGCATATTTAATCGCAATAACAGTATTATTTAGTAAATTTAGTTGTCTTTCTGTTAATTATAATAACTTTCTATCAAACATTTTAGATTGTGAGTAACAACTCGTTAAGTAATTTCTTTCAATTTGCACCAGTTTTGGCCACCCTAATATCTTGTAATTTTGCAAACATTTTAACTGATAATAAGTAAAAATAAAGCATTTTTGCGCAAAATCTGTTTTACCACACACATATTTGTTTGCTGTATAAAAAAGATTTGCATTTTTTAAAATGAAATCATAAAAACATCAAATAAAATATACTTAAGCTGATTTTAACTGAACACTTAAATTTAAAAACAAAAAATATATTTAATTCATAAAAAAGACTTATAGGACATAAAATGCTTATTTTAACATTTTGCATATTTTCATTTATATATATCATATGTCATACTATACCAAATTTACAGTTATATGACTAGAATCTTGAAATTATTCCATCTTTTCATGAAATAGTATTTTGACAATCTCTAAAATCCATTTTTTTTCAACTGATTTTTAACTTTAATTCCTCGTACTTAGCTGCCTGTCAGCCTAATCATTTGGAGTTAGTTTTCTTCAAACCTTAGATTTCCTTGTGTAAATATGGGCTAGGATCTTAGAAAGACCTTCACAGAGGGCATCCCCCTTCTCTTCGGCCCATATCTCTCATATAGATAATTGGCCATCATAAATAGCACAACCCTATTACTTGAGGTTCAAAAATAGTAAAAACTGGTCTCCATTCTGTAAACTTGTGTTGCAAGGTAGACCGAGATACTACAAAACTTAACCATCTTGAAAAGCTGACAATGAATTTTGAAAAGCCATAATTTTACTTCCTATCTTATAACAGTGTTTAATCTAGACCATTTTTAAGAGTACAGAATTGTCTTTTTTAAACTTGTTAAAATGAATCCTATTTATAGTGTAAAGATTTTCACATTATTTGTTATTTCTAAATTCATCTGCTTGAAATTTTGCAAAAGTTATGCAACTTCCTCATTTTATTTTGAAAAAAATACAAAAACCACTAAATCATGCTGTAATTTTATTGAACTTTTAAATTTATAAGTCATAAAACATTTCTAAATATATTGCTGAAATTTTCACTATAATTAGTCTTGTAGCCAAAAGTGGAGCATAATGTTGTGCCCTTTTTGGCCACACCATGGCCATAACTGGTACTCATAGCAAATTTAAAGTACCAGTTTTGGCCACCCCTACTTTAAGCTGTAAAAATAATTAATTTAGATATGAAATTACAACAGAGATAAAGCCTACTTTATAAAGCTTCATAGCAATTTGTTTCAGAACAAATAAAGTTCGATAAATGCCTAATATTGAAACATTATGAAAACTTGTTACCTAAGCAAAAACCTTAATATATGTGAGTGCACACTATAGTTTTACACATTTATTTTTTTTGCAAGTCATTTTATATCAAAAAATAAACAAATGGGATTGGAAATGATAAAAGAGTGTTAGATTAAGGAGTAAGAATGCATATAATTTGTTAAAATCAATTTACAGCCTAAATAGAGGGTAAATTATTCCAGTGTGGCCAAAACTTGTGCAGTTGCCAAAACTGGAGCATCCACCCTATATCTTTTAATTATCTTTTGTTGTAATTTTCCAACTGATTTAAAAAGTGTCCAGGTCAGGATTCGAACTAAGCAGTCTTCCGCGCAAATTGTCAATACTATCGATTGAACTATCCTGGAAGAATCTGACGCACACAATTCACACAATGAATACAAACGCATACTTATCATTATTATACATAACCCTACGTAATAATACTTAATTTTTTTTCAAACTACCCGTATGATAAATGCATACTATTCGTATGAGTATATAATGATATTTCTCCTAGTCAATTGTGCGTGCTAAATTGCTCTGTTGGAAGAGCATTGGCAACATACATCGAGGGTCTCTAGTTCGAATCCTAACCTAAACACTTTTTTACTCATTTTGGAAAATTAATATTCATTTGGTTAATTTACCAATTAAAATCATTCTGTTAAATATAATATAGAATTATCTTTTGATAAACCTATGTGAAGTTTATGCACAATATTCATAATATACAGATTTTATTTGAAAATCGAGTACAAATGAAGATGAGGCAATTAGTTCTAGTATTACGCTTAGTTATTTTCTTACTATAGTGGCCTGTGCGCATGTATGATTACACCATGGTTTAAATTCGTAATTAAACTCATATATATATATTGTATATGTCGTATAGTATAGATGTGCCGGTAAAGGACATCCTTAAGGAATTTTTTTTTAAGTTTCCTTATTAATAGTTATAATTATTAGATTTCATTTTTTTTTGTATTAGATAAATCTATTAATAATATTTAAGTATTCTCAGTCTCACTTCCCAATATTAGACAAAATTTTATTGAAAATAATAGAAATACATCAAACACTAAAAATTTCAGCAATGTACATCCCACAAAAGTGTACATGTAATTGTTTTTATGACTATTTAGAACCATGATTTAATGAACACATACTAATGAAACAAAAATGTTATTTTCAACACAATTTAACAATTAAGATATCAAAAATTAATAAAATAATGCGATAATTACTCATTTTTTAAAATCAATAATGGTTATTACCACAAAATCAATATCTTAATTATTTTAGATACATGGTTTAAAATAATAAATGTCATGGAATTACAGTTATCAAATTTTGGGATTATGAGAAATTCAGAAAGGTAAAAAAAGTTTTACAAAAGTACTTTTGCAATATTAGTGCATAAATTAGTATATTTATCACTATTTTCAACAATTAAACAACCCCAAACTCCTTTATTTATTACTTATAACGTTAACTTTTGATTATGTGTATATTTTTTAATTTATTAAAATGTGATTTTAACCATGTAATTAAAAAAATGTGATTAAAGTGCATTTTAAAAATAATATTATTAACTATTTTCAAATATTTGACATGCTGTTCCAAATTTCAACAAAATAAATGTTAATTTTATTGAATTTACTAAGGAAAGTGAATTCAAAAAAGTTAAATTAATATGATACTTATTCCTTTTATAACATGTTTTTTGCGAAATTAACAGAAATCATTATAAAAAAAGCAGAAAAAATAACATTTCTTACCTCTTTCTTATCGGCATTATCCTCTAATTCCAGTTTCATAAACCAAATAGGGAAGATAATTTCGAAGTCGGAATGTCCGAATGAAGTACAATGATATTGGCGCGCTCATATTAACGAAACGCTACTGATATTGTATTTTTTCGGACCTTTATACGGACCTTTATTCGGACATTTTATATAAAATATCACCTGATCGCATTTTTGCATAACTTTTTAAAAATTTTCAACTTACGTACTAAATATACACACATAACATCATAACGAAGTTACTAGAGCAGCTGCATAATATTCTAAAGAATAAATACACTAGTGTCAACTATTCTGGTCGTTGACAAACGATATTTTTTAAGCAGGTGATTTTTTGTTATTATTGGCTGTTTGAGCTTCGAAGATTTATAAGTTGAATGCGCATGCGCATTAGTTTTATGAGAGTATCCCTAATTAAAATTTTGAGTTAAAAAAATTTTCACGCATTTCTATTTTACTTTTAATTAGTTTCGAAATACAGTGGAACTTTCATTTAACGAAGCCCATATTTAATGAAATTATCTACTTTTTTAATTTTCTGTTGAACCTTCATTTAACATTTAAATTAATATTCATATTTAAAAAAAATTCTACTTAGCAAAATTTGTTGCACTTCCGTGCGTGCACAATATTCAAAAGGATAGATTGCTGTTAAGATTGATTGGTGAATATATTTCAGCGGATTGTATGAATTGAAATTATGTATTTATTTTATCTTTTAAATAAAAAGGGAAAAATGCGAAAATTTTTCGATATGCTCAGAAAGGGATTCTAGTTCCTCGAAAATATTATAGGTCCATTCTCTGAATACTTAAAAAAGATGCGAAAGTTTTTATGAGTGTATCTTTCATAAGAGATCGCACACAAAGTAATATTCCAATTTTTTTTTTTTAATTTTTGAAATTTGAAATTTAATTTTTAATTTGAAATACACGAGAAAACGAGAAATAGAACGCTGCGATTCAGTTTTTGTTTCCCTTCCTTTATTACGTGTTTTTTAGATATTATACTAATGATTTTTTTTTTATGTGACTATATATTGCACAACAAAAATTTATATCCAAATTAAAACACAGTTTTATAATATTTCCATTTTTATTTGTAGCTTACTATACAAATTTCATGAATTTTCGTGGGCTTGTATTCAACGATATTTTTTTCATAACGAAGCATTTAAGTGTAACGAGAAATTTCCTTAAATGGAAGTTTCACTGATAGGTTCATTGCTGGGTGCTTAGTTTCCTATAATGGGAGGTTTATCTCACATATGTGATATGACGTACACGTTTCACGCAGTGCATGTAACGTGTGACATAACAGCGATTGCACTATATTCTTCTGAAAGGCCAGAAAACACGTTTTTTGCCAGTAAATAACATGGTTTGAAGAATTTTTGTAATTTTCTAAAGTTTTCTAAGAAAGTCATATCTGAGTCACAATGTGACGTCACTGAGTGGTGGTAATTTGGTCACAGATGTGATGTGACCACAGTGACTCGCAGTGACGTCATTGTGACCATGCATGCTATGAGGGATTTTTTGAAGAATTTTTGTATATATTTTTTAATTTTCTAAGAAGGTCACATATCAGTCACAATGTGACGTCACTGAGGGGTGGCATTTTGGTCACAGATGTGACGTTACATTTCAGTCACAATGTGACGTCACTGAAGGGTGGCATTTTGGTCACAGGTGTGACGTCACATTTCAGTCACAATGTGACGTCACTGAGCGGTGGCATTTTGGTCACAGATGTGACGGGACCACAGTGACTCACAGTG
Organism: Maratus speculifer; assembly: GCA_964019185.1. NCBI lineage: Eukaryota > Metazoa > Arthropoda > Arachnida > Araneae > Salticidae > Maratus > Maratus speculifer. The sequence continues at coordinate 420,754,373 of OZ025290.1, read as the reverse complement.
ACGTCACTGTGACGTCACTGTCACCATGCATGCTATGTGGGTATTTACTTGTTTATTACTACCAATCTAATAAAAATATCAATGATCTGGTTAGTTTGATCATCCTTATTTTAGAACTAAATACGTATTTTAGTAGCATTTTCAAGCTTTTTTTGCATATTGCAGTACCAAAATATAAATCAATAAATAAAAAACAATGAAAACATGTATTTACTGTGACGAAAGACTTTTCTATCTATTATATTGTTGCAGATGAAATTTCAGGTGTCTAGAGAAATTAAATGTCATAAACAAACACCAAATTTTAACTTCAGCGCTTTGACACTTGAAGGTTTATATTATATTTTATCAACAAAATGTAAAGCACAAAAAATGTTTTTTTTAATAACTTTCAAACTTAGATATGCATAGTTTTATTTTCTGAAAGAAAAAAAAATACAAAATATCATTTTGTTTTTTAAAATATCTTTTATTACGTGAACTAACTCAAAATACACATGTTCAATTGTTGATGCATATTAAAATATGATTATATCTCATTTTATAAAAATTCAATTGTCTATAAAATTGGTTAAGGTAAATAATAGTACCTTACAATGTTCTCTTCAGGAAAACATTTCTAAATTTAATTTTTCATGTTTGTTTTAAGTTTCTATAATACATACAGTTACATAATAAATTTGATGCTTCTGGATGGAAAATTCACGGAAAAACAACATTTCAGCTGCATATCCCAGTAACAATGCCTCAACGATCAAGTACCTACACTTTGACTTACACAGAAATGCTGTTACCTTCTAAGGACAATAGATAGTCTCTAAATATATGCTGTTTTTCTGCTTAAACTTCAACAATTTTAGGAAGTTACTAGACGTATAATAGCAGCGTGTGCTTTCGATGAAGTTGGGAAAATGTATTTCAATTAAAATGTTCGCTGAATAAACAATTCAATTTGAGGTAGGCAACATGTAATTAACTTTGGTAAAGTAAGAATTAATAGTTTTCTGTTTGAGAACATTAGAGATTGCTATTTACATCAAGTTGTGTATCTCGTTTAATAATAGGATATCAATTTCCATAGGATGATAATTAATATTACATTAAAAAATGCATGTAAATTTCCTTTAACATGTTTAAAAAATGTATATGGATTTTTATGAAAAAATATTTTGAACATGACTATTATATCCAAACATTATCAAATAAAAATAATAATTATTTAATCGGTTTATTATAAACTAGCGGCCTTCGCCCGCTACGCTGGTCGGTTTATCTAAAGAAATCTTGAAGAAGTAGTTAGATAAGGTTCAGACATACATTAAAAAAAAAAAAAAAAGCAAGTCGATCATTCAAAAAACGTTGGGAAATATCAAATATTTACTGTAATTTTTTAAGAAAAACAAAGTTTCGAAAAAAAAAATTAAATCGAAAAAAAAATTACACTGACATATTAATGCAAGGAAATTTTCCCAGAGAGAAAATTCGCCTTGAATACAATATTTCTAATTCTTTTAATTGCTTATAGGCGTTAATGCCAACATAGTGAAAAAAAATTCCATGCTGGGAATCGAACCCGGGCCATCAGTATGGCGCACTGACGTTCTACCGACTAAACCACATGGAACGACAGCCAGCTTGAAACTTTCTCATACTTAAGTAGACTGGCGAAAACATAACGATAGCGCGTTTTAAAATCGCACAGTGACATCTATTGGATTTTATATGTACTAAAAAACGTTATGTACTAAAAAACGTGAGCAGCGCACCTAATAGTTTCTTTTGTTTCTTTTTGTTACTTTTTTGTCTGTTGTCCGATTTTGATGAAACAAAGCCTATACACTGCCCGGGAGTGTGCATTCTTCATTAGTGAAAACCGCATAAAAATCCATTCAGTAGTTACGAAGATAACCTCGAACAAACAGACAGACAGACAGACAGACAGACAAAAAATTCAAAAAAAATTTTTTTGTGTTTCATTGGTTTTCTTTTATCGCCCTGACTCCATTTTTGTCAATTATCTTCAATGTACAGACACACCGGGTCCTACTGTTTTATTATATGTATAGATTAAATATCATTCAACTGAGGCGTTTAAGTAATAGATAATATTTCTTTCGGGATTCCAGTATGAAACATAAATAGTGAAAAATTTCCTTTGTTGTCATAAAAGACATTTTGATTTATAAGATTTCTCTTGATTAAATTTCAGATTTCCAGATTTTAAAATATCTCTTAAAACCTAAACTCAAATTACATAGAATAAATATTGCAACATATACAAATATGATTTTATCTCCACCTATATAAATTGTATTCCCTATACAATTTTCTAAAAGAAATAATAGTACATTAAAATGTTTGCTTTAAGCAATGTATTTCGAAATTTAAAATTTCGTGTTTATTTTAGTTTTCTATATTTCACATTAAATACATACATTATTTAATGTATCCGATATTTCTGGAAACATAATTCAAGGAAAAGCAACCTTTCTACTGCATTACGATAAAACAATACCACAACTATCAAGCACCGGCATTTCGTTTTACATAGTTATGCTGTTAACTCTAAATACAAGAAATAGTCTCTAAATATATGCTGGTTTTGTGTGTAATCTTCAACAAAGTTTCTAGACGCATAACAGCAGAGTGTGTTTTCGTTGAAGTAGGAAAAATGTAATTTAATTAAAATGGTCGCCGAATGAACAATTCAATTCAAGGCATATAATATATAAATAACTTTGGTAAAGTAAGAATTAATAGAATTCTGTTAGAGACTATTAGAGTTTGCTATTTTCATTAAGTGCTGCATATTGTTTAATAATAGAATATTAGTTTCAATGGGATAATTAATGATACATTTAAAAATATATGTATATATACAATTATATTTAAAAGTTGTTTCAAAATATAAAAACAATACAGATAAGTTTCATGAAAAACAACTTTATTTACATTTATATTAATACCAATTAATAAAAATATCAATTATCTGGCTAGTTATATCATCATTATTATAAATTTTTAATACGTATTTTGGTAAGACATAGCTTTTTTTAGATTGCAGTATGGAAATATAAATAAATTTTTAAAAACTCAATGAAAACATGTGTTTACTATGACGAGAGACTTTTCTATCTATTACATTGTTGCAGAAGAAATTTCGGATTTCTAGATAAATTAAATATTGTACGTATAAACGGACACCAGATTTTAACAGCAGTTGGACACTTGAAGGTTTATATTATATTTTAACAACAAAATATAAATTGAAAAAAAATAAAAATAAATAAAAACGAAAATTTTTTCATAACTTTAAAAATTAGATATGCATAGTTTTATTGTCTGAAAGAAAAAAAAACAATATAGCATTTCGGTTTATTTTTAATAAGTCTTTCATTGCGTGAACTAACTCAAAATACACATGAGTGCACTTAAGTGCACAGTTACTGCACTTAAAATATGATTATATCTCATTCTATAAAAATTCTCTTGTCTTTCATATTGGCTAAAATAAATAATAGTACCTTACATTGTTCCCTTAAAGAAAGCATTTCTAAATTAAATTTTTCATGTTTGTTTTAAGTTTCTATATTTCACATTAAATACATACATTTAGTTAATTTATCTGCTGCTTTTGGATGCATAATTCACGGAAAAGCAACATTTCTGCTGCATTTCCCAGTAATAATATCTCAGCAAACTAGTACCTGCACTTTGATTTACATAGAAATGCTGTTACTTTCTAAAGACTAGAGACAGTCTCTAAATATATGCTGGTTTTGTGTGCAAACTTCAACAATGTTGGGAAGTTTTCGTTGAAGTTGGGAAAATGTACTTTAATCAAAATGTTTGCTGAATAAATAATTGAATTCGAAGCACATAATATGTAAATAACTTCGGTAAAGCAAGAATTAATAGTATTCTGCTATAGATTATTAGAACATTAAGGGCTATACATTAAGTGCTATATCTTGTTTAATAATAGGATATCATTTTCAATAGGGTGATTAATAATGTATTTTCTTAATATTAATATGCATAAATAAAAATAATATATTCAAAATCATAAAGATGAGTTTCAATAAAAACATTTTTTAAAAATTTATTACTGTCACTCGAATAAAAAGTATCAGCAATCTAGTTAGTTAGATCATCTATATGATTTTATTACGAATTGTAAAATTTTAGTAACATATAATATTATTTTGCAGATTGCAGTATGAATTAAAAAACAGTCACAAACTTTGCACTGTCCACAATAGTTCAGTTTATGCGTTAATTTTTTTACTAATACAAAATAGGAAAAAAAAAAAACTATTTTTATGAAAATAATCAATCTGTAATGCTATAAAGTTTAGATTTCGCAATTTTAGGTGCCAATCCATCATATAAATACATAGAACCATATAAATACATTGTTACTTTGTTTTGTACAATTTTTCTAGGTTGAAGATATTATTTAACATTCATTGAAATTCATATGTATTCATATTATTTTTTTTCATATTTCTATTATATAAAACAGATTGCAGTAAAACAAGAAACAATAAAGTTAAATCTAACTTACTAGAAAGTAGTGTAATTGAAAATATTATATATTAATGTAACTATTTGGCTAAATATCTATAATCGTAATTATTTTCGTTCCAAATATTTAACTCAATGTCAAATTTTACGAAATAAGTACAAAGCAAAAATAAAAAAAAGCTCTTTTTTCATAATTTTAATGTTCAAATATCCACAACTTTATTCTCTCAAATAAATAAATAAATAAATAAATGATAAAAATTAAATTAAATAAAAATAAAATAAAATAAAATAAAGGAGAAAAAAATTGTCATTTTGGTTTATTTCTAAAATATCTCTTACACTGTGAACTAACTCAAAATACATAGAAACGATTATTATTAGATATTAAAATATTTAGTAATTATTTACATCCCATTTTATATAAATTGTATTGTCTATCAAATTGGCTAAAATAAGTAGTAGCACATTAAAATGTTCCCTTAAGGAAAGTATTCCTAAATTAAATTTTTCATGTTCATTTTAATTTTCCATATTCACATTTAATACATACGGTTAGTTAATATATTTGTTGCTTCTGGGAGCATAATTCACGGAAAAGCAACACTTTTGCAGCAACCATACATCAACTATCAAGCAACTGCACTTTGATTTTCATAGAAATGCTGTTATCTTTAAAGACAAGACAGATTCCCGAAATATATTCTCGTTTTGTGTGTACACTTGAACAATGTTGGAAATTTCTACAGGCATAAAGAAGAATGTGTTTTCGTTGAAGTTTGGAATATGTAGTTTGATTAAAATGTTCGCTGAATAAACAATTGAATTCGAGACATATAATATGTAAATAATTTTGATAGAGTAAGAATTAATAGTATTCTCTAGAGATTATTGGAGTTTGCTATTTACATTAAGTGCTGTATCATGTTTAACAATAGGATATCACATTCTATAGGATGATAATTAATTCATGAAAAGTACATTTAATTGTTTTAATGTGTTTTAAAAATGTAGATGAATTTTTATGAAACATATTACATGTTTATTGTTACCAAATATATTTGTAAATATAATAATTATTCAGTTAGTTTATTATATATATAATATCATTTAACTGTGATAATTAAGTAAGAGATAAAAAAAAATCAAGATTCCAACATGAAATAAAAACAGTGAAAATTTCCTTTGTTTTCACAAAAGACTTTTTGATCTGTTAGATTGTTGATGGTGAAATTTCGGATTTCTAGATTTTAAAATAGAATCTTAAAATGTGAACTTACACAAAATACATAGAATCAATTATTAATGCATATGCAAATATGTTTATAACCTTTCTACCCTGAATGGGTCTAATCGACCCATTTCTATTATTTATTTCATAATAGCTCCGTCGGGTTTTAACTAAGAGCTCTTATATTTTAAGTATTCCTCAAACAGATAAATATCTTCAGTTTATAATTTTTTCAGACTTCCGAAATTATTTTTTTTAGTCAAAATAAAAAAAGTCACATTTTACCTGAATGGGTCTAATCGACCCATATCACTAATCGCATATAAATGCATGGAAAACAATTAGATTTTTCGATGCCATTGTGGAAAATGTTTAATCAAAATAAAAGTTTTAGTTTCTCCGATCTGTATTGTAATCAGAGATTAGTGTACTGACTCTGCGTCATATGCAAATTTCCTCCTTGCGCCCCAATCGAGTTTTTTCTTTGGGGGGGGGGAGGATTCTCAGAACGGTTGTTTATGCGTGCATAACATGTCCGTTTCTTGCGATACACGTACGGTTCCAACGCTCTTTAGGGTTTTCGCATGCGCTGAGCATTTTGCGATGAAAAAAATGGGTGTTGCCATTGGAAATTTTCGAGTTTCTGTAACTATAACCGTAACCGTGAGCGCCACTTTGTTGTCGTTCGCAGAATCTCGAGCTCATACCTCTGAATAGCTATATCTGAAATTTCATTTTGCTCGGTTGAGCGGACTGGCCGCTAGAGCTCCATATATCGGCAAAGTTTTTTATGACCACCCTGTATTTTCTGCATTATTCGGGTTTCAAAAAGATATGACACTTGTCTCATATGTGCCGAGAAAAAACAAATCGGTAATCCTCCTTTCAACTATGCTTTATGAGGCCAAAGTTTCAAATGGAGAAAGAAAAGAAACCGGAAATAATTTTATATTGTAATGAAACTAAAGGTGGAGTAGCTACTACTGATAAATTAGCTGCTGCATATACATGCAAAAGGGGCACTAGGCGATGGCCTGTGTGTTTATTTTACAATTTTATTGATCTAGTTGCAATAAATGCATTTGTTGTTTTTATGCATGTAAATCCTTCTTGCAATCAAAACAAACTATACAAAAGGCGGCTTTTTCTAAAGGAACTTGGGAAACAGCTGACCGAACCTCACAGACAGGGGTGCAAAAATCTAGGCGCCAGCAGGCAGTTTCTCACCACAAAATTTATTTCGTTTTTCTTCGTCTAACATTTCGTGTAAAATTCCTGCCAGAATGCTATTAAATTTTGAGCGAAAAAAACTTTAAAATTTTAGTGGTGAGAGACTACCCTCTGGCGCCTAGATTTTTGCACCCCTGCTCACAGAGATATTAGGATGAAACAAAATATCCGAGTAATCATAAAGAAGCAATTGGCTACCTCAGCAGGTGAAAAAAAAGAAAGTATTAGTTCAGCTAAACGTGGAAGATGTAAAAAATGTGGTCCATACAGAGATCGAAAAACGCAGACGAGATGTACTTCATGCTTATCTTTTCTTTGCCAGGAGCATGTAAATGTGTACTGTAAATCTTGTTTATCATAAAAAATGTATCAAAACAATGGAAATAAAACAAATTTCTAATGTACATTTTTTATTATTATTTTCCAAATTATTGCTTATATAAACAAGGCATTGCAAGGAAGAGGGGGAGGGGGTGCAGTTAAAGTGGGAGGGGGGGTTATAAAATATGTTGGTCTGTAATAGTGAATACAAAAATAATATCTAATATAAAGCTAGTTAAAAATACTTGTTTTGAGGTAGAATAAATAAAAACAAGTAAACTGGGTCTAATCGACCCATTCAGGTAAAACGTAACTTTTTTTTCAACAGGGTAGGAAGGATATATCCACTTATATAAATTATTTTCTCTATAAAATTGGCTGAAATAAATAGTAGTATTTTACAATGCTATCTTAAGCAAAACAATTCTAAATTTAATATTTCACGTTTATTTTAAGTTTCTACATTTCACATTAAATGCATGCTTTTAGTTAATATATCTGATTCTTCTGAACGCATAATTCACGGAAAGGCAACATTTCTTCTGAATATCACAACATCAATACCTCAACGATTAAGCACCTGCACTTTCATTTACATAGAAATGCTGTTACGTTTAAAGACAAGCGAGAGTCTTTAAATATATGCTGGTTTTGTGGTTAAACTTCAACAATGTTCGGAAGTTTCTAGACTCATAACAGCAGAGTGTGTTTTCGTTGAAGTTGGGAAAATGTACGCTGAATAATTAAAATGTTCGCTGAATAAATAATTGAATTTAAGGCATATAGTATGTAAATAACTTTGGTAAAGTAACAATTAATAATATTCTGTTAGAGATTATTAAAGTTTCTATTTGCGTCAAGTGTTATATCTAGTTTAATAATAGAATATCAGTTTAAATAAGATGATTAATAATGTAATTTCTTGAAAACGCACACACACAAATATATATATATATATATATATGTATATATACATTTGTTTCGGTACTGCAGAATACTTTCATGAAAAAAAAATTACGTGTTTGTTATTACAAATCTTATAAAAAATATCTATTTTCCAAATGTACTAATGCTAATTTGAATTCTTCTCCTAATATTAAATCTTCTGGTTTTTCTGAAAGGAAATGGAACAAAAAAAGTCTACCTACTTTATGTATTATTTACCACGTTTTCAAGAATTCTGTAGGTTTACATATGTAACAAATAAATAAACAACGTTAAAGAGCCCAAATATTACAAAATAAAAGATGTTAAAAGCATACAGCTGTTTCGGGATTTCTAAAATCCCATCATCAGTGCTAAAAAAGTGTAAAACGTAAAAAAAAAGTCACATTGTTAAATAAAATAAAATAAAACAGAGCATCTGAGTTCGCCGCTGAGGCGAACTGACAATGAAACGTCGCAGAGCAACAGTAAAAGTAAACTTGCACGCGCACTCAGAAGGAGACCACTCATATGTCTTTTCCCACTAGACGAGTCCAAATAAAGGAAAAAAAAGGAGGGGGAGGGGGAGTGATATTGCAGGAATGTGAACCAGACATCAGAATTACTAGACATGTCATTAACCAAATTATTAGAGTTTTCCCATTTATGAAAAGCTTCCCAAAAGTCTAAATCATAAATAGTTGAACAATATTGTATTATTGAGGTTTCGGAAATTTAAAATTTTGACTATTGGACAAGCAATGGTTGGCGATAGCGGAACGTTTTATTTCACAATTTTTAACGTTAGCACCGTGTGTTCTCCCACACGTTATTTCAAGGCACGCTTCGTCTGACCGATGTACATTTTATCGCATTCGCAAGAAATCTTATACCCCAAGGTATTTAAGTAACACATAAAACTTTTTCAAAATTGAAGCATGAAAAAAAGACATTTAAAAAGTTCATTCATTGTCACGAAAGACTTTTTGGTCTATTAGATTGTTGTTAATGAAATTTGGGATTTCTAGATAAATTAAATGTTTTGCGTATGAACAGATTCCACATTTTATCAGAGATTTAATATTTAAAGGTTAAATATACCTGCATGCGATAAAAATTATTTAGACTGACATCTATTTTTTTTAGATATAGACAAACCATATAGGTAAGTTACATACATTTATTCTGTCCTTATAGCTTTAATTTAAACAACAAAGATCCCATTCTGAAGATATTGAAAAACACACGTAGAGACCTCATTAGTATAAAATGTTATTTGCGTTTAAAATCTCATAAACACCACTGATACTAAAGTACCCTGGGGTAATAACGCCAGGCGGGGTAATAACGCCAAGTGCTCATATTTTGCATAATTATGAAATAATCAGGTAAATGATACCCATGTGCTCTGCGCAGAAGGGTTTTGAGTCATATAAATCTCAAAAAACAGCTTCAAGTTAATTTGTTTCATTTTTAGGCCTTTTTGTTTTTACAAACAACTAAAATTAGCGCTTGATCTAAAATTTGCGAGATACGTTTTGTGATGTGAAGACTATCTTTTTACCGGAAATACTTTGTTAATTACATAAATTTGTAGTGCATTTCATGTACTTTTAAAATGTTGTTGAAGACTTTGGATATCTTCTCGAGATAATTTGTAATTTAAAATGTACTGCGCAATAACTTAACGGGGTAATAACGCCAATCCTTGACATTAATACCCCGCTTGATTCCCTACAGTGGCCGAGCTACATCCTAAATACTGATTCAAATAAACACAGTTAAAACTGTGCAATGTTTCTCATATTTATATTTAAGCTGTCCTTTTTAAGCAAAAAGAAGCTCACGGTACGATATTCTTTTGCCTCATCCCCCCCCTCCCACACCACACCTTTATTTTTCTTAAACTTTCACAAAAAAATGAACATTTTCAATAGCTTAGAATGCAATTTGTTAATTTCTAAGTTTGTAGAGTTTGTATTTTTAGAATTGGGCTATCTACATGCAATTATTCCATCTTATTTTATAGTTTTGCTTGCATGGCGTTATTACCCATATAGGTGGGTAATAACGCCAAATGGCATTGGTCAAGAAAAAACGCCCTTACATTTTATGAATTCATATCTGTTAAATTATTTTATTTTATATAGATAGTCAATGAGTTGCTGTATCATATCCTATATTTGTTTGAAAAATACAATCTAAAACTAAGCCGTGAAAATTGGTAAAACCTTAACGTGGCGTTATTACCCCAGGGTACCTTATTTTTAGCAATTTTGTCTGTGTAGTGCCTAAAACAAAATATAGCTTAAATGGATTGCATAGCTTACCAGAAGAGTAAATTCTATGATTTAAGACTCAAAAATCGCTCCACACGGAAAAAACGTAATAAAAACATTCACTACGATAAATATCTGCTTTACAAAGTATTATGTCAGTTCATATCTCACACAATCTCTAAATAAATGTCCTCCTGAAATTTATCAAAGTGATAAGAATAGAATGTTTCACAATAATATTGTTTAAAAATCTAGTCTAGAATGTTTAGCAATACTCGAGAAATGACGTCACATTTCAAATAAGTTCCCATGTTCACATATCGTGTATACTTGTTCAAAATACAATCACATAGAGAACTTATTAGCATAAAAATAAAAATTGCATCGAATATCAAATGAGTTTTGCACATTGCTTGATTTACTACATTAATCTATGTAGTAACAGAATATTCTTTAACCCGTGGTTAGTCGCGCGTCGGTCTTTTCGCCGCTCGAATTCTTTGTCTTCTGATTTACCCATCTCCCCTTAAACTTACAATGGTGAAACGCCGTGTAACTGACCTTCACTGTTCTACCTTCTGTATATAGAAATTGCAAGTCATTCCTGTGTTTTCTCATGATTTTATTACTTTTTAAAGTTGAATTCGATCTGAATGACCGCGATGCGAGCAGTGACGTTGCTCGAGTTTTTTCTCCCTAACATTCATTCTTCCCACTACCCCGAAATTCTCAGAAGGGGGTTTTCTGGGAATCGCAGAGTCCCTCCGCTTCTTCTCCCTCAATATTTTCTCTCTTTCTGCTTTATTGCTCGAGTGTTTGATTATTTTCCCAATGCCTTGTAAAAAAATTCTAACTGTTCAAGAAGTTTTAACAATTTTTGATAATTTAGAAATGAGCTGTATTAACGATGAAGCCGTTACATCAAAAGAATTAAATAATGTAGTTCTAAACAGAAGAGAAAAGTGATAGTCAAAAGTTGAAAAATTATGAAAGAAAAAATAAATGCTCTGTATCGCCGTCCTTTTTTTCTTTCTTGTTAGGATAATATTAGAAAGTAAGGAAAAAATCTACCAAGAACAAATGTACGACTTAGAAAAGATAATATTGTTTGTGAAACACCAGGAGTACGCGACAGCGCAAAACATGCATTGATAATATTAGTTGCCTGAAAACTGTTTTTTAATGATTCTGTTCTAGAGAAAATTTTGAACTGTACAAATATATCAATATAAATCCAACGACCTATTTTTTTTAATATAATGTGTAAGAATATGCAAAGAAAAGTAAAAAAAACAAGTTGGAAATTGCACGTGAAGCGTAGCAAATTAGGTGCGTTCGAACGATAACGAAGTTTTAAAAATATTACTTTCATATATCAATCTCATAACATTGTAAATAGTGAATTACAATTAAAACGCTCATCAAACAATGTTCTCCCTATACCATTATGTAATGGAATACTTTTGTGTGGCCTTGTAAATCAATAACAAATGTTCTTTGCACCACAAATTATGTAAGATGTATAGTATAATATGTACTTTATAGTTGCATATAAATTTTATTAAGTTCGCATGAGTGTAACACGATTAAAATGCATTTGAAACATTTTTTCCCATTGACCGTAATGTAATGGAATACTTTTGATTTTCCCTGTAATTGATCTATGCATCCGATTTTCATAAAATTTGAAATAACTCGAAAAAATTATGTAATAATTATGTGTTTTAAATTTCAAACGTATAGAATATATTTGAAACTTTTTCCCCATTGACCATAATGTAATTGAATACTTTTGATTGTCCCTGTAATTGATCTATGCACACGATTATCAAAAAATTTGAAATAACACGACAGAATTATGTAATAATTGCGTATTTTAAATTTCAAACGATTAAAATGCATTTGAAACTTTTTTCCCCATTGACCGTAATGTAATGGAATACTTTTGATCGTCCCTGTAATTGATCTATCCATCCGATTCTCATAAAATTTGAAATGACTCGACAAAATTATGTAATAATTATGTATTTTAAATTTCAAACGATTCGGTTGGGTAGTTTTTGCGTTGTTATATGCGGACAGACGGACGGACGGACAGACGGACGGACGGACAGACGGACGGACAGACGGACGGACTGAACGATCACTATAGGTGCTACGTATTATATAATTACGAACGCACCTAAAAAGACAGCTTACTTTTTTTTGTGAATATTGCGCGAATAAATTTCAAGTTATTTTTCCGAAAAATACGCATAAAATGGTTGTGTTTAATTTAATAAAGGACTTTAGAAATGAAAAAAGGTTGTTCGATCTGCGAAAACTGAAAGATGTAGTTTTTGCACAATAAAGCAGAAAAGGGAACAGAACAATTTTATTAACATTGTACTTTGTATAACTATAAAGAAAATACTTATAATTTATTTGTCGAGTGTGCTACATAATACGAATTTTCGAATGTAGATTAGAACGCATGCAAGTAAAAAACTTTTTTCTTTTTTTTTCTTTTTTTTTTTATAACTTAAGTAATGTTTATAAATTACAAGAAATGGATAAATACTTTTCTAAAATGTATATATTTTTAAAATGTTTGTTGTCAATAAAAATACATCTTATTTAACCCATTTTCGGCCAAAGGTTCGTAAACGAAACATTTCGATAAATATTTTTTTTTAACACTCTGACACATTTTTTTCAAGAATTTTATTTTTCTTCTATTTTTTAAGGCTTTTGAAGACATCCATAAAATATTAGTAATTCAATTGGAGTAAACACTTTCTCTTAAAAAATTTTCAAAATACGCTAGAGTTTTAATTTGAAACGCCTTTGACAAATTCGACTTTTTAAAAATATATTATTATTCCAATTGAAATGAATTATATGTTTTTAAAATAGATTAAAGTTGCAAATTCTGTATATGAAATAAGAATAAAACAAAAGTCATAAAAATATTATTCATATTCATATTATTCATTATAAGAAATAATATTTTATATTATTATATAAAATATTATTTCTTATATAAAATATTATTTTTCATGCACGAATCTTTTTTTGTGTCTTAATGTATGTAATTTAAGCATATTTCAATAAAAATAATGCTACATTTTCTAAAATTTCTGTGCTTGGCCTAAAATGGGTTAACAACGCCAAAACAACGCCCCTATTTTTTTTCTTAAAAAAAAGAAAAAGAAAACAAACAAACAAACAAACAAACAAAAAAGAATTTAAAGAGTGCCTAGTGCTGAGATGTAATAAAGTTAACTTTCTTGGCATTTAATTTCACAAATCTTTATTCGTTACTAATGTTTTTCTTTCCAAAAGCGAAATTCATTGAAAATAAATTATATTTTGAAAAATATTGTATTTAATTACAAAATAATATTTATTTACATTAAATATTGCATCTTTTTGATATTGATTGTCTTTTAAAAATGAAACATTATCAAAATCAATGTTGACAGTTTCCCCCCCAAAAAACTGATTTATGTATATCAAATTTAATAACTACATATGAAAATTTATTCAAAATTTATTCTCTTTTATTTAGCTATTTATTACATCTTTATAATTTCAGTTTCATTGCATAATATTTTTACCGTTTTTCAAATTTTGAAAAAAAAAATTATTAATACATTTATTATTTACTTTCTTTTTTAATGTATTCATATATTTTCATTTGTTGCATATATTTTTTTCATTAAAAAAAAGTACTAAATTTCAAATTTGTAAAGTTGCACATTTCAAAAACGAATCAGCGAAAAGAAAAAATAGTTAAAATAAAATAAAGAAATGAAAAATAGCTACTGCTTTTATGTTACTAATTACGAAGAAAGGGTTATTTTATCTGCTTTTTTATATCTATATAGATATGGTAATAAAAAAATAAGATATTTTTTTCAACATTAATTGGCCCCTAGTGTCAGACCACCGTCATAACCCAAGATAAGATAACCAACCTGAGTGCGTTGCTGTCTTTTGAAAAAAAAATCTGTATCACGATTTCAATGTTATAACTGATAGTACCTTTTAATTCGTTATTCATTGTATCTTTGCAATTTAAGTCAGAGTAGATAGTAATTCTTATCTTTTTTTTAAAAACTTTGAAATAAAAAAGATGAAAAGAAGTTATTAAAAAATTATACACACACACACACACACATATATATATATAATTACTGTATTATAAAACCTCTAAAGTTTACATGCTAAAAAGAATCAAGGGAAAGAAAAAATATGAAAAGTAGCTCCTGTTTTTATGTTAATAATTTAATAAAAGGTTATTTCATCTTCTTTTCTTATATCTACATCGAAATCGTAAGACAAATTATATTTGAGATGTATTTTTTCAACTTCAGCTGGTTCCTAGTACCAGACCACCGTCAAAAGTAAACTCACATCATTGCTGTCCTTTCAAAAAATATGTATCACGATTTCAAATTTTCAAACAAAAGAAATAATAAAAACTGAAAATATTTTTTAATTTATTATTCATTGTATCTTTAGAAAATCAGTCAGATTATATAATAACTTTTATCATTTTTACAAATTATGAAAAAAAAAATTAATGCAATTTAATAAATTTTAATTAAAGGTTAACCAAATATATACTTAACGAAATTGCGTATTAATCGTTATAACATATATCTTTTCGCATTCCAGCAATACTTTCCCCTTGAATTCTCTGTTTTCGATCTTCTAAGAATGACGGCAACTTTCCTCTCTTTCTTCGGCCAAAAGGGAACGCGGCGAATAGACCGAGCGCGACTAATCACGTTCGAAAAAAAGCTGCGACTACTCCCGGGTTAAATAAATCTCATAGGTTCCCAGAAAAGTTAATCCTTCTACAATTAGAAACATGTTCGAAAAATCCTTCCAACACGGTAGAAATAATGAAAATATATAATAACATAAATATTTGCTTTACAAAGTATTATTTCAGTTCATATCTAACACAACGTAGATAAATATCCCCTTGCATTAAAAAAATCATAGGATTTTATACAATAAATGCCATGCAGTTGACGATCTTCTAGACATAACGTCACATTTCAAACAAGTTCACATGTTTATATATAGTGCATGTTTGGGAAAATTTATTCATGTAGAGAGCTTATTACTATGTAAGTAGTACTTTGCATTGAACATAATGTAAGCACCACCATTACTGTTATCCGTCATTAAGTTTTATGCAATGACAATAACACATAAATTGTGCTTAAATAAATATCATAGATTAACAGACGCGTTACATCTTTTATAATACATTCAAAAATCGTTTACGAACGCAAATCCAATAGAAACATTTATTATTTACAATGTATAAATTTTTTTCTAATAAAATCTTGAAATAAATATTACTTGTATTTTCACGAATAAACAAATATAGAATGTTTTACAATGAACGTCATGCAGTTAGCGACATTCTTGAAATAACGTCACATTTCAAGTAAGTCCGAAGTTCATAAATATGTGCATGTTTTTCAAAAATAAACTCATAAAGAGAACTGAAAATCCACCAGAATAACTTTAGAAAAATATGAATTTCAAAAACTGTTTTCATCCTTTTACAAGAATGCTTCAGGTCAAAAAAAGAAGTTGAACATTTTATATGTCCAGTGCAGTTTTTGCCGGTCACTGAATCGCAGTTTGAAAAGAAACTTAAAGATTTTTTCTTAAACTACAGTTTATATTTCATATTTATTACACGAAAATATTTTTTAAAGTTTGACAGCGAGAGAAAATAAATTGAAGAACTTCTGTTGAATTTTGCAAAATATTTTTTTAATAGTAAAATGTACGTATATTTTCAAAATGCCGTTATTTCCTTTGGTAAAAAATTTTTGAAACATGTACTTTGTTCATGCATTTATTCTAATAACCCCACTAAAAAAAATCTGTAGAAAATCTACAGCTTTTTGGCCCAAAATCTGTTGGAAATCCGAAGGTATTTGGCCCATTTTGCAGATATTATTAAGAATATCTTTAAAAATTCTGCAGATATTTTAAAGATAAAGCTAAGTCTGCAAATTTTCTTCAGATTTTTGCAGAATTTCTGTAGAAAGTGCCGATTTTTTCAGATAATCTTAAGATTATTTTTAGTGGGGAAACAAGAATCGTATTTTAAATTCGTAACAAATAACATACTTTTTTCTGTATTTTAAAATTTGAATTAAATATCACTATGTATAATTCACTATGTAGTATTTTTATGCATGGTAATTCAAAAATTGATAAAGTCATCTTTACATTCACAATTTGGAAAGTATTTTGCCTTCACAGAATGCATTGTTAATTCTAAATGTTGTCTAAAAATTAGAAAATGCCATTTCCTCTAAAGTAGGATATACTTGCAGGTAAAATACTATGTTCCTTTAAAAATATAAAAACAAAATCAATAAATCATGTAGTTGCATACTAATTTATAAAATGTTAGCTTTTATAATGTTTAAAAAAATAATGAATTGTACAATGTACATAATATTTATTTAACCTAATTTTGATAACAACAGGCCTTATAACAACAAGCTTTTGCAAAGTAAATTTTTGTTGCTGGAGCTATCTAATCCTGTGTTATCTGCATAAATTATGTAGAGCCATTAAAATGTAAGTTTTGTCTTTGCGAGATGGGGTAATATCTTGCCCCCACACAGAGAGTTTAATTTAAATTCTACTCGTTGATTATATATCAGAAAATGTCTTTTAGTGCCCTTTTGTCGCACATTTAAAACATTTTAAAGGAAAATTTGTTAAACGCAAGTGTTACTATGGAAAGTTTAAAGGATGATAAAATTTCACATATTTTTCAAATCGCTAAATGGACACAGATTCAACAGAAATATATTTTTTAAACAAGTTTAATTTGACTCAGTTTAACATAAATATTTCACAGGGAAATATCAAATTTATTAGTGTGATTTGTGTAAACCTAAATAATACGTGTTTAGCTATATTTAACCCAAAAACAAAGTATCTTTTGTGAAATTACTCTCATTGATAGGCAATATGACTCTTTAAGATATGTTGTAAATTCTCCAATTTATAAATTTACAAAAGAATTTTTTCGTGAAAGAACCACAGTAAATAAAAAATAATTGAAATTTTAAAAAAAAGTATTTTTTGCAAGCTATATTGCAAGCTATATATATATATATATATATATATATATATATATATATATATATATATATATATATATATATATATATATATATATATATAAAGTAGCGGTCAAAAGTTTCCGGCGAAGCAAAACTTTTCATATTCCATTATACTGAAAGACAATGTGAGAAAACATAAAAAAATCGATTTTTTATAGAATGGAATTTTTCATTATATATATATATATATATATAAAGTAGCGGTCAAAAGTTTCCGTCGAAGCAAAAATTTTTCAGTTATTTTGTAAATATACCCACATGGAAAGGAATCTCAAAGCGATAGTAACTCAAAGCGAAACTTTTGAGAACATGCGTTTTCCTTTATACTTATTTTTTTCGATTAAATTTATTGATATTTACACAGTCTTCTATAAGTAAGTTCCTAACTATTATGTCAATAAAATGTATAAGTATCACTTGAAGATTCCTCTTCATATGGGTATACTTACAAATAAATTGAAACATTTTTGCTGGCCGGAAACTTTTGACCGCCACTGCATATGAGAATGATTATTTTTTGAACATACTTAACGTTACCTTTTATTTTCCTAAATTTTGAGATGAAATTATCTCTTAAAATTTTAAAAACTGGTTCTAGAATCACTAGAAACGACAAACAAGCACATATGTTCTATGACATAAACAGATATATTCCCTTTTTTAAATCTCATTGTATTTTTTAATTTCTTTAAATCATTAAAAGAAATATTTTACACATCTACATAGTGCACAATTGTAAATATTTTGCATTACATTTATAAACACTTGTAAGATTTTTTAGTTTTAAGAAATAAAATCTTTCTGAAAATAGTTTTTCAAGAGCAAAAATATTCTAACGTAATTGTAAATGTTTAAGAGAATGTTTTGGCGATTTCAAGCAGAAATCTTGAATAAGAAATGACAATTATGCATGGGAGATACTATTCCCTAGTAGCAAACAATTTTGGTCCAACGTTGCACCAATATTTCATTCATTGGAAATATTGCCAACAAAATGTCAATATTGCTCCAATATTGGGATGTTTACACTTTGCCCTTATTTAGCCAATATTTACAGAAAATATTATTCCAGTATTGGGGTTTCATTGGAAATATTGCCAATAAAAGGCTAATATTGTACAAATGTTGGCGTTTTATTGGAAATATTTCCAATGAAATTCCAATATTTAACCAACATTGGAGTGTTATTGGCAATATTTCAAATTTAACCCCAATATTGGAATAATATTGGCTGCAAATATTGGCTAAATAAGGGCAAAATATAAACATCCGAATAATGGAGTAATATCGCATGCCAATATTGTGCCAATGTGCCAATATTGCTCCAATATTTTTTGGCTACTTGGGTTTCTACATCACATTAGTTTTTAACAACAGTCAATGTCGTAGGTACACTCAGAGCAATGTTTGGCAGAATCTACTGTGATGGATATGATTGTATTATACCCATTTTAATAACCATCATATAAATGTAGACAAATATGTTCTTTCAAAATTTATAAAAAAGTGTCTTTTTGCCCACATATCCAGTATGTACTTTCTTAATTATCGAAAACTCCTTTTATGAAATATATATTCATTTTAAAATATATATTCTACTTGATTATGATGTAAAACGTTTGGGGACATATATATTATTTTGTCTTTTAAACAAGCGTTTTTGTAAAATAGAAATAAAATAATTATTAGATAAGTAATTTTAAATGACTTTTATAAAAAAATTTATGATGAGTTCCGCACAGCTTATTGACTTTTGCAACTAATGGAACATTTTGAACATTTTTACCATGTATATAAATACTCATAATCACATTTCAATAAAATAAATACACACAGTGCGGAGAAAACTTTTGACTGACTTTGAAAATCGGCCGAAAAATATTAAAACTTAAAAATTGTTTACATGCCTTTTCACAACTGCCGTAGGTAACATAAGAAAGAGAAATTTCTATATATCTCGTACTATTTTTGCCGTTTTCCGACTACTCGCATTTTGGAAATAAATTTTAAATTTTTCCCTAAACTGCTGTTTATACTTCCCAAATTTTATATAAAAAATTGTTATTTTTTTGTGTATGCCAATTGAAAAATTTAAAATAAAACCTTTTTTTTTTTTGTTTTTTTTTGTTTTGTTTTGTTTTGTTTACAAGATTGACATAAATATTTAAAAGCGATGTAATATACATTAATTGTGGGACATTTTCAATTTAAGATTTTTTGACGGATATATAAATATATATTTATGGAATTTTTCTGGGACTTCAGGATTACAAAGAATATGTTACACTTTAATTTATCAACGGTAATTTGATCTAAAGACAATTAGGAAGCCGACAAAAAATCAAAGACAAATATTAATGTTTGAGATCGTCCTTAAAAATAAAATGCAAGAAATGGTGTATAGGTACAGTTTACGAGAATATTTATTGATTTTCAAAAGTACAGAATATAAATTTATGGAGATTTGTGGATTTTTTGAAATGTTCAAAAAATTCTTGCATATTCTTTGTTTATATTATGCGTGTTTTTTTTTTTTTTTAATTTAATGCCGGTGTCAGATAGTTTGACAAAATTTAGTTAAAGTAATAAAGTGAAACTGGAACGTAAATTTAATAAAGCAGAAAACGAAAGAAATAAGACCAGTTGTATGTACTACTTTTTATATCCGCTTATGTGCGCAATAAATATATTTTTTCATGATTTGAAAGTCAATACTATTCATAAAGAACAAGTCATAAAGAACAAGCCAATGAAATATCATGAAAAATTAAGAATAATATCGTCCACATATTTAGCGGCTTTTTTGTTGTTCTCTAAAAACAGCTAAATGATAAGGGGTGTTCCATAAATTATCGTTCTTAATTTTCACTTTTTTTGTTAACATTTATTTTATATTGAAGCTTTAGTTCTTCGAAATACGCCAGAAAAAAAAATAATTTTAAGAAAAAAAGGTATCTTCTTACTCTACTCGTTGATATTCCTTAAGTACAAACTCCTTTTGCTGAAAGGCAGATTATTAAAAATAACAATCCCTTCAGCAGCTTTTAGAGAATAACTAAAAATCCGCGCACTATATTTCCGATATCTTTCTGAAATTCCATACCACTTGAATGGCTTCTTTTTATAAGTTGTTCCCTAGAATTGACTATGACTCCTTTTGCTGAAAGGCAGATTATTAAAAAAAACAATCCCTTCAGCAGCTTTTAGAGAGTATCTAAAAATCCGCTCACTATATTTCCTATATCTTTCTTAAATTTCATACTACTTCAATGGCTTCGTTTTATAATTTGTTCCCTAGAATTGACTATAAAATGAAAAAATATACATATTTTATCGTGCGCGCATGGCACATAATAACATCTTTACAACTGCTACAAAAAATATTTATGCAAACAATTTTAAAATAAAAAAACTAGCGAACAAAGATCGCGGGATCTCAAGAAGAATGAAATTAACTGCAACAGCATCGTTATGCTCGAGATCGCGTGATTTTTTTTTCTATTCTTTCGAATGTAATGCTTTTTACGAAAGTATTTGATCACTATAAATCATTAAAAGAGTAGTTACTTCATTATATCATTTTAGTTAAGCAATGATATAACTTTAAATTTTGACGTAATCACATTTTTTTTAAGTTCTAATGTAAAAATAAATGGAAGCTTCTATCGTATTCTTAGGTAAGTTAATACTTTTATTTTGATTTTAAATTTTGTATTTTTAAAGAAATTAAATTAAAACAATTAAATTCATTTATGTTATTTATTTATATTAAATTTTTATACTAACATATTTTTAGAAAAATGAAGACTGTCTTACCATATTGCTTTGAAAATTAAAAACCCATTTCATAGAAATTATCGTCTTACCTGAAAGAAACGCTTCAAATTAACGTAATAATAATTAAAGAAGTGTGAAAAAAGTAAATTTTAAGTGAATTTTAAGATATACAGAAATGCATAAATAATTAAATTATTAATAAAATAATTTTTTAATAATACCGTAAAATCACGTACCTTGTAGTTAAAATTGAAAATTAGACTTGGTTTCTTTCAAGCGAATCGTATATGTTTAAACTGATTTTTCTCAAAATTGATATTTTTTTACTTGCTCGCGTGATGATCCCAAACGTAATAAAGGGACGTATTTGAAACTTTATAAATATATTTACTAGGTTATTTTCTTGACATGAAACTAAAATCTAAGAAATTTAACATGCATTATTGATTCTATGGTAATTTGAGTGTCAAAAGTTATGAAAATTTTTATACTTCTACTTTAAGAATAAAAAACATATATATAGACAATTTTTGGTTCTTAGATTATTTCTTTTATTAGATTTTAGTTAATTTTATTTTTGCAATAATCTCAAACTTTCATATCATGCGCTAAGCTATACATGATCTTTAATTAAAAAAAAAAAACATACATTTAGAATTAGTTATTAATAATTAATTATGCAGTGTTTAATGGAAATTATAAATTCCATTGCATATAAAAAAATTGTAGTATTACCAAGTAAAGAAAAAAAAACTCGTGTGATTAGTAAAAAATTTAATTGCATTAGGCCACAATAAATATTGGTCTTCAAAATAAAATTTTTCACCTGTTTAAAATTTATGTGTACTTTTAACTAATTTTTATCAACATAATTAAAATTAAAAACACATGGATCTCAATATTAAAATGAAACAAATTTTTCGAAATATTTTCCATCATGTATTTTACTTTAATATTTTGATATAAATAAAAAAGACTTAATAAGAGTGAATATACACATTATAGGCCATATATAAATCAAATGAAATTAATTCCGTAAATAAATTAGTTTGCAAAAACTAATGAACTTTCTAAATATTTCAATATATGTTTGTTCTATAATGTTTGTAATATGTTTGTTCGGCACACTTTTCTAAAAATTGTTGAATAGATAATTTTAAATTTGTTGTCGTGTCAGAAAACATATACAATGTTAAAAATAAGAAGCAATTTCCAATGTGGTTTAAGATAAAAAAACACATTTAAATATTTTAATTAAAAACATTTGATAAATCTCCCCAAAAAATAAGACTATGTTTTTAATTATTTTAAGTAATTTTTCAGCATGACCTAAAATATTAGGAATTTCTAAAGACACTAGTTAGGGACACAATTTTGGAACGTTTCTGTTATTGTATTTCCAAACAGCTAGTCATCAATTGTTAAAAAAAATTTTGAAAAGTGTACCATTGCATAAAAAAGCATTTTGAAAAAAAGCGATCTATGTATCGATCTACCTATTTATCTATCTATCTATCTATATATATATATATATATATATATATATCTCCCTATCTATCTATCTGTGTATCTCTCTATCTGTCTATCGATCTATTTATGTATCATTCTACCTATCTATCTATCTATCTATACTATATATATATAAATACAGGGTGGCCTTAAAAAACTTTGCCGATATATGGAGATCTAGCGGTCGATCCGATCAACTGATTGAGGTGAGATTTCAGCTATAATTTTGAAAGGTATGAGCTCCGAATTCTGGGAACGGCAACAAAGTGGTGCTCCTGATTACGGTTATAGATACAGAAACTGGAAATTTAACAATGGCTACGTCAATTTTTGTCATCACAAAATGCTCAGCGCATGCGAAAACACTACAGAGCGTGGAACGTATGTGTATCGCAAAAAACGGGTTCGTTATGTACGCTCAAAAACAGCTCTGCCAAAGGCAACCCCCTACCCCCCCCCAAAAAAAATCACAAAATAAATTTTCGCATGACACAGTGTCAATACACAAATTTCTTATTATTACACAGATGAGAGAAAATAAAACTTTTTTTCTGAGTACGCAATTTCACATGGGGGCCATCACAAGCAATTACACATTGCACGCACGTGACTGTGGACAATACAGCAGAACGTAACATATTTTAGGTATCCCCGAACCAAAATCCATAGAAGTAAGGTCGGGGGATCGTGGAGGCCACTGAAATGAAAAATGGCGTGAGATGACACGGTTGCTAAAATGCTGTTCCAGGTAACGTAACTGTAAACGTACTTCGCTACATCTGGAGGTGCACCATCTTGCATCCAAAGAAAGTCATTCAGTGCATTTCGCTGTAGCAATTCTGGTATAACGTAATTATGTACCATTGCCGTATAGCGGGAGACTGTTATAGAGCAAGTTACAAATCCCGTTGATGTCGCTTCCTCAAAGAAGTACGGCCCGAGAATAATTATGCCTGCAATGTCGCACCACACAGTAACTTTGACGTCGTGTAAAGGTACTGTTGCCACAACATTCGGATTCGACGTTCCCAATTAAGGTGAAATTTGCCTCGTCCGTCCATACTATGCGAAGAGGTGAGTCATTATCTCCATCATATCTGATATAAAAAATCATTAGCAAAGTTTATACGTTGTTGATGGTCCCCCACTTCCAACATCTGTACGCGCTGGTACCGGTAAGGAAACAAGCGGATTACAAAGCGAAGTAGCCTCAGGACCATTGATATTGGTATATCCAATACACGACATGCGTCTCTTGCAGCTTAAATGCGTCCTGTAGTCACTATGTGATGCACATGCATAACAGTAGCCTCACGAACAGTTGGTAGTTCGGATCACGTTCTATCCCAAGTGCAGCCAGTTTATTTGATATTCTTTATTATATCACGAACAGCTTACGGGCTACATGGGCCACGTATTTGGCGATGGTTTCGAAGGTAAACACGTAACATTTTTGCAGCATTCATCGCATATTGATAACAGAGTTTTACCAATTCACCAGGAACTTTCACTAGAAGATTCATGTCGTCGGCATGTGCGAGCTCCCGACTAAAGAACTAATATTCCCCTCCCCTTTTATCTGTTTCCTACTCTACTATCTGGCGAACGGCGTTCCGTGATTGGAGTTTTGCTTCTGTCATATGTAAATTTCCTTCGTGCGTACTGAACGTGTATTTTTTATGGCCGTTCGTAGAGCTGTTTTGGGCAAACACGACGCATCCATTTATTACGATACACTTACTGTTCTAATGCTCTTTAGAGTTTTCGCATACGTTAAGCATTTTGCGATGAAAAAAATGGGCATTGCCATTTGAAAATTTCGAGTTTCTGTGGCTATAAGCGTAACAGTGAGGGCAAATTTGTTGCCATTCGCAGAATATTGAGCTTATGCCTGTGATTAACCATACTTGAAATATCATCTCTATCGGTTGAAAGGACCAGCCGCTAGAGTTCAATATATCAGCAAAGTGTATTTTATGACCACCCTGCATAGTATTTAAAAACCCTCCAGTACATACATTTTTACGTCCATAATCATTTAACATCGTAGCCTTTTTTAGCCCAATAGATCGAAATTCATAAATTTGAAATAATTTATGCTCTATGTGCCCTTAAAAATAAATGATAACAATAAATGAAAATGAAAATGGTAACAATAGATGTTTTTTTTAACATCAAAAAATAATTTAAAAAAACAAAACAATTTTTTTCTTTACTTACATGAAACTATGTTGATGTTAAAATAAAACAAGTCATTTGAAACTATTATTACTGATTTAATAACCAGAGGATTAACTAGATTTTTTTTTAATACCGGAATTTCTTTGATGCAGGAAACATTTAATGTCAAAAATTCGAGTTCTTTCAGGCATAAAAGAATGAAGTTTTAGACATCTTGACAGTAGCCTCAAGACCAATTTAGATTTTACTAGAACTAGTGAGCCACGGAACAGTATTGCATACCCTTTTAGCGAGAAACCATTTTGACACGGATAAAATTGCATTTGTTTTAGATCGATAGGTAATTCAGCCTTACTCCTCGGAGTTTTATGTAAGACTACTGACTGAGCTGAATAGAAATGGAATGTCAAACCAATTGAATTACCAAAAAGTTAGAAGAAAGAATTTGGAGGATCTTTCAATCGTTACTATCAGTGAAGACCTTTTTTTTTTTCATATAATAAGACCATTTTATATTTCGAACATTTCACGTATGTTTGAGTTTCTTTGAAAAAAAAATTTTGAGTGCTTTGAATGGAAACTGGAAAATATTTTAACAGGTTTAGTAAGTATGCATTTTTTTACATTAAATTGAAAATATTGGGGAAATATTAAATATTTTTGAATGCATCGATTGGAATTGAACTTTTAATAAGAAGGGAATAATATTTTCACTATTTTAAAGCTTTTAAATTTTAATAATGTAACTAATATATTTTATTTCCTTATCGAAAAAATATTAAAGTTAATTTTAATGTATTTTAAAACAATATTTTTCATTATCTTTATATCTTTACCCATATCTTTTCCATATCTTTAACCCTAGCCCAAAATGTTGTGTATTTTTAAAGAAACGAGTTATTTACACCATTTCATAAAATTTCAAGTGTACAACTAAAGAAAATTTTAGAATATTGTGCAAAAACATTAAAACACCTTAAAAAAGCAATATAAATGTATATACACTGTAAAAAAGTTCTATCTACTAAAAAATTTTAGTGATCCTTGTAATTACTAAAATTTTTTTGTAATCTTATTCGGTTACAAGAAAATCTGTAAGAATTACTAGAACAAAGCTAGCAACGAATAGAGTTAATAGTTTTATATTTTTAATAGCTATTACTAAAACTCACTTGGTGTGGCCGTGATAGCCTGGTGGTCATAGCACCGAACTCAAGGCTGAAAGATCACGTGTTCGATGCTCGAGACCACCTAATACGCACCGAGTGTATGCGGTGCAAGTACTCGTTAAATAAAGGGGTTAGCAGTTACCATGGGTAATGATCCCTAGACATTCCCTCCCCTTTAGAAACATGTCACAATAGAGCAGGTGGCAATGTTTGGTGCTGCCATCTATTGCGGCTATGCAGAAAATCTTCCGCTTCAGATGTCTGCCTTTTTACCCACTGGATGCAGCTCAAAGGAAGCTCCTGTCCTTCGGGCACAAGTAATGGTTACTAAAAATAATTTTGTAGCTATTACTAAAATTTGCTTGGTGGCTCATACTAAAAACTTTTAAGTTAGTTATACAAAAAATTCTTTTGTTCAGTTTACAAAAGAAATGTTTGTTTCGCTTACAAAAAAAAGTTTGTAATGGTTACTAAAAAATTCTTTGGAACACAAATTTACTAAAAAAATTTTAGTAACCTCTTGAATTTTTTTACAGTGTATATACACATAAGCATGAACATGAATATATAAATATGAAATGTACACTGTAAAAAAAAAATTCAAGAGGTTATTAAAAATTTCTTAGTAAATTTGTATTCCACAGAATTTTTTAGTAACCATTACAAACTTGTTTTTTGCAAGTGAAACAAGCATTTCTTTTGTAAACTGAACAAAAGAATTTTTTGTATAACTAACTTAAAAATTTTTAGTATGAGCCACAAAGAAAATTTTAGTAATAGCTCCAAAATTTTTTTAATAACCATTACTTGCGCCCTAAAGGCAGGAGCTGCCTTCGAACTGCATTCAGACTTCTGAAGCGGAAGATTTTCAGCAAAACCGCAATAGATGGCAGCACCAAACATTCCTACCCGCTCCGACAGGATTTTCATAATCCCTTTATTAACGAGACACTACATACATTCGGGGCGTATTTGGCGGTGGCAAGTTTCGAACCCGGTACCTTTGAGCCTGGAGTCCGTTACTATAACCACTATGCTATCAAGGCCACACCAACTAAGTTTTAGTAAGAGCTATTATAAATATAAAACTATTAACTCTATTCGTTGCTAACTTTTTTCTAGTAATTCTTACAGATTTTTTTGTAACCGACTAAGATTACTAAAAATTTTTTAGCAATTACAAGGATCACTAAAGTTTTTTTAGTAGATCGACTCCTTTTTTTTACAGTGTATAAGCAAAAGAAATTTTTTTTACTGTGCAAAATCATTAAAAATACATTAAAAATTTAAAAAAAGCAATATATATATATATATATAAGCATTAACAACGCTTAAGATATATTATTTTTAAACTTTAAGAACCATAAACTTTAAAAAGTCCTTAATTATTTATCAGCATAATTCTTAGCTCTATTTTTATAGTCCGATAATTAAAAACTCAAAAATTTTAAATAATTTATGTTCCATGTGTGCATTTGCATTATATTCCATACAATGAATGAAATCTATATAATAATACGAAAACTACTTTTAAAATGCAAAATAGAAACTTTTAATATTAATTTTACGGTAAAATAAAAATATCAAAATTAAACAAGTCTTTTTAAATATTGCTATTCAAAAAAATTACCAGAAGATTAAGAAGATTTTTTTAATGCAAGAAACACTTAATGTCAAAAATTCGATTTCTTTCAGGCATAAAATAATGAAGTTTTAGACATCTTGACATTAGCCTCAAGACCAATTTAGATTTTACAAGAACTAGTTAGCCATGAAACACTACTGAATACCCATGGAGCGAGAAACTATTTTGACGCAGATAAAATTGCATTTGTTTGAGGTCGATAAGGCATTCAGCCTTACTCCTCGAAGTTTTATGTAATACTATTGACAGAGATGAATAGAAATGAAATGTCAAACAAATTGATTTACCCAAAAGTTATAAGAAAGAATTTGGAAGATCTTTGAAACGTTATTATCAGAAAAGACTTTCATTTTACATTTCGAATTAATTTCACGTAAGTTTAAATTGAAAAAAAAAACATTTTGAATGTTTTTATTGTATGGAAATTAGTAAATATGTTTACTAAGGTTAACAGGTTTACTAAGAATGTATTTTTATGCATACTAAATCTAAAGAACTGGGAGACTATAATATGATTTTAAACTCAAAGATTATAATTGAATTTATAATAAAAATAAGAATATCAATTTCTAATTTTTTAGAACCTTTTACTTTTAGTAATGTAATAACGTATCTTTATTCCCCTACCGAAAAAATTAAAATGTTTATTTTAAAGTAACTTGTAACAATATGTTTTTTATTTTAAATATTTTTTAACCTTAATCTTAAATTTTACGTATTTTTAAAGAAACAAATTAATTATACAATTTTAGAATTTTTAAGATAATGTTAGAGTTTTGTGCTAAAGCATAAAAAATATTTTTCATATATATATATATATATATATATATATATACACAAGTCTGGACGAACTTTAAAAATGAATAACTCTAAAACGAATCAAGATACAAAGATACGGTTTGCACCAAAAGGATGGAAAAGAAACCGGATTTTGTGTGACAACGAAAAAAATAGTTTGCCGTTGACATCCAAAAAATGACACGGTAGTGTTTTTTGCACCAAAAGATGATTTGCAAATGAAAAAATGTTGACAATTTCCAAGTCAGCTTAGTTACAGTTAATTAGTACAACAGAAAATGTTCAATGTGCTGTCCCTCATTCATAAGTGCAGCTGTGAGACTAGGCACTACACCGTTCACAGCATTTAGTAGCATTTCTTGCTTTATGGCAGACACGTTTTGGCGGATGGCATCTTTCAATGCTGCTAGTGATGCCGTTGGTCGCCAATAGAACAATATTTTTTTGTTGTCACACAAAATCCGGTTTCTTTTCCATCCATTTGGTGCAAACCGTATCTTTGTATCTTGATTCGTTTTCGAGTTATTCATTTTTAAAGTTCGTCCTGACTTTTGGATCACCCGGTATATATATATATAAACAAAGGCAACGCTTAAATCATATTATTTAAATCTTCAAGAACCATAAACTTTAAAGGGTCGATAATCATTTAACACCATAAACTTTTAGCTCGATTTCCTTACTTCGACGATAATTAAAAACTTTAAAAAATTGAACAGTTTATGTTCCATGTAACAATATTCAATAAATTAATTATATATAATAATAAAAAATAACTTTTAAAATACAAAATATAAACTTTAAATGTTAATTTTACGTTAAACTATGTTAATGTTAAAATTAAATGACCCTTTTCAAACTACTAATACTGAATAAAAAACCAGAATATTAAATAGAATGTTTTTTAGATCTCTTAAATACCAGAATTTCTTTGCTGCAGGAAACGCTTAAGGGTGTATTCGAAAAAATGATTTTCCACTTTCAACAGCTCAAAATTTTCCGATACATTTTCAGACTCATTTTTAAAAGTAGAAACATGAAACTTGCTGGGGTGATTTTTGAAGTGATGTAGAAGATGCCATGAGAAGTAATTTTTCGCTAAATTAATTAGAATTTTATTTATAAGCAATTATTTTCTCAGGATGCTCTTTTTTTTCGTTCGCAGACATCCCGCTTCGGATAATTTTGTCCAAAACGCCGTTTTTGACAGCATTTTTTTGCAACATTTTCTACATTTATCCAAAAAAACGACAATTACGGCACCTTGTGTAATTTCTAAATATGAGAATTTGAAAGTTTGGTGCATTTGATAGAAAAAATGAATCTAAAAATAAATCGGAAAAAAGGCACTTTGGATCGAAATACACCCTTAATGTCAAACATTTGTGTTCTTTCAGGCATAAAAGGATGAAGTTTTAGACATCTTGACACTAGCCGCAAGACCAATTTAGATTTTACGAGAACTAGTCAGCCATGAAACAGTATTGAATACCCCTAGAGCGAGAAACCTTTTTGACACAGATAAAATTGCATTTCTTTGAGGTCGATAAGTGTTCAGCCTTACTCCTTGAAGTTTTATGTAATAATATTGGCAGAGCTGAATAGGAATGGAATTTCAAACAAATTGAATTACCAAAGAGTTAGAAAAAAAATTGGAATATCTGTCTAACGTTATTATCAATGAAGATTTTTTTTCTATAATTTCATCATTTTTCATTTCGAATTCATTTCACATATGTTGAGTTTCTCTGAAAAACTTTTTGGGTACTTTGTGTACAAATTAGAAAATATAATAACATCTTTTCTATGTATGGATTTTTTTATGATAATCGAAAGTAATTCTATTACATTTTTTTGACATAGACAGGAATTACATTTGTAGCATATTCGGTATTTTTAACATACCAAACATACACTGTAAAAAAAGGGTCGATCTACTAAAAAAACTTTAGTGATCCTTGTAATTACTAAAACATTTTTAGTAATCTTAGTTGGTTACAAGAAAATCTGTAAGAATTACTAGAAAAAAGTTAGCAATGGATAGAGTTAATAGTTTTACAGTTTTAATAGCTATTACTAAAACTCACTTGGTGTGGCCTTGATAGCATAGTGGTTATAGTAACGGATTCCAGGCTAAGAGGTCCCGGGTTCGATACCGGAAACCGTCAAATACGTCCCGAATGTATGTAGTGTTAGTACTCGTTAGTAAAGAGATTATGAAAATCCTGTCAGAGCAAGTAGCATTTTTGGTGCTGCCATCTATTGCGGTTTTGACGAAAATCTATCGCTTCAGAAGTTTGGATGCAGCTCCTGTCCTTCGTGCGCACGTAAACGTTATTAAAAACAATTTTGGAGCTATTACTAAAATTTTCTTGGTGGCTCATACTAAGAATTTTTAAGTTAGTTATACAAAAAATTATTTCGTTCAGTTTACTAAAGAAATGCTAGTTTCACTTGCAAAAAAAAGTTTGTAATGGTTACTAAAAAATACTGTGGAATACAAATTTACTAAAAAATTTTTAGTAACCTCTTGAATTTTTTTTTACAGTGTACCCAGCTATGTCTCCCTTATTGTTATTCTCCTATCTATTAGTTCAATCGTCGCGGCAATTTTGTCAGCGCCCCTATCTTTAACAAAACTATCCTACTCTCAAGCCCAGTTGAGAATAATAGTAAGCATTTTTAATTGTGGTTTAACAGAAAGAAAAAAAACATAAAAATTACTTTAATTAATTATTATATATATATATATATATATATATCCGCTTTAGGCTGTTAATAAAATTTTAGAATAATATATCAAAGCATAAATAACATTTCGAAAAGAGCATATATATATATATATATATATATGTGTGTGTGTGTGTGTATGTATGTATGCATATATATATATACATACACATATACATACCAACACATTGCTTAAAATACATTATTAAAATACATTACGATAGTTAAAATGCAAAAATTGGAAACAATTAATGATCTATGTGCCCTTAAACATTGATTGATTTTTTATAATCAGAAAAAAAAAGTCTTTAAAAATACAAAATCGAAACTTTTTTTTAAAACTAAGTTAATGTTAAAATTAAACAAGTCTTTTCAAAGTATTATTTCTGAATAAATTACCAGAAGATTAAATATTTTTTTTCTTAAATACAAGAAATTTTTTGATTCAAGAAACACATAGTGTAAAAAATTTGAGTTCCTTCAGTTTTAAAAGAATGAAGTTTTTAGAAATCTTGACACAAGCCGCAATACCAATTTAGATTTTACCATAACAAATCAGCCATGAAACAGTATT
Source organism: Maratus speculifer (assembly GCA_964019185.1). Classification (NCBI taxonomy): domain Eukaryota; kingdom Metazoa; phylum Arthropoda; class Arachnida; order Araneae; family Salticidae; genus Maratus; species Maratus speculifer. The sequence goes on along the minus strand of OZ025290.1, from coordinate 420,722,318 downwards.
GAATACCCCTTTAGCGAGAAACCATTTTGACACAGATAAAATTGCATTTGTTTGAGGTCGATGATTAATCCAGCCTTACTCCCCGGTGTTTTATGTAATAGTATTGACAGATCTGAATAGAAATAGAATGCCAAACAAATTGAATTACCAAAAAGTTAGAAGAAAGTACTTTGGAGGATCCTTCAATCGTTATTATCAGTGGAGACTTTTTTATATACATAATTTCACCATTTTTCATTTCGAATTGATTTTACGTATATTTAACTTTTTTGAAAAGCTTTTTGAGTGCTTTAAATAGAAATTAGTAAATATGTTAACAAGTTTTTTAAGAATGCATTTTTATGCATATTAAACTAAAAATACTGGGGAGATATTAAATATTTTTAAACTCATAGATTAGAATTGAATTTATAATAAAAATGGAAACATAACTTTCCAATTTTTTACAGATTTTAATTTTAATACTGAATTGACATATTTTTACTTCCGTATTGAAAAAAATAGAAATGTTCATTTTATAGTAATTTGTAAAAATATTTTGTTTTTAAAAAATTTATTAATCTTGATCTAAAATATTGTGTATTTTTAAAGAAACAAGTTAGTTACGCAATCTTAGAATGTTAAGGAAACTTTAGAATAATGTGCAAAAACATAAAAAAAAATCGAAAAAATTATACATAAAAACAAAGGCAACGCTAAGTCATATTATTTTGAAACTTCCAAAACCATAAAATTTAAAGGGTCCATAATCATTTAGCACCATAAACTTTTAGCTCTATTTCTTTAGCCCGACGATAATTAAAAAACTAAAAATTTTAAACATTTTATGTTCCATGTGCCATTATACAATAAATGAATTCTATATAATAATAAAAAAGAACAGTTAAAATACAAAATAGAAACTTTAAATGTTAATTTTTCTTTAAACTAAGTTAATGTAAAAATTAAACAAGTCTTTTCAAACTATTATTACTGAATATGTTAACCGAAGATTAACTGAATTTTTTTTGTGTTATCTTAAATACAAGATATTTATTTATGCAGGAAACACTTAATTTCAAAAAATTGAGTTTTTTTCAGCCATAATAGGATGAAGTTTTAGACATCTCGTCACTAGCCTCAAGATCTATTTCAATTTTACCAGAACTAGTCAGCCATGAAACTGTATTGAATACCCCAAGAGCTAGAAACCATTTTGACACAGATAATTTTTTTTTTGTTTGTTTGAGGTTGATAAGGAATTCAGCCTTACTCCTCGAAGTTTTATGTGATACTATTGACAGAGCTGAATAGAAATGGAAAATTACACAAATTGAATTACTAAAAAATTAGAAGAAAGCATTTGGATGATCTTTCAATAGTTATTATCAGAAAAGACTTTTCTTTCCATAGAATTTCTCCATTTTTCACTTCGAATTAATTTCACGTATGTTTGAGTTTCTTTAAAAAAAATATTTTCTGTGCTTTGAATGGAAAGTATTAAATACGTTATCAGATTTACTAAGTATGTATTATTTATGCACATTAAACTGAAATTACTGGGAAAATATTAAATATTTTTAAACTTATAGTTTAGAATTGAATCTATAATAAAAAGTGTGTAATAAATTTCTAATTTTTTTCAGCTTTTAAATTTTAATAATATAAATGACACAATATTATTTCCTTATCGAAAAAATAGTAATGTTAATTTAAAAGAATTTGTAACGATATTTTTTTTTATTATTTTAAATAATTTTTAACCTTGACCTAAAATGTTACGTATTTTCAAAGAAACAGGTTAGTTACACAATTATTTATTTTAAAGAAAATTTTAGAATACTGTGCAAAAACATAAAAAGCAGTTTTTGAAAAAATATATATATATAAACAAACGCAACGCTTAAATTATATTATTTTTCAACTTCCAGAACCATAAACTTTAAAGGGTCCATAATTATTTAGCGCCATAATTTTTTAGCTCTATTTCTTAAGTCCGACGATAATTAAGAATTTAAAAATTTTAAATAATTTATGTTTCATGTGCCACTATACAATAAAGGAATTTAATATAATAATAAAAAAAGACTTTTAAATAAAATATATAAACTTTAAATTTTAAGCTAAACTAAGTTAATGTAAAAATTAAACAAGTCTTTTTCAAACTATGTTAACCGAAGATTAACTGGAATTTTTTGTGTTATCTTAAATATATGAATTTCTTTGGCTAAAGAAACAATGTCAAAAATTTGCCTTCTTTCAGGAATTAAAGGATGAATTTTTAGTTATCTTGACACTAGTCGCAAGACCAATTTAGATTTTACCAGAACTAGTCATCCATGAAACACTATTGAAAACCCTTTAGCGAGAAACCATTTTGACACAGATAAAATTGCATCTGTTTGATGTCGATAAGTAATTCAGCCTTACTCCTCGGCACTTTATGCAATACTATTGACAGAGCGGAATAGAAATGGAATGTCAAACAAATTGAATTACCAAAAAATAAGTTGAAAGAATTTGGAAGATCTTACAATCGTTATAATCAGAAAAAAAGATATTCTAATAATTTCACTATTTTTTATTTCGGATTCATTTCACGTATTTTTGACTTTGTTTGGAAAAAGTTTTGACTGCTTTAAATGGAAATTAGAAAATATGTTAAAGGGTTTACTAAGTATGCATTTTTTATGTTCATCTAAAGGTGCTGGGAAAATATTAAAAATCTTAAGACACATACATTTCAATGCATTATAAAAAAAGGATACTTTTTATTTATTTATTTACAAGCATTTAAACTGTAATAATGTAAATAATATTTTTTTCGTTATAGAAAAAATAATAATGTTCATTTTAAAGTAATATAAAGAAATGTAGCAAGTCCATGAAAAGCAATTCTAAAACTTTTTGTTAAATATTTCATGGTCTATATTAAAAAAAAAATTTTTATTATTCTTCCAAGGAAATTTAAAACAGAAATTATGCTGTTATAAGTAACCTTTAAAATAAGGAAAATGTAGTAAGATCTCCAGTTTGCGAAAAAAAATATGGTAAAATAAAAATTAATTATGTCATTAATATTTTCATCTCGTTTAACATCTTAATAAAGACCCTTTTGTGCTCCCACAGTGTTCAAAGTTAACTATCGTAGGTATTTATGAGCTCTTTCATTGATTCTACTCCTATGTCACGATAATCGAAGACACGCATGTTTAACCAAAACACCAATGTTTTTTATAATTTATTCCACTTATGAAACACCCATGTTTTTCAATAACTGATTCCATTCTCTTTTTATTAAATTAGCTTTTAATGCGAAATTACTTCATTACTACTTTTATGCTATTAAGGTATGTTTCATTTAAGAGAATATCATGCAACAAAAAAAATGTTTCAATTTTAAAAGGTTTTTGGCATACCTATTAAACTGCCAACAAAATTAGCAAGATTATCACTAAAAGTGTTCTTTTATTCTGCGGCGACAGGTATGCGGAAGCAAAGCTTTTACCCCCGACACTAAAGTGGTTAAAGGTTAAATAAACACTTTAATTCAATCTTTAACCAATTTTATGTTTATCACTTATATATTAAAAGTCAATTTCATATATATAACTTACATATTAAAAATAGACACTGCGTTAAGCAGAAACATAACTAAAAGTATATATTTATTCTTTTAAAAACTAACACCGCTCGTGTTTTTATGTTACATGATTTTCAATCCGATCTTTAACTATAAATAATTATATTGATAATAAAAAATAGTGCGTTTGAAATACTATTTTAATATCAATGATTTATTGAATTAAAATCTTAAAAAAATGATTGATATAAATTATTATTCTAAGAAATGACATTAATTTTGTAATCATTCTATCTCAGAAATCCCCTTACTTTATCTCCACTTGCTTTATTCATTTAAAATAAGACATTGTGATGATATTCGGTCCAATAGGGGATAGTATAGCGTGGGATATCACTACAATATTACTTTAAGGATATATTCAATGTGCAGCCGCAGTTGCAGCATAACCAAAAGAAGCAACATATGAGAAAAGGCAGGTAGTATTCATTTTACCTAAGCAGTACGTAACCGGCAAATAGAGAGGATTAACAAGAATGGCTTTTTGATCTGTTTTGCTAATGTGATAATTTTTGGATGCAGTGTAAGTCTTCCACTATTAAATGCACCTAGATTCAATCCTCGCCAACAGTTATTTGACTGTTGAGATACTGAAGCGAACGCTATCAATGTGATTTGTAAAATTCACATATGGGAATTCTTAATAAGTTATTCCCATCACAAAAAGACTTGTAAATTCTCAGAGCACATAAATCCCTGAAGCCGCGTATGACAAATGCGTACACTAACATGACAACATGGTGCAAGAGATAATTCACTCATTAGGCATCAACAAGATGATTAATGTGTAGATATGTATTAATATTAAGAAAGCTGCAGAGTATGAAGCTGATAAAATTAATAAATTTAAGACCATTTAATTGAAAAAAATATAGTAATACAATATTGAAAAAGCCTATTGTGTATATAAGTTGCACGCTATAAATTACCAAAGATTAGCTGAAAATATTGCGCTGAGAATGGTTAAATATAATATATATATACTTTTATAATTATTTTCCTTGAAAATGTTCTACTTCCAGCATACATACTATCATCATAAAAAAATAATTCAGTTGATTGCAGTAAGCCTCTTATAGATATCCTACTGTCCCAATACTTTCGATGCATTAGTTTTTTTAATATTATCCAAAAGATATCTATCTATCTATCTATCTATCTATCTATCTATCTATCTATATATATATATATATATATTAACAATGCGTCTGAAACTTCTATCATATTAGTCATTTATTTTTCTAAAATAGTACTATCTTAAGACAAACTTTTCTTCTCTCTTGAAAGTCCCTACTAATATTTTATAAAGCATATTTTATTAAAAACATAATCTCAATTGTTCTAAATGAAAAAAAAAACGAAGAAAAATTACGATAATTTATAATAGTTAGTTTCAAAAATTGCTTTTTAATATTTAAAAGACTAATGTTGCAATTTATATTATACAATCAAATGTTAAAATTAAGGCAATAATTCAGAAATTTTATTTAAATTTTATTTCTGAAAGCCTTGGAGTTCATTTCTTTTTCATAATTTCGTGCTCTATCATGAAAAACATGTCTTCGCTGCAGATTTATTTTAATGTCAAAACCTACAGTTCTTTTAGTCATAAAAGAAAGAAGTTTTAGATGTCTTGACACTGACATCATGACCAATTTAGATTTTCCCTGAAGTAGTCAGCCATGAAACTGTATTGAATACCCTTAGAGCAAGAAACCATTTTACTGCATATGAAATTGCATTTGTTGGAGGTAAGTGAGTACTTCAGCCCTTCTCGTCTGAGTTTTATATAATACGTTAGCCGAACTGAAGAGAAATGCTGTATCACTCAAACTGATACACCAAAATGTAAAAGAAAAGTATTTGGTTTTGGAAAGTTATTACCCGGAAGATTTTTTTCAGTTTTATTTGTTTGAAGGACATATTAGTTTATTTAAGGTTCTTTGAAATAGACGCAATGTTTCTGAATCAAAATAATAATAATAAAATATTTAATGTTTGCAAAATATTTTCATAATGTTTTTTTTTTTTTTTTTTTTTTTTTTTTTTACGTTGGGTGCTACTGTATTAACATAAAATATTTTTTAATTGTAATTTAGAAAAGATTTCAAGCATACATAATTAAAGTTAGAATTATAGGAATAAAATAAATTATTTTCATGTTACATTAAATGTTTTGGTGTTTCATATTGTAATGGTTTCAACCTCTAATATTGACTCCGCATCAAAAGTTTAAATATTTTTTTTTAATTGTTATTTTCTGAAAGCGTGCACTTGATTTTTTAAAGTATATTTTATGATGCATTATTCGAAATTATTATCTAAAAAATAAAAATAATAATAATGATATTTACGATTTTTTTAAGGTTCTATTTCATACCATTTTCATTTGTAATATTTTGAATGAAAACATAAAAATATAGAGTATTTATACAGGTGTAAAGGCAAATTAAGGTTATAACTTAAAACTAGAATGTTATTTTATCAGAATGAATATGAATACATTATTTGAATAGAGCTTTCTTTTTGTTTTTTCAGTTTCTTGGGCTAATTTCAAACAAAATCGTGTTCCTGCAGAAATAACTTAATTATAAAAATTTGACTTCTTTCAGACATAAAAATATATATTTTTTTAGATTTCTTGATACTAACCTCACGATCAATACAAATTTTAACATAACTATCCAGCCATGAAACACCATTAATTATTCCTGATCTCGAAATCATTTAGGCACAGATGAAATTGCTTTTGTTTGAGTTAAGTAAGCAATTCAGCCTTACATTTTTATGTAATACGTTAGCAGAACTGAATAGGAATATGATGTGAAACAAATTGAATTGCAAAAATGTAAGAAGAGACGTATTTGGTAGACATGTTTTACAGATAGTACAGAGAAAAAAAAAACAATTCTATTGGTGTCAGTTTCATTTCAAATTCATTAAATTTTTATTGGAATAGTTTTAGTTAATTAGAATTAAAGGAGGAAAAGTTTTGATTGTGCATATATATACATATATATATATATGTAATTTATTTTTTTACTTATTTATTTATATATAAGTTGATTTTTACGATTGACGCAATTGATATGCATAAACACAATTATTCTAAGTACATAGTATAGCAATTTTTAAAACATTGCCGATTCTTAATCTTTGGCTTATTAGAATAAAATAAATTATTTTTCACATTATCTTACATACCTTGGTTTTGCATATTACCACACTTTAAAACCATATATTATCTTCGCATCAAAATATTTAATAATTTCTCTTCAATTTTCTACAATTATAGAAAAACGTATTTTAGAATTCTTTGTGAAATAAGTATATTTTATGATGGATTTTATGAAGTCTCAGTTGTTTTGTAAAAGAAGAAACTAACAAAATTAAATAATTATTTAATTATATACATAAACGTTTCCTTAAATATTTCTATTTAACAAAATTTTCACTTCTAATATTTAAAACAAAAATTCTATCATTTGGAGTACTTATTCAAATGTAAAATTTAAGACAATAATTTAGAAACCTGAATTAAAATGCATTATTCTAATTTATTTATTTATTTTTTTTTTTGTTGTTGTTGTCTTTAACACATTATTTTAATCCGTAAGTTATTCCGTATTCTCATATTATTATTCTATATGAAAATAACAAATTACTCGCTGCAAATATATCTTAATGTCAAAAATTCAAGTTCTTTCAGGCATAAAAGAATGAAGTTTTAGATGTCTTGACACTAAACCTTACGACCAATTTAGATTTTCACAGAACAAGTCAGTCGCGAAACATTATTGAATATCCCTTGAGCAAGGAACCGCTTATCACAGATGAAATTGAATTGGTTTGAAGAAAGTAAGTAATATAGTCTCACACCTAACTTAATGTAATGCGTATGCCAAACGGAATAGAAATGGGACCTCAAACAAATTAAATTATCAAAATGTAAAAAAAAAAAAAAAAAAAAAAAAAAAAAAAAAAAAAAAAAAAAATATTTAGGTAAATGTCAAGTTTACTTAAAATCCTTTCGAATAGTTTTGAGGGTTTTGGATTAATAGAAGAAAACTTTTAAATATGTCTGTAAAATACTTTTATTATTTATTCGATATGTTTTATAACAGAACAATTAAAATACATAGATTACTAATTTTCATAATTTTACTAGTTATTATTAACTATGTTAGAACGACTAGAATGAAATTTATTTCTTTAAGGGACACCCGTACCCCATTTTCGGCCAAAAATCACCAAAAGTTCAATTTGTTTTCTCAGAAAACGATAAAATACATACTTACGAATATCCATGCAAAATTTCAGAACTCGGAGACACTTGGAACAGGTAGAAAATGAGCTTTTTAAATTGTACTCACTATAGAGTTTAAAGGACTAGCGGCCATTTAAAACGTGTTTTCCTGAGAATGACTTTTTTCATATTTTGCTTAAGTTCAAAGTACTAAGGCTCAGTGGTAAAATGATTTAAAAACAAAGTGTTTATGTTTTTAGAATCTTAAAACATTTTGCAACAAAAGTAAGGAGAGATATATTTTTTTAACTATTTCTGAAAATTTTACATAAATTGGTAAACATGAAAATTATAACGAATTTAAGGAAATTTACCATGCATATTTTTATTTACTTTTTTTTTTAGCCGATTGAAATAGAAAATTAAAAATATCTCTCCTTAGTTCTTTTCTATATACTATAACACTATTTAAGAAATTTTAGTAACACCAAAATATTTAAAATTGAATGAGGAGTAGTAATTTTAAAAAGTGTATTTTTCGACAAAAACAAATCATAAAAATCCCCATAAAAAATATAATTTTTAATAAAAAGTGAATTTTTTTGCTAATTATTCCTTAAAAGAAGATTCTTAAATAGTACACCAAAATTCATTACTTTAAAATCAATAATAAAAATTTTGGGTTTTTTCTTACGGGTCTCCCTTAAGTTACCTTAGACAATTTGTGTTTTCACATTGACATAATTCCAGACTGTAATTTTGGTTTGTATAATCTTTTTTAACAATTTTCTCCTTAACATTGCATTCTACAACGATAGAAAAAACCTTTAGATTTCTTTATCTAATAAATATGTTTTATGAAGCCTAAAGCTCAACTGTTTTGTAAACGGAAATATGCACAGAAACATATTAAGAAGATATAGGATTCTTTATAATTGTCCTATTTTGTAAAATTTTAATATTTAATACTTAAAACAAAAATTGTGCTATTTAGTTTATTCATTTAAATGTTAAAATTAAGATGCTAATTTCGAAATTAGGATTAAGAACTACTTATGAATATCTTAATTTGATCGATGTGATTCCGTTTTCTCAATTTCTTGCGCTATCTGAAACCAGAAAATTATTCTCTGCAGAAATATCTTAATGTCAAAAATGTTAGTTGTTTCAGGCATAAATGAATGAAGTGTCAGGTTTATTGACACTAAGCTGACGACCAGTCTAGATTTTCCAAAAAAAAAAAAAAAAAGTCAGCCATGAAACATTATTGAATACCTTTGAAAAAAAAAATTTACCCCTAGATGAAATAGCATTTGTTTGAGATAGGTAAGTAATTCAGCTTCACTCATCGAAATTTTAAGTAATACATTAATCGAACGGAAAAGAAATGTGTTATGAACCTAATTGAATTATTAAAATGTAAGAAGAAATTCTGTGGAAGATTTGTTAAAAACTGATTTGTTTAATCAGTTTTGTTTGTTTGAAGTACATATGAAATTTGTTTAAAATTCGTTTGATTTTTTTTTTTTTTTAATAAGAAAAGTTTTAAATATGTTTATTAAGTAATTTAACTTTTTTCATTGAGTGCAATTAATGCGCATTAATATAAAACATTTTTAACTCATAACTTAGTAATTAAAAATTAAATTTTCCAAATTATCTGATATGTTTTAGTTTATTATATCGGCATAATTTCTGGAATTTTTCTTTGTATCAAAGTTTAAGCGAATAAAGTTCAAATATTTATAGCGATACTTTGAAGTACTTACTCTTTGATAAATATAGAAGCGCTTTCTATAATTTTCTTTATGATACATGTATATTTAATGAAGAACAAATCTTAAATGTTTTATAAAAGAAAAAAATATATTTATTAAGAAGACGTACGATTTTTTATAATAATCTCATTTCATCAAAATTTAATTTTTAACGATTAAAAAATGAATTACAATAATGTTAGAAGAAACTATGTGAAAAATCTGTTTGAGATTTACTAACAAGAAAGGGATTTTTTCTGTTTTATTTGTTTGAAGTATATATATCAAGTTTCTTTAAGATTTAATTGAATTCCTTTGAGGATTTGAATTTTAAAAAAAATAAGAAATGTTTTAGATATTGTTGTTAAGTATTTTATATTTTTCATTGGGCGCAATTCACGCGCATAAAAATTTAAAAAAAGAAAAAAATCATAGATTAGTAATTTAAAAAGTACAGATATATATTATTCATGATAGAAGTACTAGATTGCAATTTTTTCCCTAAATTTTCTTATATGTTTTAGTTTTTCATAACAGGCAAAATTTTATGCTGGAATTTTTTTTCGTATCAATAGTTTTAGCGATTAAAGTTCAAAAACTTTATATCGATACTTTTATTTTTATAAAAAAAAAAAAAAAAAAAAAAAAAAAAATTAAGGAGAGTTACGATTCTTTATAATAATCCCAATTCATAAAAATTTAATATATACCGTTTTAAAAAAATCATGCGATTAATTTTTTTTCATTCAAATATTGAGAATTAAAACAATAATTAAAATTTACAATTAAGTATTACATATGGATGCAGTTATTTCTAGAACTTATTCCATTAGTTTTTTTTTTTTTTTTTTTTTTTTTTTTTTTTTTTACGGATTTATTAATACGGATTTAAGTAAATTTTGGGGTTCTTTAAGATTTTTTGGAATACTTTTGGAGGTTTGAAATTAAAACGATAAAAGTTTTTAAATTTAAAAAAACATGTTATAAGTATGTCTCTTTTTCATTGGGCGCAATTGTCACGTGTTAATACAAAATATTTAAAAAACGTACTTTAATATTTTTTAAAATATCATAGGTTCTTATTAGTAGTGTTGGAACTAATACGGATAAATATTTTTTTTCTAATTTATCTTACATATTTTTGTTTTTCAGATAAGTATAACTCCTGGTTGTAATATTGCATCGTATAAAGAGTTGTTGTTCAATTATATACATGCGTATTTATAATTGAACTTGATATTTTTGATGTATATAGAAAGATATTTTAGATATTTTTATGAAATAAGTGTACTTTATGAAGCATGAATCTCAATTGTCTTGAAAAATAAAAGAATATATATACATACATGAAGAAGAATGAAATTCCCTTGGAATAGTCATATTTTATATTTAAAATTATTAACATTTAGAGTTATTTAGATTATTGATTAAAATGTTAAAATTAAGACAATAATTTAGAAAGTAGATAAAAGTTTGTTTATGAACATCTTATTTAAATCAATCTTATTCCACTTTCTCAATTTCTTGTACTATCTTAAAACCAATTTTATTTCTCAGCAGAAATATTTTTATTTCAAACATTAGAGTTCCTTCAAGGATACAAAAATGAAGATTTAAATCTTTTGATACTAACATCACGAGCAATTTAGATTTACCCAGGACTACTCAACCATACTGAATATCCCTAAAGCAAGAAACAATTTTACCATAGATGAAATTGCATTTGTATAAGGTACGTAAGTAATTCAACCTCTTGTATAGGGGTTTTATAAAATACGTTACCCCGGCTGAATAAAAATGCGATATCAAACAAATTGAATTACCAAAATGTAAGAAGGCATTATTTGGAATATTTGAGACTTATTACTTAGAATTTTTTTCCCACATTTATGAATTTAAAGTACATTTTTAGCTTGTTTAAGATTCTTATGAATATGTTTGACGGTTTCCAATTAAAATAAGAAAATATTATATCTTCTGATTCAAAATATTTGAAATAAGTTTCTATATACATTGGTATACTGGTATAATGTTCTGTTTTAATACACATATGTATGAAAACAGAACATTTAAAACGCCCGTTTTACTATTTTTTTAAATGTTAATAGTATTTTTTACCAGTGATGAAAACTGCTACAGTAAAATAATACTTTCCATGTTATTTTACAGACTTTTTTCGTTCTTATTAGTATAATTCCAGGCTGCAATTTTGCTTTGCATGAAAAGATTTAATGCATAAATATATATTGAAACTTTATTTTCTAGAACTATAGAAAAATCCCATTTTCTTAATTTTTTGTGTTATTTTCAAACCAAAATTTATACACTTCAGAAATATTTTAATGTCAAACATTTGAGTTCTTTCAAGTATACAAGAATGAAGATTTAGATGTCTTGACACTAATTTTATGACCAATTTAGATTTAGATCCAAAACTACTCAAACATATTGAATATCCCTGGAGCATAAAACCATTTTCGATAAGATGAAATTGCATTTGTTTGAAGAAGGTAAGTAATTTAGCCTCATTCACCGAAGTTTTTTTGAAATAGCCTAGACGAACAGAATAGAAATGTGATGTCAGACATATAGAATTACCAAAATGTAAGATGAAATTATGTGGAATATTTGTTTGAGACATTTTACCTATAAGGTTTTTTTTTCTTTTAATTTTTATAGAAATAAAATACATTTCAATTTGTTTAAGTTTCTTTCGAATAGTTTTGAAGACTTTCAATTAAAACAAAAAGAAAAGTTTTTACCTCTTTTTGTTTAAATATTTTAAGTAGATTTTTCTTTAAATTGCTCGCAATAAGTATTGTTATAGCAGATTACCCAAAACACATACCTTACTTTTATTTAAATACATCAATTGTATTTATTATTAGTGCTAGAACTACTCAAGTGAAATAAATTTTTCCATGTTATTTTACATATTTTTATTTCTTATTAGTAGAATTCGAAATATATATATATATATAATTTCCACTAACTATCCACCGTGAATTTCCGTTTGAAATTATTGAATATTTAATATGTAAATTATCACTTGCTATCTAAACGTATAACCAACATTGTGAAAAATATTCAAGCCATGGATTGAACCCAGTACCCTTGGAATAGAGCTACAAAGATGATGCCCAGCCTGGCGTTTCCTGGAATCGTCGTTGGTTCTACGCTTAGATAGCAAGTGATAATTTACATATTAAATATTCTACATTATTTCCTACACCATATATAAAACCGTATATAGAGCGATAGAAAAGCGTTTTTTAATTTTTCTATGAAATAATTATATTTTATGAATCATAACTATCAAATGTTTCGATACAATATATATATGTATATTAAGAAGAATTCCGATTCCTTGTGGTACTCATATTTAAAAAAATATATTATTTACTATTTAAAATAAAAATTGTGCTTCATCCAAGTATAGAAATGAATAAAGTAATTTGGAAATTAGAATTAAGTTTTACTATACATGCATTGTTTTAATCGAAATTCTTCCTTTTTTTTCAATTTCTTGTGTTATCTTCAAACCAAAACTTTTTCTCTGCAGAAATATCTTAATGTCAGATATTTTGAGGCATACAAAAATGAAGATTTTATTCTCTTGACACACACATCACGTCCAATTTAAATTTACTGCTGGAAACATGTAAGGGTCCAGCAGTCTACTGATATTCATATTTATAAAAGGAAATGTACATAAAGTTATTATTGAAGTTTTATTATTAGTATTGTTATTGCAGGCTCTAAAATTGTATATTAAGCATATTATTAATTCTCTGGTTGTATATATACATGCATATATGGTATTAATGTTGTAAAGAATATTGTATTTCGTGTTAGTGCTATTTACGTGTTAAGAAGGAAAGCAGGCCCATTATCTCTAGTGGCATCTCTGGGTGCTGAGGGTCGCCGGCCTGGCGCCTTTGTAAACAATGTCTTTACGGTAATGTCAGGATTGGATTATGCGCAAATTTATGACAGGCTAATAAAAATGAGACCTCACACTAATTAAGTGTTTTGAAGTCGCGGGTTTTCCTTTCATCGGATGGGAGTGCAAACGATGGGGCTCAGTTCCCCCCACTCGGACAAAAGCCAGCGAATAACTTTCGAGGGATCATCAGTGTGAGAAAATTACTGGTCATCGCTTGCGGATTGAATGAGGGGAGAAGGGGTTAGAACCGCATGCTATGGAAAGAGAGAATAAAACAGAGCGTTATTAGAAGGAGAGATATGTAGGATGTGCTTTCATGTGATGAAGATATTTTTTTAAAGAAAGCTCGCTTTTGAGGTGAAAACCTCCACACATAGGATATTTTAGACTCGAAAATTATGAGTCTAAGAAAATAATTGTGCATGATCGCAAGGATTTCCTAAAATAGACCACTTCTGGAGATATGGAAAACTCAACGGACGCAAGAAATGACTGAATGATCCCTAAATCCCCCAATGGCCAAGGATCTAAAGGTACTGCATTTTTATTTTATTGTTCCCAAGTGCTTAGGACATATGAATGAGTAGTTGGCCTGTATGCTCAAATTGGAACCCAAGTGTTAGACTAATAAGACATTAAATTAATTATTTAATCTAGTAATATCACCAATAATTGTAATAAGTAAATTTTTTACTGTGTTTTTCTATCTTATTTGAAGCAAATGTGTCGTATGACCCATCATTAATTTGTAAATATAATGTTGTAAATAAATATATATTAATTGTTAAACTTGTATATTTCATTTCGACCATGAGTTCTATTTCATTTTATTGTTAGTGTATTTACTAGAATTCAATTACAGTAGGTTAAAGCGTTTTATTTTGGGTTTAAAGTTCTGGTGTTTACTTACGGTCTAAAAGTTAATTCCTTTTTCGAAAAAGATTCACAACGAGGTAGGGTAGAGTGGAGGCTAATGCCTCACCATTATCTAAGGAATTAGCCAACAACCATTAACGATCACTTTTTTTATTAGGTATTGATAAATTTTATTTAACATTATGAATATTCTAAAATTAGTGATTAGGAGTGGCTTACATAATTCACTAAGGGGTTTTGAGGTATGCTGGCATGTTTGATTAAATAATTCGTTACAGGAGTCCAGATCTGCCCAGCATTTACCTAAGACTAGTCAACAATTTTGAAAATCCTTGGAGCATGAAATATTTTTAGCGCAAATGAAATTGCATTTGTTTGAGGTAGTTTTTTTAGTTTTTTCTAAATATTTTAAATTAGTTTCTTTTATATTGGGCGCAATTGACATGTGTAAATCCAAACATTTAAAACACACACCTTATTAATTTTTAATAAAAATATTATTAGTATTTGTTATTGAATATAAAACTAGAACAGTGAAAATTTATTTTCCACGTTGTCTTATATATTTCTTATTTCATATTATTATAATTACGGCCTGTAATTTGTTTCATATCAAATGTTTTACTATACATATTACACCTGTTTTTTTTTACAACATAGATCTGTTTTATAAATAAATATATTTTAGGAAACATTAATCTGAAAAAAATATAAAATTTTAAAAAGAAAAAATATATATATTTAGAAGAATTATGATTCCTTGTAATATTTCTATTTTAAAAAATATGTTATTTACTATTAAAAAAGCAGTGTTTTGTTATAGATTATTCAATTAAATGTTAATATTAAGACAATAATGTAAACTAGAAGTAAGTTTTAATTATGAATGGCATATATTAATGGATCTTATTCCATTTTATCAATTTCTTGTGCTAAATCTAAACCAAAATTTCTTCCCTTCAGAAATATTAATGCCAAACATTCGTTATCGTTGTTATCATTCATTGTATCATTCGTTAACATTCTTATCTTAATGTCAAACATTCAAGTACTTTCAGGCATACAAGAATGAAGATTTAGATATCTGGAATCTAACTTCACGACCAATTTAGGTTTACCCAGGAGTAGTGAATCATACTGAATATCCGTGGAGCAAGAAACCAATTTAATGCAGATGAAATTGCTTTTGTATGAGACATTTAAGTAATTCAGCCACTTTCATAGAGGTTTTGTAAAATTCGTTAGTCCAACTGAATAAAAATGCGATGCCGAGCAAATTGAATTACCATGTATGAAAATGTAAGAAGAAATTATTTGGAATAACTGTTTGACATTTATTACCTTGAAGGTTTTTTATTTTACTTTTATGGATTTGAAGTACATTTCCAGATTTTTTAAGTTACTATCGAATAGTTTTGAAAGTTTTCAATTAAATTCAGATTTTTTAAAATCTTTTTAACTAAATGTTTTAAGTAAGTTTTTTTTTTTTAATTAAGTACAGTTAACATGCATTAAAAAAAATATTTAAAACTCATACCTAAATAATTTTTAACGCACTTCAAGAAAGGAAAGGAGGTTATCAATTCAACGCGTATGTATGTTCACCGATTACTCCGAAACTGTGCAACTAATTTCTGTTACTTTTTTTAAATGAAAGTGGATGCTTTCGAATTGGTACCACTTCCATTTCATCAAAATTGGTTGAGTACTTTTTTAGTAACTAGGCAAAAACTAATAAAATTATGGATTTTTCACTAATTAAAAGTGTTGAATAAGTTCGCTGAACATAGTACAGACAGAATGGTTGAGCGGTCTAAGGCGCCAGATTTAAGCTCTGGTTCTCGAAAGAAATGGTGTGTTCGAACCCCACTCCTGATGTGCATGTATAAAACATCCTTTTCCGTATTATAATTTTTACAAATATATTTTAGAAATTAAATACTAATTATGCTATTAAGAATATTTTATATTTAACCATTAGCACAGAGTATCAGAGATCATTTTATCAGTGTAAAGTACTAAAATAATAGACTTAAGTATCTTACTAAAGTAAGATGTCCTGACACAAGCCGCAAGACCAATTTAGATTTAACCAGAAGAAGTAAGCTACGGAACAGTATTGAATATCTCTTAAGCTAGAAATTGTTTTAGCATAGATGAAATGACATTTGTTTGAGGTCGATAAGTAATTCAACTTTACCTCTCGGATTTTTATGTAATACTTTAGTGGAGCTGAGAATGAATGTAATTTGAAACAAATTGATTCACCAAAAATTTAGAAGAAAAGTATTTTCAAGATCTGTTCGAGTGTTATTACCCAGAAGGACATTTTTCGACATTTTCATATCAAGTACATTTCAAGTATTTTTGTGTTCCTTTGAACTAGATTTGAGAGTTTTGAATAAAAATAAGAAAAGTTTTTATCGAGTTTACTAATTTCAACTGTTTAGTTATACTTTGAACGACATTCTTACTTCTGGTATATAAAACTTTAATGAACTTAAGAACTAGTAGTTTTTATATGATTAATAGCATTGATTACACTAGTTTACAAAATTAAATTTTTTGTCTGTTGCTGCGGATTCTGTGGTTGATAATGTTCACTTATGCGTTTTTGTCAAATGTAACAGGAAAATTTTTTGAGCAGCTCGAGTTAATTTGTTTTTGATTTTTATCATTTAAGCATACATATTAATTGATACTACGCATATTTTACTGTGTTAAGATTAGTTTCTCAAGTTTTTGTGTCATGAGTAATTCAAGAAGACGTTGTTTAAACAATCCAGATCATTTTTGCTATATATGCGGAGAATATGTGTTTAACAACTGTAGAAAAGTTATATCAGAGTTGGTGAAAAATATCTATTTTGAGTATTTTGGGATGCTCTTGGATAAAAATGAGAAGTTTTGGCCTCCCAATTGTGTTTGTAAATAGTGTGTTTAATAGTTAAGATATGGAAAAGGGGTAAAAGAAGTGCCAGGAACACCGAGTATTTTGCGAAAACCACAAAACCATCTCGAAAACTGATATTCTTGTAGCGTGAACGTAAAATGTTTAAACTCTAAAAATCGTGCTAAATGGCAGTACCCAAGCACTAGTTGTGTTCAACGTCCACTGCAGCGTTCACTTGACTCTTCAGAGGCTAAAAATATATCTGAACCATTAGAAGAAGACATTGAAGGACCAAGCTCATCACAAAAATGATGCTGATTTTGAAGGTATGTCAAATGAATCAAAATGCTTTTCCCAAAATGAGTAGATGATCTTGTAAGAGATTAATCTTTCTAAACAAGCTTCAAAATTGTTGGCATCAAGACTAAAAGAAAAAAATGCTTTCACAGATACTAAAATTAGTTTTTATCGGAAATAAAAAATCTGAAAATTATATTGAACTTGTAGAAGACCTTCTGCTACAATTAAAAATTATGGGGTGCGATATGAGCATAATACTCCACTTTCTCCATAGTCACCTGGACAAGTTTCCAGAAAAAGTAGGAGATATGAGTGAAGAGCAGGGAGATCGTATGCATCAGGACTTACGCGTCATGGAAGAGCGCTATTAGGGTTTCTGGGATAAAAATATGATGTCTGACTATTGTTGGTCCCTGATATGGCATTTTCCAAAGCCTAAACATCAGAGAAGAGCTTTAAAAGAAAGTTTTTTAGAACTCAATGATTAATTATTTTTTTAATGAGGTTTTTCTTAGTAAATACATGTTTTTTCTGTTTAACATCTACATAGCTGAAACTCAGAAACTAGAGCTGATTGAGATATTCTAACTATGTTTTTGAAAATAGCATATCATATGTAGTCAGCAACAGCTAAAACTTTTTCGGCAACAGATGTACTGTAAACTAGTGTTATTAATGTTATAAAATTAAAATGAATAAATATTATTATCCATATCGTTTTAGACATATAATTATATATATATATATATATATATATATATATATACTGCGGCAAGTTGTTGAAAAAATCACCAAACGTTTCCGCACTTGCATCAAATCAAAAAAAAAAAGAATTAGAAAAAATCTTTTTTTTTTTAATCTAAAACTACGTTAGAAAGAAATGAACATATATGTTTATACAAAAGTTTTTGTGTTTTCTTTAACTGACTTAAATTAAACCATTTCGTTATTTCTTGTCACTCTGTAAATATATTTTATATATATATTTTAAATATTTAAAACAAAATCATTGCTATATATATTATACATTCGAACGTGAATTAAAATAGATAATTTTAAAACTATAATTAAGTATAAATTGTGAATACACGGTTTTATTTCAATTTATTTTGCCTCTTAAATTTTCTCTACTAACTCAAAACAAAAATAAAAAAAAATCTTCGCGGGATCTTAATGGCAAAAATTCGCGTTCTTTCAGGCATAAAAAAGTTTTTGAATGTTGACTCTAACTGCAATTAAGATTTTAACAGGGGTAGTCAGCCATAGAACAGCGTTGAATATCCCTTGAACAAGACATCGTTTTAGTACAGTTGGGGGGTGGGCTCCGTGGCCAAATGGTCGAAGCACTACGCCGCTAATCGCCTTCAAGCGTAGGGGTTTGGTGATTGGAATCCTACGGGCTTTGTGTGCACACTTTGTGTGGTGCTCTCGGGTATACACCCCTTGTGTTGTAAAATTTCCTTGTGCTATCTTGTCCCTGTAATATTGACGATGATTTATAAACCGGCTTCATGTTGAGCAGACAATTCAGATGTATGTTGTTCAATAAATAAATAGTACAGTTGGAATTACATTTGTTTGAGATCAATAAGTAATTTAGCATTACCCCACGGAATTTTATGTAATACTTTATCGGAACTAAAAATAAATTTACTGTCAAGCAAATTCAATTACCAAAAAGTTAAAAGAAATGTATTTTGAACATTATTTCGAGTATTTTTACCTTTAAGGGTCTTCTTTTAGCGTTTCCATTTCAAATACATTTCATGTGCGTTTGAGTTCCTTTCGAATAGTTTTCAGGATTTTGAAAGAAAATAAGAAAAGTTTTTAACGAGTTTACTAAGTACTTATATTTACTTTGAACGAAATTCTTAATTATTAGGATATTTTTTTAACTTAAAAAAAAGGCAAACGTCTTCGTCTCTGCATCATAGCAAAATGAGGACACTTTCAGCAAAAGAATTTTTGTTTATATATTTTTCAAAAATATTGCTGTTAATAAATGAAACATGTTTGAGCAAAAGCTTTTGTGTTTCCTTTAACTAAGTCGAATCAAACCGTCACGTTATTTCTGGTCACCGTGTAAATATATTTCATAAACCTTTTATTTTTAATATTTAAAACGAATACCATGCTATCTAGATTTTCCGTTCGAGAGTCAATCAAAGAACACAATTTTAAAATTGTAATTGTAAATATATTATCTTAATTCAATTTATTTCGTTTCTTAAATGCCTTACACTACCTTAAAATAAGAATTTCTTCCCTTCAAAATGATTGCAATGCCTAAATTTCGAGATCTTTCAGGCATAAAAGAGAAAGTTTTAGATGTCTTCACACTGACTTTATGAGCAATTTAGATCTTACCAGAAGTAGTCAGCCATGTACAAGGGGTATTGAATACCCCTTGAGCTAAAAATCGTTTTAGCACAAATGAAATTACATTTGTTTGAAGTCGATAAACAATTTATCTTTACCCGTCGGAGTTTTGTGTAATTCTTTAGTGATACTAAAAAAATATAATGTCAAACAAATTGAATTACCAAAAAGTTAGAAGAACTATATTTGTTAGATCGGTTTGTGTGTTATTACATAGAAAGAAATTTTTTTCAGATTTTTTTTCTTTCAAACAAGATTGTAAAACACTTAGAATAGATGTCAGGAAGAATTTCCATACAAGATATGATTTGATCAGTCGCAAAGGTCATTTCAAGTACATTTCAAGTATGTTTGATTACCTTTCGACCTTGTTTGAGGGTTGGATTTTATAATAAAAAGGAAATTTTTTTACGAGTTTACTAAGTACTTAATATTATTACATTTTTATTTACCAGAATATAAAACTTATATTTAATGAAGAATTTAGTAGCTTTTATGTGATTAATAATATTTTTTTTAATGTTTGAAATATTAAAATAAGTAAATATTTTTTATATCGTCTTATATATGCGATTATATATGTAATGCGGCCAATTGCTGAGAAATACACCAAACATTTGCGATTTATATTTTGCCAATTTAGATTTTACCAGAAGCAATCAGCCATGGAACAGCAATGAATATTCCTTAATTTAGAGTCATTTTAGCACAGATGGAATCACATTGGTTTGAGGTCGATATGTAAATCAAATTTACCCCTAGGTGTTTTAGATGATTCTTTTGCGGAACTAAACATACATTTAATGTCAAACAAATTGTATTATTCCAATAAGTTAGAAGACAAATATTTGGAATATCTGTTTAAGTATTGTTACCAAGAAGGAACTTACATTTCTTCAACATTTTCATTTCAAGTATGTTTAAGTTCTATCGAGTATGTTTGAGAGTTTTGAATGAAAATAAGAAAAGTTTTTAATGAGTTTACTAAGTCCTTTTTTTATTTTGTATAGTATTATATTTATTAAGATATAAACTTTTATGACTTTAAAAATTTATGTGATAATCTTAATTTTTAAGAAAGTGTTTTTTTTAATTCATTAAAAATTTTTTTATACTAATAATCAATACTATTATTCATTGAAAAAATATTGAGTTATGTTCTTAAGAGTTATTTTTTTTTTACCCTGATAAATAAGAATGTCGATCAAAATAAAAACTAATATTTAGTAAACTCGTTAAAAACTGTTCTTATTTTCATTGAAAACCACCCTGAAATGTACTCGAAAGGAGTTCAAACATACTTGAAATGTTCTTGAAAAGAAAACGCTAAAAATAGTCCCTTCTACGTAATACCACTTGAACAGATTATCTCAATAAATTTCTTGTAACTTTCTGGTAATTCAAATTTGTTTGTGACATTACATTTATTTTTAGTTCGTCTAAAAATACATAATATATCGAGAGGTACCGTTGAATTACTTTTTGACCTCAAATAATTGTAATTTCATTTGTGCGGAAACAAATACTATGTTAAGGGATGCCCAATACAGTTCCATGGCCGACTACTTCCAGTAAAATCTAAATTGCTCGTGAGGCTAGTGTGAAGTCATGTAAAACATATTTTTTTATGCCTGAAAGTACTTGAAGTATAGACATTAAGATCATTCTGCGGCGATTTTTTCTTATTTTATTTTAAGGTAGTTCAAGAAATTTAGGAAATTAAATAAACTGAATTAAAGTTATATTCATAACTAGCTGACCCGCCCGGCGTTGCCCGGGTCCGTATTAACAATATTAAACGAACTTGAAATTTGTATCATTTTATCATTAATGCTACATGCAGAAATGCATTGTCTGAAATACGTAGCCACTGACTGTGTGAAAAATCGGTTTTAAAAACAACTAATATTAAGCTCTAAAAATACTCAAAATGAGCAATGAAAAACGCGGGAGGGTTTATGTATCCAACGATTGCATGATTTTCGTGTAAAAAGTTGATATTTACCCGTAAAAATCACTGTTAAGTCACGTAACTAATTATTATTTTCACATACAAATCCCAAGTGAAATATTTTGAATTTCAAACTAATTATATCACTCTTAAATCCGACTATACCATGAATGAAATCGATACACGATGGTAGCTAAAAGGTTGGTATATAGTACTATAATTTCAGAGCTATTTAACAAAAGTAAGTGTTAGTTTTAATCAAATCTTGCGTATAGGTTCACTCTGTGTATAAATTCCTAACCTTAAACTTTTATACCGTAACCAGAACCTGTCTGTAACCTAACAGCGACTTAACAGTACCCTACCGTAAATTAAATATAACAGAAATGTAACCTAGCCTAAATATATTCACTTTATTGTAACATATCCTTATTCTAACCATAACATAAATGCAATTTAAATTTAACCTAACTTTAACCTAAAAAATATAATAGAAAAAACCATTTTAAAAAATTACTATTTCTTCGTAAAATATGCTTCAGCTGTAATTCGTTTCTTTCAATTCGTTATATTAATACGAAATTCCTTCCTCGTGCTTTTGTTTGAGACATTAAAATTTCAGCGATAAATGGTTTAATATTGCAAACCACGGAGTAAGACACTTCTTACTCCGTGTTGGAAACCTTTTTTCGGTTTACTTCGCCTCCACCTATTTTTTTCTCCATGGTGTACAGCAGCTGTGATTAAAAAAAAAAAAATCCTCATTTAAACTGACAGTTTGCCAGTCTATGAATTTTAAAGGTCTGTCCCAGCTTTTTTAATTATTTCTGCGAAACTTTTATGCAACCAATCAACCATAAGAAAATGAAATGGAAAAAAAATCGAAAAAAGGCGATTTTTTATGAGAGTGAGCTTTGGAATTTAATTAATTACTCAGTTAATAAATAGTATTTTGAAATTCTGAGCCTCAGGTGCACCAGGAGAGACATTGGGCTACTCTAAAAAAAATTTTGAGCTTCGTACGTGCTGTAGATTTTGCTAGACATCGCAGACACACAGACACACACACACACAGACACACACACAGACAGACAGAGCGTTTTGTTCTTTTATTAGTAAAGATTAATACTTAATTGTAGTTTTAAAGTTATTTTCTTTGATTTAATCTTAATTAAAGAATCTAGAAAACCGTTATTTTCGTTTTGTATATTAAAAAAAAGTTTTTAAAATATATTTACAGAGTGAGCAAAAATGATGTAACTGTTTTTTTTCCTTTTTACTTGGAAAAGAAATAGCAAAAAACATTTGTACAAACACAGGCTTCATTTATAAACAACAATGTATTACAAAAGTATACAAAAGTCACTTTTAATCAACATATCATCTTTTTGCTTCGACGCAGGGACGCAAACATTTGATGATTTTTCAGCAAGTATATATATATATATATATACTACGGCCGATCTATCTATCTATATATAATTATATATATCTATATGAAACATGGACACTAACAAAACGGATGATACAAAGATTACAAACAACACAGAGAAGCATGGAAAGATGTATGCTAGGCATAACTAGAAGAGACAGAAAGAGGATAACCTGGATAAGAAATCAAACAAAAGTTTTTGACATCCTTGAAAGAATCAAGCAGCTAAAATGGAAATGGGCTGGGCACATTGCAAGAAGACAAGACAATAGATGGAGCACAAATATACTACAGTGGTATCCCAGAGATGTAAAACGACCAAGAAGACGACCACAAGTAAGATGGAGTGACGAAATTAGAAAAGTGGCTGGTGTAAATTGGATGACGAAAGCACTAGACAGAAAACATTGGAAAAATCTAGGGGGCACCTACATCCAGCAGTGGATCGAAAACGGTTGTTGATGATGATATATATATATATATATATATATATATATATGTGTGTGTGTGTGTATATATATATATATATACTATTTCAAAAAAAAACTTATTTATCCGTGTTAATGTTTATAATATTGATGATCAAAACTATCAATCACTTAAAAACTTCTGAATAGTTAGTAATATTTTAATGTGATAAATAACATAAATTATTTTAAATTTATAAATGTTAAAATAAATAAATATATTTTTTTCGTATCGTCTTATATATGTACCTATATATATTTTGCGGCTAATTACTGAAAAATTTACCAAATGTTTGTGTTTCTACACGAAAGGAAATGAGAGCACTGTTAAGAAAATATATTTTTATACTTATCCAATACATTGCCTTATCTCTGATGACTCTGTAAATATCTTTTATAAAAAATATTTTTAATATTTAACACGAAAATAATGCTCTCTAGTTCTCTCTGTTCATTCGAATGTAAATCAAAGAAAATAATTCTTAAACTGTAATTAAGTATTAATAATGAAGAATTATATTAATTCAATTTAATTCGTTTCTTAAATTTCTTGTGCTACCTTTAAACAAAAATTTCTTCGCGGCAGGATGATCTTAATGTCAAAAATTCAAATTCTTTCAGACATTAAAAATAGGTTTTAGATGTTTTGACAATAAACTCACAACCAATTTAGAATTTACCAGATGTAGACAGCCATGTAACATCCCAATATTGAAAATCCCTTGAGCTAGAAATTTATATAAAACAGATGAAATTACATTTATTTTAGGTCGATAAGTAATCGGTTTACCCCTTGGAGTTTTATGTAATTCTTTAGCGGAACGAAAAATAAATGTAATGTCAAACAAATCGAATTACGAAAATTTGAGAAGAAAAGTATTTGGAACATTTGCTTGAGTGTTATTAGCTGGAAGGGACTTTTTTTCAGGGTTTTTATTTCAAGTATGTTTGAGTTCCTTTCAAGTAGGTTTGAGGGTTTTGAATATAAATAAGAAAGTTTTTAACGAGTTTTCTAAGTATTAATTTTACTTTTAGCAACAATATTATTTATTAGGACTAAAACTTTTGAAAAGATATTTCAGAAGTTTTTAATTGATTAATAGTTTTGATTATCAATTTTATAAATATTAACAGGAATAAATAAGTTTCTTTTTCCCTATAGTCTTACATATTGAATTATACATATACAGCGGACAATTGCTAAAAAATCAACAAACGTTTGCGTCTCTGCATCGAAGCAAAATGAGGACACTTTGAGAAAAAGTGTTTTTATATTTTTATAATACATTGCTGTTAATAAATGAAGACTATTTTTGTGCAAATGCTTTTCTGTTTTCTTTATCCGAATCAAAATAAACAGTTACGTTTTTTTGCGTCACCCTGTAAGTATATTTTATATAGATATATATTTTTAATACATAAAACGAAAATAATGGTATCTAGATTATTCATTCGATATTAAACCAAAGGAAAATAATTTTTACACTGAAATTAAGTATTAATTATGAATACATTACTTTAATTCAATTGATTCCATTTTTTAAATTTCTTGTACTACTTTAAAAATAAAATTAAAAAATAAATTCGCAACAAAATGATCTTAATGTCAATAATTCGAGTTATTTCAGACATAACAAATACGCTTTTGATGTCTTGACACAAGGCCTCACGACCAATTTAGATTTTACTAGAAGTAGTCAGCTATGGAACAGTATTGAATATTCCTTGAGCTAGAAATCATTTTCGCAGAGATGAAATTATAATTTTTTGAGGTCGATTAGTAATTCAGCTTTACCTCTCAGAGTCTGTATTTTTTAGTGGAACCAAAAATAAATGTAATGTCACAAACAAATTTGAATTACCAGAAAGTTAGAAGGTTTTTATGAAGAATATTTGTTCGAGTGGTATTACCTAGAAGGGACTTTTCATAGCGTTTTTATTTCAAGAACATTTCAAGTATGTTTGAATTCCTTTAGAGTACATTTGAGAGTTTTGAATGAAAAAAAGAAAAGTTTTTAACGCGTTTACTAAGTATTTGTTTTTATTTTGAATGCCATTCTTATTTACAAGGGTAAAAAAACTTTTAAGAACACAATTCAGTAGTTTTTCAGGGATTAGTAGTATTGATTATTACTGTTAAAAATATCAAAATGAATTGAAAAACATTTCATTAAATTATTACT
The DNA here is from genome assembly GCA_964019185.1 of Maratus speculifer. Lineage (NCBI taxonomy): Eukaryota > Metazoa > Arthropoda > Arachnida > Araneae > Salticidae > Maratus > Maratus speculifer. The sequence goes on along the minus strand of OZ025290.1, from coordinate 420,696,266 downwards.
TATTTCCATTATTCGTATAAGCAATATTTAAAACTTCATTTTGCAAAGACCTTCATAACTTTTATTTATTTATTTATTTATTTTTGCAATAATTATTTTGCATACTCTATAGTATATGAAAAAAAATAAGTAACTTTTTCACAATAAGTAAAATGCGTACTTTATATTACGTGAAAAACATATTTTAATCAGTATATTTAGAATCGCATTATACTTGTACAAATAATATCAATAATACTATGAACGTACATTTTTAATCTTTCTAATTAATAAAATGTCTTTTTTGAAACATGTAAAGCAAAAATTTTGTAATTTTTGATTTTAAATTACAATTTAGGACAGTATTTTTGAAACTAGAGTTTATCATTAATTATACATTCATTTATTTTAAAACAATTCGTTTTCTAAATTTCTTCTTTGTTTATGAAAATATTTTTTTTTTCAAATTTCAAAAAAAAAAAAAAAAAAATATTTTACTACTAATTACACGAACTACTTAAATCTTACAAGAACAAGGTATTCATAATACATGTTACATGTAACAGTTGAAATCTATGTACACACATAATTTTAGTTACAAGCTCTAACAGAAATTTTACATTTAGTATGCATTGTTTTTTTTTTAATTTTTCACTAATTGTACCAATAATCTATTTTTAATATCAAAAATAGTTAATATGTATTAAAATAAAACTTTGAAATTTTGAGATTTTTCTGTCAGGCATAAAAAAATAAGTTCTAGATGTTAAAATATGACGCCAAAAGAATAGTATTGAATATCCCTTGAGATTTTTCAATCGGTTTCCCAATCGATTTTGCAAAGATGAAATTACATTTCTCTGAGGTCGATCAGTAATTCAGCTTTACCCCTCAGAGTTTTTTGTAATTCTTTACTGAGATTAAAATAAATGTAATGCCAAACAAATTGAATTACCAAAAAATTAGAAGAAAAGTATTTGGATGACAGTTTTTGAGTATTATTATCTTCGTTAGGAGTTTTCATTTCAAGTATTTTTCAAGTACGTTTGATCTAATTTTTAATACATTCGAGGGCTTTGAATGAAAATAAGAAAACTTTTTTAAGAGTTTACAAAGCATTAGTATTTTTAACGACATTTTTAATAATTAGGATATAAAACTTTTATGAACTTAAGATTTGGGTACTTTTTATATTATTAAGAGTATTCATTATTAATGTCATAAATATTAAAATGATTAAATATTTTTTATATCATCTTTCATAAATAATTATATATATTCTGCGGTCAATTGCTGGAAAATTCACCAAACGTTTGCATCTAAACGTTTGCTCTGAATTATAGCAATTTTTGTAATATATTGTTGTAAATAAATATTTTTTGTGCAAAAAGTTTGTGTGTTCTTTAACTGAGCCAAATTAAACCGTTACGTTATTTTGGTCACCCAGTATGTTTTATAAAACATTTATTTTCAAAATTTTAAACGAAAATAATGCAATCTAGGTATTTATTCGAAAGTAGAACAAAAAAAATAATTTTAAAAATGCAGTTAACAATTTATTTTCAATACATTGTATAAAATATAAAATTTCATAAAGTAGTCTTGTACTACTTTTAAAAAAAGTTTCTTCGTTGAAAAATGAGCTTAATATCATAAGTTCGATTTCTTTCAGGTGCATAAAAGATGAGATTTAGATGTCTTGACACTAACTTCACGACCAATTTAGATTTTACCAGAAGTAGTCAGCCATCAGCACTAATAATGCTAGTAATGGTTTTAGCACAGATGAAATTGCATTTGTTTGAGTTCGATAAGTAACTTACATTTACCCTTCAAGGTTTTATGTAATTCTTTAGCAGAACTTAAAATAAATGTAATGTCAAACAAATTGAATTACCAAAAAGTTAGAAGAAATGTATTTGGAAGATCTTTAAAGTGTTATTACTTAGAAGGGACATTTTTTCAGCGTTTTCATATTAAGAACATTTAAACTATGTTTGAGCTTCCTTCGAATAGATTTGTGGGTTTTGAATGAAAATAAGGAAAAATTTTAACGAGATTACTATATATTACATTTTTCTTTGGACGCCATTTTTATTTATTAGGATAAAAATATTTTAAGAGAAGACTTAGTAGTTTTTTATGTGATTAATAATCTTGGGCATTAATATTATAAATATTAGAATGAATCAATAAACACTTTTTAATATTGTCTTACATATTTTTATTATGTGTATTTGCAAAATTTAAGACTTTGTTTTTTTATGTAATTGTTTTGCAATAATTAAAAATGAATACTTTATACTATATGAAAAATATAATTTAAGGAGCATATTTACAATCGCAATATATTTGTAGAAAAAAAAATAAAAAATAAAGAAATAATATTTTTAATTTTCTAATTAATAAAAGATCAATTCTAAACATTTAAAACAAACATTTAGCGATATATATTTTAAATATTTAATTTTAAACTTAGACTGTGTTTTTTAAATTAGAATTAAATATAATTTATAAATTCATTTCTTATCCGTTTTCTAAATTTCTTGTATCATCTAAAATATAAAATTTTCTTTTAACTAAGAAAAGTTTAACATGAATAAGCTAGAAAAATTGTACTTAAAAAAATTAAATAAATAAAATGTGCAGATACAAAAAACGAAATTTCAGATATCTTGTCTCTAATGATTGAACTATTTAGATTTATAAAAACAAAGAGTTTCTATGAGAGCTTCGCAGGCTACATATTACAGTTGTAAGCAATATAAACATAAAATTTTTTGAAAACACAAAAAATACGTTTAATAGATACATTTTCTTTTTAGATGTTTCCTTATCTCTACCAAGAATCCCTTTTTTATATGAAAAATAGTTATTATGTTTTAAAATAAAATTTTGGAATGTATATACTTTGATAATTTTGTAATTTATCTGATATCAAAATTTAACAGTCCAAAAAATCAGTAACCTTAAATTCATGTTTTAATTATTTTACTACAAGAAAGGTTTGAATTTAAATATTTTGGTAGTTTCTAAGTAATTTAATTATGTTTTTTCTTTTTTACTTTAGACACAAATAGTATATATTAAAATATTTTTAACACATAGATTTCTATATTTTAAAAGATTGCTAGCATTTGTTATTAATTATATAATACTATTATAAAATACAATGTTTTGCACGTTAAGTTAAGTCTTTTGATTTATCCCAATGATTTAATTTGAGAAAGTAATGTTGTTTCGTATGAACAAAATTCGCATTTTTCTTTATAAGAAAATTACTTCAATTATTTAAAATTTTGTACAGGGTGATCAGAAAAAGAAACGATGACTGTTACTAAGAACACAGTAGTTTATTTTGTTTTTACTCGCTTTTCAGAGTTTTTTTTCAATTATTAATCTTTATTCTAACTATATATTTTTAGAAGTATGGAAAACAAACAAAACGCGATTTGGAACTTCAATGCCATTGAATGTTTGTATGTGAGATTGCTCGATTGCTTCAAGCGTCTGATCTAACTGTTTCCAAAGCAATCAAACATTTAAAGAGCTTGGCTATGATAGAAATCTACTAGGGAACCACTGGAAAAATCTTTGAACACCTTCAGAAACAAGTATCCCGAAAAAATCGAATGTTCACTAGAAAAATAGCGTGAAAGAATTGATTGATCTGAATCGATTCGACTTATGGCCAAAAAATGATTGAAATTTATCCTTATAAGCTCAAACAAACGCAATTTTTCACCGAAAAAAATTCAAACGAGTACGGCTCGAAAGATGCAGGAAGCCGCTGAAGCGAGCTGCATATCCACGCTAGAGCAAATCCTGTTTTCTGACGAAAAACTATTCTACGTGGATCAATTTTACAATCATTAAAATGATCGCATTTGGTCAAAAAATTCCCCAAGCAAGTTTTCCATCCCAGGAATGTGGGCAACAGAGAAAACCTGTTTATTTTTTTTTTTAATTCCGAGGAAAAACTAAATAACCGAAAAAAGATAATTGGAAATGTGGTATTTCCCTGGGCTCAAAAGAAAAAAAAACTTCTGAAAAGAGAATTTGTCTTTGCAACACAGTTCTAGATCTTCTTTCCAAGGAACATCCACATTATCCGGTGATGTGTCAATTTCCTAGACATCGTCTGGACTCAAAATTGGCCTCAATATTTGATGACTTTAAGACAGTGCTGACTGAAAAAGACACGGATGTCTATGGGAGCGTTGTTTTCAAATATCTCGCTCGAATTTTAATATTTTGACGTGGTTTTTTATTTTGCATAGGACAACTGAGTATGATCCACAACCACCTATTTTTTTTACTTTTTTCATTTTGATGTCAGGTTAAAAAAATACTTTAACTTTCAGAACCGGTTTGTACCTGTTATGAAATTGAAACGATTCTGATATAAAAATAAAATAACAAAAATAAAACAGTGAAAACTAGGCCGGTTGCGGATCATCCTCAGCAATCCTATCCAAAATAAGTATCATGTCAAAACATTAAAATTTGAGCTAGATATTTGAAAAGACGCCCCCATGGACTTTGCATTATCATCCGGGACTGTTTTAATCAGTAGTGTAGGGTCTTAATATCTTGGATTACAATAAATTTTAGAGGAAAGGGCTTGTTCGAAACCTCACAAAAATTTGGAATTTCTGAAGAACTCATCGATTTAGGAAAGGAACTTAATCACTCTCGCACATGTGCAACCACTTTCTGAAATTTCCACCAAAGTTTGCGTGAATTCGTGATGCAAACATCACGAATGTTTTCGTCACTGCATCAAACCAAAACGAAAGCACACTGAGGAAAAGAGATTTCTCTTAATTTTCAGATCCATTGTTGTTGATAATAATAATAATAATAATAATAATAATAATAATAATAAATTGATTGAGCAACAGTTTATGTGTTTTCATTAACCAGGTCCAATTAAACCATTACTTTATTTCTGGTCAACCTGTAAATGTATTATATATATATATATATATATATATATATACAGTAGAACCCCGATAATTCGGATTAACTGGGACCAGACCCAATCCGGATTATCGAAAATCCGGATTATCCGGGGAATAAGAAAAAAAAATGGAATAAAATAAAACATACTTACAGAAATAACCTTTATATTAAACTTATTGAATAATTGCAGACAGTAAAAATGTTTACTTTGCTTAATTCTTCCGAAAAGATTTCAGAAAAAGTTTTTTTTTTATTCAGAATACGATGATGAAACAAGTTAATGTTATGGAAATTAGCCAATCGCTTCTCAAACTTGAAAAAAAAAATGACCAAACCGATCCGGATTATCCGGAGATCCGGATTAACGGGGTCCGAATTTGCGGGGTTCTACTGTATATATATATATATATATGCATATCACATCAATGAAAATCAATGAAAATAATTTTAAAGACGTAATTAAGAAGGAATTGCGAATGCTCTATATTTCCTAAATTTCTTACAAAATATATATTTTTTTTCTGCAGAATTATCTTAATGAAAAAATTTGAGTTCTTCCAGGCATAAAAAATACGTTTCAAATTCTTGACTCTAAACTCACGAACAATTTAGATTTTACCAGAAGTAGTCAGGCATGGAAAAGTATTCAATACCCCTTGAGCTAGAAATTACCAAACTTGTTTTAATACAGATGAAATTATAATCTTTGAGGTCGATAAGTAATTCAGCTTTACATCTCGGAGTTTTATGTAATTCTAGGAATATTAAAAATAAGTGTAATGTCAAACAAATTGAATTACCAAAAAGTTAGAAGAAAAGTATTTGGTAGATCTGTTCCAGTGTTATTGCCTTAAAGGGATTTTCTTTCATTTTTTCAAGTACATTTCAAGTATATTTCAGCTCCTTTCGAATAGATTTGAGGGTTTTGCATGAAAATATTAAACGTTTTTAATAAATTAACTAAGTATTTATTTTTACCTTGAAAGAGATTATTATTTATGAGGATATAATTTTTTTTTATCTTAATATCTTAACAGTTTTATGCTACTAATAGCACTGATTATTAATGTTATAAATATTAAAATGAATAAATATTTTTTCATATCGTTATACATCTGTAACTATGTATATACTGCGGCCAATTGCTAAAAAAATCAACAAACGTATGCATCTCTGCATCATAGCAAAATGATGACATTTTAAGGAAAAGTGATTTTTTATACTTTATCAATACATTATTGTTATTAAATGAAGCATATGTTTGTTCAAAAGCTTTTGTGTTTTCTTTAACCGAGACATATTAAACCGTTACGTTATTTCTGGTCACCTTGTAAATATATTTTATAAAACATTTACTTTTAATATTTAAAATGAAAACAATGCTATCTAGATTATTCATTCGAATATAAACAAAGAAAAACAATTTTATAACTGCAATTAAGTTTTAATTCCAAATAGCTTATTTTAATTCAATTTATTACGTTTTCTATTCGTTTCTTGTACTATTTTACAAAAAATTCTTCAATGAATAATTATCCTAATGTCAAAAATATTCGAGTTCTTTCAGGCATAGAAAAAAGCTTTAGTTACATAATGAATTTAGTTTCAAACCAAACTCACGACCAATTTAGATTTTACCAGAAGTAGTCAGCCTTGGAACAGTGTTGAATATTCCTTAAGCTGGAAATCGTTTGGATTTAATTATATTTATTTGAGGTTGATATGTAATTCAGCTTTATCCCGCGAAATTTTATGTAATTATTAAGGAAAACTAAAAATAAATGTAATGTCAAGCAAATTGAATCATCACAAAGTTAGAAGAAATGTATTTGGAAGATGTTTTTGAGTGTTATTCCCCTAGAAAGAACTTTTTTTCGGAGTTTTCATTTCAAGCACATTTCAAGTATGATTGAGTTCCTTTCAAATAGGTTTCAGTGTTTGAATGAAAATAAGAATTTTTTTTTACGAGTTTACTAAGTATTTATTTTTTACATTGAACGACATTATTATTTATTAGGATATAAAACTTTTATATACGTAAGATCTTAGTAGTTTTTATATTATTAATACTGTTTATTTTTCTTAATGTTATAAACATTAAAATTAATGAATAAAAACTTTTCAATATCGTCTTACATTATTCGATTGTATATATTTGCAAAATTTAAGGCTTCCTTTTCCTCTTTGCAATAATTAATATGCATGCTTTATAATATATGAAACACATATTTTAAGTAGCATATTTACAATCGCAATTTATTTGCAAAAATATAATATATTCCATGCACACAAAACAAATTGACACACAGACAAAAAAAAATGTATTTTGGAATTTCTAGTATCTGAAATGTGTAACTGTCAAAGCTTTTTTTATCAATTTTGAAAACTATTACAAAACTTACCCTATACTACGTATGGTGGTTAAGTAATTAGGCATTTAATTAGGCATTTTAAAGCTATGTTTGATACCTAATTTGATTCGAAGTTGGACACTTTTTTAGTGTGATGGTTTTACGCCATTAAGACAAGTTGAATAAATTTCAACAATTGTAATCTTAAACTATTAATTTATAGGCGTTGAAATTTGCTACAGAAGAAATCCGAAAATGGTACACTTGTTTCAATATTTTAATTGAATTTGAATTCTCTTTCGCTTCGTATTTTTCCAGAGTTAGTTACTCATTAAAAATATCCCACCGTCTGATACATTTACAATCTTGCGCACAACTAGTAATCAGAAGTTTTAAGCTGATAACAATCCAAGTGGTCCTTATCACCCAAGTGGCCCAGAAGTAGATTATTCTCTTGTACTGCGCGTATGTCAAAATCCGTGGTTCGATTCTAGTTTGCACATATTTTTAGTGTATTCGTTTTACGACATTAAGCCAAATTGAAATTTCATCAATCATAATTTCATAATTTTAAATTATAGGAAGCAAGAATTTGTTACAAAAAAAAAAAAATCCAAAAATGTTATCTAAATCTTTGATTTTATTAAGTTTAACTCTCTTCACTTCGTATTTGTTTCAGGGTAATTTGTTTCCTATTGAATTTGATGCTATTCGTGGTCGGTTGCCAGCGATAGTGCGCAAGAGAGTCTCGGTATTCGGGACGCAGGTGAGGGTTGCCCACGGAGATGGGCCGCTCACAGCGGCGGTTGACCTATCCACCCCCAACCGCCGTCCGAGACAAATTCGGGTTGTGGGTCGGGGATGTCGCTTTTTTCATCACCCCACCCAGCCAGTAACCGTTTTTCAGCGTCTTTAATTTGTCTAATTTCTCTTTTAAATTTGTTCTGTTTGAATTTCTCTTATACTTTTTTCTGTTTAGAGTATAAGGTATTTGGGTCGTTGGTAAAGTTGTTTGTCGCTACTCGTGGTCACTTACTAGCGATAGCGCTTACGCGCAAAAGAGTCTTGATGTTCGGGACCTAGGTAGGCTGTTTCTGCTCATGAAAAATGAAATACCCCATGTTGTGCTACAATGGCAGTCTGGCTGAAAGCATGGCTGAAGAGCATAGTATTTATTGTTTATTTACTATTAAATCAAACATATTTAATACATAAAAACATTGATATCTAATAGTTTTAGTTTGTGATGTCTGTTTGTATTATTTGTCTGTTTATATACTAATTAACAGGCATATCATATATAAAAAAATATTTTTTTCAGTACGACATATATGTTAGATTTTATAAAAAATGTATTATCTATCATTTAGTAAAAACAAGTGAAGATGCTCCGGTAGCAGTAAAAACGTACTCATAATGTATTATATACTATATATAAGCTCATGGATATATATTTTTAAATGTTATTTGGATTAGATTTTATGTATATCAAGCTATAATATATTTCGATATAATTTAAAGTACTTGATTTACAGAAAGCAAAATCCTTTAAAAAAATAAAGTAATGTCTGTTAATTGATATATTTTAACTTTATTGTCAATTTTACTTTTATCATAATTATCACAATTAAAACATTAAAAAACTCAGAAAATAAATAAAAGCCCACAAAAAGAAACCATTTAAAACAAAAATGTCATTCGTTTATTTTAATGGCTTACCTTACTCGATACATTTTTAAATTCCTATTTACTAAATTCGGCACGACATTCTTTCATTTCTATGTTACAAACTATCCGAAATACACATTAAATTAAAATATATGTATCATGAAACTTTCCATAAAATAAATTATAAACGAAAAAAAGAGACATATATATTTACTTTGACTTCAATTTCTTAATAACATCCCGAAATCTTCTAGTTAACAATGCAACTAAACAACCAGCTCGAAATGGGAAAGACAATTTGTAAATATAATATCAAAGTTAATTAGAAGCTATTACTGAAGCATAAAATGGGGTTCGTAATTTTCTTTAGCTTTGTAATTATATTAATGGTTATTTGAGAAAGGTTTTGAAAAGGTACATTAGAGTCTTTTACTCATTAATTCGTGATGTGCTTTGAATTTAATTGAAAGAAATAAGAAACTACCAAACATCTGTAAGACGTAAACTAATATAATTTGGAAGTTTATCAAAATGTATAGAATATAAATGAATATTTATGTAATGCGTGGTAGTAAATAAAATATTTAGTAAAAAGTCTTAGAGAAATAATATAAATTGTGTTTGGCATTGGAAGTTATTTGAATTTAATGTAAATGTAATTGCATTTTTGGCATTATAACAAAGTAACTTAAATTTTATGCCTTTTTTAAACTAATTTTTCCATTTAAAATGAAACATGTAATTAGAAATTAAATATATAACAATTTCGTCTACAAATAGTAATGTATGTGTACTTATTGGTGCTGGATTAATTTATCATGTGTGCTGCTGAGTTGTGGTTCATAAACATATTATACCTTGTGCGTCAGTTTCGGCCTAACCAACTTAAGTTTTAGAAGTACGAGGCTAAATTCATTCAGGTAGGTTATTCGGCACAGTTTCGGTGAGCTGAACCAATGGCCCAGATTTGAACCATGTCATATATATTTCTTTCATTCTGTTGGTTCTACGTCTCGTAAGCTCGAAGTAAAATTCCGATTTTCTATTTCTCGAGCGTAATTCATCGTTTAAAAATTGATATAATTATATATAATTAATTATCGAGGTGGGCTGCTTTATTTTATTGCACAATGAAACACCAACATACAGCATATTCCGAAACTGTGCCATGTTAATGGAAAACAAATCTTGAGAATAGCTATCAGTTATAAACCATTTTTGTTTTAATTTGCTGCATCCATTTCCATTTATTTATTTATTTCAATATACATCTGACTTGTGTATTTAATACGAAAACCTGTTTACGTTTCATAGTCATTACACAAGGACTAGATAGCACAAAGCACATTTTACAACTCTCTAGAAATATATCTCGGACCTCCAGACAAAGAGTGCTTGAAATAGACCAAGCGGAAATCGAACACACAACCTCCTACGCTTTCAAGCGATTATCGTTGTCGTGCCCTAACCACTCGGCCAGTGATGGTCCACTCATTTCAATGATATATACAGTAGATCTGAAAGGAGGAATTCAGATAAACTAGCTGCCATCCGCTCCACTTGGGATTCGTCTGTTAATTTTAAGGTGCGTTCGTAATTATGTAAACACGTAGCACCTATAGTTGTTGTTCAGGAAGTCCGTCCTCATACAACAACGCAAAAACTGTCCAACCGAATCGTTTGAAATTTAAAATCAAAAATTATTACATGCTTTTATCGAGTCATTTCAAATTTTATGAAAATCGGATGCATAGATCAACTACAAGGACAATCAAAAATATTAAGTTACATTACGGTTAATGGGGAATTTTTTTTTTCAAAGCATTTTAATCGTTTGAAATTTAAAATATATAATTATTGCATAATTTTGTCGAGCCATTTCCAATTTTATGAAAATCGGATGCATAGATCAATTACATAGATAATCAAAACTATTTCGTTACATTACGGTCAATGGGGATTTTTTTCAAATACATTTTAATGGTGTTACACTCATTCTATTATAATAGAATTGGCATGAAGCTATGAAGTATCACATACGAAATGAATATTTCCAACTGAGCGAAAAATTGCCCAGTTCGGGAATCGAACCCGGATACTTGACTTACAAGGCCAATGCATTACCTGTTAAGCTAACTTGGCGATAACCGGCTGGGCTTTTTCGCTCAGATAACCTTATTGGCCATAAGATCTGGTCTGTCATTTAGACAGCTCGGCCGAATAAGCCGCAGCTAATGGAACTCCATAGAACGATGGATACGTAGATATACTATTTTTTTAACACAATCTAACTGATTGGTAAAGTTATCATACGAATTGAATATTTCCAACTGAGCGAAAAATTGCCCAAGCCGGGAATCAAAAGCGAAAAAGCCCAGACGATTATCGCCCGGTTAGCTTAACAGGTAAAGCATTGGCTTTGTAAGCCAAGTATCCGGGTTCGATTCCCGGCCTGGGCAATTTTTCGCTCAGTTGGAAATATTCAACTCGTATGATAACTTTACCAATCAGTTACATTGTGTTAAAATAATAGTATATGAAGTATCTATACATTAAAATATATAATCTGTGATGCAATGAATATTTATTATTAAATTACAAGACCATACAAAAGTATTCCACTACATATTGCTATACGGGAAAACATTGTTTGAGGCGTGTGTTAATTATATTAATCTATGTCACATTTTATGAATATGATATACTTTTGCTGAAGTGTAATATAAGTTTGTTCCAGCATATTTACAGGAACACAAACAAGATTTCGACAACTATACTGTATCCGAAGTACTGTTTACAACAAGAGCAAGATATGAATATTTTTAAAACTTCGATATCGTACAAACGCACCTTGTTTGCTACGCTTCACGTACAATTTCCAACTCGTTTTTAAATCTTTTAATTTGAACGAGTTTATAACAATTGATGTACTGTTTCATCCTTTAAGAGGAAGGTGCGCTGGTATTCAGTGCATCTCAAGTGAACCCGCTCAGTGTACCATCAAAACATTCTTATTATTTAATGTTAAAACATTTTACTGCGCAAACATGGAAATTTACGACGATAAAAAACTTACTTCAGTTTTCACTGCCGAAAAAGCATCTTTAAGACTTCTAGTAACAGCCACTGAATACTACATAAATAATTGAATAAACATTTGAGTAATTAACAATTTTTTTTTAATGTATCTGTATTTTATGCATTAAGAATAAGAATATAAATAAATTAACTATTTTCTCCTTATTGGTGAAGTGAAACAAAAATAGCGTTAAGAGAAATGGGGTTTTATAAAAATATTTAGTCTGATAAAAAAGATCAAAAATACATGTTACAATAAACTAATATTTTACAACTCATTAATATTTATTGAACTTTTTCATTATGGAGAAATTTTTTGCTGTATATATTTTCTACGATATAAAAATAAAAGACAGAGAAATATTGTCTAGTCCTCATGCTCAAAGGAATTTGAAATCAATACAGCATGCATGAATATGATAAAGTTCAAGCACTTGGAAACAGGATTTTTTTCAAACTTCGTATTCAAAGTTTCTGGATCAAGTATTTCAAGATACTTCCAGATTTAGAAAAGTTTTGTATGATATATTACTTTATTGAATTTTGAAACGTGGTTTGATCTTTTTTGAAATACTTTATAACGACATACGTTGGAATCAAGGCAATTTTCTGTATATCTAAAAATAGATTTAAATTTTCATGTTGCATTGAAATATATTTATATGTGAGTATGAAACTTGCATATATTACGCATAATTTAAAAGAAAAGTTCTTTAATGTAGTAACTGCAAACTAAATCGACCGTGCATATTTCTAAAATTAAATTTCCGCGCTTCATTAAACATATTCCTAAAAATGTTTTGCTATGGTACTACAATTGGAAATTATTTAATTACTTCCTGTGATCAAAAAATATTCCATTCATTCCGTTTACTTGAATTTCTTTTTGTTTAAAATACGTATACAGTAAAACCTCTAAATAACGGACAGCTCGGGAGCGCTGAAACTGTCCGCTATTCGGAGGTGTCCGCTATTGGGAAAACCTCGGCGATTCAAAAATTGATAAGAAATGCATATGTTTCTTCATTTGACTAATATATGTCCTAAATATGTGACTGTAAAAATATACCACCGTCTATTATATAATGAATCAAAAATTAACTTTTTTAAGCAGCAAAACTGAAATAAAATTGAGCATACCTTTTGCTATTGCTTGCGATTACATGTAATTTGCTTTTCAGTGTCAAATTCTAGTCAATATATGAAATCAGCAGTCTTTATCCTTTTGAATCATCTTTTTTTTTTTTTTCTAATAAAAAAATTGTATAACTCTCACCATATTTTGCCGCTTCTTAAAAGCATAAAATATCAAATTTTCGGCGAGAGAGGAAGCATTCCAATGTTCTGGATGGGGCATTCTCTCGCAACTCATCCCCTGAATTCAATACAGGGCACGGTAAGGGGATTTTATCTAAGCCTACCCCTAAATTTATCTGTGATCAGAAAATTTGTGACACATTGTCGCGATATATTTAGAGATTTTTTTACTTTTCTTTTCACGTTTGTTTCACATTGTTCCTTCATTGTCAAAATTAGTGTCCGCTATTCGGAATGTCCGTTATTCAGAGGTTAAACATACAAAAATTTAGGTTTTGGGAGTGGGGATTGGAAAACTGTCCGTTAAATAGAGGTGTCCGCTATTCGGGAGTGTCCGTTATGGAGGTTTTATTGTATTACTGTTTTTTTCACATTTCTTTTTAAAAACTTCACGTACTTAATAATTTCTTCATCAATAAATGCACTGATATGAATTCTATCAAAATTATACTTTCAATACAAATATTCTTGTTCTTTTTATTTGTTTATTTATTCAAAAAGCCGAATTCCTGTTATTTTGTTAGCTCCAAATTTCACCCGTGCTCACAAATTTAGTGCTGCGCGTGCACAAGCTATCATTCGCTAGCTAACATATCTGCACTGCCGTAAAAAAACATTACATCAAGGTGCATTTAATTTTAAAGACAAAGGTCGGGAAAGTGTATTTTATAAGTCAGCAGTTTCTTCCAAAATTCACAAATATCGCTAAGAAGTAATTCTATCAGAATAACTGGTGATCATTTTAAAGAGCAGGTCATAAAGGCTAAATACTGATGTATAAATAGTGAACATGTCATGGCTATTTATGGAGTTGTAGTGAATATATTAATTGTGTATTGTACTCGACTGACTTTAGAAAGTTTTTTTACGCAGTGAATAAATATTTTCTTTATTGGTGGGAAACACTATAGATTTCGAGTTAGTGTCAAGATAATAACACCGGTTGCAAGTGCGGTATTCCAGTACTGTCGACTGAAAGAATTACCTGAGAATTGCCTAGTTTAAGTCGTGCTGATCTGATTTCTGGATTGTGTAACATTGCGATTATGTGAATAATCTCAATATAGGAGGACAGCAATTAAATTGGATTTGAATTTTTTTTCACTGTACAGAATATGAGTACCGTACCAACAGTATCTTGAGCAAATTGTTTTTTAAATATTTTTGTGATGTCCTAATATGTCACACAAAAGAAGATACATATCGTTGTATTTTCATTGTAATATTTTTATTTTTTGGAAATTATTACCGTCAATGCGGTTTCAGTTCTGATGAAACACCCTGTATTTTAACTAAATAAGCAGTTTGCGATCATATAGTATGATAAGTATTCATCCTCTTGATGATTATTATCTTACCTATATTTGTCAATCCAATTTTGCAACACCCTGTATAAGTAACGCTTGATTTAAGGATTTACTTAAATAAATCGCGATTACAGAATCACCATAAATATTTGATTGATAAATCAGTAATAAAAATTGCATTACATTTCAAAGCACATACAATTATCATAATGTAAAAATCCCGAATAAAAACAATAGAAAATACTAAGTTTCATTTAATGGCTCGCCAAATTGAACATTAAGCTGGCTGTTACAAAAAAAGCAATAAATTTATTCTTATGTAATATTCGAAGAAAACCACTTTTAAGAGTGTTGCATTTTCATAAGAAATGCATTTAATGAGCACTTTAAATAAATGTTTTAAAACGAATTTAAGATTATTTATTTAACTATTGTATTTTACGATCTGATTTTTTCAAACTGATTATTTTAAGTATGTACTAAAGACAATTAATTAATATGAGAAATTAACTAGAAACAACCTTTTGTTGGAATTCAAATTTTGAAATAAACTTAAATCAATTATCATAAGGTAAATAAAATTAAATTGAAAATATCACAAAAATTATTCAATTTTTTCAAAATGTTTCAATATCTCGTAAGTACATTTGCGTGCTATATTTATTAAATTTTCTTTGCAAAGATCTCTATTGCAACTCTAAACATGGATGTAACCAAATATTTCTATTTTCTTGTTGTTTATGTATATTTTACTATTATCAAAAATCCCGATTCCTTTTTCGTTTACTGCATGATGCTAATGAATATTCATACATTTAAAACTAAATAGTGCACAGACGCAATATTGTTATAAACACATACTGTAAAGAAAATTTTAAATCAGTTCTTATGCATATCAAAGGAAAAATGTTTTAGTCTTTTAGTACCAGAATTGTTGAAAAATAATGGTCGTTGTGTCAAATGATAGAATTCGTTTTCATTAAAAAACACAAACATTTCTTTTCATAAATTCGTAAAAAAATGTGTTTTAAATTCCACGAAGCGTACGAATTCTGTAAATATACTTTTTATACCGCACAATCAATTACTAAACGTGCTTTTTTATGAATTCTATAATCTGTCATGCAATATATACGTGTGTTCGGCGACTTATGTATTCCTGATTTGTCATGAAAAATTGCATGCAGCTGCTTGTAAAATACACCTGCATTTTTTTATAGTTCCTTTTTTATTTTTATCAACATTACTTATAAAACAACAGAAATAAAAGCGTAAAATATTTCAGTAAGTACTTTTACAGCACTTTTACTCTAACAAATAAAAATACCCTTTTCGTGTTCTTTTCTGAATAGTTTTTTTCCGCAAAGAGAAAAATATTCAGTCATATTTTTTATTCGCCTGTTTCTAAAATATTGTTATATAAACACATTTTGTTTTTCTGGTATCAATATAATTCAAGTATAAGATAGAAGTTTTTCGAAAAGTACTAGCAATTCCATGTAGGAGTCGTTCCGTACACAATTTGGAGAAAAAGAGTTTTGTAAAGCATTAAGAAAAGGGATATTTAAACAAATAAAGAAAACTGCATAATCTAACCAAAAAGCAGCTGTAGAACAAAGACGTAAAACCGCTAACGAACAATAAGCAACCATGGCCACAATATTATACAATGTGCTTAACTAGAAAGTTGTATTTTTGTTTATGTTTTACAGACTTTTTATGGATGTGGCAATTAAATGCAGACTAAAGCTTTTTTCTTTAAAAACAATTATTTTATAAAGTCGTTTAATTGAAACATAATAATTAATACCAATGTAATAAGAGCAAATTCATTAACAAATTTTTACCTCACGCATTTAAATTACTAAATGTGACCATTAAAATTCAATAACTTTTAGATTTCATAATCAATTAAAATTTTGCGTTACTTTTTTTTCTGTTTCATTTTTATTCCATATCTTCTATCTCTTATTTTTCATTGTATAATTTTTTTTATTATTACAGTAATAATCATCAGTATTATTTTAGCAGTAAAAGATTATATTTAATTCCCTATAAAAATTTTATCTGTAATATAGATAAATGCATATCAATGGTGCCTAAATATATTTAGCAATATTATAAATATTATAACCCTAGTTTATTGCTACTTTGCGCATTATTTAACATTTCATTAGTTTGATTTCTACTTTTGAAGTCATATTCATAAGAAATTGCTTTAGGAGCTGCAAAATTATCACCTCAAACTATCATTTAAAAATCATATTTTCAAAAGAAAATATTTTTTTTCACATTTGCCGAATCAAAACAGAAGTAAAACAATAAAAAGAAATTGTTCCAAGTTTGAAAAAATTAACTTTAACGATCAATGACTTACAAAAATTTAAATCCGAGAAATGGGAAAAAACTCATCACGAAGAAAAGTGCATTTTCACAAATGGAAATTATTGGAATGAAACATCACGGAAATCATTTCCATGACTACTATTGCTTGAAAAAAATAATATTTCAACTTCAAATTCTGATAGAAACATGATTTAAACATCATTTTAAGCATAAAAAACAGCGATTATTTTAATACAATTAAACTTTTCAGAAAATATGAATATTTTTGAGTCTGGAATCCCCTTAAAGAACGTATGGAAAATTTGCAGTACACAACAGTGCATTACAATAATACAAAACAGGTAATAAATACATTTCACCTCCTTAGACAATGACAATGAAATAGAAATACAAAATATAAATAACTAAAAAAGAAACACTGAAAAACAATAAAGCAGTTACGATTAATGATTGGGAAAGAAAATAACGAAACTGTCTAAAATTCATTTATGACTCAATTTAATAATTATCACAGTCAGCTTTAAGAAGTAAGTTATAGATTCTTTGATATGCAGATGCTAAGTGACTATAATTCTATACCCTCAGAAATATTATCTTAAATTTATGGAATTGAATTTCTCTTTTCGTCTAACTACTGATACTCTTCGTACTTTTAAAAGTACACATCATCTAAACAGTTTAGAAAAATACTTTATTGCTCGCATTTTCTCACAACTTATATTGAAATTTAATTTTTTTAAATAAAAATATGTTTTTTTTTTCAAAATATCTTATTTCAGTAGTATATCACACATATCAGAAATAATTTCTTAAATTCATGGGAATGGATTTCGTATCATAATAACTTACCATCTAACTAGAGATGCGCTTCGTACATTTAAAAGTGCACATAATAGAATCTGTTTAAAGAAATATTTTATTGCTTGATAATTACCACTACTTACACTGAGATTGGAACTTCTTTTAATTAAAAAATATATTTTCCAAAAAATATTTTACTTAAGCAACATACCCTTCACTCTCAGAAATAATTTCTTTAATTTATAGAAATGGATTTCTCTTTGATTCAGATGCTCGTCTGAAGAAGCTACACTGTAAAAAAAATCTGTAACCTTAGTAATCTAAATTAACCGAAATCTCTTATGCTTGCTAAAATTTTATGTGTACACTGTACAAGAAAATGATGTCAATCTACAAAACTTGTAAGCAAAACTAAAACCATCTGTAACTTTACAAAAGAATTTACTAAAATTTTGGTAACTTTACTAACATTTTATCTATAATGCTCGTTATCGTCACTTAAAAAGTTCTTGGAATACGATTTCCCAAAGAAATTCTTAGTAACCTTAAAATTTGTTTGATTCAAAGTGCAAATCTGTATCTGTTACATGAATTTTTATTATTACCGTTACATAAAAAGTTCTTGGAATACAATTCTACTAGAAAAATTTTTGTTACTTTCCCAATTTTTTTTACAGTGTAGCTAATACCACAATCCTAACTTATCATCTAATTACTGATAAGATTTAAAGTATTAAAAGGTACACATAATAGAATCAGTTTAGATAAACATTTTGTTGCTCGCATGTTTCCTCTACTTGCATTGAGTTGTGATTTTATTTCTTTTCTTTTTTCTTTTTTTTTAACTGTATATTTTCTTAAAAATATTTTAGCAATTATAAGCAATATACTATTAAAATATAAGCAATATACTCTATAGTATCACGAATAATTTCTTAAATTCATGGAAATCTAGTTCTCTTTAATTCGCGTGTTTTACAGAAGAACAAGCTAGATAATACCACAATGCAAACTTATATATTTAGTGATATGCTTTATAATTTTAAATGGACACATCATAGAACTACACTGTAAAAAAAAATTCAAGAGGTTACTAAAAATTTTTTTAGTAAATTTGTATTCCACAGAATTTTTTAGTAACCATTACAAACTTTTTTTTTGCAAGTGAAGCAAGCATTTCTTTTGTAAACTGAACAAAAGAATTTTTTGTATAACTAACTTAAAAATTTTTAGTATGAGCCACCAAGCAAATTTTAGTAATAGCTCCAAAATTATTTTTAATAACCATTGCGTGCGCCCGAAGGGCAGGAGGTTCCTTCGAGCTGCATCCAGACTTCTGAAGCGGAAGATTTTCGGCAAAACTGCAATAGGTGGCAGCACCAAACATTGCTAACTGCTCCGGCTGGATTTTCATAATCCCTTTACTAACGAGTACTTACACTGCATACATTCGGGGAGTAGGCCAGTATCGAACCCGGGACCTTTCAGTCTGGAGTCCGTTACTATAGCCACTATGCTATCAAGGCCACACCAAGTGAGTTTTAGTAATAGTTATAAAAAATAAAAAACTATTAACTCTCTTCGTTGCTAACTTTTTTCTAGTAATTCTTACAGATTTTCCTGTAACCGACTAAGATTACTAAAATTTTTTTAGTAATTACAAGGATCACTAAAGTTTTTTTAGTAGATCGACCTTTTTTTTTACAGTGTACTTAAGAGAAATATTTTATTGTTCGCATGTTAAATTTGAATTTTTTTAATATAAAAACTGTTTTTTTTTCTGTAAAATATTTTATTAAATCAGATACACATTATTATAATACTTTATTTAAAAAATATCATTAAAATATTCGTATTTATTTGTAATATTGTATAATTTCATTTCTTAGATAGAAAAATTTTCTTATAAAACTACATAAAGTACACTGTAAAAAAAATTTCAAGATGTTACTAAAAATTTCTTAGTAAATTTGTATTCCACAGAATTTTTTAGTAACCATTACAAACTTTTTTTTTGCAAGTGAAACAAGCATTTCTTTTGTAAACTGAACAAAAGAATTTTTTGTATAACTAACTTAAAAATTTTTAGTATGAGCCACAAAGCAAATTTTAGTAGCTCCAAAATTACTTTTAATAACCATTACGTGCAACCGAAGCGGAGGAGCTTCCTTACTTCTGCATTCAGACTTCTGAAGTGGAAGATTTTCGACAAAACCGCAATAGATGGCAGCACTAAACATTCTTAACTGCTCCGACAGGATTTTCATAACCTCTTTATTAACGAGACACTACAGACATTCGGGGTGTATTTGGCGGTGGCAAGTTTCGAACCCGGGACCTTTTGGCCTGGAGTCCGTTACTATAACCACTATGCTATCAAGGCCACACCAACTGAGTTTTAGTAAGAGCTATTAAAAATATAAAACTATTAACTCTATTCGTTGCTAACTTTTTTCTAGTAATTCTTACAGATTTTCTAGTAACCGACTAAGATTACTAAAAATTTTTTAGTAATTACAAGGATCACTAAAGTTTTTTTAGTAGATCGACCTTTTTTTTTACAGTGCAGATCATTAAGCAAGTGTTTTTTTTTTGAAAAACTTAATCTCTGGCGTCGTCCTAACAAGGTTTTTCGGTCGTGTAACATTTGATAGCAAAAACTGATTTCGTACAAAACATATATTAATTTTTTTGGTTATGAATAAGAAAAGTAAACATGTAAGGTAATCATAAACAAATCCCCATACAAATACTTTTCATAGGTATTATTTTATGAATCATTAAACATAAAGGAAGAAATATGCCGGACGCTTAAAGGGCTAATAACCCCCGTAGTATACGTCATTCTATTGTGGTCATTTCGACAATGACTTGTACAGTGTACGTCTATCTATGGCTGATTTTTTAAAAAGATATTTCGATTTCTCACATGAAGGGTTTGACTCTTATATTTTCTTTTCAAGATAATCAGTTTAATCATATATATATATATATATATATATATATATATATATATATATATATATATATATATATATATATATATATATTTATATATATCTATACATAAACATATACCGGGTGACCCAAAAATGACTGATGGATTTTAAAATTCAATAACTTGCAAACGGTGACAGCTATTTAAAAATTTTTGCAGGAGGGTTATGTATAATGTCAGGAGTTTTTTTACCGTAATTATTTATTTTAGTTCGCATCTCAAACAATAGGTGGCGCTGAAGGCGATTGAAGGCCAAGTCGACTAAAATAAAAAAAATACGGTAAAAAAACCTCCTGACATTATACATAACCCTCCTGCAATTTTTTAAAATATCTGTCACCGTTTGCAAGTTATTGAATTTTAAAATCCATCAGTCATTTTTGGGACACCCAGTATATATATATATATTTATATATATGTAATAAAATAAAAAAAATTGCGCCATTTTTGTTCTCTCTCAGCTTCAATTCTAAATTTGTGGAACATATTTCAATCTTAGTATCGTAATTTGTAACAGCTAAAATTCTTTTTCTTACTTTAGTTATTAACAAATTATTGCTTGCTTCTCAAAAAGGCGGGAGGTATTTCGTAAGCTTTTTACTTTCTGGAATATTCCTGGGATTTTAATTTTATTTTTTATTTTAACATCGCGTGACGGGTATTACTACGCGTTGCTAAAGGGCTTGTTCTTCCAAGGAAAAAATATATTTCTTGCCAACATATTCATTTGGTCTTTTAGGAGGTTAGAATGCATCTTTCCTTTAAACTGGTCGGAAGCCATGTCATTTTTTTCGAGAATGTAGAATGCTGGAATGTTGCAGCTTAGTGAGCGAAGGCCGTAGTGATAGATGTGTGGAACGGTGATCTGTGGAGTAACTTTAGTTCGTACTCTAAATAATAAATAACTAAAAAACTGATTTTCTTGCATTGTTATTGGAGAAACTCGTACGAGAACAAATCCATAGCTTATCCACTTACCAGAACGACTGATCATCCCACTATTGAGTCTTAGTGAATAGTAGTATTCTACAACCAACATGGTATTCTACTAGAGCTTATACACTATTATAGAACATAGTCGTCGTTTTATTACATTTTAGCCGGCAGGATGGAGATGAACCGGCGTTCGATTTTTGAATAAGAATTATCGAGCTCAACAACTACAAAATGAACCTTTGTATGAGAATTGCTTCACAACGCTGTTTGTGTTTGCCATGTTCGATGAACGATTACTCGATGAAACATCTGTTGTGATGGTTTTGTTCTGAGATGCATCTAAATCTACGAAGTAATGCCCATGATGTTGCATGCAATGATAAACCTTTCAGCTGTGAAAAAAGATCGTGTTATGAAGTCTTGTTTGTGGTTATGTTCGGCATTTGCATCTACAAATCCCGTGTTTGTGAAATATCCCTTTAGTATTATTTATATATAATTAACCTCTACGAAACTATCTGATGATTATCAAGATAAAGAACATCTGAGAG
This sequence comes from Maratus speculifer, assembly GCA_964019185.1. Lineage (NCBI taxonomy): Eukaryota > Metazoa > Arthropoda > Arachnida > Araneae > Salticidae > Maratus > Maratus speculifer. The sequence goes on along the minus strand of OZ025290.1, from coordinate 420,673,969 downwards.
TGAATAATTTTGATAAAGAAATTTCTTCATCGATGTTGTTCAAAGGCCGCGAATACTAACAGAAAACCACAATTTTTTTCTTTCTTTTTCCTTCCCAATAAAATCTAGGTTCCGTTATTCGTTTTTAGAGAACAATATTGTAAGTTATTATTTATTATTTATCTTATTTTGTTATTGTTTATGAAATATTAATTATAATTTCTTTGTTTAAATTCTTGATTTTTTTTTTATTTTTATTACAGATATTTAAAAATAAATTTGTTCTTAATTTATAAATTTTCTGCTCATAGAAATTTTATTTAGTTTTAAAGGTGTTTTTTTTTAATACGAAAGATGGATTATTTTGTTCTTAAAAAATTCTCTGTTGCTAAATTTATTTTCAATACGTAAAGAAAAGTATTTTTGTTCTTAAAATTATTTGTTATTTCCCATGTATGGAAAACCGATATTTATTATTTTATTATTTTATTACTTATTTATTTATTATTTATTTATTTCACATGAATTCAAACAGAATTGATTTATTTATTATTTATTATTTTTATTGTTATTTATTGAAGTATTTATAGTAATTGAATTTTAATAATTGAAGTATAGCATTTAAATATTTTCCATATGAATTATCCTTCGTTCATGTTATTAAGATCAGGATTAGTAAAGGAAGAAAAAATGTCAGAAAATAAATTTGATATGGTCCCTTTTGACTTTGAGTCAGGCATGGACATTTTTAAGTGGTTTAAACACTTTGATAATGAATGTTCTGGAGAAAAAAAAGATAATGAGTGGAAAAAACAAAATCTTTAAAAATATTTAAAGGGGGAAGCGCTAAAAGCTTATGTAAATGATTGTTTGGATTGTGCTACTTATGAGGAAATTGTCGAGATTTTAACTGAAAAATTCATTCAGGTTAGAGTTCCAAAATTTTCTGAATTTACTTCCTTAAAGTTAAATGATGTAAGTGATTTGGATTCTTATTTTAGAAAGAAAGTTGAGATTGGAAGGCAACTTCAGCTTGGGGAAAATTTAATTATACAGGGATTAACTGATGGACTTCAGCCGGAGTATCAAAATTGTTTGATGGTTAACCCTCCTTGCAATACTCGTGAATGGTTTCGCATTGCTAAACAATTAGCAGCGATTCCGAATCATACCTCTAATATCAGCAATAGAAATTTTCAACAAACTAGACCTATGCACAATCCCAATCCTCAGCCCAGACATTGGACTCGAACTATTCCAAACAATCCATCCCAAAATTTTAATCCTAGGTTTTTCATTCCTAGAATGCTTGCAACTCATTATCAAAACAACTACCCTAGTCGTCCGTGCAGAATATGTTTAAACAGAGGCATAGAAAATGCATATCATTGGGAGAGGAGTTGTATATTTAACACAAATTCCTTTCAATCTCAAACTCCTGCTCATATTCAACCACCCCCTACTAATAATGTCAGACAATTATTTATCCCTGGATATGTGGACAATAACAAAGTGTATTGTGTGGTTGACAGTGGATCAACTGTCTCAATTTTACCCCTCAAATTTGTTCGATATTTAAATGGTAATTTACATAATGTTACCCCTATTACTATCAGACAGGCACAAGGAACTCTTACAATTAATAAATCTTGTCGATTATGTATTAAATTTGGTAATATAAAGATATATGTTAATTTTTTAATAAGTAAGCTTGCTTTGAACTATGCTATTTTAGGTTTACCTGATTGTGCCAAATTTAAATTGAAAATTGATTGTGCAAAAAGCCAGGTGTTACAAGACAATATTTCGTTAAACCAATATGTCAACATATCCAGTGATAACTTAAAAATTGCTTCATTCTGATATTATAAAAAATGATACTACTGTGCAACCCGATTATGGAAATACCATAACTCCTCAATCCTTGCCGCGAACAAATAATGATGATTATAATCAATTGGGGAATCTGAATGCTATTCAAAATAAAAATGTAAAGGAACTTTTAAGCGATTATTTAGATATTTTTGCAAAAAATAAATATGCTGTAGGGAGAATTAATATTGAACCTCAGCGTATTTATCTTAAATCTGACCTACCAATATCTTTGAGGCCTTATCGTACATCCACTGCTGATGAAAAAGAAATATCTCAGCAAATCCAATCCTTATTAGCTGCTGGGTTAATTAAAGAAAGTTATAGCCCATATTATTCTCCAGTTACGTTAGTAAATAAACGAGATGAAGGCAAAAAAACCCGAATGTGTGTTGATTACCGAAAATTAAATTCTATTATGAAAAATGACGCTGAACCTTTGCCCCGAATAGATGAAATTTTAGACAAATTATGTGGTGCCCAATATTTCTCTACACTAGATTTAGCCTCAGGCTATAGGCGCATACCTATTCACCCAGTCGATTCCGAAAAGTTAGCCTTTACTACTAATTGTGGGCTCTGGGAATGGAATGTTCTCCCCTTTGGTGTAAAGGTAGGCCCCCCAATTTTCAACAGGGCAATTAGAAGAATTCTTACAAAATATAAAATAGACTTTGCTTGTTATTATTTTGATGATATAAATATTTTTTCTAAATCAATAGATGAACATATACAGCATCTTATCCAAGTTTTTGATTTATGCCGAATAGAAAATATTAAATTAAAATTATCTAAATGTACTTTTGCTCAAAAACAAATCAATTTTCTAGGGTATGAAATCCAAAATGGAACTTTAACTCCAGCTAATACTAATATAGAAACAATTAAAAAATTAAAACCTCCTACTAATACTAAAGAATTACAAAGATTTTTTGGTTCTATAAATGTGTATCATAAATTTATTGACAAATATGCTGAAATTAGACACCCCCTAAATAAATTACTTAAGAAAGATACTATTTGGGAATGGAATACTGAATGTCAAAACTCTTTTCACAAAATTAAAAGATGCCCTCATTGCTAAACCAATTTTAAAGATTTATGACCCAAAATTACCCCTATACCTGTTTGTTGACGCTTCTCAGTTGGCGGTAGGTGCAGTTCTTAAACAACCCGACCATAATAACTTTTTACATCCAATTGCTTATTTTTGTAGAGGATTGAGAAGTTATGAGAATAATTATTTCATTACCGAACTAGAGTGTCTTGCTATCATTGATACTTTAGATAAATTTTATCATTACTTTCACGGTGTACAATTTACCATCCATACTGATCATGCATCTCTTGTTTGGTTAAAAAATGTCAAACATTTAAGAGGTCGATTATTTAGGTGGTCATTGAAGTTAAGTATGTTCGATTACAAAATAGAGTATTTAAAGGCATCTACAAATGTCGAAGCCGACATGTTGTCCCGAAACCCTATTTCTCATTTTTGTAAACCCCTTACTTTTCTTCTTGACGTTAAAGAGATTATTGAGATGCAAGAAAAAGAAAATGTGTGTGGATCAAATTATGTTAATGACAATGGACTGATTATAGTTAAAAGAAAAGGTTTTCGTAAAGTGGTAGTTCCCATGTCCCTAAGAAAAAAATTGCTTAGTGTTGCTGATGAACAGTTTGGTCACCCTGGTGTTCAAAAAATGCAAAATTTAATTTCTCCTAACTATTATTGGCCAGATATGACCCAAGACATTACTAACTTTGTTAAATACTGTGATATTACCCAGAAAAATAAAAAACCTAGACAGAAAAAAATTGGCTTATTACAAGCTATGCCCACTACAGATCAACCTTTTGACTGTCTGTCTGTTGATACTGTAGGGGGGTTCAATTATTATAATTCTACAAAAAAAATATCTCCATATTATAATAGACCATGCCACAAGGTATGATTGGGCATTTCCTTCCAAAAGTGTCACTACAGAAACTTATACAAATTGTCTCAAACAAATCTTCAATATCAAAATCCCTCAACAATTATTCTGTTTTAGTAAGATTTCAAGTGTACAGTCCCCTCAAAAAATACTTAGTGACAGGAATGCTGCTTTTACTTCTTCAAGATTCAAAAAATTCCTGCGAAATCATAATATTAAACAACGTTTGACCACTGCCCATCATCCACAAACGAATGGAAAATGTGAAAGAGTAAATCAGACAATAGTAACTAGATTAAAATGTAAAGTAAACTCCACTACCTCTAAAATTCCCTGGACTAAGATTTTAACTGAGGTAATTAATGAATATAATAATACACCCCATTCTATTACTAAATTTCCACCTGCTTACTTGCTTTTTGGCCAATAACCCTATGACTCCCCCTTACAACAAAATTATTATCCTCCTGTTCATGAAGCACATAAAATTGTTAAAGCAAGAACTGATGAATTTCATTTAAAAATAAAAGATATTATGATAAAGATTATATCGAACCAAAATTTAAAATAGGAGATCTAGTTATCTATGAAGAATTTCAGTACCCTAATACTAGAAGGTTATCACAAGTATTTAGTGGCCCTTATAAAATTCTTAACAAATTATCCGAAGTAAATTTTGAAATTGATAGGCAAAACCAGTTCAAATGTTCAGAAATAGTACATGTATCTAAATTAAGGCCTTATTATTCCCCTGATAAATTTAAATTAAGTCATGAGCAACAACCCCCTAATCAACGACAACAAACTCAAGTAAAAACTGTAGCTTAGACTATATCTCTAGTTTATCATTTTATAATTTTTTTTTCTCTTAAACAGTAAATTTCTTTCCATATTTTAATTCAGATAATATCCTGTAATTCTTACAGAATGGAAATGATATCTCTTGACTGCAGCGAGAGTGTCACTTGTCTGGAAATTTTTATATTTGTTTGTTTATGCCGGCGTAGACGAACAAAGTGGAAATTTCTTATTATGTACTGAATTACTCTACTTAGAATAATATAATAACAAATAAATATTTTAAAAAAATATATTTTTCAACTGAACCTATTTGTAATATTAAATTTAATCTATCAATTATTAAATTAATTATTTACCAAGTAACAAAATTTTTATCACTTTATTTTAATTTTTTTCTTTCTCTCTTTCTTTGCTTCTGCATTCCAGTCCAAGTACATGTAAATGATAATATAATTTTGTTTCTTTTTCTCTTCCTTCTTGCATCTTGCAATGTTTTATCACGCCGAGAGAATATTTATTGCGTAATTATTTGACATGAATAGGTCTTGTTTTTTATTTTTATCATTTATTAATATTTCTTTTTAAGAATCTTAGTAGTTTAAAGGTCACGTGCATTCTGAAACATGAACAAAATTTTTATTTATCTTTATTTTATTTTAATTTATCATATTATATTTTAAATTTTTTTTTGTACATATTCCTACTTAATCCTGTACTCGAATTACCAGATTAAGTAAATGATTTCATAATTGATTGTAATTTTTTATTCTATTTCACTTCTCTCTATATTTCATCCCAAAAATATGAGATGAGATAAACGAGATTTAGTATATAATTTAGAATTTAAAGAATGTCTTTTGAGATATTTACTATTACTTATTGAAAAATTTACTTATACCCATTATGAGATTTACTTATACCTATTATGAGATTTACTTATACCCATTATGAGATTTACTTATACTTACTATGATATTTATTATTAGTGATATTTTTTCTTTATTATGTTTCTTATTTATATTGTTTGTTTATTACATTGTTAAAATTTATTATTACTGTATTAATATGTTATGAAATGTGTTATTATCTAAAAATATGATTATAAAACATATTTTCACAAAAGTTCCAAAAATGGAACTATTATAAGTGTTCTAGGACTTGCTTACAAAAACAAACTGAATTAATATCCTGATGTTAGATGATAGAAATTGGATGGTCTATAATGATATAATTATACCTCCTTGAAAGGAGGTAGTGAACTATTCAGTTTCAAATGTGACTTTTTAGACGGACATTATGTACCAAATTTTTAAATTTGATTTCAGGAATTTCTATTAAATTTCTCCATTCTACCTAGGTTCATTATTGTCAAGGAAGTTTCAACGTTATTGTTTTTCATTTTTATGTTTCATTTTTATGTTATTACTATGGGTAATTGCTTATATTTTCAAAATACTTTATGATGTGAACTTTAAACAATATTATATCTTGTATTTGAACTGATGCCTATTTTATTGTATTTAAATTTAAACTTTTTCGACGCATCACCTTAGTGTTCTTAAATTTGAATTCAATATTTATATAAAAAAGATAAATTAATTTAATTTTTTTATTTAGTATCTAATTATTATCATTATATCAACAACTTCGTGAGCTAAGTCTGCATCATCTTCCTTTCTGTGAAATTGCAGGTCTCAGACCTACTTTTTCACCCGTCTTTCTGGGAGGGGGGATTTGTAATAAAAAAAAATTGCGCCATTTTTGTTCTCTCTTAGCTTCAATTCTAAATTTGTGGAACATATTTCAATCTTAGTTTCGTAATTTGTAACAGCTAAAATTCTTTTTCTTACTTTAGTTATTAACAAATTATTGCTTGCTTCTCAAAAAGGCGGGAGGTATTTCGTAAGCTTTTTACTTTCTGGAATATTCCTGGGATTTTAATTTTATTTTTTATTTTAACATCGCGTGACAGGTGTTACTACGCGTTGCTAAAGGGCTTGTTCTTCCGAGGAAAAAATATATTTCTTGCCAAGGACCGCCTGCTACGACCAATTAGAATTGATCATTTTTGTCCGTTTGAGGCTCGAGTTCATCCTAATTGGATTTTAAATTGATTGACGCGGAGTAGGAGGGCGCTAGTTTGTCGTGAAAATGTCCCATATTCATTTGGTCTTTTAGGAGGTTAGAATGCATCTTTCCTTTAAACTGGTCGGAAGCCATGTCATTTTTTCCGAGAATGTAGAACGCCGGAATGTTGCAGCTTAGTGAGCGAAGGCCGTAGTGATAGATGTGTGGAACGGTGATCTTTGGAGTAACTTAAGTTCGTGCTCTAAATAATAAAGAACTAAAAAACTGATTTTCTTGCATTGTTATTGGAGAAACTCCTACGAGAACAAATCCATGGCTTATCCACTTACCAGAACGACTGCTCATCCTACTATTGAGTCTTAGTAAATAGTAGTATTCTACAACCAACATGGTATTCTACTTGAGCTTATACACTATTATAGAACATCGTCGTCGTTTTATTACATATATATATATATATACGGTTTTATATATATATATACGGTCAATTTGATTAATCGGACATTAGCAGATTAGCAGCATTTGGTTATTATTAATAAACGATAATAACGGAATAATAATCAAATACTATCAAAAACAGGTCAATATAATAAATTTATAAGAATTTATCAAATTAACCGGTTATTATTAATAATTAACAATAAAGGTTGATAAATAATATAAATTTCAACTTTTTTAGCTTCAACTTCTTATTTCGTATACATTTTTGTAAATGTTCATTGCTAAAAGTAAGCATTTCAAATCTGTAATTTGTTCTTTGACTATTTCTGCATTTAAAATTTTTAACTAATTAATTCAGTAATTATAAAAATAATTATTTTAAACTGTTTAGTCCTTTGCGTCTTGTTAATAAAACGTTGCTTCTAATTCACTATTATTGTCTCTTAACAATTTTTTTCGTGTTACTAGATTCTAACAGTTGTCATATTACATATTTTTGTAAAGTACATTTTCGTTACTAAGTTTAATTAATGAGACTGATCGAGAAACATCGGTAATTATTAATAAGAAGTCATATATTTGAGTAATATACAACATTTATTAAATTTATCACAAAACTTTGTTTAATTAATAAGTACCCAATTTATCAAATTAACCGTAATATATTAGTATATATATATATATATATAAGTTAGACATTTGTCTTGTGAAATCAAAATTTATAACAATGATAATAGCAATAATAATGATAAAAGCAAAAACAGCAAAATCGGTGTCAAATGATACATATCCGGTAGCAACGTGAAAGGTCAAGATTTAAGGAATAATTAAAAATAAATTTTTGCTGTACTCATCAAAATATTTTTTCATACTAAGTAATATTTACTCTTGTTTCGAATAAATTGTGGAATTTCGGATAAATATTCTTCATTTCTTAAATGTAAATGCATATTTTGTTTTTCGTCTATCGATATACTTCAAATGTATAATAGGAACTTCTCCAAAGGCAGTAACAGTTCTTAAAAATAGTTTGAGTGACAAGAAAAAAAAATCACTCAAAGATACCAAACGTAAAAAAATAAAACAAGTTGCGTTACATAGCAATAGAACAGCTGCTGCCAAAAAAAAAATGTGAGCGAAAGTAAACAAAGACTTCAAAAAATGATTTATGCGGGTTTTTCAAAATTTTACAATGTAGTTTAGAACATGAGTTTTATTTGCTTTCTTTTGTAAATATGTTTTATGTTTGAAGTAGTAAAATTGCATTCAAGCAAAGTTCTTTCCTAGTTCGTTTTTCCTCAATATAGCTTTCTTTTTCAAGAAATAATAAAACATGTCGCTTTCCTGTAAAATTAATAAAAAAAGGTATTTTGATTGTTTTGTCTCTTGTAAATATTAAAAATAAACACCAAAAAATTGAGACATACTTTTTGTATACTCATTATTATACAGAGTCTGGCAAAAAATTTTACATATTTTAAAATTCAATAAAAACTGAAGCAAGAAATAAAATATATGTATATATATTTATCTTTCTTTTAGAACTAACAAAATATCTTTTAGATAGCATTCTGTCTTTTAGAAATTAAAAATAAATGCTCACACTAAGACACACACATGCACATGTATGTATATACGTATACATGAACATATATACCGATGTTTCGCACACTATACAGAGTCGTGAAAAAGTTTTGACATATTTTAAAATTAAATAAAAATTCATATTATTGGAAGAAATTAAAACATCATCCTAATTCTTTTAGAATTAATGAATAAAATAATTTATCTTAAATACTAAAAATTAACGACAACAAACTGAGACATATTTCCACGAATTTTTCAGGTACATTTTCAATGTTTTATAATGGCTACATGTATATGTATGTCCATATAATATTACAAATTATGATCGATTAAATATAAATTATAAATTAAATTATGTATACATATGTTTGATATAGTTTGTTATATAAAGAGTTATTCCATATTTTGATGTTGATTTGTAGTATGTATATATATATATATATATATATATATATATATATATACATATATATGTAGAAATAATCTAAAATTGCATGAAAATATTATTTGAGCAACAGATGCATAATGTATAAAAATATAAAAAAATCAATAGACATTAAAACACTAATATGAAACAACATTAAAGTCACCAGTTGTCACCAATGATACTAATATGTTGCTACATATATTTGTAGGATTTCACTTTAAATATTTGTTTTCCTGAAGATGATCGCGATAACCAAATTAACTGACCTTTTGGTATTTTTTATTATCCATAATTTAAAAGACCGCAATGTGAAAATTTACGGGCAGAAGCAAAAGAAATGGTTTTGAAAATTAGAAAACAATCGGTACATTATTTTTTATCTTTCATGAAGCATCAATAAATATAAAAAAGTGTCAGTATATGCATGGTCAGGCTTAATTGTATAATAGTAATGAAAGTGTGTTGTATCTTTTAGTTGTGGGATTTAATATGTTTCATGAATCCACTAATTAAATGTATCTATTTGAAGTTTTATTAAAGTTCCATGATCTGTTATTTCCATGTGCAATAATTTAAGTAATTTAATAGATTGCCTTTTTTACATATTACCTTCCTACAAAGATGGCATAGGGGTATGATACGCTTAGGATACGAAAGGTTCCGGGTTCAAGTCACGGCCAAAACCCCAAAAATATAAATATATATATGCAATATATGGCCTAGGATTTATAAATCCAACTAAAATTTGAATATATAATATGCTAATTTATATTATCATAACATACTGAATATTGTCTAAATTCTGCGACAAAAAAAATCATTAAACAATATCACTCAAAATATATCAATCTCCTTAAATCTTATCTACGTTTATTCCTTTTCCTGTCTTATCTTGATTTCAAATACCTATCCCAAGTAAAAAGAAAATGCTGCCCCTTACGGCTTTAGGCGTTTTAATCAGTCGGCATTAAGAATATCCAAAAATTTTCTAAATAAATCACTTTGCGGTGAACCGAAATTCTTATCAGCTTTAATCAATAACTTATTTTAACTTTTATATTGTGATAAGTATGCAAGTCATTACTAAACTTTTTATTAGTTTCATCTTAATCAGTCAAAACGCATAAGTTTTATTTCTTAAGATTTTTTTCTAATTAATCCCGAAAGCTTGTTTTAATTATAGAAAGTTCACCTATGCACAGATTTGGTAAAAAAGAAAATCACTGATTAATTAGATATCAAGATGTTCCAAAAATCCTTCTACGAATATATGTTTTTACGATTAGTTATTATGTTAAGATTTATTTTCAATGATGTTATGAAAAAATTCTTTGCACGAAACCTTCCGAAATACATGAAATTATATTTATAGAAGATAAATTAATAGAAATAAGAATTGCGATATGATATTGATTTTTGTGTCTATCTTTCAATTACTTTCGAAAATTTCAATATCGCTTATTACTTTTGTATTTGTTTACTACGCAGAAATTAACACGAGAATATTTTAAAGGAACGTTTAATGAAAATAATGTTTCAAGAAAATAAATAAAACTGTTAATAATATCTAATGTATAAATACTTAATATGAAAAATAAATCGCAATGACAATACAATCAGATTTTTCATTCTGCAAAGAAAATTGGATTTCAAAAAGTTATCATAACTTATTTCATTTTGAATTAATTTTTAGTAATTTTTATGTCTATTGTAACTAATATAGCTCCTAAAATCTAGTAAATATATATTAATTAAACAGTTATTTTATGAATGTTACATTGTAAAGAATGTTTTTATACATCTTAAATGGAATGATTGTATGGTTTTCAAGTTATTTTCTTTTTAAATTTATATTACAATGCTTATCCCACATCACAGATCAAATAGCAATATTTTAGGAGACGTGCTTTTAATTCAGTGAAAGTAAGTCAACAGAAAATATGAAAAAGAAACATAATATTAATTATCCAAATCCACACATTTAGAAATCTGCAATATCGCCTTGAAATTGTTTTAATATCCCCTTGAAATTGTTTTAATATCGCCTTGAAATTGTTTTAATATATTTTATGTTTAAGTGTCTAAATTAATATATTTATAAGAAGATTAAAACCGTGCCATCCAAAACCGTCAGCGTAAAAATAATGTAATTAAAATATGTAAATCGATTTTTTTATAATTAAAAAGAAACTTACCCTAAAGAACATACGACAGGACGTGCAACATCAGTTTTCTAAACCAGCATTGCGTAAAACACAAATTAGTTGTTTACGTTGCGATGCATTTCAAATGTAATGCTCAGAGGTTAACAAGTTTCAAATTATCTTCACAACAACAGGCTATTGGTATGTAAGATATTATCCTTCTCCCCCAAAATCGTCGCTACAAGGGGTATTATCTCGGCCACCGTAGCTTGCTAAATTATCTATATAATTATCTAATGTTTGCTTCATACCTAACCACGTATCGGTCTGTCTTTCTCTCGTATAGCAGGAGATCAAGAGTTTTTCATTCCATCTCACCAGTTGAATCTCACGAGGGGACACGGACCCAGCGGACATCTCACTAAAGCATGGAACATTTTATCTTTTTCTCTCCCGCTCTCTGTCGTGAGTGGGCAATTGCACCAGCGGACATTGCAAAAAAATATGGAATATATCATCTTTATCTCAGCTGCTGTCTCTCGCGAGAGTACAGTCTGTGTCCCAGCGTCTGAATGTAGTCTGTAAATTTTCTCAATTTTCTTGCAACAAAAAAAGGTATTACTTAAATCTTAATAAAGGCGACTGGAAGGGAAACTGTAGTCTACAGACAAGGCTGTCTGAGAAGTCCATCTTAGGCATTCAATTGGTAAGCTATTGGCTGAGAGTCATTTGCCTCTACCGTTGATTTTGGCTAGATACCGGCTGCTTCCACCGGTCCCGTTTCTTTCTTGATAAGCCACGCGAATGCCGCCCTATTTATGCGTTACGCAGCCTGTCCGGTATCGGCAGGAACTTACGCAGACAGCACGATAATAGCTAACAATATAAAAGCCGCCAGCCACTACAGCATTCCTCTCTTGTCATGAGTCTTTCAATATTATCTAAAGCGTTTCCGGAAGTAGGCTCGGAGATGGGCTCCGCTGAGCATAGCTACTATTACTGCACGCTTACACAAGTCTTGCACATTAAACGTACTTCTATCCTCCGATAAAAAATTCTAACTAATATTTTATCCAGACTCCTTCTTATGTGAAAATTAAATAGGTTTTTTAATTTCCAAATTGAACTAACTAATCTCACCTCATAGGCCTTCATGGTGCATCAGCTCAGTTTACTACGTACCGATCTACTGTTTCTAGGCAACTTTTTATAATTACGTAACCCACTCTGTTGGCACCCTTATCGCGAGAGAGCAGACTGAACTCCGGCCGGCGGAATTTATTTTGTACATATATTATTTATTTATTTTCTAATTTTTAACGAATCACCGCGTGACGGAGAGCACTCAGGATGGGGCAAATAGAGTCTATATCGGATATTTGAGGTCTGGTGATTTTGTCCCACTTAGGCAATAAATAAATAGAATATAAATGCCGGCCGCAGCACGACTAAATTGAAAACATATTTGATAGCTTCCCACTTTGAGAGTAGAGATGGGACATACAGAAAATAACAGCGGAGTTGATCATAAATACAAAAGAAACTTTCCAGAGAAAAACTTTGGGACGTGTGAGAGCTAGAGAATGCGCTAGAGGTCGGATGCAAAGTTCATTTAGTTCCTATTTTTAGCAACTAAATGATAAAATTTCTATGAATAATTTTCTTTCTATAATATGTGTAATGGATAGAATTTGTCTAAATTTAACAATAATTATTTCTGTAAATTATGCATTGATTAAAAAGAGGTTAACTTCAGTGTGTTTATTGCGCTCTTGTTTTTAACGTTAGCAAAATTCACATTCCTGTATAAAATAATTTTCTTAAGATTTGCGAAGAATAACATCCGATCACAAAAAGTTCATTTATGGTAAAGGCATTTTACAGTCTAAATAAAAATGCAGTCTAAATAAAATAAACACTCTAAATAAAAAAATATACTTATCGAAATAATTTGGAGAATAACTTAAATTTTTGAATGTCAGATCTACTTATTGCGCATATTAGTTTTTCAGGAAGACATGGTTATTTTATTTTATTCCGGATTTTTGTTATTAATGAAAAGCATGCAAAATTAAGTCGTTTGTTAAAAAAATAATTTTATACATCTGCACATCTGCACTAAAATTTGCCAGCAACACTTTTAAAAGAAAGTAAACAATATTATTTTTGCTAGTAACGTTTTATAATTTTACGTGCGATAATTTAAAATTATAGGATAATAATAAAATAGTGTAAAACCTGAAGGAATATATTTATTTCTAAGAATGTTAATTCTATACAGGGTGTTTCAAAATTATATCTTAGAAGTATAAAAGCTTTTAGAGGGGCCGTAAATAAGCAGATTTTGTGTAGGAACATTGATGAGGACATGCAGCTTTGAGACAATACATGGCGCTGTTGCGTGCAGCGTGTTTTGAGTAGAGACCTTTAGCAATCTCAGGAGATGTTGGTCGTGTTTTGGGTGGATTCTTTTTTCGCCCAATATATAAAGTACATGTCACCAAGCTGCACATTTGTGTAAATATGTATGTTGTTTGAAATCACTGAAGAAATGGCGATTCAAGACAGAGAACTTTCTTCCGCCGAGCTTAACAGCACCCTCTATTGCAAAACTCTACATTTCCCGTACCCACATCTCTATTCAAAATCTGCTTATTCAAATCTTTCCTACGATACATTAATATATTTAATGTAGATTTTAAAATCTCTGTACATGTGTTTTAATTTACAAATAAAATTGATTGATTTTATCATTATTTTTAAATCCTTATTTAGATTAATACTGTTTAAATTAATCACGATTTTACCCAATATTTTCAGTGAAATGAATTACAAAAAAAAAAAAAAAAAAAAAAAAAAAAAAAAAAAAAAAAAAATCTGCATACACAAATTGCAGAAACAATGCTTTTTAAAGAATACATATAAATGCAGAATATCGAGCGCATAAATATTTGGAGATTAATAATTTATTTTTATATTGATTGAAAGTTCCCTACAATAAAAACAAATTCTGAAGCAAATCATGAAAAGAAAAAATGTATATTAGTTTGCACATTTTAAGCACTTTGAATGTTGAGACGAATGGTACATGCCATAAGGTCATAAAATAATCTTTGCATATGTCTATGCTAAAAGGTGCTAAAACCACATTTATTGGCAGCTCAGGTTACAAGAACATTGCGTGCTAAACATTAATTGTTGCAACTCCAAACACGAAAATTATACCGGAGTGTTTTTTTTATGAATAATTAATGACAACAGTTCTTTTAATGCTTGAAATTTACGTAGTACATTATACATTCTTTCTGTGCTTTTTATTTTTACATAAATATAACACCCATTTTAGCTAATCAAAAAATGATTTCTGAAAGCAACTTATTATTCCATGAAAAGAATTGATGTGTTTTTCATTGAAATTGGCATACATAATTTATATTTCAATTATGATTACTTAAGGGAATAAGATATTCCATGAAATGTAGGAAAAATTTGATGTTTTTTCAATGAACCCTAATAGCTTATGAATAAATAATTAATAAGACACAATGGAGTACATAATATGCTATACAACTTTTAATAATCGATACTACATTACAGACTAAAATAATTACTATAAATTTTTAGACATACTTTATGTTCCATATATTTTTTTATGAACATTTTATCATTATCATATTTTATCATTATCAAAAATCCGGATTTCTTTTTTATTTACTGAAGGATGCTAATGAACATTAATATTTTAAAAACTAAATAGTGCAGAGATTGGACACTCATATAAATGAACATTGTACAGAAATTTTTAATCAGTGCTCGTCAAATGTTTTAGACGTTTTGATACCATATTTTTTAAAATAATGGTCATTAAATAAAGTGCTAAAATTTATTTTCATTAAATAAGACAAATACTACTTTTGAAAAATTTTAATACAAGAGTGTTTGAAAGCCCACGAATCTGACAAACCCTGTAAATACACTTTTTTATGCAGCACAATCAATTACAACGTACGTAGCTTTTTTTAAGTATTCCGTAATTTGTAATGCAATATATACGAATGTTTCGCGTAGAATATTTTGTCAATACAAATATCCATGCAATTACTTCTAAAATACACTTGCGTTTAGATTAGTTTTTTATATCATCATTTCTTATAAAAACAATAGAAAGGAAAACATTAAATATTTCTGTAAGTATTTTTCCAGAGACTAGTTAATTAAAGAACAAATAAAAACAAACTTTAAAAACAAACTTTAAGCTTTATTGTCTGGATATTTTTTTCTTCTAAGGGAAAATATTTGTTCATATTTTTATTCGTGTGTATTTAAAATGTTGTTAGATAAACACATTTTTTTTTTCTGGTATCGATATAATTTAAATATAAGGTACTAACAATTCCCAGAAGTCGTTTAGCACTAAGTTTGGAGTTAAAGATAGTAGTAAAGCATCCGAAAAGAGGAAATAAAACTCCAGGGGAGCGCAGTCTATTCTTATCAAAACTACATCTAAACAAAACTCCGTTAAGGCTGTTCTTAAATCAAAAAAGGCAACTTTGTGACACATGCTTTAATTTATTTTTGTTCGGAAATGCATGAAAATAGCAGGTAATGTTATTCAGAAACGGCTTAATTGCACTCAATTTTTTTTAACATAATAGATCTTTCATATCAAGGCTTCAAAGTTGATGTTTTTGAGCAAATTTCCCGACGAAAGCAGAATAACCGGTCGATAGGCAGGAGAAAAACGGGTAATCCCATGGTCAAAATAGACTAGAACTCGATAGGTAATTTATTGATCAACAAATGGAAAAATAAGTTCAATTCGAAATCGCTTCCATAGTCAGGCCTTTCAATTTTATATCGTTTCGTCAAAAAATGCATTTGTAAATGTGTCAAAACGTTTTGCGCTTGTTGAGCGGAGCAGCTGATAACCCCCTTAATCAACCTATCAGGAGATAGAGGGTGGTCATAAAAAAATGCCAGTATATGGAGCTCTAGCGGGCAGTCCATTCAACCGATCGAGGTGAAATTTCAGATATAGCTATTCAGAGGTATGAGCTCGAGATTCTCTGAACGGCAACAAAATAGCGCTCATGGTTACGGTTATAATTACAGAAACTCGAAATTTTCCAATGGCAACACCCATCTTTTTTCATCGAAAAATGTTCAGCGCTTGCGAAAACCCTAAAGAGCGTTGGAAACATATGTTTATAGCAAGAAATGGACATGTTATGAACGCACAAAAAACTGTTCTGCGAATCCCCCCCCCCCCCATAAAAAACACGATTGCATTTTCTAGAAAAAATAGTTTTTTTTTTTTTGTCTGCAATATATAGATTGCGTGGTCATAGTAAAAAAAATAAATTAGGTCAACCTAAAAAATTAAATAGACAAAATTCTAAGTAAATGGTTAAAATAAAATAACTATTAAAGGATAATCTTGAATAAATGAAAATTAATTTTCATTAAAAAAATGGAGAACATTAAATATGCCGAAAAATATAGTTAGTAATTTTTTTAAGTCTATAACGTGGTATCGATTATTAAAAGTAGCAAACCATATTTTGTATTCCATTGCATCTTATTAATTATTTATTCATAATCTATTAGAAATCATTGAACAAAAAGGAAACATCACATTTTCCAGACATTTCAAGGAATAGCCTATTCCCTTATGCAATCATAATTGAAATATAAATTATGTATGCCAGTTTCAATGAAAAACGCATCAATTCATTTCTTGGAAAAATACGTTGCTTTCAGAAATTGTCATTTTTTACTAGCTAAAATGGGTGTGATATTTATGTAAAAATAAAAAGTACAGAAAAAAATTATAATGTACTACGTAAATTTCAAGCATTGAGAGAACTGTTGTTCTTAATTATTCATAAAAAAACGCACCGGTATAATTTTCGTGTGTTATAGTTACATGAAATGGTGTTCAGCACGCAATGTCTTTGTAACCTGAGCTGTCAATGAATGTGGTTTTAGCACCTTTTAATATGGATATACGCGTAAGTGCCTTTTATGACCTAATGCCATGTATCATTAGTCTAAACATTCAATGTGAGGAAAATGTACAAGCTAATATAATTTTTTCTATACATGAATTGCTTCAGAATTTGTTTTTTTAGGGATCTTTCAATCAATATACAGATAAATTATTTATCTTTAAATGTTTATGTATTCGATATTCTACATTTATACATACCATTTGTGAAGCAATATTTCTACTATATATATGGTTTCTTTAAATGTACTGTAATTTATTTTCCTGATTTTAGTGAGTATAATTCTGGTTAATTTAAACAATGTTAATCTAAATACCGATTAAGAAATAATGATAAAAGTAATACATTTTATGTATAAATTAAATTACATGTACAGGGTTTTTTAAAACTATGTACATAAAATTTAATGGTTCGTAGAAAGGACCTAATTTAAACAGATTTAGTATAGAGATATGGATGCGGGAAATGCAGTGTTGAGCCATAGAGAGTTCCGTTAATTTCGCTCTGGAAACCGCTTTGCTTACCTAAACTTCCTTTCCTTCACTGATTTCAAAAAACATGCGTCGCCACACAAATGTGCAGCTTGCCGACAAATGTTTTATGCATCTGACTAAGAAAGAAAATGACTCAAACCCAACAGACGACCAACTACTCCCGAGTTTGTTGAAGGATTATCATCCAGTGTGCGTAATTTAGCTTATTCCACTGCAGAAACTCTGCGATTTCTTACAGTGCCCGCATTGCGCTTGGATGCACAAAAGTTCTCAAAAAGATCGCAAAAATGTTCTCAAAACTCCTACGAACAGTTCCCAATGAAGAAGCTAAAATGTCCAGATATCGAGCATAACCCTACGGTGAAAGTCCTACGCTTGAATATCCAATCCGAATCTTTGCGCAATCCCTTAGAAAAAATGCAAGTCGTCAAACTTAAAATTTTTGCAATAATGCATATTGAACAAAACACTTGCAGAGATTAACGATTGGAGTTAGTCACGCCCTCTCATCCGCCATACTTAACAGCGCCATGTACTTTCTCCAGGCTGTTTTTCTGCGCAGATATTCTTGCACAAAATCTGCTTATATAAGAAATGTTTCTAAATGTTCTGCTTCTAAATGTTTGAACAATTATGAGATACGGTTAAAAAACACCTTGTATATAATTAACATTCTTAGAAAAAATGCAGTGAAATCTATTATTTCCGCATTTACGCTTTTTTATTATCATCCCCTAAATTCAAATTATCGTGTGGAAAGTGGTTACGTTGGTTGTTTTTGAGCAAGCTTAATGTTGTACATGGAGAGTGGTAATAATGCACATTATGACCATTATTTAGTGTATATACATATTGCATACGACACAGAATTTCCCAAAGTTTTTTGAAGCAATCAGCATAAGCAAATGCTTCTCATGAACAAATGTTACACTTAAGTAAATACATATTTTTAGTTTAAAAACTTCATACAGAGAAACGTACCCTTGATAAGCTACTAAAAAAAGCATTAAAAAACTGAACGCAAAGAAACATTTGATTAGGAAGGGTGCTGTTTATATTCCCACATTCATTCTTATTTTGGTTATATAACATATCTTTCCGCAAAAGTTTCGTCTTTGCGTACTGTAACGAAGTTCTTCTAAGAAGTGAAGGATTAAGAAGCGGAACATTATTTAAAGGAATTGTATGAATCATGAAAAAATAAATGAGAGTAATACATATTTTTTCCCATTAAATCAAAATAAAAAACTTAAATATTGATAAAAATACTAAGGTATAATTATTGAAATCTAATAACATTCAGCTCCCAAAAGGCTAACAAATTTATTTAACACTAAAATTGGAAACTTGAAAATGTTTTAGTACGCGGTATTTATCCTGCTACTTGCGATTAACGGTTCACTCTTATTTGGACTGCTTTAGATATATAGTGCCACCTATGATATTTTTTTGTTTATTTAATTATTTTTATGAAATTAAACAAGAAATCATTATAGGTACTTTAGTCTAAACCGCACTTTTATACTCCTAATTCTTATTTTTTTAAATTACATTCAAATTGTGTTCAGGATTTTGGCTCATATTATATTTCTCCTTACAATATTTACGAATGCATACCCCTTTAAAAATATATTTGTATTTTATCTATTTTTCTAGTAACATTCCTTACAAGTAGCGTAATGTCTTTTTTAAAGACATTTTATTAAAAAAATACTTTTGAGGTGAATGTATATTTTTTTCTGGCTTGAAAAATTGTATACATGTTTGTATTATTTCAAAATTACCTATGTAAATACATTTTGTTTTTATGTTAACTGCACATTGCAAATGTGACATAATAACTTCTGGTAAGGTTCAAAGCTTTATTTTTTTATTCTAAAAGGTATATACTGAGAGCAAGACAAATAAAATTATTCAAAGCGACAGAAACACAGAATATAAACAAATGAATAAACAAAACGCTCAAACTAAGGATAAAGCTACTGCAGAAGAAAAGTTTGCTAAAAAGACAAATAAAACGTAGAAAAAATGATTTACATCAAACATTTTCTTTCTATTATAGGATGAAAAATCTATTTTTTTTTTTTTTTTTTTTTTTTTTTTTTTTTTTTTTTTTTTTACAGCTGTTTATGACTGGAACACTGGAATCAAAAGATTCGTACTTAAAAAAATTTAGAGAAAAAAATCGATTTATTTTATTCTATAGAGTTAATTTTATGATCTATTTTTCTAATAGATTTATATGTTAAACCTAAAAGAAAGTAAAATATCATTAATAAAATCAAATAAGCCTAAAACTTTTTGTAATTATGCAAATATGCCATATTTTGAAGTAATTGAGGGGATTCATTACGTTAAAATAATACATTGTAATCAGAGTGGAAATTTGAGAAAATACAGCTATAAAACGAAATATAGAGTTTTACAAATAACAGATTCAATTAACACAAAATTTTCGTATTAAATTGGTAGAAATATTAAATACGATGCGTAGCAAGGAATCCAGATCATTGTACAGCAGTACAAATATAAAATGAAAAAAAACAGCATATAGTAACAGTAAACAACTTATAAATGAAGAGATTAAGATAAAAAATAAACAATGTTTTCCCCCCCAAAAAAACGTCAATTGTAGCAAATGGGGGTGCATTCTTACTATAACGAAGTTTTTCAAATATTCAGTTCTTTGTGTAATAGTAAATGGTACATTGGATACAAAATTGTACTTGAAATCTTTTGTCTGTTCTGTAAATACTGTCAGTTTTCTGTAACACAGGAAGTAACTGGTAGTAAACTTCAGCAATATATATGAATTTGAAAAAAATGAAATACTTTAATATGATTAAAACGATCCTTAACATTGTGCCCCCCATATACCATCATGAAAGAAGCCGTACATAAATGAGGTCACACTTGAAATGGAGAAGGAGGGGTTCATGAAATTGTGACAATTTGTGACAAGGTGGAAAGAAGAAATGTGACATCACACATTTTGGCTAAAATAAAAGCATTAAAAATGAGCAGATTAAATTTTGAAGTTACTTTCAAATTAAAGTATTTTCTGTTTACGAAGTAAAGATAACATTTATATAAAGCGAAATATATTAAATTCCATTTCCAATTCAAAGTACTACCGTTTTAAATTGATCTTTTATATTGATATTTTATTACTACTCTATATTAATTATGTTTTCTCTTTCAAATCTTAATGTTATTTCCTATAAAATATGTACACGAATAATTTTTATCATCATGCTCTCAAATGTTATTAAAATGCTTATAGATAACGTTTAAAAATAAAATTTCAAATATTCTCTATAACATAGTGCTTTGTTTCTTAACAACAAGCATTATATGTTTATTTAATACAGCATGATATGTGATAAGAAAAGTAAAGTGCGACAGTTTGTGACAAAAGGGGAGTAAGGGAGTCATAATATTGAAAAGAAGCGTGACATCTTTTATGAACAACCTTTAATGTGTGACACTGTAAATCAATAAAAAATATTCTTTGCACCACAGCTAGGACAGAATGTTTATTGTAGTATATACTTTATAAATGCATATGAATTTTATAATGTTCAAATTTTGTATGTTCTTTTGAAATGCACGGTACATTGAGCTTTCAATGTTACTATATATATTTGTAGTATTTGAATATATACATCATTTATTTTCCTTAAGAAGAACGTGATAACGAAATTGACTTAACTTCTGCTATTTTTAATTATACATAATTTAAAAGACCGCAATGGGAAAATTCAGGAGCTTGAGCAAAGTATCTGGTTTTGAAAATTAGAAAAGAGCTGGTCCATAAATTTGTATCTTTCTTGAAGCATCAGTACGTAAAAAAAATAGTCAGGAGTAATGATATAGTAGTAATAAAGGTGTGTTGTATGTTTTAGTTGTGGAAATTAATGTACTTCAAGAAACTATAAATTAAATTTATATGTATGTAGTAATATTAAAGTTTCATGTGATTTTATTTCAACTCCCAATCATTTAACGCGGGAGGACGCACACAGGGCCTAAAAGACCCGGAGTGCGTATGGTTTTTACAAATGTAACCACTAATTTATTTCAAATAATATTCAATTTATTTTATCGCAAAATTTGTAAGAATTGTCTCCGTCTCAATAAAGCGACTGTTTTAATTTGATTTTATTGGTGACAGAGTTAAAACCATACATACTCTGGGTAAGCGCGCGTTCTCCAGGGTAAACAATATCAGTTAAAACATATATATGTCCTAAAATCTCATCTAGGTTTATTGCTTTTTTCTTATCTATATTCCAAATACCTATCCTGAATAAAAAAAAATGCCACCGCTTACACCTTAAGGCGCTTTAATCAGTCGGTATTGAGAATATTCAAAAATACGCTAAATAAATTACTTTGCGGAAAACCGAAATTCTTATCAGCCTCAATCAATAACTTATTTTAACTTTTATATTGTAATAAGTTTGCAAGTCATTACCAAACTTTCCATTAGTTTCGTCTTAATCAGTCATGACGCATAAGTTTTATTTATTAAGTTTTTTTTCTAATTAATCCCGAAAGCTTGTTTTAATTACAGCCAGTTCACCTCATCAGAGATTGGTAAAGAAGAAAATCACAGATTTCATTAATTAGATATCAAGATATTACAAAAATCCTTTTACGAGTATATGTTTTTACGATTAGTTATTATGTTAAGATTTATTTTCAATGATGAAAATCTTTGCACGAAACCTTCCGAAATACATGAAATTATATTTATGATGGAAGAAACAGAAATAAGAATTTCGATGTGATATTGATTTTTGTGTTTATCTTTCAGTTACTTTCGAAAATTCCAATATCTCTTATTACTTTTGTAATTGTTTATTATGCAGAAATTAACATGAGAATGGTTTAAAGGAACGTTTCAACAAAATAAATAAAACTGTTATTAATATATCATGTTTGAATAGTTAATATGAAAAATAAATCGCTATGACAATAAAATTAGGTTTTTCATTTTGCAAAGGAAACTAGATCTCAAAAAGTTATGATGACTTATTACATTTGGATTATTTTATAAAAATTGTAATGTCAATTGCAACTAATACAGCTCCTAAAAAACTAGTAAAGTTGCATTAAATAAACCGTCATTTTATGAATGTTACTTTGTAAAGAATGTTTTCATATATCTTAAATAGAATGATAATGTGGTTTATTGGTTATTTTATCTTAAAACTTATATTTAAAATTTTATCCTATGTCACAGCACGAATAGAGTTATTTCAGGAAACCATTTGTGTCAGAAAGTGTGCATTTAATTCAAAAAAAGTAAAATAACTGAAATTGTAAAAAAGTTATATGTATTACTTAATATTAATTATCCAAATTCACACATTTAGAAATCTGCAATATAGCCTTGAGATTATTTTAATGTACATTATATTTAAATGTCTAAATTAATAAATTTAAACCAAGATTAAAACCGTACCGATCAAAACCGCTTATGAAAAATAATTATATCAAATTAAGCAATATGAACTTTTTATAGTTAAAAAGAAATTATCTCTAGACAACTTACGACATGACGTGCAACATCAGTTATGTAAATGAATGTTTCGTAAAATACAAATTATTTATTTTGTTATGGAGCATTTAAAATGCAATGTTCAGAGATTAACGAGTTTCAAATAGTCTTCACAGCAAACCCACACCTGTTGGTAAGCAATCAGTTGATCGCTGTTTACCGATACCGCCGAAATTGGCAAGATACTGGCAGCTTGCACCGGTTTCGATTCTTTTTTGATAGACCTCGAGAATGTCGCCCGATTCTTGAGTCATGCACCGTGTCCGGTATCGGCAGAAGTCTACGCAGATCGCAGATCAATCGTTAACAATATAAGTGCCGATAACAGCTGATTTAAGAAGGCACCTTTGATAGCATCCTATTTTGTGTGAAGAGTTTGGAAATCGAGACAGCAACAGCGGAGAAGATTATCATTGCAAAAGAGGATTTACAGAAAGAAGCGATGGGATGTTTAAAGAAGAAAAGGGGTTCCTATGAAAAAGAAAATAAAAAGAATGATGTCCAGTTAAACTGATGACATAGAGCTTACAGGTTATGCAGACTAATTTTATATTACAGCCTTATATAATGATGCCCTTCAACATAAAAAAGGAAGGAAGTACCCCCCCCCCTCAATTATCTTTATTTATACTTATCATTGAAGACCCACAACTAATCGGGGATACGCCTTATCATAAATTATACTTGTATCCAAAATTCAAAGCAAGTCGAATAATTCTGCATAAAAACCCATTTATTTGATTTAAGAAACATTTTCCCCCGTTACCTCTTTTATAATTAATCATTAAACCTCCAAACATGTTCAGAAATTCAGCTTTTCAGAAAAAAACCTACATCCAAAATTTAAAGGAAATCGGATAACTCTGCACAAAACTCTATTTAACTAACTTAAATAGAAGGTAATCGCTCTTACCCTCCTTCATAATTAACAAAAGAAGGGGCCTCCGTGGCCGAGTGGTTAAGATATCGCTCTGCTAACCTTGAGGTGGTTGGTTCGATTCCAACTGGCTCCATTGCACACTCACTTTGTGTGGAGCTCCTGGTTGTATTTCTCTGGTGTTGTAAATTTCCTTGTGCTATCTCGTCCTTGTATATCGACGATGACTTATAAGCAGACTTTCATGTCGAGCACACAAGTCGATGTATGTTATTCAAATAAATAAATAAACAAAAGAAATACTACAACAAAGGGGCGAAGCTTCTTACTACTATAAGCCTGTACTCAAAAATTTAAACAAATCGGTTAATTCTGTATGAAAAACTATTTACTTAAATTATGAAGATAGTTTCCCTTATCCTCCCTTTATACTTATCCAGTGAATTCCAAAAACAAATCCGGGAAGCGCCATTTCAGAATAAACCTTTATACAAAATTTGAAACAAATATATAAATTTTGCGTGAAAAACCTAAATTAAGACGAGGGGATTACCCCCCTCCATTCCTTCTCTTTAAACTTATCCAATGAATACGCAATAAAACCATGAAGCCACCTGATTAAAAAAATCTTACATCTAAGATTTGAAAGAAATCTACTAATTCTGCAGGAAAAAACCATTCATATAGAATAAGGGGAGAGGCAATAGTCCCCGTTCTCTTTCTTATTCTTATCGAATGAACGCTCAAAACTAATCATAGAAGCGTCTTGTCATAATAAGCCTAAATTTTTATCATGATATTTTTATCATGAAGTATCGCGTTACTTACGTACGTAAGCACGTACGCAGGTAAATACATACAGAACGGGCTGGCACATACGTTCTCATGCTTTGATAGCCTGTGAGCTAAAAAGAGGGGGGGATGTTCCTATTTTTATCAGCTAAATAGCAAAGTTTTTATTTACAATTTTCCTCTTATAATACTTTTAATGGAACGAATTTTTCTAAATTTAACAATTATTTCTGTAAATAATGCTTCGATTAAAAAACGGTTAATTTCAACATATATATCGCACCTTCTTTTAACATTAGCAAATTCCATATTTCTGTATACAATAGTTTTCTTAATAGTTCTTTCTTAATAGTTCTTTCTTAATAGTTCTTAATATTAACTACGAAAGACATCCAGTCACAAAATTTCACTTATGGTAAGGGCAGTGACTGCGTTAGTTACTAAATAAAATAGTTGAAAAATATTCGGCTATTATAAAACCGTCTAGGCAAAAATGATACTTATCGCAAAAATTCGAACACTCATTTGAATTCTTGAGTGTCAGATGTATTTAATTAGCATATTTTTTTTTCAAGAAGATATAAATGTTTCGTTTAATAAATGACACTCGTTAATAAAGAAAAGCATGCGAAATTAAATCATGTATAAATAAAGTACAGTTTTATATATCTGCTAAAATTAAACACTATAAACAGAAAGAAAGTAATATTGTTTTTGCTAGTAACGTATTACATGGCACGATAATTTAAAATTAGAGGATAATATTAATATTGCGTAAAAGCGAGAACTATTGATTTCACAATTTTCTTTCTAAAAATATTAATTATAGACAGAGTTTTTCAAACTGTCTCTCATAATTGTAATAACATTTAGAGTGTGTATAAATAAGTAGATACCATGTAGAAATTTGGGTGATGAAAATACAGTGTTAAAAAGTATATGACTGTGGAGTATGGCGGATGAGAGGGCGTCACTGACTCCAATCGTTAATCTCTGCAATTGTTGTAACAATCCATTACTACAACAATATCTGCACATCTGTGTGACGACGCATGGTCTTTGAAATCAGTGAAGAAAAGGCGATTTAAGCCAGCGAACCGGTTTCCAGCACGAAATTAACAGCTATGGCTCAAGACGGCATTTCCCGCATCCATATCTCTATACTAAATCACTTTAAATCAGGTCCTTGCTACGAACCATTAAATTTTATGCACATAGTTAAAAAAAACAAACACTTTACATATGTTTTAATTTAAACAAAAATTTTATTACTTTTATCATATTTCTAAATCGATATATAGATTAATATTGTTGAAATTAACCACAATTATACTCACTAAAATCAGGAAAATAAATTACAGTACGATTAATATATATATATATATATATATATATATATATATATACAGTGGCGGTCAAAAGTTTCCGGCCAGTTAGTCTCTTCGATTTATTTACCAAAAAAATTCAGCAAAGAAGAAGCACAATTGCTTCAAAAGTTAGGAATAGGTGAATGACCTCTGACCACGTAATCATTTTCATTGGATACTGAAGATGCTTCATGCAAAG
This sequence comes from Maratus speculifer, assembly GCA_964019185.1. Taxonomy (NCBI): domain Eukaryota; kingdom Metazoa; phylum Arthropoda; class Arachnida; order Araneae; family Salticidae; genus Maratus; species Maratus speculifer. The sequence goes on along the minus strand of OZ025290.1, from coordinate 420,647,390 downwards.
GGATAAAATTCGAAGTTCGCGTGTGCAAAAGTTTTCCGCCACTTATCATTTTTCAGTTTTTTTTTCTATCGGTAAACTGTTTTTTTCGTTGTTTATGAATGAATCAACGTGTTTGGCAGAGCCTGAATTAAAAATTGAAAAGTTCAACAATTATTGTTCATAATTGAGTGATTAGTTTGTCGCTAAAAGGCCAATGTTTTCGAGATATTGCGGCAAAGTTATCGATCAAAAAATTGACCGTAAACGATATTTAAAAATTATATAAAGATGGCCGTGGCCTTCAGGACTTTCAGAGGTCCGGGAGATCCCGGAAAATTACTATCCCTGTGGACAGAATTATCAGGAGAAAAACATTTGTTGATCCGCATAAAAATTCCGCTGCAATATACTGCGATTTACGGAATTTTTCTATCGGTAAACTGTTTTTTTCGTTGTTTATGAATGAATCAACGTGTTTGGCAGAGCCTGAATTAAAAATTGAAAAGTTCAACAATTATTGTTCATAATTGAGTGATTAGTTTGTCGCTAAAAGGCCAATGTTTTCGAGATATTGCGGCAAAGTTATCGATCAAAAAATTGACCGTAAACGATATTTAAAAATTATATAAAGATGGCCGTGGCCTTCAGGACTTTCAGAGGTCCGGGAGATCCCGGAAAATTACTATCCCTGTGGACAGAATTATCAGGAGAAAAACATTTGTTGATCCGCATAAAAATTCCGCAACAATATACTGCGATTTACGGAATGAAAATATTGCTGAAATAAGTCCGTATACCGTATCAACATGCTGACGTGTTGCATAACTTTATGGAAGAGTCGGTGTTAAAATTTTTTCAGAGTTAAAAAAAAATACAAACGTATCCGTCGGGCGTTTTCCAAAAACACAATGTTTGGTCAAGGGAAAATTGGAAAAAAGTTCTATTTTTCCATCAATCAAATTCGAAACAGTTTTGGAAGTGATGGCAGACACAAAGTCCGATGATCTAACAACAAAAGTTATGATTCGGCTTTTGTTATTCCTACAATGAAGCATGGCGGAGGACACGTTAGCCGTGGAGAGTATTTTCTTGAAAATGTGTCGGTCCGTTATTGGAAATCCACAGCCAGGTTAATGATACAATGTATAAGGATATGTTTCAAGACTATTTTGTGCCTTATTAGAGAAAAAAATTGGTCGCAACTATTTTTCTTAACATTATAACGACATAAATAATGTAAGCAAACCTCTATAAGCAATGGTTTTCGCACAAAAAATTTCGTTTTTGAAATCATCAGCCCAAGCACTCAACATGAATGCAATAGAAAATCTTTGAAAATAAGTTGACAAAAGTCTGCGGAACTATAAATATTCCAACTCAGCTGAAATTTCGCCAAAATTGCAAGAAATGTGGGAAAAACTTACCATAGACGATCTTTAACCGTTGATTGTAGGAATGTCACGTTGCTGCCCGCAGTACTTATTACTAAAGCTAATAAAATACTAATACGATAAAATACAAAGTTTAAATATTGTTGATCTCTGCAATTTTCTATTACAATACCACTTTTTTATAAACTTATGAAGGTGGCCGGAAACTTTTGACAACATGCGTTTTCCTTTACACTTAATTTTGTCAGCTAAATTTATTGATATTTACATGTTATTTTATAAGTAAGATCATAACTATTATGTCAATAAAATGTATAAATATCACTTTGAGATTCCTCTTCATATAGGTGTATTTACAAATTAACTGAAAAATTTTTGCTGGCCGGAAACTTTTGACCGCCACTGTATATAAATATTGAAAATGATGCTTTTTAAAGGGTAAATATAAACGTAGAATATCGAACACATAAAAATTTTAAAATGAATAATTTATGTTAATATTGACTGAAAGATCCTTAAAATAAAAACAAATTATGAAGCAATTATGAATAGAAAAATTATATATTAGCTTGTACATTTTCCGCACATTAAAAGTTGGTACAAATGATACATGCCAATAGGTCATAAAAAGAACCTTCGCATATGTCCGTACTAAAAGGTGCTAAAACCGCATTTATTGGCAGCTCAGGTTACAAAAACATTGCGTGCTGAACACCATTTGTTGTAACTACAAACACGAAAATTATACCGGAGTGCTTTTTTATGAATAATTAATAACAACAGTTCTTTTAATGCTTGAAATTTGGGTACTAACATAAACATGTTTTCTCTGCTTCTTATTTTTACATAAATATCACACTATCACACTATTTAATGCTAATCAAAAAGAATTTCTGAAAGCAACGTATCATTCCGTGAAAAGAATTGATGTGTTTTTCATTGAAATTGGCATACATAATTTATATTTCAATTATGATTGCATAAGGGAATAGGATATTCCTTGAAATGAAGGAAAAATATGATGTTTCTGTTTTTTTCAATGAACTCTAATAGCTTATGAATAAGTAATTAATAAGACGCAATGGAGTACAAAATATGCAATGCAACTGCTCATAATCGATACCACACTATAGACTTAAAAAATTTAGTGGCTATATTTTTCAAGCATACTGTATATTGTGTATTTTTCTTTAATGAACATTAATGAACATTCAAGATTAATATTTAATAAAGATTTTAATATAATAATTTACTTAGAATTTTGTCTTTTTAATATTTTTAGATTGACCCTCTTTTTTTCTTTTTTTTTAAGTATGACCACACGGTAAGATTTTGCAGTTAAAAAAATCTACTTATTCTAGAAAATACACCAATTTACGTTTTTAAAGCGTTTTATGAAATAGTAGCTATAAAATGTGTTTTTTTATTTACATGTTTATGTTTTTATTTTTATTTTTACATTTGTAAGTATGCTTACAATACAATTCGACTACTGAATATTTAATATTACATAATGCTATTGAATACTTAATATAAAAATTTTTATGCACATGCATTTTACGTGGCCTAAATAGTTTTTTTTTCAATTTTATATTTTTTATAAACATCGCACGTATTTTTACAAATCAAAAATGACTTTTGAAAAGAAAGTATTATTTTTAATAACTGGTACTATATATTTTTATTGGTAATGACATATATAATTCATAATTCCGTGATGAATACATAAGGTAAAAAGGATCTTTTTCAATAACCCATACATGAATAAATTTTCAATAAATAGTGTAACATCCCCAGTAATTGGCATATTAAGAATTTGTCTTTAAAGTGACTTCAATTTTCATTACAAAGAAATAAGATACTTGTGAAATATTTTTAAACCAAATAATGCATATTTGTGTATCTATTTTGCCCACTAAAAGCAAAAAAATTGAAAAAGAATTTTTATAAAAATGTATTTATAAAAAGTTGCTGAAATCACCTGTAACTGGCACCTAGAGCACCAATGTATGATAACTTGTTATCCAGTAATTGGCAAAAATTTATATATTAAAAAAAACTTTACATTTTGCATTGGGTTTAATCGCTTTAAATGAATTTACTATAGATGAAGATGCCATATTCCAGGTTTTTGAGAATAAGAAATCAGCATATTAGTCTGAAATGTGAACACTTTAAATGAGACCCAAACCCCATTTTCAGCCAAAAATCATCAAAAATTCAAAAAAAAAAAAAATTCTCAGAAAACGATAAAATACATATTTGCGAATTTCCGTGCAAAATTTCAGAACTCGGGAACACTTGGAACAGGTAGAAAATGAGCTTTTTAAATTTTACTCACTATAGAGCTTATAGGACAAGCGGCCATTTAAAACGTGTTTTTCTGAAAATGACTTCGTTCATATTTTGCCTAACTTCAAAGTACTAATGCTCAGTGGTAAAATGATTTAGAAACAAAGTGTTTATGTTTTTAGAATCTTAAAAAAAATTGCAACAAAAGTAAGGAGAGATATTTTTTTTAACTATTTCTGAAAATTTTACATAAATAGGTAAACATGAAAATTATAACGAATTTAAAAAAAATTACCATGTGTATTTTCATTTTTATTTTTTTAGCCGATTACAATAGAAAATTAAAAATATATTTCCTTAGTTCTTTACTATATACTATGACACTATTTAAGAAATTTTAGTAATACCAAAATATTGAAAATTGAATGAGGAGTAGTAATTTTAAAAAGTGTATTTTTCGACAAAAAAAATCATAAAAATCCCCATAAAAAATATACTTTTTAATAAAAAGTGATTTTTTTTGCTAATTATTCCTTACAAGAAGATTCTTCAATAGTACATCAAAATTCATTACTTTAAAATCAATAATAAAAATTTTGGGTTTTTTCTTACGGGTCTCCCTTAAAATAGTCTTATATTAATACACAGTAATTGTCATGCTGTCCCCAGTAATTGTCATATTAAGCTTTGATGAATTCCAGTTACTGATAATATTTCATATTTTCAAATAAAAACAAATGATAGTAAACAAAATTAGTTTATAACTTTAATAGTACTTCCAAAATATGTGGTTTAATCTCAAATTCCTTGCGAATTCCTTGTAATTGGAATAGGTGCCAATTACTTGGAACAAGCAAAATTGAAGCACCATTAATAGGCATCTATCATTAATTCAGAAATCCAAATATTTGTGTCAAAAATACTTTTACACAATTAAAGTAACCCTTTTTAACTAAACAAAACTCTTGTCAATTAAAATTTAAAATATATTATGCATTTAATTTTTCATTATAATATTAATTGTGCTTAAATTTTGTTTACCAAAAAAATCGCCACAAATCATGCTTTTGATTATGATTCAGCTAATGCTACGTGTTTTATTAACTTATGCGGATGTACATTTATACTGAAATGCTTCAACACTGCAACTTAATAAAATATATTTGTTGTTTGTACTGTGTATGTGACATCAATGAAATAAACAAATGAATAGTAATTCAAACAAAATCATTTAATTTTTTAATTTTTAAATTTAAAAATAATATTTTGAGGTACATGACAAAAAATCATAAAACAATATATTAATTTAGATGCAAAAAGTATGAGTAAAATTAAAAATTGACCTTTCACTCTCTGGATCAAAATCAGATTGACAGACACTGTGCTTTATTAATGATAAAACAACTGCTTCTTTTCAGAGACATTGACATTTTCCTTACCTACAATATAAAAGATTTTTAAATAAATATTCTGGCCGATTTAATAAGAAAAATATATAATATGAAACAGAATTGAAAAATATTACGTAACATGATACATAAAAATATATAAAAAATAAAAGTTTTTATCCGGGTAAAGTAGGAAGTCACCAAAAAAATGTTGTTAACTGAAAATATTGTTTATTCTTAGAAATTAGTTCCACAAATAATTGAAAATCATTGAATACATATTATTCTTATAAAACATAAATTATATTAAAAATAATATAATAAAAGAACTATAATAAAAAAATAACAAAAAGCTCTGTATTATAAGCTATAATAAAAAACACAAACTAGAGTAACAAAAAAATCCTTTTACTTGATTAAATAAGTTATATACTTGTCAAAAATTATGGGTTAATGATTACTATTACTTGGTGCAGTTGAATGTGATTTGGCTTAGAAAACCAGGAATTAGCCATAAAACTATTTTCAATACATCTCAGTATACATGTGGTTTCTATAAATGCATTATCTCAATAAATAAAAGAATAAACCGATACATAGATATAGTTAAAACATTATACATAAAATCATTAAATAAATATGACACATGTTTGTGAATTAAATAGCCCTATAAATCAAATAAAACAGTAAATACATTACATTCTGCTGCTAATGAGAGTGACACAACGTGATACTTAAATGTCACGATATATAACCGTGCCTAAAAGTTTTTGAACCTGTTATCTTTAACTAGATTTGTTTTACATTTCAGTTTCAAGTGATCCTTGATTTTTTTCCAGTTTATGCTATTCAAAAAATATTCTTCCTAATTAAGTCAAATACTAATGTATGAGTATGTCGTGGTGCTAACTTTAAATGAGTAGACATGTTACGTCAAAACTGGTGCATTATTTATTCTACAAATTCCTTGTAATTACTCTATTTTCTCTCAATAATAATATCTGTAAAGTAACAATATATTTCTTATTGAAATTAATGAACTATAACACAAGTCGATTTTTAACTATTCTTTTTTATGTTATTTTGAATAAAATATTATTATAAAGAATAAATTTATAACACCAAGTTTTAACGATATTGCATTTCTGGAGATACATATAAAAGCTTTCGAAATTGAAAAAATATTTTTTTTATGACATAGCGCATTAGCTTTTAAAGAAATGAAATATACTTTCAAATATTTATGTCATTTAATTAAAACACGAAATATGTTTTGACGAAAGATTTTAGTACTTTCGAATTTATCATTTGCAGTTTTTTAAAGATATTTTCTTATGAATAAGAAAATAAATGTAAATTACTTTTCCTTTTAGATATAATTTGTTTAAGTATACCCGATTATTTTCATTACAGATACGTAATATTACTTAATATGAAATATAATAAAACGAAATATAATTGGATACTTATAAAGCATAACAAAACGAGTGAGTTTTATACATAGAAATCAAACAGAATATAAATATAACTTTTTATGATATTTGATCAGATTATTTCTCACTGAAATTATAAAAACATTTTACATACACTGTCTTTACATGAATTAATTGTACATGTAAAATGTAAATGTTACAGCGTTTTAAAAGTTTATATAAACGTTCTTAAGCGTAATAAGATTTCTTAAGCATTGTCACAGGCTGTTAAATCCTGTGCATTGTTTCTCGATATTATAATGACGAGTGAAACAAATAATAATGCATGCCTCTAACAGCAACAAAATATTTAATTAACATTGAACAAAATATCTATTTACAAATTTATAATAGTAGTTAGGCCTGAGCTATCGGTCTTTATAGTGAGAGCGTAAAAGTAAACAACAAAATCATCTGCTCTCAGAAACACGACCGTCTCGAAGATCATCCAAAAGCTCTCTCAATGCTCTCATTTTTTTTCTGTATTTCCCCAGACCCTCGATAGACAGTCCATTCTTGCATTCCACCATTTGTGGGGGTGAGGCTGATATCACGAGGGTGTGGTCGCTCTTTTTCGACACAGCGTGACACCTCCCTTCCACTTTACGATCACTCGTTTCCCAACGATGATTGGAAAGTCTCTTTAACAAGTTCTCCTTGTATCAGGGCTGTATCAGTCCACCACAACAAGTTTTCTTTTTCTTTAATTACTTATATTTTTCTAAGTAAAGGTTATCTCGCATTTTCCGTGTTCCAGATATGTTCCCCATGAGTGATAATAGGATCGAACCACAAAAACGTCTTAAGAACGAATATACCTAATTAACCTTTTATCCAAATACTTAGTCTCACACAAATCTCAATATCTGATAAACTTTTCTTCGTTACATATCAAATATTACTGGTGCTACATACACTCCTAAGTATTTACTCTTAAGTTAAACCCATGGAAATTAATTTATTACTTTGTTTCAATTCATCCTCATTCAGCAGTTTCCCATAGTCACTTGAAGCTAGGAAATGATATAACCCTTCCTCGAACAATCATATATAAGTTAAAGCATTCTTTAAAAAAAAAATCAAAGAAATTCATAAATCATAATACAAGTCTTGCATCATAGCAACAGGAATCTTATTAATTACACCACATGCAACACATTGTTATTAATTAATTCGCATTTACATCACTCCCAATACATCTGCAAATGATTATATAGTGTTTCATAAGAAAAAATTCCACATTAATTTATAACAAGAACCAATGATAAATACCAATAATAAAAACACCTTCCTGTTAACCAATGCAATACTATTACTTTTACTTGTTTTTATCAACAAAAATCAACTTTAACAACATGTTAACACTACCCACTTTCATGTTAAAATTTCAGGTAACAATACTGCTTATACTTTGAATCAGCATGTTTCATAATTCAGATAAGCTCACACAACTATGTGATACGTTACATTCACTTTTCAACTTTAGCATAATCCTTATAAATTTAACTGTTGACTTATAATTTAAAATAAAATCATACAACAATTTAATTTAACATCCATCAAAGAAAACTGAGAATTTCACCATTATAAATCTCAATTCATTCATCTTATTTCGGATTAGCTGCACAGTTTCATTTCTATATCTTTATACTTAATTTCATATTTGCACAATTAATATTCAATTACTAAATATTTTTTCACTAATGAAATGCCCCATTTAAAACACATCAAATACCATTATTCATAACACACACAAACACACAAAATAATAATAACACACTTGATACTTCATAAACTCAATTACGCTATTTACAGATTCAACAAATTTATTCAATTAGACGTCAAAGTGCATCTGCATCCTTGTTTGTAACACCTGGTTTATAATAAATGATCGTATCATAATGCTGAAGTGCTAGTAACCATCTTTGTAATTTTGCATTTCTCGGCGCACTTTCAGTTAAATACTTTAATGGATTATGATCCGTGTACACATAAACTTGGACCCAAATATCCATGTTTCAAATTTCTTTAAAGTCCATATTAATGCAAGTGCCTCCCTCTCAATAGCAGACCACCGTGCCTGTATCCCCGATAATTTTTGACTGGCGAAAGTGATTGGCATTATTTTCCTCTTTTCATCCTACTGGCCTAACGAAACTCCAATCTCCACTTCTGGCGCATCGCATGCAATCACGAACGGTTTTGTGATTTCTGGTGTATTAAACGCTACCGCGCTGCATAATTTCGATTATAGATTCAAAAATGCTTCCTCTTCCATTCCTATCCACGGTATCTCATTAGGGATATTTTTTTGTCAACGCAGTTAACGGTATAGCAATCCGAGCAAAGTTTTGAACATATTCTCGAAAATAATTAAATAATCCCGAAACTGATTTTAACTGCTTTTGATTTCCAATAACTTTTAATTTCTCGGAATCCGGTACATGTTCTCCTGATCCTACTACATGTTCTAAGTACATAACTTTCCTCTGTACAAAATGGCATTTCTTAACATTAGCAGTAAAATTAAGCTCACCCAGGGTACTCACAACTGCTTTTAAATGTTCCAAGGGTTCCTCCCACGTTCTTGAAAAAACAATTATATCAACAATATAACTACCTTCATATTCTGAATGCTTAATTAATACCTTATTCATAGTTTTCTAGAATGTTTCCGCACTCCCATTTAATCCATATGACATCACTAAATATTGATATTGTCCTTTTGGACCTATAAACGATGTTAGTTCCTTACTCTGTTCCCTCTTTGGAATAGTCCAATATCCCTTCAAAATATCTAGAGTTGTAATATATCTAGCCGCTACGGCTTTATACCTTAACTCAGTGGCATTTTGCATTGGGAATGGAGTCGTTTTAGTCGCCGCATTAAGGGCCCAGTAATCTACACATAGCCTGACACTCGCATCCTCTTTTGCTACACAAACTATTGGGTACGCTATCTCCGCTTGTGATGGTTCTATAAGTCCCTTGTTTGATAATTCCTGTATTTGCTCTTTCACCGCCGCTTTCAGTACCTCGGGCTACCTATAAATATGCGGTTGCTTCCTCTATACATCAGATTTTAATCTAATGACATGTCTTCGAACCTTTGCACGCTTTACCTCTCCCCCCAAAAATGTTTTAATCTTATTTAAGATTCCCTTTTATTGTCCCCTTTCCTTTTTTTCTAAGTGGTTTAATTTTTCTTTTATAATCTCATGATATTCCTTATCATTATCCGCTACTTCTGCTCCTGAAAATCAGGAATTAAAACGATTACTTTTCCCCTACTGAAAATTTCCTAGACGAAGATCTCAAATTATACCGATCAGCGTAATTACTTTGCTTTCAGTTAGCCACATTAAATGCAAATTCTGCCGCTGACCTTAAGTTATCCTGTAATTACTTTAGATATTCAGTGATATTATTTCCAACCCCTTCTGGTATTACCGTTTCCCCTTCCCAGCCAGTCTTTAAAACTGGCACTGGACCATTTGGTAATCTCCCATATATTTGTTGAAATAGAAAAACCTCCGTCATTTCATTCGGGACTTCTCTCATTGCCCATAATAATAATAGCAGTATCTGATTGCAATTCTTACCATGTTTTCTTACTGCATGGTGTAACATATTTTTTACTGACCCATTAAAACGTTCCACTAATCCATTACTTAAAGGATACCCAGGAGTGCTTAATCTAGGAGCCGCCCCCAGTTGTTTTAATACTCTGATGTCAACTCAGCTGCGAAGTTCCCTCCCTGATCCATCGCTAAAATTTGGGGAATACCTGTTCGCACAAAAATTTGAAGAATTGCTAGGCATGTCGCGTTAGCATATAGAGATCGTATTGCTTCTGGCCATCTGCTGTATTTATCTACCACCGATAGAACACACTTGAGCCCTCGAGCTGAAGTTGGCTCAATGGGTCCAATTAAATCAGCATTCATCACCTGAAACGGTAACTCGGGACGAGCTACTGGTTAAATAGGTGCCCTGTCCCTCACTCTAATTTTCCGTCTCAACTGACAGTCCTCGCAAGCCTCACAGTATTTCTTCACTTTCTTCCTTAAACCTTCCCAGATAAAAGATAGTTTGATTCTTTCTAAGTTTTTAACCGATGCCAAATGACACCCTGTTGAGTGATTATGCGCAAGTCTCAATATTTCTTTTCTTCTACATTTCGGAACTACTAACTGTTTGACACTTTCATTAATAATTAAATTCTTTTTATACAATAATCCACCCTCCACAAAATATTTATTCTTTCCACTTCTACCTTCATCCCAAGATCTTTGCAGTCGGACACCCTCGCTGTTGTTTTCCAAACATTTTCGATTGAGTCCCATAATCTCTAGAATCCTCTTCAATCTTACTCGCGGCATTTTCACTCGAAACATTTTCTAATGAGTAAGACTCCTCCTCACAGTATTTCTTTACTTCCTTCCTTAAACCTTCCCAGTCTAAAGATAGTTTGATTCTTTCTAGAGTTTTAACCGACGCCAAATGACACCCTGTTGAGTGATTATGCGCAAGTCTCAATATTTCTTTTCTTCTACATTGCGGAACAACTAACTTTTGACACTTTCATTAATAATTAAATTCTTTTTATACAATAATCCATCCTCCACAAAATATTTATTCTTTCCACTTCTACCTTCCTCCCAAGCTCTTTGCAGTGTCGGACACCCTCGCTGTTGTTTTCTAAACATTTTCGATTGAGTCCCATAATCTCTAGACTCCTCTTCATTCTTACTCGCGGCATTCTCACTCGAAACATTTTCTAATGAGTAAGACTCCTCCTCCATTTCTCCTACCATTAGTACTCCCTCTTCATTATTACTTTTTACATCGTTAGCTTCTTTAACGTTAATATTTTTCTCGTTTCCTTTCTTTCCGTCTTTTCTATATTCTCCAATCCTATAGTAATGCTATACATTTTTGCTTGTTTTACTAACTCATCATGGGCCGCTGGAGTTATAAGTGCCGGGCTATTTAAATTTTCGTTACCGCAGCGACTATGTCAATTTCCGAGGAAATCGCTTGATTAGCCTCCCATAATGCCACCGGTAATGTGATCAAGTCCGCTTTTTGTATTTTTCCTATTGCGGGAATCAAATAAATGTGCCCTCAAGTCATGAATTTATCCGGTATCAAATCCCTCCTAAACACGCATATTTCGGCTTCCGAATCCAAGATAGCTTCTATCTTTTGCCCAACAACATTAAGCTCTACCAACGGTAATATTTTTCTGTCCTGCCCTCCCCTTATCTGATGTTTCTTAAAATTCACATCACTCAATCCTACTTTAGCCTGGACGCAACTGACCTTTCTCTCTTCATTGCGAGCTAAATCCTTTTTTTGTTGGCACTGATATCGGAAGTGGGGACCGCAACAAATGAAACACTTTACTTTTTGTTTCTCTCTTTCCATCTTCTTATTTCCACTCTTATTGCTACTAAGATGAGTAGCAATGAGATCATCGCTACTCATCTTAGAGATACTCATCTTAGCGAGAGTCCCTTCGGAATAACATACGATATTATTGACATACGACTTACATGAATTAAAGTAGGGTAGATATGGGGACCGCAACAAATGAAACACTTTACTTTTTGTTTCTCTCTTTCCATCTTCTTATTTCCACTCTTATTGCTACTAAGATGAGTAGCAATGAGATCATCGCTACTCATCTTAGAGATACTCATCTTAGCGAGAGTCCCTTCGGAATAACATACGATATTATTGACATACGACTTACATGAATTAAAGTAGGGTAGATATGGGGACCGCAACAAATGAAACACTTTACTTTTTGTTTCTCTCTTTCCATCTTCTTATTTCCACTCTTATTGCTACTAAGATGAGTAGCAATGAGATCATCGCTACTCATCTTAGAGATACTCATCTTAGCGAGAGTCCCTTCGGAATAACATACGATATTATTGACATACGACTTACATGAATTAAAGTAGGGTAGATATGGGGACCGCAACAAATGAAACACTTTACTTTTTGTTTCTCTCTTTCCATCTTCTTATTTCCACTCTTATTGCTACTAAGATGAGTAGCAATGAGATCATCGCTACTCATCTTAGAGATACTCATCTTAGCGAGAGTCCCTTCGGAATAACATACGATATTATTGACATACGACTTACATGAATTAAAGTAGGGTAGATATGCCAGTAATTGGACCCCCTTAAAGAATTTCTCTAAAAAATAATTTTTTATTAATAGTTATAATTATCATATTGCATTTTTTTCATATTATATTAATCTTTCAACAATATTTAACAAATCCCATAGTTACATTTCCCAATAGAAATAAAAATTTTATTTTAAATAATAGAAATATGTCTAAACACCGAAAAGCCCAGTAATGGACCACCTATGTTCCAGTAATGGACCCGCCTATGTTTCAGTAATGGGCCACCCAACAAAAAATAACAGATAATTGGTTTTAGGTGCGTTCGTAATTATGTAAATACGTAGCACCTATAGTTGTCGTTCAGTCTGTCCGTTTGTCTGTCTGTCTGTCTGTCTGTCTGTCCGTCTGTCTGTCCACATATAACAACGCAAAAACCATCCAACCGAATCGTTTGAAATTTAAAATACATAAGCATTACATAATTTTGTCAAGTCATTTCAAATTTTTTTGAAAATCGGGTGAATAGATCAATTACAGGGGAAATCAAAAGGGTTCCGTTACATTACGGTCAAAGGGAAAAAAGTTTAAAATGCATTTTAATCGGTTGAAATTCAAAACATATAATTATTACATAGTTTTGTCGAGTCATTTCAGATCTTATGATAGTCAGATGCATAGAACAATTACAGGGACTATCAAAAGTATTCCATTACATTACAGTCAATGGGGAAAAAAGTTGCACATGCATTTCAATGGTGTTACACTCATTCGAACATAATAAAATTGACATGAACCTATCACGTATATATATACTAAAATATGAATTCTGTACAATCTGAGATGCAAAGAATATTTATTATTAATTTACAGGGCCACACAAAAGTATTCCACTACACAATGCTATAAAGGGAAACATAGTTTGGGACATGTTTTAATTATATTAAACTGTGCCACATTTTTCGAATATAATATACGTTGCTGAAGTGTAATGAAAATTACTTTCTGTATGTTTATGGGAACACAAAGAGTTCAACCACTGTACTGTATCCGAACTATTGCTACTATATGAGGAAGATCTGTATATTTTTAAAACTTCGTTATCGTACGAACGCACCTCATTTGCTACGCTTCACGTGCAATTTCCATCTTGTTTCAATTGTATTTTTCTCCAGGACTTAATGAAAGCATACTAATAAAACAAAATATTAAAGCTTAAGTTAGAAATTCATTACATTAAATGATTTATAATGAAAAAACATAAAACAAAATATTTAAATTTATGTTATGAATTTATTATAATCATGGATTTATAATGTGGATATAAAACAAAATATTAATGATATTATTAACTGTTTATTATTAACAAACATTAAAGAATTTATATTGTAAAGATATAAAACAAAATATTTAAATTTAAAGAATTTATAAGATAAAGACAATGTTTTACTGAAATCAAGTTTAGATAAAATAAGGCATTAAAAAAAGTCTCCAATCTTCATTCATATCATTAACTAAATGATGTGCTGTGCAACTATGAAAGATAAATAACAGATCTTCAATTTTATCATCCCCTTCCGATAGTCCAAATTATTCAATATGGAATTTTACAATAAATTTAAAATGATAAATTTTCTTGCACTATCCAACCATTATCAGATAATCATATAGCCCATCAATTTGGCACAGATTGATTCCTCAATTTACCTTTAGAGATGCTTATATGGATATATTATCACAAATGGAACTATCTCATTATTTCCTGAAAAATATCCCATAACGGTGATTTATTCTTTTTCGTTATTTGGTACTACATAATACATATCTTTAACTGATTTTGGTGCCAAAATTTTCCTTGTTTTAAAAACACAAAAGAAACCTTGTTTTAACCTTATTGATAATTCTCTCTGTATGCTTTAGAATTCGGAAGAAAATATTAATAATATCTTCTTCCAAATATGATTTCACAATTCTGAACCAACTTAAAAGAAATTCTTTTGTAACGGCACATCTAGATTTTGTCAAATGTACTGCTTGTTTTTTGTACCAATTTTGGATGACTTTTTAAAAACCAACTATTTATAAAGAAATTGCCTTTATTAAATTTTAATAGGTAAAAATTAAGTATTTAATTTGATTATTTAGCTTTTTAGTTAAATCAAAATATTTTATCTCTACTAAAATAACACTTTTTGTATTGGTCACTTGGGTGGTCCATTACTGGAAAATCACGAAATAAGCAATCCAGCAATGGACCACCCTTCCTAAAATCTTAAAAATAAGTAAAATTTTGTAAATGGCCATTGGTATATTAAATTCAATGTTTTATATTGCTAACCAAACACAAACATTCAATTTTTACGGAAAAATAAAAAAGATATAAACTAAGCAAGTACAGTCAGCTCTTAGCATGTTTATTAAGATTTTCAGTGAAAAACAGAAAAACTGTGAAACTTTATCTTCTGCTTCCTAATTGTTTTGACGAAAAGTGTAAAAAATTAATCCAGCTTATACAGCATGCAAGGTGGAGTTCAGAAAAAATTAATAAAAGCTTAACTATTATTTATTATTTTTTATAAACCCAAAAGGGCGAGGTGGCCCATTACTGGAAGGTGGTTCATTACTGGCACATCTACCCTACTGTTATAGTCTTAAAGTTATCACATCAATTAACTAACACATACCGAACATTAATGATTTTCTTTCATGTAAAATTAATCCTGCCCCACCATCCATCTTGTGTTTATGATTTTTTTATTATTTTAAATAAGAGCGAGAAATTATGTTACGAAGAAATTTTCAAACAAGTTTTTCAAAAAAATAAATACAGCGGTGCAAAAATCTTGGCACCATGCCAGCGGATAAACTCTCACCACTAAAATTTTATGTTTTCTTCGCTGAAACTTTAATAATATTCTAACTATTATCTTTACACGAAATATTAAATGGGAAAAAAAGAAATTTAGTGGTGAGAGACTTTTTGCTAGTGCCTAGATTTTACGAAGCCTGCATAAAGCTGATATAATATAGTGTGAAAATATGCCAATGATATAAAATGACAGTCCACAACTCTCGCACCATTTAGCTCTAAAAGTTAGATTAATGAATAGATTACGAAAAAGCAATAAGTATTTGCCCACTTATTTGTTAAAAAAAGTATAGATAGATAATCCATTGAAATCGAATTGAGAATTGGAGATGTATGTAATGGAAGGGGTCCTTTACGTTATACGTTGACTGTGGTTATTTTTTTAAACATAATTTAACTTAGAGTTAAGGAGGATTGATGCAGATTTCGACATTATTAATGTCGTTTTTCCAAATTCTTTTTGAGGATTGATGGTTGGAATGCAACTATACAAATGGAGCTTTGATGGTGACGTATGCAACACAGTGTGTTTCCTTTTGACTTTTATGAACTAATAAGTATTTGTCTTAAACTGAAGAAAGTTCCCGATGACTGCTATAGTTTAGCCGAAGCTTGTCAGTTATTGAATAAGTAATAATACATAATGATGTATAGGTGAATAAGTAATTTTTATACTAATAGGGAATGCACCAATGAATTGTTCACCACAAAACTCACCTATAAAAATACATTGCCACATTGCCAAAAAAGTCTCTAAGCCCTTGAAACACTGGATTTTATACTTAAAACTTTCTTATTAAATTGTATATAATTTAAACTACAACCGTTTTCAGCAATTAAGCCGTTGTAACTACATTTGATTTTCCTAAATTTACTGTATAATTGTTTTAAAACATACAATTTGAAAAAAAAATAATATAGTGGCTAGATATAATTCATTTAAGTAACATATCAAAATGTATTTATTAGCTTCTCATACAATGATTTTATAGTTGCTTTCGCCTACAATTATATTACCTGAACGAAACTAAAATAATGAAAGGATCATGTTTTAAACCCATACAACAAATAATATTTCTTAGTACAGGAGTGATATATAACTATAAAGTATAAAACTAAACATGTATAGTACTCCGCGGATAATGTTCCGCGTTTAATATGCACTTATATTACTGAAATTACAATCATGTTCAGGTACGAAAATCGTGAGAGTGAAATTATTTCACCGTAGTAAATTGATTTAAATATTTATCTTATACGATTTGTGCAGTAATTAAATTCCTGAGGAAATATCAATATTTATTTATCTCTAAATTCGAAATTAATGAGATTCTTTAACAATATATGCAAAGATTTTGAGATGTAGAATACATAATCAGTTTTAATAGATTTTTCATTAAATAAAACAATATTTCTCGAACTCGACATGTAATTGGATCTAAATCCTTCTGAAAAATATTATAAAGACACGTATCCCAATCATAATATACATTTTAATTTATAATTTAAAAATAGCTTTTCAAGTGTAATAATCAGTAAAATCATACAAGAATATCGTTTGATAGAGGTCTATTAATTTTCAATTAATCATTTCAGCAGCATAATTTAATTTATATTGGATGTAAAAAAAAATAACTCTTTTCTTTAGAAAAAATCATGATGTTTTTATCTATAATTTTGTCTATACATTTATTTTAACCCTTCACTGCACTGTGTAGCACATCTGCAAGTACCATAAAACACGATAATTCTCATTATGTGCTGTGCATTTGGAAAATATGAAGCTGTAACAGATGAAAAACAGTCCAAAGATGGAACAACTGTTATGTCAGATGGCTGCATTGAAAACAAAAATAGAATTTGTTCTTCGCTAAAAAAATAAAAAAATAATTATAATAAAATTGAACAATCTATTTAGTTAAAACTTACTTTTATTATTTGTATTCAATATTTAAAACTATTAATATAAAGAAAGTTTCAGAGTATCAAGCAAATAAAATTAACTAATTTTAACCCATTTAATTGCAAAATGAAACAATTCAATATTTAAAACCCTAATTGTGTATATAGAATACGCCATAATATGTAAAATTTTAGCTAAAAATTTGATTTTTTTACTATATTTCCCAATATTAGACCAATATACAGATTTATATTTTTCGGAAAAGTAGGGAAAATCGTACGTTGTAGGGTTAAATATTGTTTCTATATTTTAACAAATAACGACGTTGTTTAGATCTAAGCAATGAGATTGGATATTTCTGACATGTCCATATAATTTTTAAATGATATGAACCTTTTAATACACAGCCATTTGCAATACGGGCACGATAAGTCAAAGAAATCAAAAATCAATGTATTGCATGAGTCTTTATCATTGCGTACCATTAAAGTTTATACCATAGGAGAAGACATTACCTATCTTCAAATGCTCCAGGCTACATCAATCCGCTTTATAATTCCAGAGCATTTACCCTGTCTAAAATGTCTGGATAAAAATGGTGTTAGATTTCTCCTGGTCCACTACCCATAGCGTCATTACGTCAAATAATTGCCGCCCAAGCTGTTCTATTAGTAAAGACCATTTCCACGGGAGAAAAAAATCTTATTTTCTATGTTTGTCATATAAACCATCTTTCCTTTTTCAAAAAAAAAAAAAAAATCTATCCGAGCACGTACATATTTGGAAAGATATACAAAAGATGTTACATTTCTACGCCAATTTAACAGTATAAGATAATAAATTACGCAAAATGTGAAATGTTTTACTAAATATTCGTTATATTTACTTGTAAAAAGGTACTGCTTCTGAATGAATTTATGTTAGGTGTTAATATTTAAAAATCGGAAGATTTTTTTCTTTTTACAAATACTATTTTACAACAGTTAGTTTTTTCATTCTATTAGATCTATTTCGGTATTTACTCTTTGTGAATTTTTGCATAAATTTACAATTTTTTTATGCTAGAGCAATTTAACAGCTTCTCTGATTTATTTCAAGCACGTTCACGTAATTTTTAAATAATACTAGCAAAAGCCATGCTTTGTTTGGATTCGCGAAGTATTATACTATAAGATAAATATTTGAAAGTAATAATATATTTTTAAAATTATTTTTGCATCTTTATTAAGCAAAAATGTAATTTTATGTTTCGGCGCATTTTAATTTTAAAATATATTTCAACCAAATAAATAAGAATTTTCTCATATTGTTTATTTGTGATATAAGACTGGTATAAATAAAAATATTTTCGAAGTAGAATTATACAAAATATTAATTAATTTTATTTGTTTACATCTCTTTTATTGCCACTTCACAAAAACATAATGTAATTCTTTTGAAATTCATAAATATCGTCTGCTTAAATGATTTCACAAAATAAGAATAAATTGTGTATTTGAATTCCTAACACAGAAAAATACTTTTATAATAGAATGTTAATAAGAGAATTTTCACAAATTTTAATTCATTAAAAATATGCTATAATTTTTCTAAAAAAAGTATTTTATACATTTTATAAAAGAAATCATGAAACTATACATAGTTAAAGGATGAGCATAGTTTGAAAATCCAAGTTTTTGAGATATTTTATCAGAATAATGAAAATATATTTTATTTATTTATTTATTTAATGATGATTCTAGCTATAATTACTGACCCCATGATTTAAGTTTTTCTTCTGAAAATGTACGTGTTTCACTTTTTATTTGAAAAAATGCGTTCGTAATGGAGAAACATGTAAAATAAATTAATTAAAATAATAATTTTTTGAAAAATATTTCTGTAAAAAAAATAATATTCTGCAAATCTACAGATCATAATTTATATTTGTGTTTAATTTCAAGTAAAAATACTGTATAGTTTTTTTGTAAAGTGTACGACAAAATGTCATTTGAGTGGCCTAGTAGAGGATTCGCTTCGTTCATCTTAATAAACCTGTTTATGCGCGGTCATTTGCAATACGGGCACGAACCGTGAAAGAAGTCTAAAGTCAATATGTAGCACCAATCTCTATCTTTACGTACCTTTAACCTTCCATACCAGAAGAGAGGACATTACCTATCTTCAAATGTCCCAGTCAACAGTCATCTACTTTATAACTTCAAAGCATTTACCCTGTCTGGATAAAAATGGTGTTAAATTTCTCCTGGTCCACTACCCATTTCGTCATTACGTCAAATAATTTAAGACGCCGCCCAAGCTATAATTTTTTGAAAGATCATTTCAAGAGAGAAAAAAGTGTTTATTTTACTTCTATTATTTTTACTCAATACTTAAACATATCCATATAAAGAGAGTTGAAGAGTGTTTAGCAGATAAAATTAATTAATTTATGTCCATTTAATTGCAATATACAATGATACAATATTCTATAACTCTAATTGTGTATGTAGAGTACACGCCATAAAAAATCAAATTTTAGCTGAAAATTTCAGTTTTTTAAACTATTTTTCCCATTATTAGACTGATATATTTATTTAAAAAAATGTTTTTATGATAATTGAAAAAAAATTGTTCACTGAAGTGTTAAATAATATTTCTGTATTTTACCAAATAACGAAGTTGTTTAGACTTGAGTAATGCGATAGGATATTTCTGAAATAATATAAAATTATATAAACTTTTTAATGCTTAGTCGTTTGAAATACGGGCAAAAATTGTGAAAGAAGTCAAAAATCGATATGCAGCATGAATCTTACCTTTATGTACCATTAACGTCCATACAAGAAGAGAAGACATTACCTATCTCTAAATGCCCCAGGCTACAGCGATCTGCTTTATAATTCCAGATATGTACCCTTTCTGGATATAAATGATGTTAAATTTCCCCTGGTCCACTACCCATAGAGTCATTACGTCATATAATTTAAGACTTGCCACCCAAGCTATTTTATTATTAAAGACCATTTCCATGGGAGAAACAGAGTTTATTTTATGAGTTTGTCATTTAAACGTTCTTTCTTTTTTTCAGCAGAAATTTTTATCCGAGCACGTATGTCTATGTAAAGTTTTACAATACATGTAACATTTCTATGCCAATTTAAAAGTTTAAGATACTAAATTACGTAAAGAAAATTACGTAAAGAAATGAAATTCTGTTTTATGATTTCTGATATTTTTGTGAATTTTTTTTTTTTTTTTTTAATGTGAAATGAAAAAAAAAGCTTTATTTTAATTTGTAGTGTTAAATTTCTAATGAATTTATACACGACATTTAGGTATTTAAATAATAATAATAATAGTAATAATAATAATAATAAATAAAATGCGATTGTAAAATTAAAATAAGCTTATGATTTTGTGTAATTATGCATGCGCCAAATTAAAAAAAAGTAACTGATATAATTTATTACATTTAAATCATCTATCGCCCTCAGAGTGCAAATTTTTTTAGAATCCAGGTTTTACACAAAATATAAAGTTTACAAATGATAGATTCAAGAATCAAATAATTTCTTTTTATTACATTTTAAGAAAAAAAATTATAAATATGAAACGTATAAAGACGCCAGATCATTCTATAAAAATACAAATATGAATTGGAAAAAATGATACAAAGAAAGAGATTGAGATAATAAGTAAACGAAGTATTCTTAGAAAAATGTAGGATTTTGAAAATTTCACAATATATATTTGGAAGTGAATCTGGTTGTGTTAGTAGTATATTCAGCCAATAGTTGATCAAGTAAAGTGAGTTCTGCCGGGTTTTTATTAAATTTCTTATAGTTTAAGTTTTAAATATATTATTACATGATAGCTACAACTGCATTAAAGGACAAACATGAAATCCACTGAAAATAAATAACAGCAAAATTATAAATGAATAGTTTTTCAAATCCCCCCCCCAAAAAAAATCTAAAA
Organism: Maratus speculifer; assembly: GCA_964019185.1. NCBI lineage: Eukaryota > Metazoa > Arthropoda > Arachnida > Araneae > Salticidae > Maratus > Maratus speculifer. Next base: position 420,625,991 of record OZ025290.1, on the reverse strand, counting down.
ATTAATATTTAAAGTACTAGACTTTGACTCTGATTAACAATAATTCTCATAAAAATATTAGTTAAAAATAAACAAAATCATGTAAATTTTTTTAACGCTCTAACTAACCCAAAATTGAATGGTTATACATTCTTATAAAAAATAATCATTAAAATGCTTTCGAACAGCTATAAATAATTTAGAATAGGTGGCTAATATCTAAATAAAAATTCTATGTCCAGTGCAATAAATAAAATAATTTTTTTTTTCAAATGGCGCGAAATTTGAAAAATTGCATCAACTACTGAAGTTGCTATCGTACATTTTAGCAAAAAATTGTATTCATGCAGTTGTCACAGAATATCTCAATATTTTATATGATTTTCTCATAGATGTATATATATATATATATGTATATCAAGAGAGAGAGGGGGGGGGGATAAAGTTCGGTTACTGTGGATTGGTTGGACAGTAAAAATTAGCAGATATACACCTTCACGTAATTTAACAAAATTATCAATGACATTAACCTAATATACTATTTGTAACATCGTTAATTTAGATATTTCATTATTTATGTAGTATTATACCGAGTGCTTCAAGAATTCCGAGAGAAAGTAAAACGAGGTATATTAAGATGTATGGGTCGAAGAGATATGGGGTAGAAGCATAAATTTTTTAGCGTGGTACCGAATTATGTATGACACTGAAAAAGAATAGAAAAAATAAAAAAATTGAAATTATTGACAATAAAGTATGTTATTGCAGCTAACTCTATGAAATAATTCCATATTGCTCACACAACACAACGTATGGACACACAAAGTGTACATTTACTTTTCTCTAAATACTTTTGTATCCAAATTTTTCATAGTGTGAGCAGTTTCATAGTATGGCAATATTCCATGGCGTTATCTATGGTAACGCTGTTTATTTATGAGATCTTGAATTTTTTTCTGTCTTTAAAATAAATTAAATTTATTTATTGGTGCCATACAAAATTTCTTACCGTGATAAATATTTATCAGCAAATCATGTATTCTTTCCGATCCATAGATTTTTGTATTGCGTTTTACTTTTGAACCGAAATTTTGAAATACCCGGTATGTTTCGTTTTTAATTGTATTACATATATAAGCATTTCGATTTAAACCTCGTTTATTTTCCGTAATACAAGCGTGATCACCAAATTACCTGACACTCTGGTATTTTTTTTTTTTTACCCATGATTTGAAAGCACATATTTTTAAAATTGGCTTAGATGTCATATACGCACCACATTTGCGCGTGCTTTTTTCTCCTGGCAATTTGGCAACTAAGAAAATGTTTGTTAAAAATACAAATTTATAACAATTGTTAGGAAAATAAAATTGGAAATGTTAAAGTTTTCAGTAAAATATGCTGATTAAATGATAAAACTGCATGCATTCAACATGGCTATAAGTATTACTATTTACGATTTATTTTGAAAATTATATTTACTGTCTTGTTACTTATTAAATTTGTTATTTATAATAGTTTATTTATTGTTCCCTTTTTTTATTCCATTCATGTTTATTTATTGTTATTTTTTATTTTAATTCTTTAAATTTTTTTATTACATACTATATCAACAATTATGTATATCAATCTATCATTTATTTACTTTTATTATTTCCTTTCTTAAAATAGTAGAATCTCTCATTTTTTCACGTTATTTTATTTTTATATTGCAATAAAAAATCGCGCCCGAGTTATTGTATGTAATTTGTAACTTATATTCAAAAAGGAATTTCCGCCAAATTAGCGCGGGAAAAAAGCACGCGCAAATGTACTGCGTATATGACATATGTGCCTTAAAATTCACACGTGCGAGCATAGGAGCTGGTTATAAAGATTAAAAAAGAGCTGTTTAATTATTCTTTATCATTCATGAGGCATCGTTACATAATTACATAAAAAATGTCAATAAAGACAGGTTTAAGACTAATAGTATTGAGTTAACGAAAGTACATTGTATCTTTTAGGTGTTGAATTTAATGTATTTCGAGAAACTACCTAAGAAACATATCTGTACGAAGTTATTAAAAGTTTCATGCAATATTACTTTAAAATCCAGTCATTCAAGTTATTCAATTAATTCATTCGATTAGTAATTGATTTTTTACGTATTATCTTCCGATAAATTTGTTTATTTTTTAGTAGTACAATTTTCGCTTTGGATGCGAAAAGTTCCAGGTTCAAGTCCCTGCTGAGTTCCCAAATATATATATGTTGCAATATATGCCCAAGGATTTTATAAATATAAATCAAATTTACATATATATTATGAGTTATAAATACTCATTTATAGTATCATAAAATGCGTGATATTGCTATATTCTCCAACAAAAAATTACTTAAAAGTATCACTCAAAATATATCTGTGTCCTTAAATCTCATCTACGTTTAATGTTTTTCTTGTCTTACTAAAGTTTCAAATACATATCACGATTAAAAAGAAAATTTCACCGATTATGGCTTGAGGCGCTTTAATCAGTCGGTATAGAGAATATACAAAAATGCGCTACATAAATTACTTTGCGGAAAACCGAAATTCTTATTAGTCTGAATCAATAACTTATTTTAACTTTTATATTGTAATAAGTTTGCAAGTCATTACCAAACTTTCCATTAGTTTCGTCTTAATCAGTCAATACGCATAAGTTTTATTTCTTGAGATTTTTTTCTAATTAATCCCGAAAGCTTGTTTTAATTACTGCCAGTTCACCTCTGCAAACATTTGGCGAAGAAGAAAATCAAAGATTTCATAAATTAGATATCAAGACGTTACAAAAATCCTTCTATGAATATGTGTTTTTACGATTAGTTATTATATTAAGATTTATTTTCTATGATGTTATGAAGAAAGTTTTTGCACGAAATATGCAGAAATTCATGAAAATTATATTTACGATGGAAGAAACAGAAATAAGAGTTTCGATATGATATTGATTTCTGTGTTTATCTATCAGTTACTTTCAAAAATTTTAATATCCCTTATTACTTTTGAATTTGTTTACTAAGCAGAAATTAATATGAGAGTTGTTTAAAGGAACGTTTCAAGAAAATAAATGCAAATAAAATGTTTCAGAAAAAGACTGCTAATAATATCTAATGTACGAATAGTTAATATGAAAAATAAATCGAAATGACAATACAATTAAATTTTTCATTCTCAAAGAAAACCAGATTTCAAAACGTTATCATACCGTATACTTTTTTGGATTTTTTATAGTAATTTTAATGTCAATTGTAACTAATAGAGCTCCTAAAAAACTAGTAAATATATATTAATTAAACCGTAATTTTATGTATGTTTTCATATATCTTAAATGGAATGTTAGTATGGTTTTCAAGTTATTTTTTTAATTTATATTCCAATTCGTGAAACAGCAAATAGCTATTGGTAATTAATCGGCTAACAGTTATTTGTGGCTACTGTCGATGTTTTCAAGATCGGCTGCTTCTACTGGCATCGTTTCTGTTTTGATAGGCCACGAGAATGCCGCCCGATTTATGAGTCACATAGCCTGTACGGTATCGGCTGAAATCTACGCAAACAGCATGCCAGTAGCTAACAACATAAATGCAGCCAGTCACTGCAGCATTCCTCTCTGGTCACGGGCCATTCAAAGATTATCTGAAAAGTTTCCATCGAGCAGCCAATCACTTCTGCGAGTGCAGCGAGATCGGCACCCCTGAGCATAGCTACTCATGTCTTGCATATTAAACGTATCTCTATTCTCAAAAATTGGCTATCTAATAATTTATCTAGCCCCCTTCTTATGAGCAAACTAAATAGGATATTTAATTTCCAAATGGAATTATTTTCCAATTACTAATTTTCCCTCATAGGCCTGAATGATACATCAGGCGAGTATATTACGCATCGACCTACCTAAATAATGCTTTGAATAAAAAAAACGGTTAACTTCAGTGTGTTTATCGCAACCTTGTTTTTAACGCTAGAAAATTTCATATTCCTGTATACAATAGTTTAATTAATATTTGCGAAGAATCACATCCGGTCAAAAAGTTCATTTATGGTAAAATCAATGAATGCTCTAGTTACTTTAAAATAAAATAGTTGAGAAATATTCGGCTATTATAATTCGATAGGTATATATAAAAAATATACTTATCGAAATAATTTAGAGAATAACTTGAAGTTTTGAATATCAGATCTATTTAGTGCGAATATTTGTTTTTCATGAAGACATGATTATTTTATTTAATTGCGGACTTTTGTTATTAATGAAAAGCATGCAAAATTAACTCGTGTGTCAAATAAATAAGTATTCTTTTTACATCTGCAATTATTCAATGTTATGCCTACTACACTATTAAAAGAAAGTAAACAATATTATTTTCGCTAGTAGCATTTTATAATTTTCCACACAATAATTAAAATTTAGAAAATAGTAATAAAATACAGTAAAAGCTGAAGCAATATATTTTAGAACTTTATTTCTAAGAATGTTAATTCTATACACTGTGTTTCAAAATTATATCTTAGAATTGTAAAAACAATTAGAGGGGTCATAAATAAGCAGATTTTGTGTAGGAGTATAAATGCAGACATGTAGCGTTGAGACAGTACATGGCGCTGTTGAATACGGCGGATGAGAGTGCATCACCGACTTCAATAGATATTCTCTGCAAGCATTTAGAGCAACATACATTGTTACAAAATTGCGGAGGTTGGTGATATGCATTTCATATATGGGTTAGTATACAGATAGTTCAAGTATACAGATTGGATATTTAAAGAATTTACACATAAAAATTCCGCCTAGGTTTATGCCTGATCCTCGAACATTCGTTTTTCTGCATTGGGAGTTTTTCGCTTAGACACTGCAAGACATGGCACAATTTATGTATTGGAATAAATAAAATTACGCACACTGGATGGTTATACCTTTAGCAATCTCAGGAGATGTCGGTCGTGTTTTGGGTGGATTCTTTCTTTGCCCAATACATAACGTACATGTCTTCAAGCTGCAGATTGGTATAAATATATATGTTGTTCAAAATCGCTAAAGAAATGGCGAAATGAAAATGGGGGCCAGAGAAGGGCTTTCGTCCGCCAAGCTTAAGAGCACCCTCTATTGCTTAACTCTGCATTTCCCGTATCCACATCTCTATAATAAATCTGCTTATTTATGTCCTTCCTATGAGCCATTAATATTTTATATGTGGATTTTGAAAACTCTGTGCATGTGTTTTAATTTACAAACAAAATTAATTACTTTTATCATTACTTTTATATCCACATTTAGATTAATAGTATTTAAATTAATGCCAATTATACTAATTTTATTAAAATGAATTACAATAAAAAAAACCCACAAATATGTAACAGAGGTGATGTTTTACAAAGGATGTATATAAACGTGAAATATCGAACGCATACACATTTAGATGTTAATAATTTATTTTTATATTAATTGAAAAAAACCCTACAATAAAAACAAATTCTGAAGTTAATCATGAAAAGTAAAAAAATTATATAAACTTGTACATTTTAAGCGCTTTGAATGTTGAGACGAACGATACTTGCCAATAGGTCCTTTGCATATATCCATGCTAAAAGGTGCTAAAACCACATTTATTGCCATCTCAGGTTACAAAACCACTGCGTGCTGAACACCATTTGTTGTAACTACAAACACGAAAATTACACCGGAGTACTATTTATGAATAATTAATGACAACAGTTCTTTTAATGCTTGAAATTTACGTAGTGCATTATACATTTTTCTCTGATTTTTATTTTTACATAAATATCACACCCATTTTACCTAATCAAAAATCATTTCCGAAAGCAACTTATTATTAAAAAAATTATGTGTTTTTAATTGAAATTGGCATACATAATTTATATTTCAATTATGATTACTTAAGGGAATATCATATTCCTTGAAAAGTAGAAAAAATAAAATGTTTCTTTTTTTTCAGTGACTCTAATGGCTTATGAATAAATAATTAATAAGACGCAATGGAGTACAAAATGTGCTATGCTATTTTTAATAATCGATACTACATTATAGAATCAAAAAAGTTGCATGCTATATTTTTCGGCATATTTAATGTTTTTCATTATTTTTAATGAAAGTTAATTTTCACTTATTCAAGATTATCCTTTAATAGTTATTTTATTTTACTATTTACTTAGAATTTTGTCTATTTAATTTTTTAAGTTGACCTAATTTGTTTTTTTATTGTATGATCATGCAATCTATATTGTTAAGAGAAAAAATGATATTTTTTGTTCTAGAAAATGCACCATTTTATATTTTTTGGGCGTCTCATGAAATAGTTCTCAGAAATTCGTTTTTTTTTCATTTTTCCATCTGCATGTTCGTTTTTTTATGTTTGTAAGTAGGCCTGCTCCGAAATTGGACTACTGAAGACATATTATTAACGTAAAACTATCGAATCGTAACATAACATTTTTTTTTATGTACAGGCATTATATGTAACCCGTATGTTTTTCTGCAATGTTATACTTTTCATAAAAATCACACGCAATTTCACTTATGAAATTTGATTTCTAAAAACTGGAACTACATATTTGTATTGGTAATGGCATATATAAGTCATAATTCTGTGATGATTATAAAAGGTAAAAGAGATTATTTGAATAATACATGCATACATTAATTCTGAATAAGTGAATACAGTAAAAAATCAGCAATATATTTGCCAATAGATTTCATGCTTTTATTTTCTTTAATAGATCTGAATATTTAATTTTTAGTAATTGCAAAAAATTTGCCTAAACTTCTTTTGAAAAGAAAAAAAAAGCTCATAATAAGTCGTGATTTTGATCGGGATTCAGCTAAAGTTATGACTTTTATGAATTCAATCGCACGTTAATTTATATTTAAATACTTCAAAGCTATAACATAGTAAAAAATTTTGTATTATTTATGTGAGTTGTGGAGATAAACTAATGAATGAGAATTTAAAAATAATCATTTAATCATCCCACTATCTACAGCAAAATTTCATTTTTTTTCTTTATATATATATAAAGAGAGATAGATAGATAGATAGATAGATAGATAGATAGATATAGATATATATATGTATATATTTCCCGTAAAATACTCTTTTTATAGCTTACACACATGATTGTATTTATAAAAAAATATTGTAATAATTTTATTTCTTAGATATACATTACACTGTAAAAAAAAATTTCGAACATTACAAAAAATTTTCTAGTAGAATTGTATTCCAAGAACTTTTTATGTAACGGCAACAATAAAAATTCATTTAACAGATACAGATTTGCACTTTGAATCAAACAAATTTTAAGGTTACTAAGAATTTTTTTGGGAAATCGTATTCCAAGAACTTTTTAAGTGACGATAACGAGCATTATAGATAAAATTTTAGTAAAGTTACCAAAATTTTAGTAAATTCTTTTGTAAAGTTACAGATGGTTTTAGTTTTGCTTACAAGTTTTGTAGATTGACATCATTTTCTTGTACAGTGTACACATAAAATTTTAGTAAGCATAAGAGATTTCGGTTAATTTAGATTACTAAGGTTACAGATTTTTTTTACAGTGTAGGGTGGGCCGAAAAAAACTTTTTTTCGATTTTCGGTTATGGCGGGTGCGGAAAAGTGGCCACTGGTGGCACTCAGTTCACACAAAAAATTTGAGATTTTTTGGACTTTTCCTTACCCTGCCGCAAATGGCTTGAAAATTTGCAAAAATGCTGATTTTTGAACTTTTTTAGCTAAAAAGTTTAAAATGTTCAGTTAGATTTATTTTGGTTGTATTTACTTGAAAAAGCAGCTTTAATGTACCAAATGCTTAAATAAGTTCTGATAATGCATCATTTAATTGCTAAGTGTATTTTAAAAAAGCCAATTTTCATAGCTTTTTCACGTATAACAGGCAGAAATTGTATTGGTTTGAATCGTTTGTTAATTTCTCTCTTATTTATGCTCCTTGGTCTTTAAATTTTTTTATGCATCAAATGTCATATATTCGGGGAACGGGCAGTAGTATAACTCAAAAACTCGTCTGGAAGGTGAGAAGGGGTGAAGCAAGACTCTAAGAATGCGCAATGTCTCATCGTAATGTTGAGGGAGTTAAGGGGGAAATAAAAGAGAAGAGAAAATTGAGATAAGGGATTGTTATTATTTTACAATGCTCAAAACCTGCGACACATGTTCAGTGTGGACGTGAAACCTTCTCCTAGAGAGATTCGGTACTTTTTGGATCATTTGATGTACTATTACAGTGTTTTGTGCGTTTTAATACGACGAGTTTAGAAATGGCTATTATGAAGGTCTATGGCAATGTAAAAGACACGCGACAGCATGAAAAGTATCCTTTTTGGGCACCATGCTTGTTGAAAGACTTGCAATTGCCAACTTATACTGATATCATGCGCCACTACTACTGGTTGCGAAGCGATATGGCAGAAAATCGAGAAATCCAATATTAGTCAATAGATGATGTTATTAAAATGGTAGGTGAAAAAGTTACCGAAATCTGAAAAAAAGCTTCCATAGCAGTGTTTTCTCAACGATCAATTTACAAAAAGATTAAAAACTACTAAAAGGTTTCACCATTTATTACGAATTCTTCGCGGGATGTCTTTACTTTCAAGCCCATACGAATTCAGGATTTCTCCAACGATCTGCACTTCTTTTAATAGTTTTTAATCTTTTTGTAAGTTGATCGTTGGGAAAACATTGTCTTTTATTCAGATTTCGGTAACTTTTTCGTCTACCATTTTAATAACATCATCTACTGACTAATATTGGATTTTTCGATTTTCTGCCATATCGCTTCGCAACCAGTAGTAGTGGCGCATGATATCAGTATAAGTTGGCAATTGCAAGTCTTTCAACAAGCATGGTGCCCAAAAAGGATACTTTTCATGCTGTCGCGTGTCTTTTACATTGCCATAGACCTTCATAATAGCCATTTCTAAGCTCGTCGTATTAAAACGCACAAAACACTGTAGTAGTTTATCAAATGATCCAAAAAGTACCGAATCTTTTTAGGAAAAGGTTTCACGTCCACACTGAACATGTGTCGCAGGTTTTGAACATTGTAAAATTATAACAATTCCTCATCGCAATTTTCTCTTCTCTTTTATATCTTCCTTCACTCCCTCAACATTACGATGAGGCATTTCGCACGTTTAGAGTCCTGTTTCATCCCCTTCTCACCTTCCAGCTTTGTTTTTGAGTCATACTGCTGTCCGCTGTCCAAATATATGACCTTTGACGCATATAAAAAATTTAAAGACCAAGGAGCATAAATAAGAGAGAAATTAACGAACGATTCAAACCAATACAATTTTTGCCTGTTATACGTGAAAAAGCTATGGAAATTGGCTTTTTTAAAATACACTTAGCAATTAAATAATGCTTTACCAGAACTTATTTAAGCATTTGGTACACTAAAGATGCCTTTGCAAGTAAATACAACCCAAATAAATTTAATTTAACATTTTTAACTTTTTAGCTAAAAAAGTTCAAGAATCAGCATTTTTGCAAATTTTCAAGCCATTTGCGGCAGGGTGAGGAAATGTCCAAAAAATCTCAATTTTTTTGTGCGAACTGAGTGCCACCAGTGGCCACTTTTCCGCACCCGCCATAATCGAAAACCGAAAAAAAGTTTTTTCGGCCCACCCTAATATACATATATCTTATAAAATTACATAAAGTAAATCATAGCATTTTAAAAAAGTACGTTTTGAAAAACTTGTTAATTAACATCTGACGTCCAATGGTGTACGTAGAATCACGTCATTGAATATCATTTAATGACAATATATATATATACAGGGTGATTCAAAAAAGATGGGCAAAATTTTAAGAGGTGATAGTACACATGAAGACAAACAATATTTAAATAGGAAACCAAGTGTCCCAAAGTCTTACGAAGGAGATAGGCGCCATCAAAGTTTAGGGTCCAAAAATTCAAATGATTATGAAAAACAGGAAAAATTGGTCGATTCCTTTGCGGTTTTCACAAAATTATTCTTTATGTCAGTATTGTCTTGAAAATAAATTATAAAGATAAATTTCAAAAAATGCCGATAGAGGGCGCTTTAGACTTTGGAGCAAGAATGGTTTTAGAGAAAACCGCAAACGAATTGACAAATTTTTTCTGTTTTTTTATAATCATTTGAAATTTGAACCTACCGACTCCCATTGAACACAGTTCAGTATGCGCTACTTAACCACAGATTTTGAGATCAAAATTTAAGTTTATGTCAAAGCTTCTAAAAAAAATTAGTGAGACGCAAAAAATAACGGTAAAAAATAATTGTTCGTTGCTCCAAAGTCTAAAGCGCCCTCTATCGGCATTTTTTGAAATTTATCTTTATAATTTATTTTCAAGACAATACCAACACAAAGAATAATTTTAGTGAAAACCGCAAACGAATCGACCAATTTTTCTGTTTTTCGAAATCATTTGAATTTTTGGACCCTAAACTTTGATGGCGCTTGTCTCCTTCGGAAGACTTTGGGACCCTTGGATTCCTATTTAAATATTGTTTGTCTTAATGTGTACTATCACCTCTTAAAATTTTGCCCATCTTTTTTGAATCACCCTGTATATACATATGTATATACGTAAATATATAATATATATATATCGATTATGGTTATGTGGTGTGAATTCAAAATTTATAATTATAAAATAAACAACAGCATTACTGGTGGAAAATGATATACATCTTCTGGAAATGCAAGAGCGCAAAGGTTTCAGAAATAATTAAAGTAAACTTTTGATGTATTCGTCAATATATTTTCTCCACCTGCGTAAAGAATATTTGTTCTTGTTTTGTATGAATAAAGGATTCTCGGACAAATATTCTTCATTTCAATAAAGTAAACACATATTTTGTTTTTGTTTGTTGGTATATTTCAAATTCATCCTTGCTAAGTTTTCGAAAGGCAGTAACAGTTCTTAAAAACAATTAACATTGACAAAAAAGAAAGTATTATTTCACAGAAAGATATCAAACAAGTAAAAAGAAGCTGCTTTATGTATTATGAAACAGCTGCCAAAAAAAAAAGAAAAAAAAAAGTTGTGAACGAAAGTAAAGCATTTCTGCAAAAAAATGATTTATGTGAGTTTTTCAAAATTTTACAATGTACTTACTTTAAGACTCGAGTTTGATTTGCTTTCTTATGTAAATATGTTTTGCGTTTGAAGCGGTGAAATTGCATTCCGGTTCTTTACTTATTTATTTTTCTCAATATGACTTTTTTTTTGAAAGAAATAATAAAATGTATATCTCATTTTTAAAATTAATTAAAAAATATATTTTATTGTCTTTTGTTTTTCAGATATTAAAACAAATTCAGCTTTCTTAAAATTTCATATAAAGCTCACTTTTTATGTGTTTTTATTTAACCCTTTTAAAAAATCTTATAAAATGTATTCCTAAAAACATATTTAATTATAACATCATTATTTTTATTTTTTTTTTCTTTCTTCATGTTTTATGTAACAATAAATTCATTTCTTTTCCTTTTTCAGGGCTCCCAAATGGTCCGCGAACTGAACATAAATAATTTTTATCAGAAAATTGAATAACAGGTTTCTACAGAATTTAACTTTCAAGGCTAGTTTCTCCGCAATTTGCTAGAAAAATCTAAAAATGAAAATTTCTCTAAGAAAATTCTGATGTACACTGTAAAAAAAAATCTGTAACCTTAGTAATCTAAATTAACCGAAATTTCTTATGCTTACTAAAATTTTATGTGTACACTGTACAAGAAAATGATGTCAATCTACAAAACTTGTAAGCAAAACTAAAACCATCTGTAACCTTACAAAAGAATTTACTAAAAATTTGGTAACTTTACTAAAATTTTATCTATAATGCTCGTTATCGTCACTTAAAAAGTTCTTGGAATACGATTTCCCAAAAAAATTCTTAGTAACCTTAAGATTTGTTTGATTCAAAGTGCAAATCTGTATCTGTTACATGAATTTTTATTGTTGCCGTTACATAAAAAGTTCTTGGAATACAATTCTACTAGAAAAAATTTTGTAACTTTCCCAATTTTTTTTTTTACAGTGTACAATTGGCGGACCATTTGGGGGCCCCGCTTTTTTAATGAAATTATCGTCTGTGGAGTACACTTTAATTTTAACTACTTTCGTTTATTAAATAAATTAAATAATAATCGTTTTAATAAAATTATCTTCTGTAGAAGAATTCAGTTTCTCTGCAATATACTCGTTTCAGATGTTGAATTATATTTACGTGAAGGGATCTTGTTTGAGATTATCGTAGAAACTATTTTTTACTTTTAGCCAAGAGATCCGGAGTTGAAAGTGCTTGTCAGTTTGGAGTGTCTGAGTGTTATGACGTGTAACTACTCTTTGGAGTGGAACGTCAAATATTTTCAAATGAGGTCGTTTAACCGGGAAATTGGAACGTTTCTCTGATTATATGAGTGCATAATGAATTACGAATTTGAAGTTGTCAAGGTGCTCGCACCGCTGTCCGGAGACCCATCGTTTCACCATTCTTACATTATTATGGATATTTTTTCTCAACGACTTCACGTGAATAGCTTATCAAACGAGCCATCTCCGGTATCGATGTTTCCACTCACTGAGCCGTAAAGATTTATTTCTTATCAAAGTATGATAAATCGGTCACTAATCATGATATGATTTGAAAGACAATGCATGGACTTTTGTATACTCCAATATCAGCTGAATACGCGACGTGTTTTTATTTCTGTGCATGCTCATTGTTATAAATGAAGTGTTTGTCTTAATGCATTGTCTCTTCGGTGTATGTATATGCTGCAGATAACACTGAGTTGGACGAAGTTCTCTGAAGCAATCGGTATAAGCAAATGCTTCCTATGAATAAAAGCTAAACTTAAATAAATACATAATTTTAGTTACAAAATTTCACACAGAGAAACATACACTGTAAAAAAAAAAAATTCAAGAGGTTACTAAAATCTTTTTAGTAAATTTGCATTCCACAGAATTATTTAGTAACCATTACACATTTTTTTTTTTTTTTTTTTTTTTTTTTTGCAAGTGAAACAAACTATTTTTTTTTTTTTTTTTTTTTTTAGCTAACTTAAAACTTTTTAGTATGAGCCACCAAGCAAATTTTAGTAATAGCTTCAAAATTATTTTTAGTAACCATTACGTGTTCCCGAAGGGCTTCCGAAGCTTCCTTCAAACTGCATCCAGTAGGTAAAAAGACAGACTTCTGAAAAGGAAGATTTTCGGTTTCCAATAGATGGCAGCACCAAACATTGCTACCTGCTGCATTTTGATATGTTTCTTAAGGGGAAGGGAAAGTCAAAGATCATTACCTCTGGTAACTGTTACGACAGGATTATCATAATCCCTTTATTTAACGAGTACTTACATTGCATAAATTCGGTGCTTATTTGGTGGCGCCGAGCATCGAACCGGGGTACTTTCAGCCTGGAGCTCGGTGCTATGACCACTAGGCTATCATGTCCACACAAGTGAGTTTTAGTAATAGCTATTAAAATATAAAACTATTAACTCTATTCGTTGATAGTTTTTTCTAGTAATTTTTACAAATTCCTTGTAACCGATTAAGATTACTAAAAAAATTTTAGTAATTACAAGGATCACTAAATTTTTTTTAGTAGATGGACCCTTTTTTTACAGTGTACATCAACTAAGCTACTGAAACACAATAAAAAATAACGCAACAAAACATTTAATTAATGAGAGCGCTGATTATATTCCCACATTCTTTGTTATTTTATTTATGTGTATTTTTTTTTCTTCATAATTTTCGCCTTTGCAAACCATAACGAGAGCCTTCTAAAAAGCGAAACCTAATTTATAGGTGTGAATCATGTCAATCATGAAGAAATAAATGAGAGAAATGTTTATATTTTTTTCCCTTAAAACATTCTAAAATCTAAAATATTGATTAAAATAATAAGTTATAATTTTCGAAATCTAATAAATTGTGTTTCCATAAAGGCCAACAAAATTAGGACACAAAATAGAAACTTTAAAATCAAATAGCAAAAGAACGTGGTACACTCTGATACTCATAATTAACGGCTTAGACTAACTCGGATAGCTTTGAAAATGTAGCGTCATGTGTGATGCATTTTTGAACCATTTCATTTACACTGCTCAAAACAATTAAAGGATATTTGAAGTTTTATATAAAATAAGGATATAAACGAAATTTTTTGTGCTGAAAATAGAAGTAGAGAATCACAAATGCATATTTTTCTGGTTTTCAAACTGTGGAGTATGCAAATTTTGAGTTCGACGTCAAAAACGTCGCTTCAGTGGCAGCGAATGAAATTTGACTTTCAACTGGATAAAAGATAATGAAGACAAGTATGATCGGCATTCAGTGATTGCTTTGTTTCGATGAGTACGATGTCTCAGTGAAGTCATTTGACAGATTCAGAAGCTTGGAGAATTGTTGGTAAGTTAGAAGGGGGCCAAACTCAAGCCGAAGTAGCGCAAGCCATTGGAGTGTCGCAAAGTGTCATTTCCAGGATCTGGAACCGTTTTTTGGAGAGTGAATGTGCAGGCCGAAGACCAGGGCAAGGTCGTAGACAGGCAACAACGCCCAATGAAGATCGGTATTTAGCGTTAACAGCTCGGAGACACCGAAACATGAACGCTACTGTTATCCAACAACACCTTCGCTCGGCTACAGGCACCACGATTTCAACTCAGACTGTCCGAAACCGGCTCCATGCTGTAGGTCTGTATGCTCGCCGACCAAAGGTATATGTTAGATTAACATCAAGGCATCGTCGCGACCGCAGGGATTGGGCAACCGAGCATGTCAACTGGAGGAGAAATGAATGGAGCAATATTCTGTTTTCTGTCCCGTTTTTCTGTGCATCCGATAATAGGCGTATTTTCATCTGGAGGGACCGTGGCAGTAGGAATAATCCTGCTTTCGTGCACGAAAGTGTCAGATTTGGCGGTGGAGGAGTGTTGGTGTATGGTGGCATCTCCATTGACGGGTGCAGTGACCTCTACATCATTCGAGATGGAGCTCTGACTGGTCGCCGATATAGGGATGAGATCCTCAGACGTATTGTAGTCCTTTACGCTGCAGCAATCGGAGATAACTTCATTTTAATGGGCGATAACTGAAGGCCACATCGTGAAAACCTGGTGGAGGATTTTCTTTTCGAGGAAGGAATCGTTCGAATGGAATGACCAGCGTGTTCTCCAGACAAGAATCCAATCGAGCACGTTTGGGACGCTCTAAGAAAACGAGTTTCTGGCCGTCAAAAACCCCCACAAACTCTCCAAGAACTGGAAAGAGCTCTTCTGGAAGAGTGTGGCAGAATTCCGCAACTCGTCATTAATAGCCTCATTGAGTCCATGCCTCAAAAGTGTTCAACGTTGCTGGCCGCCAGTGTAAACCATACCCCCTACTGAAAACGATTTTCTTTGAAGAAATCACCTTTTCTTATTCTTTTTTTCTCATATGCAGAAATTGTGTTTTTTTCCTTTTGTACACAAATGCGCAATAAAATGCATTTTTTTCTGCCAAACATGTGTAATTTATTCTCATATAACCTACTATGTCTGCCGACCATCAGCTAAAAAGTTTCAGCTTTTTATCAATCAGCTAAAAAGTTTCAGCTTTTTATCAATCAGCTAAAAAGTTTCCCAGATACAAAATCCGCCTAAAACTGCAATATCCTTTAATTGTTTTGAGCAGTGTATTTTTAAAGAAAACAAGTGATCATGATAAGTACTTTTGTCCAACTCTACTTTTACACTACTAATGTTATTTTTTTTAATTAAAATAAAATTGTGTTCTAAAAATTGTGTAAAATAGCTTATACTTTAGTATAAGCTATACTTTTTATAATAGTATATTCTTCCTTACAATATTTCCAAATGTATACTATTTTAAAATATAGATTTGTATTTTATCTTTTTTTCTATTAACACTCCTTACGAAGAGCGTGAAGTTTTTTTAAGGCATTTTATTAAAAAATATTTTTTGTATTTTTCCCTGCTTGAAAAATCGTACTCATGTTGTTATTATTTCAAAATACCTATGCAAATATATTTTATTTTTATGTTAACTGTACGTCGCAAGTGTAACATAATCACTTATTATACTGTTCAAAGTTTTCTTACATAAATATGCTGAGAGCAAGACAAATAAAAGTATTGAAAGCATCAGAAACACAAATTTTAAGCAAATGAAAAAACAAAGTGTTCAAAGTAATACTAAAGTCGCTGCACAATCGTAATTCAGGGAGAAGAATTAATTAAAAATGATTTATGTCGCTTTCTCAAAATTTACTATGTACTTTACGATGGAAATTTATTTTATTTTTATATTTTATAGTTTTTTATGACTGGAACACTTGAATGATAAACTATATTTATAGTTCTTCATGTTTCGTGATTTCAAAAATTCATTTCTTAAATTAAATTACAAAAGAAAAAGCTTCATTTTATTTTGTAGCGTTAATTTTCTAATAAATTTTTACATGGAATTAAGGTATTTAAAATAAATAAATAAATAAAATGCCACTGTAAAATTAAAATTAGGTTCTGATTTTGTGTAATTATGCATGCGCCAAATTACTAAAGTACTTGATATAATTTATTGCATTTAAATTATCTACCATCCTTAGAGTGTAACTTTTTCAGAATCCAGCTATTAGACGAAATATAAAGTTTACAAATGATAGATTCAAGAATTAAATATAAAAAAGTATAAAGATGCCAGATAATTCTATAGTAGTACAAAAATAAAATGCAAGAAAAGCCGCATATAGTAACGATAAACCAGTTACAAAGGAACAGATTGAGATTATAAGTAATCAATGTATTCATAGAAAAATGTAGGATTTTGAAAATTTCACAATATATATTTGGAAGCGAATCTGATTCTGTGAGTAGTATATCCAGTCAGTAGTTGATCAAGTAACGTCAGTTCTACCGGGTTTTTATTCTATTTATTACATTCTAAGTTTTAAAAACAATATAAAAAGATCGATAAACCCCTAATGATTGTCCTATAAAGAACAAATATGAAGTCCACAAAAACTAAATAGCAACAAAATTATAAATGAATAGATTGTCAAGATTAGTTATTGAATTTTGAATAGAATTGTTAATTCCCATGACTCATCAGGCAAAAAAGAAAAACAAAACAAAAAAAAATCTTAAAATTAATTTTTTAAATATCATACTTGGACTCTGATTAACAATTATTCTTATAAAAATATTAGTTAAAAATAAACAAGATTCTGTGATATATTTTAACGCATCGTAATAATCTCTAACTAACGCAAAACTGAATGGTTGTACATTCTAATAAAAAAAAATAATCATAAAATATTTTCGGGCTGCTATCAATAATTTACAACAGGTGTGCTAACATCTAAATAAAAATGCTATGGCTAGTGCAATAAATAAAACATATTTTTCTTTAAAATGGCACAAAATTTGAAAAATTGCATCGACTACTGAAGTTGTTAACTCACTTTTTAGCAAATATTATCTTCCCTCAGTTATCACAGAATTATCTCAATATTTTACATGATTTTCTCATTGATTTATATATATGTATCAAGAGAAAGACAGGAGGGGGAGAAAGTTCGGGTATTATGGATTGGTCGGACAGTAAGAATTAGCACATATACACCTTCACTTAATTTAACGACACTTCACCTAATATACTACATCGTTAAGATAGATGTTTCAAATGTTCTAAGCAAAAGTAAAACGAGGTATCTTAAGATGTATGGGTCGAAGAGATATGGAGTAAAGAGATATATATTTAGCATGGTACGGAAGTATGTATGACATCAAAATAAGAAAAGAAAAAAAAATATATAAAAAGTTGAAATTACAGACAATAAAGTTTTTTATTGCAACTGACTCTATGAAATAATTCCATATTGCTGACACAACACAACATATGGACACACACAGTGTGCATCCAATTTTCTCTAATGATTTTGCATCCAAAGTTTTCATGCTGTGAGCATGGATATGGCATTATTCCATGGAATTATTTATGGTAACGTCGTTGAGTTCTGAGATTTTCAAACTTTTTTCTTTAATTTAATTTATTTATTGGTGCCATACAAAATCTCTTACCGTGATCAATATTTATTAGCAGATCACATGTTTTGTCCGACTAATAGATTTCTTAGTTACGTTTTATTTTTGCACCAAAATTTTGAAATTCCCGGAACATTTCGTTTTTGATTGCATTACATATATCAGGATTTCAATTTTAACATCATTTATTTTCCTTAAGGCAAGCAGGATCATCTAATTATCTGACCCTCTGGTATTTTTTATTACCCATGATATGAAAGCACACATTATGAAAATTCACGAATACGAGCATAATAGCTGATTTTAAAGATTAAAAAAGAGCCGGACCATTATTTATTATCATTCATGAGACATCGATATAAAAAAATGTCAATAAAGACACGTGTAGGCCTAACTGTATTGCGTTAACGAAAGTATACTGTATCTTTTAGGCATTCAATTTAATGTATTTTAAGGAACTACCAACGAAATGTATCTGTACGAAGTTATTAAAAGTTTCATGTAATGTTACTTCAATGCCCAGTTATTCAAGTAATTCAATAGATTGACTTTTTATGTATTACCTTCTTACCAATTAGTATATGGTTTAGGAGTACGATTCGGTTGCGAAAAGTTCAGGGTTCAAGTCCCTGCTGAGTCCGCAAATAAATACATATATATGTAATATATGCGCATGGATTTTATAAATATAAATAGAATTTGCATCTATAGTATGCGTTAAAAATACTCATTTATAGTGTCATAACATACGGGATATTGTTATATTCTCGAATAAAAAAGTATTTAAAAATATCTCTCAAAATTTATCTACGTCCTTAAGTCGCATCTATATTTATTGCTTTTCTTGTCTTATCCAGATTTCAAATACCTATCACGAGTAAAAAGAAAATGCCACTACTTACAGCTTAAGGCTCTTTAATCAGTCGGTTTTGAGGATAACCAAAAGTACACAAGATAAATTACTTTGCGGAAAACCGAAATTCTTATCGGCCTCAATCAATAACTTATTTTAACTATTATATTGCAATAAGTGTGCAAGTCATTACCAAACTTTCCATTAGTTTTGTCTTAATCAGTCAAGACGCATAAGTTTTATTTCTTGAGAATTTTTTCTAATTAATCCCGAAAGCTTGTTTTAATTACTGCCAGTTCACCTCTGCAAACATTTGGTAAAGAAGAAAATCAAAATTTCATTAATTAGATATCAAGATATTATAAAAATCCTTCTACGAATATGGGTTTTTACGATTAGTTATTATGTTAAGATTTATTTTCAATAATGTTATGAAGAAAGTCTTTGCATGAAACCTTCCGGAATACATGAAATTATATTTACGATGGAAAGAAACTGAAATAAGAATTGCGATATAATATTGATTTTTGTATTTATCTTTTAGTTACTTTCGAAAATTTCAATATCGCTTTTTACTTTTGTAAGTGTTTACAATGCAGAAATTAACATGAGAATGGTTTAAAGGAAGTTTCAATAAAATAAATATAACTTTTAATAATACATAATGTATGAATAGTTAATATGAAAAATAAATCACAGTGACAATACAATTAGATTTTCCATTTTGCAAAGAAAACTAGATTTCAAAAAGTTATCATAACTTATTTCATTTTGGATTATTTTATTATAACTTTAATGTCAATTGCAACTAGTATAACCTCTAAAAGACTAGAAAATATATAACAATTAAGTCGTCTTTTTATGAATGTTACAAGGTAGAGAATTTCTTCATGTATCTTAAATGCTAGTATGGTTTTCAGGTTATTTTCTTTTTTAATTTATATTACATTTTTTATTACACGTCACAGCTCGAATAGCACTATTTTAGGACATCATCAATGTCATAAGCCTGCATTTAATTCAGAAAAAGTAAAGTAACAGAAATTGTAAAAAAGTCACTGGAATTACTTAATATTAACTGTCCAAATTCACACATCTAGGTATCTGCAATATCGCTTTGAGATTTTTTAATGTATTTTATCTTTAAAAGTCCAAATTAATATTATTAAATCAAGATTAAAACCGTTCCTTTCAAAACCATCTATGAAAAATATTTATATTAAATTAAGTAATACGATTTTTCTTATAACTAAAAATGAATGTTAAACATTTATGTTAAACAATGTATACGACTTAACGTGAAATTTTAGTTTTGTAAACCAATGTTGCGTAAAATGCAAATTTGTTGTTTCAGCTAAGGTGCATTTAAAATGTTCAGAGGTCAACGAGCTTAAAATAGACTTCAAAACACATTAACAGCTATTTATAAGCAATCGCCTGACAGCCGCTTGACGCCACAGTCGATATTGGGAAGATAGCGGATGCTTCCACCGGTTCCGTTTCTTTTTTGATAGGTCTCGAGAATGCCACCCGATTTATGAGTCATGCGTCCTGTCCGGTATCGGCAGAATTCTACGCAGATAGCACGTCAATAGTTAACAATATAAGTACCGATCACAGCCGGAGTAAATTGAAGGCACATTTGATAGCATCCTACTTTGTGTGTAGAGATGAGACATCGAGAAAGCAACAGCGGAGTTGATTATAATTGCAAAAGAAGCTTTCCATAAAATAACGTTTGGATGTGTGAAGAAGAAAAACGGTCGGATTTAAAGTAGATTATGTTCCTATTTTTATCAGCTAAATGATAAAATTTTTATGCATAATTTTCCTCTTATAATATTTTTAATGGAACGAATTTGTATAAATTTAACAACAATTATTTCTGTAAATAATGCTTCATTTAAAAATCGGTTAATTGTAGCATGTTTATCGTAATGCAATGTAATATGCAATATCTGTATACAGTAGCTTTCTTAATATTAGTGTAGATATATATCCGGTCACAAAAAGTCCATTTATGGTAAAGGCAGGTTCATTTATGGTAGGTATGTTTATGTTGGTGATAGCATTAGTTACTAAACAAAATAGTTAAGAACTATTTGGCTATTACAAAACTGTCTTGATAAAAATTATACTTATCGCAAAAATTCGGACACTAAGCTGATTTTTTTAGTGTCATATGTATTTAGTGCGCATATTAGTATTTCATGAAGACACGATTCGTTTGTTCAATATCGGACTCCTGTCCTTAAGAAAAACATGCGAAATTAAGTAATGTATCAAAAAAATATAATAGTTTTATACATCTGAAAATATTTTTAACTTTGCCTACAACACTATAAAAAGAAAATAAACAATAACAATAATAATGTTGTTAGTAACGTATTATAATTTTCCGCACGATAATTTAAAATTAGTTGACAATACTAAAATAGCGTAGAAGCAGGAACAATAGATTTCACATGTATATTTCTAAGAATGTTAATTATATACAGGGTGTTTTAAACTGTATCTCATAATTGTAAAAAACATTTAGAGAGCACATAAATAAGGAGATTTCGTGAAGAAATATGGGTGCCGAAATGCAGCTTGTGAAAGTACATGGCGCTATCGAGTATGGTTAATGACAGCGCGCCAACGACTCCAGTCGTTAATCTCTGCAAGTGTTTAGAGCAACTTGCATTATTACAACAATATGAAGCTTGCGGCCATGCATTTCTTTTATGGGGTTGCGCAAAGATATGGATTGAATATTCAAACGATTTACATGGAACAATTCCGGGTAGGGTTATGCTGGATCTCCGAAGAAATTCTTCGCACGTGTGAATCCCTTTGTGCTTCCAGGTGCAATATGGGCACTGTATGATATCATACAGTTTCTGCAATGGAAGAATCTAAGTTATGCGCACTGGAGGATAATCCTTCAACAAGCTCGCGAGCTGTTAGTCGTGTGTTGGATGTGAGTCATTTTCTTTCTTAGTCCAATGCATAAAATATCTGTCGGCAAGCTGCACAAGTGACTTTTCTAGTCAGCGTGATGTTATATGATCAGTCAGTGGTGTTATATGACGTTTCAAGTCAGTGGAGTGATTTTATTCGTCAAACTACACAGCGCCCTCTGTTGCTTAACTTTGTATTTAATGTATTAAATAAGTCCATTCTACGAGTCATTAATATTTTATATGTAGTTAAAAAATATTTACATGCGTTTTAATTTAAAAATAAATGACTGTCAGTAACCCAGAAAAAGGAATTGATTAAAACTATAAAATATGTGTAGTTCAGCATATTTTGGTTGTTTTAAGCGAATATTTTAGTTAAAGTAAAAAGATCGGTTTCGTTGCTCAGAAAAAAAAAAAAAAAAAAAAAAAACATTTTTAACACTCTTACAAAATTTTAACATTTCATCAACTTTATTTGAGTCTTACTAAAATCTTGTATTTTCAATTTGTAATTCCAACTTTTTTTTTTTTTTTTTTTTTTTTTTTTTTTTTTTGCAAAATTTAAATTGGTGTGCAGTAGCCATAACTCTCTCACATAATTTTGTTTAATTGACCTATATAGCTATGAAGGATTAACATAATTTTTGGATAATAAAAACTTTTCAAAATGAAACAGATTAATGACGTTATTATTATGTTATTATGAATTTCCGATGACAATTGTAGACGAAATTTTGTAAAAAAAGAACAAAAAATCAACAATATTTTTAAATTATGTGTGTATTCTAACAAAATTTCCATTGAACCATATATAAAGAAAAATGTTTATTGTACAAAACATTTTTTTTTCATTCAACAAAACTTTTTTCTGAACTTTTTTCCCTTTTTGTATTTATCATCATTTTTTTATCACTATTTATTATCAGTCTTTTAAAATAGATATTAAGATTAATACTGTTTGCATTAATCGCTATCATACTCACTAATTCCACCTAAAAAAATTACAGGAAAAAAACCTGCAAAATTTGTTTCACAAAAGGTGTATATAAACATAGAATATCGAACACATCAATATTTAAAGATGAATAATTTATCTTTATATTGATTGAAAGAGCCTTTCAATAAAACTGAATTCTTAAGCAAATCATGAAAAGAATGTATATATATGAATGTATATATATATATATATATTAGCTGAGACGAATGATACATGCCAATAGGTCATAAAATACACATTCGCATATGTCCATACTAAAAGGTGCTAAAGCCACATTTACTGGCAGCTCAGGTTACAAAAACATTGCGTGCTGAACACCATTTGTTGTAACTACAAACACGAAAATTATACCGGAGTGTTTTTTTATGAATAATTAATGACAACCGTTCTTTTTAACGCTTGAAATTTGCTTAGTACATTATGCGTTTTTTTTGTGCATTTTATTTTTACATAAATATCACAGCCATTTTAGCTAATCAAAAATGATTTCTGAAATAAATGTTTTATTCCGTGAAAAGAACTGATGTGTTTTTCATTTAAAATGGCATGAATAATTTATATTTCAATTGTGATTGCATAAGGGAATATGATATTCCTTGAAATATAGGAAAAAATGACGGTTTATATTTTTTCAATAAACTCTAATAGCTTATGAATAAGTAATTAATAAGGTGCAGTTGAGTAAAAAAAATTAAAGCTACTTATAGTAATCGATACCGCGTAATGGACTAAAAAAAGTTACTAGCTACATTTTCATGGTGTATCAGATGTTCTCCTTTGTTTTATTTTTTTCATGAAAGTTAATTTACATTTATTGGAGATTAACCTTAAAATATGATTTTATTATAACCATTTATTTCAAATTTTGTCTTTTTTTCAATGGTTAACATTTTCTTTTGTTACTGATATGTCCATGCAATATTGTGTAATGAAAAAATCATAGACACACATGTATATATTTATATATATTTTAAAAAACGGGTTTTTTGTTTACTTTTTTGGCGTGTAATAAAATAATAGCCCGAAAATTCGATTTTTTTCCTTTAAAGTCTTAAAATTCGTATACGTTTGTTAGTATAGCTACTAGATATTTAGACTACTGACTATATATTATTAACTTTAGAATACCAAATACTTAACATAACGTTTCATATGTACAACCGTAACCTATATATATATTTCTGCAATTTTACATTTTTCATAAACCCTTGATATATACGAAGTACATTATAAGGTACCCTGGGGTAATAACGCCACGTTAAGGTTCTACCAATTTTCACGGCTTAGTTTTAGATTGTATTTTTCAAACAAATATAGGATCTGATACAGCAACTCATTGACTATCTATATAAAATAAAATAATTTAACAGATATGTATTCATAAAATGTAATGGCGTTTTTTCTTGACCAATGCTATTTGGCGTTAATACCCACCTATATGGGTAATAACGCCATGCAAACAAAACTATAAAATGAGATGGAATATTGGCATGTAGATTGCCCAATTCTAAAAATACAAACTCTACAGCAATAG
The DNA here is from genome assembly GCA_964019185.1 of Maratus speculifer. Lineage (NCBI taxonomy): Eukaryota > Metazoa > Arthropoda > Arachnida > Araneae > Salticidae > Maratus > Maratus speculifer. Next base: position 420,601,568 of record OZ025290.1, on the reverse strand, counting down.
AAATTGACAAATTGCTATCTAAGCTATTGAAAAAATACTATTTTTTTGTGACTCTGAAAGAAAAAGAAAGCTGTGGTGGCGGCGGGGGGAGAAGGCAAAAGAATATCAGATTCTAAGCTACGTTTTGCTTAAAAATGACCATTTAAATAGAATTATTAGAAACATTGCACGGATTATTTGAATCAGTATTTATATTCCCATGTATGCAGATTCGGCCACTGTTGAGAATCAACCGGGGTAATAACGGCAATCCTTGGCGTTATTACCCCGTGATACTTATTGCGCAGTAAATCTTAAACTACAAATTATCTCGAGAAGATATCCAAAATCTTCTACAACAATTTGAAAGTACAGGAAATACACTACAAATTTATGTAATAAACAAAGTATTTTTGGATAAAGAATATAGCCTTCCGATCAAAAACCTTATCTTGCAAATTTTAGATCAAGCGTTAATTTTAGTTGCTTGTAAGAACAATAAGACTTAAAAATGAAACAAATTAACTTGAAGCTGTTTTTTGCGATTTATATGACTCAAAACCCTTCTGCGCAAAGCACATGGGTGTCATTTACCTGATTATTTCATAATTATGCAAAATATAAGCACTTGGCGTTATTACCCCGCCTGGCGTTATTACCCCAGGGTACCTTACATTTTTTCTGAGCTTTTTATTTTTACATAAATATCACACCATTTTCGCTAATCAAAAATTATTTTTGTAAGAGACTTATTTTTCAGTGAAAAGAATTGATGAGTTTTTCATTGAAATACGTATATCAAATTTATATTTCAATTATAATTCCCTAAGGGAATAGGATATTCCTTGAAATATAGGAAAAATGTTATTTTTCCTTATTTAATGAACTCTAATATCTTATAAATAAGTAATTAATAAGACATAATGGAGTACAAAATATGCTATGTTACTTTTAATAATCGATATCATGTTATAGACTCAAAAAAAAATTGCTTGCTGTATTTTTCAAGCATACTTAATGTTCAGTATTACTTTTAAATGGACATTAGTTTACATTTATTCAGGTTAATATTTAATAGAAATTTTATAATAACCATTTACTTAGAATTATGTCTTTTAACACGGTAAATATTTTGCAGTAAAAAAATCTACTAATTTTAGAAATTACACCAATTTACTTTTTAGGGCATTTTTATGAAATAGTAAAACGGAACTACGAAATTTTTACATATGTATGCTATTATTTTTATTTTTATATTTGTAAATAAGCCTATTACGTAAATCGACTACTGAATATATATTATTAACATGAGACTATTTAATACTTAACATAACGATTTTGATGTACATGCATTTCACATAACCGACATTATTTTCTACAGCTTTATATTTTTCATAAACTTTACACGCCTTTTTGCTAATCAAAAACGACTTCTGAAAAGAAAGTATTATTTTTAAAAACTGGAACTACATATTTTTATTGGTAATGACATTATAATTCATAATTCCGTGATGAATGCATAAGGTAAAAGGGAATTATTTGAATAACACGTGCATGAATAAATTCTCAAAAAATAAATATTGTAAAAAATTAGTATTATATCCGCCAATATATTTCATGTTTTTATTTTTTAATAAATGCAACTGCATTTAATATATATGCATATATTGTTACGAATTTTGTAAATAGTTAGTGTTTGCACTGTAAAATAATGTAAATAATCTTATTAAGCTCCATTCCTTTACTAATATTAGTTTTTGTTACGTTGTCTCTGTTATCAAGCAAACTTGTCTATTATTTTCAATGAATGTCTATGCCAGATTGACGAAATAATAGGGATATCGCCAAGTTGACGTCACTTTTGGCGACTAATTTTGGTCGCGAAATTTGGCGTTGTATCGCCAAGTTGGCGACAAACTTGGCGATTGTTGGCGATGGTAACCCTTCCCTCTCTATGGTAACCCCTCCTTAGGTATGCTGATACATTGAATGTTTTTCCTTGGTTTTCTGGATTTTTCGAGAAGGTTTTAAAAATTTCCAGCACATGCTACGAGCCTATATAAGGAGAGCAATACGAGCTGTTGTGGTTATTACTTACCAGTCAGTCATTGAGTGAACAAGGCGATTGTTAAGCAAGTTTGCTTGAGTTTTATCTATGTTGTTTTGAATGTTATTAAGTGTTGAGACGTTGTATAAAGAGTCTCTGGGATCTATATCTGTACTTGTGCGATAGATTTGAGCGTTATTTTTGAATATCTAGTAATATTTGTAAGTTTCGAAGACTCTGTTGTTCTGAAGATCTGTAGATTTCTACTTTTCTAAGAGACAAGAGTTTGAAGTTGTCTAACCATAAGATCAAAAGAACCCTATATACGCAACAATATATATATATATGTATGTATATATATATATATATATATATATATATATATATATATATATATATATATATATATATATATATATATATATATATATTTATATATATATATATATATATATATATATTAAAAAACACCGCAAATCATGATTCTGCTTCTTATTCAGCTAAAGCTACGAGTTTTAATAACTTAAGTGCATGTAGATTTATATTGAAATACTTGAACACTGCAACTTAATAAAATATATTTATTGTTTGTCCTTTGTATGTGGATCAATGAAGTAAAAAAAATAAATGGGAATTCAAAGAAAATCATTTAAAATTTTTTATCTTAAATTTAAAAATAATTTTTTGAGGTACATGACAAAAAATCATAAAACAATATGTTAATTTAGATGCCAAAAGAATGCGTAAAAGTAAAAATTTATGTATTGTAATACTTCAATGCTACAACTTAGTAAAATACATTTGTTGTTTATACTGTGTATTTGCATCAATGAAGTAAACAAATAAATGGGAACTCAAAGAAAATCATTAACAATTTTTATTTTTAAATCTAAAAAATAATACTCCGAGGTACATGACAAAAAATCATAAAGCAATATATTAATTTAGATGCTAAAAGAATGCGTAAAAGTAAAAATTGACCTTTCACTATCTGGATCAAAATCAGATTGAGACACACTGTGACTTTATTATTAATAAAACAACCTTTTCCTTTCAGAGATCTTGATATACCCCTTACCTGCAATAGAAGAAATTTTTAAATAAGCAAGAAATATAGTATGTAAAATTGAATAGTAAAAATATTACACAACATAATATATTACATGTAAATATATTTTTAAAAAAGTTTCTTATGTATTATCCGGGTCAGGTAAGATATCTCCAAAAAAATGTTGGTTACTGCAAATATTATTTATTACTAAAAATAGTTCAAAAAGAAATTTAAAATCATTAAATACATGATGTTGTTAAAAGCATAAATTACATTAAAAATAAAAATAATATAATAAATGAAGTACAATAAATAAATAACAAAAAGCAATACATTATAAACTATAATAAAAACACAAACTAGGGTAATAAAAGAAACCTTTAACTTGCATTAAATAAGTTATATATTTGTCAAAAATATGGGTTGATGATTATTATCACTTGGTGCAATTGAATGTGATCTAGTCTAGAAAATTATGATCTGGCAATAAAACTATTTTGAATGCATCTAAATAAATATTATTTTTATAAATACAGTGTATCAATCAATCAAAGAATAAACTGACACATAAATATAGTTAAAACATTATATATAAAATTATTACATGAATATGACATATATTTGTAAATTCAGTAGCCCTATAAATCAAATAAAACAGTAAACCGCTGCTAATGAGAGTGACAAAATGTGACATTCAAATGCCACGAGATATAACCGTGCCTAAAATTTTTTTGAACCCGTTAACTGTAACTAGAGTTGTTCTATATTTTAGTTTCAAGTGATCCTTAGATTTTTTTTCTGGTTTATGATATTCCAAAAAATTTCTTCCTAATTAAGTCAAATACTAGTGTATGAGTGTGCCGTAGTACTAACTTTAAATAGGTAGACATGCTACTTAAAAATTAATGTACTATTTACTACAAATTACTGTGTTGAGTATATATAACTTTTATATTTCCTTTTATCAATCATGTCTGGAAAATAACAATACTTTTCCTCATAAAATTAATGAACTATAACATAAGTCGATTTTAAACTATTCTTTTTTATGTTATTTCTAATAAAATATTATTATAAAGAATAAACTTAAAACAACAAGTATTAACGATATTGCATCTGTGGAGATACATGTAAAAGCTTTCAAAATTGAGAAAATATATTTTCATGACATAGTGAATTAGCTTCAGAAGAAATAAAATATACATATACTTTCAAATATTTATATCATTCAATTAAAGCATGAAATATGTCTTAATGAAAGATTTTAGAATCTTCTCAATCATAATTTGGAAGATTTTAAATATATTTTCTTAGAGATATGAAAATAAATGTAAATTACATTTCCTTTTTAAAACTGATTTCGGAATATTTTATTACATTTCCGTATTATTATATAATTTGAAATATAATATAGCGAAGCATAATTAGAAACTTATAAAACATAACAAAAGTTTCACTGGTAGAAATCGAAAATTTTCGAAACATAAAATTACATGATATTTGATCTGCATATTTCTCTCTGATATTAATGAATACATTTTAACATGAAGTGTTTTTTTATGAATGAATTTTACATGCAAAATATAATTTTTAAAGCTCTTCAAAAATTACTATTTTTTTAAGTATAAAAAGATGGGTCATTCCATGGTTACATTTAAAACAATTTGTTACAGTAATTCTAGAATTATAACACTAAAAAATATTCAAATGTGAATTTAACATGATTTGTCAATTAAACCTATCTAAGGGTCAATTTGGATGAAAATTACCTATAAATTAAAAACGAAAATTACACTTTATATGATAATTTTCATTCCTTTTTCAGTAATGCCAGTTTTCATAATAAATAAAACGACTAAAATTTAAAAAATAACATTCAAATTAGGTAATTTTCATCTAAATTGGGCTTTCATTAAGTTTAATTAGCAATCCATGTGAAATTTACATTTTTAATAATTCTATTGTTAGTTTTATATTACTAAAATTATTAAAAATAGTTCAAAATCTAACGTAAGTTACCATGGAATAACCCAGATTCTTAAGCATGTTTGTGGATGCTTTATAGAAAATAAAACTTTCAAAAAGATGTACTTGAAATCCAGACAACAGTAAATAATAGCTTACAATGGCTACACTTTGTATTGTGGGAAATTAATATTAAAAGCTACCTACAAATATTTTTTTATATTAATACTGGAAAACGTGATAAATAAATGTCTTGCAACAGAAAGAGATTAGTTGCGCTTTACGAAAATTTTCCAAAAAAAGTATTATTTAATTGAAAATTAGTTTTTCATAAATTAAAGTGCTGTTACGTCTTGAAATTATCACATCAATTAACTAACACATGCCTGACATTAATGATTTATTTCATGTAAAATTTATCCTACTTCACCATCCCTCTGTGTGTTTTACTTGTGTTTATGAAATTCCCATTATTTTAAATAACAGTGAATATTGTATTACGAAGAAATTTTCAAACAAGGTTTACCAAAATAAATAAATAAATAAATAAATAAATATATATATATATATATATATATGTCTATATATATATATAAATCCGGAGATGTAAATATCTAGGAGCCATGCCAGTGGGTATTCTCTCACCATTAAAGTTTTCTTCGCTGAAAATGTAATAGCATTCTAAAAAGAATTTTTCACGAAACATTAAACGGAAAAAATGGAAAGAAATTTGGTGGCAAGAGACTTTTAGCTGCTGCCTAGATTTTTGCATCCCTGCATAAAGTTGAAATAAAATATAATGGACAGTTTTGCTCTAAAACTCAGATTAATGAATAGATTACGAAAAAGCCAAAAAGTATTTACCCACTTATCCGTTAAAAAGTACAGTTAGAGAATCCATAGAGATCAAACTGAGAATTAAAGACGTCTGCAATGGAAGGGGTCCCCGTTATAAATAGACTACGGTTATTTTTTAAACAAAATTTAACAAATTTAACGGTGTTCTTAAATCAAAAAGGGCAACTCTGTGGCATAAGTTTTAATTCCTTTTGTTAGTAAATGCATGGAATTAGCATATGTTGATATCCAGAAACTATCTAATCGCACTCATTTTTTTCCATTTTTGTGCAAACGCAATTGATATTTCAGAACAAACCGTCAAAAATGATGTTTTGAACTGGATTTTCCAACAAAAGCAGAAAAACCAGTCGACGAAAGCATGATCACATGATCAAAATATCTTATAACTCGGTAGGTAATTCGATTATCATAAAATAAAAAACTGAGTTCGATTCAAAACTGCTTACTTAGTCAGACCTTCCAATTTTATATATTTTCGTTAAAAAAGGAATTTGTTAATCTATCAAAATGTTTTGCACTTCTTGAGCAGAGCAGTTGAGAAGAAACTTAACCTCTTCAGACCTGAGGTACACAAATGTGTACTTCCATTCTTTTATTCATAAAAACTAAACTGATTGATTTTTTTGCATTTTTACTTTACTTCTATGCATCTGAATGTTTTTTGCTTTAAAACAAAACTAATAAATGTCAGCGCTGATGAATATTACCTCATAAAATAAGTATTATTTTCATCCGAGTTTCGAAAATATGTTCAAGACATTGTGGCTAAGAAAGTAAGAAATATTCATAATTATTTAACTTAAATGTTTTACAATAAAAAATTTTGAAGACTTGCTGATCATTTACTTGTTTAAAGACCTTAATTTTGCTACTGCGTAAATTTATATTACTGATAGTTAAACTGATGCTTCAAGGGGATTAGTACTTTTATATCCATATTTCTAAACCTAAATTACCAGTCCCCTAAAGTACTTATTTCATAAAAAGATTCTTTCTGTCATCTATGGTGCCATTTCGATCATGCAAAAGGAATAAATATATATTTATAGAGTTATTTTATGCTTAGGTCTGAAGAGGTTAAGAGCCCACACTACTGATTGAAAAAGACCCGGATGACAATGTAAAGTCTATGGGGGCGTTCTTTTCAAACATCTCGCTCAAATTTTAATATTTCTACGTGATTGTTTTGCATAGGATAGCTGACGACGATTCACAACCGGCCTAGTTCTTACTTTTTTGATTTTGGTTAAATTCTTTTTATATTAGGATGGTTTCAGTTTCATAACCGGTTAAAAACGGTTCTGAAAGTTAAAGTATTTTTTTAATATGACACGAAAATCGTAAAAACTAGGCCGGTAGTGGATCGTCCTCTGCTATCCTATAAAAAAAATTACGTCAAAATATTAAAATTTGAGCGAGATATTTGAAAAGAACTTCCCCATAGACTTTACATTATCATCCGGGTCTGTTTCAATCAGTAGTGTGGGCTCTTAAAGAAGGTTTACGCAGTTTTCGACATAATTAATCTGGTTTCTTCAATTTCTTTTTGAGCACTGATGGTTGGAAAGCAACTATACAGAATGAGCTTTTATGGTAACGTATTCAACACAGTGTTCTTATTTTTGCATTTTTGAACTAACTAGCTTTTCGCCCGCGTAGAATTCGGTTATACTGCGGTATAAAGCACAACTATACTACGCGCTTCTTACATTTCCACGGAAAAATGTAAGAAGCGCGATGTAACGCTGGATACGATTAGTTGTTAAACCAAAACTGAATGGTACACTATATTATATGTTTTCCCTTGTGGAGCAAAAACATGCAGATTTTGGGCACTGGAAACCCGGGAACACGCTACATAGAGCTGACCATGCTCACGTTGAGCCTGTTGCGATAAACGGACTTGAGTACGAATATCATTCTCAGAAGCCCTCAAAGAAGCTTGGCGAGCGGCTTGCCCCTCAAGTCTTTGCTGGCGCTGAGATGGTAGCTCAGTAGCTCTCGAAGCAGCCTGACGCTCTGCTTGTTCGCGCCTTCTTAATTCAGCATGGAGAGACAATTCTTGAGATCGGGCAATTTTCATTGCCCGAGCTTTAGATGAGGGGCTCGACAAATTAGATTTACGTTTGCGAGGCATTGTAAAAATATGAGTAAACTATAAAACTAAACTAAACTAAATTCCCAAACTAAACTATAACAATCTAAACGACGAACAAAGCGACGTAATTACCTATCGAAAAAACAATAACTACTTTAGATATCTACCTAGAAAAAAAGCACTAAACTAACCTAACCTAACTATTATACATCTACTGCACATCTTTACTACGTTTTAAAAACACCCAGCGCCACCTATCGCATACCTCAAGAACTAAATAACGTAACTAATACTTATACCAATTAGTAATTCGTTGACTTATAGTTATTTCAGGATAATTAGATGTTAAAAAAAATATTTTAGACGATAAAACAAATAGTACGTCATCCCTCGGAAATTCCTCATTTTCGAGGATTCATTATCGTATCATTTAGCTTCTAAATTTACATGTTCATATTCGTTTGCAATATACAAGTAGATGTAAAAAAACAGTTTAGACGATAAAACAAATTGTACGCCATCCCTCGAGAATTCTTCATTTTCGGGGATTCATTATCGTATCATTTAGCTTCTAAATTTACATGTTTATAATCGTTTGCAATATTTTATCTTGTTTTAAACGACACACAGCGCCATCTCTAATCCATCCATCAAGCAAACTATATTTTTGTTTTCCCTCGGGAATATCAATTTTTCCGGGATAAGAAGTACCCTATTATTTAATCCGGACTTCTAACTTTACGTCTGCAAAATTTTAGTAGTTACGGCGTGAAAGCGGAACAAACAAACAAACAAACAAACATACAAACTCACTTTCCGATTTATAATATTAGTAAGGATAAGTATTTGTCTCACTTAGCCTGAAGAAAGTTCCTATTAAGGCCAACGTGTCAGTTATTGACTTTATTTAATATTTTGAGAGTTATTGACTGTTGTATGTAATATACGTCTTTCATTAAACCCTTTTTTATATGTGTGAATTAAAGTTTTACTAATAGGGAATTTTTTACTAATAGGGAATATAACCCTGCATGGTTCACCACCAAACACAACGATAAAAACATATCGTCAAAAGAATTTCTCCAAGCTCTTCAAAATATAGATTTTCTGCTTAAAACTACAACTTACTTAATAAATTATATATAATTTAAACTAAAACCTTTTTCAACAATGAAGCCGATATAACTACATTTGATTTTTCTAAATATACTGTATAGATTTTATTAAAGTATACAATTTGAATGATAAGTAATATAGTGGTTCTATATAATTTATTTAAAAACATTATTCCAGTAACATATTAAAATGTATTTATTAGCTTCTCATACAATGAACTTATAATTGCTTTCACCTACCTAATATTATACCATAGTAAATATGTTACCTAAATGGAACTAAAATAATGATAGAATCATGTTTTAAATCCATTCAACCAATAATATTTCTTAGTAAAGGAGTAATTGGAAAACTACATGTATAGTGCTCCGCGGATAATGTTCCGCGTTTAATATGCACTTATAACACTGAAATTACAATCATGTTCAGGTACGAAAATCGTGAGAGTGAAATTATTTCACCGTAGTAAATTGATTTAAATATTTATCTTATACGATTTGTGCAGTAATTAAATTCCTGTGGAAATATCAATATTTATTTATCTCTAATTTCGATATTAATGAGATTCTTTAACAATAAATGCAAAGATTTTGAGATATAGAATACCTAATTCGTTTTAATAGGTTTTTCATTCAATAAAACTAAATTTCACGAAAACAACCAATCACTGGATTTAATTACTTCTTAAAAAAATATTATAAAGGCACTTATCGCAGTCTCATAATATAAAGGATTACAAAGAAGCTTTTCTAAGGTATTAATCAGTATAATCATATACACTGACGGAAAAAAAAATTCCAACACCAAGAAAGATTTGTGTTAGCCAAACGAAATTTTGTAGGCGTGTTTATAGATCTGAAAGATGACATTGATTCAAATTTCGGGCTTCGCGCATAAGTGTGATGCTAGTAGCGCCACTCACAACTTTAAAGTCAGGTTTGCTTTAAACGAGTGCTGTGAAGTTCGTGAGCATTTTTTCTCTTTAAAATTTGACGAATTGAGTTGAGGTTGATCATGAATGACTTTAAGAAGACGAAGAAGCTTTTATCATCAGCTCCCCGAATTGGAAAGAGGTCGTAAATTAGGGCTACGAGAAAATGGATTTTCTTTCCGCGATTTTGCAGAAAGACTTGGACAGAATGTATCCACTGTGCATGATTGTAGAGGTCAAGGGATGGTATTGCCTCAAGAAGACCAGGTTCCAGGTGACCACATGGCACTACTGAGAGGGAAGACCGTCGTATTCGGCGTACTCCTGTGGCTCATCGTACTGTGCCTGCGACAGAAATTTGAGCCGCAGTTGGTACCACAATGACACAACGAACTGTTAGAAATCGGTTACTTCAAAGACAGCTCGATGCAAGGCATGCATTCCACTGACTCTAAGCCATTGCCGTTTGCGACGCCAATGATGTCAAGCCAGAGCTCACTGGAGGTTGGAGTGAAGATCTGTTGTGTTTTCTGATGAAAGCATGTTCTGCCTTCGTACCAGTGATGGCCGTGTGCTGGTCAGAAGGAGGCCAGGGGAACGCCTGCAATCGAACTGTCTGCGGCTTAAAAACACTGGATCTACAATCTGGAGTCATGGTCTAAGGAGCAATTTTCTACGACCCCAGAAGCACTCTCGGGCTTATCCCAAGCACGTTGACTGCAAATTTGTAAGTCAGTCCGGTAATTCAACCTGTAGTGCTGCCATTCAAGAAAAGCATTCAAGGGGCGTTTTTCAACAGGATAACGCTCGCTCTCATGCCGCTACTCTAGCGCAACGTGCTCTACAGAGTGTCGACCTGTTACCTTGACCAGCGAGATCACCAGATCTGTCTTCCATTGAGCACGTATGGGCTATCATTGGATGATAACTCCGGTGTCATCCCCAGCCAGCACTGACCATCACAGTATTGGCACAGCAAGTACAACAAGCATGGAACTCCATAAGACAAAATGACATTCGGCACCTGTATGACACAATGCATGCACGTGTGTAAGTATGCATTCAAAATTCTGGAGGTTATAGCGACTTTTAATGTAACAGCATTTCACATTTGAAATGCATTTTATTGACCTTAAATTAACCTATGATCTCGAAAATCTAATTAATTAAACATTTTAACTAGACAAATGCACTGTACAAATTTCATTAGTCTACTATAAGTTTTTCTTGGTGTTGGGATTTTTTTTCCGCCGGTGTAACAATATCGTTTCATTGATGTCTATTAATTTTCAATTAATCATTTCAGCAGAATAATTTAATTTATATTGGATGTAAAAAAATTACTCTTTTCATTAAAAAAAATCATGACGTTTTTATCTTTAATTCTGTCTTTACATTTATTTTAACCCTAGACTACAATGTGTGGCACATCTACACATACGATAAAACACGGTAATTCTCATTATGTGCTGCGCATTTGGAGAATATGATGCAGTAACTGATAAAAAACAGTCGAGGAAATAGAAGAACGTTAATGTTGGTTATGTCAGATGGCTGCATTGGACAAAAAAAAATAAAAAATTAAAAAATTAAAAAAAAATCTTTGGAAAAAAAATATTTTGAACAATCTATTAAGTCAAAATTTATTTTTATTATTTTTTTATTGAATACTTAAAACTATTAATATAAAGAAAGTTTTAAGCAAATAAAATTAACTAATTGTAACCCATTTAATTGCAAAATAAAACAATTCAATATTTAATATCCTAATTGTGTACATAGAATACGCCATAATATGTCAAATTTTAGCTAAAAATTTAATTTTTTACTATATTTCCCATTATTAGACCAATATACATATTTATATTTTTTTCGGAAAAGTAGAAAAAATCGTGCGTTGTAGGGTTAAATATTATTTCAATATTTTAACAAATAACGATGTTGTTTATATCTAAGCAATGCGATGTAGCTGCCATGTACATATAATTTTTAAATAATATGAACCTTTTAATATTCAGCCAATTGCAATACGGGCACGAAAAGTTAAAGAAATCCAGAGTATTAATGAGATAAATTTAATTAATTTTAATTCATTTAATTGAAAAATAAAGCAATGCAATATTAAAAACCCTAATTGTGTATATAGGGTGCGCTGAAATATGTCAAATTTTAGCTAAAAAATTATTTTTTTTTATATATTCTCCATTATTAGACCAATATATAGATTTTATTTTTTTTCCTCAGAAAAATAGAGCCAAATCGTGCATTGAAGGGTTAAATAGTATTTCTATCTTACTAAAAAACGACGTTGTTTAGATCTAAGCAATGTGATCGAATATTTCTGACACGTCCATATAACTTTTAAGTAATATGAAACTTTTAATGCTCAGCCATTTCCAATACGATCACGAATTGGGAAAGAAGTAAAAAATCAATATGCAGCATGAATCTTTATCTTTACGTACCATTAACGTCCATACCAAAAAAAAAGATATTACTTATCTTCAAATGTCTCAGGCTACAGTCATATGCTTTATAATTCCAGATCATTTATCTTGTCTGGATATAAACGGTGTTAAATTTCCCCTGGTCCACTACCCTTAGCGTTGTAACGTCAAATAATTTAAGACTTGCCGCCCAAGCTGCTCTATTATTAAAGACCATTTCCAGGACAGAAAATTATTTATTTTGTATGCTTGTCACACTGTAAAAACAAAATACCCAAATTGGGTTGAAAGATTTTTGGGTACAGCATTGTTCGAATTTGGAAAGTTCAGTTTGTAGCACAAAATCGTTTTAAAATAGTCTGATTTTTAATGGTATTAAAACAATTAAAATATCTTAGATAGTATGTACATTATACCTCAGAAATTTTGATTAATTTAATGTTAATAAAGATCTGCCCTGTTTTGAACCATTTTGGGTTATCTATTTTGGGAACAATACTCTACCATTCTGGAATCCTTACTGTACGCAGAAATCTTTCAACCCAATTTGGGTCTTCAATTTTTACAGTGCATATAAACGGTCTTTCATTTTTCAAATAAAATTTTTATCCGAGCACGTACATATTTGGAAAGATCTACAAAAGTTGTAACAATTCTACGCCAATTTAACAATGCAAGACACTGAATTAGGTAGAATGAGAAATGTTTTTTTAAAGATTTTTTATACTTTAATTAGTAGAAATCTAGTGTTTCTGTACACTGTAAAAAATCAATAGGCCAGATTACAACACAACGTGCGGGTAAAAAAATCGTCATCAACTTGTGTTGTAAATTTCAAGTATGCTGTAAATGAACGTTGAAATAAAAGTTGTGAATTTTAATTCTCTTTTTATCTCATTGGCTCATTGATGTCATGTGATGCGTAAGTATCTGGTTAAAAATGCAAAATACTACACGGTTTGCTTGAAAATATTTTACTACGCGTGTGCTGTATTTTTTCACAGCAAGACTTGCTTGATTTTGGCTGTAATTTTACAAGTTTTTTTTTACAGTGTATGATTTTATGAAAGGTATTGCTGTCAGTCAAGAGCGTCTGAGACATATCAAACCCTTGTGATGTCCGAACTTCATTTGTTTTCTTATTGTTCCATATTAACACGTTCTCTGCCGCTTACGTGAAGATGTGATGATAGTTAATGCCGTACTGTAGAAGTGTTTTTTTCCAGAAGCCGATTTACATTTTATAACAAAGAGTCAGTGAAAATTTTTCCCTCGCCAGCGCGTAATTAGCTATTGGACATCACCCCACATCACACGCTGGCTCGTGAGTGGTCCCTTAACGTTGGCGCTATATCACGCGCTGGCACGTGGTCGGCAGCGAGTGTGTCAAATATCTCGAAATGGAACGTTAACACTATGACTAAAACATATTAAAAACTGAAAAATAACCTCAGAAATAAACTAGGATGGAACTTTAAAACAAATTGCCCTTAAATGTTTATTTTTTTTATACGACAGTGTAAAACATGAAAATGTGAGATGTTTGCAAATTTAAAAAGTCCTTCCGGCAATGCCGGGAGGAAGAGGTAGCTTTCATATACTTATATAATTATTTATTTATTTTAAAGTAAGTTACATTGTTCAAAAATACTAAGCTGAAGTTAGTGGAAATAATCTTATAAAATTAGTGATTTTATACGATTGAATACTAGTTTTTGTCAAGACTGAATATTAATAGGAATTTTTAGAAATTAGTCATCTTTTATTCAACCTGGTTTTATTTTAAGCGATTTAAAGAGTCACCAAATTCCACGATATCATAAAGTGTATGCCATTTTAAAGCAACATTGTGGATCGTTCAGATCAGACCGTTTCAAAATGTCAGCCATAAGAAAAATTCAAAGTGCTATAACTCAATCATTTTTTAAGATATAGACAAAAAAAAAAGTGTTCTGGAATCTTTGTTTTAAGTTCTAATACGTAAAAGAAAAATATTTTTCAACTTTTAATTTTTTTGCATTTAATTTTAAATTTTAAATTTTTTTAAAAATTTAAAATGGCCGCCATTTTTAAACAAAATGGCGGATGATGCTGACCAACGAACTCGGTCGAGACATTTGTATGTACTATGTACATACCAAGTTCCATTCAAATCGGTTCATAAATAAGTTAGTTATCGCATGACAAAAATCCTATATATATATATAAATATATATGTCAACAGTTGAACGGAGGGTGGTTTTGTGGTCTGGGGGTCATGATCGGTGAAAATATACCAAAATTTTCCGGAAGTGCTTTACTCCGGACGGCTGCAATAGGTAGCTTTTTACTTTTTGTAATGAAAGCTACCTAAAATTTGCAACCGAAAATTTTAGTACTGAAATTTCATTTAAAGTTTGTTCACTATTGGCCAGGATTATTGATGCTTAATTCATGTTATAGGTAATATATGATTATTTTTTTAATATAGAATTTACTTATACGTTAAAAAAATTAATCTTTAAATATGCCATTTTAAAAATGGTCCTTGTAATTTTTTAAATTACATTTATATATACATACATTGTGTATTTACTTTTATTTTAAATAGTATTTCTCTATTTTACCAAACAGTGAAGTTTATATATATTAGATATAAGCAATGTGATAGGATATTTCTGACATGTCCATGTAATTTTTTAATAATATGATACTTTCAATGCTTAATCATTTGCAATACGGGCACGAATTGTGAAAGAAGTCAAAAATCAATATGCAGCATGAATCATTATCTTTACATACCATTAACGTCCATACCAAAAAATAAGATATTACCTGTCTTCAAATGCCTCAGGCTACAGTTATCTTCTTTATAATTCCAGATCATTTAATCTGTCTGGATATAAACGGTGTTAAATTTCCCCTGGCCCACTATCCATAGCGTCATTATGTCAAATAATTTAAGACTTGTCGCCCAAGCTGTTCTATTATTAAAGACTACTAGCTGACCCGCCCGGCGTTGCCCGGGTCCGTATTAGCAATATTAAACGAACTTGAAATTTGTATGATTTTATCAATAACTGGAAGCATGCAGAAATGCATTGTCTGAAATACGTCGCAGCTGACTTTGTGAAAAATCAGTTTTAAAAACAACAACTAATATTAAACTCTAAAAATACTTAAAATGAGCAATGAGAAACACGGGAGGGAACATGTATCCAACGATTGCGTTAGTTTCGTGTTAAAGTGTTGATATTTTCTTAGCAGACGATTTTTTGTGATAAATACATTATCTGTTTTATATTTCTTAATGATATTCCTCTGGACCGAGTTGGCGCATTGCCAAGATTTGCTTCCTCTGGACCGAGTTGGCGCATTGCCAAGATTTGCTTTCCCCTGTGCCTCAATTAATTATCCTCGGAATTCCTTTTATTTATAGAGATTTACACGAGAGAAAAAGAGTTTATTTTATATGTTTGTCATATAAACGGTCTTTCCTTTTTCAAAAGAAATTTTTATCCGAACACGTATGTATTTAGAAAGGTATACAAGACATGTAACATTTCAACGACCATTTAATAGTTCAATATACTAAATTACGTAAAATGTGATATTGTTTTTTAAAGAAATGTTATATTTAGTTGTAGAAAGACACATTTTATATGATTATATGCTAGATATTAATATCTAAAAATTGGACAATGTTTTTTATTACTAATACTCTTTACAAGAGTTATTTTTATCATTCTATTACACCTACCGCTGTATTTGCTCTGCTGTAAATTTTTGTATAAATTTGCAATCTTTTTATGGTTATAGGTATAGAGCATTTTAACTGTTTTCTAATTTATTTTTGACACGTGCACGCAATTTTAAAATAATACGAGCCTTTTAATGCTTAGCCATTTCCAATACGGACAATTCTGAAAGAAGTCAAAAATCAATATGCAACACGGATTTTTATCTTTACGTACCATTAATGTCCTTAACAGAAACGGTTCTGAAAGATAACGGATTTTTTTAATATGACACGAAAATCGAAAAATTAAAAACTAGGCCGGTAGTGGATAATCCTCTGCTATCCTATGAAAAAAATCACGTCAAAATATTAAAATTTCAGAGAGATATTTCAAAAGAACGTTCCTATAGACTTTACATTATCATCCGGGTCTTTTTCAATCAGTAGTGTGGGCTCTTAACCCATTAGTGCCTAGCGCCCCTTTTTAGGGACGCTTAAAAAAGTGCATTCAGCACTGTTTTTGACACCGGTAAAAAAGAAAAGCAATAATTATTTTATTTAAATGATGCATTTTCGTGATTAATGAACTAAAATTAAATTTTCCAAAAATAGTGGTGCCAAAAAATAAAATTTACACAAAAGATGTTGGGCACGAATGGGTTAAGAAGATCTACGCAGTTTTCGACATAATTAATCTGGTTTCTTCAAATTCTTTTTGAGGATTGATGGTTGGAAAGCAACTATATAAATGAAGCTTTTATGGTAACGTATTCAACACAGTGTGTTTATTTTT
This sequence comes from Maratus speculifer, assembly GCA_964019185.1. Lineage (NCBI taxonomy): Eukaryota > Metazoa > Arthropoda > Arachnida > Araneae > Salticidae > Maratus > Maratus speculifer. The sequence goes on along the minus strand of OZ025290.1, from coordinate 420,584,562 downwards.
GCATTTATGAACTAATAAGTATTTGTCTCACTTAGCCTGAAGAAAGATCCTATTAAGGCCATAGTGTAGCCGAAACGTGTTAGTTATTGACTTAAAAAAATGTATTTAATGTTTTCAGAGTTATTGACTGTTGTATATAATATACGTCTTTCATTAAACCTTTTTTATATGTGTGAATTAAAGTTTTATTAAAGTATTTTTTTACTAATAAGGGATATATCCATGCATGGTTCACCCCCTAAATCAACTATAAAAACATATTGTCAAAAAATGTCTTCAAGCTCTTTAAAAACTGGATTATATCTTTAAAACTACAACTTTCTTTGACACAAAGTTAATTAAATCCAATTGATTTTTTTTAAATCATCAGATTTTAAAACATTCACCTTTTATATAAACATTTTAATAACAATTTTAATTTTTCTTAAGAAAGGTGTTATAGTAAAAATGAAATACATTGACATGTTTCAGAACCGTCAAATAAGTTTAACTAAACGTTTAAAGAACTAAACTAAAAACTACTACGTAACTAACTACGTACTAATTTTTAAACTACGTTTAAAACTAAGTTTAACTTTATATTATGAATATAGAACTTATTTGACGGTTCTGAAACATGTCAATGTATTTTATTTTTACTATAACACCTTTCTTAAGAAAAATTAAAATTGTTATTAAAAAAATACAACATTCTTATTAAATTACATATAATTAAAACTACAACCTTTCACAACAATGAAGCCGATATAACTACATTTGTTTTTTTCTAAATTTACTGTATAATTTTTTTAAGTATACAATTTGAATGATAAGTAATATAGTGGTTCTATATAATTTATTAAAAAATATTTCAGTAACATATTAAAATTTATTTATTAGCTTCTCATACAATGAACTTATTATACCATAGTAAATATATTACCTAAATGGAACTAAAATAATGATAGGATCATGTTTTAAATCCATTCAACCAATAATATTTCTTAATAAAGGAGTAATTGGAAAACACATATGTGTAGTGCTCCGCGGATAATGTTCCGCGTTTAATATGCACTCATATTACTGAAATTACAATCATGTTCAGGTACGAAAATCGTGAGAGTGCGATTATTTCACCGTAGTAAATTAATTTAAATATTTATCTTATACGATTTGTGCAGTAATTAAATTCCTGTGGAAATATCAATATTTATTTATCTGTAATTTCGAAATTAATGGGATTCTTTAACAATAAATGCAAAGATTTTGAGATGTAGAATACCTAATTCGTTTTAATAGGTTTTACATTCAATAAAACTAAATTTCACGAAAACGACCTATCATTCGATTTAATTACTTCTTAAAGAATATTATAAAGACATTTATCACAGTCTCATAATATAAAGGATTACAAAGTAGCTTTTATAGGGTATTTATCAGTAAAATCATACCACAATATCGTTTCATTGAAGTCTATTAATTTTCAATTAATCATTTCAGCAGAATAATTTAATTTATATTGGATGTAAAGAAAGAAATTACTCTTTATTTAAAAAATCATGATGTTTTTGTTTTTAATTCTGTCTTTACATTTATTTTAATCCTTCACTGCAATGTGTGACACATCTGCACATTCGATAAAACACGGTAAATCTCATTATGTGCTATGCATTTGGGGAATATGATGCAGTAACTGATAAAAAACAGTCAAAGAAATGGGATTACGTTAATGTTGTTTATGTCAAATGGCTGCATTGGACAAAAAAAATCTTTGAAAAAAAAATATTTTGTACCATCTATTAAGTCAAAATTTATTATTATTATTTTTTTATAGAATACTTAAAAATAGTATTCATTCCAGAGTATTAAGGAGATAAATTTAATTAATTTTAATTTATTTAATTAAAAAATAGAGCAATGCAATATTAAAAACCCTAATTGTGTATATAGGGTGCACTAAAATATGTCAAATTTTCGTTAAAAATTTTATTTTTTTCTATATTTTCCATTATATAACAATATATAGATTTTAATTTTTTTCCTCAGAAAAATAGAGCCAAATCGTGCATTGAAGGGTTAAATAGTATTTCTATCTTACCAAAAAACGACGTTGTTTAGATCTAAGCAATGCGATCGGATATTTCTGACACGTCCATATAACGTTTAAGAAATATGAACCTTTTAATGCTCAGCCAATTGCAATACGAGCACGAATTGTGAAAGAATTAAAAAATCAATATGCAGCATGAATCTTTATCTTTACGTACCATTAATGTCCATATCAGAAGAGGAGACATTACCTATCTTCAAATGCCCCAGACTACAGTCTTCTACTTTATAATTCCAGATCATTTACCCTCTCTGGATATAAACGGTGTTAAATTTCCCCTGGTCCACTAACCATAGCGTCATAACGTCAAATATTTTAAGACTTGCCGCCCAAGCTGTTTTATTATTAAAGGTCATTTCCAGGACAGAAATGTATTTATTTTGTATGTTTGTCATAAAAACGGTCTTTCATTTTTCAAGAGAAATTTTTATCCGAGCACGTACATATATGGAGAGATCTACAAAAGTTGTAACAATTCGACGCCAATTTAACAATGTACGATACTAAATTACGCAGAATGTGAAATTTTTTAAAAGATTTTTTGTACTTTAATTTGTAGAAATCCAGTGTTTCTGTATGATTTTATGATAGGTATTGCTGTCAGTCTAGAGCTTCTGAGACATATCGAACTCTTCTGATGTCCGAAATTCATTTGCTTCCTTATTGTTCCATATTAACACGTTTTCTGCCGCTTACATGAAGATGTGATGATAATTAATGCCGTACTGTAGAAGTGGGGTTTTCCCAGAAGCCGATTTACATTTTATAACAAAGAGTCAGTGAAAAATTTTCCGCGCCAGCGCGTAATTGGCTATTGGTTATCACCCCACATCACACGCTGGCTCGTGAGTGGCTCCTTAACGCGCCATACACGCGCTGGCACGTGGTCGGCAGCGAGTGTGTCAAATGTCTCGAAATGGAATACTTTTCTTAACACTATGACTAAAACATATTAAAAACTGAAAAATAACCTCAAAATTAAACTACGATGGAACTTTAAAACAAATTGCATTTACATGTTTATTTTTTCTTTAAACGACAGTGTAAAACATAAAAATGTTAGATGTTTGCAAGTTTAAAAATTTGCAGAGCCGAAAATTGTAATACTGAAATTTCATTTAAAGTTTGTTTACTATTGGCCAGGATTATTGATGCTTAATTCATGGCATAGGTAATATATGATTATTTTTTTTAATATAGAATTTACTTATACGTTAAAAAAATTAATCTTTAAATATGCCATTTTAAAAATGGTTCTTGTAATTTGTTTAATTACATTTATATATACATACATTGTGTATTTACTTTTATTTTAAATAGCATTTCTCTACCAAATAGCCTTTACCAAACAGCGAAGTTTATATATAATAGATATAAGCAACCTGATAGGATATTTCTGACACGTCCATGTAATTTTTTAATAATATGAACCTTTCAATGCTGAGCCATTTGCAATACGGGCACGAATTGTGAAAGAAGTCAAAAATCAATATGCAGCATGAATCATTATCTTTATGTACCATTAACGTCCATACCAATTAATAAGATATTACCTATCTTCAAATGCCTCAGGCTACAGTTATCTTCTTTATAATTCCAGATCATTTAATCTGTCTGGATATAAACGGTGTTAAATTTCCCCTGGTCCACTACCCATAGCGTCGTTATGTCAAATAATTTAAGACTTGTCGCCCAAGCTGTTCTATTATTAAAGACTATTTACACGAGAGAAAAAGAGTTTATTTTATGTGTTTGTCATATAAACGGTCTTTCCTTTTTCAAAAGAAATTTTTATCCGAACACGTATGTATTTAGAAAGGTATACAAGACATGTAACATTTCAACGACCATTTAATAGTTCAATATACTAAATTACGTAAAATGTGATATTGTTTTTTAAAGAAATGTTATATTTAGTTGTAGAAAGACACATTTTATATGATTATATGCTAGATATTAATATCTAAAAATTGGACAATGTTTTTTATTACTAATACTCTTTACAAGAGTTATTTTTATCATTCTATTACACCTATCGCTGTATTTGCTCTGCTGTAAATTTTTACATAAATTTGCAATCTTTTTTATGGTAGAGCATTTTAACTGTTTTCTAATTTATTTTTGACACGTGCACGCTATTTTAAAATAATACGAGCCTTTTAATGCTTAGCCATTTCCAATACGGAAAATTGTGAAAGAAGTCAAAAATCAATATGTAGCACGGATTTTTATCTTTACGTACCATTAATGTCCTAACAGAAGAAAAAAAAGCTATCTTCAAATGCCCTAGGCTACAGTCATCTGGTTTATAATTCCAGACCATTTATCCTGTCTGGATATAAACGGTGTTAAATTCCTTCTGGTCCAATAACCATAGCGTCATTACGCCAAATAATATAATGCTTGCCGCTTAAGCCGTTCTATTATTAAAGAACATTTCCAGTTGAAGAGCTTTTTTAGCAGATAAAATTTATTAATTTAAGTCATTTAATTGCAATATACACCGATGTAATATTCCATAACTATAATAATGTATATGGAGTACAGGCCATAAAATAAACATTTTACCTGAAAATATCATCTCTTTAAACAATTTTTTCCATTATTAGACTGAGATATTGATTTCAAAAATTATTTTCATAATAGTTGAAAAAATCGTTCATTGAAGGGTTAAATAATATTTCTATATTTTATCTAATAACGAAGATGTTCAGATCTAAGGAATGCGATCGGATATTTCTGACACGTCCACATAATTTTTGAATAATATGAACCTTTTAATGCTCATTCATTTACAATACAAGCACGGATTGTGAAGGAAGTCAAAAATCAATATGCAACACGAATCTTTATCTTTACGTACCATTAATTTTATAATAGAAGAGGAGACATTACCTATCTTCAAATGCCCCAGGCTACAGTCTTCTACTTTATAATTCCAAAGCATTTACCCTGTCTGGACATAAACGGTGTTAAATTTCTCCTGGTCTACTACCCATAGCGTCATTACGTCAAATAATTTAAGACTTGCAGCTCAAGCTGTTGTATTATTAAAGACCGTTTACACGAGATAAAAAATAGTTTATTTTATATTTTTGTCATACAAACGTTCATTCCTTTTTCAAAAGAAATTTTTATCCGAGCACGTATATATTTGGAAAGGTATACAAAAGATGTAACATTTCTACGCCAATTTAATTGTGCGAGATACTAAATTACGCAGAATATAAAATGTTTTTTTTTTAAACATTTGTTGTATTTTGCCAGTAGAAAAGTTCTGTGTCGATACAATTTTATGTTATGCATTAATATTTAAAAATCCAAATTTTTTCAGCTTCCGAGATTTAGTTTTTGTGATTCTATTAGACCTATCGCTTTATTAATTCTTTTGGAATTTTTACAATAATTTCCAGCCCTTTTTTATGGTAGAACATTTTAACAGTTTCCCTGATTTACCCGTACATGTAAAAGACGTGCTTTTGTGAACCATAATTTGCCCGTACCACGTACTGTCGTACATATTCCAATCATGATATTTTCCTTTCATCAGTAAATTATTACTATTTATTTATTTATTATTAATTTTTTCATTATTTAATCCGAGAATTTCCCTTATTCAATTAGGAAAAAAAAATTTCTTTGAAAAACAGTTGATAAAATATTAAAAATACGTGTGGCACTCGGGGACTACCGCGGTAAAGCTATTGCATAGCCTTTTTTATCAACTTATGCAATTATAATTATTTATATATATTTTTATGCATTTTTTTTGTCTTTCATATTAATTTAAGTTTTTTCTTTTTCTTTTATTGAATAAACGAGAAGTTAATATCGTTTAAAATATTTTATTATCTTACAATACATGTAGGTTAATCAGGAATTTTTATCATTGAAACTATAGGTTTATGGTAACTGAAATAAGTTTGAGATTTGATATCCTCTAAATATCTGAAAAATACAGCGTCAATGTCTGCCGAAGTCTACCGAAGGATACCGTGCCGAAGTCTGCCGAAATGAAACGACGTTAGCCGGAGTGTTAGTTATTGTTCTCGTTACGGAATTTCTAGATTCGGTCGCCGCGCTTAAAGTCCGCAATAATAGAAATGCAATAGCTTAAAATTCTGTTGAAGATATGAAATTAATAGGCATTTTTGAAAGACTTTTCAAATATATATATCAGTCAGGTGGTTAATACATTAATAAATTGAATAATATACTTAAAATCATATTTAGTGGTATATTGTTGACATGACAATAGGCATTTGCGTGGATAATATTTTGAAAAGTTATTTACCCTAATAAGAAAGGTATTGACTTCATTATTCATAGACAAATGTACAAAGTATTCATTGAGCTATGATTACAACAGAAGTTTACTGTTCTAATTTCCACCCTATAACATCAATTTAAGATAAATTTTCTAAAAAACAAATTATTGTAGAAATTATTGCAGTTGTACCTGTCCTGAGAACAGTGTTACAAAGTTTTAAATAATATCCTTATGAGAAATAATATCCTTTATATGCCTGTATAAATTAATACCAATATACCCACACCAAATATACTGCGTTTTTTACATTCTGTACATAAATTTAAAAACATGTATGTTATAGATATCTAATATTAAAAATTACTCAGAGATACAAAGCGATTTGTTTGTATTTCTGCTAATCATTAATTTTTAGTAATATATTGTAGTCAATAAAAATGTACACGCAAACAAGCTTTCAGTGTAGTATCTTGTTTTTAAAATATTTCTCAAAGTTAACAAATGTTTTCTAGTGAAATAAAGATACAAATAAAGACAATTTTCCTTGAAAAAATATCATTTTTTATACGTAAAAAAACAAAGCATATACAATTATGCGAAATGTATAAGTCACGCAAACATATAAGCCATCAGTAAAGTATTTTCTTAAAATAAATCAATCCTAAAAAAAAGCCGTGCGTTTGCATTAACAAAGTAAGGTTTTATTTATATCTATATAAATATCCAAATTGAGACAATAAAAAATGTTTTTTCTATATATTAATTTATCATAATACTTTTATCATAATACTAATATTGATTCCTACATTTCAAGAACTTTGAAGGATATTTTCGCAGATTTTTCCAAAGTGATATTTGTTTTCTTTAAGGAAAAAAAATCATTAAATATAACGGTTTTATGAAATGCCTGTTAATAAAACATTTAAAATCTCCTGAATTCCTTTACGCACATGAATCCTGTAATAGTACTGAATTATACTGTAATAGTACCTGTAATAGTACTGGATATACGTTTTACATAAGGATTTATTTTACTAACCCAGCTAAAAATGAACTGCAGAAATTTAACAAAAAACTGCAGTTGGAAGACTGCGGTGAATTGGCCATTTCCACTACAGAATTATTGCGGTTGATACAACTACAAAATTACTCTAGTTTGTAAACTGCAGTAATTTCGTGGTTGTATTGACTTAAAAATTACTGCAGTAATTTAGTGGTTGTATCGACCTAAAAAATACTGCAGTTATTTTGTAATTGCATCAACCTCAAAAATTCCGCAGTGGAAATGGCCAATTCACCGCAGTCTTCCAACTGCAGTTTTTTTTTTGCAATTTTTTTTTTTTTTTTTTTTTTTTTTTTTTTTTTTTTTTGCAATTTTTTCTACAGTTCATTTTTGGCAAGGCTTTCTGGAAGAAAATTTTGTTTCTATTAAAAGCTAAATACTTTTATGGTTTACAAAATCAATCTTAATTGGTTCCTTTCTTTTTCATGTCAACTGTTTTCTTAAAATTGTTTTCTAAAAAACCAAAAAATATTTTGGTTAACTTCACAACCATATGATAATGTAATAACAACTTTTAATAGGTTATATTGGGAATATAACCTATTAAAAGTTATTATATATAGTATAGGTTATATTGGGAATCTTTAACTTGGATAGCCTATATAGTTAAAACTAATTATAATTCCTTTTATGGATTTAAAATTACATCAAATAGGTTTAAATTCACTTCAAACGGTCAAACAAAAAAATGGAGTCTGCTTGCTAGCAAACCTAACTCGGCAACCCTGTTAAATACAGCTAAATTATTGCAATTCTGATCACAAAATTAAACTTAGTTGTCAAATTTGAAACCTAACTTTCTGTTATTTTAATTTTAGTTTAACAAACTCTCTCATTTAGAATTTAAAGTAGGTATACACAACATATGGTCCACGGCAGATTTGTATAAAACCAAACACTTTCTGTGCACGTAATATTGGGTCAAAAACTTTCTGCAAATTAATTTAATGTTGAGTGTAATTCGCATTTTTTGCGCAATTCATGGTCATGATTCGTGTTTTTTAATGTGATTTATGAATGTAATTTGCAGTTTTAGAGCGATTTATGGACGTAATTCATGTTTTTTATGCGATTAATGAATGTAATTCCCTTTTTACAGATTTATGGACGTAATTTGCTATTTTTATGCGATTCATGGACTTAATTTGCATTTTTTGAGCTTTCTGTCGACGGAATTTACGTTTTGACCGATTTATTGATGTAATTAGCGTTTTTATGCGAATTATGAACACAATACACTTTATATCCACATATTTACCAATTATATCAGGTATTATCGTAAGTTCAAAATGGGGGAGTTTTCCACGTCCAACTACCAAAAAATTCAAAATTCTTTTTCAAAAGATAGCATATAAATATATACACATATAAGCTTCCACGTCCAACTACCAAAAAATTCAAAATTCTTTTTCAAAAGATAGCATATAAATATATACACATATAAGCTTATATGTGTATATATTTATATGCTATCTTTTGAAAAAGAATTTTGAATTTTTTGGTAGTTGGACGTGGAAAACTCCCCCATTTTGAACTTACGATAATACCTGATATAATTGGTAAATATGTGGATATAAAGTTGTTAATACAGGTATTAAAAAAATTTTATAGATAAAAAACTTTGGTTTTTTTCTTAATCCATCTTGAACAATACACTTTTTTTAACACAATTCTTGAGATAATTTGCTCTTTTTTTTTTCAATTTATGAACGTTATTTGTGTTTTTGAGCGATTTATGGACGTAATTAGCGTTTTTGCTCAATTCATGGACGTAAATTGCGTTTTTTGAGCGATCCATGAGCACAATTCCCGTTTTTTATGCAATTCATGAACGCTATTCGCTTTTATTATGCGATTTATAGACATGAATTTGCGTTTCAGCTTTCTGCCGCCGAAAATTTGCGTTTTTTGAGCAATTTATGAATATAATTCGCGTTTTATCAACGCAATTCACATTTTACTACACGATTCATAGACGCAATTCCCGTTTTTCATACAATTGCGTAGTTCTCCCTTTTTTACACATTTCATGGACATTTCACGTTTTGAGCGATTTGGGGACGAAATTTGCATTTTTTGGGCGATTCATGAACTCAATTCATGCTTTTAGAGCGAGTCATGGATGTAGTTTGCGTTTTTTACGTGATTCATGCACAAAATTCGTATTTTTTTACCCGATTCATGGATGGAATTAACATTTTAATGCAGTCTTTGGATGAAATTCACGTTTTTCGCGTGGTATTTTGCCGAAATGTTGGTTTTTTTAAAACGATTCTTTGTTGGGATGTTTTTTTACCCAATTATTTGTTAAAATGCATGTTTTTATGTGATTCTTTATTAAAATTCACAATTTTTTCCCGACATTCGCGTTAACAGTAAATAATTTCTTCATAAAATTGAGGGAATATTTTTATTTTTTGGTACTAAAAAAAAAAAATACATGTAATTCGCTATTTTTATGCAATTTTAAGACATAATTTGTGTTTCAGCTTTCTGCCGCAGAAAATTAGCTTTTTGTGAGCAATTTATGGACATAATTTGTGTTTTTTGAGCGATTTATCAACGTAATTCGCATTTATTATGCAATGTATGAACGCAATTTGCCATTTTTATGCGATTTATAGATATAATTTGCGTTTCAGCTTTCTGCCGCCGAAAATTTGCGTTTTTTGAGCGATTTATGAACATAATTCGTGTTTTTTAAGCGATTTATCAACGTAATTCGCGTTTTACTACACGATTCATAGACGCAATTCCCGCTTTTCATACAATTGCGTAGTTCTTGCTTTTTTAGCCAATTCATGGACATAATCCACGTTTTGAGCGATTTGTGGACAAAATTTGCATTTTTCGCACGATTCATGAACTCAATTCATGCTTTTTGAGCGAGTCATGGATGTAGTTTGCGTTTTTTATGCGATTCATGCACGAAATTCGTATTTTTTTATAAGATTTATGGATGGAATTGATGTTTTTAATGCAGTTTTTGGATGAAATTCACGTTTTTCGCACGGTATTTTGCCGAAATATTGGTTTTATTAAAAACGATTCTTTGTTGGGATTTTTTTTACACAATTATTTGTCGAAATGCATGTTTTTATGTGATTCCTTATTAAAATTCACAATTTTTTCATGACATTCATGTTAACAGTAAACAATTTGTTCATAAAATAGAGGGAATATTTTTATTTTTTGGTGCTAAAAAAATAAAAAAAAATAAAAAAAAATAAAAATAAAAATAATTTTTTTTTTTTTTTAAACTTTCTGCAAACTTTATAAAACTTTCTGTGCACGGCATGCGTCTATATTATACATTTCTGCCCACGGGTTTCATCAACTTACAACTAGAAAAAATTGCAATTTTTGTACATATGCCACAGGAAAAAATATAAAATTTCGTCAATTTTCTGCAGGAAAATATAAAATTTTGTCAGTCACTCAAGAATCTTAAATTCCGTTGATCGGGCAAGATGAAATTGTGAATTTCAATAATCAAGTGCACAAAATAAATGAATTTTGTCGATGAGGTTCAGAAAAATCACAATCTTCATTCATCAGGTATGGCAAAATAGAGATCAAGTGCAAATTTTGCCAAAAACTTTGGAAAAAAACAAACACAGGAAAATCACGAGTATTGCCGATCAAACACGGAAAAGTAAAAAATTTTGCTGGAAGGACATGAATCACACATTTCATTGATTGGGAAAGAAACAATTTTCAGTTTTGTTGATGATGTTTGAAAAAATTGCAAATTAAATACATCGGCTGCAGAGAAATAGCATGTTTTCTCGTTTTATCACATAAAAAATGGAAAAATTTTGAATTTCTTCAATCAGATGCAGGAAAATTGCTAATTTCGTTTATCAGGTGCTGAAAGGTTTGTTGTAGATGCATTTTGTCTATCAGTTTTCAAAAAAATTGTGAGCTTTCTCAATCAGCTTTGTAAAAATTGTGAACTTTCTTGATCAGCTTTGTAACAAGATTGTGGATTTTCTTCATCGCTTTGTAAATATAATGAATTTTTTCAATCAGTTTTGCAAAAATTGTGAATTTTGATGATCAGATGCAGAAAGATTGTGGATTTTCTTCAAAGGCTTTGTAAAAATAATGAATTTTCTCAATCGGTCTAGCAAAAATTGTCAATTTTGCTTATCACATGCAGAAAGATTGTGGATTTTCTTTACCAGTTTTGTAAAAATAATGAATTTTCTCAATCGGTTTTTGCAAAAAATGTGAGTTTTGATGATCAGATGCGGAAAGATTGTGAATTTTCTTCATAAATTTTGTAAAATTAATGAATTTTCTCGATCGGTTTTGCAAAAATTGTCAATTTTGTTTATCACATGGAGAAATATTGTAGATTTTGTTAATTGGCTTCATAAAAATCATGAAGTTTTTCAATCGGCATCTTAAAAATTATGAATGTTCTCGACCAGCTTTATAAAAATCGCAAATTTTCTCAACCGACTTCGTAAAAATTGTGAGTTTTGTTGATCAAACACTGATAGATAGAGGATTTCCTTAATCAGCTTCATAAAAATTGTGAATTTTCTCAATTGGCTTCATAAAAATTGAGATTTTTATTGATGAGAAGCCGAAAAATAGTGAATTTTGCCAATCAGCTAAGTATAAATTACAAATTTCGTTGTTTAGGCAGGGAAAAAACATGCTTTTTCTCAATTACCTTTTTGTAAATCAAATATTATTGATCAAGGCCCGGAAAATTCACAAATTTTGTCGATCAAGCTATGAAAAATATTGAATTTCGTCGATTAGCTTTGTAAAAATCACAAATCTTGTCGAACAGATTTGTAAAAATCTTTAATTTCATAGACCAGCGTTATAAAAATCACAAATTTTGCATACAAGCTTCTTTAAAAATCGCCCTCCTCATCTCTCACACACTCCTCTGAAGCCATATTTTTATCCGATTACAGGAACATATTCGAATTTGAATTCTCTCTGTGTCATTGATGTGGTCCTCGCCCCCCTGACATATTTGTAATTGGTAATTCTCTTGAAAAGGTTGTGCACCACTAATTTAGAGTAAGTTTAGTTACATTCCTCAAGATGCACTCCATCAGCATCTTTTTTTTTTCTTTACAACAGTATGTGATTACAGACTTGTGTAAAACCAAAAACTTTCTGTGCACGTAATATTGGGTCAAAAACTTTCTGCAAATTTCATGTTGGGTGTAATTCACATTTTTTGTGAAATTCGTAGTCGTGATTTGCTGTTATGTGATTTATGAATGTAATTTGTGTTTTTAGAGCGATTTATGGACATAATTTGCTATTTATATGCGATTCATGGATGTAATATGCGTTTTTAGAGCTTCCTTTCGACGAAATTCGCGTTTTTTGATCGATTTTTTGACGTAATTTACATTTTTTGAACGGAATTCACTTTTATACACAATTCTTGGGCGTAATTCGCATTTTTTCAGCAATTTATGGATGTTTCGCATTTTTATGTGATTCATAGACATAATTTGCATTTTGTGAGCGATTCATGAACGCAATTCGCTTTTATTATACTTTTATTTTGCGATTTATGAATGCAATTCGCTATTTTTATGCAATTTAAAGACGTAATTTGCGTTTCAGCTTTCTGCCGATGAAATTCACGTTTTTTTGAGCGATTTATGAACATAATTCACGTTTTACTACACGATTCATAGACGTAATTTGCATTTTTCATACAATTTATTAACTTAATTCTCACTTTTTTTACATGTTTTATGGACGTAATTCATGTTTTGAGAGATTTGTGGATATAATTCGCGTTCTTCACACGATTCATGGACGCAAATCACATTTTTTGAGCGAATCATGGATGTAGTTTGTGTTCTTTACGTGATTCATGCATGTAATTGGCATGTTTTACACTATTCATAAACGTAATTCGTATTTTTTACGCGATTCATGGATGAAATTTTCTTTTTTAACACGGTCTTTGGACAAAATTCGCATTTTTTATTCAGCCTTTGGACGAAATTCACGTGTTTTGCATGGTATTTTGTCGAAATATTGTTTTTTTTTTTTTTTTTTTTTTTTTTTTTTTTTTTTTTTTTTTTTTTTAAACGATTCTTTGTTGAGATACATTTTTTATTAAGTTAGTTGTCGAAATGCATGTTTTCAAAATTCTTTATTAAAATTCACAATTTTTTGAGGTTTTTTTTAACAACTTTCGCATTAACAGTAAATAATTTCTTCATAAAATTGAGGGAATATTTTTATTTTTTTTTGGTACTAAAAAGAAAAAATACAAAAATAAAAATTGTTTTTTTTGCAAACTTCATAAAATTTTCTGCGCAGAGCATGCGTCAATATTATACAACTCTGTGTATGTACAACCTTTTTGGTTTAGAATTAACTCTATCACTTCAATTTATCAATAGTAATAAACAGAGCTGTTTTCACAATTCTTAAAGTATTGTGAAATTTAGTTATTTAGGTTTAAAAAAAAGAAAGAAAAGAGAGAAACTTTAGTTTCATACTAGGCAAATTACTTATAAATAAAGGAAATATTTTTTGACTCGCATATTGTAAACACCACACATTTATTTTGATTTAAACAATCGAGAAAAAAGAAAATAAATTACTTACTGGTGAAATGGTAATCCAACTTTATATCAAGCTATAACGCTTCGTAACTAAAAAATATGTTTTATTATATAATGTATAGTGTTTCCTCTAGAATATTTTTTACCGGATGCAGTGCCTACCCTTCTTTAAATTGGCACCCCTACCATTTTCAAAATAGTGAAATCCAAGACACCCACTTGCTAACCTTAATCTAGGAGAATTTTTTTTTAAATATCTCATTTGCAATTCCATAAATTTTAATGATTTTGTTTCCATTGGGTAACTGATCTCTACAATAGCTTCTTCTTTTACTTTATCGATTTTTTTTAAAATGAGGTATTTATACTTATTTTCAGACCAAAAAAAAAAAATCCTGCAAACAAAGTGGCAAAAGTAAAAAATGAGCCTCGTAGATTGACTGCAGCTAGCATAAAGAATCATTTAAAAATATGGAAATACAAACAAAATATCAGGAAATACAAACAAAAAGACAGATGTAGCTCGGTGCATAATATTACTTACGGCTATGTATATAGATACTCATTTTAAAAAAAATCAAAGAAGTTTACACACAAAACTGATTACGAACAATAAATACTACACGAACGTCGGTAATACTAATAATACGCCGATAAATCTAGCTCAGGGCATAAATTTACAATTGTATCTTAAAGTGATTCTATTCAAACAGTAAGTAAGCGATAGTATATGAAAAAATTAATTAAAGAAAGCCGAATCAGAACGGGAAAAGACGAGACGCGAGTGTCACATGTGCTAGTCATGTAAACATAAGCTACCAAGAGATCATAAGTTGAGTAGTTTTATGTTTTCTGTAATCGTGGGAAAACAGAGAGCTTTTTCGCTGTGTAGCGAAACGAGATTGGCCAATCAGAGGCCTGTATCTTCATGATCTCTTGGTTCTTGGTAAAACTGCAGGGTTTTGATTGGTCAACCTCGTTTCGCTAACCACGAAAACCACGAAAGTTAGAAATCAGCCTCAATAAGGTTAATAATAATAAAATTTTAAAATGTAAATTTAAAATGAGCTATTTAATGAGAATTATAATATTTTTATTTGTTTTTATGAAGTAAAAGTAATTTTCATAAAAACTGGAAGTCATTTCAGCGGAAAGTGGGTTCCAATGTCCATCAAACGATTTTTTTTTTTTTTTTTGCATTTTTACGGAAATTATAAAAAAAGGAAACGAGAAATTTCCGATAAGGGGAGGAGGGGGGACATGGGAGAGTAATTACTCCTCCCTAAGTTTTGAAAACATAATAAAATTTATTCTTTTCGAGTGACTAAAAAAAAAAAAAAAAGAAAGAAAGAAAGAATTTTTCGTTAAAAATGAGTGTGGGGGGGAGATTATGGGAAGTCATTTCTCCCCCCCCCCTCTCCTAGATTTTTCAAGTTAAGTTACACATCTTTCTTTTTCTTCTGTTTTGAAAGCATAGAAAACTTTATTAATATTATATATTTATTAATATTATATATTTATTAATATTATATTGACTATAATATTATTATAGTCAATGAGTTGCTGTATCAAATCATATATTTGTTTGAAAAATACAAACTAAAACTGAGCCGTGAAAATTGGTAGAACCTTAACGTGGCTTTATTACCCCAGGGTACCTTAATAATAATTTTAAAAAAAATGTGAAATGGGTTCAAAAGAGGCCCTGTGCTATTGCCTCGAATACTGGCTGAATAAATTGATTGAATTGGTAAAAATAAGATACATATTCTAATAAAATATCACAAATGATCGGAATAAGTTAAAAAAAAAAAAGGTGTCACTGCGCAAGATCCATCTACATTGGCGATAGAAATGAGATGATGTCATGTCGTTAACTAAAAAAAATATCTTTATGAATATTGTAAGCTTCGTAAAAATTTAGATCCAAAACTATACCATATTTTAAATAATTTTATATATAATATTATAATGTTGTTTTACAATTTTTACTTTATATACTAGTATTTTTGTATTTTTTTTTTTTTTTTTTTTTTTTTTTTTTTTTTTTTTTTTTTTTTTTATCCATGATTATGATAAATCGAATTTATTCACACATTTTATTTCCGAAAAAAAAAATATCTGTTTGTGCTCTTTTGGCAGCTAAGTTACATATACGTACAGTGGCGGTCAAAAGTTTCTGGCCAGGAATTGTTTTTAGTTAATTTACAAGTATACCCATATGAAGAGGAATCTCAAAGTGATACTTATACATTTAGTGACATTCTAGTTAGGAACTTATTTATGGAATAACATATAAATATCTGTAAATTTAATTGACAAAATTAAGTGCGATGGAAATCGCATGTGCTCGAAAGTTTCAGGCCACTTTCGCAAGTTTAGAAAAAAATACATCTAATATAAAAAAACAGTGATCAACAACATCTTCAATTAGTATTTTATCACCATATCTAGTAACATATACTGTGGCGTGATATTGCTACAATCAAAGGTTCAAGATAGTCTATGGTACGTTTTTTCCGCACTTCTTGCACTTTTTGGAAGTTTTGGTTCGTTGGAATATTTATAGCTACACACATATTTGCCAACTTATTTCAATAGATTTTCTATTGGATTAATCTCGGGCATTTAGGCTGGCCAGTCCAAAAGCATAATATTTTTTTCCAAATGCCATTAATTATCGAGATTCAAACAATAGGTCATATTATGATTTTTGTAATGATTAATTTTATAAAATTGTTAAAAAATGCATAACTATATGAATCTAATAATGCTTTCTGGATTGGTTTCAATGTATAAAAAGATTTCATCATTTAAAACAATAATTTTTTTTTTCTGAAAAAAAATATGTTGAAAATGTGATTAATTTCTCATATTTTACTATAAAATCATTTTATGAAATATGTGTAGAATTGGCTATACGTATATTATACTACTGAATTTATTTCATGTCAGTAGATAACAATATTTTATAATCCTTAGTAAAATATGGAATTGAATAAAAGTGTTTATGGTAATACACTCTCTACGTTTCCAATTCGTGTTCAAGTCTTCATAATTTAACAGATACCATCTCTCGAAGGATTTACCTCAGACTTTGGAATTATTTATGATACTCGAACCACTTGAATATTCTTCATCTGAGGATCAAAATATGGGCAGACTACTTCTAAAATTAATATTAGATTTTCTAAGCCGACACGCTTTTAACATGTTTAAAAAATGCCTTGTTCTTAAAAAATGTATTGTGAAATTGCTTTTACACTTTTTGAGAAGTAAATAATTGAAAGTGATAAAATACATATATGAAAAATATACCATTACTATTTACGGATAATAAGTTGAAATATATGCATCAGCTCCTTACATTAACTGAAGTAATAAGAATAATGAATAATGAATACATTGATTAAACTTTCACATTAAATTTAATTATAAGTTGATAACTATACAACAGTTAGAAGTAAAAAAGTTGATAACTATACAATAAAAAAATAAATAGTGAATGCGAAAAGTAAAATATTTTATAACATACTGTGTGATTACACAATATTTAAAATATTCTGAAACGCGTATATTATGTTATTATATATGTATTGCCATTATAACATAAATTTGTTTTTCGATAACTGGGGCATAATATCCTTTGCAGTTTTATTTAAGTTAGTAAAAACACATAACTATATAAAATCTAATAACTTTTCTTGGGATTTGTTTTAATGGTACAAAAAGATTTCATCATTTAATATAATAAATTGTTTTTTTTTTTTTTTTTTTTTTTTTTGAGATAAAAACGACTCTTTTGAAAATATAATTAATTTTTTAGATTTTACAGTACAATCATTTTGCAAAAGATGTGTAAAATTGACCATATATATATATATATATATATATATATATATATATATATATATGTATGTATGTATACATATATATATATATATATATTATTGAATTTATTTCATGTCGCCAAACAACAATACTTCATAATCCTGAGTACAATATGAAATGGAATAAAAGTGTTTATCGAAATACACTCTACGTTTCCGCTTCGTGTTCAAGTCTTCATAATTTAACAGATGCGATCTCTCGAAGGATTTACCTCAGACGTTGGAATTATTTATGACACTCGTGGTACCTGAATATTCTTCATCTCAGGAGCAAAATGTAGTTGACTACTTCTAAAATTAATATTAGATCTTATAGTACGAGATGCTTTTAACAAGTTTAAAAAATGTCTTGTTACGTGTGAAATTGCTTTTACACCTTTTGAGAAGTAAATAATTGAAAGTAATAAAATAAATACATGACAAATAAGAACAAAATCGAAACAGACTATTTTGTTAAGTAAAATTAAGGAAATATGATTAAAACGTAACTGTAACATACTAACTTATTTTGTAATCTATACATTTCATAATAAAATTTAATATATGTCTAAATTTTTAACACATATTAAAATATAAAATACAATATTTCATAATAATAATCTGTATTTTAAAAATATTTCTAATGAACAGATAAGGAAATATTTTTAATTCAATTTTAATAGTAATAATAATTTTAATAATATAATAAAATTATAATTAAAAACCAATTTAATGATGATTGCTATTTTAAAAATAATTCAATGGCAAAAAAATTTTATTTTTCTAATAACACATATTAAAATATAAAATACAATATTTCATAATAATAATCTGTAATAAAGTATTTTAAAAATATTTCTAATGAACAGATAAGGAAATATTTTTAATTCAATTTTAATAGTAATAATAATTTTAATAGTACAATAAAATTATAATTAAAAACCAATTTAATGATGATTGCTATTTTAAAAATAATTCAATGGCAAAAAAATTTAATTTTTTTAATATATATATATATAATTAACAATTCTTATTTATGGATAATAATTTGAATTTTGTGTAACAGCTCTTTACAATAAATAATGTAATAAGAAAAATCAATAGCGAATAAATTGTCTTTCACTTTTATATTTGTTATAACACTTAGTGAGAAGTTGAAAACAGTACAATAAGAAATAAAATCTTGAACTCATTTTTTTTAATATACTGTGTATCAATTATTATTTAAAATTTTAAAATATTCTGTAATATGTATATTAAGTTATTATATATGTATAAGCAATTTAAGATTAAAAAATGAAAAAAATGGCCATATAATGATTATTTTTATAAAGTTAATAAAAAACACATAACTACATAAAATCTATAAAAAAAATCCTAAAATTTATGTTTAGTACATAAAACGATTTCATCCTTTAAAATAATTATTAATATTTTTTACAGATAAAACTCTAAAAGAGACTATGTTGAAAATTTGTTTATTTAGATAAAATGTGCGTACAATTGTCTATGTATATATTGTATTATTGAATTTATTTTATGGCACCAAACAACAATACTTTATAATCCTTAGTACAATATGGAATTAAATAAAAGTATTTATCGTAATACACTCTCTACATTTCCTATTCGTGTTCAAGAGTGCATAATTTAAGAGATGCGTTCTTTCGAAAAATTTACCTCAGACGTTGGAATTATTTATGATACTCGTGGTACTTGGATATTCTTCATTTCAGGAGAAAAATGTAGGTAGACTACTTCTAAAATTAATATTAGATCTTATAAGCCGAGATGCTTTTAACATGTTTAACAAAGTGTCTTGTAACGTGTGAAAATGTTTTTACACCTTTTGAAAAGTAAATAATTGAAAGTGATAAATGAATATATGAAAAATAACAACAAAGTCGAAGTAGACTATTATGTTAAGAAAAATTAGGGAAGTATAATTTAACCATTCCGAAATATACTAACTTATTTTCTAATGCATACGTTTCATAATACATTTTAATATATCTATTTTTTTAACACTTATTAAAATATAAAACATGGTATTTCATAACAATAATCTGTAATAAAATGTTTAAAAAATATTTATAATGAACAGATAATGAAATATTTTTAATTCAATTTTTAACAGTAGTAATTTTTTTTAAAATATAATAAAATTATAATAAAATACCAATTTAATGCTACTGCTTTTTTAAAAATAATTCAATTGCAAAAACTTTTATGCTTTTTATAATTAAAAATCCTTTTTTACAGATAATAATTTGGATTTTTTTGTATCAGTTCTTCACAATAAATAAAGCAATAAGAAAAATCAGTGACAAATAGATTGTCCTTCACATTTAATATTATTGTAACACTTAGTAAGAAGTTTAAAGCAATACAATAACAAATCGAATTTTGAATTCAAATACATTTAATATACTGTGTAACAATATATTATTTAAAATTTTAAAATATTCTGAAATATGTATATTTTGTCATTATATATGTATAAGAAATTTAACATAAAAAAATAAATTGGGTATAAAAAGACTACTAAAATTATTATTTTTATAAAGTTAATAAAAAAAACACATAACTACCTAAAATCCAAAATTTTTCCTAAAATTTCTTTTTAGTACATAAAAATATTGCACCCTTTAAAATAATTATTAATATTTTTACAGAAAAAACGACTAGGTTGAAAATGCGTTTATTTACACAAAATGCGTATAGAATCGATGGTGTGTATTTTACATTATTGATTTTATTTCATACCATCAAATAACAATATTTTACAATCCTTAGTACGATATGGAACTGAAAAAAGGGTTTATTGTAATACATTCTACATTTCTCCTTCGTGTTCTAGTTTTCATAACTTAACCGATGCGATATCTCGAAACATTTACCTCAGACATTGGAATTATTTATGATACTCGTGAAACTTGAATATTCTTTATCGGAGGAGCAAAATGTTGATAGACTACTTCTAAAATTGAAATTAGCGTACCTATTCCATACGTAATATTACGCGATGCTTTTAACATGTTAAAAAATGTCTTGTTACGTATGGAAAAGCTTTTACATCTTTTGAGAAGCCCTTATTTGAAAGTGATAAAATATATATATGAAAAATAAAAATAAAATTGTGGCAAATTAGTTTGAGAAGTAAAACTAGAGAAATATAATCTACCCATACCGTAGCATACTAAATGCTAACTTCATATCAATGCTTATTATATGGACGCATTTATTGAAAAAGTCTAGAAGTATTTTTAACAATTCTAGAAGCTTTTAATTCATTTAAAGAAGGTTCTTTACGTCTCTTACAGGCTATATTCGTGTGTTGGAAGAATATTAAGCAAAGAAATCTCTTGGATGAACAAATATAGGACAATGAAAAGATTGTCTAGTAATTCCCTTTGTCAACGACATATGCATATCCGTATCCGTGTCACTTGTTAATGTATTCAAAATAACACAATACACTCAATTAACAAACGACATTCGTTAACGGGCTCACTGATATGAAATGACGCGCTATGGAAATGATGATGGTGGGGAGGGATGGGTGTACACACGTAGGGCGACTTCAGCGTGTTTCACAACGAACTACTGTACCTTTTCGCCCTGCAGCGATCTCGCCATGGTAAGATCTAGATTGTTCAAAAATTGCATAATATACTCAATGCATTAATTTGCATTTAAATTTTAACAGGATACTGCAAACTAAACTCATTTAATTATTTTTTAATACATCAAATTCACTGAAAATTGAATTTTTCCAGATTTTGAATGAGCTTACGCGATTGGAAGTATTTTCTAAACGCAATTTATTTTTATTATTATTTTTAAACAGTACAATATGTAAATATTTTCACCATAGTGATAAAATATATGTTTATGCAGCATTTTTAAAAACAATTCTGAAAAAAAAAACGGAATTTTCCATTTTTTTTAATTTTTAAGTGGTTTGCGCGATCGGAAGATAAATTTTCTTTTAGTTTTTCTTGTATTTACCAATCGCAACTTTCCGCACTATTGCGATTCGGAAATAAAAACTTTTGTTTTTTCACACCACACTAATATCTACATTTATATAAAGAAATTTTAATAGTAGAACAATTTTTATAATAATATTCTAATCTTATTATAATGAGTATTTAAAAAACATTAAATTAAAATAAATGCATTACATTATAACCAATCATGTTTATATATATTCGGGAAATAAAATATCGTAAATACATAAATGTGAACCAATTGGTTCAACGTACATCTTTTTATTTTGATATATTTAAAGTTAAAAATATGTTCCTCACTTAAATATTGTCTCAGATAAATATTGTACATATACTTTTTTCACATAAAATATAAAAAAAACTATCCTCTGAATAATTTTCACTAATCTTATTTATTTTATTATATTTTATAGTAAATCCATTACTCAAATGGTGTGAAGAATTGACTGAATACTTTGTATTATCAAAGTAATTTAATTTCATCAAACAGTAATATTTAGAAAAATTTAATGTTATTTTCTCTAATACAATATAAAACTGAGTTAAAGTGCTTATACAAACATACTTCATTTTTGCAGTCGTGTTCAAGTCTTAATAATCTCCCAAAAGATTTACCCCAGACGTTGGAATTCGTTTAGACACTTTAGGCACTAGAATATTCTTCATTTGCGAAGAAAAATTCAGCCAGGCTACTTAAAGTTCAGAATATTAATAGTAGCGTACTTCTTACAAGCGGAGACGCTTTTACAATATTCTTTAAATCGTTATGTTACGTGTGAAATTGATTTAATCCTTTTCAGGCTTTAAATTTTTGAGGGAGAAGAAATAATATTTTAAAAGTAAAGAAACACTATCTAAATGGAAATTAATTAAAAAAAAAAAAGTTAATAGAAACAAAATCTAACGACATAAAATTTAGTGCTTTATTCAATGAAAATATTTTATAATAAAAATTAATTTATAATAACAAACATATAAGAATATTTTAATGATTGTAATAATTTATTAATATAACAAATTGTATAATAATAATCGAATCTTGATATAAAGAATATGATAAAAAATAACTGAAATGGAATTCAAGTACTGTTGTACCACAAAGTATTATTATAAAAAGTTGATAAAAAATATCACAAATGCTTTGAAAGAGACGATTCTGTTGAACTTAGTAAAAAAAAATATTTTATTTAAACGTATTTAATATTTATGTATTACACTTAGATTCTCTTATATAAGTATTGTACATGCACTTCTTACACATATAATAGTAAAAACGGTACTTCTAGGTTATCCCGTCGACAAAAAAATTATCGCCAAATTATAAGATTAAATGCTAATAATGGATGATCGTGAATGTCACATTCAATGACATTCAATGCGATTCACGTGTTTATAATGTCATTAAGTGATTTTTATATCGACTTTTATTAATATTTTCATTAATATTCTACTAATTACTTGTTTTTTCGTTATTTAAAATAAAATCTATGTCAACATGTATAATTTGGCTATTAGTTTGGCGATTTGTATAATTTGGTAAAATTGGTCGACGGGATAACCTAGAAGTACCGTAAAAACAATCTTTTGAAAAAATTTCACTGCCAATTATTCACAATTTTTTGTGAATAATTGGCTAAATACTTTATATTATATACTAATTTCATTTCGCCAAACAATAATATCTATAAAAATCGAACGTTATCCTCCCTTATATAATATGGAATCGAGTTAGAAGTGCATATCCAAACATACTCCATTTTTGCGCTTCGTGTTCGAGTCTTAATAATTTCATGCATACATTCTCCCAAAACATTTATCTCAGACGTTTGAATTCTTTATGACACTTTAAGCACTTGAATATCCTTCATTTGAAGAGCACAATGTAGCGAGTCTACTTAAATTTCGGAAAATTAATTGCAACGTACCTCTTACAAGGGAAGACACTTTTACCATTCTCCCAAAACATTTATCTCAGACGTTGGAATTCTTTATGACACTTTAAGCACTTGAATATCCTTCATTTGAAGAGCACAATGTAGCGAGTCTACTTAAATTTCGGAAAATTAATTGCAACGTACTTCTTACAAGGGAAGACACTTTTACCATTCTCCCAAAACATTTATCTCAGACGTTGGAATTCTTTATGACACTTTAAGCACTTGAATATCCTTCATTTGAAGAGCACAATGTAGCGAGTCTACTTAAATTTCGGAAAATTAATTGCAACGTACCTCTTACAAGGGAAGACACTTTTACCATTCTCCCAAAACATTTATCTCAGACGTTGGAATTCTTTATGACACCTTAAGCACTTGAATATCCTTCATTTGAAGAGCACAATGTAGCGAGTCTACTTAAATTTCGGAAAATTAATTGCAACGTACTTCTTACAAGGGAAGACACTTTTACCATTCTCCCAAAACATTTATCTCAGACGTTGGAATTCTTTATGACACTTTAAGCACTTGAATATCCTTCATTTGAAGAGCACAATGTAGCGAGTCTACTTAACCTCCTGACTGCCGCCGGCTGATTTTTTCACACACTAAGCTGCAGGTTTCAATGCAACATAAGCAATATTTAAATTAGTATAATTCCACAAATAAAACCCAGTTCTGAAAAATTAAGATAGGATTGATGCTATCAAAGATTATACACCGATACTAATAACGTATTTTGCATCAGGTTGGAAAAAACATCTATTTTATATTTTTAATAAATTACAGAGAAAACAACATTACAATATTACCCTTTGGCTGGGCAGTCAGGGGGTTAAATTTCGGAAAATTAATTGCAACGTACCTCTTACAAGAGAAGACACTTTTACCATTCTCCCAAAACATTTATCTCAGACGTTGGAATTCTTTATGACACTTTAAGCACTTGAATATCCTTCATTTGAAGAGCACAATGTAGCGAGTCTACTTAAATTTCGGAAAATTAATTGCAACGTACCTCTTACAAGGGAAGACACTTTTACCATTCTCCCAAAACATTTATCTCAGACGTTGGAATTCTTTATGACACTTTAAGCACTTGAATATCCTTCATTTGAAGAGCACAATGTAGCGAGTCTACTTAAATTTCGGAAAATTAATTGCAACGTACTTCTTACAAGGGAAGACACTTTTACCATTCTCCCAAAACATTTATCTCAGACGTTGGAATTCTTTATGACACTTTAAGCACTTGAATATCCTTCATTTGAAGAGCACAATGTAGCGAGTCTACTTAAATTTCGGAAAATTAATTGCAACGTACCTCTTACAAGGGAAGACACTTTTACCATTCTCCCAAAACATTTATCTCAGACGTTGGAATTCTTTATGACACTTTAAGCACTTGAATATCCTTCATTTGAAGAGCACAATGTAGCGAGTCTACTTAAATTTCGGAAAATTAATTGCAACGTACTTCTTACAAGGGAAGACACTTTTACCATTCTCCCAAAACATTTATCTCAGACGTTGGAATTATTTATGACACTTTAAGCACTTGAATATCCTTCATTTGAAGAGCACAATGTAGCGAGTCTACTTAACCTCCTGACTGCCGCCGGCTGATTTTTTCACACACTAAGCTGCAGGTTTCAATGCAACATAAGCAATATTTAAATTAGTATAATTCCACAAATAAAACCCAGTTCTGAAAAATTAAGATAGGATTGATGCTATCAAAGAATATACACCGATACTAATAACGTATTTTGCATCAGGTTGGAAAAAACATCTATTTTATATTTTTAATAAATTACAGAGAAAACAACATTACAATATTACCCTTTGGCTGGGCAGTCAGGGGGTTAAATTTCGGAAAATTAATTGCAACGTACCTCTTACAAGAGAAGACACTTTTACCATTCTCCCAAAACATTTATCTCAGACGTTGGAATTCTTTATGACAGTTTAAGCACTTGAATATCCTTCATTTGAAGAGCACAATGTAGCGAGTCTACTTAAATTTCGGAAAATTAATTGCAACGTACCTCTTACAAGGGAAGACACTTTTACCATTCTCCCAAAACATTTATCTCAGACGTTGGAATTCTTTATGACACTTTAAGCACTTGAATATCCTTCATTTGAAGAGCACAATGTAGCGAGTCTACTTAAATTTCGGAAAATTAATTGCAACGTACTTCTTACAAGGGAAGACACTTTTACCATTCTCCCAAAACATTTATCTCAGACGTTGGAATTATTTATGACACTTTAAGCACTTGAATATCCTTCATTTGAAGAGCACAATGTAGCGAGTCTACTTAACCTCCTGACTGCCGCCGGCTGATTTTTTCACACACTAAGCTGCAGGTTTCAATGCAACATAAGCAATATTTAAATTAGTATAATTCCACAAATAAAACCCAGTTCTGAAAAATTAAGATAGGATTGATGCTATCAAAGAATATACACCGATACTAATAACGTATTTTGCATCAGGTTGGAAAAAACATCTATTTTATATTTTTAATAAATTACAGAGAAAACAACATTACAATATTACCCTTTGGCTGGGCAGTCAGGGGGTTAAATTTCGGAAAATTAATTGCAACGTACCTCTTACAAGAGAAGACACTTTTACCATTCTCCCAAAACATTTATCTCAGACGTTGGAATTCTTTATGACAGTTTAAGCACTTGAATATCCTTCATTTGAAGAGCACAATGTAGCGAGTCTACTTAAATTTCGGACAATTAATTGCAACGTACTTCTTACAAGGGAAGATACTTTTACCATTCTCCCAAAACATTTATCTCAGACGTTGGAATTCTTTATGACACTTTAAGCACTTGAATATCCTTCATTTGAAGAGCACAATGTAGCGAGTCTACTTAAATTTCGGAAAATTAATTGCAACGTACTTCTTACAAGGGAAGATACTTTTACCATTCTCCCAAAACATTTATCTCAGACGTTGGAATTCTTTATGACACTTTAAGCACTTGAATATCCTTCATTTGAAGAGCACAATGTAGCGAGTCTACTTAAATTTCGGAAAATTAATTGCAACGTACCTCTTACAAGGGAAGACACTTTTACCATTCTCCCAAAACATTTATCTCAGACGTTGGAATTCTTTATGACACTTTAAGCACTTGAATATCCTTCATTTGAAGAGCACAATGTAGCGAGTCTACTTAAATTTCGGAAAATTAATTGCAACGTACTTCTTACAAGGGAAGACACTTTTACCATTCTCCCAAAACATTTATCTCAGACGTTGGAATTCTTTATGACACTTTAAGCACTTGAATATCCTTCATTTGAAGAGCACAATGTAGCGAGTCTACTTAAATTTCGGAAAATTAATTGCAACGTACCTCTTACAAGGGAAGACACTTTTACCATTCTCCCAAAACATTTATCTCAGACGTTGGAATTCTTTATGACACTTTAAGCACTTGAATATCCTTCATTTGAAGAGCACAATGTAGCGAGTCTACTTAAATTTCGGAAAATTAATTGCAACGTACTTCTTACAAGGGAAGACACTTTTACCATTCTCCCAAAACATTTATCTCAGACGTTGGAATTCTTTATGACACTTTAAGCACTTGAATATCCTTCATTTGAAGAGCACAATGTAGCGAGTCTACTTAAATTTCGGAAAATTAATTGCAACGTACCTCTTACAAGGGAAGACACTTTTACCATTCTCCCAAAACATTTATCTCAGACGTTGGAATTCTTTATGACACCTTAAGCACTTGAATATCCTTCATTTGAAGAGCACAATGTAGCGAGTCTACTTAAATTTCGGAAAATTAATTGCAACGTACTTCTTACAAGGGAAGACACTTTTACCATTCTCCCAAAACATTTATCTCAGACGTTGGAATTCTTTATGACACTTTAAGCACTTGAATATCCTTCATTTGAAGAGCACAATGTAGCGAGTCTACTTAACCTCCTGACTGCCGCCGGCTGATTTTTTCACACACTAAGCTGCAGGTTTCAATGCAACATAAGCAATATTTAAATTAGTATAATTCCACAAATAAAACCCAGTTCTGAAAAATTAAGATAGGATTGATGCTATCAAAGATTATACACCGATACTAATAACGTATTTTGCATCAGGTTGGAAAAAACATCTATTTTATATTTTTAATAAATTACAGAGAAAACAACATTACAATATTACCCTTTGGCTGGGCAGTCAGGGGGTTAAATTTCGGAAAATTAATTGCAACGTACCTCTTACAAGAGAAGACACTTTTACCATTCTCCCAAAACATTTATCTCAGACGTTGGAATTCTTTATGACACTTTAAGCACTTGAATATCCTTCATTTGAAGAGCACAATGTAGCGAGTCTACTTAAATTTCGGAAAATTAATTGCAACGTACCTCTTACAAGGGAAGACACTTTTACCATTCTCCCAAAACATTTATCTCAGACGTTGGAATTCTTTATGACACTTTAAGCACTTGAATATCCTTCATTTGAAGAGCACAATGTAGCGAGTCTACTTAAATTTCGGAAAATTAATTGCAACGTACTTCTTACAAGGGAAGACACTTTTACCATTCTCCCAAAACATTTATCTCAGACGTTGGAATTTTTTATGACACTTTAAGCACTTGAATATCCTTCATTTGAAGAGCACAATGTAGCGAGTCTACTTAAATTTCGGAAAATTAATTGCAACGTACCTCTTACAAGGGAAGACACTTTTACCATTCTCCCAAAACATTTATCTCAGACGTTGGAATTCTTTATGACACTTTAAGCACTTGAATATCCTTCATTTGAAGAGCACAATGTAGCGAGTCTACTTAAATTTCGGAAAATTAATTGCAACGTACTTCTTACAAGGGAAGACACTTTTACCATTCTCCCAAAACATTTATCTCAGACGTTGGAATTATTTATGACACTTTAAGCACTTGAATATCCTTCATTTGAAGAGCACAATGTAGCGAGTCTACTTAACCTCCTGACTGCCGCCGGCTGATTTTTTCACACACTAAGCTGCAGGTTTCAATGCAACATAAGCAATATTTAAATTAGTATAATTCCACAAATAAAACCCAGTTCTGAAAAATTAAGATAGGATTGATGCTATCAAAGAATATACACCGATACTAATAACGTATTTTGCATCAGGTTGGAAAAAACATCTATTTTATATTTTTAATAAATTACAGAGAAAACAACATTACAATATTACCCTTTGGCTGGGCAGTCAGGGGGTTAAATTTCGGAAAATTAATTGCAACGTACCTCTTACAAGAGAAGACACTTTTACCATTCTCCCAAAACATTTATCTCAGACGTTGGAATTCTTTATGACAGTTTAAGCACTTGAATATCCTTCATTTGAAGAGCACAATGTAGCGAGTCTACTTAAATTTCGGAAAATTAATTGCAACGTACCTCTTACAAGGGAAGACACTTTTACCATTCTCCCAAAACATTTATCTCAGACGTTGGAATTCTTTATGACACTTTAAGCACTTGAATATCCTTCATTTGAAGAGCACAATGTAGCGAGTCTACTTAAATTTCGGAAAATTAATTGCAACGTACTTCTTACAAGGGAAGACACTTTTACCATTCTCCCAAAACATTTATCTCAGACGTTGGAATTCTTTATGACACTTTAAGCACTTGAATATCCTTCATTTGAAGAGCACAATGTAGCGAGTCTACTTAAATTTCGGAAAATTAATTGCAACGTACCTCTTACAAGGGAAGACACTTTTACCATTCTCCCAAAACATTTATCTCAGACGTTGGAATTCTTTATGACACTTTAAGCACTTGAATATCCTTCATTTGAAGAGCACAATGTAGCGAGTCTACTTAAATTTCGGAAAATTAATTGCAACGTACTTCTTACAAGGGAAGACACTTTTACCATTCTCCCAAAACATTTATCTCAGACGTTGGAATTCTTTATGACACTTTAAGCACTTGAATATCCTTCATTTGAAGAGCACAATGTAGCGAGTCTACTTAACCTCCTGACTGCCGCCGGCTGATTTTTTCACACACTAAGCTGCAGGTTTCAATGCAACATAAGCAATATTTAAATTAGTATAATTCCACAAATAAAACCCAGTTCTGAAAAATTAAGATAGGATTGATGCTATCAAAGATTATACACCGATACTAATAACGTATTTTGCATCAGGTTGGAAAAAACATCTATTTTATATTTTTAATAAATTACAGAGAAAACAACATTACAATATTACCCTTTGGCTGGGCAGTCAGGGGGTTAAATTTCGGAAAATTAATTGCAACGTACCTCTTACAAGAGAAGACACTTTTACCATTCTCCCAAAACATTTATCTCAGACGTTGGAATTCTTTATGACAGTTTAAGCACTTGAATATCCTTCATTTGAAGAGCACAATGTAGCGAGTCTACTTAAATTTCGGACAATTAATTGCAACGTACTTCTTACAAGGGAAGATACTTTTACCATTCTCCCAAAACATTTATCTCAGACGTTGGAATTCTTTATGACACTTTAAGCACTTGAATATATTTCATTTAAAGAGCACAATGTAGCGAGTCTACTTAAATTTCGGAAAATTAATTGCAACGTACCTCTTACAAGGGGAGACACTTTTAGGATATGCTTTAAAACGTTTTGTTACGTGTGAAATTGGTTTGATCCCTTCTGGGCTTTAAATTTTTGGGTGAGAACAAATGATTAATTTAAATTAAAGAAACACAATCTAAATGGATATTAAAAAAACATATATATAAGTTAATAGAAACATAATTTTACAACATAAACATTTAGTAACTCATTCATTAAAATTTTAATGAAAATCAAAATATAATATTGGAAATATGTTGTTTTTAAAAAATAATTCTAAAAATGTAGCAATATAGAAAATTTTATAATGAAAATAAAATCTAGTTATAATAAGTAGGTTAAAAAATAACTGCAAGTCTAAATAGTTCATATTATCAAGGTTTTTTTTTTATTTCACCAAACAGTACTATTTATAAAAATCGAACATAATCTTCCTTTATACAACACAGAATTGAGTTAATGTGCTTTTTGAGAATGAAGATATGAAAAATTTACACACATCTAAACACAATCTAAATGGATATTTTTAAAAAGGAAATAAATTAATTGAAACATAATTTAACGACATAAATATTTAGAAACGTATTTAATAAAAACATTTTTATATAAAAATTACTTTATATTAATAATGAAAATATGTGTTTTTTAATAGTTTAAATAATTTAGTAATACAGCAAATTATATAATAAAATTCAAAACTAGTTATAACAACTATGTTAAAAAATAACTGAAAAGCTAAATACTTTATATCGTCAAAGAAATTTCATTTCATCAAACAGTATTATTTATAAAATTCGAATGTTATCTCCCTTTATACAGTATATAATTGAGTTAAAGATTTTATCCAAACTCACTCTATTTGTGCACTTCGTGTTCATGTCTTAATAATTTAACGCATACATTCTTCCGAAGGATTAACCTCAGACGATGGAATTCGTTATGAAACTCTAGGAACTTCAGTATCCCTCATTTGAGGAGGAAAATGCAGTCAGGCGACTTAAAGTTTAGAAAATTAATAATAGTGTACCACTTACATGCGGAGACGCTTTTACAACATACTTTAAAACGTATGAAATTTCTTTAATCACTTTCCGGCTTTAAAATTTTGAGAAAGAAGAAATGATAAATTTACAGTAAAGAAACACGTTCTAAATGGTAAATTTCAAAAAATATATCAAAATATTTAGCACTGTGTATTATTGCATTATTGTATTATTTTATTATTGTGTACATTATATATTGTATGTTAAAAAATAAATTAGTAGAAACATAATTTAAAGACATAAAAAATTAGTATCTTATTGAATAAAAATATATTTTAATGAAAATCAATTTTTAATAAAGAAAATGCGTGATTTTTTAAAAATTAGTCTATTAATAAATCAGATTTTATGTTAAAAATCCAATTTAGTTATAGTAAATATGTTTAAAAATAACTTAAAGGCTAAATACGTCATATTATCAAAGTTCCATTTTACCAAATAGTAATCTATATTGTAAAGGCCAAACGTATCTGTGCGAAACGCAATATGTCATTTTGCGAATGCCAACATTTTCCTCTGAAATTTCAGTTTGGCAATTTTCGCTGCTGCAAATTTTATATTTATAAAATTCGCCCATTTTCAATTTTTACACCATCGTATAGAGAAAAAGATGTACTTTTAAATCCAATTTGTCTGAAAATTGTATTTCATTTTATTCTTGGCATATTATTTTTTTTATAATTTTTAGAATGAATTTTGTAATTGTGGCAACAGAAATATGACATTTTCTCTTAAATTTGTTAAAAATTCAAATGCGCACATGTAAATTTTGAGAAGATGGAAATTATGACGGGTTTAGATTTCACGTGAAATTTTAAGATCATAACTATTTTAAATATTTTTGTTTGTTTGTTTGTTTGTTTTCATACATATTAAAACCAAACATAAAAGCCTCAATTGACAACTTAATCTTAATAACTGATATTTATTATATTTTGCTGTATTATTATATTTTTACATACACGATTAAAGTTTCATTTTTATAATTTGCATAACTGGGTTTCATAAAAATGATATTTTTTTCTTAATTTTAGCTTTAAATAATATTTATTCAAGAGTTAGACTGACCATTGTAAGATGCATTTTATACTGTAGCTAATTTTGTAGGTTTATTATAAATCAATGAAACAGTTCCTTCTTAAACATTCACTTTCGTCGAAATTCGACGGGTTCCACCTTGTACTTATAAAAGTCGAACTTTATCTGCCGTTATGCTATATAGAATTAAGTTAAAGTGCTTATCCGAATTTATACGACTTTTGCGTTTCGTGTTCAAGTCTTAATAATGTAAAGCATACATTCTTCAGAAGGATTAACCTCAGATGTTGGAATTCGTTATGTCACTCTAGGCACTTGAATAGCCTTCATTTTAGGAGCAAAAAATATTCAGACTACTTAAAATTCAGAAAATTATTAGTATCGTACTTTTTACAAGAGGAGACGCTTTTACGATATACATTATAACATTATGCTATGTGTGAAATTGATTTCATACCTTTCAGGTTTTTAATTTTTGAGGAAGAAGGAATGATAAATTTACAGTAAATAAACATAATCTAACTGGATATAAAAAAAAGTTAATAGAAATATAATTTAGACACACAAAATTTTGTAATTTATTTAATTTTTATAAACATCAATTTATACAAAAGAAGATATCTGACTTTTAAAAATAAAAAATAATGAAATTTTTAATAATATAGCATATTTTATAATATCCAGATTAAATCCAGTTTTAATACGCATTTTTAAAATAATTAAATTTGAATTGAAATTGAGGTAATTTTAATTTAAAAAAACAGCAATACTTATAAAAATCGAACGGACACTTCTTTAATACAAGATTCAATTAAATATATGTGCGTATCCAAACATACTCTACTTTTGCGCTATATGTTCAAGTCTTCATAGTTTTACGCACGCATTATCCAGAAAGATTTAACTCAGACTTTGGAATTCGTTATGACAGTCGAAGTACTAGAATATCATTCATTTGAGGAGCAAATTGTAGCCAGTCAACTTAAAGTTCAGAAAATATATAGTAGAGTACCTCTTACAAGCGGAGACGCTATTACGATATGCTTTAAAACGTTATGTTATGTGTAAAATTGCTGTCATCCCTTTCGGACTTTTTGAGAGAAGAAATGATAAATTTACAGTAAAGAAACACAATCTAAATTCGTTTTTTTTTAAAGAAAATAAGTTAATAAAAACATATTTTAATGAAATAAAGATTTAGTAACCTATTTAATAAAATAATTTTTAATAAAAACAGTTTAACATAATGTAAATGTGTGATTTAAAAGTAATAATAATTCTAGCAATTTAGTAATATAGCAAATTTTATAATAGAAAACAAAGCTATAATTATAATGAGTACATGGCAAAAAATAACTTAAATGGAATTCAAGTATTATTTTATAAAAAAAATTTTCTTATATTGATGTAATAAAAAATATCATTAATTCTTAGAGGTGAACGATTTTGTTAAACGAAGAAAAAAATATTTAATCGCAATGTAATAAATTGTAATAAATACCTACACATTGTCCCAGATAAATATTGTACATGTATTTCTCACTTATTTTTTTCTTTAAAAAATCAATCGTTTAGAATTCGAATTAAATTTATTTATTTTCTTATATTTTACTATAACTTCATTATTTTAAAAAAAGGTGTGCAGAATGAACCATAAATATTATATTATTGAAGTTATTTTATTTCAAAAATCAGTAATATATATAAACATTCAATATTGTCTTCCTTGGAATCAAATAAAAGTGCTTAAGCAAACATTCTCTACTTCTGCGCTTCTTGTGCAATCTTCATAATTTAGCACATACCGAAAGTTTACCTCTGACAATGGAATTCGTTAAGAGATTGTAGATACTTGAATATCCTTTATTTGAGGGGCAAAACCTAAATAGACTACTTGGCGTTCAAAAAATTAGTACTAGCGTAAATATTTCAAACCGGGGCGCTTTTACGATATGCTTTAAAACTGTTATGTTACCAGTGAAATTGCTTTCATCCCTCTCGTTTGCAGCAGCCCCTCCCCCTAGTTTTACAGAAATGAACATATGGCCATTTTGAGCTAATATACAATAATATAAAAGAAAATTTTTGTCATTTTTTAATCACAAAATCTGATTAATGACAAAATAAATTAACCATTTTTTTTCATTGTACGCATAAAATGAAATATTTAAAAACTTATATCTTATACATAAACTTATATTTATTGATAATGATATTATATTTTTTTCTATTAATAAAAAAAGTGAACTTTCAGGATGAAAACCTATCAAAACATCTAACAATTTATCGTTATAAAAAACAGAGAACAGTAATTATTTTTTGGGGAATTAAGTTGTCAGATGGATTAAAGTTTTCAACATATCATTTTTTTAAATCTCTAATATTTATTAAGTGAGAAAAGTATCCCTGTTCTCTAAACTCAAACGCTTATTGGGGCACTAAAGAATTATTCTTTTAGTTTAAAATTCTCGTTTGATCTAGGGATCTCGTTATAAATACCATCATTCAAAGTATCACAATTATACAGAAATATTTCAGAAATAAGCAATTTCTAATATACTGTAAAAAAAAAAAATATTTCAGAAAATGGAATTCTTATGATATTTTAATATATCGATAAATACGTGTATTTGAAAGTTGCTTGAAATGTGCTATTAAAAAACAAGCTAAATTTAACATTGAGTTTAAATGCCAACGATTTTCTTAAAATTGTAAAGTGAAAATGTAAAACTGAAGTGAATATTCTTTTAATATATCAGTTTCTTTGGATATTTTTTAATATTCTAAAACCTTGAAGCTAAAATTCCGAGATATTAAAATACATGTTAAATAATATACGATCCTGAAAACGATTTTCCTTTACAATTTATTTATTTATTTATTTATTTGCTATTAAAAAACAAGCTAAATTCAACATTGAGTTTAAATGTCAACGATTCTCTTAAAACTGTAAAGTGAAAAAGTAAAATTGAATAAATATATTTTTAATATATCAATGTCATCGGATATTTTTTAGTATTCTTAAATGTTGAAGCTAAAATTTCGAAATATTAAAATAAATGTTATATAACATACGATCCTAAAAACGATTTTCATTTAGAAATTTTTGTTTTTATTTATTTGTTTTTTCTTATTCTAAAAAATGCTAAACGAAATCATAGATGAAAATTATTCCATTTTCGTATTCCAGTCGTCTATTACTCATTTAGAATTTTCTTAAAAATCAAGATTTTATAATTGCCCTTATGATACATTAATTTAACATTCCATTTCACAGTTATTATATATGGTTTATTAAATATTAGGTTGGATAAAAAAATAAATGTTAAACGTGTCGGTAATGGTAATTACAATATTTCCTTCTATCACATACATGATTTTACTTTTAGAGAAGTTCAGAATAACAGCCACAGCTTACGTGAGTTACAACAAAATGTTATCAGCAAAACTCATATCAACTTCTTGTAATTACATCTGACGTTTTGTTGTACGGCAACATTTTCAAAATCACTTAGAATAGAAATATTTTCTCTACATTAAAAAAAGAGCCTAATAAACAAGGTTACGGGATTTAATGCATAATACTAATCAGTGCAAACATAACATAAAACTAAAATTGGATATTTATGAGCGTGAACTGAATGAATTTATGCTATTTTTTTTAATTGCACAGTGTATATTTCCTAATTTTAGGTAAATCAACTGAATCCCTGCATGTATTATTGCTTCGTTACACTATCGTTGGTGATTCTCTGATAATGGATGGAAATCTTGACAAATAACGTATTCTACTATTTTTAAAGTAGATCTGTAAAGGTTCTTTGCTACATAAACTTGGGAAAATAGTTCAGCAAAGTTCTCTTTTTGTATTTTCCTGCTATATCTTTGAATGTAATTTAAGTCAAGCAGAATAAAAGTGTTTTATGATCTTTATAGCAATTTTCATCTTACTCTGCTACATCATAAATGATTATCATACATATTTTATAAAAATGCGGATTTAAAATATTCAAAATTAAACAATCTTTCATTTAGTATTTAAACCGCACTGCACAGTGTGCCATTGCTGGCACACACCCAAATACAATAATTCTACTATTCTATTTCTACTATTAATTTTGTCAATATGATCGCTTTAAATGATTAAGAAAAGTCAAAAGACATATAACTCATTAATAAAAGACATTAAAATCAATAAAAAAGACAATAAAACTCATTCCGCACATGTTAAATGACTGCACATTACAAAAAAAGAACTTTTTCTTCGGACATAAAAGAAAAGAAAACATTCGATGAATCTATTAAATGCAAAATTTTATTTTATTATTTTTACTGATTACTTAGAAATATTAATGAAAAGAAAATTTAAAACTAATAAGCAGATAAAATTAATTAATTTAAGCCAATATAATTGCCAAATATAAAATACAATATTTAAAAACCCTAATTGTTCCTTTAGAGTACACACCATAAATTATCAAATTTTAGCTGAAAATTTGAGGTATATTTTATAAAAATATTTTTCTAACATTAGACAGAAATATAGATTTTGAATAACTTTTTCATAAAATAAAAAACAAATCTTGCAGTGAAGGGTTAATGAAATATCGATTTTGAGGTAAACTGCCCCATAAAATCAAAAATGGTCTCAACGAGATACAACTTCTTTGCATAAACTTATAAGAATAGAAAATGGCACCACGCCAAACATTGAAATATACCTATGCAAAGAGTAACACGATATATGTCTCCTGACTGACACATGAAAAAGTATCCTTTAAAACATAACATTACTTTTTATACAGATGATTAATATTTAACGCAGAATATATATGTTCATTTACCTTATCAATTTGAAATATGACCCCGAATGTTCTGGCAATTTCAACTATACACAATTGTCTCGATTTTACCATATACATTTTAGACATTTTTTATCAAGAAATGCTTGAATATTTTGTAATAATCTCTTTCCTTTTTTAAAAATAGCGATATTGAACTTTTATCTAGTTTTTATATATATCTATTTTTAGATAAGATTTAAGTAACTTATACAAGGTATAGGTTTTCAGATACGATAATTATATATTTAAACACTATTAAAATATTTTATTATAAAATTAGTTAATCATAAAAAAAATTATATCGAATATTTTTAGTTTTAACATTATCTTTTTTCATATTTCTATTTCGCAAATAATAATAACATTTAGATGATTTTTTTTCTTTTCTTAATATGTATGAAATATTTTTTTTCATAGTAAGTGCATTTTTTCCAAATTATTTTAAAAAGTGACTTTTTTCACATCTCTTTTTTAAATGTTACAAGATTAAAAAAAATATATTTATGCTAATTGGAATTGAAATTTCTCTTTTAAGTATTTGTGTAACATGTAAAAGTCAAAATATCAATATTATTTTTATGGCATTTTAGACATTAATCGTGGTAACCGGGAGTCAATTTGTATATATGAATATATAAATTTTAGTTTATATATATATATTTTTTTTTATAAAAATTCTTGAATTCCCAGAAAAAAATTTAAAGTTTTCCTATTTCAAAAACATAATTTTTGAATAGAGCACAAAAAATATAAAAAGGTATTGCTTTAAATTAAGAAACGTATTCGTAAAAAAATAGTATAATATATTTAAAATTATTATCATTTGAAAAAGTATTTTTGAAAACTAACTAATGTTTTATATTTGTTGTTACTAATATTTTATGCTTGTATTAATGACGTGTAATCCGTGTTTGAAATATATGCGTTAAAAGAAAATCGATTTCTAAAACAATTTTGAAGTAAACTAACCCCTTAAATAAAAAAAAAATGGTCTCAATGAGATACAACTTCTTTGCATAAACTTATAAGAATAGAAGATGACACCAAGTCAAACAATGAAATATACCTATGCAAAGAGTAACACGATATATACCGCCTAACTGACACATGAAAAAGTATCCTTTAAAACATAAAATTACTTTTCATACGGATGATTAATATTTAACGCTAAATATATATATATATGTTCATTTACCTTATGCATTTGAAATATGACCCTGTACGTTCTGGCAACTTCAGCTATACATAGTTGTTGCGAATTTACCATATAACATTTTAGACATTTTTTTTGTTTCAAGAAATGCTTGAATATTTTATAATAATTTCTTTCCTTTTTAAACAAATGTCATTATTGAACTTTTATGTGGTTTTTTTTATATATTTTTTGTAAGATAAGATTTAAGTAACTTATACAAGGTATAGTTTTTTAGATAACATATTTAAACATTATTAATACATTTTATTGTAAAATTAGTTAGTCATAAAAAAATGCATTTAATATTTTTAGTTTCACCTTTATCTTTTTCATTTTTCTTTTTCGCAAATTATAATAACATTTAGAGGATTTTTTTCTTTTCTTAATATGTATGAAATAAAATTTAGTTTTGTTCCTTAGAATATACACCTTTCTTCCAAATTTTTTTCACTTCTTTTAAAATGTTACATTGTTTAAAAAAAATATGTATGCTAATCGCCATAGAAGATCTAAAAAAAACATTTGTGTGCCATATAAATATCAAATATTCAATATTCTTTTGTGACATTTGAGACATTAATCGCTGTAACCTGGATGAAATTTGTATGTGTCGATATAGAAACTTAAGTTGTAATTTTTTAATTTTTTTTTGTTCAAATTTTTAAAATACAATTTTTTATATCTTCAGAAAAGAAACAAAAACTTTTTACGTTTTAAAAACATCCTTTTTCGATAGAATTCAAAGAATATGATATAGTACTGCGCTAAATTAAAAAAAAAGCATTCATACAAAAAATAACATAATATATTTAAATTGAGTATTATTTGAAAAAGTATTGTTTAAAACTAACAAAAGTTTTATATTTGTAGCAATGACATGTAACAGAGAATATGTCCTCATGTGACCAATCTTTTTTAACTAGGAGCAGTGAAGTGTTAAAGATAATCCATTTTTTAAACAATTTTGAGGTAAACAGCCCCCTTAAATCAATAATGGTCTCGACGAGATACAACTTCTTCGCATAAACTTATAAGAATAGAAGATGGCACCACGTCAAACAATGAAATATACCTATTCAAAGAGTATCACGATATCTATGTCTCCTGACTGACACATGAGAAGTATCCTTTAAAACATAAAATTACTCTTTATACGGATGATTAATATTTAACGCAGAATATATATGTTCATTTACCTTATCTATTTGAAATATGACCCTGAACTATCTCGCAATTTCAGCTATACACAGTTGTATGTTTTAGCCATTTTTTATCAAGCAATGCTTGAATATTTAATGATAATCTCTTTTCTTTTTAAACAAG
The DNA here is from genome assembly GCA_964019185.1 of Maratus speculifer. NCBI lineage: Eukaryota > Metazoa > Arthropoda > Arachnida > Araneae > Salticidae > Maratus > Maratus speculifer. The sequence goes on along the minus strand of OZ025290.1, from coordinate 420,544,690 downwards.
TCCGATGTTGAACTTTTATCTATTTTTTCATATATATTTTGTAAGATAAGATTTAAGTAACTTGTACAAGGTATGATTTTTCAGATAACGTAATTATATATTTAAACACTATTAGTATATTTTATTGTAAAATTAGTTAATCATAAAAAATGTATTTAATATTTTTACTTTCAACTTCATATTTTTCACTTTTCAAATTATAATAAGATTTAGAGTATTTTTTTTTCTTTTCTTGATATGTATGAAATATTTTATTTTATTCCGTAGTAAATACACATTTCTTCAAAAATTACTTTAGAAAGTGATTTTATTTATTTAAACTGTCCTCTTAAATCATAAATAGCTTCACCATGCCAAGCAATAAAATATACTTATGCAAAGAGAAACACGATAGATATATCTCCTGACTGACACATGAAAAAGTATCCTTTAAAACATAAAAATTCTTGTTATACGGATAATTAATATTTAACGCAGAATATACACGGTGATTCAGCTCGTCTGTGACAAACTTTAAGGATCGATAGAGCACACCTAGACGAACATTTTTGAATAGGGAATGTAGGGTCCCTGACGCGATGGTAAGGCGCTAGGCGCTTTCGAAAATTTGGGTGTCGAAATTCGAAACGTCATAAAAACTAGGGAAATGGTTAGATTTTCTTGCTTGTTGCGTCGAAATGATTCTGTTTGTTTAGACTTTCTTCAGTACCAATTTGATAAGCGTATCTCTTAAAACATGGATAGGGGGCGCTGCAGACTTTGGAGAGCTAGACAACAACTTTAAGCCCGTTATTTTGATAATTTAACACATGCTCGCCAAAGTTTATACTCTAACTTAAAGTTTGAACCCAAGAGTAGAGCCCTGCAAAAAGCGTAAGAGCCGGAATAAAATGTCAAAGTACAGGGTGGTCGAAACTCGAAGGCTCCTAAGAGATAAACAAACAGATTTCTTGACTTATGGCATGCATTTTCATGATTCTGTTTGCTGGGGCTCTCTGAAACTCAGTTGAACGGTACAAAAAGAAACATCGATAGGGGGCGCTTTGGGCAAAAACATAATTCGTTGACATTTCGGACGCTAACTGGAAACGGGGCGCTACGATTAGTTAGTAATAATGAAAACACATTTTCTACCTCTGCTCAACACTTCTGAATAAATTTAGACCAAAAACATCAATGATACTGGAAATTTATTTACAAAAAATAACACTACAGAAGATGCTCGAAATTTCGACCTTGGGCCATGATGCAGGCTTCGCACCTCCGTCGCATTGAGGAGTGTGTGTTTCCAACAATGCCAGGAGTATCTCTGATCTGCCCTGCAGCTGCCACATTGCGCGCCACAAGTTCTTCAGCACTGCTGACAGGTGTATGGTATACCTCGGCCTTCAGGTAACCCCAAAGGAAGAAATCCAAGCAGGTGAGGTCTGGTGATCGGGCAGGCCAGTGAACTGGACCCCCACGCCCGATCCACCGCTGGCCATACCTTGCGTTTAGATGGAGACGCACGTCGTTCGTGTAATGGGCCGGAGCTCCATCGTGCTGGAACCACATCTGGCGACGCGAACCTTCGGGTACGTGCGCCTCCTCCAGAAGCTGCGGCAGCACTTGATCCAGGAAAATCAGGTAATTTCCACCTGTCAGCCGTTCAGGTAACAAATAAGGGCCAATGAGGCAATCCCCCAGAATGCCGGCCCACACATTTACTGAGAAACGCTCCTGGGCTGCTCGGCTTCTGGTTTCATGTGGATTTTCATCACACCACACATGACTGTTGTGGGCGTTCCACATTCCCTCCCGGCTGAAGGTGGACTCGTCCGTAAACAAAATGCTGTTTACAAAACGGGGATCCCTGGATCTCATCGCCAAGTACCATCTTGAGAATTCCACTCGAGGGCCAAAATCCTGCTCTCTGAGCAACTGCACCCGCTGGATGTGGTAGGGGTGCAGATTCCGGGAACGTAAGATGCGCCACGCAGTTGCTTGCGAAATGCCAACATGTCTGGCGATATCTCTCGTGCTAAGACCTGGGTTGTCCTCAACCAGGTTAAGCACAGCCTCTTCGTTGTCGGGGGTGCTCACTGATCGCTCCCGTTCAGGCCTGCCTCCGTCGAAAGATCCCGTTGTGGACAACCTCTGGTGTACTCGAGCGAAGAAGGCATGGCAGGGGATTTGCCTGTTGGGGTAACGCTCGGCGTACAACCGCTGAGCGGCTCGTCCATTACAACCAGCAGCGCCATACGCCAAATGCATGTCAGCCAATTCAGAGTTTGTGTACCGTTCCATCCTACTACCGATCTGCAGACAAGTAACCCGAAGCTTAAGTAGGTACCGCACGTTCAAAAGACGTGTCTGCGCATACAACTACGTCATCTCGCGTTGTCGTCTACGCATTACGTATCTTTTGCATATCGATATGGTACGATATCTTTTGCATAAATCAGCAAAAAGCACCTTATGTAAATTTTATTGCGCTCATTTTGCATGATTGAAACCAGCTATGTTTGTTAAAAAAAACAAACAAACTGCAGTTTTAATAGCTTCTTATGATAAGTAAATTACTCTCTTGTTTTGTTTCTAACTGATCGTAGCGCCCCGTTTCCAGTTAGCGTCCGAAACGTCAACGAATTATGTTTTTTGCCCAAAGCGCCCCCTATCGATGTTTCTTTTTGTACCGTTCAACTGAGTTTCAGAGAGCCCCAGCAAACAGAATCATGAAAATGCATGCCATAAGTCAAGAAATCTGTTTGTTAATCTCTTAGGAGCCTTCGAGTTTCGACCACCCTGTACTTTGACATTTTATTCCGGCTCTTACGCTTTTTGCAGGGCTCTACTTTTGGGTTCAAACTTTAAGTTAGAGTATAAACTTTGGCGAGCATGTGTTAAATTATCAAAATAACGGGCTTAAAGTTGTTGTCTAGCTCTCCAAAGTCTGCAGCGCCCCCTATCCATGTTTTAAGAGATACGCTTATCAAATTGGTACTGAAGAAAGTCTAAACAAACAGAATCATTTCGACGCAACAAGCAAGAAAATCTAACCATTTCCCTAGTTTTTATGACGTTTCGAATTTCGGCACCCAAATTTTCGAAAGCGCCTAGCGCCTTACCATCGCGTCAGGGACCCTACATTCCCTATTCAAAAATGTTCGTCTAGGTGTGCTCTATCGATCCTTAAAGTTTGTCACCGACGAGCTGAATCACCCTGTATATGTTCATTTACCTTTCTATTTGAAATATAACCCTGAACGATCCAGCAATTTCAGCTATACATAGTTGTCTCCATTTTACCGTATAGTATTTTAGAAAATTTTATCAAGAAATGCTTGAATATTTAATAACAATCGCTTTCCTTTTTAAACAAATGACATTATTGAACTTTTATCTAGTTTTTTATATATTTTTTGTAAGATAAGATTTAAGTAACTTATACAAGGTAAAGTTTTTCATATAGAATAACTATATATTAAAACACTATTGATACATTTTATTTTAAAATTAGTTAATCATAAAAAATACATTTAATATTTTTAGTTTCAGCTTTATCTTTTTCATTTTTCTATTTCGCAAATTATAATGACTTTTGGAGGATTTTCGTTTTTCTTTTCTTTTTTTTATTTCGTACAAAATGCACTTTTTCCCAAGATTATTTTAAAAAGTGACTTTATTTAGTTAAACTGAACTCTTAAATCAAAAATGGTTTCAACTAGATGCAATTACTTTAAAAACTCTTATAAGAATAGAATATGGAGCCATGCCAAACAATAAAATATACCTATGCAAAGAGTAACACGATATATATCTAATGAATGACACATGAAAAAGTATCCTTTAAAATATAAAATTACTTTTTATACGGATGATTAATATTTAACGCAGGATATATATGTTCATTTACCTTATCTATTTGAAAAATGACCCTGAACGATCTGGCAATTTCAGCTATACATACTTGTCTCGATTATACCATATATAAAATTTAGATATTTTATATCATGAAACACTTGAATATTTAATAATATCGTTCTCTTTTTAAACAAATGGAGATATTGAATTTTTCTGTAGTTTTATATATATATATATATATATATATATATATATATATATATATATATTGTAAGATAAGATTTTTATAAGTAACTTATATAAAATACAGTTTTTCAGGTAAGAAAATTATGTTTTTTAACACTAGAACCGCGGAGCGGGTCAATTTGACCCAAATCAATGTTTAATTTCTCGCCGCGCGAAAAGTTTTCATTGAAAAAATGTTTCCTTTCCTGGCTTTTAATATTTTAAGGTAAACAACAACTTTTCGTATTTAATAGCAAATAGCATAAATAATTTTTCATCTTTAACCACTTATACCTAGAACCGCGAAGCGGGTCAATTTGACCCGTGTTATGTTTTTATGCATAAATGACAAAAAAGAGATGCATTTCTTCGGAAGTAATGAGAAAATATATCTGCCTCACTCCTAATTTCGCTAATAGGCAGAATTGCAAGGGAGAATACTGAAAATTTTCAATCAATTCTTATATTCTTGATGTGAATAACAGATTATTGCACTGGAAAATTCCAACAAATAATTAGAACTGGTATTCAAGTTGCTTTTATTCTGCATTTATTGAAAAGTATAGATAATGTCTTAACATTATACTGTCCAATGTCTTAACATTATACTGTCAAAGAAGCTTTAGAATGTTAGCAACTATTATCTGAAAATGAGTGAGAATATAAATGGTTGTGGATGAATATCTGCCTGTAAATGAAGAAAATCAAATTCTAGTAATTAAAATGAAAGAAAAGATGACTCTGATTCTATACTAATAACCTTGTTGAACTTTTTCATTCGAATATAGTTGGAAATTTATTAGTTAATTAAGGAAAATTTATGATATATACAAATAAAAAAATGGATATAAAAAAAGAAGAATTAAGAATATGAACAAAAGTGACAAAATTTGATCTTTATATTCATGAAAATCTGAAAAATAAATAAGCAATGACTTGCACATTCACACCTGGAAATAAAGAAGATGACAAGAAAAATGCAATACTAACTATGTAAAAGGGCCTAACATAAAGCGTAGATGAGACTTATTTCCTTCAAAATCTGTGAGTAGGTTTACTTAGTATATGTCAAACAAAACCAGAGAAATTCAGTATGTTCTAGTTGCTTGAAAATGTTGATAAAAAACTGGCGTTATAGAAACTGTAAAATTTCCAAGCCGAGAAATAAAAGACTATAAAAATGACAAAATTAGAATGGCATTCGGCTATCCTTCTAACACATTTACACATCAGCGTAGCTGTTTACCAAGGAGGAAAGGGTAAAAAAGGCTTTGTTGCTTAGCAGTTTACATCTAACAGTTGAAACTTTAGATAGTTCTAAAAAATACTAAATACACTCGTTTATTACAACGCAACTATATTCGGTGTAGCTTTGTTATTTGACAGAAAGTCTGCTTATGTGAAGCCCACTTCGTATAGGAAGCTGGTGAATGCAATTTATAATATTTTGTATTTTGCTACTGTCAATGCTTAGGTTTTATGCAAATCTGTAACCGGAAAATTAGTTAATGTTAAAAACTTGTTTATGTATACTATTATTATCTATTAGTATACGTTAATTTTTTCAAGACAATTTGTTATTTCTTGGCCAAAAAGAAAAAAAAAATGTTATTTGGGCAAGAAGAAACATTGAAAACGATGAAGAATACTAAGTAAGCATAGAAGAGCTTTCATCACAATTAAAAACATGAAAGCAAAACTAAAGGTAATTGTTCAAAATATAATGCACCCATGCGTTTCTGGCAAATGTGCAAAATCTTTAGGCATGTTTTACAAAAATTTATTTAATAAATTGAATTAGATAAATCAGTAAAACTAGTAACTTACAATTTTTATAGTTTAAAAAATATTCTTAGATATTATATCTCAACTTAATTAAATGGGATAATATATTTTCTATTAATGTATATATGTCCAAGTCTATTTATGTTTAAAATATTTGTCAATATCTCTTCAATATATTTTCATCATACTTAATGAAATGTAATTTTCAATTATAGCATTTTCTGAAAATTAGATTATTTCTGCTGACTTTATGTGTAAAATATAATGTAAATACTAAGAAATATTGCTTATTATAAGAAAATATAATCTTTTAACTAACCAAATTAAGTATTTGTCACATTTATATGTCATTTTCCATCTCGGGTCAAATTGACCCGCTCCGCGGTTCTAGGTATACCTAAAGTCCCGCGGTTCTAGTGTTAAACATTACTAGTATATTTTATTGTAAAAATAGTTAATCATAAAAAAATATATTTAATATTTTTAGTTTTATCTTTACATTTTTTTCTTTTTCGCAGCTTTAAATTAACATTTTAAAGTTTTTTTTTTTTTTTTTTTTTTTTTTTTTTAGCTTTTATTAATATATATGTGTGAAACATTTTATTTTTATTTCGTTTAAAAAGAAAAAAAAAATTCAAATTACTTTAAAAAGTGACGTACTTTTTTTACGTTTGTTCTTTAAATACTACCATGATTCAAAAAAAATATTTATGCTAATTGGAATAGAAGTTTTTCTTCTAAATATTTGTGTAACATTTAAATGTCAAATATTCAATATTATTTTTTATGACATTTAAGAACTTTTTTGTGTTTTTAAAAGTTATGTTTTCATTATTCTTCTATATTATTAGTTATTGTAACGTGGATGAAATTTATATGCGAAGATATAGAAATATAAGTTTATAAAGTTTTATTTATTTATTTAATTTATCCTTTCTTCATAATTTTTTATATTCTCTGAAAAGAAAGAAAACTTTTCATATTTCAAAAAATATCCTTTTCAAATGAAACTAAAAGAATATGATATTGTACTGAGCTAAATTAAGAGAAACATCCGTATGAAGAATAACATATTTAAGAAGAGTTTCATTTGAGAAAGTGTTGTTTAAAACATAAAAACAACTGTATAGTTATCTAAATTACGTATAAAGAATACTACGCCTTCATGTAACCCATCGTTGAAATGTGTCCCAGTATTTTATTAAAATTTACATGTTGATCATTTTTATTGATCTCTTCTATTGAATTTACATATTGCGTTTTCATAGAGGTTCAATCATTAAAATAAATTGATCATTAATCACTGAGTTAATCATTGAAATAATCATAAAAAATTAATGTCTTATTTCTAAAAAAAATAACTCGTTTAAAATTAAACATTTCTTTTTCTGAAAGTTTGTTACCCATATTTAACTGATTGTCGTACATGACGTATGCTGAGTACATCCTGTCGTTTTAGTAATTAACGACTGTGACATATACTTTGTATACGTTATTCACCACTGTAATGATTGCCTATTTGAACAGAATTGGTCTGTTATCTGCAATTCTTATAACAGACACTGTGAAATATCAGTTTGCGACACAACCATTTTACATCGCACAGCCTGGTATAAAGCCCTTTACCGATGTCAAAGAATAAGGTAAACCGGAAGATTTTTTTTTAAATTTTATTTTATAATATCAGATTGAGCCCTATTTATCCAAAGTAAGAAAAAAATCCGCTAAATTTACGCCAAACACGGCTGGCAGCAATGTTCCCAGCAGTGTTTGCCGTAAAAATTGAGGTAAAATTAGATGTATTTTTTATTACATCTAATTTTGTGCAATTTTTACAGCAAAAGTTCCTGGCAACTTTCCTGCCAGAAACGTGTTATTTATAGTGTTTAAATTTTGTATTTCTAAATTTAGCTTTTGTATTTGAACCTAATTTTAAAAAAAGAAGAAAAAACATTATGTGTGAGATCATTTATTTCATCATCCAGAGTGATGTACTTTTAAAAAGTTTTTTTTAGCTTCCGATGCAATTTCTTTCAGACAAGCTAAAAAATGTCGTGTCATCAACCCTGAATTTTCTACTGAACCGATTTTGATAATTATTTTTTTTAAACGAAAGCTATTTATTTGTAGTTGTGCCCATTTTAGCTATTTTTTAATTTATTTCCATTTTTATATTTTATTTTTAATTTTAAATGCTTTTTACGATATTTCTTCAAAATGGTAGCAACACAGTTTAGCTTTTCTCTCGATAATAAAAATTTATTTTCCAAAAGATTGCGTATTGCACTTGAAAGAGAATTAAGGTAAAAAAAAAATATATATATATATCTACTGAGAAATGATATTTATAATGTAAATAAAATAACAGACAATAATTTATGATAAAAATTAATGTCTAAAGCAAAATAAGAAAATTTTCAAATGAGGAAAATGATGTCATTCAGTTATACAGATAAATGGGAATTACAATATTATTACGGATGCATTTTTTATTTTACTAATAACAGTAACTAACTTTAAAAAAACATTTAAAGAGAAAATGACATCACTATTTAAAACATCGTATTTTTACTCATAACGATATTACATTTCAATATTTCTTTTCATTATGCACACTGAGATTGAGATTTTACTTTCAGATGACTTCAGTTAGTTAAAATAATGTCATAGTAAAAATGAAATTAGTTTTTTTTTTTAATAAAACTATTTTTCTGTGAGTGCATATAAAATAAAATTTCTTGATTTCGCCGGAACTCAGATTAAAATTTTAACTGAAGATGTGCGAATATTGTAACTGGCAAACTTGACATTAAGTTTGGAAATATATTTATTATATATTGATTCAATAATGTAATTATTTTTGCTTTTCATTAAAAAAACCAAATCGATCAGGTCATTTAAACATTTCATTCGTCAAATTTGACGGGATTCCACTCGTTTTATAGTTAAAATGCATTTCTCTTTTCTTAGAGTCTATAAAAAAGCGTTTAAACTAAAGAAAAAATCCGTTTTTGATAAATCTAGTCAATGAAGAAGTAACACGTCGAATTGCATCTCTTTATTGTTCCGCAATTCCAATGTCTCAGAGAGAAATTGCTAATCAATTGGGTATTTCACGCCGTTCTGTTTGCTATTATATTGATAAACACAACAAAAATGAAGTTACGTCATTCTAAACGGGGTCGCCCTTCTAAAAAATCTCTATCGATTTTTTTTTCCTAATCGTAAGCGAAACTGAATTCTGCTATAGCAGAATCTACATTAAACTTTTTTTTTTATGATTTTTTTTCCTTATTTGAGTTTGAAGTTTATTGTTCAACTAACTCTTTGAATTTTATTAAAAAAAAAACTTCTAAAACGTTACTTATAATGATAACATTAACGTGGGAGAAAAAAATTGGTTTTAGTATGTTTTAAATAGAAATGAATAAACAAATTAAAATGAATATTCTATTAGAATTTATAGTTTAACTAACAAAGAATTTGTTGTTCTTCGTTTGTTGTTCAACTAGTTTTTCGAATTTTATTGAAAAAAAAAATCTTCTGAAACTTTACTTATAATGTAATAAAGTGGGAGAAAAAAAATCATTTTAGTATGTTATTTACAATTATATATTTTAAACAGAATAGAATAAACAAAGTAAAATGAATTTTCTAATATAATTTATTGTTCAACTAACAAAAAAAAAATTGTTGTTCTTCGTTATGTGGTGTTGTGAAGAGCTTGTTGTTCAACTAACTTTTCGAAATTTATTAAAAAGAAATCTTCTAAAACTTTACTTATAATGATAATATTAACGTGGCAAAATAATGTTTTAGTCTGTTATTTAAAATTATATGTTTTAAACAGAATTGAATAAATAAAGTAAAATGAATTTTGTATTAGAATTTATTAATAAAATACAGCATAAATCTGTTTATATTTTAATTTATAAAGTTTCGTAATTCCATTCATTTCATAACAGTTATTTTCGAATAGCTATTCAAAAAGTGTACACGTTTATCACTTAAAGAAGCGAAATTTATTAAAAATTCGAAATGTCTTTCTTAAATACAATAGTTCTAAAAGATTACAAATATTGTTCGGCCTTTCTTCAGTCAAGTATGCCTTTAAAAATACGTTTGGTATGCTACGTTTCTGTACTCCTAAAAATATGCGTTTAATAATTAATGTAATGTAATTTAATCTCCATTTACCTTTCGAATTTGTTGATGTGTTCTTATAAACTCATGTATACGTAATGCTCCATGTAAGAGTTCATATTTTTTAGAAATTCTCTCTCTCTCTCTGTTTGTATATGTATATATATATATATATATATATATATATATATATATATATATATATATATATATATATATATATATATATACAGAGACAGAGAGAATTTACTTGTTATTATGTAGAATATATATATATATATACATATATATATATGTGTGTGATTATTTAAATTTTTAAAAAATGTAATATTTTTAAAAACATGCTCATTAATTCCATTTGTAAGCTTAAATGTCACATGAAAAAAAGTTTATTGAAAAAATATTTTTTGTTACAGTTTGAACACAATGTTAATATCGACAAAAACATTTTTCTTTAAATTTTCAATAAATTTCTTATTATTTATTAAAATAAATTATATAAAATATTGCTTTGTAATAATTTAAAATTAAAAAACGTAATCTATACATATATATGAAACATGCGTACATATACAGAAACTGTAAAAGCTTTTCAATTACAGGGAGAAACATAATACATTTAAATATACTGCTTTTATATCAATTTAGGTATTTCCATAAAAAAAATTTTGTTAATTAATCAGATGATTTTTGTATATATATATATATATATATATATATGTGTGTGTGTGTGTGTGTAATAAAGAGAAAATTTTTGCGCCATTTGGCCCGCCCTGAGTTTTTAATTATATCTTTATGGAGCGTACGTTAATTCTCAATTTTCGTAATGTATTAATATTTTAACAGCTAAAGTTCTTTTTATTGTTTTATTTTATTTTATTTAACTTAGTAATAATCTATTGATTGTTTTCTTAAAAAAGAGCGGGAGTGATTGCGAAATCTTTCTTTCGGTGTAGAGGTACATTTTCCCTTTTTGGAATATTTATCGAGACTTTAATTTTGTTTTATTAAATCGTCTGCTGAAGAATTAGCCTGCACTTACGTGTGAGCAGGTTGTGTTATTACGCGCTTAATTAGTAGTTCTTAAATGAAGACACGCCCCAACTACCAATAGGAGATGGTGATGTGGGTGGTCTTAGCATTGAAATTAATCCTAATGGGTCTTTAAATTGCTTACGTGGACAAGGGGAGGGGCTAGTTTTTGCGTAGAGTCTGGGAGGCTCATTTTAGAATACGAGAGCGTCAGAATCCAACTAATCTTTCAATTTTTAAGATGCCCGTCTCATTTTTTCCGATAATTTAGAACTTCGAGATGACGCAGCTTTGAGAGCGAATGGTTTAGTGTTAATTGTGTGGAATGGTGACCGGTGGAATAACGTTATTTTGTGCTCTAAATAAATAAAGATTAGAAACAGATTGACTTGTTTTTTTCTGGGAGAAACACCTAAGCGAACAAATCCATTGCTTACCATGACGACGGCTGACCCTGTTATTAGTTCTTAAGTGAATAGACGTATTATACAGCAAAGATGGTATTCTACGAGAACTGATACATTTAAATCATTTAAATAGAAAATCACCATATCGTTTCATATATATATATATATATATATATATATATATATATATATACATATGTGTGTGTGTGTGTGTGTGTATGTATATATTGGGAAAAGAGTTATAATTAGAGATTTATTTAAACAGTTCTAATGAAAAACACAGCAAAATTTCACAATATTATTATTTAAAATTCGGCAATAACTTTAGATATTAAGGAAGATAATTATTGAAGTGAAGCAATTTCGAGATATTTCAGATAATTATTCGAGACAATTTCGTTAAATAATGTATTTCTTACACTTTCCTATTTTTTAACAATTTTCTTCCCAGGACCATCCCATACTTGTTTAAGGTCTTCGGCATAGTTATCATACACAGTCTATAATTAACATATTATAGCTGCTTACTTTTTAGGTGCGTTCGTAATTATGTAAATACGTAGCACCTATAGTGGGCGTTCAGTCCGTCCGTCTGTCCGAATATAACAACGCAAAAACTAACCAACTGAAACGTTTGAAATTTAAAATACATAATTATTACATAATTTTGTCGAGTCATTTCAAATTTTATGAAAATCGGATGCATAGATCAATTACGGGGCAATCAAAAGTATTCCATTACATTACGTTCAATGGGGAAAAAAGTTTCAAGTGCATTTTAATCGTTTGAAATTTAAAATACATAATTATTACATAATTTTGTCGAGTTATTTCAAATTTTATGAAAATCGGATGTATAGATTAATTACAGGGACAATCAAAAGTATTCTGTTACATTACGGTCAATGGGGAAAGCGTATCAAATGTATTTTATATGTTTGAAATTTAAAATACATAATTATTACATAATTTTGTCCAGTTATTTCAATTTATGAAAATCAGATGCATAGATCAATTACAGGGACAATCAAAAGTATTCCGTTACATTACGGTCAATGGGGAAAAACGTTTCAAATGTATTTTAATGGTGTTACACTCATTCGAACTTAATAAAATTTATATGCAACAATAAATAACATATTATAATATACATTTTACATAATTTGTGGTGCAAAGAAAATTTGTTATTGATTTACAAGACCACACAAATGTATTCCATTACATAATGGTATAGGGAGAACATTGTTTGATGAGCGTTTTTATTGTAAATCACAATTCAAAATTTTATGAGATTGATATATGAGAGTATTATTCTTAAAATTTCGTTATCGTACGAACGCACCTTATTTGCTTCGCTTCACGTGCAATTTCCAACTTGTTATTTTTATTGTTGTTTATTATATTTTGTGACTTTCCTTGAAATTTATAATTTAACTTTAGATTGAAATATAATTGAAATTTTATAAATTATTCAATTAAAATTTTTAATTTACATAAGTAAGAATAGTGCAGTTTCATCTTAAATGACGTATTTTCTTCACCATTCTTGAATTACCCTGTATAATCTTACAACGTTTCATTTTTAAACTGTTTTTTTTTAATTTGTTTCTTTGATAGATTTCAATAAGAAGGAAACTCGATTTTGTTTCTTCTAAAATAATGCATTGTTTAAAAAATTCCACAAAAGACTGCAATAACAAAATATGCCAATATGCCAATAAAGTTTTAATGTACTCGTTTAATGAAGTTTACTATGACTATAGAAATTAGCAGAATTTACCTCCATATTAAATGATTTATTTCTTGTAATATTTCTGAGTTCGGCATAGTTTTTATATCGTGAGAATAATATAGTTTCATCTTAAATAAGGCATCTTCCTCATCATTTTTTCGATATCATCTCAAATTTGTTTAAGATATTGGTATAGTTGTCATGTACAGTCTATAATTAACCAGTTTAGTCTTATAACATTTAGTTTTAAAACTATTGTTAGTTATTTTGTATTACTTTTATATATTAAATCTCGGAACTCGATTTTATTTCCTGTAAAATATCGCTTTGTGTAAAATTTTCACAAAAGACTGCAGGAATAGAAGATGGCAATATGCCAATAAAAGCGAATGTATTCGTTAATTAAAATGACAATATATATAGAAAACAGCAGAATTTAGTTTAATCTTAAATATTTTCTTTTTGCTAAAATTTTGAGTGTGTTATCATATTTTGGTACTGTTTCATTCAGGATACATTTAAAGTAATTTTCTCAGCACTTGTGCGTCTCTCGGCATAATTACACATTTTAATCTCAATTCAATTTATTTTGTTAATCCATTAGTTGAATTGGTACTACTTGTTTAACCTTTAGACCAAATTACTGTCGCCAAATTCTGAGATTAAATGCCAATAATGGTGATCGCAAATGTCTCATTTATTTGACATTAAACATGATACACTATTGTACGTCATCAGGTGATTTTTAATTTGACTCTTAATTTTTATTTTTATTAGTGGTCTACTAAAATAATTGTTCTTTCGTTATTAAAAAAATGCGTCAGATTGTATAATATAGCTAATAATTTGGCGATTTGTGTAATTTAGCAAAATTGGTCGACGCGATAACCAAGTAGTTCCGTTGAATTATATGAACTTTGCTAAATTCCTACAGAAATAAAACTTTTATTTATTATTATAAATTCTCTTCGTCGTTTCAATTTTTTACAAAGGACTGTAATAAAAAATGATTGCATTATTCTAAAAAAAAAGATACCTATACTACAGATAACATGATATATTTCAAATTCGATTGAGATAGTTTCTTTTAAATATAAAAATATATTATTTGCGAATGATTTGTATTAAACGCAGCATACACACACACATACACACACACACACACACACACAGACACACATATATATAAGGTACCCTGGGGTAATAACGCCACGTTAAGGTTCTGCCAATTTTCACGGCTCAGTTTTAGTTTGTATTTTTCAAAGAAATATGTGATTCGATACAGCAACTCATTGACTATCTATATAAAAAAATAATTTAACAGATATGTATTCATAAAATGTAATGGCGTGATTTCTTGACCAATGTTATTTGGCGTTATTACCCACCTATATGGGTAATAACGCCATGCAAACAAAACTATGAAATAAGATGGAATAATGACATGTAGATTGCCCAATTCTAAAAATACAAACTCTCCAAACTTAGAAATTGACAAATTGCATTCTAAGCTATTGAAAATGTTCAATTTTTTGTGAAAGTGTAAGAAAAATAAAGGTGTGGTGTGCGGGAGGGGGGGGGAGGATGAGGCAAAAGAATATCAGACCGTGAGCTTCTTTTTGCTTAAAAAGGACCGCTTAAATAGAATTATTAGAAACATTGCACAGTTTTAACTGTGTTTATTTGAATCAGTATTTAGGATGTACCTCGGCCACTGTAGGGAATCAACCGGTGTATTAATGCCAAGGATTGACGTTATTACCCCGCTATAGTTATTGCGCTGTACGTTTTAAATTACAAATTATCTCGAGAAGATATCCAAAATCTTCAACAACATTCTGAAAGTCCATGAAATGTACTACAAATTTATGTAATTAACAAAGTATTTCTGGATTAAAAAAAAATAGTCTTTACATCACAAAACGTATCTCGCAAATTTTAGATCAAGCGTGAATTTAAGTTGCTTGTAAAAACAATAAGACCTAAAAATAAAACAAATTAACTTGAAGCTGTTTTTTGCAATTTATATGACTCAAAACCCTTCTGCGCAGAGCACATGGGTGTCATTTACCAGATTATTTCATAATTATGCAAAATATTAGCACTTGGCGTTATTACCCCGCCTGGCGTTTTTACCCCAGACCACCTTATATATATATATATATACTGCTAAAAAAATATAAAAATAAACGTTATTAAATTTTTTCTAGGAAAGTGAAATTCTCAGAGTTTTTTTATGCTATGGCAATAACAAAAAATACAGATTTATAATGTAAATCAAAAAATCTTGATGCCTAGAATCGATACGTAACAGTGATCTGGGTTACAGATAAAATTTTTGTAAGATTACTGTAATATTAGCAGATTATATTGAAAAGATACACATTTCTGTTTTGCAACAGTTTTACAACTTTTTTTTTTGTTAATGTTTAGATAAAATTGTATTATAGATATTGCTTATAGATATCTGCAACATTACAGATAATGAAGACATAAATTTGAAGTAGAATGAATGTACAAAGCACAAAGTTCAAGAATGCTTAAATTAAATAAGTAAGCTAAAACCGTACTTAAATTAATTACTTCACATTCAAACTGTGAATTTCACGAAGGAATTTTGGTTTCCTTTAACTTGCATTTGTTTTTCAAGTTTATAATATCTCTATAAAACTTTTTTTTTATTACAAATTATTAAAAAAGAAAGTAACACAAGAATCACTCACATTGATTCGTACACGTATATTAGGATTTATGAGTTTCTGTTAACATGTATTTATTTACTATATTTTTTATAATATTTATTAATATAAGAAACTGCTTGTTAACACGGTTGAATGGGCGCGGTTTATTTTGACACCCCATGCCTGAAAATATTCATCAGCTGTCTCTTCCTATAAACGGAAGTAGACAGGTCCATCAGTAACTGCATCCGAGGTTACCTTCCGTTCCTAGATTATGCAAGCAGTGACAGTTTTTTAGTGTTATAGAATGTATTTGAGCGTACAGTTAGTAAAAAATCGACAGTTTACTAAGACATGAACATCTTTTTTTTTAATGAAAATTCATAAATCTCAATACTTTTAAACACAATAAACTATAATTTTATTATAATAAAAATTTTAGAGAAAAATTCTTAAGTACTACATTGAAAAAAATTACAATTTTCAAATAATAAAAGTAAAGGTGAGAGCTTGTCATTTATTTTTTATTAATTATTAAAATTAACGAAAGTTTAAAATTTAAGTTATCATTTTTCATGATAAGTGGTAATTATCATAAATTTCCTTAACAGATCAAATTCAATTTTTTTAACTACTTGGAAAATAGTTGTTGTTTTCGGTAAAGAATTGGAAAATTTGAAGTATATCTGAATCTTCTTATTGGTTGAATTACGCAATTTATTTTATTTTATTACTTTTCTTTTTAGCCCAAGCTTAATGCCCAAAAATGGAATACGCCTGTTTTTTATTTTAGTCGTTTCCTGATTGGTCCAAGTTCAAATAAATTTCATAAAAAAGTTTTTTTTCCTCAACGCAACGGGTTAATAATTAAAATGTGCGATAATTAGAAATTTTAAAATTTGCAGTTTCTAAAATTGTAAAACTGCTTTTTCATTTAAAATTTGTTTATGATGGTCCAGAAACATGAATGTTTAATCCAATTCGAACGTAATATGAGGCGTTCAGGAGTCACTCTGATTAACTCCACCAGATAAAAATATACATATTAAACAGTTGTTGGCTATCTATAATCTACTGGTTTTTTTTATCATTCGTCTAGGAATATTAATGTTTAATGCACTGCGGACGTAATTCATGCATCGTTATAATCATCCTAAAAATGATGTTTGTTATTATTATTTATTTAAATATAGCAGGGCTCCCAAATCGCCCTCCAACCGAACATCAGAATTTTCTTAGATAAATTTTCCTTGTAGATTTTTCTTTCAAATTGGAGAGAAACCACCTTTGAAGTTAATTGTCGCACAAAGTCTGTAGAAACCTATCATAAAATCATGTGTTAAAAAAATATTGACGTTCAGTTCGCGGACCATTTGGGGGCCCTGATATAGAATTCCTTTATAAATCTTTAAAATTATCTTTGAAATTTTACATTTTCCAAATAGTCATTGTAATTTGTTAAATAGCAATCTTTTCTTATTTTTTTTCTTATTTATGCCATTAATGTGTGAAGGATGGGCTGATAGTCTATGTCCTTTCTAGTGTTACATTTCATAGTCCTGTTCTGCATTTTTACATTTGAATAACCATCGAAAATGATATATGTACAATAAATATTTTATTCACGTAATCAAAAATATGAGTTTTGCGTTTCCTTTAACTTCCGTTTATTTACCATGTTTTTATACATTTACAATGTTTATAATTATATAAAAATGTTTGATTATTTTAACTAACTATTATAAACGAAATTTGTAGAATTATTATCTTATTTCCGCACTGTAAATTAGTAGTCATGAGTTCATTTTAACTTGATTTTATTTACCATGTTTTTATACATTTACAATGTCTGTAAACATATAAAACGGTTTATTAACTTTGAGAAAAATTCAAAAACTAAATTCGCTGCATTTCTAAAATCACGTTTAAAAGTTCAACACTTCATTTATTTCCTCTTTAACTCTAAAAAATTCTGCTTTGTATGAAAAGTTTTACAAAATACTGTAAAAGCAGAATATGGCATTATGCCAAAAAATGAAATATACCCGTGCAAAAGGTACCATGATATATTTCATCTGAATGTCACATGAGAAGGTATTCTTTAAAACAGAAAATTGCTTTTTATACGAATGATTAATATTTAACGCAGAATATGTATGTTCATTTAGCTTATCTTGTAGAAGAATTCCTGGACGTTCATGTAAATTTATGCATGTACATTGGTCTAGATTAGGCCATATAATTTCTTTTCATAAGATATCATAGAAAAATATTTTTTTCATTAGTGCCTCACATTTTTCAATAATCATTAAAGTCCAAGAGAATTTTTTTAAATAGCGTAATATATAAAATAAGTTGGTATGGAGAATTTATTGTTTAAAATAAAAAGAAGAACCAAAAATATAGTTCTACAATTTAATACTTTCGGATATGGTGCACACACACTATTAATAGTATGTGTACATAGTTGTATATACATAAATACACATACTATTAATAGTATGTGTATTTAATTGAATATAATTTTTTTTAACAATTACTTCTGTTAATGTTTAAATGTAGTTTTATTACGTTTAAGCATTAAAAAATAATTATAATAAATATTCGCTTAATTCTATTTTCACCGTTTACGATTTTTTTTTATTTTAAACACATATTTCACGCTTTAAATTTAAAATAAATGCTATTTTCCTGAAAGTATCATATGTAATAAAGCGCAAAACTATATAGTAGTATAGCAGAAGTTATAACATTAGTTAAAAATTTTTATAATGTAATATTTTCTAAACTTCTGCAAAAAATATTTCCTTAGTTTATTGCCCTTAACAGTTACTTTTAACATTGTTAACAGTTTTGTGATAGTTTGAACCAACGTTTGGTTTTGTAGTAGCTGTAGTCATTAAATGGTGATATCTTGAACCCACATTTGGAGCTATGTTCATTATGGTGCTCAAAATTTACGATTTTACAGTTTCAGCTACTGTATCACCAAACGTTAGTTCAGTCAACTGAAAGTATTTTAACTAAGTAGAATTATTTTTCGAGAATTTAAATTATTATTAGTTTATTTTCATTATGCAAAATCAAATAAAAATTATTCTTTACTTATTATATGCAGATTTATTTCTTGCCATAAAGATTTTTAGATGTTAAATTTCTTCTTATAAAATCTAAAACTGTCAGCATGTTTCAATTGATTAAAGGTAATAAGCCGATATAAAACAATACTTGTTACTTGCATTTTTTTAAATTATAATACGGTGCAAAAATTTTTAAAAGCTTCACTACAGTTTTAAAGTTTTGAATGTTCTAAGCAATTTATAGCTTAAAAAATGTCTTTGTGTCATACATAATGCATAAATATATATTCTTCGATCAGAACTTTTTATCTACGATTTAAGACTTAACTCTTTTCACAATGTATGTTATCTAAATTGTTTAAGACATGTAGAAAAGAAATCGGACATAAACCGTTCAAGTATTTGTGAAGGTTTTAATATTTTTATTGATATTTCAGATTTTATTTCTTATCCCATCAAATCTTACAAGACAGCTTGTAAAATGCAACTAGTGTCGAGAAATTTTTTTAAACAAAAATACAAAGTTTTCTTGTTTGATTTTAAGGTTTTAGTAGTTTTTTTTTATAAATAAGATAGTACTTTTTTTGAAGTAAGTATTGTATTGTATTGTATTATATGTATTTATTTATATTTATTTATGTACATATATAAATATATATATATATATATATATATACATAATTATATATATATATATATATATATATATTACGGGGATGGAGGGTAGTTATATATTTACATAAAATGATTACATCGAAAATGTAGAATCTAAAACATGAATAATGAACGATATTAAAATGGTTTTTTATGATGGTTCCAAATTTATAGAAACTGTGGGCTGGAAAATGTTACAGAGGTTTTTCTATAAAAGATGCTTAACGGGAGATAATGAGTTCGAATTGTATTGGGCCTTTCGTCCGATCGTTCTGGGTTTTACCCAGTTTATTATTATTATTATTATTATTATTGGATTTTTTCCTTAAATACATGTTAGTTTTCCTTAAAAATACCTGTACGGAAGACATTCCCCCCCCCCCCTTTGAGCATATATCTAATATCATATCTAATATCATATATGATATCATATATCATATCTAATATCATATATGATAATCTAATATCATAAATAACAGAAACGGGATTATTGGAAATATGTTAGATAGATATTATTGATAAGATTAAAATTACTAAAGAAAAAAAGTAATTTATATCAGTTACTTAAAATTTTCAATTTTAAATTAACACAATTATATTTTATCACACTTTACGTTATCTAAATTGTATAGGGCCCATAAAAGTGAAATAAACATTAATAATTCAAATATTTTCGCCGTTTTTTATATTTTTTTGCAATTTTATGCTCTATTTTTTATCGTAAAAAAATTCAAATTATTTCTTTAAAAGAAAAGCACATTTTTTAAAGAGTTTTACTTTCAGTTTCACACTATTCTATTTCGCATAAATTTTGGTTTAAATATTTTACGTATTTTATGTGACGCTATAACTTTATTTAAAATATTTGCGTAAAAAATGTAAGATCTAAAGCAGGAATAATGAATGACATTAAACTAGTATTTCTATACCAAGTTTATAGAAATTCAGTATTGGTAATATGTTTTAAAAAAGCCATTGTATAATTAATAGTAGTAAAAAAGAAAAAAATCTCTCCAGCACAAGAAATGTTTTATTCCAGAATGAGAAATTACTATTTTCGATTTAACACAGTTAAATTTTATCACATTCTATGTTATGTAAATTGCTTAGGAAAAGGACAAAAATATTTCACATAGTTTAAAGTTTTTTTATATTTTTCGTGCTGTTGCAGATTGTACATATTTTTTTATTTATTCTTTATTTATTTTATTTTTTATTTTTCTATTATTTTTATTTTTATTTTTATTTTATTTTTTTGCTGAAAATCCAACAAGACATTCTGTAAAATGCTTCCAGTAGCCAGAAAATGTTTTTTATGAGTTTTTTATCTTTCTTTGAGTAACACATTGTCTTATTTTGGGTAATTAATGCGGTTACATATTTTATGTATTTTTTCAGCCACTTTATCTTACATAAGATACTAACAGAAAAAAAGTAGGATCTAAAGTATAAATAATAAACGATATTAATAAGTCCTTTATACCAAATTTACAAAAACTGTGTTCTGGACGTATGTTTAAAAATACATTATTGGTAAGATTAACAATAGTAAAGAAAAGAAAACTTTATGTCAGTTACAAGAAAATATGTTT
The DNA here is from genome assembly GCA_964019185.1 of Maratus speculifer. Classification (NCBI taxonomy): domain Eukaryota; kingdom Metazoa; phylum Arthropoda; class Arachnida; order Araneae; family Salticidae; genus Maratus; species Maratus speculifer. The sequence continues at coordinate 420,523,516 of OZ025290.1, read as the reverse complement.
TCTGTAATCAGTTTTTTTTTTATTTAACACTATTAAATTTTATCACACTCTATATTTTCTAATATTTGTAGGAAAGGTAGAAATGAAACCGGACATAAATCGTTTTTAATATTTTTATTGCTATTTTAGGTTTGATTTGTTATCGCAGAAAATCGAATAAGGCGTTTTGAAAATTATATCTAATAGTGGGAAAGTTTTTCTTTAAATCGAAAATACGACGCTATATAGAGTGATTATATTTTGTTTCAGTAACGCTTTTTCTTTGAAAAATTCTGCCATTAAATACTTTAGATATTCTTTTTGAGCCGTTATACCTATATGTATATAAAAGAGATTGCACTGAATGATTCATAATACACATATAAATCAAACTACTGAATCAAAAATCATAAAATTTGGGAGAAACCTAATTTTTATGACATAAGTGGACACAAAAAATATTTTTTCCCAAATCGATGGGATTTAATGGAGGTGGTCAAACGTTTTAGTACATGTGATCACAGTTCAACAACCTATTCAGTAGGAACCTGCAATTAGAAAAAAATAAATCTACAAATAAATACTTAAACACGTGTTTCAGTGATCTTATAACCTTTTTCAACCCTAACGGAGATAAAGGGTGGTCGAAACTTTTGGAACCTTTATTCATATCCCATCGTCCGTTTTATATAGAAGATTGAAATAAAAAATAATTCTACAATTCTATTAACTATTCGCTACTAAATAAAAATTTACTAAACACTCTACGAACGTTTTACTATTTTAAACACATGTTTATGCGATTTTAGAAATTGTCTTTTGTAAAGGAATTAAATAGTGTCGAAAGAATTAAACATTTCACTATTTCTTTACAATTATCATGTGATATACAATCGGAAATTCCTTGGACCACTCTTTCATATTATAAGTTTTTCTTTAAACAAACATTCTTTCATATTATATGCTTTTCAAACAGTTCACGCCAATTTAATGCATGAGGGACAGTTTTTTTTTAAATATCAGCTTTGACTTATGATACATCAAAATTCAACTTTAATTCAAGGCTTCGTCGTAGGTGAAACTCTTTACAGTCGTTCGTTGGTGGGATCTGTTTTGGTAGGGTATTTATTTAGTTAGACAGTTAGAGGGCATTCCACCCCACCTTTCCCAGAAATATAATTTCATATGTGAAATATCGTTAAAACACTTTAAGCCTGTAGATTTCTAGGAACCCGCCGCCATCTTAATTTAGTTTTTAGTCATATACAAGAAAATATTTTTACTTTTTATCGACCTTTTTTATCTTCAATTTAAAAGTGTTAAATCGAAGTTTATCAACGTTTATCAAATCAGTGTTAAACGTAATCGCACTGCATTGTTAAGATAGAAATGAAACTGAATATAAGTCGTTGTAATATATTCGAAGATTTTAATAATTTTATTACTATTTCAGATTTTTTATCTATTACAGAAAATCTACCAAGACACTGTGTCAAATACTTTTAGTGGCGATTTTTTTTTCTTTAAACAGAAAATACAGTATTCTTCTTTAAGTTTTTAAATGATGTTTATATTGACACATTATCTTATTTCAGGTACGTAATACGTTTAAATTTTTAGACTTTTCTCAACCGCTATATCTTTGGATAAAATATTTACATTGAAAAATGTAGGATCTAAAACAGGAATAATGAATGATATTAAACTAGTCGTTTTACAAGTTTACAGAAACTCGGTGATGTTTAAAAATGCATTATTGTTGTTATTAACATTAGTAAAGAAAAGAAATCAGGCAATTACAAGAAAAAATATTTTCTACAATAAGAAATAACAAACTTCGATTTATCCCTCCTAGGTTCTGCATATCTTATCTAAAATGTTTAAGACAGGTAGAAATGAAACCAGGCATAAATCATTGACATATATTCAAATTTTAAACATTTTTATTTGTGTTACAGATTTTATTTCTTATCGTAGAAAGTCAAACAATACGTTTTGTAAAATGCTTCCAGTAGTAAGAAAGACTTTTTTCAAATAGCAAACACAATGCTTTCTTGTTTGTTCCAAAGATTTTCGATGTTGCTTTGAGTAAGGCATTACTTTATTTTGGAAAAAAACATTGTATTTAAATTTTTGTGATTTTTTTATTTGCTATATCCTTACATAAAATATTTACATCGAAAAATATAGAATCTAAAACATGAATAATGAACTATATTAAATTAGTCGTTAAATACCAAGTTTACAGGAACTCAGTGCAAGAAAAAACATTAATGGCGAGATTTACAGCAATAAAGAAATATAATGTTTTTATATCAACACAAGAAAATATATTTTCTTCAATCATAAATGTTTAGATTCAATTTAAAACTATTAACATTTATCACACTCTAAGTTATCTAAATGGTTCAGGACTGTGGAAATAATCAGGAAGTAAATCTATTAAATGCATTCGAAGTTTTAATATTTTTTTCTGTTATTTCAGACTTATCGTATTATCGAAATAAATAAAGACATTTTGTAAAATACTTCAAGGTGCAGGGAAAATTGACTTTATAATGAAAATACAAGATTTTAAATGTTACTTTCAGTAAGACCTTGTATGTTACTCTGAGTAAGACATTACCTTATTTCGGATAAGTATTGTGTTTAAATATTTAATGTATTATATCTTTAGCAGCTGTATATTTACACAAAATATGTACGTAATAAAGCATGGGATCTAAAATTTTAATAATGTGCAGTAATCAAATATTCATTTTATACGAATTTTACAGGAGTTCAGTGCTGGAAATAAATTTAAAAAAAAAGATATTATTGGTGAGATTAACAGCAGTAAAAAAAATCAAAATATCTTATAACAAGAAAATATATTTTCTTCAATCGAAAATTTCTATCATCGATTTAATACTATTAAGTTTTATCACACTGTACATTTATATAGTTTGTTTAGGACACGTATAAATGAAACCGGATATGAATTGTTTATATATTTTCAAAGTCCTTAATATTTGTATCGCTATTTCACATTTTACAATTTATCACATACCATCCAAAAGAGATTTTCTAAAATACTTCCAGTAACGAGGAAGATGTTTTAAAAAACAAAAATACTATAATTTCTAGTTTGTTTCTAAGATTTTAGATGATACTTTGAGTAATACATTACTTTATTTTGCATAATGAGTTTAAATATTTTAGATTTTTATCGTCACATAAAATATTTGCATAAAATATGAAGAAACTAAAATATAAATAATGTCGTTTTATACTAAGTTTACAAAAACTGAGTGCTTGAAGTATGTTTTAAAAAGTCATTATCGGCCAATTTAACAGTAGTTAAAAAACTTTATGTCATATACTAGAAAATATATTTTCTTTAATCAAAAATCTCTATCTTCGATTTAACACTATGAAATGTTTTAATACTCTTTGATTCTAAGTTGTTTAGGACCAGGTAGAAATGCTACCTGTAATATTTACAAGAGTATAGAATAAAATGTCTTTATGTCATATAGAATAAAATATCTTTATTTCAATCTAAACTCATTTTCGATTTAAAATTGTTGGATAGAAGGTCATCGCAGTTTTTCAAAACAGCATCAAAATGTATCACAATCTATTTCATATGTTTTTTTAAAGAGGTTACCATGAAAACACACATAAATCGTTAAAATAATTTCGATTGTCTCTGTAATTAAACTGTACATTTCATTTTCATAAAATTTAAAATGACTAAAAAAATTATACAAAAATTATATATATTTAATTTCAAACGATTTTATATGCTGACGGACAGACTGGCAGACGGACGGACGGAGTGAACGATAACTATGGGTGCTTTATTTTATATAATTAATAATGCGCCTAAAAATTAAAATTAAAACAGTAGTTTTATGCGAAAGTTCAAGAAACTCAATGCTAGAAATATTTTTAAAACACATCACGTTAGTCAATAAATTTAACTTTTTTCTGAGTTTCTCTTGCAAATGGATGCATTTACTAAATTTTAGGACACTGAATTCAGGGGAATACAGACATGATTTCATTCGTGTATCATTCTTTAGGTACCTTGTATTTATGTAAAGAAAAAGTGGAATATTTGGCTAAAGTTAATCGTTTGAAATAAAAATATAACATAATATTTGTCAATGAAATTTTTTTAATTAATTAATATAAACTATGAACTGACGAGCAAAATCCCACAATATAATGCTAAAATTATTGATCTTGAATTGTACGTAACGTCTATAAGCGATTATAACCCAGGGAATGATGCAGATTTTTGAATGTTCCTTTTTGCATGTTCTTGAGAAATTTTAAAATATCCAGACTAAAACAAGATCCAAAAATTGTTTTTTTTTCAGTTTAAACGTCCTGTAATCCCTTCACAATATTGATCACTGAAACATTAATGAAATACATATGCCTTGCGGCGTTTATCTGCATATATCTTTAATGGCTTCGAAAGTAATAAATGTTACAAGCAAAAAGAATAAATAAAAAAAAAGCTCTTCTGACCTTCTTTTAAATTAAATCTTTTCATGTTTTAGATACAAAAATATTCTCGAGAAACATTTATAAACTTACACGTACTTCACCAAAACAGATTCCTTATGTATTTGACAGATTTTAATGAATTGTTGTTTTTGTACCCTTTTTAATATGACATTCACAAACATTAAAAAAAAAACCCGTCAATGTAAAGAATATTTTAGAATTTTTAAAGATATGATTGCGTCATTAACGAAGTTTTGAAAGTTTTCTGTAATGTTGATATTGGCTGGGAAATGATTTATTAATGTTATGTAATCGAAATCAAAATTCATGATTTGAGTAAAGCAAAATTTTATTTTGTTCGACAAGTATTGTTTTTATAAATATATGTGTGAATAAAAACAAATTTAAGAATACATGTATGTATTGTGATTTTTTTTAAAAATAAATCTGAATTACAAATAAAAAAAAGAATATACTATTTATTTTATAAAGTCCCCTGTTATTTTATGGCACAACTATTGTTTTCTTTTCAGAATATGTGTAAAAGAAAACAAATTCAAGAATGCATGCTTGCATTCAGAAATTTCTAAGAGAGCTCAAAAAGAGTCATTTGTAAAACTTACACGTACTTCGAGAAAACAGATTACGTTTGCATTTGACTTGTTTTGATGACTGTTTGGACTTGAATCCTTCTTAATATGACATTCAAATTCGTTTTTAAAAAGCGCCAATACAATGGATATATTTTAGTCAATATTTTAGAATTTGAAAGGATAAGATTGTGTTATATCAGAAGCTTTAAATAAATATTAATCGATAATTTTCTGTAATAATTTTACTGGCTTGGAAATGATTTGTAATATGTAAAATCTCAATTGAAATTCATGATTTGAGTGTTGCAAAATTATGTTGCATTGTTTATGTTTATATTGTTATGTTTATATATATATGTTATTGTTATGTTTATATTGTTATGTTTATGTTGCATTATATGCGCGACATGTATTATTTTTATGAATATTTGGGAAAGAAAATAAATTTGAGAATGCATGTATGTATTGTAAAAAAAAAAAAATAATAAAAATAAAAATAAAATAAACAAAGAATGTATTAAATTAAAAACCATCCAATGTGCTAGTATCATGTTGAAAAGTTCAGCAAACAAGCCATAAATAAGAATATAAGCCATAGAATACCTAATGTGAGTTTATGATAATAGCTTGAATAGCTTTAATATGAGTTTAGTTGATTTATAAAACGTTGCATTACTATTTATTTACATTTTATTATTATCAATATCACAGGTTACTGCGGGACTATTTTTTAAATCGTGAAATCAAGTTTAATTTTTCTTTCAATATAGAAAAGTGATTGTACTGAAATCGTGTATGGATTGTAAAAGTTAAGATATTTGTATAAAAAATGAAAATAGTATAGTGATTCCTGAAACATTAATGAACTTCTGATGCTTTACGATTTTCATATATATGCCGTCACCTGAGAATAATAAGGTTCTATCTGTGTTTTTTTTAATTGACTTATACATACAGAAAGGTTTTATTTGTATCTATGAAGTCATTTTTTCATCAAAATGATGTTATATATAATATTACAATTATATTATGACAATATTTTAATCCAAAAATGTCTTCAGTGATACAAACAGAACATTTCTACATCAACGAGTAATTTTTTTTCAAAAACACAGATAGAACCTTATTATTCTCAGGTGATGATATACCTTTGATTGTTTCAAACCTAATAAATGTTACAAGCAAGAATAAATAAACTCTATTGATCTTCTCCTAAGTGAAATATTTTCATTATTTAAATGAAAAAATATCCTGCAGAATAATTTATAAATCTTACACGTACTTTACCAAACAATTTCAATATGCATTTGACAGGTTTTGATGAATGGTTGTTTTGTACACTTCGGAATATGACATTCACAGACGATTTAAAAAAAACGTCAATATAATGAATATTTTCGAATTTTTGAGGGTAAGATTGTGTCATCTTCGAAGCTTCGAAGAAATATTAATCGATAATTTTCTTTAATACACATTATTGACTTGAAAAGGATTTATTTATATTACATAAAATCTAAATCAAAATTATCGATTTGAGAGAAGCAAAATATTTTTGAGGTAAAAAATATGTGTAACGAAAACAAATTTTAAAATGTATATATGCATTGTAATTGTTTTAAAGGAAGAAACCAATCAAATATACATTAATATTTTTTGCATAATCAGAATACGCTTCGTTTAAAATATTTAGCTATTCAGAGGATTAAATTTAACTACTAATTTAAATAATTTATATAAAAATCTCATATATTAATAATATTGCATTTCATATTGTCGATAATATGTATGTTTATAAAATCTATGAAGGAAATTAGTATTGGTAAATTTAGAAATACGAATTTTCAAATGTAAATAAATCGTGTTCTTTATATATCCATTAAAAAGTAAAATAATTATATGCCTGATAACGTAACTTCTCTTTTTCTATCTCATTTTTAGGTGCGTTCGTAATTATATAATACGTAGCACCTATATAGTGGTCGTTCAGTCCGTCCGTCTGTCCGTCCGTCTGTCTGTCCGCATATAACAACGCAAAAACTACCCAACCGAATCGTTTGAAATTTAAAATACATAATTATTACATAATTTTGTCGAGTCATTTCAAATTTTATGAAACTCGGATGCATAGATCAATTACAGGGGCAATCAAAAGTATTCCATTACATTACGGTCAGTGGGGAAAAAAGTTTCAAATGCATTTTAATCGTTTGAAATTTAAAATACACAATTATTACATAATTCTGTCGAGTTATATCAAATTTTTTGATAATAGTGTGCATAGATCAATTACAGGGACAATCAAAAGTATTCAATTACATTATGGTTAATGAGGAAAAAGTTTCAAATATATTCTATACGTTTGAAATTTAAAATACATAATTATCACATAATTTTATCGAGTTATTTCAAATTTTATGAAAATAGGATGCATAGATCAATTACAGGGACAATCAAAATTATTCCGTTACATTACGGTCAATGGGAAAAAATGTTTCAAATGCATTTTAATCGTGTTACACTCATGCGAACTTAATAAAATTTATATGCAACTATAAACTACATATTATAATATACATCTTACCTAATTTGTGATGCAAAGAACATTTGTTATTGATTTACAAGGCCACACAAAAGTATTCCATTACATAATGGTACAGGGAGAACATTGTTTGATGAGCGTTTTAATTATAATTCACTATTTACAATTTTATGAGATTGATATATGAAAGTGATATTTTTAAAACTTCGTTATCGTATGAACGCACCTAATTTGCTACGCTTCACGTGCAATTTCCAACTTGTTTAAGTATTATCTTGCATTTGCATTCTTAACTATTAAGCATGTTTTACAAATACTTTATGAAAATATATTTTTAATTAATTTAATTATCTCTGTCGATTGTTTTTATATCTTTAAAATTATTTTTTAATTAAAGACCAGTTTGGAACAATATTTGAACAAGTAATCACTCTTAAATAATTTTAAAAAGCATTTGACAGGTATCATGTTAGGATTTTATTTGAAGCATAAAAATACTTCAAAAGTGCACAGCAGCATTTACTATTTTTCTACTTATTTACATGGTCACATCTGACTTCTAATAGACTATTATCTAAAAATTCCATAACCTACCTGTATATGTTTAAAAATGTAATGGAAATAAATTATCAATTATTGAATAAATTACTATTTTATTTAAAATCTTTGACGCTTCGAAAATGTATCATACTTCTAAGTTACCAAATGTGTAATGCCTACAGTTCTACATCTAAATAAATAACATAAAAACGAGTTAAATAGAATGAAAATTTTAAAAACCAAATATATTTAAATGAAATAAAACAAAACAATGTATTTTCATAACGATAATTTCGCGTATTCTAAAAAAAGAATAATATTTATTTGACGGTATGATACTGGAACACCATCTGTCACTATTATGACTTAAAACGTAAGAATAATATTGACAAAAATATAAAACAAGATTTGATGTACATCTCACTTCATTCATAGAAGGATGTTCTACTGCATAATTAACTATTTTTATTGACGAATTTACGGGCAGCTAGAGTGCCAGTTTTAAGCAGAAAAATCAAGATTTTTCTCCTTTTACTGATGGAAGATATTTGTAATGAAAAAAATATGTGAGGAAAAGTAGATCATTTTATAAAAAATGTAAAAAACTTATTCATCTCTGAAATCTTGATGAACCGCACGTTAAACTGCACGTTCCTTATGATGTTTATTTATATAAAACTTAAATTTCTTCAAATATAATAAATCTTACAAGCAAAGAAAAAAAATGTGATCGTCTTCTAAGTTGAATCTTTTCAAAATTTAAATAAAAGATTCAAGGAAGAATCATTAATAAAACCTACACGTACTTTTCCGAAACAAATTCCTTATTTACTTGACAGATTTTGATGAATGGTTATCTATGTACCTTTCTTAATGTGACATTCACAAACGTTTAGAAAAAGGTCACTATTCTGAATATTTAAAAATTTTTGACGATAAGATTGTGTCATCTACGAAGCTTCGGAGAAATATTAATCGATAATTTCCTGTGACATTAATATAGTTTCGAAAATGATTTATTTATATTATGAAAAGTTGAAATCGAAATTCATGATTTGAGTAAAGCAAAACCTTATCTTATGTGACAATTATTGTTTTTGTGAATATGTGTAAAATAAAATAAGTTTAGCAATACATGTATGAAAGGTGAAATTTTTAAAGGAAAAGACTTCTCAAAATTTAGTAATATTTCATATATTGATTTATTCTAAAACAGGAAACTATTCAGGACACTAAATCTTGCTACTAATGAATATAAAATATCAACAAATAATATGTATTTATTACCTTACATCAAATTTTTAATGATATATCTGCACATTTAGCACAACTAAAATGTGATTTTTCACTCAGCTTATTAAAAATTATGGGTTTCATTCCTTATATTTATATTATAGGATAACATATCAAGTTTAAGCAGATATAGTATAATAGGTGCGGTATATTCAAGAATATTATTAGTGTTTATTGATATTAATTTTTCTATATATTCATGGATTCCAACATTATGATTTTTTTTTAATTCTTCGAAAGTAAATTGAAGCAGATTTGAGGAATATAAAACGCATCAAAGATTTAATTTAGCAAACAAAACATAATACTAAAATTAATATGAAAATTTCAAAATAATTCCAAATATCCGTAATCGTATCTCTAGTGGCCTTAGTATATGTCTTACCAGTCACTGATACTTCACGAAAAGCCTAATTTAAGTAGGCATCATCATGAAACATATGTGGAAGTAATGTTACCTACTGGCAATTATGTTTCTTATTTCTTATAGTTTATATTGCAGTTATTGTTTTCTCAGAATGTATGTAAGTAAATAACTTATTATTTTTAATAATTATAATTTATTCAAAGTAAGTAAATAATTTATGAATATTACAATTCTACGTATATAAGGACGAAACCAGTATTACTTTATTATCTCTTGTAGTTATATATATATAATATAGTTTCAAGTAACTATTATTATTTGTCATTTAAAGACAAATTGGAAACAATAGTCTGAGAAACACTTGCTAAACCATACTTAAAAGATACAAAATACGCACAAACTACATCAAAAATACACAGCAATAATAAATATTATTCTCGCTGTTTTATACATCTCATTTCACTGTCAATGGCCTATCATTTAAAAATTTCAAAAATGCGTGCATAAATTAACAATATATATATAACATAAGGAAAAAGGACAATACTGAAACTAAATTATTGAAATATTTATTGTGGTAACTGCTCTCTTTTATGCATCGAATTTTATAACATTTCTAGATCAAACCGTATACAATTATTCAACTGATAATGACAACAAATTTCATAAAAATGGCAAATATAAAAATTTAAAAATATTTAATATAGTAAAGTACAACAATATATATGTATTTAAGATTGTCTTTTTTCCCAAAGATACATATTTTCTTTAAACACAGTGTTTCTTGTTGAACTGTTAAACTTTTTCAGCCGTGAACATATATATTCGTACACTAATCACTAGGTTTCATTGCAGTGAATGCATTTTTAAGTTAATATAAATCTACGTATATAATCCAAATTTAGAAGATTAAGTTATGATGAATACCATCAAGCATTATACCCATATACACAATATTACTTGTTATATCATTTAAAAGTACATATTTAATCATTTATATATAATTAAAGAAAAAAACAACATTACAATTCTTCTTTTGCCGGGTACTTAAGGAGTTGCGTACATGCCTTAAAAAATTATCATAGCATGTTGTATTTTGAAACAATATTAACTCTTTCACTTATAAATATTTGTATAATTTAAAGTATGTCTTTATTCGGATGTTAATACATGTCTCTTTGTTTTGGTAAAAATCGTCTGCTTTCATTTATGTGAAAAAGCTCCAGTAAGAAATTGTATTATTCGTTACCATGGTAATTTATTCTTTTTATTTTATGTTTTTGGCAGCATTCTATGTTTTGTTTTTAAGTTGTGTGTTTATTCGAATGTAAAAAGAGGATTGAATGTTGATAGCCGACCAATGGCTCGCATATTTCAGTGTTAAATAAAACGCATCTACAGTCCATATTTGTTGTGTTTAAGAACCAGCGTGTGTTGTTTTAATTAGTGTAAAATCCGCTAAGACTATTTTTGGTATTACGAACACTCTTAAAATATTTTTTTTAAAGCATTAAACACATCCTACATTTTAAATCACATTTAAGCATTTTAAACCATTAAACATAAAGCATAAATATGAACGACACAAGGACAAATAAATCTCTCTTCTATTATTTTAAGTCAAATCTTTCTATGCTTTAAACTTTTAAATATCGAGGAGCCTCATTCATAAAACTTACACGTAGTTTGCCAAAACAGATTTCCAATGAACTTGACAGGTTTTGATAAATGATAGGATTTATATCCTCTAAGTTCGTCATTCATGTGATACGTTTCGAAAAAACAAATCAATATCATGCATATTTTAGACTTTTTCAGAAAAGATTGTGACAGTTTAGACTATGGGTTAGACCACAACTTCTAAAGACTTGTTAATCGATAATTATCTGTAAAAGTCGTGCAAAGCTACTCTATAGTAATTTTTTCTACTGAACTTAGATTGCCATAACTTAAATTTTATAAAGTTGAAAAATCATCAAACGACTGGAATATTGATGAAGATATAAAGCTATAATAGAAATTATACGGAATACATATGTGAACTTTGTAAAGCTTAACACATCCTAAATAACATACATTTGTCGTTAAATTTGAACATGATTTGGGAAGGATTTTTTTTGTAGATTCATGGATACATTTAGGAAAAAAATAACACAATAGACTTTGCGATTTTAAAGGTGAAAAAGGTAAAAAGGTTTGAAGGATCAATTATTTTGTAATTTGATCCCGTCTGGATTCTTAAATTGAATAAATGGCTGGCATAAAACCTTGAGAGCAAATATGTCTATATGCGACGATTCTAGCTTATCGAAATATGAAGAAAACTTGAAACATTGCATTCGGCTAATTTAGAAAATAGTGGCTATTTATTTATACATTTCGAAAAACAAATCAATATTATGCATATTTTAGAAATTTTCAGAAAAAATTGTGACAATTTAGACAAGCCTTAGACCACAAATTTTAAGGAACTGTTAATTGTTAACTCTCTGAAAAATGTATGTAGGTGAAAATTGATTTATGAATACTATTAAGTAACTATTTCAAAAATTTTAACATAGCATAATGTATTTTTAAACAATAAGAATGCTTTGTAATAAACTTCAGTAAAAACATTAAACATTAAGCTTTTTAACACATATTTAAGAATTTGAAATGATTAAACATATAAAGCATTTTAAAGTATTAAACATAAAGCATAAACACGACTGAGTCAAGAAAAAATAACGCTTTCTGCTCTTCTTCTAAGAAATTTTTTTTCAACGCTTTAAATGTTAAAATATCCAGGAGTACCATTTATAAAACTTACACATAGTTTGTAAGATCAGATTCTCTATGAACTTGACAGGTTTTAATAAATGATTGGTTCTTTACCTCTCTGAATATGTCATTCAAGAGATATTTTAAGAAAAAAATCAATATGATGCATATTTTACAATTTATGCGGATAAGATAGGGACAGTTACGACTGTGCCATAGACCACAACTTCTACAGAACTGTTAATCGATAAGGCTCTGTTTAATATACATAGCTTGAAATTTATTCACGAATAATTCTTTCTACTGAATTAAAATTGCCACACCTTAAATTTCATAAGTCTAAATATCATTAAACATCTGGATACTAAGCTAAGGTAAAAATTTTCAATTTATGTGAATTTTATAAATTTTAACATATTGTAAGTAGCATAATTTTTTCATTACGTTTGAAAATAACTTGTGAAGGTTTTTTTTAGATCTGTTTATGCATTTAAAAAAAAGGAATATTATATTAGATTTTCTGATTTTAAGGAAGAGAAAGGGGAAGTATTTTAACGATGTATTTATCTGAATTTTGATTCGGTCTTGATTTTTTAAATAAATAAATGTCTCATATAATACATTGATGTATAATGTGTTTATATTCGACGATTATAGTTCATTGAGATGTCAGGAAAGCTTGAAACATTGCATTCGGTTAACCTTGGAAAGTTGCCCCTAATGAAAGGGCAAGAATCTATCATTTGCTATGAATCCAATTTCATAGTTTTTGTCTAAACTTTATGATGTTTATATATGATCCATCATATACTGGGTGATCCAAAAGTCAGGACAAATTTTAAAAATTAATAATTCGAAAACGAATCAAGATACAAAGATACGGTTTACACCAAACGGAAGGAAAAGAAACCGGTTTTTGTGTGGCGATGAAAAAGTACAGTCCTGTTGGCGACCATCGGCATCACTAGCAGCACAGAAAGATGCCATCCGCCAAAATGTGTCTGCCATAACGCAAGAAATGCTGTAAATGGTGTGGTGCCTAGTCTCACAACTGCACTTATGAATGATGGACAGCACATTGAACATTTACTGTAGTACTAATTAACTGTAATTAAGCTAACTTGTAAGCTGTCAACATTTTCTTCATTTGTAAATCAGTTTTTGGTGCAATAAAACTCTATAGCGCCATGTGTTGGTCGCCAACAAAACTATTTTTTTCTTCGTTGTTACACGAAACCCGGTGACTTCTTCATCAGTTCGGTGCAAACCGTTTCTTTGTATTTTGATTCGTTTTCAAATTATTAATTTTAAAGTTCGTCCTGACTTTTGGATCACCCGGTAGCATATTTCAGATGTGTATATTGCTGGGACGATTACTGTTTCTAAACCAATAGGAGACCGTCATTATCACGGTCAAGTACACGCCCACATAGTTTGATTGACAGGAACTTGTGGACAATTGATCGTGTGTGTTTATTATTTATTTGTACTCGGATTGTTTGAATTTGTACTCGGTAATTAAAAATTAAAGGTACGGAAGAATTTTTTTTTTTTCAAAATGACTGAATTTTATTTACTTCAATTAGAAATTATACTTCCTCTGATCCTGAAATAAATAAATAAATAAATAAATAAAAATTAAAGTAAGAATTTTGCTTATACGGATATTTTCGCAGAATACTTTTTTTCCCATTTGTTTAATATATATATAAATCATTTTGGAACGATATTTAGAATATTAAAAGGGTTTGAAATATTTTTTTAAATGTCTTATTTATTAATAAAAGACAGCCTCCAAAAAAAAAAAAAAAAAAAAAAAAATCACCAACGGACTCTCGGCCCGCGATGGACTCGAACCCATATCCTCCGGTTTCAAGCTCGACGCTCTAACCATTCAGCCAGTCAGCTCACTTTCATCCGCAACAGGTTATCGTTATAATTAGCACCGTCAATTGTCCACGAGTTCCTTTCAATCAAACTGTGTGGGCGTGTACTTGACCGTGATAATGACGCTCTCCTATCGGTTTAGAAACAGTAATCGTCCCAGCAATATACACATCTGAAATATGCCACCCGGTATAATGCAGATCAAAGGATTGCAAATGACAATGAAAATTACAAATATTTGAAAATATTCGAATAATTTCTCTATAAGTTCTATATTTGATCGAGCAGATATATTTTGTGTCGAAAGAAAAAAGTACTTTTATTAATAGACGGAATAAATGAATTGTATACTAATTTTCCTTCATCAGTATTTAATAGTACCGTTAATGGACAATGGGTTAACGCATTAAACATATTAAGCATTTTAAAGCTTGAGTTTTAAACATAAAGCATAAAAATTCTAGAGACAAGAGCAAGAAAAGCTTCTTCGTCTTCTTGTAAGTTAATTCTTTTCATGCTTTAAATTTAAAAATATACAGGAGATTTACTTATAACACATTCAACTATTTTTTTTTTTCAAAACAGATATACTATGATTTTGACAGGTTTTAATAAATGATTAGTTTTGTATCTTAAGAATATGTGATTCTGGGATACTTTAAAAAAAAAAAAATCAGCACAATGCATATTTTAGAATTTTTGCGGATATGTTTGTAATAATTTCGATTATGTTTTAGACGGCATTTAATTCAGTTAAATATAAAAATCTATATTTTTATTAAGATTATATATTTCTTATCAATATTATTTTTAACAAAGATTTTGCACTGAAACGTACGTAGTTTAAACAGCTAACATAAGGTATTGTACTCTGAAACAAGATCAATGCATTCCTCATATAACTGTTTATCCACATATTTATATTAAAGCATAAAACATATTTAAGCATTTTAACGTTCTAATCATAAATCATAAATAGGACAGAGACAAGAGCAAATAAACCTTTGTACTCTTCTTCTAAGTAAAAGTTTTTCACGCTTTAAATATTTAAATATCCAGGAGTGTAATTTATAAAACTTACACGTGATTTGCAAAACAGATTTCCTATGCATTTGACAGATTTTGATAAATGATTCGTTTTTTACCCATCTGAATGCATCATTAAGGGATATATTTAGAAAAAAATAATAAAATGCATATTTTAGATATTTTTGCAAATAAAATTGTGACAATTTTGATTATGCCTCAGACCACAAATTTTAAAAAGTGTTAATCGATAATTCTCGATAAATTGCATATATCTGGAAATTGATTAATGGATAATTCTTTCTGATGAATTTCAATTACGACAACTTTAATTTTATGAAGCATAATGTCATCAAACGACTAATTGATGATTTGTTGATATTATGAAAAATCGAAATCGAAATTTATGGTTTGAGTAAAGTAAAACTCTATTTAATGTGACAAGTGTTATTTTTATGAATTTATGTAAAATAACACAAATTTAAAAATATATGTATGTATGGTTTGCGCAATTTTTAAAAAAGGAAAGCACTTAAAAAAAACTAATGTTTCATACATAACAATAATAGACTTTTTTTAAAATAACGAACTCAATTTAAATACAATTGGTATATTATATCAAAAATTTGCTTAAATTTGTTTTCTTATATCAGTATTGTTAATGATATATCTGCACATTAAGTAGAATTAAAATGCGATATGGTTTTTCAACATCTTAAAAAATATGATTTTATTTCTTTGTATTTACAGTATATGACAATAAATCAAATTAAAATGCGATGGTACAAATTAAACGTAGTAGACGCTTTCATAAATGCGCATATTATGTTTATTTTTTTTTATTTATCTTTATTTTATCTCCTTGTGATTTTAATAAAATAACAGAAATATTGAGTTTCAATTATTTAATGTTCTTTAGAATTCTTAGAACCCGCAGCCCAAATTTCAAAACGACCCTACGAATAATAAAGGCGATATACTTAATTTTTCTAAGCCTTCCCACACAATGCCACTTTAAATGCTACCGTTTGCAATCTTTTTTTTAGTTAGCAATTTCTTTATACAGTAGATGCCCGAAATAACGCGGTCCGATATACTGCGATTTCGGATTTAACGCGGTGTAAAGTATGCCCCCCCCCCCCGACACCCAAAACTAAGTACAATTTTAGGATAAATTTTGCGCTTAAAATTTCAGTGAAACACAATAATCGACTTGCAGTCTGCGGTTAGTGTTATGCATCTTGATACCTCTGTTGATGATTAAAATGACAGGATACACTGTTAAAACTAATGGTGACACATTGCACCTTTTAGGGGTGAAAGGCATGTCTCACTGGTGACACCCCAAAAGGAGCCTGAATGATCCCTTTAATTAGGGTGACAAGATGGCACCCTTAATCCAGAGTGCCCAAAAATAAAAAAAATTAAAAATATACAAACCGACTTTTGGCCGTCGAAGGATTCGAACTCACAACGTCTGATAACAAGCTCAGCGTTCTAACCGCTCGGCCATCGAGCTCACCTTCATTCACTCATAGCCATAGATTTTACTTGCCGTCACAGAAAACAGAAATACACACGTCACAGCGCATACGCATGGTTCCACTTACCCGATGAGGTGCCCACATTGCTGCCAATACGAAGTATATGGCACCTTATTTAGCTCCAATCACCCAGTAAGAGACCTGTCGGCACTTAACCACATATCCGAGCCCCTATGGCACTCTAGGGTTCCAAATGCCTCTGGTTCCAATGGACCCTAGGGCCTTTTCACCTCCGGGTCCCAAATGGCACCGGTTTGTCACCTTTACGTTCAACAGTGTATAAATTGACAACAGCGAATTAATTTCAGAGATCATAAAACATGAGGTGTCATTCATGCTGTAAAGCATAAAAATTGCCGTGAATAAGATGATGATGATGAAATTGAAAATGGTGTGATAATGAAAGGCGACATTCCACATATTAGTGATGTCATTTCATTCTTAAAGAAGGCAATTTCGTGAAAGAAGAAATAAGATGATTCAGATTATGGTCATCTATTCCATCTTGCTAGTGTGAAATAATATGCCGAAAAAAATGAAACGTCTCAATTGAAGTGAAAAAAACTTCTTTAAACACCATAAAATAAGTTAACTGCGCAAGGCCTTTCGAAAGAACTTAGTCATTCTTCGTGAGGCGCAAAAAAGACGTGCGTCCACAATGAATTTAGCGGCACGACCACAATGAATGTAGCGACGTCGTGCCGCTACATTCATTGTGGACGCACGTCTTTATTGCGCCTGACGAAGAAAGACTAAGTTCTTTCGAAAGGCCTTGCGCAGTTAACTTATTTTATGGTGTTTAAAGAAGTTTTTTTCACTTCAATTGTGTATAACACCAGATTCAATTTTATACATTGAAACGTCTCAGTTCGCCAAATAACACTTATGGAGTTTATTAAGATTAGTGTAAGATTAAGTGTTTTCATAATTTTGTACCATTTCTTTGACACCATTCCGATATACCGGTGTTACGTTATAAGGTGAATGTGAAACAAGTCTCCCAACAACCGCGTTATATCGGAATTCTTTTCTATATTCATTTTAATCCTTATGATAAGGTTTTTAAAATAAAGAAGCAAATTATCTAAAAATGTATAAAAATATACTTTTTAAATCTTTAAATCTCGTGTGTGATAACAATGTATCAGATTTTTTGACATGTCCGTAACATTTATTAAGCATTGAAAGGTATATTTAAGCATTCGAATGCATTAAACATAAAGTGTAAACATGACAGTGACAAGAGAATACAAAGATTATTACTGTTCTTCTAAGTAAAATCTTTTCACGCTTTAAATGTTAAAATATGCAGGAGTATCATTTATAAAACTTACACGTAGTTTGCCAAAACAGATTCCCTGTGTACTTGACAGGTTTTGATAAATGATTGGTTTTGTACTCGTCTGAATATGTCATGCAGGAATACGTTTCGAAAAAAAAATTCCATATCATGCATATTTTAGAATTTTTGCGCATAAGATTGTGACAATTTAGACTATGCCTTAGACCACAACTTCTAAAGAAGTGTTAATCGGTAATTCTCTAAAAACATGTCTGGAAATTGATTTATGGATATTTTTTCTACTGAATTTCACTTAACACAACTTTAATTTTATGAAGCTAAGTATCATCAAAAGACTAAAATTGATGATTTATTGATATTATGTAAAATCAAAATTTCGACTTCAGTAAACTAAAACCTTATTTTTTGTAACTAATGTTGTTTTTATGAATGTGTGTAAAATGAAACAAATTTGAGAATGTATGCATGTATTGTGAAATTTAAGAAAAAAAACCGGTTAAACATATTACTAATGTTTTATAAATAACAGTAATAGAATTTTATCTAAAATAAGGAACTGTTCACGGTACTCAATTTAACTACTAATTCATATAACAGATGAAGAAATCGCATTTATTTTACATATAGTTCTTACATCAATATTATCAACGATATATCTGCACATATATCAGAATTAATATGAGATATTTTTTTTAACTTATTAAAAATTGTGGCATTTATTTCTTTATATTTGCGCTATATGATAATAAATCAAAAGCAAATAAATAGTATATAGTAAATGCCTCCATAGATTTCTATATTATGTTTATTTTCTATTTTAAAGGTATCTCATTATTTGTCATTTCAATACATAATGACAAAAGTATCGATTTTCATTTTTTAATTAAAAATGGTATTTAGTAATCTTAGAACATTCGATTCAAATTTCGAAACGACTCGATGAACATAAAGGATATATGATTAATTTCTTTAAGACTTTCCACACAACGTCACTTAAAATGACAATGTTTGAATTCATTCTTTTTTTCATTGCATTTTTTATATTTTCATTTTAATCAATATGCCTTGCTTTCTAGAATAATTAAGTTAATCTAAAAAACTTTTAAAGAGAGAATTTTAAAATCTTTACACACTGAGTGATGAGTATCATACCTTTTATATATACATAGTTTAGTCCGTATTATAAAATTTATTACGCATTTCAAAGTATATTTAAACTTTTTAAAGCATTAAACATAAAGCATAAACATGGCAGCGGCCACAGCATATAGAGCTTTTTGCTCTTCTTCTAATTTAAATCTTTTCACACTTTAAATGTTTAAAAAACAAGGAGTATCATTTGCAAAACTTACACGTAGTTTTGCAAAAGAGATTCCCGGTGAACCTGTCAGGTTTTGATAAATGATCGGTTTTGTAACCCTCTGAATATGTCATTCATGGTATAAATTTTGAAAAAAAAAATCAATATAATGCATAATTTAGAATTTTTGCGCATAACATTGTGACAATTTAGACCGTGCTTTAGACCACGCACAATTTGTAACGGACTGTTAAATCACTGATAATCGATAAATCACTGCAGAATATATTTGGTAATTGATTTATGAACAATTATTTTTACTCAATACAGTTTGCTATAACTGAAATTTTATGAATATATCGTGGACAATTGCACCATAAAATTTAACTACTAAGAATGTATTTATTAAAAATACAACACATTGCTTGGCAAACAAGGGTTATCGTACTAACTTTGATGAGGCCAAAATAATAGTTTCGTGCAATAACCCAATTGAAGGTAAAATAAGAGAATCTGTCGAAATCATTGCACGAGAAAACAAACCTTTTAATGATAATTTGTCCAACAATATACTAAAAATATGGCATAACATCATAAAATCTTAAAGTTTTTGCGTTGAAATATTTTAATTTTTACTCACGTGTAAGTGGCAAAATTTTTAAACTTTTAATTCATTTAGATTTTAAATTTATTAGAAATATTATTTCTCAATCATGAAGCAAACTTAGTCCTTTCATTATCATATTTTATTGAAGACGGCCGCAGAAGACGGCGCGAAACGTTGATATTTTAATTTTATTTTAATTGTACAAGTTCATATTAAAATTCTTGTTTTGTGTACCATTGAGCAATGTGTTGTATGTTTAATAAATACATTCTTAGTAGTGAAATTTTATGAATCAAAATATAATCAAACGACTAAAGAATCGATGTAAATTCTAAGCTCTATTAATAATTCTAATAAATATATATGTGTGAATTTTGCACAGTTTAATGTATTCTAAAATACATATATTTATCAATAAGATTTAACATAATTTGGAAAATTTTATTTCTTTTCTACATCCGTCAATATATTTAACAAAATATTATAATGCACTTTCTGATTTTAATGAAGAAATTGAAGGAATTTAAGGAGGATTTTTTCCCTTTAAGATATTAATATATACTTTACGATATTATTATTATTCTTCTATCAATATAATTTAAGGTATTAATGCATATCAATATTTAAAAAAATAACATGTTGAATGGCTTAAGTAAATAAACATTCTGAGTGTCTTGCAAATGGATAAATTTTAATGTTGTTTTCTCCTCAATTTACATTTAATTCTCAGAAAATATTATTCTTTCAACATTATATTAAAAAAATCTTAATTACAAACATGAATGTAAACATTAATAGTATTAATTATTCTTAAATAAATTGAAAATTCATTAAATCTTCAGAATTACATTATCTTAAATATTGCGTAAATTGCATTGAACCATGGGGACTTCCAAATGGGGACTTCCCTTATGTTCCAAACATTTAGAGGATTAAAATGCACTTTTTACCCTGCTTCTAAGAAATTCGACAGTTCTCCTTATAAGTTAGATCTATTCAGTTGTTAAAATAAAGAGGAGAATCTTTTACAATACTTACAAGTATTGCCAAAGCGTAATCCTTAAACACTTAATAATTTTTGGTAAATGCATTGTGTTTTCCCACTATAAATATATCATTCACTATAAATGTAAAGCATACAAAAACATAATGAATATTTTGCAATTTAGATCTTAAGCTACTTATCGTAAAACAGTTAATTTCTTCAACACAGATATCTCTAACTTTGAATCTATTGAAGCATGTTTATCTACATCAGTTTTTAATAAATTGGACCATGAAGAATGACAAAAATTAAGTCTTCTTCTATTCTAAGTAAATAATTTCACTATTTTGATGTTAAAAGATTTATGAGAATCATATAAAAACTTAGACATAATTTTATTTCAAAACACATCCCGTACGTTTTTTATATGTTTTAGTAAAGAATTGCTTATGCACAATTTTCAACATGTTATTCAGAAAAATAATAAAAAAAAACAGCAAGTTAAATTATGTTTTAGATAATGATTTTTCAATAAATATTTTAAAATAACGTATATAAAGTATAATTAAACTTCAGAAACTAATGGAGAACTGCGAAAATATATTTTTTGTAATAGATATTGCTTAGAAATAATCTCTACTTTTACAGGAATAGTTTCAAAAAATTAAAATTTTAAGTTGCAAGGTATTTTCATATGTCATGAAAATTATATTTCTTAAAACATGTAAGAAAAAAATGCTTGTTTAGAAGATAAAATGCTGATTTCGAAATATACATACATAATTTGACATTTTCAATTCCCAATATCAAAAACATTATAAACTGCTAGCATTATTTGATGCCTATATTCATGAAACTTCAACCATATTCAATGCCAAAAGAAAGAGAAATCCTCCTGTACTTACTCCTATTTAAATCTTTTCGCCCCTTATTGTTAAAATGTCTAGCGCAATCATTTATGAAACATACATGCAAGTTACTAAGGCGTAGGGGAGAGTGGGGATACTTGAGCATAGGGGATACTTGAGCCACCCCTATTATCTCTACAGTTGGTTAATTTTTCTTTCTAAAACTGCCAATATGATAACATATTTATAGTTCTGAACATGTAAAAAAGAAATCACACATCTTGGTACCATTTTGAAAGTATAGTGATTAATAGTTGTCTTTTCCCTATCTGAAGTAAATATTTGGGTGCATGGTTTTTTTGTTTTTTTTGTAATCAAAGTTTTGTTTAAAGTTGCAACTATATACATACATTCAATAAGCATAATTTCAATTGTATTTTGAGTCTAAAATAGTTCTAATTGCTGCATGCTTTATTTAGTAAAACTCTGGGAAACAAAAATAGTGATAGTGGGGATACTTGAGCCAATGAGAGTGGGGATACATGAGCCATGTCTTAACCATCCCCACTAGAAATTAAACATGGGTGAAACAAACAAAAAATAAAATTCCATCCTTATATTCACTAATAGATAATTTTCTGGAGAAAAGGGAGAATAATTTTTCATTTTATTTTTTTTTCTTAAAAAACTAACGACCTAAAAATGTTTAAAAATGTATATTTTTTAAATGAAAATGTCTATTTTATTTTTCGATTTGACTAACAAGATAGCCTGTCCAGATAAATGTAAACATAGTTTTCAATTTAACTTTCATTAAATGAAAATAACTTTTTAAAACGGTTTTACAGGCTATAATCTCTAATACTTTAATTAGTTAGGTCCAACATATTAAAATATTTATTTTTTAATATAAAATATTAAGATTAGTATTTTATATTGAAATCGTAACCTCTGTTGCTGTAACTTTTTTTTTTTTAACTAAGAAAATTGATGAAAAATTGGTAAAAAGAGCGCACAAAAACAAGAAAAGCAACAAAAATCCCAGTTCAAACTTACCTACATGGAGCCAAAGAGGAAGACAAAATTTTTTCCTGCGAAATCAAAAAAGTGTTTGAAATAGTAGAATGATACATCTGGCTTAAATTCCGACAGCTACTAAACTAAAAGCATGAGTTCGACAATATCATTAGAAGAAAATTCTGTCAATGATGGTGATGATATGAAAGAAAACCTTCTATTGATGGTTGGTTACTAATAAAATATGCCAGAAAGAAAACTATAAAAATATTTGTTGGATAAATGCTTAATATTTTGAAAATGAAATTTGCCCGAAGAATTGCAGATTCCAAATTTAAATGGCTCTGAACTGAGGATGTTTCTACCGTCGTTATAACTCAAGTTCAAATTATCCTTCGACAACCAGTTTTAACGACAAAAAATGATCGTATTACTAGCTTTGTTTTCTCAATTGGTTTTGAAAGACTTTACGTTTCATAATTTATCATTCTGTAAAATGTTTGTGCAAAAATAAAGCGAAAAAAAATACTTTTGTAGGTATTTTTCCGTAGTGGCTCAAGTATCCCTTCACTATGGCTCAAGTATCCCCGCCATGGGGATACTTGAGCCATGATGTAAAACAAAAAATAAACATTTATTATACATAGAAAAATAGTTCAAAATTTATTGAAAGTGGTTTTTAGTTGAAGGAAAAATATCAAATTTTCATTTTCAATATTTTATTTTATTCTAAAAAAATATAAAAAATTAAAAAAAATTAAAATTCAAAAAATGGCTCAAGTATCCCCATCTTCCCCTATAGCTTATGCACATGACAGGTTTCTAAAATGATTGGTTTTAGAGGTTTTGAACCCGTCTTAATGTGTCATTCATAAAATACATTTTTCGAAAAAAATCAATATAATGAACATTTAAGACTTTCGGGAATAGATTTGTGGCCAGCCAAGAAAGTACTGAAGACATAATAATCGATCATTTTTGGTGAAATGCATATTTCCCGAAAATAAAATAATTTATTATTATCTCTGCTTTCCTAAATGTGATTCCAAAACTTGAAATAATACTTAGGCATATGATACAAGAATTATACTTCCGAACACAAGCAATAGAAAAAAACATTTAGTGTGCGTGCATGTTTTGTTAATAAAGAGCTTTTTTTCAACATATACATAAATGCCATACCTTCGTTGTCCAATATTACTAAAATACACAACGGCTTGCGGTGTCAACGGCTTGGAATTCGTGATGTTTATGCTATCTAATCTTTAAAACATTCGACTATATTGAATGGCATAATAGAAAGAAAGATTAAACTAATCTCTTGTTCTTCTACAATAAACTTTTAATTTTACACCTAAAATTTTAAACATCCTAAAGAATCCTCAATAAAATTTATTTCAAAGACTTTCATTATTATTAAGTTTTTAAAACATTTATTTAAAAATAATACCCCACAATCGTCAGGATTTTATAAATGACCAGTATTAGAGATTTTGAACTCTTTTTAATAACTCCTAAAAAGTCTTACGGGTTCAGGTAACCTTTGAACTAAAAAAAATACGTAAAAATATGAACCTTGTAAAAATTGCAATCACTCTATAACTAAATGCCTTTAAATTGTAGAATCAAATAAATGTTAATGAAGGTTTCTTTTATCAATTAAAGATGTTAAAGTATACATATTACAAGTTTTTTAATTAATTTATAAAAGTAGTACAACTTTGTGAAATAATTATTTTTGCATGCAGATGCACGCATGATTCATGACATTTAAATGGCTAAAATAAACCAATATTTCTTTTCAATGAGTACAGATATAATGTATTAAAAAAAAAGAAAAACATGAGAGGCATTGAAAAACATGATAGTAGATCATTTTATGCTCTTATATGTATAATGCATTCAGTGATTTTTTTGTGAAATTCTAGGCAACCGTTTTTCAGAAATTATGCGCGGGATGATAAAAATCTCTATTTTGAGAAAATTGACTTAAAAATTAAATCACCCATTGTGTTCATATAGGAAAAGCTGGCAGTGTTTTAGACATAATTTTTTCTTCTAATTCGAAGTATGTAGTTTGTCTTAAAATGTTTCTAAATAATCATATTTAATTATTAGGTATTTTTTGAAAAATTGATTTTGGGGTTCTTTAAAGAGTACCTGACACTAAAAATGAATGTATATCAACTATATTGGATAATAAAAGAAAAATAAAATAAACTCTCCTGTCCTTACTTTAATTTATATCTTATATCCTCCTTAGTGTTAAAATTTTTAACACAATCAGTTATGAAACATGCGATTACATGCGCATACAATGCATATTGATTGTGCGCACAACAGGCTTCGTAAATTATTGATTTTAGAGGTTTTGAACCCGTCCTAATGTGTAATTCATAAAATACATTTTTTGAGCAGAAAAAGAAATCGACATAATGAACTTTTAACAATATCATGAATAAATTTCTGATAACTAAAAAAACGACATACTATGCAATAATTTTTGGTGAAATTCACAATTGTCGAAGATGATTTATTAATATGTATATTTTATTAAGTGTGATTAAAAAAAGTATTTTTTAAAACTATGCGTATAGATCCTGGTTTTAATATATACTGAATGAACATTTCCTTATTTAAAATTGTATACTAAAATAATATCAATGGTTTGGAGTTTATGGAATTTTTTGTAATGAATTTTGGAAAAAAAAAATCAACCATGTTGATAGATATCAGTGAGAGAGAGTAAAATCATTCGTTATTGTTCTTTGTTAAAACTTGGTTTGTCTAAATGTTAAGAAAATATAAAAGAATTCTTAATAAACCTTGATATCAAAACGTATTTCATGTTCATGTGACAGGTTTTTATAAATGATTGGTTTTGGAGCTTTGAACTGTTTTTAATATGGCATTAACAAAAAAAAAATGTTTCAGAAAAATCGACTTAGTGAACATTTAAGATTTTTGTGGATAAGTTTGTAGCAACTAATAAACTGTTGAAGAATATTAATAAACAATTTTCAGTAACATGCATGTTTTTCGAAAAGTATTCATTAACGTATGTGTATTTGAATGTGATTCTCAAAAATTTCTCTTTTATAAATGCAATATTTTTGTAAATCATACCTAAGGGCAAAAACAAAGGGTGTAAATGCATGCTTTGTAAATAATGATCTTTGTTTCAATAAATACTTAATAGGCACATCTTCACAGCCCAATGTTAGTTAAAATATTACCTGACTCTTCGATTTTGTGATGTTATTGTTAACCAATTTTTTTTAATCCCTGTTTTAAAAAATCAACCATATTGAATGATATAAAATAGTAGAAATTCGTCGACTTCTGTTTTAAATTAAAACTTTTCACGCATAAAATGTTAAAATATGCAAGCGAATCCTTAATAAAACTCTAATAAGCCTAATAAGTACAAATCTAATGAGTTTGAGAGTCTAAAGACCTTTGTTGCGTATAATTAAGAAATTATTAGACTTCAGAATTTCATGGAAATTAAATAAATAAGAAAATAAAGTATTAAAAATAAGTTAGTGGAAATTAAATGCTTCAAGGCTTCTCATATATCCTTGAAATGTGAAAGATTATCATTTGCGTGTATTTGTATATCATTTATGATCATATATCATTGACAATTTCAAACATATAAAATGAAGCAGATAAAACAAAAAATACAAAAAAAATCTCTTCTGTTCTTGTTTTATGTTAAATCTTTTTACACTTTAAATGTTGAGACGTACAGAAAATCATTTATAAAACTTAAACGCATTTTTCCAAGGCAGTTTCCTTATGTACTTGACAGGTTTTGACAAATTGTTGGTTTTGAACCCTACAGAAAATGTCATTCAAAAGAAATGTTTTAAAAAAATCAATAAAATGAATATTTTAAAACTTTTTTAGGTAAAATTGTGGAACCGTCGAAACTATTGAAAAACTTGTAGTGCGTAATTTCCTGTAAATTTCACATTGGACTATGATTTTATGAAATTTATGGAGAAAACAAATTGTTGTGTGTCAGTACGAAATAAAATATACACGTAAAATATATATGAAATACATATAAATTATTATATATGTAGAGAGAAAGAGTTATTATTATAAATGTATGTATAGTGAAACTTATATTAAACATAATATTGTCACATATAATTACTCCGTTATAAAGAAAAATCGTTGAATAGCAAGCAATTAAAATTTATTAAACTTATAGAATAATATACTCATAAAATAAAAAATACACATAAAATGGATATTTTAGAAAAATGTATTTTTATTCTGGCAGTATTATTATAATGCATTGCAGCCATAGTGAAAAATGCATCTACATAGAATATGTAGAAGTACGAAAAAATTAACCTCTTCGCTACTGGCGATTATTACAGTATTTTTAATTATTACTGAATTATTTCTTCTTTCGTTTGACTTCAGAGCGAGATTTTTGTTTTATTTTCATTAGCTCGAATCTTAGAATTTGAAACATATTATTTTTATATCGAAATTTCATTTATATTTGAGTATCATTAATAAAATCGGACAAAACTGATGTACCCATTTGGGTACTCAGGGACTGAAGAGGTTACACACAGTATATTTTTTCTTTGGATATTGTAGATCTATAACTTTAAAAAATCTGTAGTATTACTTCGTACAGGTCTCTTTAAAAAGTAAATTATATAGTCTTAAAAATTTCAGCACATCAGAAGAATTCATCTGTAACATTTTTGTGAAACTGAAATCCAGTTATTATTGTATTTATATCTTCCAACGCCCACCCCCTTCCTCCTGTATTGTCAGCCCGGATTGTTTATGTGAGAGAGTGGCGATTGAAAGTGCTTATCCCAGTGTGAAAAAAATTCTTTTTATTAGCACCAAGGATTATGAAAATGAGTAAATTATTAAATAATAAACCCTTTTCATACAATCTACAAATTAAATTCTTGTGCCCATCGCAACAAAAACCTTTCCATTTGAATAATGGCCGCGTGAAAACAGAAAAAAAACTACGTTATATGGAGCATATTTTTCGTAATATTGAAATTATTGTGCATGGTAATAGAGTCAAAAGACAAGATTCAGTGAAAAATTTCGTTGAATAGAAAGCTCCGTTAAATAGGGACTCTGATAAAAGTACCACTGTATAAAATATTAATATTTTACAATATTAATATTACTTTTTAGAAAACTGGAAATTTCAGCTTGGAAACGGAAAAATACGGATATCGATTATTTGCATTCATATTTCCCCAGGAAGTGTGGTACTCAAATATGAAAGGACTCTAATTTTTAAACTCTCGCTATTCTTCTGATTTCTCTTTGTGTTCCCTGAAGTAAACCAACATTCCTAAAAGATCCAAGAAAAATAAAATGTATCGGATTATTGACAGAAACAGAGTTGTCATCGTCTACTGAAAGTATCTTTTTTTCTTATTCAGAAAATTTTCTGACTTCACTGATAACACTGTAGGAGATAATTAAAGTGTTATTGGGGGTACTGTACTCAAATTCTCAGAAGGATTTTTTCTACATTTCTATTACGAAACAAGAAAACAATTTACGTATCTCTTTTGAAGAAAGAAAAGAATTGGAAAAATATACTTTTATGAAATATTATAAATATAGATGAAGTTAACACTTATCAGGTACAGTAAAGAGTAACTAATCAGAAATCGATCAGGAGTGAGAAAGTGATCTTGTAAAGATTGTTTTATGCGTTAAACAGAGTTTACTATACTGAAATAAATCTGTGTTTGACAGAATTCTGTCTTATAACTGAAACGTAACATAACTGTTATCTTTCGATATTGCAGATCCCTGACTTTAAAAATGTTAGTAATATTACATTGTGCAGATCTCTTATTAAAATAATCTGCATTGCCTCCAAAATTTCTGCGTATTTGAACAATTCATTTGTAATTTTTTTGGTGGAACTGGAATCTTTTTCTTGTTGCATTCAAAACTTTAAACTCGCGCCTCATCATTCCCCACTGTCAGCCAGGAGTGTGTATGTGAGAATGTGGCGATAGCAGATGTTTATATTAGTGTAAAAAAAGCCTTTTCATTAAAACTAAAAAAATGATTCAATGAATAAATAATTAAATAATAACTCATTTTCATAAAATTTGCAGAGATATATTTATATATATACATCCCAACAGCGATGTTGTTCAAGCATGAAAATAAAATAAAATTCGTTACATAGAATATAATTCCGTAATATGTGTTTAATTTACATAATGGTGTTCAAATTCAAGAATCATGGAAAAGTTTTGTTAAATAGAAAATTCGTTAAATAAGGACTTCGATAAAGAAAAGTACTATTGTATATATATTAATTCTGAGTTATATCCTGTTAATATTTCTATTTAGAAAATTGGAAATTTCAGCTTGAAAACGAAAAAAATACAAATATTGATTTTATGGATTCATACTTCCTAAGGAAACGCAGCATTTAAATATGAAAGAGCTCTAATTTTTAAACTCTTCCTGTTCTTCTCATTTCTGTTTTTGTTCCCTGAGTAAACCTATAAGAGAGATCCAAGAAAAGGAAAATTTATCGGTTTATTGACAGAAACAGTGTTGTCATCGTCTACTGAAAGTTTTTCTTTCCTTATTCAGCACATTTTGCTGACTTCAGTGATTACACAGAAGTAGATAATTAAAGTGTTATTGGAGGCGTTGTTCTCAAGTTCACAGAATAATTTTACTGCTACATATTTCTAATATGCCAAGAAAACAATATACGGATCTCTTTTAAAGAAAGGTTAGAATTGGGAAACTATTCTTTTTTGAATTATAATAAATGTGGATACAGTTAGCATTTATTAAGCACAGTAAAGAGTATCCAATCAAAAATCGATCAGAATTGAGATTTTCTTTTTTATATAGACTGTTTTTTGACTTATACAGAATTTACTGTACTCAAAATTGTCCTGGGGGATTTTGAAATAAATCTGAATTCAGAGAATTCTCTCTTATACAAAACCCACATTAAATAAAATTCTTGTCAGGATGCGTTAGACAGTTTTTTTTTTTTTTTTTTTTTTTTTTTTTTTTTTTTTTTTGATATAATGTCCGTCTCAGACATTTGTCCGCTCAATTTTGATATGAAAGTCAAAGTTAAAAAAAAATGCTAAAGATTGTACAGGAAATGCTGTCAAAAAATAAACAATTACTAAAATAAAATAAAATAGAAAAAAGGAACCAATAAATTTTTAATAATAAAAGAAAAGAAAAAAAATGTAGAATCACTTACATGAATGATATCAGAGATGTTGAATATCTAAATGTATTTTAATTTCTATTTACTTTTTTACTTTATAATTTTTTTTAAGTGTAATAATTTTCGGATTGTTTTTCATATTAATATTGAATTATTATTATATCATATATATACAGCGAAACGTCCATTAACAAAGTCTTATCCTTATATGCCTTTGCATCGCTATAAAGGAAATTCGTTACCTATAAATCATTTTAAATTCATGAGATTGATATAATGATATGCACATCAAGTGAAACTACATGTAAAATGGAAATATAGGAGAAACGTATTTTATTTCGTGCAGTATTTTGTTAATGCATTATAGCTTTAACGAAAAAAAAAAATATTTCGAATAATATTTAAAGAAGTATACAGGGAAGATAAATACGTAAAAAGTGAAACGGCGAATACATACTTTTTTCGATTCTCCTTCATTATACAGAATATAATTTTCGTAACATGCAGTTTAATTTACGTGTTAACGGTGTCCAAAGTTAACAAATTTTTTTAATTTTTTTATAACAAAAGTTGTTAAATTTCCTTAAATAGCGACTTCAATAAGGAAAAGTACCACTGCATAATGATGAGTAATATTAAGTTAGTATTTAATTTTACAAATCTGGAAAATGCCAGCCTGAAAAAGATAAGAAGCACATTTATCGATTGTATGCAATCATATTTCCTAAGGAACGCGGCAGTAAAATATGAAAGAGCTCTCATTTTTACACTCTCGCTGTTCTTCTGATTTCTCTTTTTGTTCCCTGTAGTAAACCAATATTCCTGTGAGATCCAAGAAAGGGAAAATGTATCGGTTTATTGACAAAAAAAAAAAAAAAAGTCCTTTCATCGTCTACTGAAAGTTTCTTTTTCCTTATTCAGAACATTTTTCGGACTTCACTAGATAACGCTGAAGGAGATAATTAAAGTGTTAACTTAAGGCGCTGTCCTCAAGTTCTCAAAAGAATATTTCAGCTACATATTTCTATTACGCCCAGAGAGCAATTTACGGATCTCTTTTAAGGATTTGATACAATTGGAAGCAATTCTTGTGGGAAATATAATAAATGTATATGCAGTTAACAGTTATCAAGTACAGTAAAGAGAACGTAATCAAAAATCGATCAGAAATGAGTAATTGCTCTTGTGTACATTGTTTTCTTCTTTAACCTCTTACACGCCGAATTAATATTGCGATGTAATAATAATTTTGTTTTTCCTATATTACAGCTTCAAATGCTTTACTTGATGAATACAAATTTAGAAAACAGCAAAAAAATATATTTATGTAGTTTTTTGGCTGTTTTCATTTCAGTGTTCGCAATTTGAAAAGTGATTATTGATTGACAACCTAAGCAAATATTAAAAAAAAATTCTCTATATGCTATATTGTTCTTGAGAATTTTCTCGAATTTCAAAAACATTTAGATCCCTAGCGTTCAAATGTAAGTAAAATAGAGAAAACGATAAAAGCAAATAACATATTTTTATGTAAATTAATGAATTTACATATTCCTTAATGCCTGTGGTAAATGCTTAAACATAAATATTTTCATTTCAAAAGTTAAAATCAACCTTATAAGAAAAACAGGGACATCGTTATTATCTTGGAAAATATATGTTTTGTATTACAAATATTGCAATGTTCCCATTTGGGAACATTGGCGTTTAAATTGTTAAACAGAGTTTATTGTACTATAATAAAAATTGTCATTGAAAAGTTAAAAATAAATCTGCGTTTGATAGAATTCAGTCTTAAATCTTAAACGCAACATAACTTTTTCCATGTCGATATTGACAAAGCCTGAATTTGTGTCTATCCCTGAAATGTCTGTAATATTGAGCAGGTCTCATACATAAAATAAGCTGCATTGTTTACAAAATTTCTGCGTACCTGAATAATTCATTTGTAACATTTGTAACTGGAAATTTCAGCTTGAAACGGATAAATACAAATATCGATTATTTGCTTTCATATTTCCTAAGGAAGTGCGGTACTCAAATATGAAAGAGCTCTATTTTTTAAAATATCGCTGTTCTTCTGATTTCTCTTTTTGTACCTTGGAGTA
Organism: Maratus speculifer; assembly: GCA_964019185.1. Classification (NCBI taxonomy): domain Eukaryota; kingdom Metazoa; phylum Arthropoda; class Arachnida; order Araneae; family Salticidae; genus Maratus; species Maratus speculifer. Next base: position 420,491,089 of record OZ025290.1, on the reverse strand, counting down.
AACCAATATTCCTGGGAGATTCAAGAAAAGGAAAATTTATCGGTTTATTGATAGAAACAGTGTTGCCATCGTCTACTGAAAGTTTCTTTTTTTCTTATTCAGAAAATTATCTGACTTCACTGATAACACTGAAGGAGATAATTAAAGTGTTATTGGAGGCACTATTGCCAAGTTCTCAGAAGAATTTTCCTGCTACATTTTTCTATTACGCCAAGAAAATAATTTACGTATTTCTTTCAAAGTAAGGCTGGAATTTGGAAACTACATTTTGCGAAATATAATAAATATAGATACAGGTAACACTTATCAAGTACAATTAAAAGAATCTAATTAGAAATTGAACAGATATGAGAATTTCTAATTGAGGTAATTGAACTGAGAATTTTTTACTGTGTAGACTGTTTTCTGCGTTTAATATAGCTTACTGTTCTAAAAATTGTCCTTTGGGAATTTAAAATAAATCTATGTTTGATAGAAATCTGTGTTATAAGTGAAACGTAACATAACTATTTTCTTTGAATATTGTAGATGTTGTCGTTTTCGATATTGTCCGTTTAACCCTGCATCTACCGAATTATGAATTTATTAAAATTTTGCATTTTCAACCATTTTAAATTGATTAAAATAAAAAGATTTGCATAATCATTTAACACATTTTTGAAGGATTTTAAAAGGAGTGAAGGATTTAGAAGAATTAATTAAATTTTAATTTACAGGGATTTTGTGCAACATTTATAACCCCATTCAATTCTTTTGTTTTATATTGTTTTATTAGTATTTTGTAGAATTATAAATGATACAAATATGATGTACGAATATATAAATATGATGCTCTTACAATATAAATAAAGAAATATTTTCAAATGGAAAAATCTGCAACCTCCGCCGTCAGCACTAAGAAAGCCGAAAAGATACAATGGCAAAAGATATCAACCTTTTAAAAATATTTTTGTTTTGTATAACCAACTATGCTTTTGGAATAAAATAACGTAATGTATCTGTTACTCATTCTAAACTGCTTTAGAACTTGTCGTCGCATTAAAAGAATTTTATAATAAGAAATTTTAATGGTACTTATAAGTACTGTTTAAATGATCTACATGCAAAAAATAAATTGAAATAAGTTTACGGAATATATTTTCGTAATATGGACATTAATTTATATGTTAAAGGTGTTCAAAGCCAAGAATCAACGAAAAGTTTTTTTTAAATAGAAAATTCGTTAAATAAGGACTTCGATAATGAGAAATTCCCCACTATATAATAATAATATTGAGTTATGTCCTGTTAATATTTATTTCTATAAAACAGGAATACTGCAGCTTGAAAATAAAATGTACAGATATCGATTTCTTGCATTCATATTTCCTAAAGAAGTGTGGTACTCAAATATGAAAGAGCTCTAATTTTTAAACTCTCGCTGTTCTTCTGATTTCTCATTTTGTTCCCTGGAGTAAACCAATATTCCTGCGAGATCCAAGAAAAAGAAAATTATCGGTTTACTGAAAGAAACAGTTTTGTTATCGTCTCCTGAAAGTTTCTTTTTCCTTATTCAGATCATTTTTCTGACTTCACTAGATGACGCTGAAGGAGATAATTAAAGTGTTATTTAAGGCGCTGTCCTCAAGTTCTCAGAAGCATTTTTCTGCTACATTTTTCTATTATGCCAAGAAAACAATTTATGGATCTCTTTTAAGGAAGAGATAGAATTGGGAACTATTCTTTTGTGAAATATAATAAATGTAGATGCATTTAACAAGTATGAAATACAGTAAAGTGTATATAATCAAAAATCGATCAAAATTAAGAAATTGTTCCTGTAAAGACATTTTTGCTTTGATCAAAGCTTACTATGCTGAAAATTGTCCTAAGTAAGTTTAAAATAAATCTGTGTGTGATAGAATTCTGTATTATAACTTATATGTAACATGTCTGTTTTCTTTCGATATTGCAGATAGCATATATTATTGTGACAAAATCTTTTGATTAGCCCCCAAAAGCATGCAAATGATTAAATAAATAAATAATAACTCATGTCCATATAATTTGCAGAAATAAAATTATATATCCATCCCAACAATAATTTTTCCATTTAATTGCTGTTCACGCAAGAAAATAAAATTAAATTCGTTTTGCAGAATATATTTTCGTACTATGGATATTAATTTACATCTTAATGAATTCAAATTCAAGAATCAGTCAAAAATTTTCTTAAAAGGAAAATTAGTTAACACTGGAACCGCGGGAAATTTTACCCAAGTTTTATAAAAATAATTCACTTCAGAATTTTTATTTAAGTCTATTTTAGTTATTTATTTTAAATAATTTTTGTGAAGCTTATACGTAAATTATTTTAAGAAGATTTATCTGGTTCGAATCGACATATTTTCATTAAGTACGGGTCAAAATGACCCGTCTCCGCGGTTCTAGTGTTAAACAAGGTCTTCGATAAAGAATAATACCACTCTATGTAATATTAATATTGAGTTATATCCTGTTAATATTTATTTTTAAAAAACTGGAAAAATGAAACTTGGAAAGGAAAATACAGATATAGAGTATCTGTAATCATATTATCAAGTTTATCATTTTTTTCTGTCTTTTCTTTCTGGACTACAATAGGAACACACAGTACAGAGTTAGATTATAATAAAAGTTATAATACACTTTATGCATACCTCATGATTAACTGTTTAAAATTTCTACTAAACTTTTTTTTTTCGTTTTCAGAAATTTAAAATTTTCCTTAGATCTTCGCTATTTTTTTTTCGGATTTAAAAAAATAGAATTGATAATTTTATTTAAATAAATTAATACGAACAATTTGTATTTGACTAAAATAAATACATTTCAAAAATATGCATTAAAGTATTTAATTGCTATAAAGGACGTTAAATACTAATAAAAACATTAAAAGATCTTAATAATTTTACATGTTTCGATTGAATTTACTCAATCATCATCAGAAAAAAAGAGAATACAAATAAACACAAAGATGGAAAATGACAATAAACTATTACAAATGAAATTTAAAATTTTTTAAAAAATAAAAATCACGCGCGTTATATTTTAATTATGTATCACGTTGTTTAATTTTTAAATTATTTAACAATTCAATCCAAATATTCAGAAGCTCAATGGTCTGCAATGATTCCTTGTCATTTCAAATCCCAAATATTTGGATTGAATTGTTAAATAATTTAAAATTAAACAACGTGATACATAATTAAAATATAACGCGCGTGATTTTTATTTTTTACAAATTTTTAAATTTCATTTGTAATAGTTTATTGTCATTTTCCATCTTTGTGTTTATTTGTATTATCTTTTTTTCTGATGATGATTGAGTAAATTCAATCGAAACATGTAAAATTATTAAGATCTTTTAATGTTTTTATTAGTATTTAACGTCCTCTATAGCAATTAAATACTTTAATGCATTTTTTTGAAATGTTTTTAATGGACGTATATGAAAACTTCTATTTATAATTAATATAAAATAAATACTTTCATTATATATATATATTAAAATTAAATGTGGTGCTACCATATATGTATGAATTTAATCATTAAAATAATTATCAATTTTGATTTATTAATTAAAGGATAAATTGTTTTCAAAGAAACATCGTTGAAAAACATAATTTGAAAGAAACATCAAAATTAAACGAAAATATCTGTGTGATCCCCCCAACTTTTTTAATTTTTCTCATTTATACTCATTTGTTTCAAGAGTCCTCATATATACTTGAAATGTGAAACACTATTATTTACGTGTACTTGTATAATGCTTATGTTCATAAATTTTTGACAATCTGAAACACATAAAATGCCACAGACGAAAAAAAAACTTGCTTTTGTTTTATGTTAAATCTTTTTTTTTACGTTTAAAATGTTGAGACGCACAGAAAAATCATTTATAAAACTTAAATTTATTTTTCCAAGGCAGTTTCCTTATGTACTTGACAGGTTTTGACAAATTGTTGGTTTTGAACCCTACAAAAAATGTCATTCACAAGAAATGTTATGAAAAAAAATCAATAAAATGAATATTTTAAAACTTTTTTAGGTAAAATTGTGGAACCTTCGTAACTATTGAAAAACTTGTAGTGCGTAATTTCCTGTAAATTTCACACTGGACTACAATTTTATGAAATTTATGGAGAAAACAAATTGTTGTGTGTCAGTAAGAAAAAAGTATTCACGGTGAATATATATGGAATATATATAAATTATCATATATACAGCGAAAGAGGGTCATTATTATATCATGTATGTATAGTAAACTTATATTTAACGCCGTATTGTTACATACAATTATAAAGAAATTTCACTTAATAGTAAGTAATTAAAATTTACTAAATTTATGTAATAATATACTCATAAAATTAAAAATACACAAAATGGGAATATTTGAGAAAAATATTTATATTCTGGCAGTACTATATTAATGCATTGAAGCCATAGTGACAAAAAAAGAAGAAGAATGTCTAGAGAATCACATAATAAAAAAAGCACGAAAAACTTAAACACAAAATATTTTTTTCTTTCGATACTGTAGATCTTCAACTTAAAAAATATTACTTTGTACAGATCTCCTGCAAAAAAGAAATAAAATTAGCTTTAAAAATTGTTGCGCATCGAAACAATTTCTCTGTAGCATTTTTTGAAACTGGAATCCACTTATTATTGTATTTATGTCTTCCAAAGTCTGCTCTCTCCTCCTGTACTGTCAGCCCAAATTGTCTACGTGAGAGAATGTAGATTGAAAGTGCTTACCTCTGTGTGAAAAAATTCTTTTCATAAGCACCAAGAAACAAGAAAATGAATAAATGATTAAACCATTCTAGTACAATCTACTAATTAAATTTTTATACTCATCGCAGCAACAACATTTCCGTTTGAATAGAGACCTCGCAAGAACAGGAAGTAAATTCCGTTATATGGAGTATATTTCTCGTAATATGGAGATTAATTTACATAATAATAGTGTCAAAAGTCAAGATTCAGTGAAATTTTTCATTGAGTAGAAAACTTCGTAAAATAGAGATTTTGATAAAATTACCACTGTATATAATATTAATACTTAGTTTTACAACATTAATATTTCTTTTTAGAAAACCGAAAACGTCAACTTGAAAACGGAAAAATACAAATATCGATTATTTGCTTTCATATTTCCTAAGGAAGTGCGGTATTCAAATATGAAAGAGCTCTAATTTTTAAACTCTCGATGTTCTTCTGATTTCTCTTTTTGTTCCCCGGAGTAAACCAATATTCCTACGAGATCCAAGAAAAGGAATATTTATCGGTTTATTGACGGAAACATTGTTTCATAGTCTACTGAAAGTTTCTTTTTCCCTATTCAGCGCATTTTCAAACTTCACTAGATAACGCTGAAGGAGATAATTAAAGTGTTATTGGAGTCTCTGTCGCCAAGTTCTCAGAAGAATTTTTTGCTACATTCTTCTATTACGCTAAGAAAACAATTTACAGGTCTCTTTTAAGGAAGAGATAGAATTGGGAGTTATTCCTTTGTGAAATATTATAAATGTAGATATAGTTAACATTTATCAAGTAAAGTAAAGAGTAACTAATCAGAAATCGTTCAAGATTGGGAATTTTTTCCTACGTAGACTGTTTTCTGCCTTAACTCTTTGACGGTTAAAGCACTTCTATTCATAAAATACTAAAATGATTGAATGACACCGGAATTTAAAAACAAATTTATTTCATAATATATAAATGATTTTTTTTTTTTTAGTTCTTTGTAAAATTAAAATTTTCATTTAAAAATTCCGGTGTCAGTATGGCATTTCGCAATTCAAATTTAGTGGTATTCTGAGCGCGTATACGCACTTATAACCATGATACAATTAAACATAGTTTACTGTGCTAAAAATTGTCCTTGGGGAATTTAAAATAAATCTGTGTTTGATAGAAATGCTATTATAACTGAAAAATATCATAAATATTTTTTTTTCGATATTGCAGATCCCTGACTTTTAAAAGGTGTGTAACATTACTTTCTGCAGGTCTCTTACAAAGAATAAGCTACATTGCTTTCAAAATTTCTGCGTATCAGAACAATTCATTTGTAACATTGTTTATGAAACTGTAATACACCAAACTCTCCCCTCCTTCTTCCCTACTGTTAGCATAGTGTGTATGTGAGAAAGTGGCTGGCACGTGTTTATATTAGAGTGAAAAAACCTTTTGATTAGCGCCAAAAAGCATTTAAATGATGAAATGAATATTTAAATAAATAATAACACATTTTCAGATAATTTGCAATACACACACACACACACACACATATATATATATATATATATATATATATATATATATACATATATCCATCCGAACAACAACCTCTACGTTTAAATGCCCTTCAGGCAAGGAACTAAAAGGAAATTCGTTATACAGAATATATTTTCGTAATATAGGGATTAATTTATATGTTAATGGTGTTCAAAATCAAGAATCAGCGAAAAGTTTTGTTAAATAAGGTCTTCGATTATAAGAAGTTCCCCAGTATATAATATTAATATTAAGTTATATTCTTTTAATATTTCTCTGTATAAAACTGGAAACTTCAGCTTGAAAACGAAAAATACAGCTATCGATTACACGCATTCATATTTCCTAAAGACGTGCAGTACTTTAGTATGAAAGAGCTCTAATTTTTAAACTCTCCTGTTCTTCTGATTTTTCATTTTGTTCCCTGGAGTAAACCGATATTCCTGTGAGATCCAAGAAAAGGAAAATTTATCGGTTTATTGACAGAAACAGTGCTGTCATCGTCTACTGCAAGTTTATTTTTCCTTATTCAGCACATTTGGCTGACTTCACTGATAACGTTGAAGGAGATAATTAAAGTGCTATGGCAAGCGCTGTCCTAAAGTTCGCAGAAGAAATTTGCTGCTACATTTTTCTATTATGCCAAGAAAACAATTTACAGATCTTTTTTAAAGAAGGGATAGAATTATGAAACTATTCTTTTGTGAAATATTATAAATGAAGTTGCAGTTAACACTTATCAAGTACAGTAAAGAGTATCGAATCAGAAATCGATCAGGATTGAGGAAATTTTCCTCTGTAGAACGTTTTCTGCCTTAAACAGAGTTTACTGTACTGAAAATTGTCCTTTGGGAGTTTAAAATAAATCTGTGTTTGATAGTATTTTGTCTTAAAAAGATCCTGCTTTAGACATATATTTTTTAAAGATGCTTTCGACAGATATCTGTTTTACACAATCTCTTTCTTAGACATAATTATTGTCAATATATTGTGCTTTATAATATTCATAAAAATTTCATTATTTAAAAATATACATATTTGATTTTTTAAACATAAAATAGATTATTTAATTATTAAAAAAATTAAAAATGAAGAATATATCTATATATCTAGGCAGGTGTTTTTATTTCTTAATAGCTAATCCAGAATTGATTGAGATCGAGAAACACTTAGCTGTAGACAGTATTCCACATTCAACTGGGTTTAGTATTTTGAAAATAGTCCTTAGGGGCTTTAATAGAAATCTGTGATTTATAGAATAGTGTCTCATAAACAAAATTGTTGTAAGGACATTTTGCTTAACGGTATTCAACAAAAAATTATACTATTTAAATATCTACGTAATTAATGTATAATTTTTTTGTATTATACCATAGATTAATAAGTGATAAAACTAGCTGAAAGTGAAAAATACCCGAAGGAAAATATTCCTTTTTCTGATGTATCTAATCTAGAATCAATCATGAACGTGAAATGCTTTCGCCGAAGAAAGTATTCCGCCTTAAACAGTGTCTATTATATTGAAAATCTCGCAGGGAAAACTGATAAAAATAACTAATGACTAAAATAAATTTCTGGTAGATATATTTTATGTTTATACAAAGTCTGATAAAAAAAAAAAGATTTTTAGTAGTATTATGTTTTATATTATTTAACAAAAAAAAAAAATGCATATCTTATATAAAAATACATATGCATATTTTTTTGTATTATGCCAATATTACTGAATAATTAAAGTAACTGAAAGTGAAATTCATATCTAGGTAGGTATTCCATTTTCAGTGGATGATGTGTAAAAATTCTATTAACCTAGTATAACCACATTCTATAACCTATTCTATAACGACACAAGCAAATTAATCAGAATCTATCGTTATAAGCTGAATAAATTAAATCAGAAAAAAAAATGTTGAAAAGTTATCTAACTTCATCGCCTAAACATGTTTAACCTTACAATATTCTATAGCAGCTGATAATGAGAGCTAATAATTAATTTCCAACGAGATAAAAACGATAACGTCTTCTTACTATTTGGATGAAGTTGGTTTCTGTATAAATAGTGATTGCTTTAATTTTCAATGTATAAATTACACTCTGAAACAAAAATATACTAATAAGTTCTACAATTTGAGAAAATTTAATACCTCCTGTGACTATGGATAATATTTTTAATAGGAGTAATTGGAGAATGTTTTCAGCGATGTTGTTTGAAAATATCCCTGCTGACTCTACCTACAGGCACAGGTACATTTCGAAGTTAAGTACTAATTTCAGTAACGAAAACTAAATCAAGATTAGAGATAAAGCTTGTTTAAAAAATTTATCTGGTCACTTTTGAGTTTTTAAATTGCCTTTTTTCTGGAAAAGTTGTTTTTTTAAAGAAAAATATTAATACGATATTTTTCTTGAACACCTATTTTAATTATATTTTTTATTTATTATTTATTTGATTTTTTTATTATTTATTTATTTATTTATTTAGTTTTGCTCTAAGAAGTAGTCCTACCAAACACTTGTCCATATTTTTGTTGCAGATAAGATTTAAGAGATTTCAAATATAATTGCCCATTCCATAACACCCAATAAGAATTTTTCACGTTTTTAGAATAATAGTGAAAAATATATATCTTTTAAAATAGAATTATGCATGCATTAAAAAAATTGTAAAAATAAAACAGTTCAGAGTATTTATATGAAAAAAGAAGTCGTGAAAAGTTATTCCTATTATTTAAATTAAAAATACAAAAATATATATTAATATCTGAAATAAAACATTAAACATAAAAGAAAAGGCTTTCAAATTGATTAGTTTTATGTTTTGCTTATTTCCCTCAAGACAAAGATGGAATGAATAGTATATTACAAGCTTCATAGAAAATCCCTTAATATTAGGGTTAAGACAGAAACCTTTTAACTGAACTTGAAGAAAGAGAAAACTAATTTACACTTTTTCTCTTTTACATGCAGATAAGAAGAAATATAATATGTTTAAAATAACTTTTCTTATTTTAGACATTTCAATTTTAGAGTATATAAGAAAATATGTGAAAAATATTACAGAACTAAAGCCAATATATATATATATACATATATATATATATATATATATATATATATATACCGTGTGTCCCAAAAATGACTGATGAATTTTAAAATTCAATAACTTGCAAACGGTGACAGTTATTTAAAAATTTTTTTGCAGGAGGGTTATGTATAATGTCAGGAATTTTTTTACCGTAATTTTTTATTTTAGTTCTCATCTCAAACAATAGGTGGCGCTGACGGCGATTGAAAGCCAGGTGATCAGTGCTAAGTGAAGCGTCGACCTGGTCTTCAATCGCCGTCAGCGCCACCTAGTGTTTGAGATTCGAACTAAAAAAATCACGGTAAAAAAACTCCTCACATTATGCATAACCCTCCTGTAAAATTTTTTTAAATAGCTGTCACCGTTTGCAAGTTATTGAATTTTAAAATCCATCAGTCATTTTTGGGACACCCGGTATATATATATATAAGCGTGAGGAAAAAATAATGATAAATAAGTTCAACAGAGAATTCCTCAGCCATGCTCAAGGTATGAAAAAGTAAAAAATATAATGATAAATACATGTATAAAACTCAGAAACCTATTTTAAAAAATGTAATTATATAACTTTTTTGAAAAATGTTCTGTAATTGTTCTAACATTTTTTTTAGCATTCTGCTATCCCACCATCCATAAAAGTGTTTTCGATTTTATATTGAAAGAAGTAAATCAATTTATGAGGAATACAAGTAAAAAAATGCATAAATACAAATACAATTTAAAATGTTTCCAATTAATAACTACCAACTGTTAAAATTAAAAAAAAAATTTAAATTTAAAAAATCAAATTTCTCAAATCTTTTTTTTAAGCATTTAGTGTAATTTATTTATATTTTTAATTTTAATTGTTTGTATTAAAAATGACGCATCCGGGAAAATAAAAAATATTATTATTATTTATCTGCATACGTGTAAATATTCTTTTTTAAAGAAAAAAAAAATAAATAAAGTATAAATTCCAAATTTCGTTGAAAATTCTTTAATATTAGGTTAAAGGTAGAATAGAAACCTTTTAACTTAAATCTTAACAGAAAGAAAAAAATTTTTCTCGTTTCCATGAAGATAATAAGATGTTTTAGAATAACTTAGTTTATTTAAAGATATAAAAAATAGAGAATGTAAGAAAGAGCTGCGAAAAATATAAATAAACCCTCAAAATATCCTTGGAATTTCTTTGTCTTTTTAAATTGCCAAAAAACTGAAATTACCTGACAAAAAAGCTGCAGTGGATTTATGTTTTGTACTTTAGAGAATTTTTAGTAGAGGGTATTCCAATTACATTAATACTGTTTAAAATTGTTTAATACTTTTAATTAGAATAATTTTTTTGCATCAAATATAAACAGCTTTCATGGTAGATATTCTAGAGCTGGTTTATCAAACTTATATATCGAAAATGCTTCTGTCTTAAAACATCGTGTTACATTCGTGTCAGCATGGAATAAATTAGTTTAGTATAAACTTTGTTAAATTTATCAGATTTACTTTAATTTACAGAACTAAATTTTATTAAGAGTATATATTACGATCATTGAAGGAACTAAAGTTTTAATGATTAATTATAATTTTACCACAATTACAATTATACAATTCTATAAGTTTGCCATACAATTTACTAGGGAATACCATAGAAAGAAAAAAATTTACGATATGAATACAGTATGATTACAAATAATGACATAATTTTTGTATGATTTTCTATAGAAGACCACATGCTTGAACACAAAAAAAAAAATCCTATTCCACTTTTTGCTAAGAGACCTTTAGAGTAAATTATTCAAAATTAGATTTAAATATTTAGATTAAAAAATACACATCCAGCAAAAGAAAAGGTTATTTTTACTTAGCTCCATACCTGTAAATCTTCTTTTTTTAAAGTAAAAGAATGAGTTAAGTATAAACTACAAACTTAGTTAAAAATTCTTTAATATTAGGGTAAAGGTAGAAACCTTTTAACTTGAATCTCAACAGAAAGATAATAAAACTTTCCTCTTTTCCATGAAGATAATAAGGTGTTTTAGAATACCTTTGTTTATTTAAAGGATATAAAAAATAGAGAATGTGAGAACGAGCTGTGAAAAATATAAATAAACCCTGAAAATATCTTTTGATATTCTTTGTCTTTTTAAATTGCCAAAGAAGACAAAATTACGTGACAAAGAAGCTGCAGTGAATTTATGTTTTTATACTTTAGAGAATATTTTAGAGGATAATCCAATTGCAATTATACTGCTTAAGAGTATTTAATACTTTTAATTACAATAGTTTATTTTTCCTTTACATAAAGCACAATATATGCGTAGCAAATATAAACAGCGTTCATGGTAGAAATTCTAAAGCTGGTTTATCAAACATACATATCAAAAATGTTTTTTTGTCTAAAAGCATTGTGTTACATCGTGTCAGCATTCGTTCACATAGAATAAACTAAAGTAGTTTAGTATAAACTTTGTAAAATTTGTCTGATTTAGTTTAATTTTATAGAATTACATTTTATTAAAAGTACATATTTGTATCATTAAAAAACATTTATTTTTAATGATTAATGATAATTTCACCATAATTACAATTATACTATCTTATAATTTTGCCGTACACTTTACTAGGGAATACCATAGAAAGAAAAATGTTTACCATATGATCCGAGAATGATTAGATATGATGACATAATTTTTTTAGGATTTTCCTTATGTGACCATATGCTTTCATTAAAAAAAATCTTATGCCATTTTTTGCTAAGAGACTTTTAGAGTAATTTATTAAGTATTAGATTTATATATTTAGATTAAAAAATACACTTCCAGTAAAGGAAAACGTTATTTTCACTTATCACGTGAAAATCTTCTCTTTCCAAAGGGAAAAGAATGAATAAAGTATAAATAACGAACTTCGTTGAAAATTCTTTAATATTAGGGTAAAAGCAGAAGCCTTTAAACTTGAAATATTTTCCTCTTTTAGAATAAGAGGACGTTTTAGAATAACTCAGTTTTTTTAAAGGATTTAAAAAATATACAATGTAAGAACGAATTGTGAAAAATATAAATAAACCCTAAAAATATCCTTGGATTTTATTTGTCCTTTTAAATTGCCAAAGAAGAGAAAATTACTTGACAATGAAGCTGCGGTCAATTTATGTATTTATACTTTAGAGAATTTTAGTAGAGGGTATTCCATGTGCAATGTGCATTAACAGTGTTTAAAAATGTTTAATAGTTTTAATTAGAATAGTTTATTTTTGATCCAAATAAAACATAATGTATGTATAACAAATTTAAAGAGCTTTCACGGTAGAAATTCTAAAGATAGTTTATCAAACATATATATCGAAAATATGTTCATGTTTTAAAAAACTTGTGTTATATTCGTGACAGCATTCAATAAATTAAATTGTTGTGTATAAACTTTGTTAAATTTATCCAATTTCGTTTAATTTTATACAATTAAAACTTATTGAAAGTTCATACTACCTCTGAAAATAAAGTTCGGTGGATGAATTCAGAATATCCGACCTGGCAACACTAGGGAAACAAAACGCTGCACCTGCATAGTGGCTAGTGTAGACCATCTTCCCCCACCGTTGTTCAGTTGAGCGTCGTTTACGTTCTGTTTAAGATGTGCTTTACTAAGTGCTTGTTCAGTGTGTTGGTTCTTAATTGAGAACAGGAAAATGAACGAATAAAAGATCAGTTTAAAGTTTGATTTTAATCTTTGCAAGACACCAAAAGAAATACATGAGGGATGATGCAAATTGAACACCTACCATGCTCGTCAGATCTCAATCCTCCAGACTTCTTCCTATTTCCACGACTCAAACTCTCTTTGAAAGAGATTTGACCCTATTGCTGACATCCACCGAAACGTGACGAAGCTTTTGAACTCCATTCCAAAGAAGACCCAGAGACCAAACCCAGGACATGTATAGCAGATCCCAGCGGTGCATAGTTATGAGAGATGACTATTTCGACGGATGGTATGGTAAATTTCGTTAATATTTCATCTACATTAATGGTACAGGACTATTAACCTAACTTTATTGTCAGAGGTAGTTTTTCCATCATAAAAAAAAAACATTTTGTTTTGATGATTAATTACAATTTTACTGTAATTACAATTATACCATTTTATAACTTTCCCGTACACTTCACTATGGAATAGAATAGAAAGAAGAGAGTTTACCATACGAATGCAGTATTTTTACATATAATGACATATAATTTTTATGATTTTCCATATAGGACCGTATGCTTGCATAAAAGAGACTTTTAGAGTAATTTATTAAATATTACATTTATATATTTAGATTAAGAAATTCACTTCCAGTAAAACAAAAGATTATTTTTACTTAGCTACATACGTGTAAATCTTCTTTTTTTAAGGTAAAAAGAATTAGTAAAATATAAAGTACAAACTTAGTTAAAAATTGTTTAATATTAAGAAAACGTAGAAACCTTTTAACTTAAATCTTAAAAGAAAAAAAAACTTTCCTTTTTTACATGTAGATAATAATGTGCTTCAGAATAACTTAGTTTATTTAAACAATATATAAAAAATAGAGAATGTAAGAACGAGCAGTAAAAAATATAAATAAACCCTGAAAATATCCTTGGATTTTCTTTGTCCTTTTAAATTGCCATAGAAGAGAAAATTAGCTGACAAAGAAGCTTTAGTGAATTTATGTTTTTATGCTTTGGATATTTCTTTAGAGGGTATTCCAATTGCATTAACAGTGTTTAAGATTATTTAATACTTTTAATTAGAATAGTTTATTTTTGCATTGTAATTAAGCATAATGCATGCATAACAAATTTAAACAGCTTTCATGGTAGAAATTCCAACGATAGTTTATCAAATATATATATCAAAAATGCGTTTTTGTCTTAAAACAGTGTTATATTCGTGTCAGCATGGAATAAATTAAAGTAGTTTTGTATAAACATTGTTAAATGTATCAGATTTAGTTTAATTTCATAGAATAAAAGTTTATTGAAAGTACACATTTCTTTCATACATAAACTTCATTTTTAATCACTAATTATATTTTTATCATAATTGCAATTATACCACCTTATTATTTTGCCATACACTTTATTACTGAATACGATAGAAAGAAGAATGTTTACCATATGAATACAGCCAGAGTACATAAATGACAAAAAACATTTTATGATTTTCCATATATGACCATATGCTTGCATTAAAAAATCCTATGCTATTTTTTGCTAAGAGACTTTTAGTGTAATTTATTAAATAATATATTTAAATATTTAAATTAAAAAATCCATTTCAAGCAAAACAAAAGATTATATTATTAAGTAAAAAGAATAAATAAAGTATAAATTCCAAACTTCGTGGAAAATTCATTAATATTAGAGTAAAGGTAGAAACCCTTTAACTTAAATCTTAATAGAAAGAAAAAAAAACTTTCCTCTTTCCCATGAAGATAATAGGGTGTTGTATAATAATTTAGTTTATTTAGAGAATATATAAAAAACAGAGAATGTAAGAACTAGCTGTGAAAAACATAAATAAACGCTGAAAATATCCTTGGACTTTCTTTGCCTTTTAAATTGCCAAAGAAGAGAAAATTACCTGACAGAGAAGCTGCAGTGAATTTATGTTTTTGTACGTTAGAGAAATTTTTGCAGAGGGTATTCCAATTTCATTAATAGTGTTTAATATTTTTTAATACATTTAATTAGACCCGTTCATTTTTGAATCAAATAACGGATAACGCATGTATAACAAATATACACAGTTTTCATGGAAGAAATTTTAAATCTGGTTTATAAAACATGGATATCGAAAATAAGTTTAAATTACCTGACAAAGGAGCTGCAGTGAATTTATGTTTTTATACTTTAGAGAAATTTTTGTAGATGATATTCGAATTGCATTAATAGTATTTAAGATTATTTAATACATTAATTAGAATTGTTTATTTTTGCTTCAAATAAAGCATAATGCATGCATAACATATATAAACACTAATGGTAGAAATTCAAAATCTGATTTATCAAACATAAATATCGAAAGTATGCTTCTGTTTAATATTATTGCGTTATATTCATATCAGCATGGAATACATTTAAGTAGTTTTGTATAAACATTGTTAAATTTATCAAATTTGATTAAATTTTCTAAAATTCTGAATGAATATCTTCAAAAGTTACAAATCCTCTAAAAAAACAATAAAAAAAATACTAATTAAAACAGAAATTACGGTTAAAAATATCTTTCAAAAAACATTCCTGTAATGTAAAGAGCCAATTTTATATCTGTCTTTCTAAAAAACGATTTTTTGTTGCTTAAAAAATGTTTTTAGTTTACATGCATTCGTTTATGGAGATTAGTCAGTCAGTTATAACATGTGTTAGAACCTCAATTTAGTCAGGAATTTATTCTAAAAAAATGTGAATTGAAATACAAATTTTTGGGTGAAATTCACTGAACATGATTCGAAATGCCACAAATTATGGTAAAGAATGTAAATATGCTTTCAAATATTGGTTCAGTATAATATATTTAATATTATACTTAACAAAATTTGAACAATAATTTTATATCTGCAATATAATTTGAAATATCGCGCACGAAAAATGTATAGATTCCTATTTTTCAAAAGTCACTTTTACCGTTATGATACATACATATTGTGATAAATATACATATGTAATTAATTAAGTATAAATAATTATGTGGACAATCTGTTGGTTAAAACAAATAAAATAACCGAGAATTATCAAACAGTTAAGTATTTCTTTTTTTTCTCTTGGAAGTAATTTAGAATTTCAAGATCATAGTTTTGCTATTATAATTTGTTTATGCATCATATTATGTTATTTTATAAATAAGTCAAAATATATACATTATTATTTTTCGTTACTTGGCTGAAATCAGAATTTAGTTTCCCATAAATAAAAGATGTACTATCATTTTATAAACAATCATGTATCCACTTATAGAACTAGCATTTTTTGGAATAATAATTAGGACCTACACTGCAAAAAAAAATGTGTAAAGGTACTAAACTTTTTCTAGGAAACTGGGATTCCTAGAACTTTTCCTGTAAAGATAACAGCAAAAATTCAAGTTTCAGAATCTGTTACATGAATTTTTTTTGCTATCGTTACATGAAAAGTTCTTGGAATCCCAGTTTCCTAGAAAATGTTTAGTACCTTTGCAGATTTTTTTTACAGTGTTGGATATGGGATATTAGGACATTATGATAAGTAGAGCTTTAATATTTAAGAAAGTTACTAACAATCCTTATAAGTAGAAATTTTGCATTTTATGATTTTTGTATTTTGCTGATATAAATTAATTTTAAAATAATAAAACACCAAGCATAATAAAATATATTTTTATGTTAACACATAGCTTTTCTTCATGAGAAAAAGTTACGGATAAATACAGTGAAACGTCCAAATAAAGGACACTCCGAATAAGGGACACCACTATTTAAGGGATAAAAATTTCCGGTCCCATAAATGCCCCTTATTGGGATGTTTCACTGTAGTAAATTATTAACTTTATAGAAAATATCTTAATATCTTGTTTAAGCCCAAATTTTATTTATTTATTTTAACTCGCATTTTCTTTTTAGCTAACATGTACTGAAATAGAATGTGTCTGAGCGCATATAATGTGTTTCAGAATTACTTATTTTAAACTATAAAATTTGAGAGTGTAAAAAAAAAATACAAAGAACTCCGAAAAACTTGTTTTGTTAGCGTAAAAATAGCTAAGGAGAAAAAGAGTATAAGAGAAAAATTTAGGGAATTAACTGTTTTTATTCTTGAGTAAATTTTCGGAAAATAGTATTTTTCCGCGATTTAAAATGTAATAAGGGGTATTAACTATAACAAAATAATAAATTAGTAAATAAATATCTAAAATAAAAAATACTCTAAAAAATCATACGGTCAGAGAAAATCTTAATTTTTTGCTGTGTTTCCTTTTATATGGAAAAAAATCGTTTTATTTAGCAAATATATACTGTTTAATAATGTTTCGTAAACGCATACTATAGTGCGTTTTTGAATTGCCTGCTTTAAACAATAAAATTTAACTGTGCCCATGCAAAAAGTTTGATACTACGACAAAACTAAGAAAAACTGAATTTGCATTGTTAGCATAAATATCTGAAAAGTATCAAACAAAGAATGTTCAGAAGAATACTGTTTTTATTCTTTACAAATATTTTGGAGATTAGAACTGGAGATTTTTAAAATTTTCATTTAACTGAGATTTTTTTTTGCGAAATAAATCTTAATAATGGGTATTTACAGTATTAAAATTACGAATCACCAAATTTATATCTGAAATAAGATAATGTTCTATCATGTATTTAAATGAGTATAACAAAATTTTGGAATCTCTGTTTTTATTCTTAAGAAAAATTCTGTAGATCAGAATATATTTATTTTATTAATTTTTATTAAAAATTTTTTTCGTATATTCTATAAAAAATAATGAATTACAAAATTTAAGTCTAAAATGTAAAACAATTTTTTTTAAACATCAAGCATAATGATTACTGATTGTAATAAATTTACGGAATCTCTGCTTTTATTTCTTACGAAATTTCTATAGATCGTACTTATTTTTCATTTTTTTCACGAAATAAAATGTAACATGAGGTATATGCAATAAACATAATAATTAATTTTAAAAAATGGATTAAAAATGTGCTATGTGAATTATTGCAATGAAGTTTTGTAAATAGTTTTGTTTAATTGGTTACATTTTTTAAAATGCTTTCTATCGTTTTCATAATCTAATTATATTTTAAAAACAATGGATAAATCTCCAAGTGTGCGTGCGGTAAAAAGACGGTAAAAGTAAAAATATATATAACTATAAATAAATATTTTCACAAAAAATGTTACAATATCATATATTGTTTATAAAACAATTTTATTTATAATGAATTAACTTCCGTAAATATAAGTTAACAATGTATTTTGATCAGCTGCGTTTAACTATAAAAATGTATTTGTAACGTTGAAAACAAATATAAACCTTTATAAAGCTTTAAAATACGGATTTTCTATCTTCCGTTTTAGGTATCTGCCTTTAATTTTTAACGATTATTTTGCTTTTTTTTAATAATAATATCGATGAATCAAATTTGTTAATTCTTTTTTTATTTTTGAAGTATAATATTCGTTAGAATCACAGACAACTTCAGAATATTATATATATACATATATATATATGTATATATATATTCTTCTTGAAAAAATATATTTATGTATGTTTCAGTTTTATAATTCTAGATTGCAAGAAAAATTGATTAAAATTTTTAATATGAAAGGGAAGTTTGTGTAAATGTGATTTTTTATACATATTTTTTCTCCAAGCGACATTTATAATTATATAAATTGTAAATTTTGTTAATACACTAAGCACAATCACCCATGTAAATAAAAATTTTAAATGTCTTTTTTCCGTGTTCCTATCTATACTAATAAAATCAGTGTGCCTCTGTGCTGGAAGTCGCGAGAGGTGTTTTTCGATTCGAAAAATTCCGAGAAAGTCATTTCGGGCATTTTTGAGACCGTGGGACCAAAGTTAAAAAAGTTATAATTAAAAACCCCTCGGAAAACGGAACGCAAAACGTCTCATTTCCCAATAAGAGCTCGCCTTACACTGCGCCACCTTGCGGTGAATGACTAGAACATTCCCCTTTGGCTAAGAGCGCAAAAAGAAGAACCAGCCGGAAACCTCTTTTTCTCCACGCGCTGTGCGCTTTGTTCCGCATGGATTTTTTTGACTTGCCGCCGATTATTTACCGTAGTTTTCGCTAAAATATTGAACTTAGAAATAAAACAGGCCGCCGCAGAGAAAATATACCGAAACTTTTTTTGCGCGTTTTTTCTTAAACCATCATGCCGACAGTTTTTAAAGTAGAAAAAGCTGATAACATATTCAGAATCTGCGTAAAAGTCTGCTTATGACGAAAAAATACGAAAAAATGTCTCATGGGCGCGTAGCTCCAACCGTGCAAAACCAAGTATTTTTAATGGGACAATGGGCGCGAAGTGACCATGGCTCCAATCCACAATCTTTTTTTTAAATGCGCGTAGTGCCCACCGTGCGAAATCACATATTTTTAACGGGATAATAGGCGCATAACAACCATAGCTCTTTAATTTACTTCTTTGTGCTTGAGGATTCGAATACCAAGACTTGCTTATTAAATGATTTTTTTTTTTTTTTTTTTTTTTTTTTTTTTGCTTGTTATATATTGCTTAATATCGAGGTTCGTTTGGAAAAAGTGGCCCAGCTAGCGGGCGTAGCTCGCTAGTTTAAATAAATTTCTTGTTTTAATTTCCTATTTTTCCTGTTTTTTTTTCTCTTTTTTCAGATAAATATTTAAATTCTTGTGTATATAATAAATATGCACATGGAAGCTTTAAGCTCCTTTTTTTTCTTGTTTGAGTTTGCTATTTGTTCCTGTTTTTTTTTTTTTTTTCTTTTTTTTTTCAGATAAATATTTAAATTTTTGTGTATATAATAAATATGCCCATGGAAGGTTTAAGCTTTTTGCTATTTTTTTTAAAGAAAAAGTACATGAAAATGTATAAGATTTCCTAATTTTTCACTATGCATATATATAAATAAATAATATTAAACGTAATAATGGATGTATCTAAAAATGCCATACGTATGTATGTTATATTACGGTATCTTAATATTTTTATTGGTTTATTTTGAATAATATTTAGTATTTTTGATTTAACATGGAAAGAAGATGGAATCTTGTGATGATAAAAAAATAACACTTTTTCGAATAGAGAAGAATTTTTACATCTTGAGAACCATTCGTGAAAAAAAGTAATAACTTCTACTAATTCTACAAAATATAAACGTAGATGAAAGTTGTTGGTACCGAACGATTGGAAATAAAAATTACTTTTATATGATGTACATAATATTTGCTTAGGAGGCCATCTACATATTAAAATAAACCCAAACTTAATTTTTTTAATAGTAATTTCCAATTTTAACAAGATATTTCATATCTTGTCCTCGAAAATCTATCCTACGAATTGTATGAAAATTTGTTTTAAGGCTAGTTGAAGTGTATAAAGAGTTCATTTATGTGGTCATAATTAGGTACTGTTATTGAAAAAAAACAAACAAAATTAGGATTTGTTTTTATATGTAGATGGCTCATTAAACAAATTTTATATGCAGCGTTTAAAAGAATTATTTATTTCCAAACATTTGGCTGCAGTAACTATCTTTTAAGACAATTTTTCAAAGTAGGACATAAATGTTATTTAATGTTTAATAGTTAATGTTTAATTGTTTTACCTCAACTATACATAACAAGCATGTTATAAAAATAGTAATTCATTTACACTTAAAGAGAACGAGTAAACATAAAAATGAACCTTTCGCCAACTAAGTCAAAATCAGGTTGATTCTCACTTTATCAGTTATAAATTCTTTTTTGTCAAGACAGTGATCCATATCTTACCTGCAATAGAATAGATTGTTAAATAAACATTCTGTCTGAATTACAACGAATAATCAAAAATATGTAATTTGATACAGAAAATATAAAAACTTTATGTAAAATAAAATAATACATAAAATTATACAATAAATGAAACGTTACATATAAGTTATTCGATTGAAGAAATACATCGTGAAAAAAATTTGATAAATGCCTATTTTGTTTATCGTAGTCAATTAATTAAAAAATACTTTGACATTATAAAATTTAATGTTGTCGAAAAATGTAAATTATATTTAAAGAAACAATAAACTATGATGAATAAACCTTAATAAATAATTAACAAATTTATATGCTATAAAAACTTTGAACAATAATAATAAAATAATTTTTAAGTGGAGAGTTTACCGGAAAATTTTGGAGAAAAAATATATTTCTTTTTTCTAATATTAAAAAAAAAACATTTTTAATTGTGGATATTTTGACAATACGTTTTTTACCCATGCAGCAATTATATTGCGAGATATAATTTGCTAATACATTCAGCGTAATCACCTATGAAAGTAAAATCTATAGAAATTAAATGACGTTTTATCCATGTTTATATTTTCTTCACTTTAATGTTTTAAAAATGCAAAAGCATTTTTGTATCTGATATACAGATTCTAAACTTTTTTAAGCAAACATTTTTACAATACATGTGATACATATACGCATAAAATTAGTATTCATGTTTTTTGTATTTTTTTAAAATAATAATATATGAAAATGTGTCAAATTTCATCGTTTTTTATTATTTATCGAAGCAAAAAAAATTTAATTTAATTTAATATTAGATGTATCTAAAAATATATGCGCAATCTTTCATAAATTAACATCAACTGTCACTAGATTTACAAATTAATTATATACTTCTTATAAAATAATAATAAAAAAACATTAAAGGCAATAAGTTTATGCTGCTTTGAACAACAAAAATTACAGATCTTTAACTTGATCTATAATATCTTAATACAGAAAAAAATATCAACAATAAGCATTTATTACAGAAATCTTACAAATAAGTCTTATCTACCTAAATAAAATCTTATATAGAGGATAATTTTTTTTTGTTGTTCAAGCTACTGAGTTATTTTTTTCTTTATAAACATTACTAATTAAAAGCATTATTTCATATTATCCTCCTTGGTATTAATTTGTTTTTGTGCAGAGAATAAATAACAGAACAAAAATATTACCTCGTCAACATCGGAAGATAAAAACGAAAATAGAACTGGGAATATATGTCAGGTTATTCTTTGCGTTTCTTAAGGCAGAAGAAAAAGGCTTTGTTGTGATTATCCATTACACGCAATTCTGACATGGGTCTTCTCATTTGGATTGATCATCAAACATGTTTGGCTTCACTCCATCAATTTTTCAGAAATACTCATACATTAAAGGAGTTAGATTTATTTTTTATACCGTTCTTCAATTGTGGTTCGGTATAATTCTTAACAAAACATAAATTGAATCTTGATTGCATTTTTTTTCTTATTAATTAACACACGTAAGATGAAATTTTATGAATGACTTTTACATTAAAGAAATTAGTTACATATATCTATCTATCTATCTACATAACATAATAACATAAAGTATGACGTATTTTAAACTTAACTTAGTATACATGATAACAACTCCTTTTCTACTATAGTTAAACAAGAAAATAAGTTAAAATAATAATGATAAAATAAGTTAGAATTTGATTATTTTTCTTAAATTACCATAAAATGTCTTTGAATTTAAATCTTGAGACTGTACTTTATTTGAATTTTTATTTTAAAACATGTTTAATTGAATATATATACTACTTGGCTTTTTATTTTCTACGTAATTTGATCTTTTTAAACTTACCTTTTTGGAGCGTATTAAAAGCAATCGAAACAACGACGAAACATTCAGATTTTACTTATGCCAATCATAGAGTTAATAATATTTTGTATGCGATGTAAATATGGTCTGTACAAATGCTCTAAAAAGGCTGTTTTAAATTATAGATTTTTTGTTACATTAACAGTACAAAATATTACTTCCGTTAGATACAAAGTGACCTGTGTTCGCGGGCGTATTTGAAAGAGTTAAAACCCATACATTTTAAATTTACACCATTAATTTGAAGAAGATTTCGGCTTTATGAACAGATTTTAGTATTGTTGGAACCTGTTGAATAATGTTTTTGGAGGGGCAAATTCAAAGAAACATTAATTTGTTCACGAATTTCATCAAAATTTTCACACACATTATTTCATAAAAAAAGTATTTATACACGTCCGACCGTTTCAACATTTTTTTTCCGTAAGTCTGGCTTTTGACATTCTTTCAAGAAATTGTGTTTAAATTTCAGTACATAAGCATAAAAATAAATTACATCGTTTATTATTATTATGAAAAATATTAATCTGCTGTTTTAAGCGAAATGGAAACTAAAAATAGAATATAAGTGTATTTTTTAGTAAGCATTACTTCTACTGTAAAATATGTATAGTTGTAAAACACATAATAAGCAATATAATTCAAGCAACATAAATTTTAAAAAATGCCAGCATTTTCATTAATTTAAATTTGTGTTAAATATACATTTTGATAGTATATTTTTAATATTATTTTAAAATGGCACATGAAAGCATGTTTCAAATTTTATGCATAGTTTCATCTTAAGCATTAATGTATACTATTGTAAGGAAACGGTAAATTATTAACTATACAGTCATATTTTAAGTAGTTAATGAACGCAATATAATTAAAAAATAGTTTCTTGAAGTACATACATTCTATCCGTCAAATAAAATAGTGTCGAATAATTTATTATGAAATATAATTCCGATCTAATATTTCTTTATTCTTTCTGTTTCATTAGCATATGACGTGTGCAACAGACTTCAGTCAAAAAATATTTGAAATAATTAATTACAACTGATTTAGAATTAAACACGATTTTTAATATTTTATATTCAATCATTTAATATTTGCATTTGAAAAAACTCAAAACTAGTTTTAAAATGTTCTTAAAAGAAAAATATTTATTTTATTGTAAAACTGCAACAAAAACAAACGTATCATACCTAGTTTTATAAGATATATATTTTTGTCAATGATTCAAATAAAAGATAACTTTGCGCATTTCCTTTATGTTGTATAAAAGAACCAATCATTTATTTTATATGCTTACAATTCTTTCAACCGATGAATTGTAAATAAATGTGTAAGACAGTATTTAAAGCTAAATCGTGTAATTCTGTTCAAAATAATACCGATAAAAACGTATCATATCATTGATTATCAAAATCAGTTATTGATTAGTACTATAAACACATTTTAAATGCATGGCATAAATGTTATTTCTCATAAGTTTACACAAAAAACTGATTTAAAAATTTATATAAAAGAGAAAAACAAGTTCATTTTCTAAATAAGTAAAATCTTTTAAGGTTTAATCTAATCAAGGAAAATATGAAAATTCCTTTTTTTCTCACGAAACATCATATCCAACATCATTTTTTATTACTTTTTATTATTTTTTTCTGTTTTTCTTTTTAAATACATTGTTCAGGAGCTAAGAGAATGTAAGATTAAAGTCACGAAAAGTAACATTGCAACATATAATGTTGAAGAAAATCAATTGGTACTTTTTATTTCCAAGTCTATTTCGTATTATGACTATTTACTTATACATTTACAGACATTTCTTTCAGAATAAGACATGAAAACTTTTTCTTTCATTGCAATAAGAATCTTTGATAACGTTTCCCGATGTTTTGTGGAACAATAAAATATATGGAAGGGAAATACTTAGAAAAAAAAGAAAATGTTTTTATTCAGCTAATTTTATGTTGTACGCTTTTAGTTCTATTTTTTGTAGTTATATCGAACAAAAGAAAATATTGACAAATGTCTTTTTTATTACACTTATTATCATGCATTTTCATTACATTTAATTAAAATTGAGATACATGTACTGCTTTATTAATGCTTTTTTAAGAATTGTTTGTGCTAATTTTTAATTGCAAATGGAAAGATGTAATACATATAAGCAGCGATATTTTTAAATGATGCTCAGAATATGCTTCTTTAACATTTTCAAACCTGATGTATACAGTAGGATACACAAATTTACAATTTATTACAAACATAGATAATGTAAAAAAGGAAAAAAATGTATTAATGGAACCTATCCGATAACATAACTAATCTAAATAGCAATTTGTTTCTTATAACGCTTTGATAGCGAGCTACTTGTTATATTTGAATGGCTTTCGACAAAAATGCACGAATTTGTTCAAAAATGAAAACACGAATAATTTTACTGTGAGTTAAAATACCATTTGTAGATCCCATTAGTAATATAAAAAATGTTAAATATATACTTATACATCGTTTTGCAATGTTTTTTCAATGAAAAATGAAAGATTAAAAAAATTAACTTGTAAATTTAAAAATCCAATTGACATTCTAGCAAAAATGCAATTTTAGAGTTCCCTTTGTCAGAAAAATTCGTCAATGTACACTACGTTATTCTTATTTTTTCACAAATAATTTCCGTACTCTCTAAAAACAGTTTGATCCGTGAATTCATTCCGAATGTCTAAAAGAGAGGAAGAGATTCTGTTTATTCCTATAGGATCTGTTAGTAATAAATTCAAATTTATTTTTAAAATGAAAAATTAATCAATAGATTAAGATGTCTAATTTAGTTTAAAAAGGCAAAAATGTTTTCGAATTTAAAAATAAATAACAATTAATTTCTTCATGCATTCAAAAGTACTCGCAAATTATTATTTAAAGATTAATAAGTTGAATAAAGTTGAATTTGCAAAGTTACTGAAAAATAAATATTCTCTATGTAATATAATATAAATATAAATATATATAATATAAATATAAAAATATATAATATAAATATAAATATATATAATATAAATATAAAAATATATAATATAAATATAAATATATATAATATAAATATAAATATATATAATATAAATATATGTAATCATTTTTATTAAAATATTTATAAATATACTTATTTAAAATATACTTTAAATGAACACATTTAAAATATATTTTAATTTAAAAAATAAACGCAAAAAAATCGATATTACTCCAAAATAATCTTATCAAATAAAAATAGAATACCCATATTTTACCTCTAACAATGTACGTAAATATATTTAAAATTCACATTTTTATATTACATTAAAACTATCCTATAAAACCACCACACACAATCACATTAAAGACGAAATCTTCCTGAAATAAACTTCAAAATTAAAAGCTTTCTAATGAAATAGGCCAAACTGTACCCATATGAAACAAACACATTTACTTCAAAGCGTTTTTCAGCTGTACAACCGTAGCACGGTGCTAATGCGTTCGCCTTCCAACGCTGGGGTCGGTGGCTCGATCTTCACAACCGCTGCATTTAACTTTCTTTTTTTTTTTTTCTTTTTTTTTTTTTTTTTTTTTTTTTTGAATTGACGGATATTTTACCTTTTTGACGGAGAAAAAAATAAACGAATATTAGTACATTTACAGAAAATTACTGGCACCTGTGTTGTCATCAAATTTTATATACAAAAAATAACATTTAATTTTTCTTCGCTGTTCATTTTTTGATAGTTTTCAATTAAATAAACTTAATATAAATAAATTTATCTGCTTAAGAATCTGCAACTTTTTAACATTATTAATATTTTTAAATTATTTATAATATTTCTAAATGATAAACTTTTAAACTCATATTATATAATTATTATTTTATTGATATATTACTTTTATTATATTAAAATTACTATATTATTGCTAATTATTGTTATATTATTGATAATTGAACATTTTTTATGTCTATTATGATTATGCTTTAATGAGACAAGAAACTAAAAATATAATGTAGGTTATAGTTACAATATGCATAGAGTATAGAGAGTACTCCTCCTGATATGTTGTTAATAATAGCTGCGATTTATTGATTTAAAAATATATAAAAAGCAGAAAAATTAAATTCTAAAATCAATGCCCGATTGAAAACAAGTTTTTGAATGAAAATTTTGGAATGCTTGAAATTTTTATTATTTATATTATGAAAACTCTTATTTCATTAAGCTCGAATCAATAATGGTGAAATTGGGTTTTTTTGTGATTCCAGGGTCTCCAGCTAACCCCTTACCATTCTTTGGGGGTAATGGATTAGAGTAATTTTTCGGATAAATGAATTCCGTGTCGTCGGTTTAAATCCTTTTTGCCTTTCAACCTGACTTCCACTAAAGAGTTCGAACAGAGAACGTAAGCGAAAAAGGACTGCGGACTGAACGCGCGCCGAGCTCTGCGATTTATGCGGTAGTCCTCCTAAAAGAAGAGTTTTTTTGAAAATGTCAACCTTTTTTTTTTTTACTAAAAAAGCGGAGTAGTTAAATATTTATAAAGATACTCTCTTAAAAAGTCAGCCACAAAATAGCTCAAGTTGAGCTGCAATCCACTCATGTCAATGGCAGCTTCTCAAAAAAGAGTTGAAATAACTCGAGTTTTAACTAATTTAAATGAAGTTGAGCTATTTAAAGACCAATTTAGATCAAGAAGATTTAATCGTTTGAAAAACAACTCTTTTATGATCGGAAATATTACAGCTCTTTCATGAGAAGCGAGATCAGCTCTTTCGTTTTAAGAGTGTATGATACTTTTAAAAATATTTTGTTAAACTCAATAAAAAACATTCTTTTTTCTCCTACACTGCATGGTGTACCTGTAGGGTAGATCTGTATTTTAAAGTATTGCGACCAGGTTCTTTTCAAAAAAGTGCATTCGCTAGAGTTGTAGGCTGTGATCAATAAAATAAATGCCTTTTGAGAACTTTGTTTATTTAAAGTAGAGTTATAAAAATTAAATCATTTCTTACTGAAATAATTAGGGATGGTGCCTGTAAGCATTTTTTAAGATACCTTCTTTACATGTCTGAGTCCGTGAAGGGAGAGGGAGGCAATTGAATTTTCTCATTCAGAATTCACACATTGGCATCTTAGAATTGGCGAAAGGAGCATATGAAAAGTGAATGATATCATAACCATGAAATTTTCTGTTGCGCTTTAAACAATTAAGATGATTTTGAATTTAATGCAGGGCAACCAGAAATGGGCAGTCCTAAAAAAATACGCCAAAAAGAATTCGCGCCAACATCGTACGTTATATGTCTGTTTTGGGAGAATGTTATCAACAGACAAAATACAGAGCATGTACATGAAAAGTTTTTATGTAATAAAGAAGTTAGGCTCAACATTACGCAGAGAGAAAATGAAATTTTACTGACCGCAAACACATTCGATCTTTATTCTTTCTTTTATTATTTTAGCGAAGCCGAAAATTCATCTAAAGGAACTCTTTATCTGAGAATCGTTTTACTGATACAGCAGATGTTACATGTTTTCTTTCTTTACTTTTTAACGGAAAGTTATTGTGGGATTGAAATAAGACACAAAGATAAAATAGATATTTAATTAAAAATTAGTTTTAACTGTAATTTAGAAAAATGTAAAATTTAAGAAAACTATATGTGATTCTACATCACATATATCATATCAAGACAGTTTATTACTTTTTAAAGAAAGTATTTTTATAATTTCCATTATTAATTAATGACTATATATTTTGTTTATTTTTTTTAATACAGTTATTTTTGAAGTGTTATAAATTGACTTATATTCCTTTTTCTTTTTCATAAATTTTATATTATATTTCCATGTAGATGAAAAAGTTCTAGGTAAGTTAATGGTGCATCTCTTTTTCCTATAAAAAATAAGGCATGATGTTGTCGGGTTGCAACCATTATTTTTTTAATATGAGGTTTATATAAAAGAAACAATACAGAGAAAGATGCATGTGAATACTGGTTATACAATAAGGATGTATGCACCTTCATATATTATTGACAGTGGGCTCATTTTCAGATAAATAAAATTTTATCGTTTGAATCACATGCCATGTGCACATGACATAAATAATAATAATGATGCATGCATAATCGAATTATAAATTCATGTATCAAAAAATATATTATTACATTTTATCCTACTTTTCTTTCCTGATTTTTTTTCACTTTAAAGGAAAGTTGTGCTTTATATTGTTTGTACAGTAATTTTATTGGGAGATTGTTTTTATTTGTGCAAAGACTAGCCATGTTCTTATTCGCATAATTAAACCTATCTAACATCTTAATATTCTTAAAGTGTGTGCATTGTTTATATCTATTCGAGTAGAATTATTTTTATACTCTAGTCTGCAAAAAAAAAAAAAAAAAAAAAAAAAAAAAAAAAAAAAAAAATTATAAGATGAATAAGATACAGTATGATACTGAATAAGATACAGTATGAATCATTATTTTCGTCAATTATATTAGCTAATAAAAACTTCAATTTTAGGAGTGTTCAATTAAAAAAAAAAAAACTTTTGATAAATTCCTTAATATTTATTATGATATTTCTTATGCATTTCATATAGGATATAAACAGTGCATTAAAACAAAATATCGTCTTAACTAAAGTGACTAATTTCCCCCCTTCTAATTTATTTTAAGACTTTTTATACATATATTTCCAGTGTTTGTTTTTCCTATTTGCACCCCACTTGCAAAAATATTTCGTTAGAGAGGGTCCAGTTTTCTAATATTTAAATAAATATTGAGATTTTTTTTCATGCTTTTTCACTTTTATAAATGTAAAATTTAAGAAAACTATATGTGATTCTACATCACAGTACCATATCTGGTAAATACCAAAAAACACTAGTATTATCATTATGTGTCATGATTTAGGCCTATATGATCGCTGTAACAAATGAATTACAGTCCAAAAAAATAGAATAACATTTATTTTGTCCATGTCAGATGGTTGTATTCGATAAAAAATTAGAATATGTTCTTCGGGAAGAAAAACATTTTCGATCAAGCTTTTAAGGCTTTTATTATATTTAGTGAATACTTAAACACATTAAAATAAGCAAAAGTTGCAGATTGTTAAGCAGATAAAAGTAATTATTTTAAGGTCATATAGTTGCAAAATATAATAATACAATATTTATTAACCGAAATTGTGTACATAGATTACAAGCTACAAAATATAAAATTTCAGCTGAAAAATTGGAATTTATTTTTTTAATACATTCATTTTAATACATTTTTTTTAATACATTTTTTCTCTATTTTTTGCTTTTCTTATTTTTTTTAAATAAAATTGAATTATTTGTACAGTGAAGATTTAAACTAAAGTCTACATAAAATGGCAAATAAATTTGCTTCAATTAAAGAAAAAGTTTACTTTGTGAATATTAATGTAGCAAATCTTAAATTAAATATAAAAATAAAGTAAAATAAATACTGCAACAACATTCCAAAAAAGACGTTTTAATCATAAAAAATAAAACGAATTATCGTTATTTTTGCTGTTATTGATTTTATCTAAGCAATAATAATAAAATAGATTTAAGATTCGTCGTTCCCTTAAATAAAAAAATATTTATTTAAAATACTTTTATTTAGCACTCTCAAATAATTTTCCCTGATAAATAGGAAACTGAATGTACATATTTTAAATATATGACTAATGTCACATACACCATAAAGCCACAGAAATGGACGTGTTACTTTTTTTTATTTTATAAGTAATAAAATAACCGATGGAACAGAAATAATTTCATAGATCATTTGCATTGCTACAAGAAGTGAAATTAAGGGTAACATGTGAATTACATTTTCAAAGAAAAGAAATGTGCCATGAATATATTCTTAGCAAATTAGTTTCCTTAAACTCGTTTGAACAGAAAATAGTGCAGTTATATTGTAGGTACTTCAACAGTCACGCTAGCTTTAAAACCAGTCGGCCATACATACAATATTCTGTCTGGAAAATTGAACATGTTACTGCTGTAAGTTTTACAAATTGCAATTCTGGAATTATAGTTTTTTCGTGATTTTTTTTTCTTCTTAACTCTATTTTTGGAAAATCATTTTTATTCGATAAATCAGTGTTTTATTGATCTGGAAACGTTTTCTATGGCAAAAGTGCAAAGGGATAATTATTAAAGGGATTATTATTTTAGGTACGTAAGTTTATGCGTTCAAAACTTTATAATTATTAAATTGTAATTTTTAGAAATTTACCGCGTGAAATGTCACTAAATTATTTACCATATGTAGGCCAACTCAATGTTTCTAATACGTATGCATGTATATGTATAAGTGGGAGTATCGCAAAGCTTTAATTACATACGAACATTTTTATGTTTCATTCTCACCCTTATTTTTAAAACTACTACTAGTTTTCCTCTCTTGGAAATTTTCTCAAAACTTGCGTAAAAGACTTATGTTTCTAAAAAAGGGTGCAAAGTAGCAATAAAAAAATAATAGACTGAAATTTCAATTATTTCATACGCCAGTATGACATAATTGAAGTAATACGCCAGTATATTTCACATAACGCCAATTCTACGCCACTATATTTTACATAACGCCAATTATACGACAGAATAATTGACATGATACGTCAGTATATATGTATTAGGATTAGGAAAAGTTTCTTCCCTTTTTTTAGCAAAAAATAAACTTTGGAAAATTTGATAAATGTAATTTTTTATTGAAGAATGCCTGCGCCAATCTGTTGAACAAATCTATTATGTGTTCTAATAACACCTTCTTTCCAAATATTTTTTGATTTTCTGGCAAAACACTTACTAAAGTAATATTTTAGTAGTGAGTTTAGTAGTTTTTAGTCATGAAAAGAGTTCTTTTTTTTCTGAATAGAATTTTTATTGGAAAGAAACAAATAGTAGTCAGACGGAGCAATGACCAAAAAGTAAGAAGGACGGGCCATAATGTCACAGTTGAATGCAAGGGCAGACAGAAATTCATCTGGAATGGAGCCGTCATAATAGAATATAATACCTCGTTCGTTTAATATTTCGGGTGTTTCATGGATATTACCTTCATGGCTATTACATTCATGGTTACCTTCAAATCGTCTAGGTGCCAGAAGAAATTTTCAGAATTGATGGTCTGTTTGAGTGGAAGTTATCTCGTAGTAAATCCAATTTTGAAAAAGAGAGACCGAAACTTCTTTTTTTAAGAGTCTGGCTTTAGCGACAGGAAGGAAACCCTTATCTCTATTCGTCAGGAATGATTGCGCACAAACTTTCATCCACGGGAACCAATCTTTCAAAAAAGGATATGTTTGATGTTGAAAATACAATCTATAAAGTAACTCGTCAACAGGTCGTGTGCAAGTAGACCATTATGTACTATTTTTATACTCTATTAGCACGAAAATTTCAAAAATGGCGTTGTATTGTATTTTCTTTTTTGCAAAAGTTGTCAAACTATTAGTAAAAGATTTTTTTCAGAAAGTGGTGGTAGTTGAATTAAAAAATAGCAAATGAATTGCAAAAGAAGGTTTTCGAACAATCTTTGAATGGGAGAAACAAATTATATGCATTTGATTGAGATGTTCTGACGCAACCCCAGAGCTGCGTAGTCTCCGGCTTTTTAAATCCCGCTATTTTAACACATATTTTTTTTGAAACATCATACTGATTTACAAGAACAGCATTTTTTAACCCCCTGACTGCCCATCCAAAGGATAATATTGTAATGTTGTTTTCTCTGTAATTTATTAAAAATATTAAAAAAAAAGATTTTTTTTTCCAACCTGATACAAAATATGTTAATAGTATCGGTGCATAATCTTTGATAGCATCAATCCTAACTTAATTTTTCAGAACTGGGTTTTATTTGTGGAATTATACTAATTTAAATATTGCTTATGTTGCAGTGAAACCTGCAGCTTAGTGTGTGAAAAAATCAGCCGGCGGCAGTCAGGAGGAAAAAAAATATATTGGTGTGCAAAAATCCGGATACTTGACGACTCAGTACCCCCTAACATTGCTCAATCCGATTATTATTTTTCCCTCTCCACATATCCTCTTCACCAAAACATATTTTCAAACAACATAAATTCATGTAACAGACACACATTTAAACAGTAAATCAAAAAATCTGTAAATGTACTAAGATATTTTTATGAAACTAGGATTCATAAAACTCTTTATGCAACTGCAACTCGCGGACAAATAAAGTTTTAATAAGCATTGTAACTTTTTTTTGTAAAACAACAGACTTCTGTAACAAAAACTAATTTTGTAGACTTAGAATCTTTTTTGCACAGTACAGATAAATTTTTAGTAAGCATACATATTTCTATAATTATGTATCTGTAGAATTGCATTTTTTTTACAGTTCGCATGTTCACAAATGTTAAATAATTTTAAAATAAATAAATTAATATATATATATATATATATATATATATATATTTAATCTATAAATCAAGTATGTATTTTGTTTTATTCAAAGATCTTTTTTTCTAACTTTCATTTTGTTTTTTAAAATTATTTTAAGCTATTCATTTTGATTTCATTAATAATTTCTAAATTGACCATTAATATCACAAAGTGTCAATATATGTACCTTCAGGAAACATAAACTGCTTTTATATATATGAAAATGACAAGTTCTTAATTCCTGTCTCTCGCTGGACCGTAAGTAACATTGTTTACTATCTAACAGAAATATGAAAGATTATCTAAGTACAAAATCGTTGCTAGGAAACTGCTGCCAATGATAAGACTTAATTTACTGAGTTACTACGCATGCAATATATGTTGCCAGGAGAAAATATTAAGAATTGTGAAAGATCTTAGAAGTGCTTGGGTGTGTGCGTTAAAGGAGTAGATTAGATTACATAACTCAGCGGTTTTATGTTTCCTTGCATATTTTAAGATTACAAAATAATATGTTGCCTTTCATCTAGAAGAATCTATATTTCTGAGTTGTATCATATATTATGGAATACCATTGTATTTTGTGGAATAATATTCTATATTACTGACTAATATTTTACATTATGGAGTACAACTGTATGCTTGCGCCCATTAGAATTTCAAACCTTCCCTTCAACCGGTTTTCAGTTTTCAAGTTTTTCAGTTATTATCTACACAAATCAAATTACAATTATAATTTCATTTTTTTTGCTTAAATTTTGCTATAGTATAAGTAATTTTATGTGAGTTTAGATAATTTTTAATATTGATTCATAGATATTTTTTTTTTTATAAATTTAACATTTAATACATTATTATGTATATTTCTTCTATTCAAACATAAACATATGTATTAAAACACACATACACGTCTGCATTCAACAATTAAAGTCATATACAAATACTCTATAGACGTACATACAAGAAATACAACAAACCGGATTGGACGAGAAAAATTAGCCAGAGGCAGGAAGCGAACCGGAAGCAGCCAGGACCACAGTTGCAATTCCAGAAGTAAAGCCCTTAAGGGTGTATTCGAAAAAACTTTTTCTACCTTCAACGGCTAGAAATTTTCTGATACAATTTCAGACATATTTTTTAAAGTAGAAGCATGAAACTTGCTGAAGGGATATTTGAAGAGACATATAAGGTGCCGTGTCATTTCATTTCTCACTCAGTTCATTAGAATTTGATTTATAAACAACTATCTTCTCTGTAGGACCCTTTTTTTGGTTCCCCAGATCTCCTGCTTCCGAAAAATCGTTTCGAAATGCCGTTTTAATTATTTTTTTACAATATTTCTGCATTTATCAAAGACTCGACAATCACAGTACCTTGTGTACTTTCTAAATAAGAGAATTTGCCAGTTTGATGCATTTGAGAGTAAAAATGAATTTAAAAATAAATCGAAAATAAGCAGTTTGAATCGAAATACACCCTTAACTACCTTGGACAATGAAGGGGTTCAAAGCCTTTTTTGTTAATACACAAGAAAAGTTTTAAAAACACAAAATATACTAAAATAAGCAATCAATAATTCGTGCATAATAGTAGGCACGAAAATAAGAAAACCAAAAACTAATCCGGTACGCTGCCAAACGAAACTCACAAATTAAACCAATATGCCTGGCTCGCGTGATTGCAAGGCAAAGGTAAGTTGTGTTTGCCATTTATGCAAGAAAAAATAAAATGGAGTGCCTTGTGCAATCAGTGCTTGCAATATGTACGTAAAGAGTATCAAGGACTTATTAAACAAGACGAAATTGAAAATTTTGTTTGCACTGTCTATTTGGAATCTGATTACAAAGGTATATGTTAATGTGTTTATTTGAATATTTTCCTTGAGATTAAAAACGTACGACTAAACGAAAACTGTCCGTCTTCAAGAAAAATTAATTTTCCAGATATATATATATATATATATATATATATATATATATATATATTGCGCTTTAAATATAATTTCAATAAATAGTACAACTTTTACAAACTAAGAGACAATGGTAACCCACGAGTTACAATTTTGAAATATTATTTTAAAAATTATTATGTATGCATTTTCTATAAAGAAAAATGAGCATGGTATAACGATTATTTCGTTATATATTGGTTATTTTCTTAAATTATTCCTTCCCCCCTGTCTCTTTTCAATTCAAAATCAGTTTTAAGTGTCCTTCATTCACTTTCCATTTTTTTCCCTCGCATAGTTTTTCTCTAACCGAAAAATCGGCAGCTGCTTAACTTTGTCTGTGAGAAATACACTCACATATTAATCAACCGTTTAAAGCTATTTCCAGATGTCTGCTATTTCCGATCGAGGCAATTCTGCATTACCGTATATGGACATCATCTCTGTTTCGCAGTTAAAATTTATGCTTACGCTTCTTTTCCTTTCTCGACAAAACCCTATAGAATTTAACATCTGCGCAGTAAAATCTCATGTCCCTTCGGTGTGCTTCTTTATTAGACAAAACAACACGTGTAACATTCTATCGTTTGGCAACCTTTCATGTCCCATCCCAGCTTGGAAACCATATTGAATTCTTATCTTGCCGGCTGCATTTTAACTGTATTTGGCGTATACTATCCATTGTGCATGGGCGAACTTGTGTATGTTGGCGATTTTCTATCATGCCAAAAGTGGCAGTTTGTTGCTATGTACGAGGGCACTTGACTCTCTGCGCTCGTCTTGTTAACCTTCGTTCGGAGATTTTCTCCGAGAGTTGTAAGTGCGCCCCCCTTCGTAATAGATGTTAAAATAAAGTGTAACTTTGCAATCATCGTGGGGTTTTTTTGTACATCTGAACCTGGATACATGATCATTTCGTTCTTCTAAATGCCTTAACAAATACCTGCAACCACCAATCACCCTTACAAAAGCTCTGGTGCCGTTTGACTCTCGTTTTTTTCCCCACATAAAAAAAAATAAAATATATGGAGGGGGGTACAATCAACTGCGACTTTACGGCGAATGTGATAATTTTGGTTCTTCTTTCTTCTCTGCATCCCCGGTAAAAACAAAATGCAACTGCTAGTAGTCTTGCCTGCTAAAAGTCAACAGATGTGGAATTGATTTCCCCGACTTCATCTGCGCTCGGCGTCGACAAGTGGTGTTCCCGTCCTGAAGTTCCTTTCCTGGACGCCCCCTTTTCCTCCCCTGTCCTCTGCAGCTCAAGTGCTTCGGAGCGTTTCCCCGTGAAATTCCATCTTCAAAAGAAATATGCGGCCAAGTATCACCTGAGCGCTGGGGCGCCCACCCTTCTTTTTTCCACTCGTTTGTGTGTGATTTGTGTGTGATCATCGATTTCGCCTAGCATTTTGTGCTTCTGTTACGGTGTGCTCAGCTTGTGCTTATATACCAGTGTTTGTGTTGTGTCTACATAACGTAATCTACAGAAAGTTCATTGTGTTGTTATCCATCGTAGAGTGATTCATCGTGAAAAAAAATAGTGATTCATTCGCGGGTGTCTGCAACGAAAGTAAAAAAAAAAAAAAAATTTTGCACATACAAAATAAGTCTTCAATTCGGTGAAAATCCATCAGAAAGAATTCATCGTATGAATCAGTTAACAGTGCACAAAAATTAGTAACTAAATAACAGAATTCCAACTAAGCATAAAAAAAATGATGTGTCACTACCTTTGATAAGTTATCTGCTATTCGTCAGTAAAAAAAAAATAAAAAAAAAGAAAAAAAGTGCACAATGAAAATCCAACCTCAAAAAAAGTCTACATTTTGAATGTGGGAGCAGAGCGTGCCCCAGTTCCCTAAGTTTTGTCTTATTAAATTAGTAATCATTTAATTATTTCTTTAAAACTAAATCTGTAAGTTACCCCAAGTATTTTCTTTACTTTATGTTCTGCTTCCACAGTCAGTTCAAAGTAATCAATATTGCAGTTTGGTGTTTTTAAATCATATTTTTTTTTCAACATAACTATTATAATCCTGTTATTGTGTTTTTGCAAAGATTTTTTTAAATTGCGAAAGCACGGTAACTGTTGTCATTTCTAGTTATTATTTTTATGACATTTTATGCAGTTTTTATCAGTTATTTGCATTTATGTGCTATTGTTTCATATTTTACGTCCCACCCCTTTTTTTGTTTTTTAATTTGTATTTAGATTCTCTAATATGCTTAAATGTGTTTAACCAGTTTTGAACTTTAATTACAAGGTTAAAATAAGAACATTCTTTTTCATCCAAAAAATATAAATAAATCAGAAGGATTTAAGTTACAAAAAAAGGAATTTTTTTTCCTTGAGTAAAGAAGTTAAAGGATTT
The DNA here is from genome assembly GCA_964019185.1 of Maratus speculifer. Classification (NCBI taxonomy): domain Eukaryota; kingdom Metazoa; phylum Arthropoda; class Arachnida; order Araneae; family Salticidae; genus Maratus; species Maratus speculifer. The sequence continues at coordinate 420,453,560 of OZ025290.1, read as the reverse complement.
TTTTTTCTTGCTTGCTAACAGTTTTTGCGGTTTTCTATAGAGTTTTCTTTACTTTATTATCTAAAGTAAGTACTTTGTTAAAGTGAAGGAATATATAGATATATGTTTCAAAGTGTAATTATTTTGCCATTTTATTTAATTTATTTTCTAAATGTGTTAATTTTGTATGTGCTTCCTTGCGTTACTGTCATAAAAGGTTCAAATAAGATAACTTTAAAGTGAGGTATATTTTAAAATCTATTTATTTTGCTAGTTTAGATATTTTACTAGCTAGGAAATTTACTTGTTTTCAATGTGCTTTAGAGTATAAGTCAGGTCTGTGTAACAATTTCTCTAAAACTTGTGAGCGTAAACAAACAAAAAAAAAAAAAAACTAATCATGGCGGCAAAACAAATTCCGATAAATATCATTCAATTTGATGGAGATCCAGATTTACTTAAATTTTTCTTTGATCAAGTTAGAGTCTCTGCAGAAATTAATAAATATAACCCACAAACAACAATTGCAATCTTAAAGGGAAAGTTAGTTGGGCCTGCACAAAAATTTCTAGCCCAAAATCCCGACCTGCAAAAGATAACAGACCTTGATTTGTTGGAAAAGGAATTTGCGTCATTTTTCGCCCCCCCTAGTAAATGTGTTGCTTCTGTTGAATTGTCCAGTTTAGCACTTATGCCTTCTGAGACGATAAAAAACTTAGCTCATAGACTAAATGTTCTTGCGGCGACTGTTTATGCAGCTATCAATGACGAAAGTGCACGCAACACTATTAAACTTATGAAATTTCTAGAAGCCCTTCCTTCAAATATTAGAATAAAATTACAGGAAGAAGGCATTAATGATTATAAAACAGCAGTCGAAAGAGCACAAACCCTTCATGAAATTTTAAGGAATGAGAAAATCTTACATTCCTTACCTTCGGTACACAGACCAGAAAATCTCATCGAATCGCAACTGAAAGAAATTTCCGAGAAAATAAATGCATTATCCTTTGCCCCTCCTGATACTAAAACCGAAACTGAGCAAAAAAATCTCCAGACTAGACCAAAACATTTCGCAGGTGTTTCACGCTTAAAAAAAAATTACAAAAATCGAAACTACACTAGGCGTTATTCCCCACACAAGTTTTCACAAAAAAAACCAGTTGTTTGTCAGTTATGTGGACGAAACAATCATGATGCTCTCTCTTGTTTTAAATGGAAAAGAGCAAACACTCAAAGAAAAAATAATTACACGAATTCCACTCCACAATTCCAGGAAAACTGAATCAGAGATACAATTTTTATGCTGATGGTGTTGTGTCTCAGTCTAATACTTCTACATCAGCAACTTTTCTTTTTGACCCTGTTTTACCTAAAATTTCAAGTTCGAGACTAGTTAATTCAGTAGCTTCCCAAACTTTTAACTCTATTAAGATAGCAAATAACATCAGTACACAAACAGAAAGTGATAATGTTCAGATAATTTGTAGTGTAAACACTATGTCACCATCCCTCCCTCTTGTTAAAGCCACTATAGCAAACCATGATATTACTTTATTGGCTGATTCTGGTAGTAGTATATCTTTACTTTCACAAAAATTATTTAATCAACTTAAACCTGTCTTAAAATATAAAAGACTGTCCACTGACGTCAATATTAAAACTGTCAATTCTGATGTCTCATTTTCCGCCTGCATCAGAACATCCATTAAGCTAAAACAAAAAGCGTTTTCACACCACTTTTATATTGTTGACATACCCGAGTCTTCCAGTTTTGAAGGCATTTTAGGTTTTGATTTCATAACTAGATACAATGTTGTCATTGATACTTTTAACAAGTGTCTCCATGTCAACAATAATTTCTCTGTTCCTTTAAAAACCAGTAAAGAATCTTCTGGAGAGAAACAATCAAAATCATGCAATTCTTTGAGTGATGTTGTAATGAATCAAGCGGTGTTCTTAACTCGTAAAATTATATTAGAACCCCAACAACAAATATGGTGCTCTGTTTACACCTCCAATAACATCAACAATGACAGAAATTATCTATTTGAATATTTGGCACAAACAAAAGAATTAATAGGAAATGATGCCATTATTCAAATGAATAAATTATCCAATAAAAGAAAGAAAACTTCACAAATACATCATTTCTTCTCAATAACACTTAAAAACACTTCTGAAAAAACCATTCATCTCCCTAAACACACAAAAATAGGTCAATTATCTGAGATTGAGGAAATTCGCGACTATACTTCTGAAATGTCTGACAAGCAAAATAACTCAGAACAGCACTTTGTAAATTTTATTCAGGCGTCTAATGAAATCTTACAAAAAAGAAAGCAGGAGTTATCGGCTAATGATTTTAAACTTTCTCACTTAAAATCTGACGAAGCAAAGAACCTAACTAAATTGTTACTTAATTATTATCCTGCCTTTTCCAAATCATTAGACACACTTGGTCATACTGATAAAATTGTACCTGATTTGAAATTCATTAATGATTACCCCATAAAGACTCTCCCTTTCCCTCTCCCCCAAGCTGTGCAAAAGGATGTTTTAAATCAAATCAAACAGTTACTTGATGCCAAAATCATTGAACGTCATTGTTCCGAATGGGCCTGCCCCATGCTTCTTGTTAAAAAGAAACCAGACGGTACAGGTATACAGAAATATAGACTAGCATTAGATCTCAGAATGGTTAATACTATAATTCAAGGTTCGTCCTATCCACTTCCAAAAATTCAAACCATTATTTCAAATCTTTCACAATATCGTTTTTTTTCTTCTCTTGACTTTCATCAGGCATATCATCAGATTGATTTGCCTGCAAAATTTCAAAATCAGCTCACATTCACTACAATGTTTGGTTCTTTTCGGTATAAGAGATTAGTATTCGGCTTAAAAACGAGCGCCACAATTTATCAAGCTTTAATGGACTCGTTACTTGATGAATTACAGTTAGAAGGTGTCTATACCTACCAAGATGATCTTATTGTTGGTGCCAATTCATATCAAGAAATGTGTGAGAAGTTGGATAAAATTCTTGCAATACTAGTAAAATATAATTTAACGCTGTCCCCTAACAAATGCACTTTTCACAAAACCAGTTTAGATTATCTTGGATTTCACATAGAAAATCAAACTATTTCTCCTGTTCAGTCGAACATTGTAAAAATAACATCTTTTCCAACACCTACAACAAAACGTCAATTAAAAGCACTCATAGGCGTCATTACATTTTACAAATCTCTGGTTCCATCCTTTTCTGAACTTGTGCAGCCTCTCATAAACTTAACTACTCCAAAAGCCAAATTTAAGTGGACAAGCAAACATCAAAAAATTATGGACACCATACAGAAGATATTCTTTAATCCACCCATGGTTAGATTACCTGACTGGAACAAAAAGTTCTATTTAAATACTGATGCGTCAAATATTGCTATTTCTGGTGTCTTACTACAAGAACATGATAAACAACTATTACCTGTTGCATACTTTTCAAAATCTTTAAAAGCGTCAGAGAAAAAATATCCTGCACTTAAATTAGAACTCATGGCGATTCATAAATCAGTTACTGCTTTCAAATATTATTTATACAACAGAGAATTTGTAATCCTTTCAGATAGTAAACCATTAGAAATGTACAACAAAACTACAAACCCGGCTGATATTATCTCTCGTTGGCTCATGGATCTCTCAGAATACACATACAAATTTCAACATATTCCAGGTAAAAAGAATGTACTCGCTGACTATTTATCTCGCTCTAACTTTGAAAATAATCAACAGACTTTAGCTACAAACCCTGAACTTATTCATGACACTCAACCCTTACCTATTGTAGAATGTGATACTCCACACTCCAGCTCGAGTGATTCTAATATGCATGTTAACTGCCTTATTTCTGGTACACAAACAAATCCTGACCCTTTATTAGAAATTTCGAATGAAACATTTGCTACTGAACAACAAAATGACCCTACTTTGTCTGTTGTTTATAAAGAAATCTTAAAGAAAGGATCTTCTCAAAAATTTCCTAACTACTTCATTCATCCTGATTCGAAAGTATTAATGTTAAAGAAGGAAAATATTTTTAATAACACTTTTTCGTATCACATTATTGTTCCAAATTCACTTAAAAGCAAAGTCTTAACAATTTCACATTTATCTCATTTTGGCTTTAATAAAACTTATGAATTCTTGTCAGGTAGATATTTTTGGAAGGGTATGTATGTAGACACTTTAAACTTTGTTGCATCCTGTATCAAATGTCTTCAAACTAAACATCACCAAACTCCACCTGCACCCTTACAGCCCACATACACTCCCAGGTACCCTGGTCACACTATCAGTACAGATCTCCTTGGACCGTTTGCTAATGGAAAATATGTTTTAACTATCACTGATCATTTTTCGAGACATATTGAACTCTTTCCACTTAATGACATATCTGCGAGTAAGGTTGTTAAATGCTTATTCTCTTACATAACCACCTTTGGGAGACCTTCGGTTGTCTTATCAGACTTAGGACCCCAGTACACTTCTCAGGTATATAACATTTTTAATGATACAATGGGCATTAAGGTATTACACAGTTCGGCCTCGAGACCACAATCAAATGCGATTGCAGAGCGAATCAATAAGTCAATCAAATATTCAGTTAATATTCTTTTACAAGAAGGTCATTCATTCGAAAATGCAGTATTTATACACAAATCACTTTATAATGGTTCGAAACATGCAACTACATTATATTCTCCTAATTTTCTTCATTTTGGACGTGAACTTTCTCTAATTTTTGACACTTTTGATCAGTCGTGCAACCAACCCTTTCTTGATAAACATATTGAAGTACACAAATTGCTTGATGATTTGAGTAAGATATATCACAAAGCTTATAACAACATTAAATCTGCTCAAGATAAAAGATATAAATATTACGGTCAGAAAGCTATATTAAGATCCATTTTCTTAAAAGACATTGTATATCTAAAATCAAATGACAAGTTTAAAACAAAGTATACTGGTCCATATATTGTCACTTGTAAACATTCCCCTGTGTCATTCTCAATTAAAAGGTTGTATGCTCCTGATAACACAGCATTTCGGGTACATATTGACAGACTTTTATTAGCACCTCCTCGTTATGGACATTTATTTGATGCATCAAGTCATATAAACAACACTAACTTTAATACGTTTTATCAACCTCACACATACAATCTAAGAAACAGAAGCTAATGTAAAAAACACTATTTATTATTTTTATGTCTTGTTTTATGATACCACATATCCAACCAAAGAGCTCATGGTTGTGTGTATGTTGTTTTTGACTGATCTTTAACAATATCATGGCTGGTCCATCACTGTTGCTCTGAAGATCTCTTAGGAACAATATTAGGTATCATTGTTATCCTTTAACACTTAGATATGTCTTCATATCACTTAAATTTTAGTTACTTTTTATTTTTATTTTGTTTCTTTTTGCAGTACACTTAAAATTTCTTTGACAATACTCATTAATTCAGTATTTTTCCACTAACCTCCCACTTAACATTTCTTGTACTGTAAGTCAAACATATTATAGTTAGATAAACAGGTACTGTACTTTAGAAAAGTAAACAAAAGATTCATGTAATTAAATAAAACACAGTTTATATATATGACTTGTTCATCACCCCACTCGATTGTGACATATTTTTCGTCTCTCTTCACTCTAGGATTGTCTGCCCGTATTAGTTATTATATGATATACATTTTTTTGTTTTTTTTTCTTTTTGAATTCTTCCCTTTGAAGTCTTGCTCCCGTTCAAAATTAATGCCCTAAGGGTTCAAGCTTCATTGTGTTGAGAGACAAAATTTTGGAATTGGAGTTTCGATTCAAATTTTTGAATTGTGATTCCAATTCACAACAATTCAAATTTTTTTCATGTAATTCGACGTGGGCTCCTTCAGAAGACCGCTAGTGTCTTCGGGGGAGCATCACAATTCCCTCCTCATCTAAGGCTAGGCCCTAAGCCGATGCCATAATACTTGTGTTGTACACAAGATTCAGGGTGACGCATATTTTTATGGGCGTGCTTGGAGCACCTTTTTTTTTGTCATCCTATGCTTCGGCATGAAACAATTTTTACAAAAACATTTTTATTTTTTAATATACATCATATTACTCTTTTTTAATTTTTTTGAAAAATATAGTACTATTATGTTATTTTTGTGTATTGCCATTTTATATTCATTTAGTATTAGTTTCATGTTTTGTATATATATTTCAAAATTTTTACTTGTGTCATGATAACAATCAAAGCTGCAGTAATATTTTTGTACTGTCTGAGTCGACTCAACCTATGCATATAAAATACAGTACTACCTTGGATCCATGAAATACAAATATAAAAAAATATAGAGACTTTAGAACTGCTGACTGTTTTTGAATACAAAAGTCTCCATTATCATGACGTTAAATTTCTACATATATATATAAAAAAAAAAAACTTTTGCATTTATGTATGTTTTTATGTTATAATATTTTATGCTAGCCTATGCACATTGGACAGCAAAAGTTTTTTTGTGGTGCACCGGGTGATATATATAACGATTATTTCGTTATATATTGGTTATTTTCTTAAATTATTCCTTCCCCCCTGTCTCTTTTCAATTCAAAATCAGTTTTAAGTGTCCTTCATTCACTTTCCATTTTTTTCCCTCGCATAGTTTTTCTCTAACCGAAAAATCGGCAGCTGCTTAACTTTGTCTGTGAGAAATACACTCACATATTAATCAACCGTTTAAAGCTATTTCCAGATGTCTGCTATTTCCGATCGAGGCAATTCTGCATTACCGTATATGGACATCATCTCTGTTTCGCAGTTAAAATTTATGCTTACGCTTCTTTTCCTTTCTCGACAAAACCCTATAAAGAATTTAACATCTGCGCAGTAAAATCTCATGTCCCTTCGGTGTGCTTCTTTATTAGACAAAACAACACGTGTAACATTCTATCGTTTGGCAACCTTTCCTGTCCCATCCCAGCTTGGAAACCATATTGAATTCTTATCTTGCCGGCTGCATTTTAACTGTATTTGGCGTATACTATCCATTGTGCATGGGCGAACTTGTGTATGTTGGCGATTTTCTATCATGCCAAAAGTGGCAGTTTGTTGCTATGTACGAGGGCTCTTGACTCTCTGCGCTCGTCTTGTTAACCTGCTATTCTTCGTTCGGAGATTTTCTCCGAGAGTTGTAAGTGCGCCCCCCTTCGTAATAGATGTTAAAATAAAGTGTAACTTTGCAATCATCGTGGGGTTTTTTTTGTACATCTGAACCTGGATACATGATCATTTCGTTCTTCTAAATGCCTTAACAAATACCTGCAACCACCAATCACCCTTACACATGGTATGTGTTAAAGATAAGAGTACATTTTTGCCTCCCCCCCCCAAAAAAAAATCAGCGTCATACATTTCACTATTATATTAGAGCAATTCCATCTTAGCTCGGGCAGGGCATGTCAATTCACCATCACAGATTTTTTTCAAAAAAATTCAGTAGTTAGAACTAAGTGATTTATAAAATTTCCTAAAAGGATTTTTCCCTAAAAAATTTATTTATCTGATTAATTACTTTAAAGTTCATAATAAAATTGACAGTTTTCAGAAAAACTGAAAAACACTTCATTTTGAAATGAACACAATAACAAACATATTCAACATATTCAGTCAATTTATTTTTTATAAACAGTTATTAAACTGAATTTTACTTTAGTATAGTTTTAAAAAATATAGTGACATTTTTTACTTAATTAAAAAAATTAATTTTTAAGTACAAAAAATATAATTATTACTGAATTAAAGTTTTTTTTTCAGAATGAAAAAAAGTGTTTTAAAGCTAAACATTGATGGCAATCCAAAGACCTTTAATGGGAGTTTTACAGCAAATTTTATTTTAACTTTAAGGTGCTTAAAACTTTTGTAATTCAATTTTAAATTATGCAAAATTTTGTAAAATCACTACTTTTGGAATGCAATTTCTCAAAAACACCATTTTTTTAAAATCTGATAATATGCTCAATCGATAGCTGGTTAGTCTCTAATAAATACCTTAGAAGCAAATCGTGTGTTTTTGCTTAGAAAATTTTATATGTTTTTTTGAAAATAACATGTTGTGTGTATTTTTCAGCAGACCACAAAGTCAAGCTCTTCCTTATTTAACCGAACTTGTAATGTAATTAATATTTCAAACTAAAAAATACAACACTAGTGCGTAATTATTACTGTTAAATTATAGCTAATCAATTGCTTAAGTTTGAAATTGCGTAAAATACAGCTACTAATAGAATTAGTATTGATCATATGTCATTTCATTCCATACTCATAAATGTGTTAAGTTCATCTAAAGTGTGTTAAATATTTTGTTATATAGTATGGATATAATATATTAATATGCAAATACATACATTACAGCTGAATTAGATTTTTTTTCCAATTAGTTTTTTTTTTTCTTCAGAAAACCAGAAGATCAAGCTTTTTCTTATTTCACTGAATTTATAATACTATTTTTTAATGAAAAAAAATAATATGCACATAATTATGGCAGATAAATATAAGCTAATCTTCAAAAGTTCCTATTCATAAAATTAAATAAGCCAAACCCCTTAAAAAAAAAAATCTGCACTTTAATGCATTTTGACTTTGCTGAAAATTAGTCACTAATACTAGCCAATTGAAGTACAAAGCTACCACTGGCAAAATACTCAGATATCGTTATTTACCTTTTACCTGCACAGCATATTTTAGAGAAGAAATAAAGAGTTTTATCATAGTTTCTGATGATTAACTCATGATACAGCTCATGCTGTTTGTGACATAGAAAAAGTAAAAAAAGAATTGTTTAAGTTGTACAAATTACAAACATTGGAATCAACTGTGTATATGTCAGATGAAGCTGGAGCACATTTTAAAAACAAGTATCAGTTTTATAAATTGCACAAAAATAAAATTGTACTGAAGTAGTGGATATTTTCAGGTACTGGCCATGTTAAAAATGCATATGATGCTATAGGGGAGTGAGACAAGCACTATGCAACAAAATTTAATCGCCAAAAGGAGCCAAGAAAAGCTATCCGGGATTCTGTCTCATTTGTTGCTCAACTATCTTCTTTGTTAAAAAATATCATTCTAGTCCATCCAGACAGAAATATTATTCAATTCTATTGAACTAATAATGAGAAAGAACATGCTAATGTAAAATCTATTGTTGGTATAAGATCTAAACATTATAGGGTGATTGTAAATAATGAAGGTTATATGGGATGAGCAAGTAAAAATGAATTGACAATAGTTGAAACCTTCTGCCAAATGAAAAGACAATATTCAATACATGGTTTCCAAATCGGTGATTTCAATGGATGCATTTATGAAAATAATTGATGGATAGGAAAAATCAATGGTATATCAATCACAAGAACTAAATCACACTAAAGTATCATTCATGTACCCAACATGGTCCATAGCTAAAGCATTCTAGTGGCCAAAAGAATCTGGAAAGAACAAATATGAATGTGCATTAGCATTGGAAAATATGCTTCTAGAAACAGAAAAACCAGTTACAATAGGACAATCTGAGCGACTTCATACTTTCAATGATAAGGAGTTTAAGTTAATTTAAGAAATTTTCAATACCTAATTCAGCTGTAATGTATGTATTTGCATATTAATATATTATATCCATACTATATAACAAAATATTTAACACACTGTAGTTGAATTTAACACATTTATGAGTATGGAATGAAATGACATATGATCAATACTAATTCTATTAGTGGCAGTATTTTACGCAATTTTAAACTTAAGCAATTGATTAGCTATAATTTAACAGTAATAATTATGTACTAGTGTTGTATCTTTTAGTTTGAAATATTAATTACATTACAAGTTCGGTTAAATAAGGAAGAGCTTGACTTTGTGGTCTGTTGAAAAATACACACAACATGTTATTTTCAAAAAAATCATATAAAATTTTCTAAGCAAAAACACACAATTTGCTTGTAAAGTATTTATTAGAGACTAACAAGGTATCAATTGAGCATACTATCAGATTTTTAAAAAATGGTGTTTTTGAGAAATTGCATTTCAAAAGTAGTGATTTTACAAAATTTTAAGTAATTTAAAATTAAATTACAAAAGTTGTAAGCACTTTAGAGTTAAAATAAAATTTGCTGTAAAACTCCCATTAAAGGTCTTTGGATTGCTATCAATGTTTAGCTTTAAAACACTTTTTTTTCTTTCTGAAAAAAAATCTTTAATTCAGTAATAATTATATTTTTTGTACCTAAAAACTAATTTTTTTAATTAAGTAAAAATGTCACTACATTTTTTAAAGCTATATTAAAGTAAAATTCAGTTTAATAACTGTTTATAAAAAATAAATTGACTGAATATGTTGAATATGTTGTATATTGTGTTCATTTCACAATGAAGGGTTTTTTAGTTTTTCTGAAAACTGTCAATTTTATCATGAAATTCAAAGTGAAGTAATCAGAGAAATAAATTTTTTAGGGGAAAATCCTTTTAGGAAATTTTATAAATCACTTAGTTCTAACTACTGAATTTTTTTGAAAAAAATCTGTGATGGTTATTTGACGCATATCAGTACTGTTTCCCTGAATTGAGATGGAATAGCTCATTATTAAAAACTGAAAATAAAATTATTAACTATAGCAACATACGCCTCAACTACCATATTTCAGATGTTTTAATTAAATACTAAAGTTTTTTTTTTTTTTTTTTTTTTTTTTTTTTTTTTTTTTTTTTTTTGCAAATATTGATTTCTACATATTTCTATCGTCTGCTAGATCTTTTTATGTAATAAATTCTGCTTTAATTAACTTTTTATTACCATTGTATAGAAAAAAAAAATAAAAATTTAGCTTAAAACACGGTATAAATGTTCTTTTATTTATTTTCGGTAATAGTTAAGTTGAATATTCAAGCTGAAGAAACTTTGCAAATCATTCTCGCTATGTATTATTATTGCCATTTTTATTTTCTTCAGCAGCTGTTGACAGCTGTGAGAATTTGGTATCTCAATTAATCTTTCCTATATATTACTGTGCTGCAAAAATTACTGCTTTAAACATTTTTCGGAACAATATTTATTTATTTGTTATGCTTAAAATACGAATGTAGTGAACACCTGTCAGTTCCAGTAATGAACACACTTTACATTTTTTAAAAAGTCAAAAAAAGCAGAATGGTTTGAAATACACATTTTATAAATTAAAATGTGTTTATTACTAGATTCAGGACTTATTACAATGGAATAAGTTAACACTCGTGCATAAAAAAATAAAAAGGAAAAAAACATTCTAAAAAGCTTAACAACTTTTTAGATTGTGAAATATGAATTATATTACTTTATTATAAATTAATAATCGTACAATTTTCTTATACTGCGATATTTATTTCAAGATTTGAAAATATATCAAAAAATTAAAAATTCTTTGATGAGAAATACTGATAGATCAGTACTAAAAATTTACTAAAATTAGCCTTCCATCCAAAAGAAACCTGTATAATTTTAAATTTGCAATGATTCAAAAAGACAAATGCAATATGATTAGTATTAAATATTTCTATATATTAAAGTTCTATTGAAATAAAACTATTATTCCATAAATATCGAATTAAGAAATCTGAATAACCTCAATAGCGAGAGTGCCAAAAACATACCTAAATTTTCATTTTAAATTAATAAGTATGTATCGGAAAAAAAATTAAATGTTATTGTAGCAATTTCCCATACAAATTTCGTATTTTTAAATTATTATTTAAACATAAACACGAGTTAAATTACACCGATTTACGTAAAAAAACTGTTAAAAGAAACCCCGCTGGTACGTAAAAAAACTGTTAAAAGAAAAAAAAATCATTTTTTAAATTCTTAAATTAGAATTAAAGTTCACATCTTCTTTATTCGACATTGTTCTGCAAATCAAATCTTCCAATCAAAACATTTCAGAACCTTAGTTAAAAAATCAATTATTTTTCAGAATTTTTTACAGAACATAAAAAAAATCTTAATGAATCTTGAAAGAAGAATAAATGCTTGATTTGTCTCATCGAAATCAATTTAAAACATTTCATCGCATGTTTAATTTGTAAAAGAAAAAACATCTTAAATTATCTGAAACTTCCACATGCGTTGAGCATTTTTTTCGTTAATGAAGGCTGCATAAAATTCTGTTTTTCTGCTTAAATGTTTCGTTTTTGTTTTGGTGTTGCGGTTTGTTTAAATAAATTACATATGCATAGATATAATCATTGTCTAATAATACAAATCGACATACATCTCAAATACAATTCACAATTGAGTACTATGCTTCGGTAGAAGCAGTATATATTAAATCAGGAAAAAAAATTTCAATAAATAAACAAATCGCTAAAGAATACTATTATATATATATGTATACATATTTATATAAATTGCATTATATAAGAATTTTAAAAAATAAGGAAAATGTTTAAGAGGAAAATGTTCTGGCGACAGTTTTATTATTTAAATTATAATTAGAAATCACATCTGATATTTTCAAATGTGTTCTTTCTTCAAAACTGACAAGTAAACAATCCGTAAATAGGGGGATATTTTTACTATTTTTGAGGAAAAATGCTGTTTTAAACATAATCATTATTAATAGACATAATTATTTTACTTGTTAAGTAAAACTTTTTTACCAAATGTTAGTTTGCTACTTTCATATTTTTGTAATACCCTCAGCTTAATTACCTTAACAACTTTACTGTGTCTGAAATATTAAAGATTCTTTTGTTTTTCCCATTAAATTTCACGGTGCTTCATAAAAATTATTGTTTCAATTTTAAAATTCTAGGAAGTATATTACTCCTACATAGCTGGTCATCTTACCCCAAGATAGGGGGAGATACCAAAAAACAAGTGTTTACAAAAAAACAAAATTTTCTATGTTTTCCATAACATCTATAAAAAATTGGATTTTAAATAATACATAATGGTACAAACTTAGATAATAAATCAATGAATAACAAATTATAACAATGCATGATTTTAAAAATAATTAATCCAAAAACTACGACATATTTACCCAATTTACACTATATTTCTCTTACCAGTGTTCTGAGAGCATAGGTAAGGGTCATTCCATGTCAGATCACCCAGACCATGGCACCCACCATCACCAATTTTGATAAAATTCAATGAATTTGTAGAATTTCTAATGCTGATTCCAAAAACATCAATTATATTGAAATTGATCGAACGGTTTGTGAGTTATGAGCTTTTAAATAGCTCCCAAGATGGCCAATTTGCCGCCATTTTGAATAGCACATGTGACAACAAAAAAGTCCATAACTTCTTTCAGGTTTAAGCTAGAGCTTTCAAATTTTTTTTGTTTTGTTCAAAATAAAGTTCATTTAAACAGATTTTTGTGAACCTCATTTTATAAAAATGCTGTCAAAAAATGACTTTTTGTCATTTTTTTAAGTAAAAAAAGGGGCAACTTCAATGGCTGATTTCCCCCAATGTACCCCCTTCAATTTTCATCTAATTGCATAAATAAGCAAGTCAAAGTGTGTTTTAATGACTAATAAAAAAAACTTAATGGGCAGTTCACAGGTTTTGATTTAAAAAAATAAATTCAATTTTACTGACTTTCCCCAATAACAGAAAACGCAAGATAATGAGTTGACATTTCTTTTATTACCAGAAATATTTATACATTCAAAAGTTTGATAAGGTTTTATGTTACTTAAATATGTATGTTTAATGTGGTTAAAAAAGGGGAATCCCCTATAAAAAAGGGAATTAATAGGAATGCCAATAAAGGATTTTTGCAAGACATAGAAGTACTTTCCTGACAAATTGAAATCTATAGCAGAGTTTTTATAAATTATAAGTGAAAAAGAAATGATAGAAAAAACTCTACAAATAGGTACATTATATAACAAAATCATACTTGTATATAATAAAAAATGTGATAAAATTAACTCTTAAATAAAAAATACAGTAAGTAAAAGTTACACTAGTCTACATATCAGATGATTAAGAACCAATGCACACCTTTAATGTATTTTTCTATGCTAATTGCACAACTGTTCTTAGTTTTCTCCTATCACATATAGTTTGTTTGCGATTAACCAGAGGTGATTTCTAAGCTTCATTGCCGAGAACAAGCATCATGTAATAGTCACAGATAATGTAAATGTATACTTGTGGATGCTTGCGAACTTATCTAACGACTTTTAGAATACAATCTGATTGTATTCAGCATGAGATAGACAAATGGTTTAGCAGTGACTTCAAATGTACATTAATATTATTGGCACAAAAAGCTGTGTACACAAAAATGCCTTGTTTTCTATGTGAACGGGACAGTTCGCCAAAGCAGAATCATTGGATTTTCTGATTCGTTTTTAAATCCATTTTTGCTCACAAACACATTCAATTGGCAGGTTCTATATATATATATATATAAGGCATACTATATTAAAAAAATGCTGTCAAAGTGGGCATTTTGAATTGAATTTAAGCGATAGTACTGGAAACGGAAAAAATGGTCATACTGAGAAAATAATTGTTGTAAATCAAGATCTAATTCATTGAACAAAAAATAAAAACACAGGTTGCAAGGCTGCCACAGGCGACTATTTTTTAATTCTAACTGGCACCAACCACTTTCTTAAAAATGAAATCCATAATAGATGCTTTGATAACATTTGCAAGTAAAATATACTTCAAATTTTATATCAGAAAAATACTGGTGCACACAGAATATAAGAATAGTTGCCTGTAGCAGCCCTGAGGTCGCTTATAAATCTCTGAAAAAAAAAAAATCACATCAACAAGTATCATGTTTTCACTTTTAAAAATGAATCTGAAAATGTGTTAGAAAATTTTGAGTTGTTGAGGGTACAAAAATATTTTTTTATATACACTGCTTTAACATAATTGTGATAAAACCAGTTCTTACAGAAAAATTAAATTTAAAAAAGAACCAGATAAAATTGTTGAACTAGGTTTATATCTAAATTTGATTTGGTTTTTGGTTTTTGTTACTGAAACAAGTACAGTAAACTATCTCAAATCCGAAACCCTAAAATCCACAACTCTAAAAAAATCTGCACATAATTTACGGATGTAAATAATGAAACATTCAGTTCAGATATAGGGACAAAATTTGACTTTAATAATTTTATATCAATTCCATTTTATTTTAATTTGTAACTTTTGTTAATAGTACTAAGTTCATGTTTTTTTTTTTTTTTTTTTTTTTTTTTTTTTTTTTTTCCCACAAAGGAAAAGAAATAAGGTACCCTGGGGTAATAACGCCAGGCGGGGTAATAACGCCAAGTGCTTATATTTTGCATAATTATGAAATAATCAGGTAAATGACATCCATGTGCTCTACGCAAAAGGGTTTTGAGTCATATAAATCGCAAAAAACAGCTTCAAGTTAATTTGTTTCATTTTTAGGTCTTATTGTTTTTACAAACAACTAAAATTAACGCTTGATCTAAAATTTGCGACATAAGTTTTGTGATGTGAAGACTATCTTTTTATCCGGAAATGCTTTGTTAATTACATAAATTTGTAGTGCATATCATGTACTTTTAAAATGTTGTTGAAGATTTTGGATATCTTCTCGAGATAATTTGTAATTTAAAATGTACTGCGCAATAACTATATCGGGGTAATAACGCCAATCCTTGACATTAATATCCCGGTTGATTCCCTACAGTGGCCGAGCTACATCCTAAACACTGATTCAAATAAACACAGTTAAAACTGTGCAATGTTTCTCATATTTCTATTTAAGCGGTCCTTTTTAAGCAAAAAGAAGCTCACGGTCTGATATTATTTTGCCTCATCCCCCCCCCCTCCCACACCACACCTTTATTTTTCTTACACTTTCACAAAAAATTTAACATTTTCAATAGCTTAGAATGCAATTTGTCAATTTCTAAGTTTGTAGAGTTTGTATTTTTAGAATTGGGCTATATACATGCAATTATTTCATCTTATTTCATAGTTTTGTTTGCATGGCGTTATTACCCATATAGGTGGGTAATAACGCCAAATAGCATTGGTCAAGAAAAAACGCCATTTCATTTTATGAATACATATCTGTTAAATTATTTTATTTTATATAGATAGTCAATGAGTTGCTGTATCAGATCCTATATTTGTTTGAAAAATACAATCTAAAACTAAGCCGTGAAAATTGGTAGAACCTTAACGTGGCGTTATTACCCCAGGGTACCTTATATTCTGAAAAAAATCAGATATTTTTTATATATCATTGGTAATCACAATCTTCTTATCAAATATATTTATGTAATAATCAAGCTTTTTTGGTTATTAAATCTAAATCTATCTGGCTAAACCTGAAAAAAAAACTTCTTTATTTTATGATTTTGTTGAGAATTAGTAATGTATCTTTATGAGGTACATTAGTAAATACATTGAATAATTTAGGAAAGATATATTTCATGTTTATAATGAATATTGAATCATATATTATTGATTATTAACTTGATCCTTACTTTTAATATTTTAATCACTTTGAAAATTATCTACATTTTTATTATTTTAATTTAATACTTATTTTAATATTTATTATATTGTAAAGCATTCATTTTAGTTTTGATTGCATTATTAATTGCATTCAAATTCCTGTTTAAAAAAAGGTAAACAAAGTAATGACCGGAAATCGGCAAAATTCTAAAATCCACAAAACTTCTGGTTCCAAGCTGTGCAGATTTGAGGGAGTCTATTGTATTTAACTTCAAAATTTACATCTGCCTGTTGGCAGGGATTTTTAAAAATATTAATTACCTTTACTTTAAATTATTATTGATGTAGATATATTTTTAATAGCATGTTTATTGTGTATGTGATATGTTATTTTGTATTAATTTAAAGTACCGTAATTTTTATTTAAAGGTTGCAATTTTATTGTATTTTGTATAACAAAAGTATGATTTTGTCATAAAATTCAACTATTTGTAGAACTTTTTCCATCATTTCCTTTTTATTCATAATTTACTGAGACTGCAATAGATTTCAATTTGTACGATTGCAAGAATCTATTATTGGTATTCCTATTTATTCCTATTTTTTAGGCACATTAAATATATATATTTATGTAACATTAAACGTTATAAAACTTTTAGATGTAAATATGTATGATATTTCTGGTAATAAAAGAAATATTATTATCTTGTATTTTTTGTTATTGTGAAAAGTCAGTAAATTTGAATTTATTTTTTTAAATAAAAACCTGTGAACCGCCCATTAAGTTTTTTTTATTAGTCATCAAAACACACTTTGAGTTGCTTATTTATGCAATTAGATGATAATTGAAGGGGGTACATTGGGGGAAATCAGCCATTGAAGTTGCCCCTTTTTTTACTTAAAAAATGACAAAAAAGTCATTTTTTGACAGCATTTTTATAAAATGAGGTTCACAAAAATCTGTTTAAATGAAGGTTTACTTTATTCTGAACAAAACAAAAAAAATTTGAAAGCTCTAGCTTAAACCTGAAAGAAGTTATGGACTTTTTTGTTGTCACATGTGCCATTCAAAATGGCGGCAAATCAGCCATCTTGGGAGCTATTTAAAAGCTCATAACTCATAAACCGTTTGATCAATTTCAATATAATTGATATTTTTGGAATCAGCATTAGAAATTCTACAAATCCACTGAATTTTATCAAAATTGGTGATGGTGGGTGTCATTTTTGGAAAAATCTGGGTGATTTGACATGGAATGACCCGTAACAATTTTTATACATGCAAGCGATGCGAAATAGAATTAAATAATAGTTGTCTGTGGTAGCTTGTACAAAGAGTGTTTTTAAGGGAAATAGAAGAAAAAACATTCAAAATTTAAAAATTAAACTTATTTTCTGCATACATATCTCTATTTTTGAAAATAGCTGCCAAGTTTGTTTAGGTAGTTATCGTACCTTACAAATAGAATTTTAACATAGTCTCCATATAAGTTTGTCACCTGCTGGTATGTCCAAGAGATCACGAAAGTCATCGTTCCTTCGTCATCGTTGCCTCCACAATGATGTTTGATACAGAGGAAAAGAAAAATTGATTGGCGCAAGTTCAGAGCTGCAGGGAGGATCGCCCAAACTGTCGAATCCAATAAACCTCGGAACTGAGAAACGGAGGATCATTGTCATGAGTAGTAAAATTTCCTATATAAGCATGTCGCGTCTTTTGCTTTGAATCGTTTTACGACGAAAAAATTATCACTGAACATACTCGAACGAGGTAATATAATATTGAACATTTCAAACACACAGAACCTACAAAGCACTACAAACAGACTTACCTGCACAACTGCAACTGTGTTGTTTCAAAAAAAATTGTTAAGACACAACAGAAGCACATGTTGCGACTAGTTTGCCACCTATTAGTGTATATGACCGTATGCGTCATTACATAAAGAACACTCCTCGAAACTGAATCTTTACGAATTTCCCACGTAAGTGCACATGTAATGCACTTATCTTTTTAAGTCATTCATTACAAAATATTTTCTATGCTTTCGAAGATTGTTTTAGATTGTTTTACTGCTATAATAAGCAACTAGCTGCACCCGTCGAAATTCGACGAAAAAGAATATGTATTATATATATATATATATATTAGATATGATATATATCAGTCTTATAGCGAAATAAGCAATTGCTATCTTTTAAAATAGGGATAACATAACTTTTCATGATGAAGATACACAAACTTCAGAAAATAACAAAAAATAACGAAAACAACCCATAAATTATTATGTTGGACTTAACTTCAGCTACGGATCTTTTTTAATGCAGTTTCTAAACCTTAAACATTATTTAAATGCCAACTTATTTAGGAAGTTAATATAATACCTCAGAAGACGAATTCAAAAATATCTGCATAGTTTTTTTCTCCGTTTAAATATTGTTTGGTGACAATACAATTTATATTATAAAGGCCAAACGCATCTGTGCGAAACGCATACGTTATTTTATGAATGGCAACACTTTCTCCTGCAATTTCAGTTTTTCAATTTTCGCAACCGCAAATTTTACATTTCTAAACATCGCATATTTTTTATTTTTACACTGTCGTATAGAGAAAAAAAATGTGCTTTTAAATGCAATTTGTTTCAAAGCTGTATCTCAATTTATTTATGAGATTTTTTTTTAATAATTTTTGTGTCAATTTTGTAGTTGTAGACAACAGAATCACTCTATTTTCTTTTAAAATTAAAAAAAGAAAGAAAAAAATAAAATGCGCATACTATTTCAAAAGTATCATCTGTTATAAAATCCGGTGAATTTCTTTTTTATTTCGTTTCATAATTGGGATAACTGGGTTTTATATTATTTTGTTAATTTAAGCTTAAAATAATATTTGAGAGTTAGACTGACCAATATATGATGGATTTTTTTTTTTACTTTAACTAATTATGTAGATTTATTATAAATAATTGAAACAGTTTTTTCTTAAAGATTTTCTTTTGTCGAATTTCGACGGGTTTTACCTCATAATTATAATATCAATAAAACATTTTAATTATAATAGAAACAGGCAGTTGCTAAACTGCATAATCAACCAACTACATATTTACATCACTTGCAATAAATTTAATTTATTTATTGGTTTGTAGCATCCACGAATTGTTAAAATTAATTTTATTGTCATTGCAACTAAAAGAAAAACGATAACTTTGGTTTATTTTTATTTATTTATTTATTTATTTATTTATTTATTTTTTTTGTGATTGTTGCTGATATGCAGAAAACATTTTATTTAATTTTATTTTAAATAACTTAACTCAACGAAATGATTTTAATTAGTTTTTGATATTATGTGAAATAGAAATATCGTAATACCGACATATCACAGGTCTTATTCTTTTTTTAAATTTATTTTATTTTTTTCTTCTTAATATGACTTTATCTACACCTTCAGAAACACCCATCTTTTCCGAAATAAAAGCGTGATTTATGCATTTATTTAAAAATTCTTTAGTTTCATAAAATATTTATTATAATTAAATGAAAATGGCGCAATTTATAGAAATGTTTTTATTTGTGCATACCACGGACCTTTAAATGAATAGAAGTTCATATATTGAACTTCTATTCATTTAATGCAGGAATAAAAGTCAGTGAATATGACATCATCACTGACACAGCTATAATAATGTACATTATATTCATGGAACAAATTTATCTGGTTTCTGAAAGACGACATTTTTTCTGCATCGACAAAATTTCGCTTCAGATATTATATTTTATTAAAGTTTATTTTCTGTTATTTTATTTGCATAATACTTAATAATATTACTCAGTAAGTAATGTGTGTATTTTTCTGTGATTAGTGAATAATTATGCGCAATCATTTTATTAGGATTAAATTTAAGAAAACCATCATTTTTTTTCTTTGAAATGCGATGACACATTTTCCGATGAGATCAAGCTCCTGATTGGTGGAAAGTAATAAAGCAAAATAAATTTTTATTATAGTGAGAAAAGCTTAACTGTTGCCACTGTTTTGTAGTAATGTCACGAAAAAGCTTTTAAAATTAAAATTAAAATATAAAAACGGAAATAATTTAAAAGTTAGCCAAAATGGGCACAACTACACATAAACAGCTTTCATTTAAAAAAATAATTATCAAAATCGAGCCAGTTGAAATCTCAGTGCTGATGACTAAAAAAACAGCCAGGTCTTTTAAATATATAGATAATAGCAAAAATATTTTCAAACACATGTTTTTTTTATTTATAATATGAAAAAATATCGTGTATTCAACTGATGTAATAAATACTAATTTAATCAAAGGATACAACTAAAATTTTTAAAACAGTTATTTATTAAACTTTATTAAATATTAAAGTAAACTTTTTGTGTTCATATCTTCTTTATTTTTTAAACTATTATTTTTATATTTGGTGTACAATACGCAACCGTAAATTTAACTTATTTTTGGTATTAAAATTGCACTTTATATACCGATATTCCAGAAAATGTTGTGTTTTTAATTACGATAATGACAGTTACCTTGCTGTTCGTTATTATTTTAACAGTAAATCGATTCTTTCGAAAATTTGTTATTATATCTTTCCCGCGTCCTTTAATAGTTTGTGCATATGTTATATCAAGTATGAATGTTATATCAAGTATCTAATAATATAAAAATATTTAAGGTGTGTAAAATAAATAAATGTACACAAGATGCGAGTATAAAAGCATATAAGACAGCATGTGGTGCTTATAAGTATAAAGAATCAGTATTGCGTATATAAGATAAATCATGAAAGTTATTCAGAAATTTTAAAAGATAATTTAAAAATGTAGTTTATTTGTTTTGAATAAAGGTGCATAATAGTTTTTATAGGGGTTTTTTTTATAGATCTTTAAAAATATATTTTCAAAAACATATTATAGATTAATATATTAAAAAAAGATATTTTTTATAAAAACAAAAGATTGGAATCACTTGTAGCGGAGATTATCGCTACATATCTTTTCCCCTTCATAAATGCAATAATTATTTTCCTTTAATAAATTCTTAGTTTTATTTTAGTTCCCCTTTTCACTAATAAACCCATTAGTGTAAATTAATTCTACATTTAATAGTTAAGTTCTAGCTTTCATCTTCCCACTATTAGAAGTTTCAACTTTTCATCTTTTGGAGCCCTCTGTAGAAAATAATAATAGAACTTCATTTCTCACAAATTTCTGTTGCGTCTTTGAAAAACATCTGCTCATAGATACCGCACTTACTAACAAAATAAAGAAAGCTCTGGGCTTGGTTCATCATAATCTTCATCTTTTATCCGTTACATTTTTATTAACATCTGCCTTACACACCCTGTTTTCATTCTCACAATTAATGCTTAAAGCTAGAAATACTTTTGTCTCTGTTTATCCTGATTGTGCTGTCTTATCTGTTTAATTGCGCATCTGGATAACTTAAAGTTTTGTCTGCAAAAGGCAAATGTATGTAACGGTTTGCTTATCTCATATACTTCCCAGGCTTAAAATATTTCTATAACCCTATAAAATATTCGCAGATGTGAAAATAATCCTTGGGTTCCCAGACCGCAAATGTTAGCTGATACTGAACGTGTGGTTTATCAAATATCGCCAAAATTCTTTGTATGAAAAAAACTTCTTATGCCTTTTGGCGATAAGGGCTATGACGCTGTGTCGTCACTTCGCCGATTGCCATCATACCGTTAACATGTAGTTCTTTAGATCTCTGAGATTTACCTTCCCCTTAGGGGGACCTGCAGTCTGTTATCTCTGGCTAAATAAATGTATCGTCGTAAAATGTAACTCTCGCTTTTTCGGAGTTTTTTTTTTTGTGTGTGCTTCTTTTTGGTAAATCACCTGGGCCTGTGAACTAACACCATCACATGAATATATCTGGTGCATCAGGCCTTTGTTTTTTTCTCCGTACAAAAAAAAAAAACGCACACACACACAGAGAGTTTAAAAAAAATAATTAAAATCTTCGACAGAAAAGACTCTATCAAACGTCGACGCACTGTTAAAGCAACATTCTTCGAAGTGCCAAGGCCAGCTGTGTTTGATCGTCTGACCTATTCCCCCCTTCATCCGAGACATCCACATTTCCCTCGACATTTTTCCATTTGCTTTTTCCCGTCTGCAAAAGTTGTTACGGAAGATTTTCAGTGCTGTTTCTTCTATGTCAAGGTCGGAAATTTTGAGTTAGTTCTTGTTTCAACTGAAACTGAAAATGTTTGTGTCATGTGTCGATGAGAAATAGTGTTCGGATTTTATCTTGTGTGTTTTTGCTGGATGCAACAGGAATACGCACCGGGTCTGTTGTGATGCCGCAACATAGAAGTGAAATATGCAGATAGAATCAAAAGTGAAATATGCAGAATCAATCAATATGGACTCGGTGGTGTTTTAGTGAGAAAATTGTGTCTGTGGAAGTGATTACTTATGTCAGCGCTCCATGATGAAAGACTGTGTAGCACAAAATGTCTAAGACTTTCCTTACAGCTTATTATAAAAAAAAGGGAAAATTTATGCGTTGCAGGTCGTCGAACCTACACGCATCTCAGTTCATTTTAACGATAATATCATTTAAAAATTTTAATGCTACAATACGTTTGATACGCTACAAATACCAGTTGTTTTGGTGCATGAAATTGTGTGACGTCCATAATCATTAAGTTAAGTACAATAGCATTTACTGGTGCAATAAGGGGTCGTCGCACCCATTTTTGTACCTACAAGTTTTTGTCAAGAATCATTGCTAAAAAAAGTGCTGTGATTAAAAAAAATAATAATAAAATAAATAAATATAACAATTCAAAAGTGATTAGAACAAACCATATGTACTTAGTTGAACAAGTGCATGTCAACAGCACGTTTATTTTATCGCCAAAAAATTATTAGTAGTTTGTTTGTTTTATTTTTTTATCAGCTTGAACAGAGAAGATTCTTTTTAATTTAAATATTGTACATTTTTGAAATTTTAGTAGTTATTAACTTAAACAATATAAATTTTAAATTTTAGTATTTAATTTGCACTTTTGAAAGCATTCTTCTCTTTTCATGCTCACTTTTCAAAAGTATTATTAGTTTCAATGCATGTTGTTTTAGTATTTATGTGTTGCATACTTAAATAGCACAGTTTTTTTGTATTTTATGTGTCCGCGCTTTAAGGGTTACTGACTTTACTTGTTCTTAAGTAATTGCAATTTGAGTTTTCTTTTCTCGTTTTTACTAAAATTTTTGCCATTAAGTTTGCCAGTACCTTCTTAAACAAGCCTTTTGAAACTGTTTAGTTTCTGTTTGTCAGGTAAAAAAAAGGGGGAATTTTGGTATTGTTTTTTGAAGGGTTTAATGTTTTATTTTAAATGCAGTAAATGGTTTAAAAAGTTGGGTTTACATGTTTTTGTTTGAAAAAGGTATTATTCAGTGTCTGCATTTTGGTTATTTTATTTTCAGTGCTCCCCCCCTTCTGTGTTTACCCCCCCCCATTAAATGTGTCTTGATTCACTCGTAACTTACCAGGGTTTACACTCTGACTAATGCAAAAATTTAATTTTAGATTTGTACTTGCATTTTTTTAGTTATTTCCCGCAAATTATTAATTTTAATACTTTGGTGCACCTAGTTTATTTATAAATCTTTCTTTTGATTTAGATTAGTTATTTTTCTTTTGGTAAACATCTATAGCTAATATTGAGCTAAAACAAGCTTCAGCTACTTCCCAAACAATGTCAGAGAGAGATAATAAATTTGGGTCTGCTCTTGGGCAATCACAAGTTTCAATATCCCCTTTACTTGAATTTTATGAGGAAAATTTAACAAAGTTTTCAGACACAATTATCGCTGAAGCCACAGCATTACAAAATCAAATAAAAAATCAAAACAACACTGATACACTTGTCTCTAATTTTGCAGAACTCAAATTCACAATCGAATGGGATCTCAATATTTTGAAAGAGACCTTTCAGGGACTCAAAGATGAATACACTAAAGTAAAACATGAAAAAGAAAATTTATTTTTAGTAAATAACAAACTGTTGGAACGAGTACGGGACTTGTCGCAGAAACTAAAAATTAAAACTAAACCTCACATATCAAATACTCAAAAAGATATCACTCCTTCGGTTAATACTGCTTGTTTAAAATCTGTTCAGAATATGTC
Source organism: Maratus speculifer (assembly GCA_964019185.1). NCBI lineage: Eukaryota > Metazoa > Arthropoda > Arachnida > Araneae > Salticidae > Maratus > Maratus speculifer. The sequence continues at coordinate 420,428,841 of OZ025290.1, read as the reverse complement.
CACACAGACAGATAACAACCTCATTATCAAATCTCCACACACTACAATACATGAAAGTTGCAATACAAATCCCTCTTTTTCTAGTAATCAACAGGTTAATGATTTATGTGACAGTAATAATTCTTCTCATTCCAGTTTTTTCAGTACCCCTAAGAAAGATAGTAGTAGTTTTATCCCTGTTGTAATCATGCGTGTGCCTGAAAATTTTGGCATACCTGACATTCTGTTGGCTATTTCAAATCTAACTGATACTTCTTCGCCTCCCATTCAATTACAAAACAAAATAAAAATAAAGCATTGTAATTTATTTAACTGGATTTTTCTAATGCCATCCCACTTAGCTGAAATTTTGCTTGTACATAAACATATCATTATTCAGTCCTCAAAGTTTTCTCTTAAAAGGTACATAGATATAAAAAGATGTTTTACATGTCAAAGTCTATTTCATTTATGTAAATTCTGTCCTAATGACATAATATGCCCTGTCTGTGCAATGTCGCATAAAGATCCTAATTGTGTAAACACACCAAAATGCATTAACTGCATGAGGTGCAATTAATCAAGTAATACCCATTTTGACATTCAACATACAGCTTTTTCTCATAACTGCCCAGCTGTCAAGAGATATATAAACATACAAAGACATTTGCTTCATACAACTGAGTCTATTTCAAATGAGAAATAATGTTTTTCTTTAATTTAATTTTCCTGGCCACACTACATACTAAAGGATGTATTCACTACGCTTTTAAGCATTCTTTATACATTTTGACAGATTGGTTTTTCTTTTTATAAATCATTTACTAATTGGTTCCCTCACATTTCCTATTACACTTTAAATTTTAACAACTTTTTCATTCACATTAACCTTGTGTACAAATGCATTGTATTTTTTTCTTTATTCGGCTATCAAGCGCGCAGATGGTTGAGTAATAGAAAAAAGGCATGTAAGAGTGAAAATTTTGATGCGGGTCGTCAATTTTGTTTTCACTTGGTTTTGGATTTTTTTCGCGTTGGTGTACACAATCATTGTAAACATATTTACACAATCAAGCACACCTTTTCCCCCCTTTAATGGTTTTGTTTTGCAGTAACAAGAATGCAATTAACATTAACAACATTTCAACTCTATTATTATAGAGGCTACATGTTCCACATTTCATACATTTTTCATGTTGTAAATTTTTTTTTGGTTCTCAATTAGATTTTAACGTTAAAAAGATTGTTGGTAGTATAATTACATTTTTTTTACTTTCCCTCATCTTTGAGTTATATTTTTCTTTCAACTTATGGTCATGTGTTTTTCTCTAGGTCATGGTATATCAGATACCAGGTCTTGTGATTTCTTTTACACATTTTTCTTTCATGTGTTTTTACACAAGGTCATGTGCTTTTCTCTAGGTCAAGGTATATTAGATACCAGGTCATGTGATTTCTTTTACACACATTTTTCTTTCATGTGTCTTTACACAAGGTCATGTGCTTTTCTCTAGGTCAAGGTATATTAGATACCAGGTCATGTGATTTCTTTTACACGCATTTTTCTTTCATGTGTTTTTACACAAGGTCATATGCGTTTCCCTAGGTCAAGGTATATTAGATACCCGGTCATGTGATTTCTTTTACACACATTTTTTTTCATGTGTTTTTGCACAAGGTCATGCGATTTCTTACACTATCACATTGTTTTTTTTTCTATATACACTCAGTCATGTGCAATACACTAGGTCATGTTGTACACACTAGGTCATGCGAATACACTTTAGGTCATGTGTAACATATCAGGTCATGTGGTTTCTTCTTTTCTCTTGTTTCTCGGGTTGAGGGTTGTACACCAATTTCACTTGTTTTCTCAAAAGTGGTTCATGAACACACACAATAACACACAACACTGTCATGTCATGTCTTTACATTTTTTTACACTTTTATCATGTGATATGAATCATTTCTTCTGTAAATATAACAATTACTTTGTAGTTATGTAGTTGAAAACCTCATTCACACAAATATCTTGGATATTTTTTTCTTTTAACACACTTATCGTTAAATTCTCTTCGGTTTATTTTTCGTTTTGTTTGTGTAAAAGGCTCATCCTAACACAAAAAAAAAAAAACAGTTGACATTTTTACAGTTTGTCATGCTCACACTTAACCATTTCATCTTGTTTAATGTTTATATTTATTCCCTTACATATTACAGTTCTTTAAAATACACTTAGTCCATTTTTGTTTGTTGAATTTACATTGCATGTTTATTTGGATTTTTTTTCACACTACATGTAAATTCCCTTGTTACGCTTACCTCTTTTTATGTAGTGGCAGTACATAAAAAGAAGGTCACTTACTTCACTAATAATTAATTTTCATTTCATGCATTTTATCACAACGTTGTACTTCAACATTATTTACAAATTATTTTGGACAGTGAAATAATAATAATAAAAAAAAAAAAAAAAAAAAAAAAAATTCATCATTCTTATTTTTGAAATATTCCAGTTGTGTTAGCACCTAATCCTGACTATTTGTTTACCTTACCCGGACTGACTGTTTCAATTTAATTTATGAGATGGATTACATTCATCTTATATTTTATGTTGTTTTTTTTTTCTAAATTATCCCCCAAAAGTCGTGAACCGTTCAAAATTTTGCCCTAAGGTTTCACGCCACACCTGTCTTGCGAGACATTTCATTTTCACCTTGAATTGGTCTACCAATTCTTTTAGGTTAAATTTTTATGTGACTTCCAAGCGCGCTCCTTTTGTAGATCAGTGCGATTTTACTGAGGAGCGGGGCGGACTTATATTGTACGCAATATGGGTTCGTCCACTACTCCCTCTCCCCCTAGGGCCGACGTCTTAAACCGAAGCCATAATACTTGTACTTTTTATACAAGATTAAGGGCTACAACCTTTTTATGGGCATGCCATTGGCATCTCTTTTTTTTAGTAGTCATGTGCCTTATGCACAAATTTTCAATTTTTTAACAACATACATTATTTTTAGAACATATTATTTTAGTTAGTTTTCTTTTATTTTTGTTTTAAATACATACTATTTGTGTTTCGTGTTATATATATATATATTTTTTTTTTTTTTGCTTGCAATTATGCCAGTTTGATCTCAAAAAGGATCAATTTAAAGAGAAGTTATCAAATACTAAGCTAACAGGTGATCACAAATAAATAAACAAATAAATAAATAAAATACTTCTCTCAATTTTTGCTCATGACAAAAAAATAAACAGCTGGTACCAGCGCCACAACAAAGAAATTGAATAAAGGATCCAATATTAATTAAATATTTTGTGGCAATTTTTGAACTTTTAAGGAGCTCCCTGTCATGATGATTATAGAGATATATATGGTCATTGTTTTTATTTACATATTCTGCAAGCAGATAGTATAATCAATCATTTTTGTAGTACTTATATATATATACTTGTATGTCTTTTGATATGTGTTTTTGTATATATTTTGGTAGACGGCACATTCAGTATCTTCAAAATAATGACAATAATAGTATTAAAAAAATTAATACAAATATAAAGTTTTTTTTGTGGTGGACGGGGTGAGTTATGTAGCGGAGATTATCGCTACATATCTTTTCCCCTTCATAAATGCAATAATTATTTTCCTTTAATAAATTCTTAGTTTTATTTTAGTTTCCCTTTTCACTAATAAACCCATTAGTGTAAATTAATTCTACATTTAATAGTTAAGTTCTAGCTTTAATCCTCCCACTATTAGAAGTTTCAACTTTTCATCTTTTGGAGCCCTCTGTAGAAAATAATAATAGAACTTCATTTCTCACAAATTTCTGTTGCGTCTTTGAAAAACATCTGCTCATAGATACCGCACTTATTAACAAAATAAAGAAAGCTCTGGGCTTGGTTCATCATAATCTTCATCTTTTATCCGTTACATTTTTATTAACATCTGCCTTACACACCCTGTTTTCATTCTCACAATTAATGCTTAAAGCTAGAAATACTTTTGTCTCTGTTTATCCTGATTGTGCTGTCTTATCTGTTTAATTGCGTATCTGGATAACTAAAAGTTTTGTCTGCAAAAGGCAAATGTATGTAACGGTTTGCTTATCTCATATACTTCCCAAGCTTAAAATATTTCTATAACCCTATAAAATATTCGCAGATGTGAAAATAATCCTTGGGTTCTCAGACCGCAAATGTTAGCTGATACTGAACATGTGGTTTATCAAATATCGCCAAAATTCTTTGTATGAAAAAAACTTCTTATGCCTTTTGGCGATAAGGGCTATGACGCTGTGTCGTCACTTCGCCGATTGCCATTATACCGTTAACATGTAGTTCTTTAGATCTCTGAGATTTACCTTCCCCTTAGGGGGACCTGCAGTCTGTTATCTCTGGCTAAATAAATGTATCGTCGTAAAATGTAACTCTCGCTTTTTCGGAGTTTTTTTTGTGTGTGCTTCTTTTTGGTAAATCACCTGGGCCTGTGAACTAACACCATCCCATCACTTGAGTGTTTTTAATACAAAATATCCTTTTAAAGTTATGTAAAATTTTATCTGTAAAGTGATGCATTTTTTAAAGAGAAATGCAATTAAATTAAAGAAATCCGTTTGGTTATTCTTCTTGCACTAAAAAACATAAAGTCAGATTTTTTTCCCTTACTTTTTATTCTACTGTAATCATCCTCATTTACGTTAAAATAAATAAATAAATAAATAAAATATAATAAAATTCCATGCTATTTAAATCCTTTTAATCCAATGTAATTTCATACGCCAACATTAATTATTTAGTTTATGTTTTATGTAAAATGTACAATTTAATAAATTAATTTAAAGTACCCATAATCGAAGAGATTGAGAAATACACAATTTAAAAATAAATTACACTCAAATGCAAATGTAAAACATTAAGCTGTAAATTTCAACATATTTTTTAAATATCTAGATTACATGTAAGAAATGCAATCTAAAAATAGTTCCATAATCTTACGGTTCGATCTGTATGTCTAAAATGAAATAGCCAAACACAAAAAAATCTAAATTGCGTTGCATTGTTTTTATTATACATGAGATAAATGGAAAACATTTGTGTTATTAAAACTGAATAAAATGTGTATTTTAAATGTATTTAAATGTATTTATGCATAATTTAATTTTTTAATTGTTTTAGTAAAGAATTTTTTTTTTAATACTGTAATGTATTTTGATATTTCTTTTATTTTTGATAGCCCAATGTACTTCAGAAACAGATGAATCGCCAAGAGCTATATTCAACGTTGATGGAAGTTGTCTTATAGTGAAAAAAAAAACAGTGATTGAGTAACTATAAGTGCATGAGAAAAAAAAATTTAAAGAGGAAAATAAACTTCTCTCTCCCCCTTGTGCATTTGAACAAAGTCTAAATTTACTAGCATTGTATACAAAAGTTGCTTTTTTACGCAGTAAGTAATAAGATTGTGAATTATTCGTGTAAATTCTCTCTTCCGGTGGATTTTTTTTTTTAAATTCGGAGAGGACCAACTATCCATAGCCAAAGACATACACAAAAACTTTAGTTCATTTCTATACATAATTTCATACACTTTTAGGTGGTACGATATTCAAAATGATACAAAAAACACAATTGCAGCACCACCTTCGAGCAGATTTTTGTCAAATTCAGTGAAATACTAACTAACCATTTTTGAACGCTTACACAAAAAATTTGGTTCATTTCTATGCATAACATTAAAACACTTTTAGTTGGTACAATATTGTAAATGGCACAAAAACTGCTATTGCAGCTCACTTTTCCGGCGTATGTGTTTCAAATTCAGGGAGAACCAACTAGCCACAGCCATACATTTGCACAAAAAATTTGGTTCAATTCAATACATAACTTCATACACTTTTGTTCGGTACAATATTGAAAATGGCACAAAAATCGCGATTGCAGCGCCTCCTTCAGGCGAAATATTTCAAGAAGGAGGACATGCTTGCCACAGCCAAAAACCTTCACAAAAAATTTGGTTCAATTCAATGCATATCTTCATACAATTTTGGATGGTAGAATGACAACATACGGGCACACAGACACACGGACAGACATTTTGTAAAAAAATGTTTTTTGGTGTCTCTGACCTCTAAAACGTGTAAATCTGTTGATAACCGGAAGTAAAAAAAATCGATTACAATACTTTCTTCTATTGAAGATAGAAGAAAGTTAAAGTTAAATAAGACAAGTTTCTAAGATTAAGTGCTGAAAAAGATGTGTTGCAAAATTGAACCATTTAGCTCTAATAGTTCTTGACTTATGACAGTTTAAATACGAGAAATTGAGAAAAAATTCCATCATAAAGAAAACAACTTTTTCGAAAAATATATTTTCTTCATAATCACTGCTTAAAAGCTAGATTTTAAAAACAAACCAAACTAAAAAAAGGGATGATTTCATGTTGCAGTTTATATATATATATATATATATATATATATATATATATATATATATATACATGATTTAAACGTTACTTTAAGCAGAGAGAGAAAAACAACTTTTATATGTAATAGTTATATATATATAATAACTTTTAAATATAATTACTGTTAGAGAATTTGAATATTTTTGTGTCTCAAATCCCCTGAAGATAGATTGAAAAGCCTGAAACAAAAATCATTTTGAAAACTTCGGCTGATTTCGGCTTTTGAAATATATGAATTAATATTTTATCACAAATGCATATGTCTTATCGCAAATGCTTTTTGCATGTTTTTATACATAATCGCATTTATTTAAGACTTAATGGAAAATATACAATTTAACTGACATGCAAGGTGATAAAATTAACTTTAGAATTTGCGTTTTTCTTGAAAGTAATTAGTTTCTCTTCTTGTGTTATTTTTAAATTCATAAAATGAAAAAGAAAAACATTTCTGAACACCATAAAGATTTAGGTATTAAAAATAAAGTATTCCGAGATTGTTATTCAGGAATGTTTATATATATATAATGACAGAAAGGAAAAAAAATAATAAAAGTATTAAAATCTTTAAAAAGAAACAAATAATGCATTCTTTTATGAAAAGTAAAACATTCATATTCCAACTAAAATTTTTAAATTGCATAAACAAGTGGATAAGTGTGATCGTACAGAGGATGTCGTTTAATATTACTTTCAAAATTAATAAATCCTTTTTTTTAATTATTAGACTCTTATATAGATGGTAGCAGCACCAATAAAGTTAATTTTCAAAGAAAATTATTTATTGAAATCAAATATAAAATGTTGAAATCAAAAATTTTCAATAAAATTCAAAATTAATTAATTTATTTATTAATTTGTAATCGAATATTTAAAAAAAAGACAAAGATATAAATAAATATTTAAATTAATAAAAACGAAAAAATATATATATCTATCTGAAATTTAAAATGTTGAATTATCAATAAATGGCAATAATTTTTAATATAGAAAGAAAATTAAATAATAAAAAAAAAAAAAACATTATGAATGTCAACGATAAAAAAAAAATTATAAACTTTTAAATTTGCAAAATAAAATTTTCTTTTAATTTAATCTATCTAAGTACAAGATTGCCAAGTTGTTTCAATGGGATTCGAACTAAAACCGTCCGTTTAGTAACGAGATACTTTAGAACCAAGTTGCTTTCTCTACATGAAAAAAGTTAAAATTAAGGGGTTTTTTAAGCGGATGATATTGTACGAATTAAATATTTCCAACTGAGCAAAAAATTCCCAGGCCGGAATTCAAACCCAGATACTTGGGTTACAAGGTCAATGCATTACCGTTTAAGCTAACTGGGCACGACAACCCGTGAACATCTTTCACGCAGATGACACTGTAGTTCGTAATATCTGGTCTGTCATTTAAGACAACTCAACAGCAGGTAAAGAAACTCCAAAGAACGTTGGGTACGTTGATAAATTTCACTTTTAACACAATCAAACTGCCTGGTAAAGTTATCATACGAATGATGATAACTTGATTTAATGAAAATAATAGAATTTTTCAAGATTTCCTTATAAAATTACTTCTAATAAATATTTTTTTATCATAAGTTTTTCCTGGTACAATTAAACCTATTTTTGCTGAGATAAATTTCAAAATTGCGTTGTTTAATTTTTTTATATATATATAACACGAATAATTTTAATTAGCTATAACGCAATAAAGTAAATTAATGTGTTCAACTCAATGTAAAAAATAAAAAGTTCTTTTTGTTTTTTATAAGAAAAACAAGAAAAAATTCATCAGAATAAAAATATTCTTTTATGAGGATTTAGGGGTTTAAAACAGCTTAATCCGAGTTTAATTTATAGGAATGCTTTAATACCTTTGCTGACAGAAAAGCAGAAAAAAATAACAATAATTTTAAAAACATTTTGGTAAAAAAAATTCATCAAATAAAAACAAAAACATTTTTTATGTGTGAAAAAATGATCGCGGAGGAATGACTTTTTAAGGAAAGTTCACTTAATTAAGTGGTATAAAGAAAATATAACTATCTACAAAAAAAAAAAAAAAAAAAAAAAATGGAAAAAAAAAAACTTTAACTCAAATTTTATGCGTAAGTAAACATTTATATGTTAATAAATTCAAATTTAAGTAATAAGTAATACAAAGAAAATATGCAATATCTTTAGTGTATTGTGGCAACAAAATAAATCTTGACACTTAAAGCACAATTTAAATGTTGTGATGCTTTATTTATTTTTTCTAGTTTTGAATAGAAGAGGCGGGAGGTAGTTTCTATCATGTGTTGGTCACGTCAAGTATTAGCCCTTGCAAACAAAGTTGACTTAGAATTCTTCCTTTATTATTTTTTTTGTATAGTGGTTTGAAAAAAGGGTTTTTTAATTTCTTGTCGCGACCGAATGAAACTCTTCTGTTGCACGTAATGCTACGCAAAAAGTTAGAAATCGCTTGTGCTTTGACTTTGCTCGATCAAAATGTTCCTGTTAGTTGTATAGCCTTAAATTTACAAACGTCGTGGCAAAATATCTATACCACGAAAAAGAGAAGGCCAATTTACTGTGTGTTACTACATCAAAAAGCAAAAAGTGGTTCAGATATATTAAGACTGGTAGTTTTTTAAAATGTGAGGTTTCTATTAAAGCCACTTACAATATTTATAGAAAAAAGAGAACTATTCCGTTTTACTAATGCATTTATCAATCAGTACCATCTGTCGCACAATTATTTAATAATGAAATATCAATCTAGACACATAGTTAAAATAGAGAGTAACAAACAATTATATTCCAATAAATCAATGAAAATAAGAAGAGTTTGAGAAAAACATCATAAAAAAATAAAGAATATAATATAAAATGTAAGAATATAGCAAAAGTATTATATTTTTACATTATTATTGAAATAAAATAAATTTAACAAATATAAATAAAAATACAAAGAAAATAATAATTACTTCCAATTTTTATCTTATTGAATAACACTATTAAGTTTTTGATTTCTGATATGCTACAAGTGTTTTTATTGCACTTTCGGTATTTTTACACAATGTTTCTTTAATAAAAGTAAAAAAAAAGCCATATATAAAAGACATTCATGATTTTTTAAGTTATTTTTTATATAATTGGAAATACATATTTTTGCCTTTTGTTTTTGTTTATGAAAACTCAATATCTTTAACATATGTTACAACTGAAAAAGCGCAACATTATCTACCAATTATTGTTTATTTACAGGATCGCACAAAATAACCCGATTGAATTACTGTAGTAGACAGTAATTGTTTAGGCATTAAATTAAGATATATATTTTTAATGCATTATAAAATTCCCCATACCGAAAATAGGGATTTTAGCATTTATTGCTGTTTATAGGACTGAAGAAAAATCGAAATATGTCCATGTGAATACACAAGAAGATTTAGTTGTGTTATGTATTTTCCAAATTAGCTAATTTTATGTATATATATTATCGTATGTATAAAATTATGTAGATCATATACAGGCCTAAGAAGAACAATTGGAATGCATAAATTTTTATTGACCGAAATTACCTAAAGTTCACTTTCAAAGAGCCTCAAGTGCAATATATGTTTCCCAATTATACTAACTTATAGTATATAGTGTAATTATAACATAATAAACTTCATATACAGTTGAGCAGCACTTGATGTCCTGTAGATTCTTCGCGGTAATTTCCATTAAAGTATTTTCAATCTCTTTTCCATTTTCCAGCAGCATTAAATTTTACTTTAAATACATATGGTTTACATAAAAATCTATGGATCGTAAACAAAATGGCACAATATAAGTATGAACAGTAATTGTCTAAAACAGGATTTAATTCTTCCTACGCATTGGTTTTTTTAAATCTAATTTTTATTAAATGAAAAAAAATCGTACCAATATGATAACTTATTTTAATAAGAAAAGTTTTATTATAATATTTGATAAGGTGTTTCTTTTATCCATGGCTGATACACATTTTTTAATTCTTGTTTAGGTACAATATTTATCTTTCATATGTTTCTTGAAAATTTAAGGTAAAGTAATTAACATATAACATGAAGGACTTCAGCATATGAATAAAAGAAAATGAGTACACTAAATTTTGCATTTAGTAATTAGTTAATTATTGCTTTAAACATATACAATCATTACTTTAAATTTTCATAAAAATTCTTTTGATTCGCCATTCTTAAATCTGAGTTAAGAATATGCCTTATTAGTTTTCTTATTTTACTTTCTCCCTAGCTCATTAGAATATATGTCAAGAATACCATATTTTTTATGTGTTTTTTAGAAAAAAAAGTTCTATCAAGGCAATGTAATTACCTACAGGCTTTACCAAGTAGTTATTAGTTGTATTTTTCTTTTAATATATCTGTTTCTTCGAAGTTAAATGCGGAATTACAGAATATAGGTCAAACGAGAATTTTTTTAACATAAAAAAGTAAGTTTAATAAGCCTTCATTTAGGGAAAATTTGGGTTGTTTATTTTTAATTTTGTATTTAATAAAATATTTAATGGTTTGATAATTTTAAGATATTTGTGCGTGAATACGTAATATATGTATATGCATGACCGCATGAGGCTTTCGATATTATAAACTTGTAAATTATAAGTAAATGAATACTTAAAGAAGAATTATTGCACATGTGGTTTATATAAAAATCTAGAAATCATAAAGGTGGTTTCAACCTTCAGATTTTACCAGATAGTTAGAGATGTGCTTTTCTTTTAATATAGCTGTTTTTTCGAAGCTAAATGTGAAATAAGAAAATACATAGCAAAAGTTGTTTCTTATTAACATGAATAAGTAAGTTTTATAGACCTTCATTTAGCAAAAATTAGGGTTATTTTTAATTTTAATTTTGTATTTCATAGAATATTTAATGACCCGATAGTTTTTGAAGGTATTTGTGAGTGAATACATACTATATGTATTCACATCATGCTTTAGAACTTTCGAGGATGTAAATTATAATAAAATGAATATATGAGAGATGGTTTATATAAAAATCTATAGATCACAACCATAACTCCACATATATAAGTTTTTTTAGTATGAAAACTAATTACCTAAGATAGGATTACATTCTTCTTATGCATTTTTTTTAGATTATAATTTCATTATACAAAAATTATTTTTAATTTTCGTAAGAATAGGATAACTTATTTTAAAAAGTGTTTCATTATCGAAGCCTAATGCACAATTTTTCTTTCTTGCTTAGGAAAAACATTTGTCTTCCACATGTTTCTGAAATACTTAAGGTAACGTAATAAACGTATCATATGAAATACTTAGGACAAAATAATAAACATATAACATGAACAGCTTCAGCACACGAATAAACGAAAATAAAAATCCTAATTTTTGCATTGACTAATTACTCACAAGGACATTTCAACTTAAATTTTCATAAAATTTTTTTCTGAATCATCATTCTTAAACCCGAGTTAAAAATATTTTTTTTTTATGTATTACTCTCTCCCTAGTTCATCAGAGTTTATGCCAAGTAAAGTCTATGTATGGATTTTAGAGGAACACCAACAGATTTTACCAAGTAGTTAGTACATGTGTTTTTCTTTTAATTTAGTTGTTTTCTTCGAAGCTAAATACGAAAAAAATATGCAGCAAATGAGGCTTCTTTTTAATATGAACAAGTAGGTTTTATAAACCTTCATTTAACGAAAATTTTCGTTATTTTTTGTTTGTATTTAATAAAATATTTAATGACCCGATATTTTGAATGTATTTGTGTGTGAATACTAGTATGTGTATATGCGAAACCACAATAAGCATGTTACAGTACAACTGCCGAAGTAGTAAGTTATAACAAAATGAGTATTCGAGTGAAGATTATTCGCGTAAGATATACCGGGTGTCCCAAAAATGACTGATGGATTTTAAAGTTTAATAACTTGCAAACGGTGATAGCTATTTAAAAATTTTTTGCAGGAGGGTTATGTATAATGTCAGAAGTTTTGTACCGTATTTTTTTTATTTTAGTTCGAATTTCAAACAGTAGGTGGCGTTGACGGCGATTGAAGGCTAGGTCGACGCTTCACTCAACACTGTTCAATCACCTTCAGCGCCCCCTACTGTTTCAAATTCGAACTAAAATAAACAATTACGGTAAAAAAAAAAAAAAAAAAAAAAAAAAAAAAAAAAAAAAAAAAAAAAAAAACCTTTTGACATTATACATAACCCTCCTGCAAAAATTTTTAAACAGCTGTCACCGTTTGCAAGTTATTGAATTTTAAAATCCATCAGCCATTTTTTGGACACCCGGTATATTGAAGGCTATAAGATATAGTATTTCTGCATGTATGTGTATCTTAAATTTTATATGAAAAAAAACATGTATACAAAAAAGTTTTTCAATAATAAAAGGCTACATTGATCATTAATTAGGTACGTATTATCGATTTACATACTTGTTATTTAGGTAACATTCAAACAGAATAGGTGTGCTTCATTTTGCTAAACCAAACAAACTTAAATTCGTACAGAAATTTTGTTTATCTACGATGAAATTTGACGCTTACTTTTACAGTGGAATTAAGCTAAAAATTTCACTGCCAGTTAAAACTCTTTTAAATAAAGATTCATTATCATAAAATGCAGAAAAAAATTATCTCAAACTACACTAATGCAATATACAATTGAAAAAAAAGGAAACTCTACGGATATTAAGTTATGGAAATGTGTATTGTTACCAAATATTATCTGCACAATGAGCAAAAAAAGATGTAAACCTTACAAAACTTATTTCTGTAAAGCTGCAGAAATATGCAGCTTTACAAAATTATCTACCAAAAATACATCAATATTTCTGAAATTTGGTATCTAAAAATACATTAATATTTCTGAAATTTGGTATCGAAAAATACATTAATATTTCTAAAATTCTGAGATTTTTGGAGTTGCAGTTACATTAAAAGTTTTAGGAATCACAATTTCCTAGATAAACATTAGTAAATTTACGCATTTGTTTAAAGTGTGCAACATTCTTTCATTACCGAATGTTTCTAGTTTTCATTTCGATAATTAGTAATTATTATATTTGGATCCATTTTTTTTCTTTGTTAAATGTATATTATATGAACATATTTTGTGCCTCTTGATTTTTTTCCTATAATTAATCTCAACCATGTGCACAAGTATTAAGAAGACAACGTATTCACTAATTGCAATCTGTAATTTTGGTCGGTTTAATGTATATCACTTGAAGTAAACACGAAATGATTACATTAAGCAAATAAAGATACTGATAAAAAACAAAACTAACCATGTAACCATAGCTTCAAAATTTTCTTTCGTTTTTTCTTTTTCATAAAAATTATGACAAATATATGGCAAAAGCTTCTAATGCCCATATACAAAATAATGGGTCTTTATTCATTATTATTAACGTAACTTTGTAACAATTTTTGAGTTAAAGTAATGATTAAATTACCATCTACATTTCATTGTTATTTGAAATAATTGGAATACAAATTAATATATATTAATGTTCGTATGACTTTTTAAAGTTGGAAAATGTTTTCCATTTTGGTACAATCAAGTATAATAGCTATTTATGATGTGTGTTTTATTTTAACATAATTATGTTATAATAATTATGAGAGTAAAATTTTAAAGATTAAACACAAATATTAAAATACCGACTATTTGAAAATGAAATTTAACGCAAATAACTAATTTTAAAAAATAAAATGCAATGTTCTTGTTTATTGTCCTTCATTAGCAACGTAAATAAACGTTTTTTTTTTTTTTTTTTTTTTTTTTTTTTTTTTTTTAGTTTTTTGCACGTAATATATGTACACAACCTTCATAGTAAAATAAATAACACATTATTGTTTCATTAACTAGTAAGTGTTATTATTAAATGGTTATTGCCAGTCACTTTTTTTGTATCTTATTTTATCGTAAAGATATTATTTGATGTATCTGTATTTTTACAGGGAATGTATATTCGAAAACAGTTTTAAATATATTTTATATTTCTGCTAATTTTCCTTTTTTATATATATATCATCATTGCATTTATAATTATTTTCTAACTGAAAAACCGATAAAAAATGTGAAACACGAAAATTAGTTTTCTTAATAATAGTTAAAATAGTTAAAATAGATAGTTAAAATAGTTAAAATAGTTATCTTATTTTTTCCCTTCAGTAAAATAAAAAGCATATTTTCCAAGAACATTTTGATGTACTTGGTAACATTAGAATCTATCTTTATTTTGAAATAATTCCAATTAATTTGTTGAGCATTAAATTGCTAATTAAATATATTTTGCCTTTTGTAAAAAGTTTATTTCATTAGGTTTTCCTTTTTAATCTAATTATCAAAGCTTTTTTTTTAAATAAAGATGCATTTTTAATGCAATTGAAACAAAGCTGTGTAGTGTGTATCTTTCATAAATTTTATAAATATTATTAAAATATCGTAATAATATGAATGCAATTAATTTTACTAATATATAAAAAGTCCCTTGAAATAATAATAAATAGTACTAAATTTTACAACTCAATAATAGTAAAAAATTATTAACTAAAAGCAGTTCATAATTATTAATATATTAGAAGGTATGATTGACTCACTTTTCTATAATTCGAAACACAAGATGAAAAGATTGTATTATATGATGTTGCATGAGATGAAATTATTCCGAATTAATGTTGCTAAAGTGGAAATTATATCAACAATAATTCTCAAAATAACAGCTTGTTTCGAACAGGGATATTGAAAATTCCTATTTTTCCGTAAAGTTCCATAAATATATTAAAATGTTGAATAGAAAATAAAACTAAGGGGAGAATTTGAATCATCAAATATTAATAAATAAGGTTAAAAATAATTTGATTGAAAATTTCATTTTTTTTTATATATAGAAATTCTTGAAAATTGCACTCTATCGCAAGAACTAATGCACGGAATTTCACAAACTTCAGATTCAAATATTGATATAAACTGGAGCTGATTAGTATTTTCTGCACACCGCTAAGCAAGTGATGTTGCTCTGTAGCCTTATTCACAATTCCCACATTAACTTGATCTAAAAAAATAACACACGCACTTTATAAAACCTTAGATTCAATTAATACATTGCATAGTTTAGTGTTTACTGCTTTTTGAAGCAAATCGCTCAACAGATGGCTCTGCCAATCTGTATTATTCATGATTATTTGGACAATACATCTCAAGAACTAAAGCATGAAATTTTCATTAAAGTTCAGATTCAGTTAATCCGTCACAAAAATTATAGTTGTTTAGCTTTTCGTGTAAATCTCCCTACAGGTGACTCTGATATGTTACATTTTTCGCGTCATCGCAATAGTTGTAACTCGAAAACTAATACATGGATTTTCATCATACTTCGTATTAACGATTCATCCTGGCTAGTTTTGGATATACTTCATCCAACAGGTTGCACTGTTACGTAGAATTTTTTAAATATTTTTCAAAAGCTCTATCTTAGAAACTAATGAACGGATTTTCATCAAACTTCCCATTCAGTTAGAGGTTGGCATACAAGTTAGCTTACTAGATTTTGATGTTAACATCCTAAGCGTTTGCTCTACTAAGCTGCAGTTTTTAGAATTTTTTACATGTATAAAAGAGAAGTAAGTTTTGGGATGAAGGATGGATTTTAAAATTCAATAACTTGCAAACGGTGAGAGCTATTTAAAAAATTTTTGCAGAAGTCTTATGTATAATGTCAGGAGTAATTTTACCGTATTTTTTTATTTTAGTTCGCATATCAAACAATAAGTGGCGTTGACGGCGAATGAAGGCTAGGTCGACGCTTCTCTCAACACTGATCACCTGGCCTTCAATCGCCTTCAGCTCCACCTACTGTTTGAAATTCGAACTAAAATAAAAAATTACGGTAAAAAAAAAAAAAAAAAACCCTCCTGACATTATACATAACCCTCCTGCAAAAATTTTTAAACAGCTGTCACCGTTTGCAAGTTATTGAATTTTAAAATCCATCAGTCATTTTTTGGAGACCCGGTATATTGAAGGCTATAATATATAGTATTTCTGCATGTATGTGTATCTTAACTTTTATATGAAAAAAACATGTATACAAAAAAGTTTTTCAATAATAAAAGGCTACATTGATCATTAATTAGGTACGTATTATCGATTTACATACTTGTTAATTAGGTAACATTCAAACAGAATAGGTGTGTTTCATTTTGCTAAACCAAACTTAAATTCGTACAGAAATTTTGTTTATCTACGATGAAATTTGACGCTTACTTTTACAGTGGAATTAAGCTAAAAATTTCACTGCCAGTTAAAACTCTTTTAAATAAAGATTCATTATCGTAAAATGCAGAAATAAAATATCTCAAACTACACTAATGCAATATACAATTGAAAAAAAAGGTAACTCTACGTTATGAAAATTCCTATTTTTCCGTAAAGTTCCATAAATATATTAAAATGTTGAATAGAAACTAAAATTAAGGGGAGAATTTGAATCATCAAATTTTAATAAATAAGGTTAAAAAATAATTTGATTGAAAATTTCATTTTTTTTTTTGTAAAGAAATTCTTGAAAATTGCACTCTATCGCAAGAACTAATGCACGGAATTTCACAAAACTTCAGATTCAAATATTGATATAAACTGGAGCTGATTAGTATTTTCTGCACACCGCTAAGCAAGTGATGTTGCTCTGTAGTCTTATTATGGATATTAAGTTACGGATATTAAGTTATGGAAATGTGTATTGTTATCAAATTTTATCTGTAAATTGAGCAAAGAAGATGTAAACCTTACAAAACTAATTTTTGTAAAGCTGCAGAAATATGCAGATTTACAAAAGAATCTACCAAAAAATACATTAATATTTCTGAAATTTGGTATTTAAAAACACATTAATATTTCTGAAATTTGATATCCAAAAAATACATAATATTTCTGAAATTCTGAGATTTTTGGAGTCGCAGTTACATTATAAGTTTTAGGAATCACAGTTTCCTAGAAAAACGTTAGTAAATTTACGCATTTGTTTAAAGTGCACAACATTCTTTGATTGCCGAATGTTTCTAGTTTTTATTTCGATAGTTAGTAATTATTATGTTTGGATGCATTTTTTTTTTCTTTGTTAATTGTATATTACTGTATATGAACATATTTTGTGCCTCTTGCTTTTTTTCCTATAATTAATCTCAACCATGTGCACAAGTATTATCAAGACAATGTATTCACTAATAGCAATCTGTAATTTTGGTCTGTTTAATGTATATCACTTGAAGTAAACACAAAATGATTACATAAAGCAAATAAAGATACTAAAAAAAAAAAAAAAAAAAAAAAAAAAAAAAAAAAAAAAAACTGAACATGTAAGTATAGCTTCAATATCTATTTTCGATGATAACCATCAAAATTAGTTTTTTTTATTTTAATAGATTTACAAAAGCTTCTAATGACCATATACAAAATAATTGCTCTTTTATTCATTATTATTAACTTAACTTTGTAACAATTTTTGAGTTAAAATTATGATTTAAATACCATCTACATGTCATTGTAATTTGCAATAATTGGAATTGAAATTAAAATTATATTGTTACGAATTTTGTAAATAGTTAGTGTTTGTACTGTAAAATAATGTAAATAATCTTGTTAAACTCCATTCCATTAGTTTTTGTTACATTGTTTCTGTTATCAAGCAAACTTGTCTATTATTTTCACTGAATGTCAATGGCAGCTTTGCGAAATATTAGAGATATCGCCAAGTTGGCGTCACTTTTGGCGACTAATTTTGGTCGCCAAATTTGGCGATATATCGCCAAGTTAGAAAGTCGGACAAAATCAACGGACCAGTCAGTCATTGAGTGAGCTACTAGAGATTGTCCCAGCAAGTTTTCTTGATGTATTGAGTTTTATCTACGTTGTTTTGAATGTGATATAGTATTGAGACATTGTATAAAGAGTCTCTGCGACCTATATTTGTACTTGTTCGATAGATTTAAACAGCTATTTTGGAATATCTTGTAATATTTGTGAGTTTCGAAGACTCTGTTGTTCTGAAGATCTGTAAATAAATAATTTTCTACTTTTCTAAGAGAAAAGAGTTTGAAGTTGTCTAACCATAAGATCGAAAGAACCCTATATACGCTGCAACATTTGGTGTCAGGAGTCGGGATCTTATGGCGAAAACAAGAACAATGGATGGTCAACTGAAAGAACTGTTAGAAGCTATTAATGGAATAAAGGCAGAATTGACGAAAGGCCAAGAAGAGTTGGCGGAAAAAATGAATAAAGGCCAAGAAGAGTTGGCGGAAAAAATGAATAAAGGCCAAGAAGAGTTGGCGGAAAAAATGAATATTGCCAAGAAGAGTTGGCGGATAAAATAAATAAAAACGAAGAAAGAATGCAACAGTTGACAAATAAAATTGATAAAGGCCAAGAAGAGTTGGCAGAAAAAATGAATAAAGGCCAAGAAGAGTTGTCGGAAAAGATGAACAAATGCCAAGAAGATGTGACTGAAAAGATTAATAAAGGCCAAGAAGAAATGAAGAAAACTTTAGAAGAAAAGTTCTCGTCGGTAGAGAGAAGAATAGGCTCGGTAGAAGAGAAAATAGAGGAAGTAGAAGAGAAAATTCAGAATGAAGTTGGTAATGTTGAACAGAAAATGGAAAGGAAAATGGCGGAAGTAGAAGAGAAAATTCAGAATGAAGTTTGTAACGTTGAAGAGAAAATCAGTAACGTTGAAGAGAAAATCAGTAACGTTGAAGAGAAAATCAGTAACGTTGAAGAGAAAATACTAGGTGAAGTAGATGAAAAGCTAAATAAAAAAGTACAAGATCTTCAAAGAAGCTTTCAGCGTCTAGTGGTAATTATGAAGAATTTAGGAATCCGCCTGCTTCTCCCGTGCACATTAAGCTGTCGACATACGATGGAAAGAGTTCCTGGCAAGTTTACAAGACCCAATTCACCATTGTAGCTGAAGCGAACAAATGGAGTGACGAGGTGAAAGCTTGTCAACTGGCAGCATCTTTAAGAGGAGAAGCCGCCGACGTGCTGCAAACATTGCCCGATATGACGCAACTCAATTTTGAGACTCTAAGTTGTGCACTTGAAATGAGATTCGGCGAAAAATTCTTCAAGGATTATACGAGAATACAAATGAAGAGCCGCGATCAAAAATCGAGTGAAACCATTCAAGAGTTTGCCTCGGAAATTGAACGGCTTGCAAATTTAGCATTCATTGACTGTCCAACAAATGTACGGGAAATGCTCTCACTGCAATATTTTGTAGACGGAATAAAAGATCCAGAAGTGCAGAGAGCGGTACGAATGGCAGATGTACAGGATTTAAAGACTGCACTACTATATGCCTTAAAGTTGGAAGCAGCTACACAAGCCAGCCGAAGAGATCGTCATTCAGTCCGAGGGGCAACGGTGAACAAAAGCTCAGACACCGAGATCGACTTCTTGAAAGAAATTAGGAAATTAAATCAAGAGATTGAAGCTTTAAAATATGGAAGAACAAGCGCAAGAAGACAGAATCTCACGTGCTGGGGATGCGGTGATACAGGACATCTCCGAAGAAATTGCCCCAAAATCCACGAACGTGAGATAAATTCAAACAGTCAGCAGGGAAACTAAATTTTGGCCATCTCGCGGGGCGGAGGTTGCCAGAGAATGAAAAGCCCCACCTGAAGATCCTCCAGATATCAAAAATGAGTGGCGGTGATAATGAATTATATGTGATAGGCTTTATTAACGGAATTCAATGCCGTATGATTGTCGATACAGGAGCCAATATGACAATAATAAGAGAAGATTTGGCTCGAAAATTGAAATCTAAACTCATCTGGACTCCAACCTGCGTTACCCTGCAAACTGTGACGGGCGACAAGATAGTCATATATGGAAAGGCCAATTTTACCATCAACTTTGGAGGAAAGAAATATTATCATACGGCATATGTGGCTGACATAACAGATCCTTGCTTAATCGGGCTAAATTTTCTGCAGAAGTTTGGCTTCAAGCTTGATTTCAAAAATAACAAAATGCTCTCAAAATTTGAAGAAATAAGTCTTTTTGGATTAAATAACGAAATTGAATGTAAACAAGCAGTAATAGCCAAAGAAGACACCAATCTAGATCCAAGAACAGAATTTTTAGTTCCAGCTGTAATTAAAAATGAAACTAATTACCGATTTGGCCATATAGATTATCCAGAAGACAATAGTACACAAGCAGGAGTATTGGTGGCTTCTTCTGTGGTAGACCTCTCGAAAAAGACCATTCCAGTCAGAATTGCTAACATCAGTGATAAGACGAGGACTATCAAGAAAGGAGAGGTGATAGCGTCATGTGCTCCTGTGACGTGCATAAGTCAAAATTCCAGTCACTGTGAGAAATCTTCAGATAATTTAGTCAAGGATTTGTTACAAAATACAGACTTAAATCCAAAACACATGGAAGCTGCGGAAAATTTAATTAGAGAATTCCAAAGTTTATTTTCCCAAACATCTGAAGACTTTAGACGAACTAAAATGGCACAACACCGAATTGACACGGGAGATCACTCTCCTATTAAACAGCACCCTAGACGATTACCTTTTGCCAAGCAAGAAGAGGTGCAGAATTTAATTAAAGATATGGAAGAAAATGACGTCAACAAGACCATCAACAAGTCCATGGGCGTCTCCCATTGTATTAGTAAGAAAGAAGGATGGTTCTACAAGATTTTGTGTAGACTACCGCCGACTGAATGACGTCACCAAAAAGGATAGTTACCCTCATCCAAGGATTGACGACACTCTTGACACACTTGCGGGCAACACTTGGTTCTCGACTTTAGACCTGAAGAGTGGTTACTGGCAGGTAGAGATCCATCCCGACGACCGCGAGAAGACCTTTACAACGGGACAAGGATTATGGCAGTTCAAGGTAATGCCTTTTGGTCTATGTAACGCACCTGAAACTTTTGAACGCCTTATGGAAACGGTTCTTCGGGGACTGTCATATGAGGCATGTCTTGTTTATTTAGACGATATCATAATCATAGGAAAATCTTTTGATGAACATCTGAACAACCTCAGGCGGGTGCTACAAAAGTTAAAGGAAGCTAATTTGAAGTTAAGCCCTTCGAAGTGCAGTTTGTTTCGCAATGAAGTCGCCTACCTTGGACACATCATTTCGGCGGAAGGAGTTAGGACTGATCCGGAGAAGATATCGACCGTGAAAAATTGGAGTCGTCCAGCAGATGTTCACCAGCTTCGAAGTTTTCTAGGATTATGCACCTATTACAGAAAATTCGTCAAAGGCTTCTCGATGATTGCAAGACCACTTCATAAATTAACAGAAGCCAATCAAAAATTTATGTGGACACAGGAATGTGACGCTGCTTTCGAAAAGCTTAAGGAGGCCTTGACATCCACTCCAATTCTGTCGTATCCTCAAATCGATAAACAGTTTATACTTCATACGGATGCAAGCAACGAAAGCATTGGCGCTGTACTGTCCCAGGAAATCGACGGCCAGGAGCGTGTTATCGCCTATTTCAGCAAATGCTTGTCAAAGGCCGAGCGAAACTACTGCGTAACAAGAAAAGAGCTTCTTGCTGTAGTGAAAGCCATAGACCACTTTCATCACTATCTTTACGGTCGAAAGTTCCTGATCCGAACTGATCATGCTTCTCTAACTTGGCTATTGAATTTTAAGAACCCTGAAGGCCAGATAGCCAGGTGGATACAAAATTTTCAAGAGTACGATATGGAGATACGCCATCGAAAAGGCTCATCACATGGAAATGCAGATGCTCTCTCAAGAAGACCCTGCTCAGAGAATTGTAGATAGTGCGACCGGGTTGAGAAGAAATTTAATGCCAAAGGTCCTATAATAAGACAGGTTACCACTGTCTTATTATCGGACCTGGTCTACATCATCGCAAGATCCGTGGAGTGACGAGAGCCTGCGTAAAGATCAACTTACTGATCCTGAAATTAAGCCAATTCTAGAGCTGAAAGAGGAGTCCAACAGGAAGCCCAGCTGGCAAGACATGGTCCATTACCATCCTACGACTAAACGTTATTGGGCTCTCTGGGATTCCTTACATTTGAAGAACGGCATCTTGTACCGAAAATGGGAGTCTGACGATGGAAAGACATGTAGATGGCAACTACTACTCCCTAAGTCGAGAATTTCTATGGTCCTTCAAGAACTGCATGGTAGTCCCACAGGAGGTCATTTTGGTGTAATGAAGACCCTGCAAAAGGTTCGAGAGCGTTTCTACTGGAATAATGTTCGCAGTGACGTAGAGAAGTGGTGTCGAACTTGTGACACCTGTGTAGCACGTAAAGGTCCAAAGAGGCGCACCCGTGGACGATTGCAACGTTATAATGTAGGAGCTCCTTTCGAACGAATTGCTTTAGACATCCTGGGTCCACTTCCTAGAACATCTGATGGCAATAAGTACATCCTCGTTGTCATGGACTACTTCACTAAGTGGCCTGAAGCCTACGCCATTCCTAATCAAGAGGCGGTTACCGTAGCAGACATACTGATTCAACACTGGGTTTCCAGATACGGAGTTTCTCTTCAAATCCATTCCGACCAAGGAAGAAATTTTGATTCGGCTGTGTTCAAGGAAATGTGTGAACTACTCGGCATGGACAAAACCCGAACAACACCTCTACACCCTCAATCGGACGGCATGGTAGAGCGGTTCAATCGTACCATCCTAAATAGCCTCTCTCTCCTGGTGTCTAGAGACCAACAGGACTGGGACAAGAAATTGCCTCTTTTCCTGCTTGCTTACAGGAGTGCCACTCATGAGGCCACTGGTTACTCCCCTTCTCAAATGCTCTTTGGTCGTGATCTTCGTCTACCTGCGGATCTTTTGTTTGGCCGTCCTCCTGATGCTCCTTCATCGCCTGAGGAATATGTCGATGAACTCCAGGCGCGGATTGAGGAGATTCATTGCTTAGCGAGGAACCGAATTAGTCTGGCATCAGAAAAGATGAAGACACGGTACGACTCAAAGGCAACTGGACATGAGTTCAACGAAGGTGACAAAGTTTGGTTGTGGAATCCGATACGTCGTAAGGGACTGTCGCCAAAACTACAAAGAAACTGGGACGGTCCTTACACAGTCGTCAACAGGCTGAATGACGTCGTTGTACGCATACAAAAATCGCCACACGCCAAACCCAAGGTCGTACACTATAACCGGCTAGCCCCTTATTTTGGCCAAAGTGATTAGAAATTTAAAACTGGAATTTCAGACCATGATCATGAAAGTCACTTTTTGTAAACATGTAAATAGTAATTAGTTCTTATTTATGTAAATTTTATTATTATTGTTATTATTTATTTTATTTATTTATTTGTTTATTTATTTTAAGTGTTTTCCTCTAACTCGAGGATTGCACTGCCCGGGACGTGCAGTCTTTGAGGAGGGGGTAGTGTTACGAATTTTGTAAATAGTTAGTGTTTGTACTGTAAAATAATGTAAATAATCTTATTAAGCTCCATTTCTTTACTAATATTAGTTTTTGTTACATTGTCTCTGTTATCAAGCAAACTTGTCTATTATTTTCACTGAATGTCAATGGCAGCTTTGCGAAATATTAGAGATATCGCCAAGTTGGCGTCACTTTTGGCGACTAATTTTAATCGCCAAATTTGGCGATATATAGCCAAGTTGGCGATAAACTTGGCGATTGTTGGTTATGGTAACCCCCCTTAGATATACTGTTTGTTGTTCCGTGGATTTTTCGTGTAGGTTCTAGAAATTTCCCGCACATGCTCCGAACCTAAATAAGAAGAGAAGCGATGCGAGCTGTTGTTATTATTTACCAGTGAGTCATTGAGTGAGCTACTAGAGATTGTCCAAGCAAGTTTGCTTGATGTATTGAGTTTTATCTACGTTGTTTTGAATGTGATATAGTGTTGAGACATTGTATAAAGAGTCTCTGCGACCTATATTTGTACTTGTTCGATAGATTTAAACAGTTATTTTGGAATATCTTGTAATATTTGTGAGTTTCGAAGACTCTGTTGTTCTGAAGATCTGTAAATAAATTATTTTCTACTTTTCTAAGAGAAAAGAGTTTGAAGTTGTCTAACCATAAGATCGAAAGAACCCTATATACGCTGCAACAATATTAAAGTTCATATAACTTTTTAAAGTTAGAAAATGTTTTCCATTTTGGTACAATCAAGTATAATAGCTATTTATGATGTGTGTTTTACTTTAACGTAATTATGTTATAATAATTATGAGTGTAAAATTTTAAAGATTAAACACAAATATTAAAATACCGACAGTTTAAAAATGATATTTAAAGCACATGACTAATTTTAAAAAATAAAATACAATGTTCTTGTTTATTGTTCTTCATTAGCAACGTAAATAAACGGTTTGTTTCGAAATTTCCTGCACGTTCTATATATAGACAACCTTCATAGTAAAATAAATAGCACATTACTGTTTCATTAACTAGTAAGTGTTATTATTAAATGGTTAGTGCCAGTTACTTTTTATGTATCTTAATTTATCGTAAAGATATTATTTGATGTATCTGTATTTTTACAGGGAATGTATATTCGAAAACAGTTTTAAATATATTTTATATTTCTGCTAACTCTCCTTCCTTTATATATATATATATCATCATTGCATTTACAATTATTTTCTAACTGAAAAATCGACAAAAATGTGAAACATGAAAAATAGTTTTCTTACAAAAATTGAAATGTTGAATTGAATTGAATAGAAAAATTGAAATATATGTAGACAACCTTCATAGTAAAATAAATAACACATTATTGTTTCATTAACTAGTAAGTGTTATTATTAAATGGTTCGTGCCAGTCACTTTTTATGTATCTTAATTTATCGTAAAGAAATTATTTGATGTATCTGTATTTTTACAGGGAACGTATATTCGAAAACAGTTTTAAATATATTTTATATTTCTGCTAACTCTCCTTCTTTTATATATATATATATATCATCATTGCATTTACAATAAATTTTCTAACTGAAAAATCGACAAAAATGTGAAACATGAAAAATAGTTTTCTTACAAAAATTGAAATGTTGAATTGAATTAAATTGAAAAATTGAAATATATGTAGACAACCTTCATAGTAAAATAAATAACACATTATTGTTTCATTAACAAGTAAGTGTTATTATTAAATGGTTCGTGTCAGTCACTTTTTATGTATCTTAATTTATCGTAAAGAAATTATTTGATGTATCTGTATTTTTACAGGGAACGTATATTCGAAAACAGTTTTAAATATATTTTATATTTCTGCTAACTCTCCTTCTTTTATATCTATCTATCTATATATATATATATATATATATATATCATCATTGCATTTACAATTATTTTCTAACTGAAAAATCGACAAAAATGTGAAACATGAAAAATAGTTTTCTTACAAAAATTGAAATATCAAGTATCACACTTTTTCTTTTCTTTTCTTTTTTTTTTTTTTTTTTTTTTACAAACGTCAGACTACAAGCATGAAAAATAATGAATTACGAAGTATATTAAAACATATCTCAAATCGATTTTTTTCAATTACTTTACACTTTCTTTTCTTATTTTTTCCCTTCAGTAAAATAAAAAGCATATTTCCCAATAACATTTTGATTTACTTGGTAACATTAGAATCTATCTTTTTTTTGAAATAATTCCAATAAATTTGTTGAGCATTAAATTGCTAATTAAATATTCTTTGCCTTTGTAAAAAGTTTATTTGATTAAGTTTTTCTTTTTAATCTAATTATCAAAGCTTTTTTTAAAATAAAGTTGTATTTTTAATGCAATTGAAACAAGGGGATGTGGTTTGTATCTTTCATAAATTTTATAAATATTATTAAAATATCGTAATAATATGAATGCAATTAATTTTACTAATATATAAAAAGTCCCTTTAAATAATAATAAATAGTACTAAATTTTACAAATCAATAACAGTAAAATATTATTAACTAATAGCAGGTGATAATTATTAATAAATTAGAAGGTGAGATTGACTCACTTTTCTATAATTCGAAACACAAGATGAAAAAATTGTATTATATGATGTTGCATGAGATGAAATTATTCTGAATTAACGTTGCTAAAGTGGAAATTATATCAACGATAATTCTCAAAATAACCACTTGTTTCGAACAGGGATATTGAAAATTCCTATTTTTCTGTAAAATTCCATAAATATATTAAAATGTCGAATAAAAAATAAAACTAAGGGGAGATTTTGAATCACCAAATTTTAATAAATTGGATTGAAAAAATAATTTGATTGAAAATTTCATTATTTTGTAAAGAAATTCTTGAAAGTGCGCTCTATCGCAACTTTATAAAACCTTAGATCTAATTAATACTTTTATAGTTTAGTGTTTACTGCTTTTTGAAGCAAATAGCTCAACAGATGGTGCTGCCAATCTGTATTATTCATGATTATTTGGACAATATGTCTCAAGAACTAAAGCATGGAGTTTTCATCAAAGTTCAGAAACAGTTAATCCGTTAAAAAAATTACTGTTATTTAGCTTTTTGTGTAAATCTCCCTACAGGTGACCCTGATATGTTACATTTTTCACGTCTTCGCAATATTTGTAACTCGAAAACTAATACATGGATTTTCATCATACTTCGTATTAACAATTCATTCTGGTTAGTTTTGGATATACTTCATCCAACAGGATGCATTGTTACGTAGAATTTGTTAAATATTTTTCAAAAGCTCTATCTCAGAAACTAATGCACGGATTTTCATCAAACCTCCCATTCAGTTAGAGGTTGACATACAAGTTTGCTTACTCGATTTCGATGTTAATATTCTAAGCGTTTGTTCTACTAAGCTGCAGTTTTCTGAATTTTTTACATGTATAAAAGAGAAGTAAGTTTTGGAATTGTCACATCTGACAAATTTTTAGCTATTGTATGAGTAGCTTTTTAATGCAATAATCACTTTTCTTAAAACGCATTAGCCCTTTATTGCATGACATCAAATATCCGGTAACTATTTTGATATTTAGAAAACATGTTTATTAGACAAACATTTTTAACAGACAAATAACAGAATTAATATTGATATGAAAATTAACATTCATTTGCTATAATTTTTTGTAAAAGTGCAATTATACAGCCGAAAAATTATCCTTGGGAATTGATATAATAAGAAATCCGATTATTCAGGAAAAGAACACTGATTAACGCATTTTAAAAACTATTAGAAAAACCTTCCAATATTATGCGCAGCTAAAACAATTATATAATATAAACTTTAAAATGTTGAGGTTTACTTAAAAAGAGATTAAAATAATCATATAAAGATGTTAATAGTTAATTTTTATTTGAAAAACATCTTAGTACTTTCAAGCATTTTATCAGACTCTTCCTCAGAGGATATTTACTTTATTTATACAAATACACGATTCCGTTATCAAAATTAACTAGACTCGTGGCTTGAAGATTGAATTAGTAATGTTAAAGCCACGAATCTCATTCATTTTCAAAACGGAATCATTTACAGTTGACTCTCATTAATTCGAAATCGGATAATTCGAATCTTTGCTTAATTCGAACTAAACATGAAGTCCCGAAATTTTCAATAGCTCAATATCGTTAAACTTTTTTATTAATTCGAACTCATTTTCTATTGACATCGTTTAATTCGAACTAACGAGAATTCCGATTTTTCATTCTTCCTTTCATTCTTACGGATTTCAGATCATTTAATTAACTTTCTGTCTTTGATTTTTGTGGAAATTGTTCCTAACGAGAATACATATAATCCCATGCATTTTATATCCATTTTCTAAGTGCTCCGTCTGTCCATCAGTGAAGCTTCAAATTTTTTTTCCATAGTGCTTGTTTTTAATCTTTTAATTAGTTTAGGTATTTAGACATTCTAATTTAATATTAAGTCATATTCTGAAAACGGGCATAATAAATTTAAAAAACAATATAACATTAATTCCTTTATAATAGTACCATATTAAGCATGTTCTCATTTCGTACTTTCCATAATTCGAACATTTTTAGTGGTCCCGGCGAGTTCCGATTAACGAGAGCCGATTGTATTTGTATAAATAACGAAAATATTCTTCCTTAAGTCTTGAAAACACTAAGATTTTTTTTTAAATAAAATTAACTATTAACATGTATATTTGATTATATTAATTGCCTTTTGTGTAAACCTGAACGTTTTAGAGTTCGTTATAATTTGTGTTTAAATCAATGAGAAAAATTTCGTTCCGTCATATATTTTTATATGTAATAAAATTTATATTTATACATTGCTCTTTATATTTTGAAAAAATAAAAACGTCTTTTTGAGGTTTATAATAGTAAAAGAACACTTTTTGGAATCTTGGGAATCTCGACAGAGGATAATGTATATTTGCGTTTATCGATTATGTTACTTTTTGGAAGATTAAGAAACATTTGACTTTTTTTAAGTGCATTCGTATTTATGTAAATACGTAGCACCTATAGTCGCCATTCAGTCCGTAGGTACTTCCAAATGTATTTCCGTCTATATGTCCATCTATCTTTTTAACTGTCCGTTTGTCTGCCAGCATATAACAGAGAGAAAACTACCAACCAAATCTTTTGAAATTTAAAATGTATAACAGTTGCATAACTTTGTCGAGTCATTTCAAATTTATGAAAATCATCATTGCAGTTTAATTCTAGGGATAATTTTAAGTATTCCATTACATTACGACAAATAAGAAAAATTAGTTTCAAGTGCGTTTTAATGGTATTACACTCTTTTTAACGTAACGAAATTTATATGCACCTATGAAGTATATACTAAAATATACATTCAATACAATCTATGGTGCAAAAGATATTTATTATTGATTTACAGGACCACATAAATGTAATCATTTATATTATGTCAAAAGCGGAAACATTTTTTTCAGACGCGTTTTAATTATGTTAAAATATTTCGCAATTTATGAAATTTATATACGTTGCTGAAGTTTACTACGAGTTATTTCCAGTATTCTAGAAAGCACATAGTATTTACAAAGGCATATAAAAGGTATCGTATACATTATTGTATCCAAATTACTGTAGAGTATTACACCAAATCTGGATATATTTAAAACTTTGTTAATCTACGAACGAACCTCATATGCTATATTTGACGTGAAACTTTCGACTTTTTTGAGTAAAGTAACCGAATACCAAATGTAACTTTATCTTTTTAAATAAAAATTTTGATAAAAATTCACAAGTGCGAGATATACTCCTTTTATAAAAATGCTAAAGAATTAAAATAATTGCATTAAAAAGGTCAAACATTAAACTTCAACAAATTAGGAGAATTGTCACAAGTTGTACATATATTTGAGCCAGTAACCAGATTTTTAAGAGTTTTTACATGCTAAGTTTAACAATGTTTTCATCTTTCAATAACGTAAATTAACTTATATATATAAGTATATAACTTATATATATAAACTTATAACTTATATATATAAACTTATAACTTATATAACTTATAAAAGTATAACTTATATATATAATATTATATATATTAATTACTGATATATTTGAAGTTTTGACACTTGTCGCCCATCATTTTCACTTATGAATCCTTATACTGTACAACATAAGTAATTTAATTACAATTAACTTAAGATGGATCGATAATATATATATATATATGTATAAAATTTATATATCTTTTAATAATATATAATAAATTATTAGTTAAATAAATTATTAAAAGTTAAATAAAATACACAACTAAGTAAGGATGGTATTCTATACGTCAATTGTAACTTACCAGTAAAAATAATGACAGAGTGCAGAAAATTTGCCAGTCGACAAGTATTTGTTCAGCTTAGGATTTTTTTGTCGTAGATTATGATTATATGAATTTGAATTGAAAATATTTTTTTATGAATAAATGACACCCTTTGTATTTCCTATGTGTAGTTAAAGATTCAGAAATATAAGATAGCGATTAGTATCTAAAAAAAAAAAAAGAAAAAAAAAGAAAAAAAACACAGAACACCGGATATTGAAACCTCTTTTTCAATTTTCTTTTGTCTTCAAGTTTTTATTTTTTTACTTTGTATTTAATATTGAAAATTGAAGTATATAACAATATGTAGAATATAAGATATTTTTCGAAATAACATTTAATTTTATATCATTTGCAATGTGTTAAGTTTATTTCATGAACATACTGTACCTTTGATTACTTATGTTTCATGTAAAGTAATTTAACTGTCAGAGTATATATTTCTATAATGTCTTTTTTTAACTTGATTTTTTTATATTTAATAAATATTTTTACAAAGTCTTGATTTCCTACTTTACGTTTAATGCGATTGTAATTTAACTTTTTAATTGCACAATACATTTTTTCAAATATTGTATATTTTAAAATATTTTCAAAGTCTTTACTTCCTAGATTAAATGCATTGAAAGAGTTAATGTTTGCCTTTGAAATTACATTGGATTAAAGGGACTTAATTCGACTGGAAGTATGGATTTTTTTTTTTACATTCTCCTGTACGATTACAGTAAAAGAATTAAATGCATAAAAAAACGAATAAGACATAAGGTTTTCTGCCGTAATAAAGATAAGTAAGCGGATTTCCTTAATTGCATATTATTTAAATAACTTACATCTTTATAATCTTAATGCTGTTTAAAGAAATGCTGCACATTTTTTATAAAGACATTTTTTCTTTAAAAGAAATGCTAGATTGTTTGTTGTAAATTTTTTATAAAATTGTCTTTTAAAAAAATTTAATGTATAGAAACAGTTTTAATTACAGTAATTTAGTAACTATAGTAAATTTTTAAAACAGTAGGATCTTTTTCTTTTTTAGTACGATTAAAAAAATTC
Organism: Maratus speculifer; assembly: GCA_964019185.1. Taxonomy (NCBI): domain Eukaryota; kingdom Metazoa; phylum Arthropoda; class Arachnida; order Araneae; family Salticidae; genus Maratus; species Maratus speculifer. The sequence continues at coordinate 420,397,483 of OZ025290.1, read as the reverse complement.
TCTGTGAATAAGTAAATTGCTTAATGAAATGTAGGTAGATATTGAAATCAGCATTACTGAGATTCTTCTCCAGTGAGTTACATCTATGCAGTTTGGCAGTTAATCAATAAACATATAATAAGGTCATTTCATGCTAATTTACGTTACATTTATAACTATTTTCAGTAACTTTAGTAATATAACACACACAAAAAAAAATATTCAAAATGCATATTTGACTTGGTGTTGACATATTCAAATCCCAATTTAGATGAAAATTCCTTAATTTTAGAGTTATATCTTAAAATTTGGTAGTTATATTCCCTATAGTAACTGACATTACTGCAAAATAATATAAAATATCAAGTAAAGTGTAATTTTCATTATCATTTTTTGCAAATTTAACCCAAATTGACCCTAAGATAGGTTTCATTGACAAATCATGTTAATTTAAAATTTGAATATTTTTTAGTGTTATATTACTAGAAGTACTGCAGTAACTTGTTCTAAATATAATGTAAGTTAACATGAAATTGTCCAATATATTAATTTTGCAATTAAGGGTTAATCAAAAGAGAGTTTTATAGGTTTATGACCGATAGGTTCAATGTTCACAACACATCAGCTCCATGTGACTACACTTTCATATCATAGAAAATCACACGTCGTGCAGTCACTACTGTAGAAATACTTAATAAGGCATCCTGGGGTAAAATCGTACTCTATGTGACTGCACTTTCATGTCTTAGAAAATCACGTATCACGCAATCTCTACGGTAGAAATAAATAATATGGCTTCCTGGGGTAAAAACGCCAGTGTGTATAAACACGGCAAGTGCTAATATTACGTGCCGTTTTGATGAAATTCTAGAAAATTACACTTCAGATTGAGCGATGAAATGTCCTCTTAGTCACAAACAACCGCTAAAAATTAATTTTGTTATATTTGTGGTCCTTATCTCTGAAGTAATGACGTAAGTGTCAAAGCCCAATCTCACATTTTTGGGCTAAGTTCTGTGATATGAAGACTATTAGGAAATACTTTATTTATTGCAGAAATTTATAATGTATTTAATGTACTTTCAAAATAGTGTATAAGATTTTGAGTGTGTTAATGTAGTAGCTTGTAGTTTAAAATATTCTGCGCAAAATGTGTACCCGTGGGAATAATGCTATCCACAAGTGCATCCTAAAACTCTTCACATAAATTAACTTTGAGTTGCTTACTCCCGTATACTCCTAAAAACTCTTTTGTACTGGTAATAACGCTGGATAGTGCAGTTTTCCTCTAAACAACGATCAACGAGATTTATGTGTCTCATTTTCAAAGATTTTGTCTATCTGTCTCTCTGTAGAACAATGATTTTGTGACTTGCCGTTATACCTACATACTTCGATCTATTTATATTGCGGACTATAAATGGCTTTACAACATACAGACTTTGAAGAAAATAAAATCATTAAAATCATGAATTCATTAATCATAAGTACGAAATAGGTACGTTTGTTTTTTCGTATTTTATTAGTTAAGCCAAAGAATGCTTACAAAAACACTAAAAAAAGACTGGTAGATTCACCTTTTTACCTTCTTTCTTAGAAACACTCGAATTACTTAGAAGTTGGCACAACCAGAGGAAAGGTTCTATATTATGATTTTACTATTTATTTTAATAATACTGTTGCTAATTAAGGAGAAAATGTAAAATCCAATCATCAGATGTATTCGGACTTGCACTGCACCATGCACATTTTGCCCATACAGTCCCCAACATTTGGTGGCTATTGTATGTACAACCTCTGACAATAAAGTTCGGTGAATGGTCCTGAAATATCAATTTAGATGAAATATATACGAAAGATACCATACCATCCTTTGAAATAGTCATATCTTATAACTATGCACCGCTGGGATCTGTTATACCTGTCCTGGGAAATTCGCAAGAAGTCTTCTTTTGGTATGGAGTTCAAAAGCTTCGTCACGTTTCGTTAGATGTCAGCAATAGGGTCAAATCTCTTTCGAAGAGAGTTTGAGTGGTGAACACAGGAAGAAGTCTGGAGGATTGAGATCTGATGAGAATGGTGGGTGTTCAATTTGCACCATCCCTCAGGAATTTCTTTTAATGTCTTGCAAAACTTAAAACTAAACTTTAAACTAATCTTTTGTTCGTTCATTTTCCTGTTCTCAGTTAAGAACCAACACACGGAACAAGCACTTAGTAAAGCACGTCTTACTCAGAACATAAACGACGCTCAACTGAACAACGGTGGGGGAAGATGGTCGACACTTGCTTCTAAGTAGGTGCAGCGTTTTGTTTCCCTAGTGTTGCTAGATCGGTCGTTCTGAATACATTGATGATACTTTTTTGTCAGAGGTATGTACACACATAAACAAACGTATTTCATTTATTGCGTATAAGTTTATTTTTAGTCTATTTTTTAGGTAAAAACTGATGCACCAATATTCGCCTCGCTTACCATTAAATAAAAAAATATATACATAAACGTATATATCATAAATTTGTGTGCAGTAGTGATAAAAAAAATATTTATTTTTCAACATATATTAGTTATTTAAAATTTCGTAAAGCATTTAGTACTACATGTATATAAATAATAAATTATTAGTCAAAATAAACGTTTTTTACAAATGCCAGGAAGTATAAAATGTTTTGTAAAAATTATTTTTTCAGAGAATATAAAATTCAAAATGTACATAAACATGTTATTATTAAAAATCAAGTCTTTCAACCGATAAATTTTGAATGTAAACGGATTTCATGATTTAATTATTTCCTACATTAAAACATTTTCTTGATGTAGACCGAAAGCAAACGTTTACTAAGCTATGAAATAATGTATTCGTACAAATCATCAAAAAACATATGATACTGTGATTTTGAAATCCGTTGGATTAAGAATGTTAAATTTTAAATTGACGATCTGCCTTTCGTTGTTTTATTATATTACATTTTCCGTCTCTCATTAGTAGCTGCGCTAAAGGCTCATCATTTTTTATGTGATGTTTCGAAGAAAAGTTTTTCAAAGCAAACAAAATTACCTGCAGAGTTTATTAAGTAGTTAGCAGATGTGTGTTTCTTTGGATATTGTAGTTTTAATGATATTTTGTAGCAAATAACCGTGACATAAGCAAATAATGTAAGTTCCTGTAATGTCATTTCATGATTAAATATATCTTTCATACGACATAAATTAAGTAAATATATTATTATTATTATTAATATTATTATATTTAGTTTCTTTAAAAGAAACTCATAACAATACTACTATTTTATTATTATTATTAATAATAATAATAACAAGAATATACTTATTAGCAACAAACAAAAAGGTTTAATGCTTATTCAAATTCTGTGTTGCATCATATGTATTATAAACGAGACGGAATTTAAACTAAAAAATGTCTCAAATATGTTTCTTTAGATATAATACTTTTAAGACAGTTTCTATTAAAATGACTGTGACATAAGCAAGTTTTATGTTCTAAGTACTTTATTTCAGGATTTAATATATCTTATGCGTTATAAATAACGTGATAAACGTTATGTTATTTATTTCTAAATAAAATGCATAATACTGTTATTTAATAATAAAATTAATAACAATAATATGCATACTATTAAAACAAAACATATTTAATACTTGAAGAAACTGTGGATTGTATTTATTAATCTCAAACGAGAAGATTATTAGTTCCTATATTTAATAATTTAATTTTTCATTTCAATCATTTTTTACAGCATTCAATTTCCCATGGCCATGTATATCTTCCAAATGTGAAGGCGTTGCATCCTTTGTCTTTCTTGCTAGAGCGTTACAAACAGGGGTTCTTTACTTTGAACCACCCTGTATATCGTTTAATTTGTGTGTAGGAGCATACAAAATACTCCTTTTCTCAACAGATATTATTTATTTAAAAATTATTAAAGCATTTAGTTCTACAAGTATTTATGTATTAAATTCTTAGTCAAAATATACGCTTTTCTACAAATTACGCCAGAAAAGTTAAAGTATGTTGCAAAAATTAATTTTTCAATTATTATGAAATTCAAAATGTATATAAACGTATTCATATTAAAAATTAAGTATTTCAAGAGATAAATTTTGAATGTAAACAGATTTCATGATTAAATTATTTCCTATATTAATACATTTTCTTGATGTAGACTGAAAGCGAACGCTTGCTAAGCTATGCAATAATGTATTTGTACAAATCATTAAAAAATATATGTTACTTTGATTTTGAAATCCGTTGGAATAAGAATTTTAAATTTTAAATTAAACATCTGCCTTTTATTTTTTTATTATATTACATTTGGTGTCTCTCATCAGCAACTGATTTAAAGTATCATCCTTTTTTATTTTATGTTTGAAGAAAAGTTTTTCAGAGTCAACAAAATTACGTGTAGAGTTTATTAAGTAGTTAGCAGATGTGTGGTTTTTTTGGATATTGTAGTTTTAATGCTGTTTTCTAGCATAATAACCGTGACATAAGCAAAGAATATAAGTTCCTGTATTTTATTTCATGACTAATATATCTTTTATTAGTTATTATTATTATTTAGTTATTTATTATTATTATTTAGTTTCTGTAAATGAAACTCATAATGCTGCTGCGATTTTAATAATAATGATAATAGTACACTTATTAGCAACAAACAGATTTAATACTTATTCAAACTCTGAGTTGGATTATATATATCGTAAACAAGTCGAAATTTAAACTAAAAATGTGTCAAATATATTTTTTAGATATGATATTTTTAAGACAATTTTTTATTACAATGTGACACAAGCAAATATTATATGTTCTTAGTATTTTATTTCATGTTTAATATATCTTATGCGTTATAAATTACGCGAATACACGTTACGTAATTTTTTTATAAAACGCATAATACTGTTATTTAATAATGATAATAACAATAATATACATATTATCAAAACAAAACATATTTAATAATTGAGGAAACTGTGGATTGCATTGATTAATCTCAAACGAGAATATCATTATTTCCTATATTAAATCATTTTCCTGATACAGACTGAAAACGATCGTTTACTGAGCTATGCAATAATGTATTCATAAAAAACACTAAAAATTATATGTCACTGTGATTTTCAAAACCTTTGTAGTAAGAATGTTAAATTTTAAATTAAACATATCTGTTTTATTATAACACATTCCCCGTCTCTCATTAGCAGCTGTGCCAAGGGATCGTCTTTTTTTTATGCGATGTTCCGAAGAAAATATTTTCAGAGCAAACAAAATTACCTGCAGAGTTTATTACGTAGTTAGCAGATGTTTGTTTCTTTGGATATTGTAGTTTTAATGCTGTTTTCTGGCATAATAACCGTGACATAAGCAAGTAATGTATATTTATGTATTTTATGTCATGTTTTTTATATGTGACAGTTTACGTAAATACATTATATTTTTTAGTTACTTTACATGAAACGTTTAATGTTGTTATGATTTTAATATTAATAGTAATAATAATTTAAAACTTTTAACCGATAAAGTCCGAATTCAAACAGAGTTTATTGTTTAAATTATTTCCTACATTATCATTCTCCTTTATAGACTGAAAATTATCGTTTACTAACATATGCAATAATGTATTTTTACACATAATTAAAAATTATATGTTACTGTGATTTTGAAATCCGTTGAGTAAGCATGTAAAATTTTAAATTAAATATACGGATTTTGTTGTTTTATTATATTACTTTTTCCCGGTCTCTCAGCAGTTAGGCCAAATGATCATCTTTTTTTATGTGATGTTTCGAAGAGAATTTTTTTAGAGCAAACAAAATTACGTGCATAGTTTATTAAGTAGTTAGCAGATGTGTGTTTCTTTGGATATTGTAGATTTAATACTGTTTTCTAACAAAATGACCGTGGGGTAAACAAAAAATGAAGTTCCTGTATTTTATTTCATGATTAAATGTATATTCCATACGTCATAAATTAAATGATCATATTATTATTTTTTTAGTTTCTTTAAAGGTTTCAGGGGTAGTCCGCGACATGAAAAAAGGAGAATTTTTAATATTTATTTTGCCAGTAACGCAATTTATTAAATAAAAATAATAGTATGACATGATTACATTATGTTTCCACTCGACTTTAGAAATATTTGAAAAAATTGTTGATGTTTGTGTTTAACTCTATTTCATAAGGAGTGCCTTGCGGTGACCATCACAAATAATTGGATATTCATCTAAAATCAACAGACAAGAATAATTAGTTATTTTAACAGATAATCTCGTGCCTGATCGAAGCTTTCTTTTAAAGAAAAAAATGAAATTGACAATTTGATGGTCTTAGAATTTTTTCATATTTTTGAAAAAAAAACACCAACAGTTAATTGTTTATAAAAATCGAAGTTTTTTCAAAAAATTAAATCCTTCGATCAGGCACTAGTTTTTTATGTTTTTCAAAAGCTGTATAAATTCCATTGAATTCTACTGAGCGATTTCTCAGTTACAGTGGTCACCAGTTCAAAAAACATAGTTTCGAGCTAAATGCATCTATACTCGACAATTTTACACTCGATTTATGTAGAGTAATACGAACTATTTAATTACTTACACCGAGTCAGCTAGTCCTGGGCTATATAATAGTTCTTCAGCCGTAGTAGAAGCTTCCAAAATATCGATTTGCTGTTGTCTACGTCACATTCTACTTTCTTGAATGTTATCGTTAGTTCGCTAATCTGGCACCTTCACACGTGCAACATCAGTTTTTTTCGGCATAGCGATCAGAATTATGCCCGCAATTAAATCCCAGTGTATTCCTTACTACCAATAATGAATGCATATCTTCATTACATATATCAGTAGCTGTTTGTGCAGCAATTGTTTTATTTCCATTTTAGCTTCCAGAAACTGTATGCCCCAACTATATAGTTAGGCATATCGTTAAACAAAAATATAGATATACAATATACTTAAATTCAGTCATATATTTATTTTGTATACTTAGATATAAATATATATTTCAATATTTCAATGGACAGTAGTAACAATAATTTAGAAAAGTATTAGATTATAAGTTGAAAACAATCCATAGTTAAAACCAATAATAACATCGACTCTACTGAACCTGTAGTTCTGAGAAATAAAAATAATAAAAAAGTAATAAATAAATTTATTGCAAATGAAACACTTTTGTAAAAAATAAATAATATTTCCTTTTAAAAAAAGCTGTTGAATAATCCACTATTTATTTTTTTCATTAACTGCAAAAAATAAATGTACGAAAAAGTAACAAATTTTGAAGCTCATAAATTTTCCACAGAATGGATTTTTTCAATTACATTTTCACCACTTTATTAAATTTTTTACTTCAATAAAATTAAACAAAACTTTCTTCATAAATAAAACAGTGTAACTTTGCACACAACTTCAATTTCAAAACAGTTCCAATTAAATTATTATGCATAAAAACTCCAATTTAATATATTTTTCTTTGTAAAAAGTTTATCTGATTGGATGCTTTAATTTGATTTTAAAAACCCTATTTTTTTAACAAAGATTTTTTTTTTCTTTTACAAATACACGCAAATGAATTTTTTTTTTCTTTTTTACAAATTTAATTAATATTTTCGAAAGTTTTTAATAACATATGAAAAAATGCGTTAGAGAATTTAGTATTATATGAGATGTAAATAAAATAATAATAGCAATATATTTTTTAATTATTTTTAGAAAACATGTCTTTTTTAAAAAATAAAATGAAACTTATAGCATACCTGAATTATGTATGTATGCTATTTTTATTTTTTTAATACTAACATCTGATATGAATCAATTAAAAATATTTGTTAATAATTATCATTTTCTTATATTAATTTCACGTTTAACTTATTTGAAATAATATAGGAAACTATATTAACATTTGAGTCAAAAGAATTTAATCTAATGTGCCTATAATTTCTAATACATAGCTTAAGAGCAAGAGAAATCATATGAAGCAGTTTGAAGTAGGTAACTACAGACCACTTAAAATATCCAGAATGATTTTGAAGGAGAGGTTGCATTTTAAAGCACCTATATTTAAAAAGTTATACTTCATGCTTAGCATGTTTCAAACTTCATGTTTTACAATGAAGATTATCCGTACCGCAGAGTGCAGTATATGTTTTTAAATACAAAATTCCGGTACATATTTATTGAGATTCGTGAAAAATGCAGTTTTAATTTAATAATTTGGGCGTTTCCTTTTTGTAGTATTTTTAGTTTCTAGATATGTGATTAATATATCTGAATCTAATTCGTATTGCTGTATAATATCTGGACATTTTATTCATGTAATACACATAAAATATTTTAAGGGACCGTGAAACTTTTATTTTTCAATTATTTCTGATGAATTTGAGAAAATCTAAGTGCATATACTATTATTTTTTTCAAAGTTACAAGCGTTTACATTTTGTAAACAAAATTTTTTCGGAACATTAACATACTTTAAATTTGTATTTTTTAAAACTGATTTTATAATGTTTTCAGACGTTTGAAATGCTCCATACGCCTGATTTTTTATGACAATTCATGAAATCGTTATGAAAAAATTCTGATATTGGTTACAAAGAAACAGCGTACGCATTTTAAAATTCGACTTTATTAAGATAGTTAAATTTTCTTTCTGACATGTTAAAAGTCAATAATTTGACCAAACGCAATGTGAAATACACAAAAAATTCTCTAAAAACTAATTACGAGAATAGAAAACCGAAACCAAATTTAACAGCTTTAGAGTTTTAAATGGTTAAAATAGATAATCGACATAATATCCCAAACATTAAGACTTATGGAGCAATTTAAAATTTTGAATATTTTTTAAAAACTCTTAAATTTATCATAAGACTGAAAACCGCATTAAAAAAGTTCTATATACTTATTGTTACTTATTCTATAGACATCCGATAAATACCAATATCTATATAATGAAGGTTAAGGGAAAAAAACAATCCTTTCCTAATTATTTCAACATCAATATAGATTAATTTAACATTTTTTACAACATAATAAAAAACCCTTTGAAAGTCTGTAAGTTATTTATTTTACATGGAATGTAATACCTCTCTTTAACTATATGGACTATAAAATGTAGTTTTCGATCTGAAATTTTCTTTATACAGAATTTTAGTAGGTCAGAATGATCAAAACTAAGAATGATGTAGCAAAATCAAAATTTCCTATCTCACACGTAATTTTTAGTTACGTGATTGAGTTATTCAAAAGTTATTAAAAAAATAACTATTTCGAAAACAATAAGAAATATTTTATTGCATGAAATATTATTTTTATATTTTCATCTATTTATACACCATGCTAAAACTACAGTATTTTTTTATTAGGGAAAGCACAAATATAACATGTATTCTATATTCACATTTAGAATATTTTTAAACAATATTAATTAGGACACGTATATATAAAGAATTTTAAAACACATATTTTCATTGCTTTCATGAGATTGACCTTTGTTGTTCGTTTTTCAATTTTAAAATTTTCGAAATTTTTCAATTGAAACAGAAGATCTGTTCCACAAAATTCCAGCAACACATTATTTCATCTAGCACTTTATAAAATGTTTTAAGAGTTTCATTTTCGTATCAGACTTCTTAAACTGCATATTAGTATCTACCCATCATGATATTGCAGATCATAAACTAAAATATACATTTGTCATATAATTTATGATTTATCAGAATTTTCTTTCAAATACAGCAATTTTTAATTCGATGACTATTTAACAGTAATTTACAAATTTAAAATGTATGCCATTTTGCAAATATTATATACAATGAAAAAAATTGTAATTCTAAAGATGTAAAGTTACCCAAATCTCTGTATTTATTACGTTATCTGTACACTGCACTATTTTTTGTAAATCTATAAAACTCGTTTTTTTAAAGCTAACAGAAACTGTAGCTTTACAAAGAACCTACTAAAGTTACAGTTACCTTACTAAACTTTAATCTGTAGCATGGGTTATAGTTACCGCATTAGACTTCAATCTGTAGCCCGGGTTATAGTTATATAAATAGTTACAGTCATCGCAATTTCCTAAAACACTCTTTGTAAGCTTTCAGTTTTTTTTCTTTCAATGCACACGTATATATTTTAGATAAAATTTTGCTATTCTACTCACATAAAAAGTTCTAAAAATCCCAGTTTTCTATAAAATGTTTAGTAATTTCACTTATACATATATATTTTTACAGAGTAATCATTATTCAAATAAATATGAAAAAAATAATAATCCCCATCAATAATTACATGAAAGAATATTAACAATATTTTTTATCTTCCACATTAAATAAAAATTTTATTATTTTATTACTTTTTTTCTGATTAGCAAAGGCCTATTCATATTAGTGACAAAATGTACTTATCTTGATCTATTTAAAAAAGCGCTTGTGAAAATCCACTGACTTTTCTATTATCTAAGAAAAATATTAAGTTAACATAATTTAGCTGGCTTAAATGTTTCATTAAACAATTATAATAAAAAAACTGGTATTTTATGTGATAAATTTCGAGATACAAAAAGGATAAAATTTCCCTGTTTCACTTGTAAATCCTTTCACTTTCGGAACTAAACACATTTCATATTAAAGGCTAAAGAATGTACTTTGTAACGTTTTGAAGATTTGTAGGTTCGAAAAATATTGAAAAAATGACGAATAAGATTTTCAGAAACGTTAAAGATGAATGTTTGCTAATGCTTAATAAATATAGATTGAATAGTAGCTATTATGAAAAAAGTAATATTATTATGTTACTTTTTAATAACGTTATGCTTTTTTCTAGAAGTTTCATAAGATTAAATATTGTAATAAATTATAGAATATTATCGGATCAATCATGTGATTACACAATGGAAAGTATTGGTATGAGGAAGTATGAAATTTGTTTATTTATACATATGGTTTCTTTTTTAAGATAGAATTAAATGTAGTATATAAATAAGCTAAATATAACAATTAAATTTAAAAGATTCTTATGTTTAAATATTCAGTAAATTTTACATTTGATTTTATTTAAATAGAAAAAATTAACTCATAAAAAAATTACAAAAAATAATATATTTTCACTATAAAAAACTATTAGATACTTTATGTTGTTGTAAAAGTAAATTTTTCCATTTTAACTTTAAAAACATACTATTAACCAATTTGAAAAACAAAAGAATGTGGCATTTTTATTTTATAGTGCGGATTTCTCAGCTTAGTTTTAGTTCTAATGACAAATATTATATTTTTAATTACCTTTTTGACTACAGAAATGTTAACTTTATATCTTTAAATACTTTGATTATATGCGATCTTTTTTAATTTTTTGATCCACTGGAGTTTAAGAGAATTTTGCTCATAAGACTTGTGGTATAATTAATTCGTCAAACAACTCTTGTCTTAGATCTAAATTGTATTTAAAGAATACCCGATAAAGTATAAGGGAAAGATCTATCTACATTTTTCAAAGACAGCCAATAAAATGCCTTTTTTCCCTTTGAGATTATTCATATATTCTATTAAGTGCAGTTTAATGCTTCAGATTTTGTAAAATACACTCTGTGCTGTCGATTAGTATCAACATTAATAATGAATTAAACGAGCAAACATAAAATTTGATTCTGGAGTTGAAAATAATCCATTATATCCGCATGAATTAAAAGATCATGAAACTGCAGATTCTGCAACTGCTGATCTGCTACATCTATTTCTTCACTCAATTATTTCAAGTAACATGGATATAAAACACGTGGTGTATTAGATATATACTGGTACATAAAAAAACTTATAAAAAGTTTTTTTAGTTGTTGATTGTAATAAATTAACAACTGATATGTATCATCATAATATTGCGTCATTTAAATATTTACTAATTGAGAACGAAGTTTCGAAACTATATAGTCTCCAAATTTTCAAATTTTATTTTAAAGATAGGAGGGTGTGTCTGATAAAAAAAAAAAAAAAACAGATAGTAGGAAAATATGAGACACATACATAAAATAAATCCGACTGAGTAAAAAACTAGCCAGAAGCAGGGAACAAACCTAGCACCTTAGGTAGAAATGCAACGTACCAGGCTGTATTTCTACAACTTAGCCAGTCCGGTCGACACTTTTGTCTGCAATTTTTTACTAATAAGTTAAAAAAGGAAAAAGTCATCATCCATCTGTTAGTCAACAGATGGCTGATCACTTTTTCCAACTTGGTTTATTACGGAAAGACTGCAGACATAGATGTCGGCGTGAGTAGCGCAGTAATAAAGCAACACCGAGTACGCTATGGTGCCGGGTTTGATGTTTCAATCTGGCTATTTTTTCTCTTTAGTTTGATTTATTGTATGTATGCCTGTAGAATATTTGTATATACCATTAATAATTGAATTCATGCGTTTTTTTATTTATATATGTGTATGTGTGTTTTAGGACGACATTGATTGAAAGTAATCTGTTCCATTTAATAGTTTCTGACTCTCCATTGTCTCTATGGGAACTTTCATCTCAATTCAAATTATTTCATTTTTAAATTTTCTGATGTATTCTACTGCATTTTTGCGTTAATATAATTGATCAAGTATTGATAAGAAGCTTATGTATCAATTATTTTTAACATTTCATCATTTTATTTATCCTGAGGACGACATCAAAAGCAGTTCAAAACGTCGATATAATGCTCTATTTTTAATTTTATTTTCATAAGGTCACATGAAAAATCTTGTTTAAGTACACTATTAAACAAGTTTATGTGTTTTTAATATATACATCTTAGTTGTGAAAAAATACGTTTAGTAGAAAGTTTGCTGCTTAATCGTCTCCCCAGTTTGATCTAAGCCTGAGGAACACAATAGCATTGAGAACATGAGGAAGATAAAAGTAAATTACCGTTTTATTATTTGTTGTATTACTTCGAAATCAGGCCTATTAAGACCATCATCTTTTGCATATTTGTTTGATGAATTTTCCGATGATATGAAAATTGGCATTGTTTTCCCAAGTGTGAGGAGATAAACAAATCAATTTTTTAACGTATTTAATATTATTTATTTATTTATTTATTTATTTATTTATTTATTTATTTTACAAAACATATTTTTATAAATATCAAAATAATTTTTACGTAACTTTTCGAAGATTTTTAACCAGAAAACAATATGAAGAGACTATTATTTTATAAAACAGCTAATAACTGCTTTTAAAGTAGCATATGCAAAAACTTTAAACACATAAAACTGCAGAAGTTGCTTTGAAATTTATAATAGTCCACTGTAAAAAAAATGTTAAATTTACGGCCAAAACTGCTATCAGCAATGTTCCAAAAGTTTTTTTCCGTAAAAATTTCAGTAAAATTATATATAATAGAAAAATGTACATCTAATTTTACTGCAATTTTTACGGCAAAATCTCATTGCATCGTTGCTGCCGTGTTTTTGCCGTAAATTTAGAGGATTGTTTACAATGTTATTAAATTAGAAAATTGATTAAAATAGAAAAAGTTTAGTTTTTGACAGAAATAAAATAATACTAATTATCCGCTATAAACCTGCTTTTTATCATTATAAAAATTGTTAATTGCCTTTGCGATAGAAAAAAAGAAAAGTGTACTGTTTTGTTTCATCTGAAGTATTTTATTTAACACATTCACACCTTTAAATAATGAATAAGAGTTTTCTTTAATTTATCATGACCATTCCGCAGTAATGTCGTAATTAGGTTTTATTAAAAAAATTTGTTGCTTACTTTAACACAAAAAAATCATATATTATTTCGCATTATACGCAAAATACTTAATTATATAAATTCTAATTTAATTTCCTTTTTTTCTGATATTTTGAACAGGATTTAAAAATTAACTTTCTATATGCTCTTTATGACATTTTTCCTCCTGGCGGAAATTTTAATTAGCATGCAGAAAGAATAGTTAAACTTCAAAATCTAATGAATTTTATTTGTATAAATGATGAAATTTATTGATAAATGTTACAATTTATTAGTTACAACTTCATTAAAGTATCTTAAGAACGCATTAAAAAAAATATATAAAAGTAAATACATACAAATCATACAATTGAGTATTATGATAATGAGAGTTTCAATGAAAAAGGTTAAAATATGACTTCAAAATTAAAGAAACAATTACAGAGAAATCAGTAATAACTTTATATTATTTTTTGTCATTTTACTTTAATTTTTATTACAATTTGTTCAGGATATTTTATCATGATATTAGATTCAAATATAATATTCAGGCAAAGACATTTTCCTTATACTGTTTTTTAAACATTTAAATGTAAGTAAATCTTTTAACACCAAATTAAATACATAAGTTAATTAATTTATTTTCACACTGGCATGGCATTAGATTATTAAAAAATTCTCGGAAAAACACATTACTTTAATCAAAATGTATTAAATGCATCTTAGTGACAATAGTCCATAATAAGTCGAGAAAATATATTTTAGAAAATCTTAATTATAGTATTATTTGATACGGATGAATAAGCTGTTATTTGGTTTACATCATGGAACTGAATACTTTCGCAGATATAAAATGAAAACAAAATGTAGATATTAATTTATTTTATTAATTAACATATTTTCCATATTTGATGATAAAAAGAAGCATGTGTAAAAAAATGATTAGCTCTAAATTAAATGTATCTAATGCATTTAATATACATTTCACTATAACGCAATTACAGACAAGTGCATGAAAATATCTTACATTCTCAGAATATATATTTTGAAGAAAATATGGAAATAAATATTTACATAAAAAAAGAATCTTGAAACCGTTAGAATATTAGATAATTGTTAAAAATTACAATATATACATTAATAAGTAATGAAATTATAATGTACTGTAGAATTATAAGTAATTTAAGAAATTCGAGTAGCCGTTTCTTTAGTTTAGAGAATTGTAAACTCTTACAGGACATTAAAGTAGTTAAATGTAAATATTAGTATATAACTAAATAATTTAGTTTGCTTAGACGTAAGTAAAGTAAAAATCATAACAAAAAGACATAACAATGAGCGTATTTTTTTTACAGAAATGCAGTTTATATAGTTTTATAAGAAATGTTCTTTTTAAATGGACAAAAAAAAGTAACACAACTTATAGTTAGCTTTTTATGTAATGACGTAATGTCTTTACTGGTTATTATAATTATATAGTAACTAAATTATAACTATATTAGTATATAAAGAATGCACTAATTTAAATATTGAGTGACGCAATTTCTTTCGGTTCTACAGCAAATGTCTCATTTTACTATGTACAGTGTGGACATTGCACACAGTTATATGTCTTATTTTCTATTCGAAGGAATTTTTAGCACACCTTGTATATCTTTTACGTTACTACATTCGGCATACGATCTATGTTGACATTCTGTATTAAAGAAAAAACAGATAATGTGATTAAATACGATAATCACCAATTTTAAAATAAGCAATAATGTTTATCTTAGTCGTGAAAGATTTAAGAATACTTTCTTTCACATTAGGTTTAAAAATACTATTCAGGTTATTAAACTATCAAATTAACACATTATATTTCTGAATAATTATTTTTCAAGAATAAAAAAAGCCTTAATAATAAATTAAATATATCTTTTACATTCATTGAAATATTGAGTTTAGAAAGTCATCAAATTAGGAAATGGATTTTTTTTTCACCGAGATAAAATTAAGTAGTAAAAATATCTGAAAAAAAAAACACTTTTATTTCATCATAAAAAGAGCTAATGGATTTTCAGGTGCAAAAACCTATCTTCCTTTCTCTTTATCTGAATTATTTTACACCACTTGTTCACACATTTACATAATGAAAGAGAATGATTTTTTTTAAATTTTATCATGCAATTTTTACTGTAACTCTACTTCACTTGAGTTATAAAACATTTCCGATTACTTTAACGAAAAAAATGTAAATTAAAATTTTTTCCTCATTAAAATGAAAAAAAATCTATTAATTATATACGCTGTGATTTATTTATTTATTTATTTATTTTTTTGTTTTCATTGGATTTTAAAAAATGCTGTAAAAAAAAAAAAAAAAAAAAAAAAAAAAGGCTCGTGATAGACTTAATGTTTTAGGATTTTTTTGCGGGAGACGCTTCAGGATTTTTTTTAGAATCTATTAATTAAATAGGATATAGATCAATGTATTACAAAAATGTGATCAATGCTTATGCACAGATATATTGGGTAACTCTCGAATTTGCATGGTGGAATACATTCTAAAAATCTGAAATCATACCAAGATATTTTAATGATAAATTTCTGTTGATTCTGAGAAAAAAGTACGGGAGTGCTATATGCAATATATACATTAAACATAGTAAATACATTATGCATCGTATTTTCAAAGTGAAAATTTTACCAATTCGCATATTTTTCACTCAATTGTGAACGGGATACATTCTATTTTGACAATTCGTATAAAAACATGGTGATAGAGATGTAATTAAATATAACAAAGACCCATTTTAAATTCAATTTTTTTCCTTTTTGCTTTGGACATGATAGGGTTAATAAGACTTACGTTTATGTTCTGTTAAAAAATGCTATTCAGGCTATTACACTCTAAGAATTAGCACATAATGTTTTTTGATAATTATTTTCAAAGAATTAAGTTTAAAAAATGTATTTAACACTAAATTAAATACTACTATTACATTCATTAAAATATTGGGTTTAGAAATTCATTTAATTAGAAAATGGATTACTTTTTTTATCAAGATAAAATTTAATAGTTAAAAATATCTGGAAAAAAAAACATTTTTTTTTTCATCATAAAAACAGTTAATGGATTTCCAGGTGCAAGAAGCTATCTTCGTTTCACTTCATCTGATTTATTTTACACCACTTGCTCACACATTTACATAATGAAAGAGAATGATTTTTTTTAAAAATATATCATGTGTTTTTGCAGTAACTCCGTACTCCACTTGAGTTATAAAACATTTCCGATTAATTTAACGACCACAAAAAAGTAATATTCCTTCCCATTAAAAATGAAAAAAATAACTATTAATTATATACGCTCTGATTTAATTTTTCATTTAGTTAAAAAAGGATGTTTTAAAATAAAACTCGTGATAATCTTAACGCTTCAGGAATTTTTTTGGTAGAGTCTATAAATTAAAGACGGTATTGATTAATTTATTTCAAAAATGTGATCAATATTTATGCATAGCTGCCATGCATATTTATGCATTGATTATCCCTCGAAATGACATGGTGCAATAAATTCTAGAAATCTGAATTCATACTAGGATATTTTAATGAGGCATTTCTTTTGGCTCTGAAAAAATAGTGCGATGATCCTATGTGCAATGTAGACATTACATACAGAACGTATATCATGCATGGTATTTTCATTTAGCATTTTGCATGTTTTTTTTTTTTTTTTTTTTTTTTTTTTTTTTTTTTTTTTACTAAATTGCGATCGTCATACATTCTATTTTAATTTTTTGTTTAAAAAAATCTTATAAGTATTTATTTAAGCATAGCAATCACCAATTTTATATGAGGTAACAACTTTTGTTTTAGACGTGAAAGCGTTAAGAAGGCTTTTGTTATATTCTGTTAAAAATACTAATCAGGCTCTAAAAATTAACACATAATGTTTTTTAAAAATTATTTTCAAAGAATTAAGTTAATTAAATATAACAATTACATTCATTTAAATATTGAGTTTACAAATTCATTAAAATAGAAAGTGTTTTTTTTTTTTTTTTTTTTTTTTTTTTTTGTTCTCCGAGATAAAATTAAATAGTTAAAAAATATCTGGGGAAATTTTTCTTTTTCATCATAAAAAAGCCAATGGATTTCCAGGTGCAAGAAGCTATCTTCATTTCATTTCATCTGAATAATTTTACATCACTTGTTCACACATTTACATAATGAAAGTTAATGATTTTTTTTTATCATGCGTTTTTCGCAGTAACTTAGTATTTCACATCAGTTACAAAACATTCCCGATTACTCTAATGACCACCGAAATGTAAATTAAATTTTTTCTCAGTTAAAATGAAAAAAAAAATTATTAATTACATACGCTCTGATTTAATATTTTGTGTTTATTGGATATAAAAAAAAAAGGTGTTTCAAAATAAAACTTGAGATAAGCTTGCTGTTTCAAGAATTTTTTGAGGGAATGTAATTAAAGAGGATATAGATCAATGTATTACAAAAATGTGATCGATACTTATGCGCAAAAAAATTTGGCCAATTCTCGAATTCGCATCGTTGAATACAATCAAGGAAATCTGAAGTCATACCAGGTTATTTTACGGAGAAATATCTTTTGGCTCTGAGAAAAGAGTGCGGAAATGTCATGTGCATTATGGGTATTGCACATAGTACATATAGCATGCACGGTATTTTCAGTGGAAAAACTAAAAAAATGTGCATATTTTTTTTTTCATTTAATTGTAATCGGGATACATTCTATTTTGATATTTCGTATAAAAATGGTGATAGGGATGTAATTAAATGTAACAATCATCAATTTTAAATTGTAGATTTTTTTCTTTTTTTGTGCTTTGGACGTGGTAGGGTTAATAAGGTTTACGGTTATATTCTGTTAAAAACAATGTTTAGACTATTACACTCTAAAAATTAACACATACTGTTTTTTAATAATTATTTTTAAAGAATTAATTTAACAATAATATTAAATTAATTAT
The DNA here is from genome assembly GCA_964019185.1 of Maratus speculifer. Taxonomy (NCBI): domain Eukaryota; kingdom Metazoa; phylum Arthropoda; class Arachnida; order Araneae; family Salticidae; genus Maratus; species Maratus speculifer. Next base: position 420,378,769 of record OZ025290.1, on the reverse strand, counting down.
AATAACATTAAATTAATTATAACTATTTACACATTTATGTAATGAAAGAGGATGATTTAAAAATATATCATGCATTTTTGGCAGTAACTCCGTCGTACACTTGAGTTACAAAACATTTCCAATTACTTTAACGACCACAAAAACATTTTACCTTTTTTCCATTAAAAAAGAAAAAAACCTATTAATTATATAAACTCTGATTTAATTTTTCGTCTTCTTTGAGTTTTTTTTAAACTGTTTTTAAATAAAACTCGTGATAAGCTTAATGCTTCAGGAATTTTTTTAGCATCTATTAATTAAAGAAGATATCGATCAATGTACTACAAAAGTGTGATGAATATTTAAGCACAGATACATTGGTTAACCCTCGAATTCGCATGGTGGAATACAATCGAGAAATCTGAAATCATACCAGGATATTTTAAGGAGAAATTTCTTTTGGCTCTGTGTAAAGTGTGCGGATGTGCAATATGGACATTGCACATTGTACATATACTATGCACGGTATTTTCAATGTGAAAATTAGAACAATTTGTTTGTTTTTCACTTAATTGTAATCTTGATACTTTCTATTTTTACATTTCGGATAAAACATGGTGTAGGGATTAATTAAATATAAAAACCACCAATTTTAAGTTGAGGAATTTTTTTTGCTTTGGACGTGATAGGATTAATAAGGCTTACGTTTATATTCTGTTAAAATACTATTCATTATATTACAATCTAAGAATTAACACATAATGTTTTTTTAAATTATTTTCAAAGAATTACGTTTAAAAGGGTACTTAACACTAAATTAAATATAAGTATTACATTAATTTAAATATTGGGTTTAAAAATTCATTAAATTAAAAAACGTTTTTTTTTTTTTTTTTTTTTTTTTTTTTTTTTTTTTTTGAGATAAAAATAAGTTGTTGAAAATATCTAGGAAAAAAATCTCTTTTTTATCATAAAAACAAATAATGGATTTCAGGTGCAAGAAACTATTTTCTTTTCACTTCATGTGAATTATTTTACACAACTTGTTTACACATTTACATAATAAAAGAGAAGGATTTTTTTTTAATTTTATCATGCTTTTCTAACAGTAACTCCGTACTTCACTTGAGTTACAAAACTTTTCTGGTTCCTTTAACGACCACAAAAATGTAAATTTATTTTTTTTCATTAAAAATGAAAGAAATCTATTAATTATACGTTCTGGTGTACTTTTATATCTTCTTTGGATAAAAAAAAAAAGTTGTTTTAAGATAAAACTCGTAAATAAGCTAAATGCTTCAAGAATTTTTGGGGAAAATGCTTCAGGAATTTCTTTGAGAATGTATTAATTAAAGAGGATATGGATCAATGTATTACAAAAATGGGATCAATAACTATGCTCAGATACATTGTTTAAAGCTGGTGGAATACAATCTAGAAATCTGAAATAAAACCAGAATATTTTATGGAGAACTTTGTTTTGGCTCTGAAAAAAGAGTGCGGAGGTGCTATGTGCAATATAGTCATAGCACATAGTACACATATTATGCATCGTATTTGAAATGTGAAAAATTATAACAATTTGCATTTTGTTTTTCAGTTAATTGTTATCTGGATATATATTTTTTTTAATTTCGTATAAAAATATTGGTAAAGATGTAATTAAATATAACAATCACCCATGTTAAAATGAGTTTTTTTTTTTTTTTTTTTTTTTTTTTTTTTTTTTTTTTTGGACGTGATAGAGTTAATACGGCTTGTATATGCTTATATTCTGTTAAAAATATTATTCAGGCAATTACAGTCTAAGAATAAACACACAATGTTTTTTAATTATTATTTTCAAAGAATTAAATAAATTGAAAAATGTACTTAACCCTAAATTAAATATAAATATTGTATTAATTTAAATGTTGAGTTTATAAATTCGTTATATTAGGAAATGGCTTTCTTTTTTCTCCGAGATAAAATTAAGCAGTTAGAAATATCTGGGGGAAAAAATCTGGTTTTCATCATAAAAACAGTTAATGGATTTCAGGTGCTGGAAACTATTTTCTTTTATCTTCATCTGAATTATTTTACACAATTTGTTCTCACATGTACATAATGAAAGAGAATGATTTTTTTATTTAATCACGCATATTTCGCAGTAATTCCGTCGTTCACTTGAGTTAAAACCTTTTCGATTACTTTAATGACCACAAAAAAACGTAATTTTTTTTTCTCATTAAAAAGGAAAAAAATAACTATTAATTATATACGCTCTGATTTAATTTTTTGTCATCTTTGGATTTAAAAAAAATGTGTTTTAAAATAAAACTCGTGGTAAGCTTAGTGCTTCAGAAAATTTTTGGGGGAATGCTTCAGGAATTTCTTTGAGGATCTATTAATTAATTATGATATAGATCAATGTATTACTAAGATGTGATCAATGATTATGTACAGATACATTGGTTAACCCTTAAAATCGCATGATAGAATACAATCTAGAAATCTGAAATCATGCCTGGATACCTTAAGGAGAAATTTCTTTTGGCTCTGAGTAAAGAGTGCCGTGGTGTTATGTGCAATATGGACATTACACATATTACATATATAATGCATCGCATTTTCAGTGTGAAAATTAGAACAATTTGCATGCTTTTCACTTAATTGTGATCGGAATACATTCTATTTTTACTTTTCGGGTAAAAAATGGTGATAGGAATGTAATTAAATATAGCAGTCACCAATTTTAAATTGAGGATTTTTTTGACGTGATAGAGTTATTACGGCTTACCTTTATATACTGTTAAAAATACTTCAGGCTATTACAATCTAAGAATTAACAGATAATGTTTTTTTAATAATTATTTTCAAAGAATTAAGTTTAAAAAAAAGTACTTAACACTAAATTAAATATAACTCTCACATTCATTTAAATATTGAGTTTAGAAACACATAATATTAGGCAATGGATTTCTTTTTTCTCCAATATAAAATTAAGTAGTTAAAAATATCTGGTGAAAAAATCTGTTTTACATTATAAAAACAGCTAATGGATTTCGGTGCAAAAAACTTTTCATTTATCTCCATCTGAATTATTTTACAACACTTGTTCACACATTTGCATACACAAAAAAAAAAGATTTTTTTTTTATTTTATCGTGCATACTTCGCAGTAATCCCATCGTTCACTTGAGTTACAAAACGTTTCCGATAACTTTAATTACCACAAAAACGTAAATTTTATTTTTTTGTTTTTATGAACTAATTAACTAAGTTTTATTTTTTATTTTTATGAACTAATAATAACTATATACGCTCTGATTTAACTTTTCATCTTCATTTAGTTAAAAAAAAAAGGTGTTTTTAAATAAAACTCGTGAAAATCTTAATGCTTCAGGAATTTCTTTGAGAAACTATTAATTAAAGAGGATATGGATCAATGTTTCACAAAAACGTGATCAATATTTATGAGCAGATACATTGGTTAATTCTCGAATTCGCATGGTGGAATACAATTTAGATATCTGAAATCATACCAGGATAATTTTAGGCGAAAATTCTTATGGCTCTGAGAAAAGAGTGCGGTTATGCTACGCACATTGCACTGTTAGCAATCTAGGTCCTAGTTTGAACCAAATTTTGGTACTCAATTGCTGCCACTATAAGATGGTGAAACCTTGAACTAATATTTGGAGCTCCTATTGAATTATAGTTCCAACAGTTGGAACGAGTTAGTTGGAAAGAGTAAGCTCCAAATGTCGGTACAAGATTTCACCATCTTATGGTGGCAGCTATTGACCACAAAAATTTGGTTAAAACAAGGACAAAATTTTTAACAGTGTATTATGCATAATATTTTCAATGCGAAAATTAGAAAAATTTGCATGTTTTTCACTTAATTGTGATCGGGATACATTCTCTTTTGACATTTCGTATCAATATGGTGATAGGGATGAAACTGAATGTAGCAATCACTAATTTTAAATTGGAGATTTTTTTTTTTTTTTTTTTGCTTTGGACGTGAAAGAGTTAATACTGCTTTCAATTATATTCTGTTAAAAAATACTATTCAAGCTATTACACTTTAAGAATTAACACATAATGTTTTTAAATAATTATTTTAAACGCATCAAATTAAAAAAAAAAAAGTACGTAACACTAAATTAAGTGTAACAATTACATTCATTTAAATATTGGGCCTAAAAATCCATTAAATTAGGAAATGGATTTTTTTTTTCTCTAAAATAAAATTAAGTAGTTAAAAATATCTGAAAAAAACCCTTTTTCATGATAAAAACAGCTAATGGATTTCCAGATGCAAGAAACTTTCTTACTTTCACTTCATCTGAATTATTTTACACCACTTTTTCACACATTTACATAATGAGAGAGAGTTATTTTTTTATGATGCATATTTCGCAGTAACTCCGATGTTCACTTGAGTGACAAAACATTTTCGATTATTTTAACGACCACAATAACATAGATTTTTTTCCCATTAAAATGAAAAAAAAACTATTAATTATGTACGCTCTGATTTATTTTTCGTCTTCATTAAGTTTGAAAAAAAAAAAAATGTGTTTTTTAAATAAAACTCGTGATACGCTTAACGCTTCAGTATTTTTTTGGGGGGGAGAGTGTCTATAAATTAAAGAGAATATGGATCAATGCATTAAAATGTGATCAATACTTAAGAACAACTACATTGATTAATCTGCTAATTCTCGTGGTAGAATACATTCCACAAGTTCTGTAACTCAGAGAATATGAATTGACACCAATATGTTTTAATGATATTTGTTTATTCATGTAACGACAGAATGTCTGTTTTTAAATATTGTTTCTTTTTATATATTTGTTTTTATAAAAATACAGCTATACATAAACTTATTTTTAATCTACTAACTTATTTGACCCCAATTTAACGAACTAATATATATCACTACATCTATATATTTTTTTTTTCCTTTCCTTAAAATATCTTAATTTTTATGATGTAGTTTTTTACTAATTTTTAGTCATATTTTCCATATCCTAATGACTCTCAATAAAATAACACATCTCGATATTATATTGAGTTTTAAGCTAATTACAATCGGCAATAAAAGTAGCACAAATTATATTTCGGTTTTTTATGCAATATCTTTTAATTATTGGTTTATCGTAACAGACTGTTAACGAAAATAATGCTGTATTACTATGCAAAATAATATATTATCGTTGATAATCTGCGAATAATTTCTTTTGGTTCTGAATAAATAGTATGAGGTGTACTTTCTGCAATATGAACGTTGCGGATAGTACATGTATTATGCCTTCTATGTAGAATTATGCACAAGTTGCAAGTGTTTTACTTAAGTCCGATCGAAACACGTTTGATTTTGACATTCTGTGTAAAAACTGCAAAAAAGCGTAGAATTAATGCAACAATCACCAATTTTAAAACTAGGAAAAAAGTTTACGTAAAAGGGTTAAGAAGGCTCACTTTATATTCGGTTAAAAATTAATATTCTAGCGGTTACATTTTATGAATTAATACATCAATTTTTTATAATTATTTTTAAAGAATTAAGGTTTAAAAACAGTATTTAACACTAAATTAAATATTACGATTACATTCATTCAAATAGTGAGTTTGGAAAATCATTAAATTAGGAAATAGATTTCTTTTTTCTCCGTGATAAACTTAAGTAGTTAAAAATATCTGGAAAAAAACCCTTTTATTCATCATTAAAACAGTTATTCGATTTTCAGGTGCATGAAACTATCTTCATTTCACTTCATCTGAATTATTTTACAACAAATATTCACACATTTACATAATGAAAGAGAGCGAATGCTTTTTTTTCCTTTTTTTATCACGTATACTTTTCAGTAACTTCATAGTTCATTTCAGTTACAAAACGCTTCTGATTACTCTAACAACCACGAAAAAAAAGGAATTTTTTCATTAAAAATAAAAAATAAGAAAAACTTTTAATTATATATGCTCCGATTTCATTTTTCTTGTTCATTGAGTTTTAGAAGAGAGATTTTCCTAAATAAAACTCCTGATAAGTTTGATTCTTTAAACACTTTTATTTGGAAGAGGATATGGATCAGTGTACACGAAAAATGTGATGAATACTTATGCATAGCAACCAGGAGGAAAATATAATTTAAGTAATTGGAATTTATTATAATTACAATTAAACTATCTGCGCAGTAAGTACTGATAGGTGTTACTGTTTCTTACTACTTAGGTATAACTGTTACTTTTTTTCCCATTATAACGAAGATTTTTTAAAGATTTCAGGCAGTGCTGGAAAATGTTTCATAATAAATCTTTAACACACGATTTTTTTACTTGTTGCTATCCAAAAATGTCTTTTTTTAGCTATTTTTATTTTGGCAAACTTTCTTTTAAACAAATTTTTATATAATGTCAGTTTGAGATTAGATATGGGAAAATTTCTTGTGTAATAATACTGCTGAACAAATTCAAGAAACCTGCTCACTATATCTATGCAAAATACTTAAATTTAGACAGAAATATTTGTGCACAAAGAACACCTTAGTCCAAATTCCATTACGTAAACAAAGCAAAGGTATTTCTGAATACGAAACTATAACAGAAATGCAGTTGATGTTTGCCGTTAAAGCATTAAATCAATTTAGATTTCTATTTCTAAAGGGAAAATATACTTTCATTTGCCACGAAAAAATTTATAATATAGTCAGTTCTTTTGAAGAAATTGGGCCATGAGTTTTATTTTAAAAAACAAAGTATTGCTATTTCCAATTATCATTATTAAACTAAAATAATTAAATAACGTTGTTGCAAAGTAATGAAAAAACAACTTAAATTAATTATGTATTTTTTTCTAATTTAAAATTTGCACATATATTTTTACCAGCATAATTTGGTTAAATTTTTGTATCTGTTAAAATATTTTCATGGCAATATTTACAATCTACAGCAATAATCTGTACTTTTAAATAAGAATTATTTAAAAATTTATGCATTTTTTATTACAATCATTTAGTTAACATGTACGAATGTTTCCTTGATTTAATTAATTTATAATTAAATAATAATTGTGAAAATATTTTATATTTAATTTTACTATTATATATTTTTATAATATTTTATCATATTATTTATTTTATCATGTTAAAAATATTTATAAAACTCATACTTTGTTCATATTAATAAAGAAGATAATTAGGACCATAAAAAAAATATTGGTAGATATCCATAAAAATAATAATCATAAAACCCACTTTACAGATAGCATATTTAATGTAAAGCAATTATTTATTTTTAACAAACATCGCGCCTTTTCATAGAACTACCTAGCCTTTTTTTTACTTTAAATGTACCTGTTTTTATTTTTATTTATCTTGCCAAACATAATAAAATTAATTTTTGAGTCATATGTTGACCCAAATAAATAACTACGAACGTCCAAAATACATAACGACTTCGGCACTCATCAATAGTAAAAAAAAAGTAAAAATCAGCAGACCATTGTTACAGATTGTATATCTAACAATACTCTAAACAAATGAACTTGTATTTATATAAGTGATGGAAAATCAATGTATGTGTTTCCAGAGAATCGTTCATTCTGAGCACGAATATTCCATTTACAAAGCCATGTTCTTGTATCTATATCGGTTGCGAAGCGGTTATTATGACTAGAAGATATATCGATTCTTTCTTCTCCATATTTCGTGGCCGGTTATTGAATACCGTTGATGATGTTCATATTGATTGTTGAGACATGCTACAAAATATTGTGTTCAAATGTACTAGATATTATACTTGAAATTATTCCTTTATTGCACAATTATTGTATTTCATAAATTAAATTTGAACAGGATTGAATTTGGACGATAAACCTATTGTGTGAATCTATAAGTTTATGAGTAGACGATCATATTTATAGCATAAAAATGTCGAGTGGTTTTTGTATTGCATAATATATTCAATAAACAAACAGATGGAATATGCTTTTTTATATCATATATTTGTGTGATTTGGGAGAAAAGTCTAATTTGTTCATTTATCTGTACAAAACTGGTTTTTTTATGTTTGCTGATGCATGTTTATTTTATGAAAACTCAGTATTTAAAACATATTGCATTATAACAGCAGAGAAATTATTGATATTTGAATGCTATTGTCAGCATATCTTTATTTATTAGCAATACATAAAATAAGTATTACTGCCATGTAACATTTTATTTAAAAAATATAACATTTCTCAGATAAAAATGAAGTTAATATTTGTAAGGAATTTTTAAAAATATTTCGTGCATATGAGGTTAAATGATTTTTAAAACTATTGCATTAGGATAAAAATATGTTATATCATGAAGTACATAAGAGTGAAAAATTATATCTATAATTAATCGAATTTGTGCATATTTCTGACTATTTACAAAGAGATATCACATGCTTTTCGTATACTATTTAATGAACTTAAAATAAAGCGTTAATCTACACAATGTATTCCAAAAATATTTTTATTTTTATAAATTTTGTTTATTTATTAATTTTTGTTTGTTTGGCTTTTACAGAAATAAGTAATTCATTTATTTTTGCGAAAAATAATTTTTGCTGGATGTCCGTTCATAGATAATATGTTAGATTTCGAAAAATAATAAAATAAAATATTTATTTATAGATTTGTATTTTTTATTATAAATCACCATTTACGAAGTACAAAAACAGCATTGCTTTAGAACGAAATGCACCTGGCGAGCATAAATGATAAAAATGGAACTTATAATACGTCCAGTTATTTAGTTTCTTATTTTCAACAATGCAATGTACACTATTTAACAATGTAAATGCATTTAGAAAATAAAATAATATAATAATACTAAAAACGTTTAAAATACAAATCCCTTTTGAATCCTTTTCGAAGATCAGTCAACACGAATACATTATTGGATGCATGCCATTTATTTTTTGGCATGATAGTATATTCATTTTGCTGTTATAGGAAACAAAATATTCCATTTAGCCATAAAAATACAGAAGTACTTCTGAGATTTTGAAATGAAATATACTATATCTGATTATGTAAAATATATCTTTTTATTACTATAACTGAATCACCAAAATATCAATTTTAAATAGCCTGTTCATCTATCAGCTTTGTTAAAATGGCGAAAATATATATTAAAGTCATTTAAAGTCAAACCCGTATCATCAAGGGATTCCTAATTATTTTAATAGTTATTCTGCAAAAGCTTTGAAACTAGGCGACGTAATTTTATCTGAGTAAGCATTTCGAATACCCTTTGTGCAGATACAAATTAACAGGGATACCTTATTTAAATGCATAAAATGAATTGTCTGACTTTGTAATCTACTCAGTTTGAAAATGCTCTTTAGGCAGGTATCAGGAAATGTAGAAATGCGTGCAGATGTATTATGTAAATAATGCCTGTAACGTATTTCTGCCACATTAACACTTAGTACTTGTAACAATCTGTATTAAATGTGATTAGCAATTACATGAAATAATCTTAAGGGGACGGTGGACCTTTATTTGAGCAAATTCGATGCGAAAATCTAAAAAAATTTTTTTTTCCATATTATGAATCTCCAGTCTGTTCTGAGCAGTTTGCGAGTAACCGCATGCAGATGCGATCATTTTTCTCAAAGTTACAAGCGTTTGAATTTTGTATCCCTTTAACTATCGCACAAAATGTAAACAAACATATTTCGACATTTTTAAATAAGTTTTTTTTATTTTCAAAATTAATATTTTAATAATTTTATAACCGAATACATTAACTGTAACTGAAACTGCACTTGGCGTCTTGTTTACCCTCGTGTTTACTGTTTTATCGCCGATTATAGTATTACTTGCGATATTTTTCTTGCTATCAAAAATTGGATAATTTTCAGTCTTTGCTTTTAGCATTGATAGATCGATTTAAAAAAGTTCTATTCAGAACTACAAACTACAACTTCTTCAAAGTTTTAGTTGATAATATTCCGCAGAATGCATGCAATAAGTAGGCGATGGCATAAGCCTACATGTAGACCTTCGAGGAGGAAACTTCAGTGTCTTGCTAAACTCCAGAAACGATGGTCATCTGAGAAAACCGATTTTCCTGCTAATAACAATCAACTTGAAAAGAATGAAAATGCTCCAATTAACAATATAGTTGATTTACCAGTACAAATGAATACACGTTTTGTCCATAAATTCGATCAGGCTGCTAGTACCAGTGAACAAAAATTAAACATCAGTGTTGAAAACATTGTACACCATGAAAAATCACAAGAAAATCCATCATATGTTTTTATGAACAGTGGTATGTGGTCTGACTTTCTTTGCAATGTAAAGTGTGATGTTTGTTGCAGCAATTCTTTAGATGTGATATCCAAAGGATCATATGGATATGCTTCTAAAATTGAGCTACTTTGCAAAGTATGCGACAAAAAGTTCAGCTCCATATTTTCAAGTCCTCGAGCAGGCGAGACTGAAAAGTGCTTTGATGTAAATAAAAAAACTTGTTGAGGCCTTTTTGAAAATTGGTAAAGGACATGCAGCACTAGAATCTTTTTCTATGGCTATTGGAATCCATGCAATGGACAAAAAAAACTTTTTCAAAATGTCTACGCATATTGTATGTAGAGCGACAAAATTTTAAGAATGACATTCTTGAAGTTGCTCGAAATGTGGTGCGGAAAAAGCACGAAGAATTCGATAGCAGTATAGCAGATCCAAATTACATTTTGGATATAACTGTTTCTTATGACGGGACCTGGCAAAGGCGTGGGCATACATCGCTGTATGGAATTGGTCTCGTAATAGATATTATGACTGGGCTAGTAATCGATTATGAGATTCTATCGAAATATTGCCCTGAATGTGTTGCCGCAAAGAGAGATCTTGGCGAAGATACTGAGGAATTTAACATTTGGTTTTCCGGCCATAAGTGCGATTGTTCCCAGAATTACAAAGGATCATCTAATGCAATGGAGATGGCGGCAGCTGAAGTTATATGGAAACGTTCAATTAGTAATTGTGGAATGAGGTATATCAGTATGCTTTCAGACGGGGATGCAAAAACGTAAAAACATTTAGTTGAAATGAATGTTTACGGTAAAGATATCAAAATTACTAAAGAAGAATGTATCAATCATGTAGCAAAGAGATTGGGAACAGGGCTTCGCAACAAAGTGAAGGAGTGGAGAAGCAAAGGCAAAACTATTGGTGGACGTAAAGAAGGTAGTCTGAAAGAAGATACTATTGTAAAATTAACAAATTTTTATAGGAAAGCTATAAAAGACAATATTCCTGATATAGAACAGATGAAAACAGCAATTTATGCCACATTGTTTCATTGCTCTTCCGCAGATGAATCACCAAAACATTCTAAATGTCCGACTGGTGTGGCATCATCGTGTTTTTATCAGCGCGCGCTTGCTACTAAAGAAAAACCAAAATCCCATAAACTAATGAAAACAAAGTTATCGCAGGATGTACTTTCTAAGATATTGCCAGTATATCAACGTTTGGCAAGTAATGAGTTACTAGAAAAATGCATTTCTGGAAAAACTCAAAATGCAAATGAAAGTGTGCATGGAAAAATCTGGAACGATTGCTCAAAAGAAGTTTTTATTTCTAAAAAACGTTTAGAAATGTCAGTGATTTCATCTGTCAGTGAATTCAATTTTGGATGCTTGAACACATTAGGTTTTGAGAAAGAGGAAGCAAATTCACTCTCTTTAGCTATAGCAGAAAGGCGTGATAAACGTCGAGTGAATCAAAGTAAGAAAAGGTGCACAAATGAGTTTAAGAAATCTAGGATTACTAAAAAAGTTTGTAAATCGCAAAAAATTAATCAAACTGCTATAAAAGAAGGTAAAACTTATTATTCTGGCGGATTTTAATTGTAATAATAAAAAATAAACAGATTTCTTTGAACAGGTATGTTTTTTTTTTTCTTTTTTGAATTGGCCATTACAGAATCAATTTTATTTGTTTACATATATATTAAAGTCCATTTTACTGAAAACATTTACTGAAAATTGAAGAATTTATACTCAAATATTTCTGGAAATTTTTATAAATTGGTACTTTTATGCTATCTAGAAGCAATTTTTTCAAATAGCGTTTTATACTTTTCATTAGCAGCTTTTATTTTTCGCGAGTGAATTACAAAGCAATGCTTTATACAATTTTTTGGTTTGAGATTTCTTTTTTTTTCCCCGAGGGGGAGGGTGGGGTTTGTAATGTCATCAATTTACTAATAACTAAACATTATATGTATACATGTACTAAATACTATTTTACTGAAAATATTTTCAGCAATTTGAAGATTTTATGATGATTTGTTTCAGGAATGTTATATAAATCGGTACTCTTATGTTAGCCAGGTACAAATTTTGAAAATAGCGTTTTACTGTCGACTATAGCAGCTTTTTTTTTTTGTAAGTTTGAATTACAAACAATGCTTTGATGATGAATTACATATTTTGGTTATTAATATTTCTTTTATTTCTTTCTTTTTTTTTCTTTTTTTTGATGGGTGTGGTTAGTAAAGTCATGAATTTGCTTTGTACAAGATATTGCCAAATCATTTTATATATATGCATGTACTAGAAAGTATTTTACTGAAAATATTTACGGTAATTTTTAGACTTTATCATGAAATGTTACATAAATCTGATTTTTTTTTCCGATGTGTATGTTGGTGTGTGTGTGGGGGGGGGGAGTTGTAAAAGCGGTGTATTTTCTTTGTACAAACTATTGAAAATTATTTTAAATATATATAACTAAACATATGTATGCATCAGCGCCGAAACTAGCCTTTTTGCACCCGGGGCAAATATGTATTTTCGCGCCCCGACATATATGCATTCTTTAAAACAAACACACTAAAAAATCTTAATTTGGTGCCCCCTTCACCTTCTGTTCTGTTGGCGCCCGGGGCACATGCGCCCTCTGCCCCTCTCGAGTTTCGGCACTGGTATGCATGTACTAATACTATTTTACTGAAAACATTTTCAGTAATTTGAAAATTTTATAATGATTTGTTTCTGGAATGTTACATAAACCGGTACTCTTATGTTGCCCAGGTACAAATTTTGCAAATAGCATTTTATTTTCGACTATAGCAGCTTTTATTTTTTGCAATTTACAAACAATGCTTTGATGATGGATTATATTTTTTGTGGTTATTTTTTTTCTTTCATTTTTTTTTTCTTGAGAGGCGGGATTAATAAAGCCTTAGATTTTCTTTGTGCACATGGTATTGCTAAATTATTTTAGATATATATATTTGTATTAAATGGCATTTTACTGAATATAAATAGCATTTTTTTACTCACTTTTATTTTTCATGCGTCTAAATCAGAAACAATGTTTTGATGTTGAAATAAAATGTTTTGGTTTTTGATTTTATTTCTTTCAGATTTTTTTGACTGGGGGGGGGGGAGAAGAGGATATTTTAAATAAAATGAGTGCAAGGCATGTATTAATGAATATGACATATATTTTAAAATTAATAAAATGAATACATGATGGTGATGGCCGAACAATATTCGGAAATTTATTACCTAACCTATAAATAAATGAGAAAGAAAATTACAACTAATTTTTAAAAATATTGCACAAGTATAATGTAGTTAGTTCTAAGAAAGATAAAATAACAGTACTTGTGTATTTTAGTAAAATATTTTAATTATCAGTACGTACACACTAATTATATGAAATTGCCTCGAATTTTTAAAATGCAACGAAATTCATTTTAAAGCCTTATTGATTGTGAGATTGTATAAAAGGTCTATTTTTGTATTATAATAGTACCAAAATAGTTTCTTCCTATTAAAATATCATTTATAAAGCTTTTTGGAAGTAAATAATAAAGGTAAGCGTATTTATATGCTTTAAATCTGTTTTTCTCCAAACTAATTTTTCAGCGTTTTTAGATTTTTGAAATGCTACTTGCGTCTTAATTTTTGATCAATATTTATGAAACTGATAAGAAAGTATCATGATATTGTTTACAAAGAAATTGTGAAAGCTTTTTAAAATTTGTCTTCATTAAGATAGTCAAATTTATTTTTTTACTTATTAAAAGGCAAAATTTTGATGAAAATCGATATAGAATTAAAAAAAAAATCTGTAAAATATTAACTATTCAAATGATTTAAAAAATCTTTCCCAAATTTGTTTATAATAGTGTTTTGAAGGATTAAAATGCAAAAGCAAAAAAAAAAAAATCTCAAAATTTATAACGCGAGGAAAATTTTAAAATTTCGATTAAAATTTTTAAATTTTTAAAAAAAAATTTTAAATTTTAATAAGATTTGAAAATTTTTTGAAGGTGTTCAATATGCTTTTTATGAAATGTATATATGTACAAAATTTCATATTGCTATGATGAAAATTAAAAAAAAAATTAACGTCCACCGTCCCCTTAATTCACTGAGTTCCTTTTTGTAAATATAATAAAATAACCTATCAGAGTATCGACAAATATTTTTTATATATTTCAGCAATTATTCTCTAACACATTATTAATTTATAGCTTACTATTTAATTCTGTATTTTTTTATTTCTCTAAAATATTGTTAGTTTAAATGTATAATCAAGTTTTTAAGTCTTTTTTTAAAAAAGAAATTTAACCCTTCATACACAAATTTTTCAATTTTTATAAAAATATAAAAAAAATTGAAATTTATAAAAATATGTTTTCTTTTAAATTTTGATATTTATGGTGCGTGCCTTATGTGCACAATTAGAAATTTAAAATAAGCGTATTGCAAAACTTTTTAGTTAAATGAGCTTAAATGAATTAATGTAATCAGCTTAGTATTTTTTATATTTTCATTTTTAAAAATAATGGAATTAAATCGTACATTAAAAGCTACACTGTAAAAAAAAAAAATGGGAAGATTACAAAAATTTTTCTAGTAGAATTGTATTCCAAGAACTTTTTATGTAACGACAACAATAAAAATTCATGTAACAGATACAGATTTGCACTTTGAATCAAACAAATTTTAAGGTTACTAAGAATTTTTTTGGGAAATCGTATTCCAAGAACTTTTTAAGTGACTATAACAAGCATTATAGATAAAATTTTAGTAATGTTACCAAAATTTTAGTAAATTCTTTTGTAAAGTTACAGATGGTTTTAGTTTTGCTTACAAGTTTTGTAGATTGACTTCATTTTCTTGTACAGTGTACACATAAAATTTTAGTAAGCATAAGATATTTCGGTTAATTTAGATTACTAAGGTTACAGATTTTTTTTACAGTGTAGATGATACTTTTTTGTGTTGTTTTATTTCTTATTTCCGAAGAATAAATTCTACATTTTTGGCAAATACAGCTATCTGACATGGACTTAATAAACGTTATTCCATCCTTTGGAACAGTGAGCATATTGCCCAAATTCATGCGAAATAATGAGATTTATAAATTTTTTAGGTATGTGCAAGATATGACACATTCTGTGGTAAAGTGTTAACGCTTTGCACCAGATAGGTGACTCTCACTCACCCCTATTCTTGTTATCTGTCTCTCTTAAATCGGCACTCAAAATGCTTTGGACACCACTAATTTTTATAGATTATTTCGCTATTTTTTTTTCACATGTCAATTGGCCATTACCTATGTAAACAAAATTAGTTTAAAATACTGTTGTGAAGATAGTCCAAGAGCCGACCGCACAAATCCTAAGTCATCGAACACAAGAAAAAATACTTTATTTTATGGAAGAGTAGTCTAATGATACATGTCCGCCGGAAGCATTTTTAGAAAGAATCACGTTTTGAGCACCTTATCGCCAGAACAACTCTTGGCGCGGAGATGAAGTCAATGCTACGCACCCTTTCTTGTTTGTGACGTCAAGCGCCCAGTGAATGACAACCCTTCCTTCTGTAAAGAAATCGTGCTTATTGTTCATTTGTTTTTCCGAGGATATATTATGAGGAAATGTTATTCAACATTGTTTACAAGTAAAACATAGTTTAAAACAAAGAGCTTTTTCAGATTAAAATGCTTTAGATTTCACAGAATATATAATTTAAACATAGGTTTTTTGCTTTGAAGACGATTTCTTCTCATCTAAAATACAATATTCAAAATATTCTTTTAATTTAGGTAAGATTTTGATTCTAAAATACGATAGATCGTCTGCCGCCATTTCGGATTTGAAAATCAAAACAGAACGACGATTGCCGTTTGGCGATGCAGCTAGCTGAACAGTCTAGTTTTCGCCAACTCGCCAAGGCTGGTGCTCAAAACGTGATTCTTTCCGAAAATGCCCGCCGGAAGCGAAGGGGTGCATAAGCCAAAGATTAATACCATTAGTCGTTGACTCGTAGGATAAGCATTGTGTATGCCGTACAATGAAAAGTAGGGAAACATGGAAACCTGGGTGCAGGAAAACGCAATGCTAATCCTACGAGTCAACCACTAGTGGTATTCATTTTTGGCTTATGCACCACTTTACTTCCGGTAGATATGGATCATTCGATTCCTCTATTACTACATTTCCATAAAATAAAGTATTTTTACTTGTGCTCGATAACTTACGGTTTTGTGCTGCCAGCTCCTGCACTAAGAGCATTAAGCGCACTAATTTTCGAAAGAATTTAGTGATCAACGAGAATCACCTCTTGAATGCAAAGCGTTAAAGCATATACAGTTTGATTCATGCATACACACTATTTTCTATTTTCTATTTTCTGAATTCGTAAACACACTTAAAATTAATTTTAATTTAAGTGTAATAATTTTATGCAGAAGGGGAAAATATGCGGATAACTATTGACCCCCTGTCTGCCCAGCCAAAGAGTAATATTGTAATGTTGTTTTCTCAGTAATTTGTTAAAAATATTAAAAAAGATGTTTTTTCCAATCTGATACAAAATATGTTATTACGTATAGGTGTATAATCTTTGAGAGTATTAATTCTAACTTAATTTTTCAAAATTGGGTTTTATTTGTAGAATTTTATTAATTTAAATATTGCCTATGTTGCAGTGAAACCTGCAGCTTAGTGTGCGAAAAAATCCGGTCGCGGTAGTCAGGAGGTTAAAGTAAGATACATCGTAATGTATACAACCAGAAAAAATGGTAAAATATTATAAACGAAGCTGTGGCATTGACAAATAAGTCACACATCGTTTTCTATTCTCAGTAAGCATGATTTTTAAATACTGAATTAGACTGAAAATGAATTAAAAAAAAATAAGTACTTATTGTAGTCTTATTGTAGTCTTAAATATTTTAATAAGACACATTCGTTTGGTGCATGTCAGAAAAACTAATAAAAACTAATATATTATATAGTTAATATTGCATGACAGTGGAAATATGACAATTTTTAATCGACAATAACAAAAAAATTACTAAACTATTGTTTTTCGATTTGAGAAAATTAATTAATACACTACAAAAAGTACAAGTAAATGGCACCGAAATTTATAAACATGAAATAAAACCTTCCTTATAAATGAATCTTCTAATATAAATTTATCTTGTAAATATATAGTTTCTCAGGTGTCTAATAACTAAGAATTACTTTTGAATTTATGGGGAATTCAGATTTAGCTAGTGAGCTTTCTTACTAGTAGTTATATTTAAAAAAAAGACCCCCTTTTGTTTTTTGAAGAGTACATATAAAATAAATTCTTTATATAGAAAAATTATATTTCTTAAAAACAGCAAAATTCTACAATGTGATCTAATTGATAGGTTTATCAAAAAAACTTTAAATTCTTTCGATACATTTTTACATTGTAAATAAATTTATTTAACACTAGAACCGCGGGACTTTCGGTATACCTAGAACCGCGGAGCGGGTCAATTTGACCCGGGGTGGAAAAGGATTTATAAATATGCCCAAATACTTAATTTGATTAGTTAAAAGATTATATTTTATTACAATAATCAATATTCTTTAATATTTACATTGTATTTTACACAAAGTCAGCAGAAATATCCTACATTTCAGAAAATGCTATTATTCAAGATTACATTTCAATCAGTATGATGAAAATATATTGAATAAATATTGAACATATATTTTTAACATGAATAAACTTGGACTTAGTAAATATTAAAAATAGACTATTCCATTTAAATGAGTTTAGATATAAAATCTAAGAACAATTTTTAAAAATATAAAAAATACAAGTTACTTACTGATTTATCTAATCCAATTTATTGTATGCATTGCTTGAAAAACATGGTTAAAGATTTCGCACGTTTACCAAAAACGTGTGGGTACATTATATTTTGAACAATTATATTTAATTTAATTTTCATTATTTTTAGTTATGATAACAAACCCTTTTATGCTTAGTTTGTGTTTTTCACAGTTTTTAGTTTTTCTTCTTACGCAAATGATTTATTTATTTATTTTATTTATTATTTTTTGGGGGTGGGGGTATGTAGAGGGGAGAAGTTCGCAAGAAGTAACAAACTATTTTTGTACGTCTTCAACTAAATTTTGAAGAAATTGACGTATACTAATAGATCTTGAGGTTACAGGTTTGCGTAAAATCCAAGCATTGATAACAGCAAAATACAAAATATTATAAATTGCATTCATTGGCTTCCTGTAAGAAATAATCTTGACATAAGGAGACTTCCTGTCATCGGGGTAATCATACAGTAACATTGAATTTAATTGCATTGTTGTAAAAAAGTGCCTTAAGTATTTTTTACAATTATTTAAAATTTCAACAGTTAGATGTAGACTGCAAAGCAACAAAACAATTTTACACTTTTCTCCTTGGTAAATATTTATGCTGATGTATAAATGAGATAGAAGAATCGTCGTATGCAATTTCGATTTTGACATTTTGTATTTCTCGTCTTGGACGATTTACAGTTTCTGTGTTATTTGCAATTTATCTGGTTTTGATATACATATAATGAATAAACCTACTAGCAGATTTTGAAAGAAATAAGTGCTCGTCTACGCTTATGTTAGGCCCTTTTAAATAGTTAGTCTTGCAGTTTTTTTGTCATCTTC
The DNA here is from genome assembly GCA_964019185.1 of Maratus speculifer. NCBI lineage: Eukaryota > Metazoa > Arthropoda > Arachnida > Araneae > Salticidae > Maratus > Maratus speculifer. Next base: position 420,359,791 of record OZ025290.1, on the reverse strand, counting down.
TTTATTTACAGGTGTGAATGTGCAAGTTATTGTTTATTTATTTTTCAAATTTTCATGAGTATAAAATTTAAATTTTGTCAACTTTGTTCAAATCCTTAATTCTGTTTTTTATATCCGATTTTTTTCTGATAAATATCACAAACTTTCGTTCAATACTGATAAATTTTCATTTATACTCCAATGAAAAAGTCCAACAATGTTAATAGTATAAGCAGAATCATCGTCACTTTCATTTTCATCACTAGAATTTATTTTTCTTCTTTTATAGGCAGATATTCATCCTCAATAATTTGCATTCTCAGTAATTTTCAGATAATAGTTGCTAACATTCCAAAGCTTCTTTGGCGATAATATAAAAACATCGAAATCTTATTTTAACTTTTAATAAATGCTTTATAAAAGCAAATTCAATGCTACTTCTAAATATTTGTTGTAATTTTTTTCTGCAATCACCCACTCTTCACATCAAGAATATAAAATCTTGATTGAAAATTTTCACATTCTCCCCCTTCCGATTCTGCCTATTAACACGTTCGCTGCCGCTTACGTGAAGATGTGATTATAGTTAATGCCGCACTGTAGAAGTGGGTTTTTCCCAGAAGCCGGTTTACTTTTTATAGCAAAGAATCAGTGACAGATTTTCCCGCGCCAGCGCGTGACTGGCTATTGGACGTTACCCCACATCACGCGCTGGCGCGTGAGTGGCACCTTAACGTTATTACAAGTGCGACAGATATTATTTATTATTACTTCTGTAAAAATGCATCTCTATTTTGTCATTTATGAGTAAAAACTTATTACGGGTCAAATTGACCCGCTTCGCGGTTCTAGGTATACATGGTTATAACTCAAAAATTATTTATGCTATTCGCTATTAAATACAAAAAGTTGTTGCTTACCTTAAAATATTAAAAGTCAGAAAAGGAATCGTTTTTTCGATGAATACTTTTCGCACGGCGAGAAATTAAATATCGATTTGGGTCAAGTTGACCCGCTCCGCGGTTCTAGTGTTAATTGTTTAAATATTAAAAATTTAAAAATCATTTACATTACTAAAACTTAATACTACTACATATTAAAAGATAAATGTAGTACGGTAATTTAAAAAGGCTGGAATTTAAGAAAGATAACGTTACTGTCTTTTTAAAAAAGTATAAAAGAAAAAATATAGCAAAATAATAAACTTAAAATGTTCCATAAATCTAATTTCATTTTATAACTTTTCTACATTTTTTTATGAATTTAGATTGTGTCTACATACATTTTTTTACAGTTAAATTTACAGTTAGTTAATTACAGCTTAATTTTATTCAGCTTCTATACACAATACGCAATATTATAAACAGAAAATTTAACCTATAAAGAAAGAAAATCACATTTATTCTCTTGCAAAATCTATGTATTCTGAACATAATTTCGTTCTTGTTTATTTCTGTAATAGTTGCATGAATTTATTATCATGAAAATAAAATTCTCTTGCAATAAACTTAAATAAAGTAAAATGTCACGTAATTCAAATATTATATTAAAAGAACAATTTTAAAAACAAACATAATTTCTTAAATTGTAATTTTGGAAAGAAAACTTTGTGATTGCACTTCAAAGTTTTTCTCTTAATAGATTATATTTCACATAATTTGAATAATTCACATCGAATAATTTATTCAAAATAAACAGACATTTGACTTCTTTTTTATTAATTTAAAATTGTGTTCATATTTAATTCAACATTGGTAATATTTAAAGTATTACAAAGAATTTTTTTTTTCATAGAATAGAGTGCAACATCTGAACAATTTTATTAAATAAAAATATATCACTCATTCTGTTAGGAGTTCTAGAAGTACTTTTATGTATTTTCTAAAGATAAATTTTTATAAATATATTATTACATACATAATTATATAAATTACATGTAATGAAAAACAGATTTTATTAAAAAAAATAATTAAATTTTAACAGCTTCCCTTAAAAGAAAACTGCACAATTACGAGGGAAGTATGATAAGTACATGGCCTCTGCGAGAGGTATTGCTACTAGAATTTAAAAAAGGATTTTTTTCCTAAAGGTGACATTTTGCATCAAAAATGATAGTTTGAAGCCAGTAAGTGATTTAGTTTGTGAATGGAATCCATTTTAGTAGAGCAATTTTAGTGATATTTCAACAATGGAAAAAATCTGAAAGATGAAAAACCTGTTTTTGAAAATGAAAACTATTTATGAGATTAAAGGGCAACTCAAAAATTATCATGGGGACTACACACATTCGTTATCAAGTATACTATCATTTAAAATATTGGAAATCTGAATTTAAATGCGACCATACAAGCATTACTGATGAAGAACGTCCAGGTCGTCCAATGGAGGTTACGACATCACAATTGAGTGGAAAAAATCCACGATAATTTGATAATCTGTTAAAGAGGGAAAGTGTCTGAGATTGCTAAGTCTACGGTATCTTCAATTGAATGGGTGTAAAATATTTTACCAACTCATTTGGATATGTTAAATCTTTCTGTAAAATAGCTGCTGCAAATGTTCCTTATTACATTAAACACACTCGTGTGTCAAATTAAAAAAAAAATGTTTGAAGAAGTTAAAGCAAAATGCAAATGATTTTTTGTATCGAGTCATAACATAGTCTTATCAAAGTGTACCAAAAACTAAATAACAGATAAATAAAGGTACAAAGTCATGGCTACGGTTCAAAGTGTTTTGGGATGTTTTCCATAAATATCTTAAAAAAAGCAAAACTATCAAGGGAGAATATATTATCAACATATGGATCGGTTCAAAGATTTTGTGATAGGAAAACGTACACATTTGTCGAAGAAAAAATTATCTTTCTTCAAGACAATGTACGCATGCACACCTGTGTCATCCCCGTGGCAAAATTTTATTAATTAGGATATGCTAGGAGTGTTTCTCCATCCACTACAGTAGAAATATTTAGCCTTTGGAGACTACTTTATGTTTCCAAATTTGAAAAAAAATAGCTCAGTGGAAAAAAGGTTCTATCTATGAGACTATTGCTGTAACAAACGCCTATTTTGAAGGGTTAGAGAAATCGTATTTTTTAGAGGGGATAAAAAAATAGAAAATCATTGGGCTGAGTGAATAAAATTAAAAAAAGAACATATTGAACAATAAAATACAATAATTAAAATATATACTTTGTTAAATTCACCATAAAATAAAAATAATTAAAACAATGCGGGACGCTTTTCAAGCTAGAACAATCAAGCTTGTCATCAGCTGAAGCAGACACGTGTCCGTAAGGACATAAGGTAAAAGATGATAGAAATAACCATGAACGTAGAAATATCAGAAGGCAGATAGAAGGAAGGTAGAAATATAAAAGAGCGCGACATGTGGCACTAGTTGAAAGAGCAAATGCGGAAGACACAATAAAATAAATTAATTTATTATAAATTAAAATATAATACAATATAATATTATTATAATATAACATTATATTATATATTACAATATATTATCTTATAATATATAATTTACTTTATCAGTATTATGATTATTTTCCAATTATTTTTTCAGTTATTTTTATGTCTACTTTTTACCCACCTATTTCTCTTCTATTATTTTGGCATCACTACCTTCTTCTCCCATTTGATAATTCACCTGTCATACTCTTTGCATTCGCTAGCTTCCTTCTATCAGTTCATCTTTGACCTTGTGCCCTAAGGGACATGTGTCTACTTCAGCTAATGAAGAGCTCTGTTGTTTTAGCTCGAAACGCTTCCTGCATTGTTTTTTTTTATTTTATGGTGAATTTAACAAGGTATATTATTTCATTTATTATTTATCATCAGTTTATTCAGTGCGTTTTTCCAAAAAATGTATTTAGTAACATAAAAATAAGTTATCCTTATCAACGCCATGCACTTATCATCTAGCCCTCGTCTATTTAACGAATGTGAAGACGCATAAATAAATTTTATATTTTCTGTTTATGTTATAATATTTTGACAGACTTTGAGAGTTTCCTAACAATGCGAGATGTGATTTTTGCTTTTATGATATAACACAAGATTTTTTATGCTTTATATTTTCCTTCGTAGAGGAAATTCTCTGATTATGTCATAATGCCTGCTGATGCACAATTATTGCAAGCAAATAATTTTACTTTGTATATTTTCGATAGTCATTTTTATTACAAAAATATTAATGTCTTAATTGATTAAAAAAAAATAAATTTAAAAATATATTTTTGCGAGGGAAATGTTTAATAAACATAAACTCTCAAAATATTTACTGCATACATTTCATATATGTAGACGTATCTGTAACATATTCATAGTCATATTATTTTTAATATGTACATATATATAAACATCAAATGAAAAGAACTATCAACTTTTGTTATCATTTATTTCATTACTGCGGAAATTACAAATATTTTGATCAGAATAATTATATATAATATAAGATACTGTTTATTACAACTCTTCCATTTGTTCAAGTAATATTATTTGTTCACGTTACAAGAATTATTTTCTGTTCGGGATATTTTTAGAAATAAATGCAAAATAATAATAAATTCAACAGTGCATTTCGATCAAACTTGTGTTGAGAAACGAAACATGTGTAAAAAGAAGCAAACGCTACACCGTCAATAGACATTTACACTCTAAGAATCTGTTGTCACAAATTGTGAATTCATGTGTATATAGCCGTGTTATTGTGAGACTAGAATAGTTAACATAATGATAAAATAATATCAGTTCGTAATTTTACGCAATTTCTTCCCGATAATACACACATAGAAAAGCAGAAACGTTAATTATCTTAATGGTGTCTGTCACGAAATTCATATATTACACTGACTTTTATAAATTCACTGTGCAATCACGTAAAAAAATCTGAAACGTGTCATAACAACTGCATATTTACATAAGTAGGCGTGCCATTAGTACATAATTATGAAACACAACTTAATTTTGAGGCGCAATTAGCCCATTTAAAAAGGGAAAAAAGATGATTATAAAAGATAATGAATTCAAAATGAAAATGTTTTTTTTTTTTTTTTTTTTCGTCATAAAAATGTTATGTCATTCGATGTGCTTATACTTTTAAACCTTCTTTTTCATTTAAAAACGACAGTTATTACAAAATATTTTTAAGCTCTCCAAAAGTATTTCAATGTCATAAAATGTTTAACAGCAAGAGTATGTTTTTTTTTTCTGTTTTTGTAAAAATAAATAAATCTATTAATTGAAAAACAGCGTATTTACCTTTTACATTCTTCTTGCTCAGTATTACAACAAAAATTAAAACCTTATTTCCAAAACAAATATATATATATATACATATTTGTTTTGGAAATAAGATATTTGGAATATATATATATATATATATATATATACATACATACATACATACATATATATATATATATATATACATAATTGGAAACGGAATGACAAACGACATACACGCTACGACTAAAGAAATTACGTCATGTTAATCCCAAACACTGTGCTGTGGTGCTTCAATAATTTGTACCAGCTGGAAAAACTATTAACAAGGTTCTTTGTACATGCAATTTTAGAACATGGCATGGAGGAGGGTCACTAAATTACGAAAATGCTCTCTCCCACGATCGATTGTTGAGAAAACATGGTTATTGAAATAGAACATTCTTCTCATACCATTCCGGATTTTCGGAAATCATGATTATCCGGAGAATGAGACTGAAGAAAATAAAATAAAACATACTTACAGAAAATCACCTTTATAGTAAATATACTCAATATTTCTTACAGACAGTAAAAATTTTGACTTTGTAATTATAAAATTTGTAATCATTTGATTGGTCAATTTGGTATACCTTTTGCTGGCACTCGGTCTAGCATCCACTTGAAAATAAGTAGTTGGTTTGATATTGGGTCCACCTGATGTTCAAAATATATTATTAGTTTTTCTAAATCAGATATTTTTCCATTACGGCTAATAACTTTTGGTTGACCATCATTAATAATGGTGTTTTCGTCCGTATCATTTTCATTTTTATTTTCTGCATTTCAGCGCAAAGCGATTACGACGTCTACAGAAAATGAATCGTAACCTCCATTATTTTCTTCTTCCAACGAATTCCTAGTGTCACTGATATCAACATATTAGCAACCATCTTTTTTTTAACATGTTCATATAATTTTCCGCACTGTTGTGCACTGACAACCAACTCATCGAATTCACGGCTAAGGTTTCCTGCACCCAGTTTTCCATGCTTTCGTACTTTTGATTTGATGGCAAACATAATGCTTAGTCTACGAGTCTACCACTATGGTATCAATATTTCGCTTATGAACCACTACACTTCCGGAAGACATGGATAATGATATTCCCCTATTATTATTCTTCCATAAAGTAAAGTATTTTTTCCTTGTGCTCGATCAGTTAGGGTTTTGTGCATTCGGTTCTTGGACAACTAGGTTATTTTATTTTCAGTTTGATGTATGATTTATTGTAAATTGACTAAATTTAATTGTTACAATACGTTATTTTTATATAGAATTTCATTATATTTGATCATGTAAATAGCTGCTAATAATAACGAACTCATAACTGTTTCGTTTATTTAGAGATTAAAAATTGACAGATATACTATCAAATAAAATGATATTTTTTTCATGACAAACTTATTCTGGGATTGTATAAACTTTTTCAGTTACATACGTTTGTTCCAAAATTATATGTATACATGTACTTTTTACATTTAAACTATTTTAATGTTAACTCCACTCGAAGATTTCAATCACTTATAGTAATTGGATTAGAAATAGTCTTTTAATGAACAACTTATTATATTTAATAAATTCTGCGGAATTTCAAAAGTGTTTCGGTTCTTGCTATGTTCCGTATTGAGGATGTAAAGGAGGAAATTATTCCCGAATGTGCCGCTTCAGACATTGGGTTTTATCCTATTCATAAGTTGCAAATGTGGCTTTCTTTTTATTTTCTCTTGAACAAATGATTTAACTAAAATAATTCTCGCTTTTATGTATTTGGAATTACTATCGACGCTATTTGTATGGAAATGAAAGAAATAAAGGAAATAAATAATCACCAATTTCAGGAACATAATTTATTTCTATCCGACAAAGCTCAAGCGTAATCAATTTAATTCCAATTTATATCATAATTGAATTGCCATGGAAGGAGTTTATTGTTTACATACTTTGACAACATAAGATGGCCAATTCTAATAAATAATTTAAAACAGTCTCCCTGCCCGGATTACTTAGTGAACTGGGTAGTGAGTTTCCTCCAACAAAGATTTGTTTCATTAGAAGAAAACGGCATCAAGGTAACAAGACAAACTTGTGGCGGTTGCCCCCAAGGCAGTTGCCTTGGCCCGCTTCTGTGGCTACTAATCGCGGAAACAGCTCTCAAAAAACGCTGGGGGAAAATGTAAGAATACAAGCCTTTGCAGATGATTTCATAATAATTCTCAGGGGTAGGTCAAAAGACAAATTAAAAAGACTAGCAAACAGAATATTAAAAGAATTCAACGACTGGATAGAGGAAAACTACCTAACACTAAACAAAGAAAAAACTGAATTACTATACCTAAACAGGGGCCATTCTTGGAACCTTCCAACAGCAGATCCAAACATCATAGAGGGAATAGAGTTAAATAGTCAGGAACTACATGTCAAAGAACAAATTAAATACCTAGGGGTCATACTCCATAAAAACCTAAACTGGGAACCACACTGTCAAACACAAGCCGACAAGGTTAGAAACAACTTCAAAAACCTAGCATATATGACAGCTAAAGGATGGGGTCTTACACCTAACATAATGAAAATTTGGTACAACACAGTAGTTGAGAAGACGCTAACCTACGCGGCCCCGATTTGGGGGCACAGCCTTACGAAGAGGTGTAAAGAAATCCTCTTGAGCTGCCAAAGACACTTCGCACTGGCCATAGTCAGGGCCTATAGAACGGCCCCAACCTCGGCCCTATTGGTACTTGCTGGCCTGATTCCAATTCACCTTAAAGTAAACTATGAAGCGGCATACGGCACAGTCTCAAGATTAAGGATGAATGCAACAATACGCAACAAAATCATCTTTCACAGAGAATACACTCAGAAAGTAAACATATGGCAAAACCACCCGGCAGAAACAATTGAACCACGTATAGGCCACAACCCAAAGGACACATGCATTTATACAGACGGCTCAAAATTGGAATCAGGTGCTACAGGTTCGGCTTTTGTAGCTTTCAAAAATAATAAAAAAATAAAGACTTGGTCAGTGCTTCTAAGAAGTTGTAACAGCGTCTTCCAAGCCGAACTACTGGCTATACATAAAGCAGCGGAATGGGGCAATTCATTGTGTGAGCCATACAGCATTAGGTCGGACTGCCAATCAGCAATAGATTCATTAAGCAAACCATTCAACACCAATAACACAGTCAACAAAATACACAACCTAATCAAAGATTCAAGAAACAATTTTAAAATCAGCTGGGTCAAGGCGCATGTCGGCATCCAAGGAAACGAAGAAGCCGATGTGCTAGCCAAACACGCAGCACTAAACCAGAGCAATGAACGTGCATACTACCTGGAAAAACCTAATTCAAAACTAAAAGGAACACTAAAAGACTTAACAACTGAACAGTGGCAGTTCGAATGGGACTATGGGGACACAGGCAGGGAAACTTACCAGTACTTTCCAAAAGTAGACGAAAATAGATTAGTTAGCGACTACCTACTCTCACAACTTTACACAGCTCATGGAGCATTCCCAGAATACCTCCACAGATTCAAGAAGGCGCACACACCGGACTGTGATTGCGGTTCGGAGGGTACGCCTAAACACTACCTGCTACAATGCCCACTCACACAAGCAGATCATCTAGCAAACATAACAACAGAAAACGAAAAATTATGGCATAAACAATTAGCAAAAAACAGACACGTACAGAGAAAGGCAAAAATCATAATCAGGGGGCTCCAAGACAACTGCGACAACATCACGTCACTCATACAACAGAATACATAGACAAATGACCACATATACACAAAAAAAAACTCGCAATCCTTTACTGCAGCCACTAATCCTTCATGTACCCGCGCGAATTTTTGTGTTACATGTTATTATATGCAAAAAAAAAAAAAAAAAAAAAAAAAAAAGTAAAAAATTTATAAAACGGCCTAGGATTCCTATCGCCAAAAAAAAAAATTATAAAATAGTGTATTTTGTCTTATGTCCCAGCAGTGTGCGGTAGTCGTGCGATATCAGCAGTATCCAAGGCCCGAAACAGGTGCCCCGCAGGACCTTCCTGCATGCACGTCGCAAGACATCACGGATCTGCAAGTCGCACACCTTGACATAGTAAAAAGCTTCACCCGTGAAAAAAAAAAAAAAAAAAAAGTAGAAAACTTATAAAACGGCCTAGGATTCCTATCGCCCAAAAGAAATTATAAAATAGTGTATTTTGTCTTATGTCCCAGCAGTGTGCGGTAGTCGTGCGATATCAGCAGTATCCAAGGCCCGAAACAGGTGCCCCGCAGGACCTTCCTGCATGCACGTCGCAAGACATCACGGATCTGCAAGTCGCACACCTTGACATAGTAAAAAGCTTCACCCGCCTCCGGCACTGCATGTCCGTCCTATATGTTATTAAAGGTAAAATGGCTTAGGTCTAAAACCCTACGGTCAACAATAAAAAATCATAAAATGTTAAAATAATGATATGTCTTATGATCACAGCAGTAAGCGGTAGTCGTGCAGTAACAGCAGTATCCACGGCCCGAAACAGGTGCCCCTCAATAATACTATTGCAAGCACGTCGAAAGTCATCTCGGATCAGCAAGCTGCACATTACAACAAATCAAAAAGCTTCATCCGCCCCCGCCTAACTGCTTGTCCGTCCAGATCTAATAACATAAGATATAAATTACAAGAAAAAAAAATCAAAGGGGAATTTAAGGGGAGTGCTTGGGTTAAGTGAACTATCTGGTTAATTTTAAACAATAGCAATGTTACTAACCCATTTACCTTCCAGGATTCCCTTCCCTAGGACTTGGCTCCCGAAAATTTCAAGTTGACCTAATCGACGCAGGGACTCAAGGAACCCTGTGCGGTCCGAAGAGATTCGGGAGCACCAATCAAGTCCACTGCACCAGAACCGTACAGGTTGACCTCTAGACGCAGAGACTCAAGGGACTCTGGCCGGTCCGACATCGTTCTGGAACCCCACCCTAGTTGGCTAAAGCCTCTCAGGCTTTAAAGTTGACCTCATTCACGCAGGGACTCACGGGACCCTGAGCGGACCGAAGAGCAATGGGAAGCAACCTACTAGTCCACATACCCCGAACCGCACACGTTGACCTCATCGACGCAGAGACTCAAGGGACTCTGTGCGGTCCGGAACGTGTTCGGGGTTTTCCTTTTTCGCTTTTTCCCTTGTTTTTTTTTTCTAGTGACAGTACGCCTCTTTATTAGGTGCATTTGGACTCTGTCCGCACGAGCTACCGGACCCGCTCCAATGAGACAGCCCATGGAGCACTTTTTTTTTTTTTTTTTTTTTTTTTGGGGGGGGGGGGTATGGTAGAAAGGAGGGTTCTCGTCACCATCAGCAGCGATTCGACTGCCTTGCTTTTCGGTCCTAAAATTCTCCCTTCTCTGGCACTACTTAGCATTTCGGCCTTTTTAGTTTTGGTTATTTACTTTTCTAAATTTCCCTCAAAATTGTCCCCCCTGTTGTCTGCTAAGAACATGCCACCGTTTCGGCTCAAAAAATAATTTTAGCTCCAGCCCCATTTTACCTGGCACGGCGAGTGGGAGTGATGTGCGGCGCCAAACTCAGTACATTCACAAAGGCAATAAACTACGCACTCAGTCCAGCAACCGTTAGCCACAATCAGCCGACCTCGGCACTTGTCTGCGTAGATCGTCCCCACTTTGCCGGCTGAAAATTCCATCATGTACGCTAATGGCGTCTGGTGCATGTAAAATCCGTCGTGGGTGCAAAGTCGTCCAAGTTACCTGTGAATTATACCTCTGGAGGTGCCTTGCCAGGTGAAGGTCTCGTCATCTGATCAAGGCTCTAAATTACGAGACCATCTTGCGAAGCCATTTGCAGTTCTAACATCAGGATGTACCATTAATTAACAAGCGAAACAAAGTATGCTCAACGACAAGCAAATAGTGCAGAAATGATGGCATGCGAAGCAAAGTTTATTGCCACTACGTGGCAATTAGGCGGTCGCCCGCCCCGATACCAGGTATCTAACTCGTTAAGCTGAGAAAACTCGGCAGGTAGGGGCCTGGTCATCGGTTAGAAAGAAAGAAAGCATTCACGATTGTTTTATTTATAAAGAGATTAAGAATTATTCAGAAGTAATATAAAGTAAAACAATATTTTTTCATGACAAATGTAACTGATACTGTGCAGAACTTTGCACATGATGCGTAAATGCATTTATTTCTATATTATTTCTATAAATATATATATGTATATTTTTTTATCTAAACTAATCTAATGGAAACTCTACTCGAAGATTTTAATCATTTAAACTAATTGGATTAGAAATAGTCTTTTAATGAACACAATTATTGAAACTCCACTTTTTATATTTAACAAATTCCGTGGAGTTTCAAAAGTATTTTGTTTCCTGCTATGTTCCGTTTTGAGTATGTAAAGGAGGAAATTATTTCCGAATGTGCCGCTTCAGACATTCGGCTTTATCCTATTCATAAGTTGCAAATGTGGCTTTCTTTTTATTTTCTCTTGCACAAATGATTTAATTAAAATAATTCTCGCTTTTATGAGAATGTAATTACTATGGATGCTATTCCTATGGCAATGAAAGAAATTAAGGAAATAAATAATCACCAATTTCAGGAACATAATTTCTTTCTATCCGACAAAGTGCAAGCGTAATCAAATTAATTCCAATTTTTATCACAATTGAATTGCTATGAAAGGAGTTTATAGGTTATAAAACAAAAACGTGCTTGTACACTTTTTTATCAGCGTAAAAATGGATAATAACTTTAATAAACTAATTAACAATTTTCGTCAAATTATTACACGAGAGAGGCTTTTTTTAAGGGCGTACTAATGTTACACTTTTCGATTAAAAAAAGTTTTTATTTATCATTTTTCTGCATTTCAGATTGATTTTCTAAAAAAAGGGAATAATTGCGTAAGAATGCTTTGCCAATATTTTTAATTTGGTGACAAAGTGTTATGCAGTACAATACTATTATAAGAATTTTCATTAGCAGAATTTCAACTCAATAAAAAACATTATTTTTAAAACACATTTCTAGATAACATTTTCGCTGTATATTAAGAACATAGTCACAATAAAAACACATTTTGTATATAAAGTTTTCTAATTCACAACATATTCATGTGTTGTAAATTAGGTGATAAAAATGGTTCTGATATGTGTTTATTTTTGTGTGTTGAGAATTTTCAGTTAAGCTCCTGAGAATGAAGCATTCAGGATTGTTTTATCAATAAAAAGATTGTAAATTATTCTGAAGTAATAAAAAAGTAAAGCAATATATTTTTTCATGACAAATGTATTCTGACATTGTGTAAAACTTTTAAGATGATGTGTAAATGAAATTTTTTCAATATTATTTACATAAATATATATGTACATTTTTTTATCTAAACTGCTCTAATGTTAACTCCATACGAAGATTTTAATCACTTATAGAAAAATCTTTTAATGAACACAAATATTATATCTCCACTTATTATATTTAACAAATTCCGCGGAACTTAAAAAGCATTTTGGTTCCTGCTATGTTCCGTATTGAGGATGTAAAGGAGGAAATAATTTTCGAATTCACCGCTTCAGACATTCTGCTTTATTATAGTCATAAGTTACAAATATGGCCTTCTTTTTATTTTCTCTTGTACAAATGACCTAATTAAAATAATTCTCGCTTTTATGAGATTGGAATTACTATCGACGCTGTTTTCTATGGCAATGAAAGAAATAAAGGAAATAAATAATCACCAATTTCTGCAACATAATTTCTTTCTGTCCGACAAAGTGCAAGCGTAATCAAATTAATTCCAATTTTTATCAGAATTGAATTGCCATGAAAGGAGTTTATTCGTTATAAAACAAAAACGTGCTTGGACACTTCTTTTTTATTCTTATTTTATCAGGTATAAATGGATAGTAACTTTAATGAACTAATTACCAGTTTTCCTCAATTTATTACACAAGAGTGGCTTTTATTTAAGCGTATATTATTGTTACGCTTTGTGATTAAAAAAAGTTTTTATTTACAATTTTTCTGGATTTTAGGTTGAGTTACTAAAAAGGGAGTAAATGCGTAAGAATGTTTTATCAATATTATCAATTTGGTGACAAAGTTTTATGCAGCACAATACTATTATAAGAATTTTCATCAACACAATTAAAATTGTTATTTTTAGAACACATTTCTAGATAACATTTTCGCAACATATTATGAACACAGTCACAATAAAAACATGTTTTGTATATAAAGTTTTCTAATTCACATCATATTCATGTATTGTAAATTTGGTGATAAAAATTGTTCCGATATGTGTTTATTTATTTGTGCTGAGAATTTGCTGTGTAGCTGCTGAGAATGAAGCATTCAAGATTGTTTTGATATGTGTTTATTTTTATGTGTTGAGAATTTTCTGTGTTGCCACTGAGAAAGAATCATTCAAGATTGTTCAGATATGTGTTTATTTTTGTGTGTGGAGAATTTGCTGTGTAGCTACTGAGAATGAAACATTCAAGTTTGTTTTATTTATAAAGAAATTAAGAAGTAATATAAAGAAAAACATTTTTTTTTTCATGACAAATGTATTCTGACATTGTGCAAAATTTTCAGATGATTGGTAAATGTATTTGTTTCAATATTATTTGTATAAATATAAATGTAATTTTTTTTTAATCTAAATTCTTCTAATGTTAATTCCACTCAAAAATTTTGATTACTTATATTAATTCTATTAGAAATAGTCTTTTATTGAACACAATTATTAAAACCCCACTTTTTATATTTAATAAATTCCGCGGAATTTCTAAAGTATTCTGGTTCCTGCTATGATCCGTATTGAGGATGTAAAGGAGGAAATTATTTCCGAATTTGCCGCTTCAGACATTTGGTTTTACCCTATTCATAAATTGGAAATGTAGCTTTGTTTTTATTTTCTCTAGCACAAATGATTTAATTAAAATAATTCTCGCATTTATCATATTGGAATTACTATGGACGCTATTTCTATGGTAATGAAAGGAATAAAAGAAATAAATTATAACCCATTTCTGCAACATAATTTCTTTCTATCCGACAAAGTGCAAGCGTAATCAAATTAATTCCAATTTTTATCAGAACTGAATTGTCATTAAAGAAGTTTATTGGTTATAAAACAAAAACGTGCTTATACAATTTTTATTTTTATTTTTATTTTATCAGCGTAAAAATGGGTTGTAATTTTAATGAACTGATTAACAATTTTAAACAATTTATTACACAACAGAGGCTTTTATTTACGCGAATATGGAAGTTATGCATTACGATTTCAAAAAAATAAAAGAAAAAAGATTTAATTTACAACTTTTATACATTTCATATTGAGTTATTAAAAAGTGAATGAATGCGTAAAAATTCTTTATTGGCATAATGTGATATCTACCATTTATACAATACTTGTGAAACATGTCTTAGTATAATTTAATTGATAATTTGTATAAACAAAGATTTAAACAACAGTAATAAAAATAGTGTTATGTGTTCAATTTATAAAATAAATAAATAGATTAGGTATGTACAATAATATTTAAAAGAAAAGGCAAATGAATGATTTATAAATTGTTTACTTATGTTTTATGAATTAAAATAATTATAAAGAATGACACATTTTAAAATATAATAAGCGTACATTATTATTTACGCACTTAATCACCATCATTCAATATTTTTTTTTTACGTAGAGTATAAAAAAAAAATATTTAAACGTTTCGTTTTTAAAAAATTCGATTTACAATTATCATAATATCTTAATTATCATTCTTAAACTCTATTTATTTTCTGTTTTGGAAATTTACTAACTGAAAAGCTCGGAACAACTGAGCAGCACTGAAATGTTACTACTGAATCTCTATTTTTATAAAATATGTCTTCAATATGATCGTCTTAACCCCTTGGGGACGAGTGACACGTATACGTGCCGCGAAAATGCTTAGGAAACCTTGTTTATCCCTACCAATAAAATTTTACTGTGAAATCTTATTTAATCAAAGCCTTTTCTTGATTTAATAACACAGAGATTTCTGTTTTTAAAAACCGGTGACAAAACATTAAAAATTTCGTAAAAGGTTGCCGCCGCGGAGGGGTTAATACCAAGGCTATTATAAAAATGTCTTGTAACGTTGTTAACTTTTTGAAAATAAGAATTGCAAGTACTTTTAAATTTACTTGCTTATCATAAAATGAATCAATTTATTTTAGAGCATTTTTTTCAGATTAGTTAAAGTTATTAATTAAAAGTTATGATTAAACTTTAACATTTTTCAAAAATTTCAAATAAGAAAATTCCGTACTACTAGGTTATCTCGTCAACCAAAAAATTATTGCCAGACTATAATATTAAATGCGAATAATGGATGGTCGTGAATGTCACATTCAATAATAATATAAAACGATTCGCGTGTTTAAATGTCATTAGGTGAATTTTATTTCGACTTTTTATTAATATTTTTATTAATATTCTAATAATTGCTTGGTTTTTGGTTATTTAAAATAAACATTGTGTCAATATGTATAATTTGGCTATTAGTTTGGCGAAATTGGTCGACGGGATAACAAAGTAGTACCAAAAATTATTAACCCCCTGACAGTCTTGCAAAATTGTAATGTTGTTTTCCTAGAATTTTACTTTAAATGCTAAAAAATGATGATACTTTCGACATTATATTAAAAAAATGAGATCGTAATAAGAGTATCGTCAAATGAGATCGTAAAATGAGAAATGTAAATCTTGAGAGTAGTAATTATTGTAGAATGCATTAAATATCTGTTAAATCATTAGATTCAATATTATTTTAAATTTTGCTTGTATTGCTGTGAAACTTGGAGCTTCGTGAACGAATTAACACGGGCTAACGATTACTGGGATTGTTTTATTTCTACTAACATCCTCAAAATTTGTGCTATTTTAAAAAAGTTATAAATTAAACTAATAAACTCACTGAGTCAAACTTTTCTCATGACTGAAAAAAATCCGAAGTGTTATTAAAATCTAATGACGAAAATATAATTGTAAAATTTGCAGAATCCTTATGTTCTTTTACTTGTTACAATAAAATAATAGCGGAATTTGTATTTGAGACAAAATCGAAACATTCAAACTTGAAGGTATTAAATTAAATAACATCAAGGAATCAATAAAAACTAGTTGGATGTGTCAATCCCAAAACTTTCTTCTATCTGATAAATACATTTTAATATTAAAAAAAAAAAAAAAAAAAAAAAAAAAAAAAAAAAAAAAACGTGGTGACTCTGAAGTTACCCACTATCGAATTTCCTCGAACATTTGACCTAGACTAATGAGATTCTGGTATCCGAAAAGCCTAAAACTCAAAATTTAATTAACATTCTGAGAAAATGAGCTTAGTAGTGCCTCATGTTGGGTAATTTATACTAAAACCTTATAAGCATCTATTGATGTCAAGATCTAACAGAATCTGAAATTTGATGGAATTTCGTCCATTAGTTCTTGAGATATCGTTATAACAAAAAATTTGCAAAACGTAGCACAGCAACACCATAGCTTGGACAATTTATGCCAAAACGTAAAAAAGCGTCTAATTATGTTATGGTGTAAAAGAATCTGAAGTTTGATGAAATTCTGTGCATTAGTTCTTGAGATATAGCTAGTTAAAAAAAAGTGTAAAATATAGCACAGCAGCACCATCAGTTGAATGATTTATAACAAAACGTAATCATCGTTTAATTATTTTATATGTCATTTTGTAAAAAAATCTGAAGTTTGATGAAATTCTGTGCGTTAGTTGTTGAGATATAGCTATCAGAAAAATCGTGCAAAATGCAGCATAGCTGCATCAACTGTTGCAAGGTTAATACCAAAATCTAACAGCTTCTAATTATGTTATATATTCTAGTGTAACAGAATCTAAAATTTGATGCGGTTCTCTGCATTAGTTCTTGAGATACAGCTATCGCAAAAATCGTGCAAAATGTAGCATAGCAGCGCCACCTATAGGGCAGTTCACACCAAAACCTTATCAGCGGCTATGTATTTCAAGGTATCGCGGAATCTGAAGTTTGATGAAATTCTGTGCATTAGTTCTTGAGATATAGCTATCATGAAAATCATGAAAAACGTGGCATAGCAGCGTCACCTGCTGGCCCATTTACACCAAAACTTAATCAGCGTCTATGTACATCAAGGGGTCACAGAATCTGAAGTTTGATGAAATTATGTGCATTAGTTCTTGAGATATAGCAATCTTGAAAATCATGAAAAACGTAGTATAGCAGCGCCACCTGCAGGCCAATTTTCACCAAAAACCAATAGGCACTAATTCATATCAAGGTCTAACTGAATATAAAATTTTATTAAATTTCAAGCAATAGTTCTTGAGATAGAGCGCCCACAAATTTTTTGTCACATACAGACAGACAGACTCACAGACAGACATTTTCTAAAAATAGTCAAAACGTGTTCAGGACCTTCCAAAACGTATAAACCTGACGAAAACCGGAAGTCGAAAATTTTCATGAATCCAATACTTTCTTCTTGTAAAGATAGAAGAAAGTAAAAGTGCTGTAACAAATTAGACTAATGAAACCTTAATAAATTTGATCTAAGGATTTAAATTATTTATGAAGGGAGAAATTTGTGTCTATACATTTTTAAAATAAAAGTTTTGTATGTAGTATTTAATTTAAAATCTGATTTATTTTTAATTCATTTATGCTAGCTTTTCATTTTGCGTACGCTTCCAATATTAGTAAATTTGCATAATTTTCTTCTTTTTCAAAATAATTTGAAATAATTATTAATAAATGTCTTTAGCTGTTACTGAAATATGAAACCATAATATGGATATTAACTTGTTTAATTAAAAGCTTTAGATTTTCAAAATTTCTTTTAAAAGTTATAGATTTTTCATTTTGTAAGATTTCGAATTTTAAACAGTAAATTTATTTGTAATTTGATTTTTAATAAACAAGTCATATTCGTAACTTGCATGCTTCTTTGAAATACATATGTTTTAAATTGTAAATTTATAAATTCAAGTCTTATTTTTTGTGTGCGTATTTTTCAACCTACAAAACATGAGGCGCTAGGCACATGAAACCTTAAATATTTTTAGTAGCTATATTGTGTACTATGTTCGAAAAAAATGACTGAGTATAAAAGACTGAGTCTTATTTATAAAGAGATTTGAAAATATTCAAAACTCTTTATAAGATAATAATTCATAAATCATATAACATAAAAAAATCATGACAAATTTATTTTGACATTTTAATAATTTTGGCAGATGATGCGTAAATATGCTTGTTTCAAAAATATTTGTATAAACCTATTTTTTTCAATTTAAACTATTCTAACGTTAACTACACTCGAAGATTTTAATCATTGATAGTAATTGGATTATGGAAAATGCATTTATTTCAATATCATTTTTATAAATATATATGTAATTTTTTTTAATCAAAATTCTTCTAATGTTAACTCCACTCAAAGATTTTAATCCCTTATAGTAATTCTATTAGAAATAGTATTTTAATGAACACAATTATTAAAACCCCACTTATTATATTTAACAAATTCCGCGGAATTTCAAAAGTATTTTGGTTCCTGCTATGTTCCGTATTGAGGATACAAAGGAGGAAATTATTTCAGAATGTGCCGCTTCAGACATTCGGTTTTATCCTATTCATACGTTGCGAGTGTGGCTTTCTTTTTATTTTCTCTTGCATAAATGATTTAATTAAAATAATTCTCGCTTTTATGAGATAGGAATTACTATCGACGCTATTTCTGTGGCAGTGAAAGAAATAAAGGAAATAAATAATCAACAATTTCTGCAACATAATTTCTTTTTATTTGACAAAGTGCAAGCGTAATGAAATTAATTCCAATTTTTATCAGAATTGAATTCCCATGAGAGGAGTTTATAGGTTATAAAACAAAAACGTGCTTGTGCACTTTTTTTTATTTCTTCAGCGTAAAAATTGGTAGTAATTTTGTAAATTAATTAGCAAATTTCTTTAATTTATTACACAAGAGAGGCTTTTATATACACGCGTATTGAAATTATGCTTTGCGTTTCCAGAAAAAAGTAATTTAATTTACAACTTTTATACAATTCAGGTTGAGTTATTAAAAAGTGAATAAATGCCTTAAAACCTTTTATCAGCATAATGTGATATTTACAGTTTATACAATATATGTGAAACATGTTTTAATATAATTTAATTGATAATTTATATAAACAAAGACTTAAACAAAAGTATTAAAAATTGTTTTATGTGTTCAATTTATAAAATAAATAAATAGATTAGGTATACACACTACAAATATTTAAAAGAAATGGCAAATGAGGGATTTAGATATTGTTTACTTATGTTTTATTAATTAAAATAATTATAAAGAATGACACATTTTAAAATTAATAAGCATATTATTTATTACACAGTTAATCGTTCAATGTTGTTTTAAGTAGAAAATATTTTTCTTAAAGCGAAAATTCGAATTACAATTGTCATAATGTCTAAGTTATGATTCTTAAACTATATTGATTTTCTGTTTTTGGAAATTTACTAAATGAATAGTTCGGAACAACTGAGCAGCACTGAAGTGCTACACAGCAACGATTTTCTTAACACCAAGGCTGTTGTTAACCTTCCTACCCTGAATGGGTCTAATCGACCCATAACTATAATTTGTTTTATGCGATTCGAAACAGAAACTTTTTCATAAAGAAAGTTCAATAACAGATTAAAGGAAATAAGTCAATTAAATACATGAAATGATTTTATCAAGACTCAGTAAAATTTGAACAGGGTAGGAAGGTTAAAATGTCTTGTAAATTTGTGAGCCTTTGGAGGGCCAAACAAAGAGTTGCAGGTAGTTTTAACCCTTCGGATTATGGTGCCTCTTACGCAAATTTTATTCAATTAAGCACCACTTTTTAAAAATAATTTCACTTGAAGTAGAAATTTCAAAAATTTTCTTATTAAATAAGGAAACTTTAATTTTCCTTTATTACTGGCGCCAAAAACAAATTTTTGAAGGAAATATGATAGCTCCGCACTGGAGACAACGAAGTGGAGAGGGATAAAACTACTTACGTATCATAAGATATATCAATTTATTACAGAGCATTTTTCTTTCAGACATTTTTATTAAACTTTAATATTTTTCAACAATTTCAAATAAGAAAATTCGGTACTACTAGGTTATACCGTCGACCGAAAAATTGTTGCCAAACTAGATGATTAAATGCCAATAATGTATGATCGTGAATATCACATTCAATGACAATAAATAC
Organism: Maratus speculifer; assembly: GCA_964019185.1. Lineage (NCBI taxonomy): Eukaryota > Metazoa > Arthropoda > Arachnida > Araneae > Salticidae > Maratus > Maratus speculifer. The sequence goes on along the minus strand of OZ025290.1, from coordinate 420,339,215 downwards.
GATTCACGAGTTTAAAATGTCATTAAATGATTTTAATTTTTTTTTATTAATATTCTCCTAATTATTTGTTTTTTCGTTATTTAAAATTAAAATTGTACCAATATGTATAATTTGGCTATTAGTTTGGCGATTTATATAATTTGGCGAAATTGGTCGACAGGATAACAGAGTAGTACCGAAAATTCTTAACCTTCTGACAGTCTTGCAAAAGGGCAAAATTATAATGTTGTTTTCCCTAAATTTTACTTTAAATGCTAAAAAAAATTGATACTTTCGACATTATATGTAAAATAAAACTTGATAACAATTATGAATGTAAATTTTGAGAGTAGTAATCATTGTAGATTGCATTAAAAATCTGTTAAATCATTAGATTTATATCATTTTAAATTATGCTTGTGTTGCTGTGAAACCTGGAGCTTAGTGAACATATTAACACGGGCTAACGATGAATGGGGTTGTTTTATTATAACATCCTGACAATTTGTACTATTTTTAAAAGTTATAAATTAAACCAATAAACTCACTGAGTCAAACTTTCCTCAGGACTGGAAAAATCGAAAGACTTCTTAAAATCTAATAACGAAAACATAAGTTAAATGTTAAATTTACAATATCTGTATATGTTTTATTTGTTACAATAAAGTAATAGCGAAATTTACATTTGACACAAAAGCTAAACACATTAAGGAACTAACATTAAGGAATCAATAAAAATAATGATTCAACTAATTAGACTAATGAAATCTGAATAAATTCTATCCGATGATTTAAATTATTTATGATTGGGAGAAATTTGCGTCTATCTATTTTAAAATAAAAGTTCCGTTTAATTTAAAATCTGACTTCGTTTTAATCATTAAAGGTACATATATATTAAGACAGACATAAACACTATTAATTGAATAACCATTGATGAGTGAAAAATTAGCCGGGGCAGGAATCGAGCCTAGGTGAAAGCGTATAAATAATCGTGACAGCGAACTGTGCATTCGCTCTTTCATCTAAGCTACCCCGGCCGATATCCTAGTTCGGTAATTAACCACTAATAAACCATATTGGAGAACGTCATCGGCCGGCAACCGCACAGCATGTGATAACGGGAAATACGATGAATGATTTTAATAATCGATCAATCCGCAATATAATTTAAGAACACAGAAATTAACTTCTGAATTTAATTAATTAATTATTAAAAGTAAATATATATATATAAACTCAGACATAAACACAATTAATACAATAACCCAACATGGAGTAAAAAATTAGCCAGGGCCAGGAATCAAACATGTGGGTCGACAGCGTACTGTGCTGTTACACTTCATTTTAACCCATTTATGCCTAGCTTCCCATTTCGGAGATGCTTCCAATGTTTGTTAATTTGCGTAATTCTCTTCTTCTTCATAACATTAAAAAATTTTGAAATAATAATCAATAAATGTATTTAGCTGTTACCGAAAGCTGAAAGCATATTATAGATATTTACTTGTTTGAATAAAAGCTTTTTTTGAAGTTATAGATTTTTCAATTTTCAAGATTTTAAGCTGTAAAAAGTATATTTATTTGTAATTTGATCAAATTAACAAGACATACTCTTAGCTTGCTTTCTTCTTTGAAAAACATATTTTTTAAAATTGTAAAATTATTAATTCCAGTGTTATTTTTTGCGTGTGTATCAACGTACAAAACATGGGGCGCTAGGCACTTGAAAGTGCAAATATTTTTATTACCCCTTTAAGGGGCATTTTTTATGTAAAAATATTTTCACAATGATTATAAAACAAATTGTATTTATGTTTGAAATAGAATTATTCTTAGTATATTATTTTTAATAGTTATAAATTTATTAGTTCCTGTATATAAATGAATATATTGTTTTAGTAGTTCCTAAAAATACTAATTATGTAATTCATAATATACAATTTTATATTTTATGTAAATTTAGCTAAAACATCTAATTAAAGAATATTACATTATTGCATATGTTTTTCATAGCCTCATATTTAGCACACTTACATTTTATAGAATAAACGCAAAAAAACTTTTATCGTTACTTTTTAAAATATTTCCCCCATTTATTTTGTAACATTTTAAAATGATTTTACTAATAAATTTGAAAAAGAAAAAAATGGGTTATGCGTGCAGCATTTGTTTACTTTACCTTATTTGTAAGGCGTAATGTTACTGCATTAAATTAATGTGAATTGTCATTCGAATAGGAAATTAATTTATTAATTATTACACATAATATGTTATAGTTCATATCAAAGTAAATCACGCAACCTGTTACATAAATTTAATTATTGTAAGTAATTTTCAAGAATTTTTAAATAGATAAACTCTGACAAGAAATTACCACATTCATTTAGTATTTATGCAGTATTTGGATAGTTATAAAATTGCTCTTTGTATAAAATCCTTTATTTCTTTGCGAGTACACATGCTATCTTCATAAAAATGAGCGCACAGTTCACATAAAGTCACATAAAGTCAGTCACAGTCTGTAGTTTGAAAATTTTGCTCAATTAGTTTTGACATGGTTATTTAGAAGATCTTCGTTCTTTTTCAGTTTGTTGACGATCCCCTGTATGATTTCGAAAAAAAAAATCTTTGCGAAAATATATCACATGTTCAATATTGTTTACACAACTGGAGTTTCATAATAATTCATAATGTTGTATGACTATTACCTTAAAATTATAGATTTAAAAAAACAAACATGCACCAGAAATATGCATAGAAATATGGATTTACGGAAAATATTTAAATATTTATTGACATTGTAATTATTAAAGTACATTATCATTTTTTTAACCACTGAACAAAAAAGTAAACATCGTCATATTAAAATTGTTTTATTTTAATATAAAACATGCACGTATACTTTAAATCATAAAAAATAATAATATGAAATAATGGCTTTAAACCCTGAAAAAGTACAAATAAAAATAATGCAACGATAAAATATTACTTTAATAATACGACTGATAAAGTTTAACTTGAGCATTATTTTATCACTTTCTTGAAATAAACGTTTTCACAGATTAAGAGAAATCCCAGAACGTATGTCTTTACGTCTTTTGCATCACAAATCAAAGCTAAGTAGTTCTTTATCTCTTTATAAAAGTCGCATAATCAGCTTTAGAAAATTCAACATATTATGGAGAAACTGCTGATGTGTGACACGTTATTCTTTCAGATCAAGTCTTTCAGAGCGTTTGATAATATACTTTTACATTGTATGTATAATGGCTCGACTCATCTATTATATATTTCTATTCATTTAAGTATAATATATATTTTATTTTACAAAGAACGTCGCGATTTATCGGGATAGAAAGTGAAAAGCTATCGATAGCTATTCTTTTCATATTATATCTTGAATTTATGAAATCATTTTAATATGCATGAGATTGGTGTAATTAGATTAGACATCAGTCACGAAACAATTCCGTATCTTTATGTATTGTTGTTTCATTTTGGAAACAATACAAATTAATCCTGTTTTATAGAAATAATATTTAAACATAAATTACTATACAATGTATATATAGCTAGAAAAAAGAAATTATACACGGTAGAAAGGAGTATAAAAATCTTGTGAATTGTTTGTATTAAACTTATTGATAAAAAATGCGCAAAAAAATACTTATATTATTATACGTAATAACTTAGGTGTATAATTATATTACTTCTTGACTATAATTATACCTTCTTTATATTTTTTAACAAGAGAAACAAAACTAAGAAACATGTATTGATATATATATCTAGGTTCTGTAAGGTATAGAGACTAATAATTGTATGGAAATGTGAAGGATATTGCATATTTTATTTTCTTATTTTTTTCACATGAGATCAATGAAATTCAACTTTTTATCCCCATCTCCTTTTTTTCTTTTTTTTCTGCTTTGAATGATAGAATTCCTGTTATCCATTTTATTTTACTATGATGGGGGCATAAGAGGGTGTGGCGCAAAAAGCCCCAAGCTTCTCATAAAAAAGTCATCAAATCATCATCAGGTAAAATTTGAGCAAAAATGATTTAAAATTTAGGTTTTGAAAAATTGTTACTTCGTTTATTTATTGTTATGTTTGATTAAAGACAGGCAATCTGTACAAAAGGTTGTAATTATTATTTTTTTATTACAAAGCTCGTTTCTGCATGCTTTGAACCGAATGAATACCATTTCTCATTAAAATATTCCACATAGTTTATCTTGTAGTGCCTTTGAAACACATGCATTTTAATTGTGGCCATCCTGTTTATAACTATGAATTTATTTGGCCAATATATCAAGTGCATCTAATGTAATCAATAAAAGTTTTCATTCAGGAAGTAGGTCATTTATACCTTTATATACGCAATTAGTCACATTTAACGCTTTACAGAGTCTTCGAGTTTCCATAAACGGTAAAAAATATCAGATTTTTCAAAGTGTCAAAACACAAATAATACCCAATTACAGTCTGTTTTGTATGTCTGTTTGAAGTATTTATTCTTGATTTTGATAGCGGAAAAAAATAAGTGTGGTATTTACAATATAATTATTAAAATTTAAAATTCCTCTCACTAATGCCTCCATTAAAATTTTTAAGTGCTCACGCATGACAAAACGGTAAATTATGCATATAGGAAATAATTTTTAAACAAAATAGTATCAAAATAGACTTACGACTAATTTAAAATCAAAATGTACGCAAAAAATTTCATTTAAATTTAAAACCAAAAAATAAAGAAATTTTCAAATCTTTCAAAGTGCAAAAAAATAGTCAATTAAAATTTTTAGATATGTAGTTTATAAGAAAAATCGTACAATGTAAAAAAAATGTAAATTTACGGTACATTTCCGCGAATTATTTAGTAAATTTACGGAATATGTCACTGTTTTCCATAAACAGTTAACTTCCGTAATTTTTTGTATTTTACGGGCAAAAACCGTTAATGTGATGGCAAAGTCCGTTGATATAGGTATAAATCCGTTTTTTACGGACATTGTCTGGAATCTCCGCTGCAGCTTTCTTTCAGTGTATATTTGGTTATTTTTTCAAATTATTATATAGTTGGAAAGTAATAGCACGCACAAATACCAAATTTGCTAATCTGTGGAAGAGTGCTTTAAATTTTCTATATCAACGCTGTATCAACGCTTTTTATTTATGACGCTCGATTATCTATACGAGGCATATGGGCTCGAAGGGAGGACTGACCTCCTAGGGGTTTTCAACGTAAGTCTATGCGATAGACCCGGATGTCTAACCCGTATTTTTGCACAGAAATCAAAGAATCGAAGAAAGCCACAAAAAATGCAATTTATATAAATTTCAAATTAATACAAATTAATCAAATTTTATATGTGTCTACCGATGTTGGATTTGTTTGTGCCTCATGTTAAGCCTCAAGATTGTGTGCTCATCAAGATTATTCCATCGTGTGCTGCAGTGCAGCCTTACACAAAAATGAAAAATGCAAATCTGGACATCGTTCTTTATAGCTTAAATGGTAGAATACTTTGTGCATTATTCCACGGTTTCCGTGTTCGATCCCCGGGTTGGAAATTTTTCACCATGTTGGTTTCTAAGCTTAGTTAGCAATGGATAATTAACGTATTAAATATTCAAATCGAACGATTATTTCATTTAAAATATACTTAGTATTTTACAGTTAATATTTCTGAATGTTTGTCAAATAACAATTATATGAAATTTAAATCTTGCGGAACAATACTATACATATATCTTATGATTCATTCAATTTACGTGTTTTATTTTTTCACTAGATGAAACGATTTGTGGAAAATTACCGTTAACATTATGAATAAAATGCGCATATTACCTTATAAACATACAGAACTATCAAATTTCTAACCACTAATGTAATTTCTGAATGGATCGCCAATTATTTCCCAATCATTAATTGAATATGAAGATGATTTCTGATAAACAGCATAATATTTGACCCATACATTTTGCATTATCAGTGGTAAGAGCTTTAAAATAGAATGCTGAATTGCATCCAATAAATGGGTTCCATTTTAAAAAGTTAGTCGTGAAAACAGTCGAAATTTTATAAAGCGACATACAGATAAAGCAAGATTTAAATAAATATTGGTTTCTGTATTTTTGAAATTATAATATAGATAAATATTTTGTTAGATGTATTTATCTGTATTAGGCAATTTTTTTACAAATTAATTAGGTAAATTAACAAATAAAATAAATTAATTAATTAGCAAAAAATCACGCGGATAAAAAAGTGAATTTTCTGCTAAGGCATAAATTATCATTTTATATTTAAGTAGATAGTAATAATAGATAGTAAGTAATAAATAGAAAGTAATAGATAGTAACAAACATATACAATATAAAGAAACGCCCATTTGTTTAGTTTTTCTTTTTTAATTTTTAAATATTTTGAAAGTAATAATGCGCGCAAGCACCAAATTTACTAATCTAAGAAGAAGCGTGTTTAATTTCTAATATCAATTCTGTTGGTGTTATTTATGACTGCTGGTTATGATCACAAGTGTCATAGGCTCAAATGGAGGAATAAACATTATGGTTTTTTCTATAAATCTAATCGATAGACACGGAGATATAAGCCATATTCCCTCAAAGAAATCCAAGGCTCTAAGAAACACACGGAAGTTTATGTTTACATGTTTTAATTTTTTACTTATTTAAGCGTTTTACTTTTTATCTGATAAAACGATTTGTTGAAAATTACCGTTAACATTATGAACAAAATGCTCGCTTTACATTATAAATATACCAAACTATGAAATTTTTAACCTTTAACGTAATTTCCATATGGATAGCCAATTATTTCCCAATCATTAATTGAATGTGAAGAGGATTTTTGATCAGCACCATAAAATCTGACATATAGATTAAGCATAATCAGTAATAAGTGCTTTAAAATAGAATGTTGAATTTCATCTAGCAAAGGGTTTCCATTTTAAAAAGTTAGTCGTGAAAAGAGTCGAAAATTTATAACGCGACATACAGATAAAACAACCTTTTAGAATACAGAGGATTTCTGTATTTGTACAGATAAATATTAATTTACCAATATAATTTTGGCAAATTAACAGAAAGCCGTAAGGATTAAAAAAAAGATTTTCTTTGAATGCATAAATATTTCCATAATAATAAACAATAATATATAGTAATGTATATATATATATAAATGACATTATATAATATAATAGTGTTGTGCAGTGTGATTTATATTTATTTAAATAGTCACTATTTCTTTTTTTTTGTTTTAGTCCTTGTTTTAAGAAATATGTATGCCGACCTCAGATGTCGAGGGGTACAGGTGGCAAAAATTTGATTTGGAGTAAATTGACTTAAAGGTAATTGTGTTTAAATTTGAACGTTAGTAATAAAAGACTCAATTAAAATAGGAAACAGCCGCTTATTTCATTGTGCTCTTTGAACTGTCATCTCAATAACTGCAAAAAAATGTTGAGTAAAATTTAATTTAAATTTATAATTAGTCTTTATTGATTATTATTGGACAAAATGATTTATGTCTATGACAAAGCACATAATTAGAAATCCCTCATATTTCTAAACCTTAAGGGGGCTCAGGGGTTGAAAACTTTTCAAAAAATCGATTTTTTATGATCTAGTTTCATTATAAAATTAATTCTTAACTCAATGCAAAAAACCGGATAAAAATATTAGCATTGTTAATGGAGTTATAGGCATTTATGAATCAATACTTACATAGCCGCAGCCATATAATTTCAACTTTAAGTTCAACTTCGTAGTCATTAGTCGTAGTTTTTCTCAAAACTTGATTTTTGACGAGTAACACGAAGATTAAAAAAAAAAAAAACTATTTGATGGATGGCTTAATTTTTTTTTGCATGCATATAACATCATAATCTAGATTATGAATTAAGGATATAACTATCACTTAATAAAAACAGTATTAAAAAATCTCTCAAAGTTAAAAATAAAAAAAACCCTAAAAAATAAAACTTTGTTTCTATTAAAAATACTCAAAATATTAAACTACCTAAAATATATTAATTCATAATCTAGATAATGATGTTATATGCATGCAAAAAAATTAAGCCATTACATCAAATATAATTTTTTTAAATCTTGATGTTAGTCATAGAAAAACAAGTTTTGAGAAAACGCGACTTAAAGTTGAAATTATATGGATGCGGCTATGAAAGTGTTGATACTTAAATGCTTATAACGCCGTTAAAAATGCAAATATTTTTATGCGGTTTTTTGCATTGAGTTAAGAATTAAATAAATAATCAAATTAGATCATAAAAAATCGATTTTTTGAAATGTTTTCAACCCCTGAGCCCCCTTAAAAGAAAAAGGCATATTTCCAGATGGACCGCGCACTTAATTTTGTCATTTATAACCCTTGGCTTTTGTGATCCTCATATAGTATGTATCTTGATAATCTGCTGTCCTCTAGCAACTCTAGATACATAAATATGCAACATTTAAACACAACGTGATCGAAAATTCACGTCTGGGAGTCCCACGTTTTTTTCTAGCACATCGAGTCTTGCAGTCTAGAAGGATCTTCGTAGGAGATTAGAAACGGCAGTTTGCTAATTTTTCATGTATTATTTGTGCGTTATTTGTTATTTTAGAACGTTGGTTTTGTATCTTCATTTTTTTAAAAGACTTTATTTGCTTTTTAAATCATTTATGAACCCTTATAATTATCGTAAATGACTTTGAAAATGCGCGGAACGACGATTTTGTACGACGGAAGTTTGCTATCTTTGTTTGTTTAAATGGATGTTATCTAAAATTTACGGGTTTTTGATGACAAAAAGAAATACCTTGTAATTATAATTTTAAGTTCTTGTTTTGAATAAAACCTAGTCATAATACATATTAAAAACTGTTCTTTATATAGAAATATTTTTTTTAGCCATTTAAAAATTCTTTCTTCTTTTTAATTTTTCATGTTTGAAATTATATTTTTTTATCCTTTGTTCATATAAATTGTTTTTTATAAATCTGAAGATTGGATTTTTAAGTAACCCATTAGATCAGCATAAAAAGTGAAAAAAAAATTCAAAATTTTCAGTTCAAAGTTATTTTATTTATAAAATTCTTCAAAATTCAATGTTTAGTTTTCACGCAGAGAGAATATAGTTTTAAAAAATAGGAATTTTTTTTAGAAGCAAAATATTGATTTTTTAAAAAGATATAAAAATTGTGAACTGAGAAAAATGAGTCTAAATATTTCACTCGAATTCAATTTCATTTGAATGACTCCATTATTTGACATATTTTTTATCGAATCGTTCCAAAATTCAGACAAAATATTTAAATAATGCTGAAGTACACTGTAAATTCTTAAACTCAAAAATAAACATATTTTGAGTACTTTCCGTCATCCAGTTAATAACGCATTAACGTGTTGTGAGTTAGAAGATTTCATGTACAAAAAGTTCTATCTCCTTCTTGTGATTGAGTTCTTAATATGCTAGAAAAGTGTTGCTATCTAGAAATATTTTTTTAATTAATCGCAAAAACATTGCTATCTAGAAATGCGTTTTTAAAATGTTGCAAAATTGTAGCAGTCAAGAAATATATTCAAAACACATGCTGTTGATTGTCTTGAAATATTGATGTAAATAGTGTTAATGAATAATATATTACATTAGTGTTTCGCTTCAAAACACTTTGTCATCAAATTAAGAATGCTTTGTTAATACAGCACAATATAAAACACTATAATATAATATATTTAAAACACTTTCAAAACACATTCTACTTGGTGCCTTTAATGGAAATAAAAAATAGTTTGCTTTTTTTTTTAAATACAGGATTTTACTGATTCAGTTTACTAAATTTACCAATAAATATACATAACTGTTTTTCTGGAAAAAGTAAGTAGTTTTTCACATCCTTTTTTTGCATAATCTTTTCCCTGACACAATGTATTCACAATATAGTCCCAAAAAATGAAAAACGGTTCTAGTTAGAAGAGTTAATTATTACTTTCAGTTAATGTTGCATCATAATTTCACGATTTTGCAGTACGCATTTAAAAATAAAAACTGAAAATTGACGTTTTTGCCATTTTTTATCATTTGGACATGTATTGTTTCCCGTTATAAATATAATAAAAGATAACTTTTACGCTTAAAAAAAATATTTGACTTACTAAACATTTTAAGCACAAAAACTATATCTTTTTTATTACTGTATTTATGGTGTTTCTAAGTTTTACATACAATATGCTGAAGTACAAAACTTTAGTTAAAAACAATAGTTTCATAGAAAAGTTTTAAAATTATGAACAGGATTATAATATTTTAAACAACTTGTTTTAAAAATTTAATGAAGCATGTAAAATTTTCAAGCATAAATTATTTAAAGACATATTCTTATTTTTTAATAACAACCAATTTTCTGAGCTGTCAAATAATGTTAAATGGGGGATTTGCAAAGTAATTCTTTGTTAATGCTCACAGATAATATTAATCGATAATTTAAACGATATTCCTTCCATCTTGCATAATTGTTGAGAGCTGTAAATTAAATTACGAAATACAATGACAATAGTTAAAATTTGGGGATTAAATACAGGTTCACGACGAAAAATAAAATATTAGAAAAAATCATGCGTTACAAAAAACTGCGTAACACCGATTGAAAACAATGAAGGACTTTTCCAAATGCTTTCACGAGATCTTTTCTATCATAATAATGCTCAACAATGGAATTAATGAAAAAAACATTTACTTCAAACTGTTATAGAATTAGTGTTATTGTTAAAGAAACATTATGCGTTATACGTCTGTAAAGCACTCAGCTTATCTTTTTTTATTATTGTTAACTATACTTATTTCATTATATAAATTACTTTTTGTTACCTACCTTTATTTTATCACTGTATAATAGTCCTGTAATTTATTATTTTTTTTATTTTTTTATTTTTAAAAAACATTCCCGGTTGGGGTTAGTTGAGCTTAAACCAATTAGTAGGCCTCCCTACCTGACTGAATCTGTATCTGAATCTGTGTAAAAAAAGTCATAATAGCAACAGACTTTCTTGCAGTTAGATTTGTAATATGTATAAATAATTTAAATGTATTACGTAGTTACGTGTATGACATTCGGCTAAAAATAGCATTCTATTCAACAATGAATATTTAGACATGTATCAACATTTAGAAACATTGGAAACTTGAATAAAAAAGAACACATTCACAGGCCAATCACAAACGATTTTAGTTAGACGTTTTAGTTATTATTTTCAATTAGTGTTGCAAAAGTATGCATTTCCAGTGTACATTTAAAAATATAAATCTGGAAATCGAAATTTTTGTCATTTTTATCAGAATTACAGGTACTGAGTCCCGCTTAGAAATTATCATCAACGATAACTTTTGCAATTTGTTTGAAATATTATACTAACTAAACATTTTAAGCACAAAGATTTATATATTTCTTTTTCGGTATTTATGATGTCTCCAAGTTTTACATACATTATGTTGAAGTACAAAACTTTTGTTAAAAACAAAAGTTTCATAGAAAAGTTTTAAAATTTTGAAAAGGATTAGAATATTTTAAACAACTTGCTCTAAATTTTTAATGAAGCGTGTAAAATTTTCAAGCATAAAATATTTAAAGACATAGTCTATTTTTTTTAATAACGACATATTTTCTGAGCTGTCAAGTAATATTTAGTGAGGGATTTGCAACATAATCCTTTGTAAACGTTTACAGATAATATCAATCGATAATTTTAATGTTATTCTTCCGATTTTGCATAATTGTAGAGAGCTGTAAATTAAATTACGAAACACAATACTTAAAATGTGTAAATATTTATAGATATAGGTTCACAAAAAAATACAATAAATAAAATTTTATTTCTATAAACATAGTCATAATAAAGTTAAAATTATTTTCAACGTTAGAACACCAGAATATTCGTATTCAAAGCATACCGGTTTCGGTAGCATATAGCATACCTTCCTCAGCTCCACTGAGGAAGGAATGCTATATGCTATCAAAACCGGTATGCTTTGAATACGAATATTCTGGTGTTCTAACGTTGAAAATAATTTTAACTTTATCATATTGCACCAGGCAATAACCTATTACTTATCATAGTCATAATAACTACAGATTTTATTGCAATTAGATTTGTGATATATTAATATTTTCATTATTTCATTATTATTTATATTAATATTTCATTAAATTGCACAAGATTTATGTGCACACATTTACATGAGGAAACGAAACAAATAATGCATTGGAAATGGGGATTTTGGTAACATGGTTTTGAATGAATATCATTTCAATTTACATACATTATACAGTAGCTTAAAACTATGACTTTCCGTTTTTTATTTAACATATTGAAGCCATGTTAAAAAAATCACGAGAAGTAATTCCTTCTAAATGAAAATAATCAAAGACTTCAATTTGTTTCAGCTATGCGAAAAAAGATAAATCATGATATCATGAAATTTCGTAAGATAATTTTAAAAGATTATATAAATTTTTTCTACTTAAAAGCATGTTAAATGACAAATTATAGTTAATTTTCTATATCATTGTTACACATTGACCGAAGTTTAAAATTGGCATTCAACAAATAAAAAAAGCTTCAAATCTCCAATTACATTGTTCTTTAAATCATTTTTTTTCTATACATAATTATCACGCAGTACAACTTAGGTAACAAATTACAAATTACAAATTACAAAATAAAATAAAATAAAATAAATTAGGTAGGAAAAATAGTTGATGTATTTCTAATTAACCTTCCCACTGCCGCGACCTGATATATCCGTTCACTAGGCTGCCGGAATCACTGCAATTGAAACTTTATTTAAATAAATATTATTCCACAAGTATAATCCAGTTTTAAGAAACTAAGTTATGATTGAGAGTTTCAAGGCTTATAAACATATACGTAACAATATATATATATATATATATATATATATATACCTTGTTAGAAAAATACACTACAGAGAAAACAACACTACAATTTTGCCCTTTTGCTCAGCGGTCATGGAGTTAAATCATTCAATTTTACAAGATTTAAGTGCACACATTTAGATAGGAAAGCACAGTAGATATTGATAATGTATGAAAAATGGGCCTTTTGGTAACATGGAATTGAAGTGAGTAATATTATAATATAAATAAATTACGCGATAGCGAATAGATAAGACATTTTCTTCTTTATTTTAAGTATTGAAGTCCTGATACGCTCATGAGGGCAGAAGCATTCGCGAACAGCACTTCCATGTAAGTGAAAATAATCAAGCCCACATATTATTTTTAAAGAAATGTTTGAAAAAAAGTAATTGAAATGTTTAAATCTGTTGTAAAATATCTATCAAAAATATTAGTGAATGGCAAAACTTCAAAATCACACTATTAAATAAACATAGTTTTAAATCTCATATTCAATTGTAATTTTAAAAAAAATTATTTTATATCCATAATTATCACGACACACAATTTTGGTATCATTTTATTAAAAAATTCCGATTGGAAAAATCATTTGATCTATTACTGATTAAATCATAAGATTACACATTCCACATGTCCATTTAGATGAGGACATTTATACCAGGAAACAAAACAGATAACAATAATGCTTCAAAAATGAGCATTTTGATAACATAAAGATGAACTGGGTTGCATTGTAATTTACATAAATTATAGGAAGGCTTAAAACTAAAACCCTCTTTTCTTTATTTAAAATATTGATGACATAATAGGCTCATCATGGCAGCAAAACGCGCGAGTGAAAATAATCAAATACTTCAGATTTCTCTCAAGCTTGCGAGAAAAGATAAATCTCGAGATCCTTTTACTTTACTTCAAAAATCCACAGACTTTTCTTTATTCTTAGTCTATGTATTCCGTTGTGAGCTAAACTGCGTTTCTTACAGTTCACAAATTTAAATAGAATTCCCAGTTTACCTAATAGAGAGGGATTATTGTTCGAATAGGAAATATGAAATCTGAATTTCAAAAGAACATTATTAATATCGTAAAGGATTTAGATTCTATCAAATATGTGTGAATAAATAAGGGTAACTATATTTTAAAGTAGAAATAAAAGGTTGCGTTTTAATTTATATAAATTATACGGCGGCATAAAATTAAGACCTATTTTTCATTCTTTATAATATTGAAGTCATGATATGCTCATGATGGTTGGAATAAGCGCTACTCGAACTTACTTCTGAATGAAAATAATCAAATATTTCTGTTTTGTGTCAGGCATGAGAGAAGAATTTAATTGTAACTTACTTGTAATTTAAATAACCTAAATTATTACCATAATTATCAAGCATAATTATCACAACACACAAATTAAGTATCATATTATGAAAAAAAATCAGATTTCTAATTAAATCATAAAATTTTACAAGATTTATGTGCCTTTAGGAGTGGAAATTTATACTAGGAAACAAAACAGATAGAGATAAGGCTTAAAAAATAAGCATTTTCGTAATATTATGATTGACTGGCTTGCGTTTTAATTTACATAAATTATATGGCGGCTTAAAGCTAAGACCCTCTTTTCTTTATTTAAAGAACTGATGTCATGATAGGCTCATAACGACAGCAACAATCGCCAGCGACACTTCCATGTGAGTGAAAATAATCAAATCTCAGGAATGCGATAAGATCATTTTATTTTACCTAAATTTAACTTACATTAACAAATTGTTGTACACTAACGAACGTACTCACTGTAAGATAATTAAATAAATTAAGTTTCAAATCTCAAATTCAATTTCTAATTCAAATAAATTTATTTTATCTCCACACAATGTATAATACACACACGTCTTACAGAAAAAAATCAGATTAGAACGTTCACTTGATTTATATATAAATAAACTTTCACAAACTTTTTGTGAAATATTTGGATGATAAAACGAAATAGTAACGATAATTAATCAAAAATGTTTTTGACAGTAGGGAGCTGCAATGAGTAATAGTGTAATTTACGTAAATTATGCTGGAGCTTAAAATTAAGATCATCTTTTTTTTATTAGATTAATTTTATAAGCGATTATTCAATCTGTAAATTAATTATACCAGATGTAAATTTTCCATGTGGGTAAAAAAAAAGTCCGGTCCAGGATTCGAACCAGGGATGTACTGGACTGAAGCCGCCAATGCTGTTCCAATTGAACCATCCCGGCGAATGCTGGAGGGCTCTTTCACCCAAATGACCTCAACGATCACAGAATCTGCTCTGATACTACCCTAATAGCATGCATGGTCACATTGACGTCACTGTGAGTCACTTTGGTCACATCACATCTGTGACCAAAATGCCACCACTCAGTGACGTCAAATTGTGACTGAGATGTGACTTTCTTAAAAATCTTTAGAAATTTATAAATATCCTTTAAATCATATTATTTACTTTAAAAGCATGTTTCTTGCAATTTACATATCGTTGCTTTTGTCACAGTTTCGTCACAATGTTAATATCAAATGAGGCACAAATGACACATTTTTCACAAATTTGTCACATTGTGACCATTTTGTGAAACGTCACAAAAGAGCTCTAAAACGGCCATAACGACTTCACATTTTAGTCATTGTGACTTCACATCGACGTCACGTGACGTTACATCGACAATCGTTGGTCACAAAGTCACAATGTGACTTCACAAAGACGTTGCAGTGGCATCACCATGCTTTACGAGTATGGATCAACAAAACAGAATAAATCGAAGGTCAATATTTGGAACTCCACAAACCGCCGCATACGAAATCATTTTAGATTAATTTAAACACTGTGATCGTTGAGGTCATTTTGGTGAAATATTTATCCAGCATTCGTCCGGGATGGCCCAGTTGGAAGAGCATTGGTGGCTTCAGCCAATACATCTCTGGTTCAAATCCTATCCCGGACTTTTTTTTCCGACATGGAAGATTCACATCTGCCATATTTTCTTTATTTAAAATATTGAAGTTATGATATGCACATGATGGTTGGTATAAAAGCGAGTCACACTTCCTCCAGAATGAAAACAATCAAATACATCTGTTCTGCTTCAGGCAAGCGTGAAGAGATCATTCTGTATATCCTTTTTCTTTACTCACAACTAATTTACATTAATGCTGTATTATATTTTACCAAAAATACCACATGAACATTCATTAAATAAAAAATATCAAATTCTATCAAAAATTAAAAAAAAAATTATTTCATCTCTATAACTATCACGCAACTGAATTTACGTTCCATGGCTCCAAATTTCATATTTAATTGTAATCTAAATATTTTTTTTCTCCATAATTGTCACAAATCTGTGTTTTCATACCACATTACTGAAAAAAGTCACTTCGGAAAAATCACTTGATCTATATCAAATTAGTTCATAAGTTTTTACAAGATCAATGTGTACACGTTTATATGAAGAAACAAAATGCATAATGGTAATGCATAAAAAAGGAGCAGTTTGGTGTTATGCAGTTGAAATGAGTAGCATTCTAATTAACATAAATTATGAGGCGGTTTAGAAGTAAGACATTCTCTGCTTCATTTAAAGTCATGATATACTCATGATGGCAACAATACGCATGAGTCGTACTTATTTCTGAGTAAAAATAATCAAACTCTTAAATTTTTCTCAGGCCTGAAAAGAGCGATAAATCTCTAGATCGCATATTTCATCTGATAATTTTAAAAGATGATTTCTAAGTGCGTATTAAGTATAGATTATAGTTAATGTATTACGCATTGTTACGCGATGGCAAAATTTCTAAACTCACATTCTTAAATAAACATAGTTTCAAAACCCAAATTTAATTGTAATATACACTATATTGCCATTGATTATGGGACACTTGCGATTTTAGACATTTTACTAAATATCTAGAAAAATACATGAGGAATCATCTCGAAACTCTTAGCGTATAAATAAAATAGTATACGTCATACATCTCCGTGAAGATTTTTTACCGAAACGCCATAGGGGACCGTCAACAAATTAAAAAAGAATGAATATCTTTTGAATAACCCTGTCAAAACTAATGTAGCAAAAGCGCTCAAAGTCTAGATTATGATTGAATGCCTTATTGTAATACACTGTGTTCATTTTTATGCAAATAGCATGCACACTCGCAGAGTAATTAAGGTTTTTATAAAAATGGTCCCAAATTTTTCCAAGTTTTTCCATTATAATTTTCAGAGTTCTTAATATAAAATAATATTTTTTTCAGAAAATCAGACAAACAACATTGCATACAGTACCCTGTAATCAGAATTAAAAATAATAAAAATTGTATGAAAAATGAGTAGGTTTACTATATAATGTTTTACTGCGCATGCGTCAAAGATATCAAAATTTCATTTGCATATTATGTTAGCTAAATGTATAGAGCAACTTTTGTAAAAGTCTCAAAATCATAGCTTGAAAATTCTGAAAGTAATCGTCTATAGAAAAAGGACAAAATCCGTTGTTTCCAAAATGAAGCAAAAAAATGAGGGATTTTATCCAAATGCAGTAGTACATCCCATATTGTGTATTCTATATTGACACTAATCAATGAATATATGGATACAACCCCTCTTGTTTTTGCTTCATTTTGAGAATAACGGATTTTCGACTTATTCAATTGACGATTATTGTCAGAATTTTCAAGTTATGATTTTGTGACTTTCACAAAAGTTGCTCTATACATTTAGCTAACATAATATGCAAATGAAATTTTGATATCGTTGACGCATGCGCAGTAAAAAATTATTTAGTAAACCAACTCATTTTTTATACAATTTTCATTATTTTTTAATTCTGATTACAGGGTACTATTTGCAATGTTGTTTGTTATATTTTCTGAAAAAAATAATATTTTATATTAAGAACTCTTAAAATTATAAGGAAAAAAATTGGAAAAATTTGGAATCATTTTTATAAAAACCTTAATTACTCAGCGAGTATGCATGCTATTTGCATAAAAATGAACAAGGCTTATTAAAATAAGGCATTCAATCACAATCTAGAGTTTGAGCGCTTTTGCTACATTAGTTTTGACAGGGTTATTCAAAAGATATTCATTCTTTTTTAATTTGTTGACGGTCCCCTTTGGAGTTTCGGGAAAAAATCTTCTCGGAGATGTATGACTTATACTATTATATTTATACACTAAGAGTTTCGAGATGATTCCTCATGTATTTTTCTAGATATTTAGTAAAATGTCTAAAATCGCAAGTGTCCCATAATCAATGGCAATATAGTGTATATATATATATATATATATGTATACATTATATATTATATCCATAATTACCACTCAACACAAATTATCAACCATATAACGGAAAAAAAATCAGCTTCGACAAATCATCGGATCTGTGTCAAATTAAATCATAAATTTCACAAGTTCTTGTGCATTTAGATGAGAACATTTATATCAGAAAACAAAACAGATAAAGAAAACGCTTTAAAAACAAGCATTTGGAGTTTGGAGATTGACTGAGGTGCGTTTTAATTTTCATAAACTATACGACGGCTTAAATATAAGACACTCTTCTTTATCAAGCAGGGCGATCATTCTGCCAAACCAAGCTAGAGAAAATAATATGCCCGCCAAACGAACATAACGATCGCTTAACTGTTTAATATACTCGAGACAACTTCCTCCATGTGAAATCGACCAAACATGGCAATTTAAAAGTTCAGTTTTTAAGAAATCAATTATCACAGAGAAATAAAACAAAAACTAGAAAAATCTAATGAAAAAAAGGTTTAATTTGAAATCAAACGCATCTTTATAAAATAACTACAAAGAAAGATACAATATTTTTTATAAAACGTCGAGATATTGAAAATGATCATTTTTTCTTCGTCAAACTTTTTTTTCAATCAAAGTACAGGTTTAAATAAGGGACAGAAAGAAGTATAGAATGCATTTTCGGACAGGTAATTTTTCAAGCTACCTGCTTTTGTAAAATTCAGTTAAAAAAATAAAATTTCTATCCTTAATAAGCAAAAAATTGCTAATTAATTAACAATTTAGGCCAAAGCATGATAAACCCGCCAATCGTGTACTAGCTACATTATAGTAGAGCAAAACATTTTAAATGCTGCCACTTCAAGTTTCATATGCCAATCAGATAATTTTTTTCAAGATTACTTTTTCGAATAAAACAGTGTAAAAGTAACAGTGTAAACAGTGTACATCTTTACAATAAAATTAATTTTTGAAGGCAGAGATATCTTCTAAAGTGTAGTCATTTAAAATTATTAGCATTTAAAGTTTCATTCCTAATGTAAACAAAACTTTTGAAAAAAAATTGAGTTGAGTGTGATTGTTATATAAAAAGAGAACCATGGTAAACGATATTTGATTTGTGTGTGAGCAAAGAATCAACATAGATAACAACTTTGTCGTCATTGTATGATGAAATAGGATTTTACCATAAAATCATAGAAGGCGGCAGCCTTCAAGTGACGCAGCTTTAAACCTACCATCGTCAAAACCTACCATCGTCATAAGGGTAGATGCGGAACTTCATATATGCAGCTAACTCAACATCAAAAGAAATCGGAAAAGCCGCCTTCTAATAACTCAGCAAATATTGGTCAGAATGGTCCAATTTTTTTAATATAGTCTTATATTCCCAGTCTAATCCTATCCTATAATTTTTACATTTCTACGTGCCGTATATTTTTAGATCTCGATAACCATTTTTAAACTGAAAACGATGGTGTTTGTTCCTGATAATGAGATCTAGAAAACGGGCTGGGAGATTTTATTAAAACTTATATATAATATGAATCTCTTTAAGATAGAAGGAATAAGACTTGCCTTGTTTCTAGGAAAACTCTTGTTTGTTATATATTGGTCTTGGAAAATTGGACTATATTAGCTCGCGGATTACATGTTATTCTATGGGTTAGCAGACGAAGACACTGCAAAAAGGCAAATGTACCCACATAGCATGCATGTTCACAGTGACGTCACAGTGACGTCACTGTGAGTCACTGTGGTCACGTCACATCTGTGACCAAAATGCCACTCCTCAGTGACGTCACATTGTGACTGAAATGTGACGTCACGTCTGTGACCAAAATGCCACCCCTCAGTGACATCACATTGTGACTGAAATGTGACGTCACATCTGTGACCAAAATGCCACCTCTCAGTGACGTCACATTGTGACTCAGATGTGACTTTCTTAGAAAACTTTAGAAAATTACAAAAATTCTCCAAACCATGTTATTTACTGGTAAAAAAACGTGTTTTCTGGCATTGCAGAAGAATATTGTGCACTCGCTCTTATGTCACACATTACATGCACTGCATGTAACATGTACGTCATATCACATATATGAGATAAACCTCCCATCATATGAAACTAAGCACCCAGCAATGAACCTATCAGTGAAACTTCCATTTAAGGAAATTTCTCGTTACACTTAAATGTTTCGTTATGAAAAAAATATCGTTGAATAGAAATCCACGAAAATTCATGAAATTTGTATAGTAAACTACAAATAAAAATGGAAATATTATAAAACTGTGTTTTAATTTGGATAGTACTTTTTGTTATGCAATATAGCCACATAAAAAAAATCATTAGTATAATATCTAAAAAACCGCGTAATAAAGGAAGGGAAACAAAAACTGAATCGCAGCGTTCTAATTCTCGTTTTCTCTTGTATTTCAAATCGAAAAATTAAAAAAAAAATTCGAATATTACTTTGTGTGCGATCTCTTATGAAAGATACTCTCATAAAAACTTTCGCATCTTTTTTAAGTATTCAGAGAATGGACCTATAATATTTTCGCGGAACTAGAATCCCTTTCTTAGCATATCGAAAAATTTTCGCATTTTTTCCTTTTTATTTAAAAGATAAAATAAATACATAATTTCAATTCGTACAATCCGCTGAAATATATTCACCAATCAATCTTAACAGCAATCTATCCTTTTGAATATTGTGCATGCACGGAAGTGCAACAAATTTTGCTAAGAAGAATTTTTTTTTAATATGAATATTAATTTAAATGTTAATTGCGTTCTAAAAGAAGGTTCAACAGAAAATTAAAAAAGTAGATAATTTCATTAAATATGCGCTTCGTTAAATGAAAGTTCCACTGTATTTTGAAACTAATTGAAAGTAAAATAGAAATGCGTGAAAAAAAAATTTAACTCAAAATTTTAATTAGGGATACCCTCATAAAACTTATTACTTATTAAACCCGCATTCAACTTATAAATCTTCGAAGCTCAAACAACCAATAATAACAAAAAATCACCTGCTTAAAAAATATCGTTTGGCAACAACCAGAATAGTTGACACTAGTGTATTTATTCTTTAGAATATTAGGCCAGCTGCTCTAGTAACTTTGTTATGATGTTATGCGTGTATATTTAGTACGTAAGTTGAAAATTTTTAAAAAGTTATGCAGAAATGTGATCAGTTGACATTTTATATAAAATGCCGGTCCGAAAAAATACATTGTCAGTGGCGTTTCGTTAATATGAGCGCGCCAATGTCAATGTACTTCATTCGGACATTCCGACTTCGAAAATCTTCGCTATTTGGATTATGAAACTTGAATTAGAGGATAATGCCGTTAAGAAAGAGGTAAGAAAATGTTATTTTTCCTGCTTTTTTATAATGATTTCTGTGAATTTCGTAAAAAACATGTTATAAAAGGAATAAGTATCATATTAATTTAACTTTTTTGAATCCACTTACCTTAGTAAATTCAATAAATTTAACATTTATTTTGTTGAAACACGGAGCATGTCAACGATTTGAAAATAGTTAATAACATTATTTTTAAAATGCACTTTAATCACATTTTTTTTATTACATGGTTAAAATCAAATATTAATAAATTTAAAAATGTATGCATAATCAAAAGTTAACGTTATAATTAATATATAAAGGAGTTTGGGGTTGTTTAACTGTTGAAAATAGTGATAAATATATTAATTTATGCACTAATATTGCAAAAACAAATTTTTTAAAACTTTTTTATTACCTTTCTGAATTTCTCATAATCCCAAAAATTTGATAACTGTAATTCCATGACATTTATTATTTTAAACCATGTATCTAAAATAATTAAGATATTGATTTTGTGATAATAACAATTATTGATTTTAAAAAATGAGTAATTATCGCATTATTTTATTAATTTTTGATATCTTAATTGTTAAATGGTGCTGAAAATAACAATTTTGTTCCATTAGTATGTGTTCATTAAATCCTGGTTCTAAATAGTCATAAAAACAATTACATGTACTTTTTTGTGGGATGTACATTACTGAAATTTTTAGTGTTTGATGTATTTCTATTATTTTCAATAAAATTTTATCTAATATTGGGAAGTGAGACTGAGAATACTTAAATACTATTAATAGATTCATCTAATACGAAAAAAAAATGAAATCTAATAATTATAACTATTAATAAGGAAACTTTTTAAAAATAAATTCCATAAGGATGACCTTTACCGGCACATCTACACTATATGACATATACAATATATATATATGAGTTTAACTACGAATTTAAACCTTGGTGTAATCATACATGCGCACAGGCCACTATAGTAAGGAAATAACTAAGCGTAATACTAGAACTAATTGCCTCATCTTCATTAGTACTCGATTTTTAAATAAAATCTGTATATTACAAATATTGCGCATAAACTTCACGTAGTTTTATCAAAAGATAATTCTATATTATATTTAACAGAATGATTTTAATTGGTAAATTAATCAAACGAATATTAATTTTCCAAAATGAGTAAAAAAATGTTTAGATTAGGATTCGAACTAGAGACCCTCGATGTATGCTGCCAATGCTCTTCCAACAGAGCAACTTAGCACACACAATTCACCCGGAGAAATATCATTATATACTCATACGAATAGTATGCATTTATCATACGAGTAGTTTGAAAAAAAAATTAAAGTATTATTACATAGGGTTATATATAATAATGATAAGTATGCGTTCGTATTCATTGTGTGAATTGTGTGCGTCAGATTCTTCCAGGATAGTTCAGTCGACAAAGTATTGACAATTTGCGCGAAAGACTGCTTAGTTCGAATCCTGACCTGGACACTTTTTCAATCAGTTGGAAAATTACAACAAAAGATAATTAAAAGATATAGGGTAGATGCTCCAGTTTTGGCAACTGCACAAGTTTTGGCCACATTGGAATGATTTACCCTCTATTTAGGCTGTAAATTGATTTTAACAAATTATATGCATTCTTACTCCTTAATCTAACACTCTTTTATTATTTTCAATCCCATTTGTTTATTTTTTGATAAAAAATGACTTGCAAAAAAAAAAAAAAAAAAAAAAAAAAAAAAAAAAAAAAAAAAAAGTGTAAAACTACAGTGTGCACTCACATATATTAAGGTTTTTGCTTAGGTAACAAGTTTTCACAATCTTTCAATATTAGGGATTTATCGAACTTTATTTGTTCTGAAACTGATTGCTATGAAGCTTTATGAAGTAGGCTTTCTCTCTGTTGCAATTTCATATTTAAATTAATTATTTTTACAGCTTAAAGTACGGGTGGCCAAAACTACTTGCTTTACGTGCTGGTACGTGCTTTAAATTTGCTATGTGTACCAGTTATGGCCATTGTGTGGCCAAAAATGGCACAACAATATGCTCCACTTTTGGCCACAAGACTAATTATAGTGAAAATTTCAGCAATATATTTAGAAATGTTTTATGACTTATAAATTTAAAAGTTCAATAAAATTACAGCATGATTTAGTGGTTTCTTGTATTTTTTCAAAACAAAATGAGGAAGTTGCATAACTTTTGCAAAATTTCAAGCACATGATTTTAGAAATAACAAATAATGTGAAAATCTTTATACTATAAATAGGATTCATTTTAACAAGTTTAAAAAAGACAATTCTGTACTCTTAAAAATGGTCTAGATTAAACACTGTTATAAGATAGGAAGTAAAATTATGGCTTTTCAAAATTCATTGTCAGCTTTTCAAGATGGTTAAGTTTTGTAGTATCTCGTTCTACCTTGCAACACAAGTTTACAGAATGGAGACCAGTTTTTACTATTTTTGAATCTCAAGTAATAGGGTTGTGCTATTTATGATGGCCAATTATCTATATGAGAGATATGGGCCAAAAAAGAAGGGAGATGCCCTCTGTGAAGGTCTTTCTAAGATCCTAGCCAATATTTACACAAGGAAATCTAAGGTTTGAAGAAAACTAACTCCAAATGATTAGGCTGACAGGCAGCTAAGTACGAGGAATTAAAGTTTAAAATCAGTTGAAAAAAATGGATTTTAGAGATTGTCAAAATACTATTTCATGTAAAAATGGAATAATTTCAAGATTCTAGTCATATAACTGTAAATATTGGTATAGTATAACATATGATATATATAAATGAAAATATGCAAAATGTTAAAATAAGCTTTTTATGTCCTATAAGTCTTTTTTATGAATTAAATATATTTTTTGTTTTTAAATTTAAATGTTCAGTTAAAATCAGCTTAAGTATATTTTATTCGATGTTTTTATGATTTCATTTAAAAAAATGCAAATCTTTTTTATACAGCAAACAAATATCTGTGTGGTAAAACAGATTTTGCACAAAAATGCTTTATTTTTACTTATTATCAGTTAAAATGTTTGCAAAATTACAAGATATTAGGGCGGCCAAAACTGGTGCAGGGGTGGCCAAAACTGGTGCAAATTGAAAGAAATTACTTAACGAGTTATTACTCACAATCTAAAATATTTGATAGAAAGTTATTATAATTAACAGAAAGACAACTAAATTTACTAAAGAATACTGTTATTGCGATTTAATATGCTTTATTCAGTCTAAAACTATAAAATTTCCATTTCAACTTTTCTCTTAATGTGGCCAACACTGGAGCATCCACCCTATATATTTATAGACATCAGGATTATTGGTCAGAAATATTGGCAAGCTGTACAGTTTTAGATATGTGCTGAAATTTGTGGATATTAAAGCGAGTAAAAGTTTTTTTTAAAAAAGTTCAAAAAGATTAAACAGTTTGAACAGCATATTACAAAATGTGTGTCAGTTATAAATAAAATTGAAGCTATGCAATTTTCAGCATGTGGGGAAAATATATAAATATTTTTGAAAGGCAATATTTTTCAAATTTTAAAAACAACACCAGAGTTGTAAGGCATGTGAGGTAAATCGAATTTTTAACTTTAATTTAGAAGAAAGTCTCCTTACTGCAGGTAACTATTTTACATATATTATACAGTATTTGTTCATAAATTGTCAATATATGATTTTAGGACTCAAACCCTATTTTAACAGAACATGGCGTGGAGTTATAGCTTCAGCAGATCCTGTTTCTTTTAAATTGTTAGAGAATCGTTAAGAAAAGTTAAATCGTCACAGAATCATCACAGTGTTAACGAAAGTTTTGTCACAAACGATCTGCATCGTGAGTCTAAAATAATGGGACAAACTTTAAGGGAGGTGGTAGAGCTCACTATAATAAATAATTATGGCATAGAAATGTATGACTGGAAGTGACGCGTTAAAACGCCACACTAGTCACTGTAAAAGACACGGATTATAATGTTAAGTGTATGGGAGCGCTATTTTCAAATATCTCGCTAAAATTTTAATATTTTCGCATATTTTTTTTTCCATAGGATAGCTGAGGACGACCTGCAACTGGGCTGGTTTTTACTTTTTTGATTTTGGTTACAGATTAAGAGCCCACAATAATTCAGAACCAGTTTAAACCGGTTCTAAAACTGAAACTATTGTAATATAAAAAAATATAACCAAAATCGAAAACGTAAAAATTAGCCTAGTTGTGGATCGTCCTCAGCTATCCTATGGAAAAAATATCATGTAAAATATTGAAATTTGAGCAAGATATTTGAAAACAACACCCCCCCCCATAGACATAACATTACCATCCGGGTCTTTTTTGGTGACTAGTGTAGCGTCTTGACGGGTCACTCCCGGTCATATATTTCTGTGCCATCATTATTTGCTATAGTGAGTCCTACCGACCCCTCAAAGTTTGTTCCATGATTTTGGACTCACCCTGTATTTCACAATTTGGTCACAATGTGACTTGAAAGCATCGTCACTTTCGTCACAATTACGTCACAATGTTAATGACAAAATCGTCACAAATGACACACTTTTCACAAATTGGTCACATTGCGACGTCACAATGTGGTCACAATGTGACGTCACAAACAAGCTCTAAAACGGCCATAACGACTTCACATTTTAGTCACAGTGACTTCACATCTACGTCACGTGACGTCACATCGACGGTCACAAAGTCACAATGTGACTTCACAACGACGTCACCGTGACGTCACCATGCCTTACGGGTAGTAATGGTCACAGTTAAAACACCCGCATCGAAGCAATAAATGTTTTTTAAACTACAAAAACATCTTATCATGTACTTTAAAACATTCAATAAATATATACTAAATCAAATTTCTATTTATTTTGCCTTTATTTTTCGTAAGAAGAAAATATTACGTTTCTTACATTGGATATTTTTGCATTTTGTGGAAAAAATATTTTGAATCCTTTTTTAAAATAGGAAAATATTTTTTAATTATACATATTCAATATACTTTCGACTTATGATTTTTTTTTAAAGTTTTCAAACAAAAATTATTTTAAATTATTTGTTGTTGGAAAGTCATGTATTCATACCCCTAGGGGCGCCACTTGTCTTGTTTTGTTTTGAATCCGAACCCGAACGCGGCACGTTACACGGAGCATTTTTCATTCAGGTAGTAATATTCTTACATAATGTCCATTAAATTGATATAGAAAATGCACGAATTAAAAAATATAAACCAGACAAGATAGAATCATTAAGTAATTTTCAGGTTTTAATAATCCACATGTTGTTTCTTGTTACGCCAATTGAATCTCGCAATGTCAATATACAACGAGTAAGCTCTGCAATAAAGTTAACCGGAGAATCTTGCAATGGATTATTAATTAATACAGAATGTGTAACTTTGCAATAAAGATATTTGCTTGTATTTTTGAAGACTTATGGATTACAGTGTGGAGGCAGGATATATTCAAAATTTTACGAGAATGCCAGTTAAAAATCTGGACTGCATTTTGTTTTGTTTTGTTTTTTGTCAGTAATTTTGGGTGAAATGCAGTTTACTCTCCTTCGCCAAGGAACTTTTTATGTGTATTGTTTGATAAACAATTTTACTTCTATATATTTTTTGTTTATTTTTTTAATTTTTTCGCTGCTTAAGCAAAGAATAGGTTTGCATTAATCATAATTAATAAACGGAAACTTACTGGCTTGCTTAAAGTATTGTTTTTAAATACAGGGTACAAAATACATAAATTTTCTTAAATCCCAGTTTATTTTATTAAAATTTGTCATTTCATGAAAATAAAATTATTGCATATCTTTTATCTTTGAGATTAAGTGTTAAAACACTTTTCAATGTTTGCATTTTAACATGTTTTGCAGATAATACATTTTGTGAATTTCACAGAGTTGACTGTATTATACTCTATTATAAGCATTCATTATGATTTCTAGTACATTATTACATTCAAATTACTCTTTTTAAAAATGTAAACAAAAGATGAGCACATTATATTTGTGCAATGTCTGGTCCCAAGTTACACACACTTGATGGACTTTACAATTTCTATATATTGCTTGTTTTAAACTTAAGTGAAATGTTGGCTAAAACATTTTCAGTTTCATGAATTATTTCAATTTGAAATATTTTAGTAATCGCTACTACTGTTATTCCGTCGACCAATTTCGCCAAATTATACATAATCACATATTTTTTTATTTTAAATAATGAAAAAACAAATAATTAGTAAAATATTAATAAAAAGTCGAAATAAAAATCAATGACATTTTAAATATACAAATTGTATTTAATGTCATTGAATGTGACATTCACAATCATCCATTATTGGAATTTAATCTTATAGTTTGGCGATAATTTTTTGGTCGACGGTATAACCTAGTAGTACCTAGTAATCTATAAAGCTAACAAGTAACATTTATACAACATTTCATTAACTCGGTTCCTCTTAAGTAAATTTGAATAAGCGAGGGCAAAAATCCATTGCAAGATTCTCTGGTTAACTTTATTGCAGACTTTATTCATTGTATATTAAGACATTGCAAGATTGAATTGGCATAACAAGAAACATCCATGTGGATTATTAAAACCATGAAAATTACGTAATGATTCTATCATGTCTGTTCGATGGTTTTCAATTTGTGCATTTTCTTTATCAATTCTATTCTAAATAAATTCTACCTGAATGAAAAATGCTAATAACGCATTCTGATTCAAAACAAAACTAGACCAGTGGCGCCTTCTTAATATGGAATATAATATAGAATGTATGAAAACTTATGAATTAGAGGGGGGAGGCAGGGTATATTCAAAATTTTATGAGAATGCCAGGTAAAAATCCTGTATTGTACTTTTTTTTGGTTTGTTGTCAAAAACTTTTTTCTCATGTCTATGAATAAATTACTCCTTGCACCAACATAAGATTTTGTTGTCAGTGGCACAGCCAAGGGGGTGTTTTTGTGAACTACATCAATGAATCGCAAAAAAAAAAAGCAAATTGCATAAAAAATGGGAATTACGTCCACAAATTGCTCAATGTGAATTACGTCCATGAATCATGTAAAAAAGCGAGAATTATATTCATAAATTGTGTGAAAAATGCAAATTACGTCTATGAATCGTGTAGTAAAACATAAATTATGTTCATAAATCGCTCAAAAAACACGAATTTTGGCAGCAAAAAGCTGAAACGGAAATTACCTATATAAAACGCATAAAAATAGCAACTTGCATTTATGAATTGCATAAAAAATGTGAATTACGTTCATGAATCACTCAAAAAACGCAAATTACATCCATGAATTGCATAAAAACGTGAATTACGTTCATAAATCACTCAAAAAATGCAAATCACTTCCATGAATTGTGCAAAAAAACACGAATAACGTTCAGAAATTGCAAAAAATGCGAATTACGTCCAAGAATTGGTAAAAAAAAGCGAATTACATAAATCCTATAAAAACACAAATAATGCCAATAAATCAATCAAAAAACGCAAATTTCGTCGATAAAAAGCTCAAAAGATGCATATTATGCCTATGAATCACATAAGTATAGCAAATTACGTCCATAAATCATGTAAAATGTAAAATACATTCATTAATCGCATAAAAATTGCGAATTATGTCCATGAATCGCTCAAAAAAAGCAAATTGCATAAAAAACATGAATTGGGTCCACAAATCGCTCAAAACGTGAATTACGTCCATGAATTGTTTAAAAAAGTGAGAATAACGTTCAGAAATTGTATGAAAAACACAAATTATGTCTATGAATCGTGTAGTAAAATGGGAATGATGTTCATAAATTGCTCAAAAAACACGAATTTTGGCAGCAGAAAGCTGAAACGTAAATTAAGTTCATAAATCACTCAAAAAATGCAAATAACTTCCATGAATCATGCAAAAAAATACTAATAACATTCATAAATTACAAAAAATGCGAATTAGGTCCAGCAATTGGTAAAAAAAGCGAATTACATTCATAAATCCTATAAAAACACAAATAACGTCAATAAATCGATCAAAGAATGCAAATTTCGTCGACAGAAAGCTAAAAAAATGCAAATTATGTCTACGAATTGCATAAAAATAGCAAATTACATTCATAAATCATGTAAAATGTAAATTACATTCATTAATCGCATAAAAATTGCGAATTATGTCCATGAATCGCTCAAAAAAAGCGAATTGCATAAAAAACATGAATTGGGTCCACAAAACGTGAATTGCGTCCATGAATTGTTTAAAAAAGTAAGAATTACGTTCAGAAATTGTATGAAAAACACAAATTATGTCTATGAATTGCGTAGTAAAATGGAAATTATGTTCATAAATTGCTCAAAAAACACGAATTTTGGCAGCAGAAAGCTGAAACGCAAATTACGTCTATAAATCGCATAAAAATAGCAAATAGTGTTTTGCAATCATGAATTGCATAAAAAACGCGAATTACATTCAGGAATCGCTCAAAAAACACATTACGTCCATGAAAACATGAATTACATTCATAAATCACTCAAAAATGCGAATCACTTCCATGAATCGTGCAAAAAAACACTAAGGACGCTCATAAATTGCAAAAAATGCGAATTATGTCCAAGAATTGGTAAAAAAAAAGCGAATTACATTCATAAATCCTATAAAAACACAAATAATATCAATAAATCAATCAAAAAACACAAATTTCGTCGATAGAAAGCTCAAAAGATGCAAATTATGTCTATGAATCGCATAAGTATAGCAAATTACGTCCATAAATCATGTAAAATGTAAATTACATTCATTAATCGCATAAAAATCTTGAATTATGTCCATGAATCGCTCAAAAAAAGCGAATTGCATAAAAAACGTAAATTGGGTCCACAAATTGCTCAAAACGTGAATTACATCCATGAATTGTTTAAAAAAGTGAGAATTACGTTCAGAAATTGTATGAAAAACACAAATTATGTCTATGAATCGTGTAGTAAATCGGGAATTATGTTCATAAATCGCTCAAAAAACACGAATTTTGGCAGCAGAAACCTGAAACACAAATTATGTTCATAAATCACTCATAAATTGCGAATCACTTCCATGAATCATGCAAAAAAATACTAATAACATTCATAAATTGCAAAAAATGCGAATTAAGTCCAACAATTGGTAAAAAAAGCGAATTACATTCATAAATCCTATAAAAACACAAATAACGTCAATAAATTGATCAAAAACACAAATTTCGTCGACAGAAAGCTCAAAAAATGCAAATTATGTCTACGAATTGCATAAATATAGCAAATTACATCCATGAATCATGTAAAATGTAAATTACATTCATTAATCGCATAAAAATCGCGAATTATGGCCATGAATAGTTTAAAAAACGCGAATTGGGTCCACAAATCGTCAAAACGTGAATTACGTCCATGAATTGTTTAAAAAAGTGAGAATTACGTTCCGAAATTGTATGAGAAACACAAATTATGTCTATGAATCGTGTAGTAAAACGGGAATTATGTTCATAAATCGCTCAAAAAACACGAATTTTGGCAGCAGAAAGCTGAAACGCAAATTACGTCTATAAATCGCATAAAAATAGCGAATAGTGTTTTGCATTCATGAATTGCATAAAAAACGCAAATTACATTCATGAATCGCTCAAAAAACACAAATTACGTCCATGAAACGCATAAAAACGTGAATTACATTCATAAATCACTCAAAAAATGCGAATCACTTCCATGAATCGTGCAAAAAAACACTAATAACGTTCATAAATTACAAAAAATGCAAATTACGTCCAAGAATTGGTAAAAAAAGCAAATTACATTCATAAATCCTATAAAAACATAAATAACGTCAATAAATCGATTAAAAAACACAAATTTCGTCAACAGAAAGCTGAAAAAACGCAAATTATGTCTATGAATTGCATAAAAATAGCAAATTACGTCCATAAATCATGTAAAATGTAAATTACATTCATTAATCGCATAAAAATTGCGAATTATGTCCATAAATTGCTCAAAAATGCAAATTAAATTCATAAATCGCATAAAAAACATGAATGATGACCATGAATTGCGCAAAAAATACGAATTACACCCAACATTAAATTAATTTGCAGAAAGTTTTTGGTTTTATACAAGTCTGCCAACAAGAACCTACAAGTTATCCTGAAACCCATTCTAAACCAACAAAAATTTAATGGAAAGATAAATTTGTCCAAGAAAGACAAAATAATTTCCATTGACATACATTGACTAGAATCGAAAAATTCCTATTGAAATCTATCCTATACAATCCAAAACCAGAAAGAAAAAAATCCCTCCAAGAGTAACTCAACCTATCTGCTGCAAAATAAAACACATTGAAATGCAACTGAACAAGAACCTGAAAATTACATTTGAAGTCAAACCGAAAGCAGATTCAACCCCCCCCCCAAAAAAAAAAAAAAATATCCAACCATATCTCGATTTTGGAAAGAAAACTTAATTTCCATAGATATGAGTGATCAGAAATCTGGAAACTCCAATTAGTCTATCTTAAACCTAATCTGAACCTGAAAAAGGAAATTCCATACAACCGGAGCCCAGTATCTATACAGGACAAAATATTTTCCATTAAAGCGCAACCTGACCAGAACTTGAAAATTCCATTTGAATTGAACCTGATTGAAACCTGAAAAAAATTTCCATCGAACCTTAACCTAATCCGGAAAAGAGAAAATTATTTCTGCCGATACACACTGACAAGAGTCTGAAAGTTAACATGAAACCTAATCCAAACCCGAAAAGGAAAAAACAATGGAAACACAAGTCTGTCCAAGAAAGACCAAATAATTTCTGTCCACATACACTGACAAGAATTTCAATTGAAATCTATCCTAAACCCAGTTCAAACACTACCCCCCCCCCCCAAAAGAAAAAAAAAATCCAATTGTAACCCAATTTATCTGCGACAAAATAATATACTTGAAATGCAACTCAACAAGAACCTGAAAATTCCATTTGAAGTCAATCCGAAACCAGATTCAATCCCCCCCCCCCAAAAAAAAAAATAAATAAATATTTAATCAAATCGAGATTTTAGAAAAAAAAGAACAATTTATGTCGATATGTATTGACTAGATCATGGAAATTCCAATAGAAGTCTATCTCAAACCCGATCAGAATAACCTGAAACCCAATCTAATCCCCCCCTCCCCAAAAAAAAAGTAAAATAAAAAAATTAGGAAATAAAAATCTGTTCAAGAAAGACAAAGTAATTTTTGTCCCCATCCACTGACCAGAATTGAAAACTAGTACTTGAAATGCAACTCGGCAAGAACCTGAAAATTCCAATTCAATTCAAACTGAATCGAGATTCAAACCCGAAAAAAAAAACAAAAACAATTATCTAACCAAATCAAGATTTTTAGAAAAAAAAATATGTAAATACAGTAGACTCCCTCAAATCCGCACAGCTTGGGACCAGAGGTTGTGCGGATTTTAGAATTTTGCGGATTTCTGGTCATTACTTTGTTTACGTTTTTTAAACAGTAATTTGAGTGCAATTAATAATGCATAATGAGTATAATGAATACTTACAATATAATAAAATGTTAAAATAAGTAATAAATTAAAATAATAAAAATTTAGATAATTTTCAAAATGATTAAAATATTAAAAGCAAAGATCAAGTTAATGATCAATAGTGTATGATTAAATATTCATTATAAAAATTAAATATATTTTTCCAAAATTATTCAACAAAACTTGCCTCATAAAAGTACATTACTAATTCACATCAAAATCATAAAATAAGGATTTTTTTTTAAAGTTTAGCCAGGCTTAGTTACCAAAAAATCTTGATTAATGCATAAATATATTTGGTAAGAAAATTGTGATTACCAGTGATATCAGCAATATCTTGATTTTTTTTTTTAATTTTTCTTCCTTCATGAAAAAAAAAAAAAAAAAAAAAAAAAAACATGAATATAATTGAGAAAATTAAAAATTAAAAAATATATGGAATTGATACAAAATTAAAAAAATCACATTTTGTCCAGATATCCAATTTGAAAGTTTCATTGTTTACATCCATAAAGTATGTGCGGATTTTAGAGGGTTGCGGATTTCTGGTTTGCGGATTTGAGGGAGTCTACTGTACGTACAGACTAGAGCATGGAAATTTTAATAAAATCTTAAACCCGATACAAACTCCTCCCCCTCCCTTACATAACTAACAAGAAGCCTTGATGACCCCACAAAACATAACTAACAAGAACGAAGAGTCATGCATACTGCATTGATTATGATGCATTTTCTGACTCATTCTGAATATTGTAAACTTATTGTCATTCATGTACAATAATTTTACCATTCTGTGCAAAAAAACAAAGCATAATTAACGAGAGTAAAAAATTTTCCTTTAACATGTTTATATACAGTAGACTCCCTCAAATCCGCACAGCTTGGGACCAGAGGTTGTGCGGATTTTAGAATTTTGCGGATTTCTGGTCATTGCTTTGTTTACGTTTTTTAAACAGTAATTTGAGTGCAATTAATAGTGCATTCAGGACTATAATGAATACTTACAATATAATAAAATGTTAAAATAAGTAATAAATTAAAATAATAGAAATTTAGATAATTTTCAAAATGATTAAAATATTAAAAGCAAAGATCAAGTTAATGATCAATAGTGTATGATTAAATATTCATTATAAAAATTAAATATATTTTTCCAAAATTATTCAACAAAACTTGCCTCATAAAAGTACATTACTAATTCACATCAAAATCATAAAATAAGGATTTTTTTTTTTAAGTTTAGCCAGGCTTAGTAACCAAAAAATCTTGATTAATGCATAAATATATTTGGTAAGAAAATTGTGATTACCAGTGATATCAGCAATATCTTGATTTTTTTTTTTAATTTTTCTTCCTTCATGAAGAAAAAAAAAAAAAAAAAAAAAAAAAAAAAAAAAAAAAAAAAAAAACATGAATAGAGTATTATTGAGAAAATTAAAAATTAAAAAATATATGGAATTGATACAAAATTTAAAAAATCACATTTTGTCCAAATATCCAATCTGAAAGTTTCATTGTTTACATCCATAAAGTATGTGCGGATTTTAGAGAGTTGCGGATTTCTGGTTTGCGGATTTGAGGGAGTCTACTGTACTTTCCATTTTATTCTGAATGCTTTAAACCTATCAGTTTCTTCTTTGTACAGTAATTTTCCCATCCAAATCTCTCTCTCCCCCCCCCCTGTTAGTTTATATATGTTTTGTGCAAACAGCAAAACATAAATAAACTAACAAGAATGAAAAGTTACACATACAGTATAGATTATGAAACACTTTCCAACACATTTTCATTATTGTAAACCTATCATTTTAATCCATTTGCAGTAATTTTACCACTCTATATAAATAACAAATCATAATTAACAAGAAAGAAATACCTGTGTGCACCATAGATTATTAAACACTTTCCAGCATATTCTGAATATTGTAACGGATATAGTCTTAATCAATCTGCAATATTACCAACCTATACAAAGGTTGAAACATAATTAACAAGAATCATGCACGCAGCATAGATTATGAAATACTTTCCAGCACATTCTGAATATTGTATTCCTGATCATTTTAATCCATCTGCAGTATATGTATCATCATGTGTAAAGAATAAACATAGTTAACTAGAATGAGAAATGATACATACAGCATAGATTATGAAATCCTTTCTTAGAAATACAGTGCTGAATGTACATTACTTTCTTATCTTATACTAACGTACTTTACTACAGAGTTGTTTTTAACGAAATCAAGTAGCACAGCATACATTAATAATAAAATATGAAATATCTTTTTTAAGTGGGTGGGGGAGGGGTAATTAAAGGTGATCAGAAATCATGAAAATGAATTCTTTGCATTAGTCTTTAATTTTTTGTTTTTATCTTTTTATTATTAACCTAAAAAAAGCACTGATATCAGTACAAAAAACCCTGAACGGGTTAAAAGCTTGTGACGCAGCATTTTATCTTATATATCTAAGAATTTTAAATTTGGGACTTAAAACTAATGATATAAAAATTTATGTGACGCTATGCTATTAATTAATATATACATATATTAAAATTTATTCATTAAGATTTTATCAATTACATCTTTCATAAATTCAAAATATGAATCTTAAAAGATATGATATCAAAATTTAAGTGACGCCTTGACGAGGCTTTAAACAATGTTTTAAAATTCCATTTATTTATTTATTGTCTAAATACATTTTCATATCTAAACAATACTTTTCATTTTCCAATACACTGTTAAATACATCACTTTCACTGAATATATATAATGCACTGAAATGTATTTATTTGAATAAATAGATTTATCTTTTGGTCTACGCTATCCAAAATCAAAAATAACATTTGAATACATATTTTTTGCGTCATTGTATCTATTTGCATCTATTTAACTTACTTTGGATACAATGACGCAAAAAATATTTATTCAAATGTTATTTTTGATTTTGGATAGCGTAGCCCAAAAGATAAATCTATTTATTCAAATAAATACATTTCAGTGCATTATATATATTCAGTGAAAGTGATGTATTTAACAGTGTATTGGAAAATGAAAAGTATTGTTTAGATATGAAAATGTATTTAGACAATAAATAAATAAATGGAATTTTAAAACATTGTTTAAAGCCTCGTCAAGGCGTCACTTAAATTTTGATATCATATCTTTTAAGATTCATATTTTGAATTTATGAAAGATGTAATTGATAAAATCTTAATGAATAAATTTTAATATATGTATATATTAATTAATAGCATAGCGTCACATAAATTTTGATATCATTAGTTTTAAGTCCCAAATTTAAAATTCTTAGATATATAAGATAAAATGCTGCGTCACAAGCTTTTAACCCGTTCAGGGTTTTTTGTACTGATGTTTATACAAACAGAATAGTCTCTGGAAGTACCGAACCAATAGTTACAACCGAACCAATATTTTACACTTATATTAACTAATTGTATTTTATATCATATCGATTTACGGCCATATTTCCATATTTTACGCAAATTTCTAATCAATATTTAACCAGTTACTATCAAACGATACCATATACATTACCTACAATTGGACAACACTTTTGAATTTCAACAACAGTATTTAAGTACGGATGTGCCTGCTATCTAAAAGTCTGAATAAGTAACAATTTTGGATTCTAACACCGAATTTGGGTACATTAGAATTTAATGTCAAATGCGAAAAGATGGCCTCCAGACCAATATTAACCAGTTACAATAATCAATAATAAACTACAGGCATTTCATTTGCGGAAGACAAACAAATCAGAAATTAGCTTTGGCTTCATTTTCCTAGGAATAAAAGAATTCGTGGTTTCAAATTAGTTATGCACTTTTTATGCTGTATTACATTTAGCATGCTAAAACGTGTTTACTGAATACAGATAAAATGAATTAC
This sequence comes from Maratus speculifer, assembly GCA_964019185.1. NCBI lineage: Eukaryota > Metazoa > Arthropoda > Arachnida > Araneae > Salticidae > Maratus > Maratus speculifer. Next base: position 420,302,103 of record OZ025290.1, on the reverse strand, counting down.
AGGATTACGAAAAAAAAATAGATATATGGCCGTCAACAAATGACAATTTCTGGAAGTGTGATTTTACTAGTTTTAAGAGTATTTTACTCTGAGTTAAATTTTAGCTAAACAGTAAAAGACAAGCATTTCGTTCGCGGACACACTGTAAAAAAAAAAGGGTCGATCTACTAAAAAAACTTTAGTAATCCTTGTAATTACTAAAAAATGTTTAGTAATCTTAGTCGGTTACTAGAAAATCTGTAAGAATTACTAGAAAAAAGTTAGCAACGAATAGAGTTAATAGTTTTATATTTTAATAGCTATTACTAAACCTCACTTAGCGTGGCCTCGATAGCATAGTGGTTATAGTAACGGACTCCAGGCTAAAATGTCCCGGGTTCAATACTGGACAGCGCCAAGTACGCCCCGCATGTATGTAGTGTAAGTACTCTATAATAAAGGGGATATGAATTTCCTGTTGGAGCTGGTCGCAATGTTTGGTGCTGCCATCTATTGCGTTTTTGCCGAAAATCTATCGCTTCAGAAGTCTGGATGCAGCTGGATGGAAGCTCCTGCCCTTCGGACGCACGTAATTGTTATTAAAAATAATTTTGGAGCTATTACTAAAATTTGCTTGGTGGCTCATACTAAAAAATTTTAAGTTAGTTATACAAAATATTTTTTTGTTCAGTTTACAAAAGAAATGCTTGTTTCACTTGCAAAAAAAAATTTTGTAATGATTACTAAAAAATTCTGTGGAATACAAATTTACTAAAAAATTTTTAGTAACCTCTTGAATTTTTTTTTACAGTGCAGATAAACAAATCAAAAAGTATCTTTATTTTCCTAGGAATAAATGATTTTGTGTTTTTAAATTAGTTATGCACTTTTATGCTGAATTACATTTAGCATACTAAAAGGTGTTTACTGAATACAGATAAAACGATTTACCCGCGCAAAATGCTATATGAGTTAAAAGAGTTTAATATGTTACATATGAGGAGCCCAGAAGCCAAGGAGTACAAGCGACATAATTTAGATTTTGAGTAAATTGAGTTCAAAGTTAAACATCAATTGTAATTGAAGGAATTGAGATAGGAATCTTTTGCTTATTTCTTCATGTTCTTTGAACTCTTATTTCAACAGCTGTTCAGATAACAGCTGCTGCCGATTAAATTTTGCTTTAAATGTATAACTAAGCAATATTTATAAGCATTCGGCACTTGTACCCTTTGGCTTCCAAGCAGTAATGAAATTTGCAAAAGGGTACAAGTGCCGAATTAATAGAAGAAAAAAATATGAAATAAAAAGATAAATTTATAAAAAAATGAAGAACAATGTTGATATAAATAAATGAATGGACAAAACTTTATTTTAATAAAAGTTCTAAAAAGGAAAAATTATGAAAAAAAAATGAAGATAAGAAAAATTTAAGATCAATTTTCATACACATGAGTGAAACAACAAACTTTATCCTAACATAATATTCTTTATTCTAATATTCCAACATATTTTGAAAAAATTGAAATTTTCTAACACTGTCTAACAAAGGTAAAAAAGTGAATGTATTTTCAGTTTGTCTGTCCGTCTGTCTGGCCATCCGGCCGTCTGTCTGCGCTCTAACTCTTGTAAATATACTCGAATTGCGCTGAATTTTTTGGAAATTATTTACGCTTATCCTAGCACGAACCCTATTTCAAATAAAGTTAATAGCATGAATAATTTATTTACAAGGACAGTCAAAAGTTTTTGGACTTGCGAAATTTTTTTTAATATTTCAGGAAATCTTGGAAAGTGTTTCAGAATATATGTTTAATGTTTGATTTTTCTTACTTGTTAACAGTTTGCATTTATTTAATGTAATACTTAATGCATTAAAAAGAAAATTCTAATCAGAAAAAAAACTGACGAAACACATTTTGAAAAAAGACATGCAACTCCAATTCATAAGGTTTAAAACGTCACACGGTGTTAATAATTTTAAACTGTGATTGGTAAAAATTGTCATATGACCGTGTTTTTCCTGGGGTGTTTTCAGATTCATGAACTAGTCTTGCATGTAGTTGGTCGTGCTTCAGCTATATAGACGTAAATGAATACACCTGCACTTATACCCCTTGGCCTCTAAGCGTTTCGCGGTTTCGGGAAAGAGATTAAGTAACTGACCCCTAAAACTCAGTGCATAATTAAAAAATCACTCATAACTCTTTACCTACAAATAAATAGACTTATTTCCAGATACCCTGTGCACTTAACTCATTTTTTTCAATTTTTTCACTTATACCCCTTGGCTTCTGGGCTCCTCATATATGGTAAATTACAATCTTTCCGTTCGCGGGCAGACAAACCAATCAGAAAACATCTTTCGCTCCATTTTCCTAGGAATAAATGAATTCATGTTTTTAAATTAGCTATGCATTTTTATGCTGAATTATACTGAGCATACTAAAAGATGTTTGTTGAATACAGATAAAACTATTTATAGGACCACGCAAAAATTTAGATATATGACCGTCAATAGATGATAATTTTTGGAAGATTGATTTTACTAATTTTAAGAGTATTTTAGTCTGAATTAAATTTAAGCTAAATACTAGTGTGAATGTAAAGATAGCAGATAAAATACAGGGCTGTAGAAATGTATTCAAGTAAGTGTCGGTGTACAGATACAAATTGCTGAAAGAGAAATTTCAATTTATTACTCGTTTGCTTGCTAAACTAGATTTTCGTATCATATCTAACTAAAATAGCAACTATAGATCTATGTTTTAATTCGATTCTCTCAGTTTTTTAAAAAAAATTCATATTTATAAATGATAAATTACTGTAACAAATAAATGATATATATATATACAATGTACACATATATTTCTTACTTCCTACTTACAGAGGTTTTACGAGAACTCATTCCAATTTAAGTGAGCAGATTATTTAAATTTTATATTATCTCTTAAAAAAAAGAAGTGATACCTATTAAAAAAATACTTTTCAAAAGTAAAAAAAAAAAAAAAAAAAAAAAAAAAAAGATTAAAGTTGTGTCTAAAAAATGGTCTGATATCAAATTTCCAAGCTTGTATTATGGTAATTATTTAATATTTTCCATTTAAAAAAATACTATTTCTAAGTCAATGCCTTTGCGTATGTTGATAGAAATCCTTCTCTCTTGTACTAAATACATCTTAAACGTGTTTTAAAAATTCAAATGTTTTAAAATTATGCATGATGGGCTTGGCGGCCATCTTTTGATATTTCGCACAACTTTCCAAGCACCAAGTTTGTAAAGGAAAGCGTAGTAAGTTTACATTATGCACAATTTAGAACTTCTGAATTTAACTAAGGACAAATATATTTAACACGTTACCACCCAGCGATCTTTTTATAGATTGTCTACAACTAAACAAAACTTTTTAATTTCAATGCCAGAATTTTAATATGGAAATGTCTGCTTAAGTAACAATTTTGAGTTTTAGATTTTAAATATGGAATTGGGTAAATAGAAATTAGTATACAAAATGGAAAAATGGCCGCTAAGCCCATCACGCATAATTTTAAAACATTTGAATTTTCAAAACACGTTTAAGATGTATTTAGTACGAAAGAAAAGTATTCCTATCAACATATGCAAAGGCATTCACTTAGAAATAGTATTTTTTAATGGAAAATATTAAATAATTTCCATAATATAAGCTTGAAAATTTGATACCATTTTTTAGACACAACTTTTATCCTTTTTTTTTCCTTGCCTTTTTTTTTATTTTGAAAAGTTTTTTTGGTAGATTTAATGTACGGATGTCATGATAGGCTCATGAAGGCAGCAATAAGCGTGAGTCTCACTTCTGAGTGAAAATAATCAGATACTTCTGTTTTGTCTCGAGCATGCGAGGAGAGATAAGTCTCGAGATCCTTTTGCTTTACATAAAAATCCATATATATTTTTTTTTATTCTTAATCTATTTATTCCCTTGTGAGCTAAATTCCGTTTCTTACAGTTCACGAATTTAAATAGAATTCCCAGGTTACCTTACAGATCTTTGGAATAGAAAATATGAAAACTAAATTTCAAAGAACATTATGAATGTTGAAAAGGATTTAGATTCTATCAAATATGCGAGAATAAATAAGGGTAGATATATTTCAAAGTTGAAATATTAGGTTTATTCTTATACCCATGTAAAACTTTCAATTTCCTGGGTTTTAATAAATAAGACTTTAACAATAGAAGAGTACTTTTCATTAGCCTTTCTTCGGCATTCCTAAAACTAGCGGATAAAACAAAGATAATGTATGTATAGAAAAATGTGTTAAAATTATTGAGGATTTTTTTTATCATGAATATGCAATAAAAATGAAAACGTAAAGATTGTTTATAAAACATAATGTTTTTCTCGTAAGTTACTTTCAGTGATAGATATTTTTCAAAGAAGTGTACGAATAACGTAAATGAAATGTTTAAAACTCATGCAATATATCTGTCAATGTATGTTACTAATAAAATTATTGAGAAAGTTCTAATTTCACATTATTAAATAAACAAAGTTTTCAAACTTATATCCAATTGTAATTTAAATAAACTTATTTTATGTCCATAATTATCACACCACACAATTTAGGTATCATACTATTGAATTCAGTTCAGATTGGAAAAATCACACGATCTATGTCTAATTAAATCATAAAATTTCACAAGATTTATGTGCATTTAGATGAGGGAAAAAAAGAAATAACAATAGTGCTTCAAAACTTAGCATTTTGGTATCATAGAGTTGGACTGAGTTGGGTTGTAATTTACATAAATTATAAGGCGGCTTAGACTAAGACCCTTTCTTCTTTATTTAACATATTGAAGTATTGAAGTCATGATATGCTCATGATGGCTGGAATAAGCCCGAGTAGCAATTCTTTCTGAGTGAAAATAATCAAATACTGCTGTTTTGTCTCAGGCACTGTCTAATTAAATCATCTAATATTACCAGATTTGTGTGCATTTAGATTAAGGTAATGTATATCGTAAAACAAAACAGATAAAGATAACGCTTTAAAAATAAGTATTTTTCTAGCATGGAGATTGACTGAGCTGCATTTTAATTTGCATAAATTATACGGCGGTTTAAATATCAGACACTCTCTTCGTTATTTAATGTATCGATGTCATGATAGTGTGATGATGTCAGGAATATGTGTGAGTCTTACTTCCTTCTGAGTGAAAATAGTAAAATTTTACTGTTTTGTCTCAGGAATGCGAGAAGAGATAAATCTCGAGATCCTTTTAATTTACTCTAAAAATCCATAGAATTTTCTTTATTCGTAATTTGTTTATTCCCTTGAGTGTTAAACTTCGTTTCTTAAAGCTCTCGAATTTAAATAGAATTCCAAAGATGCCTTACATATAGAGATTATCGTTCGTATTGAAAATAAGAAAATTAAATTTCTAAAGAATATTATGAATGTTGAAAGGGATTTAGATTCTATCAAATAAGTGGGAGTAAATAACAATAGCCATATTTTGAAGTAGATATAATAGGTTTATTGTTATAGCCGATGTCAAGATTTCAATTTCATGTGTTACTTAGAAATAAGGGTTTCAATAGATAAGACTTTTACAATAGATTAGCATTTTTCATTAGCCTTTCTTCGGCAGTTTTAAAACAAGCGGATAAAATAAAGTATGCGTTGACAAAATGTGTTTAAATTACGGTGTATTTTTTGTCGTGAATATGCAAGAGAAATGAAAAGGAAATACGTTGTTTATAATACATACCATTTTCTTTTTTTTATCCATTTATTACATTCTATTTTATTTTATTTTATTTTTTTTCAAAAAAAACTTAAATTACATATATTGTAAAAGGAATACATGAAAAAAGTAATTGAAGTGTTTAAAACTGTTGCAAACTGCTTATTAATGGATGTTATAGAAATGCAAAAGTTCTAAATTTACAATAATAAATAAACATAATTTCAAATTTCAAATTCATTTGCAATTTAAATAAGCTTATTTTATATCCATACTTAACATACCACATAATTTATTTCTCATATTATTGAAAAATTCAGATTGGAAAAATCATTTGATCTATGTCCAATTAAATCATAAAATTTCAGAATTTATGTGCTTGTAGATGAGGAAACGAAACAGATAACAATAATGATTGAACGATGTGCATTTTGGTAACATGGAGCTGGAATGTGTTGCATTGTAATTGACATAGATTATACGGAGGCTTAAAACTAAGATCCTCTTTTTTTTATTTAAAGAACTGATGATAAGTTCATGATGACTGGAATATGATAAATTTCGAGATCCTATTACTTTAATCTAAAAATCCATTGAATTTTTCTTATTCTGAATCCATTTATTTATCTTGTGAGTTAAACTTCATTTCTTACAGTTCACGAATTTAAATAGAATTCCCAGGTTACCTTACATAGAGGGATTACCGTTCGAATGGAAAATATGAAAACTAAATTTCAAAAGAACATTAAGAATGTTGAAAATGAGTTAAATTCTATCAAATATGTGAGAGTAAATAAGGGTAGTCATAATTTAAAGTGGAAATAATAGGTTTATTGTTATAGCCATGTAAAGATTTCAACTTCATGGGTTCCTTAGAAACAAGAGTTACAATAGATAAGACAATTGTAGTAGAAGAGTATTTTTGATTAACCTTTCTTCGGCATTCATAAAACTGGAGAATTATTAGTGAATATTCATTAAAAAAATAAAGATTCAGATTTTAAATTCAAATTAAATTTAAAAATACCTGTTTTATCTCCATAAATATCATGCCACGAAATTTACGTAATGTATTAGAGAAAAAATCATTTAATTAAAATTAGTTTAATTAAATCATGAACTTTCATAACATTTATGTATATACGTTTAAAGGAGGAAACAAAATACATAACGATAATGAATCAAAAATGTTTCGGTAGCAGAAGATGGATTGAGTGGAACTGTAATTTACATATATTAAGCGGCAGCTTAAAACTAAGGCACTTTCATCTTTATTAAAAATATTGAAGTCATGATATGTTCATGATGGCTGGAATAAGCGTGAGTTGCATTTTCTTCTGAGTAAAAATAATGAAATACACTTGTTTTGTCTCAAGCATACGCGAAGAGATAAATCTCATAATCCTTTTACTTCACTTCATAAATCCATAGAATTTTCTTTATTCTTAATCTATTTGCTCAGTTGTGAGCTAAACTCCGTTTCTTACAGGTTACGAAATTAAATAAAATTTGCAGGTTACCTTACAGAAAGGAATTATCTTTAGTAGAGAATATGAAAACTAAATTTCAAAAGAACTTTATGAATGCTGAAAAGGATTTAGATTCTATCAGATATGCGAGAGTAAATAAGGGTAGCCATATTTTAAAGTGGAAATAATAGGTTTATTGTTATAACGATGTAAATATTTTAATTTCATGGGTTGCTTAGAAATAAGGGTTTCAATACATAAGACTTTTGCAATAGAAGGATATTTTTCATTCGCCTTTCATTGACATTCATAAAACTAGTGGATAAAATAAAGATAAAGTATATATCTACAGAATGTGATTAAATTATTGTGGATTTTTTGTCGTGAATATGCAAGAAAAACGAAAACGTTGTTTATAAGACATAGTGTTTTATTTCTTTTATTTCTTTATTTAATTTACTTCTAGATTTTTCTTTATTCTTATCTTACTTATTCCTTTTGGGAATTAATCTATGTTTCTTACAGTTCACAAATTTAAATACAATTTCCAGGTTACCTTATAGAGATGGATTATTGTTCGAATAGAAAACTATGATGAAATGCGAAAACTAAATTTCAAAAGAACATTATGAATGTTGAAAAGGATATAGATTCTATCAAACATGCGAGAGTAAATAAGGGTAGCCATATTTTAAAGTGAAAATAATAGGTTTATTTTTATAATGATGTAAAGATTTCAATTTCATGTTTTACTTACAAATAAGGGTTTCAATAGATAAGAATTTAGTAATTGAAGATTATTTTGCATTAGCCTTTCTTAGTAAATAAAAGAAAGATAAAGCATATAGTTAAACAATGTTATTAAATTATTGTGTATTTTTATCTCATGATTTAAAAAAAAAAAGAGATGAAAAGCATAAGCTTTTTTTTTTAATTTTTTCAAAAAAATAATTTAAATATTTTTTAAAAGAATTGAATGAAAAAAGTAATTGAAATGTTTAAAAATGTTGCAAAATATGTATCAATGAATGTTACTGAAATGCAAAACTTCAAAGTTATGTTATTCAATAAACATAGTTTAAATCTCTAATTTAATTTAAATTTAAATAAACTTATTGTATATCCATAATTATCACACCACACAATTTAAGTATCATATTATGGAAAAAAACTCAGATTGAAAAAATAACCTGTTTTATGTATAATTAAATCATAAAATTTCACCAGATTTATGTAGTTTTCGATAATAACATTTATGCGAGAAAACAAAACACATAAAGGTAATGCTTCAAAAATAAGAATTTTGGTAGTATGCAGATTGACTGAGTTGCATTCTTATGTATATTTATTATACGGTGGCTTAAAATTAAGACCATTTCCGCTTTATTTAAAATATTGAAGTCATGATATGCTCATAATGGCTGGATAACGCGCCAGTCTTACTTCCTTCTGCGTGAAAATAATCAAATACTTCTTTTTTGTCTCGGGCTTGCGAGAACAGATAAATCTCGAGATCCATTTACTTTACTCAAAAAATTCCATATATTTTTTAAATTCTTAATCTATTTATTTCTTTGAGAGTTAAACTCCATTTTTCACAGTTCACGAATTTAAATATTCCCAGGTTACTTTTCAGAGAGGGATTATTGTTCGAGTAGGAAATATGAAAACTAAATTTCCAAAGAACATTATGAATGTTGAAAAGGTTTTAGATTCTATCAAATATGCGATAGTAAATAAGTGTATATGTGAAGTATATGTGACCATATTTTAAAGTGAAAATGATAGGTTTATTGTTATAGCTATATAAAGAATACAATTTCATGAGTTGCTTAGAAATAAGGGTTGCAACAGATAAGAATTTTGCAATAGAAGAGTACTTTTCATTAGCCTTTCTCCAGCATTCATAAAACTAACAGGTAACATAAAGATAAAGTATATATTGACAAAATGTGTTTAAATGACTCCGTTTTTTTTTTTTTTTTTTTTTTTTTTTTTTTTTTTTTTTTGTAAATATGCAAGAAAAATGAAATTTAAAAACATTTTTTATAAGTCGTAACTTTAAAAAAAGAATTAAAATGACAATTTTTTTAAAAGAAAAGTATGAAAAAAAAAGTGTATCAAATGTTTAAAACTGTTCTAAAATATCAATCAATTATTGTTACAGACTTGCAAATGTATTAAACTCATGTTATTAAAGGAACATAGTTTCAAATTTCAAACTCAATTATAATTTAAATAAACTTATTTTACATCTATAATTATCGCACCACATAATTTAGGTATCATATTATTGACAAATTCAGATTGCAAAAATCCCCTGATCTATGCATAGTTAAATCATAAAATTTCACAAGATTTGTGTTTAATTAGATGACAACATTTATACCCGAAAACAAAACAGATAAAGATAGCGCTTTAAAAGTAAGCATTTGTCTACTATGGAGATTGATTGAGTTGAGTTTTAATTTACGTAAATTATACGGCGACATAAAACTGAGACACTCTTCTCTTTATTTAAAGTACTGGTGTCATGATGTGCTCATAACGGCAGCGATAAACGCGAGGTGCACTTCCTTCTCAGTGAAAATAATCAAATACTTCTGTTTTGTCTCAGGCATGTGAGAAGAGATATATCTCGAGATCCTTTTATTTTACTTCATAAATCCATAGAATTTATTCTTGATCAGTTTGTTCCCTTGTGAGCTAAACTCCTTTTCTTACAGTTTTTAGAATTGAAATAGAATTTCCAGGTTACCTTACAGAGAAAGATTATCATTCAAGCAGAGAATATAAAAACTAAATTAAAAAAAAAACATTATGAATGTTGAAAAGGATTTAAATGCTATCAAATATGCCGGAATAAATAAGGGTAGCTATATTTTAAAATGAAAATAATAGGTTTATTGTTATAGCCATGTAAAGATTTCAATTTCATGGGTTCCTTAGAGTTAAAGGTTTCAATAGTTAAGAATTTTGCAATAGAAGAGTATATTTCGTTAGTCTTTCTTCAACATTCACAAAACTAACGGATAAAACAAAGAAAAAGTAAATATCGACAAAATATGTTTAAAAGATTTTTTATATTACTTTATTTTATATTTAATCGTGAATATGCAAGAAAAAAGATATTGAAAAACATTGTTTATAAGACGTATTTTTTTTCAAAAAATGAATTTAAATGATATACCTTTTTAATGAAACGTATGAAAAAAGTAATTGAAATGTTTAAAACTGTTGGGAAATGTCTATCAATAAGTGTTACAGTATGGCAAAAGTTCTAAATTCATATAATTAAATAAATATAGCTTCAAAATCTCATTCAATTGTAATTTAAATAAACTTAATTTATATCCATAATTATCACAGCACAATTTAAGTATCATATTATGGAAAAAACTAAAATTAGAAAAATAACCTGATTTATGTGTAATTAAATCATAAAATTTTACAAAATTTATGTAGATTTAAATAATAACATTTGTGCGAAAAAACAAAACACTTAAAATTAATGCTACAAAATTAAACATTTTGGTAGTATGGAGATTGACTGAGTTGCGTTTTAATTTACATAAATTATCCGATGCCTTAAAATAAAGACAACTTTTTCTTTATTTAAAATAATGAAGTCTTGATATACTCATAATGGCTTTAATAAGCGCGAGTCACCATTTGAGTAAAAATGTTCAAATGCTTCTGTTTTGTCTCAAGCTTTCGAGAAGAGATAAATTTGGAGATCATTTTAATTTACTCAAAAAATCCATAGATTTTTCTTTATTCTTAATCTACTTATGCCTTTGAGAGTTAAAGAATATTTCTTACAGTTCACGAATGATCAAGTTATCTTACAGAGAGTGATTACCGTTCGAATAGAAAATATGAAAGCAAAATTTCAAAAGAACATTATGAATGTTGAAAAGGATTTAGATTCTATCAAATATGCGAGAATAAATAAGGGTAGCCATATTTTAAAGTGGAAATAATAGGTTTATTGTTATAGCCATGTAAAAATTTAAATTCCATGGGTTGTTTAGAAATAAAGTTTTCAACATATAAGACGTTTAATGAAAAATGGAAGAGTGTTTTTCATTAGCCTCTCTTTAGCTTTCATAAAACTAGCGGATAAAAGAAAGATAAAATATACATCGACAAAATGCTTTTAAATGAATGTGTACTTTTGTCTCATAATATGCAAGAAAAATCAAATTGAAAAGCATTGTTTATGAGACATAACTTCTTTTTTTCATAAGAAAAGAATTTAAATGATTTATTTTTTTTCAAAGAAATGAATGAAACATGCAATTGAAAAGTTTAAAACTATTGCAAAATATCTATCAATAAATGTTACAGATTGGCAAAAATTATAAATTAATATAATTAAATAAACATAGTTTCAAATCTCAAATTCAATTGTAATAATAAACTTATTTTATAATCATAATTATCACACCACACAATTTACGTATCATATTATGAAAAAAAAAACGCAGATTGGAAAAATAACCTGATTTATTGATAATTAAATCATAAAATTTCAGAAGATTTATGTAGATTTAGATAATAATATTTATGCGAGAAAACAAAACACGTAAAGATAATGCTTCAAAAATAAGCATTTTTGTAATATAGAGATTGACGGCTTTGCATTTCGATTTACATAAATTATACGGCGGCTTAAATAAGACCCTCTTTTTCTTTATAAACCTTTTCCGGCACGGGAAAATCTGTACTAAAATGAGAAATTATCGACTGACACCGGAATTCTCAAACGACTTTTTTAAATATTTTGAATTCCTTAATTTAAGCTTTTATTGTAGAAGCAAAATTTTACTAAAATATTACTGGTGCCGTTTGCAATTTTGGAATTAAAATTACGTATCTCTGACTGGTCACAGTGTGCCGGAAAGAGTTAAAGTACTGATGACATGATGCGCTCATAAAGGGTGGAAAAAGCGCGAGTCGCACTTTCTTCTGAATGAAAGTAATAAAATACTTCAGTTTTGTCTCAGGAATGCGAGGAGAGATAAACCTCGAGATCCTTATACTTTACTTCAAAAATCTATAGATTTTTTTCTTCATTCTTAATTTTTTTATTCCCTTAAGAGTTAAACTCCTTTTCTTACAGTTCACTAATTTAAGTTGAATTTCTAGGTTACCTTACAGAGAGGGATTATCGTTCGAATAGAAAACTATGATGAAATATAAAAACTAAATTTTAAAAGAACATTGTGAATATTGAAAATGATTTAGATTCTATCAAATATGCGAGAGTAAATAAGGGTAGCCATATTTTAAAGTGGAAATAATAGGTTTATTGTTATAGCAATGCAAATATTTCAATTTCATGGGTAGCTTAGAAATAAGAGTATCAATAAATGAGACTTTTGCAATAGACCAGTATTTTTTATTAGCCTTTCTTCGGCATTCATAAAACTAACGGATAATATAAAGATAAAGTATATATCCACAAAGTATGTTTAAATGATTCAGTATTTTTTGCTGTGAATGTACAATAAAAATCAGCTGGAAATTATTGTTTATGTATATAAAGTATTTTCTTCTATTCAAAAAATGAATTTAAATAGCTTTTTTTTAAAGAAATGTATGAAGAAAAACTAATTGAATTGTTTAAGACTGTTGTAAAATATCTATTAATGAATGTTACAAAATGGCAAAAGTTCTAAATTCATATAATTAAATAAACATAATTTCACATCTCAAATTCAATTGTAATTTACATAAACTTATTTTATATCCTTAAATATTACACCACAAAATTTATTTATTATATTGTGGAAAAAAAAACTCAGATTGGAAAAATAACCTCATTTATGTATAATTAAATCATAAAATTTAAAAAGATTTATGTAGATTTAGATAATAATATTTATGCGAGAAAACAAAGCACATAAAGGTAATGCTCCAAAAATAAGCATTTTGGTAGTATGGAGATTGATTGAGTTGCATTTACATTTACATAAATTATACGGAGGCTTAAAATTAAGACACTCTCTTCTTTATTTAAAGAACGGATTTAAAGATAGGTTCATGATAGCAGCAATAAGTGTGACTCGCATTTCCTTATGTGTGAAACTAAACAAATATTTCTGTTTTGTCGCAGACATGTGAGAAGAGATAAATCTCAAGATTCTTTTACTTTACTCTAAAAATCCATAGAATTTTTCTTTATTCTTAATCTATTTATTCTCTTGTGAGCTAAACTCCGTTTCTTACAGTTCACGAATTTAAATAGAATTCCCATGTTACCTTACAGAGAAGGATCATCTTTAGAATAGAAAATATGAAAACTAAATTTCAAAAGAACATTATGAATGCTGAAAAGGATTTAGATTCTATCAAATATGCGAGAATAAATAAGGGTAGCCATATTTTGAAGTGGAAATAATAGGTTTATTGTTATAGCCATGTAAAGATTTCAATTTCAAGGGTTGCATAGAAATAAGTGTTTCAATAGATAAGACTTAAGAATATTAGAGTATTCTTCATTAGCTTATCTTAAGCATTCTTAAAACTGGCGGATTAAACAAATATATCAAAGGTATATATCGACAAAATATTTTTAAATTATTGTGTATTTCTTTCCGTGAATATGCAAGAAAATTAATATGGAATGATTGTTTATAAAAAGTATTTTTATTTAAAAAAATATCTTAAATTGCTGACTTTTTTCAAAGAAATGAAAGAAAAATGTCATTGAAATGTTTAAAACTTTTTAAAAATATCCATCATTAAATTATGACAATTTTTTCATTATAATTTAAAAAATGAATAAAAATAATGGCATTCGTTAATTAAGAACCATAATCAGTATCATCATAACGATTAAAAAGAAGAATTTATCATAATTTCGAATTTTACTACACTTGAGTTTTTTTTTGGCATAATTTATAATGAAAATACATGTATTGAAACATTCATGATATAACACCAATTAATTCATTGCACAATACTCTGATATATGAGAAAGGAGAGCTGAGAGAAAAAAATAAATTTCTTATGTTTGAAGTTAAAATTTATATTTAAGATATTTTACCACTAAATAGACTTTCGATATAATACCTTGAGGAATATTTCCAACCATTAAATATAATGACTAACACAACAAGCATATTCTAATATATACAACGTAAAATACATGCAACTCCATTACTAAAATATTGAGAGAAAATTAATAGGGTATTTCTCATAATTTTGTTTGAATGATTATATAGATGGATATTTATATTCAATAAGTTTGCTCGACTGTAGTTTGCTGACCGTAAATTTGCTAAATGTTTTAACAACGATCTTCCGTACAGACGACGTTTGAGATTTAATTTTTTTTCTTATTTGTTTGGGGATCCATCCACTACGAGCTACGCTCGTGAATCCCTATGCGTTTTGCAATATTTTTGATAGGTTTTTTTAAATATAACGTAAACGTTTCCCTTTACGGCACGCATTTTAATGAATTCATTATTTTAACATTTTCTTTCTATTTTAATATTCCCATGTAACTACAGTTTTATTATGCAGTTTTCAATATCTTCCTGCTCCTTACTTGTAATTATTTCAGTCTCATTTCAAAGATTTTTTTTCTGTTTGTGATAGCCGCGTGTCCAAATAATAATACATGTCTAAATAATATATATATATATATATATATATATATATATTATTTGGATGACATATTATTCTTGGATCATTTTAAAACAAATAAAAATAAAAACTTTTCTGAAATACATAAAAACTGACTTTGAAAATGCTGAAAATTTGAATTCAAAATGTAAATAAATTCTCAAAAATAAATAAATAAAATAAAAAAATAAATTCAGTTTGTGCACCGGGAGCATCTAAAGTATAAAATGATTTAAAAATGTTTGTTATATTGTATAATGTTTGTTAAAAATGCTATATTACGCATAATTAACTTTTAATTTCAGTTAAGCTATAGAAAATTTTCTTCATTTAAAACCACTGTAACATTCAAACTGATAAGTTTGTTAAAAATGTACATAAATACGGAAATGTAGCGCATTTAAATGATCATATAAAATTATGTAACATTTTACATAATTTTCTTCAAGAATTCGTGCAGATCATATTGCAATATTTTTTTAGAAAATTTAATTAACATATAGGCATTTTGTCTTAGATATTAAGAAAGAATGTGATTCCGGAAGATTAGAAATATGACAAATTATTAGATAAAATTTATTACTGTGATAGAAAACATTCAAGGAAAATAGAAAATAAGTTTTGACTGGTGCTTATCAATTAAACTGTTGTAAAGACTTCTTAAAACAGCATAAGATATACTAAAATACGCCAGGCTGTTTCAAAAAACTGAGTCTTTATAAGATTTAAAGAAGGCGTCCGTCTACTATGAAAGCAGCGGCAAGCATGTCGTGTCGCTGCTTTCGAAAAGTTTTTGGCTCAGTTCTGTTGAAAGGCTTGGCGTATTTTAGTACATTTTATGTTGCTTTTAAGAAGTTTGTATATATATATATAACAGATCAGGGAAAATAGCGAAAATGCGAAATGCATTTTTATATAAGTTTCACATATAGGATTTTGAACAGTCTATGTTAAATTATTAGTTATCAATTAATACTTTTTTTTAAACTGTTCTAGGAACATTCATGTTAAAAGAAAAACATTAAAGCTAAAGTGAAATATTACTTGATAAAATATATATTCTAGTAAAACATAGAAATAATTTAATTACTAGAAAAATAATTAATTAATTGCTTAAAAGACGTCACATGCAGATAAAAATCTTTAAATAGTTAAATTGGCATATTCCGATTGTTTCACCAATTCATAATCAGAATAAATAAATAAAAAATAGAAACACAATATACAGAGCTGCCACAGGCGACTGTTTTAAAATTTTAACTGGCGCCACTTTTTTTAATGCAGAAAGCATTAACACATTCGTTGAATGCATTTGTAAGAGATTTAAACATCAAAATATTTATTCGACAATTACTGGTGCGAACAGAATATAAAGATAGTCGGCTGTAGCAGCCATTAATATACATAATACATAGGTTTCATTATGTTTGTGAGTTTTTTATTTTGATGATGATTAAGTGAAACGATCAAACTATATCATTTTATTATTTTAATGTTATTTTATCTATAACTGACGTTTTTTAAGTAGATAAATTATTTTAGTACATATTTTAATGTTATGTTCGAATATATATTTTATCAATGTTCTGATTAATGGACGTATTTTTTAAATTATTTTTATTGTTAATACATTATTTGACATAAATACCTTTATACGGATTGATGTTTAAATATCAGCATCAATATTCACCATTTTTTTCAATACATGGCATTTTTATTCACTCTTACTTCAAACGAAATTTTAGAAAGAAATAGATAAACTTCCTTATCTGAAAGATTTCAGTTTCATGCAAAAAATATATAGTTCTTTCAAATATATTTTACTTAATAACTAACATATGTACAATAATTTGAATTTTTGAATTAGATTTAAAATAAATAAATACTCTGAATTAAAATGATAAGAAACTAAAATTGCATCGATATTTAAACCGACATTGATATTTAAACCATACACTTCGAAGTTTTTTTACTTTTAAACTTTTCTGAATTTTTGAGAGCAAAACATTAACATGATACACAGAACCATCATATGAAACATTCCTCCGCTTAATTCTAAGCGAAATATTTTAAAATAGAAATTTAAAATTGTGATTTAAAATTGAAGCTTTCGTGACACGTTATAAGGGATTATTTTTCTTAATCTTTTCTCACAAACAAGCAGCAAAATTTTAAAAAGCGAAACATTTTAGTAACATAACGAAAGACCTAACGAAATGAATCATAAAACGAATAATTATACACAAACAAATATATATATATATATATATAAGCTTATATTTACCTATAATTCTTTAACTGTATACCATTTTGAAAAAAAAAAATAGCATAAATTGATTTTTTCATAACTGATGCGAAATTCGTACCGTATAGTGAATGTATATATACGTGTATACGTTTTCAAGTGTATTTATGTATATATGGGGATTTCAGTTTAAATTCTTACCTTATCCAGAAAATCTGATTTTACGTTCCATTACATCAAGATTCTAAAATGCCCGAAAACAGGCAAAAACACGTTCCTTTAGAGATTGTAATGTTTTTGTAATGCAGATTTATCAATAAAATAGATTGGGAGAGAAAACACGATTAATTATTATTATTATCATTATCATATTATCAATGATTCATTATCATTAAAATAGATTTCTAGAGAAAACACGAACTTTTAAATGTTTGATAAGACAAGGCTTAAAGCTTAAATCATCCTATATAAAGTAATTAAGGGAATATGCACGTTATTCAATAATAAACTGCAATTCAATGTTGCAAAAAAAGATATTATTTGAATATTTTTTTCTGCAAATTTCGAATTATATGGGATATACGTACATACATATATATGTATATATAATATGCAAGTTTCTTAATATGCAAGTATTTCTTAATATGCAAGTTTTTATGACTTATAGGTCGTAAATTCGTAAAAAATAATTCAGCATGCATAAGGAGTTACGAATTATAATTTTAAAATCTTAAAGCAACAGTCCTACACTTCAAGCAAGCTTTCAAGACAGATATCAGCATTTTTTTTTTAGTACAAAATAAATCTGGTATAAACACGCAAAACCTCACACTATCTAAGAAAATATTTCCTGTTAAAAAATACTGGTGCCGATGAATTTTCTGGTTTGTAAATTTAAGGACGCGTATGATCTCAGCTTAATGTCCAAATATCTGCAATTGTAATCATATAGTAAATATATCATTTAATATTTATTTATATGCATAGTATTATAATTTGACAAGATTAATTATAAATAACGTCTATTTTTTCATTATTTTTTACATTTTACAAAATTTTACTTTGAGAAGCATCCTGTATACATACTCGATGCAAAACATTTATATGTGTCCATTATCTCAAAGTTAAACGCAAAAACTGCTAATCACGAATGTAAAAATATATAAAATAATATAGTCCAATTGAATGTTCATATACATTCACAAATATACATATAATACATACATACATACATGTATATATATATATATTTTCAACGAATCATATTTCTATGCATTTGAAAATTATCAATAATATTTACATGTAACTATTATAGGAGCTATTTTAGTAAATCAATTGCGACAAACTTACACAAACTATACTATCTTGGGATGTTTAATAAATATAACAATTATTCATTTCAGACACTCTATTTGTCTATGTTTTGTTATCTATTTAAACTTTTAGAATTTAAAAGGAAAAATTAAGATGAAAACAATGTATTATATATATAAAATTGTATATAACGTACATTTTTGTTTATTTAATAATATGAAAAAAGCTAAAATATATTTTATGATTTACAATTAGTTTTTTATGTAATTGTATATCATTTACTCAAACTATATTATTTATAAATGATTTATAAATAAAGCAATCAATTATTTGTGAATCTATATGTGTCTCTTAATTAAACTCTTTAACTTTTTAAAACATAAAACTCAAAGTTAAGAGAAAATTACGCAATATTTTGTCCATTTTTTTTTTATTTAATGACTTTAAAATAAGATAAAATATACTTTACTAGTTACACTTAGCTTATTATATAATTACATATGTAATATTTTTTTTTCGTATATTAAAACCATTATTATAATCACAAATAAAGTGTGATATTTAAACATTTGAACTATTTAAACCTTGATATTTAACACATAGTGTGGAAGCTAGTACTATATTTCTATTTTTAGAATCCGAAGCACATCTCTTCAAAACTAACATTCCCCAGTCCTAGTAAATTTTTGAGAGTATCCTATAAATAATATTTCCACTCATTATAAAATTTTTAAACATTTCGATTACCTCTTTCGATCCCTCCAAATGTTTTAGCAGCACACGTGGAACAAACCAATAAATTCAACACAGCAAAGAGAATTCCCAACATCTCAATCCACAAACGTTGAATTTTTAGATGGTGAACGACAAACCACTTCATACACAAAAGAAACATTTAACACAAAAACCAAAAACTCTCAGCTAACGGCGAAGTTTATCCCAACTTAACTTTTTCTCACACACACTACTCTCTAGCTTCTCTCGTCCAAACCAGGACACTCTGATCCTAGTGATCGTGAAATTCCTGCCTCCCAGGTACGGATTTCAGGTTAGGAGACGCGTGGCGCCCTCTCGTGAATATTGGAGACAACACGGAGGAATTTGAGGGCTGTTTCGTTATTGATTCGCGATTGAGAATGGCAGTTATTTAGGGTGGTTGAAAGAAATTATTGAGGACTTTTTTTTTTCCTTTTTTAGAAGATGCGTTTCATCGACCAGTATACCTCCCATCACTTAATTGGAAGTGATAGACCCTCTTGAATAGAAAGAGAAATAAGAGGAACTTTAAAGCAAAAAAAGTTTCAGACGGTACTTTTATAAGTATAGCAAAAAAAAAAAAAAAAAAAAAAAAAAACTTCTTTGATCTTTTAAATAGTTTAAAAAATTCCAGATCTTTACTTAGAAGTGGTTTTTTTTTTTGTAAATACGATAAAATTAAAAATGCTGCAATAAAACTATTCATCTGAATCATACACTTATATATTCAATATAAACTTGAATTTTAAATTAAAAATTATGTTATTATAATCCATAAAATTTATAAATTATATTTCCATGTTAAAAATAATACTTTCATTCTCCTTGATAACATTTTCAATACGTTTATTGATTTATTTCAATGTGTTTGCATTAAAATATTGATAATATTAAATAAAAAATCAACAGTGTTTATTGAAAACAATGCTCAGGAATTAGAGGCTGTTTCGTTATTGATTCGCGATTGAGAATGGCAGTTTTTTAAGGGGGTTGAAATAAATTATTGGGGACTTTTTTTTAGAAGATTTGTTTCATCGACCAGAATATCTCCCATCTCTTAATTGGAAGTCATAGACACTCTTGAAGAGAACTTTTACAGAGAAAAAGTTTTAGACGGTGCTTTTATAAGTATAGCAAGAGAAAACGGAAAAAAACAAACTTCTTTGATTTTTTAAATAGTTTTAAAAATTCAGGATCTTCACTCAGAAGTCTTTTTTGTGATTACGATAGAATTAAAAATACCGAAAAAACTATGCATCTGGAATTATAAACTCATACATTCACTAGAAACCTGAATTTTAAATTAAAAATTATAATAAGAGTATTCGCATAATTTACAATTATTATTTTAATGTCAAAAGTAACGCCTAAAATTGTTAATAACCTTTTACAATAACAATATTACAAAAGAAAAAAAAATTAGAGTTTTCTAGAAACAATGCATAGTAATTCCAACAGTTTCGTTATTGATTTGTGATTTATGATATTAATTTTTCAAGGTGGTTCAAATAAATTATTGAGGACTTTTATAGAATATGCATTTCATCGACCAGAATGCCTCCCATCTCTTAATTGGAAGTGATAGACTCTCTTAAATAAAAAGATATAAGAGGAATTCTCAAGGAAAAAAGTATTAGACGGTATTTTTATGAGTATAACAAAAAGCAAAACAAAAAAAAATTTCTTTGATTTTTTAAATATATTTAAAAATTCAAGAAGTCTTTTTAGAAGTCCTCTTTGTAACTATGATAAAATAATTGAAAATGCATAAATAATAATATGCATCTGAATAATGCACTTACATACACTATAAACCTGAATTTTAAATTAAAAAAATATTACTAGTATAATCCATGCAATTTATAATATTTATTTAAATGTCAAAAATAACACTTTTGTTTTCCTTAATATAATTTTCAATCTTTTGCGATTTTTTTATTGTGTTTGTATTAAAATGTTGATAATTATACATAAAAAAATCAACAGTGTTTATTGGAAAGAACATGCAGGAATTGGAGGCTGTTTCGTTATTGATTCGCGATTGAGAATGGCAGTATTTTAGGGTAGTTGAAATAAATTACTGAGGACTTTTTTTTTTAGAAGATGTGTTTCATAAACCAGAATACTTCCTTTCTCTTAATTGCAAGTAATAGATTCTCTTGAATGGAAAGAGAAATTTTAAAGGAAAACATTTTTAGACGGTACTTTTATAAGTATGGCAAGAAACAAAACAAAAACGAAATTTCCTTGCTTTTTTAAATAGTTTTAAAAATTCAAAATCTTTACGCATTTTTTTCTTTTGTAATTGCGATAAAACATAAAATGCTGAAATAAAAGTAGGCATCAGAAATATACACTTATATATTTGCTATAAACTTAAGTTTTTAAAATAAAAATTATATTTATGTAATCCATACAATTTATAATTTTTATTTCAATGCCAAAAATAACACTTTGGTTTTCCTTAATAACATTTTCAATTCGTCAAGTTATTTATTTTATTGTATTTGTATTAAAATGTTTATAATAATAATAATAATAATAATAATAATAATAATAATAAACACTGTATATTGGAAATAATACGTAGGAATTGGAGGCTGTTTCGTTATTCCTTTACGATTGAGAACGATAGTTATATAGGATAGTTGAAATAAATTATTAAGGACTTTTTTAGAAGATTTGTTTCATCGACCACAATACCTGCCATCTCTTAATTGGAAGTAATAGACATTCTTGAATAAAAGAGGAAATTTTAAAGGAAAAAATATTCAGAAGGTACTGTTATAAATAATGGAAAAAACAAAACAAAAAAGAAAATTCTTTGATTTTTTAAGTAGTTTTAAAAATTCTAGATCTTTACTCAAAAGTTTTTTTTCTTTTGTAATTGCGATAAAATAAAAAATGCTGAAATAAAAGTATGCATGTCAATTATACACTTATAGAATCATTACAAACCTTAATTTTAAATTAAAAATTATATTAATATAATCAGTATAATTTATCAATACTTATTATAGAAGATGCATTTCATCAACCAGAATAGCCCCATCTCTTAATTGGAAGTGATAGACCATCTTGAATAGAAAAAGAAATAAGAGGAACTTTCAAGGAAAATTTTTAGACGGTACTTTTATAAGTATAGTACCAAAAAAAAAAGATTACTTTTTAATAGTTTTAAATATTTAAGATCTTTACTCAGAAATCTTTTTTGTAACTACCATAAAATTAAAAATACTGAAATAAAACTATGCATCTGAATTATACACTTAGATATTCCATATAGACCTGAATTTTAAACTAAAATTTATGTTAAACTTTTACAGAAAATGTTCTCAATTGAAAAAAAAAAAAATTGAAAATTTCATGAGAATTGAATAGAAAAAATTAGCAGAAATAGTGTAAAGATGACTTTATAATAAA
Source organism: Maratus speculifer (assembly GCA_964019185.1). NCBI lineage: Eukaryota > Metazoa > Arthropoda > Arachnida > Araneae > Salticidae > Maratus > Maratus speculifer. The sequence goes on along the minus strand of OZ025290.1, from coordinate 420,279,545 downwards.
CCTTAATTGCGATTGATAATAAACAGTAATAAATCTTAATTGCGACTTTCAGAATAAATTTTTATGGTACTTTTTATTTTACCTAGATAGAACTTATTAAATGCAATTTCTGGGAAATCAAATTTTATTATTTACACGATCAATAAACTACATTATATAAAATATGTTAAACATATTTAAGTTAACCCATTACTGCGCGAGTTTTTCGATTTTAGTGGACGAAAAATTTTGAAACATGTATCTTGATGCAATATTTGCAAAAATGGTAGGTAAAAAATAAAATAAATTTCAAATTGCCAGCTAAAATTTTACATTTTATGGTGTTTGTCATATGTACACATTTAGGGTTTTAAAATATTGTAATGCTAATTAAGTATCAAACTAAATGAGCAAAAATTAATTAATTTCATCTGCTTCACACTGCATCATTTTTATATGAATATTTTTAACCATCCAGTAAAAATAATGAAAGTAAATCTTACCTTATAATAACTTTAATAAAATTTGTATTGTTTTCTAAAAAAAAAAAATCTATTTTTTTTATCTAATGCAGCGGTCTGATTATGCAGCGGTCTGACATGGACGTGTTAGTCCATTCTTTGGATTGTTCTTGTTCAGTTAAAGTGATAATATTAGCCAAATTCATGGCACACACAGAAAATTGAAATTATTTTAGGCATGTGCCAGGTGTGTCAGATGGTGCAATAAACGGTTACTTTTTATCAGAATGCGCTGAATATCACTCATTATATTCTGAACGAGAATTTAAGCTCTATGTGATAATGTAACAATTTTATTGGTATTCGAATATAAGAAAATAGTAGTTTTTAAAAATAAATATGTTTTTATTAATTTATTTTAAAATATATCAATAAATTTTGAAGGTATTCGAAAACATATTGTTCATTACAAGTTACAGAATAGTCAAATATAATAAAAAGAAATTTAAAATAATATATATAGTCGAATTGGATGTACGCGGTTTGGTGTCCATTGCAAATTCATCAAAATTCATTTTTTGTGAAACCTTTTTTTTCGAAGATGACTAAACATAATAATTAACAATCGTAACTAAAATCGTTTTTGAATATGTTGTGATTGTGTTGCCAAGATGTTGTACCAAGAAAAAAATGTGCAAAAAAGTGTTAAAAGGTACATACAGAAATGCATTTATTGATATTTTTAGGCAAAATTAATCAACTGACTCTCGCATGTTTTATATATGTTGCGGCAAATATCCGGAGCCTGGCCAATTCTAGAACTGGCCGGCCAATACCCGAATTGGCCAAGCTTCCTGGCGACAAACCGAAATACATTAAATGAATAGCGTATTTCGGGTTTTCGCCGGCCAATTCGAGAAAATGCCGGGAAACATTGGCCAACACCCGAACTATGATGCATAGGTACCAATTTTTTTGTAAATAAGATAATGTAACATTAAAACGCACAGTAAAAAATATTCTCATTGATTATATTGAAACGAAATATCTTTGTGTACCCGAATAAATTAACCAAAAATAGTACACAAATCTCTTTCACTATCGAAATTAATTGATAAACCAAATAAGATGACAATTACAAGTTAACCGGAACCTTTACTCGAATTAGAGCACGGACAGGCTGACGGCTAGACTATTTGAATTCATAGACACGTTCAATTATGTTAGAAAGGATTAAGCCGAGTGCTATATCTATTTCGTGAATAGGCCAATCGCATCTGACCAGTTCGCGAATTGGCCAATTTCGGGTTTTGGCCGCAACATGTATAGACTATATTGCCATTGATTATGGGACGCTTGCGATTTTAGACATTTTACTAAATATCTAGAAAAATACATGAGGAATCATCTCGAAACTCTTAGTGTATAAATATAATAGTATACGTCATATATCTCCGTGAAGATTTTTTACCGAAACGTCATAGGGAACCGTCAACAAACTAAAAAAGAATGAATATCTTTTGAATAACCCTGACAAAACTAATGTAGCAAAAGCGCTCAAACTCTAGATTATGATTGCATGCCTTATTGTAATACACTGTGTTCATTTTTATGCAAATAGCATGCACACTCGCAGAGTAATTAAGGTTTTTATAAAAATGGTGCGAAATTTTTCCAAGTTTTTCCATTATCATTTTCAGAGTTCTTAATATACAATAATATTTTTTTTCAGAAAATATGACAAACAACATTGCACACAGTACCCTGTAATCAGAATTAAAAAATAATAAAAATTGTATGAAAAATGAGTAAGTTTACTATATAATTTTTACTGCGCATGCGTCAAAGATATCAAAATTTCATTTGCATATTATGTTAGCTAAATGTATAGAGCAACTTTTGTAAAAGTCTCAAAATCATAGCTTGAAAATTCTGAAAGTAATCGTCTATAGAAAAAGGACAAAATCCGTTGTTTCCAAAATGAAGCAAAAAAATGAGGGATTTTATCCAAATGCGGTAGTACATCCCATATTGTGTATTTTATATTGACACTAATCAATGAATATATGGATACAATCCCTCTTGTCTCATTTTGAGAATAACGGATTTTCGACTTATTCAATTGACGATTATTGTCAAAATTTTCATGTTATGATTTTGTGACTTTCACAAAAGTTGCCCTATACATTTAGCTAACATAATATGCAAATGAAATTTTGATATCGTTGACGCATGCGCAGTAAAAAATTATTTAGTAAACCAACTCATTTTCTATACAATTTTCATTATTTTTTAATTCTGATTACAGGGTACTGTGTGCAATGTTGTTTGTCATATTTTCTGAAAAAAATAATATTTTATATTAAGAACTCTGAAAATTATAAGGAAAAAACTTGGGATCATTTTTATAAAAAACCTTAATTACTTTGCGAGTATGCATGATATTTGCATAAAAATGAACAAGGCTTATTACAATAAGGCATTCAATCACAATCTAGAGTTTGAGCGCTTTTGCTACATTAGATTTGACAGGGTTATTCAAAAGATATTCATTCTTTTTTAATTTGTTGACGGTCCCCTTTGGAGTTTCGGGAAAAAATCTTCACGGAGATGTATGACGTATACTATTATATTTATACACTAAGAGTTTCGAGATTATTCTTCATGTATTTTTCTAGATATTTAGTAAAATGTCTAAAATCGCAAGTGTCCCATAATCAATGGCAATATAGTGTATAAATAAATCTGTCACGTGTTTAATTTTAAAATTCTGTACTTTTAAAGACAACATTTAAAAGTGTTTTGAAAGTGTTTTTACATGTGATGTTTTTTAGTGTTCTAAATTGTGTTGTGTTTACACTGATTTGTTAATTTGGTAACAAAGTGATGTAAAGCCCAACAATATTGTACGAAAAAATTTTAACAAATTTATTTCAGCACAATTAACAACACCATTTTTAAATTACATTTCCAGACAACAACACTTTTGAAACATATTAATGGTACATGTCCAAATAGCAACGCTTTTGCAAGATTTTAAGCACACAATCCTAACACAAAAAACGTTTTCTTTATGATGTTTTCTCAATCACACCATATTGTTTTGTTGTAAATTTGGTGACAAAAAGTTTCTAAAATGTGTTTTTTTTTATGTGTGTGTGTATTGAGAATTTACATTCTAAGTATTATTCCATCCCGAAAAAGGGGGAGGGCAAAAAATTCTATTTTAAAAAAATCTTATGAAAATATTTAGAGAATTTATTTTTTTCAATAATTCTGTATTACAATTGAACTAAAAGTATACGTATTTATTCACTATACTTTTATGTATAAATAGGTATATCTCAAAACGTAGACAGTTGTCATAAGAACATTTCCTTCCAATTTGCGATACATTTTTTTTAAAATTTGTATTAAAATATTCATGCGAAGCAAAATAAATCAATAACTGATAATGGAAACACAGCGTTGGAATATGAACAGCTTCATTATTGATTCTTGATTGAGAATTATGATTTTTCAAGGAGGCTGAAATAAACTTTTGAGGATCTCACTTAGACGATTAATTTTTTATCGATTAAAATATTTTCCATAACGTAATTGAAAGTGGGATTTTCTACGGGGAAAATATGAAATATATTTTAAAGTACTTCACAGAAAAAAAAAATTACTTTTTAGAGGATTTTTTTTTTTTTCAGAGTTTGGAATTTTACATCAGAATCAAATTTTACATATTGATTTTATATGTTGCACAGAAACATCTATACATACAAATCTTTTAAAATACTGTAATCTAGTCTGCATAACATTTCTTCTATCCATATTTCTTCATCTACCGGGTGTCCCAAAAATGACTGATGGATTTTAAAATTCAATAACTTGCAAACGGTGACAGCTATTTAAAAAAAAAAATGCAGGAGGGTTATGTATATTGTCAGGAGTTTTTTTACCGTAATTTTTTATTTCAGTTCGCATCGCAAACAATAGGTGGCGCTGACGGCGATTGAAGGCCAGGTCGACGCTTCACTCAGCACTGATCACCTGGCCTTCAATCGCCGTCAGCACCACCTATTGTTTGAGATGCGAACTAAAATAAAAAATTACGGTAAAAAAACTCCTGACATTATACATAACCCTCCTGCAAATTTTTTGTTAAATAGCTGTCACCGTTTGCAAGTTACTGAATTTTAAAATCCATCAGTCATTTTTGGGACACCCGGTATATATATCTATCTCTCTATCTTTATCTCTATCTATATTTATATCTATATCTATCTATCTATATCTCTATGTGCATGTGTAGAATGTTTTAATACTCTATGATACTTAGAGTGTCCACTAAATACTGAGATATTTGAACGAAAATAATAAAATGAAAACTGTTAGAGAAATAAAAATGTGCCGTTTGCAGTTGTAAAATTAGTGTTAGAAATAGAATAAATAGTAAAAAAAATACATTTTAGATTGTGTTCAAATAATTCCAAATTTGGCAAAACATAACACTAAAAGCAACCTGCTATAGGAATACAGGCTATTTTTTGGGAAATCGTTGCTGAGGGAGTTTTATCTAAAGTAAGTTGTCACAACAAGGTGTAGTTTGCAACATAAATTCAATGTGATCAACTTGAAGAGCACAATGAAAAGTTTGCTTTCCAAATTTCAACGGAATGTAAGTGTTAACGACAACCTTGCAGAAAACGCAGAGGTACCGCATGCATTTATCGCAGTAGTGTCCAAGCGGTTCAAAAGGTAATCCAAACGCGGCCTCAATTATTTTTTAGGAAAATTACAAATTAGTGGATATAACGAAAATTCTCGCCTCAAAAAATTAAGAAAGAATGTTTAAATCTGTTTCCATCCAATCTTTACGCTTTGAAATGTTTTACAGACATATACTGTAAAATATTTGAGTATATACCATAAAATTGGTGGCAGCTTTGTTGCCTCCAGTTTTATGGAGTAACCTTTTTTCCTCCAATTTTAAGGAGTATTTTAACCGATAAAACCCGTGTAACATTGTGATGCTACACCAGTTATGTATGTTAAATTACACCATTATATATTTGGAAAAATCACTCCAGAAAATAGGAGGCAGCAAAGCTGCCACCAATTTTATGGTGTAAGGTTACTCAAATGTTTTACAGTGTTCGTAAAAATGCCTCGATTCATAATGCGAATCATGACCCGAATAATAATAAAAAAAGAAGATAATTGAGGACCCCAGAAGCCAAGGGGTACAAGTGACAGAATTTCGATTTGGAGTAAATTGAGTTTAAACATAATTGATGTTAAATTGGAACATGAATAACATTGATTGAATTGAAATAGGAGATTTCTGCTTGTTACATTCTGGTCTTTGAACTCTTACTTTAATAACTGTTAAAAATTAAAGTAGAATTTTCTTTAAATGTAGAATTAATAAATATTGTTTGTTTTTCGAAAAAAGTGGTTTGCCTCTATAACTCAGCAAATAATGAGAAAATCACTTATATGTCTTTGCCTGAAATGAAAAAAGCATGTTTTTAGGTCGTCTGTGTATTTAGTTTATTTTTTTTTTCACTTTTGTCACTTATACCCTTTGGCTTCTGGGGTCCTCAATTATCATGATCTCATGGCCTATATTCTCTAAAAAATTTAAGTAATGAATATGCTATAAAGAAGCTGAAAATATATAAAAAAATAATTTGCAATATAATTAAATTTGCAAACAAATTACAGTGAAAAGTTGTTAGTAGAAGACAAGTAATATATTTAGAAGTAAATACATACAAATTTATTACTATACGTAAGATTACATGCAAAGATTTTTTATGCGGTAGCATAGTTTACAGATGTATTAAGGATATTATGTTTCAAAGAAATTGCAAAATTATATAGTTTAAAATCTGACGTGTACAGAATTACTCTGATTTTAAATCTCTTAACTATTTTCTTTGCTCTTTTCCCAAGAAAAATATGTGAATTTCAAATTCTCTTGAACGGCAAGTTTCTCGTATTTGCATATGGAAATTTAATATTTTGTTCCGATGCAAAATATTTTATTTTAAAATTTACTTTACAACTCAAAATTTTCAGTATTGTTTTATATACTTAGTATATTTTATGAATGTATAAAAGAAGAAAGGATGAATCTCATTTAAGAAGTTTTTGTTTTGTTTCTCATACTTATACAATGGAATGTTTCAATGTAACTTTTCTTTGAATCCGTATATAAATATATATATTTTTCTTAATACAGTAAATTTTATAATATAAAATGCATACATATTTGTATATAAACTTATGGAAATAGTATATTTTTTGCTTTTTACTGGCAAAATTGCATATATATATATATATATATATATAGATAGATAGATAGATAGATATAGCTATATATACATATTTTGTGAAATTTCAGTTTGACAACGAAAACGGAACTAAGTTTTGTAGCGCTGTAATACCGTACAAAAACATTTAATTTGTTATTATAATCCATGGAACTATTAAGAAAAAGTATCTGACATATCCTTAAAATAGTGAAGATTCAAATGTAACCATTTCCGCCAGCATTAATTTCAACCGGAGTAACTTCCACCAGCAAGTTTGTGCAGAAAATTTCTCTTTATTTATTGCAGTGTTGCGGAGCTATCAATATCACAATATCTCAAACAAAATTAGTTTTTAATACAAAAAGCTTATTTGTATTAGATGGAGTAAAATATAAACACAGTATAGAAGGAACTTCATTAATAATTATCAATTAAAGGACATGGATGACATAAATGGCTCGAAATTTTCGAATTTTCAATATTGCGCTTAGCCCCTTCGCGATGGCATTGATTTATATCATTTTAATCTTTCGTCACCGGCTTTTAGAAACAGAAATTTGGGCCTTTTTAAATCGAGAAATTGCTCCAATTAAAAAAGAAAAAAAATCGAATAAAGTTTTACTGGTGGTGATTTACTGGCGGATTTTACTAGCGGATTCTTAAGCCCATTTGCGGCAAATATATTTGTCGCTCGTCCCCAAAGGTTTAAGTGGTTGGGGGACCTCCGTGGCTGAGTGTTTAAGACATCACGCGCTAATCGTGAGGTTGTGGTTTCAAATCCCACTGGCTCCATTGCACACACTCTTTGTGTGGAGCTCCTGGTTGTACTTCTCTTGTGTTGTAATATTTCCTTGTTTGCTATCTCTTCCCTGTATACTGACGATGGTTTATAAGCAGGCTTCATGTCGAGCACACAAGTCAGATGTATGTTGTTCAAGAAACAAACAAACAAGTGGTTGGGTCATAGCCGACCCAGTGGTGTGGATGGTAGCGGAGGCTGCTCCCACACCGCTGGTTCCTGGTTCGAGTCCAGCTAGCGGCATGGGTGTCTGTGTTGTCCCTGTGAAAATGTATGTACAGGATATTCTGTAATAAAATGTTCTATATGGTTTCTTGTGATCATTGGAGGTTATGCCGGAGAATAGCTTTAGCGCCTACCTCAATACAAATACAAATTGGGTCATACAATTTAAAAGGTTTTTTAAGCTATTGCATAGCTTTTATCACGGGCTTTGAGCGCGGCGACCGAATCCAAAAATTCCGTAACGCGAAAAATCCTAACACATCCGTAACGAAAAACACCTAACACTCGGCTAACGGCGTTTCAGCTCGGCAGACTTTGGCATGGTATCCTTCGGTAGACTTCGGTAGACATTGACGCGGTATTTTTCAGATATTTAGAGGATATCAAATCTTAAACTTATGTTTCTTATTTCAGTTACCATAAATCTATAGTTTCAATGATAAAAATTCCTGATAGAATGTGTATAGAAAAAAAACGGCTTAAGATAAAAGAAAGTAGGATAATGTAGGCGATTGGAGACCCACCCAATGGTGAGGATCGAAAAATTTAAAATGGTTATAACTCGCGATCTAACTTTCGTAGCGCGGCCAAATTTTGTTTGGTAATTTATTATGAGACAGTGTTAATTTTTAGTGACAAGAGACCACCACGGTGAGAGTCGAAAAATTTAAAATGCTTATAACTCGCGATCTAATTTTCGTAGCGCGGCCATATTTTGTTTGGTAATTTATTATGAGACAGTTTTAATTTTTGGTGACAGGAGACCCCCCCCCCCGGTAAGGGTCGAAAAGTTTAAAATGCTTATAACTCGCAATCTAATTTTCGTATCGCGGCCAAATTTTGTTTGGTAATTTGTTATGAGAGAGTGTTAATTTTTGGTGACAGGAGACCCTCACGGTGATGGTCGAAAAATTTAAAATGCTTATAACTGGAAATCAATTTTCGTAGCGCGGCCGAATTTTGTTTGGTAATTTATTAAGAGACAATGTTACTTTTGGTGACAGGTGACCCCCCACTTTGAGGGTCGAAAAATTTAAAATGCTTATAACTCGCGATCTAATTTTCGTAGCGCGGCCACATTTTGTTTGGTAATTTATTATGAGACAGTTTTAATTTTTGGTGACAGGAATCCCCCCCCCCCAAGGTGAGGATCGAAAAATTTAAAATGCTTATAATTCGCAATCTAATTTTCGTATCGCGGCCAAATTTTGTTCGGTAATTTATTATGAGGGATGGTTAATTTTTGGTGTCAGGAGACCCCCCACGGTGAGGGTCGAAAAACTTAAAATGCTTATAACTCGCGATCAATTTTCGTAGCGCGACCAAATTTTGTTTAATGATTTATTATGAAACAGTGTTAAATTTTGGTAAACAGAGGACCCCCACGGTGAGGGTCGAAAAAGTTAAAATGCTTATAACTCGTGATCTAACTTTCGTAGCGCGGCCATATTTTGTTCGGTTGTTTATTATGAGAGAGTGTTAATTTTTGGTGACAGAAGACAACCCACGGTGAGGGTCGAAAAAGTTAAAATGCCTATAACTCGTGATCTAATATTCGTATCGCGGCCAAATTTTGTTTGGTAATTTATTATGAGACAGTGTTACTTTTGGAGACAGGACACCCCCCCCACACTGTGAGGGTCGAAAAAGATAAAATGCTTATAACTTGTGATCTAATTTTCGTAGCGCGGCCAAATTTTGTTTGGTAATTTTTTATGAGAGAGTGTTAATTTTTGGTGACAGGAAACCCCTCACGGTTAGGATCGAAAAATTTAAAATGCTTATAACTCAAGATCAATTTACGCTGCGCGGCCAAATTTTGTTTGGTAATTTATTATGAGACGGTGTTACTTTTGGTGACAGGAGATCCCTTTGAAATACTTATAACTCACGATCTAATTTTCGTATCGCGGCCAAATTTTGTTTGGTAATTTATTATGAGACGGTGTTACTTTTGGTGACAGGAGATCCCCTTGAAATACTTATAACTCACGATCTAATTTTCGTATCGCGGCCAAATTTTGTTTGGTAATTTATTATGAGATAGTGCTACATTTGGTGACAGGAGACCCCCCACTGTGAGGGTCGAAAAATTTGAAATGTTTATAACTCGCGATCTAATTTTCGTATCGCGGCCAAATTTTGTTTGGTAATTTAATATGAGACAGTGTTACTTTTGGTGACAGGAGACCCCCCCCCCCCACGGTGAGGGTCGAAAAATTTAAAATGCTTATAACACGCGATCTAATTTTCGTAAGGCGGCCAATTTTTTTTGTGATTTATTATGAGACGGTGTTACTTTTGGTGACAGGAGATTCCCCCCACTGTGAGGGTCGAAAAAGATAAAATGCTTATAACTTGTGATCTAATTTTCGTAGGGCGGCCAAATTTTGTTTGGTAATTTATTATGAGACGGTGTTACTTTTGGTGACAGGAGATCCCTTTGAAATACTTATAACTCACGATCTAATTTTCGTATCGCGGCCAAATTTTGTTTGGTAATTTATTATGAGACGGTGTTACTTTTGGTGACAGGAGATCCTCTTGAAATACTTATAACTCACGATCTAATTTTCGTATCGCGGCCAAATTTTGTTTGGTAATTTATTATGAGATAGTGCTACATTTGGTGACAGGAGACCCCCCACTGTGAGGGTCGAAAAATTTGAAATGTTTATAACTCGCGATCTAATTTTCGTATCGCGGCCAAATTTTGTTTGGTAATTTAATATGAGACAGTGTTACTTTTGGTGACAGGAGATTCCCCCCACTGTGAGGGTCGAAAAATTTGAAATGTTTTTAACTCGCGATCTAATTTTCGTATCGCGGCCAAATTTTGTTTGGTAATTTTTTATGAGAGAGTGTTAATTTTTGGTGACAGGAAACCCCCCACGGTTAGGATCGAAAAATTTAAAATGCTTATAACTCACGATCAATTTACGCAGCGCAGCCAAATTTTGTTTGGTAATTTAATATGAGAGATTGTTACTTTTGGTGACAGGAGACCCCCCCCCCCCCCACGGTGAGGGTAGAAAAATTTAAAATGCTTATAACACGCGATCTAATTTTCGTAGGGCAGCCAAATTTTGTTTGGTAATTTATTATGAGACGGTGTTACTTTTGGTGACAGGAGATCCCCCCCCCCCACGGTGAGGGTCGAAAAACTTAAAATGCTTATAACTCGCGATCAATTTTCGTAGGGCGGCCAAATTTTGTTTGGTAATTTATTATGAGACGGTGTTACTTTTGGTGACAGGAGATCCCCCCCCCCCACGGTGAGGGTCGAAAAATTTGAAATACTTATAACTCACGATCTAATTTTCGTATGGCGGCCAAATTTTGTTTGGTAATTTAATATGAGACAGTTTTACTTTTGGTGACAGGAGACCCCCCCCCCACGGTGAGGGTCGAAAAATTTAAAATGCTTATAACTCGCGATCAATTTTCGTAGCGCGGCCAAATTTTGTTTAATGATTTATTATGAAACAGTGTTAAATTTTGGTAACAGAGGACCCCCCCCCCCACGGTGAGGTTCAAAAAAGTTAAAAAGCTTACAACTCGTGATCTAACTTCGTAACGCGGCCATATTTTGTTCGGTAGTTTATTATGAGAGAGTGTTAATTTTTGGTGACAGGAGACCCCCCACGGTGAGGGTCGAAAATTTTAAAATGTTTATAACTCGGAATCAGTTTTCGTAGCACTGCCAAATTTTGTTTGGTAATTTATTATGAGACTGTTATTTTTTGTGACAGGAGACCCCCCCCCACGGTGAGGGTCAAAAAATTTAAATTGCTTTTAACACGCGATCTAATTTTCGTATGGCGGCCAAATTTTGTTTGGTAATTTATTATGAGACGGTGTTACTTTTGGTGACAGGATATCCCCTTGAAATACTTATAACTCACGATCTAATTTTCGTATCGCGGCCAAATTTTGTTTGGTAATTTATTATGAGATAGTGCTACATTTGGGGACAGGAGACCCCCCACTGTGAGGGTCGAAAAATTTGAAATGTTTATAACTCGCGATCTAATTTTCGTATCGCGGCCAAATTTTGTTTGGTAATTTAATATGAGACAGTGTTACTTTTGGTGACAGGAGACCCCCCCCCCCACGGTGAGGGTCGAAAAATTTAAAATGCTTATAACACGCGATCTAATTTTCGTAGGGCGGCCAATTTTTTTTTGTGATTTATTATGAGACGGTGTTACTTTTGGTGACAGGAGATTCCCCCCACTGTGAGGGTCGAAAAAGATAAAATGCTTATAACTTGTGATCTAATTTTCGTAGGGCGGCCAAATTTTGTTTGGTAATTTATTATGAGACGGTGTTACTTTTGGTGACAGGAGATCCCTTTGAAATACTTATAACTCACGATCTAATTTTCGTATCGCGGCCAAATTTTGTTTGGTAATTTATTATGAGATAGTGCTACATTTGGTGACAGGAGACCCCCATTGTGAGGGTCGAAAAATTTGAAATGTTTATAACTCGCGATCTAATTTTCGTATCGCGGCCAAATTTTGTTTGGTAATTTAATATGAGACAGTGTTACTTTTGGTGACAGGAGATTCCCCCCACTGTGAGGGTCGAAAAATTTGAAATGTTTTTAACTCGCGATCTAATTTTCGTATCGCGGCCAAATTTTGTTTGGTAATTTTTTATGAGAGAGTGTTAATTTTTGGTGACAGGAAACCCCCCACGGTTAGGATCGAAAAATTTAAAATGGTTATAACTCACGATCAATTTACGCAGCGCAGCCAAATTTTGTTTGGTAATTTAATATGAGAGATTGTTACTTTTGGTGACAGGAGACCCCCCCCCCCCACGGTGAGGGTAGAAAAATTTAAAATGCTTATAACACGCGATCTAATTTTCGTAGGGCAGCCAAATTTTGTTTGGTAATTTATTATGAGACGGTGTTACTTTTGGTGACAGGAGATCCCCCCCCCCACGGTGAGGGTCGAAAAACTTAAAATGCTTATAACTCGCGATCAATTTTCGTAGGGCGGCCAAATTTTGTTTGGTAATTTATTATGAGACGGTGTTACTTTTGGTGACGGGAGATCCCCCCCCCCCCACGGTGAGGGTCGAAAAATTTGAAATACTTATAACTCACGATCTAATTTTCGCATGGCGGCCAAATTTTGTTTGGTAATTTAATATGAGACAGTGTTACTTTTGGTGACAGGAGACCCCCCCCCACGGTGAGGGTCGAAAAATTTAAAATGCTTATAACTCGCGATCAATTTTCGTAGCGCGGCCAAATTTTGTTTAATGATTTATTATGAAACAGTGTTAAATTTTGGTAACAGAGGACCCCCCCCCACGGTGAGGTTCGAAAAAGATAAAAAGCTTACAACTCGTGATCTAACTTCGTAACGCGGCCATATTTTGTTCGGTAGTTTATTATGAGAGAGTGTTAATTTTTGGTGACAGGAGACCCCCCACGGTGAGGGTCGAAAATTTTAAAATGTTTATAACTCGGAATCAGTTTTCGTAGCACTGCCAAATTTTGTTTGGTAATTTATTATGAGACTGTTATTTTTGGTGACAGGAGACCCCCCCCCCACGGTGAGGGTCAAAAAATTTAAAATGCTTTTAACACGCGATCTAATTTTCGTATGGCGGCCAAATTTTGTTTGGTAATTTAATTTGAGACAGGGTTACTTTAGGTGACAGGAGACCCCCCCCCCCCACGGTGAGGGTCGAAATATTTAAAATGCTTATAACACGCGATCTAATTTTCGTAGGGCGGCCCAATTTTTTTTTTTGTGATTTATTATGAGACGGTGTTACTTTTGGTGACAGGAGATTCCCCCCCCCCCACGGTGAGGGTCGAAAAATTTAAAATGCTTATAACTCGCGAACTAATTTTCGTAGCGCGGCCAAATTTTGTTTGGTAATTTATTATGAGACAGTGTTACTTTTGGTGACAGGAGACCCCCCCCCCACGGTGAAGGTCGCAAAATTTAAAATGCTTATAAATCGCGATCTAATTTTCGTAGCGCGGCCAAATTTCGTTTGGTAATTTTTAATGAGACAATGTTAATTTTTGGTGACAGGAGACCCCCACGGTGAGAATCAGATAATTTATAATGCTTATAACTCGCGATCTAATTTTCGTAGTGCGGCCAAATTTTATTTGGTAATTTATTAAGGTATTGCATAGCTTTTATCGCGGGCTTTGAGCGCGGCAAAAGAATCTAGAAATTCCGTAACGAGTAAAAAACCCTAACACTCCGGCTAACGTCACTTCAGTTTGGCAGTCTTCTGCACGGTATCCTTCGGTAGACTTCGGCAGCCATTAAAGTGGTATTTTTCAGATATTTTGAGAATATCAAGTCTCAGACTTATGTTTTTTATTTCAGCTACCATAAACGTATAGTTTCAATGGTAAAAAATCCTGATTAACCTACATGTATTGTAAGATAATTAAAATATTTTAAACGATATTAATTTCTCATTTATTCAATAAACGAAAAAAAAATGTTTTGTTATCCGTCATGGCGCTCAAAAAGTATAACTTGAATTAATATCAAAGACAAAAAAACTGCATAAATAAGAAGTAAATAAATAATTATGATTGCATAAGTTGATAAAAAATGCTTTGCCATAGCTTTACCGCGGCAGTCCCCGAGTGCCACACGTCTTTTTTTTATTTATTCGGTTAAAATTTTGAAATGTTTTCTGACCACATTATTCGTAAAAAAAGCACATGATAAAACTTCTCAGAATTGAAAAATAAATAAATTAATTAATTAATTAAAATTTATGAAAAATGTGGGTTAATTTAAAATCGTCATGACTCGATATATTATTTATAGAATTTATTATATATTTAAATAAAAAAAAATATATAAACATTAATTTTGATTTAGCATTTTATAATTTATTAATTTAAATAAAAATATAAATGCGTGGGTTAATGCGAAAATAAGTTTTGATTTTGGTCAGAATTGGGTATAGAAGTAAAAAAAAAAATAGAATAAGACATTAAAGACACGACATGTCATTATTTTTCTACAGAACTAATAAGTACATTCAGACATTTATCATACGCTCGGTAAGCTGAAAAAAGCCCTCAAAGAAAAACTCAGGGCTTTGCCTACTTTGTAAAACAAATAAAGTATTATTGCACTTAATTTCGGTTTATAAAATGCCTAAAAAAGTTAAAATATGCTCTTTGTCTCATATAGACACACCTTTAAGTAGTTTAAAATATTTAACCCATTCACGACGGGAGCCTTTTACGAAATTTTTAATGTTTTGTCACAGGTATTTAAAAACAGAAATGTGTGTCTTTTACTTACCCATCGTACGTAGTATGGGGTAAGTCTTGCAATCGTTTTGAAAATCGAAAAAAAATTGACGGATTTACACGTTTTAGATACTGGAGATTCCGAAAAACATATTTTTTTGAAAAAAAAAATTGCCGTCCGTCTGTCTGTCTGTCTGTAAACGCTCTATCTCCCGAACAAATTGAGATAGAGACTTGAATGTACTTAGTATGTAAGAATGGGACGACGACTATTTGATATCAGTAACCTCGATTATCCGAAACTATTTTTTTCGGACTCTCGAAAAATTCATTCTGATGAAAGGTATATAAATATTTACGAATTCTTTTATTTTAAAGAGTTGATGTAAAAAGCAATAAAATAACACAAATTTTGCATAATGAACGAAGTCGATCGAATTATTAGTTGCCGAGATATGTGTAATCCTGTTTTCCGCATTTATTGATTTTTCATGACCCTGTATTTTAATCAAATTTCAATTCAAAGATATATTTTAATTGGAAATAAGACGCTTCATCCGACGCAGTAAATTGTTAGTTAACATGATTATTATTTTTAGAGATATAAGGATGTTTGTTTTACGCAATCCGGTATTACTTGAGTAATTTGGCTTTTTATATAATTTGTCAAATTTGGCTCATCAGCAATTCACAAATAAAGCATGACTATGTATATTAAAACTATTTAAATTTGCGTTTAAATTTTATTTTGGAATTGCAGTGCATTTTATAAATATTTCACACATGTTTTATTTTCGTATTTTATATTATGCATATCCATGATGGGTAAGTATTAGGGTGGCCCCCAACGACTAGTTTAAATCGTGAAAATGCTCCGATTAAATAGGGGAAATTGTACAGAAAAATTTTACTGGTGGGGATAAACAAGTATTCTTAAGCCTTTTTGCGGCACGTATATGTGTCGCTCATGACCCTTACACCAGCTCTTGTGAAATAAACCACCAATGATAATAGAAAAAGTCCATCATTTTTAACTGTCCTGTCATTATGTTCTGAAGTATGTCATGTTTCCCGGCTAAAAAAAGTATCTGATTTTCCTATGATTTTCAGCAATGATGACTGATTAAAAAACTGTTGGCATAGTTCTTGTTCTACTTTTTATCCAGTTTCAGATGCGATTAATCAGGGGGCAGGGCAGTGCCCCCGCCAAGTCGAGCGCGAAGCAAACACTGCCGTACCATCCTTTACTGGAACCATTTCGCCGCATTTTTAGGCCCTTATTTGAGAACCTCTGGATAAGACCAGAACGCTGAAATTTTCGTCAACCAGTAAGCTATAATCACATACTTAAAATCCAAAATTTCAAGTCTATAGGTCATTTAGTTCCGAAGTTAAGCGAAAGCAAAGTTTCGCATTTATGACACTCACTCACTCACTCACTCACTCATGATCATCAGAATAGAACTAATACTTCCCATAAACTCAGAGAGCTGAAATTTGGTACAGAGTTAGGGTTTTATGGCCACATAAAGGGAAATCTATAAAAACTAAGATAATCGAAGATCTGGAGTACCTGGTGACCCTGATTAGAAAACACAAGAGCCCAACCAAACTATTAGAGATCGACATACCGCCTTTACAAAAAATATTCAACTTGGTGGGCCTCTTCATTTGATGTCAAAAATTGAAGGTCTGAAATATCTAATGAAGAGCCCTCAGCTGGTCTTAGCTGTATTAGCAGTGGTGCAGCCAAGGGGGTGGTTTTGGGGTTAAAACCCCTCCCAGAGCTAAGAAAGATCGCTACTATTGCCGCTTATATGAATCAAAATCATACTTAATATTTAAACGTTTTGGCGTACATCAGATTCGCCACTTTATTGAGCCAGATTTCATTTAATAAAGGGATTCAATAAAATGGAAAAAATTCTACTTAAAACTGTGAAAGTGCATATTACATTGATTAGTTAAGTAAAAATTGGTTATTTGAACTGAATCAATTTTCTGAGCCGTATTGAGTCTCAATCGGACAGAGATATACTGTCTAACCGATTGATACTTCTGCTTTCGCATCCCAATGAAGGAAGGTTAATGGAAATAGCACAATGTTTGAGGAACTTACCAGAAGATACTGTTTGTTTAATACCGACTAGAAATATGTGTATGCAGTTAGATAATGCTAAGAGGGAGCTAAAGTAATGCTTAGGATAAACATTGATGTTAGTTTAGGTTTAGTGAATGGGTCTATAGGCGTTGTACATATAGTGAGGTGGGACCCGGAAGATCAAACAAAGCCTAAACAATTGGTAGTAAAATTCGCTAACAATTTGATTCACGAATTATTACCTATTAAGTCAAAATTTGAGATCATACTCCGGGCATACGTGTACAGAGAACAATTCCCAATCTGTGTGGCGTATGCCCTAACAATTCACAAGAGCCAAGGTCTAAGTCTAAAAAATGCCCTCATGGACATTGGCACCTCCATATTGTCTTGTGGCCAAGCCTACGTGACGCTTTCCCGAGTAACCAATCTTCATGGAATGCACCTCATAAATGTTGACTTCAAGAGTATAAAAGCTCAAGCTTCAGCGATCACAGAATACAACCCGCTTAAGCGTAAAAACCGCGCCGATCTTTCAGAAATTAAACCGTTTAAAAGAATAAATAATGAACGCGAATGGGCAATACGAAAAACTGTTGCTACTGCACAAGAGTCAGAACCGGAAAAAAAGAAAAGGAAGATTTGTAATAATAAAAAAACTACTCCTAAAAAGAAAAAAAAAATGTGTCAAATAAAAAAATCTAATAAAATAAATCAATATGCCCACGTTTCTACAAAAAGAAGTGAAATCCCACCAAAAACATTCTGTAAAAAACTAGCCAAGTCTCGATGGAGCTGCTTGTTTATCTCTAAAAAGTAATGAAATCTAGACAAAGTCGTGCCAAGTCTAAGGTTCCTTACTGCGATTTCTTTATTATTATAATTAATGTTGTGTGACTTGGCCGTTGAAGGGTACACAAGGGTACAAAACCAGGTGCTCCACGACACCATTGCACCAATCTGTCGTCAGAACCGCTACCCATTGACGATGACCCATTGACGTGTACCCTTCAACGGCCAAGTCACACAACATTAACTATAATAATAAAAAAATCGCAGTAAGGAACCTTAGACTTGGCACGACTTTGTCTAGATTTCATTACTTTTTAGAGATAAACAAGCAGCTCTATCGAGACTTGGCTAGTTTTTTACAGAATGTTTTTGGTGGGATATAATTTGCCTCGAATATTCGAAATCAAACGTAAACATCTGCTATGATGTTCTGTATAATGGCAGGTGCCACAAAATGTTCTATTTATAAGAATAATAAAAAAGAAAATATACGTGAAACTTTCAAAGTATAATAAACGAATGATTTATGAAGTGATAAAATTCTATTGTGTTGGATTTTTTTACACGCTAAACAAAATTTGGGATATTCTTTACATAATATAAGTGACATTTATTTACTTTCTATTTATGTGAACAATCACTCTAAATTCTCGTGTTTTTGAGATAGATTTTTTTTACGTATATATATATATTAATTGATATATAATGGTTAATGTATATATTCATTGATACATAATACAAAATATAATTTTTTAGTACAGCTGTTTCAATATTTTAAAATTCAATATAACTTATCAATATATGCACGTAAAATTCTCATTTTCATACAGAACTTTCAAATATTTAATTATGATTTTATAGTGCTTATTATAATCCTTTCACTAGCACTGACAGAGGGTTCCCTTCATTTTAACAATGTGGCGAAACTATTACCATCGAAGTAAACAAGTATCAATAAAATTAATATCAGTTTTACCATTATTTTTGATTGAAATATTCTCTTAATGCGGCGTTTAAAACAGTAAGAACCTGGACTAATAAGCAGGGCATTAGAACTATAGATAGATAACACTCGAAATCAGATTAATAAATATGCGCATGCATATTGGAGAAATGTTACTTTTTATACGTTCTCTTGAAGAAAAAATAACTTTGTTATTATTTATGAAATAAATAACGATTATGTCCTTTTTACACTTAAAAATATTTTTATATATTTATTTTATGCTCTTTTTAACGACGTATGTTGGTTTGTTTAGCTGTTGTCCTTTAGTTAAACGTTATTTTTACCGGTACAAAATTATTATTTTCTTCCTAGTTTTTTTTTCCTGTTGTTACCAGCATGAAAAGTCATTAACACTTTAAAAAGCATTTATAATTATTAATAAATTATTGTACTACAAGATAGTCTCTGATTGTTTGAAGCGATAATTGTTTAAGAACATACCACAATTTTCAAATTGAAGGCGGCTTGGCCTTTATTCTTTTAAAAATATATAACAGCTTGTTCTTGAAAATTGTCATACATGATGACCGAAATGTCAATTTTTATAATTTTATATTTATTTAGTATTTTGTAGTAGTATATAATTTGTTCATTTAGTATTTTATTTTACAAAATTTCTTATACACACATTCAAATATTTTTTTAGCGTTAATATACCGAAATTCGAATTATTCCTATTCTCGGCCGAAAACGAAAACAAAATTTTCAAACATTTTTATGTAATTAGTACATACACAAACAATTAGACACACACAATTATTAATTAATTGTACTTTTTTTTAAATGTGTATAATTAATCTTTATACGCGAGACTCACATTGGCTGTATGTGCATCTAATATTTTTTTTTCAAACAAAATAAAATGTAATTTATTCATCTAACCAAACAGATTTATTTTCTGACTATACGAAGTTCATCTAATTAACAAAATGTGTGAGTCATACACACTTCACTTTATCTTTTAAAATAAATTTTGTAAATGATTTTTTCTTGTACTAGAACTTCCTCAATGATTATTTAGAACACTTCTGCCGTTTGAAAAAAAATATTTCTATTACTATTAAGTCTACAGTTTTACAAAGCCTCTTAAAAGTAATACACGCGTTACTTGCCTTTAAATTTGCACTCACGTCTTGAGACAATCATAAGAGTGAAATTTACAGCAATAAATGAAGAGTGTCGATGAAATTTTCTAAAAGAAGAAACGAGATTTTTGCCATCCAAATAATTTTGAGCAAGTTTTGGTCTGGCAAAATTTTCGATAGCATTATCGCAGAACGAAAGTAAAAACGAAATGTCGATATATATCTAGTTGTATATATCTTGTCGACATATATCTAGTTGTTATTCTTTTCAGAAAATGACTGTGAATTTCGAAATTTAAAAATTTAAATCGCTATGAGTATTGTCATTATTTCAAATGGTACTTTAATTGAGAGCGAAAGAACATTGGAATTCAATTGAATATTGATTATATTGAATATCTTCAATATGTGATTAGTTCATTCTTATTTACAGTTACACAGCACCTTTATCATCTGAGCTTTTTAATTATTAACGTTCATGGAAAAAAATAACAATCTAATTTTGTTACAATGTCCAAAATGTTTAAAATAAGAATTAATACTATAGATAATATAAAAGGAAATATTTCGCAGTGACTTTTATATGTTCATTGAAAACAGATAAATATTCAGTGACATCAAATACGTATATTTATTGAGAAATAAAAGAAGTCACATTATCAGTTAAACAATTGACAATCACATATGTCTTAATAGTGGGTTTTCTAATCACAGCTTTTCATAGGCCCATGTGCAATTTTTTGATTAAGTATCGTGAGTGGTCTCATTTTTCCTTATGTATTGTAGACTACGAAAAGCGATGGTGGACGTAAGGTACCCGCGACTAAGAACGCGGAGGGGAGGGGAAAGTTTCAAAGGGGCAAGAAAAAAAATCAATTTTACAAAAAAAAGAAACAATATGTATAAATATTAATGTTTAAAACTTTTATAGAATGAGAAAACATTTGTGGACTTATGACATCCGCAACTGGGGAGGGGAAAGAGTTGAAAAGGGCAAGAAAAAATATTTCACAAAAAAAGGGAAAATATGTATAAATATTAATGTTTAAACTTTTATGAGAAAAACATTTGTGGACATCTGGGACCCCGACTGGGGAAGGGAAGGAGTGGGGAAAGCGTCGAAAGGGGCAGGAAAAAAAAACTCGATTTCACAATGAAAAAATATGTATAAATATTAATGTTTAACACTTTTATAGAATGAGGAAAACATTTGTGGATATCCGGGATTCGCACGTGGGGAGGGGGAGGGGAAAGAGTCGAAAGGGTCAAGAAAAAAATTCAATTTCACAATAAAAAAGAAAAAAATATGCATAAATATTCATGTTTAAGACTTTTATAGAATGAGAAAAACATTTGTGGACATCCGAGATCCGCGACTGGGAAGGGGAAGGGGAAAGAAGGGGAAGGGAGAGGAAAGAGTTGAAAGAGGCAAGAAAAAACTTATATTTCACAATAAAAAAAGAAAAAAATATGCATAAATATTAATGTTTTAAACTTTTACAGAATGAGATAAACATTTGTGGACGTTCGGGAGTTACGACATCTGCGACTGCGAGTATCTGCGAGCGCGACATCTGCGAGCATCTGCGACTAGGGAGGGAGAAGGGAGGGGACTGGACAGGGTTCAAAGGGCAAGAAAAAAAGTTTCATTTCACAAAATAAAAGAAAAATATATGTATAAACACTAATGTTTGAAACTTTTATAAAATGAGAATAACATTTGTGAACATCCAAGACCCGCGACTGGAAAGGTGGAGGGGAGGAGAAAGGGTTGAAAGGGGTAAGAAAAAAATTCCGTTTCACAGTAAAAAAGAAAAAAAATATGGATGAATTTTCATGTTTAAAACTTTTATAGAATGAGAAAAACATTTGTGTATATCCGAGACCCTCGACTGGGGAAGGAAAAGGATTAAACGGAGCAAGGAAAAAAATCTATTTAAAATATATATACATACAGATAGAGGAATATTAATGTTTAAAACTTTTATGGAATGAGAAAAGCATTGGTGGACGTCTGGGACCCACGGCCGGGGAATAGAAAAGGAGGGGAAAGGATTGAAAGGGGCAATAAAAAAATTAGCTTAAAAATAATTATATATAAATATTAATATTTAAATCTTTTATTGAATGAGAAAAGTAATGATGGAGATACGGGACTCACGAATGGAGAAAAGGAGGGGAAGGGTAAGAAAAAAAATCAATATCTCAATAAAAAAGAAAAACATATGTATAAATATTAATGTTTAAAACTTTTATATAATGAGAAAAACATTTGTGGACATAAGGGACCCATGATTGGGGAAAGAGTGGGGAGGGACAGGGAGGAAAGGGACAAAAAAAATTCCAATTCAAAAAAATAAATATACATGCATAAATATTGCTATTTAAAACTTTTATAGAATGAGAAAAACATTAGTGGATATTCGGGACTCGATATTATGGAGTGGGAAGGGAGGGAAGGGAATAAACCTTTGAAAGCGGCATGAAAAAAATCCGTTTTAAAGAATATGTATATAAATATTATATGTTGAAAATTTTTATAGAATGAGAAAAGAAATAGTTCACATCTGGAAACAGCGAATGTGGAGGGGGAAAGGATTGGAGCGGGCCAAAAAAAATTCCATTTGAAAAGAAAAAGTATATACATAAATATTAATGGTTTGGAAATGTTATACATTGGTTTACAAGAATATTAAAACTTTGTTAATGAACGTATTATTAATAGAACAAAGAATTTATGGGATTCATTTTCCACAAAGAAAATTAAAATTGTGTAAAATAATGGTAAAGTTGCAAAGTTCAGTTGTTGCAATGTAAAAAATGGAAATGCTGGTGTGTTATAGAAATAAAGGATTATGAAAAGTTGTTTAACCGTCTTGTCGTTTTTTGCCGTTCGCGTCCTGGTAAAAATTTCAAAGAATATATCGGAATATGCGAATTAACAGGAGTTCCACGATCCTTGAAACAAGCCATGGGACAATGTGCAAAACCCAGGACAAAAGTAAGCTAATAATGCATCATTTAGAAGAACTTTCAACAAAAGAACAAACCACAGACATTCTCAATAGTTCTTTATGGATTTCAGAGTTGCAGTCCAAATAAAATCTTCTGGCTCTGGTGTTTTAATCATAGATTGTATGCCAGAATAACATACATTGATACCTTCAAAAGACAATAAAACTAACTGTAATATTACGTCAAAATTTGCTGAAAAATCAATTTATTTGGAAAACATTAATATTTATTTATATGCATGCATATTTTTAAACGAATTTTTGTTTTTTATACCGTTTATAAACCTTTCCCATCTCCTCTCCATTGACGTGTCCCGGATGTCTACCAATGCCTTTCTCATTCTGTAAAGTTTTAAACACTAATATTTATGTGTATATATTTATAAATTTATCTTGAAATAGAAATTTCATTTTCTTGCCCTTTTAAACTTTTTTCGCTCATCTCCCCTCCTTTTCTCCATTCGTGAGTCCCGGATGTCCATCAGTGCTTTTCTCATTCTATATAAGTTTAAAACATTAATATTCCTTTACATATATGTATATATTTTTTAAATGGAATTTTTTTTCCTTGCCCCATTTAATCCTTTTCTCTCCCCTTCCCCAATTGTGGGTCCCAAATGTCCGAATGTTTTTTCCCGTTCTATAAAAGTTTTAAACATTAATATTTATGCATATTTTTTATTGTGACATGGAAATTTTTTTTGTCCGTTTCAACGCTCCCCCTTCCCTCCCTAATCGCGGATCCCCGATGTCCACAAATGTTTTTTACATTCTATAAAATATTTAAACATTAATATTTATATATATTTTTTTTCTTTTTTATTGTGAAATATAACCTTTTTTCTTGCCCCTTCCGACCCTTTCTCCTCCCCGCCCCCTCCCCAGTCGCCTGTCCTGGATGTCCACAAATGTTTTTCTCATTCTATAAATGTTTTAAACATTAATATTTATGCATATCTTTTCTTTTTTATTGTGAAATTGATATTTTCCCGTGCTCCTTCCGACCATTTCCCTCCCCTCCCCTCCCCCTCCACAGTCGCGTGTCCCAGATGTCTACAAAGGTATTTCTCATTCTATAAAAGTTTTAAACATTAATATTTATACATATTTTTTTTTCTTTTTTATTGTGAAATTGAATTTTTCTCCTTGCCCCTTTCGACCCTTTCCCCTCCTGTCCCCCTCCCCAGTCGCGGGTCACGGATGTCTCAAAATGTTTTTCTTATTCTATAAAAGATTTAATCATTAATATTTATACGTATTTTTTCTTTTTTATTGTGAAATTGGTTTTTTCCTTGCCCCTTTCAACCGTTTTTCCCCTCCCCTCCCCCTCCCCAGTCGCGGGTCACGGATGTCCACCATCGCTTTTCTTAGTCTACAATACATAAGGAAAAAAATTGAGACCACTCACGATACTTAATCATAAAATTGCACACGGGGTGTAATTAGAAACCGACTATAAGTTATATAAAATATGTCTTAATAATCAGAGACATCAAATACGCATGTTTGTTAAAAAAAAATTCAGTCGCATGCTAATAATTAAACATTTTACATTTAATATTTCACAAATCCTTCTCGAAATTGTATTTCTCAATCTAAATTAATGAACGATTAAATGAGGAATTTAATTTAAGCCTTATGAAATTAAAATCATATTTAAAATTCAAGCACAAAAGCTGCAACTAATCATTTTAGAAGCGCAAAATTTTGAACTTTGACGGAGTTTAAATAATATAACTTGGATGTAATGCTATACCTGTTACATTATTTTATTTAAATTTATGTTATATAACTTAATATACTCCATATATGTAAATATTTTATAATCGATTTTTTCTTAAATGATTAAAAATTATGCACCTGGTATGCTTATGATAACAACCCAACGTTTATATACTTTTGGAGATTAATTATAAATTTGTAAATTGATTTTAACGCATTTTGCCGTTATGTGATAAACCACAAAAATATTACATTAGATTACTTAAATGATTCAATATTTATAAGATGATTAAACAGTTAAAATTTGTCCAAACAGAGTATTGTAAGCTAATAATAACACATCACCGGTATTTTATAAATGTAATTTCTTATGAACGTTACTAAGTCGTCTACAATCATGTGATAAATTATTATTATTATTCTGCTAAACACAAACTTTATTATTAGAAACGTTTAATTATTTTAGTACATATAAAAAAAATCTTATTTTATCTTTGTACACATGAAAAAAATCTTATTTTGTTACTGTGGTCAAAATGTTCGAAATAAGGATTAATATGCTTAAAAGAAAGAAAATACTTCCCAATCATTTTTAAATGTTCGTCGGTAATATATAAATATTCAATGACATAAACGTATTCAATGACATAAACGTATATTTAATATACATTGCATGCATTCACACTATCAGCTAAACAATTAACAATGACATATGAGGACCCCAGAAGCCAAGGGGTATAAGTGACAAAATTGAAAAAATTGAGATAAGTGCACAGGGTATCTGGAAATATGCTTTTTTCATTTCAGGTAAAGAAATATAGGTCATTTTCTGATTATTTGGGGAGTTATAGAGATAAACCACTTTTTTCGAAAAACAAACAATATTGATTAATTATACATTTAAAGAAAATTGTACTCTATTTTTTTAACAGTTTTTGAAAAGAGAGTTCAAAGATTAGAATGCAACAAGAAGATTTTTCCTATTTCAATTTAGTCAATTGTTATTCATGTTAGTAGTAGGAAAAGGAGAGTACGGGGACAGCCGCAGGTGGCACTGTGGCACCGTGCCTCCTGCGGTGCCTCCTGCGGCTGTCCCACCGCCACCATCCCTCCTGGCCCCTCCTGCGGTGCCTCCTGCGCCCACCGTGACACCACCGTCCCTCCTGCGCCCACCGTGCATCCCCCTCCACAAACGCCCCCTAGTGGAAAAAAGGAACATTCTATTCTAACAGGATAGGTGATCAACCTTCTCTAATTAAAAATATTATCAATCACATCTCATCATTGAATCATACTATAAGATGAAGATTAAATTTGTATTTGAATTTTGAACAACCGTAATTTTAATGAGTATTATTAATTAAACGAAACAATTAAAATCTCAGTTTTTAACCATTTTATGTAGATTTCTTCAACTACAAGATGAGATTATCAATTTAATACAAGAAAGTTAAACATATATTTGAATTTTGCTTCATAGACATCTTAATGAGTATCGTTAATTAAGTAAAAAACAATAGAAAATATCCAGTTTTATAGAAAAAGACTGATTTCTTACGATTTTTATCAACTATATGATCAATGTAACGAAAAAAGTTAAACATGTATCCTAGTTTTTCAACAGCTATAGCCTTAATGAGTATCGTTAATTAAGTAAAAAAACAATGGAAAATATCAAGTTTTATAGAAAAAGACTGATTTCTAACGATTTTTATCAACTTAAGAGAGAAAACTTAAACATACATTTCAGTTTTTCAACAGCTATAACCTTAATGAGTATCGTTAATTAAGTAAAAAAACAATGGAAAATATCCAGTTTTATAGAAAAAGACTGATTTCTTACGATTTTTATCAACTATATGATCAATGTAACGAAAAAAGTTAAACATGTATCCTAGTTTTTCAACAGCTATAGCCTTAATGAGTATCGTTAATTAAGTAAAAAAACAATGGAAAATATCAAGTTTTATAGAAAAAGACTGATTTTTTACGATTTTTTCAACTCAAACTTCGGGCTATCAATTTGATAGAAAGAAATTTAAGCATGCATTCCAGTTTTGGACAACCATTTCCTTCATGAACATTATTAATTAAGCAAAACAACAGAAAATATTAAATTTTTAACTGATTTCTTCATATTTATTTATTTATTTATTTATTTTTTAATATAAAATCAGAATACACAACTTAAAATAGAAATTTAAACATATTTTTTAGTTTTTGAACAGTCGTTACCTCAAAGAATTTCGATAATTGAACAATTAACAAAGGAAACTAATGATTTTTTAACGAAAAAAGACGAATTAAACGAATTTGGTTAACTTTTACTCTAATTGGAAATTTCATCGTACTTTATATATACCAACTAAGTAGAATTTTAATACATAAACGAATAATTTAAAGAAATCCCCAACACACAAATGTGAACCTGCAGAGCATTTCTTATTACGTCATATCTAAACTAAAACTTTTTTCTGCAACCCCTCCATGCATGTATTCCAGGTAGGGGAACATAACAAAGAATTTTGACGTCACAACTTACAAAAGGATACAACAAAATGTTTACGTTCAAGAAAAAGTATCACAGAGAGAGAAAAAAAGAAGAGATTTAAGCTATTTATCCATTCTAGTTTTATAACAGTTACCACAACATCTCCAAATTAAAATTTGGAAGTCATAATGAGTGTAATTAATTCAGCAAAATAATAGAAATATTAGTTTTTCAGAGGGGAAAAGACGAATTTAAACAAATTTTATTAGTTTTACACTAGTTTAATAATAATTTTAAAAGGAAAAAGACGAATTTAAACTTTTTTTTTTTTTTTTTAAGTTTTACACTATTTTTTCTCATCTCCAACACGGATATATCAATTTTAACAGAAGAATTAAACGTATATTTTAGTTTTTAACAACAAAATCTTAACAAGTATCATTAATTAAACAAAAATAAATATCAGTTTTAAAGAAAAGACGAATTTGAATAATTTTACACTAGTATTTTCAAAAGCAACATGGAAATATCAATACTTATTCACATATTTCACTTATTCACTGTATTCAATACTATATTTTATAAATTTGGATACACTTTAAGAATTTCCTAATCTATAATTATATATTAGCTGTATATTTATTGTTACCCATGTTTTCAACATTAGTTCATAATCGTGATTTTTTATTTTAAATACCATATATTCAGGTTTAGATTATTTTCACTTGAAATCATACAGAATTTTTTAACAGAGTTTATTTTTGAAATCATTGAAGCAACTGTATTTAATATTTTTAACACCAATTTTCTAAGATTTTCTAACATTTTCCGATTATACATTCTTCAGAAGTACATTTCTAAATGTTAGAACCACTTTACATATCGAAAAGATATCATTGAAGCAACTGTATTTAATATTTTTAATACCAATTTTCTAAGATTTTTTAACATTTTTCGGTTATACATTCCTCAAAAGTTATTATTACGTATTCTAAACAATAGAAAATATTAATTTTAAGAATAAAAAGACGAATTTAAACAAATTTTATTAGTTTTACACTATTTTTTCTCACCTCCAACACGGATATATCAATTTTAACAGAAGAATTAAACGTATATTTTAGTTTTTAACAACAAAAATGTAATAAGTATCATTAATTAAACAAAAATAAATATCAATTTTCAAGAAAAGACAATTTTTTACACAAAATTTCAACTTTGAAATACATTTGTTACATATATTGTTACAGTATATTACTAAACTTAAACTTTTTAAAAAGTTTGAATGTCTTTACAAAGGGTTCATACTTATATTTTTCACGTCTTGACTGCATTCGAAATCTTACAACAAAAGTATACTTTTATTATTATTATTATTATTATTATTCTAGAAAACCTAAACAATCGTTTCTTGCTGCTTTAGACACTTGACATATTAAAACTACTCTACCCATATAATTAATCAAATTAGGACATGATTCATCTTACACTTCAAAATTTCTGAATTTTTACAATACTTATTTTCATCAAACTTTATTCTTGATCCTATATATTTTAATAGCACAGAATTTTAACATCTGTTTTTATCTACTTATCAAAAAATTATTAAAACACCCAACAACATTTTCCAAATATGAATATTATCTTTACAATTTAATAATGCAAAACATACACGAATACAAAGTTTAATTTTTACAAACATTTCATATTTCAAATCAAACTATTCGAAATTTTCACAACATAAGAGCAAACATTAGACGAACTTTTTAACATTAATATTGCTTACATCTTTTCATCGTAACTTTTAACTATGATAATTATCCATTTTTAGGTTGATTGTCGAAAAACTAACTGAAATTACATAAACTTAATGTAAAAAACCATGTTCTCACACAATTTCTTGAAATTCAACAAAGAATTGACTATTACTCCAATACTTATCTACTTCAATCTCGACTCTTGATAGTATATAGATATTGCATCATTACATACTTACAACTCTTTTCAAACGTTTATCAGAAAATCAAGTCAATCAAAGTCTAGTAGTTATCACACCTGTTCCTCAGAAATATTACTATCATATGAAACAGTAAAGAAAATTAATAGATATTTAATATTTAATAACTTCATACGTGAAATTACTGCCGAATAAGAATACTAATAATCAATAAAATCAACTGTTGGACAAAAAAATAGTACAGATTACCGAAAATTCAAATCATTTTTTCTACAAAAATTACAAAAATTAACAAATGAATGACAAGTTAGAGAAATAACTAAAAAAAATAATGAACATATTTACAAATTTATTAAAATCACACCTTTTTCTGGATTACAAACCACAATTTCTTGAAAAATTTAACACCTAATTTGTAAGATTTTAATCCTAGTATTACATACACTCAATAAATATTCACAATTAACAAAAAATAATTTTTTAGTCTCATCAATAAGCAGAAATTCTATATTAAAAGAATATTTTCATAGTAGTACTTATAAAAATGAGAGTTTACGAATTGATTTTCATAATTTTATCACATTTAAACTTAATATTTTACATAAAACATTATTTAATCAAATTTTATGCTTTCTAATTCAGTAAAATTCAATACCTTTTTAGTTTTTAAACCAATACCACAATATTTATTTACATCAAACTTGATTCTTCACCTTTTATATTTCCACATTACACACGTGAGATAAATACTAACTTGGATCAGGAGTTGAAGTCAATTGATTCCATTCGATTTTCATCATGTACGCATTGCTCCTACACGAAATTTCTTACTGCTATAATCATCTAATGTATTAAAACTAATCTACTCATATTTTTAATCAATTCATCAGATGTTTCATCTCGCACTTCTGAATTATCGTGCATCAAGTTGCTTAAAATATAAATACTATCTTTATAGTTTTAATGATATATAGTATACATGGTTTATCTTGAGTTAGCACTTCCATAGTATTAATCAAATTATATGTTTCATCATGCACTTGATCTTAATGTTTTCATCTTGCATCTAAATTATCGTCCATCGAGTTTTTTAAATAATAATATATTTATAGTTTTTGATTATACATAGCATGTACAAATACAATCTTTAATTTTAACATTTCATATTTCAAATAACCTATTTCCGAAACCAAGCTATGTGAATTTTACCACAATGCTTATTATCATAGAATAATTTGTGTTTCACACTTTTCTAAAAATTATCAGATATGTACCCCTCAGAGAAATTACTATCATATGAATAAATGAAGAAAATTTAATTTATATTAAATGTACACGAAATTGATTGTAATGTACATTTATTTAATAAAAATAAATAAATAAGCGATTATTTATACATTAAACCTTTACTAAATATATACTTCTTTCATTATACAGATGTTTCAACAAGATGAACCAAAACAGCAGCAAACTTCAGAAATTAATGATCCGAATGATTCATCTCTAGCACATGTAGCGTTAACGAATAACACATATGTGAGTACTTATATGAGAAATACTAGAATTCGTATATGAAACGTAATTAGAGTAAATACAAAATGATTTGTCTTACTACCTACACTTTAACAAGTGCTTTTTACCTATATTATTGAAGAGAATCCTAACTGTGTCCATTTATTTCTACTACAGATGTGCTCTATTTGCTACAAACACTTCTTAAGTAAATGGAATTTAACAGAACATACAAAAATCTATACAGGTGAAAAACCTTACACTTGGAAAGATTACCATAAATGCTGTTTTCAAGGAGACGTGAATCAAAAATGCACACATCATCATATAAAGCATCATCAGATATATGTAAACTTAGCGAAGATATTCAAAAATTAGTCAGACTTTTGTAGAATTTAGAAATAAAGGAAGATATTTAGGCTATTTATCCATCATATTTTCACAACATTTACCACAATATCTCAAACTTAAAATTTGGAAGACATACACACTGCTGAAAAGTAATTTTGTGATTCTTCTAACCAGTATGAATGTATAGATGTTATTTTACAGTGTATTCTTTAAATGCTCACATTAAATATTCTTTTATATGCATATATCGTTGTGTTTATTTTTCTAATACCTATTACATTAATGAAATACATAACATTTTAAGTGAAATAACACTCTCACAACTTAAAAAATGCATAAGAACATACAAAAATAAACAGATGTATAAAAAAATATGCAAGTTTACAAAATATTTTCATTGTTTTCTAGAAATATTAACAAAAAATATTTACAATATGAAAAAATTGTAAAAGTGAAAAGAAAAAACATAAATGTAAAAACAAAAACCACAAAGTGAAAAACTCATAACAAAGTTTTTGAAAAAAATATTTACAACAAAATTTTTTTTTACAAAAACCAAAACTTCCAAAAATATTTTTTTCAAAAAATTTTTTTTTTCAAAAACATTTTTTACAAAAAAATTTTTTTCAAAATAAGTTTTTACAAAAGTAAAAAAAAAGAAAATCACAACGTTAAAAAAATGAAAAATTTTTGTTAAAAAAAGTGTAAAAAAATTGCAAAAAAATGTTGTAAAAATTTCAAAAAAAGTTATGAAAAAAGCTTCAAAAATTTCGTTGGTTTTAATGCAGTATGCAATGGCGAAACCATTGCATTTGCTATTAAAAACAACAAAATTTTTGAGACTTTTTTCATAACTTTTTTTGAAATTTTTACAACATTTTTTTGCAATTTTTTTACACTTTTTTTAACAAAAATTTTTCATTTTTTTAACGTTGTGATTTTCTTTTTTTTTACTTTTGTAAAAACTTATTTTGAAAAAATTTTTTTTGTAAAAAATGTTTTTGAAAAAAAAAATTTTTTGAAAAAAATATTTTTGGAAGTTTTGGTTTTTGTAAAAAAAAATTTTGTTGTAAATATTTTTTTCAAAAACTTTGTTATGAGTTTTTCACTTTGTGGTTTTTGTTTTTACATTTATGTTTTTTCTTTTCACTTTTACAATTTTTTCATATTGTAAATATTTTTTGTTAATATTTCTAGAAAACAATGAAAATATTTTGTAAACTTGCATATTTTTTTATACATCTGTTTATTTTTGTATGTTCTTATGCATTTTTTAAGTTGTGAGAGTGTTATTTCACTTAAAATGTTATGTATTTCATTAATGTAATAGGTATTAGAAAAATAAACACAACGATATATGCATATAAAAGAATATTTAATGTGAGCATTTAAAGAATACACTGTAAAATAACATCTATACATTCATACTGGTTAGAAGAATCACAAAATTACTTTTCAGCAGTGTGTATGTCTTCCAAATTTTAAGTTTGAGATATTGTGGTAAATGTTGTGAAAATATGATGGATAAATAGCCTAAATATCTTCCTTTATTTCTAAATTCTACAAAAGTCTGACTAATTTTTGAATATCTTCGCTAAGTTTACATATATCTGATGATGCTTTATATGATGATGTGTGCATTTTTGATTCACGTCTCCTTGAAAACAGCATTTATGGTAATCTTTCCAAGTGTAAGGTTTTTCACCTGTATAGATTTTTGTATGTTCTGTTAAATTCCATTTACTTAAGAAGTGTTTGTAGCAAATAGAGCACATCTGTAGTAGAAATAAATGGACACAGTTAGGATTCTCTTCAATAATATAGGTAAAAAGCACTTGTTAAAGTGTAGGTAGTAAGACAAATCATTTTGTATTTACTCTAATTACGTTTCATATACGAATTCTAGTATTTCTCATATAAGTACTCACATATGTGTTATTCGTTAACGCTACATGTGCTAGAGATGAATCATTCGGATCATTAATTTCTGAAGTTTGCTGCTGTTTTGGTTCATCTTGTTGAAACATCTGTATAATGAAAGAAGTATATATTTAGTAAAGGTTTAATGTATAAATAATCGCTTATTTATTTATTTTTATTAAATAAATGTACATTACAATCAATTTCGTGTACATTTAATATAAATTAAATTTTCTTCATTTATTCATATGATAGTAATTTCTCTGAGGGGTACATATCTGATAATTTTTAGAAAAGTGTGAAACACAAATTATTCTATGATAATAAGCATTGTGGTAAAATTCACATAGCTTGGTTTCGGAAATAGGTTATTTGAAATATGAAATGTTAAAATTAAAGATTGTATTTGTACATGCTATGTATAATCAAAAACTATAAATATATTATTATTTAAAAAACTCGATGGACGATAATTTAGATGCAAGATGAAAACATTAAGATCAAGTGCATGATGAAACATATAATTTGATTAATACTATGGAAGTGCTAACTCAAGATAAACCATGTATACTATATATCATTAAAACTATAAAGATAGTATTTATATTTTAAGCAACTTGATGCACGATAATTCAGAAGTGCGAGATGAAACATCTGATGAATTGATTAAAAATATGAGTAGATTAGTTTTAATACATTAGATGATTATAGCAGTAAGAAATTTCGTGTAGGAGCAATGCGTACATGATGAAAATCGAATGGAATCAATTGACTTCAACTCCTGATCCAAGTTAGTATTTATCTCACGTGTGTAATGTGGAAATATAAAAGGTGAAGAATCAAGTTTGATGTAAATAAATATTGTGGTATTGGTTTAAAAACTAAAAAGGTATTGAATTTTACTGAATTAGAAAGCATAAAATTTGATTAAATAATGTTTTATGTAAAATATTAAGTTTAAATGTGATAAAATTATGAAAATCAATTCGTAAACTCTCATTTTTATAAGTACTACTATGAAAATATTCTTTTAATATAGAATTTCTGCTTATTGATGAGACTAAAAAATTATTTTTTGTTAATTGTGAATATTTATTGAGTGTATGTAATACTAGGATTAAAATCTTACAAATTAGGTGTTAAATTTTTCAAGAAATTGTGGTTTGTAATCCAGAAAAAGGTGTGATTTTAATAAATTTGTAAATATGTTCATTATTTTTTTTAGTTATTTCTCTAACTTGTCATTCATTTGTTAATTTTTGTAATTTTTGTAGAAAAAATGATTTGAATTTTCGGTAATCTGTACTATTTTTTTGTCCAACAGTTGATTTTATTGATTATTAGTATTCTTATTCGGCAGTAATTTCACGTATGAAGTTATTAAATATTAAATATCTATTAATTTTCTTTACTGTTTCATATGATAGTAATATTTCTGAGGAACAGGTGTGATAACTACTAGACTTTGATTGACTTGATTTTCTGATAAACGTTTGAAAAGAGTTGTAAGTATGTAATGATGCAATATCTATATACTATCAAGAGTCGAGATTGAAGTAGATAAGTATTGGAGTAATAGTCAATTCTTTGTTGAATTTCAAGAAATTGTGTGAGAACATGGTTTTTTACATTAAGTTTATGTAATTTCAGTTAGTTTTTCGACAATCAACCTAAAAATGGATAATTATCATAGTTAAAAGTTACGATGAAAAGATGTAAGCAATATTAATGTTAAAAAGTTCGTCTAATGTTTGCTCTTATGTTGTGAAAATTTCGAATAGTTTGATTTGAAATATGAAATCTCTATAAATAAAAGGAATTCCGAGGATAATTAATTAATTAATTAATTGAGGCACAGGGGAAAGCAAATCTTGGCAATGCGCCAACTCGGTCCAGAGGAAGCAAATCTTGGCAATGCGCCAACTCGGTCCAGAGGTATAAAAGCAAGATAGAAAAAAACGCGCAGGTCTGTGCATTCAAGTACAACCACCCATATGTATATGCTGAAAGTTTGTTCTGACGCTCACCCGACGCACGTGGAGTGCCGATGGTCCGGGAAGCGTACCATACACATAAATTATTAAATAAACCTTCAAATTAAGCCCGGCGAAGCGGGCTGGGTATGCTAGTGTTTGTAAAAATTAAACTTTGTATTCGTGTATGTTTTGCATTATTAAATTGTAAAGATAATATTCATATTTGGAAAATGTTGTTGGGTGTTTTAATAATTTTTTGATAAGTAGATAAAAACAGATGTTAAAATTCTGTGCTATTAAAATATATAGGATCAAGAATAAAGTTTGATGAAAATAAGTATTGTAAAAATTCAGAAATTTTGAAGTGTAAGATGAATCATGTCCTAATTTGATTAATTATATGGGTAGAGTAGTTTTAATATGTCAAGTGTCTAAAGCAGCAAGAAACGATTGTTTAGGTTTTCTAGAATAATAATAATAATAATAATAATAAAAGTATACTTTTGTTGTAAGATTTCGAATGCAGTCAAGACGTGAAAAATATAAGTATGAACCCTTTGTAAAGACATTCAAACTTTTTAAAAAGTTTAAGTTTAGTAATATACTGTAACAATATATGTAACAAATGTATTTCAAAGTTGAAATTTTGTGTAAAAAATTGTCTTTTCTTGAAAATTGATATTTATTTTTGTTTAATTAATGATACTTATTACATTTTTGTTGTTAAAAACTAAAATATACGTTTAATTCTTCTGTTAAAATTGATATATCCGTGTTGGAGGTGAGAAAAAATAGTGTAAAACTAATAAAATTTGTTTAAATTCGTCTTTTTATTCTTAAAATTAATATTTTCTATTGTTTAGAATACGTAATAATAACTTTTGAGGAATGTATAACCGAAAAATGTTAAAAAATCTTAGAAAATTGGTATTAAAAATATTAAATACAGTTGCTTCAATGATATCTTTTCGATATGTAAAGTGGTTCTAACATTTAGAAATGTACTTCTGAAGAATGTATAATCGGAAAATGTTAGAAAATCTTAGAAAATTGGTGTTAAAAATATTAAATACAGTTGCTTCAATGATTTCAAAAATAAACTCTGTTAAAAAATTCTGTATGATTTCAAGTGAAAATAATCTAAACCTGAATATATGGTATTTAAAATAAAAAATCACGATTATGAACTAATGTTGAAAACATGGGTAACAATAAATATACAGCTAATATATAATTATAGATTAGGAAATTCTTAAAGTGTATCCAAATTTATAAAATATAGTATTGAATACAGTGAATAAGTGAAATATGTGAATAAGTATTGATATTTCCATGTTGCTTTTGAAAATACTAGTGTAAAATTATTCAAATTCGTCTTTTCTTTAAAACTGATATTTATTTTTGTTTAATTAATGATACTTGTTAAGATTTTGTTGTTAAAAACTAAAATATACGTTTAATTCTTCTGTTAAAATTGATATATCCGTGTTGGAGATGAGAAAAAATAGTGTAAAACTTAAAAAAAAAAAAAAAAGTTTAAATTCGTCTTTTTCCTTTTAAAATTATTATTAAACTAGTGTAAAACTAATAAAATTTGTTTAAATTCGTCTTTTCCCCTCTGAAAAACTAATATTTCTATTATTTTGCTGAATTAATTACACTCATTATGACTTCCAAATTTTAATTTGGAGATGTTGTGGTAACTGTTATAAAACTAGAATGGATAAATAGCTTAAATCTCTTCTTTTTTTCTCTCTCTGTGATACTTTTTCTTGAACGTAAACATTTTGTTGTATCCTTTTGTAAGTTGTGACGTCAAAATTCTTTGTTATGTTCCCCTACCTGGAATACATGCATGGAGGGGTTGCAGAAAAAAGTTTTAGTTTAGATATGACGTAATAAGAAATGCTCTGCAGGTTCACATTTGTGTGTTGGGGATTTCTTTAAATTATTCGTTTATGTATTAAAATTCTACTTAGTTGGTATATATAAAGTACGATGAAATTTCCAATTAGAGTAAAAGTTAACCAAATTCGTTTAATTCGTCTTTTTTCGTTAAAAAATCATTAGTTTCCTTTGTTAATTGTTCAATTATCGAAATTCTTTGAGGTAACGACTGTTCAAAAACTAAAAAATATGTTTAAATTTCTATTTTAAGTTGTGTATTCTGATTTTATATTAAAAAATAAATAAATAAATAAATAAATATGAAGAAATCAGTTAAAAATTTAATATTTTCTGTTGTTTTGCTTAATTAATAATGTTCATGAAGGAAATGGTTGTCCAAAACTGGAATGCATGCTTAAATTTCTTTCTATCAAATTGATAGCCCGAAGTTTGAGTTGAAAAAATCGTAAAAAATCAGTCTTTTTCTATAAAACTTGATATTTTCCATTGTTTTTTTACTTAATTAACGATACTCATTAAGGCTATAGCTGTTGAAAAACTAGGATACATGTTTAACTTTTTTCGTTACATTGATCATATAGTTGATAAAAATCGTAAGAAATCAGTCTTTTTCTATAAAACTGGATATTTTCCATTGTTTTTTTACTTAATTAACGATACTCATTAAGGTTATAGCTGTTGAAAAACTGAAATGTATGTTTAAGTTTTCTCTCTTAAGTTGATAAAAATCGTTAGAAATCAGTCTTTTTCTATAAAACTTGATATTTTCCATTGTTTTTTTACTTAATTAACGATACTCATTAAGGCTATAGCTGTTGAAAAACTAGGATACATGTTTAACTTTTTTCGTTACATTGATCATATAGTTGATAAAAATCGTAAGAAATCAGTCTTTTTCTATAAAACTGGATATTTTCTATTGTTTTTTACTTAATTAACGATACTCATTAAGATGTCTATGAAGCAAAATTCAAATATATGTTTAACTTTCTTGTATTAAATTGATAATCTCATCTTGTAGTTGAAGAAATCTACATAAAATGGTTAAAAACTGAGATTTTAATTGTTTCGTTTAATTAATAATACTCATTAAAATTACGGTTGTTCAAAATTCAAATACAAATTTAATCTTCATCTTATAGTATGATTCAATGATGAGATGTGATTGATAATATTTTTAATTAGAGAAGGTTGATCACCTATCCTGTTAGAATAGAATGTTCCTTTTTTCCACTAGGGGGCGTTTGTGGAGGGGGATGCACGGTGGGCGCAGGAGGGACGGTGGTGTCACGGTGGGCGCAGGAGGCACCGCAGGAGGGGCCAGGAGGGATGGTGGCGGTGGGACAGCCGCAGGAGGCACCGCAGGAGGCACGGTGCCACAGTGCCACCTGCGGCTGTCCCCGTACTCTCCTTTTCCTACTACTCATGTTCCAATTTAACATCAATTATCTTTAAATTCAATTTACTCACAATCGACATTTTGTCACTTGTACCCCTTGGCTTCTGGGCTCCTCATATGTCTTATTTCATATAAAATGTAAGTGTTATTAAGTAATATTTCCGTATAAAATATCTGTTATTCAGTGACATCAAATACGCATGTTGAAAAATATTCAGCTTCATGCTGTAAATTAAACATTTTTCAATTAATGTGTCATAAAACCTTCTCAAAATAATATTTCGTAATCCTATTAATAAGGGAATTTAATTTAAGACTTATGGATTCAAAATGATATTTAAAATTCTGTTATAAAATCTGCAAAGAATCACTTTGCAAAATATTCTACTTTATGCCACACGCTATCAATTAAACATTTTAAAATTAATATGTTGTAAATCGTTCTCGAAATTGTGTTTTGCAGTCTTATTAAATGGTGAATTTAATTTTAAGCTTTTGGAATCGAAATAATATTTAAAATTCTAGTTATAAAATCTGCAATTAATCATTTTAAAAACTTAGAAAAATATACTTAAAGCGAGCTTAAAGAACACAACTTACGTATAATGCAATACCTGTTCCATTTATCTATTCCACTTTATGTCATTAAACTTAATATACTCCATGTATGTAAAGATGTAAATTTATAATCTACTTTTCAGTCACATGATTACAAATAATTTTCCTGGTGTGCTTTTGAATAAAATACAAAGTTTTAAAAGTTTGGGAGATTATGTCTTTGGGGACGAGGTACACGCATACCTGCCGCAAAAAGGCTTAAGAATACTCGTTCAGCCCCACCAGTAAAATTTCACTGTAAACTTTTTCTCGATTTAGTATGGCACAAATTTCTGTTTAAAAAAATCGGTGAGAGTACACTGAAAATTTCGTAAATAGCTGCCGTCAGGATGGGGTTTATTGTAAAATAGTGAATTAATTTTATGGCCTTTTATCGTTAGGCAATAACCCAAAAATTAATACTCAAAATTACATAAATAATTCAATTCTTCAATGATGATTAAACTATTAAAAACCTTTTCAAAGTCAAGTACTTTCAACTAATAAGAAGCAATCATTAGTGTTTTTAAATATAAGCAGTTCTTATTAACGTTATTTGTCCATATTTACTCACATACTCTTTGTTTGAAAACGTATATCCAGGCTCCATTGTCGATTTCAATAACGCGTTGGAAACAAAATCCTTCTTCTTTGATCAATCCCATCCATGTGCATAGGACGTTATAGGATAAAAACATGGATTGATTTAAACTACGACAAGTGATTTGTTCAGTTTCGCCACGGTAATGGACCATGGTAATTGGCCATGGGTACCGGACGTATGTTTTCAAGAGAAAACCTAGTGAATGAATCAAGAACAACTAGCGATCATTACAAATGGTTAGATTTTTAAATCCTGGTGATGGCTAGTTGAAAGTACTGGATTTTTAACATATTTGTATTATTTAATCATATTTTATGCGTTAAGTTATTTGCGTAAATCTATATTATTTTACTGAAATAAATTTTAGCATTCATAACTAGCTTGTTTCATAAAATATTATTTATGATAGCAACTTTATACGAGTTAGAGCAACAACTGTGTGTATTAAGCTCTAATCCACACTCGCTAAAATATATCAAGTATCTCCCAATATGCAACATAATATTTCAGATATGAAACATTGGATGTAAAAAATATATATATATACATAAAGAGTGTAATAAAAAAAATCTTTAATTAATTAAGAAAATAAACAAATTAAAGTCAAATGGACTATGATTTTAGTTAGGTAATGTGTTTAAATATCTTCAAAATGCAGTTTAAATAATGCTACTTTTCCCATTAAATGTGGTATGCCTTCAAAATTGAATTAAAAAAAAACAAAATTTAATTTAAATACATTTAATTAATCTTTCTATCAGTGTAAGTCAAAACGGTGAAATCTTCTTAATAGAGGCTCAGGGCAAATTACAGTATTGTAACATCGATCTTTTCGAAAACCAGGTCTTGCATTCATGAAATTTGTCGTAATTATTAAGATAGAAATAACAAATATAAAATCTCATATATAATAGTGGGTTGCTGTCTAATTGTTTTAATTTTATGCTCCTTTGGATCTTTTGTTTCATTTATTTGATAGGATTTTTCAAACGGATATATTTAATCTATCATTATTTAATTAAATATTTGGTTTGGAATTGCTTTATTTAAAAATTAATTAATAATAAATCAGAACGAATAAAACTTCTTATAAATGACGTATTTATTTTGTTATTTAACATTTTAATATCAATTATTTGATATTAATTAATGTAGATATCGAATCGGTTTAAAGTTTATATTACTTCTTAAAAATGGGACAAAAGTTTATGCATGACAGATTTTTGATAAATTTAGAAGTGGGCTCAAGGGGCGAAAAAAACAGGGTTTTTGAGAGAAAAAAATTCACCACTTGTCAATTTTCAAGATATCAAGTCCAACTAAATTTTTTATAAATGTTCTTAAAATTATCTAAAACTTTTGTATTTACAAGTTTTTGATAGGACCAACTTTTACCGATGAAAAAAATTAAAAACGAAAAGAAAAAGGGCGCTGAAAAAAGAGAAAAATCCATAACTCCGTCAATTTTTAAGATATCAAATCTGATTAAATTTATTTTACATCTTCTTAAAAATATCTACAACTTTTATATTGACAAGTTTTTCATAGGACCAATTTGTATAGCAAAAAGAAATTAAACAAAAATAGGAGTTGGAGAAAAAACCTCAAATCCAAACTGCTTATATTCTGACTCATTTTTAAATTCATTTTTGTGTTTAAACGCATCCAAATGGTCGATCCTCTTATTTAGAAACTCTATAAAGTGACGCATTGGTAAATTTTCTGATAAAGACAGAATTTATTTCAAAAAAGGCTACCAAAAAGGGTATTTTGAACCGAATTTCCCAAAGTCATCGGGACTGAAATTTTAAGGAAGTATTCAAATAAGAAATTGCGTTTTTTTCTGACTCGTTCTTAAATCCATTTTTGTTCTCAAACGCATCCAATTTATAGATCCTCTTATTTAAGAACTATATAATGTGATGCATTGGTCAGTTTTTTGATAAAGACGGAATATATTTTAAAAAAGGCTACCAAAAAGGGTGTTTTGAACAGAATTTTCCGAAATCATCGTGACTGAAAATTTAAGGAAGCATTCAAATAAGAAATTGCGTTTTTTTCTGACTCGTTTTTAAATCCATTTTTGCTCTCAAATGCATCCAATTTACAGATCCTCTTATTTAGGAACTATATAATGTGATGCATTGATCGGTATTTTGATAAAGACAGAATATATTTTGAAAAAGGCTACCAAAAAGGGTATTTTGAACAGAATTTCCCAAAGTCTTCGTGATTTGAAAATTTAAGGAAGTTTTCACATAGCAAATTGCGTTTTTTATGACTCGTTTTAAAATCCATTTTCGCTCTCAAATGCATCTAATTTACAGATCCTCTATTTTAGGAACTATATACTGTGACGCATTGGCCAGTTTTTTGATAAAGATAGAATATATTTTTAAAAATGCTGTCAAAGTGAGTATTTCGCACAAAATTTTCCGAAGCAATCATGATTAAAGAATTAAGGATGTATTCAAACAACAAATCGGTTATTTTACGACTCATTTTTAAATTCAATTTTTTTCTCAAATGCTTTCAACTGACAGTTTTTTGTTATTTAGGAACTGTATAAAGTACTGTTTTGGTCGATTTTTTAATAAATTTAGAAACTATTTCAAAATATGTTGTCATAATGGGCATTTGAGCTGAATTTTTCTTAAGATGATTCTGCTAAAACCAGTTTTTGCAGAAAAATGAAATTAAAAATTTTTCATAAACGGCCAAATGAAGTTATTAAACTGGGTTTATCTCTAATCATTTTTGTTGTTGTTGTTGTTGAAATGAGCACTTTTTGAAATCTACCTCCGCCTATGACAGGGATTTTTTATTACTGGAATATATATATTGTTTTTCACAATTGAGTTTACTGGTTTCTTTCTTCCAAAAAAATTTAAAATTTTATCCGTTTTACATATTTACACAATACATACCCTTAAAATAGTTTTTTAGTATAAAATTTTTTTCATTTGGATATTAAATCTTTATAGAAAAATGTAAAAAAAAAATCTTTTCTCATTTATTACATTTCATAACATTGTGTAACAAATCTTTCAGAATTATTTCAAGGAACTAAAACCTACACAAAAGTAACAAGTTGTAAATTGCACGTGAACGTAGCAAATGGGGTGCGTTCGTACCATAACGAAGTTTTAAAAATATTCAGATCTTGCTGATATAGTAGAGCGTACTTCGGATACAGTATAGTAGTCGAAATCTTTGTGTTTCTGTAAATATGCAGAAAGTAATTTTTATTACACCTCAGAACGTATATCTTATTCATAAAATGTGAAATAGTTGAACATAATTAAAACACGCCCCAAACAATGTTTCCCCGTGTAGCATTATGTAGTGGAATACTTTTGTGTGACCCTGTAAATTAATAACAAAAATTTTTTGCATCACAGATTGTAAAGAATGCATATTTTAGTATATATTTCATAGATTCATGCCAATTCTATTATGTTCGAATGAGTGTAACATCATAAAAATGCATTTGAAACTTTTTTCCCATTGACCGTAATGTAATGGAATACCTTTCATTGTCCCTGTAAATGATCTATGCATCCGACTTTCATAACACTTGAAATGACTCGATAAAATTACGCAATAATTATATGTTTTAAGTTTCAAACGATTAAAATGCATTTGAAATTTTTTCCCCATTGACCGTAATGTCACGGAATTCTTTTGATTGTCCCTGTAATTGATCTATGCATCCGATTTTCATAACATTTGAAATGACTCGACAAAATTACGCAATAATTATATGTTTTAAATTTCAAACGATTAAAATACATTTGAAATTTTTTTCCCCATTGACCGTAATTTCACGGAATTCTTTTGATTGTCCCTGTAATTGATCTATGCATCCGATTTTCATAACATTTGAAATGATTCGACAAAATTACGCAATAATTATATATTTTAAATTTCAAACGATTAAAATGCATTTGAAACTTTTTTCCCCATTGACCGTAATGTAACGGAATCCTTTTGATTGTCCCTGTAATTGATCTATCCATCCTATTTTCATAAAATTTGAAATGACTCGACAAAATTATGGTATAATTATGTATTTTAAATTTCAAACGATTCGGTTGGGTAGTTTTTGCGTTGTTATATGCGGACGGACCGACAGACAGACGGACAGACAGACAGACAGACAGACGGACAGACAGACAGACGGACGGACTGAGCGACAACAATAGGTGCAACGTATTTACATAATTACGAACGCACCTAAAAACGATGCAAAACTTTCCCAGTATGGAAAAGCAACTAAAACTCAAATGAAATTGGAGATAAAAAGGCTGAGATTTCTTTTAAAAATTTTCTTTTATTCCAAACTGCTAACTTTCGATTGATTTTCTGGCCAAAAAAGTAGCTACGGGTATTTTATTTCTTCCGAGATATCGGATAAAAATTTTGAAAAGCCACACGTTTCCCATGCGTGATACATATTGGAATTTTTATTGGAGAATAGGGAAAATAAGATTGATTTTTCTATTATGAGTTAATAATTTTTACCCCAGATATTAAAATTTTTTTAGTTATATATATAAAAAAGAATATATTTATTGTCTCATGTTTATAAATTATATATATATATATATATATATATATATATATATATATATATATATATATATATATATATATATATATATATATATATATATATATATATATATATATATATATATATATATATATACATATATATATATATCATCATCATCAACCGTTTTCAATCCACTGCTGGATGTAGGTCTCCCCCAGATCTTTCTAATGTTTTCTGTCTAGTGCTTTCGTCATCCAATTTGCACCAGCCACTTTTCTAATTTCGTCACTCCATCTTACTTGTGGTCGTCTTTTTGGACGTTTTACATCTCTGGGATACCACTGTGGTATATTTG
Organism: Maratus speculifer; assembly: GCA_964019185.1. NCBI lineage: Eukaryota > Metazoa > Arthropoda > Arachnida > Araneae > Salticidae > Maratus > Maratus speculifer. The sequence continues at coordinate 420,235,161 of OZ025290.1, read as the reverse complement.
TGCTCCATCTATTGTCTTGTCTTCTTGCAATGTGCCCAGCCCATTTCCATTTTAGCTGTTTGATTCTTTCAAGGATGTCAAAAACTTTTGTCTGATTTCTTATCCAGGTTATACTCTTTCTGTCTTTCTAGTTATGCCTAGCATACATCTTTCCATACTTCTCTGTGTTCTTTTTAGTCTTTCTATCATCCGTTTTGTTAGTGTCCATATTTCTGCTTCGTAAGTTAATGCAGGTAAAATACATTAAGTAAACAGTTTTCTTTTCAAACAAAGAGGCATATTACTCTTCAAAATAATATTGTTCTTCCCAAAAGCACTCCACCCATTTCTTATCCTTCTATTCATTTAATTCATGATACTATTATCCGATGATATTTCCTGTCCAAGGTACACATAACTTTGCACTTCTTTAATCTCAGTGTTCTTGTAGACAATATGATATAAATAAATTATACATGACCTTAGTATTTTCTAAATTTATTTTTAATCCCACATTGATGCTAGCTTCTGCAAGATCTTTTAGCATAATTTCCAATCCTTCAGGTGTGTTACTGAAAATTACAATGTCTTCAGCGAACCGGAGACGATTTATATTCCGCATTTATTCTAATTCCTTTGTTTTCCCAATCTAGCTTCTTGAAGATATTTTCTAAGACAGCATTAAAAAGCTTAGGTGAAATGGTGTCTTCTTGTTTTACTCTTCTTTCGAGCTCGATCTTCGCTTTTCCTTTATCTAAACGGATGGTTGTTGTTGCTTTCTTGTAAATCTTCTATATGATATTGATGTAATGTTTGTTTATATCAATGTCTTCCAGAGATTCTACCAGTGCTGATGTGTAGACGGAATCAAATGCTTTTTCATAATCAATAAAGACAAGGTAGAAAGATAAATTATATTCTTTATGTTTTTCTATGAGTTCCCTTACTGTTTGGATATGATCCATTGTGCTGAAACCACTTCGGAATCCTACTTGTTCTCTAGTTTGAGCTGAGTCCAGAGCTGATTCAAGTTTTGACGTTAAAACCTAGGTGAAAATTTCATAAATTACTGACATTAAGCTGATTGGACGGTAATTTTTATTGTTTTCCTTGACTTTTTTCTTGTAAAGTAGCACCATCACAGCATTATTCCAATCTTCTGGTACATCTGACTTCCCTCATAGCATGCATGGTCACAGTGACGTCACAATAACGTCACTGTAAGTCACTTTGGTCACATCACATCTGTGACCAAAATGCTACCAGTTAGTGACGTTACATTGTGACTGAGATGTGACTTTCTTACAAATTTTTAGAAAATTACAAATATTCTTTAAAACATGTTATTTACTTTAAATACCGTTGCTTTTGTCACAGTTTTGTCACAATGTTAATGTCAAAGTAGTCACAAATGACACATTTTAACAAATTTGTCACACCATGACTTCACAAAGTGCTCACAATGTTACGTCACTAAAAAGCTCTAAAACAGCTATAACGACTTCGCATTTTAGTCACTGTGACTTCACATCGAAGTCACGTGACGTCACATTGACAATCGATGGTCACAAAGTCACAATGTGATTTCACAAAGTTGATGCAGTGACGTCACCTTGCTTTATGGGTTCTTAAGACATTTGGAAAGCAGTAAGGTTAGCCTTTTTGCAAATTCTTCTCCTGATTCTTTGATAAGGTCAATTGTAATTCCATCTTCTCCAGGGCATTTACCTTTTTTCATAAATCTAATAGCTTGTAAAATATCATCTGTCATCACTGGGATTATCTCTTCAGTTTCTGTTAAGATTTCTCGTTGATCGTGTACGTTGATTTCCCTCTGATCTTCACAAATATATAGATCATTATAGTATTTCTCAACAATGTGTACTATTTCGTCGCTGATTTTGGTGATTGTTCCATCTGCTCTCTTCAGCGCACAAATACCTTTTCTTCCATTACATAACTTGCGCTTAGCTGATATTAAACTTTTGTTATCTTCCAGAACTTTTTTAACTAGATCACAGTTAAATTTTCTGATATCTTCTGTAACGCATTTTCTTACTGTTTTACATAATTCAGCATATTTAAATTTTGATTTTGGATCATTTTCCTTCATTTTAAATTCTCTGCGTTTTTTCATCAATTTTCTTGTTTCTTCTGTTATTTTCTTTATCTGTTTTATTTGTGCATCACCGGCTATCTTCTTTGCAATTTCTTGTACAGTATTGGTTAGCTTCTTGTTCACTGTTGTAATATCTTGTTCTTCTTCCAAAATTGATTGAAGTACTTAGGAACGTTTTGAAGTTCGAAATGAAATGCTTCTTTATGTTTTTGGAGGTTTATAATATCGATTGATTTCTTTGAGTGTAGCAAAAGCTTCAATCTTTCCAATTTAGTATTTAACAGCAGTTTGCATCTAACTAATCTGCGATCGCTTATATATATGTTTTAAAAACGACAATACTTTGAGCTAAGCTTTATATCGATCATAATTAATTTGGAATATTGTTAAGATTGATTTTTTTGGAATATTTACAGAGTATTAACTCATGGAAAAATAGTATGTGAATATTGTGTGACCCTTTCGAGATGACATCTTTTATACAAATTTAATCTAATTGACTACATTTTTTTTTTTTTACATTTTCTGTTACTGGTTGAATCCTTTTATGCATAAATTCTTGATTTACATATTCTGGGTATGTCATGAGCCATGTCATCCATCTTCTGATTTGTTATTTTTTAGTTTTGTTCTTCCGTTTGTCAATTTAAGAGCTATTTGTGAAGTTTTATTTTAATGTTTATTTGTACGATTGTTGTTTGTTTGAAATTTATGGTGTTTGATTTTTGAAAAATTTCATAACTGGAATTTTAAATATGTTAGTTAATTTAAGAATTATTGTTTATGACATTATATTTTGATATGACATTATTTATTTTAAAATTTATTTATGTTATTGATTTTTGTGTCAACAGTTATTGTGTTTGATTATATATATATATATATATATATTATTTTTACAAATGAATTTACTGTCTTCCTTCATCAAAAAATGTACATTTTTATTCTTTTCACATAACGACATAAATAAAAAAAAATTTAATATAAAACTCTTTTTCAAACAGAAATTAAAACTACATAAAAAATGCAAAAAAAATCCTCTGTATGTTGTAGTTTACAACTTCGAGTAAAAGGGATGCGAAACTTTTTCACTATGGAAACGCAGCTGAAACTCAAGTGAAATTTGCGATAAAAAGGCTGATATTTCCTTTAAGCCTTTCCTTTTATTCTAAACTGCTCACTTTCGAATTATTTTCTGGCCAAAAGTGTAGCTCCAGGTATTTTATTTCTTCCGGGATATCGGATAGAAATTTTGAAAAGCCAGACGTTTTCCTGCAGTGATACATATTGGAATTTCTATAGGAGAATAGGAAAAAAGAGATTGATTTTTCTATAATTAGTTAATAAAGTTTTCCCCTCATATTTAAAATTTTTAATCATATAGGAAAAAAATTAATAAAATTACTGTCTCACATTTAAAAATTTTCGTTTCACTTTTTTTTCGAATTATCTAATTGTTCTATATTAACATATCAGTTTTTTATAGGATTGTGTTACAGTACTTTAAATTAGGTTTAAAAATATTAATTAATGTATTAAAAACTACAAAATATTCAGATAATCTTTTTATTGATCATAGTTAATTTGGAATAATGTTCAAGTTGATTATTTTGGAATATCTATTGAGTATTAATACATTAAATCACATAATTTGATCTATTTGAGATGCCATCGCTTATACAAATTGTATTTGGTTGGTACTTGCTATTTATTTATTTATTTATTTATTATAATAATTATTATTATTAACAATTTCCGTTACTGATTGAATAAAATAATTTCAAATATTACATTAATTTAATAATGATACTGAAAATAAATTCTACATGCACTTTTTGAAAATGAATATATGTTTCATTCGTCATTTCAATTTAATAATGATACTGAAAATAAATTCTACATGCACTTTTTGAAAATGAATATATGTTTCATTCGTCCCGATGGGGTTGCTGTTTGTTTATTTCTTCTTGAAAAAGAAGATTCGGCGGTCGATTATAAATCACTTCAAAATATTTAAATTGTTGCCAGATGTAAAATTTCTTGGACTGTGAAAAATACGTAGTTGGATCAACAGTTATTGCCCCTAATATATATAAAATATTTGTACTGTAATGGTTGATGTGAATATTGAACCATAATGTCTTATATGCCTATATGCTCAATTTCAAAGTGTTATATTAAAACATTTTCGAAGGAAACCGTGATACAAAAAAAAGTTAATTTTAAAAGCAGACGAAATCTGTATGTTTGCTAATATTTTATCTGTGCACAGTACAAGAAAAGATGTATGTCTACAAAACTAATAAGGTAACCTGGGGTAATAACGCCACGTTAAGGTTCTACCGATTTTCACGTCTTAGTTTTAGATTGTATTTTTCAAAGAAATATAGGATTTGATACATCAACTCATTGAATATCTATATATAAAAAAAATATAACAGATATGTGTTCATAAAATGTAATGGCGTGATTTCTGGACCAATGCTATTTGGCGTTATTACCCACCTATATGGGTAGTAACGCCATGCAAACAAAACTATAAAATAAGATGGAACAATGGCATGTAGATTGCCCAATTCTAAAAATACAAACTCTACAGCTCTTGAAATTGACAAATTGCATTCTAAGCTATTGAAAATGTTCAATTTCTTGTGAAAGTGTAAGAAAAATAAAGGTGTGGCCAGGATTGGGGGAGGAGGCAAAAGAATATCAGATTCTAAGTTACTTTTTGCTTAAAAAGGACCGTTTAAATAGAATTATTAGAAAGATTTCATGATTTTAGTTGTGTTTATTTGAATCAGTATTTAGGATGTAGTTCAGTCACTGTTGGGAATCAACCGGGTATCAATGCCAAGGATTGGCGTTATTACCCCCGTATACTTATTGCGCAGTACATTTGAAACTATAAATTATCTCGAAAAGATATCCAAAATCTTCTACAACATTTTGAAAGTACATGAAATGCACTACAAATTTATGTAATAAAAAAAGTAATTCCGGATAAAAAAAAATAGTATTCACATCACAAAACGTATCTCGAAAATTTTAGATCAAGCGTTAATTTTAGTTGCTTGTAAAATCAGTAAGACCTACAAATAGAACAAATTAACTTTAAGCTGGTTTTTGCGATTTATATGACTCAAAATCCTTCTGCGCAGAGCACATGGGTGTCATTTATCAGATAACTTCATAATTATGCATAATGTTAGCACTTGGCGTTATTACTCCACCTGGCGATATTACACCAGAACACCTTGTTTGTAAAGCTGTAATCAGTCAGTAATCAGTAATCAGTACTCATCAGAAATCAGTAATTTTACAAGGGAATGTACGAAAATTGCAATTATCTTACTAAAATTTTATCCTTAACCTGCGTCGCAGTTACATAAAATATTCTAGGAATCCCAGTTTGAAAAAAATACTTAACCCGTCAGTAGTCGCGTGTCGGTGTTTTCGCCGCCCATGTAACTTATCTTATCCTAACTTGCATCGCATTACAAATACAGCGGAGATCGACCATGTAGCTGTCTTTGAAGCTTTCTCGATCACTTTAGTGGAGTAACAGGGTACCTCTGTTTTTCTTTCAGGTACATTTTTAGAAACAAAGTTGAAATTTGCGAAAAAGTCTATGTAACAATTACTAATGTCAGTTCATTTTTACTTTTTCCAATTACTCCAGATCACACGAATAAAATGCACAATTTAAGAAAACTGCAAATTTATATCTTTATTGAAATGTTATTTTCGTATATTAGGTAAAAAAATATTTTTTATTTTACATATTTGGTTTGCGGGGGGCCAGCGGCGAAAAGACCGAGCGCAACTAATGACGTTGTGAAAAAAGTCGCGACTACTAGCGGGTTAATAACCTTATATATTGTTTGATGTTCAGTGTAAATCAGTATCTGTTACATGAATTTTTACTGTTGTCGTTACATAAAATGCTCTAGGAATCCAAACTTCCTAGATAGTAACTTTAGAGATTTTTTTTACAACGTGGGGGAAAGTTTGGTTTGGAGCTTATAGGGCCAGATTTGGGACAGTGTTTGAGACGTGGCTATCGTTGTGATGAAGCCATATCTCATCGAACTGTCACAAATCTACAACCAAAAGCTCAGAATCATATTCACCCCCTCACCCCCAAACCCCTTTAAAAAATCCCTCAAAAATATGTCATTAAAACTTCAACCGTACCTTGAAAAAACACATTTTTTAAAGCTGGTCCACTACAAAAACTCAAAACATAAAAATAATCCCATTTCGGAAAATATTTGTCCACAAATTCAAAACATACTATTATATTGGGAAGCTTGTTTTGTGTTGTGATTGAGTTCTTAATCTGTTGAAAAAGTCTTGCAGTATAGAAATGTGTTTTTAATTTGTTGCAAAAATATTGCTATCTAGAAATGTGTTCTAAAAACAGTGTTTTTAATTGTATTGAAATAATGTTGTAAATAACGTTAATGAAAATGCTTTCTTAAAATAGTATTTTGCTGAGTAACACTTGTCGCCAAATTAGCAACACATTGTAAAATTTTACAATATAGAACACTATAAAATATCGCATGTAAAACATTTTCAAAATATTTCAAGATGGCGTCTTTAAAATTACACAATTTTAAGATGAACACCATACATAATCGAAACCACACAATCGGAAACGATTTTAGTTAAAAGTGTTGATTTTTATTTTCAGTTGGTGTTGCAAAATTGTTGCATGCTTTTGCAGTGTATGTTTCTAAAATTGAGCACATAAGCATTTAGGCATTGGTCTTCAATATTATAAATCAATCATCGCAATATAACACTCATTTCCAAAAGTTAAGCACGGAGAGGAAAATGCTAATTTCAAGAAGTCAATCAGAATTGAAGAGGATGCAAATCGCTGCAAAGGTAGATAGAAGTATGCAAGCATGTTAGGTAACAACCAATCGCGTTTTCATGTCAAGAAATATGGAAAAAGGGCAGTCTTATAAGAAGTCAGCTTTATGAAGAGTTACAGAAGTTGATTGTAAGTGCTGATAGAAGGTGTTTCAATTTTTCGTATAGTTTGTTTTGAAGACATAAGTGTTTCTATGACTTTTAGAAGACGAATGGGAGATTCTCAGCGCTGGCGTGCTGTGGGGCGCATTGAAGCAGGACAGTCCATCACATATATTGCTCTTTTCTTCAGAATTCATCATTCTGCAATTTCACGTTTATGGAAACGATTTCAAACCACACAGATAATTGTCCGAAGGCCCGTAGTCGGTCGCCCAAGGATTACAAATTTCGAGGAAGATCGATTTATTGCTATTGTAGCCAAACGGAATCGTAGAGCGGCCTCCACTCGTGTGACATCTTTGGTTACAGCGTCCATTGGTAAGGCAATATCTGCAGCTACTGTAAGCCTATGAGTGGACATATGAGTGGACTGTACACCCGGGTACCTCGAGTTTGTGTTCCTCTATCCGTCAGATCAACAGGGGCATGACTAAAGTGGTACCGGAAACATGTCAATTGGACTGTTTCTGACTGGGCAATGTCATGTTTACTGATGAGTCAAGATTTGCTCTGCAGCCAGATGACAAGCGTATAAGGATATGGCGTGAACAAGAAACACGCAATCAGCTCCAAAACATCAGCGAACATCACGCATTCCAAGGCAGAAGCATTATGGTGTGGGCAGGGATTTCATTAGAATACCATACTGACCTGCACATCTTTAAACAAAGTTCTGTGACGGCTGTCCGATATCGAGATGAAGTCCTAGAACTTCTTGTGAGATTGTACGCTGCAGCAGTTGGCCCTACTTTTGTTTTAATGTTCGATATTGCACGTGCACATAGATCTTGCAACGTCGATGACATCCTGGAGTGTGAAGGGATTGCGCGTATGGCGTGGCCAGCATATTTGCCTGATTTTAATCCCATTGAAAATATTTTGGATGGTTTCGGCCGTGTTCTATACTTACGTTTCTCACCTTCAGACACTCTTATTGAGCTGGAAACTGTCTACAATAAGAATGGCGAATGCTTAATTCTGCTGTGATTGACCACCTAATTGAAAGCACACACGGTGTAAACTTTCTATACATATAGGGGAAATCACATAACCTATTAATGTCTTTTTTTCATTTTATGCTGTTTATTTCCACTTTATGCACAATGTCTCCAGTATGTCATTATCTGATAACTTATAAAAAGGCAATATTGTTTTCATTTCTGTATATAATTATTGATTTTGTTTTATGCATAAATATATATGCTACTTTCCTGCCGAATTTTGTGTCAATCAAAGCAGTATTTGTTGATTTTTTTGCATTCGACACCTTTGTGCTTAACTTTTGGAAATGAGTGTATTTTATATTCACTGGAGATAATAACAGTTGAACCTTCCACATATTTCTAGGTATGTCCTTTAAAAAATACGTAATTAAAACTTTAAATAAAAACAATCTATGTGTTATAAAACTTCGTTAAATGAGATTAATGTAAAAAAAATGCATTGATTGTATTAAAAATATTCCATAGTATCATTTAAACATTTAAACATTATTAAAGTTTAAATAAAAATAAGACTTTTAACATAACACTTGAATTTAATGATAGAAGATAAAATGCAGACAAAAAGAATTTTCACTATAACTTAATGCATTAAACTCTATAAATTTTTCAATGATCCCTTCTAAAAAGGGAACTGTAAATTTGCTTCTACCATGTACACTGTAAAAAATGGCATAGGTTCTTAATAAACGAATATTTACAATAATTTCTAACGCATCAGTATATCGACCTGACCCGTTCCATAATACCCAAAATTCTGAAAAGTGTTCTATTACCTTTAGAAATCACTGTCTTTAGAATTTTTTTTTCGAAATTTAAATGGTAATTTACGTGGAGTGTATGTCAGTCACCGATGACTAACATTAAACTTTTATAGCCACATAAGTAATCTATTACTTACAATAAAAAAATTAAAATGTTATATATTAAATGTGTTTTAAGCAACATTTGTATTGTTTTAAGCATTATCGGTACTGATTTAAGTAACATCGTTACTGTTGTCTATGTGTTTTAAATAATATCGATCAAAGTACATAATATTTCTTACGAAAAATATTAATTGGTTTTATTAAAACACAGTAATTATTAAAAAGGCTGTCGTTTGCATATATCACAAAAAGTGGATAATTTTCTGGTTATTCCTCCATCAAATTGAGCCAAATTTTCTTCGTGGCATATTTACAATACCGTCGCACTTTAGAGAACTTTTAAGTTATTTTTTTTCTTTTCTATAACATGTATAATGAAAATCTTATTTACCATACAAACGGAAATACAGACAAAATAGATAGCAATCTGCATGTTAATGTAACAATATTTTTTATTACAAATGGCTTTACAAAAAAAGTGTTCAAATATTAGTAACTATGATTGGACTTCACAGTCATCAAAAATATGCCTCCATACCAATAATTTCTTTTTAAAATGGTACTTAAAAAGTACTTAAATATAGATAAATTTATAAAACCGCGAATATTTATCATGGGTAAATTCGTTAAATTCAGCGTGATTAAATTGGTGGAAAAAATACACTATGATTAACAGTTTAATGTCTGAAAAAAGGATGCAGTACGATGTAACGTAAGATATTGAAGCAAACTGTAATAAGGAAAAATGCACTTAAAGAAAAGTGTACCATTTTCATCTCGAAAGAAGAATTATCAGTTTCTATATTCCAGAACTAGAAATACAGAAGATTACATAATGAAATAAGAAAATTAAACAAAATAGAGTTTTACACATGAATCTTACACTTATTTAATGCACATTAACTACTTGAAATAATCTAATTTTATGTTATGTAATTTTTCTCATGTTTTGTATTAATACTATATCTAAAACATGATAAACTGGGCAATTTTTGATTTCACATTAAAAAATAACAAGTAAAAAAATCAAGCGTTAAGCATAGATTATGAAACTCTTTCCAACATTTCCTGAAATATTTAACAAAACCTCGTTATCCAGGGAAATAAGTTGTTACTCTTCATAACCAAATATGTATTCCAATACTTTTCAACAACCCTGTATTTGATATATTGGTTGATATGTATACTATATAATGCGAAATTTAGTTTAAGAAGAAAACGCCAAATCGGTTGATTTTTTTTTCAGCAATTTATACCTAATAGATGGAAACATGGTTGAATACTTTTGTTCAGCCATGTAGTTTACCTAGTACCTTTACTATACGAAATTATTTTGCTGAAATTTAGTTCTAAGAAAAATATACTTTAAACAACTTAAATCATATTTCCAGAAATAATCATCGATAGGCAACGATGTATCCAGTTCTTTGTGTGATCCTGTATAACATTTTATCTATATTCCACAAACATTTTTTAGTAAACAGAATGCAGTTCAACGTAAAAATGCGGATCCTATCTTAAAACCTCGTTTAAATATTGTACGTTCATATTCAGTAACAATTCTGAATTTTTTTGTCTAACCCTGTATATCTAATTTGTGTAACTATTAGCGTTTATACGCACTATACAATGCGTATACATTTAGTGAAACTCAAAAGCTTATGTCAAAATTAAAAATGCATTTCATTCATCCAACAGCCATCATAAATAATATACAGTACTTCGGATAGAATATACTACCTGAAATATTTTATGTCACTTTAACTACAATACACCTCGTATTATACGAGAAATAATTCATAATAAGCCTCTGCGGCGTATATTAATTTCCTTATACATGATATTGTTTACCAAAATTAAAATATGTCGGAAACAATCATCCCTTTATTATCATGTAATTGAACTATTTTGTCTGGTCCTGTAAATGTATAATATCTATTTTTTCACTGCGTATTTTAGTGCACTTTGTAGATGCATATAAATTAGCATCTGTTTCCATATATATAGTTTCCATATGCCATAATGTAACGGAAATTTTTTGACTGTCACTGTAAATAAACTAATCATGGTAAAAACTTCAGTTTCAGTAGCATTCGTGCTTGGGTAATCATTCTAAATTTTCAATGCAATCTGAATAGATTTACGAGAGTGCTCACAGACAAACCGAAAGCATAAACATTTTTCAACTTTGTTCAAAAATGCTAAAAATAACAATTTTACACCGACGTCATGTTTTAATAAAGCCAAGACTGGGTGCAATGCTACTAAGTATTTGAGCTTTTAGATCCGTTTCTTTGGAAACAGATTGCAATCCGTATTCAATGAAATATGTTCAAAACTTATGATACATAGTATAGTACAACCTCTAAAATATTTTATTTCAGAGAAATGGCAAAGTTGCTACTAAACGCCACAACTCACCACAAAAAATTTTAGATTAAAAAAAAAATGTTTAGGTCTCCCGCAAAAGGCCTAAAGTTTAGAAATTTTACTTAAAAAGTAAATTTTTACAAAATTAAAAAAAAAACCCCTAAAACACCTTATTTTTTAATTGCACGTTAAAATTCCACTAACAATAAGCATGAAAATGACAGAAAATGCATTTCAAAACTTAGCACAACATTTATGTCTCCCACACAAGATCTAAAGTTTGTTAATTTTGACGAAACTTTCGTAATTTTTACTGTAAATGAACTATTTTTTTCGTTAAAAACACCAGACTTATGTGTATTTTTTTTACAGGAGGTATAAAATGACACAATATAAATAAATATATATATATATATATATATATGTACATTTCGTCTGGCAATATATATACATATTTCGGGTTTCGTCTGGCCAATTCTTCTGTACATGTACCTGTTCATACGGCTTTGGATATTTCGTAAAGATACTTTTGATCTGTGCTCAACTCTTTAAGATCAACTTCTGGTATATATTTTTCAATTGCAACAAAATTGACAACATCCAGATTTTGGCAGCTTAGAAGTTGTTTACCAAGCGCTACCATTGTGCTAAGTTTTTGAAAAAACATTTTCTATCGTTTTTTGTGGTTATTGTTAGTGGAATATTAACTTGCAATTTAACATTTACAATAAACATTTTTTTTAATCCAAAATTTTTTGTAATAAGTTGTGATGTCTAGTAGCATCTTTTTATCAACTTGGAATTTGGATACAAAAAAAGGTTAAAAATCGATACACCCTAATCTTCAGCTATGCTATCAAAAAAAAAAAAAAATAAATAAATAAATAAAATAAAATAAATAAATAAATAAATAAATAAAAATAAAAAAAAGTTAAAATTTGAGCAAGATATTTGAAAATATCGCCCCCATAGACTTAACATTATAATCCTGATTTTTTACAGCGAGTCGGGTGGCCTCATTAGAGGTCGATTTAAGTTACGAACAAAGTATTTCTTTCTTTAATTACTTTTAATAACAAAACATATAAAACAAACGTTTTTTGCTATACGCTCAAAAGAAAACGAATTTTAAAAAAGTCATATTAGTGTGATTATATATTGTAAAAATTAAAATATTTCGAACTTTCAAAATATATTTTAAACTTCCGACTAAATCATTTTATATCACAAAGCAGATACAAAAAGCGATAGAATGGTTTACTTATAAAATAAAACAAAATGTAATAACATAATTCTTTTGTTTATTTTTAATTCCCTGCAGCAATAAAACTTTTTTTTTTCTAATCAATATTGTAAATTCTCACAGTCTACAATAGATGTCATTCAAATTTCCTTGAGGTGATATACTTTACAATGGAATTTCATAAACATTATTTTTTACAAAAGAATTCCATATACTTTTTATAAAAGAAATGAAAGTTGTTTTGAAACAACTAGATTTTTAGGATGAAGGAACTGCTTAGCATAATAATATAAAAAAAGTTTTATTACTTTCTAAAGAAATAATTAAAATTTTCATTATTGTGAAACTTATAATTAAATAGAGTAGTAGGAAATTTTTTAAATAAATGTTTCATAATAAATCATTTTATTGTTGGAAAATGTCTGGAAATATTCATACATTTACACATCTTCAAATGCACTTCAATTATGATTTTAAAACCAATTAGTTATTCATTTATTCTTATTAATTTTTTGTAAAATGCCTAGCAGCGATTTTTTTAATATGAATATTTACTATTCATATATTAATTTTAATAAAAAAGAAAGTTTCGATAAATGCTTTTTACACGAAACTTCAGGGAATATTAATGCGCATTTAACTTTTTTTCAAACTGTTAGAATTTTCTTTTCTTTGTTTATTTTCGATAATTAAAGTAATTTTAATTTATAAGGTTCAATTAAATTTAATCGAACATTGCAGGAGATACAATAAAAGTATTTACAAAAGAATATTTCAAAATAATATTTCCCTGGCAATCAGCTGGATCGCTTTAAGATAGATTTTGTAAGGAATACCATTTATTATATTTTCCCCTATGTTGAAGTTTCTGAAAGATATTTTTAAATCTACATCAATGGTGATCCATATAACCTAAAACTATACACCGCAAAAAACTTTACTGGAAATCATTTATAGTAAAAAGTCAATAATTATGTACTGTACAGTAAAATTTCACAATTCCATTAAGATATTTTGCTTTTAAAACATGCTTATTTGATTTAGCTTGATTCTGATAAATACCGGAATTTTGAAATTATGCAACTTAGATTGTAAACATGATTTTTTCCCCTAATAACAATAATATAAATTAAAATTATTTTATATATCTCTCCAAAATTTGAAAATAATATAGAATTGCATGCACTGAAAAAAAGTATTCAAAAATGAGTACGCCTTTGTACTTATATCGAATTAACTATCTTTATATCAAAAATCAACCTTTGATCCAATGTAAAACAAATCCGTTAAATTTACGTCAAAAACTGCTGGCGGCAATGTTGCCAGATTTTTTTGCCGTAAAAATGGAGAGAAATTAGTTGTAATTTTTTAATACATCTAATTTTATTCCATTTTTTTACGGGGAAAATTGATTGCAACATTGCCCCAAGGCAGACATGCCAACCTCCGGCTTTTGAAAAATTAAACAATTATACTTCTAACCAGAAATTTATCGAGTCATCCACATTAAGTAGATTTCAAACGACCCCCTGAGTTAATACTAGACGCTTCTAATTAAATACATTTTCTGGTTCAAAATACGTTTTCATGAATTAACAAAAGCCGGAGGTTGGCAACTCTGCCCAAGGAGTTTTTGCCATAAATTTAACGATTTTTTTTACAATGTTTTTCAAATTTTTAACATCAGATGTTCTCAAACTCAAACAAAGCTATGTTCTATTTCTTTTATGAATGGCGATACAAAAGATGTTTATTAGTGTAAATATTAAATTATGTACAATGCTTTTAAATAATTTAAAAGTACTTGGAAATAATACTCTTGTCATTAAAGAATTCGATTTGGATATATTGCTGATAAATTTGCTATTTACCCTGAAAAAAATCAAATAGTCAATCAAATATTTCTTGTAAATAATTTTGAGCAGACAAAATATGTCAGTACAAGTTACTAAAATTTGAAGGTCCTGGGGGGAGGCAGTACGCAACGATTCATATTTTAACATAGCCATTGGGTTAAAAAATGAATTCATGTGTCCATCAATTTTGAATACATTTGAATCGCACTGAGAAAAAAATATGGTTCTGGCTTATGGAATCTTAAGTAATGGCTCTAGAAAAAATGTCATCCTTATAAATTTTAGTTCCATTTCATAGAGAGTTCCAGAGACTCTTACTAGAATTCAAGAGCGTTTTCCTATATTTTTGCTGTCAAATTTATCTAAAAATCTCTTCAAATAGATGCGAACACAAGAGATTTGATTTAGTAACTAGAATTATAGCTTAAGAAACCATTCCTAAAATCAAGCGATAATTTCTCGCTACTGAAACGGTTCAATGTCGTTTCGTCTCCCAGAAAACAAGAGACTAGAAATGTCAAGTCATTTCGCCTATTCAGCTTAGTTGTTTACCCTACTCGCATAGTTTGGACATCTATATTTCTAGTTTAGAAATTCAGAAAGTGACTAACTATTCATTCTAGTGAAGTCGGCATATTTTTTTTCTCAGTGCGGAGCTATTTTGAATATGCCATCTATTCAAATTGATATCGAAATTAGAATAATGTGTATGCACATGCATAATGTAGAAATGTTATTCTTTATACGTTCTACTAGTTCTTGAAGAAAAAAAAACTCCGTTATTATTTATGAAATAAATAACGATTGTGTTCTTCTTAAACTTCCAAATATTCCAAGTTTTGCATGTTTATTTTATGCTCTTTTTAACGACGCATGATGATTTGTTTAGCTGTTGTCTTTTAGTTAAACACTATTTTTACCGGTGCCAAATTATTATTTTGTACATAGTTTTTTTTATTTTTTAATGTTACCAGCATGAAAAATCATTAATATGATAAAACTATTTATAATAAATAATAAATGGTTGTACCACAGCATAGTCTCTGATTGGTTGAAGCGATAATCATTTAAGAATATACCATAATTATCAAATTCAAGACGGCCTGGCCTTTGTTCTTTTAAAAATATATACCAACTTGTTCCTGAAAATTGTCATATATGTCCAAAATGTCAATTTTTATAATTTTATTTTTATGTTTATTTAGTTTTTTATACAAAATTTCCTATTTATACATGAGTATATTTTTTTAGTGTTAAAATACCGACTTTTTCCAAATATTCCTATTTTCGGCCGAAAACGAAAAAAAAATTTTCTAAAATTTTTATGTAATTAGTACGTACAGAAATACACATGATTATTAATTAATTGTACGTATTTATTAAATATGTATAATTATTATTTATGCGTCCGTCTCAAATTAGCTGTCTGTGCATCTAATCATTTTTTAAGCAAAATAAAATGTATTTAATTCATCAGTAGCACAGATTTTTCTTCTGATTATACGAAATTCATATAATTTAAAAAAAATGTGTGAGCCACACACCCTTCGACTTATCTTTTAAAATAAATTTTGTAAATTAGTTAATTGGAGGTAATTTTGCAGTAATTATTTAAAACATTTTGTAAGCTATTAACTTTAAAAACACTGTAGTTTTTATAAAGTCATTTTATAATCAAAAATTTAAAATGATATAAGATTTTAAAACAGTAGAATCTCTACAGTTATTTGGAAGTTATTATCCAATAATAAATTTAGAAGTACACTTTCTAATGTATCTCTAGTATAACTGTGCCCGATAAATTCACTGACTTTAATCGGAGAAAAATAATTTCAATTATACTTGAAAATCAAATTAGGGATTTCCCATCTCATCCACTTAGCGAAAAATGTATTAATTCCTACTTTATTTTATTACTTAGAAATTGTAAGTTTTAATGTGTTAAAATCCATCTTTTTTAAATTCAGGCATGGGTGTATCTATCTATGCTTCCTTCCCCGCAACTTAACATTCTTAGTTCCTTTATTATTTTTAACTAAGAGAAAAAAAATTCAATTTTACTAAGTTACACTTCAAAATCCAGTGAGTGGTAGTTGTCTACCTATGCCTGCTGCCAAGAACAGAAATTTCTCAGTTCCTTTATTTTAAGTTACTCTGAACGAATATATAATGCTATGTCTATCAAAATCAGAGAAAAAAATATATTAAGTTTCAAAAGTTATGAGGGACAATGGGCTTTTCACTCAGCAGCCCCTTAATGGGAAATTTCTTCTTATTATTTATTATTAATTGATTGAAAATTCTACATTTTACTATGCTTTTGAAAATAAAAGAAAAGGAAAATTTTGTTAATTGATTTTTTTTAATTTAGGAAGGGGCAACAGCTCTCTTCTACCTTCCTCCCTCTAACAGAAATACCTTAGTTCCTCTTATATTTTAAGCTAAGAAAAAGTATTAAAATTTAGAATGTTTTTAAAAAATCGGAGAAAAAAAAATTAGTTAAATTTCAAAATCGATAGAGGGAAAATGGCTCATCTATTCCCCCTTCTCCTAATCGAAAAAATTTTCGTTTATTTATATTAAATTACTCTAAAACAATAAATTTTATTATGTTTTTGTAAATTTGAGAAAAATGTGCTAAATAAATTTCAAAATCCATAAAGAGGTAACGAATCTAGCTTTTCCCCCTAACTGAAAATTCCATATATCTTTTCTTTTTAAGTTACTCGAACAATTTACATTATATTTTTGAAAAAAAAAGAAGAAAAAAGAAATTTTATTTATTTACATTTTAAAATCCAGGGAAGGACAATTTGTTTCCTCTGCTTCCTGCCCCCACCCCCTCCATTTTCATAACAGAAAGGGACTTACAATTACTTCATTTTGAAATGGACATACAAATGTCTTAATCATGAAATAATTTTTTGAATCGCTCTTTAAAATTATTATTCGTTCCAAACTAAATCATACAAAGAAAAAAATACTTCATAAGTTAATTGAACTTATTTTCTAATTAAATATTTATTTTGAAAGCACAACAGTTTTATATTTCAAATAAATATTAAATAATTAAAAGGATTTAAAATTATTTTACAATAAATAAGAATACGAGAAAATCTAGACATCTTTTTATATTTAAAATTTAAAAAAAGATTAAAAAATTTTCCAATGTAAAAAGTTACCATAAAAAAAGAGGTCAAATAATTACCAACCTATTTTTTATTATAAAATTAGTTTTTCTATTTTACAAATAGGTATTTCTTAAATTAACACATTTAATTACATTTTAATTTTTAAAAAATGTATTAAGAGATAATCCTCTAAAATTCACTTATTTCGTTAAATATTCTTAAATTTATAAGAAAAATTCAGACATATTCACTATTCAAAAATTAACTGCTAAAAGAAAAAAAATATATATACTTTTAATTTTATTCTAAAATTGAAAATATTTATAATTAATAAATTATTATTGTAACATAATAATAAAAAATATGTTCTACCTAAATTATCAAAACATATAAAATAATTTTTATTCTAATTAAAATTTATTAATTAACTACCTATTATTTATTTATGAAAATAAGTGTGTCCATTTTATATATGTTTTATAAAGTAACAAAACGCATGTCATCGCATTATAATTCATAATAAATATTTAGTAATTGAACAAATAATATTTGAACAAGAATAAAATTATTTTATTAAATATTTACTATTTCTTACACTTACAAGAAAAACCAATTTTTGCTTTAACTAATTCGCTAATATATTTATTTCATTCTTTTAAATATTAAATTAACTTTTAAATATGCGCGCGTATGGAATTTACAATAAATAATGTATAAATAATAAAAAAAGCACTTAAAACTTCCCACATTTTCGTTTCCCATACATCTTCAGCAATAAACAACCACTTATTGAAATGCCTCTCATATTACCCTTATTACCTCTGAAACAAACAGGTCTGCGTGGTCGAGTGGACAGAGTGTGTTATTCATGTGCTTAAGGTCCCCGGATCGTATCCAACTGGTTCTAGCGTCTATGTGTCGTTGGAATGTTTTTTGCCAAGGTCAATAGATGGCGCCACCAGTGCAGTTTTTTTTTTAAATTTTCGTTGCTTATCAACTATTGACAGCTTATCATCAATATAAATCCACTGCACTGAATTTGTAGTTATCAACTATACATTCACTGCAGTACATTTGTAGTTATGTCAACTTCAAAAAAGCTTCAGGGATTTGTGCCAAAAGCACCACACTTTCCCAACTGCAGTTTCTTTCCAGTTTCACTGCAGTTCATTTTTAACTGGGTTACTTGTCCATGATATACTCACAATATCTTGTTCAATTATGTGATAATTTTTTTTCTATTATTCTGCCACACACCACCTTTGTTATCAGAGCTCTTTAATTATTTTTATACATATAAGGAAAAAAAACTTATTTTATTTTTGTACATCTAAAAAAAAAAACTTTTTGCATTACTATGGTCAAAATGAGGATTAATATACATAAAATAAAGAAAACATTTCAAAGTAATTTTTAATATTCCTCGTAAATAGATAAATATTCGACGACATCAAATACATATATTTAATACACATTATATGCACTTATAACTATAAGTTAATCAATTAACAATAATGTATGTCTCAAGTCAAAATGTAAGTCTTATTAAATAATATTTCCGTATAAAATATCTGTTATTCAGTGACATTATTTATTTATGTTTGATGAAATAAAAAAAGTGCAGCTACAACCTATCAATTAAACATTTTACAATAAATGTGTCGTAAATCCTTCTTAAAATAGTATTTTACGATTCGAATAAATGGTAAATTTATTTTAAGGCTTATGGAATCAAAATGATATTTAAAATTCTACTAAAAAATCTGCAAATAATCATTTAGGAAATTTTTCTACTTTATGCCACATGCTATCAATTAAACATTTAAAGTTAATGTGTCGTAAATCGTTCCATTTTTATTTCGCAGTGCGAATAAATGGTGAATTTAATTTTAGGCTAACGAAATCGAAATGATATTTAAAATTGTAGTATAAAAGCTGAAATCAATCTTTTTAAAAGCGCAAAAAATCCTAATTTAACGAGCTTAAATAATATAACTTACGCGTAATGCAATACATGTTACACTCCCTTATACGACTTTATGTCATTAAACTTAATGTACTCCATGTAGGTAAAGATTTAAATTTATAATCTACTTTACTCTCACATAATTACAAATTATATACCTAGTGTGCTTTTGAATAAAATACAAAGTTTTAAAACTTTGGGATATTAATTAAAAATTAGTGAATTAATTTTATGGCATTTTACCGTTAGCCAATAGCCCAAATAATAATACACAAAATTACATAAATAATTCAGTTCTTCAAAAGTGATTAAACAATTAAAATATGGTTCAAAGCCGAGTGCTTTCAACTAAAATTAAGTCATCATCAGTATTTAAAAAATTAAACAGTTCTTAAGGAAGCTACTTGTCCATGATTTACTCACAAAGACTTTGTTTGAAAACGTACATCCAAATTCCTTAGTCGATTCCAATAACACGTTGGAAACAGAAAGAGGTGGGAAATATTTGTATATAAATCATTCTTATCTGATCAAACCTATGCATGTGCATGGGACATTATAGGATAAAAACATGGATGGTTTTAATCAGCGACCTCTGATTTGTTAAACAAATATTCGGTGAAATTACACATATTTATTGAGAATTAAATGCAGTCACATTATCAGTTAAACAATTTTCAATAACATATGTCTTAAATTATATAAAATGTATTTCTATTTGTATATAAATCATTCTTCTCTGATCAAACCCATCCATGTGCATGGAGCGTTATAAGATAAAAACATGAATGGTTTTAATCAGCGACCAGTGATTTGTTCTGTTTTGCCGTGTTAGTGGAACCAGCCATGAATCCCGGACGTGAGTTTTCAAGAAAAAGCCTTGTAAATGAATCATTGACAACTAGCAGTCATAAAGAACTGCTTATTTTTTTTAATTCTGATGATGGTTTAAAACTAGTTGAAAGTACTGCATTTTTAACATAATTTTTCATTGTTTCATCATATTTTATGCATTCAGTCATTTCTGTAAAGTTCTATTATTTTACTAAGGTACATTTTAGCATTTATAACTCGTTTCTTTTTCAAAATATTATTTATTATCGCAATTTTATATGAGTTACAGCAACTACTGAGTTTATTAAGCTTTAACCCTTTAACGTTCATTGGTTTCGTCACAAAACCACAAAATTTTAATTCCGATACGCAACACTGACACCGGTATTTTTAACCGACTTCAAAGAGGAGGTTATGATTTCGACCTGTATGTATTTGTTGTTCACGCATAACTTTTACAAATATGAACCGATTTTGATAATTCTTTTTTTGTTTGAAAGCGTATGTAGCCTATGTGGTCCCATTCAAATTTCATAAAAATCTGATAATTAGAACTTTTTTAAAAATAAAAACTTTAAATTTCAAATTCATTTTGAAGCAATCGGCCAATTAGAATTGTTCCTTTTGCATGCTTTTATGTTACACTTACATAGGCATACGATCTTTTCACTGTTAAAAGTTTAAAGTTTTTGCTGCATCGTCACTCCGCCGTTTTTATGGTATATCTCTATTTTGACCAATGAGAATTCACCATAATACAATTAAGTAATCATTTTCTATAAAAGCGATTGATAGACGATAAAGTAAAAGTTTCAAATTTTTAACAGTGTTCAAAGTGGAAAATCCTAAGTGGACGAAGGCCAGGAATTACATAAATTTTGCGCTGTTTGCGAAACGAGATTTATTAACAAAAAAATTTATTTAAAACATTGAAAAATTTGCTAAAAACCAGGCTTCTGATTCGTTAATCTGTTTTCGCTAATAGCGCAAATTTTACCTGGATTCCGAACAAGTTCTCTTATTCAAGAAACCGGAAATATAGCATCTAGGGGATATAGTGTGGAAATCGGCTATCTCAGGGCGTGTTCAGAGCAACTTACAAAAGTAACCAATGTTACCGACCGATTGTAGGGCAGTACGAAAGCAAATTGTGGCATCAATGAAAACTATTCTGTTGAGTTGTAGCTGACGTCATACTTCGCTTTGATTTTCATTTCGTATTTGTCTACAATCGGTAAGTGGTCGGTAAGTAACCGGTAAGTTGTGCTGAACACGCCCTTTGTAACACTTAAAAAAAGCTCTAAAATGCTCTATTATTTAAATGTGCAACAATGCTAATGAAATTTAAAGATAGAAGCGACATCTACAGAACATTTTCTAAAAATGCAAGAATTATTGTCAGTCTAGATAATGTATCACGAAAATGCCGCAGATGTCGCTATGATCGACACTTTGGAATTCAGTAGCATCGTTGCACATTTAAAGGATACAATTTTTTAGCACTACTTGCATTGTAAAAAAAGAATCCTTTTGCTTCATCGTCACTCCATCGCTTTCATATTAAACGATTACTTCGCTCTATTATGGAGCATTCTCATTGGTCAAAACAAAGAAATTCTATAAAAGCGATGGAGTAACGATGCAGCAAAAGGGTAATTTTTTTTACAGTGTCGATAGTAGATTTTCACTCCATGTATTCCAGACTCTCTCCTTCGAACAATGAAAAGTTCTCAAAAATGAAGGCTTATGATTGGTCAATCTTGTTTTGATTAACAGCGAAAAATCATTCTGGATCCTAACCACTGTTGCAGAGATGCTAGTTTTTTTTTCAAAGTACGAAGCCTTAAGTGGAACAAATCTCGTATCCACCAAAGTGAAACATCCACATCGATCCAGACATGAGAATTCGATATCGAAAAGCTGAAAATTCATCTACACGTTAAAGCAAGAGTGTCTGTGTATCAGGGTGCTTGTTATGCCGGATTCACAAAGTGATTAAAGTACATTGCTATGTGCTAGATTTACATTTGGACAAATATAAATGACGAAAAATTTTGATAAACTTACCATTAAAGTTAAGTTAGTTAACTTCTTTCACCCGTAAAACAAACTTGTTCAGGCGACTACCGCCAAGTTCTGGAATAAAAATTCCTAAATTTTATGTACTTTGGAAAACCGCGTTTTTCAAAGAACATTCTTAACTTCAAATATTGCTATTTTCATATAGACGCATGTTGAATCATGGTGTGATTTTGATAATATCTTCCTTTTTAGTTTTTATGACTGAAAAGGGTATTTTAATACATACGAACATTTAGAATTACTTTGCTATGCATTGAATCATAGAAGCAACTTGACGCGCTCTGATTGTGTACGCGTACTTTAAACTGTAAAAAAATCTTACCCTTTTTCTGCATCGTCACTACCCCGCTTTTATAGAATATCTCACTTTTGATCCATGAGAATGCTCCATAATAGGCTGAAGTAATCGTTTTCTATATTAGCGGTGGAGGAACGGTGCAGCAAAAGGGTCAAATTTTTAACAGTGTACCCTGTTTAAAATATCTTGAAAAATAATTTTAAGGTGTTCTGTTGGATTGAGAGCTTTTCAGTGCCCATTTACGAAGTCTGTAGATTTCAATGTGGACCTTAAGGCACTACACTAGTCTCAGAAAAAGACCCGGATGTTAGTGTAAAGATATGGGTGTGTTCTTTTCAAATATCTCGCTCAAATTTTAATATATTTACATGATTTTTTTGCATAGGATAGCCGAGGATGATCTACAACCGGCCTAGTTTTTACTTCTTCGATTTTGCTTAAGTATGTTTTATATAATGACAGTTTCAGTTTCAGAACCGTTTAAACCGGTTTTAAAATTTAAAATATTTTTTTTAAATAAATCTGAAACCAAAACTGAAAAAGTAAAAACTAGGTCGGTTTTGGAATATCCTCAGCTATCCTATGCAAAAAAAAAAATCACGTAAAAATTTTAAAATTTGAGCGCGATATTTGAAAAGAACGCCCCCATAGACTTCACATTATCATCCCGGTCTTTTTCTGTGCCTAGTGTGCGGCCTTAAAGTTTACTGGATGCAATAAATTTCTGAAATGTTAAAGCTTAAATGGACAAGTTCTCGCATCCACTAAAACGGAAATAGACATCGATACCAATCGACATCCTTAAGTGGTTGAAAAGAAGAAAATCCTTTCGTATATATTTTTCTCCGGAGGAAAAAAATTATCTCTATATATCAATGCAAAATAAAGTGCATAGATATGTGTAGCAAAATTATCTTTAGATTCAGATTTGGTTACCGGATTAGACATTAGAATGATTTCAGATTTTGTTCATGTAGGATTCCTCGATGTGAATATGACGACACATGGAGCACAGTGTACGATTGATTGAAGATTCTTCACAAAAATGAGTCATCAAGGGGGTCCTTGTGGCCGAGTGGATAAGACACCACGCTGCTAATCTCTTGAGAGTGTAGGAGATTGTGGGTTTGAATCCCACTTGCTCCGTTGCACACACTCTTTATGCGTAGCTCCCGGTTGTACTTTTCTTGTGTCGTAATATTTCCTTGTGCTATCATGTCTTTGTATGTCCACGAATTTGTAAAATAATAGGGATTATGTATTTATGTCTGTGTAAAAATAAAGGATCATTCGGCGTACAATCGAATTCTACCAGAAAATCATCATCAAATTTTATAGTAGAAAATGCCTAGCATTGCGATACATTGTTAAAAATTTAACTTGTGCTGCATCGTCACTCCATCCCTTTTATGGAATATCTCATACATACACTGTAAAAAATTTTACCCTTTTGCTGCATCGTCACTCCCCAGCTTTTATAGAATCTCTTCCTTTTGACCCATGAGAATGCTCCAAGATAGGCTGAAATAATCGTGAAAAATAACACTAAATAAGTCTTGACTACGTCCACTAACTCGTAATACTAATAATATATATTCTACATAAAAATATGAGAATTTATATCATAAAACATTTTGCTTCTAAGACGTTGTATAATAACAAAAACATTTAAAATATTTTTATTTACATGTTTCAACTCAAAAATTAATAGAGTCATCCTCAGAATATAAATAGAAAAATAAAAATTACAAATACAATGAACGTGAAAAACAGAATAAAGAGTTATTGAAAATAAATAAATTAAATGTATCACGCGCATTTTTAATGTGATATTGTCCTTGGTCTAGTAAAACAATTACCATGTAATTTGTCTAACCATTCAATCCATATATTTGGGATGCGAAATGACAGTGTATCTTTACAAATATGTAAACTATTTAAATAAATTTCAATTGATTCTCTTATATATAATTTTAAATAAAAATTAGACCTGTATATTAATTTACTCTCATTAAAAAGTATGTTGATGTTTTCTTTTTGATTTAACCTGGATAGAGCGGTTTTAGTCCAGTTAAGTTTTATATCTGTTATGTGTTCTTTACGTCTGATTTTAAATTTACGTTGGGTCATGCCTATATAAAAGTTTTTTATTCCTCCTTCTCTAATAAATGGAATCATATAAACTCCCGAAAGATCGTCTGTACTAATGGGATCAATTTTGGTATGTAAGAGCATTTTTAATTTGGGGAGAGATTTCGCTATTGAACATAATTCAAAAATTTTTAAACGATTTTTGATACATTCAAAAAAGCCCGGAAAATAATTTACTACAACCCTTTTCCTATTGATTTCATTAAACGTTTTAATTTTATTTTTCGAGTCATTCAATCTCATACTATTAATGGTGCGTTTTATTAATCTGTTAATGAATTTAATTTGATATCCATTATTAATTGCGATACATTTAATTTTCTCTAACTCGTTATCTAAGTTTTTATCTGAAGAAACTTTAAAAGCACGATTAATTAGGAATCTAAAAGTTGACAATTTGTAGGATAAAGGCGAGCAAGCGTCAAAAGGTATAGTGTTTAAATCTGCCATAGGCTTTCGGTAAACTGAACGGATTAATTCACACCCTATTCTTGTTAATTAAACATCTAAAAACGGTAACTTCCCTTCATTTTCTAGTTCGAAAGTAAATTGAATGTTTTTGTCTAATTCATTTAATTGCTGTATAAAAATCATGAAATCATCAACATTACCCCGCCAAACAACAAAAATATCGTCTACGTAGCACAACCATATTAAAGGAACAACCATAAATGTACTAAAAATTTTAGATTCAATGGGGCGTAATTTAAATTCTGCAAGAAGCCCAGATATTGGGGAACCCATAGGAGCACCATGTGATTGTTCATAAATAATATTGTCAAATACAAAAAAGTTACTTGAAATAATTAAGTTTAAACCACTCTTTAAAGTGTTCTTCATGGTTAGATCAAAAGTTTCTGTATCATCAATGCACTCTTCTATGTATTTAGTTACTTCTATTGTATCTATGGATGGATAAAGGGATATAATGTCTAAGCTTGCTAAAATGCAATCTTCAGATATTTTGAACTTCTTGATTTTTTCAATGAAATCTGCAGTGGAGTCTATTGTAAAGACAGATGGAGGTAATAGCTGTTTTAGTAATGGAACGTGACATTACTAAATTACGGACATTACTGGACATTACTCCATTACTAAAACAGCTATTACCTCCATCTGTCTTTACAATAGACTCCACTGCAGATTTCATTGAAAAAATCAAGAAGTTCAAAATATCTGAAGATTGCATTTTAGCAAGCTTAGACATTATATCCCTTTATCCATCCATAGATACAATAGAAGTAACTAAATACATAGAAGAGTGCATTGATGATACAGAAACTTTTGATCTAACCATGAAGAACACTTTAAAGAGTGGTTTAAACTTAATTATTTCAAGTAACTTTTTTGTATTTGACAATATTATTTATGAACAATCACATGGTGCTCCTATGGGTTCCCCAATATCTGGGCTTCTTGCAGAATTTAAATTACGCCCCATTGAATCTAAAATTTCTAGTACATTTAAGGTTGTTCCTTTAATATGGTTGCGCTACGTAGACGATATTTTTGTTGTTTGGCGGGGTAATGTTGATGATTTCATGATTTTTATACAGCAATTAAATGAATAAGACAAAAACATTCAATTTACTTTCGAACTAGAAAATGAAGGGAAGTCACCGTTTTTAGATGTTGAATTAACAAGAATAGGGTGTGAATTAATCCGTTCAGTTTACCGAAAGCCTATGGCAGATTGAAACATTATACCTTTTGATGCTTGCTCGCCTTTATCCTACAAATTGTCAACTTTTAGATTCCTAATTAATCGTGCTTTTAAAGTTTCTTCAGATAAAAACTTAGATAACGAGTTAGAGAAAATTAAATGTATCGCAATTAATAATGGATATCAAATTAAATTCATTAACAGATTAATTAAACGCACCATTAATAGTATGAGATTGAATGACTCGAAAAATAAAATTAAAACGTTTAATGAAATCAATAGGAAAAGGGTTGTAGTAAATTATTTTCCGGGCTTTTATGAATGTATCAAAAATCGTTTAAAAAATTTTGAATTATGTTTAATAGCGAAACCTCCCCCCAAATTAAAAATGCTCTTAAATA
The DNA here is from genome assembly GCA_964019185.1 of Maratus speculifer. Classification (NCBI taxonomy): domain Eukaryota; kingdom Metazoa; phylum Arthropoda; class Arachnida; order Araneae; family Salticidae; genus Maratus; species Maratus speculifer. Next base: position 420,208,155 of record OZ025290.1, on the reverse strand, counting down.
CCAGAATTGATCCCATTAGTATAGACGATCTTTCGGGAGTTTATATGGTTCCATTTATTAGAGAAGGAGGAATAAAAAACTTTTATATAGGCATGACCCAACGTAAATTTAAAATCAGACGTAAAGAACACGTAACAGATATAAAACTTAACAGGACTAAAACCGCTCTATCCAGGTTAAATCAAAAAGAAAACATCAACATACTTTTTAATGAGAGTAAATTAATATACAGGTCAAATTTTTATTTAAAATTATATATAAGAGAATCAATTGAAATTTATTTAAATAGTTTACATATTTGTAACGATACACTGTCATTTCGCATCCCAAATATATGGATTGAATGGTTAGACAATTTACATGGTAATTGTTTTACTAGACCAAGGACAGTATCACATTAAAAATGCGCGTGATACATTTATTTATTTATTTTCAATAACTCTTTATTTTATTTTTCACGTTCATTGTATTTGTAATTTTTATTTTCTATTTATATTCTGAGGATGACTATTAATTTTTGAGTTGAAACATGTAAATAAAAATATTTTAAATGTTTTTGTTATTATACAACGTCTTAGAAGCAAAATGTTTTATGATATAAATTCTCATAATTTTATGTAGAATATATATTATTAGTATTATGAAACAATCGTTTTTCATAAAAGCGATGGAGTGAGTTTCAAATTTTTAACAGTTTAGTTGAGTCAAAAGCGTCCGTGAAAAAAGTATTTGGGCATCGAATGCTGTCACTCTCTTATACATTCAGCCAAGTACAGGTTATGATTTTCGGATTCCTCGTCGAATCATCCCCGCTCATTTCCGATGCCTTTACTGCATTTATAGGAATTAGATAGTTGTTGTTTATCTATTGAATCATAGAGCGACATTCGTTAAAATCTTTCTTTTTTTCAATTTTCTGACTGAAGGGGGCGTACTTTTGACTAAACTAGAAAAGCATTTTACTTTTCATTGATACATGGAGTCATTTTGCTGTTTACTCATATATGGAAGCGCTTAGCCGCGCGCTTATGTATAAGGACACTTTACTTGAGGCATTCACACCTTTCGATAACCACTTCCGATGTCCGTACGATTAGATGTTGACTTTAAGATTTCATGAATACAGTAGCTTTTCGTCGTGCCAGATCTGAAGAAGTTACCACATCCAGAAAACCTAAAGATTCACAACGATATTAACTGATATTGTAAGTGTCTTTTGAAAAGTTGACTATCAAATAGTGATAAGTAAAGCGAATACAATAGAACTCAGAAAAGTGCCTTCATTAGTAATGCGTTGCAAAGAGCCATCATATGTCAGTACACATAATTATGTATTAAAGTATAAATGACTAAAAAGTAGGAAATAAATTTAACTTTTTCAAAAAAATGTATAACCGACTCCAAAAAAGCGCTAAAAAGAATTAAATAATTCTATAAAATTCTCTAATAACAAATCGTTATCCAATAACCACACATTGACTATCATGTACCGGTATAAAACGGCTAAATTTAATATATAGAATTTAATATCCAACAAACATAAGTTTTCCAGAGAATATTTTTTACAAGAGATTAATTTACAAATTTTTGATTTAATTTTTGAATATATACATATAAAAAGTAAGGAATTACTTTTTGAAGTTGGTGCCAAACTATCTTAAGTATAGTAAGAGTTGTGGATATATTATGTCTAGTACCATAAATAAAATGGGGAAATCATTATCGATTATGATTGCTTGGCACCAACTTCAAAAAGTAATTCCTTACTTTTTATATGTATGTATTCAAAAATTAAATCAAAAATATGTAAATTAATCTCTTGTAAAAAATATTCTCTGGAAAACTTATGTTTGGTGGATATTAAATTCTATATATTAAATTTAGCCGTTTTATACCGGTACATGATAGTCAATGTGTGGTTATTGGATAACGATTTGTTATTAGAGAATTTTATAGAATTATTTAATTCTTTTTAGCGCTTTTTTGGAGTCGGTTATACATTTTTTTGAAAAAGTTAAATTTATTATCTAAAAAAATCTCTTTTATTTTGTATGTGGAAAATCCCGTTTTCTTATTTAGAAATATATTTGTTCTTAATTACCGGTGTCAATCATTTATTTCGACATCTTAGCAATGAAAATGCTATGATCGTTAAAGGGTTAAACCACACTAGCTAAAATGTATCAAGTATCTCTGAATATCCATCATATTTTAAAAAGATTTTAAAAATTGAATGTTAAAAATAAAACATAGAAAGAGCATAATAAATGAAAAAACAGCCTTAATTAATTAAGAAATTAAACAAATTAAAGTCCATTGGACTATGATTACAGTTAAATAACCAGTTTAAATATCTTCAAAATCCGGATTAAATAATGTTTCTTTTCCCATTAAATGTTGTATGCCTTCAAAATTCATTTTAAAAAATAAAATTTAATTTAAATACACTTAATTCATCCGTCTATCTGCGTAAATCAAAACTATGAAATCTTCTTAATAGAGACTCACGGCAAATTAGCGTATTGTAACATAAATCTTTTTGAAAAACAAGTTTTGCATTCATGAAATTTGTCGTAATTATTAAGATAAAGATAACAAATATAAAATAACATATAAAATGGACGGTTGCTTTCAAATTGTTTAATTTTATGCTCGTTTAGAACTTTTGTTTCATTTATTTGATAGAAATGTTCAAACGGATATATTTAATCTAGCATTATTTAATTAAATATTCGTTTTGGAATCACTTTATTTTAAAACTAATTAATAACATTTTTAATAAGTATTTATTTTGTTACTTTAATTTAAAAAACTTTAATTTACTTAACATTTTAATATAAATTATTTGATATTAATTAAGTTATAAAAAAATAATGGAATTTTATATTATTCAAAAGATTATTGTGCTTAATCTAAAGATATAAATTTAAAGGTAAATATTTATACTTAAAGCTAAATTAATATTCCAAAAATTAATTGTGTTATAATCTTCCATTCAGTATGCGTGAATGAAGGAAATGATTGTTTTTTTTTTATTTCTCTCGATATTTTCTACTTTAATTGTTTACAAATTGATAAGCCATTGATAATGGTTATATATACATATATATATATATATATAAACACTTGGAAAATTGAAAACTTTTATTCATAATATTCATTTGAATCACAATATTCATTATTCATAATATTCATTCAAAATATTCATTTTAAATTTACTACAATAAGATAATTCAACTTGCATTTTACATTATTAAACCTTTCAATTGCTTGGTTTAAAAGTGCATGCAATGGATTTTCAAAGCAGGTAAACTCATTTTATTTGTCAGAAAAAAAAATTGTCATAGTTAACAAATAAACCTTCAAACAATAATACTGCAGGGTAATTTTAATTTATAAATGTAGTAGAAATTTACTTTTTTTTGGGGTTTTATAATTTATTCGTGTCTTATTTCAGTAGTACCGCTTTTAAAATGTTTTGCATATAGAAAAGCTGCAAATTATTGATTAAAAAATTAAATTGAAAAGAAAACAAAACGTCTTTTCTTTTAAAATTCTCATGTCAATTCTGAAAAGCTATGAGTAAACAAGGAAATGTGTTTTTTCTCTTTAATAATAATAGTACAACTTTTCTTTTTCAATTAAACATTTTGAAACGTATAATATTTTCTTGTGTAATAACTTTTTAACACTTTATAACAAAGTTGAAAAGTGTTTCAGTATTCAGTTTGTCTGACCGTCTATTCGGGCTCTAACTCCCGTAAATGTACTCAGATTGCCCTGAAATTTTTGAAAGTTATTGGCGTTTAGCCTAGCACGAATTATATTTCAAATGAAGTTTCGACCATGGTTAGTTTGTTTAATATACGTCGCTGAGGCTTAATATAAGTTGTATGATATAATCATACATAATACGAAGTGCATATCATTTAGAGGGACATGCAAAATATTTCAAATAGTATATTCTTTTCGAAGTACTGTATATGTATCCGATGATGGCTGATGGATGGAGGAAATTAATTTTATTTATAATATGCGCTTTTAAGTTTCACTAAATCTATGCATAATATATGGCGTGTATAAATGCTTTAGTTGATATAGAGGGCACAAAAGATTTTGCAAACGTTACTGAATGTGAGCGTTATGTAAAGGTTCTTTTTAAATATGTTATGTATTTTATTCGCTGAACTGCAATGAGTTTAATAAGAAATGTTTTTAGTTAATAGATAAAATTATTTACAGGCCTTGCAAAGAATTGGTTACATGGTAGCCATGGTTTAAATATATTTTAGTTTGAACTAAATTTTAGCTAAATACTAGCATGTAATGAAGGTAAAGTAGAAATGGATAAACAGAATTTTCAATCTGCTGGACATTTCCTAGCTAAACTAAATTTCCCCTTTTTCTTACTTCTATAAAAATGTCTTGTTGTCAACGTTTCAAAATCTTGATTGAGTTTGGGTCATGGGTAGGGGTCGCCGCGTAAATTGGCCGCTCACCGTTTTTTCGTCGGCGACCCCTTCCCACGACCCGAATATTAACAGTCTCTTGCGCGAAGCGCTGTCGCCTGCAGGCCACCAAAATTCTGTACTTTTCAATCCGAATACATATACTCTAAATAGAAAAAAGGGAAAAAGTACAATTGAAACCGGACAAATTTAACAGAAAAGATAGACAAATTAAATATATTGAGAGACGGCTAGCGGGTGGGTGGGACTCTAAAACTGCTTTTCCCTGCCTTCAGCCCAAATATATATGTCTCAATATCGATTGATATTGATTGATATTTCATATTTCGAAATGAAAAAAAAAATAAAACGACTGTTTTTCTTTCTTTTATCATTTGAAATCTGAAAAGTTTTTAGAAAAATCCCTTTTTCTTCTTGCTGAAAAATTCTATCATTTCTTTTAATTTGAACTTTTTGAAATAGTATAATTTTTATTTGTGTAATTTCTTTTTAAAAATTCCTTGTACATTGAAAAGTTTTAAATTATTGCTTGCAAAATTTAGAAATGGGAAAACAAAAGGTCTGTTACGCTGCAAAGTCTATTACGCCTTGTAACCAATACGTGATAGAAACTTTTTCCCTATTCTTCTATTTAAAACTGGGAAAAAATAGTAATATTTGAAGATTACGAATCTGGATGAACTGTCAAGATTTTTTTTCCTGGCTTTTTTTTATAATCTAACCCTGAATAGTAAAATGAGATTAAATAGTAATAAGAAGAAAAAAATTAAAGGTAACCTTTCTTTAAAAAACAATGTTATTTTGTTACTCTCGCATGCCTAAATTTAGTTATGGCGTTAAAATTTGTTACTGTAGAATCTATAGCGTTTTAATATTGCGTGTAGAGAAAATTAATTAATGCACTGTAAGAACTATCCGTAAGCATTTCTAAATATTACGGTTAGCACGCACACTCACGCACAAAACTTTTTCAAATATATACATTTTATATTCTCTAAAAAATATATTGGTTCCTCAAAATTTTAAACATAAAAGAACTGTTTTTAAAAACGTGCGTGACTCGGGACACCTCGGTGTATGTTTTCGCTCGTAGTCACATTGTATTGTTGTAAAATAAACATTTATCTTTTTATTTTATTTTACTTTTACAAGAAATATATTTTGGATTCCTAAAAATACTCAAATCTCAGTTTTCACTGGATTTGCATGTTTTAGGGGTTAAAAGTCCTGAAAGACGTGTTTTTTCATAAAATGTTTGTCTATGAGTTTTTTACTTTGTCCGTCAGTCTATATGTATGCAGGTGACACAAATTTTGTGGGCGCTCTATCTTAAGAAATAACACAAGGACAGTAATAAAAAAATATATCCAGGTAGTCCCTGACATTTATTAGTTCTCAGTGGTTTTGGGTGCAAATGACCCAACTGATGACGCTGTTATGTCAGAGTTTTCACTATTCCCACTTACCACCAATTCCCATCTACCACCATATTATCTACCGCAAGATTTAATGTCCATATGTGCATTATTTACATCAATCTTCAAATTCAGTTTAACCTTGATAAACATTGACTCTGATTAATTATTAGTGTAAATAGCACAGTAGGTGGCTCTGCTATGATGTGATTTTCAATATTTCTGCAATGACTCTATGAAATATCAATTATCATGGGACATTTGATAGTAGACTTAATTAAGACTATTTTACTTATATTTATGCTTGTTTTACTTATATTTTACTTATATTATAATTTTTATTTTATGATTTTTCTAAATGAAAGTTCTGCTAATTTTTAATTAATTTGTTAGTTATTAAATTGGTATAAAGTATGCCCATACGTGTTTTGGAAACTCCAAAGCATTGCCGTCCTAAATATAATAAAATATTTTACAAACAATAACAATATTAATTGAAAATATAATAATTAAGGACATCAACTTATTATTAATAGTTGGTGAAAATGTAATTGTCATGTACTTTTCTTTAATTTTTTGAATTTTAATATTTGTTTAAGTTTGGCACAATAAATACGTTTATCGAAACAAATTCATTTATTTATATAAAAATTCTGCTGTTATAATTTATTTCAAATAGAAAAAATATTTTACTCTTTTTTTTAATTAATAATTGGAATAAATAAAATTTTATGTATTTGTTTACCTTTTAAAAAATATAATGTACTTAATCGTTTAGTAAATTGTATATCCTCTTTAGACCGGAGTATAAAATAACTCTACAAATATATATTTATTGCTTTTGCATAAACGAAATAATACCATAGATGACAGAAAGAGTCATTTTTGTGAAATCAGTACTTTAAGGGATTGGTAATTTAGGTTTAGAAATATGGATATAAAACTAATCCCCTTAAAACATCAGTTTAACTATCAGTAATATAAATTTACACAATAACAAAATTAAGGTCTTTAAACAAGTAAATGATCAGCAAATCCTCAAAATTGTGTACTGTGAAGCATTTAAGTTAGATAATCATGAATATTTCTCACTTTCTTGGCCACCAATGTCTTGAAGGTATTTTTGAAACTCGGATGAAAATAGTATTTTTTTTATGAGGAAATATTTATCAGTGCTGGCATTTATTGGTTTCGTTTTAAAACAAAAAGCATTCAGCTCAGTAGCAGTAAAGTAAAAATATAAAAAATACAAACAGTTTAGTTTTTATGTGGAAAAGAATGGAGGTACACATTTGTGTACCTCAGGTCTGAAGAGGTTATGGAAGTTTCAGTAAACATTTCATATTAAGCATTTTTTTTTCTTAATTCACAATTCATAGGAACAAATATTTAATTCTACCATTTAATTCTGAAAAACCAGAACTATGTGCTTAAATATTATATTAGATTTTACCGTCTTGTTATATTCTCCTAAGAAAACATACACAAATCTCTATTTATTTGAATAAAGAAAACTTTACAAATATCCCATTCTTATTTTAACATAATAAGGTTATTCAATTTTTCACCGCGCATTTTCCTGTTTTATCCATTTCTGCAGTTTATTTAAAAATGTTATCGATGCCAATTCCAATGAAATGAAAAAAATGCTTTATTCTTCTGTGCAAAGAAAAAGGAATTATGTATTTTATCAAATTATCTTAAAAATGCAGTGAGAGGTTTATTTATTTTTCTACAATCTTAAACTTGAGGTAAAAATGTCTTTGGTCACGTTTTCTGTGAGCTTTTTTTTGCATTTTTAACTTTATTTAGTTTTGTAATAAATAACGACTTTTGAAAATATTGATTTCAACGATTTACAAAAATTTCTTTATATATATATATATATATATATATATATATATATATTTAAAACGTTTATTAATTGGTTTTATTTCTCATTAAGAAAATATATATTTACTATATGTCGATTAATGTCCGGTCATTTTCAATTTTAAAGATTTTGCCAAAAATTTACAAATATACTAGTCAGATTTGTTTTAATTTGAGGATTAAAAAGAACAGGTTTGACATCAGAATTTATGACATCGGTCTAACAAGGGGAATCAAAATAATCTAGGGTAAACAAAAAATAGCAGAAAAAGAACAACAACTTATGATCACCCTGTAAATTATAATGCACGAAAAGATGTATGGCTGGAGAATACAAATTTCTGTTTCTGTCTAACATCTCTATTACTTCGAATTTTTTTTTTTTTATAAATATCTCATTATTATTTTAACATAAGGTTATTCAAGTTTTCACGGCGCATTTTCTTGTTTTTTTCCATTTCTATTGTTTATTTAAAAGTGTTATCAACATCAGTTTCATTTAATAATAATAAAACTTTATTCTTCTGTAAAAAGAAATCGGATTATGCAATTTATCAAATTGTCTTAGAAATGCACTGAGAAGTATAATTATTTTTATTAAATCTTCAACTTGGGGTAAAAATATCTTTGATCCCGTTTTCTGTGAGCATTTTTTGAATTTTTACGGTATTTTTATTTAATTTTGTAATAAATGAGAACTTCTCAAAATATAGATCTCACATATTTCCTATAATTCCCTTACATTTCTTTGAAAACGCTTACAAAAAATGCTGATTGATAAGAATTTGTTTTTGCGGAAAAAAAGTTACTCTATGGGAGCAACTCATAAAAATCCAGTCAAATATCGTTAAAATCCATAAAGATATCGTCGATAGTGTAAGATAAGTTTTAGTTGCTCTCTAAAAGCAGCTTAATCATAAGGAATTTTAGACAAATTTTCATTTTTTATAAACTGTTATACAGGAAAAAATTAGTATTTAAGGATTATCGATGTTTGGAACAAAGTAAGTAGATTTGGAACAAATGCTTCGTTTTAACAATTATTTATGTGATTGAAAAGACTTTTTCTGGTGGTTATCGAAAAAGAACTAAAGCCTAAAAAATTAAATTAAAAATTTTCCATTTGTGGGAAGTCCCTTATCATTCTTCTGTTTCTAAAACGCAATTAAAAATCAGCTCACCTTATCCCACGATTATATATCTGAATATTCACGATATTTGAATGGATTTGTTTACTGAGTTGCTCATTTATGTTGACTATCAAATTATGCAAATAAATCTTCGTTATCATTCGGTCATGTGTATATAAAAATATTACACACAGCAGTTCCTATTTCAAAACATATTTAATATATTTTAATCCAATTGCATATTAAACAACTGTATATTCAATGTATTGCAACTGTATATTCAACATTTTACCAATTTTTCTGAAATTCTTCTTAAATATTCTTTAAGATCCTGTTATGATATAAGCTAAAAAACATGCATGCATTTTTCGAACTTAAAATAAGGTTATATCTTCATGAATATACTTACTGTTTTTGCAAAAATTTAAAAATATATTGTACAGTAATCTAAAAAATATATTGTTCAGCGATAGATCTTTTCGTGCATTTTATGCAATTTATGTAGCACATTCGGTTACAGGATTCTTTGCCGTTTCCTTCATATAATAAGTTCTAGGAATTCCAGTTTGCTATAAAAAGTTTATTTATTTATATACATTTTTTACACTGTAGTGTTATTTTTCATATCTGCAGTTTTAACTATGCATAGTGTGTTTTACAAATGATTTTATTGTCTTTTTTGAAACAAAATGTACATTTTATTCGTGTTACATAACTACATAATACATACCTGCAAAAAGAAATTCTTTTTATACAAAACTTGATTTGAATTATGCATTAAAACTTTACAAAAAATGTAAAAAAATTTTCTCGAATAGTGCAATTCATAACTTTGAGTAACAAAACTGTTAAGTTATTTCAAGTAACTAAAACTTACAAAAAACTAAAAGGGATGCTAAACTTTTTCCGCTACGGATAGGCAACTGAAACTCAAGTGAAATTGGAGATAAAAAGGGTGAGATTTCTTTTAAGACTGTTCTTTTATTCCAAACTGCTACCTTTCGATTGATTTTCTGGCCAAAAATGTATCTCCAAGTATTTTATTTCTTCCGAAATATCGGATAAAAATTTTGAAAAGCCCCACTTTTCTTGCATTCCATACATATAGGAATTTTTATCGGAAAATAGGGAGAAGATATTGATTTTTCTATAATTAGTTAATAAAGTTTTCCCCGAATATTTAATTCTTTTCGTTATGTAGAAAAATTATGTAGTAAAAATTTTGAAAAGCCACACTTTTCGTGCATTCCATACATATAGGAATTTTTATCGGAAAATAGGGAGAAAAGATTGATTTTTCTATAATTAGTTAATACAGTTTTCTCCGAATATTTAATTTTTTTCGTTATGTAGAAAAGAATGAATACATTTTGCTTTGAAATTTTCTTTTCAATTTTTATAGAATTTATCTAATAAGTCTATATTAAACTTAAAACTTTATATTAAATTTTGTTAGAGCCACTTAAATAGAATATATATTATAATTAATGCATTGAAAACGACAAAACATTGAGATAATTATTCTACCGATCATAATTAGAATAGAAAATGTTTAGAGTGATTATTTTGCAATGTCTAATTAGTGTTATCTCATGGAAACAGTTTTTTACCCTTTTGAAAGAGAATCTCTTGCACAAATTTTATTTAGTTCACATTGTTTTTCTTACAAGGAGAGGATACGAGGCTTGTGTGACAGAATTCAGCGTCCCTTTGTGCATCGATAGAGTATCGTCAATAGATAAATATCACAAAGATAAAGTGCAATATTCAAAAGTGCCGTAAAAAATTTACCCCAAAGTCACCTATTACTGACTCTTTAGTTTATAATCGTATAAATTACTCGCCTTTGCGAGCGACCGGTTAGAGCAGTTGGCAGCGCGGCAGACTTTTTAAGTTCCTCTCTCCGGAGCGAAGGTCCGCGAGTTCAATTCTAATCTTGGGTACGTTTCTTTTTCCCCCAGGTGCAATAACGATTATTGTTTTGGAACCACTATTCAAAAATATATATCCAATTAAGATCCAAAAAAAAATCCGATAAATATAAATAAAAATATACCTCTACGCATATTCACACATTCTTATTTACTTACAGAAAGAGAGAATTTTATTACAAAGTTATTGATACAATAAAAAGTAAAAAAAAAAATCTTATGCGGTATATACGTATTTCTTTTGCATTCAACTTTTTTGTATTTTATCTTCTGAAATTCGTTCAATATTTTCAAATTTAGAAGCTTTTTCACTAGACATTTTTTATACAAAATAATTTTTTCCATTTTAATTATAACACTACAATAAAGAACAGCGCCTAATAATTGCAAAACTTTAAAATCAAAATGCCATACTCGCTCTGCTTCAGATGGTTGCTAAAGATTCCACAAAAAGTATAAACATACTAAACCCATCCTGTTTATTTTCTATAGTGTACTTGTATTGCTTAAAAACCACCTGCAAATCTACGTAATAAAAGGTTCCGGAAAAGATTTTTAATGGAAACAGTTATTCGAATTCCAAACATGAGATCCTATAACAAAAAATATTATATTTTCGAAATGGAAAAATATATATATATATATAAAACATTTTTAATCGATAAGTGTTAGATAAGAAAAAAAAATAATAATAAATTTTAATTTTATTTAGCTTATTTTAATTTGTTTTACTGAGAAGAACAGAGATCTATTCATCGAAAAGTATATAAGTAAATGTGAATAAAATTATTTTTTTTCGACTAAATAATTCAGTTTTCTTTTTTACTTTTTTTCAGTAGATTCATAAAACTGCATTCTCTCTGCAAAACAAAATTAAGGATATGTGGGAGGGTGGGTGCAAAAGCAGACTAAAGGCTAAAGCAGTGTTTTTATTTATATTTGTCTTGCATTTAAACAATTGGATATATATTTTTTTAATAGTGGTTCCAAAACAATAATCATTATTGTGCCTGGGAAAAAAAAAAGAAAAGTACCCAAGGTTAGAATCGAAGTCGCGGACCTCCGCTCTGGATAGAGAAACTTAAAAAGGTCTGGCGCTGCCAACTGCGCTAACCGGCCACTCGCAAAGGAGCATAATTTATCCAATTATAAACTAAAGAGTCAATAATGGGTGACTTTGGGGCCCTTTTTTTACGCCCCCCCCCCCCTGAATATTGCACTTGATCCTTGTGATATGTTTATCTATTGACGATACTCTATCGATGCACAAAGGGTCGCTGAATTCTGTCACACAAGCCTCGTATCCTCTCCTTGTTAAACAGATCCCGTTACTGGAAGAATACAAAAAAAAGTTCTAATAATAAAAAACAAGTATTACATTAATTTATAAATTATGCCGAATATAAATTCCATATGCACTTTTTTTACGATTAATGCATACATCTCGCGTAATGCTATGTTAACGATTGTTTATTCGTTCTGGAAAAAATCTTAATCAATTCTAAATTAAAGTTCTAGATGTTTTATTTTAATGTTTATTTGTATTATTGTTGTTTGGTGGAAATATTATTGTGTTTGATTATTATTAAATTTAATTAATTGAATTTTACCCACAGTGTTTTACAATTGAGTTTTTCCCGTCCTTCTGCTAAAAAGAAAATATTATTCGTTTTACATAATTACATAATTACATAATTACATAATTTGCATACGTACATGCAAAAATAAATTATTTTTATATAAAACTTGATTTCAATTAGCTATTAAAACTTAATAGAAAAATATATAAAAAAACTTTCTATAATACGGTAGTTTAGAACTTTGAGTAACTAAACTTTCAGAATTATTTAAATTAACTAAAACCTTCACAAAATTAAAAGGGGTGCAAAACTTTTCCCACTATGGAAATGCAACTGAAACTCAAGTAAATTTGGAGATAAAAAGGGAGATATTTCTTTTAAAACTTTTCTTTTATTTCAAACTGCTACTTTTCGATTGATTTTCTGGCTAAAAAGGTAGATCCAGATATTTTTTTCTTCCGGATTATCGGATAAAATTTTTGAAAAGCCCCATATTTTCTTGCAATGATACAAATTGGACTTTTTTACCGGAGAACAGGGAAAAGGGTTTCCTTTTTTAGTAATTAGTTAATAAAGTTTCCCTCGAATATTTTATTTTTTAATCATATGAAAAAAACCGAATATATTTTGCTGTCTCAAGTTTTACATTAAAAAAAAAATTGTCTAATAATTCTGTATTAATTTAATAGCTTTACTATTGGATTGTACGATAGCTCTTTAAATAGAATGTATATTTTAATTAATGTTTGAATAACCGCAAAACATTGATCTAATATGTATATCAATCATAGTTAGTTCCGAAAAGTGTTTAGAGTGATTCGTTTGGAATGTCTTTTGAGTATTAACTCATGGAAACATATTATCTGATCCTTTTGAGATGATATATCTCATTTTTTTTACCAATTATAAAAATTAAATATTACAGGTATAGGAGTGTAGGAGATTATGAGTTGCAATCCTGCATGCTCCTTTGCACACACTATCTATCTGGAGCTTCCGGCTGTATTTCCTTTGCATTGTAAAATTCCAGTATGATATTTCGATATTGTATATAAAAGATAACTTACAAGCAGGCTTTCATTCCGAGCACACAAGTCAGACGTATGTGTTCAATAAATAACTTGTGTGAAGGTTATGGTGTTTTACTAAGGTTAATTTTCATAACTGGAGTTTTAACGGCATATATTATACTTTACAAATGCGTTTACTGTATTCCTTCTTCAAAAAATGTGCCCCACCAGTGGCCGAGAGGTTCGGACCTCTCAACTGGTAGACGGCAGGTGCTGGGTTCGAACCCAATCGCGGCTGTCGGCCTAACCGTTCGGAGTTTTCCGTGGTTTTCTTCGAACCTTGCGTAAATACGGGTTAGGTTCCCTGAGAAAGACCCCCACGGAGGGCACTCCCCCTGGTCCTATATCCCATTAGCGTCGATAATCGGACGACAAAAATCAACCAACCAACCAACCAACCAACCTTCAAAAAATGTACTTTTTGTTATTTTACATAACTACGTAATAAAAAACTGAAAAAATAAATTTCTATATTATATAAAACTCGATTTTAATTAGATATTAAAACTTTATAGACCTTCTCAACTTTCTCAAATACTATAGTTCAAAACTCAGAACAACAAAACTTTCTAAATTATTTCAAGTAAGTAAAACCTACACAAAAGTAAAAGGAATGCAAAACTTTTCCCACTATGAAAATGCAATTGGAACTCAAACGTAATTGGAGATAAAAAAAAAAAGAGTGAGATTTCTTTTAAGACTTTTCTTTTATTCTAAATTGCTACCTTTCGATTGATTTTCTGTTTAAAAAAAAGCTTTAAGTATTTTATTTCTTCCAGGATATCAGATAAAAATTTTGAAAAGCCGCACGTTTTCTTGCAGTAATACATATTGGATTTTCTTTCGAAAAATTGGGAAAAATGATTGATTTTTCTATAATTAGTTGACGTTTCCTCTAAATATTTAAATTTTTAAACTATATAGAAAAAAATGTGAATATATTTTATTGTATAATGTTCTGAAAATTTCTTTTCATTTTTTTAATTTATATAATAATTATATATTAACCTACCAACTTTATTGGATTGTATTCCAGCCGCTTAAATAGAATATGTATATATTAATTAATGTTTTAAAAACGCCAAAATATTGAGATAATTTTAATTGCCTCCGTTCTGATGTCGCCTAAACAACACGCTTTTAATTCATTTAAATGCTTATAGAATTGCTAAAAATACTTCTAAACCTTTTACATAGTATTTCGAGACCCTTTGCGTTCATGTTATAAATATCGATAAATAAAATGATACATTTTAAAGAAATTGTATAGTGTTTACAAACTGCTCACTCTTAACATTTTTCTCAGGGCTGAGGAGGTTAAATAATTCGTAATTAAACTGGACCAATGTTTACAGTGATTCATTTACAATGTCTATTGAGCATTAACACATGGAAACAGATTATTTGAACTTTTCGAGATGTCATCGCTTACACAAATTTTATTTCGTTGACACCGACTTTATTTTCAAAATATGGAATGTAAGTTATTTTTATACAAAACTTTATTTCAATGAGGTATTAAAACCTTATAGAAAAATGTAAAAGAAAAAAACTTTATAAATGGTGTGCTTCATAACTTCGAGTAACAAATCTTTTAAGTTATTTCAAGTAACTAAAACCTACACAAACGTAAAAGGGATGCAAAACTATACCCACTATGGCAATGCAACTGAAACCCAAGTGAAATTGGAGATAAAAAGGGGGAGATTTCTTTTAAGACTTTTCTTTTATTCCAACTGCTAACTTTCGATTGATTTTCTGGCCAAAAATGTAGCTCCAGGTATTTTATTTCTTCCAGGATATCGGATAAAATTTTGAAAAGCCACACGTTTTCTTGCAACGATACATATTTGAATTTTTATCGGAGAATAGGGAAAAGAGATTGATTTTTCTATAATTAGTTAATAAAGTTTCCTCGAATATTAAAATTTTTTAGTAATATAGAAAAAAAGTAATATATTTTATTGTTTCACATTTTGAAATTTTCTTTTTACAATTTTTCGAATTTATCCAATAATTCAAAATTAACCTAACAGCATTATTATTGGATTCTGTCTCAGTCCTTTAAATAGAACATATATTTTAATTAATGCTTTAAAAACGATAAAACATTTTGAAAATCTTTATATCTATCATAAATACTATGGACCAATGTTTAGAGGGATTAGTTTAGAATGTCTATCGGGCACTAACTCATGGGAAAATATTATTTGACCCTTTCAAAATCGCATCCCTTACACAAATTTTATGTAGCTGACACCGTTTTTTTTTTTTTAACAGTTTCCATTACTTGTTGAATACCAAAATCTGTTCTGATTCAAAAAAAGAAAGAAAAAAAAAAGAATCTTTAAATGATGCCGAATATAAATTCCGTAATCACTTTTGGACGATGAATACACGCATCTCGGGTTTCGTTAGGGTTAATGATTTTTTTTTTCTTTCTAGAAAAAATGATTATACATCGCTTCAAAAGGCTTAAATTTGTTTTCTATGCGAATTTTCTAAGACTGTGAAGAGTATTTGGGTTATTCAAGAATTATTGGACATAGTGAATATATAATATGTATGTGCTATATTGTTAGATGTTGAGTATTGAAGTCTAATCTCTTAGATTACTATGTACTTACATTTAGAACGGTAAATGCTAAATTCACATATTTTTAGAGGAAGAAGTCAATCAGGAAGAGTGGGGACAAAAGGCTGGTTTGGAGCTTATAGGGTTAGATTTGTGACAGTGGATGAGACGTAGCTATTGTAGTTTGGACTTGGAATTATAGTTGTGTAGCCATGCCTCATCTACTGTCACAAATATGCCATCATAAGCTCCAACCAGCGTTTAACCTTCATCCCATTAAAAAAAAACATCCCTCAAAAAAGTATCATTAAAACTTAATCCCTCCCTTCAAAAAAATGTTAATGCTGCAAAAGGATTCTGAAATTGATTAAATAGGCATCTAAGACATTAGCCTTTGTTATAATACATCAACCACCGCAATATAGAAATCTAATACTCCAAGATAAATTCTTGAACCTCCCACGTATTTCTACGTATGTAATTCAGAAAACATTTAATTTAAACTTTAAATAAAAAAATCCATTTGCAATAAAACATTTTTCATTTCTGTCACTATGAAAGAAATGCATTGTTTTAATTAAAAATATTTCAATTTAACATTTTAACTTTTCAATTTAAGTAAAAATAAGATTTTTAAAACATAATGCCTGAAACAAATGATACAAGATAAAATGCAGAGGAAAAGGAATTTTCAATTAATTTAATTCATTAAAATGTATAAATTTTTCAACAATTCCTTCTAAAAAGTGAAATTTAAATTCTTCTTCTACCATATACGGCGTAAAAAAAGGAAGATATATTTTAATCTACAAAAATGTATTATAATTACTAATGCATCTATATAATGGCTTGTTTCATAACAACCACTGTTCCTTTACTTTACAAATTCCAGATAACAAGTTTTTTATTTAGAAATTTAAAGTATAATTTACGAAAATAGATTATTATTAGCTGCCAGTAACATTCAGACACTTTTCCTATTTTCTTTTATAATGCTTTAATTAGTTCTCTTTACTCAGAAAATCGTTTTTCTTGAACATAAAAAAAGTTATTATTGTGCTATAAAATCTACTCAGAAATGTTTCCAAAACCACGGACATATAATATATATATATATATTTTTTTAAATTCTCCTTAAATTTCGAAAATGAATTGCTTTCTGTGGTTACTAAAGCTAGAGGAAAGCTTTTCAACAGAACGTGTTTTTCAAGAGAACGAATAATGATGATTTAATTATTAAATAATTTTCTTTCAACATATGCCTACACGAATTATGAAGAAGAGTTTACTAGCCGTCTTATTTAATTCGTCATCGGAGTTAAATTCATTTCCTGAAAAGGCACAAAGTGGCTTAGTTACTTAAACCTTACCGGAATAATGATAATAATAAAATGCCTAAACATTGCTTATAAATTTCATGAATAACGTGGTCTCTGGAGTTACTTTTCTAATACAACTGTTTTAAAAAAATGGAATTGGTATATTTTCTGTAAAATATGGTCGCTAAGGGAGCGAGATCAACTGGGATGGTTTGTGAATAGAGGTAAAATTTGCATTGAGCATTTGAGAATAAATTTCGTTCCATGAAAAAATGATCGTTCACGGAAGAGGTCGCACAGGGAGTTTTCAATGTATACACACTTGGATAAAATGAGTATAAAATGTTAATCGATAAAATTAATATGAGTGGGCGCGGTTAACCAGTCTTAATTTACCATTAATTTACCAGAGTGACTTAATTTACTGTTAAGAGTTCGATTTAAAAAACGAATAAAATATTTTTTAAAGAACAAAACATATAAAATAAATGTTTTTGTCGTTTACTAAAAGGAAAATATAAAATTAAATAATATATATCATGTGACTTTACTTATATACTGTAACAATTAAAATATTTCGAACTTTCGAAGTATGTTTAAAACTTCCGATTAAATCATTTTATAATACGAAAGTATTAGACTGATACAAAAGGCGATACAATGGTACAATAAAACAAAATATAATAAATGTTTATTTTTAATTTTTTGCGCAAAAACCTTTTTTTATAATCAATATTATAAATTTTCACAGTCTACAATAGACGTCATTGAAATTTCCTTCAGGTGATATAACTACACAATGAAATTTTATAAGCATTATTTTTTACAATGGAATCCCATATACTTGTTATAAAAGAAGAAAAACTTGTTTTGAAACAACTAGTTTTCTTGGCTGAAAAACTGCTTAGCATAATAATACAAAAGACTTTTACCACTTTGTAAAGAAATAATAAAGGTTTTCATTACTGTGTATCTCATAATTAAATAGAGTATTATTTTTTATTTGATAATAAATCATTTCATTGTTGGAAAATGTCTGAAAATATTCATATATTACATTTCTCTAAACGCACTTCAATTATGAATTTAATATAATATCAATTAGTTATTCATCTATTATTATTCATTTTTTGTAAAATGGCTAGCAGCATTTTTACTAATATGAATATTTATTATTCGTGTTTTAGATTTAATAAAAAATGAAGTTTCGATAATTTTGTTCAAATGACTTCTGAGAATATTTATACGCTTTTAACTTTTTGCCAAACTGTGAAAGAAATATTTTTGAAATCAAAATAATTTTAATTTATCAAGTTCATTTAATTTAAATGGATCAATGCAACAAATACACTAAAACATTTACAAAGGTATTTGCTTAGCAATGTGCCGATTGTGATCATAGAGCCTAAAATCATATGTGGTTAAAAACATTATCTATTTATCTAAAGTGGAGCGTAGGAACTAGTTCAGTTGCATTCCGAAATCGAAATAGTGGGAACCCTCCAAGCGTCTTGCAAATGGGTAAATTTCTAATGTTGTTTTCTCTGCATTATGTCTTAATTGCTAATAATGTATGATTCTTTCAATATTACGTGAAAAATGTTATTTAGGAATGTAAATGTAATCCTTGGGAGTCTTAATCATTCTTCAATGCTTAGAAAATTCGTTAAATTTATGGAATTATAATATCTTAAACATTGCTTATGTTGCAGGGAAACCTGCAGCTTAGTGTACGGAATATTACGAGCCAAACGCTTAGAGGGTTATACACCCCCAATGGCGCAATGACTTTCCAAATTTTAGAAAATCTTCACATACGTTGACAGTATACAATGGTCAAGACGGGAAAGGCAGCATCAAAGATACCAAGAGGGCCATCAAAAGATTTTACTGTGAACATAAAAAAGGGGGCCACATAGCACACTATAATTTTAAATAATGATCATCACAAGCTGTTTAAATGTAGATTTCCATTGCTAAACAAAAGGTAACAATTAATGTTACTAAACTTTATTTTTCATATTAGGAAAAATGTAAAAGTATAAGGAATTAAAGGTAAAAATATAAGGAATAATTTATGTAATTAAAAATTAATTACATAAATTACTTATTGCATAGCTTAAAAATGATTGAATTAACGTTTGCCTTGATTTTACGGTTTTATCTTTCATAACTTTTATTCCCAAGTCCTTCAATAAGTAAATAAATGCATTTTTATTAAATTGACGGAAACAAATAATGACGATTTCGTTACTTTATACAGTTCTTTGAGAGTTTCCTGACAAGAATATGTCAGGGAAATTTCTTGATCATCATTCTTAATTCGTCATCTGAGTTTAATGCATTGCCTAAAAAGGCTCAAAGGGGTTTAAACACTTAAAAATTACAGGAATAAAAAGAAAAAAAATAGTTTAGAAGTTTGATAAATAATGTGCTCTCTGGAATTATTTCCTATTACAAACTTTTTTAAACGACCGGGGAAAAACGAAATTTGTTTCATTTTCTTAAAAGAAAAGAAAAAGAAAAAAGTCATTTCGGGACGGAGTTGAAATTGGGATTGTCTCCGGACAAAAGTAAAATTTGTATAGAGCATATGGGAATAATTTTCGTTCCATGAAAAAAAAAAGGTGGCTTCAGGGAGTTGTTCACTTAACCTATTAATGCTCAAATTATTTTCTTCATTAAAAATTAAACGTGGGTTTTCCCACCACTTTTAAAAGAAGAATAAAGTTTGTCTTAGTTTATTGAGGAATTTGTCTCGTGAAAAATAGTATTTATTTATCTTTCTATTTACTGGTGTGAAAAGTGTTTCCTTCCCTTTTTTATAATCGTCCCTAAAGAGGGACGCTAGGCACTAATGAGTTAATGGAGGTGGTCGCACAGGGTGTTTCACTGTACAGACACTTGAATAAATTTTTTTGACTTATAGTAAAATAAGTAATAAAATACTGTATAAATCAATCTGAGTGGGTGTGGCGTCCCTGTCTTTTCTTC
The DNA here is from genome assembly GCA_964019185.1 of Maratus speculifer. Classification (NCBI taxonomy): domain Eukaryota; kingdom Metazoa; phylum Arthropoda; class Arachnida; order Araneae; family Salticidae; genus Maratus; species Maratus speculifer. The sequence continues at coordinate 420,187,800 of OZ025290.1, read as the reverse complement.
ACTTGATTTACCATTAACATTTCGATTTAAGTTACGAACAAATTATATTTTTTATAATTTTTAATAACAAAACATATAAAATAGATGTTTTTTTGCCACATGCTAAAAAGAAAACTCAAAATTTAAAAAGATAATACGAGTTTATTTTATACATCGTAACATTTAATGTATTCACCTGTCGAAGTGCATTTAAAACTTCCGATTTAAATTATTTTATATTACAAAGTATTAAGCTGATACAAAAAGCGATGGAATGATTTATTTTAAAAAATAAAATACAATGTAATAACATAATTCTTTTGTTTATTTTTAATTTCGTGAACAAAAAACGTTTTTTTTCTCCAATCAATATTATAAATTTCCACAGTCCACAATAGGCGTCATTGAAATTTCCTTGAGGTGATGTACTACACAATGAAATTTTATAAGCATTATTTTTTACAAAAGAATCTCATATAATTGTTATAAAATAAGAAAAAAGTTGTTTTGAAACAACTAGTTTTTTTGGATGAAGAAACTGCTTAGCATAATAATATAAAGAAAGTTTTATTACTTTCTAAAGAAATAAATAAAGTTTCCATTATTGCGGGTTTCATAATTGAATAGATTGTTAGGTATTTTTTTTAAATAAACGTTTCATAATAATTCATTTCATTGTAGGAAAAATTCTGGAAATAATCATACATTTACACATCTTCAAATGCACTCCAGTTATCATTTTAAAACCAATTAGTTATTCATTTATCATTATTCATTTTTTTGTAAAATGACTAGCAGCGATTTTGTTAATATGGATATTTAGCATTCATGTATTTACTTTTATAAAAAAAAATGGAGTTTTGATACATTTTGATGAAAGGAAACTTCATGGAATATTTAAATGCTTTTAACTTTTCGCACAACTGTTAGATTTTTCTTTTCTTTCTTTTTTTGATAAAAAAGTAATTTTCATTTATTAAGTTCAATTAATTTTAATCGAACATTGCAGTAGATACAATACAAATGTTTACAAAAATTATTTGAAAATGATATTTTCTGAACACGTTCTCTGCCCCTCACGCGAAAGTGCGTGATATGGCGCCAACGTTAAGGGGCCTCTCACGCGCCAGCATGTAGAGTGATGTCCAATATACAGTCACGCGCTGGCGGTGGAAAATCTTTCACTGATTCTTTGTTATAAAAAGTAAATCGGCTTCTGGGAAAAACCCCCTTCTACAGTGCGGCATTAACTATCATCACATCTTCATGTAAGCGGCAGCGAACGTGTTAACAATGTGCTGGAGCGCTTCTATGTAGACTTTGTACGAACTACTATTTATTACATTTTCCTTCATGTTGAATTTTCTGAAAGATATTTTTAAATCTAAATCAATCGTGACCCATAGGACCTAAAACTATACACCGCAAAAAACTTTACTGAAAATTATTTATAGTAAAAGTTAATAAATATGTACTGTACAGTAACATTTAATAATTCATTCAAAAATTTTCACTTTCAAAGCACGTTTATTTGATTTAGCTAGACTCTGAAAAATACTGGAATATTGAAATTTTGCAACATAGATTGTAAACATGATTTTTCCCTAACAACAATGATATAAATTAAATTGTTTTATATATTTCTAGCATATTAATAGCATTTAAAAGTACATTTTCCTCCTATACGACGGTGTAAAAAATGAAAATGTGTGATGGTTATAAGTTAAAAAAATAGCAGTAGCAAAAATTGCAAAACCAAAATTCCATTTCAAAATTCAAGGTATTGCCATTCGCAAAATGACGTATGCGTTACGCACAAATACGTTTCGCCTTTATAATATAGATATTGCGATTATGTGCACCAGAAAAGTTCCTTTCTGTTAAGAAATTGTTTTAAAAAATCCCTCTTTTTAAACGAAAGCCAGAACTGAAAAAAAAAAAAAAAAAAAAAAAAAACAAGTACGAAAAATCATGCGTTAAGCATATATTATGAAGAACTTTCCAACACTTCTTGAAATCTTTCACAAAATTTCGTTATCCAGGGAAATAACGTATTACTGTCCATATTCAAATATGTGTTCCAACACTTTTCAAAAGCTCTGTATTTGATCAGTCGGTTAATATATGGACTATATAATGGTAAAATTTAGTTTAGCAAGAAAATGATTAACTGTTTGGAATCTTTCTTTCAGCAATTTATACTAACAGATGGAAAAATACATGAAAACTTTTGTTTAGCCCAGTAAAATACGTAGTATCTTTAATACACGAATTTTCTGAAGTTCAGTTTAAAAATAAATTCCCTTTAAACTACTTAAATAAAATTTCCAGAAATTATCATCGAAAGACGACCATGTAACCAGTTCTTTGTGTGACCCTGTATATCATTTTATCTGTATTCTACAAACATTTATTAATTAGTAAACTAAATGAATTTCATCGTAAAACGGATTAATATATTTAATAAACACTTTTAAATAATTTACGCTCATATTCAGTAAACTTTCCGAGATTTTTAGTGTAACCCTGTATAGCTAAATTGTGTAACAATTAGCATGTATATAAATCACATAACATACATACATCTAGTGAAGCTTAAAAGTGTATATCAAAATTAAAAATGCATTTCATCCATTTAACAGCCATCTTCCATAATATACAGGATTTCGGATAAAATATAGTATTTGAAATCTTTTGTGTGTCTCTGTAAATACTATGCTCTACCTATTGTGCATTAAATAACTTATATTAACCTCAGCAATGAATATCAATTTCATTATAGATGAAATCTTTTACCATAATTAAAATATGCCGTGTACAATTCCCCCCCCCCTTTATTAATATGTATTGGAATTTTCTGTGTGAAAAATAACTATTCTTTTCGCAGCATACTTTACAGAATGCATATTTTAATGCACTTTGTAGATGAATATAAATTTGAAGATGCTTGACACGGTGTAACATTTTTAAATATTAATTGAAAAGAATTTCCCCATAGGCCGTTATGCAATGGAAAACTTTGGGCTGTCCTTGTGAATAAACTAATCATGACAGACTCTTCATTTTCAATAGGGTTTGTGCTCGCGTAAAAGTCATTAACGTCCCAAAATTTAATGACAATCTGAGTATATTTACGAGAGATAGAGTGCGAACAGACAAACCGAATGCATAAGCACTTTTCAACTTTGTTGGAAAGTGCTAAAAATAGAGGAAGAACTCTAAATTATGTTAAGCTGAAACGGCCACCACTCCGAGTGACAAACGCGTGTTATAAACTATAGTAGTTTATAACTTAACTTAACTTATAGTAGTTTTTTTATTACATTTTTTTTCAGTGCAGCAGTTTTTGTCGTAAATGTAAAAGTTTGTTTTCTTTTTCTATTCTTTCAGTGATATACACATATGATTATAAATTTATTGATCGCATACTTTTTGCATTCAATTAAATATCAATTCATAAAGTATCAAATCAAATATTTTATTAAGTAATACCTACAATAGTCAATATTTTAAAGTATTCAATATTCGATTACTGTAACAGAATGCATTGAAAAGCAATTTTGTCTCATTGAATTTTCTTCCTGTCTTTAAAGATTAAATGGAGTATTTATGAAATACACAATCCGCTACTTACTTTCTCTTTCTTTGATCTAAATGAAAGTGGCAATTTCTATATAGTATGTTCCTATAAATTTTTTAAACAGAAAATGTTATGCGTGTGTAGGAAGAAAACTGGAATGCCAAATGCTAAAAAAATTGGGGAGGATTTTCTGCATTTTTAAATGAAATGATTTTATAAAAAATTATTGAATTTAATAACAGCTTTATGCTTTCATAAAAACATTAATAATAATAATAATAATAATAATAATAATAATAATAATAATAATAATAATAATAATAATAATAAGCAAAAGAGTATTTGGATGTATAGAAAATGGTCTGAAAAAAAAGCTTGGATGGACTAAAAATAATAATGATATCAAAAGAAACCCCCTTTTCCAGCAGCAATATCTTGCGATATCATGTGCGAACTTATATTTATATATATATATACATATTTATCTTTATAACAGTCATAAAGAAACATTGGAAATATTATATTTTTATACTTTTAAAAAACTAAGTTTTGTGTTTTTGCATTACGATACATTGTATTCCATATAATAGGAGAAACAAAATCATCTTTCCGATGATAAAAACAAAAAAACTCAGTTCAGCTTTATGCAAAATCCTTATAAGTATCCCATTCACATTTTTACAAGTTTTCTCAGAACACATTTTCTTTTATTTGTTTCTTCTTGTAACTTTAAAATGTTTTGTTTGTTGTGTGTAATGAATCTTTATTTGATTTAACATCGGTATTTCAAACAAAAATAGTCGAACAATACAGCTAAGATTTGGGAATTTTACTGGAACTTTATTTATTATACTATATTTTATTTTTTGAACAAAGAATTATTATTTTTTTATTTCTTAATACTTTTTTTGTATATAATACTTTTCTTAATATAATTTAGCAAAGTTTGTTTGAACGCAAAAAAGAATTGAATCATATACTATAAAGGGCATATACAAATTGGTTCAAATTTCCAATTTAAAATTATCATCCTAAAAATTAGAGTTAAAAGATTATAATGGTAGAAGGTTTTAAAATAACATTGCTTAAGCAACGAGGGTGTGTAAATAGCTTTTTGCTATTTTCACGAAATGTATTTTAAGTGCTTTGTTACACTTTTCTAAAATTCTGTTTCAGGTAAATAGTTGAAGATTTGTAAAATTGAGTAATTAACTTTTTATTTTTAAAAGGCCAATTTTTCTTATTTATTATTATTATTATTATTATTATTTTAATGACGAAAAATATGTTCTTAATATTATTAGGATTTCGAAAGTTTTTTAGTAAAATATTTTATTTAATTTTATTTCTTTAAATCTAAAATTAAACTTGTTTCTTTTTAGTTTCAAATACAAAGTTTTCTGACAACAGAAAAAAAATCGAGCATGATCGTGCATTCAGCAGTTTTCTAGAAAAGTGTACCGAACAAACATATTGTTCAAAACAGTTCCTATGTAAAGTTCTTTATTAGATTTTGAAAACTATTTTTTTAATGAAGTCATTTTTTTTATCTATATATGTCCTAAAACAAATGTATCTATCTGCTGAAATAATAATAATAATAATAATAAAATTTTTGTTAAGTAATCTGTATGATACTTAATGCATGGTTGCTTAATTTGACATGTTTTGATGTTCCACGTTCTCCTAAAACTAACCTACATAAAAATTATTTTTTATGTACAACATAAAGGAGATAACAGATGTAATTTTTCCATTTTCCATTTTACCGATTGAATAATCGTGTTTAAAAATTAATCTAATAAAGGAGATAAACCTTTTTTTTTTTTTTTTTTTTTTTTTTTTTTTTTTTTTTTTTTTTTTTAAGTAGAAATGGAAACTTCGAAAAATCAATTTTAAACCTCGCATATTATGTTTTTTTTTAAGTTGTATATTGTTTAAAAATTAAAATGCTGAATATTTTTGTACGTTTCTAAAGTGCATTCAAAACACTAAGAATAAAACTATCCTTTCGCGAACAAACTTAGTCACTCAAATACACTCTATGAAAAGAAGGAAGTAGCTCATTTGAATTTTTATATAATATGAGTGTTGAAATCTTCTCAATTTTTTCCCTTTTGAATTTAATTCTTTTTTTTTCTTGATTTATTATTTTTGTTGTTGCAATTGTATACACGGAATTTTTTTTTATTATTTCTTTAACATAGTTATATCAAACGAAAAAAATAAAAATAAAAAATAGAGTTGAAATATTTTTATTAAATCCTATAAAACAAAACTAATAATTCTAATTATTTCTTCGTTCAGGTAGATTCGTTCTAAGTGCTGCAATGCACGTTCATAATTTTTTATAGGATTTGTGGAAAAGTTGAACTCATTAAAAACATACTGATATTTTAATAAATTCATAATTGATAAACATAAAATTTGATTTTTTAAATATAAAGGCAATGATACCTTCTTACACATGCAGACAAATATAAGCCGTATTCGACCTCTTTAACCTCGACTGCATTAAACCTCTGTCTAAATTACCAAAAAAGCTTTAGTATTTCTGGATTAAGGGAGTTATAAAAACATGAACAGGGAGAAAAATCAGTCTGAAATTTTCATTTGTATGGATAATTGCACTGGATTTTAACCAAATTTGCACTATCTAGATAAATCATTGCAGTATAAGTAAAAATGAGGTTAAAATATTTAGAATTAATGAAGCTTTTAGAAAATATTAAAAAAAAAACGATATTTCGATTAATTTTAAGATACTGTGTCTCCTTAAAGGGTCATAATAATCTTAAAATTTCAAAAAATATTACTTTTCGAGAAGTATAAATATAAAAGATCGACATTTTATGGGCATTTTATAGCAAGCCGTATGAAAAATATGCAGATAACTTCGCGAGTTATGGCTAGAGACGTATCAAGTATAATTTACATAATCATTTCCTTAACGACTGCTTTATATTAAATAAGTAGTTAATATGAAGCAGATATAAATATAAATATAAAGCAGAAAAAAATATTTTTTAAACTTACGGTCAGTATTACTTTTGATTGACTTACTTTTTCACGTGCAATCTTGGCGCATTTATACGTTATTGTAACATAATAAGGCTGTTCCCAAACATGTGTATGTCTTACCAAAATTTATATTTTTAGCCTCTTCAGACATCAAAAGTTTATTTATGTTATTATTATTATTATAATTTTTATTAACATTATTATTATTACTAAGGATATATATTAAGAAACTAATTACAAGGAATGATTGAACTGTAAAATTATTTAAAATGTATTCTTTGCACATAAAATTTGATGGTACACGGGGATTCAAAAGGTACACTTTACGACAATTTCTTAGTATGTTTTTATTATATATAACTTTTTACATTGCACATACTACATCATAAAAAACAGATATATGGAAATATATATAATATATATGAAAAACTTATATTAGATATATACTTAAAATTTTTTTATACCAAATGTACTCTACAAATGCTATCTTAATGTACATGTACAGTAAAATTATTTACGATTTCATTTTCGCACATTTCTGCTGCAAGACATTTTTATGTAACACGTAGCTCACTAAAAAGGAACTATAAGAAACAAATTACTATTTTGTTTATTTTTGCAATCTTTTAGCATCAATTCACACAAATTTCTCTTTTTCTTTAACATTAATTATCTATGTATTATATTGCGTTAACGTATGTGACACAAAAATCACGATTATGTGTTAATTGTTTAAAGGCAACATCCAAATGAAACACATCTTATGGGTTACTGTGCAAAAGTCCTTTGGTAAGATTTAAGCTACAGTAAATCGGATTTATTTATGTTTTGTTCCTATGCTGCACTTATGAAGCTTCAAAATATCGTTATTTTTATTTTTTTCTATTACTTTTACCTAAAAAAAGTCCTGAATTTTAAACTTTTCAGCTTCAAATTACAGTTGTGTATTATAAATTAATTGAGTGAAAGGATTATATCATTATATTTGAAATAATTAATGAAGTACGAAAAACTGCCACGGGTGCAATATTTGGTGATTTATTATCTGCGCCGGGCTAGCATAAAAATAATGTATACTTGATTTATCAGCACAGATGTCATATATGCACCAAATTGGAGCGTTTTTTTCTGACGGCAATTTTGCGTAAACTTTGTTTTCAAACACAAGTTTTATACATATTTTTAAATATTTTTTGTTATTTTAACAAGGAAATAATATTTTAAAAAATCGTTTAATTAATAATTATAGAATAAAACATTTTATATCATTTTAAAAATGATAATGAAAGCAAACAAACTGTTTATTAATAAACAAACAACAATAGCCGGATTACCATGTGAGGCACGTATAATTGCTATTTTGTTGCAATCGCGCCAATGTGGAGCGTATATGACACCTGTGTCTATTTCTCTTGCAGAATCTTCTAATTTGGCAAAACATTGAGCAGTTAAAATAAATTTTGAATAAAAGCAATATGATTTAATGCTTAATATACATTCAAAAGGGAGACCAAACTGGTCGCCATGGGCGGCTAGTATATGTTAAAATATATGTAAAGATGTGTATACTGTAAGATACATCAGGTCTGAAGCGGTTAAATAAAGTTCAATCTACTGTATGGTGTTATTTCAGTGACAAAGAAAGGGTATGGAAAAATAAACACATTTAGATCGTGTATAATTATATATCGACATAAGTTGTAAATTCTAGGAGAATGGATGTAAAAGTATTATGTTCTTTAACAATTTACAGACCAAATTCAGATCCAGGCATATTTTAAATTATTATTATTATTATTATTATTATTATTATTATTATTATTATTATTATATTTTTTATTTATTTTTTGCAGATTATGCCTTCAAATGTTTTAGTTAAGGGATATTAGTCATTAATTTGGTAGAAAAACATTTTATATACAATTTTCAGAATGTTTCCAATTGGGAACATTGGTCACTTCCGGTAGTCATATTCCAATGGTCATTGATCTTTTTTATGATTTTCTGTACATTTACACATAAATGATAGGAATGTAACTTTACAGTGTTCTAAATTATGTGGTGTTAACAACGTTTTGTTAATTTGGTGACTAAGTGATATGCAGAAGAACACTGCTGTAAGAAAATATTTTTATCAACACTATTTCAACACTTTTGTAATATATGACGAACACAATTTAAGCCAAAAAACGCTTTGTAAATGAAGTTTTCTAATTTACAACCCATTAATGTTTTGTAAATTTGGTGAAACAAAGTGTTCTAAAATGTGTTTATTTGATTAAAAAGTTATTAAATCTTTTAGATTTTTAAATCACAAGATTTTAAGAAATTCACCTTTTACATATAACCATTTGAATAAATACATTTTTTTTTTGAGAGAAGTGTTGTTTGATAAAATGCTATTTAATTTTCTACTGGCGGTGTCGCCTAGCAACCAAGATATATCTAATTATTTCAAAATGTAAAAAGTTTTCTGTGCAAACGATAATTTGTGGTAAATACATTATCTGCTTTATTTCTTCAGTTTTTACCTAAGCTGTGTGAAACAATAATCTTTTTGTTTTTGAGTTTGATTATAATGTTTTTTATGAGAATATGTGAAAAAATGTTACGGTTTTTTATTGGAGTTGTGTTTTGTTAAATTATCTATGTTCGAAAGAACCTGAGATGATTGTTCTCATGAGAATAAACTGTTTAAAACCAGAGACGAGTAATTAATTTTGAGTTGAGTAAGAAATTAATAATAAACATTCGAACAATTGGGAAATTCAGGTGTAATGAAAAATTAAAAACAAATATTACTGACATGTTTCGATTCCCTCTAATAAAAATCATAATCATAATAACAAAAAAATATGAGTATGGCTCTTATTAAATGGAATCGAAACATATCAGTAATAATTGTTTTTAATTTTTTGTTACACCTCTCTCAAGTAAAATAAAATTGTTTATTCAAATGGTTATTTGAATTTGCAGTGTATGCGCATGCTTCGTTTCAGCATTAAGATTCTATTACACTGTTAAAAATTTTGCTCCAGTTTGAACCAAATTTTGGTGACCAGCAGCTGCCATCATATAATGGTTCAATCTCACACTAACATTCCGACTTCTTATTTCAATCTCGTTCCAAATATTCGTGTTATGAGTCAACATTAGCTCTAAATATTGGTTCAGAATTTCACCATCTTACAGTGAGCACCAAAATTTTGTTCAAACTAGGACAACATTTTAAACAACGTATTATTATCCATACATTCACGCAGATTGTGCTAACGCATGCAATGTAAAAAAAAAGGGAGTGTTACCATTTGAAAATGAAAGCTGCTTCATGTTCATAGATGATCATCTGTCGCGAAAAAAGCATGTATAATTTTAAATGACTTTATATAAATTAAATTGAAAAAATGTAAAACTTGAGGATCACTTAGGTCCTGAATGTAAAATGTTTAGCTTTTTATTATCTATTTATAATATTATTATTTATTTATAATTAAAAACGGGCAGTTTACTAAGGTTTATAACTTATGAAATATCCCTTCCATATCACCTGTAAAACAGTTTTATTATATATGACTGCCATATTGACAGTACTATGGTAAAGTAAACGAATATAATTATGCTAATATGAAAATAAAGGGTTTTTACGTTAATGTTAATGCACAGTTTATATATTAAGAATGATGTTTGCTATTATATCTTCAAATTAAAACAATGATACTAATATGAAATTATACGGGTTTCTTTGTTAATTTTAATATATAATTTTTATTTTAAGAATGCTGATTTAAGAATGCTATTATATCTTGCTATAATGCTATAATTTTAGAAATTATGCTAAGAGAAAAACAAAGTTTTTTTTGTTGTTGTTAATTTTAACCTGAAGTATGTATTTTTACAACTTAAAAGTAAATGAATATAGAGTCTTATGCAAAGAGCACGGGTAGGACGTTTTGTCCGATTCTCATACAATGGCCGTATAGCTGTAATTTTATTTATTCTATAAATTGATATTTGTTGAATAATCGAAGCTAGAAATATGTAAGTCCAAAATCTATATCAACAAAGCAACAAAAATTTCATTAAACAATACATGTTATAAAAGGAATGGAAATGTTTAAATATTTTCTCCATGTATCAAACGTGCATAAATGAAAACGAAAACGAAATTTCGACGCTCTGGAAATATAACTGAAACGATAGTCAAATTGCAGAAAAGAGGGACAGGATTTCTTTTTAGACTTTTCTTTTATTCCAAACTGCTACCTTCATATTGATTTTCTGGCAAAAAATGTAGCTGCAGGTATTTTATTTCTTACGGGATATCGGATAAAACTTTTGAAAAGCCACACGTTTTCTCTTACTGATATATATTGGAATTTTTTTTTTTTTTTTTTGTGTGTCATTGGAAAATAAATAGTAAGTGGTTTTTACTATAATTAGGTATTTCTCGAATATTTTAATTTTGTATTTATTTTTATAATATTAATTGGCAGTGCTACAATTCTTTCTAGAAAATTAAATTTTAAAATTCCATTTTTGTTTTTATTGTGCACAGGTTTGCACAAATTGCAATGAAATGTAAAATGTTGTTGCTGTTGTTTATGACGGTTAGTTATGTAATCAAGTGATGTATGCTTAATAAAAAAACACCGAAAATTATGAATGTTCAGGCCGATGGGTGCAATTGGGTTCAATCCCAGCTCCTCAAATCTACCAAAACTGAGAACAGAACCTCTCAGCCACTAACTGGGAAAGAAACTTGAAATAATAAAAATATAATTTCAACTTAGGTTTAAAAGAAAAAACTTCCAATTCTATTTATTACATTTAAGCTACGTCCTAAATGTTCTTTATTTTTTCAATTGACATTATTTAAATAAATTTGACTCTATATCAAATATACGTATTAATACAATATTTAATTAAAATTAGACAAACATTTAAATTGTGTATATTTATAAATATTCTGAGTATTTATAAATATAATTATCAATTCTCAAAAAAATTTTTGAAAGTGATTATACGGTTTTATAAAAATGTATAACATTATATATCGTCACTGTGTATAACCATTTTGGAAGAATGCACATGGAAGAAGTAATATGAAGGCATTATACAAAATTATTATAGTCATTTTTTTTTAATATTTGAGATAACAGTACCATGAAGTGAAATCCTTACAAGATGGCCATAATTAAATTGATAGAGCTTAGAGTGCAGTACAATTAGCACGTTAGCAGTACAATTCGTCACCTGAGATTAATAAAGCTCTATCTGTATTACTCACCGATATAGAAATGTTTTATTTGTATCCATGAATGTATTTCTGGATTAAAATACTGTCATATTATGATTGTAAGGTCACATTTAAATTATATATAACATCAATTTGAAGCAAAAATGGCCTTCATAGATACAAATAGAACCTGTATATATCGATAAGTCAATTTTTTTTTTCAAAAATACAGGTAGAACATCATTATTTTTTGTGACAAATTGTGAGAATGACGTCATTTTTTAAGAAGATTAAGCAATATCGGAGATGAAGGATTCCAATCGGTAAAAGTTGTTAAATCAGAAAATAAGGACTGCACAATACGGAGGGCAAAAAAAAATTCAAAAAATGATTTTCAATTCATAATACCGCTGAAAATTTTCGAATTTCAGGTACTCAAAAATGGGTTAAAAAATAAATAATATTGGTTTATGTCTTCCAATCGCGCATAACCTGTAAATTTCGGCAAAAATATTGAAAAATTAACTTTATTACAAAAAAAATATATATATAGCTTTATTGCGAATGTAATAGCTGAAATTATTATCTCATATAATAACAAAGCATAAGGCTGAAATAATATTTAAATCGATTAACATTTCCGGTGTTGCATTTGTTCTAAACGTTTGCAAGAATCACATTTTTACTCTAATCCTACATATAACACAGCTTGTCAATATTTAAGTGCAATAAATTTCTTACAATTTCAGAGCACATGAGCGACCGGAATATGTTGATAGATTTAAATATTATATAAGCATTATTATTTTTTTTATCATAAAACATAAGTATTCAAGGTATTATTTAGTAAAAAAAATAATTGTAAAAAAAAATGTAACAATGTAATATTTTCAGCATTTCTGCAAACATTACACAGCATGCGCAACCGAAAGATATAAACCAGTTTTGTTTCTTTTTTACCTAATTTTTAGTCTCTAAAATTCGCAATTTTTCCGCGGTATTGCGTATTGAAAATTTATTTTACAAATTTTCGGAACAATCTAGTGCACAATTAAGATTTTGTAAAATATATTTTAACGAAATCGATACATTATACCGAGTAAATTTTTAAATGTATAACCGAGACATAGATAAAACTGAAATATATAAAAAAAAATATATATATAAAAAAAAAAAAAAAAACATGCGTTTTTATGGGAAAAAAATCATAAATTGATTACAGACTAATAAAGTAAAAAGGAAAAATTTTTCATAAATAATTTCCTTTGAAGTCCAATTTATATGTTTTTTACGGAGTGACGCTGAATCGATAAAGAGAAAGGAGAAACATGAAACGTAATTAACAAAAAAGAGTAGTTAATTGAAAGTAGTAGTTTTTAAGTATTAGTGATAGAATAGAAAGCAAAAAAATGCACATTTAACTACAAATAAAATTACTTTGATGAAAATCATGGTTTACTATTTAATTATATAATAAACGTTTCAGATAAATATATTTAATGCTAAAATAGTTAAATTACAATTTCCATTACGCGTATTTTCGTTTTTTTAAACGTTTTACGATTTTAAGTGAAATTTAAGGAATTTTTAAAGCAAACAAAATTTTAATATATGTATTTACATAAATCTTATTTTTAAATTCTAAATGAAAAAAAAGTATCTTTTGAAAATCATTTAAAATTTCCTTCTTTCTACGAATTGAAAGTGTGTTAATTTTCACATCTCCAGATATAATTAAAAACTCCATATCCTCTAATAATAGAAACCAATTATTAATTTGAAACTTTAATTTATTTATGAACCATTTTGTACAGCTTAAAATGAAAAACAATGATGAATTAAATATTTTTATTACAAAACCTTTAAAGTTTATTTTAGTTCTTTCTTTAAGTTGAAATTAAGTTGAATTTTAAGGGGTCTGAGGAATCTAGCTTCAAAAGTTTTCAAATTAATTTTTTTTAGATGTGAAACGTTTTTCTAAACGTTTTGGTACAATTATTTTCTTGAAAATCCCATTAGGAAAGAAATTACAGCTAGTATCGCTTACCTTAATGCGCAATTAAGATTTCTGTAATATATTTCTTAACAAAATCGATAAATTATACCGAACACTTAATTTATATGTATAACTGAGACATAGATAAAACATTAATACATAAATTCATATAAAAATAAACACAACTAAAATATAAACAAACCTCTTTAGGTAAAAATTTATAAATTGATTACAGACTAATAAAGTAAAAATTAAACATATTTCATTAATAATTTCCTTTGAAGTCCAATATACATTTTTTATGGAGTGACACTGAATCGATAAAGAGAAAGGAGAAAAATGAAACATAATTAAAAAATGAGCAGTTAATTGAAAGAAGTAATTTTTAAATATTAATGCTGGAAAATAATGTGAAAAAATGCACATTTTATTAAAAATAAAATTACTTTGATGAAAATCGTAGTTTACTATCTAATTATGTATGAGCATTAAATAAAAGTTTCACGTAAATAAATTTAATGCTAAAATAGCTCCATTATGCTTATTTTCATTTTTTTAAACGTTTTACGAGGTTAAGTGAATTTTGTAATGGATTTTTAAAAATGCAAAATTTTATTGGGTATTTTGAATAATGTACATTTTGGGGAATATTTTATCCTAATATTTAACTCGAATCGAAGCAAAGTATCTGTTGACAGTCGTTTAATGTTCCTTTTGTTGGTTCTTTTGTTGGGGATGTGATTAAAAACTGTATATCCTCTAATAATAGAAATGTTTTATAACTATAAAATGAATATCCGTGAAAAATTTTCAACAGTAACTGAAAATAAAAATCTACAATTTTAACTTAAATAGTTTTCAAATGTTCTGAGAATATGTTGCGAATATGTTGTACGAAAAAAAAATGCGATAGTGGAAAAGCGCTGTTAAAAATTGCAAGAGGACATAATGTGTTATCAAAATATATTTTTAAAAATTCATTTTTAAAATTATGTAGAAATCATGATGAAAATATTTTTAAAGTGTTTAACATGTGCTGTTTTATAGTGTTCTAATTTGTGTGGTGTTTAAAATGTGTTGCTGATTTGAGGACAAATGTTGTGCAGCACAACACTATTTTGTGGAACTGTTTTCATCAACACTATTTACAACACTATTTAAACTCAATTAACAACACTATTTTTAGATCACATTTCTATAAGATGTAAATGTTAATGCAACATGTTAAAGGCACAATCACAACACATTATTGTGTTGTGAATTTGGGGAATTTTTTTTTTATTTGAGGACAAATGTTGTGCAGCACAAAACTATTTTATGGAACTGTTTTCATCAACACTATTTACAACACTATTTAAACTCAATTAACAACACTATATTTAGAACTCATTTCTATAAGATGTAAATGTTAATGCAACATGTTAAAGGCACAATCACAACACATTATTGTGTTGTGAATTTGGGGAAATTTTTTTTTATTTGAGGACAAATGTTGTGCAGCACAAAACGATTTTATGGAACTGTTTTCATCAACACTATTTACAACACTATTTACACTCAATTAACAACACAATTTTTAGATCACATTTCTATAAGATGTAAATGTTAATGCAACATGTTAAAGGCACAATCACAACACATTATTGTGTTGTGAATTTGGGGAAATTTTTTTTTATTTGAGGACAAATGTTGTGCAGCACAAAACTATTTTATGGAACTGTTTTCATCAACACTATTTACAACACTATTTAAACTCAATTAACAACACTATATTTAGAACACATTTCTATAAGATGTAAATGTTAATGCAACATGTTAAAGGCACAATCACAACACATTATTGTGTTGTGAATTTGGGGAAAAATTGTTTATTTTTGTGTTTAAGAACTTGCAATGTATACACACAGGAAATACTTAGAAATTTTACCAGATAGAGACTTCGCCTTGCAAACAATATTTCAAACGAAAATAAAATTTTTAATTTTTTTTTAATTCGAGGCGTAAATGTAAACTTAGTGAAAAATTTTCCATGCTGGGACTCGATCCCGTGCTTTCAGAATAGCGCTCAGTCGTTCAACTGACTAAAGCATAATGAAAGACACACAGACTGGAACTTTCATAAGAGTGTAGACATTCTTCAGTGTATACATACACTGACACTGCTTAGAAAAAAATATTTTAAAACCTTTTAGCCGCATAATCTTTAGATCCATAATCTAAGCATCATCATCTTTTGTTGTATTTTCAAACAGAACATAAATTAATCAAACTTTTAACCAATTTATGTTTCATGTTCACTTAAACGAATAACAGATCACTGACTGTTTCTCATTAGGATAAAAGGTTGGTTGTGTGTATGACGGCCAATTATGATCACGAGGGATAAAAACCCTAAGGACGGATGTCCTCCGTGTAGGTCTTTCTAAGTGATTCTAGCCTGTATTTACTCAAGAAAACCAGTGTTCGAAGAAAAACACGGAAAAGGCAACGGTCGTGATTGGGTTCGATTCCAGCACCTATCGCCAGTTTCGAAGACAGAAATTCTGGGCCACTGGTGGGGACTATAAAATAATTAGTGCACAATAGATTGGACAATAATTTTCCACTCACAATACCGCTGAAATGTTGCGAATTCAAAGGACTTAAAAATAGGTTGAAAAATAAGTAATATTAGATTATATCTTCTGGTCTCGCATGCGTTGTGAAGTTTGTCAAAATGTCGAAAATTTCAAATTATTACAAAAAATAATAACAGTTAGAATTTTTGCGAATGTTATTGCTGAAATTCTTATGTCTTATAATAACAAAACAAAATGTTGAAATATTATTTAAATCCATCAACATCTTCCGGTCGCGCATTTTTTCTGACTGCTGTCAAGAACCACATTTTTTACAC
The DNA here is from genome assembly GCA_964019185.1 of Maratus speculifer. NCBI lineage: Eukaryota > Metazoa > Arthropoda > Arachnida > Araneae > Salticidae > Maratus > Maratus speculifer. The sequence continues at coordinate 420,171,092 of OZ025290.1, read as the reverse complement.
TAATTCTTCAACTTATTCAGCTTGTCGATTTTTCAGTGTGATAGCTTCTTATAACTTTAGAGCCCATGCGCGAATGGAAGATGTTAATGGATTTAAATAATATTTCAGCATTACGTTTTGTTATTATAAGACATAAGAATTTTAGGTTTTAATTAGCAAAAAGATTAATTTACATAAAGAGTAAAAATGTAAGTTTTCCAACATTTTGGCAAATGGTATACTGCATGCGCGACCGGAATATATAAACCAATTTTGTTTCAATTTTTTATCCAATTTTTATTCTCAAAATTCGGAATTTTTCCACGGTATTGAGATATGAAAATCCATTTTACAAATTTTCGGCCAACTCTAGGGCAGAATTAAGATTTTGTAAAACATTTCTTAACAAAATTGATTAATTATATCGGGTAATTATTTTTAATGTGTAACCGAAACATAGATAAAACACAAATAAATAAATTAATATAAAGAGACACACACAAAAAAAAATAAAACATCTTTAGGAAAAAAAATATAAATTGATTACAGACTAATAAAGTAAAAATTAAACATTTTTCATAAATAATTTCCTTTGGAGTCCGACATAATTTTTTTTTTACGGAGTGATGCTAAATCGATAAACCGAAAGCAGAAACATGAAACATAATTAAAAAATGAATAGTTAATTGAAAGAAGTAATTTTTAAATATTAGAGCTGGAAAAGAATGTGAAAAAAATGCAAATTTTATTGAAAAATAAAATTACTCTGATGAAACTGGTAGTTTACTGTTTAATTATGTATGACCTTTAACTAAAAGTTTCAGGTAAACATATTTAATGCTAAAATAGTTAGATTGCAACCTCGATTGTGCGTATTTTTATTTTTTTATAACGTTTTACGATGCTAAGTGAAATTTTTAATGGAATTTTTAAAATACGCAAAATTTTTATGGATGTATTTAATGTTGTATATTTTATAAAAATAAACTTATTTTTAAATTCCAATAGAAACAAAGTATTTGTTGAAAATCGTTTAAAATTTTCTTCGTTGGAAGAATTGTAAGTGTGGTACTTTTGACATTTCCAGATATAATTAAAAACTCTATATCCTCTAATAATAGAAGTATTTTATAATAACAACAGGAATAGCCCATTAATTTGAAACACTAATTTATTTATGAACTATTTTGACCAGTTTAAAATAAAAAACAACGACGAATTAAATACTTTTTTTACAAAACCTTTAAAACTTATTTTAGTTCTTTTTTTAAGTTGAAATTAAGTTGAATTTTGAGGGGTCTGAGGACTCTAGCTCCAAAAGTTTTGAAATTAAAATTATTTTTAGATGCGAAACTTTTATCTTTTCTAAAAGTTTTGATACAATTTTTTCCTTGAAAATCCCATTAGAACAGAAATTACAACTATTATGGCTCACTTTAATGCACAATTAAGATTTTGTAATATATTTCTTTACAAAATCGATTAATTGTACCGAATAATTGTTATTAATTATAACAGAGACATAGATAAAACTCAAATATATAAATTCGTATAAAAAGAAAAACAACTAAAAAATAAATAAACAAACGTCTTTAGGGAAAAACTCATAAATTAATTACAGACTAATAAAGTAAAAATTAAACATTTTTCATAAATAATTTCTTTTGAAGTCCAATATATATATTTTTTAGCTTAATCGATAAAGGTAAATCAGAAACATGAAACGTAATGAAAAAATGAATAGTTAATTAAAAGAAACAATTTTTAAACATTAGTGCTGGAAAAGAATGAGAAAAAAATGCATATTTTTTTAAAAATAAAATTACTTTGATGAAAATCGTGGTTTACTATTCAATTATGTATGAGCATCAAATAAAAGTTTCAGGTAAATATATTTAATGCTAAAAAAGTTAGATTGCAAGTTCTATAAATTGTACTTTAAATTTTTTTAAACCGTTTTATGATGCTAAGCGAAAGTTTTAATAGAATCTTTAAACACGTAAAATTTTAATGGGTATTTTGAATGTTGCATATTTTGAAAAAAAAAAACATAATATTGAAGACAAAGAAAACAAAGTATCTGTTGAAAGTCGTTCTGTTTTTCCTTGGTTGGAAGAAAAAAAAGTGGGTTTCTTATTAGATTTGGAGATGTAATTAAAAACTCTATATCCTCTGACAATAGAGGGATTTTACAATTACAACAGGAATATCCTATTAATGTAAACCAGTAATTTATTTATCAACATTTTTGAACAGTTTTTACACACTCAATTAAGCGTATATATTCATGAATGTTTACACATTCAGAACAGTCAGAGTTTCTGAATTGTTAATCAAATCTCAAACAGATTAACTAAATCTGTAAACAATAATCGTCAAGTGATTTTTCTCATGCTTCTCTATTCATTATTCATTTTCTGCCACTTCATTCGTCAAGTGCTGAGATATAAAAATATTCTAAATTGTTTAACCCCCTCCCCTTTTAACGCCTAAAGGGGCTTTTTTAAAATGAGAGAAATGTGAGTTTAAGTATTTTTAGTAGATTTATTTTCTGGAATTTCACACTCCTACCTTAAACGGCTAGTGAGATAAAGAAAGATTTCCGGAATTTTTACACCCCTGTTTTCCCCCATTGTGGAAAATGGGAGGGGATAAAAAATTCCGTCCTAGTGCACACTTACGTCATGTATAATATTTTTTTCTCAATTTTTATGCTTCTGGATTTAGTAGTACGGGCTGTTCGCTGATTATGACTGCCTCAGGGATAAAAAAATATAAAAATCTTTATGAAGTATAATAATAAAAAAATTAGGTCACGTTTTGCCCTCATCAACACACTTCCTTTATATATGGTCTCACCATTCACTAATTTGGATTCGGGGAAGTTTTTGCTAACCTAACTTTTCAATGTTAAGGGATACTGTACATCGTTTTTGTAAAAAGCCACATTAATTTATCTTTTTCAGGTATGCGAGTATTTATTTTGAATTATTTCAAGCATGTGCCGTTTTAACATCTGTCGAATTGGATGATTTATGCAGACATCATTGTTTAGATCTATTTTAAAGGGTGTATTTTCTAAGGCTGAAACAACTTTGCCTCAGCCGGATTGCAACACTTATTGCAATTTGCACTTTTGACACTAATTGTCTGAGCGAAGCGAAGTCTTATGCGCATAGTACGTAACGATATTAAAAGTCAAACAAAACTCTTTCGTCAAGCAAATCTCAAAAAATACTTGTTGGATTTCGATTCTGTTTGTACCACAAGGTATATCTATGAAGGTAACATAATGAATGCACCTACTACGAAAAATTAGTTTCAAATAGTTTAAAAGTTATATTTAAAAAACTAATAAAAAACACAATTTATTTGCATGCATCACATAAATTTAGTGTGCGTCATTTTTCACCGGCTGGATATTTTTTTAGACAACCAAATCAGAGTGCATGGAGTAAATAGTAATTCTCTTGGAGAAGCAAAGGCTAATACACATAGTAGGTAACGATATGAAAAGTCGAACAAAATTCTTTCGTCAAGCAAATCTCAAAAAATACTTGTCGGATTTCGATTCTGTTTGTACACTGTAAAAAAAATTCAAGAGGTTACTAAAATTTTTTTAGTAAATTTGTATTCCACAGAATTTTTTAGTAACCATTACAAACTTTTTTTTTGCAAGTGAAACAAGCATTTCTTTTGTAAACTGAACAAAAGAATTTTTTGTATAACTAACTTAAAAATTTTTAGTATGAGCCACCAAGCAAATTTTAGTAATAGCTCCAAAATTATTTTCAATAACCATTACGTGCGCCCGAAGGGCAGGAGTTTCCTTCGAGCTGCATCCAGACTTCTAAAGCGGAAGATTTTCGGCAAAACTGCAATAGATGGCAGCACCAAACATTGCTAACTGCTCCGACAGGATTTTCATAATCCCTTTACTAACGAGTACTTACACTACATATATTCGGGGCGTATTTGGCTTTGGCCAGTATCGAACCCGGGACCTTTTAGTCTGGAGCCCGTTACTATAACCACTATGCTATCAAGGCCACACCAAGTGAGTTTTAGTAATAGTTATTAAAAATATAAAACTATTAACTCTCTTCGTTGCTAACTTTTTTCTAGTAGTTCTTACAGATTTTCTTGTAACCGACTAAGATTACTAAAAATTTTTTAGTAATTACAAGGATCACTAAAGTTTTTTTAGTAGATTGACCCTTTTTTTTACAGAGTACTAGAAGATATCTATTAAGGCAACCTACTGAAAATACCTATTGTGAAAAGTTAGTTCCAAATAGTTTAAAAATTATATTTAAAAAACTGTTTTAAAAGCACAATTTATTTACTTACGTCACAGAAATTTGTTATGCGTCAATTTCATCGATTGGATGTTTGCGTAGACTATCGAATAAAAAAAATGGAAAAAATATAAAAAAAAATAAGTACGCAGTATTATTGAAGTGCAATGAAATATTTTAAAAGTTAATCAAGCAGGAAAATAAATCTGTTACTTTTTTTCTGTTAAAAAACTGTCATAAAAAACTTTGATTTTGATATTTTGTGCTAATCTTTCAGCAGCAGTATTTTTTAAACGCTAAAAGAATTTTTAACACTTCGCGTGTGAAAATTAAAAACAATTACGTGTTTTAATAAAACGAGTAGATCGAACCCGGGCTTTCCGGGGTACATAGTGAAGATAAAAATTATATTTTAAAAATTAAAATTGAAAACTCTAATAAATTTTCTACGTGTATTTTTTTTAGATGACTAACTAACAGTGAAAAAGCATTTTTAATACTTTACACGTCTTGCAGATATATTCATTCATGTTTAACTCATAAAATAATAACTGTGGAAAGTATTGTTATGAAGAATTGTATTTGGTAACTTTACGTATCTTTTATCTTATACAGTTAAAAAAGTTAACATTAATATCAATCTTGTATTAAATAAGCTTTTGAATTGAAACATTTCACGATAGAAAAACACGGCTAGGCTGCTTAAATTATTAAACGAAAAATATTGCAATTATGGTATCAAATAAAGCATTGAATTTAGCACTTTTTGAAAACTTTGAATAGAGATTAAAATGAAATGCTTGAAAAATATAAAGTCGCAATAAGTGAGCTTTTAATCAGTTTTTAATCAAATTGCATTTGAAAGAAGATTTTTTTTTCCTATATGACGAAATAAAAATTGAAAATGTGCGATGATTTAAAGATTAAAAAATTGCAGTAACGAAAATTGAAAAAAAAAATCATCGTGAAATGTTGAGAAAATGACGTCAGTACTACCCAAGGACACGTTTGTTAGTTATAATACAGGTAGATATGTTGCGCATATGTAAAATCTTGCGCGCATAGTGAAATGCAAAAGTAAAGAAATTTTGTTCCAAAGTTAACCCTATGACAAATTTAAAATTCGTTTTGTAAATTATAAACACAAACACTGACAATTCAATGTGCAAATCGGATGCCATATTTTCCGTGCAACACGCATTTATTGATTGTTATATATGATGACAAAAAAATATTCAATTGCAATTTAAAACCTTAGATAATGGTGAATTATAAACTCTCATTTCATCATTTACATCTTTCTTTTTCCATTTCGGATCTATTTTCTATATAAAAAATTTACACTTTTTTTTCTTAAAACATATTTGAAAAATATAAATGGCTCTACAAATAAAGTAAAAAATAAATTACATAAAAAAAAATCCAAAAAAGAAAGAAAAATCAAATAATTTTGTTTTGCATTTTCCTTCTGGTAAAATGACAGGTAACAAACAAACAAAAAAAAAATGATCAATCAATAAAAAAAAAAAAAAAAAAACAAGTTGAATGTAGATTTTGCCATTGCAGAATTCAGTTTCGCCCCCGATAAAAAAAAAAAAAAAAAAATCGATACAGGTTTTTTAGAAGGGCGACCCCGTTTAGAATGCAATGAACTAACTTCATTTTTCTTCGTAGCTGAACGACGTGAAATACCGAATTGATTAGCAATTTCTCTCTGAGACATTAGAATTGCAGAATAATAGAGTTAAAATTTGACGTGCTACTTCTTCATTGACTAGATTTATCAAAAACAAATTTTTTCTTTAGTTTAAACGCTTTTTTATAGACTCTGAGAAAAAGGAAATGCATTTTAACAATAAAATTGTATGAATGTCGTTTTAACAGCCAGATTACGAAACTAGTCGTTGGGAGCCACTGTAATACTTACCCATCATGGATATGCTTTGTATAATATGTGAAAATAAAATATGTGAAAACTATTTATAAAATGCATTGCAGTTCCAAGACAAAATTTAAACGTATATTTAAATATTCTTAATGTACATAGTAATGCTCCATTAATAAATTGCCCTTTTTCGACAAATTATGTAAAATACCGAACTACACAAGTAGTACCGGATTGCGTAAAAGAAACATCCTAATAACTCCAAAAGCAATAATCATATTAACTAACAGTTAACTGCGTCAGATTAAGCGTCTCATTTCCAATTAAAACATATCTTTGAATTGAAATTTGAAGAATATACATGGTCATGAAAAATCGAAGAATGTGGAAAACAGGATTACAAATATCTCGACAACTATTAATCCGACCGACTTCGTTCTTGATGCAAAATTTGTGTTATTTTATTGTCTTTTACGTCCTTTTGTTAAAATGAAAAAAATCGAAAATTTTTATATACATTTCATCAGAACGAATTTTTCGAGACTCCGAAAAAGATAGTTCAGGATAATCGAGGTTACTGATATTAATTAGGCTTCGTTTTATTCTTATTTACTCAGTACATAGAAATGTTTAAGTCCCTATCTCCATTTGTTCGTGAGATAGAGCGTTTACTGACCGATAGACAGACAGGCGGACGGCATTTTTTTTTTCTAAAAATATGTTTTTCGGGATTTCCAGTATCTGAAACGTGTAAATCCGTCAAAAAAAATTTTTCGATTTTCTACACGATTGCAAAACTTACCCTATACTGCGTATGATAGGTAAGTAAAAGAGGGCCACAATTTTTGACACGACACTTTTTAGCTTGTATGAAAGAAATAGCATCGGAGGCTAAAAAAAAAAAAAAAAAAAAAAAAAAAAAAAACTAATTTCATTTTTACTGTGACATTATTTTAACTATCTGAAATCATCTAAAAGTAAAATCTCCATCTCAGTGTCCATAATGAAAAGAAATATTGAAATGTAATATCGTTATGAGTAAAAATGTTTTAAATAGTGACGTCATTTTCTCTTCATATGTTTTTTTAAAGTTACTGTTATTAGTAATATGAAAAAGGCGTCCGTAATAATATGGTAAATCTCATTTATCTGATTGCTGAATTACATCGTTTTTCTCATTTGAAAATTTTCTTATTTTGCTTTAGACATTCATTTTTATCATAAATTATTTTCTGTTATTTTATTTACATTATTAATGTTATTTCTTAGTAAATATATTTTTTACCTCAATTAGTACATAATTATACGCAATCCTTTTATTGTGGTTAAATTATACGAAAACAATTAACTTTTTTCTTTTAACTGCGAGGACATGTTCACTGATGGGATCAAGCTTCTGATAATGGAAAATAAATTTTTATTATCGAGAGAAAAGCCAAACCGAGTTGCCACCATTGAAGAAATATCGTAAAAAAAGCATTTAAAATTAAAAATAAAATATAAAAATGGTAATAAATTTAAAAATAGTTAAAATGGGCCCAACTACAAATAAATAGCTTTCATTTTAAAAAATAATTATCAAAATCGGTTGAGTAGAAAATTCAGGGATGATGCACGACATTTTTAGCTTGTCTGAAAGAAATAGCATCGGATGCTAAAAAATCGTTTGTTCTAGTAAGTTTAACTGAAAATTATAAAATATTACATTATCCAAATTATGTTTCTTTGATAAAATTAAATTAGAACGTTTAAAGAATAGCAATATTTTTTTATTGCAGTTGAGAAGCTTTTGGACAGAAATTTAGAGACCCTGATATTTTTTAAGCCTCTAATTACTGCCAAGATCATCTTTGTTTGCTTGTCTAATTCGGCAGTGAACATTCTACCTAAAGAGTATCGCCAAGTTCTGTAATATCAATTGCTGTATTTTGGACAGACTTCCAATCTGATAACGCACACTGCATGTTACAGTTTTTCCAGAAACACGGGCTAATTTTTTTTAATTGCGTTTAATCAGTGTATGATTTCAATTATGTTATTTTTAAAAATAAGGAATTTCCATCTGTGAAGAATTTCAAAGTCACTGGAGTGAAAATTATATACTTCGACAAAATATATTTTAGTTTTACGACTTTAAACACACGTTTATATAAACATATAATGACGTCATTTGCATCCACTAAAGCATTGGACTTTTACGGTCAAGTCTTATGCAACATATATAGAAAAATATGCATCTGACGTCAGAAATTCAACAAAAAAGCGATTTCGTCATTTAAAATGACCCAGCAAGACATACCGATAGTAAAATGATTCCTATGCCTTCCTTGTTTTCTTTTCATAGTTCCCTGTGTTATCAGATGTCATCCCCCCCAAAAAAACAAGTTGGAAATTGCACGTAAAGCGTAGCAAATGAGGTGCGTTCGTTGATAACGAAGTTTTAAAATATTCAGATCTTGCTGATATAGTAAAGCGTACTTTGGATACAGTATAGTGGTCGAAATCTTTGTGTTCCTGTAAATATGCAGGGAGTAATTTTTATTATACTTCATTAACGTATATTTTATACATAAAATGCGAAGTAGTTTAATATAATTAAAACACCCCCAAACAATGTTTCCCCGTATAACATTATTTAGTGGAATATATTTGTGTGGCCCTGTAATTTAATAATAAATATTCTTTGCATCACAGATTGTACAAAATGTATTTTTTAGTACATATTTCATAGATTCATGTCAATTTTGTTATATTCAAATGAGTGTAACACCATTAAAACGCATTTGAAACTTTTTTCCCCATTGACCATAATGTAACGGAATACTTTTGATTGTCCCTGTAATTGATCAATGCATCCGATTTTCATAACATTTGAAATGACGCGACAAAATTATGTAATAAATATACGTTTTAAATTTCAAACGATTAAAATGCATTTGAAACTTTTTTCCCCATTGACCGTAATGTAACGGAATCCTTTTGATTGTCCCTGTAATTGATCTATCCATCCGATTTTCATAAAATTTGAAATGACTCGACAAAATTATGTAATAATTATGTATTTTAAATTTCAAACGATTCGGTTGAGTAGTTTTTGCGTTGTTATATGCGGACAGACAGACGGACAGACAGACGGACAGACAGACGGACGGACTGAGCGACAAAAATAGGTGCTACGTATTTACATAATTACGAACGCACCTAAAAAACGAAAAATGTTATTTCACAAAAATTAATGAAACTGTATTCCTTCAGATTTTTCATGTGAATTAACCCTTTCCGACACGGGCAAAATGCGTACTAAAATGAGAAATTATCGACTGACACCAGAATTCAAAGACGAATTTTTTAAATATTTTGAATTCTTAAATTTAAGCTTTTAATGTAAAAGCAAAATTTTACTAAAATATTACTGGTGCCGTTAACAAGTTTGGAATTAAAATTAGATATCCCAGACCGGGCACAGTGTGCCGGAAAGGGTTAAACAAATGCTGAGGAAATAATCCGCAAAAAGTATTCATTAACCCGTCAGTAGTTGCGTGTCAGTCTTTTCGCCGCCCGTATAACTTATCTTCTCCTAAGTTATATCACATTACAAATACAACGGAGATCTACCATGTACCTGACTTTGAAGCTTGCTTGACTACCTTAGTAAAGTAACGGGACACCTCTTTTTTTCTTTCAGGTACATTTTTAGAAACAAAGTTGACATTTACGAAAAAGTCTACGTAAAAATCACTAATATCAGTTCATTTTTAGCTCACAGGCTATCATAGCCTGAGAGCTTATGTGCCCGTCCGTTCTGTATGTATGTTCGTATGTACGTAACGCGATAACTCATGATAAAAATATCCGATCCACTTGAAATTTTGTATGTAGGTATATCCTGACAAGGCGCTTCCCTGATTAGTTTTTGGAGTTCATTCGATATGTATAAGAGGGGGAACGGGGGCTCATGCCCCCCGTTAGTTGATATAGATGGGATTTTCATGCAGAATTAAGTTTTCAAAATTTAGATTAGGATCATTCTGATGAGGCGATTCCGTGACTGTTATTAGGTGTTCATTGATTAAGTATAAATAGGGGGAACAGGGGTTCTAATGCCCCCCCCCGTTAGTTGATATAAATGGGATTTTCATGCAGAATTAAGTTTTCAAAATTTAGATTAGGATCATTCTGATGAGGCGATTCCGTGACTGTTATTAGGTGTTCATTGAATAAGTATAAATAGGGGGAACAGGGGTTCTAATGCCCCCCCCCCCCCCGTTAGTTGATATAAATGGGATTTTCATGCAGAATTAAGTTTTCGTTCAAAATTTAGATTAGGATCATTCTGATGAGGCGATTCCGTGACTGTTATTAGGTGTTCATTGAATAAGTATAAATAGGGGGAACAGGGGTTCTAATGCCCCCCCCCCGTTAGTTGATATAAATGGGATTTTCATGCAGAATTAAGTTTTCGTTCAAAATTTAGATTAGGATCATTCTCATGAGGCGATTCCGTGACTGTTATTAGGTGTTCATTGAATAAGTATAAATAGGGGGAACAGGGGCTCTAATGCCCCCCCCCGTTAGTTGATATAAATGGGATTTTCATGCAGAATTAATTTTCGTTCAAAATTTAGATTAGGATCATTCTGATGAGGCGATTCCGTGACTGTTATTAGGTGTTCATTGAATAAGTATAAATAAGGGGAACAGGGGTTCTAATGCCCCCCCCTTAATTTATATAAATGGGTTTTTCAAGCAGAATTGTCAGATTTCGTTCAAATCTCTGAATAGTTTTGGAAGTTTAATGGTTAAGTATAAAAGAGGGGGATAGCTCCTTTTAAATTATATAAATGCTAAATGGGTTTTTATTAAGAATTATCTCATTTGCTCTGAATTTTGGATATAGATTTTTTATATGATAAAGCATGTCTTTGATAGTATAGGAGTTTCAATGATTAAGTATAAAAAAAGAGGAAAGGGGAGAGCTGTTTCCCCTTCTTAATTTTTTTTCGAACGGAATTAACCCTTGAAAATATAAGGCTTTAATGTACAATTAGTATTTGTAGCCTGTGAGCTCAATGCCATCAGTTTAACTGGGCAGTATTCTTTATTACTTTTTTTACAATTCCTCTAGATCTCATGAATAAAATGGCTAATTTAAAAAAAAACTGCAAATTTATATATTCGTTGTAATTTTATTTTAGTATATTAGGTGAAAAATATTTTTTATTTTCTATATTTGGTATGCGGGGGGCCAGCGGCAAAAAGACCGAGCGCGACTAATGACGTTGTGAAAAAAGTCGCGACTACTCGCGGGTTAAAATACATTTTTGTAAAAAAAAAATTATGTTTTTTTTTTTATATAAAGTATATTTTCAATTAAATAAAAATCAATTTAATTGATGTATAAAAGCTAAATAAAACCAAAACACACCGGGTTTTATAGCAGACGATACTCTTAAAATAGAAATATTTTAATTAAATTTTTTTAACGTTAAAATGAGAAAATTGGAACTTTAAATGTATGGTATTCTGCTATTTTCCAGGGATGAAAAATATAGATGAATGTGCAGTATAACGTAAAAAAAGTTTGCAATATGATGCGCGTTATCACTAAATTTAAATGCAGTTATTGGGCCAAACAAAACAATCGCATGGAACAGATACCGAATTCTTTAATTTCAACTGCCTTTTTTCCCTAAATGAAATTTTTGTCTGTTTACATTAAATCATTCTAAAGTAACATTGCATTTTATTATAAACTATAACTGTAAATGACCGTAAATTATAAACTAAAAACTACAGTACTAAATTTTTCTTTCCTTTTTTTTTTTTTTTTTTTTTTTTTGGAAAGTTCACGGTTGGGTTTGGGGCGTAGAGAATTTCAGGTTTACATTTTTTGCATCACTCCCAGCTACTATAAGTCTACTGTTTTGTTTTACTTTATGACTATTTTCTCTTTACTTCGCATAGAAAAGTTGTACTAAAGTTACCATCTCCAAAAAAATTGAATTAAAAAATACAAAAAAATTAATATCTCAAAAACAAATATAGATACAGTTTTCAAACAAATTGCATTTAAAAGTACATTTTTTCTCTATACAACGGTGTAAAGATTAAAAATGTGCGATGTCTATAAGTAAAAAAAAAAATCAATGTAGCGAAAACTGCAAAAGAGAATTTTCATCAGAAAGTGCTGCCATTCGCAAAATGACGTATGCGTTACGTACAGATATGTTTGGCCTTTAAAATATAGATATTGCTTTTTATGACATCATTTTCGCTTTTTATGTATTTTTATTCCATGCTTTGCTTTAACTTATATTTTTTTTTGTGTGTGGAAGTTAATTCTTGTCACTTATTTTTTGACACGTTTGTCATACACGCACCAGATTGTGCGCAATATTTTATAAAGTCCATTTGGCGAAAACCTCGTTGTGGAATGACGCTTACATAAACATTTTTAATTATTTTCTATTATTTTCAAAATGAACATACTGTCAATAAAAATATAATTAATAACTATAGAATAATAATAATTTATATAATAAAAAAAATGGAAATAAATAAACATTTTATTAGTAAATAAACAATATTAGCCGGGTTATTATCTCAGAAAAATATTGCCATTTTCACGCCAATTATATGTCTGTATATGTCTTATAAGTGTTCTGTGTATTATATATCTGTGCTTATTTTTCACCAAATTTCCTGTTGGCATAGAGCTTTGAAATTTGGAATATGTAAGAATACCAGGGAGCAATACAGGAATTGGATATTGATTTTTTTTATTCGGCCCCTAATTGGGACAACAGGGATTATTTTCTAAAGATTTATGCAATTTCTTCTGCGCAAAGAAGCCACTTACTTATTTTTAGATACAAGAAGAAGTAAATGGTACATAAAAACAATGATATTATACATAAATAAAATACTTAAAGCGATATAAGCTCTGGGTTTCGAGAGATTTTTTTATGTCAATTTTGACGAAAATATCGTTTCTATTACCAGATACATATAGCATTCTATATTAGTAAGGTATTTGTTTATTTACAAATGAAAATAAAATGAAGTGATAAACATAACATTTTCTGTTCTTTTTAAAAAGGAAATACACTCTAAAAAATGAAAGTGTAAATTTACACACCAAAAATGTGTAAATCGATGATACAAAAACGATTTGTTTATATGTGTAAATGTGTGTGTAAATTGCCAAAATACACACCCAGTGTGTAAATTTCAAAATACACATTTCAGTGTGTAATTTGATGATAACACTAAGTGTGTAAAAGTAATAGTGATCACTCATGAAATACCCACATTAATGTGTAAATTGCTCAAGAATACATACATATCTGCGTAATATTCTTATTCATTTATCTGTGTAATCTTCAGTGATCACACGGATAAATGCATATTATGCAAAAAACACGCATTATTGTGTTATTGTAATTTACACAGCTCTTTGCGTAATATGTAAAATACGCATATTCAATGGGGGTTCAATAACTGTTATGTCTAGTGTATATAGAATATCTGTACTGCAATGGGTGATGCTTAATATCGAAGTCTAATGTCTTAGTTGATCTTATGCTTAGTTTCAGAACCGTAGCTGCATTATTTATATAGTTTTGGATGGAGGAGTGAAATGGGGGGGTGTAGTTGAAAGCCTGATTTTTAGTTTATGAGGCTAGATTTGTGACAGTGGAAGAGAAAAAATTACTGTTGTTTGGACTCGGGATGATAGTGATGCACCCACTTCTCATCCATTGTCACAAGTGTAGCCGCATAAGCTCCAAATCAGCCTATCACACTCACCCTCCCCCCCTTCTTGAAAACTCCCTCTAAATAGGTTTTTAGAACTTCACCCTTCCCTCTAAAACTATGTTATTACAGCAGCTAAGTTTCTAAAATTCAGCATACTGCCATTTAAGACATTAGTTTTCGATATTCCTCATCAGCCATCGTAGTACAAATATTACTTCTCTGTTAATTGGAAAGTATGGGACACATTTTAAAATTTACAATTTCTTTAATTATAAAATTGATTCATCAAATTATGTTTCTATATTGTTCAAGGACATTAGAAAGTGTTTCATTTTGTATTCTATAAATCAAAATTTTTGTATTTATGTCAAATAAAGCTGATTTTATTATTTTTGTAAAAAGTGTCCCATTCCTCCCCACTCTCCTCTAAATATACACATAAAAACTGCTGTTTTATTTTCTATATTCTTCGTTGATCTTAATTTTTTTTCCCCTTCAGTTAGATATGATTTAGTACATGCAATTAAAAATTAAGATAAAAAAATAATTAATGATAGAATTTAGACTAGTCAGATGGAATAATGATTGTTGGTAAACAATCTGCAATCTTCGCTGCAATCTTCGCAGTTTTTATTTTCAGTGCTCAGACTAAATTTTTCACTTTTTATTTTTCAGACTCAAAATACAAAGTCAATTATACTCAATATACTGGGTTACATACAGTTATAAAAGTAAAATTTAAAATACTATAAAAAATAGAAAAATGTATGTAATCTTCATTTCACACACACACACACATTTATTACCTACAAAAGTTATAGCTGATTTGTTTATATATGAGATGAATCACCTATATTATATGTTGAATTGTTTTCATTTTTATAAATATTCATCATTACAAAGAATTTACCTTAAAAAATTATCAAGACTATCAAAAAGGCTGTTGAATTAATAAAATAACATCTTTTGCATTTAAGATTATATTTAGAAATTAGCGTCTTTTAAAAAAAATAAAAATTATTTTAACATTAAAGAAATCTCTAGTATTTTCATAAATGAAAATTTCAGATATTCTAATTAAAATTTTAGATATCAAACTAATTAGTATTTTTATTTATCAACTATAGTAAAAATAAGAAATACTGTGATTATATCCAAATATCAATTGACGCTTATAAATTTTCGAAATTAATGCTCGTGGAATTTATTTGACAATTACATTTTGTCTTAAGTGTATAAAACTCACCCGTCGGGGAATATTTATGTAGTGGGGGGGGGGGGCTAATAAGTTTCATTTTGAATATTTATTATGACACAAGTGTTATAATTTTTTATATACATAAAATCATACGTTTTAGGTCATATTAATTCTATAATAATAGGCAAAATTGCAATGGGAAAATATTTATTCGAAGAAAAAGCCATTACTTTAATAAACATTTTCTTCAGAATTTTTGGTCTAAGGTTATTTTAAATCAACGTATTTGTGCCCTTTTGCAATTTACTTCTGTGTATTTTTATTAAATTTATAATTATTAGGGAAAAATTGTGTGTTTTTACTATGATTATTTTAGTGGAACATAGTTCTTCTTATGTAATATTTTCAAATTAAAACCTAGCTGAAAATTAAATGTAATTAAGATAAATAAATATTTCAAATTTCTCAAAATTGGAAAATGTAACGTAGAAGTTCAAAAACAACGCTATAGTTTTAATCGATGATAAACTTAGTTAACTTTATAAATTTCATAATAATAATAATAATAAAAAATAAAAAAAACTTAAAAAGAAATTTCAATAAAAAAATAAAACTCAGATGAACTGTTTAGCTTATAAATCGAATGTATAATTTATAGATATAATATACATTTGTATAATAGTTTATAAATAAACTATAATATCTTTCACACAACCGACCCGAAATTTAACACCCATTCCCCACAAAAAAATTATGTTAACGTTTATTTTGCTACTGTTAAAATACATTCATAAAATTCTTTTTAAGATGAAACATTTTCAAGAAATAAATAACTTTAGATACAACAGTTCTTATATTAAGAAGTAAATTTCAGGAGTTAGGTAATGTTGACATTTTTTAAGGCAACTAAATTACTCTTGAAAAAAATTCTTATATGTAAAAAAAAATCCAACTTATAGAATATACATTTATACGTAAATATAAACAAAGCAGATAAAAAGAATTGGAGGTAATACGAACGTATAAGATTACGTACCTTATATTTTATAGGAGAATAACTTCTATATTTTTCTCAACGTGAGTACTTGCATTCAGTTTGCCAACACATTGTACGTGATTTGCTTTCTATGCGTGCTTGGTTGAGAAGTTTCATTTTCAATCCCGGCGTGATCAAGCTCAAGTTACTGGACCCACCATTAGTTTTCAACTTAAACCTGATGAAGCCAACTCGCCGATGATTATGATTTTAGTTTTTGATGCTAGATTCACGTAGTTCATGAATAGAACCATAAATTATACAGCGAACTAAAGTTAAACTAAAATTACAAGTTAAACTTTGAAATGGGTAAATGGTTACAAGGTATGAGACTTTATAATTTGGATTTAATAATTTAGAGTAAAATCAAGCATACTTATATTCGATATGCTGAATGTAAAAATAACTCAGGATACGAATTTAGAATTATCTTAATTACATGAATTATATTTTATGTTACATATTAAATGAATTCAAAATAGTTTTTAGATTCTAATGAAGGATAAGCTACTGTTCTTTAAATTAAGTGGGGGGGGGGGGGAAGGGCAGCAGAAAAATTACCAACAGTACAAAAAATATAATTTAAATTTACGAATAAGCATAAAGTGGGATTATATCTCTATTATGATGCCTCTTTATTACGTCTTTCTAATTTCGCTTTAAGAATGAAATCTAACACTATTACTGAAAATTAAAGTAAAATTGAGAAAAAAACAGCGGTCAGCGAGACGGCTGAAACAAATTACTATTAAACCAAATTCAAGAATTATAAAATCAAACATTCTTAAATTTGATGCACAAATTTCAGAAAGTAATTCGGAAAACGAAAGTAACTAATTAAGTGAATAAAATTTTGCGTTACGTTTAACGAAATTTTGTTACATTTGTCGAGATTAATTTTTTAGCTTCTTTTAAATGTTCATATGCTGCTGAAACGGGGAAAGTGTGAGAGGTGGTCAGAGTATCTTATAAAAATAAATAAATATATTAGTCTATTATTTAAAAATGCTGTTCAGCAATGCAATAAAATCATGTTATTTATGGAATGGGGTTAATGAAATAAAAAATATAGCTCTGAATAATATTTAAACCTCCCATCCATTTCGTAACGTATACTTTAAAATTCACGCATTTATAAATTTTGTAACACATTAATTAGTGTAATTTCAAGAGTTATCTACATTTACACATTTTTCTGAGTTTATGAACTGGTAACAACTTACAAACTTAATGCCATAAACTAAACACACATTAAAATAGGTATTTTTTTCATTAAAAAAGTGTATTTTTTTGACAAAAGTGTATTTTTTGGGGTGATTTTAGAAATTTACACACTTACCTATGTATATAGCATTATGTGTAAATTACAATAACATACCGATATGAGTAAATTCAGGCATTTTTCAGAATTTACACATTTGTTTGTGTCTTTCAAGTGATAACAAAATACATACTTAGTATTATAAGCTAAAATACACATAACAACAGGTAAAACTTTGCAAAAGTGGGTAATTTTTATGTCAGGTGTAAAATTTTAGGAATTTACACACATATATATGTAAATTTGTCTAATTTACGCTTTTATTTTTTAGATTGTAACAATCAATAAATGATAATAAATGTAGAATACACAATTTATTATAACATTTATACGATAACCATGTCAGGAAAATAATCGCAATTTTGGCGCCAGTTAGGTTATTTGGTGAGTACAGGACATGTATGTGCCATATTTACTTATAAAAATAAGCATGAATGTTCACCAAGTTTATTTTCATAGCTACTTATATCTTTTTTGCAACATAGCGCACTTTTTGAAGCTAAAACTATACAAAGTTGAAAATAAATAAATAAATAAATATTTGCAAAAAAAAATGCAATGCACATTTCGTAATCAGTGGGCTGGATAATCAGACCTCGTTTTTTAACTTTAAAAGACGATATTTCCTACGACGTCATTTTTTTTATTCGTATTTTTTCCCATATTTCATAATTTGCATCTACTCATTTTGTAAGTTGTTTACTTTCTTCTTTATTAACAACGACATTTCGATCTCCTATTCAAATAAAAATTCTTCTAAATGCAAAGTCAATTCTTTTAATTCAAAGAAAAATTCTTCTAAATTGCGTAAAAAAAAAAAAAAAAAATAAAAATAAAAAAAAATAAATAAAAAAATAAAAATGCCGCATAAAATGAAATGCCGCCATCCATTGCTCAAAGCACAAAAATTTTCCGATTGTGTTAATATCCGATGTATTACTTTAAATATAATAAAAATAAGTAAAAACAACTTTTTTGTAATGATGAAAACGTGACTTACGTAACAACAGAGTCATATATTATGTACTCCATGGATTAAGCATTAATATTCCTCAACCATTTAAAAAAATAAATAGAATGCGGACAGCACAAGGTCCATTTTCGACCGAAAACAACAACCATTTTCTAAATGCTTAAAAAATGGGCAAAGAAAAGTTATATTGCAAAAGTATCATGAAATTAGTTAAAATCATTTATTTTAAATGATGAAATGATATATGAATGAAAAGTTTATATTTTTAATGAAATAAATGGGATTTGAAAAACTATTGGCCATTTTTCAACATAAAAGTATCAATATTACAATCGGTACTTAGTATGCGAAATGAAAAATTTAGCACTATTTTTTGTACATGAAAAATACCGTCGTTTTTTTTAAATAAAAAAGCAGATTTCGAAGTATTACAAAGTTGCCAAGACTCCGGCTTATTGCACACCAGAATTTTCTTAGAGGAAATGTTATTCATTTAAATCTGCAGAATGTTCCAATTAAATAAAACAACATTTTCCGCATTAAAATACCAGTATTCTAAAAGCCGGAGACTTCGCAGCTCTACCTATAACATTTTTTTTAATCAAGGTACTTCTTTTAGTCGGGTTCAAATTTAGTTAAGACTATGTTTTTTTTTTTTTTTTTTTTTTTTTTTTTCCGCCAAAAGCAGTTTTTTTTCCACATGTATAACTTAGATATAATTCATTGATATTGAAATAAAATGTTTTGACTTATGCTATTATTGCTTCTTATTATTTAGTTATTTGTAATTTAAATTATATAACTCAAAATCCTGTTTTTTAAAGGTACGGAATGAATGTATTTAGAGAGAGGGCAAAAAGAATAACATTTGGCTATTTATTACCTACGCCTGGCTGCCATGCATTAAATACCTTTCACAGTATCTCGCTATTATATGGACTTTGGCGCTTTTGTAAAAAGTTTTACGTAATTCGGATTTAATAAAGTGAGTTTTTTATCGAATAATCATAGCAAACGCGGTAGCATTTGGTATAATATATTTAAGAAATAGAAAATGCGAACGTCTTTTTGATATTTCTGGCGAAAATGTTGACATACGACAGTGATTTTGTTTTCAAAAGATAGAACTCGACGAGACGAATAAAATTATAGCTTTAAAAAATATATCGCAGTTTACTGTAGTTTTTTATTTAAATTTTAACGAAAAAATGAAGACGAAAAATTCAACAAGCAATAGCTAACGTTATTATTGATGGATTAACTTCGTTTTTGGTTTATTTTTATCGTCTTGATAAAACTTAGAACAGTTTTTTTCATCTTTGTATGTTTGATGGTTTCTGAGAAAATCGAATTTATGTCTTAAACCTTCAGTTGAATATTGTCTTTTGCTGTTGCGATTGTAGTTTTTTTTTTATTCATTGCCACCAAATTTAATATAAAAATTGTCATGTATGTATCATAATTCATTCAAATTAAACAAATCACGTGAAAAACATGGTTATTTGTTTTTATTGCGAAGCTTTTAGTTTCAGTTCTTTAAATAATAAAGTTGTGAACGCAGTGTTATTATTTTATTTTATTTTATTTTATTTTATTTTTTTTGAATCCATGGTTAATTTCTCAAATGACATCATTTTATATGACCATTGGATGATTTTCTCGAGTGTCCTAACATTTTGAATTTTAGTAGTAGAAAAAAATAGGAAAAAACAAGTACATCGAAAAAAAAGTATCTGGGAAAACCAAAGTTTCTTTTCAGGAACTAAATGTAAGCTTTTTTAATTATGATCATATAACGTCCTAATTTACAAAAGTAAAAGATATAGAGTAAAACAAAAACTTCACATTCTGTCCGTATGGTAAATAGCATTCAATTGACTTTAAATAGGGATGTGATGTCAAATACGCATTAGGGTACCTAATTGGTACGAAAATTTTGTTATTTTTTGTCTGATATGATAACCGGGCTAATGTTTATTAAAAAAATATATTTATTTACCTTTATTTAATTTTGTTAAATTTTATAAATCATTTCATTCTGTTGTTATTAATTAAACTTTTCAAGACTACTTGATTATCCCGTTGACCAAGTAGTTTCGCCAAATTGTACAAATCATCAATTTATTCACCATGTAATTCATATTGGCATAATTTTTATTTTAAATAACGAAAGAAGAAATAAATTAGTAAAACATCAATAAAAGTTCAAATAAAAAGTTGAATTCAAAATCACATTATGGCATAACAAGCATGGGTAACCTATTTAATGTAAACTGAATGTAACATTTATGATAATCCGTTTTTGGCATTTAATTTTAAAATTTGGCGATAATTTTTTGGTCGAAGGTTAATCAATTAGTACCGGTTTTAAATCATTATTATTTTCTTTTAATAATAATAGAAAATAGTTAATAGAGGTACTACTTGGTTATCCCGTCGACCAAAAACCCATCGCCAAACTATAATATTGTATGCCAATAATGGATGATCGTGAATGTCGCATCCAATGACATTAAATACGATGCACGTGTTTAAAACGCCATCAAGGGATTTTTATTTCGACTTTTTATTTGCATTTTTTATTAAGATTCTACAAATTATTTTTTTGTGTTATTTAAAATGAAAATTATGTATATATGTATAACTTCGCTATGAGTTTGGCAATTTGTATAGTTTGGCGAAATTGGTCGACGGGATAACCTAGAAGTACCTAGCATGTATATATGCATGTAATATATGCATGTAATTGAAGTTTGAAAACTAAGCTTTTGCGAAATTGGCCTCAGAATAATATCGCACAATGTCGTGCATATATGGCATATGTGCCAAGAAAGCATCAAATGAAAAAAACACATGGTGATGCAAAAAACTTTTGTGATGGTGTGAAGTGAATGTAACATATACGATCAGCAATTATTGGCATTTAAAAGTATTTTTGCTTGAGATATTGTCGAAAAAGCATTGCAAAGATATACTTTCCCTCTCCCTTCTATTTCCAAATGTACTAAATTTAAAATTATGAAAAAAAAATCAGAGTTTACTTAAAACTGTGCATAAAAATTATAGTAATTATCCTAATTTATCTAATAGAAATTCTCAATTTTCCGTTATTAACAAAAGCTACTTTAAAATTGCAAATTTAATTGGCTAAATCGCCAAGTTGCATAATGATCATCGCCACTGAATATATAAATAATGCCATATTTGCAAACTTATCGGTGAAAAAACAGTGGTACCTTGGTTTACGGCCGTCTCTGTTTTTGACAAGTTCGGTTTATGACCAACTTCAGTGATCAAAATTTTGCTCTTTCGGCGTAGGATAACTCGATTCGCGACCAAAGCTGTCAAATAGTTCTGTTGGCAACCCTCAGATAACTCTTGTTATAAGTCAAGTTTGGAGGAAAGTGCGCATATCAGAGTGCTTTGTGGCCTTCAGTACAGTAAAAAAATTAACTTATTGTTTTAATTTTAATCAGTTTTGCGATATTTTAGACTTTATTATGAGTTCTAAGAATGAAAAAGCGTTTAGTGATAGCAGTAGTAAGAAGCTTAAGCGAATTACTGATCAATTATGAAAAGAAGTAGTGACAAAACTTAAGAACGATGATAGTGTAATCAAAATAGCTAAACAATACGGTGTAGATGAACCGTCGATTACTCAGATTATAAAGAACTAGTCGGATGTGGCAACCCCAAAACTATTTTCTATCTCATGCATTTAATGAGTCAAAATTCAATATTACAGTGCCAAAATCAAGTGACAATCATATACTAACCGTGAGGATTCTGAAGGCATGAAATTCCGAATTTAGTTTTTGAAATCTGAAATAGGACTGTTGCGGATATCGGGAAAAATACTTTTGGCGAGATTGACTTTTGGAAAAATACTCTTGTATACCGATTTATGTATTTTTAAAAATGCATCTTCTAACTCTAATTAGATAAATTATGTATATACAATAAGAAATAACTAGCTTATGATTCTGTATTTCCATGCTATAAAGCAGAAACGTTTGTGTGTTTTTGAGATGTTATCATTGGAACAACCTAACCGATTTCCAAAATAATGTGGTCAAAAAATGTTGATAACCATCTTTGCTCCAAAATGGACTATATCTTATGTCGGTACAATAATCTCCATCAATGCACGAGCAAAAAAGGTTTAAAATTGTGAACTGTTTAACATTGATACGACTAGAAGCTTGAAAAAATTTTGGTGGTAACTTTTAAGATATAGTATATTCGTTATGAACGCTTCTAAAAGATTAGACAGTTTAATTTCATAAGTAAATATAGAATTATTTTAAATCACAATTTATTTGGAGTATTGAAATTTCTTGGATATTTTTAGGGTTAGAAACTATAGCTTTGGCATCGCAGTAACTTATAAGATGCAAATGTTCATTCAGAACGAATTCTAAATAAAGAATTCTATAACTCTTATTGACAATCTCATTGCATCCGTGAAAAACAGATATTCAACAATATAAACTATTAGAAGGGATCTCACACCATATAAAATGCTGTCAAACGTAATATTTAATGCTATTTAAAGTTACTCAAATTGGTGCGGAGCGTCTGTTTATTCTCTTGACATCATTTAAAAGAGGTAAAATTCCAATATAAGATGATTTGGTGTTTTACTTTCTGTATTACTTTTATCGTAATTGCGTATTTCCAATTTTTTATCCATGCATGGTTTGCTTTCTCTTTTCAAAAAACAGTGTATGCAAATTTATATATCATTAAATAGGTGGAAACTTTCCACAGAGAGAAAATTCGCCTTAAATACAATATTTCAAATGAAAATCAAATTTCAAATTCTTTTTAATTGCTTATAGGCGTTAATGCCAACCTAGTGAAAAAGATTCCATGCCGGGGATCGATTTTCACTAGGTTGGCATTAACGCCTATAAGCAATTAAAAAGAATTTGAAATTTGATTTTCATTTGAAATATTGTATTTAAGGCGAATTTTCTCTCTGTGGAAAGTTTCCACCTATTTAATATGTACATCGATGCTGGTTCTACTTGAGTTCCGTGTTTGCCCCAGATTGGTGGCTCATGGAATATATTCCATCTTGTGCTGCGAATGTAGCCTTGCCAACACGTAATAGTGAAAAATTCCAGGCTGGGTGTCGTTCCATGTGGTTTAGTCGGTAGAACGTCAGTGCGCTATACTGATGGCCCGGGTTCGATCCCCGGCATGGAATCTTTTTCACTAGGTTGGCATTAACGCCTATAAGCAATTAAAAAGAATTTGAAATTTGATTTTCATTTGAAATATTTATATATCATATATTATAATTTTACGATTTAATATTCTTATTTTCATCATTATATTTTATCACAATAAATGACCAATTAAATGTAGCACCTCATTTTCTTTACTTATCACAAGCTATTAAATCTGTATTGTCGGCAATATCGCTCAGACTAATCCGTCTGTGGGAAGTCTTAGTAATTATATGATTTAATAAATGTCAGCTATAGAAAAGTTAATGAAGATTTATACCACGTAGAATACTCTTTTTGACATAAATGAGAATTTATCTTTACAAATAACGGTATACACGGTGTTTTAAAAATGACAGGTACATTTGAAATATCAATAAAAACTAAACAGGCAGCGATGGAAATACACCGTTTGTTGTAATATGCTTAAGACAACAGTAAATTTTCAGTCAGACAAACTTTCGAAATTAGTTACAATTTTCCACAACAGTTGGCGCTGCAGTCTGTAAAAATCTAAAGTACGATATTTTTCACATATCAACGATGCGCAGCAATAATATTGCATAGTCTCTGAATTAAATTACCAGAAACCTTTGTAAACGTGTCAGGTGGGATAGCTTCACTTGCAGAAGAGATGTACTGCTTCAATAGTTCAATTGTTTCTGCATTGTGGCGGTACACTTAGTCTTTCAAGTCAAAAATCCTCTATTCTAAGGAATAAATCATTTTTTCCCAGCAAACTTGCAATTTGTGAACAGCACATGCTTACAGCAGAAAGACGACTTACAGAATTGCGAACTCAGAGACTGCGTTTTTCTACATCTTTCAAATCGTCTGCAGTGCCATCTGTTGTTGAAAATTGTAACTAATTTCGGAAGTTTGTCTGCCTGAAAATTTACTGTTGTCCCAAGCATATTGCAACAAATCGTGTATTTCTAACGCTGCCCGTTTAATTTTTATTGATTTTTCAAACATATCGGGGATTTTTGAAACACCCTGTAATCTTATTTATAAGCTCCAAATCAAATAATATTAATTATTTAGTTAATTATTATTTATATCTTTGAAGAATCATTTAATTAATGTATTAAGTCTAATTTGATTTTATGCGACCCATAAATGCCCTACGATTAAATTTTATTTGATTTATGATTTTAAATACACATCCAAGTTTTTTAAACAACAACCAATACCACAGCAGTTTAATTTAGATGCATACATTAAAGTTACAATAATAATGTAGGGATTTTTATTAAATTAAGCTTTTATATTTGATCTCTCATATATAATAATATTAAAAATACGATTTTTAAATGCTTAAAAAAAGACTATTGCAATCAAGTCTTCAAATTTTCTTTATATATAATTATAATTTCTTATAATTATTTTCTTTACTTGCAAAAATAATTTTTATATTCATTTAAATTTACAGAAAGAATTCAGCCGACGGATTTGATACTGTAAATCTCTAAAAGATAATTATTCCTGAATATATAGATATATTCACTACAACTTACAAGAGCGCTTGAATTTCGTAATATCATTTAATCAAAAAATTAAGTATTTTAAAAGAACAAATTGGCAGCGATGTTATAATACAATTTAACTACTATTTGTTATTTCTGTTCTATGCAATATACATGTGAGTATTAGTTTTAAAAATCTACTTGTAGACAAACATAACAAATATTTAAATAAAAGATTATGTTTAAAGCTTTTTATATTGTATTAATGTAGTTAATAGACATGAATTTTCAAAAATATATTTCTTTTCTTTCGAATGTTAATCTAGATTTAACTATTACATAATATAAACTACTTATAATAGTAGAATTTACACAAAATTGTAGATATATCTCATAATTGAACAAAAGACAGACATTTATAAAAGTATTTTCATGCATATTCCCTAACATTTGGAATCTAAATTTTAAATATAAAAGTAAAATTGATAAAATTCCATTGCTATTTATTATAAATTGAATATTATATAGCAAATTAATTTTCCTATGTAGTCCAATAATATAAAAACAATTTTCTTTTTTCATAAACATACTTTAAAATAAAGGAATTGAAAACAATAATATATACGTTCAATAATTATTGTCCCTAATATATATACAAAATTTGTACTGCGATGATTAATATGAAATATCGAAGCTTTAGGAAAGAAGAAAGAAAGGAAGAAATAATCATTGTGCGCGCGGCAGCGCGCTACAATAATATGATTGAGCGATGGTGCACACGGATTTTTCAATTTTTCTTTTTGCAATAACTAACTAAATACTTATCCAATTTTGATGATTTTTTTTTTTAAATGTTCGTCTGACCAAGAAGCACAACATAGCACAAAAATTATTTTTTTTTATGGCATACTGTAGGTGTACTGTAGAGTATTCTGAAAATCGGACAAAAATTTTGTGTCACAGCACTTTTCTCGAAAACTACTAAAGATAAAAACTTAATTTTTTTTTAATCAAAAGACAAACTTTTTATCCCGGGGTAGTCATCGAGAAAACGTTATTTCGCTGGGCGGTTTTTCTGAAATTGCGTATTTTCCAAACTTGGTCATAAATGGGTATATCTAACGTTCTATTGCAGATAGAATGTTGCGGTAAAGTTTATTTTAAAGATTTTGCGATGCTAATTAATCCTGCAAAAATTCATAGCTTTACGTTAAACAGTTTTTTTACAAGATGAAATAAAAGAATGGCAGTCATCAATCTAAGGTACTTGTGATCATCGGAGAGAAAAACCAGTTACACCATTCGATTAAGCATAAAAAAATACAGAATGCTTTTTTTTCTTGTATTTTTAACTTAATTTTTTAACGAATTATGAATTTTTTTGAAATTTTTGACATGCTGATTTTTGTCATTTTTTAATGAATCATTTACTGAATAATTATGCACGGTGTCTAGCCCTGGTGGCTGTTAAATTTGATTTTTAATTTTAAATTAGGCAATTTTTTGCACCATACCAAATTTATATTTTATCCATTTTTTTCATTTATTTATATTTTGTTTTTAGCACAATGGCATCAATGGCAAAAATGCCTGGCATACCTGTCAAATATTGGGGCCCTGTACTTTAACAAAGTGTATTTACTATAAGTATATACCGTATTTATTCTAATAGAATGCGCCCTCTAATAGAGCGCGTCTTCTAATAAAGTGCGCACCTTGGTGCTGATTGAAAAAATAAATATACGGAAACGATATAGTAGATAAGTAGAAAACGATTACTTAAATGCATTATCGAGGATTCTCATCGATCAAAATAGAGTTATTCTATCAAAGCGATGGAGTGGCGATGCAGCAAAAGTTTCAAATTTTGAACAATGTACCACTCCTGTAAACTATAGCGCCAAGGATATGCACACTGTTAAAAATCTGCTGCATTTTGCTGCAACGCACTCCCCTGCTTGTATAGAAAACGGTTACTTGGCCGTGAAATGGCGCTTTCTCATTGGTTGGAATAGAGATATATACAAGTGGTGGAGGACGTTGCAGCAAAATGCAGCAGATTTTTAACAATGCAATGTTAAAAATTTGACCCATTTGTTGCAGAGTCACTCCACAGCTTTTATAGAATGTCTCTTTATGGCCAATGAGAATGCTCTATAACACAGTAAAGCAATCGTTTCCTATAAAAGCGGTGGAGTACGTTTTTAATAAGTCCGTAATAAATACGGATTAAGGAAACAAAGAAGCATGGTTTTTGTATCAAACTTTACTCTTGCATAAAAAAAGTTCCTGTTTTTGGCAAAAATAATGGATATTTGAATGAAAAATCTATTCTTTGAAAGAATTTATTATTTTATTCACTTTAGTAAAAAACTGATTTTTTTTTTTTTTTTTTTTTTTTTTTTTTTTGAAAACCACCGTAGAAATTTGGTATAGAAAAACCTGTTTAAAATTTTTTTTTAATTTGTAACACCAGAGTATTAGAGTATGTAGCCTTTTTTAATTTCAATACAAATAAGACTTTGTTTTCTATATATAAAATACAAAACAAGTTGTGCAGTATCCCTATGGAATATGGAAAAATAGAAGGACTAGTGAAAAATGCTCCAAGGAGCAGTGCAAAAGCAGAATATGATTTTAATTGAGCATTAAAAAGTAATGGACAAGTGCTTCTGTTAATTACTGAGCATGAGGAAGGATAAGGGATCCCTTCTTGGCTACAACTCACTTCAATGCCAACTTTGAAAAAATCATATTTGCGCTTTTTTCGTGAAAACAAATCAGTCGCAGTTACTATAAAAATGTATAGTGTAAAGACGTAACCATTAAAGATGCAGCTTAATTAGACATAAATGTAAAGGAAGGCGACATAAGGCCAGATACCTAGTTCCTGCAGGTATCACATTCATGCACTGCCACCAAGCATACCCTAAGTGTATAATTGCACAGAAAATTGATTTGTAGTATAGTGCAGAGTGAACAGTGCAGTTAACATCAGAGATGTAGTACAGGCTATACGCCGCACACCTTCTGGACTTTTTAATAGAACACCATATACCCTCTGTTTTTCAAGAAAGCTTATAGTATACACATTCTAGAATATCCCTCTGCTTAGAGCATATATCTTATGTTATTTTTATGACTTCACCCCTGGTTAACATCTAAAGCATGGTGGAAAATTCTACTAAAGAACCGCAAATTTCTTTTATATGGAAAAAGCGCAAATATGATTTTTTCAAAGTTGGCATTGAAGTGAGTTGTAGCCAAGAAGGGATCCCTTATCCTTCCTCATGCTCAGTAATTAACAGAAGCACTTGTCCATTACTTTTTAATGCTCAATTAAAATCATATTCTGCTTTTGCACTGCTCCTTGGAGCATTTTTCACTAGTGTCTTAGATGCTTAAATGCTTAGTTTCCGGACCGTAGCTGCTATATTAACATAGATTCGTAAGAGGATTGAAGTTTTAAAGGTATTTTGAATAGGGAGATTTTTAGAGACAGGAGATAGCAAATGGGGGAGTAGGGATGAAAGGCTGGTTTATAGTTCATAGGGCAAGATTTGTGACAGTAGCTGAGACATTAATCCAAACGATGTCGTTTGGATCGGGATCATAGTGATGTAGCCACATCTCATCCATTTTGACAAATCTAGCCTCATAAGCATCATAACAGACTTTTACCTCCCTTCCACCTAAATTTAAAAACCTGGTTATAATTTCGCCGAATATGGATTCCTAATTAAAGTCTTAGATGTCTATATGCTCAATTTTAGAATCGTAGATGCTATATTAACATAGTTTTTGAGGGAGGGGTAAAATTTTAGAGATTATTAAAAGTTGTTTTTTTAAGGGGAGGGGTTTTGAAGGGAGGATCAAGATAATAGGGAGTATGGGTGAAAGACTGATTTGAAGATTATAGGACTACATTTGTGACAATGGATGAAATATGGCCACTGTCTTTCGGATAGGGATTATTGGAATGTAGTCACATCTCATCCACTGTTACAAATCTAGCCTCATAAGCACCAAACCAACCTTTCATCCTCTCCCATCCCCTAAAGAACCCTTTAAAATTAGGTCCTTATTCTAAATTTTAAATATTCATAGGATAATTTATTTTGTTTTGTTTTAGTATGAAGAGAGATTTTAAATATTCGAAATATATTTGA
This sequence comes from Maratus speculifer, assembly GCA_964019185.1. Taxonomy (NCBI): domain Eukaryota; kingdom Metazoa; phylum Arthropoda; class Arachnida; order Araneae; family Salticidae; genus Maratus; species Maratus speculifer. The sequence continues at coordinate 420,141,775 of OZ025290.1, read as the reverse complement.
AAACATCTATAGTCCTGGGCAACGCTGGGTGGATCAGCTAGTTACGAATAAGGTTATCTGAGAAATGAATATTTATGGGTTTCTGGATTCAACCGTCCGGGTTCGGTTCCCTACCTGGGATTTTTTTTTTCACTCAGTTGGAAATATTAAATTCGTATGATAACTTCACTAATTAGTTTTATTGTGTTTAAACAACAGTTGAAAATCATCTAATCGAAAATAGTTGAAAGAGAATGTAAATATAAATACTTTAAAAAACACATAAAAACAAATGAATTAGTTAACGATGTTACGAATCCATGCATTTTCAGAGATCACATTGAGTCATTTTTTAAATTAATTAATATGAACGAACTGAAAAAAAGGAATTTTTAAAGTTACCAAATTTTTTCAAGGAAACTGGGATTCCTTTTATGTATTTACAACAAAAAAATCCACGTAACATTTTTACAATAAATCAAAATGCTGCAACGTTGCTTTATATATATATATATATATATATATATATATATATATATATATATATATATATATATATATATATATATATATATATACAGGGTGTATCTAAACTACTGGGCAAAACATTAAGGGGTGATAGTACACATCAAGACAAATAATATTAAATGGGAAACTAAGGGTCCCAAACGTCTTCCGAAGGAGATAGGCGCCATCAAAGTTTAGGGAGCAAAATTTGAAATAATTATAAAAAACGGAAAAATTGGTCGATTCGTTTGCGGTTTTCACGAAAGCTTTTCTTTATGTCAGTATTGTCTTGAAAATAAATTATAAAGATAAATTTCAAAAAATGCCGATAGAGGGCGTTTTAGACTTTGGAGTAACGAACAACTATTTTTTACCGTTATTTTTTGCACCTCATTAAATTATTTTAGAAGTATAGACATAAACTTAAATTTTTAGCTCAAAATCTGTAGTTAAGAAGCGCAAACTAAACTGTATTCAATGGGAGGGGTGGGTAGGTTCAAATTTCAAATGATTATAAAAAACAGAAAAATTGGTCAAATGATTTGCGGTTTTCACGAAAATTATTCTTTGTATCAGTATTGTCTTGAAAATAAATTATAAAGATAAATTTCAAAAAATGTCGATAGAGGGCGCTATAGACTTGGGAGTAAAATACAACTTTTTTTACCTTTTTTTTTTTTTTTTTTTTTTTTTTTGCACCTTATTAAATTTTTTGGAAGCTTAGACATAAACTTAAATTTTGAGCTGAATATCTGAATCGTTGAGAGCGGTTAAGTAGCGCAAACTGAACTGTGTTCAATGGGGGGTGGGAAGATTCAAATTTCAAATGATTATAAAAAACGGAAAAATTCATCGATTCGTTTGCGGTTTTCTCTAAAACCATTCTTTATGTCAGTATTTCCTTTAAAAAAAAAAATTTAAAGATAAATTTCAAAAAATTCCGTCAGAGGGCGCCTTAAACTTTAGAGTAACCAACAACTATTTTAACCGTTATTTTTTTTAATCTAAATAAATGTTTTAAAAGCTTAGACTTAAATTTTGAGCTCAAAATCTGAATCGTTGTGAGTAATTGAACTGTGTTCGTAGGGTGGGCAGGGTAACATTTCAATTCCTGAACACAGTTCAGTTTGCGCTTCTTAACCCCTCCCATCTATTCAGGATTTGAGCTCAAAATTTAAGTCTAAGTTTTGCAAGCATTTAATTAGCTGGAAAAAATAAGTTAAAAATTGTTGTTGGTTACTCTAAAGTTTAAGGCGCCCTCTAACGGAATTTTTTGAAATTTATTTTTAAAATTTATTTTCAAGGAAATACTAACATAAAGAATGGTTTTAGGAAAAAACGCAAACGAATCGACCAATTTTTCCGTTTTGTATAATCACTTGAAATTTGAACATTCCCACCCCCATTGAACACAATTCAGTTAGCGCTACTTAACCACTCTCAACGATTCAGATTTTCAGCTCAAAATTTAAGTTTATGTCTAAGCTTAAAAAAAAATTAACGAGATGCAAAAAATAACGGTAAAAAATAGTTGCACGTTACTCCAAAGTCCAAAGCGCCCTCTATCGACATTTTTTGAAATTTATGTTTAGAATTTATTTTCAAGACAATACTGACATAAAGAATAGTTTTAGTGAAAACCGCAAATCAATTGACCGATTATTCAGTTTTTTTATAATAATTTGAAATTTGAACCTACCCACTCCCATTGAACATAGTTCAGCTTGCCCTAATTAACCATAGGTTTTGAGCTCAAAATTTAAGTTTATGTCTAAACTTCTAAAACAATTTAATGATATGCAAAAAATAACGGTAAAAAATAGTTGTTCGCTACTGCAAAGTCTAAAGTGGCCTCTATTGGCATTTTTTGAAATTTATTTTTATAATTTATTTTCAAGACAATACTGACATAAAGAATAGTTTTCGTGAAAACCGCAAACGAATCGACCAATATTTCCGTTTTTTATAATCATTTCAAATTTTGGACCCTAAACTTTGATGGCGCCAACCTGCTTCGGAAGACGTTTGGGTCCCTTAGTTTCCCATTTAATATTATTTGTCTTGATGTGTACTATCACCCCTTAAAATTTTCCCAGTAGTTTAGATACACCCTGTATATATATATATATATATATATATATATATATATACTGGGTGTCCCTAAACAAATGGTATATACTCTAAGGGGTGATAGAACACATCAAGATGAGTAATAGGAAATAGGAAATCAAGGGTCCCAAACGTTTTCCAAAGTAGATAGCCGCCATTAAAGTTTGGGGTCCAAAATTTCAAATACACGCTTTAGACTTTGAAGTAATGAAAAACAATTTTTTGCCGTGATTTTTTGCATCTCATTGAATGGTTTCGTAAGATTGGGCCCAAAATTTTGAACCCAAAATCTGAGTAGTTGGAAGCGGTTAAATAGCACAAACTTAACTGTGTTCAGAGGGTTTAAATTTCAAATGGTTATAAAAAACAGAAAAATTGGTCGATTGATTTGCGGTTTTCACTAAAGCTATTCTTTATGTCGGTATTTTATTGAAAATGAATTATAAAGATAAATTTCAAAAAATGCCGATAGAGGGCGCTTTAGACTTTGAATTAACGAAATAATCCACCCTAATACTATTTTTTGCCATTATTTGTCACATCTCATTAAATGGTTTCGTAGGCTTAGATTTAAACTTAAATTTTGAGCTCAAAATCTGAATAGTTGGGAGTGGTTAAGTAGCAAAAACTGAACTGTGTTCAGAGGATTTAAATTTCAAACGAAACGGAAAATCATAAAAAAAAACTGAAAAATTAGTCGATTCGTTTGCGGTTTTTGCTAAAACTACTCTTTAAATCTGTGTTTTCTTGAAAATAAATTTTAAAGATAAATTTCACAAATGCCGATAGAGGGCGCCTTAGACATTGGAATCGTACAACTATTTTTAAACATTATTTTTTTAAATCTCATTAAATGCTTTCAAATGCTTAGATTTAATTTTTGAGATCAAATCATGAGTCGTTGCGAGTGTTTAAGTAGCGCAAAAGTGAACTGTGTTCGAGGGGGGTGGGGGTTAAATTTCAAATCCTGAACACACTTCTTAACCCCTCCCAACGATTCAGAATTTGAGTTCAAAATCTAAGATTTAGAAAACATTTAACAAGTTTTGGAAAGCATTTAATTAGATACAAAAATAACGGTTAAAATTTGTTGTTGGTTACTCTGACATTTAAGGCGCCCTCTAACGGAATTTTTTGAAATTTATCTTTAAAATTCATTTTTAAGAAGATACTGACTTAAAGAATAGTTTTATTTTAAACCGCAAACGAATCGATCAATTTTTCCGTTTTTTATTATCATTTGAAATGTGAACCCTCTGAACACAGTTCAGTTTGTGCTACTTAACGACTCCCAACTATTCAGATTTTGAGCTCAAAATTTAAGTTTAAGTCTAAGTTTACGAAAACATTTAATCAGATGCATAAAATAACGTAAAAAGTAGTTGTTCGTTACTCCAAATTTTAAAGCGCCCTCTATGGGCATTTTTTGAAATTTATCTTTATAATTCATTTTCAATAAAATACCGACATAAAGAATAGTTTTATTGAAAACCGCAAAACAATCGACCAATTTTTCCGTTTTTTATAATCATTTGAAATTTAAACCCTCTGAACACAGTTAAGTTTGTTCTACTTAACCGCTTCAAACTATTCAGATTTTGCGCTCAAAATTTAAGTTTAAGTCTAAGCTTTCGAAAACATTTAATGAGATGCAAAAAATCAAGGCAAAAAATAGTATTTCATTACTTTAAAATCTAAAGCGCCCTCTATCGGCGTTTTTCAAAATTTATCGTTATATTTTTTTTTTCAAGAAAATACCAACATAAAGAATAATTTTAGTAAAAACCGCAAATCAATCGACCAATTTTTCCGTTTTTTATATGCATATGAAATTTTGAAACCCAAACTTTAATGGCAGCTATCTCCTTTGGAAAACGTTTGGGACCCTTGGTTCCCTATTTACTATTACTCGTCTTGGTGTGTTCTATCACCCCCTAGCGTATATATCATTTGTTTAGGGACACCCTGTATATATATATATATATATATATATATACATATAAGAAACTAGGATGCAAACAAATTTCTTTAAATTTACATCAGTAGAATAGAGAGGCCCGAAAAAACTAAGGAATGAATTTTCAATTCGCATCACTGTGGAAAAAAATCGAATTCGTGTGGCTAAAAAAATAGGTAAAACATAAAATAAAATTGGTTTATATCGCGCATGCGTTATAAAGTTTGCCGAAATGTTGGAAAATTAACATTATTAATTTTTATTAGCTTTTTCATGAATGTAATAGCTGAAAATCTTATGTATTATAGTAATAAAATATAATGCTTAGATATTATTAAAATTGATCATCTTTCAGTCGCGTATTTGCTCTAAAGGCAGGCAATAATCACATACTTACGACAATTCTTCATTTTACTCCTCTTGTCAATATTTAAGTGTAAAAGCTCCTTCCTTATTAGAGCAACTTCATGACCGAAAGATATTGATGGATTTAAATAATATTTTACCACTGTGTTTTGTTATTATAATCATAAGAATTTCATAAATAGATTCGTGAAAAGGTTCAATAAATAAATAAAACTTAACCCATTAACGCCCATCGTCCTCGTTTGAGGGCGGTTACAAAAACAGAAAGAAAGAGGTTTTCCCACCAGTAAAGAGGAAGATAAATATATACCTTCTTTCACGAGACAGAATCCTCGATAAATTTAGATAAAAGTTAATTTGATTTTAAAAGTGGTGGGGAATACAAAATTTAAATTTTAGCGAAGAAAATAATTCGGGCGTTAATGGGTTAATAATATGAACTTTACAGTGCATGTGATAGTGGAAGATTAGAAGTTTTTAACCCTTTTTTTATTCTGTCAAATTCACCAATTTTCCGGTATTGCGATTTGAAAATCAATGTTTGCATTTTTTCGGCTCACTCTACTCTATAATCACAGATTTTTTTCTTTAGTTTGTTATTTATAAAAGATATGTGATCTGTGTTTTTACTTCTTTATCGTCTCAAATGTTTAATTATAAATCTAGATATTTATTGGAAATTTTTCTGTAGAAAATTTCACCCGCCTTGCATTCAATATTATTTAAAATTTTAATTGCTTAAAAGGCAACCGGGACTAACTCGGGCCAGAAGGTAGAATTTCAGTGGACTATAACGATGGTATGAGTTATACAGTCCCGCAATATTCATAAATAAATAATAATCCAAAAATATTGCATTAAAAATTTTCAGATTTTTACGTTTTCAATGACGTTTAGATCATGTTTCTATCTTAATTAGAAAAGGATATATTAATTTATTTTAAAAAATTAGCTTTCAAGCAAACGTTGTCATGGAAATAAATTCTTCTAAAAATGCGTGTTTCTCCATAATGGGTTTTTTTATGACCATATGGGTTATATATATATATATATATATATATATATATATATATACAGAGAGAGAGAGAGAGAGAGAGAAAGAGAAATAAATTCTCCGAATAAAATTTTGAGTTAGAACGATTTTAAAGTACCCCACTTTTTAATATATTTTAAATTTCAATTTTTTAATCATTATGACAATTTCTATCATCTTATATTTTTTACAAATTATATAGTTTACTATCACAAAATATTTCCAAATTTTAACTCAAGAAATAAAAATTATTTTAAAATGTGTCACGGCCCCCCCTTATGTAATTAAAATTTGAAATAAAATGTCTGATTATGATTTACTTTAATGGTTGTGCGTTATGTATTGACATTTTATTATACAAATTCACCAAAATATAAATATTCTTCTGTTAATAATAAATATTTAAGTAGAAAAGATATCATGTATATAAATAAATAAAAAATAATATTATCTACTTTGAACATGTGTTTTTTTGCGACCTTTTTCTATTTTTTAAAAGTCAAGGTAGATAAACAGTTAATAAATAAAAGAAAGAAACAAAAAGTTAAACAATCAGTTTTACAGTTGAAAAAACTTTAGCTTGAAAACAAATTCTTGTGTTGTTCAGATTACAAACACTGATATACTGCTGGAAGTTCATGGAACCTGAATAAAACTGTTTAACCGTGAACTCAATTCTTTTTTTCATTGACGAAAAACTTCGGAAAGTTCAATTTTCCTTGCTTTATTTTGTGATTGAAAAATAATTGAAATAAATCTCTGTTTTCCTAAAGCTAAAAGGCTAAAATATTAATATTTTTAAACGAATATGCTCGGTTACACTATATATTTAACAATTTGTATTTTTATGTCATCACTTTCTGATTTTAAATTTTAAGACGGATTTAAAAAAACCTTATAATTTTAAATCATTTTTATTTTATTATTGATTATTCCATTTCAATATTCCATTTCCATTCTTATTTCATTATTATATTATCATTGATATAAATTTCTATAAATCAATAATAATATATTCAATAATTATATTATTATTGATTTAAATTTTCAGTTATTATTTATTATAATATTTTAATTTTTATAAAACAACAGCTGAAAATTACATCCTTCTTTAAATATTAATGTCACAAGTAATAGTATTTATCTTTTAGATGAATTATGTCTGTTGTTATTTGTTGATTTTCGTTCGATTGTCTTCAAATTTTATCTCAGTGAACACACGTATGTTTTTCTGTTACGAAAACCATGTTTTTATAAAATAAAGAAATATAGTCGTTGATTTTGCATGTTTTGAATAAAAAAAAAATAATGCAAAAATTGAGTTATTTTAAATTTCCTTTCTTCAATGAAACCTACTCCTTGCAAAATATTTTAAATACGCGCGCGACGTGCTCTGCACATATGAACAAACCCTAAGAAAACATGAAAGGAGTAATTACCTAATTTGCTACTTTTTTGGATGGTGCTAAGGATGAATTTTGAAGGTCGACTGTAAATCAATCTGTAAAAATAAAATCATCAAAACAGGAAAAAATTAACAAATTCTTGTGCAATTTATTGCTAGCATTCAGCCATGATATGCTGCTGATGTATTGAACTACAAAAATAATGCAATAATTGAATTATTTTAATATTATTTTCTTCAATGAGACCTACTCCATGCAAAATCTTCTGATCACGAGCCCGACGTGCGCTGCACATCTTAACAAACCCGAAGGAAACATAAAACGTATAATTACCTAATTTACTACTTTTTTGAATGGTGCCATGGATGGAGTTTGAAGATCATTTGTAAATCAATCAGAAAACAACAAAACCATCAATATAGAAAAAATTAGCAAATGTGGGTTTAATTTGTTGCTAGCATTCAGCCGTGAAATGTAGTATCTAAATCCCATACTTATCGCAAGATCTCATTGGCTAGATTTTTTTTGCTGCGGATTGGTGGTAAGCTACAAATAACCTCTTCCCCAAAAAATTTAAATGCAAAAAAAAAAAAAAAAAAAAAAAAAAAAAAAAAAAAAAAAAAACTAAATTGAAATTTAAAAATCCGGCTGTGAAGTGAACATTCCGGTGTTAGCAACAACACATGACAAAAATTTCACCAACATGGGTGTTATAATTTCTGCGTCATTCGCGGTCAGGCAAGCAGGCAAACAGACATCTCTTATTTTGTGTACATAGATAGCATCAGGGTTGTTATGTAGATAGCTCAGCAGAATAAGACCGTTTAAACTAACTGGGATAACTTGGTAAGAAAACTGGACAGCGGTAAAAGCATAGTTCTGTCAGCGAATGACAACAATGAAATGTATAAATATATCAATATCATATATCATAATCATATATACAGTAGAATATCGATTAATCGAGGAACTGTCTTTGATTTAACCGAGGATATATTTTAATTGTGGATAATCTTCAATTTTTCGATAAACCGAGCCGATAACCAACTCGTATATATATATATATATATATATATATATATATATATATATATATATATATATATATATATATATATATATATATATATATATATATATATATATATATTTCCCCCAATGAATGAGCTTTAAAAAAGGCCACACTTTTTAATTCATTTTTCGTACTACAAGGTTTTGTGGATTTAAGGACAATGAATCATACTGAAATTGTTCAAGAAATAACAACTGCTATAAAATATTTGGAACAAAAAGTGATGCTCAGCCAATAGAGTTTCTTTGAAAAATTTGCGTAATCGAAAACCACCCCAAGAAAATCTGGATAATTTGATAAAAAATAACACCTTTTTTTTTTTTTTTTTTTTTTTTTTTTTTTTTTTTTTTTTTTACAAAATAATGCGATTCTAAAATAATATAATGAAAAAAAATATTTGTTTTATTTTTGAAAGTGCATCGTAAACATTTAACTCAGTATAATAAAAAATTTCAAGTTGCTTTTAATAATTTACTACTAACACTTTTTTATCCTTCCTAAATTCCTTGATATGTGAAACATTTTCATATATGTTTACTTAATGTCTTAAAAACGTGTTATTGTCTTTTATTCTAAGATATGTAAAATTCACAAGCATAGCGAATGCTCTGTAAACAATTTCTATTGACCGAGATTTTTGATATCCGACTTATTAACGATCCCAATTAGCTTGGATAATCGAGGTTGCACTGTATTTGAATTGAACCAAATACCGACGGTCCAGTTTTAAGAATTTTAGTATTTCCATAGAAGAAAAAAATGTTGCTGCATAAAAAAAATGTTAATCAAAATTTGATCAAAAATAAAAACACCAATACCTTGTGGTATAATAAAAAAATATTTAACAAAGTAACCAATATCATATAAAATCAATGTGTAATCAATAAAATATATCCGTTCAATTATATTTTTATTAGTTTAGAAAAAAATGAATATATCATTGTCAGCAAATATATATCAATAAAAACAAAATAAGCAAAAATTCAATTTGTTGATCACAAACATTGTATTTTCTATGAAGAAGTAAGAAAATAAAATAAAAAATCGTTGTTTTTTATTTTGCCGATATAAAATTCGTACAGTTTCTAGTTCATAAAATATTTATCTATGATATTTCGATGTGTGGGTTTAAATTCATAAATATATATTTTTCATTTTATTTCTAGTATATTGTTCTGATTCGAAGCATTGATAAACTCAATGTATTAGATTAATTAATGAATAAATTACTGATTAGTAATATTCATTCATTGATATTTTTATTGTATACGAGAATGGATGAAAGGAGTAGAGAGTGATATTGGCGAATGTGACAAGAATTTGTGTGTTATAAATCAGCACAATAGGACTATGGCATGAAATTATAACGGCAACATATACCCGAACAAAAATTCTCGAAAGAACTCTTGAGTTTCCAAAAAAACTTATTACTATAGTCTTACAAAACGTTACAAATACGTTATATTTTTGTAGACTATTTTAAAATTCTATAACTCTCAAATGTTCCTACTAAGATTACAAAGAATGAGAAAATGACTTTAAAAAACTTTAAGTTCTATTAGTTGGATTTTTCCAAAATTATTTAAAATTACTAAACATTTCTTGCATTTCTTATGTTCATTGTACAAGTTTATTACCAAGTACTTTTTTATCAACTTTTAAAAATATATTTTTTTTATCCCATATTTGAACGGATATTATTTTTCACAGATTTTGACAATTTTATGCTAAAAAATCAAATGAAAAATATCCTGTTCACTCCGAAAAGGTCTAATTATTGAGTTATAATTTATTTTGTGCATACGGTATGTTTTGCTAAACATGCGAGTTTATTTAATGCATATAATACGCAGCGGTCTGTCAGATCGCACAGCTCCGCGAGCGTTCAAATTATGGTTCAACTCTTTTTACGTGTATAGGTAGTTCCTGACATATGTTGCTCCCGATTAGTTTTTGATGTAAATCACTCTAAGTGTGGACTTGCTCTGCCGCGTTTTTTAACGATTTACGCAACAACTGTATCTCAAGCACAAATACATGGACGTTTCTAGATCTCCAAATTCAATGAATTCTTGGCATGGATTGATGTAAAACGCTCGGCAGGTACCACTGCTATGTTGCATTTTTCAAGATTTCTTTAATAGCTCTATAGCAAGAAATAATGCACGTGTTTTCATCAAATGTAAGATTCAGCTATTAATAGATATGATCTTGTTTTGTTTATGTTTTGGTATGAGGTGACGCCGCCATAATGATTTTTTCTCAATTCTTCCAATAACTCTATCGCTAGAATTAATACACAAACTTTCACCAACAGTCAGATTAAGATATACCTTGAAAAATATTATTGCTGATTACATTTTGATGTAAATCATCCAATTCATAGAAATTTTATGCTGTTTTTGTTTCAATATATTCATTAGTCTTTTTTAAGAACTAATGCGCCGAATTCTATGTCTTTAGAATCCCACGATGGACATTTATTGTCATTTAATTTTGCCTTTGTGGCAGCAAGTTTTTAAGTATTATCATGCATGACATAGAAGAAAGTTTTAGGATTGCCACGTCTGACTAATTAGACTTGTGTTTATATTGAACAATACTTCATACTTGATTTCATATTTGCTGGATTTAAAAGTTTGGTTACGGACAGCTATGAGGGTAGATTGAGAAATAATTTGATTTGTTTGAAACAATGTGATGGTCATCCTTGTTATATGCACCCAATTCAACGAACTTATGTACCTTTATGATAATCATGATGGAGATTGATTTTTGTTAGTTGCATTCGCAATGCTGTTAAAAATTAGCGCATATAGTCGTTCTACAGTCCTTCCGTTTCTCCGCCAGTCTGCCCGCATATAACAGAACAAAAACTATACAACTGAATAATTTGAAATTTAAAATATAGACTTGTTGCATAGTTTCTTCGAGCCATTTTATGAAAATAGAATGCATCGTTTATTGTTAAGAGCAATCAGAAATATTCCGTCACATGACGGTCAATGAGAAAAAACAGTTTGAAGTGCATTTTAATAGTGTTACACTCTCTGGAACATAATAAAATGTATGTGCATTTATAAAGTACATACTGAAATACGCACTCTATGCAAAGAATATGTAATATTAATGTACAGAGCTATGCAAAGTTATTCCATCATATAATGTTATAGGGAGGGAAGGTGATTGTTTGGGGCACGATTTAATGATATTAAACAACAGTCGAATCTCTCTATAACGAAACTCCATACATCGAATTTCTCTATATCACGAATTTTTTGTAGGAACGGTCCCCTTTTCGCATGATTACATTAAAAACAGTCTCCGTATAGCGAAATATCTATCTCATATAACGAATTTTTTCATAAATTGGTCTTAATTTATTCAGTTTTAAAAAAAGCTTCGAAATCATATGGGATCAATCTTCCATCACTTATTTTTGATTTATCGTTCAGTGCTGAGGTTTTTTTAATTATTATTACTTCTCTCCTTGTTCTTTAATTCCAACGAATTCATCCCACCTCCCACACACCTTTTAACACCCTTCTCAAAACAGAGTCAATTAGATTGTTACACATATAAGAGAGGAATAAATGTGAGGCACAAAAAAGAGGCCTTCAAATGGAGAAAAATGTTAACTACAATTTTTTATTCCTTGCTAAAATTTGAGTTTTTTTTTTTCTTTTCTTTTTGAGGGCGTAACAGTTTTAAAATCAAAACAACAAAAAATTAAAGATTTCTTCGTCTGTAATTAATATAAGTCTTCCTTATTTGATCTTCATTAAGCTTTCAAATAAATGTCTATTCTCTTTTTCGAAACTGCTTAAATAATTAAGAAATAAAATGCTAGGTTAATATTTACGTTTAAACATTTCAAATTCTTAATTAAAAACATCAAAAAATAATATTTGTTCAAAATTTACATATTAAATACAATTTTTAACATCATTTTCATTACATCGAATTTTTTTATATAACGAATTTTTTACTGGAACAATGGATTTCGTTACATAGATACCCGACTGTATTTCACATTTTATGAAATTAATATAGGTTGCTGAGGTTTACTACAAGTTACTTCCTGCACAATAGAAAGCAGATTGTATTTACAGAGAAACGCAAAAGATTTTTGGATATGATTTACTATGATTTGCCGTACTGTAAACTATTACGCCTCTGAATATATATTTTTTAATTACTAATGATATGAAATCACCTTATTTCCTATACTTGATGTGGAATTCCCAGCTTGTTTAATTTTGATAACGTGGTAGCGATTTTTGTTTTAATAGGTATGAAATAGAAGAAAGTCTTGGAATCGACACATCCGACTATCTATAAGGATACAATTTTAAACAAATTTATAAATATATTTTACTTAATGAGAAAATTCTAAATCATAAAGAATTTTCTTAAACATTGAAAATTCAAATAATTATGTAAATAAATACTCTGTGATTCTCATATACAAATGAATAAATAAATTCGTCAAAACTCGCGAACAGATTTTTATACAAATGTAAATAGAAACAAATGAAATACAGCCACATTATAAAAATAATACACGTACATTAACGATGATTGTAATTGAATATAAATATAAACTTAAAAGACCATAATTAAAAGAAATTATTTTTGTTGAAATCACTGCTCCAACAAAAGAAGTATATATATACATTTTTTAACCGATTGCTGTTCGCTTTTTTCCTTTTATTCATCTACGCTACTTTATGTGTCTATTTTTTATATCGAAGTACTCTATTACAGATGTCCATGCATATTCAGAATTTTTTATTTATTTATATATTTTTTGTCATGTCTTAATTCATAATTAATGGATGTGTTTGTTGTTGTTAATACAACATTAAAATATCGTTGATTGAGTTTCTGTGTAATTAAGTTATAATTACTCTAAGATACATAGAAAATTATCGGTTTTTTTCATTCTTTTCAAGCGACATTTCTGAAACATATCTTTGAAAAATAATTTTTTATAATATTAAAATCATTATTTTTAATGCATTGTTAACTAAGCATTTAAGTTAATTACTTAACTTGAAAAAACGCATTATTTGAATAAATATATATTTTTTAACATATATAAGTGTAAATTAATACCCCATCGATCCAATTGCAACTAAAGAAATTAATTCTGTGATGTCTAAAATAAAATAAATGTTTGAATATTGAGTTGTTTTTTACGAACATTTGTTTTCCCTAACTCATCAAAAGGTATGAAATTCTTAATTATAAAAGATCACAAACATAATTAATGACATCTTTATACAAAATTAATAATGAAAGTATAAAAATAATAATTAGAATCATTCAGTTGCATTTATACGACCCTTTATTTTAATAATTTAGTATTAATATATTCATTTTCTTGATTAATTTGAACCAACTTATTTGCTACATTTTCTTTTTTTGAAAGTAATTAATTTTGTAGTCATAAATATATATATACTCTTAGGTATTAATGATCTATATTAAGTATCTCTACGAGTATATGTATAATAGGGTGGGCCGAAAATGCACTTTTGCGCAAACTTTCGAAATCGATGAGGCTTGGGGGCGGAAAAGTTGTGTATTGGGTTGCTCAGTAACCATGTAAAAATTTTTTGAAATCGAACAATATCTTCAGGTGGCGCCGGCGCCTTAAAAATTTGAAATTTTGACTAAAACAGACCTTTTTCTTCTAAAAACACGATTTTTGGCATTTTCGAAATAGATTACGCTCTAGTGCGGAAAAGTTGTGTATTGGGTTGCTCAGTAAACATGTAAAATTTTTTTGAAATCGAACAATATCTTCAGGTGGCGCCGGCGCCTTAAAAATGTGAAATTTTGACTAAAACAGACCTTTTTCTTCTAAAAACACGATTTTTTGCATTTTCGAAATAGATTACGCTCTAGTGCGGAAAAGTTGTGTATTGGGTTGCTCAGTAAACATGTAAAATTTTTTTGAAATCGAACAATGTCTTCAGGTGGCGCCGGCGCCTTAAAAATTTGAAATTTTGACTAAAACAGACCTTTTTTTCTAAAAACATGATTTTTTGCATTTTCGAAATAGATAACGCTCTAGTGCAGAAATGTTTAGTATTGAGTTGCTAAGTAGCCGTGTAAGTTTTTTTTTTAAATCAAACAATATCTTCAGGTGGAGCCTGAGCCTTTAAAATTCGGTTTGTTCAGCAGAAAAAAGGAAACGTCAATAAACACATAAATAATAATTGAATTCATCTTTTACTGCTGTCATGTGTGCCAAGTAAGCAAACAAACATGAAGAAATGCAGCTCTTTGCTTATCTCAGAGGAAATTCACTGAGATAACCCAGAACTCACCACGAGGAGGTGGCTGCATATCGAGTTCCACCCGTGCCCTCCCAACCACCCAACCATATAATGGACACTGAGATTTTATTAAATATTTCACTTTTCTGTTGCCTGATCTACTTGGCCTTTTTTGTATTTCGTTTTGCTTTCAAATGAAGGAATTATTCTTTGTGATTCTAATTTCGCTAAAACAGACTAAAACAGACCTTTTTCTTCTAAAAACACGATTTTTGGCATTTTCGAAATAGATTACGCTCTAGTGCGGAAAAGTTGTGTATTGGGTTGCTCAGTAAACATGTAAATTTTTTTTTAAATCGAACAATATCTTCAGGTGGCGCCGGCGCCTTAAAAATTTGAAATTTTGACTAAAACAGACCTTTTTCTTCTAAAAACACGATTTTTTGCATTTTCGAAATAGATTACGCTCTAGTGCGGAAAAGTTGTGTATTGGGTTGCTCAGTAAACTTGTAATTTTTTTTAAAAATCAAACAATATCTTCAGGTGTCGCCGGCGCCTTAAAATCGGAGATTTTATTCAAAACAGACATATATTTTCATGAAAAGAGAATTCCTTATCGGTTTTCTATTTCACCCCCCTTCTTCTACTAAATGAAATGCTCTCGCACCTGCAGTCCACGTGACAGTCCACGTGACCCTCAGTGGTACAGGATTGTCTCTTACATTCCTTATCAGTTTTCTATTCCACCCCCCCCCCCTTCTTCTACTAAATGAAATGTTCTCGCACCTGCAGTCCACGTGACAGTCAGTGTGATAATATGCAATACACAGTTATCGTTTAGTTCAGTCTAGTACAGAAGCAATCAATAAGCTTACTTTATGTCGTTTGTTCATCGAAGAGCAGTCTCTTTAGATATTTAAATGTCATTAACTAGTTAGTTATAGTTATACTTTTGTCACAATGGCCGGTTGTCATTCAACTAGAAAAGTTACAGATTGTTTTGTTTTTGGTTTGCCAGAAGAGCTGAAACCTAACGTCTTACCAACTTACAGTCAAGTTATGAAATTTTACTTCCTTATAAGAGAACAAGTGAAATCTTCAAATCACGGCAAAGATCCAGCTTTTACTGACATTGCCAATGTTGTTGCTGAGAGGGTAGCTGATTTGTAGAAGAAGTCCTCGATTCCTACTATTTCTCATTGCAGAATTATGTGCATCCTTAAATCATATCATGCTAAGTATAAAAATATCCTGAAAAGTAAAAACAAGTCTACGGAATCCCATAGGAACAAAGTAAAGGAATTTTTGGAAGACGCCGAGAAAACTCTCTTTGACATTGCCACATGCAAATGTCATTCCTTTAAAGCATGCTGCTGTGAAAAGGATAGAAAAGTGCCACATTTAGAACAACCATTTTTGATTGATCAACGAACCGTCAGAAAAATGATTATCGGGGGCATTGATTTAAAAGTAACTGAGAAGCTGCTCCGAAAGCAAAATAGGCAATTCAAGACAGTGTTGAAAGCTGCTACAAGTGAACAGCAGTTCCAAACACCAAAGTCTATGTTCGAGTCGCCTGAGTTCGAGGATTGTGAGAACGAAGAATTTGAATATGAAACGCGTAATGATGAAGAATACACTCCTCCTAGATCCAGAGAGAACCATTCCAGAAAAACGAAAAGAGAGACCAAGGTAATCAGCCAGATGAGGATAAAACTGCCAACCACAGCACTCGCCTGCGATAGTGCAGGGATTGGAGACAGGCCTGCAGCGAAAATTATTTCTGCAGTTCTTGAAGATGTCGGAATGATTTCTGATAATAATCGTTCTAAAGTTACAGATAAAAATAAAATAAGAAGAGAGAGAAAGAGAAAACGAAGGGAACTACAATGTAAAGGAAAACCAGAAGAGCTTCAAGCCCTCTTTTTTGACGGACGAAAAGATAAAACTTTAGCAGATCAAATCAAGGGAAACAAAAAGCACAGGACAACGGTTAGTGAAGAACATGTAGTTTTAATACAAGAACCTGGATCTGAATATATCGGCCATGTTTCTCCAGCTAGTGGTTCTGCAAAATCTATTAAGAGCAGCATCGCTGAATATCTTTTACAGAATGATATCAAAACTGAAAATCTTTTGGCAGTTGGCTGCGATGGGACACCCGTTAACACAGGTTGCAAGACTGGAGTTATACGTCTCATAGAAGAAGATGTTGGTAGACCTCTTCAATGGCTCATATGCATGTTACACGCAAATGAGTTACCGTTGCGGCATCTTCTAAAAAAGCTAGACGGTCAAACAAGTGGTCCTGAAACCTTTTTAGGTCCAATAGGAAAAGATCTCGAAACCTGTGAGCTGAAAACGGTAGTCAATTTCTAAAAAGGTTGATGTCGTAGAGTTAGTAGCAATATCAGAAGAGCTTCGAAAAGATCTGAGTACAGATCAACGATACATGCTGCAAATTTATGAAGCTGTAACATCAGGTTACTGCTCTGTTGCCCTAGCAGAGAAAAAACCAGGAAAGCTAGCGCACTCCCGTTGGCTAACGGCAGCATGTCGAGTTTTGCGCCTGTACATTTCAGTTACAAATGTTTCAGCAGAACTGAAAACCTTAGTAGAGTTTATAATTAAAGTGTATGTGCCGATGTGGTTTGATATAAAATCCAAACCGCATTGCAAAGATGGTGCTAGATACTTATGGAAGATGATTAGCTTGTCACGTTATCTCCCAGGTGACTCGAAGACTGTCGTGGATGGCGTAATAAGCCGAAATGCTTTTTTTGCGCATCCTGAAAATATTCTTCTTTCGATGCTTACGGATGAACGAAATTACATCCGACTGCTTGCAATACGAAGAATTTTAAAAGCCAGGGAAAATGAACAAGAAGGTATTCGGCGGTTCACTGTTCCTGTAATAAAATTCGAAGCAAAAGATTATACGGACCTAATTGATTGGCACCAATCAGTTGTTACGGAGCCACCAATGCTTCGTGCAGTCAGCAATGAAGATTTCCGAAATATTCTAAAGGAGAAAATATCTTTACTAGAAATAAAAGAGTTTCCATGCCACAGCCAAGCAGTGAGGGCAATAAAAATAGTGACAGATGCTTCAGCTTCTGTGGTGGGACAAATCGAAAGGGATGGCCTTATAAGGGCGAAATTAGAATCACAAAGAATAATTCCTTCATTTGAAAGCAAAACGAAATACAAAAAAGGCCAAGTAGATCAGGCAACAGAAAAGTGAAATATTTAATAAAATCTCAGTGTCCATTATATGGTTGGGTGGTTGGGAGGGCACGGGTGGAACTCGATATGCAGCCACCTCCTCGTGGTGAGTTCTGGGTTATCTCAGTGAATTTCCTCTGAGATAAGCAAAGAGCTGCATTGCTTCATGTTTGTTTGCTTACTTGGCACACATGACAGCAGTAAAAGATGAATTCAATTATTATTTATGTGTTTATTGACGTTTCCTTTTTTCTGCTGAACAAACCGAATTTTAAAGGCTCAGGCTCCACCTGAAGATATTGTTTGATTTAAAAAAAAAAACTTACACGGCTACTTAGCAACTCAATACTAAACATTTCTGCACTAGAGCGTTATCTATTTCGAAAATGCAAAAAATCATGTTTTTAGAAAAAAAGGTCTGTTTTAGTCAAAATTTCAAATTTTTAAGGCGCCGGCGCCACCTGAAGACATTGTTCGATTTCAAAAAAATTTTACATGTTTACTGAGCAACCCAATACACAACTTTTCCGCACTAGAGCGTAATCTATTTCGAAAATGCAAAAAATCGTGTTTTTAGAAGAAAAAGGTCTGTTTTAGTCAAAATTTCAAATTTTTAAGGCGCCGGCGCCACCTGAAGATATTGTTCGATTTCAAAAAAAATTTACTTGGTTACTGAGCAACCCAATACACAACTTTTCCGCCCCCAAGCCTCATCGATTTCGAAAGTTTGTGCAAAAGTGCATTTTCGGCCCACCCTAATGTATAATAAGGATTATATGGGGTTAAGGTTTTCAATACATAATTATATTCATTATACAAGTATAGGTTTAGCTATGTATGATACACAGTATATAAAAAACGGTGTATAACTTTTGGATATGTACAATTAGGTGGAACGAAAAAATGCAAAAGTTAATTTTCAATTTACAATAACGTAGAAAAATTGCGAATTCGAGAGACTAAAAATTGGATAAAAAAATAAATACATTTGGATTCTATCTTTCGGTCGTGCATGTGCTATAAAGTTTACCGAAATGTCTAAAAATTCAATATTATTTCACTTTTTTAATTGGTCTTTTCACGAATTAATACATGAATTTTTTATATATTATAATAACAAAATATAATGCTGAAATTTTATTTAAATCTATTACCTTCTTTCGGTCGTGCATGTACTCTAAAGTTTCAAGAAGCTGTTATACTTAAATATTAACAAGCTAAGTAAGATGATGTAATACCGTAAAAATGTGATTTTTACCAACATTTAGAGCAAATGCGCGACAGAAAGATGTTGATCAATATAAATAATATTTCAGCATTATATTTTCTTTATACAATACATAGGGATTTCATCTATTTCATTCGTGAGCCTAATTTAAAAAAATGTAATAATGTAAAATTTTCAAAAACTCGGCAATCTTTGTAGAGTATACGTGACCAGAATTTTTTTTTTTTTTTACTTAATTTTTATTCGCTCGAATTCATAACTTCTTCGCGGTATTGAGAATTGAAAATTAAGTTTAGCCTTTTTCCGGTTCATCCTAATGTGCAACGTGCTTTCAAAATACCAGAACTCTCACTCTCGTAAAAAACACAGATCCATTGTCTCTGCAAAACCGTCAGAATAACCTATAAATGACCTTACTCAACGCTACCAAGTAGATGCATTCATTTATGGATGTTTCGGTATTGGTAGCTTTCTTTTTCGTAAAGCGTGTGTGTGCGTCATTGTCGTAAAAAAAAAAGAAGTGTGAAATTGCATGTCAAACTTAGCAAATATGTCGCATTCGGGCTGAAACGAAATTTTAAACAAATTCAGATCTTCTTGTAATAGTATACAGTATACTTCGGATACAATATAGTAGCCGAAATCTTTTATGTGTACTGTTAATACTGTCTGCTGTTGTTATACATGAAGCAACCTTTAGTAAACTTCAGCAATGCGTATGAGTCTTATAAAACGTGAAGTAACGTTTCATAAAACGCGTCCCTAAAGAATGTTTCCTCCTTAAAAATATCCAATAGAATACTTTTGTGAGATCCTGTAAAGAAATAAAAACATTTTTGTGACACACGTTGTACAAAATGTATATTTGTGTGCGTTTCACAGATGCATATCTAATTTTATTCTCTATGAAATGCTGTTAATTCATTAAAATGTATTTGAAATAATTTTTCTCATTGACGTAATGTAACGAAATACTTTTGACTGTCCCTGTAAAGGAGTTATGCGTTATAAGTTTCATAAAATTTGAAATGACTCAACAAAATTATACAACAATTAACATTTTAAATTTCAAACTATTCGAATGGGTAGTTTTTGGGTTTTTATATGAGAATGGAGAGATAGACGGACATATTGAGCAACGATTATAGATGCTACGCATTATGCATGCAATTAAGAATGGACCTAAAAATGAAGCAGCGAATAATCTCACACTTCTATTTTAAATTGGGACAAAGGGTCACAGAAACGTACAAAAGAATTAAATCTGCATATTCTGACGGTACTACCAGTCATTCGCTAATACAAGAATGGTTTTCCTGTTTATAAAGTTGAAGCGGAGTGACTGAAGGCGATGAGAGAACAGATTGTCCATGTTCAAATCGAAGTGAGAAAATGATCATAGTGTAGAAACTTAAGGGATATTAGACCGACAACGGTGATTGGTGTATTCTCCAAATATGCATAGCTTTAACTTTTCAATAGAATAAGGCATGCAAGGTCTATTTTTGTTTACAGTGAAAAGTAAAAACGCTTACAAGGCAATTAACTGACTCATGAAACTTATGAAAAATTATATTAACAACTAAACCGATCAACTCTTTCGAAAAAGCGTTCACATAATGCTTTTTTCGTACATTTTACAGAATTTTATCTTTTAGGACCGATTTTTTAAAACAGAAATGTTTGACTAATTGAATCAGAAACATGCTCGGATTAAATAAGAAAAAAGTTTCAATAAAAATTTACTGGTAAGATTAAAAATCATGATGGTATATGGATGCCCATATCTGGCACGGACATATCAAGATTGGAAAAACACGTTGCCGGAAGACGTACAGGCAAATCAGGAAACGGTTAAACTGCGATAATAATATCACGGAACGCGATGAAAACATTCCGTTTCAGTCTTTTCTTCTCTTATTCTGGCCCTCTAGCCGAAGCCATGAAGAAAGATCCCAAATACCAAGACTGTATCGGGAGCCAGACGAGAAAGAAAAAAAATCCCAAACAATGAAACTGAACAAATTTAAAAGATAAGATGATTAAAATAACGACGCTAATAATGTTGTGTACATTAACCATCCACACGACTCACCAGAATGTCTCTATCCAGCAGTACCCAGATCCCTCCATACAGCCAGATAAAGCGAGCTACGCTTCAGGCTAAATCCCTCAAATAATCCTGTAGCACCGAAAACTGCTATGCATCTCTTAAGATTTTGACAGTGAAACATCGTACAGATACAATAATTTTTCTCTTGGTCCTAAATGTTCTCTGTGTCCATTAGGTTACACATCACCTTGCTGTCAGAAATACCACAGGGTTTTTTTTTAATACCCACATAAAGTGGGATATGAAATTCCTCAAATTATCTTAAAGTAGCCGTTAATGGAGTACCTCTCCGAAGATTTTGACGGTACAACATTGTAGAGACGCTTAACTTTTTAATTTCTACACCCGAATTGAAATCTCAGCACGTTGTCTTCGTTCATTAGGCTTCACATCGTCTCTCTGTCAGAAATATCGCAAATTATTTTTAATATCCACATAAAACGGGCTATGAAATCTCTCAGTTAATCTCACAGTAGTCGACATCGCGATATATCTCCTAAGATTCTGACTGTACAACTTTGTAGAGACGCATGACTTTTTAATTTCTACATCCGAATTAGAATCTCAGCACATTGTATATGTCCATTATCTTTTCTGTCAGAAATACTACACATTATTTTTCAATACCCACATGAAACGGACTATGAAACCTTTAAATGTTCTTATAGTAGTCGACACTGCGATACCTTTTCTAAATTTCAGACTGTACAGAAACGTAGAGACGTATGTCTTTTTAATTTCTATATCCGAATTCGAATTTCAGCACGTTGTCTATGTTCATTAGGCTGAACATCACCTGTCTGTCAGAAATACCACATATTTTTTTTTAAATACCCACCTAGAACGAGATATAAAATCCCTCAAATAATCTTAAAATAGTTGATACCGCAATATCTATCGTAAGATTCTGACTGTGCAACATTTTAGAGATAGAATAACTTTTATTTCTTCATCCGAATCGGAAACTCAGCTTGTTCTCTGTGCCGATTATGCTACACATTACCTTTATTTATTTTAGTGCAGGACATATTTTTAAATCATTATCAATATGCATTTAGACTAATTTTAATTATGTTTCTGTTTAGTATTCCACATGAGACACGTTTTTTACATAAAATTCTCCTATCCTAATTACAACAACTTATTAGGAGCGTTCGTAATTATATAAATACTTAGCACCTGTTGTCCTCGTTTAGTCCGCCCGTTTGTCTGTACGCATATGAAGGAGCAAAAACTATTCTATTGAATCGTTTGAAGTTTAATATATATAATTTTTGCATAATTTTGGCGTCTCATTTCAAATTTTTATGAAAATTGGTTGGATTGTTTAATTACAGGGACAATCAAAATCATTCCGTTACATTATCGTCAATGGGAAAAAATAGTTTTAAGTGCATTTGCTTAATGTTACAATTTTTCGAACATAGTATAATTGACATGCCTCTATGAAGTGTAGACGAAACAATACATTCTGCATAATCTGTGGTGGAAAGAATAGCTATTTCTTATATAGTAGAAAGCAGATAGTATTTACAAGGACACAGGAAAGATTTAGGCAACTGCATCTATTCCAATGTACTATATATTACTGTATCTGAAATATTCCTCAAGATATCCAAGATTGAATATTTTAAAGGCGATTTCTGACTAGTTTTTTTCAAAGCGCGCTTCGATGAAAACGAGGGCTTATGCTTGTTTGCACAAGCTTTCTACACCAGAATTTCTCAAACAGCGAAAGTTCCTAGGGGGTGGGGGAGGGGGTTATTGGAGGGAAGAAGGAGTAATATTTGCAGCCTCTGTTTTTCCGCCAAACAGTGGATTCATATCAACGGAAACATTAATGAAACAATAGTTTGGGCCGCAAATGCACAGAAAATATTAAACTAAATTGACGTTTTTATCATATCACACTATTTATGTGTCATCATGTATGTTAATCTAAAATTTAACATTTTTCAAAATATAATAATTTTTTCGAATAACATTTAATATCAGATATCTGTCCTGTTTCAATGGAGTTTTCTATGAACGATTTAATTTCTTCCACATTAATTGAAGGGTATAGTGAGATGAAAGCTAAATTTGCAAGTATGCTATTCTCGGTAATTGTTATATCTTTTATCTTAGCAATAAAATTGCTTGTAGAGGTTAAAAAATATTTGAGTGTGGTAAAATGATTTTCAAAAATCTGGCATAAGCTTTTTCTAGAAAATATGTACGACTGTTGCATTTGGTTACAATAGGTCGGAGAGGTGATTTATCTTTATGATCTTTTAATCTACCGATTAATCTTGGTGTTGTAGCTGTAGGAATAATTTTAATGAGATCTTTCATATAGGCTGGCCATGTTCCATCCTTTATCAGATCTTGAATTTTCTTATTAATTGTATTGTTTGGAACACAATTGTTTGAAGAAATGAATAAAGGTTACATTTTAGATTACAAATTTTATTTTAGACATTTATTAAATTTTAGAATTTACAATTTACATTTTAGAATTACGCCAATTAATTGCTAATGGGGATTTTCAAACTGGCGCCAGTCGTGTGCATTCTGCCTGAACTCAGGAATCCTACAGTGCAACCGTATTAGTTGGATACAGAGGATTAATAAGGATTAATTGGATACAGAACATCTCAGAGCGCCAAACAATATATTTTTCTTAATTGTGATGAAATTGTTCGAATTGAGAGCATCTAAGAAATAATTTCAGGAAAACAAAACGAAATACAGCAAAAATTATAAAACAGTAAAGCTTAGTAAACAATATTTGCAGTTTGTAAAACAGTAATTGATATTTCAACAAAAGAAGATGTAATACATATATATATATATATATATATATATATATATATTAATAAGCTCAAGCTATCTCTTTAAAAATATCTCATATTAAATTTTCTAGTTTATTCGTAAAATTTTGCACGTGAAAAACTGGATTTAGATACTTATTTGAATAAATGAATGTTTCCATAACCATAACAGGATAATTAATAATTAACTCTTTCGGGTCCGTTTTTTTTCAATAATAGACTAATAATACACTAACTATCGAAATGAATTATTAAGTATTTAACGCATATTTTAATGTCTGAAAGATAAAGAATGTTATTGTTTTTCATACGATTTAAGTAATATTCATATAAAAATAGGCTGAGAAAGAATTTTTGGAGATGTTTAGAAAATATTTTTTTACAACAAGATTTAATTTATATTACCCATTTCTAATACTTTTTACGTTTTATTACGCATGTTTCTTTCAGGAAAGTAACTTTAATTTTAAATTTAAAATTTGAAATATATATTTCAAATAAAAGTATCACAAATTGCGCAAAGAGAATTAAGCAAATAATAATAGTTATTATTATTACTAAATGCCTAAACACAAATGAAGTCATATATCAAATGCATAGGCATATAGTAACATTGCTACTTTTAGAAGCAAAAGTGCTTCTTAATACAAAATAATAATTCTTTAAAAGACATGTACTATTAATAATACACTAGACCCGAAAGGGTTAATTTATTCGAAAATAATTAATGGAGTCAAACGTTTTTATGAAACGAGACCATATAAGAATTTTGTTTTTAATACTTTAAAAAGTCAAACTTCCTGATCCTGGAAAATAAAAAGAAAGAAAAAAACTTAAACAAAAGTTTTTACAGTTGAAAAAGTTTAGCTTGAAAACAAGATTTTTTTTTGTTGTTGTTGTTGCTCAGATTACAAATACTGATATGCTACAAGAATGAGACGGAGCTTGAATAAAACTGTTTAACCGTAAACTAAAATGGCTTTTTTTTTTCGTTACACAAAAACTTCGAAAAGTTTAATTTTTAATAAAAATCATAAATGAAACACAGCTTTTATTTCTTTTACAAGTTGATTTGAATATTTTAAAGTGTAATACAATCTCTTTTATGGAACTGTAATAATTTCCTTGCATTGTTTTTCTGTAAGATTTAATAGTTAGAATTCCTATAGAAACATTATATAAGTATGCTTATTATTTTAAAACAATAAAACTTTGGTAATGGAACTGGAAAAATACTTTGAAAGCTAGATTAAACCTTATTACAAATGATAATGTTTTTGTTTTTAACAGAAAATATTACAAGCAGTTAGAAGGAGCTCCAATGGGTTCGCCTATTTCTGGAATATTTGCGGAAATTAAATTACGACCATTAATAGAAAGAATATTAGCTGAATACGATATGAAACCTACAGTATGGTATAAATTCATAGACGATAATTTTATTATTTGGGAAAATAGTTTACACGATTTACATTTCTTCCTTAATAAGATAAATGAGCTTGATGATAATATAAAATTTACTCTTGAGATTGAGACAGATGGAATCTTACCTTTTCTTGATGTTAATTTATTTAAAAACAAAGAAAACTTCAGCCTTGACAGAGATGTTTATAGGAAACCAATCAAATTAAATAATACGATCCCATATAATAGCTCATCACCATTTTTATATAAAATTGCAGCCTACAAATTTTATATTAGACGTGCTTTTAAGGTATGTTCAGATAAATATTTAGAAAAAGAGCTTAATACCATCATATTGATGAAGAAAACGGATTTTCAACTATTCTTATTAATAAACTCATTCATGAATTTAATTTTCAAGAAAATATCAAAAAAGTAAATCATAAAGAAATGATATACAAAAAGTTTCTATATTTCCCTGGTCTATACGAGAAATTAAGATATGCTCTTTGAAACACAATGTAAATTTAATAGCCTATTCACCAAAGAAATTAAAAGAAGTAATTTGTACAAAAATCGATCCAATACCAGAAATTGAATTAGCCGGTGTATATACCATCCCTTTTAAAACTGATTGCAATAAATATATCGGGAATGTATGTATGAAATATATCGGGAAAACCAATAGAAAACTCGAAAAAACAATAAAAAAAACATAAAGCAGATATAAAATTTTGTCGCCAATCTACTGCTCTTTCACGTTTATATCTAAAACAGAATATCACAATAGATTTTGATAATACAAAAATCATATTCTCAGCATCCAATTATTACCTTTCTATTATAAGAGAATCAATAGAAATCTTATGCAATATCAATAAAGTATGCAATGATACCCTATCTTAAAATATACCCAATTTATGGATTGGCATTCTAAAAAATAAAATCCTAACAAATTGTGAAAATGACGTTTTAAAAAAATCATGATACAACAATCAAATAATTTTACGGTTTACGTAAAAATATTGCTAACTGAATTTTCAAGCCACGAGTCTCGTTCATTTTTCAAAACAAAATCTCATGTTTGTATTTATTAATGAAAATATACTCTGAGAAAGAACCTGTTTGGAAAAGGTTCGAAAGTACTAAGATTTTTAAATAAAATAAAATAACATCTATAATAGTTTATTTAACCGCCTTTTAAGTAAGCATTATTCATTTTATGTTAAAACATAAAATTTATATTTGACATCAATTTGGTATCATTTTTTATAAAATGTAAAAAAAGTAAAATATTACAACTAATTTTGTAAATCTGATAATATATTTCTTTTATAAAATATGTAGAAAAATATATAAAATTCATAAAATAATAGTCTTTTTTAATGCTTATAAATAACACTTTCTTTTTTCTTTTTATTAGAAAATATACGTTCTGCACTAAAGAAACACCTTTGTCCTTCATTCTTCTTTTAAATATTTATTTGCTCACAATATTAATTCCCAATTTTTTCTCTGGCTATAAAAAACAATCCCAACAAATATATTTACTAATTCATTTCTAAACGTTTGGTTAATCCGTTGAAAATATTTATTGTTCCACAAGAAAATAGTTTATTTGTTACTTCTTTCCTTTTATTGGGTTTGTAATATTTTGTTTATTTTCATTTTTAAACTTTTCAATTTCTCTTACGAAGAATTATTTTCATAAATGATTATTTCGTTTAAAAAATTAAAAATTTTTGGAATCTTGTAATTAATGTATTTTTTTTCTTTACTTGAACAATATGACATTCTTTCTTGCAATATGTAAAAAAAAAAATAGAAAGTCAAAAATTAGAAATAATTTTGTGAAAACGTAAATATATTTCTTTTATGAAGAATGTGGGAAATTATTTAAAATTTAGAAGGTAATCGAATTTTTTAATCCAGATAAATTAATCTTCTTTTTCTTTTATGTAGAGGCTATACGTTCTGCACTAAGGAAAGAACTTTTTATTCTTCATTCTTCTTTTGGATATATATTTGCTGACAATAATAATAGCCAATTTTTTTTCTTATACTAAAGCAGACAATCGCAATAGATACATTTACCAATGTTTTTTTTTCTAGACGTTTACTTACTCCGTTGATTATTTTTACTATCCCACAATAAAAAGTTTTATTTGTTATTTCTTTCCTTTTATCTTGTCTATAATATTTTTATTTATTATCATTTTTAATGTTTCATTTTCTTTTACGATGAATTATTTTCATAAATATTTTTTTCGTTTGAGAAATTAAAAATTTTTAGAATCTTGTAATTAATATATTTTTTTCTATACTTGAACAATATGACATTCTTTCTTACAATCTGTACAAAAAATAGAAAGTGTAAAATAAGAACTAATTTTGTGAAAGTGTAAATATATTTCTTTTATAAAGAATGCGGAAAAATATTTAAAATTTATAAGGTAATCGAATTTTTTAAACCAGATAAATTGCTCTTTTTTCTCTTACAAGGAAAATATATGTCCTGCACTAAGGAAAGAACTTTTTGTACTTCATTTTTCTTTGGATATTTATTCACTGACAATAATAGTATCCATTTTTTTCTTACACTAAAGCAAACAGTCCCAAGAATAAATCTGCTAATACTTTTCTAGACGTTTGGTTACTTTGTTGATTATTTTTATTGTTTCACAAGAAAATGGTTTACTTGTTACTTCTTTCCTTTTATCGAATTTGTATTTTCTTTTAATGTTTTCAATTTCTTTTACCAAGAATTACTTTTGAAATAATTATTTTGTTTGAAAGTTTAAAACTCTTTGAAACTGCGCAATATATATATATATATATATATATATATATATATATATATATATATATATATATATATATATATATATATATATATATATATATATATATATTCTTTACATAAAAAATACTTTGGAAAGCTAAAAAAATATTTAGAAATGTATAAATTATTTTATAATTCATACTTATGAAGTAAAACATGCAATTTACCATTCATCATCATCAAAAAGGAAGAAGAAGGAAAGAAAGAATGAAAAAAATCCCAACTTATTTTGAAATTCTGTAAATATATTTGTTTTATAAAGAATACTGAAACATAATTTTAATTTATAATATAATCGGCTCCTTTAATAAAGAGACATTACTCTTTTTTCTTTTATACTGAACATATACGTTCTGAAGTAAGTAAAAAACGTTTTGTTCTGAAATTTTCTTTTGGATATTTATTTGATGACAATAATAATATACATTTTTTCCAAACTAAAGCAAATAATTCCAAAATATATATTTACTAATTCTTTTCTAGACGTTTGCTTACTTTGATTATTTTTATGGTTCCACAATAAAATGTTTTACTTGTTACTTCTTTCTCTCTATCTTGTTAGGAAAATTTTATTTTATTTTATATTTTTAATATTTTAATTGCCTTTACCAAGAGTAATTTTCGTAAATAATTATTTCATTTGAAAAAAAAAAAAAAAATAAAAATTTTCGAAATTTCGTAAATTATATATTTTTTGTCTTTACTTCTACAATATGACATTCATTTTTACAATCTGTAAAAATAAATGAGTAAATAAATAAATAAAATTTAAAAATTACAACTTATTTTGTGAATCTGTAAACATATTTTTTATATAAAGAGTGCGAAAAAATATTTAAAAAATTATAAAGTGTTCGGCTTCCTTAATCCTGAGAAATTGTTCTTTTTTTTTTTTTTTTTTTTTTTTTTTTTTTTTTTTTTTTTTTTTTTTATACAGAAAATATATGTTCTGCACTAAGGAAAGAAGTTTTTGTCCTTGATTCTTCTTTCGCATATTTATTTGCTGACAAAAATAATTACCTTTTTTTTTTCTTATACTAAAGAAAACAATCCCAACAGGTAGATTCATTTATACTTTTCTAGATATTTAGTTATTCCGTTGATTATTTTTATTGTTTCACAAGAAAATGATTTATTGTTACTTCTTTCCTTTTATCGTCTTTCTATTTTGTCTATGTTTATAATGTTTTTAATTTTTTTTACCAAGAATTATTTTTATAAATTATTATTCTTTTGTAAAAACTAAAATTTTTTTAAACATTTTAGTTTATATATTTTGTTTTTTGCTTTAACAGTATGAAATTATTTATTACAAAATGTGACAAAAAATGGAACTAATTTTGTGAATCTGTAAATATATATCTTTTATAAAAAATGCGAAAAATATTTAAAATTTATAAAGTTATCGGTTTCTTTTATAAAATATTTTGTTTTCTTTTATAAGGAAAATATACTTTCTGCACTAAGGAAAGCACTTTTGTCCTTCCTTCTTCTTTTGGATATTTATTTCCTGACAGTAATAATACCCAATTTTTTTCCATACTAATGAAAACAATCCCAGCAGATATATTTATTAATATCTTTTTCGACGTTTAGATGCACCGTTGATTTTTTTTTTGTTTTTTTTTTTTTTTTTTTTTTTTTTTTTTTTTTTTTACAAGAGAATTTTGTTACTTCTTTCTTTTTATCTTGGCTGTAGTATTTTTATTTATTTTTATTTTTTATTTTTTCAATCTCTTTTACAAAGATCGATTTTAATAAATAATTATTTGGTTTGAAAAATTGTTATTATTATAATTATTTAAGTATGTAATTTATGTATATATATATTTTTTTCTTTAATTCAAAAAGATGTTTATTTGACGAAAGCTAAAAAATATTTAAATATGTATAAATCAAGTTTTATTTCATATTAAAAAAACTTAAAATTTATGTTTGACTTCAGTATAAGATTCTTTTTTCAAAATATATATATATAAATAAATATATATATATAAATAAATAAAAATTAAACTTTTTTTGCGAATCTGTAAATGTCATATACATTTTATCATGGTAACATTTTTAATTATTTTTGTTTTTTATGTTTTTAAAATTTTTACCAATAATCATCTTCATGCATAGTTTGAAAACTTAACATATTTAGAAAGCTTCGTACTTTTATATTTTTTTCGTTACTTGAACTATATGACATTTTTTATACAAAATGTAAAAAATAAATGAATAAATACATAAATAAATAATTACTACTAATTTTGTGAAGCTGTAAATGTATTTCTTTTATAAAGAACTAGATGGAACCCGTCAAAACTTGACGGCACCACAGAAATAAAAGGTATTTTCCAGCTATTAAAGGATTTTTTAACGACTAATCTTCAGCAAAAATTTCAATAAATAAAAGAAAAACCTGCATTTTACATCCAGGCAAATGACCCGCAATTGGCAGAGTTACATTCAAACATGCTGCTACACACATGCCAACCTCCGGCTTTTTATAAATCACAGAAACATATTTGGAACCAGAAAATTATATTGTGAATTATATTAAATAGGTTGCAAAGGAGAACAAAATTTAATGGAAGATCCGTTTAAGGGTGTATTCGAAAAAACGCTCTTCCACTTTCAACAGCTCGAAATTTTCCGATACAAATTCAGACACATTTTTAAAAGTAGAAACATGAAACTTGCTGAGGTGATTCTTGAAGGAACCTGTGAGGTGCCGTGTGATGTCTTTTTGCGCTCACTTCATTAGAATTTGATTTATAAACAATTACCTTATAAGTATGACCCTTTTTTTCGTTCACAGAACTCCCGCTTGGAAAAAATCGGTTCGAAATGCCGTTTTTGATTGCTTTTATTGCAATATTTTCTGCATTTATCAAAGAATCGACAATCACGGCACCTTGTGTATTTTCCAAATAAGAGATTTTTAAAGTTTGGTGTATTTGAGAGCAAAAATAAATTTAAAAATAAATCGGAAAATAAGCAGTTTGAATCGAAGTACACCCTTAATTTAACACATTTTCCGGTAAAAAATCTGTTTTCTTGATTTACAGAAAGCCGGAGGTTGGCAAGTATGCTGCTATAGAATTAGAATCTCTCTCATTTGATAATTTTCCATTTACAAATACAACACCAATAAATTGTACATGACATGAATAAATCATAAATTACCGTCATTTCTCATTTCATACAAAATATACATACTTCACTTACTTCGCAGCAAAATAAGACTGAATTTATAGTTTGCCATTTAGCAACAACTGTAACAATGATCCTCTCAGTGGTTAATTTGTTTTTACATTACCCACCCCATTCAACAAATAAACATTTGCATTTTCAACTAACTTTTCTAATACATTTTCATAAATCAAAAATACATGTCGATTTCACATATTAAAAAAATTAATGATATTTATTCTGGGTAGGTGAAACCCGTCCAAATTTGACGGCAACACAATGAAAGAACCAAAGAAAAAAAAGTATTTTGCCGCTATAAAAAAATTAATATTTCTTAAAAATTTCAATATGCTTTTCCATTTACCAACGTAACACCAACATGACATGATCCCGGGCGCAGAATCGGTGCAACGCTGCGACACACGTCACAAACTCTTGAAAATGTTTGAAGATTATTTTTCTACTGTTAAAGTTTTTTTTTTTTTTTTTAAATGCTAGAAATCATTTACTATGTACAAAAATTTGTCTAGGTACCAAAAAAATTGCACATTTTGGCAAATAATCACAAAAAATAGCTATTTTCGTCAAAATACCGCCCCCCCCCCAAAAAAAAAAAACATCACCCGTAAATTTTGTAAATGGATGTGAAAAAAAAATAGCAAATTTCGTCAACAGATTGCAAAAAACAAAAAATTTTATGAAAAGATCTCTAAAAAATTTGTCAAAAAAATACAAAAAAAAAATGTCTAGGTGTCCCAAATTAAACAAATTTCGTGAAAGTATTGCAAAAAATCAAAATTTTGCCAAAACATCTAAAAAATTGGAAATTTTCAAGAAAAAATTTCGAAAAATAAATCCAAATTCCTCAAAAAAAAAATCCATCAAAGGATTGTGAGAAAAAAACAACAAATTTCAAAAAACAACTTTCATTAATTGCAGGGGGTAAAAATGCAACATTTCTTTGTTCATCAGAAAAAAAAATCACAAAATTCCTCGATCCATCACATGAAAAATAGAAAATTTGTCAATTAGTTGAAGAAGAAATACAAAAATCGACAGTTGGTCATGTGGGGTAAAAATTATAAAATTCATTAATGAATCATGGATAAAAAGTCATTTAGTTATGTAAAAAAGCCCACAAAAATCTTGTGATTGATCGAGGCATTTCAGAATGATTTTTCTGGGTAATCTTACGATGGGAATACTGCAGTTCAGTGTACCCACTGAACTGTGTGCAGAGTGACATATGTTTATTCCCTCATTCTGTAGGCAATTCGCAACGTAATAAGTATATTTTTAACATAGGATCAGGGTAAATTAGTCTTTTCAACAAATAACCTGGTAAGTGAGAACTAACTTTTTTATTGATAGGCAATGTAACATCGGATCGACCGAGTTTATTTTGATTTTGCCCTTGTTTTTGAAGGACATAATTTAACCGTTTTTTCTATTGCATAACACTTCTTATTTTGTTTTCAATCTTTTTTTTTTAGTAATTTCTTATTGTGATCTTCATTTCTGTCATATGAAAAATTCATTTCTATTTTGCCTATAGCATTTACATAATGTTGACAAATTTCTGAAAAAAAAAGTAAAAAAACAACAAATTTCCAAAAAAAGGATAAATTCGAAAAAACGGCAAATTACATCGAAAGATGGCAAGAAAATACGACAAAAATCACCGAAAATCCCTGAGAAAACAAATAATTATTTCCTGGTATAGTAAAAGACGTTAATTTTGTCAAAAGATCGTGAAAATACTTTAAATTTGTCTAGGTACTTCAAAAAATGCAAATATTGGAAAACAGATTGTGAGAAAACAACATATTTTGTCAAAAGATGAAAAAAAGAGGCACATTTCATCAAAAGATCACAAAAAAAGTAAATTTTGCAATTAAAAAAAAATGAATAAAATGATAAATTTCTGAAAATAACAAAAAAAACCAACAAATTTCACAAAAAAATCACCAAAAAAAAGGAATAATTTGATAAAACGGCAAATTACATTGAAAGATGGCAAGAAAAAACGACAAATTTCACCGAAAATCCCTGAGAAAACAAATAATTATTTCCTGGTATAATAAAAGACCTGAATTTCGTCAAAAGATCGTGAAAATACTTTAAATTTGTCTAGGTACTTCAAAAAATGCAAATATTGGTAAACAGATTGTGAGAAAACAACACATTTTGTCAAAAGATGAAAAAAAGAGATACATTTCATTAAAAGATCACAAAAAAGGTGAAAAAAAGGACAAATTTCTGAAAATAACAAAAAAATGAAAAATTTCACAAAAAAAGATAATTTCGATAAAACAGCAAATTACATCGAAAGATCGTGAGAAAATGACAAATTTCACCGAAAATCCCTGTATAAAAAAAACATAAATTTTGGCAAATAATCACAAAAAATAACAAATTTCGTCAAAATACCATCCCCCCCCCACCCAAAAAAGGAACATCTGGAAATTTTGTAAATAGATGTGAAAAAAACAGAAAATTTCGTCAACAGATTGCAAAAAACAACAAATTTCTTCAAAAGATCTCTAAAAAATTTGTCAAAAAACTGCAGAAAAAAAATTTCCAGGTATCTCAAATAAAACAAATTTCGTGAAAATATTGCAAAAAATCAAAATTTTGCCAAATCGTTTAAAAAAATTTCGAAAAAAAGCAAATTTTGACAAAAAAAATCTCTAAAAAATGGCAAATTAAACATATTGTGAAAAAAAAATTCAAAATATTGTGAGAAAAAACAAATTTTGACAAATGATTGTGAGTAAACAGCAAATTTCGTCAAAGGATTGAAAAAAAAAGCAAATTTCATCAAATAATCACAAAAAAGGTAATTTCGCAGAAAAAAACATCAAATTTTGCCAAAAGATCTTCAATAAAACGGGAAATTACATCGAAAGAACATGACAAAACGACAATTTCATCGAAAGAAATCGAGAAAAACGATAAACTTCTTCGAAACTGTCCAGGTATCATAAAAGACACAAATTTCGTCCAAAGATCTCAAAAACACAAAAATTTTGTCTAGGTAATCGCAAAAAAATGTAAATTTCGCAAAAAATAACAAAAAAAAGACAAATTTCTCAAACAGATAACAAAAAACGACATTTTCTCAAAAAAAATCACGAAAGAAGGATAAATTCAATAAAACGGCAAATTACATCAAAAGATTGCGAGAAAAAAACAACAAATTTCAAAAAAACAACTTCAATTAATTGCACGGTGAAAAGATGCAACATTTCTTTGTTCATCAGAAAAAAAAAATCACTAAATTTCTCTATCCATCACATGAAAATAGAAAATTTGTCAATCAGTTCGACAGTTGGTCATGTGGGGTAAAAATTATAAAATTCATTAATCAATCATGGAAAAAAAGTCATTCAGTTATGTAAAAATCCCACAAAAATTATCAATCAGTAGAAGTCCCTACAAAAATCTTGTGATTGATTGAGACATTTCTGAATGTTTTTTGCATGTCCAAATTAATATATATATATATATATATATATATATATATATATATATATATATAATTCACATTATGCAATGAAATTTCATAATTTTCAAGGAAAGAGTGTATGTTAAAAATGGTAACAATGAACTGTGAAGAATATATATATATATATATATATATATATATATATATATATATATATATATATATATATATATATATATATATATATATATATATTGTAGCTGCAGATTTAAAAAAGTAAGTTATTTATAAGGCATCTATTTTGATTTCTTATTATTTTGTTTATTTTTTGAAGACCTACGTTTATTTAGTTGAGTAATACGAATTTAGAATTTGCAATGTTTTGTCTTTTGTTATTTTTTATCAATTTTCAAAATGATAATGCAACAAATGTAAATGCTATAGGCAAAATAGAAATGAAATTTTCATATGACAGAAATGAAGATCACAATAAGGAATTACTTTAGAAAAAAGAAAAAGATTGGAAACAAAATGAAAAGTGTTACGCAATAGAAAAAACGGTTAACTTATGTCCTTCGATAAAAACGGACAAAATCAAAATAAATAATATTATGAAATATAAAATTAAGCATCGATGGAAAAAATACTATCCGAGAAAAGTTTTCGCGAACATCGTAAGGGGGATATTTTACTTCAATGTACCCATGGCAAAATAGAAATATATTTTTCATATGACAGAAATGAAGATCACAATAAGGAATTACTTTAAAAAAAAAGATTGAAAACAAAATAAGAAGTGTTATGCAATAGAAAAAACGGTTAAATTATGTCCTTCAATATAAACGGGCAAAATCAAAATAAATAAACTCGATCGACCCGATGTTACATTGCCATTCAAAAAAAAGTTCTCACTTACCAGGTTATATTGTTGAAAAGACTAATTTAAGGTGTAATAGATTACTCTGATCCTATGTTAAAAATATACTAATTACGTTGCGATAAAAAAATCCATACATATATTAAATTGTACATTTTAAACATATGTCACTCAGCACACAGTAGATCCATTGGCTCTGCTACAATACAAACAACGAACGCGGGCATACCACGCTAACATTTAGAGACAGTAACTATCTCTTCTCTCATTGGTTCTGTTGTCGGATCTGCGCAAGCACGAATGCGCAGAGAGCAGTTTGAGTGTGCTGTATAAAAAAGGTTATTGCTTTAATTATAAGATGCGTGAAATATTTAAAATTTATTAAGTAATCGGCTTTTTTATTCAGAGAAATTACTATTTTTTCTTTTATACGGAATATATAAATTCTGCACCAAGGAAATAACTTTTTTATTCTTTCTTCCTCTTTCAAATATTTATTTGCTGAAAATAATATTCCCAATATTTTCTTATACTAAAGCAAACAATCTCAACAGATATATTTACTAATGCTTTTCAAGAAGAGTGGTTGCTCATTAAATGATTTAGAAAAAGCAGCATGGATCGATTTTAAAAATGTTGTGACACATTTCTTAGGAAATCATCGAAGTCCTAACTATGAAACATTAATTAAAGACATGTTAAAAAGTTACAAAGATTTAGGATGTCCACTGTCGTTGAAAATTATTTTTTTAACGTCTCATCTAATTTTTTTCCCCGAAAATATGGGAGCTGTGAGTGACGAGCATGGTGCGCGCTTCCACCAGGTTATTTATACAATGGAAACCCGATATCGAGGCAGGTGGACCCCTAATATGTTTGGAAATTACTGGTGGAACCTTATTAGGGAAGCTAGTGATGGTGCCTATAAAAGAGCATCCACAGATAAGACATTTACCGCTACATAAAGGCATTTCTTATTAATATCATTTCTTTTTACAAAAATTCTTCTACATATTTTCGAAACTTTATAAACAATGTATATTTTAAGTGTTTTAAATATTAATTTTAAGCTTTATAAATGTTTATTTAAAAGTTTGTCATCACTAAAATACCAAATAATACATTTCATAAGGTATATGTGTTGAATAAATGCTACAAAATTCAGATTTTCAAGATTTTGAATTTTTAAAAAATCTGTGGGTGATGGGAACATTTTAATGGCATATTCTTTCACAGCACCACCTAAAATATAAAAGTCACCACATACTTAGTTAGAAACAGAAACCTTGTTTATCAGTGTAATTACATGTAAATGAATGATTTTTTAAATTAAAATATAAGAAATAGACTATTAACACTTTGCCGCTATTCGTCTAATCTCTGCTACAAAAGACTTTAAAATATTCCATTCGTATGTCTTCTTTTAGCCGCCACAGTTTTGTACAATATAAATTGTATATTTGCTCTAAAACACCACATAATTTATTTCATTCCTGTCTTATTTCCATTTACAACTGCAGCAAATAAAAACTTACTGATATTATATTAGATTATGTCGACAACAGTCGGAAATGCGTATAATTCGAAATAATAATTTAAAAATTGTGTTTCACTGTAATTAAGTATTTTCGCTTTTTAAAATATTTTAAAAAAAGTTAAACTGGTAAAAAGAAAATTACCAAAGGAGGTGTAAATATAAGATGGGGAAATGTAAGATTGGAAAAGTAAAGATTGTTTAAAGATATAAAACATAAAGTTAGATTATAAATGTACAAGTAATTTATGAAAAGATAGCAAACAACTGTTCCTAATCTACTATCGAGTTCTTTTCTCAGTGCAGAACTCAGCAAGCTAGAAAAAGCAAAACTGAGTTTCAAGTCTTTTTCAAGTTTCGAGTATAACTGAAATCTCAGTTTTGCATTTTCTATCTCGCTGAGTTTTGCACTGATGAAGAATTTCGATAGTATATTCGAAACAGCTGTTTGCTACCTATTCATACATTAATTGTGCATTTATAATCGTTGGTTTTCTATCCTAAACATTTTTGCACTAATGCTTCTTTTGCTATTTTAAAGTAAAGAATGTTCTGTAAGTTCAAACAGAAGAATTAAAGACTTCACATTGGAGACTGCGTATAAAGATAACAGATGAAACAAATCAACATAATCAAGAGAGGTAAATCTTTTTTTCGAATATGCAAAAATCATAAATAATTTTCGTTATTTTTCTTTCATAGGAGAAGGACATTTTTTCTGCGCCTGACGAAGAAAGCCTCAGATATTTCGAAAGGTCGGGCGCGTTTTAGTATATTTATGGTATTTTTAAGAAGATTTAATAAAAGCTCCATAAATAATGTGTTTAAAAACATTATAAAATTATTATTTGTTCTGTAAAATAATATAGACGTACGATACCGCCTATGTTGGAGGTAGGACGAATACCATAATGTTGTTACCTTTACTTATGAAATCGGTAACGTAGTTTCAGAGATTAGCCCCGATACTGGCCAAAAATGACGCCGAATCGGTACTATTTCTGGTATTTTGCAAAATTCTCATAAACGTCCCTTATAATCCAATAATTTATCTACAAACCAACTATTTATGTATAATGTGCAGATTTCTGATTTTTTTTCTATTTATAAACCCAATAACCTACCGCCACAACAAATATCAATTTCTTAAGTCACCTGGAAGTAGTCAAAATTTTGATGAGTGAGTGAGTCAATCGGTCACTTAGTCAGTGATAAAAATAGTGATTTTCTGACGTGAAATTCTAGTGAACGGTAAGAGATTATTTTTTTATTAATAGGATTTGGTAATTAGAAGATCGTCTTACATAACACAAAAATTTGCAAATGTGTAGGTCAAATAGAATTTAAGTTATTGAGAGGTCAAAAGTGGCCCGAAATGATTCGTGTAATACAACTACTGCCGGTGTTTCGCTTTTTTACTTTGTGAACTTGACTGCCATGTGTATAGATAAGAGTTCCATAAATAATGTGTCAAAAACATTCTAAAGCTATTATTTGATCTCGAAAATATAATAAGCAAGTAGAAATTTTTATCGGTTTCAGAGTAAACTAAGTAAAATTTCGTGACGAACATACCTTTAAATAATTATTGAGATGAAAATAAATTTTTACCGTTTATAATACATATATACAAACATTAAATCATTATTGGGAGGTCCACTTTCATATAGAGTTTTGACAATAGTAATCACATCTGTATATCATGACAAATCTTTTTAATTCTGTTGCGTTCAGTTTATAAAAACTAAGGTACTTTAAAAATGGAATAAGATGTCAAAAATTTACATAGCACTCTGCGCCATTATGAATTTAATATTTTTTTGCACAGGATCAGAAAATATAAAATATAATTTTTACATGAAATTAAATAATATCATAGTATAACACATTTCAAAAGTATAAAAGAAAGAATTAATATTTTTTTCTCCATTTATTCTTTCATTTTATATATTACGAGGCGGAACCCGTCGAAATTAGACGAAAGAAAAAATTTAAGAAAGAACTGTATCATTGATTTATAGTAAATCTACAAAATCAGTTATAGTAAAAAAATACATCTTATATTGGTCAGTCTAACGCTCAAACAAATATTACTTTAGTGTAAATTTATCAAAATACTATAAAACGCAATTATCTAAATTATTAAACGAAATAAAACTGTAATTCACGGGATTTTGTAACAGACGATATTTTTGAAATAGTGTACGCATTTTAATTTTTTTTTTCAATTTTAATAGAAAATGGAGTGATTCTGTTATCACAATTAAAAAATTGGCATTAAAAATTATGAAAAAAATTAATATCTCAAAAACAAATTAAGATACAGCTTTAAAACAAAGTGCATTTAAAAGTACATTTCTTTTCTGTATACCACGGTGTAAAAATTTAAAATATACGATGCTTAGATGTGTAAAATTTGCAGTACCGAAAATTACAAAACGGAATTCATGGGAAAGTGTTGCGCATTTTATTTATTTATTTTTTCAATTTTATGAAAATGTGGACTGATTCTGTTGCCACAATTACAAAATTAGTACTAAAAACTATACAAAAAATTAATATCTCAAAAATGAATTGATATACAATTTTCAAACAATATGCATTTAAAAGTACATTCCTTTCTCTATACACTGTAAAAAAATCTGGAAACCTACGAAACTAGTTTTTGTAAAGCTGCAGAAAACTGCAAGTTTACTAAAATTTTATATGTAGCCTGGTATTATTTTTACCACTCGCATAGAACAAATACATGAAATATCTTAGTTTCACCTGTCAGCCAATCAGAAAGGGCTTCAGTGGTGACGTAAGGACTATTCACGCAGCCACAGAGCCGAGTAGTGCATCCATCTTGAATCTGGTATTGATAAAAATATTTCTAGTTAGTAAGTAGATTTTTAGTCTATATGATTTAAATTTTATTGTATAATATTTGATTTTTAGTTATTAGCAAGCTAGCTAATCTTCCTACTTATTCGTTAAATCTGTGTTTATTACAAGTACAAAATTTCTAATGTTTTATACAATAAATCAAATTTACCTGCTCTTTTTCTGAATGTCATTTATCTTTTTTCCCCCTTTTCCTCAGTACCAAAATTTAAAGTGTTTAAAACTTACTTTAAAAAATAATTATTATTCTATTTGTTTTTAGCGAATAAATTCCATTAACCATTCTTTAAATCACATTCATTTCACTAAAACTTCATGTGAATTTCACCCTTAAAATTTTGTTCCCGAACTTTCTTCACACAGTAACAGTACTCAATATTTAAAAACTCTTTAAAACTGCTTAAATTAAAATAACATAAAATACAATATCTGTTCTATGCGTTATTTTATTGTCATAATAAATTATCAATTAAGACATTTCTTCCCTTCCAAAAATATAATTTTCCCGTTCATCCACACTCCTTGCGAAACTTTAAGAACACAAAGTCTTTAAAATTCTTTATAGCTCAATGGTGGAGGAGGGGAATAAAAGCCGAAATCGGAATTAGTTAATGGAAAGCTGGATATTATTTAAATTTTTTTAGTTTAGGTCTAGAATGAATGTGTTAAGTTTTCCCCTCTTACTATGTGCGCGTTAAAAAATGGGTACAAATTTTATAATTGAAAAACACGATTTTATTGATTACCATAAAATATCTAAGGAAAAATAAACTTATCAAGAACATTGTTAATGCAAATGTTTTGGAACTTAAAATTCTGAATAAAATGACAAGAGATATTTAACATTTTTGCTGAATTTTCACAATTCAACAATTGGATTCAACTATTAGATTCAAGTATTGCCTAAATCACTAAACAAAAGCTTTAAGCGCGAACAAACGAGGTTATCAGTTTATACGTGATTGTTATTGTGTAAATGTAATTTTTAGGTATTGATGCATTATTTAGGATGGATATTTTGAGAATTGTGGCTTAACCTCTTGATTGCGGGTTATAGACCAGAAAGTGTATATGAAAGAATGGACGAAGTCTGATTTAATTACAGGAAATACAGAAATTGTTTTAATTTCCATCGGTCATACACTGTCAGAAAAATTCGTCAATATACACTAAGTTATCGTTATTTTTTCACAAATAACTTCTGTTCTCCCAGAAAACGTATTTGTTCTGTGAGTTCCTTCCGAAAGTCGAAAAATGAGGAAACGATTCCGTTTATATCTAGCACGCATGCGCATTGGGTCTGTTAGTAATAAATTCGAATTTATTTTTAAAATGATAAACAAAAATATTCTATCGATTAAAATGTCTAATTTAGTTTTAAAAGACAAAAATGTTTTCGAATTTAAAAATAAATAACAATTACTTTCTTTATTCTTTCAAAAATTCTCACAATCTGTTATTCAAAGTTGGATAAGTTGAATAAAGTTCAATATACTAAGTTATTTCTATGATAAATATTCGCATATAAAATATACTTTAAGTGAAGACATTTAAAAAATATTTTAATTAAAAAATAAAATGCAAAAAAAAATTGATATTATTAAAAAAAATCTTATCGAATAAAAATAAAACATCCATGTTTTTTCTCTGACAATCTCCGTTATATATTTAAAATTCACATTTTTATACTATATTAATACTAAACGTAAAGAAAAAAAAACAGCCACAGTTTCATTAAAGATGAAAACTTTCCGAGATTAATTGCAAAATTAAAAGCTTTTTAACGAAATACACCAAACCACACCCATATAAAATCAACACTTCTATTTTAAAGCAAAATCTTCGTGAGCAATCGTGGCTCAGTGGAAGAGTGTTGGCCTTGTAATACTGAGGTCCTCAGTTCGATCCCCACCTCTTCCGCGTTGATTTTTTCCAAACTTTTTTCAAGTGACGGATATTTTTCCTCTTTTGACGGAGAAAAAAATAAACGGAAAATCGTCAATGTACAGACAATATCTGGCAGCAGTGCTGCCAGTACTTTTTCTGTGAAAAGACGGAAGTTTTTTTAAGAGTGTAGAATAGAAATGAATCTACTGTGTTTCCTTCTTTTGCTAAATGAGCTACAAACAAATTAACTTAAAAAGTACATCCTTTCATAATTTTTAGAATATTTCAAAAATGACTCGTAAATGATGGCAAATATTGTTTATTATTTCCAATATGAAATGGATGTAGCTCTTAATATAATGTATATAGAGTGAACAACAGTGCATGTCTATTAGAATTAAGGAAATTGAAAATAAAGTGCAAGGATGGGAGAGAGGGGGGGGGGCGGTAGAGCGACAAATGAGTGTGCATAAGACCTTTCCCTAGAGAAATTCAAGGTCAACGAATAGCGCGATTTTAAACTTCATATTTTGTGTTAAGGACAAAGATCGCTCTAATTAAATGATTTTCGACTAGTATACAAGAATCTTCATTTAAATTCATAAAAGTTTAAAGCCTTAGGAATATTGAAAAAAATTTGTCTTTAAGTAAAAAATCTTTCATTTAAGGGTCTATTCGAAAAAACGCTTTTCCACCTCCAACAGCTCGAAATCTTCCGATACAATTTCAGGCCCATTTTTAAAAGTAGAAACATGAAACTTGCTGAGAGGATTCTTGAAGGGACGTATGAGGTGCCGTGTGATGTATTTTAACGCTCAATTCATTAGGATTTGAGTTATAAATAATTACCTTATTAGTATAACCCTTTTTTTCCTTCCGAGATCTCCCACTTGGGAAAAATTGGTTCGAAATGCCGTTTTTGATTGCTTTTTTTGCAATACTTTTTGCATTTATTAAAGAATTGACAATCACGGCACCTTGTGTACTTTCCAAATAAGAGATTTTGTAAGTTTCGTGTATTTGAGAGCAATAATGAATTCAAAAATAAATCGGAAAATAAGCAGTTTGAATCGAAATACACCCTTAAACCAATGATTTAAGTCTGGGGGTGTGAGTTGAGAAATGAAATATAAAACATCTATCATCCATGCACCATTTTCTCAATAACTACTAAATTATAATTCTCAAAATATGCAAAATAAAATCCTTACATAGTTACAAAAACATCGTGAAGGCCTCAAGAATTTAAAAAAAATGTACACGTATGTAACAAATGGAGACAGAGCGGATGGATAACTTGATCTCTCCTATAGTTTAGAGCTTTGGATTAGCGATTAAGATAAAATTTTGAAATTGAATTGAGACAAAAATATGCTTTTTTTTAATTGCGAATTTCAAACTCTGATAAATTTGTATTTACAATGGTTTCTATAGACTTAGTTGTTTAGGAATATTGTTAAAATATTTTTTAATAAAGTATCTTTTCTAACGTTCATCTAGTACGTGGGTAAAAAGTCAGCCCATTAATTCTAGACCTAAACTGAAGGGATCAAAACAATTTCAAGTTTTTCCCTAATTATTTTAAGATAAACCTCTTGACCATTGCAGTTAAACTTTGAAATAGAATTGTGCCATTAATGTTCAGCAAAAATATTAAATGTAAGTGTTCATTTTACTTAGAATTTTAAGCTTTACAACACTTATATTAAGTGTTTTTGATAGTTAGTTCTTTTGAGATATTATTGTGGCATTAAACTGTAAATCTAATATATTTCTAATGCTCCGCTAGTATGAGAATAAAACTTACTATATTCATTGTAGATCTAAACTGAAGAGATTAAACCTATTTCCTACTTTCCCTTAATATCGAATCCTACCATATAATCACTGGGCTATTAGTACTTTGTAAATTTTCATTAATGTAAATAAGTCATCTAATACTCCCCCTTTCTAAAAAAGAAAAATAAATCGCTAATTTTTCCCCCTCAACATATAAAATTTAAAACCTTAAGTCATACTTTAAAAAAATTTCTGATCCGTTCCTTTAATATAAGAATAAATAATAGGTCATATCCATAAAATCCAAATAAAAATCCCCCCCCCCCTCTCGCCTTGCAAGCATACAAAATTTAGTCTTACCCTAATTAATTTTCATTTTTTTCGCTAATTGTAAGTCTTCAATAAGTTATATTATCAATCGTTTGAAATATCCCCTTTCCTTTCTTCAATAATAAAAGAAAATATGGTCATCTTTGTCTCCATTCTTACTCGTTGAATTAAAAATCTTTAAAAGTGTATTTTTCTTCCTGCTGTATTTGTTACTTTATTATGATAGCAGTTAAACACCTGAAATCTTCCCTAAATCCCTTAACC
Source organism: Maratus speculifer (assembly GCA_964019185.1). Classification (NCBI taxonomy): domain Eukaryota; kingdom Metazoa; phylum Arthropoda; class Arachnida; order Araneae; family Salticidae; genus Maratus; species Maratus speculifer. The sequence goes on along the minus strand of OZ025290.1, from coordinate 420,097,249 downwards.
GAAGATTTTGTTACTTAATAAGGGAGAGTGCGGTGGAATGGGACAGTAAATTTTTCTTTTTATATTCTATTAATAAACATTTCATCAGTCACGTATTCCATTAAGCAAAACCATCCCCAATCTTCAGTTGAATAAAATAGCTGATTTACATATGCTTGCAATTGTAAAAAGGAAAAGAATATTTTAAGAATCAAAAGTAAATTTGCTATATATTTTTATGCTTTCTTCTATTAATGACTTGTTTATGTAAATATGTAATTGTTTCTCTATTTATAGAACATTATACTGCTAATCATACATAATTTAAACTATGTCTAAAAGCAGCATTTATATTTATACAAGAAGTTTAACATAAAGTACAGGGAGGAATGGGACATACCAGCAAAGGAAGGATGGGACAATTCCAATTTTTTTCACTTTTTTTCCCTTAGTTACAGTTTCGTTAATTATAAAATCGTTTCTGAAAATTATGTTTCTCCCATAATTTCTTTTATATTCCGATAATTTCAGAGGTTTAAGTGAGTAGTTCAATTGCATGTCTGTTAAATTTGTTATATTTATATTATTTTAATTACTCATAGAGGAAGTTTTTATTTTTATGTAAAATTAGCCGTAAAAAAGGATGAACTCTTTATGTTGTTTTAACGATTAATCTTTGGGGTTAATCTTGTAACAAATTAATCTTTGGGGTTTTGCAAATATAATGTTATCATTTCAGGAGGGAGGAGGTTTGTCTTTTGATATAAATATCATTTCTGATCATCAATTGTTTCTCTTTTTATTTGTAACATTGTCTTTAGAACAAAGTAGTACGTTATTTTTATAGCCTGTTACATATTTTTTTAAGTTATTAAAATCGCTAAATTATTATAAAATTATTTAACTCTAAAATATAGTATACTCTAACGTTTAAAATTCTTATTTTTCTTCATATGTGTATGCATGTATAATCACAATTCGAGAAACAGTATAAAGTTCATTTGAAATAAGCTTGTGCTTACTAATAAAGAGAAAGAATGTTATCTTCGTTTTGTTGATATGAATTTCTATGTGCTCCCCACCCCTCTCCGTTCGGTGCAAGTACAATAAATCTTTATTACTGTTGAATGCATTATGTAACAAAAAGGTATCATGGGATTCATTTAAATAGTATTGCTTTTAATTGTTATGTGATATAAAGATTTTTCATATGAAAAATTGTATTTTATCAACTTCTCATCATTTGATCATAAAAGTATGCGGAAAATAAATGAAACAAATTTTGCATGTCTTTTCGAGCAAAATACGTTATAGGAATCAAAATTTTCTACACTTTGATACCGATATCATTAATGGGGGGGGGAGTTGAAGGATGATAACGTATGAATCAGAAGTAGGGGGGGAATCCAAAATTAACAAAAAGTTGATAAAATTATATTTGCACAGCCCCTTTCGTAAGCGAGCTCTACGCGATACAGAATAATTAAAAAATATTTCATGCTTCAAACTTGTTTCTAAAACCATAGACAATCGGTAAGGGGCTATGCAACTATAATTATAGTTATATTGATTAAAATCAAGTGTACGAATTTATTTAAAACGTACGTAATATGAATTGTACAGTAAAATACACAGAAAAAGAGAGACTTTTAACAATTAACTTTTTCAAAGATAATTTTTGAATATTTTATTTCTTCTGTTATTACGAAAAAAAGTATAGGATTCGTAAAAAGTTTCGTCACATTTAGATGTTTTAGGGGCCAGATCTCCCGTTTTTACGAAATGTGAGCCTGCGACTCTATTTACACGTGACACATTTCGTGGGTACTCTGTCACAAGAACTAATGCACAGAATTTTATATTTAATATATATATGTTTAATATAGAAATTATGCCCAGTCCGTTTCTGATATAAATTGGTGATGATTAGTTTTTAATGTAAATTCTAGTTTTCAACGGATTTACACGTTTTAGGGCTCAGATATACCAAAAAACTTGTTTTTACTAAATGGCTGTATGTATGCGACCTAAATTTCGTGGGTGCTCTGTCTCAAGAACTAATGTACAGCTTTCAATAAAAAAAATATATTCAGATAGTCCTTGTTATAAACAAGGCCCCCTTATCATACTATCAAGGCCTCGCATTCAGGAGAAAATCTATTGTTGAAATTGTCCCTATAATTGCCAACTTATTATATGACTTTGTCTCGTATGTAACGCCACCTGGTGCATACTACTGCTAATAATCCCATAGGAAATAATGGAAAACATTTCAGTTTCTAACATTAGATGGCGCTATCAACGTGAAAATCATGTAGTTCAGCGCCCCCTGTACTGCGGTCAAAGGAAACTTGGTGAATGACAAGCCTTTATATTATGATAAGTTAGCCTTGGTTATAAATTGATTCCGATTTTTTTTTGGGGGGGGGGGTGGCGTAAATCGTTCAATAGATTTTGTTGCTGTTCTACTTTTTTGAGATTTTTGAAACAACTCTACCTGAATGCATAATGGACGGATTTTCATCAAACTTCAGATTTAGTTTGTCCCTAATATGATTTGGTGTTTTTTTAATATTTTGGTGTAAATCACTCAATATATGGCGCTGATGTGCTGAATTTTTCATAATTTGCACAATAGAGGGGGGGGGGATCTGCATAATTTCCGCAAATTCTAATCTTAAGAACTAACGCACGTATTTTCATCGAACTTCAGATTCAGTTATATGTTGACACCAGCTATTACAGTGTCACCGTTGCAAGTTTTGGTGTATATCACTAAACAACTAGCGCTTTTATGGTGCATTTATTACGTGATTTTACCGATATTCATATCTTAAGAACTAATGCACGGGAATTTCATATCATTAGAATCCCCATGATGGGCATAGACATATATTGTCTTTTAATTTTGGTACTTCGACGAATTTTGAAATAGTATTTGTATGACATAGAAGAAAGTTGTGGGATTTGAAGTTGTGGACAAGGTACTTCCGGTATTTTACATTCTTAAAAAACTTGACATTATCAACCAAACTCTTTGAATTGTTTTGGTGTTAAAAACATAAGATATACGTAGCCTGGGTGAAAAAAGTATCGCTATTTAGTGGAAAAGGGCTGGTAAGATTTTTACACAGATAAAACTCTCAGGTTTTAACAAATTTTATCAAACTTTTCACACATTTTATTCTGTAAAAAAATATTTCTAATTGTCGGAATGTTTCGAAATTTTCGTAGGTAATGCAAGTATGATCTATTGAAGTGCTCTGAAAAGATGTTCAAATACGGAAGTTTAGTTACATTTATATGAAGAAAAGTACATATATTTAATAAACCTATGCTTTCCTTGTGGTGTGAAGTGATCTGCCTTCGGCAGTGTATTTGAAAGAGTTAAAATTCCATTAATTTTGTTAAAATTTATTTAATTTTTGTACATGTAAATATAAGAGGTATTTAATATGGTTTTACGTAATTTTTATAAAATGTTAATATAATGGGGATAGTGATGTGAGATTGTGGGAGGAATGGGACAGTAGATTTTTCTCTTTACGTAACATTCTAAACATTTCATCAATCGCACGCTAGATGAAGCATTGGTAGCCAAACTTTAGTTGAAAAAAATTGTTGGTCTGTATAAGCTTACAATTGTATAAAAGATCATTTCAAGAATCAAAAGTAAATTTACATTTTATGCTTTCTGTATATTAGTGATTTGTTCTTCATAGGTGTAATAGTTTCATTATTTATGAAACATTATACTGTATATTATTAGTTATTTAAAACAAGTCTAAAAGCAGCACTTTTGTTTATACAAGAAGTTTAACACAAAAAAGAAAGTGGATGGGAATGGGACATGCCAGTAAAGGGAGGAATGGGATATGCCTTTCTTTTTTTAATGAGATGAATGTAAATCGGTAACATGCATATTTAGAGGGTAATATATTAATTATAACATTCATAGTATATTCATTTACTTCAAAATGTAAATAATTTGAATTGACGATTTTTTAATGTTATCTATGACTAACAATACTGAATTTCCATTTACGTTATGAAAATCTTGGAATTTTATATTGTGCCACATACATTATATCAAACTACAATCTTTATTAGATTATATATCTAGCCGACACTTGATTATTTGTGCCTTATAGCTTTATTTTATTGCAATTCGATATATCTCTATAAGTGGTGAGTTATGGGGCACATTTTAAAACTTACAATTTCTTTATACGAATTGAATAATTTCCAACTAAGCGAAAAATTACCAGGCCGGGAGTCGAACCCGGATACTTGGCTTACAAGGCCAATGCTTTACCTGTTAAGCTACCGGGGCGACAGCCAGCTGGGATTTTTCGCTCAGATAACCTTATTGGTCATAGCATCTGGTCTGTCATTTAGACAGTTCAACAGAATAGACCGCAGTAGTGGACCTCCATATGACGATGGGTACGTAGATATACTATTATTTTCAACACAATCTAACTGATTGGTAAAGTAATCATACGAATTGAATAATTTACCGACTCCCGGCCTGGGCAATTTTTCGCTTAGTTGGAAATTATTCAATTCGTATGATTACTTTACCAATCAGTTAGATTGTGTTGAAAATAATAGTATTACAATTTCTTTATTTATAAAATACCGTTTGAATGTTTTGTTTCTATATTGTTCAAGCACAATAAAAGGTGTTTCACTTTGCACTCTATAAAATGAAATTTTTGTTTTAAAGTTAAATAAAGTTGATTTTCTATGTTTTGTAAAGAGTGTCGCACCCCACCGCAATTTTCTCTATTTTAACAAAAATTATTAACAAAGTACCCAGATTCCTTAATAAATGGGCCTGTCAAATGATTGTTGTTTGCATTTATTCGAAGATTAAGCTTTTATATTACAATGCATGCCTATTGGCATTATTTATTGGGTAAGAAGGCGTATTGTGTTTCAGCATTATTTATTTATATAGACTTGCCGTCGAAGGACAATGACAACATACAATGCTGATGATTTTTTTAAATCTACATCTTCAACATTATGGATGCCTTCAGGAAATCATTTAAAAAACAGTTGAGCAGTTTTATTGATACATATTTAGCATTTATGAAGCATATTCATATTCAATATTTTTTATGTGTTACAATTCCACCTATCAATGGATTTTTAGCTCACAGGCTATCATAGCCTGAGAGCTTATGTTCCCGTCCGTTCTGTATGTACGTTCGTACGTGCATAACGCGATAACTCATGATAAAAATATCGGATCCACTTGAAATTTTGTATATAGGTATATCCTGATAAGGCGGTTCCCTGATTAGTTTTTGGAGTTCATTCTATATGTATAAGAGGGGGAACGGGGGGCTCATGCCCCTCTCTTTAATTGATATAAACGGGATTTTCATGCAGAATTAAGTTTTCGTTCAAAATTTAGATATAAGATCATTCTGATGAGGCGATACATTGGCTGTTATTAGGTGTTCATTGAATAAGTATAAACAGGGGGAACGGGGGTTCTAATGCCCCTCCATTTAACTTGTATAATTGGATTTTTCAAGCAGAATTGTCAGATTTCGTTCAAATCTCTGAATAGTTTTGGAAGTTTAATGGTTAAGTATAAAAGAGGGGAATAACTCCTCTTAAATTATATAAATGTTAAATGGTTTTTTATTAAGAATTATCCGATTTGCTCTGAATTTTGGATACAGATTTTTTATATGATAAAGCATGTCCTTGATTGTTTAGGAGGTTCACTGATTAAGTATAAAAAAGGAGAAAGGGGAGAGCTGTTTCCCCTTCTTAATTTTTTTTTCGAACGGAATTAACGAAAATAAAAGGCTGTAATGTACAATTAGTATGCATAGCCTGTGAGCTCAATGCCATCTGTTTAACTGGGCAATATTCTTTTTATTGTATTTTTATTTCATAAGTTAGAAGAATGTCAAGCCTTTATAAAAAAGACCTTTTCAATATTGTTTTGTGAGTTCATTTTAGATTAAATTAGTAATTAAAAATGAGAGCAATTTACGATTTATTGATGCTATGTCAGTAAATGGAAACACCTCAAATGAGAAAATCCTACGACTGTATATGTGACTTTAACTTTGCCAAAATGCCGATCATCAGCTTGAATTTAAAATGCATGGTTTTTCTTCAAGTTAATTTTTAAATTCTTGTAACATTCAATACGAAGATGAATATTGGCTTTTCTATAATATTATATTTATTATAAATTTTACTAAATTTTTCTTTCTTTTTTATGTTAACATCTAACTTATTATTTTAGATGCATGAAGAAACTGATGTTCAATTTAAAAACAATGCGATCTCCTTGATGACGAAAGTAGAAGAAAAAGAATCAGTATCTTTCAATGAGAAAAATCTTGTGAACCTCATTCTGCAGCACTGAAATTTTCCAATTATTTTATTGCAATATATATTTAACATTCACTTTATGATATCATCTCCAAAAATATTTTTTTAAAGTATGCAATTCATATGTATTTGTATAAATACTAATTATGTAGTATTTGCAAAATGTGAGTCATATTAAAAAGATATAAATGTGTAATGAATTAAATAGTTATTTAATAAAATTTATTCATATTTCATTGTATTTTGTTCTTTAATCATATTACTTTTTATGGTAGTATGGATATGCATATTACATTTATATCAAAAACGAGAGCTCCATAATATTTTCCAAATCAATATGTATTTCTTTTTGTTTCCATTCTAGTTTTTTACTTTCAGAGAGATTGCTTAGGAAACTCTGATTATAAAATACTGATAAACGTAAAAAGTGCGAGACCTGCCCACAATTACAGTTGATAAGTCAAAGATGCATTTTTGTGTACATATGTTAAAGTGTGTATATTATCTCTCCTATATGTAACTATTTTAGTTAAAGATTCAAATTCCAGAGCAATATTAACCACAGAAGAATTCTACTAAATTCATACATATTCGACTCATTCTTCTGGATCTTTAAGCCAGTTTAGAGTTTTAAATTTGTGATCTATTAATAATTAAATTTTTCCTCTTTAATATTTTAATTTAAAAGAAAACTCTCAAGCAAATAAAGAATAATTAAAAAAAATTATAATGTGTTAAACGTAGATGGTGAAAGAAATTTTTTAGGAATAAGTCGAGGTAAAAGACAATAAAAAATTATAGGGAAAAATATTCTAGTAATTAGTAAGAATTGTACGACATATCCACCTGAAATAAGAATAAGGTAAAAAAAAAATCTTATGTGACATTCAGATAAAGGCATTAAATTTTTTGCAGAACTCTTATCTGTTTTGAACCATTGAATTAGTTATTGTATAGTGTTTCAAATATATGTAACAGAAGACATTTGTTAATGAAATTCATATGACCGTAGAACTGAACAAAACATCTTAAATACAAGACTACTATATTTTCATTTCTAGCATTCTAGTTTAAAAGCATATTCGCATAGAATAAACGGACAACGTTTTTTCATAATATACAGGTTTTCTAATCATGTATTGGATTAGGTGAGGCTCAGTGCTTTATATGTATAAATTATGCACTGTGCTTCATCTAAAATCGTATTTCTTTTAGGCATATTTTAAAATTCAGTTATGGTAATTTATTTATATTATTCTATCTATTTGCTTTTTTTAGTTTAACTAAAGACCGTAAGATCGGCTTCAGCTTATCTGCTCATTTAGCGATATTGTTATAATGTTCATATAATATTAAAAAATGATTTTGCACTTATTTAAATATCTACATTGAAACTTCAGTGAGTTTTCTTATGCGTAACATTTATGTCAATTGCTGTGGTAATATTGAAACACATGTTAGGCCATATTGCTTATTTTACATCGAAATATTTTGATACATGAGAAAAATTACACTCTGGATATTTAAAACTGTAAAAATTCAACTTCATATTAAGTATAAGAATAAAAAACAATTATGTAAAATCTTTTTGGAATACTGCTGTAAAAAATATAGTAATAACATTGCAAACAAATTGTGCAGTTACAAATACATGTTGGTATGTGCAAATAAAATATTTTAAATACAATACAAAAAAATCATTAACAAATTTACTGTATTAACACTTTTCTGTTGCAAAGAACTTTCTGGCGAGAATACAAAATGTGGCTTAAATACAATACTAAAAAAAAATTAGTAATTTTTCTAACGATATCTCATTAAAGTTACATTTTTTTTTATAAAGTACATAAAAGGTTTAAGGTGCAAGCATAAAAAACCCATAGTAAATATGCCATAAGGTCCCCTGCAAATGTACAACAAATTCTCAATAAATCTACTACAATATGTTTTGTAAGAATACTAAAAATCATTAGAATACTCACAAAATAATGTATAGAAAACTCACTAAAAATTCGTAGATACGTTTATTAAATAATTCTTAGTAAATTTACCAATATATATATAGTGATCACGCTAAAATATCGCTAGTAAGCTTACTAAATAATGTTTAGTACATTTATCTAAAATGATATGAGAACCTCAATTACAAATCATTAGTAAAATTACTAAATAATCAGTAGTAAGTTTAGAAACCGTTCTTTAGAAAACTCCCTAGGAAATCGTTACTGCATATGCAACATAATCATTGGTAAATTTACGAAACATTCCTTACTAAACTCACTGAATAATTTATAGTAAGTTTACTAAATAATATTTAGAAAATTTACAGACTATTCTTTAGGAAACTCACTAAAAAATCGTTAGTATGTTTACTAAATAATATTTAGTAACATTAACTAAAGCAACTTTTGTAATTGTACATGATTTTCTTCTGTTGCGGTTACATGAAAAGTTCTAGGCATCCCAGTTTCCTAGAAAATTCTTAGTAACCTTTCAGAATTTTTTTTACAGTGTACGGCGGTGCAATAATTTAAAATGTGCGATGTTTATAAGAGTAAAATTTGCTGAAGCGAAAATTGTAAAACAGAAATTGCAGAGAAAAGTGTCGCTATTCGCAAAAAATTACGTATACGATACGAACAGATACGTTTGGACTTTATAATATAGATAGATTGTTCCTTCATTTGAAAGTTAATTATGACCAAAATGACGTCTATATATAAACCAAAGGGTTGTTATACTAATTTAATTGATTGAAAAACTGTGTAATAAGAAATACATAAAGACCATTTCTCATTTTACTTTTCTCAAAATTATATTCTGGAAGAATTTCAACATTCGTCAGTTATCCCAAACTATAGTCACCTGTTTCGCTAAATGATTTATTGCAAAATCAATCATTTTTAGAATCATAAATTTTAATTTTAATAACATTAATCGAAACAAAATTGTGTTTCTAAAATATGTGTGTGAAAATTATTGATCTGCGTCGCTGATCGTAGTTTAAATGTTAAAAATTATAAAAAACTTTTGACTGAAATATACAGGGTGTCCAGTAAATGACTGACCCATTTTGAATGTAAATAACTAAAAAACGGTTTGAGATAAAAATGAGCGGTTTGCTGCATTGTTATCAGAAAATCAGTAAATTTTTCGATATGCACTGTACTAGAGATTCTTGTGAGGGTGTAGCTTTGTAGCAGCTGCTATTTTATTAGAATACTTAGAAGAAGCGTGATTACGTATAGTAGTCCAGGTTCAGATGTACGAAAAAACCCCACAATGATTGCTAAGTTACACTTTATTTAGACATGTATTACTAGGGGGGCACACATACAGTACTCGGAGAAAATCTCCGAACAGCGATTAGCAACTTCACAAGACCAGAGCAGTGAGTCAAGTGGCTTCGTACATAGCAACAAACCGCCACTTTTGGCATGATAGAAAATCGCCAACATACACAAGTTCGCCCATGCACAATGGATAGTATACGCCAAATAACAGTTAAAATGCAGCCAGCAAGATCAGAATTCAATTTGGTTTCCCAGCTGGGATGGAAAGGAAAGGTTACCAAACGATAAATTGTTACACGTGTTGTTATGTCTAAACACAGAGGCACACCGAAGGGACATCAGATTTTACTGCGCAGATGTTAAATTCTTTTTAGGGTTTTGTCGAGAAAGGAAAAAGAAGCGTAAGCATAAATTTCAACTGCCAAACAGAGATGATCTCCTTATAAGGTAATGCAGAATTGCTTCGATCGGAAATAGCAGACATCTGGAAATTGTTTTAAACGGTTGATTAATATGTGAGTGTATTTCTCACAGATAAAGTTAAGCAGCTGCCGATTTTCGGTTAGAGAATTAATAAGCAAGAAAAATGGAAAAGGAATGAAGGACAACTTAAAACTAATTTTGAATTGAACAGAGACGGGAGGTGTAAAGGAATAATTTAAGAAAATAACCAATATATAACGAAATAATCGTTATATATATCACCCGGTGCACCACAAAAAAAACTTTTTCTGTCCAATGTGCATAGGCTAGCATACAATATTATAACATAAAAACATACATAAATGCAAAAGTTTTTTTTTATATGTATCTGTAGAAATTTGACGTCATGATAATGGAGACATTTGTATTCAAAAACAGTCCGCAGTTCTAAAGTTTCCATATTTTTTTACTATTTCTGTATATGGATCCAAGCTAGTACTGTATTTTTACATGCAGAAGTTGAGTCGACTCAGACAGTACAAAAATATTACTGCAGCTTTGATTGTTATCATGACACAAGTAAAAATTTTGAAACATATACACAAAACATGAAACTAATACTAAATGAATATAAAATGGCAATACACAAAAATAACATAATAGCACTATATTTTTGAAAAAATTAAAAAAAGTAATATGATGTATATTAAAAAAATAAAAATGTTTTTGTAAAAAATGTTTCATGCCGAAGCATAGGATGACAAAAAAAAAGGTGCTCCAAGCACACCCATAAAAATTTGCGTCACCCTGAATCTTGTGTACAACACAAGTATTATGGCATCGGCTTAGGGCCTAGCCTTAGATGAGGAGGGAATTGTGATGCTCCCCCGAAGGCACTAGCGGTCTTCTGAAGGAGCCCACGTCGAATTACATGAAAAAAATTTGAATTGTTGTGAATTGGAATCACAATTCAAAAATTTGAATCGAAACTCCAATTCCAAAACTTTGTCTCTCAACACAATGAAGCTTGAACCCTTAGGGCATTAATTTTGAACGGGAACAAGACTTCAAAGGGAAGAATTCAAAAAGAAAAAAACAAAAAAAAATGTATATCATATAATAACTAATATGGGCAGACAATCCTAGAGTGAAGAGAGACGAAAAATGTGTCACAATCGAGTGGGGGGTGATGAACAAGTCGTATACAAAAATGTGTTATATTTAACTACATGAATCATTTGTTTACTTTTCTAAACTACAGTACCTGTTTATCTAACTATAATATGTTTGACTTATAGTACAGGGATTGTTAAGTGGGAGGTTAGCTAGTGGAAAAATATTGAATTAATGAATATTGTCAAAGAAATTTTAAGTGTACTGCAAAAAGAAACAAAATAAAAAGTAACTAAAATTTAAGTGAGTATGAAGACATATCTAAGTGTTAAAGGATAACAATGATACCTAATATTGTTCCTAAGAGATCTTCAGAGCAACAGTGATGGACCAGCCATGATATTGTTAAAGATCAGTCAAAAACAACATACACACAACCATGAGCTCTTTGGTTGGATATGTGGTATCATAAACATGACTTAAAAAATAATAAATAGTGTTTTTACATTAGCTTCTGTTTCTTAGATTGTATGTGTGAGGTTGATAAAACGTATTAAAGTTAGTGTTGTTTATATGACTTGATGCATCAAATAAATGTCCATAACGAGGAGGTGCAAGTAAAAGTCTATCAATATGTACCCGAAATGCTGTGTTATCAGGAGTATACAACCTTTTAATTGAGAATGACACAGGGGAATGTTTACAAGTGACAATATATGGACCAGTATACTTTGTTTTAAACTTGTCATTTGATTTTAGATATACAATATCTTTTAAGAAAATGGATCTTAATTTAGCTTTCTGACCGTAATATTTATATCTTTTATCTTGAGCAGATTTAACCCTCTCACTGACAAGCCCGTCTATAGACGTTCCCTAAGCTCCAGGTTTCACTGCAATGCAAGCAATAATTAAAATGATATAACTCAGTCGATTTAATGGATTTTCAATACATTGTGCAATGATTAACACACTCAAGGATATCATTCATATTCGTAAATAAGATTTTTCTATAATTTTGAAAGAATCATATTTTTTTAGCAATTAAAACTAATTGCTGAGAAAACAACATTACAATTTTGCCCTTTTGCAAGACTGTCAGAGGGTTAATGTTGTTATAAGCTTTGTGATATATCTTACTCAAATCATCAAGTAATTTGTGTACTTCAATATGTTTATCAAGAAAGGGTTGGTTGCACGACTGATCAAAAGTGTCAAAAATTAGAGAAAGTTCGCGTCCAAAATGAAGAAAATTAAAAGAGTACAATGTAGTTGCATGTTTGGAGCCGTTATAAAGTGACTTGTGTATAAATACAGCATTTTCGAATGAATGACCTTCTTGTAAAAGAATATTGACTGAATATTTGATTGATTTATTGATTCGCTCTGCTATCGCATTTGATTGTGGTCTCGAGGCAGAACTGTGTAATACCTTAATGCCCAATGTATCATTAAAAATGTTATATACCTGAGAAGTGTACCGGGGTCCTAAGTCTGATAAGACAACCGAAGGTCTCCCAAAGGTGGTTATGTAAGAGAATAAGCATTTAACAACCTTACTTGCAGATATGTCATTAAGTGGAAAGAGTTCAATATGTCTCGAAAAATGATCAGTGATAGTTAAAACATATTTTCCATTAGTAAACGGTCCAAGGAGATCTGTACTAATAGTATGACCAGGGTACCTGGGAGTGTATGTGGGCTGCAAAGGCGCGGGTGGAGTTTGATGATGTTTAGTTTGAAGACATTTGATACAGGATGCAACAAAGTTTAAAGTGTCTACATACATATCCTTCCAAAAATATCTACCTGACAAGAATTCGTAAGTTTTATTAAAGCCAAAATGGGATAAATGTGAAATTGTTAAGACTTTGCTTTTAAGTGAATTTGGAACAATAATGTGATACGAAAAAGTGTTATTAAAAATATTTTCCTTCTTTAACATTAATACTTTCGAATCAGGATGAATGAAGTAGTTAGGAAATTTTTGAGAAGATCCTTTCTTTAAGATTTCTTTATAAACAACAGACAAAGTAGGGTCATTTTGTTGTTCAGTAGCAAATGTTTCATTCGAAATTTCTAATAAAGGGTCAGGATTTGTTTGTGTACCAGAAATAAGGCAGTTAACATGCCTATTAGAATCACTCGAGCTGGAGTGTGGAGTATCACATTCTACAATAGGTAAGGGTTGAGTATCATAAATAAGTTCAGGGTTTGTAGCTAAAGTCTGTTGATTATTTTCAAAGTTACAGCGAGATAAATAGTCAGCGAGTACATTCTTTTTACCTGGAATATGTTGAAATTTGTATGTGTATTCTGAGAGATCCATGAGCCAGCGAGAGATAATATCAGCTGGATTTGTAGTTTTATTGTACTTTTCCAGGGGTTTACTATCTGAAAGTATTACAAATTCTCTGTTGTATAAATAATATTTGAAAGCAGTAACTGATTTATGAATCGCCATGAGTTCTAATTTAAGTGCAGGATATTTTTTTTTCTGATGCTTTTAAAGATTTTGAAAAGTATGCAACAGGTAATAGTTGTTTATCATGTTCTTGTATTAAGACGCCAGAAATAGCAATATTTGACGCATCAGTATTTAAATAGAACTTTTTGTTCCAGTCAGGTAATCTAACTATGGGTGGATTAAAGAATATCTTCTGTATGGTGTCCATAATTTTTTTATGTTTGCTTGTCCACTTAAATTTGGCTTTTGGAGTAGTTAAGTTTATGAGAGGTTGCACAAGTTCAGAAAAGGATGGAACCAGAGATTTGTAAAATGTAATGACGCCTATGAGTGCTTTTAATTGACGTTTTGTTGTAGGTGTTGGAAAAGATGTTATTTTTACAATGTTCGACTGAACAGGAGAAAAAGTTTGATTTTCTATGTGAAATCCAAGATAATCTAAACTGGTTTTGTGAAAAGTGCATTTGTTAGGGGACAGCGTTAAGTTATATTTGACTAATATTGCAAGAATTTTATCCAACTTATCACACATTTCTTGATATGAATTGGCACCAACAATAAGATCATCTTGGTAGGTATAGACACCTTCTAACTGTAATTCATCAAGTAACGAGTCCATTAAAGCTTGGAAAATTGAGGCGCTTGTTTTTAATCCGAATACTAATCTCTTATACCGAAAAGAACCGAACATTGTAGTGAATGTGAGCTGATTTTGAAATTTTGCAGGCAAATCAATCTGATGATATGCCTGATGAAAGTCGAGAGAAGAAAAGAAACGATATTGAGAAAGATTTGAAATAATAGCTTGAATTTTTGGAAGTGGATAGGACGAACCTTGAATTATAGTATTAACCATTCTGAGATCTAATGCGAGTCTATATTTCTGTATACCTGTACCGTCTGGTTTCTTTTTAACAAGGAGCATGGGGCAGGCTCATTCGGAACAATGACGTTCAATGATTTTGGCATCAAGCAACTGTTTGATTTGATTTAAAACATCCTTTTGCACAGCTTGGGGAAGAGGGAAAGGGAGAGTCTTTATGGGGTAATCATTAATGAATTTCAAATCAGGTACAATTTTATCAGTATGACCAAGTGTGTCTAATGATTTGGAAAAGGCAGGATAATAATTAAGTAACAATTTAGTTAGGTTCTTTGCTTCATTCGATTTTAAGTGAGTAAGATTAAAATCCTTAGCCGATAAATCCTGCTTTCTTTTTTGTAAGATTTCATTAGACGCCTGAATGAAATTTACAAAGTGCTGTTCTGAGTTATTTTGCTTGTCAGACATTTCAGAAGTATAGTCGCGAATTTCCTCAATCTCAGATAATTGACCTATTTTTGTGTGTTTAGGGAGATGAATGGTCTTTTCAGAAGTGTTTTTAAGTGTTATTGAGAAGAAATGATGTATTTGTGAAGTTTTCTTTCTTTTATTGGATAATTTATTCATTTGAATAATGGCATCATTTCCTATTAATTCTTTTGTTTGTGCCAAATATTCAAATAGATAATTTCTGTTATTGTTGATGTTATTGGATGTGTAAACAGAGCACCATATTTGTTGTTGGGGTTCTAATATTATTTTTCGAGTTAAGAACACCGCTTGATTCATTACAACATCACTCAACGAATTGCATGATTTTGATTGTTTCTCTCCAGAAGATTCTTTACTGGTTTTTAAAGGAACAGAGAAATTATTGTTGACATGGAGACACTTGTTAAAAGTATCGATGACAACATTGTATCTAGTTATGAAATCAAAACCTAAAATGCCTTCAAAACTGGAAGACTCGGGTATGTCAACAATATAAAAGTGGTGTGAAAACGCTTTTTGTTTTAGCTTAATGGATGTTCTGATGCAGGCGGAAAATGAGACATCAGAATTGACAGTTTTAATATTGACGTCAGTGGACAGTCTTTTATATTTTAAGACAGGTTTAAGTTGATTAAAAAATTTTTGTGAAAGTAAAGATATACTACTACCAGAATCAGCCAACAAAGTAATATCATGGTTTGCTATAGTGGCTTTAACAAGAGGAAGGGATGGTGACATAGTGTTTACACTACAAATTATCTGAACATTATCACTTTCTGTTTGTGTACTGGTGTTATTTGCTATCTTAATGGAGTCAAAAGTTTGGGAACCTACTGAATTAACTAGTCTCGAACTTGAAATTTTAGGTAAAACAGTGTCAAAAAGAAAAGTTGCTGATGTAGAAGTATTAGATTGAGACACAACACCATCAGCATAAAAATTGTATCTCTGTTTCAGTTTTCCTGAAATTGTGGAGTGGAATTTGTGTAATTGTTTTTTCTTTGAGTATTTGCTCTTTTCCTTTTAAAACAAGAGAGAGCTTCGTGATTGTTTCGGCCACATAACTGACAAACAACTGGTTTTTTTGTGAAAACTTGTGTGGGGAATAACGTCTAGTATAGCTCCGATTTTTGTAATTTTTTTTGAAACGTGAAACACCTGCGGAATGTTTTGGTCTAGTCTGCAGAGTTTTTTGCTCAGTTTCGGTTTTAGTATCAGGAGGGGCAAAAGACAATGCATTTATTTTCTCAGAAATTTCTTTCAATTGCGATTCGATGAGATTTTCTGGTCTGTGTACCGAAGGTAAGGAATGTAAAATTTTTTCATTCCTTAAAATTTCATGAAGGGTTTGCGCTCTTTCAACTGTTGTTTTATAATCATTAATGCCTTCTTCCTGTAATTTTATTCTAATATTTGAAGGAAGGGCTTCTAGAAATTTCATGAGTTTGATAGTGTTGCGTGCATTTTCGTCATTGATATCTGCATAAACAGTCGCCGCAAGAACATTTAGTCTATGAGCTAAATTTTTTATGGTCTCAGAAGGCATAAGTGCTAAACTGGACAATTCAACAGAGGCAACACATTTACTAGGGGGGGCGAAGAATGACGCAAATTCTTTTTCCAGCAAACCGAGGTCTGTTATCTTTTGCAGGTCGGGGTTTTGTGCTAGAAATTTTTGTGCAGGCCCAACTAACTTTCCCTTTAAGATTGCAATTGTTGTCTGTGGGTTATATTTATTAATTTCCGCACAGACTCTAATTTGGTCAAAGAAAAATTTAAGTAAATCTGGATCTCCATCAAATTGAATGATATTTATCGGAATTTGTTTTGCCGCCATGATTACAGTTTTTTTGTTTTGTTTTAAGGTCACAAGTTTTAGAGAAATTGTTACAGAGACCGGACTTATACCCTAAAGCACATTGAAAACAAGTAAATTTCCTAGCTAGTAAAAATATGTAAACTAGCAAACTAAATAGACCTTAAAATATGCCTCACTTTAAAGATATCTTATTTAAACCTTTTATGACAATAAGGCAAAGGGAGCACATACAAAAGGTAAATCATTTAGAAAGTAGAATAAATAAAATAACAAAATAATTACACTTTGAAACACATATCTATATATTCCTTCACTTTAAAAAAAGTACTTACTTTATCTTTAGATAATAAAGCAAAGAAAACTCTATAGAAAACCGCAAAAACTGTTAGCAAGCAAGCAATAAAATTAAATCCTTTAACTTCTTTACACAAGGAAAAAAAATTCCTTTTTTGTAACTTAAAACCTTCTGATTTATTTATATTTTTTGGATGAAAAAGAATGTTCTTATTTTAACCTTGTAATTAAAAGTTCAAAACTGGTTAAACACTCATTTAAGCATACTAGAGAATCTAAATACAAATTAAAAAAAACGAAGGGGTATGGGACGTTAAATATGAACTAATAGCACATAAATGCAAATAACTGATAAAAACTGCATAAAATGTCAGCAAAAATAATAACTAGAAATGACAACAGTTACCGTGCTTTCGCAAATTAAAAATCTTTGCAAAAACACAATAACAGGATTATATTAATGCTCTACAACAGAACATAAATGTTAACCGTTGTGTCCTGAATGTGAAAGCAGAACATGAAATAAACAAAGTAGGTGGGTTGACTTACTGATTTAGTTTTAAAAAATAATTAAATGATTACTAATTTAATAACACAAAAACTTAGGGAAATGGGGCAAGATCTGCTCTCACGTTCAAAATGTAGATTATTTCGAAGTTGATTTTCGTTGTTGTGCACTTTTTCTCTTTTTTTTTATCACAGAAGACTAGCAGAAATTTTATATTGTAAACAGGTAATTGAATATGCACTTATCGAAGGTGGTGACACCTCTTTTAGAGAATTTTTTGTAATTCTCTTATTTATTTATTTATTAATTTTGTGCACTGTTAACTGATACATACGATGAATTATTTCTGATGGATTTTCTCAGAATTGAAGACTTATATTGCATGTGCAAAATTTTTACTTTCTCTTGCAGACACCCGTGAATGAATCACTATTTTTTTTGCACAATGAACGACTTTACGATGCATAACACCACAGGAATACTGTTATTCACTAAATTTTCTATGAGACTATATGAACTTTCTGTAGATTACGTTCACTAAAGACACAAAACACACACTGGTATAGAAGCACAAAATGAGCACATGCAGCCCTCGATGATATCTGCCGGCAAAGAAAACACGTCACTCACACAGACGATGCGAGGAGATGAAAAAAAAAGGGGGGGCGCCCAGCGCGCAGGTGACAATTGGCCGCAGAGTTTCCTTTTATCAGATGGAATATCGAGGGGAGACATTCCAAAGCAGTTGAGATGGAGCACACAGGGGAGGAAAAG
Organism: Maratus speculifer; assembly: GCA_964019185.1. Classification (NCBI taxonomy): domain Eukaryota; kingdom Metazoa; phylum Arthropoda; class Arachnida; order Araneae; family Salticidae; genus Maratus; species Maratus speculifer. Next base: position 420,078,898 of record OZ025290.1, on the reverse strand, counting down.
GGGGTCTCCAGCAAAGGAATATCAGGACGGGAACAGCGCTGTACTTTTCGACGTCGACCGCAGGTGACGATGGGGACCTCAATTCCACATCGGTTGACACTTAGCAGGCAAGACTAATAGCATTTTCTACCGGGGGATGCAGAGAAGAAAAAAAGAAGAAACGAAATGCATCACATCCGCAGGAAAGTCGCAGTTGATTGTACCCCCCTCCATATTTTTTTTTATGTGGGGAAAAACGAAAAAGTCAAACGGTACCAGTTATTTTTGTACTAGAGATTCTTGTGAGGGTGTAGCTTTGTAGCAGCTGCTATTTTATTAGAATACTTAGAGGAAGCGTGATTACGTATAGTAGTCCAGGTTCAGATGTACGAAAAAACCCCACAATGATTGCTAAGTTACACTTTATTTAGACATGTATTACTAGGGGGGCACACATACAGTACTCGGAGAAAATCTCCGAACAGCGATTAGCAACTTCACAAGACCAGAGCAGTGAGTCAAGTGGCTTCGTACATAGCAACAAACCGCCACTTTTGGCATGATAGAAAATCGCCAACATACACAAGTTCGCCCATGCACAATGGATAGTATACGCCAAATAACAGTTAAAATGCAGCCAGCAAGATCAGAATTCAATTTGGTTTCCCAGCTGGGATGGAAAGGAAAGGTTACCAAACGATAAATTGTTACACGTGTTGTTATGTCTAAACACAGAGGCACACCGAAGGGACATCAGATTTTACTGCGCAGATGTTAAATTCTTTTTAGGGTTTTGTCGAGAAAGGAAAAAGAAGCGTAAGCATAAATTTCAACTGCGAAACAGAGATGATCTCCTTATAAGGTAATGCAGAATTGCTTCGATCGGAAATAGCAGACATCTGGAAATTGTTTTAAACGGTTGATTAATATGTGAGTGTATTTCTCACAGATAAAGTTAAGCAGCTGCCGATTTTCGGTTAGAGAATTAATAAGCAAGAAAAATGGAAAAGGAATGAAGGACAACTTAAAACTAATTTTGAATTGAACAGAGACGGGGGGTGTAAAGGAATAATTTAAGAAAATAACCAATGTATAACGAAATAATCGTTATATGCACTTTCTTAAAATAGTTTGAATTTCCATCAAAAGATGGCGCTGGTGACGTCATCAGGCTGTCGACATACAGATATTACTCTATTTTCATACGCATGTGTTTTTTTAACTCATTTCGCAGAGTTGAATATCATTCGACATTTTCAGTCGAGTCTTCACTCACCTACATAAATAGATTTTGTTGGATGAAAAGAGATTTACAATAATATTTGTGATTGAATAATGTCTATCATACGTAATAAAAACAGCAAAAAATACTTTTAATTAGCATTGACTTCTCACACATTTACCATAAGTAAATGGTATTCAAAAAATGTTTTTGTAACCGGTTAACTGATTCTCTTTTTACGTACAATAAATTGAAAATATGGCGTAAACACGGTTTTTTTATGTTAAAAAATCTTAATACTTAACCTAAATATTTCTTCCATTAAATAGTATGAAATTCTATTTTAAAAATTTAGTGATGTCAAAAATCATGGCACTCATGGTGGATGGATCAAGCAAAATCTTCTTGCTTGTACGTCGTCTAGTGAAATCAGAAATTAAAACAGTGGTACCAGTAGCGGCTGGTCAGGAGGTGCTGCATCAATTTATTCACACCACTAAAATTGTATGGTTATTTCAGTTTTATTTAATCAACAAATTTTGTCGAATAAATAATATGAAAGTGGTGTGAAAATTTGGATGGAGCACTCCCTGACGAGCCGCTACTGAGTGTTACGCAAATAGTGGTGGCAAGTTTCCTGTCTAAAATAAAAGCTTTACAGTGACTTATAAATCGGCTCATAAAAATATATTAAACCTTACAATAAAAGTTCTTCCATATTTCGTCTATAAAAAACCTGTCTTAAATAAAAAATATTATTGATCACGAATGTAAAAGTAACATACGAAATTACCTGCTAATATGGAAACCTGTCTAAAATGAAATATTTTTCATTTTTACGCAAACCATATTCATCTCTACGTTACATTCGTATTTTAACATTTAACATATCTGAAAGTTTTATTACGAAAGCTACGACAGATTTTAAGATGCTTTTTACACACAACCATTCCCTCTTCTTCACCTGACTGCAACCACAACGGAACCGAAACGGAAGAATTCTTAAAAGGAAAAAAAGCGACTTACCCATTTTCATATCCTGCGAATCAACTCTTTTCAATGATTCATTACAGAAAGCATAATAGATCCTGAAGCATCATAGAATCATTATAGAACTACTTAATTTAGTTCAATTTTATAAATATAAATATTATTGAATTACAGGAACATTAGTGTTTTTCATGTATAACTTTTAAAGCTTTTAGATTCATTTTTTTAATAATGTTCCTTATTACAAATAACATGCATTTTCAGAATTTTCCTTCCCTTCTTTTCCTCAGGAAGAATAGTTAAGAAGTGGGGGGAGGACGGAAAATATATTTCAGGATCTATGATGCTCTTTGTAATGAAATTTTGAAAAGGGGTAACTCGCAGGATACAAAACAGGTACTATGTTTTTTCACTTGGCGTGAAGGGGAAGAGAGAGGTGTGCAAAAATGTCATCTTAGAATCTCTCGTGGCTTTCGTAATAAAATTTTTAGATGTGTTATATGTCAAAATAAGAATATAATGTAGGGATGATTTAGGTTTTCGGAAAAAATGAACAATGCTTCGTTTTAGGCAGATTTCCGTCTTAGCAGCTGGTTATGTATGTTACTTCCTCCGACGAAATCTTTTTTTTACGTTTAATACAGGATTTTTTATAAACGGATTCCTTTATTCTCAGGTTTATTATATTTTTATGTGACGATTTAGAAATCACTGCCTCGAATTTTTTTAGACAGGGAACTTGCCAACACTATTTCCGAACCACTGTTTTAATCAACAGATTTCATTACACGACATAGACAAGAAGGGTTTGCTTGATCCATCTCTTGAAGCTTTTTCAAAGCACTAATTATTTTTTTATGTACAATTTCATAGTATTTAATGGAAGAAATAGTTAGATTAAATATTATGATTTTTAACTTAAAAAAGCGGTGCTTATCCCATATTTTCAATTTATTGTACATAAACGAAATTCAGCTAATCGGTTACAAAAACATTTAATGAATACAATTTATTTATGGTAAATGTGTGAAAAATCAATGCTTATAAAAAGAAAGTTTTGTTGGTTTTATTAAGTATAATACACCTTATTCAATCATAAATATTATTATAAATCTCTTTCATTCCAAAAAACTATTTCTGCAGATGAGTGGAGAGTCAATTCAATATGTCGACAGAAATTCGACTCTGCGAAACGAGCGAAAAAGTTCATGCGTATGAAAATAGAGTAATGTCTGAATTTTGACAGCCTGATGCCACCGCCAGCACCATCTGTTGGCCGAAGTTCGACCTATTTTAAGTAAGTGTGTATCTAAAAATTTACTGATTTTCTGATAACAATGCAGCAAATCGCATAATTTTTATCTCAAACCTTTTTTTTTATTATTCTAAGTGGATCATTCGTTTACTAGACACCTGTATTATGGGATTAAAATCTTCATTAATATTCATTGAAACTTTAGCAAATCATGTGTCAAACAAAAAGAAGTGCAACATTCACATGTATTAGATTTCTATGTATTGATTAGTAGAAAGATATGTTATTCAGGTTTTAAAAAAAATATATTTGGAACTTTTAAACAGAATATAGATACTATCTTTGTACAGAAATTTATTTTAAATAATATTTGAAACATATATTTAAACTATATTGTACCTAAAAATTTTAAAAGTATTTATTAAAATTATTTTAATGTCGCTAAAAAATATTTGCAGTTCTACTACAGTGTTTAATTGTAAGTCTAACTGCTACTTCTTAATAGAACTCCATAGAAGAACATGCATGATGCTAAGAATAGAAAAAAAAAAACTAGAAATCACAAGAGTCAAGAAAATGAGGAAACTAAAGTGGACCATGTTAGATAATTGAAAAAAGTAAGTAAACGATAAATGTTAAAGTACAGTAATGCTTACAGAATTAATGATAAAAAGACTACCTACAATTAAATTTATTTTAAAAAGGGGGAACAGAGAAAAACACAGAATTACTGAATGAGTGAAATTAAAAAGTTGATGTGAGGACAAAGATATGGAGGAGGAGTCATATATATAAGGTTAAAAGAAAATAATACCTTTTTTCTTTAAATTCGTTTACTAGCTGCTACCCGTGACGTAGTTCATGTAGCATTAAAAAAAGATAAACGCTTTAACTAAACAAAACGTTTCATTAACAATAATTTAAAACATATATATAAAACTAACACACATTTTACAGGAGGCAATATCGTAGGTTTTATTTATAGGAGACTTAAAGAACTCACACAAATAAAAGGGAAGTGTGTTAGATAATATGAACAATCGCGAAAATGAAATTGCAACAACTTATACTGTAGAACAACTGTAACGCAAATTAGTTTTACCGAAATCATGTTCTAATGCATTTCAGAATTCCATATCAGAGAAAGTAAAATCATGCGTGAAACCTAGGTAATAAATAAATATCCAAAATTTCCATGATAAATAACTTAGCCGGCCCATTCTTTTCTGCAGCTATGTATATGATCTATATGTTTGTAAATATTCTAAATACAATGTTAAGATATAGCTTAGTTAGAAAATATAACGAAGATTAAGATTCACCTTTAGCAATTTCTAATAATAGACAGAATTCTTTTGTACAATCCTGTACATTACGTGCAGATATTTATACGACCGCATATTTAGCTTAAAATTATTCAAGCAAAAAACCCGATTAAAATTATTCCATTCGTATTTCCGGCAATCGCTATTGCACAGGTGACCATATATCCAGTTTATTGTATATTCCGGTACATGATTTATTTAAATTCTACAAACATCTCTTATTACACCAAATGTAGCTGAACTTCAAGATGCATTAGTTTTTCTTAAAAAACATATTATAATTGAAAAAGTCTTCAGCAATCTTTTCTAATAGACCATACTTTGGATACAATATCAGAGTTCTGGACATAGGTCCGAAATCTTTTATGTGTCTCTGTAAATGAGCAATAAGTGTGATGCAAATCATACGTAACTGCAAGCACATTGTAGTAAATTTCAGTATTTATCATTGCATTGATTATTATTTCAGTATATCAGTTTCATCGTGTTTGAAATAGTGGAACGCAATTAAAATATTCTGGAAATATTTTTCCCCCGTAGACTATTATATCACCGAACATTTTTCTGTAATGAATGCTAATTCTTTGCACCCCAATTTCTACAGAAATCCTGTTTTAGTGCACCTCAGAAACTGATATCATTTTCAATATTTTTGTAACAGAGTAACATTATTAAAATACTCTGCAAATGATTTTTCTTGACTGACCATTATATATTGAAATACTTTTGAGCTCCCTGTACGCAAACTATAAGTACTACACTTAAAACATTCGATAGTAACCATGTTCCTTTGCACCTTAAAAATGTATGTAAATTTCATTACATTTAAAATTAGGTAACACGTTCAAAATACACCGTAAATGATTTTTTTCTCTTAGACCGTAATATAAAGTCTCCTTTTGAGTGCTCCTGTGATTCAGCTATGATTGTCTCCTGCTTCATTTTGAAACCCGCACATGCTATGGCAAATCTCAATAACATCTATTATTTCCGTATGTATCCGACAATATGTATCCGGCAGACCCCAGGCACTCGGCATCCGGCATACAGACTGGTCGAAGTTGTAAAAAATTTTAGACCATTTTCGAAAGTGTCAAAAAGGGGGTAGTTATAGTGAAAATCGATTAATTAATTTTTGTAAAACGAAAAAAAATGTTAGGAAAAATCTACTACAAACTGTGTTTTAGGTGGTATTTTTGTATAATTTGTACATATATGCTTTGCATACTATAAAACTTTACAGAAATTTATAATAAAAAAAAAATATTTTTAAAAGTGACAACATATTTTTACTTTTTAAGAGCTGAAGGAAATGTGGAGTTTAAATCCATTTACAAACCTGTTTCCAGTACACTTCGAGCACACTATGCGTAATTGAGATATTGACTGAGGGAAATGATACTATTTTCACGCAATAACATTAAATCTTTAGATTTTAAGCCCGAAAGTGCATTTTTAAAGTGATTTTTATTTATATTTTCAGAATTGAAAATTTTTAAGAATTAACACTTGTCAAAAGTATATATTTTTAAATTATTGAGCTTTTTTTTTTTACTTTTATAGAGTGATAAAAAGTATATGTCATTATTCAATACGTCATTTATATATGGATAAATTCGCGGTATAAATTATTAAAAATTTTCTAGTCATCTAATATTTAGCATTTTTTTAAACTTATTTCATTTTAATATTAAATATTAAATATTTATATTAACCATGCTCAGACAATAAACTTAATTTTCTTTAGATAATAACTTTTGATACCATAATTCAATCTCGTTTCATTGCATTCAGAGCATATATATTTTATTTTCCATATGTGACGTCACATTCGTCTCTTTTTAGTACATACTCAAAATTCATATACCTTGTTTTATTAGAAATGAAAAATTATGCTTTGTTTCAAATAGGACGTTATATTGATATTTTTAAAATTCTTAATGGAAAGTATTCCTGTGATGTCAAAATTGGTAAAATGTTGAATTTTATAGCCTCGAACTGAAAGAAAGAAAAATGCTCATTTCTTTACTCTTTAATATCTGGAAAAATACTAAACTATTTATGTTATTTTAAGTTTAAAAGAATTTTATATAATCGTCTGCCTGATATATGTACAAACAAGTAAGAAAAATCATGCGTTAAGCATAGATTATGAAGCACTTTCCAACACTTAATGAAATCGTTAACAAAACTTTGTTATTTAGGGAAATAATAGTGTATAGCCAAATATACCCAAATATGTATTCCAGTACATTAGAACAGCCCTGTATTTCATATGTCAGTTCATATAAGGGGAACATTTAACTTAGCAAGAAAATACCCAGTAGCTTGAAATTTCTTTTTCAGCAATTCATACTATTAGATGGAAACATACTTGAATACTTTTGTTCAGCCTTGTAGTTTACATTGTACCTTTATTACACGTCAGCATTAGGCTAAAATTTATTGTAAACTAAAACACTTTTAAAACAACTGAAATCACATTCTCATAAATCATCATTCATAGGCGTCCATGTACTGAATTCTTTGCGTGGCCCTGTATATCCCTTTATCTATATTCTGCAAACATTTCTCAGTAAATTGAATGGAGCTCAGCGTAAAAATGCATAGCTTATTTAAGAACCACGTTTAAATAATTTACGCTCATATTCAGTAACGTTGGTGAGCTCTTTTGGGTAGCCCTGTATATCAACTATAACATTTATACACACCATATAATGTGCATATATTTAGCAAAATATAAACGCGAATATCATAATTAAAATGCATTTCATCCCTCCATCAGCCATCATCGGACACATATACGGTACTTCGGAAAGAATATACTATTTGAAATCTTTTGTATGGCCCTGTAAATGCTATGTACTTCATATTATGCAAGGCAGTAGCGTATAATTTATATTAAGCTTCAGTGGCATATATCAATTTTATTATACATGAAAAAGCTTAATGTATTTAAAATATGTCACTCACAATTCCCCCTTTTACCATTATCTAATGGAATTCTTTTGTGTGGCCCTGTAAATGAATAATAGCTACACTTTCACCTTATAGTTTATAGAATGCATATTTAAATATGTTTGACTGGGTATAACATCTTTAAAATTCCTTTGAAAGGATTTTTCCCCACAGGCCGTAATGTAATAGGAAATTTTGATTCGCTCTGTAGATAAACTAATCATGGTAGAAACTTCATTTTCGATAGGACTTGTGCTAGGGTAAACGTCAATAACGTCCTAAAATTTCATGGCAATCCGAGTATATTAATGATTTTGCCCCTTAGGCCGTAATGTAACGGGAAATTTTGATTCTCTCTGTAGATTAACTAATCATGGTGGATACTTCATTATCAGTAGGGTTCGTGCTAGGGTAAACCTCAATAACGCCTAAAATTTCATGGCAATCCGAGAATATTAACGATTTTTTCCCCATAGGCCGTAACGTAATAGGAAACTTTTGATTCGCCCTGTAGATAAACTAATCATGGTAGAAACTTCATTTTCAATAGGATTCGTGCTAGGGTAATTCTCAATAACGTATAAAAATTTCATAGAAATCCGAGTATATTTACGGCAGTCAGAGCGCGGACAGACGGACAGACGGCCAGACAAACCGAATGCATAAACACTTTTCAACTTTGTTGGAAAGTGCTAAAAACAGTATTCCTGTGACGCCCAAATTGCTAAAATTGCGGTTTTTAACATTGAACCAAAAAACAGAATTTCGTCCATTTATTTATTTCATTTTGTTTTAACATGTGAAAATCTTCAATTGAAAATTAATTACTGAAGAGAAATTTATATTCCGGTTTTTTATTTTTTATGGCAACAAAAAAATGAATGATGATTAAATTTGAATAAATACTATGGGGAAATTGTCAATTAATTCTTTATGAAAAATAATGAAATTTTGAATTATTAAGAAAAATATTTGAATGAAATAAATAAAAATTAGCCATATAAATAAAAATGTTCATTTGAGGCCCATAATCTATCTGTATACAAAGATTCAAAGATATTAGTCCGTTTTGAAGCCAATTTTATTCCAAATTTGGACACACTTTCACATTTATAATATATATATATAAGATTTTATATATTATTGTTCATCAATTTGGAAGTCAATTATAATCACAATGACATCTAAGGATAGAATGTGAAAGGGTTATTATACGATAATATAATAATTGATTGAAAAACATTGTAATAAGAAATACATAAAGATCATTTTTTAGTTTATTCTTTCTCAAAATTTTGTTCTTAAAGAATTTGAACATCTTCTGCTAACCCGAAATGTAGTTCACCTGTTCCGCTAAATGATTTATTGCAAAATCAATACTTTTTAGAACCATAAATTTCAATTTTAATAAAGTTAAAAGCAACAAAATGGTGTTACTAAAATATGTGTGTGAAAATTATTGATCTGCGTCGCTGATCGTAGTTTAAATCTTAAAGTTATAAATGACTTTTGACAGAAATATTCTTGCCGCAAAACTGCAATATATTATGGGATTAACATCTCCATTAATATTCATTGAAACTTTAGCAAATTATGTGTCAAACAGAAAAAATGTAACATGCGTATGTATTAATGCATTTCGATGTATTGATTAGAATAAAGATATGTTATTGAGGTTCTAAAAAGAATTCTAATATTTAAAATTTTTATACGTATTGTCTAGACATATTGTGCAGAAATAAATTTGAAATAATATTTGAAACATATATTTAAACTAGGACTTCCCTCAGAGGGATTGGTCTGAGCGATATTGCTGAGAATACACATTTAATAACTTGCGATAAGTAAAGAAAATGAGATGTGACCTTTAATTGGTCATTCATTGTGATAAAATATGATGAAAATAAGCATATTGAATCATAGAATTATAAAATCTTATATATAAAGTTGCATATACTATTTTTATAAAAGAAAAGCAAACCATGCATGGATATAAAATTGGAAATATGCAAAATGTTAAAAGTAATACAGAAAATAAAACACCAAATTTTCCTATATTGGAAATATAACTCTTTGAAATGATGTCATGAGCATAAACAGAAGCTTCGCACCGATTTGGGAAACTATAAATAACAGAAACTATTATGTTTGAAGAGAATGGAGTGTATTTTATATGGTGTGAAATACGTCCGAATAGTTTATAATGTTGAATATCTGTTTTCCCCGGATGCAATGAGGTTGTCGATAAGAGTTAAAGGAATCCTTTTTTAAAAATTGTCCTAAACGAGCACTTACATCTTATAAGTTACTGTGATGCCAAAGTTATAGTTTCTGACCCCAGCAGTATCCTAAAAATTGCAATATTCTCAATAAATTGGATTTAAAACTTTTTCTAAAAAAAAAAATTTTAATTTGTGAAATTAAACTGTCGAATGTTTTAGAAATCGTTCATAACGAGAATATCATATCTTAAAAGTTGCCACCAAAAAAAAAAAAAAAAAAAAAAAAAAGATTTTAAATTTTTAGCCATATTAACATCAAAGAATTCTCAATTTTAGAACTTTTTTTGCTCGTGCATTGATGGTGATTATTGTTCCTACGCAAAATATAGTATATTTTACAGCAAAGATGGTTACCAACATTTTTTGCCCACATTATTTTTTAAATCGGCTAGGTACTCCCAATGATAACGAAAGACACACAAACGTTAATGCTTTATAGCATAGAAATACAGAATCAAAAGCTATTTATCTCCTATTATATACACATAAAATGTGTAATTAGTGCTAGCAGATGCATTTTAAATATACATAGATCAATATAATGCTTCATTTTTCTTTTGTTAGTATTACTTAGTATTCATTTTTCATTTATTTGTATTATTCAGTAAAAAACTCACTTTCTTAAGCCCGAATTACGTCAAACTTTTTATCCACAAGTCCGTCCACAAGTCCGTTAAGTCCACATAACAGCGAAGTATTGTGAAGAGTATTAAATACAAGGTAGTAAGACACTTAGCCAAACGCAGGTAATAAATCTCCAAATATTGTTCTTTTCGCCCTCTCTCGAAATGCATTTTTTCCGTACATTTAAAAAAACACGATTTTGAGTCATCTTATTTAAAATTCAAATAAATAAATAAGAGGAAGCAATAATAGCATAAGTCAAAACATTTTATTTCGGCATCAAGGAATTGTATCGTAGTCACACATGTGGAAAAAAGCTGCTTTTGGCCAAAAAACGTTATCTTCACTAAATTTTAATCCGATTAAAAAAAGTACCGTGATTAATTAAAATGTTATAGGCAGAGCTTCCAAGTTTCCGGCATTTTGGTTATCGGTATTTTAATACAGAAAATGTTTTATTAAATTGTAACATTCTGCGGATTAAAAAAATAACTTTTCCTATAAGAAAATTCTGCTATGCAATAAGCGGGGGCTTGGCATCTCTTTATAGGAATAATTCGTAATCTACTTTTTAACCTTAAAAAAAAGCAACGAACATTTTTCGGGTACAAAAAGTATTGCTAATTGCTCCATTTTGCATACAAAGTACTGATTATAATATTGATACATCTATGGCGATAAACCAATAATTTTTCAAATCCCATTTATTTCATTAAAAATATAAATCTTTTATTCATTTAGTTTAAAATAAATGGTTTTTAAATAATTTCATAACACTTTTGAAATATCACTTTTCATTGGCCATTTTTTTTAAACATTTAGAAAATGGTTGTTGTTTTCAGTCAAATATAGACTTTGGTCTGTCCTCATTTTATTTTATTATTATATTATTTATAAATGGTGGAGAAATATTCATACTTAATCCATAACGTACATAATATATGACTCTGTTATTACATAAGTCACCTTTTTATTATCATAAAAATTATGTTTTTACTGATTTATTTTAACTTAATAGGAAAAATTTTGTGCTTTGAGCAATAGATGTCCGCATTTCATTTATTTATTTATTTTAAAAACATTCTTTGTATTTAGAAATTTTTTTTATTCAAATAGGAAATCCAAATGTCGCTGTTAATAAAGAAGAAAGTTACAAAGAAAAAAAAAGTTACAAAACGAGAGACGCATACTATCAAATATGGAAAAACGACGAATCCAAAAAAGACGTCGTATGAAATATCATCTTTTAAAGCAAAAAAAAAAAAAAAAAAAAAAAAAAAAAAAAATGAGGTCTGATTATCGAGCCTACTGATTACGACATGTGCATTACATTAAAAAAAAATACTGCAAATATTGATTTTTTTCTTTTGTATAGTTTTGGTTTCGAAAGGTGCGCTATGTTGCAAAAAGATATGAGCGACTATGAAAAAAAAACTTGGTAACCGTCCTTGCTCAGTCTTACAAATAAATATGGCACATGTATGCCCTATACGCACCGAGATACCTAATTGGTGCCAAAATGGCGTTCAGTTGCCTAACATGCTGGTTATCATATAAATGTTATAATAAATTGTTTGTTCTAAAAATATTATCATTTATTGATTGTTATTTCTTTTTTTTTTATAACAGAAAATGTTTCGTTTATTCCTTTTTTTTTCATTTTGAAATAAATAAATAACGTGTTATTATAGCATGCTATATGTATCTGGTAATCAAATCGATGTTTTCGCCTGATTGGCATAAAAAATCTCGCCAAACCCGGTGCTTATATCGTATATTATCTCAAGTATTTTATTTATGTATACTATAATTGTCTTTATAGGGTGGCAATCAGTTCGTCGACAATCACTTCGTCGACATATCATTTTGTCGACACCACTTCGTCGACATATCATTTCGTCGACAGGTACACTTAGTCGACATATCATTTCGTCGACAGGTACACTTCGTCGACATATCATTTCGTCGACATGTACACTTCGTCGACATGTAAACTTCGTCGACATATATTTCTGATGTGTATTGCACATAAGTATTAATGTATTAATCACTAGATGGCGCTGGTTTAGGCATTTCAGTAATGAATAACCTACAAAATAGTTAATTGTTAATATTATTTTATTTAGAATCAAAACTTATTAATTAAAACATCTAATGAAACAAAATAGATGATTAAAAAAATTAAGCAATTGATATATCAATAACGAATGAAATATTTATAAAATTAATTAATTATTCAAGCTAATACTTAATTGCTGTACCATAGGATTAATATTTTAATTATTTTAGATTGATTATTTAAAACGGGCGATTATTTTAGATGGACGATTTTTATGCGTTTACGAATAAGAATGAAATGATGAATGTGTTGATAAATATCCAATTTGAATTTGAGAACAGCCTCTACATACTTGGATAAAAAAGTAAAAGGTCCTTTAACCTTTGAGGGGCAAAGCACTTCTATTAATTAAATGCTGAAATTATCGAATGACACCAGAACTTAAAAGCAAATTTATTTCAAAACAGACAAATGCTTATCTTCGCGTACTTGATGAAATGAAAATTTTCATTTCAAAATTCTGGTGTCAATGTGACATTTTTCAATTAGAATTAAGTGGTATATATTTTATACCACTGCCCTTCAAGAGGTTAAATATTAAAATTTAATGTAGTATTTTTAATGAAGATATTTGTAAATCTTTTCTCAGGATACAAAGTTTATAAAACAGCATTTATAATAAATTATTGTTTACGATTTGAATTAATTATCAAATATTTTTTATTTTTGAGAATATCTCATACATTCTTTATATAAATACATTTAAATTATGAATGGTTCTGTTATTGATGAAAATTATTTTAAATTATTTTTTTTTACAAACCAAATTTTTAATGTGTTTTAATTAATATTTTTTTCCACAATGTAATTTATGTATTGATTTTTTTTTTTTTTTTTTTGGGGGGGGGGGATAATGCATTTTCAAAACAAAAATTTTATGGAGTACTTGCTCATACACCTCCTCTTGGTGTACCCTGGAAACATTTTTTTTTGGTCTAAGGTATGGGTGACGTTAATATTTTTGTTTTATAATAATTTACAAAAAATCCATGTGTTCACAAATAAATTTATCAACGAAAGGTAAATTACATACAATGTGTAGACGAAATGCTATGTCGACGAAGTATACCTGTCGACGAAATTAAATGTCGACTAAGTGTACCTGTCGACGAAGTGTACCTGTCGACGAAATGTTATGTCGACGAAATGTTATGTCGACGAAGTGTACCTGTCGACGAAATGTCATGTCGACTAAGTGTACCTGTCGACGAAGTGGTGTCGACGAAATGATATGTCGACGAAGTGATTGTCGACGAAGTGTACCACTCCCGTCTTTATATACCACTTACTTCTTCTTGTATATAAAAATAGGTAAGTGGCTCCTTTATGCAGTATAAATTGTACAAATCTTTAAAAAATAGCCCCCGTTGCCCCTTTTTGGATCGAATTAAAAAAAAATAATCAATGTCTAATTCCAGTATTGCTCACAGGTATGCATACATATTCCAAATTTCAAAGTTGTATGCCAACAGGAAATGGATGAAAAAAAGGATGGGAAATGATGTCACATGCCAGGGTACATAATTATCGTCAAAATGGCATTATTTTACCTGAGATGGTAACCCGGCTTTATTTATTTATTATTTGTTTATTTACTCATAAAATGTTTATTTACTTTCATTTCCTTTTTTTAATTATATAAAATATTTCTTTTTATAGTTATTAATTATCATTATTATTGAAGTGAAAACTTCTTTAGCGGCGCTGAGCACTTTTTGTATGGGTAAAAACTTCCAAACTCGCGTCAGGGTCACGTGATGCTGATCGAAAAAGCGTAAGATGAGGGGAAGGGAGAGGAACTAGTATCTCCCACTCTTTCTACCGTGCCTGAGTGTGCTGCTCCGTTTAGACGGCACAGGGCGCTTGCGCGAATGTCCGTGTGTGTTTTTTTAAGTTATAATTGTATTTAAGTTTAACAACTTATACTGTTAATAGATGGAATAAAACGTTATGAAAGAAAAAGTATGACATTGTGCATTGATTATGCTGCAGTTTCCAACTACTTTTTTTAATTTTTTTTATTGTATTTAAATAATAACATCATAAATTGATACCAAATGGAATAAAAAGTTAAGAAAGAAAAAACATGACATTGCACATCAATTATGCTGCACTTTCCAACCATTTTTTTTTTCAATTCCTTAAATTTTCAATTGTATATAAAGTTTAACAACTTACATTGTTATCAAATTGAATAAAAAGTTAAGAAAGAAAAGACATGACATTGCTCATCGATTATACTACACTTTTCAACCAATTTTTAAAATTATAATTGTATTTAAAGTTTAACAACATATACTGTTACCAGGAGGAATAAAATGTTAAGAAAGAAAAAATATGACATTGTGCATCAATTATGCTGCACTTTCCAACCACTTTTTTCAGTTTTTTTAATTTTTGATTGTATTTAAATAG
Organism: Maratus speculifer; assembly: GCA_964019185.1. NCBI lineage: Eukaryota > Metazoa > Arthropoda > Arachnida > Araneae > Salticidae > Maratus > Maratus speculifer. Next base: position 420,063,729 of record OZ025290.1, on the reverse strand, counting down.
TAAAAACATAAATTGATACCAAATGGTATAAAAAGTTAAGAAAGAAAAACATGACATTGCACATCGAATTATGCTGCACTTTTAAACCTTTTTATATATATATATATATATTTTCAATTGTTTTTAAAGTTTAACAACTTATATTGTTATCAAATGGAATAAAATGATAAGAAAGAAAAGACATGATATTGTACATTGATTATGCAGTACTTTCCAACCAATTTTAAAAATTGTAATTGTATTTAAACCTTAACAACTTATACTGTTACCAGAGGGAATAAAATGTTAAGAAAGAAAAAGTATGACATCGCGCATTGATTACATTGCACTTTCCAACCATTTTTCTCTCTTTTTTTTTAAATTTTTGATTGTATTTAAATAGTAACAACATAAATTGATACCAAATGGAATAAAAAGTTAAGAAAGAAAAAACATGACATTGCACATCAATTATGCTACATTTCAAAACCATTTTTAAAAATTTTAATTGTATTTAAAGTTTAACAAAATATACTGTTACCAGATGGAATAAAAAGTTAAGAAAGAAAAATCATGATATTGTGCATCGATTATGCTGCACTTTCCAACCATTTTTTAAAAAATTGTATTTAAAGTTTAACAACTTATATTGTTTGATTACTATTCAATTTGTTGCAAGTTTCAGAAGATACGGTCGTCCAGCAGCAGGAGTAGCTATTTATAAAAGGTTGTTTGATGTAATGGGCATATATTTCCACAACTCATATGAATGTGCATGTGAGGTACACCAGTATGTTTAGTAGTAATGTTTTTGATATCAGTGATATATGTGTTTGTTGTTGCCACTCTGAAAATGAAAAACTAATTGTATTGGTTGTCATTTATATTTCACCGGATAAGTCTTTAAGTGCAAATGAGAATTTTTGTATGAAAATTTATTTATTTGTTCTAAAGAGGCTTCTGCATTACTTCAAGATAGAATTGGAAAGAGATTTGATGATTTGCCGATGATTTTGAGTAGGGATTTCAACATCAACTTTGTGGATGATGAAAATCTACAATTAATTGAATTTTTAAATAGAAAATTTGATTTAACAATGACCAACCATCGCAATCTTAGCACAGAGAGATAAAAAATTACAATTGATGCAGTCATTACAAAATATTTAAATAGAATTGAATCAAAATTGTTTGCTATATATTTTAGTTACCATAAACCTATAATATCAAATCTAGAATATAATGATAATAATGATGATGATGATGGAAGAATTGTTGAAATGGGGATGAAAATTCATAAGTTTTATGGGTATTTATTTCAAAGAATACCAACTGACGATATTTCATATTTCATGCATTTGTAAATTTATGTTTTAAGCAATAGATTGCAATTTTTGTATGTAAAATAATATGCATTATTTTTCATGTACAATAGCGCATTAAATGAAAATTGTAATATAATTTTTGTAGCAGTAGTTTATAATAATGAATAAAAAACACTTCATTTAAAAGTATTTTCAGCACAATAAAATATGTCCAGACGACTAAAAAAATACACACATAATTGTTCAAGTTTTCACTTCTGTCGGCACTCCCGGAGTGCCTTTTTTTATTTTATTTACTGTAAGTTCATTTTGAAAATAGAAAATAATTTCAAAATGTGTATGCAAGCGTTATTTGAAATCGGAGTTTTCGCCAAATGGGCTTTGAAAAAAATTGCGCCAAATCTGATGCGCTTGTGGTATCCGTGCCGATAATAGTGACCAGAATTGACTTCCACACACAAACAAAATATAAGTTAAAAGAAAACATGCAATAAAAATAAATATAAAGGGAAAATGATGTCATAAAATAAACTTTTTACTTAAAAACGTAATTGTTTCTAGTTTTCACACGCGAAATATATAAAACATTCTTTTAGCGATCAAAAAATGCTATTAAGAGATTATCACAAAATATCAAAATCAAAGTTTTTATGACATTTTTTTTTAATATAAAAAATAACAGTTTTATTTTCCTGCATGATTAAATTTTAAAATGTTTTATTGCATTCAATATTTCTGAGTGCGTAAATGATTACTATTTACTCCATGTACTGATTCGGTTATCTACGAAAATATCCAGCCGGTGAAAATCACGCGCATCAAACTTCTGTGACGTATGCAAATAAATTGCGCTTTTTATCAGTTTTTTTAATATAACTTTTAAACTATTTGGAATTAATTTTTAAAAGTAGGTGCATTCACCAGATTACCTTCATAGGTAGCTTCTGGTACAAACAGAATCGAAATCCGACAAGTACTTTTTGAGTTTTGCTTGACGAAAGAATTTTTTTGACTTTTAATATCGTTACGTACTCTGAGTATAAGACTTTCGCTACTCTCAGACAATTATATGGTATCTACGAGGGGGAGGGATCCAAAAAAAGTTTACAAGGCAAAGGAAAAAGTATTTATTAACAATAGAAAGAATATACAAATGGCAATCAAGAGACACATCTGATCTTTACTTTTCCACATGGTCGCCAAACCTGTTTAGGCTTTTGTGAGAACCAACTTATTTATCCCGCCTTCGTATTAATCAGGGCCCTGCTTATTGAGCCTTTTCTCGGCAGCTGTTTTCACTGCATCGTCTGAGGTAAACCGTGTTCGGGATAAGTTTTGCTTCAATGCTGGAAAAAGTAAATAGTCACTTGGAGCCAAATCGGGACTGTATAGAGGGGTGATTCTAGAGCTCCTATTTGAACCTTTGCAGCAATTCCTGAGTCTGGCGAGCTGTAGGGGCCTCGCATTGTCATGCAGAATAATTACTGTGAATTTGTCTGTGAATTTCAGATACGGCTACATTTTTGGCCCATAAGAATCGAATTACGGCTCGCATCTCTATGCGAGACCACTTTTTTAGACGTCATGCCATTACTGTCGCTCTTAGGTGTCTGCGTACCGACGCTACTTACTTGTAGAACCGCTGTACGACAACTAACGCCATTTGTCAACCAACCTGGGTGGAAATATTCGCTCCACAGTTATTACGTTTCAAATGCTTCTGCTTGTAAACTTTTTTTTTTTTTTTGGTTCCACCTACGTAGATAGTTTAAAAATATTTGTTAAAATTATTTTAAAGTTGCTGTGAAATATTAGCAGTTCTATTACAATGTTTAACTCTAAGTCTAGCTCCTAAATTTTAATAGAGGCCCTAAGAAGATCATTCATTGTGCCAAAAATAGAAAACATAAGAAATAATACGAATCAAGAAAATATTGAAAATAAATGGAACCATATTAGATGATTAAAAAAGAAAATAAGTAAATAGTAAAAATAAAAGAATACTTATTTTGCTACAATGAGTGCTGAAAAACTACTCAAAATTGCATTGACATAAAACAAATAATAACAATAACAATAATAATAATAGTTATAATTTAAAAAATTGCAACGACTATTTGGAAAATGATATTTTCAAAGACTAAAATTTTAAAGACTTATAAAAAATATATTTAAATAAATAATCATAATAAAAAACATTTTATGATGATCAAGTTTTCACGAAATTTAAATATTCCGCACTATTTTCCAAATACAATGCGATTTTTTTTTCAAATCTAACATTTCTAATCATACTTTATCTAATTACGGATTAAAGAATGCAATACGAAGATTCTTTTATCGACTTGAAAGAGTACATATTGCAAATTAGTATATCTTCGATGTTTAGTTTAAAAACATAAAATTTGATTTAAAACTAAACAAAAATGCATCAATTTTTTAAACAAAGCAACGTTTACCATAAAACAGATTGTATTGTCTGTCCTGAATGGGCAAAAGTGTTCCTAATGTATATTTAATAACCGCATATTGAAGTCTCAATAATGTTTAACATATTTTACTTACATAATACACTTTCATATTGCTTCGTGGTAATGCATCATATCTGTCATTTGAAAAGCAATTTAAAATTGATTTTGAACCATTGATTTAACTATCAATAATAGTTTTCAAAGAAATATATTTTAAGAACAAAAACATGGCATTTAAAGGACATTCAATTGATTTTCGATATTTTCTTCTATTTGTTATATGAGGTTACCTAATGAAAATACTTTCGCCTTTCGTGATTTATGCATGAAATTTTTAAAATATTTAATATCCATTCATCACGCATAATTTCATATGTTGAAAACAAGTTTCGTATTACACGCTTTATTTAGATATAATTAGTGCTAATAAAAAATATTTTGATTAATGACACTCAATTAATGCTTTTCCATACTTTTATGTGTTTTGGTATAATTAAGGCTGTAAGTTTGTATGAAAGTTTTTATGAAAAAATACAAAAAAAGGCTTAAAATTAATGATGCAAAATTAGTGACATTCACATTTTATATGTATGTATATAGATTTTAAAGAAATTACAAAATTCCCTCCTATCTTGAAATTGCTATATATATTTTTTTTCTTTTCAAGTCTAAACATACTTTGTTTATTTCTCTTACTTAATATATTTATGGGTTAAAGAATGCTAAATGACAACGAAGTTGCTAATATTGACTTTAAAGAGTGAATTTTGTAAATGATTGTAACTTCCACATTTTACTTAAAACTGAACAAATTATGTATGCGCAATACATCAATTACACTTATCACTGCATATCTCAATAATGTTTAACATATTTTACTTATCATTACCATCGTGGTAATACATCATGACTGTAATTTGAAAAAAAAATTTAAATTGATTTAAACCTTAGCTGCTAATAAAAGTTTTGTAAAAATGTATTATAAGGACAAAACACGCCATTAAAATGGCATCCCTTCGATTTTCAATATTATTTTAAATTTGTTATATAAGGTTACCTAGATAAAAATACTTTCGCCTTTCGTGATTTATGCACAAAATTTGATTTAAAACTGAAAAAAATTCTGTTTCGCAAAATATATAAATTTTTAAACAAAGCGATATTTACCGTGGAGCAGATTATATTGTCTTTCCTGAAGGAAAAAAATATTCCTAATGTATACTTAATTACCGCATATTCAAGTCTCAATAGTGATTAATACATTATACTTTTATTATGGACTTTTATATTGCTACGTGGTAATGCATCATACCTGTCATTTAAAAAGTACTTTAAAATTAATTTTCAACCACTGATTTAGCTGCCAATAATGGTTTTTAAAGAAATATATTATAAGAACAAAACATGCCATTAAAATGGCATGCCTTCGATTTTCAATATTTTCTTCTATTTGTTAGATAACGTGATCTATATGAAAATGCTTTTATCTTTCGTGATTTATGCGTATAATTTATAAATTATTTAAATTTCATTCATCGCTCATAATTTGACACGTTGAAAACAAATTATCGAGTAATAATAGTTCATATTTTAATTTACAACACTCGTTTCTACATTTTATCTGGTCAGGTATAATTAAGGCAGTAAGTTTGTGTGAAAAAAGGTAGAAAATTGTTTAAAATCAATAATACAGTTTTAGTTTATATATATATATATATATATATATATATCTATATATATATATATATACCGGGTGTCCCAAAAATGACTGATGGATTTTAAAATTCAGTAACTTGCAAACGGTGACAGCAATTTAAAATTTTTTGAAGGAGGGTTTTGCATAATGTCAGGAGCTTTTTACCGTAATTTTTTATTTTAGTTCGCATCTCAAACAATAGGTGGCGCGGACGGCGATTAAAGGCCAGGTCGACGCTTCACTCACCACTGATCACCTGGCTTTCATTCGCCGCCTGCGCCGCCTATTGTTTCAGATGCGAACTAAAAAAAAAATTACGGTAAAAAGCTCCTGCCATTATACATAACCCTCTTGCAAAAATTTTTTTAATAGCTGTCACCGTTTGCAAGTTATTGAATTTTAAAATCCATCAGTCATTTTTGGGACACCCGGTATGTATATAGATATAGATTTTCACGAAATTTAAAAAGTCAGCCTTTTCTTCCACTTACTTTAAATATACTTTTTTTTTAATCTAACTTTTCTAACCATACATTATTTATTTTTAATTCTTTATTTAAATATGCGTGAAAGAAAGATAAATGACAAAGAAATTTCTTTTATCGACTTTAAAGTGTGAATGTTATTATGGTGCAAAATTATACCTTCGATGGTCAGTATAAAACATAACATATTTATTTAAAAATGAGCAAATTATTCATGCCCAATGCGTCAATTTTTAAATAAAACAGCATTTAACTTAAAGCACACTATACTGTCTTTCCTGAATGAAAAAAAGTTCCTAACGTATATTTAACTACCACATACTGAAGTCTGACTGCACTGTCTTACCACATACTGATGCATTACCACGTATTGCTAGGTGGTAATGCATCATATTTGTGATTTGAAAAGCAATTTAAAATTGATTTTGATCCATTGATTTATCTGCCAATAATATTTTTCAAAGAAAGATACTATAAGAACAAAATATGTCATTAAAATGACATTCCTTCGATTTTAAATCTTTTCTTCTGTTTATTATGTGAAATTACAAATATGAAAATATTTTCGCCTTTCGTGATTTATGCGTAAAATTTACAAAGTATTTAAACTTCGTTCATCGCACATAATTTGACACGTTGAAAACAATTTTCACATTAGACTCTTAATTTAAATTAATGAGTATGAATAATATATATTTTCAACTAACGACACTCTATTAATGCTTTTCTATATTTTTGTCTATTTAGTTAAATGTAAGGCTGTAAACTTGTATGGAAAAAAATGATTAAATCAATGATACAACTTTAATGACATTTAGATTTTATATGTAAGTATATATATATATACATATATATATATATTAGGGTGGTCCTTAAACGTTGATAAAAAAAAAAAAAAAAATCACGATTTATACCGGGGCACCCTGCCATTGCATAGAAATGAAGTTGTTATGTATAGAATTGAACCAAAATTTTTGTGAGTGTTTTTGGCTGTGGCAAGAAGGTCCTCCTTCAGTTTTGAAATATTCCGCCGGAAGGGGGAGCTGTAACAGCGATTTTTGTGCCATTTTCAATATTTTACCGACCAAAAGTATATGAAGTTATGCATCGAATTGACCCAAATTTTTTGTGTATGTGTATGACTATGACTAGTTGTTCCTCCCAGAATTTGAAAAATATCCGCCGGAAGGGGGCACTGTAATCGCGATTTTTGTGCCATTTTCAATATTGTACCGACCAAAAGTATATAAAGTTATGCATCAAATTGAACCAAATTTTTTTTGTGTGTGTATGACTATGGCTAGTTGGTCCTTCCTGAATTTGAAAATAATCGGATGGAAGGGGGCGCTGCAATCGCGATTTTTGTGCCATTTTCAATATTGGACCCACCGAAAGTATATGAAGTTATGTATCGAATTGAACCAAATTTGTTGTGTATCTGTATGACTATGGCTAATTGGTCCTCTCTGAATTTGAAAACAATCCACCGGAAGGGCGCGCTGCAATCGCGATTTTTGTGTCATTTTCAATATTGCACCGACCAAATGTACATGAAGTTATGGATCGAATTGAAAGAATTTTTTTTGTGTAAGTGTATGGCTATGGCTAGTTGTTCCTCCCAGAATTTGAAAAATATCCGCCGGAAGGGGGCGCTGTAATCATGATTTTTGTGCCATTTTCAATATTGTACCGACCAAAAGTATATGAAGTTATGCATAAAATTGAACCACATTTTTTGTGTATGTGTATGATTATGGCTAGTTGGTCCTTCCTGAATTTGAAAATAATCCGATGGAAGGGGGCGCTGCAATCGCGATTTTTGTGCCATTTTCAATATTGGACCCACCGAAAGTATATGAAGTTATGTATCGAATTGAACCAAATTTGTTGTGTATCTGTATGACTATGGCTAATTGGTCCTCTCTGAATTTGAAAACAATCCACCGGAAGGGCGCGCTGCAATCGTGATTTTTGTGCCATTTTTAATATTGCACCGACCAAATGTACATGAAGTTATGCATCGAACTGAAAGAAATTTTTTTGTGTAAGTGTATGGCTATGGCTAGTTGGATCGCCCTGAATCTGAAAAAAAAATCCGCCGGAAGGGGGCGCTGAAATACCGAATTTTATGCCATTTTCAATATTGCACCACATAAAAATATATGAAGTTAGTTCTAGAACCGAACGAAACATTTTGTATATGATTACTTTTTGGTAAGGCAAGTAGGTCCTCCCTGAATTTGAAAAAAATCTCCCTATCATTCTATTGTCCATTGGCTCGTGCAGAGACGGAAATTCGTTTTTACTCCGATTAATTGATTGAAGCAGAAATTTAAGATGAAAATCAAAGTTGGTAGGGTATTGAATTTAAATTATTAAAGCATTAAAATGAGTACCTTTTTTTAAATATTAAAATGAATGTATGAGATACACACCATGGGATTGGCACATCCAACTAGTTTAGAATCTGGATATTTGCTTTGAAACTGCTTGACTAACAACAATAAGTACTGTTTTTTTTCTTCATCTTTTGTATGAAGTCTATTGTATTCCTCAATAAATGCTCCCCCACGTTCGACTACATCATTAATAACTTCGACTGAAGACGCAAAAGCCTTACAAGTTCTGTAAGATTCATTTTTATTCCAATTTGTCTCGATATGTTTCAAAAAAGTTTGAAGTTAATTCCATAATTTTTAAAAAATCTGAGTGTTACTTGCTACAAAATCTTGCAAGTTCTTTTTGAGGATGTCATCGGAATCAACCCGTGCACGTTTCAATGGTTTTTCATTTTTACATTTTTCAAAGCACGCACCATTTTTCTTTTAATTTTAATTGAGACATTGCCATCGGAAAATGCAAAAGCATCTAGTTCTTCTGACAAGTACCACAAATGTCTTAGGAATTTCTTCATAGCACACAAAGAAATGTCTTTATTTCATTTTCGTACACTTTCAAGTTTTTAAGGAGCAATAAATCATTTCTAGGCGCAGAACAAGCAGATCGTACCTGTTAACAACTGGGAATGTAGCTTTTTTCCACAAACGAGCAAACTTGATGTACTCCAGATTCTTCGTGCTTAGAGAGTTTGAACTGAATTCTAAATAAATAAATTTTGAGCAAGTATATGGCCTTTGTTATCCATAGTGTTCTTTGCAAGCCACCAGGGGCTCTAAGTGAATACATCTTTCGGCTACCTCTCTTAGGAAAATGAAGGCAAGCTCTAACAATTCTTTGTAATTGACCCTAGGTTGAAAATCATTAAGTTGATTTTATGCAAACTCTATGATTTTTGATGCATTTTCTGTTGTTTTGTAATTGATAAAATTATTTGTTACGGAAGTCTGAAATATGTTAGGATGAATAGAGTTTTACGAAATTTTAATTTCTTAAATAAGAGTATGTTTGGACCGTTTGGAGCTCCGAGTGACTTAACAACAATTGCTTCCAACATAATCTCGAGGATGTGATGATGGAAAGCCAACCATATCATTTCTTTCTTCATTTTCTATTCCAAAAGAAAACAGCACTGATCACCTGGCTTTCAATCGCCATCAGCGCCACCTATTGTTTGAGATGTGAACTAAAATAAAAAATTACGGTAAAAAAACTCCTGACATTATACATAACCCTCCTGTAACATTTTTTTATAGCTGTCTCTGTTTGCAAATTATTGAATTTTAAAGTCCATCAGTCATTTTTGGGACACCCCGTATATATATATATATATATATATATATATATATACTTAGATTTTCACGAAATTTAACAATTCCGTCCTATTTTCCAATTACTAAATATATATATATGTATTTTAAATATAACAACAGTACTTTGCTTACTTTCCCTTCTTTATTTAAATACGGGTTAAAAAATGGAAAATGAACAAGGAGATTCTTTTATCGGCTTTAAAGAGTAAATTTTATGAATGAATAGTCTTCGGTGGTCTACTTAAAAACATAAAATTTGGTTTAAAACTGAGCAAATTATTTTTTGCGCAATACATACATTTTTCATTAAAGCAACAATTAACATAAAGCTGATCATAATGTATTTCTTGTCTCAAAAAAAATGTTCCTGATGTATATTTAATTACCGCATACTGAAGTCTCAATAATGTTTAGCACATTTTACTTATATTATGCTTTTTCAAATTGCTACGTCGTAATGCATCAAATCTGTCATTTGAAAAACAGTTTAAAATTGATTTTGAACTATTGATTTAGTAGCCAATAATGGTTTTCAAAGAAATATATTATGATATCAAAACATGCCATTAAAATGACATTCCTTCGATTTTCAATATTTTCTTCCATTTGTTATATAAAATTATTTATTTATTTTTGTCTTTTAATATTTTCGCCTTTTTGTGATTTATGCGAGAAAATTTTTAAGTATTTAAACTCCATTCATCGCGCATAATTTGATACGTTGAGAACAATTTTCTCATTAGACACTTAATTTAAATTAATGAGTGTATTAATAATAAATATTTTAATTAATGACACTCTACTAATACTTCTCTTTGTCACATTCTCAATAATTAAAGTAAATATTTTGTCATAAATTAAAAGTTTGGGAACACAGATATAATATTTTCATTAAAATGTTCTGTGTATAACAAAAAATAAGTTTATCTTTAGAATATTTTTTGATACGAAATTGTTCTTGAAATGTATATTTTTAAGATAGTATAGCGTATATTTAAATTATAGTTTAAATATAGTTGGGATAAAAATTGTAACCGTTGTATAGGTGATATGAAAACTATCGCTGAACTACAGCTGACATCGAAATTTACGCTAAAAAAAGAAAACAAATCGCTCGGTCTATGTGTGTCTGCGATGGCTAGAAAAATCTACGGCACGTACGAGGTTCAGATATTTTGTGGTGAAGGGCTCTCCTGATGATGATTTTAAATCCGTTTCCAAGATATAAAGTACGAAACACAACTTACTCAGATCAAAAAGTTAATTATTGGATATTCGAGGAACGAATAAACTTGCAAATGCGCAGAAACACATTTACGCATTGAAACGAGGGAAGCAACATTTTCACTAGTTTATTTCTATTTCGGGTTCATATTTTTTTTAATTCAAAGCATTCAAACCCCTCAGTAGAGTGAAATTTGTAAAACATATTTCAAAAGATTGTTAAATTAGGTCCCCAATGTTATAACTTATTTCTATAATATGTTGCAGCTAACACTTTGAAAAAAAAAAAAAAAAAAAAAAAAAACAATCAAAAAGTGTCGTTTTTTTCGAAAAGCATTTTCTTCCCTTATGTTAATGTCTCTCCAGGGCGCAATTTTAGAGATATAAACAAAACAATTATTTGCTCTTAGAGCTAAACTTTTTTAAATCGATAATATAAATAGTATTAAAAAATATGGATTTTAACCTTTTCAAATTTACTGATAAATTGAGGTTACTTTTTGACTCACGGACACAAATTTCGAAACGTTTGGAGAGGCAGATTTTTTAAAAATAAGATATGCAAAAGAATTTAACAATACGAATAAATACCAAATGGTTTCATTGCATTTTTCTGGAGCGCACATTTATTGCTATAAACAAATAAAAAAATGTACTTGTAATGTATGTGCAATAAGTTTTAAAAAACACGAGATCTAACTCTTTCAAATAGACCGACAAATGGAAATCACTACATTAAGCCTACTTTTTCTGAGTTAAATATAACTAAATGTTTGTATTTTTAAACAATCTTTTCGTAGTATTTCAATAAACCATATTTACATCACAACCAAAGTTTTGAAATGCTCAAAAGAATAGAATTACTTTTTATAAAATAAAATGTGTGAAATAGAAAGAAATTCTACAAAATATGTGAAAACCTAACTGTTCTTCCGTGGTAGTGTTTGTTTTTGGTATGCATAGACACCAAAAATCAAATGTTATGCATTAAATATTTTTAATTAAATATCTTTCTGTAATTTTTCCATTTAAAATATAAATTCTGACAAAATGGACTTAAAGATATAAAATCATCAAATCTTATTTTCATTTAAGAATCATTTGGAAAGCTAATAACTCGTCTGAGAACAGTTTAATATTACGGGCCCAAGAAACACCGGGCAGATCAGCTAGTATTTGAATACATTTCTGTAGAATTAAAACTTCTATATTAGTTTCATTTGTCATCCTTATGAATTTTTTAGAACGTATCGTTTTGTAGATTTTTAAACCTATTTATAAATGTTGCAATTTATTTGAAAGCTAACTGAATAACATAAATTTACCATAATAAGTTGAGTAATAAATTACCACCGGTGGGTTGTTCGACAGACGGTTTAAATTACGCTTTTTGCGGATTCTTACGAAATACTTAACAGATTTTTTAAAAATAGCATTAATTTTTGTATATTGGTGGTGATATAAACTTTACAAACACAAGCTATTCTTTTTGTCGGTTCCGCTAGTAACGGAGGGTTACAGTTGAAAAAACATTCTAAATTGAGAATGTTGTGATACTGAAAAGGCTATAAATTAAAAAAATTGTACTGATAAAATATAAATGTGTTGTAAGAACAGTTGAAGTGAATTCGAAATAAATTTTTTTTGAATGGAATGGAAAGAGAGAAATGCGAACTAAAAAAAAAAAAAATAAATAAATTACGATTTCTATGCTACCTAAGGAAATAATAAACTGATTATAAAAGTAATGGTTGCGAATAAATGGTGACCTCTCTGATCCTACACAGGTTATATTTTATCCAGGTGTCACTTTCAGCTGTGGTAGGCAGGAACAACAAATATTTAAAAAAAAATAACTTTTTAGATTACATTTATATGAAATGTTAAAAAATGCCGAACCGATTTTAATATTAATGATACTAATTTAATTGTGACACTTCCTATTTCAAGATAGACTTTTATGTCGATGCCACTAAGCCTATAGAAATTGTTGACCGATAGACAAGAAGCTTAGAATTTGACATGGTGATTAATTTTAAGATGCAAAAGCGTACTAAGAAGTTGTTTTCTGAAATATTTAAAAATTTAAATGAATACTGAAATGAGAGCATGAACTGAGCATAAAAGATTCAAAAGTTTTTTTTCTAAATAATCATTTGTCTATGTTTTTTAACATAAGTTATGAAATTTTATCAAGAAACTAATAACGAAAAAAATTGAAATTCATTTTTTACATATAAAATATAATCATACATAAGGATTCAAAAAGATTTTTTTAACAATTTGTTAGATATCTTTTGTTATTTTATTTTTTATTCATTGATAAAACAATGATAAAATAAAACATTTATGCAGTAAATTATCTATAATGGACCTTCCCTAATAGCGGACACCTCTTATTACCGGGCAGTTTTTTAATCCCTACTCCGAAAACTTAAATTTTTGTATGTTCAACCCCTGAATAACGGATATTCCGAATAGCGGACTGTAATTTTGACGATAATAGATGAATATATATATATATATTTACGAGAAAGAAAAGAAAAATAAAAAATAAAAAGCCTCTAAATTCATCATGGCAATGTGTCACAGATTTTGTGATCACAGATAATTGTAGGGGTGGAAAGGGGAAAATCCACCTCCCGCATCCATTGTTGAAATCAGGGATGGTCAGTAAGGGACAATCCTTCACAACTTGGAGTATTGAAATGTTCACACGGATAATTTGAGATTTTATGTTTTTAATGGTCGAAAGGTTCAATTCACTCCCTAGAACTCTATTACGTCCTCCCGGAGCCGGAGAACACCCCCCCCCCCGCCGCTTTAGAAAAATACATGAATTCAACATTTGCTTCGTCCAAGATAGAAGGAATCATACTTGAATGATTTAGCAGTTTCTGGTGATTAATGTCTAGAAGTACAAATTTCTTGACTCACCGAAATCTATTTCAATTTTATTGCTTAAAAAATTAAATTTATTTTCTGATTTATCATATAATGGATATTTCAGGTCGTATAAAAGCCAACTAATGAAGCAGTAAGCATTTCTTAGTAATTTACAAATCTCTAAGGTTTTCTTAATAGCGGACACCTCCGAAAAGCAGACGGTTTTCGTGCTCCCGAGGTTGCCGTTATTTAGAGGTTTTACTGTCTATTTAATAATTTATTTTTACTAATGAACTCTGCAAATGATATTATAACATACAGAAAAATTACTTGTGTTTTCCTTTTTGTACAATTTGTACGTTTGTGCTACAATTCATTTTAGTATGATACGTATCTCGCTTAGAAAAGAGCTGTAAGTAACAAACTTATATTTTCTTTAGTTCTGCTATCTGTTTGAATCAATACCTAACTACTTCATTATTTTATTTATTTTTAATATACGTGAAAGTATATTGTAAAAGTGTGTATCACATAGCATACATATGTCTGAAGAGGATATGCATTCTCGTTGTATATGTTTTCCATAATTTTTCGATAAGCAATCTTTAATATTGCTTCATTTACGATATTCCATCATTTAAAATTTATGTATGCGAATGTTTGTCTTAGTTCTTTTAGTTATCCATCATATGTTGAACAAGTCTTGCAATCGTTTTTAAAATTGAAAACAAATGACGGATTTACACGATTCAGACACTGGCGTTTCCTAAAAATGTATATTTAGGGGGAAAAATGCCGTCCGTTTGTATCTGTCTGTCCATCTGTCAAAAGATCGCTTACTGCCGAACAAATTTAGAAAAAGACTTAAAATTTGATATGGAAGAAGTCGGATTCGCCTCGAATATCAGTAGCCTCTATTAGCATAAACTCCTTTTTCGGATTCTCGAAATTTTTTACCTAAAGAAAGGTATATATATATTTTTTAATATCTTAAATAGTTTCTGTAAAAGAAAATAAAAAACATAAATTTTGAATAATGAATGAAATATATCGGATAATTAGTTGTCGAGATATTTCTAATCCTATTTTCCACAGTCTTCAATTCTTCATGAACCTGTATTTCATTCAATTGTCAAATCAAATATATATTTTAACTGGAAATGAGACACTTCATCCGGGTCTGTATAAATTTTTTAATAGGTTTATCATTTTTGGAGTTACAAGGAAGTTTTTTTCAATACTTGATTATTACGTCTGCCAAAAAACTATCACCAAACTATAAGATTAAATGCCAATAATGACTTATCGTAAATGTCATAAGCTCTTGATATTAAATACGTTACATGTGCTTGTATATCATAAGTTATTTTTCATTTGACATTTTATTCGTATTTTATATTTCTTTTACTAATTAATTTATTCTTTCGATTTTTTTAATAAAATTTATGCCAATTTGTGTAATTTATCAGTAATTTGTAGGTTTATATAATTTGTTTAAATGGGTCTATGGGATAATCAAGTATTACCCGCATTTCTGTAATAGGGCATTAATATGTATTAAAAACATATTTAAATATATGTTTAAATTTTATTTTGAAATTGAAATGTATTTTATAAACAGTTTACAATTGTTTTATTTACATATATTATAGTATGCATATTCATGATTGGAAAATATTACGCTGGCCCCCAATAACTAGTTTTGATAAATCTCTTTATGTTCAAAAATGTAAGAAATTATTATAAAATAAATGACATAAACTTGATCCATATATACATATTAAAAAAAAAGAGTTCATTTTCATGCATTTTTTGCAAAGCAATTTTTTCTAAAAACATATATTAAATACACCATTTTGTAAAGCCCTGACATCTTACTAATAGTTTTAGCTTTTTATTGAAAAGAGAATATGCAAATAAAATATGTAATGTAAAAAATTCTAATACAAGAATCTGTATTAAAAGTTGCATTTTAAATTTAAATTATATTTTTTTCTTACTGTAATAAAAAGTAACCTGAAAACAAAATACTAATCAAACTGGAAAAAAGATACATATATTTAAATGTCATTTTGTATTGACATTACATAAAAAAAGTTATGTTCCGAGATTATATAAAATTTTATTAAAATTTATACTACGCATAAGAGACGTAGAAAAAAAATGATTCCGATATAGAAAATAGGACACATTTTATAAATATAAGAATTTTTTATATGTTAGATTTTATCAAAACGAAAATTTCTCAAACAACCCTAGGCTTTTTTTTCCATTTGTTGCATGCAATATTAAAAAGACCTTCAATCTTTATTTGTTATTGGAATTATATTACATACAATTTCTTTAAAATGTCAAGTTCCATTTTTATTTTTAAAGAAAACATCTTTTTACTTTCTTATATAATTACAAGAAGAAAGTATTGGATTCTTTAAAATTTTTGATTTCCGCTTTTTGATGGATTTATACGTTTAAGAACCTCTACACGATTTGATGTTTTTTAGAAAATGTCTGTCTGTGAGTTTGTCTGTCATACACTCACTCTAAAACATTTGTGTTACGTTACTACACAAAATTGGTGGCAGCTATGACTTCCATTTTACAGAGTAATTTTTCACTTATATAATGGTGTAATTTAAACATATATTATTGGTGTAACTTCACAATGTTACACCAGTTATATCGGTTAAAGTACTCCACAAAATTGGAGGCAGCAAGGCTGCCACCAATTTTATGGCGTAACGTTACACAAATGTTTTACAGTGCTGTAAAAATGTCAGATGTTTCTGAATATATAAAAATACACTGTAATCAAAAACGAAAATATACATTAACCTCTTCTAACTCACCTAAGGTTTCTAAAACTTTTGTTTTACCTTTAAAAATCTCAAAAAGCTATTTGATTTCGAAATTTAAAGAAAAATTTATAAAAAGTAATTTTTATTAGCTGCCCGTCGATATCGGAAACGTTTCTAAGTAGCTTTTACAGTACAATAATCCCTTTTCTCAAATCAAAATATCACTTTTCCGGATGCTACCAATTCACGAAATAGTTTTGATATTCAGAGAGCATGTTTAATAGACAAACATGCAATATTACCAGTATTAACATTAATATTAAAATTGACATTATTTTGCTACAATTGCATGCACAAAATAAGTTATGGAGCTGAAAATGTTTACTTGAGAATTGATAGAATCCGAAAAAGTGATAGTATGATTTGAGAAAAGTGATTATTGTACTGTAAAAGCTACTTAGAAACGTTTCCGAAATGGACGGGCAGCTAATAAAAATTAATTTTTATAAATTCTTATTTAAATTTCGAAAACAAATAACTTTCTGGGATTTTTAGACGTAAAGGAACGTTCTTCGAAACCTTAGTGAGTAAGAAGAAGTCACTTTCTATTTTCGTTTTTGATTACAGTACATTTTTACATATTCAGAAACATCTGACATTTTTTACAGTGTATTACCTGTCACCTTGTCCGTCATTCATTGAGTTTTTACGTGACAAAAAAATTGTGAGCGACCTATGTCAAGAACAAACGCACAGAATTCCACAAAACATTAGATTCAAATAGACCTTGATAAAAATGGAGCTGATTGTTTTTTGGTGCGTATCGCTAAACAGGTGGTTCTGCTATGCTGTATTATTCTTGATTTCGTCAATAGTTTTATCTCAAAAAGTAATGCCCCAAATTTCATCTTACGTCACATTCAGCTAGCTCCTTATACAGTTTAGTATTATTTTTTACCTTTGTTGTAAATTACTCTACCGGTGGCGCTGCTATGCTGCTTATTCCCGATTTTGCAATATTTGTATTTCAAGAACTAATGCATGTATTTGCATCAAAATACAGATTCAATTAATCCCTGACAAAAATTGTAACTGATTAGTTTTTGCCCTATATCGCCCAAAAGATGGCGCTGTTATTCAGAATATTTTAAGGAGTCCGCAACAGCTCTACCTCACAAAGTAATGCACGGATTTTCATCAAACTTCAGATTTAGTTAAAAGTTGACATAAGTTATAGAAGATATAGTTTGGTATTAATCCCCTATCTGATGGCACTAGTATGTTGCATTTTTCAGAAAGTATTAACACGAAACAGATAGGGGCCCCACCAGTGGCCGAGAGGTTCGGACCTCTCAACTGGTAGACGGCAGGTGCTGGGTTCGAACCCAATCGCGGCTGTCGGCCTAACCGTTCGGAGTTTTCCGTGGTTTTCTTCGAACCTTGCGTAAATACGGGTTAGGTTCCCTTAGAAAGACCCCCACGGAGGGCACTCCCCCTGGTCCTATATCCCATTAGCGTAGATAATTGGACGACAAAAATCAACCATCAACCAACCGAAACAGATAGGAGAAGTAATGGGAATTGCCATATCTGGCAAGTTTACTTTATAAATAGTCTTTATTTGTTTGTAAGCGCAAATTTAGAATATCATATGAGACAGAAATAACTTTTTTGTGAATATATTTATACTTCTGTTTAATTTAGTTAAACTTAAAATCATGTAAAAAAAAAATAAATTTTTGGGGAATACACCTACAAGAAGTCATCAACATGCTGATTTTGGACTCCGTCCTGATTTATGAAATCACAGATTCTTCTCCCCCAATGATAAATGGGTAAAATTTCTACTATTTTTAGAGTATTTTTTTTTTTTTTGTACGTTTCTCAGAAATATACACGTATGGTTATATATTTATCAGACGCATATTTTACGGATATAAAAACTAAAAAAATTGAGATTTAAAACAAATTTAGATAAAATAAGATTAACAAGTTGGAAAAACGCGTACCAAACGAGGTGTGTTCATAATATAAGGAAGTTTTAAACAGACTCAGATCTTGATCTAATTGTATGCAGTATTTCGGGTGTAGAGGAGTAGCCGAAATCTTTTGTGAATTCCCGAAAATACTATCTTTTTTCTATTATACAGGAAGTAACTTGTTGTAAACCTCATCGATTTAAATCAATTTCATAAAATGTGAAATAGTTTAACCCATATCGTACCAAGCATTGAAAGAAATATTATTTTTAAATAAAATCTTAAATATATGCTTCATTAAGCCTATGTATACACACAAAATCAAAAAACTTACCAATTTTTTATTAGCTTGATTGGTACAGGCTGTCCTAAAAATAGGACGATGGTCTAATCCACTGCTATTCATTATTAGATGAATGGAATGGGACAAAACACCTTAAGCATAGTCCGACGTTACATTTTTTACATATTGTGGTTGGTTTTCCTGTACAAGGTTTTAGCTGGCATTTTCTTTGTTGGTTTTCTGGGTGTTTTATCAACACATGCTCATTCTGAATCCTTAAAAAATCTGCATTATTCTGTTGAACACCCAATTTTCTGTAAGATGGTTTTCTTGGAATAGAAATCCCCAAATAGGCAACTGTTATGTGCCTTCGAAAATCAAGCAGGCTCAGACTATTTTCTCCAAATAACGGATTGAGCTTCCATGAAGCAACAAACGCTGTTTCAAATGCATTAACAAATAATGGCCAATACCATTTTTTCCCTTGAATTGAAGTGAAGTAAGATGCTGCATGATTATCAAACAAGTCAACTCCATTTTTGTATTTATTGTAGGATGTAATGCACGCAGGTATCTTTACCTGTTTTCAACCACCTTTTACTCTTCTTTCTACTGTTGAGATACTTTTGGTTTCTCCGAAATTAGTGATTACAGAAACAACCCGATTGTCATTCCACCGAACTGCGGCTATTTTGTTCCTTGTATCGAATCTGCTGTCAGGAAATCCACGTACCAATTTCGACATTGCTTTTGAAGACATAAGTGGACACTAAGAGATTCTATTTTCTCTAACAGTACCTGTAACGAAGAAGTTTTTTGTTGCCAGAATGGATAGCAGTTCATGGGAAGTAAAGAAATTATCCATGTAAATTTCATGTATCTCAGGATTTGCAATTATTGACAGCAAGTTCTGGACAACTGTGTGAGATAATGGCTCATTCACTTTTTTCTGACATGGTTGATTCTTTTTAACCTTTGGATTTTTTTCTTTTGCCCTTCTAGAGTTTTCATAGCTTGGCATTTGGATGTTGATGGTATATTGTCGATAGATGCAGGTTCTGTTTTATTCTGCTTTGCACCTGGTACGGTATAATATAATACGGGAATCCGTTAGCATCCATAATTTATATCCAAATTTGACTGGTTTTCCTTTTATATACATCTTACAGCCATGTTTTCCAAAGTATCTAACCATTCTTTCATCAATACTTAAAAATTCCGAAAATACTCCAAATTGTTGAAGGCCTTCATTTAACAGATTATAAAGTGGCCTCACTTTAAAATAGCGATCATTCCGATCAAGTCGCAAGTTATCGTTAAAATGAAGATATTTCTTTATTTCTTAATATCTGTTCCTTGACATCGATTTACTTACAAGTAAAGTTCCAGTGTCGGGTGCATTTTCCCAGTACATTTTCTCTTGAGGTAAAATATGATAACCGCTATAGAAAAGAATCGCTAAAAATTGTTTCATTTCATCCATGCTTATTTCAAAACCATGGTTATTATTTTGTCTGGAATATTTAATTGATTCTTCAACCGTCAGCTCAATCATTTTCAAACAGATCATTTCAAAAAGTTCATTAGGAGATTTACCAGCCACATTATCTTTAACTCTTTGAAGTCTCTCATGAGGAAATGCTTTTGGAGCACGTTCGAACTTAGGTTCTCATTTTTCCCATTTCGGATTTACAGAAATGTTTTCATCTCTATTTGGAATTAAAATTTCAATCGTTCCTGCAACCTCTGTAGAATCTACTTCATCACACACGATTTCTTCTACTTTCCTTACAGATGAATCATCAATGTACTCTATGTCACTCATTAAATCAGGATCTGGAGGTACAATAACTAATTCATTGTCATTGTCTTCAAAATCACTATCATCCAAACTCCACAAAAAGCCAAGGCTTCCTGCGTAGTTAAAAATTTACGAGATGTTTTTAAGCATTAGGATCTAAGTAGTTTCCGAAACGAAGCAAAGGGAAACGACGCACACAATAATTTCACAATGCAAGTTTTTTTACTTTCTTACACGGGGAATCCCCTCACACAAACCAGTCTGACACGTGACCACGCAGGGCAAGTGTACCTAACACCTGCAGACACACGTGATTTGCAGGTGTTAGAGAAACTATTTAAAAATTATCCGTACAAATGTTTGGAATATCACAGAGAAGAATGGATTATCCCCATTACTTAATGTAGGGATTATGTATCAGTGGATTATACCATCGTCCTATTTTTAGGACAGTATGAAATATAAGGAAAATAGACCATTTAGATATATATTTTTAATATATTTTTTTTATCACCGTTATTTTTAATAGTAAAATCTTTTAAGAAATAATGTATTGAATATGTAAGAAAAAAATCTTCAAAAAATCACCATTTTGAAAAATTATAAAAAATATTTAACATTAATTTAAACTAACAATAAGAGCAGATATATACTTAACAGACTTTTAAAAATATATCGCCTTTAATTTGAATTAAAATACTCAAAAGTATCTATATAAAGGCCATTCATACATGGTGTCCTATTTTTAGGACGATGGTGAAATATGGGTTAATATTATTAAAGCACGCTCGAAACAGTGTTTACCTCTATACCATTATGTAAGGCAGTGTTCGAGCGCGTCCCTGTATCAAACAAGTGTTCTTTGGACCACAGATTGTACAGAATGTATATTTTAGTATACACTTTATAGATGTATATCAATTTTATTACGTTCGAAAGAGTGTAAGACCATTAAAATGCACTTGAAACTCTTTTCTTCCATTGGACGTAATGCAACCGAATCATTTTCATTGTCCCTGTAATAAAACTATTCATCCGATTTTCATAAAATTTCAAACGAATACACAAGATTGTGCAATATTTATATATTTGAGTTTTGAAATGATTCAGTTGGATAATTTTTGCTTTGTTATATGCAAACGGACTGAACATCGAGTATAGGTGCTACGTATTTACATAATTACCAAAGCACATGAAAAGGGTTAGTTATTTTGTAAAAGCACTTAATAATAGCTTACCCTTATATAATACATTCAAAAGAACAATTTTCTTCTTGCTCTTATCCCCAACCAGGGGAGGATAACAACAGGATTTATTAACAAGGTATTGGACAACATTATTTTTCTTTCTTAAATAGGAAACGCAAATATCATTCCCTATACATTATGCTCCCGATTTCTCTATGAACGAATTATACGACCATAAGGCAGAGGAACGGCAGTTCTAAACGTTAGATATTCCAAATATAGAATTCAATTCCAAATATTTGCAATTGCTGTCGGCCTAATTAATTTTATTGAAGAAGTTATACATATAGTCCTATGCATTTAACATCCGCTTTTTTAGTGTTCCGTCTATCCATGGGAGACAGCTCCATCTCATCTTCGTTAGTGCTCGTTCCTAATCTCTTAATTAGTTTAAGTATTTCTTTCTTTTCATTCGATGTTAAATCATATGATAATGATAAGAGCCGAAATATATTTTAAAAATACTATAACATCAAATTCTTTATAATAGTACCCCTTTAACCTTTTCCAGCACACTACTCTTTAAAGTTGGAATTTAAAAAAGAAAAAAATTAGGCAATCTATTTAGGCCTAGAGGAGTACACAGGTATTGTTTTGTAAAGATTGCACTAATCATTTTAATTATACAGCTCTTGTCGAAGTGGTAACATCCCATAAGTTAAGCATTGATAAGCGCATTGAGAAGAGCATTGCTGTGAAGCGCGTATTACAGTACATTTTATCTATTATTTAAAAACAGTAGAGTTTGATCTCTGTGCTGCTCCCATCTAGAACTCATAAGAAAGATTTAAAGTAGCCATTAGAGTAGTTTTTTTAAATATTTACGGAGTTTTTGTGTCGCTAAACAGGGGGAACTTTAGGTGTTGCCGACCCGGCAACACTGCGCGTTAAGGGGTTAAACAAGTTTTCCTCTCATACTTTTCATAATTCGAATATTTCTTGTGGTCTTGTGGTCGAATATTTTTTGTGGGACAAGTTCGAATTAACGAGAGCCGATTGTATATGACTTTATAAGTAATTAGTGGTTTTTATAATAGTATTGTATTATCAAAATAATAATAATATAAAAAATAAAAGAAATGGAACATTTGAATGGAAAAAAAAGTTAATGAAAAAAGAAATGTTTGGTTGGATAAGAAATAATATTGATATCAAAAGCCAAAGTCATAAGCCCAGAGGTATCTTATAATATCACGTATCAGACAGTAACAATATCAAGTATACGGTAGCATTGATATGAAGTATAACAAAGGTTTTGTAGTTTTTAATGCTATTTCCGTAATGGTGGCAATATCAGTACTATATTTCTGTGCAACATTGAGGGTAAATTTTTGAAAAATATAGATTATTATACTTTTTAACCCGCGAGTAGTCGCGACTTTTTTCCCAACGTCATTAGTCGCGCTCGGTCTTTTCGCCGCTGGCCCCCCACATACCAAATATGTAAAATAAGAAATATTTTGCACCTAATATACGAAAATAACATTACAAAGAAGCTATAAACTTGCAGTTTTCTTAAGTTATGCACTTTGTTCATGAGATCTGGAGTCATTGGAAAAAGTAAAAATAAACTCACATTAGTGATTTTTACGTAGACCTTTTCCCCAATTTCAACTTTGTTTCTAAAAATGTACCTGAAACAAAAACAGAGGTGTCCTGTTACTTCACTAAGGTGTTCGAGAAAGCTTCAAAGTCAGCTACGTGGTAGATCTCCGTTGTATTTGTAATGTAATATACGTTAGGAGAAGATAAGTTATACCAACGGCGAAAAGACCGACACGCGACTACTGACGGGTTAATCTTGCTTATTATATTTCAGATAGTATCAATATTATTTTTACGGTAGCATATATATCGTTATAGTGTAGATATCAAGTGCAATAAGTGCTTTTGTAGTTTTTAATACAATTCCCGTAATAGTGGTAATTGCAGTACAATATTTCTGTACAGAGTAAAGGGAAATAGTTAAAAAATTGTAGATTATTATAATTTGTGATCTTGCTTTTATCTCATAAGAGCTGAAAAACAAACGATAATTAAAATATCCGTTATTTTAAAAATACATATATACATAAATGAATGACTGCTAATAAAGTATGTTACTCTTATAAAGTAAATTCCAATTCATGTGTGCGTATTAATGTTTCAAACAAATTGCGAAGGCACTGTAAATCATTAGATAGCCGATTAATTTGTTATGCATCTTGAAGAATGACGTCGCTGTTTTTTATAGTTTTGTGCATTATTCTGTGATAGTGATCAGAACAAGCATTTGATGTATATTTTAATATAATTTCAGCGTGTATATCAAGTTTTATATCTGAAATATGTTTTTTACTAATATTTGTATACTATCTGTCTACAATACACTGCTTAAAAAAATTGGAGTGTAAGCAAATAAGTTAAGAAAACCGTGCGAGACAGCCATGTATTGGCATAAAATGGATAGTATATACATATCAATGCGCAATGCAGAGAAAAAAGATTTAAAAAAAACTAGTTAAGTTTTAATTCTTTGAAAAGATGGGGAAAACGTGAAAAGATGATTTATGGCAAAAATTTGGTTATAGGTAAATGATAAAATAAAAGTATTGTTTAGAAATTATGGAAGATTTATAATATGGCGTGTGGTTTCCTCAAACAGCAAAGACTTCTGTACACGATGGTTGTGATAATATTATCAAAAAAAAAAAAAAAAAAAAAAAAAAAAAAAACTAAGGGGAATACTATAACTGAGTAATTTATTCCATTTTTAAATATTGGGTGAAAAAAGTCCGGGCCAGGATTCGAACCTGGGATGTATTGGCTGAAGCCGCCAATGCTCTACCAACTGAGCTATCCCGGACACGAACACTGGATGACTATTTCACCCAATTAACCTCAACGATTACTGGTCTGATACTCTGGATCAGCACAACAGAGCAATTCGAAAGTAATCGTTGAGGTTGATTGGGTGAAATAGTCCTCCAGTGTTCGTGTCCGGGATAGCTCAGTTGGTAGAGCATTGGCGGCTTCAGCCAATACATCCCTGGTTCGAATCCTGTCCCGGACTCTTTTCACACAATATTGAAAAATGAAATAAATTACTCTGTTATAAATTATTTACCGATTGAATAATCGTGTTTAAAAATTAATCTAAGGGAAATACTGTTCCACACTTAAAAAGTGAAATATCCAAGTCTTGGACAATAAAAGGAGATCTTGCTCTCGCTGCAATGCGTCGTCTGAGCATGTCTTAAGCAAGGGAAGGAAAAAAAAACAGTTTTAAATTAAATATTTCAAAATGCCAAATGCAAAGTTATCCAAGTCGACTGATAATGTAATGAATTTCAAGGCGGTTTTACTCTGTTTAAAAACAGTGTAAGGATGTTTTTCTGATAACCATCTCAGACGAAGACCGAAACTTTGAATTTCTTAAATTTAGTTTAGTGTCTGTATAGTTTTTTTTTTTTTTTTTTTTTTTTTTTTTTTGCAACATTTTTTACACCATTTAGAAATAATGATATTTTTATTTTCATTTCTATTTGTAATGAAAAAAAAAATTGACTTTTAACTTATAACAACTTCATATTTGCAATTACTCTAAACTCTAAAAAAATATTCTCATTGAAATGAAATCACTAGACATTATTAAAAATAAATTTAGTATATTAATGAAAAAAAAATGTCAGGATTCAAATTAATAATTTTAGTTGAAAACACAAAAATAAATGTTTCTGATCCTGTTCTACACCAGAATTCTTCAACATTATAGAATATTCCATAAATCCTTCCCGCTCCTTTCTTTTTCTAAGACCATAAGGAATATATATAATATTGAATAATCTTATTTGAAAATAAGAAAATAAATATCTCTGATCATGTTCCTCACCCAAGCACTTTAAAATTATAGAATATTCCATAAATCTTTACCACTCCTATCTTTTTTTTATGTGTAATTTAAAAAGACAATAAAGAATATATATAATATTGAACAAATAACGGAAAACTTTCTGAACATTTCCTACTTTTCCACAAACATAACTTAGCACAATAAACTATTGAAAATCGAATGAGAAACAGGTTTAGGGGATGTAATATTTTTGCAGGTTATTATGGTGTAAAATACTGACAACAAAATATTACATAAAGTATTATTTTTACGATTTGTCGCATTTTATGTTGTTATGGAGTGAGAATAAAATGATTTTATGTATTTTGTGTTGCGGGGTAAGTTTCATATTGATTTTGTATTGTATTTTGTTAATGCTACATAAATAAGGAAATAGATTTTTTAAATGTAAAAAAAGGTATATTAATTTACTTTTAAAATAAAGATTGAAGAAAATGTGTGTTACATATTTTACATGTTATATAACAGTGACAGGAGAACCTTTTTCTGCTCTTGCGTGCACCTAGCAATTACACTTGGTGCATTTTATAACCCATTATTGAGTTAATTATTAAAGCCCAAATTTGAGAATCAAAATCAAAATATATAAAAGTTATTATTATTATTATTATTATTATTATTGTTATTATTATTACTGCATAACTTTTAGAAAATTCTATTTTCGAGACCAATTTTAGGACAATTAACATGTATTACTTTTTTTTTTAAGAAAAACATTTTAATACATAAATTATTTAATAAATAACATAAAATATTGAAAATTTTTTTTAATCCTATGAATTTGATTTTTTTTAATAACGAAATTATATTTACATTTTCGTCGGGGTTAAAGTTGGCGTATTTTTAAAAGTTGAGTTATCTGTCAACCCTAGCCGATTGTCATAGCCACAAACTAAGACAAGTGAAGGTTTCGTGGCGTCATTTTTGGCGATTTAATTTGCTTTTGGCATAAAAAAATGAATGAAAATCCATTAAATAAAAAAATAAAGGATAAGAGGTACATGAAATATGATTAAAAAGATTTAACAAAGAAATTTCATTGGTTCTCTAAATTTTATGTATTGGACTGTAAAAAGCAATACCAGACACTATAACACCACTAAAGGCTGCCTTGTAAGCAGTGGCGCCAACTTATATGCATCCAAGGGGCCCCAATCCATCCAATAATTTTAAATCCTAGCATATCCAATTTTCATTGTTCTACTCAGTTATTTGTTTCATTATTATTTTATTATTTTTTCGCCATAGAACAAAATTTAGTTTGTCAATGACCATGTGTTTTACTTCTCTAACTGACCTCCAGAAATCCCAAATAACTGAAATGTTTACATTTAGTTTTCAGCTATTTCAGGTTGTAGTCATGTTCATGACATGAGGATTTTGCAATAAATATTAGTGTCTTAATAAAGAAAAACGCATGAAAATATAATTTAATAAAATTCCAACTTTATTAAAACATGATAGCTTGACTCAAAATTCTCATCTTTCATCTTTTACCCACCCTTTAACCTCTTAATGCGCAGTTTTGCCGGGTCGGCAGCACCTAAAGTTCTAACTGTTTGGAGACATAAAAACTCCGTGAATATTTCAAAAACTACTCTAATGGCTATTTTAAATCTTTCTTATGAGCTCTAGATGGCAGCACTACAGAGACCAAACTCTACTGTTTTTAAATAATAGGTAAAATGTTTTACTGTAATACGCGCTTCACAGCAATGCTCTTCTCACTGCGCTTATCAATGCTTTACTTATGGGAGGTTACCACTTCGGCAACAGCTGTATAATTAAAATGGTTATTGCAATCTTTACAAAACAATACCTGTGTTCTCCTCTAGGCCTAAATAGATTGCCTATTTTTTTCCCTTTAAATTCCAACTTTAAAGAATAGTGCGCCGGAAAGGGTTAGAGAAGAAAAAATTGGTCGTACCATTTTACCAAAATTGTTGTGAACCCACCCAATGTTTTTGGAAAATTGGCGCCAATGCTTGTGAGTGTTTTACACTTCATTTTATTAATCTAAAGTACTAGTTTATCTAGAGTAATTTCATGAAACCTGCACTGAAAAAAAATTCTACATATGTAAAGTAACATTAATCTATGTTCTTAATAAAAACGTATCTGTACACTGTACAAAAAAATTGTAGATCTACAGGTCTAGTTTTGAAAATCTACTAACACCTGTAGCTTTATAAAAGAATCTATTACATGTAATAATAATCTAATTAAATTTTAACTGTAACCCGAGATGCTATCGCATGAAAAGTTTTAGGAATCCCCGTTTCCTTTAAAGATTCTTAATAAGCTTATAGATTTTCTGATTAAGAGGGCAAACATATATGTGTTGTATGATTTTTTGTTGTTTCCGTCACAAAAAAAGTAAATATCCTAGCAAAAATATTAGAAACTTTACAGATTTTATTATTATTATGATTTTTTTTTAATTGTAGGTAATATTCTTAAATGAACCTTAAATTTGGATGGTTTTATAGATATTAATTTATATTTTATATGATATTAATATTATTTTATTTAATATGATATTATTATTATTTTATTTATTAAATATGGTATTATTATTATTTTATTTATTTTTATTAATATTATTAATGTTATTGTATATGATATTAATTCACAGAGCTTGAGATATCTGCGCAGATGATCACCTTCTCAATGAAATGAAAAAAAAATCACAGAATTAGACAGAACCCAATTAGCATAGTAAAATGCAACTGATCTGCCATGTCTTATCTTGGTGGAATCTATCAACACATCTGATTTTATTGGTTTAATGGTAGGTTTATCGTTGATTTTATTTCTCACTTAACACTAGAAGCGCCATTGGGGTCATTTCACCTTTTTTTCCAATTTCCAATGCTTTATTTCGACATGTAAGGGAACACCGCAGCTCATATTTTTTTTTTACTTTTTCTAAAATACTATCAAGCATACTATGACAATTCTTCATCTTTCAACATTAATTATTAAAGAAAAGAATCATAGAAATACCTAAAACAGCCAACAGGCGTCATTTTGACCCCCATAAGAAAAATGACAAATTTTTAAGTTAAAGACTGTTTTTGATTTCCCGATATCTCGTTTTTGCTTACTGAGCAGGGGGACACGCATTTCTTATTGCGATTACTAAAAACAGAAAAGTAAACTCCAGTTTTGCTTTGTTTGGATGACGCATATCGAACCGATGCAGGGGGAAGGGAAGTAGTCTTCTCTCTGTTGGGTGCTCGCCTTCAGTTAGGAGGGTTTTTCTAAGCATTTCGACTCTATCATGAAATATGCAGGCATCCTAGCAGCGCTGGCGTAATGTAAATTTACAGAATGCGTCGTGGTCTGAAAGCAGTAACAGTGATGCCGTAAAAAATTCTATCAAACTGATTTTCTGGCGGATCCAAAAGCTGATATGGACAAGGACGAAACAATAACATACCGAACATTTCTGCTGTCAACAGTCGTGAAAAGTAAACATCATGAAACGATATTCTTTGGATTCCGATTATTATCAGCCCTATTTCACTACAGATCGCACATTACCTCGAAATATTGTGAAAATTGTTAGTGGAACAACATCGCTTGCTCGTCGTAACATTGGGACAAATACAACGTCAGCCTGGCCTTTTATGGTGATTGCAGCAATGCTGTTCAAATATGCACATACGTCAAGTGAAGCACTACGTCAGCTTGGAATTAATGGCAACTGGTATGTTTCTCTGGTAGAACTCGATGCTTTTTTTCGCCCCCTTGTATGTCTGTTTTGCAGTAGGTTATTCAAAACTTTGTTCGGATGATTTATGGAATAAAAGTTCGGGACCATCTGTGTTCAAAGAGACAATGTCACGTTATCCTTTTTGTAAAAACATGCGGTATCTCAGATTCGATGTGCGAAGTAACAGGGCGAAGCACCTGCCTCAGAGAAATTTGCTCTCGCTTCTGAAACTTGGTATAACTTGATTGCAAATTGTTTTTTGTGTTGTAATCCTGGAGAAGAAATAACCATTGTTGAACAGTTGTTGTCATATAAATGAAGATGCAGATTTATCCAATACATGGCAAATAACCCGCACAAATTTGGCTTCATGTTGCCACCTCCCCCTAATAGATCAAATACAGTCTCCTAAGCAAAAGAAATGTGCCTTTAACATTGCAAGGTATAAAATAAAACTTATGTAAGCTGTAAGGAATGTTAGAAACTAATTTTTAAATTAAAAAAAATGGTAAATGTGTTGCTTTTACAATCTATATTTCTGTTTTTGAGCTGATGTCTAAGTAATTTTTGAACACATTTATATGTTTATTCAGTATTGATTTTATTTATTTTCTCACTTTGAAGCATATTGCGTGCTTATTTGTATTATTTGCATTTGTAACTTTTTTTTCTTTTCTTATCACTTTTTTGTGTAATATTATTATATAGATATAATATATATTATTCTATATATATACTTATTAACTATATTGTGCAGTATTGTGTAATAAAATATATTGAATTATATATTGTCATTTATATACCGTCATTTCAAAAAAACGTAAAAATGGGCATAGACGTACTCTAACAACTAAAAAAAAAAAAGAAAAATTATAAAATCTTCAAAAAATTTTATATTTTGCAATTTAAACATCATTTACCAATAAAAAACATTTTTATTTTGATATGGCTTGAATTTCTTATAGGGGTCAAATTGACCCCAAACGACGGTTTTAGGTAAGTCCAAAATCCGGCTGTTCTAGTGTTAAAGTCAAGAATACATGGAGGGCTGGGATCAGGAGTAAACCTACCAAACAAAACCTAAATTTGGGTGTGCACTAATTTTGCTCCAAGTTGTGACTTGGTCGATCACTTGCGAATTCCTATGCGTTTCGAGTTTGCTGTGCGCTTTGTGTCGACTGTATTTTTTTTTCCTCTAAACATTTTTTATAAATTTTAATTTTTAATCCGAGCATTTTTTTTGGTAGATTCCGTATGAAATACTACATATTGCGGTCACTCCTATGTTCGAATTTCTAAAACATTTTTGCAGAACTACACCGATCATGACCGCTAGACCCCAAAACTGCCATTGGTAAAAAAGTTTATATATCTATCTATCTATCTCTCTACACACACACACACACACACACACACACATATATATATATAAATATATATATATATATATATATATATATATATATATATATATATATATATATATATATATATATATATATATATATATACCATTCTTCTGGATACGATCATTTCTATAAGTCTGCTCAAACCTTCTCCAGACTGATACATAAAATCAAGGGGTATAAAATCTCGGGCAAAATCGGACCAAGGGTTCCGAAATAGGGAGGGGTTTTTTTTTAAAAAAAAGCGATAACTTATTAATTAAAATATGTATCGAATCAGTTTGAAGTTTATATTACTTCTAAGAAATGCGCCAAAAGTTTATGCATAACAGATTTTTTATAAAGTTAGAAATGGGCACAAGGGGCAAAAAAAAAACAGTATTTTGGGACAAAAAAATCATGACGTCGTCAATTCTCAAGATATTAAATCCAACTATTTTTTAGAAATGTTCTTAAAATTATCTAAAACATTTGTATTTATAAGTTTTTGATAGAACTAATTTTTATTGATGAAAATAATTAAAATCCAAAAGAAAAAGAGGGGTGGAAAAAGAAAAAAATCCATAACTTAGTCAATTCTTAAGATATAAAATCTAATTAAATTTATTTTACATCTTCTCAGTAATGTCTACAACATTTATACTAACAAGTTTTTCATAGGACCTATTCCTATAGCAAAAAATAAATTAAACAAAAATAGGAGTTGGAGAAAAAACCTCAAATCAAAACTGCTTATATTCTGACTCATTTTTAAATTCATTCTTCATTTTAAAAGCATCCAAATGGCAGATCCTCTTATTTAGGAACTATATAATGTGAAGTATTCGCCAGTATTTTTTATAAAGGCAGAATATATTTCAAAAAAGGCTTCCAAAAAATATATTTTAAAAAGAATCTCCCGAAGTATTCGTAATTGAAAAATTGACGAAATATAACAAATTGCGTTTTTTCTGACTCATTTTTAAAACCATTTTTGCTCTCAAACGCATTCAATTTTCATGTCCTCTTATTTAGGAACTATATAATATGACGGATTTGGCAGTTTTTTGATAAAAACAGAATATATTTTAAAAAAGGCTACCAAAATGGATACTTTGAACAGAATACCCTAAAGTGATCGTGATTGAAAAAAAAAAAAAAAATTGAGGCATTCAAATAACAAAATTACGTTTTTCTGGCTCAATTCAAAATACTGTTTTGCTCTTAAACGCATCCAATTGACAGGTTCTGTTATTTAGGAACTGCAAAATGTGCCGTCTTGGTCAGTTTTCTCATAAAGGCTAAATAAATTTAAAAACTTCGAACAAAAATTTTCTGAGCGATCATGATTAAAGAATTGAGGATGCATTTAAATAAGGAATTGTTTATTTTATGACTCATTTTTAAATTCAATTTTGCTCTCAAACGCATTCTATTGACAGTTTTTGTCATTTGGGAACTATATAATGTGTGTATTGGTAGATTTTTTAATATAGTAAGAATTTATTTCAAAATATGTTGTCAAAAGGGGCATATGAACCGAATTTCGCTTAAGTTGATTCTAATAAAATCAGTTCTTACAGAAAAATGAAATTAAAAAATTTTCAAAAGCGGTTAAATAAAGTTGTTAAACTGGATTTATCTCTAATCATATTTTATTTTTTGTTGTTGAAATGAGCACACTTCGAAATCTACCTCCACTTATAGGCCAAGCCGTATTGTAATGAATTAGGCGAAAATTTTTCTTATGAAAAATCGGTGATAAAAGATTAAAATTTCTGTTAAAGACATGAACAATAGACATTATTTAAAGTTTTTTTTTCTTTTTTCAAAAATATTGAACTGTTAAATGGTTCTACAAATGCTCTACAAACTTATTCTAAAGCAACATGCATTGCAGTATGTAAGCTTTATGTTAAAAAACTTTTCGACTGTCTGCTTTTGTGCATTTTTCCATGCTAAATTTAACATAAAATGTAAGAAATTATTGATAAAATCCTAGCATACTTTTTTTTTCGTGAACAAACATGAATCTTTTAACAGTACTCTTTTGTGGGACATAGAAATATTTTTCAAAAGAAATATAGAAAATCGAACATAGAAAATTTTATAAGATTGTAAAATTTCAATAAAATATCCATGAATGATATTTCTACAAACAAATATATCCAAATCTGCAGAATGGATATTTTTAAATCTGTATTTTTTAGATAGAAAAATGATGCCTGAATAGTATGTCTTTTATAATAAAAGAACAGATTCCTTTTAAATTGTAAATGATGAAAACGAGATAAACTTTGAAAATAAATTAAATAATTACATACTAAATATGATATGTTTTATTATTTTTTCTCAACAAAAAATGTTAATACGTATTTAAAACTTTCGAGTGATTTTTGCATAAAGTGATTGAATAAACATCATTTATCCAAAAAGCTCATGTACTACTACTTATTTTTAAACAAGTTGGGAACTGCACGTGAAGCGTAGGAAGTGAGGTGCGTGCGTACGATAACGAACTTTTAAAAATATATCTCTCATATATGCATCTCATAAAGTTGTAAATAATTAATTACAGTTAAAATGTGCACCAAACAATGTTCTCGCTATATCATTATGTAATGGAATACTTTTGTGTGGCCTTGCAAATCAATAACAAATGTTCTTTGCACCACTGATTATACAAAATGTATATTATAATATGTACTTTACAGATGAATATCAGATTTATTATGTTCGAATGAGTGTAACACCCTTAAAATGCATTTGAAACATTTTCCCCGTTGACCAGATTGTTTCTGTAATTGAACTAAGCATTTGAGTTTGATAAAAATTGAAATAAGTTGAAAAAATGATGTAATAATTATGTATTTTAAATTTCAAACTATTTAAATGCATTTAAAACTTTCATCCTTGATAAACGGATATTTCAGCTTGGTGTTTTATTAATCTTTATTACTCCAAATATATGTGTATATTCAAGTATAAAGAATAACTATAGTGGTCCTACTATTTCCCCACTAGTGCACTGTAAAAAAAATTCTGCAAAGTTACTATTTCTAATAAACTGTTATTCTTAGAACTTTTTATGTAACGACAACAGCAAAAACAAATGTAACAGATACAGATTTGAACAGAAATCAGACAAATTCAGACAAAGACAGATGAAATAACTGTAAAATTATATATATAAAACCCCTCCGTGTATAACAATTCCGGGGTCAACCTATGCACGAGAAAAAGAAACTCATTCACCAATGAAAACGTTTCATAGTTGTAACGGAACAGATTTACAGTTGGAGCTGTAAATGACGTCACTACATTTTACTTCGCTTTGAAATCTTTCCACAATTTCAAAAAGTACACTGTTAAAAATTTGACCCATTTGCTGCAGCGGCACTCCACAGCTTTTATGGAATATCTCTTTTATGACCAATGAGAATGCTCCATAACACAGTAAAGTAACCGTTTTCTATAAAAGCGGTGGAGTGACGCCGTAGCAAACGAGTCAAATTTTTTACAGTGTATATTTAATTAAAACTTTTTATTAAAGGAAAGCGAAGGTGCGTTTTAAATGCAATATTGTTAAAATTTTTATGTCCGGGTTGCTTTAATTTTTTTTTCTTTACAGCCGTGAATGACTCTTGAGAATTTCAAATCTATAAAAAACATTGTGAAAAGTTACCTCCGATTTTTAAAGGCAATCTATTTTCGGACCAATGAAACCGTTCCATAGTCGTAATGGAGAGTTCTCAATGGTCAGATTTACAGTGGGAGCTGTAAATGAGTCACTACATTTTACTTCGCTTTGAAATCTTTTCACGATTTCAAAAACACTATTTAATTAAAACTTTTTATTTAAGCAAACCGCCGGTGCGTTTTAAATTTCATTATAATCCCCACCCCCATCTACCAGATAGTTTTGCTGTAGTTTTAAATGCAGATTTCTGTTGAAATTTTCTTTCTTTATTTTTCTCTTTTTTTTTTTTTTTTTGTTAGATTTTTTTCCTTTCCAAGTTTAATCGCTGTATTTATCGAAATTGTTTCAGCCTAAAGTGGCTATGATTGACCACAGTTGTTGTAATTTTTTATCATCCTTTAAAAATGCAAACACGTCATTTTGACGGGCTATCTTCTAGTTAGTAAGAATTATTTAGGAAACTGAGATTCCAAGATTTTTTCGTGTGACAGCAACCCAGGTTACAGATAGAATTTTAGTAAAATAACGGCAATTTAACCATTTAGACGCCGAGTTAATATCGCAATGTAATAATGATTTTCTTTTTTCTATGTTACAGCTTCAAATGTTTTAATTTATGAATACAAATTTAGAAAATACCAAAAAATATACATTTATGCAGGTTTTTGGCTGTTTTCATTTCAGTTTTCGCATTTTGGAACGTGTATATTGATTGACAAACTATGCGAATATAACAAATTATTTTCCGCTATATGCTATTGTATATTGTTGCTTGAGTATTTTCACGAATTCAAAAAACATTTAGATTCCTAGTGGTCAAATGTAAGTAAAATAGAGAAAACGATAAAAGCAAATAATGTATTTTTTATGCAAATTAATGAATTTACATATTCTTTAATACCTGTGATAAATGCTTGTACATAAGTATTTTCTTTTCAAAAGTTCAAACCAACCTTATATTTAATATGAAAAATAAGGACATCGTTATTATGTTGGAAAATATATGTTTTGTATCACAAATAATGCAATGTTCCCATTTGGGAACATTGGCGATTAAACGGTTAAGTAGAATCGTTTGTTAAGTTACAAATTTTTGTAACTTTACAAAAATTAGTTTTATAGATTTACATTTTTCTAATACAGTGTACAGATATTATGTTAGTAACCATACAGATTTCGGCAACTTTACATCTGCAAAATTGCAGATTTTTTTTCTTACACTGTGGTCTTCTTTACTCCAAACTCCATAAAACGAAATTTAGTGACCCTAATTTCCCCACTAGTGGTATTAAATACTCGAAACATTTGCGATTGTAATTTTTTGATGTGGTTTGATTATAATAATTCTTCTAATTTAATTAAAAGGGGAGAGGTATGAGAATTAAAAGTTTTAAAAGGTTTTCTTAAGGATCAAAATTATTTCTTATGTACTAAAAACACCACAGTTTCATAAATAAAAAAAGGTTAAAAAAAAAACCGTTTAAAAATACAAAAAGTCGTCATAATTACCCCTCAAGTTCCTATAACGTTTAAGGAGAAAAACTGATAAGCAGATTAAAATATATATATATATAGTACTACAGAATACTGGAACTCATAATATAAACACTGGAATTTAATATTTAATAGAAAAAAATCTTCAGAATAATACGGGTATTTAAATTAGCACAAAAACTCAAGCGGAAAAAAAAACTTCATTTTATAAGAAATACTGGTAGTAATGCATTTTAAATACTTTCAGTTCTGCTGCTCATCTTTCTGGTAATCAAAAAACAAAATAACACTAGCTATTCTAGATATATTACGACTATTCAACGACTATTTCATTGTCTGAAACATAACAAATGTTGCTGTTTTGTATACTGTTCATTTTATTTTCATATGACAATAGGCTAAGGAAGAGTTTTTGGATTTGTTTTAGAAAATATTATATCGAAACAAGATTTAACATACATTATGATTTTTTAATACTTTTCGTGCTTTATTACACGTGATTCTTTCAGAAAAGTAACATTTTGCTGTACTTCTGAATTTGTTATATTTCTATGAATATTTTTGCGTAATGCAATGTGACTTCATTCGCAATTTCTTAAACAAACAAACAAATAATTGCTCAAAACTTATGAAAGGGATGTTTTTTAGATAATTCTTAAAAAAAATACATTTAACAAACATATGCTAAATGAAAAATAAAAAAATAAATAGCAATATATAAACTGTGAAAATGCCTAGATGTTTTCAAGTTGATTCCATCTTAGTTGTGGGTTAAAATCAATTGTTGTATTTAGAAACCTATTGTGCAGAATATTGTGTAAAATGTTTTAAATATATGTTTACATTTGTGTTAGAAAAAAAAATAATATATATGCTATAATACGATGATTTCCTGTAATAATGTATCAGTTCTCGTGGAATACATTCTTTGCTGCCATAAGAAGTCTTTTCCTTTAAAAATAATAAACATGCTCAGCAGTCATCGTTGTAAACCATGGATTTCTGTTCCTTTAGGGGTTTTTCCAATAAAAGGCAAGACAATCAGTTTCTAATCCTTTATTATTTAGAGCATGACCATAAGTTACTCCACAGGTCACCATTCCATACAAATTAACACTAGACAACACGTTCTTAAGACTGCATCATCTCGACGTTCAAAATTATGCCAAGATGAGACGGGCCTCCTAACTTTTGAAAGATTAGCTGCATTCTGACGCTCTTAAAAAACAAAATAGTCTTTCAAATTCCAAGCCAAAAATAGCCCGTCCCCTTTTGCACGTAAGAAATTTAAAGATCCATTAGGATTTTTTTCAACGCAAAGACAACCCAACTCACTATGTCCTATAGGTAGCTGGGCGTTACTAGTTGTAAGACCTTATTACCTAACCGCGTAATAGCACAATATGATCACGCGCAAGGCGCATGAACATCCTCCAGCAGACGATTAATTAAATAATAAAACAAAATTAAAGTCTCGATAAATGTTCCAAAAACGAAAATGGACCTGTGTACTGAAAGAAAGATTTCGCAATAACACTTCCTCTCTTTTTAAGAAAATAATCAATAGATTATTACTAATTTAAATAAAATAAAATAAAAGAACTTTAGCTATAAAAATATTAATACTTTACGGAAATTGAGAACAAAAGTATGTTCCATAAAACGTTAGAATTAAAAACTCAGGGAGGGCAAAATGGCGCAATTTTTTTTTATTTATTACATATATATATATGTATTTATGTCCATGATTAGAATTTTTTTAAACAAAAATGTCAATATGAATTTAAATGATTCTACAAAATATTACAGAAATCAGTATAGTTGCTAAAATTTTATCCAAGCACTACAAATAATGATGTAAAACTACAAAGCTTGTTTTTGTAAAGCTACAGAAATCTAAAAGTTTACAAAAGAATCTAATAAAAATACACTAATAAATAAATCTTACTAAAATTTAATATTAACTCAGATTGCATTTAGAAAAGAAATTTTAGGCATCCCATTTTTTTTTTTTAAATCCATAATTACCTTACCGATTTTTTAATTAACACTGAAAATGTGGTCTGATACAGTATATTTTATTGTTGATGTAAAATAAAAAGTACTATGAAACCAAGTTTTCTCAAAAACCCTTAGTAAGTATACAATTTTTTTGTAGTGTACCACTTTTTGTTGTGCAAAAAGTGGTGAATAAGTATGATGTATTTAAAATAATATAACTGTCTAAAGAGGATACTAATTGCGAAATATATATATATATATATATATTTCACAATAGGCACAATAGGCAATATATATATATATATATATTGCCGATTGTGCCTATTGTGAAATATATATATATATTTCATAAAGATATATATATATATATATATATATATATATATATATATATATATATACACACACACACTTAAAACGAAAGAGCTGATTTGGCTTCTCATGAAAGAGCTGTAATTTTTTGGATCATAAAAGAGTTGTTTTTCAAACGATTAAATCTCCTTGATCTTAATTGGTTATTTAAATAGTTCAACTTCATTTAAATTGGCTAAAACTCGAGTTATTTCAACTCTTTTTTGAGAAGCTGCCTTTCAACATTGAGATGAGTGGATTTCAGCTCAACTTGAGCTATTTTGTGGCTGAATTTTTAAGAGAGTATATATATACATATGCTAAACAAGAGCTATAAAAGTACTTTTTTTTAATTTTTTTTTTTTTAGAATGTTATATTTATAATTAAAACCATGCGTTATTTCAAAGAAAATTTAACCGCAAATGCTCATGGTAGCGGAAATGTGGTTAATGCTGGTTACATGTGGAAATGTGGGTTAACGCAAACTTACAGTTACAGGGAGATATTTTTACATTCTATCCAAATAAAAAATAAATACCTGGCATTTGTAAAATATTATATTGAAGGAAATATAGACATAAGTTCAGAAGTACATAAGTAGATCAACAATAATTTTAAGTTGTAACTTGTGTGTAATAGTGCTGGTTGTGATTTGCAATATACTGCGATATAATTGCCGTAAGGCCAAAAAAAAGTTATCAAAATATTCACTATTAAACAGGTTATCATTCAGTCTAAAAAGTATATATTTTTTTAAATCAATTTTGAAGTAAAGTGTCCTTTTAACCCTTTCAAGAGCTGTGGATAGAGCGTCAGCGTCTAGCCACCTAATTTTAATTTCTAAATAGGTAAATGGCACCAAGAACGGTTTAATAAAATCTTGATATTGTAAAGAGAGTGCAAAATAGCAGATTTTTCTTTTCTAAGAAATTTGTTTGAATATTCTGGCGTCAGTCAATTATTTCATCGTTTTACGAACAAAATTCTTTTGTTCCTAAAAGGGTTAAACTATTAAACTGCCTGTCGTATTTTTTTAAATAGTTTTTTAATACTTTTTATTAAAACTCATATACTTAAGTTATATTTTTTATATGTATGCCAATATTAAGCTAGTCTATATATATATATTTTACACTATTTTCTTTTTGTTTTTCACAACAATATCTTAATGTTTATTTCATTACCTTGCATTGAAACTGTAAGCGTTTTCTACACTTTTATTTCCGATAAATGTTCTTTAAATTTTTCGATTATAATGCATGATGTATGTCTATGTATAAACAAAAAAATTAAAGGTTCAATCTCAAATATTTCGTAAACGATTTAGCTGTCAATATTCTTTTTCAAATAATACATAAAACTGTGACAGGGCATTAAAGGAGATATTTTGATTTTCAATATTTTAAGTAACATATATTGAGTTATGGAGAAAGAAAAACATTTCATTTTACTCGTTTTAATGTGTATCATTTAGATTCTTTTGAACTTTATTTTCACATAATCTATTTTTTATTTCTTAAAAGGATGTAAAATAGAATAATTTTAGATTATGTAGCATAGTATGCTCTGGATTAACTGGGATCGGATTATCTCGTTCGCGAATTAACCAGGTAGTAGGAATCTTCTGGATGAAATTTGTTATATTAATGTTGTATGGAAATTAGCAACAAGTAGGAAATTTCAGGTTAAACGTATTAAATCACGTACTTTCGCAAAATAGCAAAAATTTTAAAATATTCAGATTTTGGCGTAAAAGTACAACGGATACATTATGATGACAGAAATCTTTTTTGTGTCCTTGTATAAACTATCTGCTTTCAATTATACAGGAAGTAACTTGTAGTAAATCTCAGTTCTTGGGAAAAGGAACGAAACTGTTGAAATTTAAACATGCCGCTGTGGGATTAGACATCGAAGGACGCAATTGAAGTATACGGCGTAGTTGTGCGCACCCGTGGGCGCCCGCGGGGGGGGGGGGGGGGAGGAGCAAGCATTTTCAGGTTCCGTCAAATTCACGAGGTTGTCTTTTATCTTAGTTGGCATGTTTCTTTAAAACATAGTGAAGCTTGAAATCTGATAAAATCTCGCTGCTCCTCAATGTCAAATTTTACAATGCGAAAGTCAGTATATCCTCACACGCACTGTTGCACTAATTGGAGGAAACACATAGCTGTCTTCTTCACTCTCTCCAACGCCCACGTGTGTGCACAACCACATCTTATATTCCAATTGCGTCTCGCCCCACCAGTGGCCGAGAATTTCTGACCTATCAACTGATATACGCCAGGTGCTGGGTTCGAACCCAATCGCGGCCGTCGGCCAAACAGTTCGGAGTTTTCGTGGTTTTCTTCGAACCTTGTGTAAATACGGGCTAGGTTCCCTTAGAAAGACCCCCACGAAGGGCCCTCCTCCACCTGGGCCTATATCCCTCGCGTAGACAATCGGCCGACACAAAATAAACTAAACCAATTGCGTCTCGTGGTCTACCTAATCCGTAAATGGCTAATTTAAATTTTGACAAGTTTCGTTTTTAAGACGTTTCTTACATTTTCATTTGAACACCTCTAATATTTTTATATTTATTCAAAATATTTTTTCAACATATCCAAGTATTGGAATTTCTATTAGTTCATTAGATGAGTAGAAAATAAATAATCAGTAAATACCCATGGAAAATAAATGTGGAAAATATCATGCTCGTAAAAGATTTGTTTTTTTAAGTTATCGAAAATCCGATATTTAAAAAGTATAGACATATACAGTCGAGTCTCTCTACAACAAAACCCCATGCGTAGAATTTCTGTATATAACGAATTTTTAGTAGGAAAGGTCCTCTTTTCGCATGATTACATTAAAAACAGTCTCTATATAGCGAAATATCTATCTCCATGTAACGAATTTTTTCATAAATTGGTCTTAATTTATTCAGTTTTAAAAAGCTTGGAAATCATATGGAATCAATTT
Organism: Maratus speculifer; assembly: GCA_964019185.1. Taxonomy (NCBI): domain Eukaryota; kingdom Metazoa; phylum Arthropoda; class Arachnida; order Araneae; family Salticidae; genus Maratus; species Maratus speculifer. Next base: position 420,022,342 of record OZ025290.1, on the reverse strand, counting down.
TCCATCACTTATTTTTGATTTATTGTCAGTGCTGAGGTTTTTTTTCTTTTATGTATATTACTTCTCTCCTTGTTCTTTAAATCCAACGAATTAATCTCACCTCCCACACACCTTTCCACATCTTTCTCAAAACAGAGTCAATTCGATTGATGCCCACGTAAGAGAGCAATCAATGAGAGGCACATAAGAGAGGCCTTCAATTGGAGGAAAGTGTTAACTACAATTTTTCATTCCTTGCTAAAATTTGAGCATTTTTTGAGAGCGTAAAAATTTTAAAATCAAAACAACCACAAAATTACAGATTTCTTCGTCTGAAAATAATGCAAGTCTTCCTTATTTCATTTTCATTAAGCTTTCAAATAAATGTCTGTTCTCTTTTTTGAAACAACTTAAATAATTAAGAAATAAAATGTTAGGTTAATATTTACTTTTAAACATTCCAAATTCTTAATTCAAAAGATCAAAAAAAATATTTGATCAAATTTCACGCATTAAATACGATTGTAACATCATTCTCTATACATCAAATTTTTCTATATAACGAATTTTTTTACAGGAACGATGGATTTCGCAATATAGAGACTCGACTGTATTTTTTAAAACAGCAGAATATTGGCTGAATTATTCTAGAAGACTTAGCAGAAAAAATAAAAAAAAATGAGAAAAGGAGTTTAACACTAGAATTTAACCGGTTAGCATATTTCAGATGTGTATATTGCTGGGACGATTACTGTTTCTAAACCAATAGGAGACCGTCATTATCACGGTCAAGTACACGCCCACACAGTTTGATTGACAGGAACTCGTGGACAATTGATCGTGTGTGTTTATTATTTATTTGTACTCGGTAATTAAAAATTAAAGGTACGAAAGAATTTTTTTTTTTTTTCAAAATGACTGAATTTTATTTACTTCAATTAGAAACTATACTTCCTCTGATCCTGAAATAAATAAATAAATAAATAAATAAATAAAAATTAAAGTAAGAATTTTGCTTATACGGATATTTTCGCAGAATACTTTTTTTCCCATTTGTTTAATATATATATAAATCATTTTGGAACGATATTTAGAATATTAAAAGTGTTTGAAATATTTTTTTAAATGTCTTATTTATTAATAAAAGACAGCCTCCAATAATTAAAAAAAAAAAAAATTCACCAACGGACTCTCGGCCCGCGATGGACTCGAACCCATATCCTCTGGTTTCAAGCTCGACGCTCTGACCATTCAGCCAGTCAGCTCACTTTCATCCACAACAGATTATCGTTATAATTAGCACCGTCAATTGTCCACGAGTTCCTGTCAATCAAACTGTGTGTTCGTGTACTTGACCGTGATAATGACGCTCTCCTATTGGTTTAGAAACAGTAATCGTCCCAGCAATATACACATCTGAAATATGCAACCGGTTACTTGATTTGCGAGTACTTTTTACACTGTTAAAAATCTTGTTCTATTTTGAACCAAAAAAGTTTGCTCAATATCTGCCACCGTAAAATGGTGAAATCTTGAACCAAAATTTAGAGCTCCCATTGAAGCATAGTTCCATGACTTGGAACGAGGAAGACATTCAACATTGAACTAGGAAGCTCCAAATGTTGGTACGAGATTTCACCATCTTAAGGTGGCAGCTATTGAGCACCAAAAAACAAACTTTTTTGGTTCAAACTAGAACAAGATTTTTAACAGTGTATGAGCAACGCATTTTTGTCAATCATGATTTGTCGGAACGCGAAATTTTAAAATGGAGGGCCAAATTCACAGTCAAGTAAAATCCAGACACGTCATTGGTCGCGTGGAAAGGGTGAAAATCACGAATTTGTTTCTCCATTTGAAAAAGAAGGAGGTGTAAATTAATTTTCAAGCGATTGTTACCGTCTGTTCTTATTTACGATAAACCATCGAAATTAATTCAGTTAAGATATTTTGATGACATTTTATAGAACGAGAGTGAAAACTTTTGATTATAAATGAAAACAGATCAGATTTACTTTAAAATTGTCGCTACGATTTTTTCTCGGAAAAAGGAGTAAGGCGACATTTCCCCTACCACTGAGAGATTATTCTCTGTAAAGGACGCGGCTCAATGACCAATAATGCGCTTGGATTTCACCGGACTGTGATTTTAGCCCTCCATTTTAAAATTTTGCTGTCGGAACCACGTACGGGCTTGCAAATTTCAATCATGAATTGTTATTTCTCACAAGTAAATTGTTAATGTAGATTATGCATTATTTAAGCAGAACATTTTTCTCATTCAATTAGGCAGAAATTTCTGTTTTGAAAATCCAATGATGAACAATTAAAAATTTTGTAAAAGCAATTATTTAAAAGGTTTTTTTTTTTTTTTTTTTTTTTTTTTTCAAAAATTTTATCAGTAAAGTGGTTACAGAAAAATTAAACGGGAATGCTTAAGGAAATTATGTCTATTCCCTTTGTTATTTTTTTTAATTGTTCAAAAACTTGGATAGAAATTCTAAAAATACTACGACACATATTAATTGCAATGTTGTTTTCTCTACATTTTGTTTAAAATACTCAGAAACTATGATTTTTTCAATATTATAAAATGAACTTAATTACAGATATGAATGTTATCCTTGAAACTAATAATCATTCTAAAATGTATGGAATATCTATTAAATCTATAGAATTATACTATCTTAAATATTGCTAATATTGCAGTGAAACCTGGAGCTTAATGAACGGATTATTACGTTCGATACAGTTAGAAGGTTAAGATAAAAATTGAAATTTGGCATTTTTATCATTTTTTAATTAAAATGACAAGTACTGAATGCCTTAAACTATGAAATTTGGTGAAATATTCTGTATTAGTTGAAACTTGTATCATAATCTATGATTGACATATAATTTTAGTTTTACATAAAAAAAGCAATTAACTTAGCGCATATTAATTCCGCCTACTCCATTAGAAAAAATATTTAATTTGAAGAAATATAATAGCTTTTCTAATCTTTTTTTTTTCTTTTTGATACTGTATTTTATAAATTCTGAACATTATTGTCAGTATTTAAATAAAGTTTCTGGGAAATGGCTTTTTTATTTAGTCATAAAGAATATGCTATTTTGTCTCATTTTTATACTAAAAAAATTATGATTTTTTTATTTGAACAGAAAAGTACCAAATAATACTTATAGAATTTTATCAGTTTGTAAAATATATACATATCAATACCACCCACATAATACCCTATAAATTACTTAAGATAGATTTTAATTATGAGTATGTCTACCGAAGCATAAAATTTTAAACACAACTGTTATAGAATGAATTCCTCAATATTTATCTATTAACTAAGCTTGAAAGATCTGTTTTTATATTTGAAGATCCTTTTATTTTCTTAGAAAATGTCCATTATTAAAATATGCAATATCAAAGAATATGTTTTTTCTTCGTTTTTTTTCTTTTTTTTTTCTTTTTTTTTTTTCTTTTTTTTTCTTTTTTTTTTTTTAATAAGGGATGCATGTTACCTCTTATTAGCATAGACTATGCATTAAAAAATCAATTACAGAATTTTAGTAACGTTTTTCAAATGTTTGCTTTTCTTTTAGATTATAAACAGAAATTTTTTTAATTGGCATTTTTAAATTATTTTTTTTCTTTCGTTCTCGTAGATTTTAAAAAGACGTTGGAAAAATACATAAATCATCCAAAACACTTGTCAAACAGAGACAGCACGTCTTGAGGAGAAACTCATGTAAGGTACCCTGGGGTAATAACGCCAGGCGGGGTAATAACGCCAAGTGCTTATATTTTTCATAATTATGAAATAATCAGGTAAATGACACCCATGTGCTCTGCGCAGAAGGGTTTTCAATCATATAAATCGCAAAAAAAGCTTCAAGTTAATTTGTTTCATTTTTAGGTCTTATTGTTTTTACAAGCAACTAAAATTAACGCTTGATCTAAAATTTTCGAGATAAAGTTTTTGATCTGAAGACTATATTTTTTATCCGGAAATACTTTGTTTATTACACAAATTTTTAGTGTATTTCATGTACTTTCAAATTGTTGTAGAAGATTTTGGATATCTTCTCGAGATAATTTGTAGTTTAAGATTTACTGCGCAATAAGTATCCCGGGGTAATAACGCCAGGGATTGGCGTTATTACCCTGGTTGATTCCCAACAGTGGCCGAACTATATCCGAAGGGGGTTTATATATTAATATGGGACAGCATTATCATCATTGTTGAAATGGTAAGATTAAAGGGGGGGGGTGCTCAATACTTAAAAATAATCCCTCTATTTTATTTTTTATTATTATATTATTTTTTTTTACTAATGTAAAAAATAATGTTTAACACTTGTAAATAAAACTATATCAAAATGTTTTCGAGATTCAAATTCGAACATCTTCAAAATCAGGTTTCTATTAAATTTCCACTGGATTGTTCAATTGAGTTCGAAATTCTAACTGTCCGCTTTCTCAGCGTTCGGTTTTTCAAAACTTTATAAATTTAACCTTTAACTGATGTGACAGAAATTGTAACGTATGAATGTGATGCGGTTTGTGAGATCGCAAAATTGAAAGATGAATAAAAGGCGGGAATAACTCATAGGATTGTGTTTTTGTACTAAACTTTTTATACAAGAGTATTATACTTAATATTCACCTATTTAGTCTCTGGTGATAGTACTAAAATTGCAAATGAAACAAAATTTCGGTAGTGTTTGCAGTTAAACTGAAAATTACAAGTTAAACTAAAAAATTAAAAGAAAAATAGTGGTCTACAAGACCGGTAACATTAGTTAAAGGTTAAAAGGCGATCCATGATTAAAAATCATAGAATACTGTTCCTGCGCTAAACTTTTTGTACAGAATTAATTCTAATTAAATTTAATCTATTCAAATATTTCTAACCATATTACGAGAACTCCAGACGAAAGAGAATTTCAGTTGTAACTATAGTTAAACTGGAAAATACAAGCTAAACGCTATTTTTAGGGGGGGGGGGGGGAAGAGGGGGTAAGCATGTTCTTTAAAACGTCGACAATTTAACTGTAAGTTTGGAGAATCCGCATTAGTGTGGAGTTATGGGTTAAAAACTATTTACTAGATTACTATAATAGTATTTACCCTTAACTGCTGTGACAAAAATTGTCGCATAAATTACTGTGAGCGGCCTGTCAGACCGCTTAATCTAACGATGAATAAAATGTTAAATTAACTTTTAGAATATTATTTTTGAATTGAACCTTATATACAGGACTATTATAAATAAAATTCAGCTATTCAAAAGTCTCTAGAGATAGTAATAGGTCTCCAAATGAAACAAATTTTCCCGGTATCTATAGTTTAACTAAAAATTGCATGTTAAACTCTGAAACGTGAAAAACTCAGCGATATGCGAGACGCTAACAGCATTAAGGTTTAACAAAAATATTTATTACATATAACTCTAGTTATTATAAAACTTCACATGATTAAAATATTACATTATGAATGGTTAAAACCATGCAATGTTTCTTATAATCATATTTAAGCGGGACTTTTTAAGCAAAGAGAGACACAGGGTGTTATATTCTGTTGAAGCTCCCCCTCACTCATTTTTCTTTCACTTTCACGAAAAAAATCAATATTTTCTATAGCATAGAATGCATACATGGGAATATAAATACTGCTTCAAATAATCCGTGCACTGTTTCTAATAATTCTATTTAAATGGTCATTTTTAAGCAAAACGTAGCTTAGAATCTGATATTCTTTTGCCTTCTCCCCCCGCCATCACCACACCTTTCTTTTTCTTTCAGAGTCACAAAAAAATTGTACATTTTCAATAGCTTAGATTGCAATTTGTCAATTTCTAGAGCTGTAGAGTTGGTATTTTTAGAATTAGGCAATCTATATGCCATTATTCCATCTTATTTTATAGTTTTGTTTGCATGGCGTTATTACCCATATAGGTGGGTATTAACGCCAAATAGCATTGGTCAAGAAAAAACGCCATTACATTTTATGAATACATTGCTGTATCAGATCCTATATTTGTTTTAAAAATGCAATCTAAAACTAAGCTGTGAAAATTGGTAGAACATTAACGTGGCGTTATTACCCCAGGGTACCTTAATTGAAAACAAAATCTATCATTTCATAAACTACAATTTATTTAATCTTATTTAATCTTTTATTTAATCTTTTTTAGTTTTTTCTTTGATTTCTGGATTTTCAATTTTTGTGAGAATATTTCATACGAAAAATTATGTTTCTTTTATTAAAAATTAACTTTCAGCACAATTCACAAAAAAAAAAAAAAAAAAAAAAAAAAAAAATGTGATTTGACGAAATTGCAGATTTATTTTGGAGAATTTCTAATAACTTCTCTGTTAGATTAATATTTTCTTTGTCCTTTGGAGAAAAATGAGCATAGAAAAGAAAAAAAAATATCGTCTTTGAACGAAACAAAAACATTACACACATATTCAGAGTTTATCTAAAGAACTGTTTATATAAACATAAATAAATAAATAAATATGCAAAGTCGATACTCTGTAAAGTTTTAGCATGACAAAAGCATCGTTGCCAAGATCTTACGTTTTTGTGTACCATACAATTTTTACTGTAAAATTTATCTTTTGAAATCGCAATAATTTGGCAATAAAATTAGCCAAAAATCTTTGTAAAGTTTTTGTGGTACCAAAAAAACTGAAGAGATGGCAGCTATGCAAAAGGAAATACGCAATATCTCGTGTATCATGATTATTTATTTAATATCCGTGAAGGTGAGATATGTTTTATGATGTGGAAATTACCTTGTATATATTCAGTATCAGTTACCTTGGATGTATTTCTACATTTATGTGCACACATTAAAATAAGTGATCAAGTACGAGTATCACTCGCACTCAGAAGGTTCAATAAATATATGTTTTATTAACTTTTGGGAAAAAGCGACTTGGATACATGCCACTTAAAATTCTCAGATTCCGTAATTATTCTCACCAGTTATTATTTTATTTTTTGTAATGTTTACCTTATTTAACTGAGGAATTTTCGGGATTCAAGTGCTGAAAATTTTCGGTTATCAAAAGCCGATGGTTAAAGATTAAAAATTAAGCAAAGTTCTCTCATCGCAAAGGTGTTGACTGTATTAAAAGAAAAAGAAAATCGTTTCTGAAAGAATAATTAGATTTTGTAAAAAAAACTATACCAATTTAAGTTGGTTATAGCTGTATATACTAGAAAAGTATGTATGAGTATACCGTAAAATTAAAGATATATAAAGCCTAAATAATATTCAATATTGCTATTCTGTATATCTCATTTTTTTACAATATCCTTGTCTATTTATAAGGAACTTAACTCGCTACTGACAATAAAAAATAGAGCAGATTTAAACTGCATTCGGCACTTCATAACACTAATTTTCGCTTAGTAATAAACATATTTTTGTCATTTCTAGCTAACGCAAAATTTAAAATAGGCATTGTACTAACGGATCCCGCAAATTTGCATAGCCGATTTTATCCGTGGCGAGTTTTTCCAGATAAGTCTTTACTTAACATTTATATCTCATTTTCATTTATATACACATGAGTCGTAATAAGAGACGCACTGAATGTAAACTAATCGCAAACCCCAAGCATTTATGAAGAATTCGCATGCATAAGGAATTAAAAAAAAATAGACATTTTAATATCAAAAATTTTGACACGTAGTGGCGAGTATATCCGAAGTAAGAAATGTTTTGCATTAAATAAGGCAGATAATATGCTTTTAAAAAATCATAGTACTAAAATTGATATATATATATTTTAATTTATTTTGCATACGATGCCTCGTGTATGTGATTAATTCTAATTAAATTTGTATGCTTGCAAAAGTATGAAGTTTATTGATTTTATATTGATATTAGATGTTGCTTTACTCATATATATTATTAAAAGTTATTATCTAGGCTTTAAAAGTCGATATAAAGCAGAATACGTCACTCCCGTCATTATTTATGTCCAAACCGTCCCTGTCTTTAAGCTTTAATATCTCGGATAATTTCCAACAATATTTTTTAAAAATCATTATGAGTAATGCTTTATATCACTGTTACGATAGATACTTCCACCGTTCCTCATCATCTTATCTCAATGCTCACAAATTGAAATTTGTGCGTAACAAAGATATATGCTTTCTTCAAAAACCATACCATCTAGAGTAATCGCTATAGTTTTCCTGAAAGTTTTAACGTGACATCTATCACCTTTAATTTTTTTTCATAATTTTAGTTTTAGTAGATTCGGAATTATATGCAGAAGAACATATTTCTGTACAGCATTTTCGATGATAACTCCGAAAATATAATACCTAAAACTTAAATAAATATATTTTTGAGTTCTGCGTAACGAAATCTTTCACAAGATACGCAAACAATATAGAAAGAAAATATTTTTTTCAAGTAACTTAAATAGCCCCCTACCTCCCGCCTCCTCATAAAAATATTTGTAGCTGTGTGGTAATGTGCAAATATTCATAATCCTCATAAAAATTCTGTAAATGTGGGGCTCAATATTATTTATTAATTCCCTCAATTTGAGCTTTCCACGATTGATAGTTTATCGGTAGAATGGTATTGACAGACGGACAGACTAACACTGGAGTGATCTCATAATGGTTCCGTTTTCGCTTTATATGTACGGAACCTCCCAAAATAACAATTCATTATTTTCTATACATAAGAAACATAATCGTTTACTGAAGATATGATTCTACAATTAACAAAAAAACTATACGTATAAAAAAAGGTACGCATGACGGAAACGAATTAAGTCTCTTAATTGATTTTATGTGAGTTCGATATTTTAATTTTGTGTGACGGATTAAATTATAAAATTTCTTCACATTTTTCTGATAAAATTAAAAAATAAATAATTTTTTAATATCTTTGAAGATGTGATATATCATGTGATGTGATGATTCCTTTGGATATATTTCTAAATTAGATAAATATAAGCTCTATATAAGTACATAAAAAAACTAGAATAAATATTTATTTACGCTGTAACAGTGATTTTTCCCTAATTACAAAATTTAAATACAATGATTTAAAACTCTAAAGTTTCAATGTATAAGAGGACCCCACAAGCCAAGATATAAAATAAAAAAAAAAAAAAAAATCTAAAGACATCTCATTTAAAAAGAATATTTTTTAATTTAAAAAGAATAGTTATTAATTTACGATTTAACAGCTTTTTTCTCTATTTACAAATTTAAAACAGAATAATTTAAATTTCTAAATCTACAATGTATATATACATTTTTTTTAAAAATTTCCCTTTTTATAAACTGTAAATTCTCAACACACAAAAATAAACAATATTCGGAAGACATTTTTCCCTAAATTTATAACTTATTAAGACGTTGTAAAACGTATTTTGTACTGTTATTCTGTTCTCAATATATTGCAAAAGTTTTGATCTCTAGAAAATTGGTTTTTTTTTCTGTTGGAAAAGAGTCGCTATTTAGAAATGTGTTCTTAAAATACTACAAAAGTGTTGCTATCTACAAATGTGTTCTAACGTTAGTATTGTTTATTGTGTTGAAATAATTTTGTAAATAATGATGATGAAAATAGCTTCATAAAACAGTGTTGTGCGGTACTACTATGTGTCCTCAAATTAACAACACATTACAAAAAACCACACACAATTTAGAATACATATAAAATACTTGTGAGGGAGTGTCCTTTGCATAAAGGCACTCTAGCAGTTTTGTGATCTCGCGACGTCAATGATTTAACATGTGTAGCGTAGAAGCGACATCTATCCTCTCTTTTACTTTTACTTTCCAGAGCGTGTGTGTCTTCCTCGGATCTACAAGTTATGTCGCGGTTAGAAGCAATATCCAAATTTATAGTATCTCAGTTTGTAGCACATAAAAGCTTTGAGTGTGAAGGTGTGTGTGTGTAGCGGCACAAACCCGCTAGTAGTGTGTGGAGAAGCAGTAAAGTGAATTAGATAGGAGTTATAGCAAGTTATTATTGAGCCTCCAGTGAGATGGCAAGGAGTTTTGCAGTGAGCCGCCGGCAGCATTTGCCGACTTAGTTCATTCAGAGCGGAGCTATTCGAGAAGTTCGCCGTTGGTAAGAGATAATTTGTTTACGTTGAGTATTTTAGACAATAAAGAGTGTGGGCTGTCTAATAAAGCTTTTATCTAGCAGTTTAGCCGAAGTCTAAGTGAGAAGTTTATTTGAATTGCCCCGACTGAGTCTAGTGCCGGAGCTGTGAGTATATTTATGAGTTTAATCCTTTTGATATTGTGATTAGTATTGAAATTAATGAACGGAAAGCTCCACTTCCCCTGAGCCGTAACAGTTTAAACAAATTGTGGTTTTAACTTATATCTCGAGTTTTGTATTCATTCACCCACCAGACCCCTCATTCTTTCACACTCATTCCTCATTCTTTCACACTTTCAAAATGAAATTACACAAATTTAAAAAAGAATGTTTTAAAATATATAATTTTCTCCTCTTCTAATTTTAACGACACTTTATGCATTTTTTGAAATTTCGTACAACACATTCACAACGCAATCGAAAACGATTTTAGTTAGAAGTGTTGATTTTTATGCTCAGTTAGTGTTGCGAAAGTATTTCACGCATTTCCAGTACATTCACTGTAAAAAAAAATCTGTGAAGGTAGTAAACATTTTCTAGGAAACTGGGATTCCAAGAACTTTTCATGTAACGACAACAGGAAAAATTCATGTAATCGATTCTGAAACTTGAATTTTTGCTGTTACCGTTACAGGAAAAGTTCTTGGAATCCCAGTTTCCTAGAAAAGGTTTAGTACCTTTGCAGATTTTTTTTACAGTGTTGTTGATATAGTCACAGACTTAATATTTAGATAAATGAATACAGAAAAAAAATATTTTGTGTCTGATATCTGTCTAGGAAATTATAATCCAAGAAATACATGCTTCATCTTTTTATCATAATAAATGAGTAGTTATACAAAAAAAAGGGACATCTTAAAATAACTGCATTACCATAAAATGGTGAATAAAAATTCAGGTAAAGAAGAAAACAAGAATTTGCTGAAGTAGGGAGAAAAGTTTGCACAAATTTGGTTAAAGTTCATATCTAAAAGTGCATGTTTTGCGTTTCCTAAAGTAACACGGTTACAAGAAAGTTTAGGTATTCTACGAATATTTTTGCGTTTAAAGAGAAAATAAATTACAAAAAAAAAAAAAAATCTTTTTTTCATTTATCGAAGATAATTCTTAAAATATGCATTTTTATGATATTTGTTGATATTATCGATCATATATAATTTTTCTAAAAGCTCTTTTATGTTGACCAAAGTTTCAAATTTGTATTTTATAGCTAACTGAACAGATATTTTATTAATGATTTCTTATTTTAAAAGATTTTTTTTTATTTTAAAATAATAGTTATTAATTTACAATGTAACAGTGATTTTTCTTTATTTACAAATTTAATACAAAATGATTTAAATCTCTTCAATTACAATGAATATATATTTTTTTTTAATTTCATCTATATTTTTATTGCAAAAAAGTAACGTCTTAAAATAACTAAATTACGATAAGATGTTGAATAAAAAATTCAGGTAAAGCGGAAAACGTGAATTTGCTGAAGTAGTGAAAAAGTTTTCACAAATTTGGTTAAAGTTTATATCTAAAAGTACACGTTTTGCATTTCCTAAAATTTCAAGTTTATAAGGAAGTTTAGATTATCTAGAGATATAGATTTATAGATTATAGATTATATATAGATTGCAAATGACTTATACAAAAATATTTTCCTTTTTGCATTTATCGAAGATAATTCTTAAAATATGCATTTTTAGGAAATTTGTATATGTTACAAACTTTTTTTAAAAGAATTTTTGTGCAGACGAAAGCTTCAAATTGTATGTTTATAGCTATATAAACATGTATGTTTACATATATATACATATATATTTTATTAATAATATCTTATCTAAAAAGGATAATTTCCTATTTAAAAAGAATAGTTATAAATTTGCAATATAACATGGATTTTTCCCTATTTAGAAATTCAAAAGAGAATGATTCAAATCTGTAAAGTTTCAATCAATATATAATTTTAAAAATATATCTTTTTAAAAGGTTTTTCTAATATATTTATAAAATACACAAAGACCTAGACTTAAAATGTAGAAATATAAATGCAAAAAAAAAATTATCTTTGATATATGTTTAGTGAATTATAGTCTAGGAAATGTTTCATCTTTTTTATTGCATTAAAGGATAAGATACGCAAAAAAGGGACACCTTAATATAACTACATTACCATAAAATAGTGAATGAGAATTTAGGTAACGAGGAAAAAATGTAATTGCTGAAGTCAGGAAAAAGATTGCACAAATTTGGTTAAAGTTTATATCCAAAAGTGCACGTTTTGCATTTCCTGCATTGACTATTTATAAGGGAGTTTAGGCTTTCTACAAATATTTTTATGTTTAAATGGCAAATGGTTTACACAAAAATATTTTTCTTTTTGTATTTATTGAAGTTAATTATTAAAATATGCATTTTTATTTAGTTTGTAGATGTTACAGGTCATGCAAATCTTTTTATAAAAGCACTTTTTTGCTGAACAATTCAATGTATATATAATTTATTTTTTTTTTCCTTATTATAGGTTTTAATAATACATTAATAAAATACATAAATACATAGACTTGAAAATTAGAAATATGATTAAAAAATATTTTGTCTCTCACACATGTCTAGTAAAATATTGTTCACGAAATATATGTTTCATCTGTTTCTATCGGATTAAATTTGTAGATAAGCAACAAAGGAACAGCTTAAAATAACTACGTTACCATAAAATGGTGAATAAAAATAAAATAACGAATAAAGAGGAAAATATAAATTTGCTAAAGTAGGGAAAAAGTTTGCCAAATTTTATTAAAGTTTATATCTAAAAGTGCACTATTGCATTTCCTGCAGTGACAGTTTATAATTGAGTTTAGGCTTTCAACGAATATTTTACATTAAAGAGCAAATGATTTATACAAAAATATTTTCCTTTTTGCATTTATCGAAGATAATTCTTAAAATATGCTTTCTTTTAAAATTTTAATGTGTTACATGTATAAATTTGTATATGCCATACAATTCTTTTTCTAAAAGCACTGTTATGCTGACCATAGCTTCAATTTGTATGTTTATAGCTAACTGATGAGATATTTCATTGATAATTTCTTATTTAATACAGAAAAGCGACGCATAACGGATTTTGAAATAGCAATTGATTGTAATAAATTACAAATCCTTTTTGTTTTTGAGATCAAACTGTTTCGATAATCAGTAAACAAGTTTTGTGGTAAGGGAGTTCAGTTTAAAATCCGAATGCGGTTGAACAATAATAAATAATAATGTCGAATGATTATGTTGTTATTTGAAACTCCAAAATATTCTCTCTTTTACTTGATATTAATTTTCTAGTAATATAATTTAAAAAGTATAAGCAATAGTCAGTTTTCTAAAAAGCAAAATTTTATTTTTTAGGATATTATTTTTAATAAATAGTACAAAAAAGTTCTTAAAAACTAGATATAAACTGTATCTATATATATATACATTTCAGTTTTTAACGTTTTAATACATAAGTCGTAAAAAATAAAATTTTGTTTCTTTTGAAAATTATGTGATTTACGCTTGTATTAGACATAAGTTTAAAACAGACTCCAATAAACAAGCCAATAATTGCACGTTAAGCGTAGAAAATGTGGTGTGTTTATACTATAACGAACTTCGTACTATAACAAACATTTACATATTGGTGTAATAGTACTGATGTAATAGTATTTGATGTAATAGTGATGTAATGTATGCAGTACTTCATATGTAGCATAGTAAAATAACTCTTTTGTGCGTCTCTGTATATGCTGTTTAATTTCTGTTACATAGAAAGTAACTTGTAGTAAAAATCAGCAACATATATGTATTTCGTAAAATAGTCTAATATAACTTGAACTCAAATCAAATAATGTTTCCCCTTATGCCATTTTGCAATGGAATGTCTTTGTGTGGCCCTGTAAGATTATAACAAATAATTTTTTAACACACATTATATAGAATGGATATTTTTCTACATACTTCACAAATACATATCAATTTTATTATCATCGAAAGAGTGTAACATCACTAAAATACACTTGAAACTATTTTTTTATTGGCGGCAATGTAATGAAATTCTTTAGAGTGTACCTGTAATTAAACTATACATCCAATTTTCATAAAATCTAAATTAGCTTGACAAAATTATCCAACAAGTATATGTTTTAAATTTCGAACGATTCGGTTTGGTAGTTACCCCTCTGCTATAGGCAGAATAAAGGAAAAACGGGTAAATCAACGGACTAGACGACGACTATAGGTGCTTCGCCTTTTTTATAATTACAAACGTACATATTGTTAATATACATAGTAATGCTATATTAAAGAACTGCTGATGTACAAATTTCGAAAAATTATATAAAACGCCAAACTACTCAAGTAGTACCGAACTGCGTAAAAGAAACATCCTTATAACTCCAAAAATAATAGTTATACTAACTAACAATTAAATGCGTCGGATTAAGCGTCTCATTTCCAATTAAAATATACCTTTGAATTGAAATTTGAATGAAATACAGGGTCATGAAAAATTGAAAAATGTGGAAAACAGGATTACAAATATCTCGGCAACTAATAATCCGATCGACTTCCTTCTATATGCAGAATGTGTGTCATTTTATTGCCTTTTTCGTCCATTCCTTAGAACAAAAATATTCGAAAATTTTTATATACCTTTCATCAGATCGAATTTTTCGAGGGTCCGAAAAAAATAGTTCCAGATGATCGAGGTTGATGATATTAAATAGGCTTTCTCCCATTCTTACATACTAACTACATACAAAATTTCAAGTCTCTATCTCAATTTGTTCGGGAGATAGAGCGTTTACAGACAGACGAACGGACGGCATTTTTTTTTTTTTAAATATGTTTTTCGGAATCTCCACTATCTAAAACGTGTAAATCCGTCAAAATTATTTTTCGATTTCCAAAACGATTGCAAGACTTACCCTATACTACGTATGATGGGTAAGTAAAAAATAATATCATACATTATTTGCTATAAAAAAAAAAGAAAAAAAATGCTTTAAAACAAATAAAGCTTCCGAAAGCAACTGTTTAAACAGAAAAGAAAACAACATTTTCAGACTTGGTCATATTCAACAAATCAAATATACCACACATAAAATAAATACAAAATGCTTTCAGAAGTTTCCTATGAGTTTATTTATATACTGTGTGGCACTAAAATGATTAACCCGTCAGTAGTCGAGTGTCGGTCTTTTCGCCGCCCGTATAACTTAGCTTCTCCTACCTTATATCACATTACAAATATAAAGGAGATCTACCATGTAGCTGGCTTTGAAGCTTTCTCGACCACCTTAGTGAAGTAACAGGGCATCTCTGTTTTTCTTTCAGGTACATTTTTAGAAACAAAGTTGAAATTGGCGAAAACGTCTACGTAAAAATCATTAATGTGAGTTCATTTTTACTTTTTCCAATTACTTCAGATCTCATGAATAAATTGCATAATTTAAGAAAACTGCAGATTTAAATCTTTGTTGTAATGTTATTTTCGTATATTAGTTGAAATAAATTTCTTATTTTACATATTTGGTATGTTGGGGGCCAGCGGCGAAAAGACCGAACGCGACTAATGACGTTGTGAAAAAAGTCGCGACTACTCGCGGGTTAACATGGAGTAAAGGGAGGATAGGGAATAGAGAGAAAATGTTAATCTAAAACCAATACAGATTACGTGACTTTCAGCATGTTGTCAAAGAAAAAATAATGGCCATTAAGGTAATTTATTTTCATATCATGAAATAATTGAAATGATATTTGAATAATTGGATGCTTTCGATTATTCAAGAAAATTAATGACTATGCTTCCGTTAAATTCATCTACATAATGTCCCAAAAACTATAAACTAATTCTTCTTTTTAACTACTGAATATATATTTTTGTGTGTTTCGGAAAAGAAGGATAGAATTGTTTATGCAAATTTCTCTGAAGAAAACAGCGAAATTAACTATAGAATTTAGATAAATACTTATTAAATGCACATTTACTGATTTCATTAAAGTGTTATTTTTCGAAATACTTATTATACATGCATATGTTCTGAAACATAAATGACTGCTCCATACTATTCTGTAAGAAGGCAAGGTACCGTAAAACAGATTTTTTTTCACCTTTAAATATTATTCAACGGTTTATGCACTATGGCATACCATACAAGAAATCACACAATAAACAATTTTTTTTGTGTGTGTGTATGTGGTAGGGTATGAGGGATAAAAATAAAAATATTTTCTAAATATTTTAACCTTTGTGAAGAAATTTTCAAAATGTCCCATGAACAAATTCCATATCAATTAAAACCTACAATACTGTTTATGCAAGTTTTGTATGTATACACTAATAAAACTCTCCGTATTTTTTTAACTTAATGTAATTCGGAAAGTTAAAAGCAATTAATACGATGCAAAAATACTGAAAATTTCATAAAATATAAGTATAGATATATTTTTAAATTGATATTTAAATGTAGAAAATTTGATGCGCAGTTTTATATTTCTGCATAAAAGAAATTTTTAAAATAAAAAAGAAGGTGGGGGGGGGGTATTTGATATGGAATGTGCGTAATGCATTTCAGAAAGTACTTCATAACGTTTAAAATATTTAAGAAAGTTCCTTAATTTTATGCATTTTTATTTTTATTATTTCATGTGTTATAAATATATGCCATATAAATGTATGCCTGAGGATAGCATTTAAGGTGATATTAAAAAAAAGAGTTTTAATGTCCATTGCCTTTAACTTTCATAGGGTGTTCATTTCGAATGTATATTATTTGAAATATACTGAGCTTCTTTATACTATTTATATCCTGAAAATGTTTTTTTTTTTTTTTAATTTAATTTGCACAATTGAGCGAATTAACAGAATAACAATTTCTCAAAAATAAATGTGGTGTGCAAAAAGTCTCCATCTCAATGACTCTTTGGTCAAAATAAACCCGAACACCTTATCAGGGTTAAGAAAACAATTTACCTCAAAACTGATTTTTTTTAAATCTATTTTTATATTAAATAAGAGCTTGTTAAATTATAAATATTTTGACTTATCATTTTTATCCCTACCACAATTATATCTCTAGATATTGAAAATTTTATTACTATAACCATTAATACAACAGTGCATTTACTGTGCTTAAATCCAATACAAGTGAAAGTTTAAACGGCTTTTTCTCCAAGCTCAATTTCCTCCTCTTTCATGTTTTAAAAATGATAAGGCTGAATTTATTTATTATTGTTATTAGAGATTTAAACATCTTTGCCCATGTTCTTTATTATACAAGAGATAAATCAATGCATAGAATTGTCCTTCGTGTTATTATTATTTTTTAGGAACATAAAGACGTGTTAGATTTTATCGTTTCACACTGCATAATATATATATCTAAAAGTATATATTAAATCTAATATTAGGTGTATCTAGAAATATGTACGAAGCCTTTGTAACACACATTTGAAAATTTAAGAAAAAGCAATTGGGCAAAAATATTGATATTTATAAACGTACTAGAGATTTTGGAAAATAAAATTTTTAATGAGCTTTTAAAAAAAAAATTATTAAACTTGCAAATTTTTAATTTATTTTTATTTGAACATTAAAATGCAATGAGTTCATAATTTGAAAGGCCTTTTTTCATTTGAGCAGAAAAGATAAACCGTCCGCTTAGTATATTTAGACAGACATTTTTAGAAAAGAAAAGTATTTTTGAATTAAATGTATTAGGTTAAGAAAATGTTCTCGGAAATTTTTAATCTAATAGCTATCAGAATTTGTATCGAATATAGGAGTACTAGTAGTATATCTATAAAAGTTCAAGAATTTCGGTACAGGCATGGTTCCATCTGATTATAAGGATAGAAAACCGACGATTAGAAATTCATAAATGATGCATGAAAATGTAGCATACAGTCATTTCGAATCTACTATTGAGATTCTTCATCAGTGCAAGATTCAGCATGCTATAAAAGGGAAAGCTGAGAATCTCCATAATAGATTCAAAACAACTGTATGCTACATTTTCATGCATTATTTGTGCATTTCTAATCGATGATTTTTTATCTTTATACATTTTTGCACAAAGGTTTTGTTTACTAATTTAATCCATTTATGGCCACTTTCGATAAATGCAACAGTTTTTCAAGGGCTGGCAATTTGAATCGTTTGATGAAATCGAAGAAACATAGTCGCCGCCATTGTATTTCCAGAAAATCCGGAGTCTGGCAGAATGATTGCCGAAAGTTGTGGACTATGATGGTCTCTCAATTGAAGAATAGCCATTATCATGCTTTTGTTGTTAATATGCTCAGAACAACACAACTTTCACAAATTTACCATAATTTTTTGCTCAAGCTAGTATTAGATATATCAGGACGTGAATTTTATTAAGTTAGTTTTACGTGAATAATTAACTATTAAATTTAATCCGTACTTATCTTATTCCAACAATAAATCATTTAATGATACAAGAAAAATTTATTTGAATTTAAACTCATCACAGAAACATTAAAATGAATTTTAGCTTCATTTAACAGTTTTTAACAGTGTATTAATACAAATATTTTTGAGAAAAAATCTGAGAACTGGTAAAAAAACCTATTATAATTTACACTAATTTTTCATGTGTAGCGTCTCTTTGAAAATTTTAGGATATTTCATGGAGGACTGAATTTTTGAAAACATTCCCACTGCGCAAAAAAAATTTCTATTGGATCTCGGATAACGGATAATATAAATTTCTTGATGAGTTTAGTGTTCAACTATTTTTTAAAATAATCTGTCAATGCTCTTTGTTCGTAGACAGCATGGTTAAACTTGTAGTTATGTTGATACTTGCGTTCCTAATGATGTAAATACGTAGCTCCTATAATCATCGTTCAGTCCGTCGAGAATGTCTGCATACAACAGAGCAAAAAATACCCAACTGAATCATTCGAAATCTAAAACATATAATTGTTGCATAATTTTTTCGAGTCATTTAAAATTTTATGAACATCGGATGCATAGTTTAATAACAGGGACAATCAAACGTATTCCGTTACATTACGACCAATGGGAAAAAAACTTGTTTCAAGTGCCTATTAAGTGCGTTACACTTTTTAGGACATAATAAAAGAGATATGGATCTATGAAGTATATACTAAAATGTACATTCTGTACAATATGTGGTGCGAAGAATATTTGTTGTTAATATACATGGCTATTGAAAGACATTGCATTAGGTAATGGTAGATAGGGGGGGGTTGTTGTTCGGGACGCGTTTTAATAGCTTTAAAATATTTAAAATTTTATGAAATTGATATACGTTGCTGAGATTTACAACAAATTACTATCTGGGTAATAAAACTAATCAGATAGTATTTACAGGGATGCAAAAAAGATTTCAAACACTCTACTCTATCCGAAGTACTGTATACCATTTTACCAAGATCTGAATATTCTTGAAACTTCGTTATAATACTAACGCAGCTCATTCGCTACGCTTGATATGCCATTTTCAACTTGTTTTTTTTTTCTGCTGTATCTTCCCCTCTTCGCTCCTAGTTTTATATTTTTTCTTAATCATTTCTATATAAAATTGCACTGTTCCTTCTCCTTTGATGAAAGGTATTTTATATACCCTTGATAATTGATTTCGTTCTATGGGATGAATTTTAGTACATAATATATATATTTTTTACTATTTTACGGAAGATTGCGCAATAACGGAGTTATTGTATTTATTTTTGAAGAATATTTTTGAGTTAGCTATGACATATATATGTTATGGCCAATCCCCCGAACTGGCCAGCAACGTTTAAAAATGACTGGCCAATTCGCGAACTGGCCAGATGTGATTTGCCAGTTCACGAAACAGTTATAGGAACTAGGCTTAATTCTTTCTAACTTAGTTGAAAGTGTCTATGAATTCAAATAGTCTATCAATGTGCCTGCCCGTGCTCTAACTCGAGTAAAGTCTCCGGTTAACTTGTAACTGTTATCTTTTTTGGTATATAAATTAATTTCGGTAATGAAAATGAGTTGTGTACTAATTTTGATTAATTTACTGGGATACACAAAAATATTTCGATTTAATATAATCAATGGGAATCAATTTTACTGTGTATTTTAATGCTGTTACATTATCTTAGTTACAATAAAATTGGTACCTTTGCATCATTAAGATGGAAGACAAACAGTATCTATTACAGTGTGTGAAATCTAGCAATTCCAGATTTTTTACAGAGACACCCCAAAGTATTTCGTTACAAAGAAGAGAATGGTGAAAGAGGTTTTTTAGTGCATTTTAATGATGTTACACTATTTGAAACATAATGAAATTCACGTGCTTCTTTCCTGTGGAAAGCAATTTGTTTTTAGACTATATTGATTTTGCAGCCATTATAGATCATTTATAAGAACGCTAAGAAGAATTCCTATAAAGAATTATGATATTTTTTAGGGTAATTTAATGATGTTCCACTATTTCAACCAAAATGCAATTTACAAGCCTCACTTATGTGGGAAGCAACATATATTTTGTAGAGTATTGATTAAGTAGCCAATACTGTTCGTTTATACGGATGTCAAAAAAAATTCCGATAAAGAATTATGATAAATTTCAAAGATAATGAAATTTATATGCCTTACTCATGTGGGAAACTAACCGTTTTTATAGAGTATTGATTATGTAGTCAATGTAGTTCATTTGTAGGGACGCAATTCCGATAAAAATTTCTTATACATACAAACAAATCTTTCATGGGGTATTTTAATGATGTTACACTATAATCTCTCAAACGTAATGCACATATCGAATGCAAATTTTTTGTTGAATATTGAATAAGTAGCCATTTGAATGTTTGTTTATATGAACGCCAAAAAGAATTCCTATAAAGAATTATGATTTATGCCAAGAAATCTTGTATAGGGTATTTGAATGATGTTGCACTATTTCAAAAATAATGCAATTTACAAGTCTCACTCATGTGGGAACCAATATGCATTTTCTAGTGTATTGATTAGGTAGAGATTTTAGTTCGTTTATAGTGATGTCAAAAAAAAAATCCGATAAAGATTTATGATATACTTCAAACATAATGTAATGTATATGCCTCATTCATGTGGGAAGCAATACTTTTTTGTAGAGTATTGATTAAGTTGCCATTATAATTTGTTCCAAAAATATTTCAATAAGGAATTATGATAAATGCGAACAAACATTTTATAGGGCATTTTAACGATGCTACACGATTTCGAACACAATGCACCTGAGTGATACTTTTTTCTTTATTGTAAAATATTGATTAAGTAGCCACTACAGTACGTTTAAAAGAACGCCAAAAAGAATTCCGATATAGAATTATGATACATGCTAAAAAATCTGTTTTTGGTTACTTTAATGATGTTACACTATTTCAGACATAATACAATACACAAGCCTCACTCATGTGGGAAACTATATGTCTTTTGTAGGATACTGATTAAATAACCATTATAGTTCATTTATAGGGACGCCAAAAAATTCCGATAGAAAATTATGACATATACTAAACATAATAAAATTTATATGCCGCATTCATATGGGAAGCAGAGGTTTTTTTTTTTTTTTTTTTTTTTTTTTTTTTTTTTTTTTTTTTTTTTTTTTTTTTTTGTAGAGTATTGATTATGAAGTCATTATAAATTTTTTATAGGGACCCTAAAAATGTATTCGTATAAGGAATTATGATATATGCGTAAAATACTTTTACAGAGTTGTTTTATGATATTTCACAAATCCGAACACAATAAAGCCTTTATGTATTTCTAATATGCTCTACAACATGTTTTCTATAGATTATTGTCTAGGTGGAATTTGTCATTTATGTACAGACTCACTTAAATTATTTGGTTGTTGGATTAATTATGAGCCATCATTGTTTGATGTGTGTTTGCAGTTGTGATACGCTTTTAAAATTTATTTGTAAAGCAGGTTTATAAATCATATGCAAGCTTGCATGAAAGATAAAATAAATAGATTACTGGTTATGGATACCCATTGCTGAAATAAAATTTGACTTATTTTTTATTATCAAGCATATCAGAATAGGATGGAAATATTCTTTCCTGAGTGAACGTGTAGTGAACCTACAACCTTCGGTAAATAATGTCCAGGTACTGTAATCACGTGTGCATGTCAGTGCCATCTACTGGGACCGTAGCGAAACATCTTCTAAGAAAATTTTCATGACGGCCTCGCATCTAAATTGTAGCCTTAAATCCCCAGTTCGGGAGTTACCCAAGGCTACCCGGCCAAAACCCGAAATACGCTTTTCATTTCAAGTATTTCGAGTTTTTGCCAGGAAGCTTGGCCAGTTTGGGTATTGGCCGGTCAGTTCTAGAATTGGCCAGGCTCCAGGTTTTGGCTATAACATATATACATATACAGGATCAGCGATAATTATCGGGCACCAGTCGAATACTTTCTTTAGGTATTCAAGGGATTCACAATCCCGGTAACCTGATTTCTCTTTTCCTTTTTCTCTTATATCTCTTTTAATCCTTTCATCTTTTGTTTCTCTCTCGCTGTAGTTTCCTCTTCGGAGGTGAGGGACACTCTGGTTTAGCCGATATCATCCTGTATGTTAATTGATGAAGAATTCTAAACCACCCACGTGTTTTCCGTGCGTGGTGACCCCTTCCTCAGCAAAAAATGGCATAGAATTACCATTAAAAACCATAAGCGAAATCATATTGTTTTTTGCCTATGATAAAAGTCAATAACGTGATAAACGTTAAGTGTATGGTACTTCTTTATGGAACTGTATGATAAATAATAATAATAATAATAATTTTGATGGCGCTATCTTGTAGGAATATGTGGAAACAAGCTTCCTAATGTACTTCGACCTCGGGAAAAACCAGTATTCTATCTACGAACCGCATGGGTAGAAGGCGAGTGCCTTTTTTTTATGATGATTAAACATGTCATATGTAAACAAAATCACATCATAAATCTTCTCAGATTTTTTTTTTTTTTTTTTTTTTTTTTTAGAATTTAAAGTTCATTTGAAAAGTGGGGTAATTTAAAACTAATATAACTCAAAATATTATTTGTAGAATTTCAGTTTTTTTATTGTTAAATGAACAGAAACACCTAAATTTTAATTTTAATTCATCCTTTATAATAATAATAACTTTTTAAATAAAATTAAAAATATTTAATGTAAAAGTCTGAAAAAAATTATGCAACTTATTTAAAAAAAATTATTTTCAAAAGTATTTTTTTATTTGCAGAATCAGAATTAAAATAAAATAATAAAAAAAGAAGTGTTCCAAGTTTAAAGCATTTATCTTTAACGGCTTTTGAGTTATAACTATTTAAATGTGATAAATTGTGAAAAACTTCATAACGAAGAAAAACGCATTGTCATAAAAAGTGTTATCCGTAACAATCATATTGAATGAAAATTAGATTTTGAAAATAAACCAAAACTAAAAAAAATATGTATATTGTCTATTCTAATTATGGCAGAAACATGATTTAAACGTCGATATATGCATTAAAAAAACAAAAAAAAAACCTTAAATGTTTTTTTTTTATTATGTTACATTTCTTTTTAAATCGCGCTGTTAAAATTTTATAGGAAATATGTCATCAAATATTATTTTTGTTAAATCATTTTGTTTCACCCTTCAGGATTTTTTATTTATCACGCATACTGCTTACATATATGAAATATACATGGTGATTCATAAAAGATGGGCAGAACTTTAAGGGGTTATAGTACACTTAAAGACAAATAATATTAAATAGGAGACTAAGGGTCCCAGACGTATTCCCAAGGAGATAGGGGGGCATTAAAGTTTAGGGTCCGAAATTTCAAATGATTATAAAAAATGGAAAAATTGGTCGATTCGTTTGCGGTTTTTGCAAAAAATTTTCTTTATGCCAGTATTTTCTTGAAATAAAATTTTAAAGTTCAATTTCAAAAAATGCCGATAGGGGGCGCTTTAGACTTTGGAGTAACAAACAACTATTTTTTAACGTTATTTTTTGTATTTATTTAAATGATTTCGAAAGCTTAGACTTAAACTTAAATTTTGATCTAAAAATCTGAGTCCTAACGAGTAGTTAAGTAGCGTAAACTGAAATTTGAAATTTGAAACCCTTCTCCCCCCAGAACAAAAATCAGTTATTCCCGATCTTTGTGTCGTAGATTAGGCTCTAACTACTGCCGCGTTTTGCTAAAATTATTCTTTATGTCAGTATTTTCTTGAAAATAAATTTTAAAGAAAATTTTCAAAAAATTCCGATAGAGGGCGCTTTAGACTTTGGAGTAACGAACAACTATTTTATACCGTTATTTTTTGTGTCTCATTAAATGCTTTCTAAAGCTTAGACTTAAATTTTCAGCCCAAAATCTGAATCGTTAGACGTGGTTAAGTTTCTGGGGAGAGGGGTTTGAAATTTCTACTCCTGAGCACAGTTCAGTTTACCATGTCCACACATTGTGTGCTGTGATACGAGGTAAAAAGACACAAATTAGGATTATGTTACCAAAGCATATTTATTAACATTTAGTTACAAAATATGTTCAAAATTGTGACCACCAGAGGTTATGCACGCAGAACAATGGCGAAGAATGGAACGGCGAACATTCGCGAAAACATCAGGCTTTTCGAGCACTTCCCCTACAGCGGCGGAAAGTCTGGCGACCAGTTCCTCGGGGGATTCAATGGGTGTCTCATACATAAGAGCCTTCAATTGTCCGATCGACAAGAAATCGAGGGGTGAAAGATCTGGCGAGCGAGCAGGCCAAGCAACAGGACCACCTCGACCAATCCATCTGTTCGGAAATGTGATGTCCAGATAGTTGCGGACGTCTCGTACGTAATGGGCTGGCGCTCCATCGTGCTGGAACCACATGACCCGCCGGATGCGTGGAGGAACAACGTTTAACAGGTCTGGCAGCACATGTTGCAGAAATGTGAGGTACGTTTTACCGCTGAGGCGTTCAGGAAGAAGGTACGGTCCGATTAGGTAGTCTCCGAGGATTCCTGCCCAAACATTGATGGAAAAGCGTCTCTGATGAGCATGTGGATTGACATCCGCCCATACATGTGCATTGTGTGTGTTAAATGTACCTTCACGTGTGAAGGTACATTCATCGGTGAAAAGCACAGTTCGTCCAAAATGTGGATTTAGCGCGTTCTGCTGCAGAAACCAGCGGGCAAATTCAATACGATTTGGATAATCCCCTGGAGACAGTTTCTGGACTCGTTGCACATGAAACGGGAGCAAATGTTCATCCTTCAGTACCCTCCAAGTCATGGACTGTGAGGTATCCACCTGCCTAGCCACTGTTCGTGTACTTGTACTTGGCTGCGCCGCTACTACATCCAGAATGGCTTCTGCAACAGCTACTGATTCGTCCTTTTTTGCACTACCTGCATTCGACCGGGAAGCGAGAAATGATCCCGTCTCACACAACTGTCTGTGCAAGCGCTCGAAAGTTTTGCGGTTAGGCAACCGCCTGTTGGGAAATCGCTCTCCGTACATTCGTTGTGCCTCTGCACCATTTCCATCTGCCGCTCCGTAAATTAAATGCATCTCAGCCTTTTCCTTATTCGTGAAGGGCACCATCATCCGATTCATTACTACAGCGACTTACACTTGACTCACCGTTCAGTGGTTTTTATGCCTGAATCGTGTCGAAATTTTGCATACGTGTTCTTCTTCTTCCCCATTTGACATTTGCATACTTTCTGTCTCCTTCTTCACCCGGTGACTAGCGTCAGGAATGGAGCTTTAACGTTTGCATGAGCGACGTTTCCAACTGTGCCAGTGCCTTTATGAGTGAATTCCGACTATGCAGTCCTTGACGAAAGTTGTATTTTTGCCTCGTATCACAGCACAGAATCGTTGGGCATGGTTAAGTAGTGCAAACTGAACTATGTTCAGAAGTTGAAATTTGAACCCCCTCCCCTCGCTACTGAACCACGCTCAGCTATTCAGATTTTGAGCTGAAAATTTAAGTTTAAGTCTAAGCTTTAGAAAGCATTTAATGAGACACAAAAAATAACGGTATAAAATAGTTGTTCGTTACTCCAAAGTCTAAAGCGCCCTCTATCGGAATTTTTTGAAAATTTTCTTTAAAATTTATTTTCAAGAAAATACTGACATAAAGAATAATTTTAGCAAAACGCGGCAGTAGTTAGAGCCTAATCTACGACACAAAGATCGGGAATAACTGATTTTTGTTCTGGGGGGGAGAAGGGTTTCAAATTTCAAATTTCAGTTTACGCTACTTAACTACTCGTTAGGACTCAGATTTTTAGATCAAAATTTAAGTTTAAGTCTAAGCTTTCGAAATCATTTAAAGAAATACAAAAAATAACGTTAAAAAATAGTTGTTTGTTACTCCAAAGTCTAAAGCGCCCCCTATCGGCATTTTTTGAAATTGAACTTTAAAATTTTATTTCAAGAAAATACTGGCATAAAGAAAAGTTTTTGCAAAAACCGCAAACGAATCGACCAATTTTTCCATTTTTTATAATCATTTGAAATTTCGGACCCTAAACTTTAATGCCCCCTATCTCCTTGGGAATACGTTTGGGACCCTTAGTCTCCTATTTAATATTATTTGTCTTTAAGTGTACTATAACCCCTTAAAGTTCTGCCCATCTTTTATGAATCACCCTGTATATGAACAAAATAATAACACTATTATTTCATATGTTATAATAATTTGAGATCGACCGAAAATTTATTTTCGTTTTTCGTGAAACTGCTATGTTGAAAATCCGTTTGCACCGAAAACTATCTATATTCCGAAAATCTTGTTTCTTCTTTTAGATATTATAACATTACTCATGGCTTTCATCTAGTTTTTGCTATAAAAACTTTTCACTACTAATAATTTAGTCATAATCAGTAAAGATTATGAATGAATTATGACAGCAGTTATGACACAGTGCCAGTTACTTATGATAGTTCATAATCCAATCAAGACTGACTCATGATGTAAGAGTAAATTATCAAGCAAACAATGCCCATATGAGCAAACTTTGAAGAAGCTTTTCATGTGCCCATTAAAAGTTCCAAACTTAAAAGTAGTCTAGAAACATTTTAGTTTGAATGCGCAAAACCGTTTTAAATACTTTTTAAGTAAGTCCTTCGTGTAACAGAGGATTATTTCTAAAAATCATAGTACCATACAATTTGGGAATAAATGGTACAAGCAGCAATTATCATATGATTTTACCATGCTTCATGCTATAGTAAAGTTTTATATTACAGTTACAAGAAAACAATATATTAAAAACTATCAAAACGTAATGTATATTTTAAGATTTTACTATACACCATGCTTTGAAACACCATACAATTTATGGTATAAACAATTATCGTATGGTTTTACCATACATCATGTTATGAAACATCATAGAACTTATAGCAAACATTCATTTCTCTATAATTTACCATACACTACATACCATACATTACCATATAATGTATGGTACATATCATTATCCTGTAGCTTTACCATACACATTGCTCTGGAATACCATAGAGCGATGAATGTTTACCATATGAATACAATATGTTTACATATAATGGCATAATTTTTTTATGATTTTCCATATAAAATCATACGTTTCTTTAAAAATTCTATGCCAGTTTTTGCTAGGGGCTGTCCATTGAAAAGGGGATCTTGTCGGTTGAGGGAAATCAACACACTGCTTTGGTCTCTGCTTCAGCTATACGGTAGCTGCATACAGTAGCGGCCAAAATTGTGGACACTTTTAGGTAGCTCTCATTACAAAAAGTAAGAAAAAACTGCCTATTGCAGTCGTCTGGGGAAAACCCATCGTTAAAATTTGCTATATTTTCGTCGATTATGACTCCTAGATCCAAAACCACCCTCCGTTGAAATGTTGACCTACATATCTATAATATATATATATAGATAGATAGATAGATATATCCATGTATATATAGATATATATATATATCAGAATTTTGCCACGCTGTAACTCTCGAATTTATGAACCAGTTTGGATGACATTTTTTATGCGCATAATAGGAGTACTAATGTCTCGACCGAGTTTGTTGGCCAGCTTCATCCACCATTTTGTTTAAAAATGGCGGCCATATGATTCTTTTGAATGTTTTATGTTTTTTTAACTTCGTATACTTATGGAAAAAGTTCCGTTTCACAAAATGAAAACTCTTACATATCACTTTAAACAGAAAGTTAGGAACATCAAAACACATTTTTAACAGTGACACAATGTAAGTTAACAACATAGGTCATTTTAATAAAAAATTTAGAAAACATAAAATTTTCCACAAGTGTCCACAAATTCAAATGACCTCCATTTTGAAACAAGATGGCGGTTGAAGTTGGCCAACGAACTAGGTCGAGACATTAGTACTTCAACTAAGTACAGTCACCGCAAAAAAATCTTGACACTTGCGATGATAGACGTTTTATTAAATATTTAAAAATATACATGATGAATAACTCCGAAACTCCTGATGTATAAACAAAATAGTACTAGTCATATATTTTCGAGAAGAGTTTTTTTCCGAAATCCAACAGGGGACCTCAACAAATTGAAAAAAGAACGAATATGTTTTGGATAACCCTGTCAAAACTAATGAAGCAAAAGAGTTCAAACTGCAGATTATGATTAAGTGGCTTATTGTAATAAGCTGTGTTTATTTTTATGAATATAGCATGCAAACTCGTAGAGAAATTAATGTTTTTATAAAAACGGTCACAAATTTTTCCAAGTTTTTCGCTTATAATTTGTTGAGTTCTTCGACAAACTCAGTGTTCTTTTTAGAAAATATGACAATCAACATTTTACATAACACCCTGTAATCAGAATTAAAAAAAATAAAATTTATATGATAAATGGGCAGGTTTACTAAATATTTTTTAACTGCACATGCGGCAACGCTATTAAAATTTTATTTACATATTATGTTAGATAAATGAATAGAGCAACTTATGTGAAAGTCTCAAAACATAGCTTGAAAACTCTGAAAATTATCGTCAATAGAATATGGTCAAAATCCATATGCCATTGATTAGTACCTACACAATATTGCACGTACTACTATATTTGGATAGAGCTCCTTATATTTTTGCTTAATTTTGGGAATAACGGATTTTGACCATGTTCTATTGACGATAATTTTCAGAGTTTTTAAGTTATGTTTTTGATACTTTCACATAAGTTATTCTATACATTTAACTAACATAATATGCAAATGAAATTTTAATAACATTGACGCATGAGCAGTAAAAAATTATTTAGTAAACCTGCTCATGTATCGTAGAATTTTTACATTTTTTAGGGTGTTAAGCACAATGTTGATTGTCATATTTTCTAAAAAGAACATTGAGTTTGATGAAGAACTCTGCAAATCACAAGCGAAGAACTTGGAAAAATTTGTGACCATTTTTATAAAAACCTTAAGGGGGCTCAGGGGTTGAAAACTTTTCAAAAAATCGATTTTTTATGATCTAATTTGATTATTCATTTAATTTTTAACTCAATGCAAAAAACCGCATACAAATATTTGCATTTTTAAAGGAGTTATAAGCATTTATGTATCAACACTTTCATAGCCGCATCCATATAATTTCAACTTTAAGTCGCGTTTTCTCAAAACATGGTTTTTGATGACTAACACCAAGATTAAAAAAAAAAAACTATTTGATGGAATGGCTTAATTTTTTTTTTTTTTTTTTTTTTTTTTTTTTTTTTTTTTTTTGCAGTCATATAACATCATTATCTAGATTATGAATTAATATATTTTAGATAGTTTAATATTTTGAGTATTTTTAATGGAAAAAAAGTTGTATTTTTTAGGGGTTTTTTTAATTTTTAACTTTGAGAGATTTTTTAATACTGTTTTTATTAAGTGATAGTTATATCCTTAATTCATAATCTAGATTATGATGTTATCTGCATGCAAAAAATATTAAGCCATTCCATCAAATAGTTTTTAGCTCACAGGCTAGCATAGCCTGAGAGCTTATGTGCCCGCCCGTTCTGTATGTATGTTCGTTCGTGCGTAACGCGATAGCTCATGATAAAAATATCCAATCCACTTGAAATTTTGTGTATAGATATAGTCTGATAAGGCGCTTCCCTGATTAGTTTTTGGAGTTCATTCGATATGTATAAGAGGGGGAACGGGGGAGCATGCCCCTCCCCTTAATTGATATAAATGGGTTTTTGATGCAGAATTAACAGTTTTTACTCAAAATTTAGATATAAGATCATTCTGATGAGACGATTCCGTGACTGCTATTAGGTGTTCATTGAATAAGTATAAATAGGGGGAACGGACGTTCTAATGCCCCTCCCCTTAATTTATATAAATGGGTTTTTCAAGCAGAATTGTCAGATTTCGTTCAAATCTCTGAATAGTTTTAATAGTTTAGTGGTTAAGTATGAAAGAGGGGGATAACTCCTCTTAAATTATATAAATGCTAAATGGGTTTTTACTAAGACTTATCCGATTTGCTCTGAATTTTAGATATAGATTTTTTTTATGATAAAGCATGTCTTTGATAGTTTAGGAGGTTCAATGATTAAGTATAAAAAAGGGGGAAAGGGGAGAGCTATTTCCCCTTAATTTTTTTTCGTACGGGATTAACCCTTGAAAATATAAGGCTGCAATGTACAATTAGTATTTGTAGCCTGTGAGCTCAATGCCATCAGTTTAATGGGCAATACTCGTTTTTTTTAATCTTGGTGTTGGTCGTCAAAAATCAAGTTTTGAGAAAACACGACTTAAAGTTGAAATTATATGGATGCGGCTATGTAAGTATTGATACATAAATGCTTATAACTCCGTTAAAAATGCTAATATTTTTATGCGATTTTTTGCATTGAGTTAAGAATTAATTGAATAATCAAGCTAGATCATAAAAAAATCGATTTTTTTAAAAGTTTTCAACTCCTGAGCCCCCTTAATTTCTCTACGAGTTTACATGCTATATTCATAAAAATAAACATTGTTTATTACAATAGGCCACTTAATCATAATTTGCACTTTGAACTCTTTTGCTTCATTAGTTTTGACAGGGTTATCCAAAAGACCTTCGTTCTTTTTCAATTTGTTGACGGTAACCTGTTGGATTTCGGGGAAAATTCTTCGCGAAAATATATGACTAGTACTATTTTGTTCATACATCTGGAGTTTTAGAGTTATTCCTCACGAATATTTTTAGATATTTAACAAAATGTCTAAAATCGCAAGTGTCAAGATTTTTTTGCGGTGACCGTACATAAAGAATTTCATCCAAATCGGTTCATAAATTCGACAGTTACATCACGAAAAATCTCAGATATCTATTTATCTATATATATATATATATATATATATATATAGTGTACATATATAACTCAACATTTCAACGGAGGGATTTTTGGGATTTAGGGGTCACGATCGACGAAAATATAGCAAAATTTCCCGAAATGCTTTCCTCCGGACGGCTGCGAAAGGTAGTTTTTTAGTTTTTGGAGTGAAAACAACCTAAAAGTGTTCACAATTTTAATCACTACTGTATAAGTCCCGTATGCATCAATCGGCTGGTCAGCTGACTTTTGCTACTGTCTTTAGGAATCGTGTGAGAAGCCATTACTATTCACCTAGTTAAGAGTGGAAATTAACTTTAACCGTATAGGCTCTTGTTAGCACAGTTTCATGAATGTGCATCCCCTCTTTGAGTAATGGATGGTGCGGCCGGGGTCAATTTTTTTTATATATGGATGGGAAAAGTTCAATTCTTTCTACATTTCTCGTACATGAAGTGCAACTAAATCAACGGATTATTTCCTTCATACGCTTTTTTTTAATAAATGCATTGACTTTATTTCTGATAGCTCTTATAAGATAACGTAACCTTTTCTTATTGCAATTTTTTTTTTTGTTAACAACTATTCACAAAAAAATGTACTCTGGAGATTTGCTAGTTGAAGTCTCCTGACAGCCACACTTAAACTGCAATATGGTCTTTCTCTGTTTTTGTTAAGACACATCAATCTCTAAATACTTGTCGTGTTGTAATATTCGAACCTGATCTTTTACGGTCGGAAAAGAAGAACTCTTTCAGTATTTAAAAGATGAAAATGTTGTCGATGTGCGCCGTATTACTATCCGTCGAAATAAGCAAATTCTTCTTATGAAAAAGATCAATCTTACTTTCAATAGTCCGGTTTTACCACCCAGAATTAAACTGCTTACTTAATCTGTCCTGTCAAATATTATATCCCTAGGCTTAAATTTCCGATTCAGTGTCAACGCTATTTTCACCTCCTTAATGCACTTTTGAAACATTCGTCAGTTATTTAAAACAATTATTTTTTTTTAATTAATAAAATTTTTTTTAATAAAGAGCATTTTTATAATTTTATCTTTCAGAACTTCAGGATTATTAAAGTCCCGACTTTTCTCTTAGAAATATTCTGTATTGTGGGCCCAAGCCTACCAGGACTTGGGCGTTACTTTTTTCTAAAAACACACTCGGTCGGGCCTAATGTATTTTTTCTTATCGTATTGGGCCTGTTTCCTTCTTTCTAGGTCTGCACGGAATGATTTTGATTTGTTTGTTTGTTTAATTCAGGAATGTGAAAGGAATGTTTTCTGGGTTGGAATTTTTACCGCACGGGAGCTGTATAAATGTTTAATTTTTGTATTTCTTCAAATAGACCGAACAGTAAATTCACAACTTATCTTATCCAATTTTGTACCGTTTTTTATCGAAACTTTGAAATTCTAATATGTGCCTGCGGGAATATTTAAGGAGGTAGCCTACTGTTTCGATAATTTTGACTCCGCCTGTATATATATATATATATATATATATATATAGATAGATAGATAGATAGATAGATAATATTAATTTAATGTATAATTTTAAATTATAATTTTTTTCAGTCACTTATTCTCTCTAATCACTCTTCATCCATTAATTTAAAGGAAACATGGTGATTGACAATTTTATTATTTTTAATTATTTTAAAATTATATCTCAAAGGATTTTCTACAAATTATGCGAAAATTGCGTACAGTATTAATTTGAATTGCATTCAT
Organism: Maratus speculifer; assembly: GCA_964019185.1. Lineage (NCBI taxonomy): Eukaryota > Metazoa > Arthropoda > Arachnida > Araneae > Salticidae > Maratus > Maratus speculifer. Next base: position 419,989,104 of record OZ025290.1, on the reverse strand, counting down.
TTTATATTGATTTAATATTTAAGGTTTTATGTAGGCTGACATTGTATTAAAATTATATTGTATCATATCATTGTATTAATATTTTTATTAAAAATAAAAATATGTATATATATGGTTTTTAGGTGCGTTCGTAATTATGTAAATACGTAGCACCTATTGTTGTCGCTCAGTCCGTCCGTCTGTCTGTCTGTCTGTCTGTCTGTCCGTCTGCCTGTCTGTCTGTCCGTCCGCATATAACAACGCAAAAACTACCCAACCGAATCGTTTGAAATTTAAAATATATAATTATAACATAATTTTGTCGAGTCATTTCAAATTTTATGAAAATCGGATGGATAGATCAATTACAGGGACAATCAAAAGGATTCCGTTTCATTATGGTCAATGGGGAAAAAAGTTTCAAATACATTTTAATCGTTTGAAATTTAAAATACATAATTATTACATAATTTTGTCGAGTTATTTCACATTTTATGAAAATCGGATGCATAGATCATTTACAGGGACAATCAAAAGTATTCCGTTTCATTACGGTCAATGGGGAAAAATGTTTCAAATGCGTTTAAATGGTGCTACACTCATTCGAACTTAATAAAATTTATTTGAAACTATAAAGTACATATTATAATATACATTTTACATAATTTGTGGTGCAAAGAACATTTTTTATTTATTTACAAGGCCACACAAATGTATTCAATTGCATAATGGTAAAGAGAGAACATTGTTTGATGAGCGTTTTAATTGTAATTCACTATTTTCAATTTTATGTGATTGATATATGAGAGTAATATTTTTAAAACTTCGTTATCGTACGAACGGACCTCATTTGCTACGCTTCACGTGCAATTTCCAACTTGTTTTGTATTATAAAAATTAGATAAAATATACCACATTTCAAAAGTCGAAATTTATAAATGTTGCATATTTCCCACTGCGATTTCTTGGTGCATAATAAATAAATATTCAGTTTTATATGCATAACTCTTTATATCTATTTTACTTATTCGTACCTAATTCCAAGTGAACAAATTTCTGTTTTATCTTCTAGAAAACTCTTGATATAGATATTTTTACTAAAAATAGCCAATATCTCCCGAGTGTTTATTCAACCATCTCATAACAATAATGCAAATCTAGCAAAAATGTTATAAATTTAATTATTGATATAGCGAGTTGGTCGGCGAACGATACATATTCTCTGGGTTGGAGGTTGTTATAATAATGATTCAGCTTAGAATATTGATTGTTCTTCATTAATATGATATTCATAGTAAAATGAAACTGAAGTTTATCATTACCGTTTCTTTAAAATTTTATAAATGAATTTAAACGAAATCTTTCATTCATAATACTTTTAATCTAAAAAATAAAATCAAATTTCTTATGATGGATAAAATCTGAAAAATAGGAAATTTAAATCAGTAATAAAAGCAGTGTTTAGGCTGTTACATGTTGTGTCGTATCGGTTACATAGAGTATCATTTTTTATTGTGGATAAATCAAAGATTTATACTAATTTATGTGTGTTTAATTTACGTGTAAAACAGTGTAAGAATTTTCTACAAATAAAAAGTGTCTAAGTTTTATATACAAACCAGAAAAAATATACAAACACGAAGAAAATAAAGACTATGTTCATTTACATTAATTATTTCTTCCATTAACATAGTTCTTATTGAATTAGTTCATTAAAAAAAAAGAAACAAAAAAGGAAAAAATCTTTAACATTTCATTTTAAACGCATTACTTTAAAGGTTTCGCAATTTACTCCATTGTGACATTTGATAATATTTGAAAAACGGCATAATCATTCAATTTGAAATATATTTTTTAGCTTTCCAATGCGATTTGTATTAAATCTTGACATTATTATTAATTTGAATTGACATATTTAAAACAAAAAGCAAAATATTTTCTTACTAGACCTGTTTAAAAAAATTATAAAGACAAAAGTATTATAAAGGCAAATTTAATATTTTCCGATAGACTACGTATCTGATGTTGTTAGTTTAACTACTAACTTTCACACAAAATCTAGGAAAAATAATAAAAAAAGTCATTCTGAGAAAATTAATTAAAAAAAATTTCGATTTTTTTTTTTTTGTGTGTGTGTTAACTAAAATTCTTTTGCCACAGTTGGACTAAAAATTCCCTTAATCGTCATTTATGGCAAAGGTAGTTATAGTAAATTGTAAAATGTGCATGAAAGAAATAGCTTTAAAGTTACAGTACATGGAGTCTTCACTATAAAAAATAGGAATCTGTAAGTATGTTGAAAGAGCTAATTAAGAAAATAAATAAATGTTTTCTTTCTACTGTTCAAATAAGGAAACGAACTAAACAAACGAACTAAAATAAGGCATGTAAAGCGTGCGTTCTAAACGATTATCTATTTTTTAGATCCTTGAAGAAAAACATCAAATATGAAAGGAATTTTCGCCAAATTAAACATTTATAGGCAACTTGGCCTTATTTACGGTTTCTCATTTTGAAATAGTATCCCATGTGAATGTGTGCATACATATATATGTGGATAAAATACGCATAAACATATAAAAAAATTAACAGGATAAAATTCTATGATATCATATCACTGAAGTACCAACTGTATCTAGAATAAATATCATGACATAAAACTGCAAATGTTGTAGATGATTTCGAACTCCTGATATTATACGTAACTCTCCTGCAAAAATTTTTTAAATAGCTGTCACCGTTTGCAAGTTATTGATTTTTAAAATCCATCAGACATTCCTGGGACACGGTATATATATATAATATTAATTTAATGTATAATTTAAAAATATAATTTTCTCTCTCTAATCACCCTTCATCCATTAAATTAAAGAATACATGGTGATTGACAATTTTAGCATTTTTAATTAATTTTAGAATTATATCTCAAAGGATTTTCTACAAATTATGCGAAAATTGCATAAAATATTAATTTGAACTGCATTCATTTTATATTGATTTAATATTTAAAGTTTTATGTAGGCTGACATTGTATTAAAACTACATTGTATCATATCATTGTATTAATATTTGTATTAAAAATAAAAGTATGTATACATATATATATATATATATATATTGTATTATAAAAAATTAGATAAAATATAGCACATTTCAAAAATCGAAATTAATAAATGTTGCATATTTCCCACTGCGATTTCTTGGTTCATAGTAAATAAATATTCAGTTTTATATGCATAACTCTTTATATCTAGTTTACTTATTCGTAACAAATTCCAAGTGAACAAATTTCTGTTTTATCTTCTAGAAAACTCTTGATATAGATATTTTTACTAAAAATAACCAATACCTCCCGGGTATTTATTCAACCATCTCATAACAATAATGCAAATCTAGCAAAAATGTTATAAATTTAATTATTGCTATAGCGAGTTGGTGGGCGAACGATACATATTCTCTGGGTTGGAGGTTGTTATAATAATGATTCAGCTTAGAATATTGATTGTTCTTCATTAATATGGTATTCATAGTGAAATGAAACTGAAGTTTATCATTACCGTTTCTTTAAAATTTTATAAATGAATTTAAACGAAACCTTTCATTCATAATACTTTTAATCTAAAAAATAATATCAGATTTCTTATGATGGATAAAATCATAAGAAATCTGATGATTTCTTATCATCATCAATTTCTTATTTAAGAACTTTAAATCAGTAATAAAAGAAGTATTTAGGCTGTTACATGTTGTGTCGTATCGGTTACATAGAGTATAATTTTTTATTGTGGATAAATCAAAGATTTACACTTATTTATGTGTGTTTAATTTACGTGTAAAACAATGTAAGAATTTTCTACAAATAAGAAGTGTCTAAGTTTTATATACAAACCTGAAAAAATGTACAAACACGAAGAAAATAAAGATTATGTTCATTTACATTAATTATTACTTCCATTAGCATAGTTCTTATTGAATTAGTTCATAAAAAAAAAAAAAAAAAACAAAGAAGAAGAAAATCTTTAACATTTCATTTTAAACGCTAAGGTTTCGCTATTTACTCGATTGTGACATTTGATAATATTTGAAAAACGGCATAATCATTCAATTTGAAATATATTTTTTAGCTTTCCAATGCGATTTGTATTAAATCTTGACATTATTATTAATTTGAATTGACATATTTAAAACAAAAAGCAAAATAATTTCTTACAAGACAGGTTTAAAAAAATTATAAAATTATAAGAGAAAAGTATTATAAAGGCAAATTTGATACTTTCCGAGATACTACGTATCTGAAGTTGCTAGTTTAACTACTAACTTTCAAGCAAAATCTAGAAGTAATAATAAAAAAAGTCATTCCGAAAAAATTAATTTAAAAAAATTTCGATTTTTTTTTGCGTTAACCAAAATTCTTTTGCCATAGTTGGACTTATAATTCCCTTAATCGGCGTTTATGCCAAAAGTAGATATAGTAAATTGTAAATTTTGCATGAAAGAAATAGCTTTAATATATGGTATAATATATGGAGTCTTCACTATAAAAAATAGGAATCTATAAGTATGTTAAAAGAGCTAATTAAGAAAATAAATAAATGTTTTCTTTTTATTGTTCAAATAAGGAAACGAACTAAACAAAAGAACTGAAATAAGGCATGTAAAGCGTGCGTTCTAAACGATTATCTATTTTTTAGATCCTTGAAGAAAAACATCAAATATGAAAGGAATTTTCGCCAAATTAAAGATTTATTGGCAACTTTGCCTTATTTACGGTGGCCATTTTGAAAGAGTGTCCCATGTGAATGTGTGCGTACGTATGTAGATAAAATATGCATAAGCATATAAAAAATGAACACGATATAATTCTGTGATATATCCCTGAAGTACCAACTGTATCTAGAAAAAATATCATGACATAAAACTGCAAATTTTGGAGATGATATCGAATTGTTATGTATTTTTAATCAGTGTCTCATAGAAAAAAATATATAGGGAACTTATTGAGAAAAGAAAATAATTAAATGAGTACAAAAATTTATTATCCTGCGAAAACTGTTTGCGATATCATCATTCATTCTGTTGTCCTTATCAGATTATCATTACATGTGCATAATGTGATGCATATATTTTAAAGCACAGTTAAGTTATTAATTTATTTTTTGTACCGAGATAACTTTTTCTTTTAACGTCATTTGACAAAAAAATAATTTAATCTGTTACTTATCTTTAACAAAAGAACTGATGAATATAGTTTCAGTAAAAATATATATATAATGAGATAAATATTTTTTTTTCTTTTACATGGTAACATAAAGTAATCTGATTTTTGCATTTAGTATGCGAAATGGATAATTAATTTCAGATAATATCTGATGAAACATCCATGGAATATTTAATTGATTTTTATTGTTACGCCATCAAAAATAGCTTTCAAAAATAATTTCCCTTTTTTTAATTACATAATATACCTTTTACAGCATTTGAAGTTTCTGTACTTAATTTTTTTCATTTCTTATGACTGAGTCAGTGGAATTGTATTTAAAAAGATGATACATTATTATGAAATAAATTAAGTTTGTTTTGTGGTTACAGCCACAGTTAGTCAAGAATTAGGATTTTAAAGATGTGTGTTTAGAGGAGTGGAAGTAAAAATGAATTTTAAAGTAAAAAACTTAGTAATTTGATAAAAAATATTTCTTCTTATTTGTAAATAAATTGTAAATTGCAATGTTAAAAAAAAATCTGATATTCACAAATATATTTTTCTTGAATTTCACAAAAAAGCCCCTTTTCGTTACAAAAATTATTTTCCGTTAAAAGTCCGAAATTTTCATATTCAAAAATTTGTCAAGAATTGGGATTTGAAGAAGAGTGTTTAAAGGAGTGTAAGTAAAAATGAATTTTAAAGTAAAAAGCTTATTGTATTATAATGAAAAAATATATCTTCTTATTTGCCAATAAATTGTGAATTACACTGTTAAAAAAAATATCCGACAAATTCACAAATACATTTACCTGAATTTCACAAAAAAGCCCCTTTTCGTTACAAAAATTATTTTCCGTTAAAAGTCCGAAATTTTCATATTCAAAAATTTGTAAAGAATTAGGATTTGAAGAAGAGTGTTTAAAGGAGTGTAAGTAAAAATGAATTTTAAAGTAAAAAGCTTATTGTATTATATTGAAAAAATATTTCTTCTTATTTGTCAATAAATTGTGAATTACACTGTTAAAAAATATCCGACAAATTCGCAAATACATTTGCCTGAGTTTCACAAAAAAGCCCCTTTTTGCGACAAAAGAGATTTTCCGTTAAAAGTCGGAAAATTGCATCATATCTTCTGCAATTAACTAAATGGAAGAAGATGGAAGGAAACAACGGAGATACTTCGTTATCGATCGCAAAATTATTTTCAATGTTTCCAAAACTGACATGTTGTTGCACAAAAATGTAACAAAAAAAGAAAAAAAAAAAAAAACTCAATGAAAGAATACTTGCTTTTTTCTAAGATTTGTATCGTACTATTGAATTGCAACTATACCTTAAAATATACAAATAAATACTTAAAAAACGTTGAAAAAATTGACGTTGTTTATTTATTATTTACCTTAGATGTTTTGGATGCCCTCGAATTCTTTTGCCTATTATACCCTTGAAAATGGAAGGGAGGGCATCCGAAAAATCTAAGGTAAATAATAAATAAACAACATCTATTTTTTTAACGTCTTTAAAATATTTATTTGTATATTTTGAGATTAATAACAAGGTGTAAATTCCTTCAAGACACTGGCATTAATACAGTGATTTGACTCATTGTATACTGACACCCACAACTTTTTACGCAATAAATTAATCAGACAATATTCTAAACATTCATTAAGCAAAGAAACTAAAGACCGTGATTTCTAATCACCCTGATGACGCGATGTTAATTTTTTTTATCGCTCAATAAATACAAATACTTCTAAATAATTTCTTAGATTTCACGTTCTTCCCCTGCAGGCGTTCTCTATCTTCTAGTGCTATTTTTTTTTTTTTCTATCTGATGACCAGGTCTCTACTTGCCGAGATACCTCAGCGTAACGGGCTAGATACCAGGTATAGGGGCGGATGACCCCTAATCGCCGATTAGCGGCAATAAACCTGATATCTTCGTTTCGCTCGTCATAACATTTGCGAAACTTGCTTCTCCTTTGAACATACTTTGTTTTACCGGCTACTTGATCCGTCCATTAAACCTTTTTGACATCACTATTTTTTTTAATTTCAATTTCATACTATTTATTGGAAGAAATGTTTAGATCAAATATTATGATTTTTTTTAACATAAAAAATCGTGTTAATACCATATTTTTAATTTATTGTACGTAAAGAGAGAATCATTTAACCGGTTACAAAAATATATATATTTTTAAATACAATTAACTTATAGTAAATTTGTGAAAAGTCAATGCTTATTAAAAATATGTTTTGTTACCTTTTATTATAAGTATAATACACATTATTCAATCATAAATGTTATTTCAAATCTTTTTCCATCTAACAACTCCTATTTCTATAGGTGAGTGCATTTTAATATACGAAATGAATAATTCATTTCATATAACATCTGATGAAACATTCAAGGAATATTTAATTGATTTTTACTATTATGCCACCAAAATACTTTCAAATATAATTTCCTTTTTCTTAAATGCATGGTATATGTTTTATTGCATTTGAAGTTTATGCACTTATCATTTCTTACGGCATCTTTCATTTTTTATGACAGCGTAAATGGAATTGTATTAAAAATGATACATTATTAGGTAATAAATTAAGTTTATTTTCTGGTTGCAGGTAAATTTTTTCAAGAATTAGGATTTTAAAATATCTGTTTAGAGGAGAGGAAGTAAAAATGCATTTTTCAATTAAAAAGCTTATTGTATATAAAAAATCGATGCCCATCGATACAATCGATACAATAAATAAATAATTATTTCTGAAAAATCGTTATTATAGGAAGCCTTTTAATCCGAAATACACTCCTCTACGAATGTTTATTTACCGTAAAATGGGGTGAATCGGAACAGTTTTCAACTTTAACGTTAAAAAAAAGAAACGTTAAAAAAAACTGATTTTTTAATTTTTTTATTTTTCTACTAGAAACTTCGGTATTGTTTTGTTCTTTACTTTTTAAGCAAAAACGAATCATTTTTACTGCTTATATACATATTATTTTTTTTAATGGTGTTCCGATTCAACCCGCAGAATGGGGTGAATCGGAACAAATGTAATAATCTTTATTTATTCCGATTCAAAGTTCAATAGGGTTAATAAAAACAGGTAATAATGATAAGGGAGGAATAGGAACACGTAGTTACTGTGAAATCAATCCTTTATTTTATATACAATTAAAAATATGTCTTTTTAAAAGTTAGAAGACAAATTTGAAATCAAGAAAAATTAAAAATTATTTAAAGAAATTATATTCGAATTGCAGAAGTTGAATTTAATATAAATTCAGCCCTGTTCTGTGTTATCATTTACTAGTAGTCATTGGGTAAGTGAATCTATTGAGTAGCCCCAACAGCTTTATGTATTAATACGATCTACTAATACGCCCTCATCCCCAACCCTTAGTACTGTTTCCATCCCTCTCTTTTTTAATTTTCATTCTGAGATATCATAGAGAGAGTTCATAGAGAGTCATAGAGAGAGAATAATTCTGTGCATTTTTTCTAACTAATTTGCTATTTTTAAATTCTTTTATTGTGTGTTCCATGTCTGTTGAATTAGGCGTTGACTTTTATGTTTAACCAAGTGATTTCTTGGCACTTTTAAACTCTTCAAGTAATTAGAACAAACAAAATAGTGTTGCAATACATATTCATACATATGTTTTCATATACTACATGAAAATATTACTGTATAGAACAATAAACCATGAGAGAAAATGTGTTCCGATTCACCCCGTAAATCTGAAAACTCTGATGTTACAAGCCATTTTTTCATTATGTAGTTTAGAAATAAGTAGAATTTAATACAGCATATCGTTTACAGAACTATCATTAATTAAAATTCCCCTCTCTTATGTTTAGAATACGAAAAATACTGTAATTACATACAAAGTTTTGAAGACGTTGAGAAAATGAGATTTTTGAGGATCCTCTTAAAGTTTTTTTATATACAACAGTAGTGGTGCAAACATGCCAAAACTGAATTTACCAACTCTTAATGTTATTATCTTCTTATAAAAAATGGGAAACTAAAAATATCATCACATATATTTATAATGAATTTATTTGTATGACCGGGAAGTTTCGTTCTTATTCACCCCGCTGTTCCTATTCACCACATTTTACGGTAATTTTGAATTTTAATCTGTACTCTCTACTAATATCAATATCTTCTAGAAGCGCTCAAAATCAAATGTTGCTTCCAAGTATACAACTACGGGCAATCCAATGTTTTGGTTTCTTGGATAAGAAAGTAAAAGAAATAATATACATGACTAAATGTCATATTTTTTCCTTTTTTCCGTGAACTAAATAATTATAAGAAGAGCATTTATAATAAATCTGCGTATTATTCAAAAACTTTCACTGTTGAGAATTTATTTTTTTGAATTTATAATTATCAAAGATATACTTTATTGATATTTAAATAAAATCACACATTTAAAATAATTATTTGAAAAAGTCATTTTTATTTTATTCAATGAAAATGATTTACAAAATGTTCCTTTTATATCTATACTATTTTTTCCTTAAAAGAACACGATATATAATTATTATTATATATTATTAATCAGTGTCCCATAGAAAAAAAGTAAATTATTCAGAAAAGAAAATAATTAAATGAGTACAAAAATTTAATATCCTCCCAAAACTGTTTGCGATATCATCACTCATTCTGGCTTCTTTATTAGATTCTCATTACAGGTGCATAATATGATGCATATATTTTAAAGCACAGTTATTAATTTATTTTTCGTACCGAGATAACTTTTTCTTTTAACGTCATTTGATAAAAAAAATAATTTAATCTGTTACAGAAAAAAACATAATAAGATAATTTTTTTACATGGTAACAAAGTAATCTGATTTTCGCATTTAGTATGCAAAATGGATAATTAATTTCAGATAATATCTGATGAAACATTCATGGAATATTTAATTGATTTTTATTGTTACGCCACCAAAAATAGCTTTCAAAAATAATTTCCCTTTTCTTAATTACATAATATACATTTTTACAGCATTTGAAGTTTCTGTACTTAATTGTTTCATTTCTTATGACAACGTAAATGGGATTGTATTCAAATTGATACATTATTATGAAATTAATTAAGTTTATTTTGTGATTATAGACAAAATCTGTGAAGAATTAGGATTTAAAGATGTGCGTTTAGAGGAGTGTAAGTAAAAATGAATTTTAAAGTAAAACGCTTATTGTATTATAGCGATAAATTATATCTTCTTATTTGTAAATAAATTGTAAATTACACCGTTAAAAAAACCTGAAATTCACAAATATATTTTTCTTGAATTTCTCAAAAAACCCTTTTCGCGACGAAAGAGATTTTGCGTTAAAAGTCGGACATTTTCATTATATCTACTGCAATCAACGAAACGGACGAAAATGGAAGGAAACAACGTAGATACTTCGTTATCGATCGCAAATTTATTTTCAATGTTTGCAAAACTGATATGTTGTTGCACAGAGATAAAAAAAACCTCGACCGTCTCTGTCAATGAATACTGATTCTTCTAAACAATTTGATAGATGACAACTTTTTCCACTGCCAGCATTATGTGTCTTCTAGTGTTCTTTTTTTTTTTTTTGTTTTGTTTTATTCTAGCCAATAACAAGGCAAATACCTGCCGAGATACCTCAGCTGAACGGGTTAGATATGTGGCATCGGGGCGGTGGATATCATCACTTCGCACGTCATCATATCTGCAGTAATTGCTTCTCCTTTGAGCATAGTTTGTTGTGCCGGTTAGTTAACATTACATCCTGTTGTTTGTACTGCAAATGGTTACTCAGATTGGTCTCGTAATTTAGAATCTTGATCAAATGACAAGACCTTCCCCTAGCAATGCACCTCAAGAGGTATAATAAACTGTTAACTTGGAGGACTTTGCACCCACGGCAGATTTTACATGCACCAGGCACCATTAACGTACATGATAGCATGCATCATAGCGTAAATCAAATATTTTTGTTTCAGTCCCTATTTTATCTAAACACACTTCTCCCATTAATTTGAAGAATACATGATGATTGAAAATTTTTCCATTTTGAATTAATTTGTGCAATTCTATCGCAAGGGATTTTCTAAAAATTAAGCGAAAATTGAGTAAAACTTTAAATTTGAACTTCATTAATTTTAGATTGATATAAGATTTCAAGTTTTTTATAGACATACATTGTATTACAATTATCTATTTTTATTAAAGATGTAGAAAGGTATATATCATTTTGCATTACAAAAATTTTAACAGAAGTATCGCAACTTTTCAAAAATCGAAATTTATAAATGTTACATATTTCTCCTGTGATTCCTTAAACATAATATATAAATATTCCGTAATTTAATTAACTCTTCATGTTTTTATTACTATTCGTAACTACTTCCAAGTGAACAAATTTGTGTTTTACTTTCTAGAAAACACTGGATATAGATGTTTCTATTAAAAATAACCAATAACTCCCGGGCATTTATTCAACCATCTCATAACAATAATGCAACTCTAGCAAAAATGTTATAAATTTAATTATTGTTACAGCGAATTGGTCGGCGAACGATCCATATTATCTGGGTTGGAGGTTATTATAATGATTCAGCTTAGAATATTGATTGTTCTACATTAATATAATATTCAATGTGAAATGAAACTAACAATCATTACCGTTTCTTTAAAATTATATAAATGGTTATTTTATAAATAGATTTGAACGAAAACAGTTATTCAAAATATTTTTAATCTAAAACAATAAAATCATATTTCTTATGATGCATAAAAGATGCAAAATGAGAAATTTAAAATCAGTAATAAAAGCAGTATTAGGTTGTTACATGTTGTGTAGTAGCGGTTACATAAAGTATCATTTATTAATGCAGATGTACCAAAGAATTGCACTTTAATTTAAGTGTTTGATAAAACACGTGTAAGAATTTTGTACAAATGAGAAGTGTCTAAGTTTTGCATACAAACCTGAAAAAATATACAAAACCGAATAAAAAAAAATCTATGTTCACTAACATTAATTATTTATCCCATTGACATAATTCATATTGAATTTTTTTATTTAAAATAAATAAATCTATATATATTTAACCAATTTCATTCCAAACGCATTACTTGAAGGTTTCGCTATTTACTCCATAATGAAATTTAATAATTTTTGAAACTGAATATTTGAAAACGGCAAAATCATTCAGTTTGAAATTTAATACCAGTAAATTACATTTTTTAGCTTTCCAACGCAGTTTGCATTAAATCTTGACATTATTATTAATTTAAATTTGCATATTTAAGAAGCAAAATATTTTTTATGAGACATGTTTAAAAAAATTATAAAGAAAAAAGAATTATAAAGGGAAATTTAATATTTCCCGAGATACTACGTATCTGATGTTGCTAATTTAACCACCAACTTTCACACAGAATCTAGAAATATTAATTTAAAAAAATCATCATTTCAAGAAAATTAATTATAAAAAAAATTGAAATTTTTTTGTGTTAACCAAAAATTTTTTGGCGTAGTCGGACTTGAAATTATTTTAATCAGCGTTTGGGCAAAAGGTAGATATAGTAAAGTGTAATTTTTAGCACTTTCCAACAAAGTTGAAAAGTGCTTATGCATTCGGTTTGTCTGTCCGTCTGTCCGTCTGGCCGGATGGCCGTCTGTCCGCCTTTCCACGCTCTAACTCCCGTAAATATACTCGGATTGCTATGAAATTTTTATACGTTATTGATGTTTACCCTAGCACGAACCCTATTGGAAATGAAGTATTTACCATGATTAGTTTAACTACAGAGAGAATCAAAAGTTTCCCATTACATTACGGCCTATGGGGAAAAATCGTTAATATACTCGGATTGCCATGAAATTTTAGGACGTTATTGACGTTTACCCTAGCACGAACGCTATTGAAAATGAAGTTTCTACCATGTTTAGTTTATCTACAGGGTGAATCAAAAGTTTTCCATTACATTACGGCAAATGGGGAAAAATCGTTTATATACTCGGATTGCCATGAAATTTTAGGACATTATTGACGTTTACCATAGCGCAAATCTTATCAAGAATGAAGTTTCTACCATGATTAGTTTATCTACAGGGCGAATCAAAGTTTCCCATTACATTACGACCTATGGGGAAAAATCGTTTCAAAAGAATTTTAAAGGTGTTATACCCTGTCAAACATATTAAAATATGCATTCTATAAAATATAAGGTGAAAATGTAGCTATTATTCATTTACATGGCCACACAAAAGAATTCCATTAGATAATGGTAAAAGGGTGAATTGTGTGCGACATATTTTAAATATGTTAAGCTGTTTCATGTATAATAAAATTGATATATGTCCTGAAGCTTAATATAAATTATACGCTACTGTCTTGCATAATATGAAGTACATAGCATTTACATTGCCTTACAAAAGATTTCAAATAGTATATTCTTTCTGAAGTACCGTATATGTGTCCGATGATGGCTGATGGAGGGATGAAATGCATTTTAATTATGTTATGAGCGTTTATATTTCGCTAAGTATATGCACATTATATGGTGTGTATAAAAGTTATAGTTGATATACAAGGCTACCCAAAAGAGCTCACCAACGTTACTGAATATGAGCGAAAATTATTTAAACGTGGTTCTTAAATAAGCTATGCATTTTTACGCTGAGCTTCATTCAATTTACTGAGAAATGTTTGCAGAATATAGATAAAAGGATATACAGGGCCACGCAGAGAATTCGGTACATAGACGCCTATGAATAATAATTTATGAGAATGTGATTTCAGTTGTTTTAAAAGTGCTTTAGTTTACAATAAATTTTTGCCTAATGCTGACGTGTAATAAAGTTACAATGTAAACTACAGGGCTGAACAAAAGTATTCAAGTGTATTTCCATCTAATAGTATGAAATGCTGAAAAAGAAATTTCAAACTACTGGGTATTTTCTTGTTAAACTAAATTTTCCCATTATACCAACTGACATATGAAATACAGAGCTGTTCAAAAGTACTCGAATACATATTTGGGTATATTTGGCTATACACTATTATTTCCCTAAATAACAAAGTTTTGTTAAAGATTTCATTAAGTGTTGGAAAGTGCTTCATAATCTATGCTTAACACATGGTTTTTCTTACTTGTTTATCAAAGAATAGCTTTAAACTTATAATATTTGGAGTCTTAATTAAAAAAATAGGAATCTATAAGTATGCTAAAAGAGCTAATTAAGAAAATAAATAAATGCTTTTTCGAACAAATGCATTAAAATAAGACATGTAAAGCTTGCGTTTTATACAGCTATCTATCCTAAGATCCCTGAAAAAAAATTCCATTTGAAATCAGTTTTCGCTAAGTTAAAGTTTTATTGTCAACCTGGCCTTATTTACTGTGGCTTATTTTGAATTAGTATTCCATGCGAATGTGTGGATACAAATGTATGTGAATATATTACACATAATTATATAAAAAATTAACACTATATAATTCTTTGATATCATTTCCTGAAGTACCAACTGTATCTAGAAATAATATCATGACATAAAACTGCAAATGTTGGGGAAGATTTCGAATTGTTAGTCTTTTAGTGTAATAAATTAAATTTTATGATATATTGTATTGTATATAGTACTATTTACTGAATTGAAGAAATGATAGTCATTGGTATAAAAATAAATACTTCTACCTAACAAAAAAATATTGATTTTAAAGTATAAAACTGGTACCTGAGATGCCAGTTTATAGCTGTAAAATTAACATTAACAAATGAAAAAATTAGAAAGTAATATGACGGCATATTTTTAATTATTTTACTGGTATGCAATTGACGTCACAACTGTCCCTATAATACATAAAATCAAAAACTGTTCTTAGAATATAGACGGTAAATTATGTAATATTATTAATTTAATCGATAAAATACATTGTGTGGGAAAGTAAATCAATAAAATATAACTCTTAAAACACATAATTACTAAAATTTATTAATTTACTATTAATAATTATTCATTTACTATTCTAAATAACCTCAATTTGTTAAAGTACAAAAGGAGGTTCTTGACACATTTTAAATTTGGACATAAAATCATATAATTGTTCTACAGAAGTGCTGTGTGCAACAAAAGAATTATTTAGATCACAAGTTTTCTTAAAGGAAAAAAAAAAGTATTGTTCTGTCTGTTCTACCGTAGGTGGCGTCAGTTGTTTATGGGTTTGATTTTCAAACATTCACCCGAACGTTTGCGAGAAAACATACGGACATGTGCATCCTCTATAGTTGAAGTTTGTAACTTTTTCTTATTACCCTATTTACTCGTGTATAAGGCGCACTTTTTTTTCCAAAAAGTTAGGGCAAAACTCGTAGGTGCGCCTTATACGCGGAATAATTTTATACTGTTGGATGCAATCGAACGATATACATATGAAACAAGAAATTATTCAAAGAAAATATTAAAACTCGGAAAATGTTACTTAAATGAAATAATACTGCATATTTATTTCATCCCTTGCAGTTTTTCATACAACAGAGCTAAGAACATTATCTAAACGCTAATTAGCAATTCTCATTACCGTCACTTATTGCTATTTCCGGTAATTCTCTTACAACCTGAAGTCTAAAAATGCATTTTCGTCTTGTTTTCTGGTCTAATGTAATGTTTGTTTCGACTTTTTTTTTTTTTTTTTTTTTTTTTTTTTTTTTTTTTTTTTTTTACTGAAATTTATTTGGTAATTCTTCATTAGCGTATCAAATTTATGGTGCGCCTTATATACGAGATTTTAAGAAATCGCCATTTTTACTTGTAAAGTAGTGGTGCGCCTTATACACGCGTGCGCCCTATACACGAGTAAATACGGTATTATTTATTCTCTTTTGAAAAATCTTCATCGTGGGAATCCAAAGCGCACTCCTGTACGAATGTTTATTTAATTTTGAATTTTAATCTATACTCGCTATAATTTAAATATGTTCTGGAAGCGCATAAAATCAAATGTTGCTTCCAAGTATAATAATTACGAGCAATCAAATATCTTGATTTCTTGGAAAACAAAGTTAAAGAAATAATATGCATGACTAAATGTCATATTTCTCCTTTTTTCCGTGCAATAAATAATTATAAGAAGACATATATAATAAATTTGCAGACCAGTCAAAACCTTTTATTGTTGAGAAATTACTTTTTTAAATTATAATTATTAAAGATATACTTTCTTGATATTTAATATAATAAATATAATATTGCCCAGTTAAAATTATTGTATAGAGCTCACAGGCTATGCACACTAATTGTATATTAGAGACTTATATAACAATGACCTTCGAAAAACAAATTAAAGAAGGAAATAGCCCCTGTCCCCCTTCTTAATACTTATCCAATGAACACCCAATACTAATCACGGAGGCATCTCATCAGAATGATCCAATGTCTAAGACTTGAATGAACTCTCATAATTCCGCATGAAAAATCTATTTACATAAATTAAGGGGAGGGGCGTTATCCCCGTTCCCATTCTTAATACTTATAAAATGAACACCCAATATTAATCACGGGTGTGCCTCCTCAGAATGATCCTATACCTAAGATTTGAGCGAAAACTGATAATTCTGCATGAAAAACCCATTTATATAAATTATAGGGAGGGACTTTATCCCCCGTTCCCCTACTTATACATATCGAATGAGCTCTCAAAACTAATCAGGGAAGCATTTTATCACAATAGTCCTATATCCTAAATTTCAAATAAATCGGATATTTTTATCATGAGACATCGCGTTACGCACGAACGTACATACATACAGAACGGGCGGGCACATAAGCTCTCAGGCTTTGACAGTTTGTGAGCTTAAGAACTACACATTTAAAATACATATTTATAAAAGTCATTTTTATTTTATTCTATGAAAATGATTTACGATTTATTATATGTAGTATTTTTTCCCTTAAAACACCGCAGTATAGGTTAATTGTTACATATTATTAATCAGTGTCTCATAGAAAAAAATATATGGGAAATTTATTAAGAAAAGAAAATAATTAAATGAGTATAAAAATTTAATATCCTCCCAAAACTGTTTGCGATATCATCACTCATTCTGTTGTCTTTATCAGATTCTCATTACACGTGCATAATATGATGCATATATTTTAAAGCACAGTTATTCCAAGATACATTTTTCTTTTAACGTCATTTGATAAAAAATAATGTAATCTGTTACTTATCTTTAATAAAAGAACTGATGAATATAAACGCAGAAAAAAATTTTAATGAGAGAATATTTTTTTCTCTTTTACATGGTAACATAAAGTAATCTGATTTTCGCATTTAATATGCGAAATGGATAATTAATTTCACATAATATCTGATGAAACATTCATGGAATATTTAATTGATTTTTATTGTTATGCCACCAAAAATAGCTTTAAAAAATAATTTCCCTTTCTTAATTATTTAAATGTACGTTTTAGAGTATCTGAGGTTTGTATACTTCATTCTTTTATTTCTTATGACTGCGTAAATGGAACTGTACTTAAAGTGATACATTATTTTGAAATGAATTAAATATATTTTATGGTTTCATGTAAAAGTTGTTAAGAATTAGAATTTAAAGATATGTGTTTAGAAAAGTGAAAATAAAAATGCATTTTTCAATTAAAAAGTAGCTTATTGTATTAAAAATATATATATTTTGTATTTTTATTTGGAAATAAATTGTAAATTAGTAACTGTTGAAGCCTAAAGTTTATCATTTATTCTCCAACCGAGAGAAAAATATGTAGACATACATCATGGACAAAATTCTTAAAATATATGTTTTGTTAACTATTGTTTGTAAAATATAACTTTTGTTTCTAGCTTTAAAGAATATGATATTTTACGTTTCAGGGGCCGGGGAACACAAAAACTTTCAAATTTTAAAAATATATATATTATTGCATTAAGTTATTTTTCTTTTATTCTGCTTAAAACCAATTTTAGATTATGTTTCTATCATAATTTTAATATGAAATTTTATTTATTTATTTATTTATTTCGTTTTGGTTCGATTTCAAAATCTAGTTTTAAAGAATTTGTTGTCACGAAAGCGACATCTTAAAAATGCGTATTTCTTCGTGATAATTTTTTTACCATTTATTACCCAGCAAGCACAAAACTTTCGGCATACTATCGGTCCGGAGCCGTCAATGTCGGTTACGTGTCGGTAGCAGGTTGGCAACTGAAACTTAAGAATCTGCTTTTTTGACAGCCGCTTACGGTAATCGGTCCACTTTTGGTTATATAACGGCAAGCGACTTATACCGGCAAGTGACGCAGGACCGATATCTGAGTTCTGATAGTGGACCGATCAGATTTGCCAACATCGGTCCGAATTCAGAATATTTAATCTTAACCGATTTTTTTTTCTCAATTTTATTTGAGTTTGAGTTTTGATAAGAAATGTATATTTCATGTATTTCATTAAAAATTCTGACAGTGATAAACAGAAAATATGTCAAAAATAACCTATATTTATTTATTTAAAAATATTGTTTTTGAAGTACTTTTTAAAATGACTTACAATTATTTTAATCAGAAAAGAATTTTTAAATTCTCTCCATTAAATTGTTATTCACTATTAGGAACTTAATCATATAAAAACAGAAAAATAATTTGTAAGGTAATTGAATTTATTTTCTATTTAACTATTCATTCTCAAAGCAATAACTCATTTTCTTATTTTATTTCAATATTAATTACTAAAAAGTGCTTGAAATTATTTTACAAGGTAAAACATATAAAAAAAATCTACCCATTTTTTAACATAAAAAAATCAGATTTTTTTTCTAAAATATTATCTCACAAACGAAAAATAAATTAATATTGCTACTTGATTTTAAGATTTAAAAATTATTATTGCAACAATTATTCGGAATTAATATTGCTACATAATAATAAAAATATTCTGCATTAAATCATGAAATAACTTTGAATTATCATTCTAATTAAAAGTGATTAATTACCAGATTATTTTTTTTATTAAATTAGTTACTTTACGTTTTAAATATATGTTTCTTAATTTTTTTTTTACTTTATTATTACATTTAGTAACTTTATAATTCGTAAAATATATAATTTATATAATAATAATAATAATAATAATAATAATAATAATATATATATATATAATATATATGTTACTTTTAATTTATTTTTTACTTAATAAATATACATAATCAACAACATAACATTGCAACATAGTCGTAAATCATAAATACTACTTTAAATCATCAAATGGCATAACATAATTTTTTATTCTATTTAAAAGTTAATTATTACCAATTTATTATTATTTAAAATAAGTTTTCCTACGTTAAAACTATACACTTTAGAAATTAACTCAAAGCATGTAATTATGTTATAGTTTCTAATAAAAAAATTTATTTATTTAACAATACTTCTGAAAAAAATGCATTATTTTTAATTTTTTAAATATACTATTTAAGGATTCTAAAATTTATAAGAAAAAGAATTCGTTTGCTTTAATTAATTTCCTCATTTATTAATTTAAATATAAACTTAATTTCTAAAATCAGGCGCATAAGACAATTACAAGTAAAGGAATACATAAATAAAATAAAAACACTTTAATATTTCAATTTTCCAATCTGTCATTTACGTCAACAACACTCGCCATTTACGTGGCACTTACTGAAAAGACACACCCATATTACCACACATAATCATCGCCCTAAACAGGTCTGACTTGTCTAGTGGTTAACGCGTTCGCCTTCTGAGCTAGGGGTTGCGAGATCAAACCCCGCCTGTTCCCGCACTGAAGTATGTTCATTGGCTCTCAAAATACTTCCTAGAGTGTTTAGCAGATGGCGCCACCAGAGATTTTTTTTGCTTGTGCCGGACTTCAGTCGGTATTCATGTGGTTAGCTATCGGCATAGTTTTTTGCCGATACCGGACCGGCTGCGTGCCTCATGAATCGGGCGGCATTCGCGCGGCGTATCAAAAAAGATACGGAACCGATAGCGACAACCGGCATCGGTCCAATACCACTGGTAGTGGCAAGCGGTTATCGTCCGATTGCTGACCGATAGCTCAGTGTTTGCTGGGTATATTTAAATTTTTGTAAGTGAATCATAGTTAAAGATAAATTAATCAAACTTCGAACTTGTCTTTTTCACTTATTTTATTTTAATCCTGGTTCAGCAAATAAAAAAAATGTATTTACTTTCAAAAACATGATTTTTTAAAACAACATAATTTATTTCTTACATTTTTATTTTAAAGAATTTTAATTTTTATTTAAAATAATATTTTTAAAAATGATGAATCAAAATCTATTTCTGTTTACTGCAAGTATAAAAAATTGAAATTCTACAAATAAAGCAAATTGATTGAAATTCAAAAATTCAAATTCTACAAATTATAAAGCTTTAAAATTACATAACTTTTTCATATATTTTAAATTATATATATGCATATATATATATATATATACATACATATGTGTATTTATATATATATATATATATATATACTGGTGTCCAAAAGCTAAGCATAATTCGTAAAAGACTCAAAACATGGAGTAAATATTCCTAAAATTATTCAAAAATTACTCGTGGAGATTAATTCGTTGAAGAAGAAACATTGGGATTGTGCAAAACTTTTCTATCGACTGCGTCATGCGTGAAATACCTGCGCATCTCGGAATACTTATAAACTGGTTCACGCGGTATAGGTAGTTCAGACGAATTTCGTACAACTGATGTGTCAAGAAACATTGTTACGATCAAACAGGATTAATGATGGCACAAAGACGCGAACCGGGCATTTTAAGGAAAGGAAGAATCATAGAAATGCTCGAATCCGGACGATCACAAACCGAAGAGTTTCGAATTCTGAACGTGGACCAGTCTGTTGTCTCAAGACTGCGACAGAGGTTTTAAAGAACGGGAGATGTTACCCGACGACCAGTACCATGTCGTCCAAGAGTCATAACCCTTCACCAAGTCCGATATCTGGCAATAAGTGCGCGACGTCAGAGGGGCATCGCTATTTTATATATTGTTTTCTTTCATTTTTCCTTTAAAATGTTAACCCTTACTATGCTCAGTTTTCTTTCAAACTGCTACTTTGGAAAATAAATGTAAATATTACCGTTCTTTTAAATTGTTTCCTTATTTTATCACAATTCTACACTCGAATACCAAGTTTCACCACATTCCGATTTACATTTCTTTCATTACTTACTTAATTACTAATTATGCATAACCTTTGGACACCAGTGTATATATATATATATATATATATAAATATGCTGTATAAGGTACTCAGAATACTTCAATATTTTTGTCAGTAATTTTTTATTATATAGTTTGCATTATTTAATCTGCGCATTCCTTCAGTTCATAAGGGCAAAAAGTTTTGTTTTTAAAAACTGGTGTTAAAGAGATTAATAATCTTGTAAAAAAAGCTTGTTCCGAAGGCGTTAATCCTCTGTGAAGCGCAGCAAGTATTGCAGCGAAAATGTTGAAATGAATGAATGACACCGGAATCAATTTTTCTCGGGGAAGGGGGGAGGCGATTTTGCCTCTTCATGATAAACAAAAATATTTATACGAGAGTTCTGTTGGCTTGGTTTGGTTTGGTTTATTTTTGTCGTCCGATTATCTGCGCTAGGGATATATGACCAGAGGGGGAGTGCCCTTCGTGGGGGTCTTTCTAAGGTAACTTGACCCGTATTTACGCAAAGTTTGAAGAAAACCACGAAAATCCCGAACGTTTAGGCCGACAGCCGCGATTGGGTTCAAACCCAGCACCTGCCGTCTACCAGTTGAGAGGTCTGTACCTCTCGGCCACTGGTGGGGCGAGTTCTGTTGGCATTACGGCATTTGAGAATGATGGTTGGGTTTCGTGTAATGGAACATAGAAAGGCAAAGATTTAAAAATCGCAAAAAATGGTACAAATAAATTGTACTATTTTCGTGTACCATATTACATTTAAAGTTTTGCATTAACAATGCATTATTTTGAAACTCTTAATACTACTAGCAAAAGCCATGCTTTGTTTGGATTCGCGAAGCATTATTTTATAAAACAGATATTTGAAAGTAACAATATTTTTATTATTATTATTATTATTGCATCTTTATTAAACAAAAACGTTATTTTATGTTTTGGCGCATTTTAATTTTTTATTTATGATGTAAAACTGGCATAATAAGATATTTTCGAAGCAAACTTTTACAATTTTTTTTTAAATTTTCAACTAAAAGCTCTTTTAAAGATGTTTTTACAATTTCAAGTAGCCACTGGTGTTTTTTAATTGTTTGAAATATGCATGTTTCCAATCTTTGTAATCAACATCCGATAATCTTTGATAGCTATTTTAGAATAATATATTTGAAGAAAGCTTGAAGAAAGTTACTTCTTCAAAATCCTATTTTCTGGAAAAAACATTTGAAATCTGCTTTCGTTGATACTATGAATTTTTAACTGTAAAACATTTTATTTTAATTTCTTCGTTTTTATACATGTTAGCGTATGAGAATTGCTGTAATTCTCTCCGCGTGGGAGAACTTTTTACTTTCTGCGAATGGCAACTCAATTAATGGAATTACCTTTTAACGAAGCGCTCTCTCATTCTCGCAGTGACGTTTTCACGAATAATTATTGTTGTGTTTGCGAACTTATTAAAGTCTTATTTTTCTATAAATCCTTCTGATTAATGAGTCGATATTATTTAGCCACAATACGACCTTCGCAAAAATATTTATAAAGAGCTTGAACCAACAACTTCACGCAGATCTTTTAATTTTTCATTTATATAACAAATTTAAGAATTAATTTTATTTGTTTACATTTATTTTGTTGCCAGTTTACCAAAAAAAAAAAAAAAAAAAAAAAATCCATAATACAATTCTTTTAAAATGTTTAAGTGTCATCTGTGCAAACGATTTTGCGGGATAATGAAAACATGTTTTATTTAATAAATTAATCATGATTCTATCTATAATTATTTACTCCATGATTTAAACTTTTTTTTTCTGAAAATATACGCGTTTCATTTTTTATTTATTTGCTAAAATGCGTCCGTATTGGAAATGCATGTAAAATAAATTAATTAAAATAATAATTTTTTTAACGTTTTACTGTAAAAAAAATTATATTCTGCAAATCTACAGATCATAATTTATTTTTGTGTTTAATTTGAAGTTAAAATATTGAATAATTTTTGTGTAAAGCGTACGACAAATTGCAATTTGAGTGGACTAGTAGAGGATTCGCTTCGCTCATCCTAATAATGTTTCAGGAGATTCTGCACAAAATTCTAGGACTATATTTTAAATTAATCTTTTAAACACGGTTCAAGCGGTTACCCTTATTTTCCAGGTGAAATATTAGTATTTATTATTTTTAAACGTACGAAATTTCGCCTTCTTTAAGAAGAGATTTCCTATTAGAAAATACCGGTACTAAAAAATTTCTTCGTCGCTAAATTACAGGACTCTTAAGAATCCTTTATCTACCGAATTATAAATTCATGAAAATTTTACATTATATAGCATGTTACGTAAATTGTTTAAACTAATTTAGAAGATGTAGATAATCATTTAATAATTTTTGAATAATTTTAGAAGGATTTAGAAGGATTAATTAAATTTGAATTTTATAGGGATTTTGTGCAATATTTATTACCCCACTCAAACCTTTTAATTTAATTTTTTTCTTAGTATTTTGTAAAATTATAAAACGTACAAATATGATATTCTTACAATATAAATATAGAAATATTTCCGAATTGAAAAATACCCATCCCCTTCCCTCAGAGCCGAGAAAGCTGAAAAGATACAAAAACAAAAGAAATCATCCTTTAAAAAATATTTTTGTTTTCTGTAACCAATAATGCTTTGGAATAAAATAAAGTAATGTATCTGTAACTCATTCTAAGCAGTATTATAACAAACTGACGTATTAAAAAAGTTTTTTAGAAAGTAATTTTAATCGTACTAATAAGTGCCGTCGGTAGATAATGAGTTAAAAAATAGGACTTTTTTTTTTAGTCTCATTTTTTCGTAAAAAATGGCTAATATCAGGGATGTTGCTTTAAATTCTTAAAGAAGACAGTGTTATTTTATGTTTAAAAAAATCGTATAGGTTTAATGAAATCCAACAAAAATTTAATAAATGATTGTCTACTACACCAATAGCTATAATACTGTTTTTAACTTTTAATTTTACACTTTTCAAGATACATAATAAAAAGTTAATTTATTTCTGCTTTATCAATAATACGTTTAAAGATTTTGTTTAAAATATACGTTGTATTTTGAATTCTTGAATATAGAAAGTTTCAGGGGATTCTTCATAAAACTTAAGAACAACATTTTAAATGTTTTTAGATGAGTTCGTAATTATGTAAATACGTAGTCGTTTTTTAATCTGTCCTTCTGTCGGCACATTTGTCTGCACATTACAAAACAAGAACTATCGAACCGAGTCATTTGAAATTTAAAATACAGTCGACTCTCATTAATTCGAAATCGGATAATTCGAATCTTCGCTTAATTCGAACTGAACTTGAAGTCCCGAAATTTTCAATGGCAGAATAACGTTAAAAATTTTCATTAATTCGAACTCATTTTCTCTTGACTTCGTTTAATTCGAACTAACGAGAACTCCGATTTTTCATTTTTTTTCTTTCTGACGGATTTCAGACATTTGAATAACTTTCTTTCTTTGATTCTTGTGAAAATTGTTCCGAACGAGTATACATATAATCCAATGCATTTCATATCAACGTTCTTAGTGCCCCGTCTGTCCATCAATGACGCTTTAAATTTTTCTTCCATTGTGCTTATTTCTAATTTTTTAATTAGTTTATGTATTTATGCATCCTAATATAATTAGTCATATTCTAATGATAACAGACGAAATAAATTTACAAAAACACTATTACATTAATTCCTTTATAATATACCATATTAAGCATGTTTTCATTTCATACTTTCCATAATTCGAACTTCGGATAATTCGAACATTCATTGTGGTCCTGACGAGTTCGAATTAACGAGAGTCGACTGCATATAATTTTTGCGTACTTTTGTCGAGTAATTTCAAATTTTATGAAAATCGGTTGAGTAGTATAATTACAGGGACAATAAAAATTATTCCTTTAGATTAAAGTCAACGGGAAAAATAGTTTCAGACACTTTTTCATGGTATTACATTTTTTCGAACATATTAAGCTATTTCGCGGTTTAAGGAATCGATTTACGTTTCTGAGAATAACTACAAGTTACTTTCTGCATAACAGAACAAGGATAGTAGTTACAGAGCCATACAAAAGTAATGCTTTATATAAAAGTATAAGGGTAAATACGTTTGGAACGCGTTTTAAAAATATTAAACTATTTTACGTTTTATCAAATTGCATACGTTTCTAATGATTACTACATTTTCTGAAGATAAGAAAGCAGATAGTATTTACAGGGACTCACAAAAGATTTTGGATACTCTACTGTACCCGAAGGACAGTATACTATTAAGTAAGATGTTAATCTTTTTAAAACTTTGTTATAATACGATTGCACCTCATTTGCTACACTTGACTTTCAATTTTCAACTTGTTTAATAATAAGAATTTCTAAGGTCGTTATTTCAGGATTAAAATAATAAATTATATACGCTCTACGATATTGTGTAACATGCTGAAACATGGAAGAAAAATGATAACGGATCTTTTATAAACTGCCTTACAAGTGCATTTTGTGTAATATATTCTGCATATTGCAGGTTAAGGTAAATTTGCATTTTGATATATTTTAAGCGGAAATGCACTATTGATATTTCGGAACATTCGAAAATCTATTTGTTCGAGTTTCTTTATTTCTATTTCTATTTTTTCTTTTATATCATTATATATCATCGTAAAAAAAATGAAAAAAAAGAAAAAAGAAAGAAACATAAAAAAAAATTAAAGAACTATCAGGTCATTTTTTTTAGCTTTTTTCACAATTTTAGATTGTTATAGTTTATAAGAAACGCAATAAACGAATAACAACATAAAGAAGTAGTGCTATTGTGGTGCAACATTTTATTATAAATATTCTATATGTTATTATTTTTAATCGGTGAATGAATATAATCTAAAAATCAATAATGTTAAATCAAGGAATGAAAGATTTTAGCGAGTCATTTTACATCTGAATTTATTTTTAAATCAGGTAATGGTAATTTAAATTAATACAATGTTTAAATGATTAAAATGAAAAAATATATATATAATAAATAAACAAAACAAACAAATTAAATGTTATCCATTCTTATGTTTCATGTTTAAAAACTAAAAACAGCGTATTTTAATAGTTTACACTACTTCATACTAGACGTTAATTTGTTTTTATGTTTAACAAGTCCGCTAACATGAAACCACAACTGCCTCCACAACGGTGGTGATTTTCCAATATGGCGCACATAAACTGCTGTAGTATTGGATGTTCCATGTTAAAATGAGATGTATATGTTGTGATGAATCCAAAAATGTATGCTTTACTATGTCCGCTGACATAAAATCACACAATCGTTTAACTCAACGACGGCGGCCGTTTTCCAATATGGCACCAAAAAGCTACCCTTGTTTTGAAAGTATCATGGATAAATAAGGGGTTGTTGTTGTGGTGAATAAAAAAATAATTATCAAGTCCCTTGACATGAAACTACATGAGCCCCTGCTTCAACGACTAAATAGTTTTAAACACATCGTACTAGACGTTGATTTTCATAAGGTTTTTATACATAAAAGTAAAAAGATACCAGTTTAAAATCACTCCTGTATCTGTCTGTTCGTCTCTCACATGCATTTTATTCGTAAAATATGAAACATGGAATGTTGGAATTGGCTGAAGTAGTAAACCGATAATTATTAAGATGCGATTTGGTGCAGTACAATACAGATTTAACCCCCTGAGCGTCTTGGAAATGGATAAAACTGTATTGTTGTATTTTATGCTTTTGACATTACGAAGGAATGTATATAAGAATAGTAGTACGTGTCATTTTGTGTATGTAGTACTCAATTTATCGATAAATGGATGCAACCCCTCATCTTTTTGCTTGATTTTGGGAATAGCGGATATTCAGCTTATTCTATTGACGATGTTTTCAGAATTTCCAAACTATGTTTTTGAGATATTCTCAAAAGTTGCCCTATATATTCAACTAACACAGTATGCAAATAAAATTTTGATAGCATTCACGCTTGCGCGATGAAAAATATTTAGTAAACCTGTTCATTTTTTAAGCAATTTTTATTATTTTTTTTTTATTTTGATTACAGGGCATTTTGTAGAATGTTGTTTGTCAAATTTTTGTAAAAGAACATTTTTTTATATTAAGAACAAATTATAAGAAAAATACTTGGAAAGATTTGGGACTGTTTTAATAAAAACCTTAATTTTCTACGAGTATACATACTTTCGATATGGAAGTAAATAAAGGTTATTATGATAAGCCAGTTAAACTTGATCTACAGTCTGAATGCTTTAGCTACATTAGTTATGACTGGGTTATTCAAAAGATATTCGCTCTTTTACAATATGTTTAAGGTCTCCTATGAGGTTTTGGTAAAAAATCTTCGCAGAAATCGATGATCTGTAATATTACGCTTACAAACTTAGAAATTCAGGATATTTTCTCAAGTATTCCTTTAGGTATTTAAGGGAGACCCTAACCCCATATTCGGCCAAAAATCATCAAAAATTCAATTTTTTTTTCTCAGAAAACGATAAAATACATATTTGCGAATATCCATGCAAAATTTCACAACTCGGGGACACTTGGAACAGGTAGAAAATGAGCTTTTTAAATTGCACTCACAATAGAGTTTAAAGGACTAGCGGCCATTTAAAACGTGTTTTTAACGGCCATTTAAAACTTTTTTCATATTTTGCCTAAGTTCAAAGTATTAAGACTCAGTGGTAAAATGATTTAGAAACAAAGTGTTTATGTTTTTAGAATCTTAAAAAAATTTGCAACAAAAGTAAAAAGAGATATTTTTTTTTAACTATTTCTGAAAATTTTACATAAATTGGTAAACATGAAAATTATAACGAATTTAAGGAAATTTACCATGCGTATTTTTATTTATTTTTTTTAGCCGATAAATATAATATAAATGATAAATATATAAAATAGAAAATTAAAAATATCTCTCCTTAGTTCTTTTCTATATATTATAACACCATTTAAGAAATTTTAGTAATACCAAAATATTGAAAATTGAATGGGGAGTAGTAATTTTAAAGAGTGTATTTTTCGACAAAAAAAAAAAAAAAAAAAAAAAAAAAAAAAAAAAAAATCATCAAAATCCCAATAAAAAATGCACTTTTTAATAAAAAGGGAATTTATTGCTTATTATTCCTTACAAGAAGATTCTTAAATAGTACACCAAAATTCATTACTTTAAAATCAATAATAAAAATTCTTACGGGTCTCCGTTAACAAAATTTTGAAAATCTCAAGTGACCGGCCATCTTTGGCCATATAGTGTATGAACGAATATATATATATATATATACATATATATATAGCTATGTATTTTGACGCTGGACTACATTTAGTATACTTACGTATTATAAAATGCAGATATGCTTATAGAATAAAGAAATAAAAATTATATACAGGGCCCGCAAAAAATTATATATATGACCTTCTGTGGAAGATAATCTCTGGAAATAAAATTTCACTCGTTTTAAGCGGTAATTATTCTTAATTAAATTTTATCTCAATAGTTGTATGTGTATGAAGATAGTAGATAAAATGCAATGCTATACAAAAGTATTCAAGTGTGCTTCAATTTATCATAAAAATCAAATTTCAAACTCTTCGAATCATTCATTCAAATACATTCAAAGAAAGAAGAAAGAAAAAAAACAGTAAAATTTAATATGCAGACAGTTCCAAAAGGGATATAGCATAAAAAATAAGCACAGAAAAACGCATTTGGTAATTAAATGAAATCGTGTGGAAACGTTAATCTAAAACCAATACAGATAACGTGACACTTAGCATATTACAAGATAAAAATAAATTAATTACTATTAATGATATTTATTTATACATTCAACATATAATAGAAAAGAGATTAATCAAATTAACGGCTTTCATTTACGAGCGTTCATTAATTAACATACGTTTTAAAAAACAAGCCTGTTTCACTAGTCTGGCAAATGGATGATTTAAATAGATATCAAAATACTTATATTTTAATCTTACATTTTTTTTTTTTAGAAAAGGTAATCAAATTTTTAAATAAGAAAACCAATTACTTAATTATGCAGGGGCATGTGGAGCAGTTGTTCCAAGCTCACCTTTTTAAAGGGCCCCATGAGGATAATAAGGATTTGCATTAACGTTTACTAACTGCTGAAAATTAGACAAAAGTATCCAAAAATTCATATTTTCAATTATTTAGGAACGAAATGTAATCTCCCTTTTCCTATCTGCTTCTAATATTCCCTCCACACATGCAGAAAACAAAATATCATTTGAAAAATGATGATTAAAATTAAAATACAACTTAGTACTATATAGTCTTTAAAAGAGATTCTTTATTAATATTTTTTTGTGTGTGCCAAGTTAAAATCCTTAATTACAACAAATTTTGATCCTACTGTATTGCAAAACTTCCAATCTGCATTGATAAGCAAATTGAAACTTGAAAAGAAATACTTGTATCAATCAAACTATCTTTATTATTAGTAGTATTTGTATTAAACTAGTATTTTTTATTAAAGTTGTCACCATATTTTTGTCATATCTTATATACAGATTTGAACAATACTAATTTCAAAATGTATGCATTATACGATATGCATAAAGTTTTGCATTAATCATTTTCCCTTTAATCACAAAAAATCCATAGATAGAAGGAGGTGCCTCAAAATGATACTTGCGATTGAGTCTTCCCAAGCCTTATTCGAGTCCTTTAGATTGCCCGACCTATGTTAAAGGGACAATGGACATTTATTTGAGAAGAATCGTCTATAGCAATATCGTCGCAAAAAACATTCTATTTCTGTGGTAAAATACTACCAAAACAGTTTTTTCTTTTTAAAATATTACTCATGAAAGTTTTAAAGAGTAAATAATAAAGGTAAGTGTTTTTATATAATACTAGCTGCACCCGTCGAAATTCGACGGAAAAGAGTATACATTGGATGTGATATATATCAGTCTTATAATACACAATAATATACAGAGCGAAATAAACAATTACCACTTCTTAAAATAGGGATAACATAATCTTTCATGATGAAGATACACAAACTTCAGAAAATAATAAAAAATAAGAAAAACAGCTCATAAAGTATTATGTTGGACTTAACTTCAGCTACAAATCTTTTTTTAATGTGGTTTCTAAACATTAAACATTATTTAAATGCCAAATTGTTTAGGAAGTTAATATAATACCTCAGAAGACGAATTCAAAAATATCTTCATAGTTAATTTTTTCTCCGTTTAAATATCTCTTGGTAACTCTACAATAATTATAGTATCAATAAAATATTTTAATTATTATTGAAACAGGGCATTAAACTGCATAACCAATCCACTAAACATTTATAGCACTTGCAATAAATTTAATTTATTTATTGGTTTGTAGCCTCCATGAACTTGTCAAAATTAATTTTATTGTCATGACAACGAAAAGAAAAACGATATCTTTGTTATAAAAAAAGAACAAAATTTTTGTGTTTGTTGTTGATAAGCAGAAAACATTTTATTTATTTTTATTTTAAATAATAACTTAATACAACAAAATGATTTTAATTAATTTTTCATGTTATGTAAAATAGAAATATCGTAATACCGTTATATCACAGGATATTTTTTTCTAATATGACATCATTTACACCTTCTGAAACACTCATCCTTTCCAGAAATAAAAGCGTGATTTATGCAGTTATTTAAAAATTCCTTAGTTTCATAAAATATTTATTGTAATTAAATGGAAATGGCGCAATTTATAGAAATATTTTCATTCGTGCACATCGCGGACCTTTAAATAAATAGAAGTTCAGTTTATTTAGATGCAGGAATAAAAGTCAGTGAATATGACATCTTCACTGAAACAGCTATAACAATGTATATTATATTCATGGAACAAACTTATCTGTTTTCTCAATGACGACATTTTCTCCATCGACAAAATTTCGCTTTAGATATTATATTTTATAAAATTTTATTTTCTGTTATTTTATTTACATAATACTTAATAATATCACACAGTAAATAATTTGTGTATTGTACAGCGATTAGTGGATAATTATGTGCAATTATTTATTATTATTAGGATTAAAATTTACAAAAACCATTATTTTTTTTCTTTGAAATGCAATTACACATTCACCGATGAGATCAAGATCCTGATTGGTGAAAAGGAATAAAACAAAATAAATTTTTATTATAGTGAGAAAAGCTTAACCTGTTGCCAGTGTTTTGAAGAAATGTCACGAAAAAGATAAACATGGAAATAAATTAAAAATTAGCCAGAATGGGCACATCTACACATAAACAGCTTTCATTTAAAAAAATAATTATCAAAATCGGGCTAGTAGGAAGCTCAGGGCTGATGACTAAAAAAACAGCCAGGTGTTTTAAATATATAGATATATCTGTTTTTCTCAAAGCAAATTTTCCAGCGTTTATAGATTTTTGAAATGCCCCTTGCGATTTTTGATCAATTTTCATGAAATTAATAAGGAAGTATCCTGATATTGTTTAGAAAGAAATTGTGTGAGCTTTTTAAAATTCGTCTTTATTAAGACCCGTCAAATTTTGATGAAAGAAAATGTTTAAGAAGGAACTGTTTCATTAACTTATAATAAACCTACAAAATTGATTATAGTAAGAAATACATTTTATATTGGTACGTCTAACTCTTAAACAAACGATATTTATCGTCAAATTAACAAAATACTATTTCTATAAAACGCAGTTGTAAAACTTGTTAAAATTAAAATTTAATCGTATATGTAAGCAGTAAAAAATAATAAAGATATGTTATTATTATAAAGTTATCAATTAAGGTTCTTATGCTAGTATTCCAAAATGATGATAAGAAGAATATTGCCAAGTTAAACTGATGGCATTGAGCTCACAGGCTACGCATACTAATTCTATATTACACACTTATATTTTTAAGGATTAATTCCGTTTGCAGAAAAATTAAGGAGGGGGGAACAGCTCCTTTCCTTCCCCTTTTTATGCTTAATCATTGAACCCTCTAAACTGATCAGGACATGCTTCATCATAAAAAAATCCATATCCAAAATTCAGAGCAAATCGGATAATCCTTAAAAAGCCCCATTTATATAATTTAAGAGGAGTTATCCCCCTCTTTTATATACTTAACCATTAAACTTCCAAAACTATTCGGAGATTTGAACGAAATCTGAGAATTCGGCATGAAAAACCCATTTATATAAATTAAGGGGAGAGGCATTAGACCCCCCCCCCATTTCCCCTGTTTATATTTATCCAATGAACACCTAATACCAATCACGGAAGTGCTTCATCAGAAAGATCCTATGTGTAAATTTTGAATAAAAACTATTATTTCTGCATGAAAAACCCATTTATATCAATTAAGGGGAGGGGCATGAGCCCCCCCGTTCCCCCTGTTATACATATCGAATGAACTCCAAAAACTAATCAGGGAAACGCCTTATCAGGATATATCTATATACAAAATTTCAAGTGAATGGAATATTTTTATCATGAGTTATCGCGTTACGCACGAACGTACGAACGTACATACAGAACGGAGGGACACATAGGCTCTCAGGCTATGATAGCCTGTGATCTAAAAAGCAAAATTTATTCAATTTTGACTCAATCATATTTTTTCCCCCGTGAAATATAAACCCGGCATCATTTTTACCATATCAAAATTTACAAATGTACATTTCACATCTGTATTCACGTTTAAAAAAAAATTGGCATTTTAATTTGATAATTTTGATTCAAAACTTGAAGTCTCAATGCTATTAGCTGAAATAGATATTAAACTGTTGATATTCTTTTACGTGTAAATCAAATTTTGTAAATGAAGTCAAAATGTACCAGGTCTTATAACAGAAGATATTTAAATTTATATTTTTTCCTTTTAATGAGAAAATGGCAACAAGATACAACACTCGATTTTTTCCCTTTATTCCTTTGCTTTTAATAGAAATGGAGTACTCCTGTTGCCACGATTAGAAAAGAAGTATTAAAAGCTACAAAAAATTAATATTTCAAAAAAAAAAATAAGATACAGATTTCAAACAAATTTCATTTAAAAGTAATTTTTTTTCCTACACGATGGTGTAAAAAATTAAAATATGTGACATTAAGAAGTTTAGAAACTTTTAGTAGCAAAAATTGCAATACCGAAATTCATTTAAAATTTTAAAGCGTTGCCATGCGCAAAATGACGTATGCGTTGTGCACAGATACGTTTGGTTTTTATAATATAGATAGCCAAATTTATTTTTTACTTATTAAAAGGCAAATTTTGATGAATATCGATTTGGAATTTAAAAAGAAAAATCTGTAAAATATTAACTATTCAAGAGATTAAAAAAGAATCTTACACACATTTCTTTAAATTAGAGTTTTAAGGGATACAAATGCAAAAGCAAGAAAATGCATGAAAAATTAAGACACAAGGAGCATTTTAAATTTTTCGTATAAAAATTAAAAAAAATTAAATTAATTAAAAATTTTAATAAGATTGGAAAATTTTTGAAAGGTGTTCGATATACTTTTGGTGAAATGTATATATGCACAAAATTTCATAATGAAAATTTAAAAAATATATTTTAACGTCCACCGTCCCCTTAATTAAAAAATATAGTACTCGGGATTTTTACTAAATTTCATTACTTGTATGTTTAAGAAACACACAAACATGATTTGTAAAACACTTAATGAATGTCTTATAATAAACAAAAATGAAATCCACGCCAAATATAAATAGCAACTAAATTTAAAATATGTAGTTTTCATTTTATGGTAATTTTACAAAGTGAGTTACTCTTTTAATAAATACTTATATTACTTACGTATTTCCTTTCTCTGGAACTTAATGAAAATTTTCAAATGTATTTGGACCGTACTTAAATTATTTGCCTTATTTGCCGAATCCTGATATAAAAATTATAATGCAATTCGTGTTTACAATGCAAACGCGTGCAACACTTTTGCAACACTAACTGAACATAAATATTAACACTTTTAACTATCCGTTAGGCATGGTTACGTCACTGCGACGTCATTGTGAAGTCACATTGTGACTTCGTGGCCATCGAGTGTCGATGTGACGTCTCGTGTCGTCGATGTGAAGTCACACTGAATAAAATGTAAAGTCGTTATGGCCGTTTTAGAACTCGTTTGCGACGTCACATTTTGACAACTTTGTGATAAATGTGTCATTTGTGACTACTTTGACATTAACAATGTGACGAAACTGTGACAAAAGCGGCGATATTTAAATTGCTACAAACATGTTTTTCAAAGTAAATAACATGTTTTGAAGAATATTTGTAATTTTCTAAAAATTTTTAAGAAAGTCAGATCTCGGTCACAATGTGACGTCACTGAGTGGTGGCATTTTGGTCACATCCGGCAGACATTGTTCATAAGATTCCTCTATTACTTCATTCCAAAAAATAAGGGAATTTATCTTGTACACGCTGACTTAGGGTTTTCTGCGGTTGGCTCTTAGACGATTACACGTGTTGTTTTATAGTTTTTAAATTATGTGTTGTTTGCCATGTGCTTTTAATTTCAGAACAAAGTGTTGTGCAGATCTACACTGTTTTAAGAAACTATTTTCATCAACTCTAAATACAGAAATGAGAAAAACATATGCTGATGGAGTTTTGGCTTCTTTATGTATAGGTTTTTAATAATAAATGCTTTGGTAACCGTTCCGATAATAAAAGTATAACGCTCTGTAATTTTCAATCCAAAAAAGAATAATTATGTCAATGCATTTGAATGAATAAATAAAATTTGATTAAGGATATTATAGTAATTTAAAAAACGAACGCAAGACGTTTCTATTTCCTATTATACGTATGTGCATGTGCAAATAGCAATTTAGAAGTAATAAATACTTATATTACTTAAGTGTTTTCTTCGTCTGGTCCTCGCTGAAAGTTTTAAAATTGTACTCGGGCCTAACTTAAAATTACTTGCCGTCCCATGATAAATGCTTTGGCAACCATTCCGAGAATAAAATTATAACGCTCTGTAATTTTCAATACAAAAAAAATTATGTCAATGCATTTGAATGAATAAATAAAATTTGATTAAGGATATTAGAGTAATTTAAAAAAACGAATACAAGAGTTTTCTATTTATTATTATACGTCTGTGTATGTGCAAATAGCAATTTAGAAGTAATAAATGCTTATATTACTTAAGTGTTTTCTTCGTCTGGTCCTTGATGAAAGTTTTAAAATTGTACTAGGACCTAACTTAAAGTTACTTGCCGACCCCTGATGTTGTCAACGTAATGCAATTCATGTTTCTTACTTATATTGTAAATTCGTAACTTATTTCCTGTCCCATCACGATCTGAATCTTGAAAAACATTTGCTTTATTTATAACGTCCGAATATAACCTACATTAAGAAACATTTACTAAAAATAACTAAACGTCCTGCCGGACATTTATTCATTACATAACAATAACGCAACTCCAGCAAAAATGAAATAGTTTAATTTTTGTGTTAGTGAATAACTCGCTTAGAAATGAATTTTTATTAGATTGGAGGTTATTATAATATCGACTGAGCTTTAAATATTGATTCATCATATTTATTAATGTGGAATCTTTGTGTAATGAAACGAAGAATTTACTTTTCTGCTTCTGTGCCATTTTATTAAATCTCAATAATTAAAACTTTCATTTTTTTCTATGTCTATAAAGGTACATACAAATATTTGCTAAATTAACCCGCGAGTAGTCGCGACTTTTTTCACAACGTCATTAGTCGCGCTCGGTCTTTTCGCCGCTGGCCCCCCGCAAACCAAATATGTAAAAAAAGAAATATTTTTCACCTAATATACGAAAATATCTTTATAACGAAGATATAAATTTGCAGTTTTCTTAAATTATGCATTTTATTCATGAGGTCTGGAGTAATTGGGAAAAGTAAAAATTAACTCGCATTAGTGACTTTTACGTAGACTTTTTTGCCAATTTCAACTTTGTTTCTAAAAATGTACCTGAAAGAAAAACAGAGATGTCCTGTTACTTCACTAAGGTGCTCAAGAAAGTTTCAAAGTCAGCTACATGGTAGATCTCCGCTGTATTTGTAATGTGATATAAGTTAGGAGAAGATATGTTATACGGGCGGCGAAAAGACCGACACACGACTACTGACGGGTTAAGAGATAACAGTTTATTTTTATAAAAACAAGATAGAACCCGTCGAAAGAAAACGTTTAAATAGAACCTGATTCATTGATTTACAATAAATCTACAAAATTAGTTATTGGGAAAAATGCATTTTATATTGGTAAGTCTAACTCTTAACCAAACTATATTTTACGTCAAATTAACAAAATACTATTCGTATAAAATTCAGGTGTGTTAAGATTAAACTTTAATCGTCATTTAAGCAGCAAAAAATAATAAAGATCTGTTGATGGAAAAATTATCAATTTACGTTCTTATGCTAGTATTTCAAAATAAAAGAAGAAAGAATTATTCAACTTTGACTCAATCATAGAATTTTTTTTCCCGTGAAATTTAAACCCGGCATCATTATCATCATATCGAAATTTACAAATGCACATTTCGTATCGGTATTCCCCTTTTCTGAAAAAAAGGCACTTTAATTTGATCATTTTGATGGAAAACTTGAATTCTCAATGCTATTAGCTGAAACATATATTAAATTGCTGATATTCTTTTACGTGTAAATCAAATTTTGTCAATGAAATCAAAACTCACCGGGTTTTATAACAGAAGATATTTAGATTTAATTTTTACTTACCCATCATACGTAGTATAGGGTAAGTCTTGCAATCGTTTTGAAAATCGAAAAAAAATTTTTGACGGATTTACACGTTTCAGATACTGAAGATTCCGAAAAACATATTTTTAGAAAAAAAAAATTTGCCGTCCGTCCGTCTGTGTGTCTGTGTGTCTGTCTGTCTGTCTGTAACCGCTCTATCTCCCGAACAAATTGAGATAGAGACTTGAAACTTCGTATTTGTAACTTAGTATGTAAAAATGGGAAGAAGCCTATTTAATATCAATAACCTCGATTATCCGGAACTATTTTTTTCGGACTCTCAAAAATTTCGTCCTGATGAAAGGTATACAAAAATTTTCGAAATGTTTTATTTTAAGGAATGGACGTAAAAGACAATAAAATAACACAAATTTTGAATAAAGAACAAAGTCAATCGGGTTATTAGTTGCCGAGATATGTGTAATCCTGTTTTGCACATACTTCGATTTTTCATGACCCTGTATTTCATTCAAATTTCAGTTCAAAGATATAT
The DNA here is from genome assembly GCA_964019185.1 of Maratus speculifer. NCBI lineage: Eukaryota > Metazoa > Arthropoda > Arachnida > Araneae > Salticidae > Maratus > Maratus speculifer. Next base: position 419,951,336 of record OZ025290.1, on the reverse strand, counting down.
TTTAATTGGAAATGAGACGCTTAATCCGACACAGTAAATTGTTAGTTAATAGGATTAATATTTTTGGAGTTATAAGGATGTATCTTTTACGCAAATCAGTAATACTTGAATATTTTGGCGTTTTACATAATTTGTCGAAATCGGCTCATAAACAATTCAATGGTGTAGCGTTACTATGTATATTAAAACTATTTAAATATGCGTTTAAATTTTATTTTGGAATTGCGATGCATTTTATAAATAGTTTACATGCGTTTTATTTTCATATTTTATATTATGCATATCCATGATGGGTAAGTATTACGGTGGTCCCTTAACGACTAGTATTCCCTTTTAATGAAAAAGTTGCAACATAAAGGTACAGTAATCAATTTCTTCCCTTTTTTTCCTTTGCTTGTAATAGAAATGGAGTACTCCTATTGCCACTATTAGAAAAGCGGTATTAAAAACCACAAAAAAAATTATATTTCAAAAAGAAATTAAGATACAGCTTTCAAACAAATTTCATTTAAAAGTACATTTCTTTTCCTATCCAATGGTAAAGAAGCTTCAACATTTTTAGTAGCAAAATTTGAAATACTGAAAGTTCATTTAAAATTTGAAAGTGCTGCCATTCTCAAAATGACGTATGCGTTACGCACAGATACGTTTGGCCTTTATAATATAGATACATTCAAGATAATGCACAGTTGGTCAAGAAAAACATACATACATACATACATACCCCATACATTTTAATCAGCTAAGTTTTCAAAACAAAAAAGTGAAAAAGCTATGGGGATAGAAGTTTGACTTCTTTATATCTACATTTTTAAAAATATATGCTTCGAACACCGTCCCGATAATGAAAATATAATGCTCTGTAAATTTCAATGAAAGAGCTTAATTTTGTCAATATATGTGAATGAACTGAGAAAATTCAATTAAGGATATTATAGTAATTTTTTAGAAAGAACACCGGACATTCCTATTTCTATTATATGTATGTATATGTAAAAATAGCAATTTAAATGTAAGAAATACTTTTATTACTTACATGTTTTATTTCTCTAGACGTTGATAAATGTTTTCCCCTAATGTACTCGGACCCCACTTAAAAGTACTTGGAGACCCCTAATGTAAACAGTGTAATGCAATTCATATTTATTATTTACATTGCAAAATCGTACTTTTTTCTTCTACGATCACGATCTGAAGCCTGAGAAACTTTTGCTTTACCTATAACATTCGAATATAATCTACATTAAGATACATTTGCTAAGAATAACTAAACTGACCTGCCGGGCTATTTATGTATCTCATAATAATAATGCAACTCTAGCAAACATGAGATAATATAATTTTTGTGTTGTTTAGTGATGCATTTTTTATTGGATTGGATGTTATTATAAAATCGATTGAGTTTTTAATATTGATCTATCAAATTTAATAATGTGAAATCTCCGTGTAATGAAACGAAAAATTTACTTTTCTGCTTCAATGCCATTTTATTAAATTTCAATATTCTAAACTTTTTTTAAGTCTGTCTGTATTAGAGTACATTCAAATAACTGCTAGATTAAGAAATTACAATTGATTTAAAAAAAAAAATATATTTACAGTTGCTCAAGAAAAATTCAACGTGCATGCATTTTAATCAGCTAAATTTTCAAAATAAATGTGACAAAGCTATGATGATGGAAGCTTGCCTTCTTTTTATCTGTATTTTAAAATGTTTATGCTTTGGCAACAGTTCTAATACTGAAGTATAACACTGTGTAACTTTCAATAAAAAAATCATTTATGTCAATACATTTGATTGCAGATAAAGTTTGATTAATGACATTAAAGAAATTTTTTCTGAACGAATGCACGACGTTTTTATTTTTAGGTAGATTTCGTAAGAAATACTACCTATTGCAATCGTACCAGTTTATAGATATCTATCTATCTATATATATATATATATATATATATATATATATATATATCACTTTTTTATGGACACGATAACTTCTATAATTCTCCACCAATCTTCACCAAACTCGTACACTGTAAAAAAAAGGGTCGATCTACTAAAAAAACTTTAGTGATCCTTGTAATTGCTAAAAAATTCCTAGTAATCTTAGTCGGTTACAAAAAAATCTGTAAGAATTACTAGAAAAAAGTTAGCAACGAATAGAGTTAATAGTTTTATATTTTTAATAGTTCTTACTAAAACTCACTTGGTGTGGCCTTGATAGCATAGTGGTTATAGTAACGGACTCCAGGCTAAAAGGTCCCGAGTTCGAAACTTGCCACCGCCAAATACGCCCCGAATGTATGTAGTGTCTCGTTAATAAAGGGATTATGAAAATCCTCTCGGAGCGGGTAAGAATGTTTGGTGCTGCCATCTATTGCGGTTTTGCCGAAAATCTTCCGCTTCACAAGTCTGGATGCAGCTCGAAGGAAACTCCTGCCTTTCGAGCTCACGTAATGGTTATTAAAAATAATTTTGGAGCTATTACTAAAATTTCCTTGGTGGCTCATACTAAAAAATTTTAAGTTAGTTATACAAAAATTCTTTTGTTCAGTTTACAAAAGAAATGCTTGTTTCACTTGCAAAAAAAAGTTTGTAATGGTTACTAAAAAATTCTGTGGAATACAAATTTACTAAGAAATTTTTAGTAACCTCTTGAATTTTTTTTACAGTGTACATAAAATCAAAGGTGATAAAATCTCGGCTAAGTTCGTTAATGGGCAAAATTGGACCAAGGGGGTCGAAATAGGGGACGTTTTTGCGAAAACAGAAAAAAGCCCATAACTTCTTAATGAAAATAGATATCGAATCAATTTAAAGTTTATATTACTTCTAAATAACGGGCCAAAAGTTTATGCATGACAGATTTTTGATAACGTTAAAAATGGGCTCAAGGGGCGAAAAAAATAGGGTTTTTGGGAGAAAAAAAATCATAACATTGTCAATTCTCAAGATATCCAATCCATCTAAATTTTTTATACATATTCTCAAAATTATCTAAAACTTTTGTATTTGCAAGTTTTTGATAGGACTAACTCTTACCGGTAAAAAAAATTAAAAACGAAAATAAAAAGTGCTTTCGAAAAAGAAAAAAATCCATAACTTTGTCAATTCTTAAACTATCAAATCCAATTAAATTTATTTTACATCTTCTCAATAATATCTACAACTTTTAAGTTGACAAGTTTTTTATAGGATCAATTCTTATAGCAAAAATAAATTAAACAAAAATTGGAGTTGGAGAAAAAACCTCTAATCCAAACTGCTTACATTCTGAATCGTTTTATAAATTCATTTTTTATTTTAAACTCATCCAAATGGCAGATCCTCTTATTTAGGAACCATATCATGTGAAATATTGACCAGATTTTTGATAAAGACAGAATATATTTCAAAAAAGGCTGCCAAAAAGGGTAGTTTAAACAGAATTTCCCGAAGTGACAGTGATAGGAAATTTGAAGAAGTATTCAAATAACAAATTGCGTTTTTCCTGACTCATTTTTAAATCCATTTTTACTCTCAAACGCATCCAGTTTACAAGTCCTCTTATTTATGAACTGTATAATATGACGCATTGGTCAATTTTTTGATAAAGACAGAATATATTTCAACAAGTATGAAAAATCATGCGTTAAGCATAGATTATGAAGCACTTTCCAACACTTAATGAAATCTTTAACAAAACTTTGTTATTTAGGGAAATAATAATGTATAGCCAAATATACCCAAATATGTATTCCAGTACATTAGAACAGCCCTGTATTTCATATGTCAGTTCATATAATGGGAAAATTTAGCTTAGCAAGAAAATACCCAGTAGCTTGAGATTTCTTTTTCAGCAATTCATACTATTAGATGGAAATATACTTGAATACTTTTGTTCAGCCCTGTAGTTTACATTGTACCTTTATTACACGTCAGCATTAGCTAAAATTTATTGTAAACTAAAACACTTTTAAAACAACTGAAAACACATTCTCATAAATCATCATTTATACGCGTCCATGTACCGAATTCTTTGCGTGGCCATGTATATCCTTTTATCTATATTCTGCAAACATTTCTCAGTAAATTGAATGAAGCTCAGCGTAAAAATGCATAGCTTATTTAGGAACCACGTTTAAATAATTTACGCTCATATTCAGTAACGTTGGTGAGCTCTTTACGGGTAGCCCTGTATATCAACTATAACATTTATACACACCATATAATGTGCATATTATTAGCGAAATATAAACGCGCATATCATAATTAAAATGCATTTCATCCCTCCATCAGCCATCATCGGACACATATACGGTACTTCGGAAAAAATATACTATTTGAAATCTTTTGTGGGGCCCTCTAAATGCTATGTACTTCATATTATGCAAGACTGTAGTGTATAATTTATATTAAGCTTCAGAGACATATATCAATTTTATTATACATGGAAAAGCTTAATATATTTAAAATATGTAATGGGAAACTTTTGATTCGCCCTGTAGATAAACTAATCATGGTAGAAACTTCATTTTTGATAGGACTTGTGCTAGGGTAAACGTCAATAACGTCCTAAAATTTCATGGCAATCCGAGAATATTAACGATTTTTCCCCATAGGCCGTAATGTAACGGAAAACTTTTGATTCTCTCTGTAGATAAACTAATCATGGTAGATACTTCATTTTCAATAGGGTTCGTGCTAAGGTAAACCTCAATAACGTCCTAAAATTTCATGGCAATCCGAGTATATTAACGATTTTTCCCCATAGGCCGTAATGTAATGGGAAAATTTTGATTCGCCCTGTAGATAAACTAATCATGGTAGAAACTTCATTTTCGATAGGACTTGTGCTAGGGTAAACGTCAATAACGTGCTAAAATTTCATGGCAATCGGAGTATATTAACGATTTTTCCCCGTAGGCCGTAATGTAATGGGAAACTTTTGATTCTCTCTGTAGATAAACTAACCATGGTAGAAACTTCATTTTCGATAGGACTTGTGCTAGGGTAAACGTCAATAACGTCTTAAAATTTCATGGCAATCGGAGCATATTAACGATTTTTTCCCATAAGCCGTAATATAATGGGAAACTTTTGAATCTCTCTGTAGATAAACTAATCCTGGTAGATACTTCATTTTCAATAGGGTTCGTGCTAGGGTAAACATCAATAACGTATAAAAATTTCATAGCAATCCGAGTATATTTACGGGAGTTAGAGCGCGGACAGACGGACAGACGGACAGACAAACCGAATGCATAAGCACTTTTCAACTTTGTTGGAAAGTGCTAAAAAAGGCTGCCAAAAAGGGTATTTTGAACAGAATTTCCCGAAGTGACAGTGATAGGAAATTTGAAGAAGTATTCAAATAACAAATTGCGTTCTTCTTGACTCATTTTTAAATCCATTTTTACTCTTAAACGCATCCAATTTACAAGCCCTCTTATTTTGGAAATGTATAATGTGACGCGTTGGTCAATTTTTTGATAAAGACAGAATATATTTCAAAAAAGGCTGCCAAAAGGGGTATTTTGAACAGAATTTCGAGAAGATGTGATTGAAAATTTAAGGAAGCATTGAAATAACAAATTGCGTTTTTTCTGACTAATTTTTTAAATTCAGTTTTGCTCTCAAACGCATCCAATTGACAGGTTGTCTTATATAGGAGCTGTATAATATCCCGTATTGGTCAGTTTTTTGATACAGGCTGAATATATTTTTTAAAATGCTGTCGAATTGGGCACTTCGCGCAAAATTTCCCGAAGCTATCATGATTAAGAATTGAGGTTATATTCAAAATTGGTTATTTTATAACTCATTTTTAAATTCACATTTGATCTCAAACGCATTCAATTGACAGTCTTTTGTTATTTAGGAACTATATAATGTGCCGTATTAGTTGATTTTTTAATAAAGTCAGAATTATTTCAAAATAGTTTGTCAAAATGGGCATTTGATCCGAATTTAGTTTAAGATGATTCTGATAAAACCAGTCCTTACAGAAAAATGAAATTAAAAATTTTTCAAAAGAGGATAAATAAAGTTGTCAAACTGGGTTTATCTGTAATCAAATTTATTTTTTTGTTGTTGAAATGAGCACTCTTCGAAATCTACCTCCGCCTATAGGTCAAGCCGACAGGGATTTTTTATTATAAGTATATGTTTTAAAAAATTAAATTTAAAAGTAATAAATATATTCCGTACGTGTTTTCTTCTAGCGGACCTCGATAAAAGCTTTCAAACATACTCGGCTCCTACATAACATTACTCGTCAACTCTGTTGTAGACAAAAAATGCCATATAGCTTTATTATTTGCATTTCAAAATCATAATATCTTTCTTTTTTTATCACTATCTGAAGCTCGAAAAACTTTTGCTTCATCTATAACGTCTGAATATAACCTTCATTAAGATACAATTACTAAAAATAACTAATCTCCCTTGCGGGCATTTATTCATCTCATAACAATACCGCAACTCTAGCAAAAATGAGATAATTAAATTTTTGTATTGGTGAATAACTCGTTTATTGATGCATTTTCATTGGATTGGACGTTATTATAAAATCGATTGTGTTTTTAATAATGATCTATCATATTTATTAATGTGGAAGCTTTTTGTAACGAAACGGAGAATTTACTTTTCTGCTTCAATGCCATTTTACTGAATTTCAATTGTTAAAACTTTTTTCTTTCTATCAATAATAGGGTACATAATAATAACTGTTACATTTAGATATAACAATTGGTTGTTGTTTTTTTTCATATCTATATATTTAAGATAATATAGAGTTGGTCAAGAAAAAGAACATAACCATACATTTTAAGCAGTTAAATTATAAAAAAATGGTGATGGAAATGTGCCTTTTTTCACATATATATTTTGAAAGATATATGATTTGGCAACCCTTCCGATAATGAAAGTATAACGCTCTGTAATTTTCAATACCAAAAAAATAATCCTGTCAATACAATGAAAGGAATTGATACAATCTGATTAAGGATTTTAATCCGAAAGTCATTCGGTGAAGACGGTTAGATATTACAATGTAAAACATTTGTGTCACGGTACTCTAGAAAATTGGTGGCAGCCACGACTTCCATTTTACACAGCAATTTTTCACTTATATAATGGTGTAAGTTAAACACACATTACTGGTGTAACTTTGCAATGTTACACCAATTATATCGGTTAAAGTACTCCACAGAATTGAAGGCAGCAAGGCTGCCATCAATTTTATGGAGTAACGTTGCACAAATGTTTTACAGTGTATGCATACTTAAATTTTTTAATATCCGTCCTGTGTCTGTGGGGGAAAAGTAGCTTTCTCATGCATTGTTTCTAAAAATTCAGTTTAATAATAAAAATCCGATTTAGTTTCAAATATTGATCTATAAAATTTTACAATGTGGAAACATTGTGTAATAAAAAGTAGAAATTACATTTCTGCTTCAATGCCGTTTTATTAAATTTCAATAGTTAAGATTTTTTTCTTTTTATCTCGATTAGGGTAAATAAAAAGAACTTCTAAATTGAAAGATAACTGTTGATGTTTTTAAAAACATACATAAGATAATGTACAATTGGTCATGAAAAAAATAACAAGCATTCATTTTAATTGGCTATTCTTTTTTAAAGGAAAAAGCTATGGTATAGAAAGTTTGCGTTTTTTATATCTATATTTTTTAAGAATATATGCTTTGATAACCGCTCGATAATAAATGTATAAAGTTCTAATATTTCCAAGGGAAAAAGAAATTCTGTCAATACATTTGAATGAACTGATAAAATTTGATTTTAGGATTTTATAGTAATTTTTCTTAACGAACACACGACGTTTCTATTTCTTTTTATACGTATGCCATGCAAAAATAGCAATTTAAAAGTAATAAATACTTATATTACTTACACTTTTTCTTTCTCTGGATCTCCGGACCCAACGTATAATTACTTGCCGTGATGTAGACAATAAACAATAAATAATAAACATGCAATTTATGTTTATTATTTACATTGTAAAAATGTAATTTCTTTCGTCTTTGATCACAATCTGTAGCCCGAAAACCTTTTTCTTTATCTGTAACGTCCAATTATAACATGAATTATGATACATTTACAAAAAAAAATAATCTCCCTGACGGGCATTTATTCACCTTATAACAGTAACGCAACTCCAGCTAAAATAGATAATTTAATTTTTGTATTAGGAAATAACTCGTTTAGTGAAGCATTTTTACTGCATTGGAAGTTATTATAAAATCGATTGAGTTTTAAATATAGATCTATCAGATTTCATAATGTGGAATCTCCGTGTAATGAAACTAAGAATTTACTTTTCAACTTCAGTGCCATATAATTAATTTTTAATACTTAAGACTATTTTCTTTGTTTTTGTATTCGGGTACATAAAAGTAACTGCTACATTGAGAAAAAAACAGTTGATGTTTTTAAAATATATATATTTAAGATAATGTACTGTTGGTCAAGAAAAACAGAACAACCAAACATTTTAATCAGCTAAATTTAAAAAAAAAATTGTAAAAGCTATGGTGATCGAGGTTTTCCTTGTTTATATCTACATTTTAAAAAATAGATGCTTCGTCAACAGTTCCAATAATGAAAATATAACGCTCGGTAAATTTCAATAAAAAAGCTAAATTTTGTCAATAAATTTAAATGAACTGACAAAATTTGATTAAAGGTATTATAGTATTTTTTCATATCGAATACTCGACATTTGTGTTTCCCATTATATGTATGTGTGTAAGAATAGCAATTTAAAAATAAAATAATACTTACATCACTTACGCGTTTTCTTTCTGTGGACCTCGATAAATTTTATCAAGTTTACTCTGACCCCCTTTAAATATACTTGCCAATTCCTGATATAAACACGATAATTCAATCCATGTTTATTATTTACAATGTAAAACCGTAATTTCTTTCTTCTTCGATCGAGATCTGAAGCTCTAAAACCTTTTGCTTTATCTATAACATCCGAATATAACCTACATACCGGGTGTCCCAAAAATGACTGATGGATTTTAAAATTCAATAACTTGCAAACGGTGACAGCTATTTAAAAAAAAAATTTGCAGGAGGGTTATGTATAATGTCAGGAGTTTTTTTACCGCAATTTTTTATTCTAGTTCGAATTTCAATTAATAGGTGGCGCTGACGGCGATTGAAGGCTAGGTCGAGGCTTCACTCAGCACTGATCACCTGGCCTTCAATCGCCTTCAGCGACACCTATTGTTTGAAAATCGAACAAAAATTAAAAATTACGGTGAAAAAACTCCTGACATTATACATAATCCTCCTGCAAAAATTTTTTAAATAGCTGTCACCGTTTGCAAGTTTTTGAATTTTAAAATCCATCAGTCATTTATGGGACACCCGGTATTTACTAAATGTAACTAATCTCCCTGTCGGGCATTTATTTATCTCATGACAATAACGCAACTCTAAGAAAAATGAGATAATTTATTTTTTGTGTTAGTGAATAACTCGTTTAGTGATGCATTCTTCCTGGATTGGAGGTTATTATAAAATCAATTGAATTTTAAGTATTGATCTGTTATATTTTATAATGTGGAATCTTTGTTCAATGAAACGAAAAATTTACATTTCTGCGTCAATGCTTTTTTATTAAATTTCAATAGATTGGATTTTTTTCTTTTTATCTATATAAGGGTATATAAATATAACTGATACATTGAGAGATAAAAGTAGATTTTTTTTTAAATATATAAATTTAAGATAATGCCTAGTTCGTGAAGAAGAAGAGTACAACTATAAATTTTAATAAACTAAATAATAAAGAATACTGCCCAGTTAAACTGATGGCATTGCGCTCACAGGCTACAAGTACTAATTGTACATTAAAGCCTTATATTTTCAAGGGTTAATTCCGTTCGAAAAAAGATTAAGAAGGGGAAACAGCACTCCCCTTTCCTCTTTTTTTATACTTAATCATTGAACCTCCTATACTATCAAAGACATGCTTTATCATATAAAAAATCTATACCCAAAATTCACAGGAAATGAGATAATTCTTAATAAAAACCCATTTAGCATTTATATAATTTAAAAAAAGTTATCCCCCTCTTTTATACTTAACCATTAAACTTCCAAAACTACTCAGAGATTTGAACGAAATCAGAAAATTCTGCTTGAAAAACCCTTTTATATAAATTAAGGGGGGGATTAGAACCCCTGTTACGCCTATTTATACTTATTCAATGAACACCTAATAACAGTCACGGAATCGCCTCATCAGAATGATCCTAATCTAAATTTTGAACGAAAACTTAATTCGGCATGAAAATCCCATTTATATCAACTAAGGGGAGGGGCATGAACCCCCCGTTCCCCCTTTTATACATATCGAATGAACTCCAAAAATTAATCAGGGAAGCGCCTTGTCAGAATATACCTACATACAAAATGTCAAGTGGATCGGATATTTTTATCATGAGTTATCCCGTTACGCACGAACGTAAGAATGTACATACAGAAAGGATGGGCACATAAGCTCTCAGGCTATGATAACCTGTGAGCTAAAAACTAGTCGTTGGGGGCCAACGTAATACTTACCCATCATGGATAGGCATATAAAAATGAAACATATGAAAACTATTTATACAATGCATTGCAATTCCAAAACAAAATTTTAATATTGTTAAAATGCATAGTAATGCTCTATTAATGAATTGCTGATGTACCAATTTCGACAAATTATATAAAACGCCAAACTACTCAAGTAATACCGAACTGCGTAAAAGAAACATCCTTATAACTCCAAAAATAATTATAATATAAACTAACAGTTTACTACGTTGGATTAAGCGTCTCATTTTCAATTAAAATATACCTCTGAATTGAAATTTGAATGAAATACAGGGTCATGAAAAATTGAAGAATGTGGAAAACAGGATTACAAATATCTCAGCAACTAATAATCCGATCGACTTCGTTCTGTATGCAAAATGCGTGTTATTTTATTGCCTTTTACGTCCATTCCTTAGAAAAAACATTCGAAATTTTTATATACCTTTCATCAGAACGAATTTTTTGCGAGTCCGAAAAAAATAGTTCCGGATAACCGAGGTTGCTGTTATTAAATAAGCTTCGTTCCATTCTTACATACTAACTACATACAAAATTTCAAGTCTCTATCTCAATTTGTTCGGGAGATAGAGCGTTTACAGACAGACAGACAGACACAGAGACAGACAGACAGACAGACAGACAGACAGACGGCAAATTTTTTTTCTAAAAATATGTTTTTCGGAATCTCCCCTATCTAAAACGTGTAAATCCGTCAAAATTTTTTTTTCGATTTTCAAAACGATAGCAAGACTTTCCCTATACTACGTATGATGGGTAAGTAATACAATAAACAAGTTGGAAATTGCACGTAAGGCGTAGCAAATGAGGTGCGTTCGTTGATAACGAAGATTTAAAATATTCAGATCTTGCTGATATAGTAGAGCGTACTTTGGATACAGTATAGTCGTCGAAATCTTTGTGTTCCTGTAAATATGCAGGGAGTAATTTTTATTATACTTCATTAACGTATATCTTATTTATAAAATGTGAAGTAGTTTAATATAATTAAAACAGCCCCCAAACAATGTTTCCCCGCATAACATTATTTAATGGAATACTTTGTGTGGCCCTGTAATTTAATAATAAATATTCTTTGCATTACAGATTGTACAAAATGTATTTTTAGTACATATTTCATAGATTCATGTCAATTCTGTTATATTCAAATGAGTGTAACACCATTAAAATGCTTTTGAAACTTTTTTCCCACTTGATCGTAATGTAACGGAATACTTTTGATTGTCCCTGTAATTGATCAATGCATCCGATTTTCATAACATTTGAAATAACTCGACAAAATTATGGAATAAATATACGTTTTAAATTTCAAACGATTAAAATGCATTTGAAACTTTTTTCCTCATTGACCATAATGTAACGGAATCCTTTTGATTGTCCTTGGAATTGATCTATCCATACGATTTTCATAAAATTTGAAATGACTCGATAAAATTATGTAATAAATATACGTTTCAATTTTCAAATGATTAAAATGCATTTGAAACTTTTTTCTCCATTGACCGTAATGTAACGGAATCCTTTTGATTGTCCCTGTAATTGATCTATCCATCCGATTTTCATAAAATTTGAAATGACTCGGCAAAATTATGTAATAATTATGTATTTTAAATTTGAAATGATTCGGTTGGGAAGTTTTTGCGTTGTTATATGCGAACGGACAGACAGACAGACAGACAACCAGACAGACAGACGGACGGACATAGCGACAACAATAGGTGCAACGTATTTACATAATTACGAACGCACCTAAAAAGGGATAAAAAGTTAGAAAGCTATGCTGATGGAAGTTTGACTTCTTTGTTTGTATATTAATTTAAAAATATATGCTTTGGTCACCGTCCTGGTAATGAAAGTATAACGCTTTATATATATATATTTTTTAAAGTGCGTATTTTTGAATGAATTGATAAAGTTTGATTAAGGATATTATACAAATATTTCAAAACAATTTTTCAGACACGACATTTTTATTTCCTATTATACGTATGTAATTCGTTTGAGTTTTAAAAATTGATCGATCAAATTTTATAGTTTGAAATCTTTGTGTAATAAAACGAAGAATGTAGTTTTCTGCTTCGATGTCATTTTATTAAATATCAAAAGTTAAAATATTTTCCTTTCTGTCTATATTTGAAACTGGATGTGAAAGAACTTTCTCTAAAATGAATTTTTTGATAAAAAAATATTTCGTTCAAGTTTCATGGATGCCTACCTTTAACAAAACTATAACAAGCTGGTTCAAAACCGCAAGCTTAAGCCTTCGGACTCCGGTACCTCTTACACAAATTTTATTCGATTAACACCACTTTTTTAAAAGAACTTTCCTTGAAGTAGTCAAAAATTGTCTGATAAAATAAGAAAAATTTTATTGTCCTTTATTACTGGTGACAAAAACAAATTTTGGAGGGAAAGATGATGTATCCGCAGCGGAGACATCGGAGTGTCAAGGGTTAATTTTTCGAATTTTCTGTACTTATACTTGTGTATGTAGTATTTTTTTCCAAAACGAATACAAGACGGTTCTGTTTTTTATTATACGTATCTGTATGTAAAAATAGCAATTTAAAAGTAATAAATACTTATACTATTTACGTGTTTCTTTCTCTGGACTTCGATAAAAGTTTTCAATTTCTACTGGGACCCCACTTGCCGACACCTGATGTAGACAATATAATGTAAGTCATGTTTACACTGCAAACGCGTGAAGCACTTTTGCAAGAAAAACGGAAAATAAAAATCAACTCTTCTAACTAAAATCGTTTTCGATTGTGCTAAATGTGTTGTACGAAATAAAAGGCTGTGCAAAAAGTATTGTTAAAATTAAAAGAAGAGAAAATGTGATTTCGAAATATATTTCAACGCATTGATTTTTGAAATTTTGAAAATTTAAAGGCACCATGTTCAAAATATATTGAAAGTGTTTGACACGTGTTGTTTCATATTGTTCTAAATCGTGTGGTGTTAACAATATGCTGTTAATTTGGGGACAAAGTGTTTAGCAACATAACACTATTTTAAGAAACTATTTTAATCAACACTATATACAAGATTACTTTAACGCAAACAACAGCACTAATTTTTAGAACACATATCTGAAAAGCAATATTTTTGCAGTATATTAAGAACACATTTTTAGACGGCAACGCTTTCGCAATATATTAAGAACACAATTACTATACAAAAGACGCTTCACAACACATAAAGTATTGTGAATTTGAGGACAAAAAGTTTTCCGAAATGTGTTTAATTTGTGTTTGAGAATTCGCAGTGTATTATGGAGCCTAATCGCCTTCGAGCGTAGTAGGATGGGCGTTCGAATTCCACTGGCTTCATTGGTCTTTTTTTGGAGCTCCCAGATGTATACATCTTGTGTAGTAAAATTTCTTTGTGCTATCTCGTCCATGTAATATTGACGATGATTTATAAGCAGGCTTCATTTCGAGCACAAAAATCAGATGTATGTTTTTCAAAAGACAAACAAACAGTGTATTATTTACATTGTAAAATCTTAATTTATTTCTTCCTCGATCACGATCTGAAGCTCGAAACACTTTGTTTAATCTAAAACGTCCAAATATACCATAAGATACATTTACTAAAAATAACTATTCTCCCTGCCGGGCATTTATTAATCTCATAACAATAAGCAAAAATGAGATAATTTAATTTTTGTGTTAGCGAATAATTCCTTTATTGATGCATTTTTATTGGATTGGAGGTTATTATAAAATCGATTGAGTTTTTAATATTGATCTATCAAATATGATAATGTGGAAGCTTTGTGTAATGTAACGGAGAATTTGCTTTTCTACTTCAATATTATTTTATTAAATTTCAATAGTTAAAACTTTTATAATTTCTATCTGCATTAGGGTATACAAAAATAAGTACTACATTGAGCGATAACAGTTGATTTTTTTTAATGTATATTTAATGTAATGTACAGTTAGTCAAGAAAAGGGGACCAACGATATATTTTAATCAGCTAAATTTTCAATAAATAAATAAATAAATAAATATAAGAATAAAATTGAAAAACTTTGGTGATGGAAGATGCCTTATACATATATTGCCTTATACCTATTGCCTATACTTTCTTATACCTAAATATATATATTTAAAAATATGCTTACATATTATACTTTTAAATATATATAATGTATATTTTTAATGCAGATATCATCTACACACTCTGTCTATATAAAATTAAATTCTTTGAGAAAAGGAAAAATTCATTTTAGATAAACTTTAAAATAAGATATAAGCTATATTTTAATGTTATAACTTTTATAAAAAAAAGTATATATTATAAATATTACAATTATTTATTCCCCTTACAAAAAAAAAAAAAAAAAAAAAAAATTGTACTCTGCTGTTTTATGTGGATAATATTTTAGCTTATCATTTCGTGCTTACGCTAGAATAATTAAATATCGCATTTGGGTTTTTATAATATATTTGTTTAAAAAGTGTAAATGTAAAAATTTCATTGGAGCACACCTAAATTTTTCAATCAAATGGAAAAAAAGCTATTTTTCGATTGGTAGTTTATGTAAGGTTTCTTCAATTAGTAAACGCACAAAGGTTTTCCTCAGGAATCTACACAACTTTAATTAACAGGTTTTTGAAGTGAAAATTTCAATAAGTTTTCAAAGAAACCTTATATCTTAGTATATGAATATATTAATTCTGGGAAATATATAAACATCTTATGTAACATATGCGTAATTATATTAAAAAATAATTTTATAGCGAAAAGTGAATGTATGCGTATTTTTTTCCAAAATAAAATAGAATGAAATAGATAAATATTTATTGAATAATAAATATAAATTTTTAAGGATATTTGTTTCATTTTATTTTTATAAATATATTTTGAAGAAAAGCATGAATCATTTTAGGTGCGTACATAAATATGTAAATAGGTTGCACCAATAGACGTCGTTCAGTCCGTCCATATGTTCGTATATAACAGAGAAAAAATTACCCAACTGAAATATTTCAAAATCAAAGCGCATAATGTTTGCATAATTTTGTTCATTCATTTCAAATTTTATGTAAATCGGATGTATAGTTTAATTACATGGGCAAACAAAAGTAATCTGTCACATCGCGATCAATGAGAAAAAATAGTTTCAAGTTAATTTTAATGATGTCACACTCTCTCGAACATAACAAAATGATATGAATCTTTAAAGAGTATATTAAAATATACATTATGTACAATCTTTGGTGCAAAGAATATTTGTTATAAATATACAGAGAGACAGAAAAGTATTTCAATACATAATGGTAAAGGGGGTAGTTGTTTGGGGGAGTTTTAATTATATTAAAGTAAGGTACCCTGGGGTAATAACGCCACGTTAAGGTTCTACCAATTTTCACGGCTTAGTTTTAGATTGTATTTTTCAAACAAATATAGGATCTGATACAGCAACTCATTGACTATCTATATAAAATAAAATAATTTAACAGATATGTATTCATAAAATGTAATGGCGTTTTTTCTTGACCAATGCTATTTGGCGTTATTACCCACCTATATGGGTAATAACGCCATGCAAACAAAACTATGAAATAAGATGGAATAATTGCATGTAGATTGCCCAATTCTAAAAATACAAACTCTACAAACTTAGAAATTGACAAATTGCATTCTAAGCTATTGAAAATGTTCATTTTTTTGTGAAAGTGTAAGAAAAATAAAGGTGCGGTGTGGGGGGGGGGGGAGGATGAAGCAAAAGAATATCAGACCGTGATCTTCTTTTTGCTTAAAAAGGACCGCTTAAATAGAATTATTAGAAACATTGCACAGTTTTAACTGTGTTTATTTGAATCAGTATTTAGGATTTAGCTAGGTCACTGTAGGGAATCAACTGGGGTATTAATGCCAAGGATTGGCGTTATTACCCCGGGATACTTATTGCGCAGTTAATCCTAAACTACAAATTATCTCGAGAAGATATCGAAAATCTTCTACAACAATTTGAAAGTACATGAAATACACTGCAAATTTATGTAATAAACAAAGTATTTCTGGATAAAAAATATA
Organism: Maratus speculifer; assembly: GCA_964019185.1. Classification (NCBI taxonomy): domain Eukaryota; kingdom Metazoa; phylum Arthropoda; class Arachnida; order Araneae; family Salticidae; genus Maratus; species Maratus speculifer. The sequence goes on along the minus strand of OZ025290.1, from coordinate 419,934,669 downwards.
GTCTTCAGATCAAAAACCTTATCTCGCAAATTTTAGATCAAGCGTTAATTTTAGTTGCTTGTAAAAACAATAAGACCTAAAAATGAAACAAATTAACTTGAAGCTGTTTTTTGCGATTTATATGACTCAAAACCCTTCTGCGCAGAGCACAATGGTGTCATTTACCTGATTGTTTCTTAATTATGCAAAATATAAGCACTTGGCGTTATTACCCCGCCTGGCGTTATTACCCCAGGGTACCTTTTTTCACATTTTATGAAATAGGTATACGTAACTGAGACTTATTGCAAAATACGTCTAGTATAAATTAAAGCATATAAGATTCACAGGAACATTCAAAAGATTTCGGCTTCTATATTTTATCCAAAGTACCGTATACTATTACACTAAAATCTGAGTATTTTTGAAACTTCGTTATAGCATGAAAGCAACTCATTTGCTACGATTGACGTGCAAATTCCGACTTACTTATAATTCTAAATGTGAAATGAAAGCGCAAGATTTCCTTCATGATGATTTTTTATGTGTAATAATTTATGGAACCATTCTCTATATTTTGTGATTTATCGAGGAAGAAAAAAAATTTAGGATTATTTTATGTATATCCATAGATGTCTAAAGACAATGGATTCTACTTTGAAGAATTATTTTGAATTAAATAAAATTAATATATGCTCAATTTGGCAAGTTTTTTACTTTTTGAAAATTTCACCTGAGTTTGAAGTTTTTAAACAAAAGTAATAACATTTGATGATAAAAAACAAAGTTTCCGCATAAAAAGACAGTAGTAAAATTAATATAGAACATGTAATGTGTACGCGCTTGTTAAATATTGTGGTTCTGAAAGTCCTGTAGTCAGTCTTTGAGTTACCATGGTTAAGGTCTCTGGAGAAACCTGTAACTCCCCTTCAGAGACATATCTAAATTGAGGAGGTGGCATTTTTTGGTGCTGCCATCTACTGATAGCTTTGCCGAACATGTTCATAAGCATAAGTCTGACTTCCAACCCTCTTAGCGCAGTCTAAATCGAAGCTCCAACAATCCAACTTGCCCTCCAGGCACACGTCAAAACAACAGTAGATGAAATCAGTAAGATTTACATTGCACTGTGTTTAATAAGATTTAAAAGATTCGTCAGATAATGAAGGGTTAAGTAAAAGTAAATAAATACATATTCCTTAATATTTTATTTTCATCAACGTTCGTTTTATCTTTTATATTGCTTTTTGCATACACCATGCTTTTATTCATATATATATATATATATATATATATATATATATATATATATATATATATATATATATATAATGAAAAATATTAGACTATTATGTTTGTTAATGATATTTATCTTGTCAGAAAAAATGGTTAAATCTTCAAAAGTTTTAATTTTCTCCCAAAATTGATTGCAAATTCATTATTTGAAAAAGATGCATTCTCTTGTTTTTAGCAAAATCTCATTAAAGATGCAGCAACGCAAGTACAAAATTTAAACCATAAATCTTCCATAAGAACAACAAGACGCCATTTCACTATTACTATCATTAGATTAAAAAAAATTCCCCAATCAATTTCTTATCTTTTATGCACAAATAACTAAATGTACCAAACAAAAATTTTAATGTAACGTATACATATATACTGTAAAAATCTATAAATATTTCAAAAAAAAAAAAAAATATTCTAATAAAACAAATAATTTTTTTTGTTTACCTTTTACCTTATTCTTGCCTTATTAGAACCGCCGTTAATATAAGAAATGCATACTTATTTTAAAAAAATATTTGATGCGACTGTGTGGGAAGTTTCATAAATTATTCTTGTTATTGTTGTACCATCAAACAGAGTCTCAAAGTACTTTGCATATTTTTACATCCTTTTTAAGGTATTATCCTTTTTTTCTTGAAGTTGTTAATTATTTCTTTAAATTATGATGATAATGTATTAAGCATAATTTGCAAATTCTTTAGAAACTTGGAAAGCGGAATTTATATCAGGTATATATGTAAAAATATATATATAATTAAATATTTTTTTTTTCAAAAGCTTAAGAAAACTAAATTAAGAAACTTATAGTTTATTCTCTACTTCATAAAAATTGAAATTTCATATTGTGGCAGATATTATATTCACATAGGGGGGTGTTAAAAAATAACCACATCATTTTCAGTATTCAAAAACTCCAAAAAATTATGGGGGAAAATAGATATCTATTATTAGTAAAACAGGACCCACGCTTTCGCTTTATGAGTGCACAAGAAAAAATCAATGTAAATAAACATATTGTGTTCCTATCTGTAGCTGCGAAATGTTTTGTAGATGCAATTTTTTTGTAAAACAGTTTTAAGCGTTCCCGGTGAGATGTCCATATAAAACAGACACCTAATTAGGTGCGTTCGTAATTATGTAAATACGTAGAACCTATTGTTGTCGCTCAGTCCGTCCGTCTGCCTGTCTGTCCGCAATATAACAATGCAAAAACTACCGAACCGAATCGTTTGAAATTTAAAATATATAATTATTACATAACTTTGTCGAGGTATTTAAAAGTTTATGAAAATTGGATGCATAGCTCAATTACAGGGACAATCAAAATTATTCCGTTACATTACGGCCAATGGGGAAAAATGTTTTAAATGCATTTTAATGATGTTACACTCATTCGAATATAATAAAATTGATATGCATCTATCAAGTTCATATTATAATAATGGGGAAGATGGGGATACTTGAGCCATTTTTTGAATTTTAATTTTTTAAATTTTTTTATATTTTTTTAGAATAAAATAAAATATTGAAAATGAAAATTTGATATTTTTTCTTCAATTAAAAACCACCTTCAATTAATTTTGAACTATTTTTCTATGTATAATAAATGTTTATTTTTTGTTTTACATCGTGGCTCAAGTATCCCCATGGCGGGGATACTTGAGCCATTGTGAAGGGATACTTGAGCCACTAAGGAAAAATACCTACAAAAGTAATTTTTTCGCTTTATTTTTGCACAAACATTTTACAGAATGATAAATTATGAAACGTAAAGTCCTTCAAAATCAATTGAGAAAACAAAGCTAGTAATACGATAAAACTGGTTGTCGGAGGATAATTTCAACTTGAGTTATAACGGCGGTAGAAACATCCTCAGTTCAGAGCCATTTAAATTTGGAATCTGCAATTCTTCGGGCAAATTTCATTTTCAAAATATTAAGCACTTATCCAACAAATATTTTTACAGTTTTCTTTCTGGCATATTTTATCAGTAACCAACCATCAATAGAAGATTTTCTTTTCACATCATCACCATCATTGACAGAATTTTCCTCTGATAATATTCTCGAACTCATGCTTTTAATTTAGTAGCTGTCGGAATTCAAGCCAGATGTATCATTCTACTATTTCAAACATTTTTTTGATTTCACAGGAAAAGATTTTGTCTTCCTTTTTGGCTCCATGCAGGTAAGTTTGAACTGGGATTTTTGTTGCTTTTCTTGTTTTTTGTGCGCTCTTTTTACCAATTTTTCTTCAATTTTCTTAGTTAAAAGAAAAGTTACAGCAACAGAGGTTACGATTTCAATATAAAATATTAATCTTAATACGTTACATTAAAAAATAAATATTTTAATATATTGGACCTAACTAATTAAAGTATTAGAAATTATAGCCTGTAAAACCATTTTAAAAAGTTATTTTAATTTAATGAAAGTTAAATTGAAACTATGTTTACATTTATCTAGACAGGATATTTTATTAGTCAAAATGAAAAATAAAATAGATATTTTCATTTAAAAAATATACATTTTTAAACAGTTTTAGGTCGTATTTTGTTGAGGCGTATATACCATTTGCCTTTCATTAAAATTAATTTTTCCAAATTAGAATTACCTCTCTATTTTTTCTAAATGAAAACATATGTCCCCACATTATTTTTTTTTCTTCTCTTTTCCATGTATTTGCCCAGCCTCTGTTTTCGACTCTGAGGGTAATAAAAAACATTCCCCGAAGTGTTCCCACACTTTAGTAAAAAAGAGGACAAACCCCTGTCACAATAAATAAATAAATGAATGCATGATGCTTGCATGTGACATTGTAAAAAATGCAACTAATGGCCGCCTCATGAAAGACCACACACTTTGGAGTTACAATCCTGCCTTGTTAAATTTATTAGGGCAATTTTACTGCCCGAAAAAAATGTTAACAATACTGTTTTTAAGAAAAGAGTGCAGCAATTGTTGAAATACCTCCGAATATATATTTTACTTAAGGACCACCAGCGGTAGTGAAAGTTTTATAACCGTCAAGTTTTATTACCGTCAATAAAAATACGAAAGCGAAAATATTTATCTCCCCTTGTTTTCCGTGGGAACCGTAAGCTGAGCAAGTCCTGACACCTGCTCCCGTCAGGGAGGGGATTTACGTCACGTGGGTAATGTTGCCCTGCTATGCCCTTATTTGGTAATAGGAAAGTGTGAAGTAACTATTAACCAATGATAGCACACCCCAGTATGCACGAGGGGAGGCAGGAAGCCTTGCTGCTAGTTAGGAGACCCCGAGTTTGATTTTATTCCAGTGAAGTGGGATAAATTTGGTAGTTTCAGGAGAGACCGCTCTAGAGTGAACATGTAAAAATTCGGTGGCTGTGTGCCCCCCCCCCTTTTTTCCTGGGGAGAGGGGGAGAATTTTGAATTTAGGTCCTTAGATAAACTTTTCTTTTTGGAGATCATTCCGTTTTTGGTCATGCAGTTGTGAAGAGAGCCAAGACCTCACCTGCCGCTTTTTCAAAACTTCGGTGGTCCAGTAACAGTTGTTCATAGCGGAATGATATAGCTATATGGGAATGTAGAGCTGCTCATCGGGTTAATATTTTGGTCAGTACAACAATAGCATTTGTTTAATGTTTGTTGAAATCGGATGTACCTAAAAGACCCCTAGTTAAGAGAAAAGGAAAAGGGGATGGTTGCCCCTGTAGACTGACATTTGCTAAAAAAAAAGTTTGAAAAGCGAGGGTTGAAGTGACGGTGATCCTGAAATACTACCCCCGTTGACTAGATAAGGCAGTCATGTCCTCCCTTCGGACAAGTGTAGTTCTTGGATGATGTCGAGAAAATAGTCTTCGCTGATTCCCTTCCTGCAAGTGTAGTTCTTGGATGATGTCGAGAAAATAGCCTTCACTGATTCCCTTCCTGCAAGTGTAACTCTTGGATGATGACCAAAAAATAGCGATCGGACTAGAAACCTCCGTTGAATTTGACTCCATAGTGAACAGAAGCTAACGCAGAGTGTCTTAAATAAGAGACCCAAAAAGGGTTAGTGTGCGCCTTTCCGGCATGTGTGAATTTGGAGAAATAGCAAGTGAATACCAGTGTAGGTAGAAACTTTGGTTGACTCTAGCATCATAGTGTATAAAGGTTCGAACAGTTGTAAGACAAGAATATTCCATGTCATCCAGTGGTAAGCTAGTTTTGTATTATAGATTGATTTATTGCCTATTTGAATATTGATGTTAGCATGTAAAAGTATAATTCACCTTTATATATGTGATTAGTTTATTACAAATCAAGGAAAATAGAGGAAGTGTCATTTATTGTTTCTATTATATTTATAATAAATTAAGTATGTGAATAAAATGTATATGTATTTACTAAAATTTTACTCTAATTTTTCTTCATCCAAATAATTAAGGAAGATTAATTAACTTCAGCTCAGAGGAAGAAATTTTTCTTATTTTGGTTAGTGAGCAGAATTTATCTTGATATAACTCTAACTTATTCTAAAATGAAAAATGAAGTAATTTTATTCCAATAATGTAATTGAAATTTAATACTTAAGTGATATAATTCCTTAACCTTCTTAGAAATTTTTAATGAGTTTAGAGAAGCTTATTTAATATTCACTTTACAGAATTCTTTCCTTAATTCTAATTAAAAATGAAGATATTTAATTGATTTTCCTCAGAAGTACTGTATTTAATTCTCATACTAATGCATTTTAAGAATTTCAAAAGAAATAAAATGAGTTAATGATTCACAACGCTATGATAGGAATAAATAAAAAAGAAGTATAAATGTACTATTACTATCGTATCAAGGTCATATACCATTACTTGTGTTGCAGGATGAATGTTCTAATATTGATATTTTAATCTATTTTAAGAAAATTATGTCTTTCTTTGCTCTCTGAATATCTGAGAGATTTCAGCCCTACTTTCTCTATTTCTTAAAGTTAATTGATCTGTAATTGTGATTCTTTATTAAGCGTTGATATGTATTTTTCATCCTACAAAACAGTAATGGTAAAGTTGGGATCATTGCTACTAACTTACAGTGAGTTAGAGATCTGAATGGGTTGAGAATTTTGTTGCATTTTTGTTAAGTGTTTTCTTAAATATTTTTATTCGTGTAATAAGTTGGAATGTTTTCATTAATTAATAAATTAGCTATTTTGGTCGTGTAACTTTAAGTTACTTTTCTAATTCCCTTTTTCCTTCTCCAAAACAATTATGAGGTTTAATTTGAATTTAATTATTTTATAGCAACAAGATTCAGATAGGTGGAAACTTAATTCAGATCTCAATTGATTTAGTATTCTAATTGAAGAAATAATTTATCTGTTGAACCCATAATACTTGTAGATGATTATTATTTAATAGATGCTCATGCTAATTATTCAGAAGTGAATTTATGAATAAAATTTCAAGGTACATTTACTAAAAAGTTGTAGCAAAGGTCCCAACAATAGAATGGTGCCATGACGTTGAGCCTGTATATTGCTCAGTAAATTTTGAAATTGAAGTTTACATGAAATTTTTGTTTTAAGTATGCATTTTGTATAATATTTTAATATAGTAGGGATGTGCTTTATTATTGAAAATTGTGTGTTTATTTTATATTTATATAGTAGGGCTCTAAGTGTAATTTAAAATTGGTAAAGAACTATGCCTAATAGAATACGTGATGTAAATGATGTTTGCACCTGTGGTCTTCTTCAAAAATAATAATTAATCACTAAATTATTCAGGGCATGTATTTTTTTTTCATGTTTATTTATTTTATTTTTCTTTCTCTCCTTTTTCTTCTTCCTTGTTCTCACCCATTTTTAGCTAGTATTTAAATTACCCCTATTTTTGTGTTGTTTATTTTTAATTGAAGTGTAATTTGCCTAAAAATGGACGACAATCAGCATTTCAAGGATTTAGCTGTTATACATAAAAAGAGTGCGCTAATCGAAAACGTTAGTATTATTCCTCCATTTAGCGGAGAAGGGAACTCATGCCCATTTAATGAATTTTTAGAAAAGTATGAGCAGTTAGCAGATTTCTTTGGGTGGTCTGAGGAGGAAAAGAAGTTTGCATTGTTAAGCCGTCTAAATGGCAGCGCCGCTAGACTGTACAAATTGCATCGAACTAAACAAACCGAAGATATTATCAAAATCTTTAAAGAAAGATATACCCACGAACTGACCCCCGATGTAGCCTTGTCCCGTTTTCTAAATTTTAAACAAACCCCCCAAATGCCTGTCCAGGAATTTTACGATAAAGCATACGACCTTTCACTTAAGGCGTTAGTAGTAGAGGGCCTTGAACAAGATGTAGCGAATAAGAGTAGAACTGCTCTTTTGCATTCCATGCTCTTAAGCAATTTAGCACCCGAAATCAGAAAAGGTGTAATAACAAAAAGCCCGAAAACGCCGGAGGAAATTTTGGATTTTGCCCTCCTCGAAGAAAAGGCGTGCAAAAGTGCCAACCCTTTTTACAACGTGCAGGTTGAAAATGTCAATCCCTTTTATCCCCAGAATAGCCAACAGAATGTGCCATGTGCAGCCATCCAACCGGGCCCCTCTAATCAGTCCCAGCAGGAAGTTACTAAATTGCGTGAGCAGGTAGAAGCGCTTACCGTTAAGTTGGATCAGTTGTTGCAGAATAGCAACCAGCAGAGAAATTTTAATACTACTGAAAGAAATCGGTATAGAGATTTTTCCTGTTATATCTGTTCCCAGACCGACCATTTTGCTCGAAATTGCCCACGAAACTCTAATAACAGTAGAGATAATTTTCAAAATTTTAGAGGCAGAGGGAGAGGAAATAACTCCAATTTTCATAACAATCGCAGGGGAGGTTACACAAATCAGAGAGGTAGATGGGACCAGAGAAGCGGGAGCAGAGGAAATGATGAGAGAAATGAAAGCGAAACTAGTGAAAACCCGAATAACAGTGTAAGTAATCAACCTGAGTCTTTAAACTCGACGAGGCCGGGTCAGAGATAGTCGGACCGACCCACGAAAGGCCAAACGACTTCCATCCTGTATACACTATGTTTGTGCAGAAATCATGTGGGCTCCCAATAAAAAATATTTGTATTAACGACACTGAAATTCCTATATTATGTGATACAGGTAGTGCCATTAATTTAATAAGTAATAGTATCCTTCATTTGGGCCAAAATGTTAAAACTGAAGATTGTTGCACTCCCATAGTTACTGTCACAGGGCAAAAGATTTATCTTAATAATAAAATAAACTTAAAATTTAAATTTTTGGGAATGTTTTGTGAAGCAGATTTTTATATTGTACCAAGTAAATTGGCCAATGAGTTTGAAGCAATTCTTGGTATGCCTTTTCTAAACAAATACAATATTTTGTTAAATTGTTCTGATAATTCAATATCATTTAACCCACCTGAGCAAACTTTAGTCAAAACACCTATAGAAAGCAATACTCAAATCAGAGACTCAATCATGAATGGAGGCAAAATTGTAAGGAATCTAGATACTGTAAATAATGGCCAGCAGGACTGTTACACGAAAAGTAGTGTATATAATTATGTAAATAATCATAAGTGTAATAATAATTGTAACAGTATGTCTAATTGTGCTCAAGTAAGTATCGAAATGTCAAATTCAAATGTACATGAAAATTCTCACACTAAGAATGATGGAAGATGTAAAAAAGAAAGTAGTACTGAAGAGGCAGTTCAGGGTCTTAGTTTTAGCAGTAGCAATGAAATTGTTCAAATTAAGATTAGAAGTAATAAGCAGAAATTGAGTGATAAAATTGCAGAAAATGTAGAGACCCCTGATTTAGGAAAAGTTGAGGAAAATAAGAATAAGGTGTCACAAAATAATCAGGTCTTCCATCTTAGGCAAAGTGAGGAGAATTTAAATACTGAGCGTGAGGTAAATGGGGAAATTCAAGCTAATTTAGAGGATAATGTAGATAAAAACAATGAGGTAGATAAAACTATTGTAGGAATTGCTGTTTTAAGCCATAAGCTTGTAATCCCACCAATGACAAAAATGTTAGTAGATGTTAAAAGTACTAAAAAACTGAGTATTTTAGATAACGAACCGTTATTATTGGAACCCCTAGCTAGAAATTTAAACCAGGGACTTTTGATTGCCAGAACTATATGCACGCAGCAACATGGATTATTTGTGTCATTTGCAAACTTTTCGGATAATAATATTAACTTAAATAAAGGAACTTCCATAGCTAAAATCTTAAAATGTATAGATAGCAACAATTTAACTAACCTAATTACTAATAATGATAATTCAACTCCTAATTGTAATTGTACTTCTGAGTATTCTAATTTAACTCCTAATGACTCTAATTTAATTTCATGTGAATGTAATTTAGTTTGTAATATCAATAAGGAGAACCAAATTCCTGACTTTGATCATGCTGATCTGGAATGGAGCTCTGAAATTAACCTAGACCATCTTGACGCCCCCCTTAAAGCTAAAATGCAAGATTTTTTAAATAAAAACAAAGATGTGTTTGCAGCCTCAGTACTAGACCTACCTGGATGTGACACAATACCCCATACTGTGAATTTAACTTCTGATAAACCTGTTCGCTGTAAAGCTTATAGAGTACCATACAGATTAAGAAAAGAAATGGAAGAGCAGCTTAATATTTTGCTTGAAGCAAACATTTTAACACCGTCCATGTCTGAAAATGCATCCCCTGTTATTTTGGTTGAAAAAGCAGATAAATCTTATCGATTGGCAGTAGATTTCAGAAAACTTAATAAAAATTTAGTTAAAGATGCTTTCCCTATACCCAATATTACAGAATCTGTCGACTCTTTAGCAGGATCCAAATACTTTTCAACCCTAGACTTAACTAGTGGTTTTTTTCAACAAGTTATTAGACAAGAGGACAGACATAAAACTGCCATTATTACACATAAAGGGTTATTTGAATGGACACGTAACTGTTTTGGGCTAGCAAATTCGGGCAATAGCTTTCAAAGACTAATGAATGCCATTTTAGGAGACTTAACAGATCTTGGTATTTTAACTTATATTGATGATGTAGTAATTTCATCTTCTGACATAGAATCCCACCTAGATAAACTAAATTTAGTATTCGAACGTCTCCGTCAACATAAATTAAAACTTAAACCCAGTAAATGCACCTTTTTAACTGACAAAATTCAATATCTTGGCTTCGAAATTCATAGTGGGCAAGTATCCCCCATTAATAAAAACATTGAAATTATTGAAAAATTGCAACCGCCTACCACCCGTAAAGGTGTCAGATCATTCATTGGTACCCTCTCATTTTACAGGCGCTTTATACCTGACTTTACAAAAAGAGCGTTAAATTTAATTGATTTAACAAAGGAAACTGGGCACTTTGCCTGGACGCAGGAAGCCCAGGAAGAATTTGAGGATTTAAAGAAAGCATTAATTTCTAAACCATGCCTAGCTTTAAATGACTTTAGTAAAGAATTTTATGTTTATACCGATGCGAGTGGTGAAGCGTTGGGTGCTGTTTTGTCACAACTAGATGAGGAAAATAAAATTCACCCTGTAGCATTTGCTAGCAGACGACTCAAAGATGCAGAGACAAGATACTCTGCTACTGAAAGAGAACTTCTTGCTCTGGTGTGAGCAACGAATCATTTTAAATGTTACCTAGCTAACACCCATTTTCACATATTTACAGACCATGCCCCCCTTACATTTATGTTAAAAATTCATGATCCTACATCACGTATGGCAAAATGGATTTGTACTTTATCTGATTTTGACTTTACAATTAAATATATAAAAGGTAAATGTAATAGTGTAGCAGACTTTCTCTCTAGATTTGCTAAAATAAATGAGACACCAGAAATTAGTAATAGTAATTTTTGTATACAAGTAGAAAAAGAAACTACCTTTGTACCGCATTCAAATTTAATTGATAAAATTAGTGAATTACAAAAAAGCGATAAAAAGTGCTGTGAAATAGCCCGAAAGTTAGACAAAAATCTAGAAATCGCACCTAGGTATATGAAATTTTTCTTTAGAGATGATATTCTTGTATGTGAGGACACGAGGGATTCCAATATAATAAATAATCCAATTAAATTAGTAGTGCCTAGGGATATGATTGAGCAAGTGTTCGCTCTAACACACGATTCTCTAGTTGCTTGTCATCAAGGTTTTAAGAAAACAATTGACCGCATCAGGGAGCACTTCTACTGGCCTGGAATGTCGGCTGATATCAAGCACCTAGTAGAGTCGTGTATTAGCTGCCAACAAAAGAGAGCACATAAACCTAATCAGCATGCACCCCTTCAGAGGATGCCAACACCCCAATTCCCTATGAATAAGGTACATTTGGATTTAATAGGCCCCCTACCTATTACATTTTCAGGTAACACTTTTATTGTCACGTATATCGACTCTTTTACTAAATGGCCAGAAGCTTATGCAGTTAGTTCTACCACGTCAGACGTTATCGCAGATACGCTGGCTGATTTCATTTCGCGTTATGGCGCGCCTGCGGTGATAACCACAGACAATGGGAGAAATCTGATATCCGAAGCTATTAAACATGTCTACAAAATGTTCGGAATTAAACATATCACTACGTCTGCCTTTCATCCGGCGTCGAATGGACAGATCGAGCGACAGAATTTGACGTTAAAAAACGCCCTTAGCCATATAGTTAATGAGAATCAATCAGACTGGGATACTAAACTTAAATTTGCCCTGTTAGCGATGCGCTCAGCTGTGCACTCCTCTACAAAATTAACACCCGCTGCAATTTTATATGGTAGAAATCTAAATTTACCGTATACCCTATTTTCTCAAGCACCTAGGTTTAGCTATAATGACGCCCCATCTTTCTGTGAACTGTTAATTCCATCTCTTCAAAAAGTGTACGCTGAGGTATTTGATAATTTGGTTAAAGTATCTGAAAGCCAAGAGAAGTACAGAGAAAAGACAGCGGTCGTTAAAAATTTAAAAGTAGGTGATAGAGTGTGGTTATTTAATCCATCTATTGCTACAGGTACTACGCGAAAATTGTCAAAATTAAACAACGGACCGTTTACAATCATTGAAAAACTGAGTGATGTCAATTTTAAAATTGCATTAATTGCTAATCCCTCTAAAATTCAGGTTGTACATGTGGATCGCCTTACGTTGTTCAAAGATAGATGCATTACAAATGCACATAAACAGGATGGAATGTCTTGTTTGGACCAAAACAAAACTCACGACCGAATGTCAACAAATGAATCGAATCCTCAATTCGATTTTCCTAAGCGACGGACGCGAAATCGGTTTTTAAATTGGTTTCCTCCACCCCTTGCTCAGACAGCAACCGACCAACCCACAACTCAGGGTCACAAGAGTAGCAACAGACTTCAAGGGATTGACGGTACTGAAAGCGAAACTGCAGAGCAAAACGAAACTAGGAATCAAGCGATAGGTGCTGATTTTCCCCCTGTCATTCCTTCCAAAAATAATCCCGTCATAGGAAGTGGAGATACGTCTCGGCGCGTTCAGGGAAAAACGGAAGTATCTACTTTGGGTACTCGCGAAACGGATATGCGGCAAATGGGAACGTCATGTGATTCAAGCCGTGTGAGTCGTTCACGGGAGCGAGTTAGCTTTAAGTCGAATCAAAACATTGGGCGCGCGTCGTCCGCCAGTGAATATTCTCTGAGGAATAGAATTTCACGACCGAATTATAAGATTTAGAATTGTTTACTTTTAGTTCTTTGTGTATTTTAATATATGAGGTGTAAATAGGTTCTGTATATAGGTAATTTTAGATATTTGAATAACTTTCGGTCCGAAATAAGAGAACTTAGAATATATACGAGCCAAAAGTGGATTTGTTTTGATTCTGTTGCGCACCTGTTCTCAATGGATTTTAGTCTTTCACAAATTTAATCTCAAAAGTTTTGGTAATATTACTGTATATTACTGCCAGGTGAATAATCCGTCCCTTGTTTGTATGCATTTTTGGGATTTTTTAGCGAATTTTTCCACGAATTTTGAGGTCTTTGAAAATTTTATGGTTGTGAAACTTTGGAAAAATAAATGTGATAGCAGTATATATATTTCTCGGAATCTCTAAAGGCTTCTCTTTTATATATGTTAGGATTTTAAGTGTAGATAGTTCATTCTTTTAAGGAATTTTTTAGCATTTTATATAACTTTACAATTTTTAATGTATCTTTGAAAATTATCTGAATATTTTATTTTGGTAATTTTTTTTGTAGGGTAGAAACTATCTAATGCCAGGTATATACACATCACGTATATACCTATAGGGTTTATATGCATTTTATATATATATTTTTTTCTGTTTGTTTTTTATATATATAGCCATCTACCCACCCCTTTTTTATTTTTATTTGGGTATGTTAGGAAAATTCTTTTCCCTTGTCAAATGATTGACAAGATCTCTTGTGAAGTAAATATTACTTCACTGTGCTTGTTTTTGGTAAAATTTTTGGCCTTCTAAAATATTTGTTTCTGCAATGGTTATTGCTTATATGTGGCAGTACAGAGGTGCAAATATCAATCGGTTTTAATCATAGAAACTTATGTAATTGTAATGTGATGATGTGTTGTATGTATTTATTCCCACTACAGACAGTCAGATGTCAATGTCATATTTATATATGTACCTTTTGTTTATGTAATGCAAGATGTTTCTTTTATGTTCATTTTTATTTACCTTTTTTTACATGTGTACAAAATATTATTTTTACTTATGTGTCTACATATCTGTGATACCTTCGGCTGACATGGTATATCTATTATGAATTTTCAAAATTCTATTAGTTTAGGCCCTTTTGGATTACTATTGCTTTCTGAATTCAAAAAATTTTAGAATTTTTAATATTTTTATACAATATTTCCTTGCATTCAATTTTTATAAAGGTGGCTTCATATGTACAGAGAGAGTAGCATATAGGGAATTTGCAACTTGATACTGTTCCAGATGTTAGGAGCAGGTACGGAGATTATTGGGAACTCAAAAATTTGATAGGTTAGGCCGAGTAGGAGTAGTGAATCGGAATCCTTTGGTAATAGAGATAACTTAATCCCTATTTAAGTTTTAATTTCATGTGTTATATCCAAGCTCCAGCATTGCATTCCGGAGTGCATAGTTGGTGTGGTGAGTTAGTAGGGTGAAGTTGTCAACTTTTCGGGTCGTTGTTTGATCTGCTCTAGTGGATATTCTTAACTCTTCTGATTAACCGGGGTACAACAGTAATTCAGCATTTCACCTTGCCATTAATTTTGGATTTACCTGTAATTTATTTCTGGTTAGGACTTTCTTCCACTGCCCTTCTGGGGTCATCAATTTAAAAAAAAATAAAATTCTTGTTTTCTTTTGGACAAAACGAATAATGTTTATTTTTTTTTCAACGTGGGGGAGTTCTTGTTGAGGCCTATATACCATTTGCCTTTCATTAAAATTAATTTTTCCAAATTAGAATTACCTCTCTATTTTTTCTAAATGAAAACATATGTCCCCACATTATTTTTTTTTCTTCTCTTTTCCATGTATTTGCCCAGACTCTGTTTTCGACTCTGAGGGTAATAAAAAACATTCCCCGACGTGTTCCCACACTTTAGTAAAAAAGAGGACAAACCCCTGTCACAATAAATAAATAAATGAATGCATGATGCTTGCATGTGACATTGTAAAAAATGCAACTAATGGCCGCCTCATGAAAGACCACACACTTTGGAGTTACAATCCTGCCTTGTTAAATTTATTAGGGCAATTTTACTGCCCGAAAAAAAATGTTAACAATACTGTTTTTAAGAAAAGAGTGCAGCAATTGTTGAAATACCCCCGAATATATGTTTTACTTAAGGACCACCAGCGGAAGTGAAAGTTTTATTACCGTCAAGTTTTATTACCGTCAATAAAAATACGAAAGCGAAAATATTTCTCTCCCCTTGTTTTCCGTGGGAACCGTAAGCTGAGCAAGTCCTGACACCTGCTCCCGTCAGGGAGGGGATTTACGTCACGTGGGTAATGTTGCCCTGCTATGCCCTTATTTGGTAATAGGAAAGTGTGAAGTAACTATTAACCAATGATAGCCCACCCCAGTATGCACGAGGGGAGGCAGGAAGCCTTGCTGCTAGTTAGGAGACCCCGAGTTTGATTTTATTCCAGTGAAGTGGGATAAATTTGGTAGTTTCAGGAGAGACCGCTCTAGAGTGAACATGTAAAAATTCGGTGGCTGTGTGCCCCCCCCCTTTTTTCCTGGGGAGAGGGGGAGAATTTTGAATTTAGGTCCTTAGATAAACTTTTCTTTTTGGAGATCATTCCGTTTTTGGTCATGCAGTTGTGAAGAGAGCCAAGACCTCGCCTGCCGCTTTTTCAAAACTTCGGTGGTCCAGTAACAGTTGTTCATAGCGGAATGATATAGCTATATGGGAATGTAGAGCTGCTCATCGGGTTAATATTTTGGTCAGTACAACAATAGCATTTGTTTAATGTTTGTTGAAATCGGATGTACCTAAAAGACCCCTAGTTAAGAGAAAAGGAAAAGGGGATGGTTGCCCCTATAGACTGACATTTGCTAAAAAAAAAGTTTGAAAAGCGAGGGTTGAAGTGACGGTGATCCTGAAATACTACCCCCGTTGACTAGATAAGGCAGTCATGTCCTCCCTTCGGACAAGTGTAGTTCTTGGATGATGTCGAGAAAATAGTCTTCGCTGATTCCCTTCCTGCAAGTGCAGTTCTTGGATGATGTCGAGAAAATAGCCTTCACTGATTCCCTTCCTGCAAGTGTAACTCTTGGATGATGACCAAAAAATAGCGATCGGACTAGAAACCTCCGTTGAATTTGACTCCATAGTGAACAGAAGCTAACGCAGAGTGTCTTAAATAAGAGACCCAAAAAGGGTTAGTGTGCGCCTTTCCGGCATGTGTGAATTTGGAGAAATAGCAAGTGAATACCAGTGTAGGTAGAAACTTTGGTTGACTCTAGCATCATAGTGTATAAAGGTTCGAACAGTTGTAAGACAAGAATATTCCATGTCATCCAGTGGTAAGCTAGTTTTGTATTATAGATTGATTTATTGCCTATTTGAATATTGATGTTAGCATGTAAAAGTATAATTCACCTTTATATATGTGATTAGTTTATTACAAATCAAGGAAAATAGAGGAAGTGTCATTTATTGTTTCTATTATATTTATAATAAATTAAGTATGTGAATAAAATGTATATGTATTTACTAAAATTTTACTCTAATTTTTCTTCATCCAAATAATTAAGGAAGATTAATTAACTTCAGCTCAGAGGAAGAAATTTTTCTTATTTTGGTTAGTGAGCAGAATTTATCTTGATATAACTCTAACTTATTCTAAGATGAAAAATGAAGTAATTTTATTCCAATAATGTAATTGAAATTTAATACTTAAGTGATATAATTCCTTAACCTTCTTAGAAATTTTTAATGAGTTTAGAGAAGCTTATTTAATATTCACTTTACAGAATTCTTTCCTTAATTCTAATTAAAAATGAAGATATTTAATTGATTTTCCTCAGAAGTACTGTATTTAATTCTCATACTAATGCATTTTAAGAATTTCAAAAGAAATAAAATGTGTTAATGATTCACAACGCTATGATAGGAATAAATAAAAAAGAAGTATAAATGTACTATTACTATCGTATCAAGGTCATATACCATTACTTGTGTTGCAGGATGAATGTTCTAATATTGATATTTTAATCTATTTTAAGAAAATTATGTCTTTCTTTGCTCTCTGAATATCTGAGAGATTTCAGCCCTACTTTCTCTATTTCTTAAAGTTAATTGATCTGTAATTGTGATTCTTTATTAAGCGTTGATATGTATTTTTCATCCTACAAAACAGTAATGGTAAAGTTGGGATCATTGCTACTAACTTACAGTGAGTTAGAGATCTGAATGGGTTGAGAATTTTGTTGCATTTTTGTTAAGTGTTTTCTTAAATATTTTTATTCGTGTAATAAGTTGGAATGTTTTCATTAATTAATAAATTAGCTATTTTGGTCGTGTAACTTTAAGTTACTTTTCTAATTCCCTTTTTCCTTCTCCAAAACAATTATGAGGTTTAATTTGAATTTAATTATTTTATAGCAACAAGATTCAGATAGGTGGAAACTTAATTCAGATCTCAATTGATTTAGTATTCTAATTGAAGAAATAATTTATCTGTTGAACCCATAATACTTGTAGATGATTATTATTTAATAGATGCTCATGCTAATTATTCAGAAGTGAATTTATGAATAAAATTTCAAGGTACATTTACTAAAAAGTTGTAGCAAAGGTCCCAACAATTTTTTTTAAGAAAAAAAAATAATAAAATGAAAAATTATTCTCCCTTTTATCCAGAAAAATATCTATTAGTGAATATAAGGATGGAATTTTATTTTTTGTTTGTTTCACCCATGTTTAATTTCTAGTGGGGATGGTTGAGACATGGCTCAAGTATCCCCACTCTCATTGGCTCAAGTATCCCCACTATCACTAATTTTGTTTCCCAGAGTTTTACTAAATAAATCATGCAGCTATTAGAACTATTTTAGACTCAAAATACAATTGAAATTATGCTTATTGAATGTATGTATATAGTTGCAACTTTAAAGAAAACTTTGATTACAAAAAAAAACAAAAAAGCCATGCACCCAAATATTTACTTCAGATAGGGAAAAGACAACTATTAATCACTATATTTTCAAAATGGTACCAAGATGTGTGATTTCTTTTTTACATGTTCAGAAATATAAATATGTTATCGTATTGGCAGTTTTAGAAAGAAAAATTAACCAACTGTAGAGATAATAGGGGTCGCTCAAGTATCCCCACTCTCCCCTATATTTTGCATAATTTGTGAATTATGAGAACGTTTGTTATTGATTTATTTGGCCACACAAAAGTATCCCACAACATTAAGGTGTAGGGGAAACATTGTTTGGTGCGCATTTGAATTGTAATTAACTATTTACAGTTTTATGAGATTGATATTTTTAAAACTTCTTTACATTACTTACGCACCTCATTTGCTACGCTACTATTACAAACAGACTTATTCCGCTCTGGAAAAAACTAATAGTTGAAAATCTAAACCCATTTAAATGGTTGAACAAATAACTAATTAAAAATGTTTAACTTTGACTGTTTCGCTGTTCTTGCTGAATATGATATAGCAAAGTATTTTTGTATGAATCGTACACATAACGACCTCGGAAGCCAAGGGATAGAAGTGACAAAAATTCTATTTGGAGTAAATTAATTTCAAAGATAATTGACTTTAAATTTGAACATAATTAATAATTGACAGCAATGAAAGAGGAAACTGCCACTTGTTTCATTGTGGTCTTTGAACTCTTATTTCAATAACTGTGAAAAAAATAGACTAAAATTTTCTTTAAATTTATAATTAATCAATATTGATTATTATTTTGAAAAAGTGATTGATCTCTAGAATGCAGCACATAATTAAAAAATAACTTATATTTTACAATCTGAAAAGAAAACTAGTCGTTGGGGGCCACCGTAATACTTACCCATCATGGATATGTATATGAAAATAAAACATGTGAAAAGTATTTATACAATGCATTGCAATTCATAAACAAAATTTAAATATTTTTAATATACATAGTAATGCTATATTAAAGAACTGCTGATGTACCAATTTCGACAAATTATATAAAACGCCGAACTACTCAAGTAGTACCGAACTGCGTAAAAGAAACATCCTTATAACTCCAAAAATAATAATTCTTTTAACTAACAATTAACTGCGTCGGATTAAGCGTCTCATTTTCAATAAAAATATACTTCTGAATTGAAATTTGAATGAAATACAGGTCATGAAAAATCGAAGAATGTGGAAAACAGGATTACAAATATCTCGGCAACTAATGGTTAGATCGACTTCGTTCTATATGCAAAATGTGTGTTATTTTATTGCCTTTTACGTCCATTCGTTAAAATAAAAAAATTCGAAAATTTTTATATACCTTTCATCAGAACGAATTTTTTGCGAGTCCGAAAAAAATAGTTCCGGATAATCGAGGTTGCTGATATTAAATAAGGTTCGTCCCATTCTTACATACTAACTACATACAAAATTTCAAGTCTCTATCTCAATTTGTTCGGGAGATAGAGCGTTTACAGACAGACAGACGGACGGCAAAATTTTTTTTCTAAAAATATGTTTTTCGAAATCTCCACTATCTAAAACGTGTAAATCCGTCAAAAAAAATTTTCGATTTTCAAAACGATTGCAAGACTTATACTACGTATGATGGGTAAGTAAAAATAACTTATATTTTACAATCTGAAAAGAAAAAAAAAGCGTACTTACAAGTCGTTTGCACACTTAGTTCATATTTTTTCAATTTTGTCACTTATATCCCTTGGCATCTATGGGTCTTCATATTAATAAATGAAATAAATATATTTTAAATTGCATTTCCTTTAATACGATTTAAAAGATTCGTAAAGAGCAAAGGATTAGGTAAAAATAAATAAATGCATATTCTGTATACAGACCTTAATATTTTATTTCCATCAATAGTCATTTTTTTCTTTTATATTGCTTTTGCATATGCCATGCTTTTATTTTTTTCTAAATAAAATTTTTTAGACATCAACTATTACGTTTCCTAAAGAATCTATCCTGTCTCTAAAATGGTTAAAATAATTAAAATACTTCGAAAGTTTTAATTTCCTCTCCAAAATTCATTACGACATCATTATTTGAAAAAAAGATGCATTCTCTTGTTTTTAGCAAAACCTTATTACAGGCACACCAACTGAAGCATAAAATTAAAGCCATAAAACCTCCATAAAAGCAAAAGGCGCCTTTTATCTATTAACATTATTAGATTTTTTAAAAAATCCTAATCAATTTCTTATCGTTTACGCACAATCAATTAAATGTAGTAGGTAAAATATTAATGTAACATATAAATATATAATGCAATAATCTATAAATATTCAAAAAAAATATTGTGCTAAAAGAAATATTTTTTTGTTGTTTACCATTTTCCTTATTCTTGCCTTATTAAAACCACTGTTAATAAAGGAAATGCATAATTATTTAAAAAATATATTTGATGCAACTTTGTGGAAAGTTTCATAAATTATGCTTGTTATTGTTGTACCATCAAAAACTGTTTCAAAGTACTTTGCATATTTTTACATCATTTTTCAAGTATCATCTTTTTTCTGGAAGTTACTAATTATTTCATTAAATTATGATAATAATGTATTAAGCATAATCTGCAAATTCTTTAGAAACTTGGAAAGCGGAATTTATATGAGGTATATATTTAAAAATATACATAATGAAATATATTATTTTTTTTCAAAAGCTTATTATAACTAAAATGAACAAAAAATAATGTAACTTTTATTTTAAAAATCATACTTTCAAAGTAAATATTTTTTTTTCAAATTTGTTGAATCAAAATTAAATTGATCTAATATATATATATATATATATGGTTTAAGCTCGAACCATTTATATTTAAAAGTTCTTGAGTTATAATGATTTGAATCCGAGAAATTGTAAGGAAATTCATCATAACGTCAAACGTCATTTTCACACGTCATTTCATTATAATCATTGACTGAAAACTAGATTTTGAAAACAAAGCAAAACAAAAAAAAAATAATAATATTTCTTTCTCTAAATAATATAAAAACATGTTTTAAACGTCATTCTAAGTCCAAAAAATAAAATAAAAGAAAATAAAGAAAAAGAAAAAGAAAAAGAAAAGAAATAAAAGAGAAAAAATAAAATGAGTTTTTAATGCAATATATATTTTCTCTTTAAAAAAAAAAATATTTGTGCCCGGACCTCTTTAAAAGGTACAAAACACCTAATATTCAGAAAAATAATCAGATTAATTAAAAAATACCGTTATTGATAGATTTATGATGATTTCCTGAAACTATAAACATTTATCTTATTTCATTTAATCAAGTACTTTCATTTTCAATTTGTAATCGAGATATTTCGCAATAATAATGACTGTTTTTCCTATAATTATGTATTTCAAGGTTGTGATGCAATCGATGTGTCGTCAGTTCTAAAGTTCAATTCTTTGTCAGTCTTCTATTTTATTTGTAAATGTAAACACGTAAAAAAATTGTTCTCTGTAAAATTTAACTGTATTTTTCTGCCTGATATTTATTACATTGGATAAATCACGCCGTTCGGATACATCAACCAAGGTAGGACAGACTTTATATATTTTATTGTTGACTGTTATTTATGAAGGGAAGCTAATTAAGTTCAATTTAATTGATAATAGATTATGAGAAAGACAGAACTGAACTTTTAGCAATGTTGCTCTCTTCTAAGGAACAACAACAAAATTGAATTACATTAAACTATAGTTGAAAATAATTAAAATAAAGTTGAAAATTAGTAAAAGCAAAAGTTATAAAAGTTGAATTAAGGCAGAAATAAAAATAAAGAATATGGCTTCTTCTTCAAAAGAAAGTTTTAGTATAGAAAAACTAAACTCAAATAACTATGCAATATGGAGTTTTAAACTCCAAATGCTTCTTATGAAGGAAGATTTATTTAGTCATATAACTGACGATCCACCAACTCCATTAAATAATGAGTGGACTAGGAAACATAATAAAGCTAAAGCTACGATTAATTTAACATTAGAAGACTCGCAATTGATTTACGTAAAAAATGAAACAACAGCTAAAGCTACTTGGTTAGTTTTAAAAGGAATACATGAACGCACTAATTTATCAAGTAAATTATATTTATTGCGTAAATTATACAGCATAAAACTTGCCGAAAACGGCAACATGAATGATCATATTGTAAAGATCTTAGAAACCGCTGATAAATTGAAGGCAATAGGTGAAGAGATAAAAGATTCTCATCTATCAGCACTCATGTTATGCTCTCTCCCACCGAGTTACGACACTCTTATCGTTAGAATCTAAATCTGAGGAGGAATTAAATTCTAATTTTATTAAAGGGAAATTAACTGACGAATTTCAAAGGAGATAAGATAGCTCCAATTCGTCGAATGAAAATGCATACAAAGCTATAAAATTTAATCAAAAACCATTTCCAAAGCGCGAACAAAATCTTTTTTTGTACGTACTGTAAACGAAAAAACCATGTGAAACAAAATTGTTGGTTTCTTAAGAATAAAAATTCTAAAAACCAAACAAATGATAAAAATAAACAAAATTCGTCGTTATGTTTTGAAGTAAATAAAGTTACTCCGGAAAAAAAAAAATAGAAAGAAATACACAGACTCTGAAAAATAATAGCGAGGAAAAAGAAATATCTTTTCTCGCACAAAATGATTATAAATCTACCTGGATTATTGACTCAGGGAGCAGCTCACACATGTGTAATGATATAAATTTATTCGTTGACATTAACACAAATAATAAAAATACTGTCACGATAGCGAACGGGAAAACTCTCGAGTCTCAAGGTACAGGGACTATAAAATTACAAACAAAAAATAACGACATAACTTTGAAGGATGTTTTGTATGTGCCGGACTTACAATCAAATCTAATGTCCGTTAGCAAAGCTGTTAAACATGGTTGTAAGCTCACATTTGAAAACAAAACATGTAAATTAACCCAAAATGGGAAAACATTCTTAGAAGGAAAAATTGAAAATAATTTGTATGAAATAGATCTGTATAAACCTAAACAAGATAACTATGCAAATCTAGCTCATCAATGCAAGAATAAAAACTGCATTGAGCTTTGGCATAAAAGACTTGGAGACAGGAACATAAATTCCATTAAGCAACTAACATCTAAAAATTTAGCAACAGGAATAGAAATAAAAGAGTGTAAACACGATATAATTTGCAAAAGTTGCATAAAATGTAAATTAACAGATGCACCGTATCCAAAACAAGCAACAAATAGAGCTCAGAAGGTCCTAGACCTGATACATTCAGATATCTGTGGGCCGATGCCAACAGAAAGCATAGGAGGAAAGAAATTTTTTCTCACATTTACCGATGACTTCAGTAGATTTACAATGATATATCTTTTATCAAAGAAAAGCGAAGTAATTGAGAAATTAAAGGAATATGTAGCCTTTACTAAAAACAAATCCGGGTACACGATCAAAGAATTCCGCACAGATAACGGCGGAGAATACATTAGCGATGAAGTAGAAAATTTTCTATCCGAAACAGGTATTCATCATCAATTAACAGTACCATATTCTCCATCTCAAAACGGTGTTTCTGAGAGGAAGAACAGGACATTAGTTGAAATGACACGTTGCCTATTATCGGAAGCTAATCTACCTCAGAAATTTTGGGGCGAAGCTTTAAATACAGCGGTGTATTTGCTAAATAGACTACCAACAAAATCACACAACTTAACACCATACCAGTTGTGGACAAATAAAATCCCGGATTTGAGAAATATAAAAACATTTGGCTGCAAAGCTTATGCTTATCTTGATAAATCCCAAAGAAACAAGCTCGATAACAAAGCAATTGAAGGAACCTTTGTCGGTTACGACAATAGATCAAAAGGTTATAGAATTTATATTGGAAATAATAAAGTAATACGCGCACGAACAGTAAAATTTATTGAAAACTCTAATTCAAACCAAAGGGTACAAAGCTTTGAGATAACAAGCGACATCAACGTTCAAAAACAACCCGAAATAGCAGGGGGGAAATCTTCTGAAATTGTTATAAATATGCAGGAAAACAATGAAACAAGTAATGAAGATATGAAATAAATCAACCTAGAAGATCACAAAAATCAAATAGGGGTGCTCCACCTGATCGATTTGCATATTTTTCAACAGAAAATATAATATTAGAACCATCAGAATGGAAGGATATTGAATTAATTGATAATCCCTATGATAAAAACAATTGGTATGAAGCAACTAAGGAAGAAATTGCTTCTTTAAGAAAAAACAAAACATGGGATTTAGTTAATCCTCCACCTGACGTAAAAGTGATAAATTGCAAATGGGTATTTTCATTAAAATATAATTCAAATGGTGAAATTGATAAATACAAAGCACATTTAGTCGCTAAGGGCTTTTCTCAAAAATTTGGAACCGATTACTACGAAACTTTTGCACCATATACAACATTGAGGGCATTTTTAGCCTGTGCGGCATACAAAAATTTAGTTGTAAACCATCTTGATATAAAAACAGCATTTCTTCACGGAAATTTAGAAGAAGACGTCTACATGTCTCAGCCAGAAGGGTACGTTGTACCGGGAGAAGAAAATAAAGTTTGTAAACTAAGAAAAGCAATTTATGGCATAAAACAAGCCGCAAGGGCATGGAATATTAAAATAAGTGAAAGTTTGGAAAAAATAGGTTTTGTGCAAAGCACTGCCGATCCATGTCTTTTCATGCGAAAAACACAAAACGGTACTACTTATATCATCATATATGTGGATGACATGTTAATTTCAGGGGATACTAAAGAAATAGACGAGACCATAACTCAACTTAGAAAAGAATTTGAAGTAAAGAATTTAGGAACTGTAAATTATTATTTGGGCATAAATATAAGCAGAAATAAAGAAGGAAATTTTTTTCTCGATCAAAGAAACAAAATCAAAGAACTAGTTGAAAAATTCGATCTAAGTGAGGCAAAACCCGATACTCCGATGGAACCAGGTTATTTAAACACAATTGATGAAGAAAAATTACTTCCAAACAACAACAAATATAGGCAGGCAATTGGGGCATTGTTATATATAGCTACTATCAGTAGGCCAGATATTTCAGCAGCCGTTAGTATTCTTAGTCGACGAAATGAAAAACCGAGAGAAAAAGATTGGAATGCAGTAAAAAAGGTTATAAAATATTTAAAATCTACAAAAGACATAAAATTATTTATTTGCAATAAAAATAAACCAATCCTAACAACATATGCGGATTCAGACTGGGCAGGAGATAAATATGATAGAAAATCAACTAGCGGAAATTTATGTAAGCTAGGAAATACAGCTATTTCTTGGGAAACAAAGAAACAAAATTCAGTTGCTCTATCCTCAGCCGAAGCTGAGTATGTATCAGTTGCCAGTGCTGCCCAAGAAACAACGTGGATAATTAATCTTTTAAAGGATCTAGAGTTAAATCAAATTTTGCCAATAACAATTTTCGAAGACAATCAATCCTTCATTAAGATGACAAAAAATGAAAGATATCATTCGAAAACCAAACACGTGGATATAAAATTTCACAGGATAAGGGATCTTCGAAATAAAGGAATTATAGACGTGGAATATTGCCCAAGCAAGGACATGACTGCTGACATCTTTACTAAGCCCTTACCTAAGGCTGATTTCCTTAAACATCGAAGCCAATTAAACTTAATGACTATATTAGCTTCAGAAATCAAGCAGGGGTGATAGATTTATGATGATTTTCTGAAACTACAAACATTTATCTTATTTCATTTAATCAAGTACTTTCATTTTCAATTTGTAATCGAGATATTTCGCAATAATAATGACTGTTTTTCCTATAATTATGTATTTCAAGGTTGTGATGCAATCGATGTGTCGTCAGTTCTAAAGTTCAATTCTTTGTCAGTCTTCTATTTTATTTGTAAATGTAAACACGTAAAAAAATTGTTCTCTGTAAAATTTAACTGTATTTTTCTGCCTGATATTTATTACATTGGATAAATCACGCCGTTCGGATAAATCAACCGAGGTAGGACAGACTTTATATATTTTATTGTTGACTGTTATTTATGAAGGGAAGCTAATTAAGTTCAAGTTAATTGATAATAGTTATGGAAGCTTCATATTTCTTAAAAGTATAAATGAATGTAAATAAACATATTGAGATTGAGATCCTGTCTGTAACTGAAAAATGTATTGTAGTTGCAAATTTTTCATAACACAATTTTTAATAGCATAAAACCTAAACCCATGTAAATAATTGAACAAATAACCATTTTTAAAAACTTCAAATTTGACTTTTACGCTGTTCTTACTGAATGTGATATAGCAAAGTATTTTTGTATGAAATTTGCATATACATTTATTAGTTAACGAAATGGCTGTGGCATCCTAGTGGTCATAGCACCAAACTCCAGACTCTCGGAATCGATGCTTGACATCACCAAAGAATGTATGCAGTGTACGCGCTTGTTAAATAAAATTGTTCTAAAAGTCCTGTGGTCAGTCTTTGCAGTTACTTTGGTTATAGGTATCTGTAGAAACCCATACCTCCAGAAACATATCTAAATTGAGAATATGGAATTTTTTGGTGCTGCCTTCTACTGGTATCTTTGCCGAACGTCTTTTTAGCAGCAGTCTGACTTCCAACCCTCTGTGTGCAGTCTAAATGGAAGCTACAACAATCCATCTTGCCCTCCAGGCACACGTCAAAACAACAGTAGATGAAATCAGTAAGATTTACATTGCACTGTATTTAATAAGATTTAAAAGATTCGTCGGATAATAAAAGGTTAAGTAAAAATAAATTAATACATATTCCTTAATATTTTATTTTCATCAACGTTTCTTTTATCTTTTATATTGCTTTTTGCGTATACCATGCTTTTATGGTTTTTATTTTTTAATGAAAAATATTAGACAATTATGTCTGCTAAAGACATCTATCTTGTCGCAAAAAAATGGTTAATGTGAGAAAAAATCTTCAAAAGTTTTAATTTTCTCCCAAAATTGATTACAAATTCCTTATTTGAAAAAGATGCATTCTCTTGTTTTTAGCAAAATCTCATTACAGGTGCAGCAACTGAAGCATAAAATTTAAAACAAAAAACTTCCATAAAAACCGAAAGACACCATCTCACTATTACCATTATTAGATTAAAAAAAAATTCCCAATCAATTTCTTATCTTTTATGCACAAATAACTAAATGTGTCAAAGAAAAATATTAATGTAACATTTACAAATATGATGTAAAAATCTATAAATATTCTTAAAAAAATATTGTACTAAAACATTTTTTTAAATTTAAATTTTACCTCATTCTTGCTTATTAAAACCACCGTTAATATATGAAATGCATACTTTAAAAAAAGTATTTTATGTGACTTTGTGGGAAGTTTAATAAATTTTTCTTGTTATTGTTGTACCATCAAAAACAGCTTCAAAGTACTTTGCATATTTTTACATCCTTTTTAAGGTATTATGCTTTTTTTTCGTGAAGTTATTAATTATTTCTTTAAAATATGATAATAATGTATGAAACATAATCTGCAAATTTTTTAGAAACTTGGAAAGCGTAATATATCAGGTGTATATTTTTAAAAATATGGATAATTAAATATATTTAAAAAATAAAAAAAATGTCCCAAAAACTTAAGAAAAGTAAATTAGTGAACATATTGTTGAATCTGTTCTGCATAAAAGTCAATTTTTTGTAATATTTACGTAGGTTATGTAAAAGAATATGCAGATGATTTAAAGGGTTCAATGTCTCCAACAAGTAATAAGGGAAGATACATATTTAATATTAATTACAGAAGATTCATGAAAAGCATATATCTATATTTATACCTATGTAATGCATTGTATCACTAGTGGAAGTTACATCATGCCCAGTGTCCCTGGAAAATGACAAATACTTAAAGCGTATTTCGGTAAAAACTCAAAATATTAATTGCTACAAAACAGTTGTTGGTCACAAAGTATTTTATTGTTCAGCTACTTCAACCCGATATTATTAAACCAATCTCCGTTAAATAACTTAAAAAAATCGCTTAATAAGTATATTACAATTTTTTCATAATTCATTCAGTCCATCCAATAATAATAAATTTAATGGACTGCAATTAATAATATTATACATCTTTTTTCATTAAGTTTAATAAAAGAAATAACTTCTACTTTCATCTGTAATTGTACTTTCAATCAAAACGAAATTATATGTTTATATGAATAAACAAAATTTGTTATAAAAATATTTTCTGAGACCCGTTATGAAGAGCCCTGTTAAAGGTTTGAAAGTGCTAAGAATTATATATATCTCAATCATTCCGAAATTTAATCAGAATGTTCCAGGAAGGGTAAGAAACATTTTACAATAAAAATTTGCAAATCGAGTGTCCTGCATCTGCGTTCTTTTAAGGGGTTCTTTTAATGACTCTTGACATTTTTTAAAAAGAAAGCATCTTGAACATTTAATATCTTAAATTTTTTATGATACTAAAACACAGTTTTTAATGAGTTGAAAGGTATAAATATGTTCTTTCATTTTATGCCTTTAAAAATGGCAAGGTGTAGAATTAGTATTTTCCCGGTGCCCCAAACTATCAGATATTTGACGAGCAGAAAATTGGTGTAATAGTTGTGCAGAATTATATATCAGATTGTAATAGATACCTTAAACCAAAATAAATTTATATTTAAAGCATTTTCCTATTGTTAATACAAAGTTGTATATAACTAATGCAAATGTTTGAAAATTTCAACAACATAATCACCTGGGAAATAAATTTTTATAAACAATAAAAAGGAAATTTTAGGTTCGGTTTATAGAGATTAACGTGAAACATGTATTTTGAAAATTTCATGTGGATACTTCAAGATTTTGAGATACCGTGCGAGCTATGAAAAAATATGTCATTTCGAGAAAAATGACTTCCAAGTTTCAGAAACGCCGCTTTATCTATTAAGCTGGTAAAATAGTAAAACTCATAGCTTTTGTTCTGATGAGAATTTCGAGAAAACAATTATATTAAAGTGCTCAGAAAATTTAATATTTTAACATATAAAAAATTATACTTTCGAAAATTTGAAAGCTTTAAGAATCTTGAGACCCCTTAACGCCTCAGGTGCAATAACCAATCCCATTGTAGAGTACTGTACAGCCTTATTATACTTATACTGTACGGTTTTGTTTAAAGCAGCAGCCAATTTGAAGCTAATTAGTACTTATTATTTAAGTTATTTTAAATTATTATTTAATTATAAATTCATCAACAATTGGCTATTATTATTTAAAAATATATACTTCATAAGGAAATTAATATAAATCATAAGTATATTTTTAAATGAAAGCTTATCAATACATAAAACTGTAAGATATTACATTCAAATTAAACCTACTGTTATGAGCAAAATCTAAATACAGAACTTTTAATTCAAGTAAAAATTTCTAAGAATAAATTTCAAATGCAAAAAAAAGATATTTTTTCCATCAAATATACAGAATAATAATAATTTAAAAAAATCATAAAATATCTCATCTTTTATGCATGAATAGCTTAAAATAGTTACAATGAAATTTTTATATTAAAATATTTACCAGGGTAAGTATTTTCCTTTTTACATTGTATAAGGCATCACAGTTTTTTATAATTAATTCCGCCTTTAATGTGTAAGCTCGATAATTAATTTTTAAGAATCTCGTACTAGTGTTCATGGAATATTTCAGAAATTATAAGGTTCTTTGTCAAGTCATGAATGATTAATTTTATATCTTACTTAATAATTTATTCGCTTAATATTAAAATTGTCATAAAATTTTTCGAGTCATATTTTTGATATATTATCGTGTTATTTTTAACGACAAATCATGTTGATAGCCTAAAATATTGCCTCAATATATCAAATGAAACATTTCACAATAGGATTCAGTGGGGTATTTATGACCAGGGGTAATTATTTCCACCTTCATATTGGAGAAAACTGTGTAATTAAAAAAATTGCATTTTTTTTTTTTTTTTTTTTTTTTTTTTTTTCTAGACATTGACCTAATATTGTGTTTTTCATTTTAGATATTCTTTATCACTAGTCTGAAGTATTTTTGATATTCGAATGGCAATTTTAAACAAAGTCTAGAAAAAACTTGCCTGAGGGAATGCCCAAACTAAGGGAAATGTGAAGAAAAAATCTAGTGGTCATAACTCCTCCACTATTAGTCTTAAAACCCCCAAACTTTTATGATTGAGAGATTTTGATGGAGTAATTATAAACGCCCTTTTAACTGTAAAAAATGGTTATAAGAATTTACTTTAAAGAGTTATTCTTAAAGAATCAACGTTACTTTCTATGTATTAAAAATATCACTTTTCCAAATAGAAAAAAGTAAAAAAAAATAATAATGTAGAAAACGTACAAAGTGATCATTATTACCCCTCCTTGCTTTATTTAAGATACTGTATTTATAATTATGTGCTACTTCCGAAATATATATTGCATAAATTTTTCATTTTAATGTTATAGTTATATATATTAATTTATAAAAATATTTTAGTTATAAATTGAGTTATCATTTAATGAAGTGGAACTGTACCACAAAAGTTATGCTTTACCTAGCGAAATAATCATTATTTTACATAAAAATTACTGTAATATTTTTTCTTTATTAGAATATGTTTACTTTCTGCTGCTTTTTTTTATTTCAATTTGGAATACATTAGCTATTGCCCCAGAAAAATAAAAAGTGTCTTAAGCTTGCTTTTAAAACATTATTTTTTGTTATTGAACTAATTTAAATATATTATATTAAAATCTGTTTTGAAAGTATGATGGGATATTGAATAGGAAGTTAATTTAAAGATAACCTTTTTAATTACATCATTTCCAAAACTATTTAAGCTCTGTCTTATTCCTTGCATTAACATGTTGGATTTTTTTTAATTATCTAAACAATGAAAAAAATAATTTTAAAGAATCTAAAATACTACATCAGTAATCATTCATTACTTCCAAAATCTATGCATTGTATCAGATTATTGCCTAATTTTACACTTATCTTTATACATTTAACTATAAATATACATTTTTTTAATTGACTTTACATTAACCAAACCAACAATATTTTATCTGTTAAAATAATCATTCTTTGTTATTAAAAATAATAATGATAAATCATTTTTATATAGAATGATTGTATAATAAAATATTTAATGCCTTACATTTGGATCTAAAGTGTTAATTTATATTACCGAATCAATCTTAAAATATTTCATTAAAATATGTTTTTAAAGTATTACTAAATGTGGAATGGAAAAGAAAGATAAATCTCAAGGTATGATTATTGCTTTTTTATGTTCCTGGTAGCCCTGGTTTACATAATCATTATTTACACGGTGCATTATAATCTCGATTTACATTTAAACCCGATAGATTCAACTAATAGCAGATCTTTTACTGTTTTCTTACATAATTACACAAGCGATTAAGGAGTTAAAAAAAACATGTCATTATGACATTCACCGATTTCTTTAAGGACGTCGTTGTCTAGTGGTGAAAGCACCGAAATCCGGAGTGAAAGCTCTCGGAATCAATGCTCGACATCAAGAAAGACTCAACGAGTGTTTGCAGCATACGTGTTCGATATATAAAGTGTTTCTAAAAATCCTATGATCGGTCTTAGGAGTTACCATGAGTATAGGGTCTCTAAATTTAAATATTCAGAAAGAATATCGAAATATCATGTTATGATTATTTCTTTTTTAAGTTTTTTTAGTCGCTGGTTTACATTTAACTATTACTTATTCGATTTGCATTATAATCCCAATTTACATTAAAACCCGATATTACTACCCCATTTGCTTTTTTTATAGGAACAACTATGGATTCTAGAAACTTTCAAGTAACTTCCAGTCACGTGGAAATTTCTTTAAATATATATAATACATATATTTGGATTCAGAAAAAATATTTTGTCAAAAACTACCCCACAACCCCATATAATATAGAACGCGTAGAAGTTCATTAGAAAATAAACGCGTCTTAGACCCTTAATTACGCAGAAAAAAAAATAACATCATAAATTAAAGTACATATTCACTATGCATTTGTTGTAAGTAGAAAAAATATTTTAATGGAAGGCGAGTCATATTTTAATAGCAATAAAACATACAGTCATTTACGAAAAAAAAAATTAAAGCAAATTAAATTAAAACAAAAAATCAATAATAGCACTCTTAAGGTGCCAACTGTTATTTTGGTTATAAAATTTTAATTTATTAAAATTTTGTTATAAAATAATAGGTTTTGATATTATTTGGTTATAAGCAAAGTGTAAAGTATATTTATTGCTGATTTTTTAAAATCATTTTCATAAAAAATACTATTTTTAATAATTAAACATACTGCTGTTAGCATGAAAATATAACAAGATTTTAACCTTCACTTAAATAAAGTTTCACTTAACATTTTTTTAATGGTTCATTGAATTTATATTTTTTTATAATTTGTTTTTAGAATTTGAACATATTTTCAACTGATAATAAAATCTAAGATTCTCTTGAATAGTTTAATAATAGATCATTATATTGAATATAAATGAGAAAATTGATAGATTTATGATGATTTTCTGAAACTACAAACATTTATCTTATTTCATTTAATCAAGTACTTTCATTTTCAATTTGTAATCGAGATATTTCGCAATAATAATGACTGTTTTTCCTATAATTATGTATTTCAAGGTTGTGATGCAATCGATGTTTCGTCAGTGCTAAAGTTCAATTCTTTGTCAGTCTTCTATTTTATTTGTAAATGTAAACACGTAAAAATTGTTCTCTGTAAAATTTAACTGTATTTTTCTAACTTTTGTTTAATATCCTTTTTAATGTAGAGTGAAAAGAAAAATTATAATTTTTCAAAAGGACTGTGCTCAGCTTCAGAGGATTTTATTATTTCTGCCTGATATTTATAAAATTGGATAAATCACGCCGTTCGGTTATCAATCAACCAAGGTAGGACAGACTTTATTATTTTATTGTTACTGTTATTTATGAAGGGAAGCTAGAAGCTAATTAAGTTCAAGTTAATTAATAAAAGATTATGAGAAAGACAAAAACTGAACTTTTAGCAATGTTGCTCTCTTCTAAGGAACAACAACAAAATTGAATTACATTAAACTATAGTTGAAAATAATTAAAATAAAGTTGAAAATTAGTAAAAGTAAAAGTTATAAAAGTTGAATTAAGGCAGAAATAAAAATAAAGAATATGGCTTCTTCTTCAAAAGAAAGTTTTAGTATAGAAAAACTAAACTCAAATAACTATGCAATATGGAGTTTTAAACTCCAAATGCTTCTTATGAAGGAAGATTTATTTAGTCATAACTGACGATCCACCAACTCCATTAAATAATGAGTGGACCAGGAAAGATAATAAAGCTAGAGCTACGATTAATTTAACATTAGAAGACTAGCAATTGATTTACGTAAAAAATGAAACAACTGCTAAAGCTACTTGGCTAGTTTTAAAAGGAATACATGAACGCACTAATTTATCAAGTAAATTATATTTATTGCGTAAATTATACAGCATAAAACTTGCCGAAAACGGCAACATGAATGATCATATTGTAAAGATCTTAGAAACCGCTGATAAATTGAAGGCAATAGGTGAAGAGATAAAAGATTCTCATCTATCAGCACTCATGTTATGCTCTCTCCCACCGAGTTACGACACTCTTATTACTGCGTTAGAATCTAAATCTGAGGAGGAATTAAATTCTAATTTTATTAAAGGGAAATTAACTGACGAATTTCAAAGGAGACAAGATAGCTCCAATTCGTCGAATGAAAATGCATACAAAACTATAAAATTTAATCAAAAACCATTTCCAAAGCGCGAACAAAATCTTTTTTGTACGTACTGTAAACGAAAAAACCATGTGAAACAAAATTGTTGGTTTCTTAAGAATAAAAATTCTAAAAACCAAACAAATGATAAAAATAAACAAAATTCGTCGTTATGTTTTGAAGTAAATAAAGTTACTCCGGAAACAAAAATAGAAAGAAATACACAGACTCTGAAAAATAATAGCGAAGGAAAAGAAATATCTTTTCTCGCACAAAATGATTATAAATCTACCTGGATTATTGACTCAGGGAGCAGCTCACACTTGTGTAATGATATAAATTTATTCGTTGACATTAACACAAATAACAAAAATGCTGTTACGATAGCTAACGGGAAAACTCTCGAGTCTCAAGGTACAGGGACTATAAAATTACAAACAAAAAATAACGACATAACTTTGAAGGATGTTTTGTATGTGCCGGACTTACAATCAAATCTAATGTCCGTTAGCAAAGCTGTTAAACATGGTTGTAAGCTCACATTTGAAAACAAAACATGTAAATTAACCCAAAATGGGAAAACATTCTTAGAAGGAAAAATTGAAAATAATTTGTATGAAATTGATCTGTATAAACCTAAACAAGATAACTATGCAAATCTAGCTCATCAATGCAAGAATAAAAACTGCATTGAGCTTTGGCATAAAAGACTTGGACACAGGAACATAAATTCCATTAAGCAACTAACATCTAAAAATTTAGCAACAGGAATAGAAATAAAAGAGTGTAAACACAATATAATTTGTGAAAGTTGCATAAAATGTAAATTAACAGATGCACCGTATCCAAAACAAGCAACAAACAGAGCTCAGAAGATCCTAGACCTGGTACATTCAGATATCTGTGGGCCGATGCCAACAGAAAGCATAGGAGGAAAGAAATTTTTTCTCACATTTACCGATGACTTCAGTAGATTTACGATGATATATCTTTTATCAAAGAAAAGCGAAGTAATTGAGAAATTAAAGGAATATGTAGCCTTTACTAAAAACAAATTCGGGTACACGATCAAAGAATTCCGCACAGATAACGGCGGAGAATACATTAGCGATGAAGTAGAAAATTTTCTATCCGAAACAGGTATTCATCATCAATTAACAGTACCATATTCTCCATCTCAAAACGGTGTTTCTGAGAGGAAGAACAGGACATTAGTTGAAATGACACGTTGCCTATTATCGGAAACTAATCTACCTCAGAAATTTTGGGGCGAAGCTTTAAATACAGCGGTGTATTTGCTAAATAGACTACCAACAAAATCACACAACTTAACACCATACCAGTTGTGGACAAATAAAATCCCGGATTTGAGAAATATAAAAACATTTGGCTGCAAAGCTTACGCTTATCTTGATAAATCCCAAAGGAACAAGCTCGATAACAAAGCAATTGAAGGAACCTTTGTCGGTTACGACAATAGATCAAAAGGTTATAGAATTTATATTGGAAATAATAAAGTAATACGCGCACGAACAGTAAAATTTATTGAAAACTCTAATTCAAACCAAAGGGTACAAAGCTTTGAGATAACAAGTGACATCAACGTTCAAAAACAACCCGAAATAGCAGGGGGGAAATCTTCTGAAATTGTTATAAATATGCAGGAAAACAATGAAACAAGTAATGAAGATATTGAAATAAATCAACCTAGAAGATCACAAAGATCAAATAGGGGTGTTCCACCTGATCGATTTGCATATTTTTCAACAGAAAATAAAATATTAGAACCATCAGAATGGAAGAATATTGAATTAATTGATAATCCCTATGATAAAAACAATTGGTATGAAGCAACTAAGGAAGAAATTGCTTCTTTAAGAAAAAAACAAAACATGGGATCTAGTTAATCCTCCACCTGGCGTAAAAGTGATAAATTGTAAATGGGTAATTTCATTAAAATATAATTCAAATGGTGAAATTGATAAATACAAAGCACGTTTAGTCGCTAAGGGTTTTTCTCAAAAATTTGGAACCGATTACTACGAAACTTTTGCACCAGTAGTATCATATACAACATTGAGGGCATTTTTAGCCTGTGCGGCATACAAAAATTTAGTTGTAAACCATCTTGATATAAAAACAGCATTTCTTCACGGAAATTTAGAAGAAGACGTTTACATGTCTCAGCCAGAAGGGTACGTTGTACCGGGACAAGAAAATAAAGTTTGTAAACTAAGAAAAGCAATTTATGGCTTAAAACAAGCCGCAAGGGCATGGAATATTAAAATAGGTAAAAGTTTGGAAAAAATAGGTTTTGTGCAAAGCACTGCCGATCCATGTCTTTTCATGCGAAAAACACAAAACGGTACTACTTATATCATCATCTATGTGGATGACATGTTAATTTCAGGGGATACTAAAGAAATAGACGAGACCATAACTCAACTTAGAAAAGAATTTGAAGTAAAGAATTTAGGAACTGTAAATTATTATTTGGGCATAAATATAAGCAGAAATAAAGAAGGAAATTTTTTCTCGATTAAAGAAACAAAATCAAAGAACTAGTTGAAAAATTCGATCTAAGTGAGGCAAAACCCTGTGATATTCCGATGGAACCAGCTTATTTAAACACAATTGATGAAGAAAAATTACTTCCAAACAACAGCAAATATAGGCAGGCAATTGGGGCATTGTTATATATAGCTACTATCAGTAGGCCAGATATTTCAGCGGCTGTTAGTATTCTTAGTCGACGAAATGAAAAACCGAGAGAAAAAGATTGGAATGCAGTAAAAAAGGTTATAAAATATTTAAAAACTACAAAAGACATAAAATTAATTATTTGCAATAAAAATAAACCAATCCTAACAACATATGCGGATTCAGACTGGGCAGGAGATAAATATGATAGAAAATCAACTAGCGGAAATTTATGTAAGCTAGGAAATACAGCTATTTCTTGGAAAACAAAGAAACAAAATTCAGTTGCTCTATCCTCATCCGAAGCTGAATATGTATCAGTTGCCAGTGCTGCCCAAGAAACAACGTGGATAATTAATCTTTTAAAGGATCTAGAGTTAAATCAAACTTTGCCAATAACAATTTTCGAAGACAATCAATCCTGCATTAAGATGACAAAAAATGAAAGATATCATTCGAAAACCAAACACGTGGATATAAAATTTCACAGGATAAGGGATCTTCGAAATAAAGGAATTATAGACGTGGAATATTGCCCAAGCAAGGACATGACTGCTGACATCTTTACTAAGCCCTTACCTAAGGCTGATTTCCTTAAACATCGAAGCCAATTAAACTTAATGACTATATTAGCTTCAGAAATCAAGCAGGGGTGATAGATTTATGATGATTTTCTGAAACTACAAACATTTATCTTATTTCATTTAATCAAGTACTTTCATTTTCAATTTGTAATCGAGATATTTCGCAATAATAATGACTGTTTTTCCTTTAATTATGTATTTCAAGGTTGTGATGCAATCGATGTTTCGTCAGTGCTAAAGTTCAATTCTTTGTCAGTCTTCTATTTTATTTGTAAATGTAAACACGTAAAAATTGTTCTCTGTAAAATTTAACTGTATTTTCCTAACTTTTGTTTAATATCCTTTTTAATGTAGAGTGAAAAGAAAAATTATAATTTTTCAAAAGGACTGTGCTCAGCTTCAGTGGATTTTATTATTTCTGCCTGATATTTATAAAATTGGATAAATCACGCCGTTCGGTTATCAATCAACCAAGGTAGGACAGACTTTATTATTTTATTGTTACTGTTATTTATGAAGGGAAGCTAATTAAGTTCAAGTTAATTAATAAAAAAAAATTACTATATGAAAGGTAATGAATTCTTATTTTATGTTGTTATGTGTGCTATGATTTATTTTACTATGACAATATAATATAATTTCTAAATTTTACTTTAAGAAACTGATTTTGGTTATTATTATTATTATTAAATGAAGGTTCATTTAATTGATACATTTTTATCAATTAGCTTTAGAATTTCAACCTATTTTTTAACTCACAATAGCGTTGAAATTCTTTTTAAAAGTGAAATAATAGAGAATTATTTTGGAAAATATACGAAAATAATTATTACAAAACAGAAAATGTATAGTTAATAGAGATGATAATTAATGTTAATATGGGAAAATAATAAATCAACAAAAGTTCGCTTAAAAGAAAAAAAACTTATTTCAGTTACATTTTTTATTTAATAATGTTTCTTTAATTTTATATATTTTTTATTTTTAGAATTTAAACATATTTTTAACTTCTAATATATTTGAGACTCTTTTGAAAATTTTAATAATACAGAATGTTTTCGAAAATAAATGAGAAAAATATTACAACCGAGTTGAAAATTGATGGTCAAATGCAGAAAATGAGTTTCGTTCCTAATATAACAAAGTTTTAGACATATTCAGATCTTGGTATATTAGTATACAGTACCTGCGATACAGTACATTAGCCGAAATGTTTTGTGTATCACAGTAAATATTATCTGTCTTGTATTATACAGGAAGTAACTTATATAAAAGACATAGCATTTCATAATACGTTAAATACTTTAATATTATTAAATGCGCCCCAAACAATGCATCCCCCTATCTAATGCTTTTGTGTACCTCTGTAAATAAATAACTGATATACATTGCACCACAGATTGTACAGAGTGTTTAATTCAGAATATACTTTACAGATGTTTTTTAATTTTATTATATTCGAAAGAGTGTAACATCATTATAATGCACTTGAAACGATTTTTTTAAATGAATGTAATGCAACGGAATACTTTTGATTGCCCTGTAATTGAATTATGCTTCCAATTTTCATAAAATTATGCAATATTTATATACTTAAAATTCCAAATATAACTTTTGGGTAGTTTTTCCTCTGTTATACGAGGACAGACGGATGGGCTGGGTGACGACTATGGGTACTAGGTATTTACATACTTACGAAGGCACCTAAAAAGGAATGACTTGTTATTAGAGCAGATAATTGAGATTAGTAGGAAAATATGATAAGATTTCTTCACTTCAGGAATCTGATTTCAGTAATGATTATTATTAAATAATGGTGCATCCAATTGATAAGTTTTTATTCTTTGTTTTCAAAATTTAAAATTATTTTTAACTCATAATAGGTTCGAAATTATATTGAAAAGTATAGTAATACAAACATTTTTTTCAAAAATAAATGAGAAAAATACTATAAAAGAAGTGGATAAGATTACACACAGGGTTTTTGTTTAATATTTCTTTCAATACAACTTATCCTTTAATTAACAAATCTAAATTGTTAATTTATAATAATAAAATTCTTACATAGATGGTAGCACTAAAAAAAAACAATTTTAAAATAAATATAAATGGAAGTTATTTATTTCAATTAATACTTTTTTCATAGAATTTAAAAATATTTAAAACAAATAATACACATGATATGTTTTTGAAAAGTGAAATAATGGAGAATTATTTCAAAAATGAATAAGAAAAATACTATAAAAAAGGGAGCGAACCGTTATTCGAGACAGGACGAATTTATAAGGATTCATAGTCTGAAAAAGAGACTGCAATTTTCCGTGAAATTTGTACATCATTGTTCCGCAACATCATTTAATAGAAATATCAATATCATAGAATCCATATGAGTTCCCTACTCCGTCTCGCCATTCAACAAATGAATTTTCCCAATCTCCTAACCTTTAAAAAAAGTTTTTTTAGAAAATCCAAATAAAGTGTTTTGTGGAAACCGAAAATATTTTTGTTGTAAATTCTGTTTTTAATAAACTTCAATATTAAACGTCACGCGATACTTATAAAATAGTATTAATAAAAAAAATAGACATGATATATATATATCTATTTTTTAAGCAAGTAAGCAATATTTCTAGAATCAACACCAAAAAATAAAAAAGAAATTTATTTTTAAAAATAGAAAAAAAAGTTTAAAAAAATCGTAAATTGCTGTGGGAATTCTGATTAATTATAGTATACTACGATGTAAAAATTGAAAATATATATTTAAAAGATAATTCAATATAAAATAATTTAAAAATGTAATTATATATATATATTAGAAAATTCCAAATAAAATGTTTTTTGGAAACGGAAAATATTTCAGCTGTAAATTCTGTTTTTAATAAACTTTAATAATAAAATTTGCGCACTATTTATAAAATTGTATTAATAAAAAATAGACATGATTAATATTTTTTAAAGTAAGTAAATATTAATTCTTGAAGCAATAAAAAAATAGAAAATAGAAATTTAGTTTTAAAAATGTAAATAAAAGTTTGTATATTTTTTAGAAAATTCAAATAAAATGTTTTGTGAAAAAAGGGAAATGTTTCAGCTGTAAATTCTGCTTTTAATCAACTTTGCGCGCTATTCATTCATAAAATTGTATTAATAAAAAAGTAGAGATGATTATTATTTTTATTAATAACTAAGTATTAATTCTAGAAACAATAAAAAAAATAGAAAATATAAATTAATTTTTTTTAATGCAAATAAATGTTTAAAAAATTATCATAAAAGAATCGTAAATCGCTGTATGTATTCTGATTAATTATTGTATATTATGATCTGAAAATAAAATTTTGGTTCTTATTATGACTATATGAATATCCGCGAGGGTTTTGAAAAATTGGAAAACATTTTCAGTCATTGACAAATGCTTACTCTGGAATTTAGGATTAGAGCATTAATAAATATATTGTCTATAAATATATACGTATTATAAGAAAATACATATAATTGTATCAAAAAAATTTTCTGTAAGTAATAATTCTAAAAGTAATTTATTATATATTAAGTATAAATGCATGAAAAATATTTGAAAAAAAAAAACACTGATTATTAAAAAAAATATATCGGAAAAAATCATAAATAGTTGTATTGATTCCTGATAGCGATATATTTGTATATTTGGATTCAAATTGTTATTGTGAGTAGATGAATTTAACCGGCGATCTCTCAAATTGAAAATATGATTCGAGGAAACAAAAAATATGTCTGCTGTAAATGCTTATTAATTATGTACGTGTACAATAAATATCATATCCACTATCTTAAAAGCAAAAATAATAAAAACAATCCTAATATTTATATTGTAATAAATTTTTATCCAATCACTGAATCTTCTAATTGAATTAAAATAATACAAAATAGAAAATTATCTGTAAAAAATGTAAATATAACTTAAAAATCGCAAAAAAGTAAGTAGCTACACTAATTATGGTTAATTGCAGTATATTACGATCGAAAAATTGAATTTGGAATATTAATATGAGTATATATGAAAATAACTGGAGATCCTTTTCACTTTTATTTTTTCAAAATACGTCCGTAATGGAAATACATGTAAAATAAATTAATTAAAATAATATTTTTTAAGATTAGTCTGTAAATAAATAAATAAATAAATAAATAAATAATATTGTGCAGATATACACATCATAGTTTATTAATAAGCTTAATTTCAAGTCAAAATACTGTATAGTTTTTTCCCCTTGTAAAGTGTATGACAAAATGAAATTTGTGTAGCCTAGTAGAAGCTTCATTTCACTCAGCCTAATAACCATTCATGTATATACGTAATAATATATATGTATATATATCATGTTGGAAAGAACATATACATTTTTTTATATAAAAAAAAATAAAATTACAGAGAAAACAGCATTACCATTTTGCCCTTTTGTTTTAAGAAGGGAGGGTTACCAAACTTTGTAGGTTGTCAAATTTCAAAGTACACTTGAAACTTTTAGGAGTGATATATATACATAATAGATGCCCTTGGCGACCAGTTACTGAGTATTAAATCATATTGCTTTTATTCATAATTTATTTTAATTGCTCATTTTTTTTTTTTTTTTTTTTTTTTTTTTTTTTTACAAATTAGAAGATTTTGCTAAAGAATTGGGCCCAGTTGTCATATACGCACCACATTGGCGCAATTGCAACAAAAAGGCAAATATGTGTGCATTACATGATAACCCGATAATTGTTATTTATTCTTTAATAAACTGTTTATTTGCTTTTATTTTCTTTTTTTAATGATGTAAAATGTTTTTTTTTCTATAATTATTAATTAAACTTTTTTTATTTATCTTTATTTCTTTTTTAAAATAAAAGAAAAGAGTTAAAAATATACATATAACTGGCATTGAAAACGAAGTTTTTGTCAAACTGGAATCGGAAAAAAATCGCATCAATGTGGTGCGTATATGATATTTGTGCCTATAAATCACGCACTCGGTATTTTTATGCAAACTTGGTGCACTCATACGTTTAAAATTCAAGATTTTGATTTATTTTTTTAAGCAAATGGAATAAATAAAAAAAAATAACGATATTTTAAAGCTCCATAATTGCAGCAAAAGAACAAACATAAATAAACCCAATTTACATCGGCCTAGATGTGTTTCATTTCAGCGTTGTCATTAAACAATTAACAAATAACCACGATTTTTGTGCCACATACGTTAGCGTAATATGTAATATGTATATAGATTTTAAAATTACCTATTTTTGTTTAAGATTACCACACCTATGGGTACTTTTTAATAACGAATCCAAATACATAATTCATTTGTATTTAATTGTCCAAATACATGAAAGGTTAAAATGTATGATTATTGTAATTTTGGAAAATATAAAAGGATTTCGTCAATATTTCGTCAGATATTCTTACTGATTTTTTATGTAATATTACCTATAGGAATAATTTTAAAAATATATATGATGTAAATAAATATTGAATGAATAAGTAAAAAAAAAAAAATGTAACAAATATATATATATATATAGCTTGAAAAAGTTAACGAAAAATAAAGTCTTTTATAAGATTTAAGAGCAATATTTCACTTGAAAGTCAGAGGATAAAATATAAATAAATCTTGATTTTTGATTTATAATTTATTTTTATGTTATGGTCTCAACAGATGATTTGAAACATGCCGTACTTGAAACATGATTTAATCATAAATGTGTAAACAAAGATAGTAATACTTCATCAGGTAACTTTCTTTATTATTTCGAATAATATTACTTATAGGACTAATCTAAAACTATAAAACATAAATAAATATCAAATGAGTAAATAAAATAAATAAACATAGCAAAAATGTAAAAAAAATAAGTAAATACATACATAAAAAATGAAAAAGATCTTGAAACGGTAAACGAAAAAGTGCATTTTTTTTTTTTTATAAAGTTTGATTTAAGCGCAATATTTCATTTGAAATCTATATAATAAAAGAGAAATAAATCTTCATTTTTGATAAAATATTATTTTTATTTAATGGTCTTTATACATGAAAGATGATTTATTCATAAAAGTGTAAACAAGGATAGTAATACTTCATCAAGTAACTTTATTTCTTATTTATAGGAATAAT
The DNA here is from genome assembly GCA_964019185.1 of Maratus speculifer. Lineage (NCBI taxonomy): Eukaryota > Metazoa > Arthropoda > Arachnida > Araneae > Salticidae > Maratus > Maratus speculifer. The sequence continues at coordinate 419,891,448 of OZ025290.1, read as the reverse complement.
CTAAAAAATTATTATATAAATAAACATTAAATGTATACAAAAAAAATCTAACGAAAATAATAATAAAAAAAAAAAATCTTGAAACGATAAAGGAAAAATGATGCGTCTTTTATGAAATTTGACTTAATTGCAATATATCAATTGAATACAATAGAATAAAATAGAAATAAATCTTGGTTTTTTATATTAAATATGATTTTTATTCAATTGTCTAAATACACTGGCGTGCAAAATTTAAGGACAGGATTTTTTTCAACTTCGTGCAGAAGTCCCGCAAACCAATATACATTGTACCATAATATCCTTAATGTAAAATAATATGGGAAAGAGGAACACAATTTCATAAAAAATATAAATCCATCATTAATACATTCAACATCACATTTTAGAATTTATACTTATTTATTTAAATCACTCTGATAGTGACCTCTTAAAATAATAATATGAGATATTTTCATGTGGGGAAGCATGACTATCTGTAACATAAGATAGGTTAAGAAATGAAACTCTATAAAATATTATACTTTTGATTTTAAAATCTTTAAGGGTGTTCTCAACCGCTACGCTCAGCAAGCGCAAAACGTTTTGACACATTTACAAACTCATTTTTTAACGGAAAGATATAAAATTGAAATGCCTGACTATGGAAGCGATTTCGAATTGAACTTATTTTTCCATTTTATGATAATTAAATTATCTATCAAAAACCTCTATTGTAAAAATAACGGTCGGCCTTCGCTTGATCCTGTTTTATTTTTTCGTGAGTTATAAGCTTTTTCGTGACGCGATCACCCGTTTTTCTCCTGCTTTTCGACCGGTTTTTCTGCTTTCGTCGGGAAATGTGCTCAAAAATATCAACTTTGAAGGCTTATTATGAAAAATCTATTGTGTTTAAAAAAAAAAACAGAAGATTGAGTGCAATTAGACAGTTTCTGAATAATAACACCTGCTATTTTCTTGCATTTCCTAACAAAAATAAATTAAAGCATGTGTCACAAAGTCGCCCTTTTTGATTTAAGAACACCCTTAAATGTTTGGCACATAATATTCCGTTTAGTTAGCTCCACGTTTCACTGCAATATAAGCAAAGTATAATATAATTCAATAGATTTAATGAATTTTCAATACATTGAAGAATGATTATTACTCACAAGGATTACATGCATAAATTTAATTAGTTTTTTTTATATATAATGTTGATAAAATCATATTTTCTTAGCACTTAAAACAAAGTATGAAAAAAAAATCACAACTTTATCCATTTGAAAGACACGCAGAGCGTTAAAACAGAAGTAGCTAATAGTATCTTAAGATATAAGCTAATAGTATCTTAAGATAAATCTTTAGCTAACATAACAATGTTAATATTATACTAGCAATTGTTACTATTATTATATTAGCAATTATTATGCTAGCAATATTATATTGTTATTATTATACTAGCAAATAAACAAAAAAGTAACCAATAAGAATGTATTTGTTAATATACAACACATTGCTGAGTGGTGCAGAAAACAAGAATTTTAATGTACATTTGTACAATTAAAATAAAATAAAACTATCAACGTTTCGCGCCGTCTTCTGCGGGTGTCTTCAGGAAAGTATGATAATGGAAGGACTAAGTTTGCATCTTGATCGAGAGATAATATTTCTAATAAATTAAAATCTAAATGAATTAAAAGTTTTAAAATGTTGCCACTTACACGTGAGTAAAAATTAAAATATTAAAACGAAATAAAAATTTTAAGATTTTATGATGTTATCAAGATGCAAACTTAGTCATTCCATTATCATATTTTTCTGAAGACGCCCGCAGAAGACGGCGCGAAACGTTGATAGTTTTATTTTACTTTAACTGTACAAATGTATATTAAAATTCTTGTTTTCTGCACCACTGAGCAATGTGTTGTATTTTAATAAATACATTCTTATTAGTTAAATTTTATGATGCAACTGTCCTGTATATATTTAAAAAAGTAACCATTTAATTACATTAAAAATATCACATTTCAATATTAACAAAAAAAACTTACATTTGACAATGCTAATGTTAATTCGCAATGTAAAAAGTATTCTTAATTTTTTATTCAATAATTGAAACATTCAGTATCGCATTTTAGAATTTATACATATTTATTCAAATCACTCTGATAGTGATCTCTTAAAGTTTTAATATAAGAGATTTTCATGTGGGAACGCATGATTATCTTTATCATAAGATAGAATGATAAACGAAATTCTACAAAATATTCTACCTTACGCTTTTGAAACGAAAGTAGATAATAATATCTTTAAATCACTACCCTAAATATTTGGGTAACATAACAATATTATTTAAATTATTATTATAATGATTCCTATATTACATATTAATACTTTTTATTGTTAAATACTAGAAAGTATTTAACAATAAAAAACAACCATTAAAAATGTCATATTTTACTGTTAACAAAGAAATCTTATATGATATCTAATATTAATTCGTAATGTAAAAACTAATCAGTAACTTTCTTTCAATCATTAAAACTTTCAATATAACATTTTAGAATTTATACCAATTTATTCAAATCACTCTCTTATTGACCTTCTAAAATAATCATATAAGAAATTTTCATGTGGGATAGCATGATTATCTTAATCATAAGAGAAATGGATTCGTGACCGAAGGTAGGCAGAAAATGTATGGTTTCTTACATTTATACAAATATTCTACTTCATATTTTTAAAATGAAAGTAGCTAATAGTATCTTTAAATCACAATGCTAAATCATTAACTAACATAACAATATTCTTTAAATTATTTTTATTTTTATGCTAGGAAATACTTAAAAAATTATCCATTGAATTACATTAAAAAGTTAGTCATTTAAACATTAAAAGTTATAAATTTTTCATTGTTAACAAAAAAAATAATTATACAATAGATAATGTTAATTAATAATGTAAAAAAAATCATTATTTTTCTTTTATCAATCATTAAAACATTCAGCAACACATTTTAGAATGTATATTTATTTATTCAAATCACTCTAATGTTGACCTTCTAAAATAATAATATAAGCGATTTTCATTTGGGAACGCATGTTAACTTTATCCTAAGACAGAGTAATAAATAAAACTATACATCTATATTACCATTTATAACTCTATAAAATATGCTTCTTTACATTTAAAAAACCAAAGTAGCTAATAATATACCTATTTATTCAAATCACTCTGTTATTGACCTTCTAAAATAATCATATAAGAGATTTTCATGTGGGATAGCATGATTATCTGAATCATAAGAGAAATGGATTCGTGACCGAAGGGAGGCAGAAAATGTATGGTTTCCTCTCTACTTCGAATGATGACTGAAAATTTTCGTGAGACTTACTCAATTGCGTTCTATACAAAATATTAATAGAAATATCAATACCAAAGAATCCATACAACTTCCGTACCCCACTCTTATTTCTGGAAAGGTACTTTTCCAAAATTCTGACACGATTCAAGTAAAATATTTTCTTTTGAAGTAACACGAAAGCTGCTGTAATAAGAAAACGTTTACGCGTTTAAAAATTAAAAATATAAATAAAAATAGTAATAATCTATATCGTGTTCTGTTGATTACATTTAAAAAAAAACTTTTAAATATCTCTATAAATAATCTACGAAGTTTGTATAAATGAATATACATTCTTGCAAATAATTATGCTACAAAAAAATTACTGCATAAATTTAATATGTATGTATGGAGTTAAGCAACAATATAAAAAGGGATGATTCATAAAGACAGCTGATTTCTCTTTTTATTATTATTTATATTATTTCTTTCTCTTTGAATATGCATACATATTTTTTTCAACTTTTTATATTGTTTCTTTAAACCATTGATAAATCTTTAATTGTCAATATGCTTCTTTTTTAATCACTTTTAATCTGTTACATTTTTTTATGTAATGTTATTTCTTTTTTTTTTCTGGAATTATTGCGCACGGTATCCCTTATTTTGCACTTTTGATCTTGATTTAGCTTTTGCAAAGATGAAATCACACAGGTTATCTGCGGGAATAGTACAACAGCAATAAAGAAAATTTCACTATTTTTTGTAATGTCCATGTCAATATTCCAAATTGGATAATAGCGCAGTTTTTAATAGAAATAACCTTAAAAATGAAATGTTCCGATGTATAAAAATGAATTTAGATTAAAAAAAACCGTAGTTAAAAATATTGAGGATCTAATATGTTTTTAAAATATAAAGGATCTAGAGTACCCAACAAAACTTCATACAATTCAATCTCGCACGTTAAAGTGATATCGGAATTTAAATCCTCGGGTATGGTTCAACATAAAATGAGTCATTTTTTCTCTAAATTAGAAATAGTTAAAAAAAAAAATGCTTCATTTTTTTATGTTTCGTAATTTTCTGACACAATATGTTAATATTTTACTTTAAAGTTAATCAAAAATTAATTTTTGTTCAAAGCAAAACATTTTCATTGTGAATATTTTTTCATCTCATTTTTACGCATAATACAATTGTATCGCGATATTCTGTAATATTTCATAATGCACCCAGTGCTGTGTTGACTACGAAATCTGAATCTTAAGTAAGGTTTACCAGAAAATATGTCATATTCACTCTAAATTGAAAACAATTGAGAAAAAAGACGGGTATAATTTTCCTCTTTTAAGTTTCATTCTTTTCAGGTACAATAAAGGGATATGTTATCTCAATTTATTTATTTATTTATTTATTTATTTATTTATTAGAATAATTTTACATTTTATTTTTACTTATATTGAAATTATATCGGATTATGTTATAAATTTTGATAATAAATAAGCGCAACTGTCCACACTACTGAGACCTTTATATGGCTTTTTCTCCATGTTGGTGCGTTATTATTATTATTATTATTGTAACTATGGAAATACGTAGTACCTATAATCGTCTTTCAGTCCATCAGTACGTCTGTCCGCATATAACAGAGAAAAAAACTACCCAAACGAATCATTTGAAATTTAAAATGTATAATTATCGCTTTTTGACGAGCGATTTCAAATGAAAAAAAAAATCTACTTTTATTTTTAATATTTCTTTTATCTATTCACTTTAAGAATTCGCATACTAAATTTAAAACATATCTGAAATATATTAACGAAATTATTGTAATATTGACGAATATCTAAGTTATAAAAGCCATAAAGGAAATTTATTTTAATAACCGTAGTATTTATCTTTATTGAGTATACAGTAGATCGCCATACAAACAATTTGTTAAAAAACATGTTTTTTCTTAGAATATATGTTACTATCCTTTTTTAAAAAATGTATGTATATACCATGTATATACAATGTATGTATATACATAGTATGTATATATATATAATATGACAATAAAATTCTAAAACTTTCAAAAAAGAATGAAACAAAACTCTTAATATATTCTTTCATGCATGTAAGGTTTTAAAGGCTAAAATTTGTTTTTTATACAGCATGAAATTAAAAAACAAAATATTCGAAATTATGGAAAGAAAATCTCTAAAACATTCAGAGCTGTGCACGCAATAGAAAAAATCCCTTTCGGCATGGCCTATAGGCGGAGGTAGATTTCGAAAAGTTTTCATCTCAAAAAAAAAAAATAATAATAATAAATAAATAAATAAAATAAATAAATAAATAAATAAATAAATAAATAAAAATAAAAAAATGATTAGAGATAAACCCAGTTTAACTGCTTTATTCAACCGCTTTTAAATTTTTTTAAATTTCATTTTTCTGTAAGAACTGGTTTTATCAAAATCCTCTTAAACGAAATTCTACTCAAATGCCCATTTTGGCAACATATTTTGAATTATATTCTTACTTTATTAAAAAAATTGACCAATATGCTCATTATATAGTTCCTAAATAACAAAAAAACTGTTAATTAAATTCGTTTGACAGCAAAATTGAATTTAAAAATGAGTCATAAAATAACCAATTTATTATTTTAATACATCCACAATTCTTTAATCAAGATTGCTTTGAGAAATTTTGTACGAAGTGCCCACTTTGGCAGATTTTTTTAAATATATATTTAGCCTTTATCAAAAATCTGACCAATACGGCACATTACACAGTTCCTAAATAACAAAAAACTGTCAATTGAATGCGTTTGAGAGCAAAATTGAATTTAAAAATGAGTCATAAAATAAACAATTTGTTATTTGAATACAACCTCAATTCTTTTATCATGATCGCTTTGGGAAATTTTTTTGCGAAGTGCTTACTTTGACAGCTTTTAAAAATATATATATTCACCCTTTATCAAAAAATCGAAGAATACGCGCATTACATAGTTCTTAAGTAACAAAAAACTGTCATTTGAATGCGTTTCAGAGCAAAATTGGATTTAAAAATGAGTCATAAAATAACCAATTTGTTATTTGAATACCCACAGTTCATTAATCATGATCGCTTTGGGAAATTTTGAGCGAAGTGCCCATTTTGGCAGCCTTTTTTTGAAATATATTCTGCCTTTATCAAAAAACTGGCCACTCCGTCACATAATATAGTTCCTAAATAAGAGAACCTGTAAATTGGATGAGTTTGAGAACGAAAAAAGATTTAAAAATGACTCGGTAAAAACGCAATTTTTTAAATTTCCTCAAATTTCAATCATGATAACTTCGTGAAATTTTGTTCAAAATACCCTTTTTGGCAGCCTTTTTAAAAATATATTCTGCCTTTATCAAAAAACTGGCCAATACGTCGCATTATATAGTTCCTAAATAATAGGACCTGTAAATTGGATGGGTTTGAGAACAAAAATGAATTTAAAAATGACTCAGAAAAAACGTAATTTGTTATACTTAATCAATTTTTAATGACAATAATTTCGGGAAATCTGTTCAAAATACCTTTTTTGGCAGCCTTTTAAAAAATATATTCTGCCTTTATCAAAAAATTAGCCAATACGTCGCATTATATAGTTCCTAAATAAGAGGATCTGTCATTTGGATGCGTTTAAAATCAAAAATGAATTTTAAAATGAGTCAGAATATAAGCAGTTTGGATTTTAGGTTTTTTCTCCAACTCCTATTTTTGTTTAATTTATTTTTGCTATAAGAATTGGTTCTATGGAAAACTTGTCAATATAAAAGTTGTAGATCTTATTGTGAAGATGTAAAATAAATTTAATTAGATTTGATTGCTTAAGAATTGAGTAAGTTATGGGTTTTTTTCTTTTCCCTCCCCCCTTTTTCTTTTCGTTTTTAATTTTTTTCATCGGTAAAAATTGGTCCTATCAAAAACTTGTAAATACAAAAGTTTTAGATAATAATGAGTACATTTATATAAAATTTAGTTGGATTTGATATCTTGAGAATTGACAATATTATGAATTTTTTTCTCCCAAAAACCATGTTTTTTTCGCCCCTTGAGCCCACTTTTAACTTTATCAAAAATCTATCATACAGAAACTTTTACCCCATTTTTTAGAAGTAATATAAACTTTAAACTGATTCGATATCTATTTTAATTAAGAAGTTATTGCGTTTTTTCTGTTTTCACAAAAACCCTCCCTATTTCCACCCCCTTGGTCCGATTTTGCCCATTAACAAACTCGACCGAGATTTTAAGCTCCTTGATTTTATGTAAAAGTTTGAAGAAGATCTGAGCATAATTATGGAAGTTATCGTGTCTAGAAGAAAGTGATATACACCGATAGATAGATAGATAGATAGATAGATAGATAGATAAACTTTTTTACTGATGGTGGTTTTGGGGTCTAGGAGTCATGATTCGTGTAGATCCGCAAAAATTTTTCAGAAATTCCAACATGGGAGAGAACGCAATAGGTAGTATTTCATACGAAATCTACCTAAAATGTTATCTCAAAAATAAATCCCGCGTTCAATAGCTTTCTTGCTTTATAAAATTCATCAAAAATAAATAAAGATATTTGAACGCGTGGTTTGTGTAACCCTGGCCAATCGAGATTACACTGTAAGCTGCAAGAGGACAGTTCCCTGGTTCGATCCCCAGGGAGGGTAAGTGAATCTTCTGAATGTTTGTATTAAATGTACGTGTCTTGTCCTTGCAAATAATAAAAATATGAGTTTCTCCTTGAGAAATTCTTTTTTGCCTTTCAAGCGAAAATTTTTATATAAGGAAATATGAAAATAAAAGGCGATATTTTGTGAAAAAAATGGAAATATTTCTTGAATTTACGGATTTTTTTTTTTTTTTTTTTTTTTTTTTTTTTTAAATAGGGAAAAAGTACTGGATCTAGATTTATATTTTCTGTATTTTAGCGTTTTTTTTTTTTTTTTTTTTTTTTTTTTTTTTTTTTTTTTTTTTTTTTTTTTTTTACAGTGTAAAAGAGTACATCAAGCACATTTACAATGGTTCCTCCGACATTAAATCTATAAAGGTATAGCTTTTGAAAGCTGAATTGAAAAAAATCTCAGTGATACTGTAAAATCATGGGCCGATTGCCTCATGTGACCTTTAACTAGAAAAAAAAATAATAATACATATTTTTAAGTAGAATGCTAGAAGCAAAAATTTAAATATTTCATTTTAATTGGATATTTTTTTCTTTTCAAATTAAAACATTTTTTTTCCATTTAATATTTAAATTAAAATATCTTTTAAATGTGTTCATTTAAAATTAATTTCAAATGCGAATATATATATATTTTTTTCAAAAACAACTTTATAAATTCAATTTTGATTAACTTTTTTCAACTTATTCAACTATAAAAAAATAAATTGTGAATACTTTTAAATGAATAAAAAAAAGTTACTATAAATAATTTTTTATTCGAAAGATTTCTGATTTTCTGAAATTAAATTATGTGTTTTTCCTCTCTTTTTTAAAATAAATTCGGACAAATTCAAAGAGTACATAAATGCTAGAAATTAACCAGACTTTTTAATTGGAACTACCCCTCCCTCCTCACACCGTCCTTTTCGGTAAGAATTTACGAATAACACATACTCAAGCATGTTCAATTAAAAAGCATGAAAAAATTTCTACTGTACGTCTTTCTATTCATAACTTTTTTATACATAACAAAGTGTCTTACAATACTCAGAATAGTTTTGAAATTCCTTTTAAAATGTTATAAGAGGAAGTAGTTTTATTTATTTATTTTTATTTTGTTTAATTTTTCACAGAAACATTTTGAAATAGAAGAATGAAATACCGCTTGGCCATAGAATTTTATAGACGTATGTATAAGGTTTCCTTGAATGCATGAAGAAACTGCAATTTTCAATAATGTTTACAAAATGTTATCTTTTAACATCATTTGTTGAAAATAACAATACTCAAGAATACATACGATTTCCGTACAAACATTTTTCGATTATTCGATTCATGTATAGAAAAAAAAATCTTTCCATAAGTATATTTTCTGCGTTGAAATATTTTACAGCCTTTTGTAAAAATATACCATTATTGTGTTTTATTTATTTTTCAAAATGCTATGAAACACAATTTTATGTATATATATATATATATATATATATATATATATATATATATATATATATATATATATATATATATATATATATATATATATATATATATATATATATATATATATATGTATATATATATATATATATATATGTATATATATATAGGGGAAGATGGGGATACTTGAGCCATTTTTTGAATTTTAATTTTTTTTAATTTTTTATATTTTTTTAGAATAAAATAAAATATTGAAAATGAAAATTTGATATTTTTCTTTGAACTAAAAACCACTTTCAATAAATTTTGAACTATTTTTCTATGTATAATAAATGTTTATTTTTTGTTTTACATCATGGCTCAAGTATCCCCATGGCGGGGATACTTGAGCCATAGTGAAGGGATACTTGAGCCACTACGAAAAAATACCTACAAAAGTAATTTTTTTCGCTTTATTTTTGCACAAACATTTTACAGAATGATAAATTATGAAACGTAAAGTCTTTCAAAACCAATTGAGAAAACAAAGCTAGTAATACGATCATTTTTTGTCGTTAAAAGTGGTTTTCGAAGGATAATTTGAACTTGAGTTATAACGACGGTAGAAACAACCTCAGTTCAGAGCCATTTAAATTTGGAATCTGCAATTCTTCGGGCACATTTCATTTTTTAAAATATTAAGCACTTATCCAACAAATATTTTTACAGTTTTCTTTCTGGCATATTTTATTAGTAACCAACCATCAATAGAAGGTTTTCTTTCACATCATCACCATCATTGACAGAATTTTCCTCTAATGATATTGTCGAATTCATGCTTTTAGTTTAGTAGCTGTCGGAATTTAAGCCAGATGTATTATTATACTATTTCAAACACTTTTTTGATTTCACAGGAAAAGATTTTGTCTTTCTCTTTGGCTCCATGTAGGTAAGTTTGAACTGGGATTTTTGTTGCTTTTCTTGTTTTTGTGCGCTCTTTTTACCAATTTTTCTTCAATTTTCTTAGTTAAAAAAAAAAGGTTACAGCAACAGAGGTTACGATTTCAATATAAAATACTAATCTTAATATGTTATATTAAAAAATAAATATTTTAATATGTTGGACCTAACTAATTAAAGTATTAGAGATTATAGCCTGTAAAACCGTTTTAAAAAGTTATTTTCATTTAATGAAAGTTAAATTGAAAACTATGTTTACATTTATCTAGACAGGCTATTTTGTTAGTCAAATCGAAAAATAAAATAGACATTTTCATTTAAAAAAATAGACATTTTTAAACATTTTTAGGTCGTTATTTTTTTAAGAAAAAAAAAATTAAATGAAAAATTATTCTCCTTTTTCACCAGAAAAATATCTATTAGTGAATATAAGGATGGAATTTTATTTTTTGTTTGTTTCACCCATGTTTAATTTCTAGTGGGGGTGGTTAAGACATGGCTCAAGTATCCCCACTCTCATTGGCTCAAGTATCCCCACTATCACTATTTTTGTTTCCCAGAGTTTTACTAAATAAAGCATGCAGCAATTAGAACTATTTTAGACTCAAAATACAATTGAAATTATGCTTATTGAATGTATGTATATAGTTGCAACTTTAAACAAAACTTTGATTACAAAAAACAAAAAAAACCATGCACCCAAATATTTACTTCAGATAGGGAAAAGACAACTATTAATCACTATATTTTCAAAATGGTACCAAGATGTGTGATTTCTTTTTTACATGTTCAGAACTATAAATATGTTATCATACTGGCAGTTTTAGAAAGAAAAATTAACCAACTGTAGAGTTAATAGGTGTGGCTCAAGTATCCCCTATGCTCAAGTATCCCCACTCTCCCCTATATATATATATATATATATATATATATATATATATATATATATATATATATAATTAAGAGTGGTTTATTTATTTTAACATAATTTTTAAACTGTTTAATTGACACCAATATATGGATATTTGTCTAGTTATATCTATAGTTAAATGGCTATATTTTAATTATCAAATTAATTTTAATGTTATTGATATAATTTTTGGCATTATTAATAATATTATTACTATTTTTTTTTACATTTTTATTTTATTTTATTTTATTTTATTTTATTTTTTTAATTTTTAATTTTTAATTTTTATTTTATTTAATTTTATTTTTTAATTTTTGTTATCCTACATTAAGATAATGAGTTTTTACCATGTAAAGTCACAATAAATGTTACTGATTAAAGTAACAAAATGGTATTTTAAGTTATATGTTAATATGAAAGTTATCTCTTAATTCTAATTTTAATTTTTTTATTAATTTAATTTTATGTTAATATCGATTATTAATTATTTTCTCCGGTTCAATTATATTTCCATTCAGCTTTATCTTTTTTGTTTGTTATGGATAACTATTATTTCTACTTACTTTCAACTCCTTTTTGTAAAATATCTTTGTTCCTTATTTAATAATTTGGTTTTTGTGTGCTGGTAGCCCCAAATACGTATTTTTTTGCTATTCATGGCTAATACATGGATGAAACCGACACTTCATTTGTAGTTCCAGAGTATTTGGGGCCTGATGATTCTGCTTTTGTGGCTACAAATTACATTTGCATTCATTTTATTTATTTTTTTATTCAGATTTACTCGTTACACTATTTTTTTATTGTTATTATGATTCAATTCAATTCTAATTCTTCGTTATGGTTTATTGTTTTATTGATAAAATCCATTGGTGAATCTTGTCTACTTTTAATGGTATTATATATATATATATATATATAACCGACTTCTAAAAAAGCGCTAAAAAGAATTAAATATTTCTTTAAAATCTTTAGTTACAAATCGTTATCCTATAACCACGCACCGGATATTACCCGCATAAAAACGGTTAAATTTAACATATTTAATTTAATATGCAATAAACAATTATTTTCGAGAGTATTTTTTCACAAGAGATTTATTTACATATTTTTGATTTAATTTATGAACATATACATATAAAATGCAATGAATTATTTTTCAATTCTGGTGCCAAATTATCTTAGTATGGTACTAATTATGGATAAATTACGCTTTGTATCATAAATAAAATGGTGATAATCACTATCGATTGTGATTATTTGGCGCCAACGTGATAAAGTAATTCATTACTTTTTATACGTATACATTCATGAATTAAATCAAAAATTAGTAAATTAATCTTTTATAAAAAATATTCTATCTAAATTCCATGTTTGGTTGATATGAAATTCTATATATTAAATTTACCCATTTTTATGCGGTTGCATCTCATGCGACACGTGGTTATTGGATAATGATTTGTAAATAGATAATTTCAAAAAAATATTTAATTCTTTTTAGCACGTTTTCTGAAATCGGTTATGTATATATATATATATATATATACCGGGTGTCCCAAAAATGACTAATGGATTTTAAAATTCAATAACTTGCAAACGGTGACAGCTATTTAAAAAATTTTTGCAGGAGGATTATGTATAATGTCAGGAGTTTTTTTATCGTAATTTTTTACTTTAGTTCGCCTCTCAAACAATAGGTGGCGCTGATGGCGATTGAAGGCCAGGTCGGCGCTTCACTCAGTACTAATTACCTGGCCCTCAATCGCCTTCAGCGCCACCTACTGTTTGAGATTGTTAAGTAGCGAAAAATTGAACTGTGTTCGTAAGGTGGGCAGGGTAACATTTCTACTCCTGAACACAGTTCAGTTTGTGCTTCTTAACCCCTCCCAACGATTCAGAATTTGAGCTCAAAATTTAAGTCTAAGCTTTTGCAAGCATTTAATTAGATACAAAAAACAACAGTTAAAAATTGTTGTTGGTTACGCTAAAAATTAAGAAAGATAATAATAAAAATGAATAATAAATTGATATTGATAATAAATAAAAAATACTGATACATATATATATTTAATTTAAAATAATAAATAGAAATACGTCATATTGAAAAAAAAATTAAGAAGTTCCGTGCAATTAAAAAAAAATTTTCTCTGAGGATGAGCCTGATTAAAAGCTTGAAAATACTAAGATGTTTTTAAATAAAATTAACTATTAACATCTATATTTGATTATTTTAATTGTCTTTTAAGTAAACCTGAAGTCCGTATTATACAGTGGCGGTCAAAACTTTCCGGCCAGCAAAAATTGTTCAGTTAATTTGTAAGTATACCCATATGAAGGGGATTTTCAAAGTGATACTTATACTTTTTATTGACATAATAACTACGTATTTAATTATGGAATAACATAAAATTATCAATAAAGTTAATTGACAAAATTAAGCACAGAGGAAAACGCATGTTCTCAAAAGTTTCCGGCCACTTTCACAAGTTTGGAAAAAAAATGACATTGTAATAGAAAATTACATTGATCAACAACTTTTGCAATTAATACTTTATCAGAATACCTTTAATAATAAGTACTGCTGGGTGGGAACGTGGCATTCATACAATCAGTGGTTAAAGATCACTAGTTGAAATATTTATAGCTCTACACACGTTTGCCAACTTTTTACAAATGAATTTCTATTGAATTCATGTCGGTCAATTGGGCTGGCTATTTCAAAAGCGAAATTGTTTGGGCGAAAGTCATTGCTTGTTAAGGATTGCAAACAATCTTTAAATCGTTATCATGTTAAAATAAATAGTTGCGACCAGAATTTTTACTCTAATACAACAACAAATAATCTTGCGAGATATTCTTATGCATTGCATCATTCATCTTGACAATGATTTTAAATAACGGACCTACATTTTTTGAAGAAAATACTCCCCACAGCACAACGTGTCCTCCACCAAGCTTCATTGTAGGAATAACATAGGTTAAACCATATCTTTTGTCGTTCAATTATCGGACGTAGTGTCTGCCATCATTTCCAAAAAAGTTTTAAATTCGATTGATGAAATAATAGTACTTTTTTCCAGTTTTCACTTGACCAGACTTTGTGTTTTTTGAAAACTCCAGTCAGGTGCTTTGATTTTTTTACCCATGATAAATTTTGAACACTGACTCTTCCATAAAGTTCTGCATCACGTCAGTTTTTTGACACGGTGGATTGATTTATTTCAGCAATATTTTCATTCCGTAAGTCGCGGGACATTGCAACGGAATTTTTATGCGAGTTAACAATTGATTTTCTCCTGATAATTCTGTCTACAAAAATAATCCTTTTCTGGAGTTTCCCGGACCTTAGAAAGTCTTGAAGGCCATGGACATCTTTATACATTTTTTTAAATATCTTCACAGTCGATTGACCGATCGATAACTTTGCCGCAATATCTCACGAAGTTTGGCCATATAGCAACAAACTAATCACTTATTTACGAACAATAATTATTGAACTTTTCAATTTTGAATTCAAACTATGTTATTCACATTGATTCATTCACAAACACGACCAAAAAACACTTCACCGACAGAAAAAAAAACAAAGGAATGATGAGTGGCCGGAAACTTTTGTACACCCGAACTTCGAATTCTACCCCTTTACCTGAAGCGTTTTCAGTATCCAATGAAAGTGATTACGTCGTCAGAGGTCATTCACATTTTCCTAACTTTTGAAGCAATTGTACATTTTCTTCGCTGAAACCTTCTGGTAAATAAATCAGAGAAACTAACTGGCCGGAAACTTTTGACCGCCAGTTTTTTTTTTTTGTGTTAAAAGCAAGGCTAAAATTGCGTTCCGTCATATATTTTAATATTTATTTAAAAATATTAATAATTAATTTTTCTATGAACAATAATATTTACTATTTCTAATTGTAAAATTAAAAGAGTCAGCAATATTTTTTTAATATGACACATTTCTCTCTCTCTCTCTCTCTCTCTATATATATATATATATATATAACCATTAATTGTATTGCAATGTATAAACTATTGATTTTAATAGAAAATTACCACATTAAAACATGGGGGAAAATAAATTAATAAAATGAATACAATATCAAATACTAATATTATTCATAAAATTGTATATTAAATCCCAATGTATATGTATAATTAGACAATGTAATGCTACTCTTAATGGAATATCATATTAAGCAGTGTCAGAAACAGCATAATAGAAATCATATATATATATATATATATATGCAATAAGCTGTCTCACTAAATTGAGAATGGTTTTGAAATTCATTTGAAATTCATAAAAATACCTCGTACTATAAGACTAGACTAGATTTTTATTTTTTATTTTATTTTTTTTATTTTATTTTATTTTTTGTGAAATACCGTTTGTCGGCGGAAAGTCTATGTAAGGTTTCATCTAATGTAATGGGGAGCTGCTATTTTTCGGGATATTTTCAAATTGTTATTTTTTTAATAACATTTGATGGAAATATCAGTACCAAAGAATCCATACGATTTAAGAAGATAAATATTTTTCGACGATTCAATTTTGTATTCAAGTGAATTTGACAGAAAAATATACTTTCACTGACGAAATAGATTTCAGTCACTTATAAACTATTAAAAGTATTTTGGTGCGTAGGTTAATACGCGCCATAAAGTTAATTGTTAAATTAAAAAAAGAATAATAAAAAGTGAATACGAAGATTAAATAATGCTAGCCTAAAAGGAAAACATTAACATATTTAATAAAAACAAAAACAAATAAAAGGTTACATACTTATTGTAAAATGAAATTATGGGAAATCGGTTTGGTTTGGTTTGGTTTATTTTTGTCTTCTGATTATCAACACTAGGGATATAGGACCAGAGGGGGACCCTTCATGGGGGTCTTTCTAAGGGAACCTAACCCGTATTCACGCAAGATTCGAAGAAAACCACGAAAACTCCGAACGGTTAAGCCGACAGCCGCGATTGGGTTCGAACCCAGCACCTGCCGCCTACCAGTTGAGAGGTCAGAACCTCTTGGCCATTGGTGGGGCTCATAGGAAATCGGGAATTAACATAGCGTCAGACCTAGCTGCAAACGATCACACAAGTCGAGTAGCTAGCAGAGCATAGGTATACTAATTAGTCTCTGGGCGAAACGTTCGTTCCTCACTGAGAAGTTGCCGGAAAATTCAATCACGTCAAGCGGCGATGAAAGTTTATTAGGTTCGGTAACTTAGCACTACTTTGGCGTAGCAGTCCGCTGCAGTATCATTATCGGGTTTCATTTATTTTTCATAGCATTTTAAAGTACTTATATCTAAATGATTTTGAAATTCATTTAAAAGTACCTCTTACTATAAGAGAGTAGACTAAATATTTATTTTTATTATTTATTTGATTTCTTTTTATATTATTTTTAATTTTTTGCTTAAGAGGAGTGAAATGCAGATTAAGGAAAGTTGTATGTAAGGTTTCCTCGAATGCAAATGGGGAACTGCTATTTTTCGTGATATTTACAAAATACTTTTTTTTAAATATCACTTTATGGAAATATCAGTACTAAAGAATCCATGCGATTTAAGCAGATATATTTTTAGACGATTTGATTTTGCATTCAAGAGAATTTTATAGAAATATACTTTCATTGACGAAATACTTTTCATTATAAATAATTATTTTGCTTATAAAACGCTGCTGTATTAATAAAAACAGTTTAAATACATTAAAATTTTTTATTTGCATGTTTCAACTCTTTTTAATCCAGTCACCTTCAGAATGTAAATAGAAAATAAATTCCCAAACATAGTGAACGTGAAAAACTAAAAAAAATAATTATTGAAATTAAATTCCCGTTTTCCACGTTCATTATGTTCGTAATTTTATTTTCTATTATATTTTGAAGAACATATAACTAAAAATTTTTAATGTATTTTAAATGATTTTACTAATACAACATTGTGTTATAAGCAAAATATTTATTTATAATATGAACTCTTACTTTTTCGTTGTGAAATATATATTATTAATATTGCGATATACCGGGTGTCCCAAAAATGACTGATGGATTTTAAAATTCAATAACTTGCAAACGGTGACAGCTATTTAAAAATTTTTTTGCAGGAGGGTTATGTATAATGTCAGGAGTTTTTTTACCGTAATTTTTTATTTTAGTTCGAATTTCAAACAATAGGTGGAGTGGCGCTGACGGCGATTGAAGGCCAGGTGATCAATGTTGAGTGAGTCGTCGACCTGGCCTTCAATCGCCGTCAGCGCCACCTATTGTATGAAATTCGAACTAAAATAAAAAATTGCGGTAAAAAAACCCTGACATTATACATAACCCTCCTGCAAAAAAATTTTAAATTGCTGTCACCGTTTGCGAGTTATTTACTTTTAAAATCCACCAGTCATTTTTCGGACACCCGGTAGTTATTAATGGACGTAATCAAGACTTACTACAGCTATTTTTTCACATTAAATTACTTTTCAGTCTCTTATCAACAAATAAACATTATCGTTATTTCATGTCTTTTTTATTAGCATTTTGAAGTAGATATTTTAATATCTGAATGAATTAAAACAAAAATATGTTATGAAATGTTATTTAAATAGGTAGCACATACAGTTGTTTTTCAGTCCATCCTTCTGTCTGCATACAGCAAATCAAGAAACTACACAACTGAATCATTTGTGATTTTAAATATAAAAATTTTTTTTTTTTTTCAAGTCATTTCAAATTGTATGAACATCGGATGCATATTTTAATTACAGGGACAATTAAAAGTATTTTGTTATATTACGGCCACTGGCAAAAATAGTTTCAAGTGCATTTTAATGGTGTTACACTCTTCCGAACATAATAAAATTGATGTGCATTTATGAAGTATATACTAAAATAGACATTCTGTACAATCTCTGGTGCAAAATATTTGTTATTAATTAACAGGCTACACAAAATATTCCATTGAGTAATAGTTTAGTAAAAGGGAGACATTGTTTGGGGCGCATTTTAATAATATGAAACTATCTCACATTTTATGAAATTGAATAATTGTTGCATAATCTTGTCGAGTCAATTAAAATTGTATATAGTGTATAGATTAATTACAGGGACAATCAAAAGTATTTCATCACATTACAGTCAATAGGAAAAAATAGTTTCAAGTACATTTTAATATTGTTAAACTCTTTCGAATATAAAAGAATTGACATGAATCTATGAAATAGATACAAATACATACATTCTGTACAATTTATGATACAAAGGATATTTATTATTTTACAGGGCTACTTAAAAGTATATTACTGCATTATAGAATACGGAGAAATATTGTTTGGGGGGGGGGTGTTTTTATTATATTAAACTATTTCATATTTTGAGAAATTGATATATGTTGCTGAGGTTTACTACAACTTACTTTCTGTATAATAAAAACAAGATAGTATTTACAGGAATACACAAATGATTTTGGATACTATACTGTATCCTAAGTACTATGTACAATTACATTAAGATTCAAATATTTTTAAAATTTCTTTATAAAACGAACGCACGAACGCACCTCATTTTCTAGGCATGATGTGCAATTTCCAAATTGTTAAATATCAGAATATATTCTAGAATATCATACCACGCTGGAAAAAAAAAAAAAGATTTTTATAAAAATTTTGGCAGCAGGCTTTCTACAACTTTAATGAATAATTTAACCCGGAAATGGTGTAATTTAAACCGATATAACTGGCGTAATATTACATGCTAGTTTAATGCAACATCATTTACATCGTTTAAATTATTTATTAGAATGGAGGCTGTCACCTATTTTATGGAGGAAAGTTATAAGTATATTTTTCTTACAATGTCAATGCTCCTTACGCGTAAAAAGTAAAGAATAGTGTATGACCAAGAATAACTGAGTTACGATCCTTGCAATTAAAATAAAAATTCAGATTTTAAGTTAGCAAACATTGAAAACTTGTTTATATATACATTGAAAAATTGCATTTGGTTCTAAAATGTATAAATATTTTTTTATGTTCTTGTGGTGTTTACTAGGCATATGGATTGATACATATGACAACAATAAAGTCAGAAACAAAATGCTATTTTTTTTTTTAAAATGAAAGTTTATTTTTATACAGAGCGTTTACCAAAAGCTAATATCTACGCCGTTAATTTTAGTGGTATAGTTCCAATTGAAAAAAAAAGGATCAGATTTTGTTATGCACAATTTAATATCCAATTTATGTTAAAATAGGCGTTTTTTTTTAAATAGTTATGATTTTTTTTTATAATTACTCGCTCTATCAGATTTATTAAGAAAAGTTTTTTTGTGTTCTAATCAATAAAAAATAAAAAAAATAAAAATTCTTCTGTAGCTAAAATTTTCGGAGTTATGATACTTGAATTTTATGGATTTTAGACATTTTAAACACCATAGACGGAAACTGTGTTTTTACTGTCAGAATTGCAGAAAATGCATAAACTTAAAATTATCATAACTAGGTATGGTATGTCCTTAAAAAATTATGTTTTTATCCAAAATTTGATTTTAATGGTGTGGGTTCATCTGAGCTAAACACAACCTATATACTTGCGTCCAAAAATTAATTAAATCATTTTATTTATTTGCATTAACATTTTTAAAGCCTTCTAATTAAAACATTCTTTGCCAGCATACCATTAGATATACAGTAAAAAAATAACAACTTGCTGGAACGTGTTACTTGTGCAAGTGTGGAATTATGAAAAAACTTAACAAACTGTAATTATATTTCCTATTGCTATTATTTTTACACTTTTACTGCAAAAAAAATCTGATGTATTAATATTAATTATCTCTTTATTTTTTTGTATAAAAAATTATTATTAACATGGTAAACAGCTTAGGATCGAAAGGGGAACTGTCACGCAATCATATTGTTAATGGCAGTATGATTTGTTACTATTATTTTTTATACCAGAAAATATTAATATTTATCGTTGTACTACTTAATCATAAATTGTTTATATTAATAAGGCAAATACAAGATCATATAAAGTTATTTACATGAAAAACTCCTGTATGTTTAATTAATATGCATTCGCGATTTTTTTTTTCTATTTAAACTAGAAATCTTTTGTATACTACCTTTGACAATAAAGTTCGGTGAATAGTCATGTAACATTAATTTAAATGAAATATTAACGAAAGTTACCGTACCACTCTTCAAAATAGTCATCTTCCATAACTATGCACCGCTGAGATCTACCATACATGTACTGAGAAATTCACAAGAAGTCTTCTTTTAGGATAGAGTCCAAAAGCTTCGTCACGTTTCGTTGACTGTCAGCAATATGGTCAAATCTCTTTCAAAGAAAGTTTGAGTCGTGAAAATAGGAAGACGTCTGGAAGATAGAGATCTGACGAGTATGGTGGATGTTCAATTTGCAACGTGGATGTTCAATTTGCAACACCCCTTATGAATTTCTTACAATGTCTTGCAAAGCTTAAAACTAAACTTTAAACTGATCTTTTTTTTTTGTTCATATCCTGTTCTCAGTTAAGAACCAACACACTGAACAAGCGCCTAGTAAAGCACGTCTTACACAAAACATAAACGACGCTCAACTGAACAACGGTGGGAGAATATAGTCAATAACTGCCTCTATCTAGCTGCAGCGTTTTGTTTCCACAGAGTTGCAAGATCAGCCGTTCTGAATTCATTCACCGAACTTTATTGTCAGAGGTAGTATTTAACTGTGCGATTTCTATATATGATTAAAGATATGTTTTTTTTCTATTTTTTTAGTATATATATATCAATATTCTGAAATAATTAATTATATAAATCATTCCAAAAATGTTACTTTCTTCATAAGAAGCAAATTCATTCCAAATTCTCATTATTCGAATAAACTTCTACACAGGATTTGAAAAAAAGAAAATATAGTTCCTAAACAGTTTTATCCGATATCCCTTCCAATATAAAAAAAAACCTGGGAAAGAAAATCAATAGAGGAATAACAGTTTTGAAAGAAAAATAATGTTTTAAAAGAAACCTTACCTTTTTTTTCTAAAATTTGATTTCAGATTCAGTTACAAATCAATAGTATGAAAGTTTTTGTTATTTTTCTTTATTGTGTGACATTTTTTTAAATAGATAGTCAATTTTGTAAAATTATTATTCAAGGATTTTTTAAAGAATTTTTACTTATAATAAATATTTTTATTTTGTTTCCAGTGTATCCAGTCCTATTATTCTTACACTTTTACTACAACGTACTCTGATATATTAATTTTAATTACATATTTTTTTCTAAAAAGTTGTTGCTAACATGGTAATCAGCTTACAGGAGAAAGAGGGAAATCACGAAAACTTTATTGGTAGTGGTAATATGATTTATTATTGTTATTTTATTCTATTAATACCAGAAATTTTTAATATTTATTGTTGGGTTATTTGATAATAAAATTTCTGTATTAAATCCGAATACGAGATTATATAAAGTTATTTTGTTTAAAAAATGATGTACGGTTAACTAATAAACATTCGCGATTTTTTTTTATTTTATTTAAACTAAGAATCCTTTGTAATTTTAACCGTGTGATTTCTATGTATGATTAAACATATATATTTTTCATTTCTTTATTAAATGTATTTATTGATCTCCTGGAATATATATAATTAATTATTTAAATTATCCCAAAAATAGATTTCAAATTCTTATTCCTCTAAGAAACTTTTATACTGGATTTGAAGAAGGGAAAATATGGTTCATAAAGAATTTTATCCGATATCCTTCCCGATATAATATACCTGGGCCAGAAAATCAATAGAGGGATAACAGTTTTGAAGGAAAAGTAATATTTTAAAAGAAATCTTATTTTTTTTTTTTTTTTTTTAGAATTTAACTTGAGATTCAGTTACAAGTCATGAGTGTGAAAGTTTTTGTTAGTTTTTCCTTATTGTATGACATTTCTTAAGAACGTAACGTATTCAATTTTCTGAAATTATTATTCGAGGATTTTTGAAAGAAATTTTTCTTGCAGTAAATCTCTTTACTTTTTTCCAATGTCTTTTTTAACCAATTAATTAGTATAAATTTTAGGAACTAATTACTATAATAGTCACTAAACTAAATGTAACTCTATTTATCATCTCTATTATTCTTACACTTTTGCTACAACAGCCTGAGATACATTAATTTTAATTATGTATTTTTCAAAAAAAAAAAAAAAAAAAAAAAAAAAAAAAAAAAAAAAAAAATATTAACATGGTAATCAGCTTAGAGGAGAAGGGTGGATATCCCGCAAACCGTATTGTTAGTGGAATTATAATATATTATTATTATTTTATTTTTTAAATACCAGAAAATTATAATAGTTATTTTTGGCTTATTTAATAATAAAATTTCTGTATTAAATAATCGGAATACGATATTATATAAAGTTATTAGGATTAAAGATTCTTGTACGGTTAATTAATAAACATTCCCGATTTTTGTATTATTTAAACTAGAAATCCTTTGTAATTTTAACTATGTGATTTCTATATATGATTAAGCATATATATATATATATTCTTTAATATATAATCGTATAATATTGATATATATGAATATATATATCGATATCCTGAAATATATACAATTAATTATTTTAATTATCCGAAAAAATGTACTTCAAATTCTTATTCTTTAAAGAAACTTTTAAACTAGATTTGAAGAAGGGAAAATATGGTTCGTAAAGATTTTATTCAATATTTCTACCGATATAAAATACCTGGGCCAGAAAAGCAATAGAGGAATAACTGTTTTGAAAAAAAAATAATATTTTAAAAGGAACCTTACCTTTTTTCTAGAATTTAACTTGAGATTCAGTTACAAATCAATAGTGTGAAAGTTCAAGTTATTTTTTCCCTCATTGTATGACCTTTCTCACATAGATAAAGCAGTCAGTTTTATAAAATTACTATTCAAGGATTTTTTAAAGGATTTTTACACATTATAAATCTTTTTATTTTTTCCCATTGTATTTTTTTTAAAAAAATTATATATATATACATTATAGTAACTAATTAACTATAATAGTCTCTTTTCCAAATACAACTTTATTTCCCATCTCTATTATTCTTACACTTTTACTACAAAAGACTCTGATATATTAATTTTAATTGTGTATTTATTTTTTTCATTTTTAACATGGTAATCAGCTTAGAGGAGGAGAGGGATATCTCGCAAATCTTATTGTTAGTGGCTGTATGATTTATTATTATTATTTTATTCTTTTAATACCCGAAAATGTTAAGAGTTGTTGTTAGCTTATTTAATAATAAAATTTCTGTATTAAATAATCCGAAAACGAGATCATATAAAGTTATTTGGATTAAAAGTTCCTGTAAGGTTATTTAATAAGCATTCGTGATTCGTGATTATTTTTTATTAATTAAACTAGAAATTCTTTCTAATTTTAACTGTATGATTTCTATATATGATTAAACATATATATATATATATATATATATTTTTAAACATATATCGATCTTCTGAAATATATACATAAATAATTATTTAAATTTTTCCAAAAACAGATTCCAAATTCTTATTCCTCTAAGAAATTTTTAACCTGGATTTGAAGAAGGAAAAATATAGTTCGTAAAGAGTTTTATCCGATATCCCTTCCGATATAAAATACCTGGGCCAGAAAATCAATAGAGGAATAACAGTTTTGAAAGAAAAGTACTATTTTTAAAAGAAACCTTACCTTTTCTTCTAGAATTTGACTTGAGATTCAGTTACAAGTCAATAGTGTGAAAGTTCAAGTAATGCATGGCTTTTCGCAAATAAATAAAGTAGTCGATTTTGTAAAAAATATTATTCAAGATTTTTTGAAAGAATTTTTACTTACAGTAAATCAATTTTTTTAAACAATTAATTAATATAAATTTCATTAATTAATTAACTATAATAGTATCTTAACCAAATTTCTCTATTTTCCAACTTTAATATTCTTACATATTTACTGCAACAGACTCTGAAATATTAATTCTATTTATGTATTTTTTTTAATGTAATTAACCTGGTAATCAGCTTCGTGGAGGAGGGGGGGGGGGCGAAATATGCCGCAAACCTTATTGTCAGTGGCAGTATGGTTTAGTATTATTATTTTATTCTTTAATACCAGAAAAATTTAATAGTTATTGGTGGCTTATTTAAAATAGTAAAATTTGTATATTAAATATTCCTAATACGAGATCATATAAAGATATTTGGATTAAAAATTCCCGTACGGTTAATTAATAAGCATTTGCGATTTTTTTTATTATTTGAACTAGAAATCCTTTGTAATTTTAACTGTGTGATTTCTGTATATGATTAAACACACACACACACACACACACACACACACACATATATATATATATATATATATATATATATATATATATATATATTCTTTATTTCAGTATATAAATTGATCTCCTCAAATATATATAATTAATTATTTAAATTATTCAAAAAATAGATTCCAAATTCTTATTCCTCTAAGAAGCATTTAAAGTGGATTTGAAGAAGGAAAAATATGGTTCGTAAACAGTTTTATTCGATATCCCTTCCATTACAAAATACCTGGTCCAGAAAATCAATAGAGGAATAACAGTTTTGAAAAAAAAGTACTATTTTAAATGAACCTTACTTTGTTTCTAGAATTTGACTTGAAATTGAGTTACAATTTAATTGAGTAAAAGTTCAAGTTATTTTTTTCTTTATTGATTGATGTTTTGTAATAAATAAAATAGTCAATTTAATGAAATTATTATTCAAGGATTTTTGAAAGGATTTTAACGCATAATAAATCTCTTTTTTTTTTCAATGTGTTTTTAAAACAATTCATTTATGTAAATTTCAGGAACTAACTAATTATAATAAATAAGTAGCTGAAATTTGCTATATATTTACTGGGCAGATTTAAGTAGTATTACCGGTAAATGTACCCGGAAAGTATTGCAAAATGAGTTTTTTAATATCCTCTTAAAAGAAAGCATTGCAATTACATAGACTGTAATAATGTTTTAAGTAACTTGAAAAATTCAATTTCGTATAAAAAAAAATTTCGAAATAAAATAAATTTCTTAAAAGAAACCTTTTTTATTAAAAAAAAAAATACATTGAAATTCAGTTACGAGTCAAAATTGTAAAAGTTCAAAATACTTTTCCTTATTGTATAACTTTCTTTAAAAGATAAAATAGACTTTTTTAGGAAATTCTTTCTAAATTTTTATAAATATTTTTTTCCTACAATTTTTTGAATACTTTTTACTTAAATTAAGTTGCTTTAATTTTATCTAATGTGTTTTTGAAACTATTCATTTATATAACTGCAAATATTTAACTACAATAAATTAAAAAACTGCAATGCATAATGCATTTACTGGGTAGCTTTAAAACTTTGTATGCATTAGTTTGTAAAACGTCTAAATATTCTCTAAAAAGAAAGCAAAGTACTTGAAAAGACTGTAACAATGATTTAATTAACTTCAAACATTCAAATTCCAATTAATAACTGTTACAGTAACAAGAAAATTAATGTCTTTAAAAAAAAAAAAATACCTTTTTTTTTTCTTGAATTTGATTCGGATTTCAGTTACAAATCAATATTGTGAAAATTTCAGATATTTTTTTCTTTATTATATGATTTTCTTAAAAAAAAATAAAATTTCATTTAAATGTCATTTAATTGTCATAAAAAAAATGTATGTTGCCGTGAAAAAAATCGTGTTTTTTTATATTTTTTACTTAAAGTAAATTTTTTTAATTTTATTCCGTGTATTTTTGAATCAACCCAACTATAGTAATTACAGTAACTAATTAACTATAATAAATAAAAAGCTGAAAAGCGTGATATAAAGAAAAAATTTTTATGTAGTAGTTTGAAATTTTTTAAATGTTCTATCAAAACAGAGCACTTCGCTCTCTTAGGCTCCAACACTTCTTTAATTAACATAAAAAAATCAAATTTCAATAAGTATTTCCGTTTACTTTCTAATAATGCAGAATAGCAAAAAATAAATAAATAGATTTAAATAAATAGATTTAATGAGATCATAGTTGTTAATTTAAGAATTTATTAAGTTTTGGGACATTTAGTGAAATCGAGTGTCAATTTTTTTAACTAGTTTTTAAACAGAATCATGCAATTCAATAAACAATTTAGATTACTTGAGATAGGTTCTAGAAAAAATATTAAAACAAATAATTTGGACACGTGTGAGTTCCAATTCTGCTAAGAAAAATAATCATAAAAAATTTAAATAGAAATCGTGCCACGGTCAATACAAATGGCAGCGACAATGATACGTAAGAAAAATCACACTCTGTATAGTAAATAATAATAATAATAATAATAATAATAATAATAATAATAATACTTAAATTTAGACGCTGATCTAAAATTATTTTCCAATGTAACCATTCGCCATTCAAGCTTTTCACAAGGAATTTATTCATTAACTCTAACCATTAATTTGGAATAATAAAAGAAAAAGTGCCATTGCAAACAAACCCTTTACTTGTGTAAATTCTAATGGATTCTCTTGTAATGTACTTTTAAAAATGAATACAAAACGTAATTTGGTTTCATTAAATATATTGTTTATCACCCCATCTAAGTATAATCTAGATAAAATGTTCGTAAGACCAAATTTAATATCGGATTATTGTTCACCATTTCCAGACTTCTTTCAGTCATGCCTAATTAATCTTTTTCAGTAATGTAAGGTATTTCATAAACCTCTGAAAATCCTCCCGTCATATAGGATTAACTTCCTTATTAAGTAAATTCTTTATTTTTGATGGCGCCACTTGTCGTGAGACGATTTGTATTTTTATTTTTATTTGATTATGGTCCCGTAAGACATGGTGACGTCACTTCGACGTCGTTGCAAAGTCACATTGTGACTTTGTGACCATCGATTGTCGATGTGACGTCACGTTACGTCGATGTGAAGTCACAGTGACTAAAATGTGAAGTCGTTATGGCCGTTTTAGAGCTCTTTTGTGACGTTTCACAAAGTGGTCACAATGTAACAAATTTGTGAAAAATGTGTCATTTGTGACTAGTTTGACATTAACATTGTGACGAAACTGTGACAAAAGCAACGGCATTTAAATTGCTAGAAACATGTCTTTTTAAAGTAAATAACATGTTTTGAAAAATATTTATAATTTTCTAAATTTTTTTAATAAAGTCACACCTTAGTCACAATGTGACGTCACTGAGCGGTGGCATTTTGGTCACAGATGTGATGTGACCAAAGTGACTCACAGTGACGTCATTGTGACCACACTGTGACCATGCATGCTATGAGGGGTTCTTATAGGAAATGGAACCGAAACATGTCAAAGTTATCAGTTTTTAATATATTTTGTAACACCTCTCTCAAGTAATATAAATTATGAAAATGTTTATAAAAAAGGTAAAGTTTTTAAATTCTTCTGATTTAAAATTCTAGTGGATTTAATAAACTTCTTAGCGTCATACAAATTTCATGAGTTAAAGATAAATATGTCGCATACAGGGTGATTAGTTATTAACGTTAGGTGTTCAGAGCCCTCTAGCGAGTAAAGTTTTGGTCAAAACATAACCAAATTTGATCAACATACATAGTAGACCATAAGATTTCAAATTCTTAAAAAAAAAAGTTTTAAAAATCGTCATTAGGGGCAATTTTAGCGTTGTTCACCGACTAAAATGCATTAATTTGCATAAAATCATGTAATCATGTAATGTTTGCATAAATCATTTTTTGTGTAGCAATCATGAGTATAAAAGGAACGGCTGGGAGAGTTCTCATCATTATCAACTCTCACCATACTTTACTAGTCAAGCTGTGTTATCAGCAGAACGAGAATTGCAATGATGCTCGTCCTGAATTTCACCGATTACAGAATTTGCCAAAAAAACAGATGAGCATAACAAATTTACAAAAGATTATTCATCGATTTGAAACTATGCGGCAACAATAGCTAGGACGCAAAGTGACTAGTCAATAACAAGTTGACGAAGTTGTAACTGCTTTTGTCGAACAAGAGATGAAAAATATGCAGGTACGTACGTCAGGTGTTCAGAGCCCTCTAGCGAATAAAGTTTTGGTCAAAACATAACCAAATTTGATCAGCATACATAGTAGACCATGGGATTTCGAATTCTTAAAAAAATAAATAAATAAAAAGTTTTAAAAATCGCCACTAGGGGCAATTTTAGCGTTGTTTACTGACTAAAATGAATTAATTTCATAAAATCAGTTGTGTATAGCAATTATGAGTATAAAAGGAAAGGCTGAGAGAGTTCTCATCATTATCATCTCTCACCATATTTTACTAGTCAAGCTATGTTATCAGCAGACGAGAATTGCAATGATGCTCGTCCTGAATTTCACCGATTACAGAATTTGACAAAAGAACCGATGGGCATAAAAAATTTATAAAAGATGATTAATCAATTTGAAACTATGCTGCAACAAGGCCTAGGAAGCAAAGTGACTAGTGAATAACAAGTTGACGAAGTTGTTACTGCTATTGTCGTACAAGAGAAGAAAAATGTGCAGGTACCATCAGCTCTCGGGCAGTATTCCAGCAGTATAAAATTGATCTGTACTGTGTTTTTTGCCATTTAGTCATTCAACATTTACACTAATACACTTTTGGTGCGCCAAAATTGCTGATTTTATGCAAATTAAATGCATTTTAGTCGGGTTTTAGCTAAAATTGCTCCTAGTGGCGATTTTTTAAACTTTTTATTTTCTTTCTTATTTTTTTTTTTTTTTTTTTTTTAAGAATTCGAAATCCCATGGTCTACTATGTATGCTGATCAAATTTGGTTATGTCTCGCCCAAAACTTTACTCTCTAGAGGGCTCTGAACACCTGACGTTAATAAGTAACCACCCTGTATTTTAACGTCATACTTTATCTATACATTTGAAAAAACTTTCCTATGTTTTTGTTGTATCTTTGCGTCAGTTGGTTTTCGAAGTCTACTACACGTAGAAGCATGAAAATTCAGTTGAGGATAGAATAAGTTAGAGCCTGATGCACATACACTTTTTTTATTTGTACGCTTTTTTTTTTTTTTTGCATTGTTTTTAAAAATTAAATATGATTTATATATGTGATAAAAAAAAATATTTTTTTATCATAAAATAAAAATAAAAATAAATAAATACAATTATTTTTTATTTACAAAAAAGTATATTTTAATAATAAAAAATAAAAATAAAATAATAACATAAAATGAAAATAAAATATTTAATATATATTATTTTTAAAGAAAATAAGATATATTTAATTTACATTATTTTAAAATAACATTTAAGATAAAAAAAAATAAAAACATATAACGGCACGCAATATTCACCTTATTTTTAACACAAAATATATAATATGAACTTTAAAATGTTTAGATTTACTTAAAAGGCAATTAAAATAATCAAATATTGATGTTAATATTCCATTTTTTTAAAAAACATCTTAGAACTAAGATGTTTTACATAAAATTGACTATTAATATGTATATTTGATTATATTAATCACCTCTTAAGTAAATCTGAACATTTCATAGTTCGCATTATATATTTTGTATAAAATAATATTTTAAATAATAAAATATTTATTTAAAAAATAAAAAAAGTAATAAAAAAAATAAATAATAGTATAATTTTAAACAAAATAAAATATTAATATTAAAAAATATATATTTAATTTTATTTGGAATTTGTATATCAATATCCTTAAATATGTATAATTACTTATTTAAATCAGCCTCAAAAATTAACTTCCCTCATAAAGCAGGAAATCAATTCCAAGTTCATAATCATAGAAGAATCTTATAAACTGGATCTGAAGATGAAAAAATGTGGTTCTCAAATAGTTTTATCCGATATCCCTTCCGAATAAATAATTAAAAAAAATACCTGGGTCAAAAAATCAATAGAGGAATAACTGTTTTCAAAGAAAAAGTAATTCCTGAAAAGAAACCTTACCTTTTTCTTTTAGAATATAACTGGAGATCCAGTTACAAGTCAATAGTGCGAAAGTTCAAGTTATTTTTTATATCATTGTATGACTTTCTTAAAAAGATAAAATGATCCATTTTGGGAATTTTTTATTCATGATTTTTTTAATATGTTTTATATACAGGGTGAACATAAAGTCCCAGTCAATTTTGTAAAAATAATTTAGTAATGAATTTTATATTTCAATATTATTATACAGCATATTAGTACTTTTCAATGTGATGTCCATCAAGTTCGAAATTAATTTCCCACCGGTTCAGTGTAGCTCGAAGCATTTTTTTCCAACATCACCATAGTGATAATTTTGCATGTTTGGCTTATGCATTGTTTTAGGACTGTCAAATTTTTAACTTTAGTCTTGTTCCTGGATAAACCCCCACGCAAAAAAAATCCACCATTTGTTCACCATTTTTCGGATATTTCCTCGTGTTGGAGCCTCTCTTCCAAATTTTCTACGAAAAGTCTCCCTGACCTCCTCGAATGTCTGACCACGCAAACGTGCCGCTACAACCGCAATTCGTTCTTCTGTTTTTAGCTTATCCTTGGATTATCAATCACCTGTAATAAAAAATCAATGCATTAATTATTTCTGCAAAATGGGCTGGGACTTTATGTTCACCCTGTATAGTAAAGCAATTTAATTTTACCCTGTGTGTTTTACAAAGAAATATTACCTGCACCTGAATAAAATATTTTAAATTTGCACGTTTTTATGCAGTGTTTTTAAATATTGATTAAGATTTATATATATGATAAACTTATAGATAGATATTTTCTTTAATTTAGAATTTGCATATCGATATCCTTAATTAAGTATAATCGCTTACTTTAATCATCCCAAAAAAGTAACTTTCATCACTGAGTAGTAAATCGATCCCATCTTTTTCCATCTCGTTCCATCTTCCTTGAAGAAGCTTCTAAACTGGATATTAAAAAGAGAAAAATGTGGTTTTCAAACAGTTTTATACGATACCACCTTTCTAAATAAATTACCTGGTCAGAAAAATCAATCGAGGGCTAACAGTTTTGAAAGAAAAGTAATATAATAAAAGAAACCTTAATTTTTTCGTTTGAAATTTTATTCGGAATTGAGTTACATGTTAATACTGTGAAAGTTTCAAGGTAAAAATTTCAAGTTAAAAGGCTGAAATGCCTGATATATTAACTTATTAGTTTTAAAGCTTTATATGCATTAGTTTATAATATTTTAATATTCTCTCAAAAAAATTAGCTCTCACAGACTATGCTTTAATTAACTTCGGAAATTCAAATTTCACTAAATATATGCGCTTAGTTTCTAATAAGTACAGATTTACAAAAATAGACCTATAATCAGTTTAAAGAAGTTAGATTAAGAATTTTTAAAGTTTAATAATTACTTAGTGACACTCATTTTTCAAAATTGTGCTCTAGTTTTTAAACAGCAGAAATTGGGTCTACTCCGAAAAGAAATTCCTAAGAAAGGAAATTTGGAAAGAGCTGAGTTACACGATAATCATAGAACAGAATTTAACTCCATACTTTTTATCACATTTTTTATACCTTTAAAAGAACGGTGAGAACGCCTTTAAAAAAAAGGTGCCGCAGGTTGTGAGTTCGACTCCCGACTGGGCACGGTGCGCTGAACTTTTTACCACTTTGGGGTCGACAAAATGATTACCAAACTTGCTTGGAAAATAAAAATTGAGGGTCTAGCTTTAGGTTGACTACCTGCCCGGTACAATTGCTGCGCAAAATCTCGTGGCCTAGTGTGTAATAAACAGGAATCGGCACTGTCAGCGCTGATCTTCCAGTGATTGTAATGTCACAGAATCTAGTTCTAGAAGTCTGAAAATAGACGTAAGGATAAACCAATATATATTCGCATGCACTTGAGGCTCATCATTTACATTTTTCATAGCAATTTCGCAGCGTTTTTAAAAGTTAATTAAGATTTATATGCATGATAAAAAATACTTTTCTTCTGTATTTCGAAATTTTTATATCGACATCCTGATATGTATATAATTGCTGAAATATATATAATTGCTTATTTAAATCAACTACAGAAAGAAACTTTTTCCATGACACAGTATATCGATTCCAATTTCCAAAATAAATGTGGCTCTTAAATAGTTTTATCCGATATCCCTTCCGAAATATTATACCTGGGTAAGAAAATCAACAGAGGATTACAGTTATGAAAGAAAAGTAATGTCTTAAAAGAAACCTTACATTTTTTTTCGTAAATTTGACTTAGAATTAACTTACAAATCAATAGTCTGAAAGTTAAAGTTATTGTTTCATTATTGTATAACTTTCTTAAAATGATAGTCATTTTTTCAAAGTTTATATTCCTGAATTTTCTAAATATTTTTTTTTATCTATAGCATTTTTATTTACTTTTATCCAGTGTGTTTTTGAAACAACTCTTTTAAATAAATTTAAATCAATTAAATACTACCTGTGACAATAAACTTCGGTGAATTAATTCAGAACGACTGATCTGGCAACACTGGGGAAACAAAACACTACACCTGCACAGAGGCAAGTGTTGACCATCTTTCCACACCGTTGTTCAGTTGAGCGTCATTTATGTTATATGTAAGACGTGCTTTACTAAGTGCTTGTTCAGTGTGTTGGTTCTTAACTGAGAACAGGAAAATGAACGAAAAAAAGATCAGTTTAAAGTGTGGTTTTAAGATTTGCAAGATACCGAAAGAAATTCATGAGGAATGGTGCACATTGAACACCTACCATACTCGCCAGATCTCAGTCGTCCAGACTTCTCCCTATTTTCACGACTCAAACTCTCTTTGAAAGAGATTTGACCATATTGGTGACATCCAACGAAACGTGACGAAGCTTTTGAACTTCATCCCCCCCCCCCCCCAAAAAAAAAAGACTTCGTGCGAATTTCCCAGGACATGTATAGCAGATTTCAGCGGTGCATAGTAATAGGAGAGGACTATTTTGAAGGATGGTATGGTAACTTTCGTTAATATTTCATCTATATTAATACTACAGGACTATTCACCGAACATTATTGTCAGAGATAGCATAATAAACGTGAAAAAGAACGCTAAAAAGCCTAATATATTTACCGGGTAGCTCTATAAAATCTGTATGGACTTGTTTGTAATTTTTACTTACTCCTTTCTTTTCGAAATCCGGTTTTTGACGTATTTACACGTTTTAGGGGTCATAGAAACCGAAAAACATATTTTTAGCAAATGTCTGTCTGTGAGTATGTCATTCTCTCAGTGTGTCATTAAGACAGCCTGTCTGCCTGTCTGTATGTGATAAAAAGATTTTGGGCGCTCTATCTCAGAAAATAATGCAGGGATTTTCACAAAAATCTAGATTCTGTTAGACCTTGATATTAACAAGATTTGAGTAATTTTTAGTGCATATCTCTCATCAGGTGGCACTGCTATTCTGCATTATTCACAATTTTCTCAATAGCCATATGGAGAACTATTGCATAAGTTTTTATAAAACTTTAGATTAAGTTAGTACTTGATACAATATAGTGCTTATTACCTTTTGATGCAAATTGCTCAACAGGTGACACTGCTGTGGTTCATTATTCATGTTTAATGCAATAGCTCTAACTCAAGAACGAGTGCACCGAATTTTCTAAAAAATCAGATTACGTTAATTCCTGATATAGATTATTGTTTTTTAATTTTTTTTATAAATCGCCTTGCAGATGGTGCTGCTATGCTGTATTTTTCACGATTTTGCTATAAATGTATCAAAAGAAGTAATGCATGGAATTTCATCAAACTTCAGATTCAGTTAGTAACTTATAAAAAATTATCCTGATTAGCTTTTGGTGTATGTTACTCAACATGTGAAGCAGTTAAATACATAGTAATAGCTCCATCTCAAAAACTAATGCAGGTATTTTCATCAAACTTATCAGCTTCATGTTTAAGTTGACATTAGCTGTTGCTGACTAGATTTTGGTTTAAACCGCATAACCGGTGACACTGCAATGCTGCATTTTTCAGAAAATAATAACTCGCACATAATACAAGAAAATTTTGAGATTGCCACACCCGGCTAGTTTTAACTATTCTCTCAAAAGTGAGTACTCCGCGTACGCAGACTATTACAACATTTTACATAATTTTAAAAATTGAAATTTCAAAAAAGTAACTTTCATCATAAAGCAGTAAATCGATCTTATACTTTTCCATCCTATTCCATCTTCCTCAGAAACTTCTACACTGGATATTAAAAAGGGGAAATGTGGTTTTCAAGCAGTTTTATCCGATACCCCCTTCCGAAATAAAATACCTGGTCACAAAAATTAATAGTGGGATAACAGTTTT
This sequence comes from Maratus speculifer, assembly GCA_964019185.1. Lineage (NCBI taxonomy): Eukaryota > Metazoa > Arthropoda > Arachnida > Araneae > Salticidae > Maratus > Maratus speculifer. Next base: position 419,856,774 of record OZ025290.1, on the reverse strand, counting down.
GAAAGAAAAGTAAAAGGTTTTAAAAGAAACCTTAACATTTTTCTAAAATTTGCCTTGGAATTCACTTACAAATCAATAGTTTGAAAGTTCAAGTTATTGTGTCCTTATTGTATAACTTTCTTAAACTGACAAAAGAGCTATTATTTGGAAGTTTTTATTTCTAAAGTTTTTTTAAATCTATAGTATGTGTCTTTAATCTTATTCTGTGTGTTTTTGAAACAACTCATTTAAATAATTTTAATTAACTAATTATTTATACTAAATAATAAAAAAAAAATGAAAAAGCCTCATATATTTATTAGGTAGCATATAAAATATGTATGGATTAGTTTGTATTTTTAAAAAAAAAAAATTCTCCCCAAAGAGAACATTTCACCTTAACAAACACTAACAATGCATTAATAACTTCAAATATTCAAATTTCAATAAATGTTTGCGTTTAATTTCTTATTAGAATAGCGAGAGGAAAAAAAGTTATAATCAGTTTTAACAGGATAGATTCAGATTTTCTAAAGTTTGAGAACACCTCGAGCTATCTCTAGTGAAAATTCTTTACTAGTTTTCAAATTGCAGAATAGAGATTCCACGAGTTGGTCGATCTCACAGGCGTTAACAGCATATACAGGGTGAGTCATAAATATCGAAACAATAGGCTATCTCCTTAAATATTGCCCCTAGACCCATACTTCCAATTGCAAAGTTTCATAAAAATAGGTGAATTTTTTTGATAAGATAAGTTGCAACTCCATGGGGGGTCTATTTTAAAAAATACGAAAATTAAATTTTTATACGGCCCCCAGAAGATAAAACATCCAGTTAGAATTTTTTTTCTTATTCATTCCTGAACTGAACAAAAAAAAATTTCATCTTCATATCTCCAAAACTCAGAGAGTTATGACAATTTTAATATATCGTGAGGTTTCAAGGGATCAGACACAAATTCAAATGCGTGTAATTGAAAAAACAATGTTGCTGTAATGGGTCCAGGAAACATTTATTTTATTTATTTATTTATAAAGTTGGAATTTTGAATGTTTTATGATGGTTAACCATATAATTTTTAAGCATTATCACATCATAAGACTTCTTAATATTTTTTTCAGAAAAATTGAGTAAAATAAAATTGTTATAACTCAAAATATTATCTGTCGCGTTGAATTTTTTTCTTTTGATTAAACGAAAATGTCTAATTTTGAATTTTAATTCAACATTTTAAAATGTATGTATTTAAAAAATGTATATGTATTTGTAAATGTATATGTAAATGAATATGTAATGTAAATTATATGTATTTAAAAAAATAAAAGTATTTAAAATAGCAATATTAAAAAAAAAGTAATTTTTGTAAACAAATCATATTTTTAAAAGTAAATTTTCTGAGCTGAAAAGATACCGTAACCGACGGTTATTGACTTATGTCAGTTTAAAAATGAGAAATACTGAAATAAAAATATTTGATGCAGTAAAGTGCATTTAGTTTTAAGATGGGAAAGAAGGGCTCCTAACGTTTAAATGCTGTATAGTTTCGATTTGAGATTTTGTTTAAGTTTTGCCATTTTCAACTTCTTTAATTACTGTTTAAATGCGTCAGTTGATTTAAACTTTATTTTTTTATCACGTCGATTTCAAATTTTTTCATTGTGCTGTGACTCACAGACAGACATTTCATAAAAACATGTTTTTCGGTATCTCTGAGCCCTAAAACGTGTGAATCCATCGAAAACCGGAATTCAAAATTTTCATGAATCCAATACTTTCTTCTTATAAAAGTAGAAGAAACCAAAAATAGGTTTAAAACCTTCATAAATTTTGAAACTGAATACAGTAAAACCTCTAAATAACGGGCACCTCAGGAACGGAGAAATTGTCCGCTATTCGGAGGGGTCCGCTATTGGGAAAATTAAAGATATTTAAAAAGTGCTAAGAAACGTTTAACATTTTATTAATTGACTTTTATGTGTCCTAAAACTTCTTTTATATGATTAATCAGAAATTAAAATTATTTTTTAAGCAATGGGGCTATATAAAACTGTACACACCTTTACCCACTGTTCATTACATGCTTGTGAAAAAACCCTGTTAAAAAAGTTAACTTTTGCTTGCGATTACATGTAATTTGTTTTTCAAAGTGACATTATTGGACATTATAGAGTTCCGGTCGGGGAGGGGGATTGCACTTTTTGACTGTTAAAAGCATAAAATCTCAATTTTCCGAGGGGATATTTCAATGCTCTGGAAGATGTCCCACCTTAGCAACCCCTTCAATTCAACTCTGAACGTGGGGGGGGGGGGATTTTCCCCAGCTCATTTATTCCCTGATAAATTTAGAGGCCTTTTTACGTTTTTTCATTTTTTTGTCCTTAAAAAATACTTTTTCATCCTTTATCGCCTTAAATAGTGTCCACTATTCGGAATGTTCGTTATTCAGAGGTTAAACATACACAAATTTAGGTTTTGAAAATGGGGATTGGAAAATAGGCCGTTAAACAGAGGTGTCAGCTATTCGGGAGTGTCCATTATAGCGCTTTAACTGTAGTATAAAGTAGATTTTTTGAAATATTTCTATGTAATTTATTAAAATATATTTCCATTGATTCCGCTAATAAAAGAGTCATTTTCGCTATTACTATATTTACTAAACTTATTGCCTGCGCCAATAAGTTTTTAAGACACTTTTAATGAGAGTTTAATTTTAATTAATATCACTTAATTTGATAACACTTTTAATAAGTGTTTAATAAGACGGTCCGTTCAATGAGTGGTGCCAGTTACGAAGTTGGCGACAAGATCGAAATATTACAGACATCTAGCATATTTCATCGAAGTTTAAAGCAAAAACCTATACGCTTTTTTTATTTTATATCTAAAAGTTTAAGTGTTGTCTTGGATCGACATTTAACAATACGTAAATTTATGGTCGATCCCTTAATTGTACTTCAAATGAACTGATTCTGCTGCGCTCAGAGGCATTCTTAAGTGGTGTAAGTCAGGAATTTTGGAAAAATTTGGATATTAATATCTTTCGGGGATTTGCAAATATCGAGATGAAATTTTTTTTGTTCAATTCAGAAAGGGATAATTTTTTTTTTCTAATTGGAAGTTTTATCCTCTGGGGGCCGTATAAAAATTTAATTTTCGTATTTTTTAAAACAGACCTCCCATGGATTTGCAACTTATCTTATCAAAAAATTCATCTTTTTTTATGAATTTTTGCAACTGGAAGTATGGGTCTAGGGGCAATATTTAAGGAGATAGCCTATTGTTTCGATATTTATGACTCACCCTGTATATTTTCTAATTATTACTTTAACAGAAAGCTTCGCTCAGTGTGTATGTATATGTGAGAGGGCTAGCGAAATTTATTACGCTTAAAAATCTGAAAAATGTAGTTGGGAATAGTCCTATTAGGGTCCTAATATATCTGAGAATACGATATTTAGCACTTTCCAACAAAGTTGAAAAACTACTTAGCATTCGGTTTGTCTGTACATAAGGCTGTCAATCCGCCTGTCCATGTTCTAACTCTCGAAAGTATAATCGGTTTTTCATGTAATTCATAAAGCTTATTTAAGTTTACCAAAGGATGTTTGATATTATAGATAATGTATGATGTATATGTACGATTAATTGTTCATTTACAAGGTCATTCAAAAGTATATTCGATTACATTATGGTATATAAGGGGATATCGTTTGGAGAGTATTTTAATGACATTACGCTATTTTAAATGTATTAAAAATGAAATAAATCACTGAATTTCCCTACTATCATGTTAAAACAGAGCATTCATATATATATATTTTTTTTATTAATTTACAGAGTCATATAAACAAAATCGGTTGCAGTACTGTCTTTGCATAACAATTACTGGAGAGAATGATGTTTTAAAATTCGATACGCGTCTTTAAATTTAGTTTGATTTTTTGCATATTACTCTTTATGTATAAATTTGTGCATCATATACAGGACTGAGCAAAAGTATTCACATACCATTCTCCTTATTAGAGAAATTCCTGCAGGGGAATTTCCAACTGAAATATGTGTATCTCTTAAATGAACTAAATTTTGGAATGCATATTGTTAATTGATACAAATGTCTATATAGGGCTGCAAAACAATTCGGTAAATGTTCCAACTTATAGATTTACAGCTGAAATTCGATTTTGAAATGCGTTTTACATTTCCATAAGGTAAAATGAGACAGATTATTTTATTTTTTTTAAAAGATACAATTTTATTATATAATTATGAATGTGTTGGAAAATGCATAATAACCTTTGCTTGACGTGTGATTTTTTTTGTTTCGTTAAATATAAAGTTTCCTTCAGTGTTTTTATATGTTAATTAAAATTTATGTACATGAAAAAATGGATTTTCTTTATCTGAAAATTTGTATTCACTATTCTGACATTTGTATAATCTTTTATTTAAGGTGAAGGTGAACCTTAATTTCAGCAAAATCTTCTATAGCAAAATCGTCGCAAAAAAGGTCTAGTTCTGTGTTATAAAAGTACCAAAACAGTTTTTTCTTATTAATATACCATTTATGAAGGTTTTAAGATGTAAATAATAAACCTGTCTTTCTCAAAACTAATTTTTTGGTGATTTTAGATTTTTCAAATACTTCTTGTGACGTAATTTTTTATCAATATTTATGAAATTGATAAGAAAGTATCCTGAAATTGTATAGAAAGAAATTGTGTAAGTTTTTTTAAAATTCGTCTTCATTAAAACATTTAAATATGATTTTTTACTTATTAAAATCAAAATTTTGATGAAAATCAATATGGAATTTACAAAAAAAATCTGTAAAATATTAACTATTCAAGAGATTATAAAAATCTTTCATAAATTTGTTTATAATAGAGTTTTAAATGATAAAAATTCCAAAGCAAGAAAATATCATAAAAAATAAGACACGAGGAGCATTTGAAGGTTTCGTTTAAAAAATATTTTTTTTTATTTAAAAATTTTAATAAGATTGGAAAACTTTTTGGCGGTGTTCTATATGCTTTTGGTATGTATTAATGTATATATGCAAAAAAATTCATATTGTTATGATTAAAAAAAAGGTTAACGTCCACCGTTCCTTTAAACCCTTTCAAAAAAGTAACTTTCTCAAAAAAACAGCCAATCGATTCCAAGTTCTTATTCCTGAATGAAACTTCTAACACCATTTTAAAAAAGATAAATGAAGTTCTCAAATGTAGTTATGTGATATTTCTTCCAAAATAAAACACCTGGGTCTGGTGCATCAGACCGTGGGTCCTGATGCACCTGATATACAGATTTTAAATATATATTTTTTCAGTGTTTATAAATGTTAGCTAAGATTTGTCTATGTGATAAAAAATCCGTTTTTTACCTTATTTTAGAATTTCTATCAATAATCTGAAATATATGTAATTACTTATTTTATTAAGCCAAAAAAGTAACGTGATTCATAAAGCAGCCAATCAATTCCAATTTCTTATTTCTGGAACTTCTAAACTGAATCTGAAAACGGACGAATATGATTCTCAAATGGTGCAATCCGATATTTCTTTAGAAATAAAATACCTGGACCAGAAAATCTATAGAGGTATAAGAGTTTTGAAAGAAAAGTATTGTCACCATTTTTTCTTGAATTTTACCTTGGTTTCAGTTACAAGTCAATAGTATGAAATTTGAACTTATTCTTTCTTTATTATTAGACATTTATATAAGAAAAAGATTAAATAGTTATTTTTAGAAAATCTGCATTCAAGATTTTTTTGAGTTTTTGTTTTTATTTAGTAATTATTCAGTGTGTTTTTGAAAATCTTCAGTTATATAAATTTCAGTTACTAAATAACTTTGAAAAAAAAAAAAAAGCTGAAACAACTGATTTATTTACCAGCTTACTATAAAACTTGGTATGCATTAGTTTGTTAAACATTTAAATATTCTATCAAAAGAGAGCAGGGCGCTCCCGCAGTACGTAGTAATGCTTTAAATATTTTAAAAATTTCAACTTTCAATGATATTAGAACACAGGGACAAAAAGTCGACATAATCAGATTATACAGATTAATTTCAGAATTAAAAAAAAAAAAATGAGAATACTTTGTGCCATCTACAGTCAAAATTGTCGAAATTTTTTTAAAAAGCAGTATAAAAATTCTGTTAGTTACCCGATAAATATACTGCACATTATAATTTCATATTTTTTTTCTATACCTTCATAAGAAAGTTTCACTCTATCTTACTGAATGTGTTTGTGACACATAGGTAGAGAAATCTATTATATATGGAATTCTAAAAATTTCGATAAGGATAGACAAAGATAGGACCGAATGCGCCCGAAGTTCAGATTTTTAAATCTTTAAGGGCATTTTAATATTTTTAAAGGCTTTTTCAATATATATATATATATTAGGGTGGAGCGAAAAAACATTTTTTTTGAAAATCAAAAACGGGTAGGTGCCAAAAATTGCGTTTATACTAGTACATAAACTGCGTGAAATTTTACCGCTACATTGAAAAAAAATGGCTTGAGTCTGCGCTTTTGCTCCAAAAATCGAAATTTTGGGTAAAATTTGTCATTTTTTGACATTTTTTCAAAAAAATTAAAAAATTTCTACAGAGCTGGTTAGTATTTAAAAGTGTTGCTTAGACCTTTATATTCATCTGCTTAACATATTTAAACTATAAAACAATATGTATATTCCCTATAGCTGGAGCAAAACAGACAACTTTTAGTAAGAAAAGAGCATTACCACTCTATTGGGTCATATAACGAATTGTTGTTTTTAATACAGCTCTTATTTTTAAAACTACCTTGGACATGCGTCGTGGAGGTGGCTATATTTCCTATACCACCCGGCCCAACTATTCGATCATCTTACTACAGTGTTTTATTTATACATTGATTTGTGATTTTCTTTATAAAAATTTGGCATGTTTTCGATGCTTCCACCTTGTTCATCAGTTCATTGCATCCACATGCTGCTGTAACTATCTTCATGTATATTTTTACAGTTTATACAAAAAAAAAATGACAAGAAGAGTAATGCACGGGAATATTATTAAAGGGATCTATTCGGCCATCTATTATATTTATCAAACTTACATTCAGTTGATGAATAATGATTGGAAGTTCTGTTACCACAACATTTTTTCAGTCAATTGTATTTTTTTTTACGTAATGATTTGCTTCAAGGATGATTTTAGATATTTCAACTATAAGTATGCCATCATTTATTTTACTTTTGCATTTTTTATATGTTGAGAAGCGAGCTGTTTAATGTGATGGTGATCGTCAGCGAGAATTGCAATGAAAATTTGTTCTCCATGTGTAAAGCAACCGCTGTTGTAAATAGCTTTTTTTTGCATTAGTTTTATGCCGTTTTCTAAGTGTTTTCGTATCTAGTTAATTTCCTATAAACTTTTAGATCCCCTTTTTATGAGTGGACAACATTTGATGGTGAAATGTCCTGGGCATAAACTTATAATGCATTGTGCTTTATGAGGGAATGGACGGATATCGACTATAAGTGCTCATTTAAAATTAGGAGAATTTTATTTGTCACTGTGAACCATTTTGCATGGGGTAAGCTTAGAATTGTCTATATGATATTGAATCATTCGCTACTTCAACTCCAGTGAATTTCCTCTGCGTCAATTATTAGAGAAGTCGATATAAAACGTTCTAAGCTACATGGATTCACTGGATCAATAAGGAAAATCTTTGTCTACGTAATATTCACTTCCTATTGCAATTTTTTTTTATAAAATGGAGAAATTATTTTCTCAAATTGAGAAAAAGATACTCAGAACAGACTAGAAATTTCTGTCCGGAGATTGCAAAGCTAATTCATAAGGAAAGCTATTTCTCAAAGAATGGAGAATAGAAATTTAGAAAACATCTCACAGAAAAGACAGCTCATAAAGTTAATAAAATTTTCCACTTTATATAAGTACAGATTGGCAATCAGCGTCTATATGTTCACTCACCAAATCTATAATCCAAGTTTATACCGCGGGATGTTTTATACCAAATGTACTACACACCTAAATAATAGATCTAAAATCTTATTAGAAATTACTAGACTACGAAAAAACACAAGAAACGACATAAAGCATACTAAAACTTCTTTAGAAATATTGTTATTTTGCACGCAAATTTTGTTTGAAATCCTCTGTGACGTACGTCATAATATTAAACAGCTAACTTCTCAGCATATATTCAATGTAATAGGTTCAATAAATGATGGCATACTAGAAACTGAATTCATACAATCAATTTTTAGGCAAATCATTGCATATAAAATGTAATTGATTGAAAGAATGCTGTAATAACAGAACTTCCAATCATAATGTACTAATTGCATGAAATTTTAATGAAGATAATAGACTGCTGACTAGGTTCAATTAAGAACATACCCAATACATTACTCAGCTTCTCTTCTGTTATACATGATATAAAAATATACGTGCAACAGGTCACACCAGCATGATTCAAATCATCCAAAGTCTATGAATACAAAGAAGAGATAAATTACTTTGATATATAGAAAACTTATACTCGTCTTCGGGAAAAAAAAATAACAATTTAATACATAAATAAAACACTGGGCCTAGATGATTGGGTGGTTGAGACGGGTGGGATAATGCAACCACCTCTATGAGTTATATACACAGTAGTTTTGAAAGCAGCTAGGTAAGAAATGCATTCAAAAGAACATTTCGTTGTATGCTCCAATAGAGAGGTTAACGCTGATTTTTCACAAAAAGTTGTCAGAATTGCTCCAAATATACAGACTACAGATATTGTTATATAGTTTAAATATGTTAAGCAGATAAATATAAAGGTCTAATCAACACTTTTAAATACTAACCAGCTCTGTAGGAATTTTTTAATTTTTTTGAAAAAATGTCAAAAAATGACAAATTTTACCCAAAATTTCGATTTTTGGAGCAAAAGCGCAGACTCAAGCCATTTTTTTTCAGCGGTAAAATTTCACGCAGTTGATGTACTAGTATAAAGGCAACTTTTGCAACCTACCCGTTTTTGATTTTCAAAAAATTTTTTTTTTCGCTCCACCCTAAGATATATATGATACATATTTTTAATTTTTATGTGTATATTCCGAAATATGAAAAATTCATTATTTAAATTCCCAAAAAAGTGACTTTCTTCATAATGAAGCAAATAGATTCCAACTTCGTTTTTCTCGAAGAAACTTTAAAACAAGGGGAAATGTGGTTCTCAAACAGCTTTATCCGATATCCTTTCTAAAATAAAATACCAGATCCAGGAAATCAATAGAGTTATAACAGTTTCTAAAGAAAAGCAATGTCATAAAAGAAACCTTTCCTTTTTTCTAAAGTTTCACTCTGGATTCAGCTACATGTTGAGGTAGTCCGCATAAAAATCTTCAAATTTACTAAACAATTTTTATGTAGTAAAAATGTATTTTTTTAACGCTTAAAATGACATTTAAATCATGTTTTCATTTTAATTCGAAGAGGAAATATGTATTAAAGTTTTAGAATTGGCTTGTTTCTAAAATGTAGTTTTCAAGCAATGCTTGCCTTGGAATTGCTTCTAGCAAAAATGTTTTTTCTATTCATGATAGTGTTTTTTTCACAATTTCTTTGATTTAAACTGTTATAACTCAAGAACCGTTTAAGATAAATGCTTCAAATTTGCGACATCTTTTTTTAATGTTTTACTTTAATTTTGATTCAGCAAATTTGAAGAAAAAAAACGTTTACTTTTGAAAATATGATTTTTGGAATAAACTTTTTATTTGATGATTTTATGATTATAAATATGATTTTTCTTAATTTTTTACTTTAAATACTATTTGTTTCTTTTAATAATATTTTTAAAATGTTGAATCAAAATTAAAATTCAGATTTTTCTGTTTATTTAACTGTAAAAAAATTTAAATTCTACAAGTAACATTTTGCAATATAACAATTTTAAATTACCCCACATTTTAATAAAATTTAATTAAAAAAATATATATGAGAAATTTTATTAGGCGATTTTTTCTTACAAATCATATAACCATTGCAAAGAATAAAATTTTAACTTATTAACCAAACATTATTTTAAAGTGTGTCCCGAACCCCTTTGTATGGAAATTCAAGATATTTTTTCCTTATTGTATGACTCTTTTAAAACAGATAAAATAATCATTTTTATGACATTTTGTATTCAAGCATGGTTTATATATGTTTTCATAAAGTACATTGCTTTAACTTTATGCAGTGTATTTTAGTATCACCATAATATTTAACATCCTCGGTTGAGACATAAATTGCAAAGGACCACAAAAATGACTTAAAATTACAATAAGACATCTCCAAAGTTGTATCAGCCTATATAATAATTCTCATGATGTGCTCGCATTTATTAAAATGTCTTGAAGTCATTCGAACACTTCTAAAAGCAATTAAATTCATTTTAAGTGCATTATTTTGTGTCTCCTCCAGGCAACATCAGCAGTGAGGATGAGAAATTTCAGTTAATAAACTAAAATAAACAGCTGAAATGCTTCATATATTTGGTTTGAAGTTCTAAAACTTTCTATGCATTATTTCGTAATATTTTTACATATTATTTAACAAATGAGAACTACGCTCTCTCAGATTGTAAAAATGCTTTAATTCATTTTAGACATTCAAATTTCAATAAAAGTTTATTTTCACTTTCTAATTAGAAAAAAGAGAGAAAAAAAGTGACTTATAATCAGATTATACATGTTAATTTTGGAATTATCAAAGTTTGAGACCACTTAATATCATTTATTGTCGACATTTTGTCCTAATTCTTAAACAGCAGTATACACATTCCATGAGTTACCCGATTAATGTATCACAGATATTAACTTTATATTCTTTATTTATACCTTAAAAAGAAAGTTTAATTCTGCCTTTGTGAGTAAGTGTGTTTGTTTTTCTAAGAGATATCTTGGGAAAGGTACCACGCGCAGAAGTTAGAAAATTGATGAGAGTAGTCCAAGGTAGGCCCTGATACACCTGACGATTTTTATTTTTTTTTTCTGAGTCCTTTTAAATTTTATCTAAAATTTGTATATGCGATAATAAATGTTTTTCCCCTTTACTTTAGACTTCTAATTTTCCGCTATATTATTAGATTTTAATATCGATATCCTGAAATATATATGTATATACTTATTTCATAAGCTGAAAAAGAAACTTTCTTCATAAAGCGGCAAACTGATTCCAAGATTTTTACCTCGAAGATATTTTTAAACTGAATCTAAAAATGGAAAAATGTTTTTCAAACAGTTCTATTTAATAATCCCTTTTTTTTATCATAAATTGAAAAGAAAACTTCACTCGATCTGTGTGTATGTATTTGTTCAAGAATGACAAGGTAATCTATCACACGTAAACTGTGAATATTTAGATAAGAATGCACCAAGATAGATCCAAATGTACTTGAGGCTCAGATTTTACTTACCCATCATACGTAGTATAGGGTAAGTCTTGCAATCGTTTTGAAAATCGAAAATTTTTTTTGACGGATTTACACGTTTTAGATAGTGGAGATTCCGAAAAACATATTTTTAGAAAAAAAATTTTGCCGTCCGCCTGTCTGTCTGTCTGTCAGTCTGTCTGTCTGTCTCTCAGTCTGTCTGTCTGTAAACGCTCTATCTCCCGAACGAATTGAGATAGAGACTTGAAATTTTGTATGTAGTTAGTATGTAAGAATGGGACGAACCCTATTTAATATCAGCAACCTCGATTATCCGGAACTATTTTTTTCGGACTCTCGAAAAATTCGTTCTAATGAAAGGTATATAAAAATTTTCGAATTTTTTTTGTTTTAAGGAATGGACGTAAAAGGCAATAAAATGACACACATTTTGCATATAGAATGAAGTCAATCGGATTATTAGTTGCCGAGATATTTGTAATCCTGTTTTCCACATTCTTCGATTTTTCATGACCCTGTATTTCATTCAAATTTCAATTCAAAGGTATATTTTAATTGGAAATGAGACGCTTAATCCGATGCAGTTAATTGTTAGTTAATAGAGTTATTATTTTTGGAGTTATAAGGATGTTTTTTTTACGCAGTTCGGTACTACTTGAGTAGTTTGGCGTTTTATATAATTTGTCGATATCGGTAATCAGCAGTTCTTTAATAGAGCATTACTATGTATATTAACAATATTTAAATTTTGTTTATGAATTGCAATGCATTTTTCTAAATAGTTTTCACATGTTTTATTTTCATATACATATCCATGATGGGTAAGTATTACGGTGGCCCCCAACGACTAGTTTAAATTTTTAATGATTTTTGAAGATTTTTTATAAAGTAATTAAAGCTTATATGTAGGATAAAAAGGGTTTATATACATTATTCTTGAATTTATGTCTATATAGCCTGAAATATGTGTGATTGCTTATTTAAATCATCCCCAAAAAGTAACTTTCTTCTTAAGAAATAAAGCGATTCCAACTTCTTATTCCTCAAAAAAACTACTAAACTGGATTTAAAAAAGGGAAAATATGGATCTCAGTTTTATCCGATATCGCTTCCGAAATAAAATACCTGGTCCAGAAAATCAATAGAGGGATAATAATTTTGAAAGAAACGTAATGTCCTAAAATAAACCTTACCTTTTTCTTCTAGAATTTGATTTGTAATTTTGTTACATATTAATAATGTGAAAGTTTCAAGATATTTTTTTCTTATTGCATAATCTCTTAAAATGTTTAAATAGTCCTTTTTATGAAAATTTTATTCAGAAATTTTCTAAATATATTTACATATAGCAAGTCTTTTTAATTTTATCCTGTGTGTTTTAGAATCCACACATTTATGTAAACTTCAGTAAATTAACTATAATAACTAAAAAGCTGAAATGCATAATATATTAACCTCTAAAACTTTATATGCATTAGTTTATTTCTAAAACTTTTCATTTCTAAAACTTTATATGCACTAGTTTATAATATTTTTAAATATTATCTCAATAATGTAAACTGAGCTCTCACATACCTATGATTTAATTAATCTCAAAAAATCAAAATTCAAGAAATATTTGTGTTCACTTTCTAATTAGAAAAGTTAGAGGACAAAAAGAAATTTATAACCAGATTATGCAGGTTAGTTTCAGAATTCTTAAAGTTTGAAAATACTTATCACCATCTATTGTCAAAATTTTATTCTAGATTTTTTTAAACAGCAATGTACATATTCCATTCAATTGAGATTAATAATTCAATTCGATTAATATATCTTTATGTTCTTCTCATATCATATCTTCTTTACCTTTGAAAGAATTATTTAATTTGTCTGTGTGTACGCTTCTGTGATATAGCTACAGAAAGCTGTTATACGCAGAAGTCTGAAATTTTAAATGAGTCCAAGGTAGGTCGTGTGGTATTTCAAACTCAGTTTTTTAAATTTAATTTTTTTTCAATGTTTATTGATGTTAACTAAGATTTGTCTTAGTGACAAAAATGTTTTTTCCTTCTGTATTTAGAATTAATATCAATATTCTTAAATATATAATGACTTCAGAAGCTAAGAGGTAAAAGTGACAATAATTCAATATGGAGTAATTTCTCTCATAGCATGCATGGTCACAGTGACGTCACAATGACGTCGCTGTGAGTCACTTTGGTCACATAACATCTGTGACCAAAATGCCACTTCTCAGTGACGTCACATTGTGACTGAAATGTGACTTTATTAATTTTTTTTTAGAAAATTCTAAATATTCTTCAAAACATGTTATTTATTTTGAAAAACATGTTTCTGGCAATTTAAGTATCGTTGCTTCTGTCACAGTTTCGTCACAATGTTAATGTCAAATTAGCCACAAATGACGCATTTTTCACAATTTTTTCACACTGTGACCACTTTGTGAAACGTCACAAACGAGCTCTAAAACGGCCATAACGACTTCACATTTTAGTCACTGTGACTTCACATCGACGTCAGGTGACGTCACATCGACAATCGATGGTCACAAAGTCATAATGTGAGTTCACAACGACGTCGAAGTGACGTCACCATGCTTTACGGGTTATGTTTAAATATAATCGACGTTAAATTTTAACTTCAATAACAATAGGGTAATTTGAAATAAGAAACTACTGTTTGATTCATTGTGGTCTTTACTCTTATTCGAATAACTGAAAAATTAATAAATAAAACAAAATATTTAAAATAAGAGTACATTTTTTAAAATTCATTACTAATCAATATTGATTATTATTCGGTAAAAGTGGTTTATCTCTAGAACACAGCACTAAATTATAAAATCATTTATATTTCTTTAGGTGAAAAGAAAACAGCATATTTCCAGGTCGTCCGTGCACATAGTTCATTTTTATCAATTTTGTCACATATACCCTTTGGTTTCTGGGGTCGTCATATGAAACTACACATTTTAATAAGCCTAAAATGTAACGTTATTCATAAAGCAGCAAATCGATTCAAGCTTCTATTTTTCGCATAAACGTCTAAACTGAAACTGAAAAAGGAAAAATGTGGTTCTCAAATAGTGTTATCCGATATTCTTTCCGAAATAAAATACCTGGTCCAGAAAATCAATAGAGGAAAAACAGTTTTGAAAGAAAAGTAATGTCTTAAAGAAACCTTACCTTTTTATATGGATTTTGACTTGGAATTCAGTTACAGGTCAATAGTGTTAAAGTTCAAGTTATTCTTTCCCTTATATTATAACTTTCACAAAAAGATAAAAGTGACATTTTTTGGAAATTTTTATATGTGATTTTTTTTGCATATTTTTTATTTATAGTAAATCTATTTAGTGTTAAATCTCTGCAGTGCTTTTAAAAAAATAATACTTTAATTTATCTTGGAATGACTAAATAACTGTAGAAAAAAATAAAACACTTGAGATATTTACAGTGTAGTTCTAAAACTTCTTATACATCAGTTAGTAAAATTTTTAAAAATTGTAAGAATCATTGTACTCCAAAAACAGTAAGACTTATTTAATTGACGAAATATTTTATATATTTAGTTCGAAAATTTCCATGTACATAAATTGGGTTATAGGTATAGATGTATAATAAAAATATTTAAGTATATTTAAAACTGTTTAGCGATATCTTGTGACATGTGTCATGTATCGGATATAGGAGGCTTTGTGATTAGCCATTTTTGTGCATTTTATTTTTACTTAATTTCTACGCAATGGTTGTTATGTATTACTTTATATCATGTATTAGCAAAAATACGACCGATAATATTCCCTTAGAAAAATTTAAAGAAATGTAATGCACTACAACTGACTAAAGCTTCTGCATCTAAAAGAATTCCATGTACAATTTAGCATGGTATCGACAGTATTGGGATTTGTTATTCATTAAAAAGGGATATGATATAATTATATATGATAATAAAGCGCATTTGTCATTTAAAAATTATTATGCATATCATAGTTATGAAGAAATCTACCAACTCTAAAATGACTGTTTTTCTGATTTTTTTTTTTTTTTTTTTTTTTTTTTTTTTTTTTTTTTTTTTATGTTTAACGCTTCGGTTTGTCTGTGCATCGCTCTGTGTACTAAAAATGCCCAGCATTGTCTTCAAACGAAGCACATCCTGCAGTTTGTGAATACCAGTATTTTAAAACCGGGTTACAATAGTTATCGAGATAGATTACCTCTTGAGGGCTAGTTCAGGTATTTGCGATCTTCGACTCAGAATGAGGCTTGTTCTATCCCTACTGAATATTGTCTATTTTTATAAAAATAACTAATTTTAACTTTCCTTGATTTTTTAAGTTCTTTTGCAATGCAATGGGTATTTTGTATCAATGATGCTTTGACGGTATCTTGGCAAAACTTTTTTTTTATTTTTTAAATATTTTTATTTTTTACATACATATTTTAATTTTTTTTTTAATTTATTGAAGCCTGTCTTAATTTATTTTATTTAATCTTTTAATAGTTTTAACTTTTTTATCAAAATAATACATAAAAAATAAAGAAAATTTTAATATAGAATAATTAAAAATATGTATTTTAAGTAAAAGATATATTAAAATGTCTATATTAAAACATTTATGAATTTATATGTTATAGGGACTGAGAAAAAAACTGTGGCATGTTGCTAAATCGCACCATCAGGCAAAAACTAAGACTTTTGAGACTGAATAATTGAGTGTAATATTTCTTTCGTAAACAAAAATTTTTACTTTTAATAAATGGCAACAACTACAAAAATTGCAGAAATCTTCTGTTATCATCCAGTATTTGAATTGAATTAAATATATGTGTATTTGTTCATTATTGTACATTTTCAAAAAAGAAAAGAAAAAAAATACGTGTGGCACTCGGGGACTGCCGCGGGAAAGCTATTGCATAGCATTTTTTATCAACATATGCACTTATAATTATTTATTTATTTTTTATTTATGCAGTTTTTTTACTTTGATATTAATTCAAGTTACACTTTTTTAACGTGATGACCGATAACAATTTTTTTTTGAACATATGAGAAGTTAATATCGTTGAAAATATTTTTATTATCTTACAATACATGTAGGTTAATCAGGAATTTTTATCATTGAAACTATACGTTTATGGTAGCTGAAATAAAAAAACATAAGTTTGAGACTTGATATTCTTAGAATATCTGAAAAATACCGCTTCAATGTCTGCCGAAGTCTACCGAAGGATACCGTGCCGAAGTCTGCCAAACTGAAGCAACGTTAGCCGGAGTGTTAAGTTTTTTCTCGTTATGGAATTTCTAGATTCTTTCGCCGCGCTCAAAGCTCGCGATAAAACCTATTTAATACCTTAATAAATTACCAAACAAAATTTGGCCGCGCGACGAAAATTAGATCGCGAGTTATAAGCATTTTAAATTTTCCGAACCTCACCGTGAGTGTCTCCTGTCACCAAAAATTAACACTGTCTCATAATAAATTACCAAACAAAATTTGGCCGCACTACGAAAGTTAGATCGCGAGTTATAAGCATTTTAAAATTTTTGACCCTTACCATGGGAGGGATCTCCTGTCACCAAAAATTAACACTGTCTCATAATAAATTACCAAACAAAATTTGGCCGCGCTACGAAAATTAGATCGCGAGTTATAAACATTTAAAATTTTTCGACCCTCACAGTGGGGGGGGGGGGGTCACCTGTCACCAAAATAAACACTGTCTCATAATAAATTACCAAACAAAATTTGGCCGCTCTACGAAAATTAGCTCACGAGTTATAAGCATTTTTAAATTTTTCGACCCTCACCATGGGGGAACTCCTGTCACCAAAAGTAACACTGTCTCATAAAAAATTACCAAACAAAATTTGACCGCGCTACGAAAATTAGATCGCGAATTATAAGCATTTTAAATTTTTCGACCCTCACCGTGTGGGGGGGGGGGTGTCCTGTCACCAAAAATTAACACTGTTTCATAATAAATCACCAAACAAAATTTGGCCGCGCGACGAAAATTAGATCGCGAGTTATAAGCATTTTAAATTTTTCGACCCTCACCGTGGGGGTCACCTGTCACCAAAAGTAACACTGTTTCATAATAAATTACCAAACAAAATTTGGCCGCGCTATGAAAACTAGATCGCGAGTTGTAAGCACTTTAAATTTTTGACCCTCACCATGGGGGGAGGTCTCCTGTCACTAAAAATTAACACTGTCTCATAATAAATTACCAAACAAAATTTGGCCGCGCTACGAAAATTAGATCGCGAGTTATAAGCATTTTAAATTTTTCGATCCTCGCCATTGGGTGGGTCTCCAATCACCAAAAGCTACATTATCCTACCTTGTTTTATCTTAAGACGATTCTTTTCTATGCACATTCTATCAGGAATTTTTATTATTGAAACTATAGATTTATAGCAATTGAAATAAGAAACATAAGTTTGAGACTTGATATCCTCTAAATATCTGAAAAATACTGCGTCAATGTCTGCCGAAGTCTACCGAAGGATACCATGCCGAAGTCTGCTGATGTGAAACGTCGTTAGCCGAGTATTAGGTTTTTTTCATTACGGAATTTCTACATTTTTCTCGTTACGGAATTTCTACATTCGGTCGCCGCGCTCAAAGCCCGCGATAAAAGCTATGCAATAGTTTAAAAGATTTTCGAATATAGGCAGGCATTAATAAAATGATTAATCATTTATCGAAACATTGAAAAGTCAATGATATTAGAGAAAGGGAAAAAATGATTAATCAAATGTCATAGCATTTGTAATTACATATCAACCCTTTAATCGTCGGAATTTTCATTTTACATGCAATATTAATTCACATTCCTATGAAAGTGTCGGGTGCAAAAATTATGGGGTTAATAGATATTAGATACATAAATTCAATGTTTTATTGATCTGAACAAGTGTAGCTGAGGTGAATCTAGTTTATCCTTGAACTAGAACGGAACCCTCTTTGCGTGAATAATACTGACACTTGGCCGATTATTTAGTTACAATACAATGCATGATACTTCATTTACTTCGGAATAAATCATAATTTTTAGGCCCTTAGAATTAACTAACCTCCCTTATTTTTGTAATTTTTGTGTTTCAATAGCTAATGAACTAATTCCTTTACAACCGAAACAAAGGAAATACCTGTATAAATATATTGGTGCATAAAAACAAAAATAATTTGTTTTTTTAGACCTCTAATTACTAAATTAACTTACGTAAGGGAAATAAATATTTAGAATATTTTATAGTTGTAAAAATGAAGTACTTTTTAAATAGCCTCTATTAGTTTATAATATGGTATATGTAACAAACATATTCGGATACAATGTAACATGAAAAATTAATTTGCGTACAAGCTTAATTAGAATTTTTTTTATGTATAAAATAAATGAAGAAAAAACTGAAAAATCTCAGTTTCTCCTCCAATCATTTTCATTAACTTGGAAAGTGTATTCATAAAAAAAATATTAACTTTCGAGAAGAGTGATTTTAACAAATGCACTTTTATATGGAAAAAAAAATATTTGATGTAATTAACACAAGAATTCTTTTAATTGATAGATAAATTTTGAAAATTATTCTTCAGTGTAAAACTTTATATATCATATGTTCATTATATTATCTTAATTTAATATATAAGTTATCTTTAATTCTTACCAAAATGTTTATGAAGGCTCTATTTTAATAGAAATTATTAGCATGGGTTTTATCAATAAATATAACGACCAAATTTTATTATAATTTCAATATTATAGTTATAAAATTATCACACTTTCAAAAAATATGTTTTTCTGATCAATAATGGAAAACATTCTGAAACATTTACGACTTATTTTTTAAAGCAAATGGCGTCATTTTACGCATAATTATTGAATACATTTGTAACTGAACAGTTATTTATTTATTTTTTAATAATTAAATTATTCATCTAGACGTAAGTAATTTTAATCTGAAAAAAGATATCATTTTCCCCTTTTTATCGGAAGTGAATATAATGCAGTTGGCCGTCATAAAACACAACAAACAAACATTTTGCCCTTTCAGAATTCTCCCGTAAAGAAATTTCGCATAAGGCATCTGTGAAAAAAATTATAATCATCAAATCAGGTTTCATTCGAACGTATCAGGATCAAGTGAACCTTAATTCTGCATGTGAATCATAAATAATCTATTAAAAACATTCTAAAATAAACTATGTTGTCTGGCGAATAAATCAACAAGAATAAAAAATACGTATTACAGTCAAATCGAAACAAGTAAATCTTTGCCTAACGTTTTTCAACTAAAAATTTAATGAAATAAAAATAATACTTAAAGTCCTATGTACATATATTTACAAAACTTTAAATCATTGGGAGACACAATACTCGAATCTCATATCTATTTTTGACAATAACAGTCACATTTTTTATCATTAAATCGTTCTAATCAAAGCAACATATCGTTGTATTCCTTCTGTTTACAAAATCTAGAGTGTTCTGAAAGTGGAAGTTGCAGTTTAGAAATTACGTAGTGCGTAGCGCCAATCTAACTGTAATTCTTTTTTTTTTCTTCACACATCTTAACTGCATTTTCTGGCGGATTGTTAGCATTAATCAGAAAGCTAAAAACACAATTTTGTATCATAGCTTTTGAATAAAAGAACAAGCCAATTTGGGTACAAATATTATGTCTGTAAAATGACAAAAAATATTCAAAGTTAACAGTTTTATGGACGCATTTCTCGTCAGTGACTTTGATGTAATTGTTTTTTTCTTTCATTTAGGATGTTTACTGCCTTATATTTATGTTAAATTTGTTCTGTATTTATCATTTCATATTTATTGTTGCAAATTGAATGTGTTTTAAGCAGTATATTCATTATGACTAATGTACTTTTATAGATCACCAGCTATGAGAAACACATTTTTTTCAAGATTTGAATGAATTCAAAATACATCGACCGAGGTAAAAAAGAAAACAAGTTGAATGTAGATTCTGCCATTGCAAAATTAAATTTGGCCTCCGATTAAAAAAAAAAAAAAAAAAAAAAATCATAGATGTTTTTTAGAAGGGCGACCCCCTTTAGAATGCAATGAACTAACGTCATTTTGCTTGTGTTTATAAATATAATAGCAAACAGAAAGGCGTGAAATACCCAATTGATTAGCAATTTCTTTCTGAGACATTGGAATTGCGGAATAATAAAAAGATACAATTTGACGTGCTACTTCTTCATTGACTAGAATCATCAAAAACAGATTTTTTCTTTTGTTTAAACGCTTTTTTTTATAAACTCTGAGAAAAAGGAAATACATTTTAACAATAAAATTGCATGAATGACTCGCTTTAATGGCCAGATTACGAAACTAGTCGTTAGAGGCCACCGTAATACTTGCCCATCATGGTTATGCATTAAATAATATGTGAAAATAAAATATGTAAAAACTATTTATAAAATGCATTGCAATTCCAGAACAAAACTTAAACGTATAGTTAAATATTCTTAATGTACATAGTAATGCTCCATTAATGAATTGCTGATGAACCCATTTCGACAAATTATGTAAAATACCAAACTACGCAAGTAGTACCGGATTGTGTAAAATAAAATGCTTGCTATTACAGTTACATGAAATATTCCGCAAAGCCTAGATCTTAGACAAAGTTTTGTAATTTTACAGATTCATTTTTACAGTGCCACAGAAGTTAATTTAAACCTTACAAAATAAAAAATAAAATAAAATAAAATAAAATAAACTATAGTAATGTACCCAGATCACATAGCTTTGGAGAAAATCGCTTTTTATGTTACTCAAAAATTTCGATTTGCGCGTGTGCAAGAGGTGCGTGTTGTCGCAAATGTATAAAAGGGTTGTTGATAATGACTTACAAAAAAAAAAAAAAAAAAAAAAAAAAAAAAAAAAAAAAAAAAAAGATTTGGTAATTACCCGTGATATTAACTCTAAAATACCAAGACGTTTTGAGCATAAGTATATAAACACGTGTGGCGTACTTTTTTGCGCCATTTCCTTTTTAAGTCTAGATAACAACTTTTAAAGATGTATTTGTGTAAATCAATGCCCAGTAGTGGTATAAAAATAGTGAGGATCAAATTGTTAAAAATAGATGCATTTGTTTTCAATTAAAAACATAATTTTTTATGGAATTCACGAGTATTTTGCAGTGAGTGGCTCTCCAAATTCGCCAAACGAGTCTTTAAGAGTTAATTGAAAGCCTACATAGAAAGACTTTGTATGGACAAATGCAACGTTTCAACATTGCGACATCTTTTATAAGTGCGTTTAAAAAATTGCCAAGTTTAAACTTTAAGCAGGAGTTTTATTTTAGATACAGTGGGAAGTGGGAAGGAATGGATATGAATATTTCGAAGAATTTTGATTTATGATATGCAAAATGAAATTTAAATACATACTCTTTTTATTTTCAGCAATTTTCATTATAAAAAAATTAAGTAAGAGAAAAAAAGAGAAAATTGCAATATTTAATGTTATTTAGGCGCATATCTCTTTGAATTTCTGTGGTATAATTTATAAAATTCTAGTATATATATATCTAAAGTGAACTTTACGCTGTATAGTTTTTTCCAAAGTCATATTTTTATTTTAGCCTATTCTCTCCGTTTTTTAAATAATAATACAGTTACTAATTAATATATTTATTGAACGGAACCCTCTTTGCGTGAATAATACTGACACCTGGCCGATTATTTACCTACAATACAATGCATGATACTTCATTTACTTCGGAATAAATCATAATTTTTAGGCCCTTATAATTAACAAACCTCCCTTATTTTTGTAATTTTTGTGTTTCAATAGCTAATGAACTAATTCCTTCACAACCGAAATAAATGAAATACCTGTATAAATATATTGGTGCATAAAAACAAAAATAATTTGTTTCTTGAGACCTCTAATTACTAAATTAACTTACGTAAGTGAAATAAATATTTAGAATATTTTACAGTTGTAAAAATGAAGTACTTTTTAAATAGTCTCTATTAGTTTATAATATGTTATATGTAACAAACATATTCAGATACAATGTAACATGAAAAATTAATTTGCGTACAAGCTTAATTAGAATTTAATTATGTATAAAATAAATGAAGAAAAAACTGAAAAATCTCAGTTTCTCCTCCAATCATTTTCATTAACTTGGAAAGTGTATTGATAAAAAAAAATATTAACTTTCGAGAAGAGTCTGATTTTAACAAATGCACTTTTATATGGAAAGAAAAAAATGTTTGATGTAATTAACACAAGAATTCTTTTAATTGATAGATAATTTTTGAAAATTATTCTTCAGTGTAAAACTTTATATATCTTTTGTTCATTGTATTATCTTAATTTAATATATAAGTTATCTTTAATTTTTACCAAAATGTTTATGAAGGCTCTATTTTAATAGAAATTACTAGCATGTGTTTTATCAATAAATATAACGACCAAATTTTATTATAATTTCAATATTATAGTTATAAAAATATCATACTTTCAAAAAATATGTTTTTCTGATCAATAATGGAAAACATTCTGAAACATTTACGACTTATTTTTTAAAGCAAATGGCGTCATTTTACGCATAATTATTTTATACATTTGTAACTGAACAGTTATTTATTTAATTTATTTTTTAATAATTAAATTATTCATCTAGACGTAAGTAATTTTAATCTGAAAAAAGATATCATTTTCCCCTTTTTATCGCAAGTGCATATAATGCAGTTGGCCGTCATAAAACACAACAAACAATTATTTTGCCCTTTCAAAATTCTCCCGTAAAGAAATTTCGCACAAGGCATCTGTGAAAAAAATATAATCATCGAATCAGGTTTCATTCGAACGTATCAGGATCAAGTGAATCTTAATTCTGCATGTGAATCATAAATAATCTATTAAAAACATTCTAAAATAAACTATGTTGTCTGGCGAATAAATCAACAAGAATAAAGATTACGTATCACAGTCAAATCGAAACAAGTAAATCTTTGCCTAACGTTTTTCAACTAAAAATTTAATGAAATAAAAATAATACTTAAAGTCCTATGTACATATATTTACAAAACTTTAAATCATTGGGAGACACAATACTCGAATCTCATATCTATTTATGACAATAATAGTCACATTTTTTATCATTAAATCGTTCTAATCAAAGCAACATATCGTTGTATTCCTTCTGTTTACAAAATCTAGAGTGTTCTGAAAGTGGAAGTTGCAGTTTAGAAATTACGTAGTGCGTAGCCCCAATCTAACTGTAATTCTTTTTTTTTTCTTCACACATCTTAACTGCATTTTCTGGCGGATTTTTAGCATTAACCAGAAAGCTAAAAACACAATTTTGTATCATAGCTTTTGAATAAAAGAACAAGCCAATTTGGGTACAAAAATTATGTCTGTAAAATGACAAAAAATATTCAAAGTTAACAGTTTTATGGACGCATTTCTCGTTAGTGACTTTGATGTAATTGTTTTTTTCTTTCATTTAGGATGTTTACTGCCTTATATTTATGTTAAATTTGTTCTGTATTTATCATTTCATATTTATTGTTGCAAATTGAATTTGTTTTAAGCAGTATATGCATTTTGACTAATGTACTTTTACAGATCACCAGCTATAAGAAACACATTTTTTTCAAGGTTTGAATGAATTCAAAATACATCGACCGAGGTAAAAAAGAAAACAAGTTGAATGTAGATTCTGCCATTGCAAAATTAAATTTCGCCTCCGATTTAAAAAAAAAAAAACATAGATGTTTTTTAGAAGGGCGACCCCGTTCAGAATGCAATGAACTAACTTCATTTTTCTTGTGTTTATAAATATAATAGCAAACAGAACGGAGTGAAATACCCAATTGATTAGCAATTTCTTTCTGAGACATTGGAATAACGGAATAATAAAAAGATACTATTTGACGTGCTACTTCTTTATTGATTAGAATCATCAAAAACAGATTTTTTTCTTTTGTTTAAACGCTTTTTTATAAACTCTGAGAAAAAGGAAATACATTTTAACAATAAAATTGTATGAATGTCTCGTTTTAACGGCCAGATTACGAAGCTTGTCGTTATGGGCCACCGTAATACTTGCCCATCATGGATATGCATTAAATAATATGTGAAAATAAAATATGTAAAAACTATTTATAAAATGCATTGCAATTTCAGAACAAAACTTAAATGTATAGTTATTCTTAATGTACATAGTAATGCTCCATTAATGAATTGCTGATGAACCCATTTCGACAAATTATGTAAAATACTAAACTACACATGTAGTACCGGATTGCGTAAAATAAACATCCTTATAACTCAAAAAACAATAATCATATTAACTAACAGTTCACTGCTTCAGATTAAGCGTCTGCTGCTTTCCAATTAAAACATATCTTTGAATTGGAATTTGAAGAAAATACAGGGTCATGAAAAATCGGGGAATCTGGAAAACGGGATTAGAAATATCTCGGCAACTATTAATCCGACCGACTTCGTTATTGATGCAGAATTTGTGTTATTTTATTGTCTTTTACGTCCTTTCTTTAAAATAAAAATATCAAAATTTTTATGTACATTTCATCAGAGCGAATTTTTCGAGAGTCCGAAAAAAAAAAATAGTTCCGCATAATCGAGGTTACTGATATTAAATAGGCTTCGTCCTGTTCTTACTTACTAAGTACATACTTAATTTTAAATCTCTATCTCCATTTGTCCGTGAGATAGAGTGTCTACAGACAGACAGACGGACGACATTTTTTTCTAAAAATATGCTTTTCCGAATCTTCATTATCTCAAAGTGTAAATCCTTCAATTTTTTTTTCGATTTTCAAAACGATTGCAAGATTTACCCTATACTACGTATGATATGTAAGTAAAATGGGCCAAAATTTTTGACACGACCCTTTTTAACTTGTCTGAAAGAAATAGCATCGGAGGCTAATAATGCCTTGTCTGTCAAATTAATTTGTAATCATAATTACAAATGTTTGAACTGCAGTTTTAGCCTTTCCTATATATAAGAGTCAGAGTGAAATACGGTAAAAAAAGCTACAGTGTAACGTTCAGTTGTCCAGAGAGCTTAGTTGTGCAGCATTGATGCATGACCTGGTTCTATTCTAAGCTTTTCATTCTTCTGGCTGTTTTCATTTTGAGCAATTAAATTAAAATATGGATTTGAAAAGTTTTTATCTACATTTTAAATAGCAGAGTTGCGCAATATTAACTACTCACATCATAACATAAATTTATTCATAAAAAAATAACGGGAAATTTATTTGTGGAAGAAACGAATATTATTAAAAATTAAACGTGATGAAATATAAAATTAGCAATGTATAGAACCTTAATTAAAGATGTCCTAAAAAACTTAAGGGGACGGTGGATGGTATTTATTTTTTTTTTCATTATAGCAATATGAAATTTTGTGCATATATACATTTCACCAAAAGCATATAGAACAACTTCCAAAAAATTTCTAATCTTATTAAAATTTTTAAATTAAAAAAAAAGATTTTTAATTTTTGAACGAAATTTGAAAAAGCTTCTCGTGTCTTAATTTTTGAGAAATGTTCTTCTTTTGCATTTTTATCTCTTAAAACTCTATTATAAAAAAA
The DNA here is from genome assembly GCA_964019185.1 of Maratus speculifer. Taxonomy (NCBI): domain Eukaryota; kingdom Metazoa; phylum Arthropoda; class Arachnida; order Araneae; family Salticidae; genus Maratus; species Maratus speculifer. The sequence continues at coordinate 419,830,705 of OZ025290.1, read as the reverse complement.
ATTTTTTAAGATTTTTTTAATCTCTTGAATAATTAATATTTCACAGATTTTTTTTTCATATCGTTTTTTATGAACATTTTGCCTTTTAATAGGTAAAAAATCAAATTTGACTATCTTAATGAAGACGAATTTTAAAAATCTTACATGTTATCTTTCGAAACAATATAAGGATACTTCCTTATCAATTTCATAAATATTGATAAAAAATTACGTAGCAAGGAGCATTTTAAAAATCTAAAAACGCCAAAAATATAGTTTTGAGAAAAACAAATTTAAAGTATATAAATACACTTACCTTTATTATTTACTTCTAAAAATCTTCCTAAATGATATTTTTATAAGAAAAAAAAATGTTTTAGTATTATTATAGCACAGAAATAGACCTTCATTGCAACAATTTTCCTATAGACGATTTTTCTCAAATAAAGGTCCACTGTCCCCTTAAACGCGCTGTAATACATTTTGGATGTATCTGTGTAGTTTATGTAAATCACAATGTAATGTGTAAAATAAGAAAATTAACATTATGTTGATCAAGCAATCGCGACATATTTTTCTTATGACTTTTGATAGTTTTATACGTTTGATTTATCCCATAAGTCAGAGTTAGAAAGATATTATTTAAAATCTATCAAGTACAATATATGATCATTATAGTTACCGGACACCTTAAAGATTTTGTCGAATATTTAAAAGTATGCTTGTGGAATTCTTCTGGAACTTCTCTCTTATAAAGAATATATTTCGTTCCAAATTTATTAAAGTCTATTTGGTAAAGAGAGTAATTAAGGAACCAATAAAAGATAAAAGAAAAAAAAATAATATTTGTGATCACTGTGTAAATTAAAATGCTCAAAATGATCTTCCGCTCCACAATATACGTATTTGTGAATAATACGTATAATACGTATTTGTGAATTCTGTACAATAGGTTTACAAACTCATGTTATAATTGCACATATATTTATAGAGATATAGCAACTTGTTTAATAAGTTTAGAAAATTCCTACATTTGAACTGACCGAATTTTGACTGACTTGAATGACTGGTATTGTATAATATATTAATTTATTAAAATTGCATCAATATATACAACCTTTGGCAAAAAGTTTTCGATCAGTGTTATCAAGTTTAGGATTTTTGCATTTCGAAGCATATATTTTGCGATTCTTGAGCACAGGAGCGTTTTTCTACATGCCAAAACGTAAATGCTAAATAAAAACGTAAATGCTAAAACATGCCAAATAAAAGAACACGTATTAAAATATAAACGAAAAGTGAATTCACTAAAACAATCATATCATTTATAATTATACTACAAATGAAAAAATTTTCTCGTGAGAAAAAATATCCGATCAAGTCAGAAATTGGAAAATAATAATCGATCACTGAGGAAATAAATTTGAAATTTGCATATTGAAGACAGTTAAGAGTGCCTGCGCATACCTACAATATATGAATCCTATTTAAACGAAGAAATCTTCCAGTTACGATATTAAAAGCAGCTCTGAAGTGCTGGACAATGGCTTGTGTGAAACCCCGGTCTCGCAATTTAAAAATTCGCATGATTAAATTGTTGCAAGACGGAAATTCACAAAGGCAAAATGGCTGCTTTATTAAGTTGTTCTCAAAGTACGATATGCGACATTTGGAAAAAATATCAGTTGACTAACAACATGGAAAATTTTATCTCGAAGTGGACGTCCACGAATGACAACGCCTGGGGAAGACAGAAAACTTGTAGAAATAGCGAAAAGAAAGTGATTAGCAATTTCAAAACAACTGAATTCCGAATGGTCTAAGTATAAGGTAACGGTATGTGACAGCACTGTACGTAATCGTCTAAATGCAGTAAGATTTAAATTCTGAAGCTGAAGCGAAATTTTACTTGAAAAAGAAGCATAGAAAAGAACGCTTGCAATGGTATAAAAAAATCTACACTGGCCACTTGATAAATGGAATAAAGGTATTTTTAGCGATGAATCTTGGATATCTCACGGAACAGGTGATGGCTGTGGAACATTTGTTTTGAGGAGAGTTGGTGAAAAGTTCAATGATACGTGTGTCAATACGAGGACTAAACTTTCACCTGTATTTACAGTTTGGAGTTGTATGACATCATAAAACGCCAACAAATTGTGTATTGTGTTACCTACAGTAAACTATGGAGATTACATTGACATATTACAGAATTTTTTGATTCGCAGCATCGATCAATGGTTTGCGGATTAATATGAAGTAATGACTTCTTACTTCAAGAGGAGAATGCAACTCCACATCACATCAAATAAGGGAAGACATTTCTAAAAAATGTATGTAATAATCTAATTACAATTCGGATTTAGCCGCCAAATAGTCCAGATCTTAATCCCATCGAAAATCTCTGAAATATATTAAAAAGAAAAATAGATTTTCGAAGGATCACAAATACTATAGGACTACTTAAAGCTACAAGTGAATGCTAGTGTGAAATTGTTCCCAATGAGTGTAAAAAGCTTATTGAATCCATTCCATGAAGATTTTCGGCTGTCATCCAAGTAAAAGGTTGATTTACTAAATATTGGTTACAGTGATCGATTATTTTTGCCCAAATCAAAACGTGATTGTACAATTTTTTCTTTGATTTTTAAATTTCAATTACCATTTTTCTGTTTATAAATTGATGTATAATGATTTTTATCTAATGCATATTTTTGTTCATTATGTATAGTACAAATGTATTATCGCTAATAATCGTTTAATTTTTATGCAATGAGAATAACTAACCCTTTCTTACAAAAAAGGGTCGTGTTTGTCTAATGATCGGAATCTGTGTGCCAAGGGTTGTATATATTAAGAAACAATATATATCAAACAAACTGTAAAAATCATTATTGAAGTATTTCGTAAATTTAAACTTATAGATTACTATTGATATCGGGAAATTTCAATAAACAAGAATTAAATTAAATTCTTAAAATGGTGGTCCGCTAAATTATAGATTTTTTTAAACATTAACTGATTCCATATAACTTTATATTATGGAAATACATTTGATTTTATCCTCTGAATTTTATGATGATACTCATATTCCAACTCATATTCCAATTCAAATGTCTCTTTTCAAATCCCATGAAAATTTCCAGCAATTTATTTCCAAGACAAATATTAATAAAATATGACGCACTTTTGAACTTTTATGTATTTTTAAATGCCATAAATCAAGAATATTTTAGCTATATTCTTTTTTACAACAAATTTTATCAATATGTAAACGGAATATATCAATACCTGTCTTTTGGATGTTAAAGCAAGTATAATATCACTATCTATTGTACTACAAAATGTTTATCATTCATTTATTAGCCTTAAATTCTTGCAGAGTTTTGTACATTTCAATTGACATGATTTATAATATATTAATTTATTAATGTTGTTCAATATTACATTTTAAAAAATAGTATATGCTGTTCATACTTTCTTCTTAACACAATATAACAAGTAAAATAAAATATATCGGTATTTGATGTTAATGCAGGAATGTTAGCATTGTCTGTTTTACAATCACTTCTTTATCATTCATTAGTCTAAAGTTCTTTTCTTTCTTTTTTTTAGCACTTTCCAACAAAGTTGAAAAGTGCTTATGCATTCGGTTTGTCTGGCCGTCTGTCCGTCTGGCCGCGCTCTAACTCCCGTAAATATACTCGGATTGCTATGAAATTTTTATACGTTGTTGAGGTTTACCCTAGCACGAACCCTATTGAAAATGAAGTATCTACCATGATTAGTTTATCTACAGAGAGAATCAAAAGTTTCCCATTACATTACGGCCTATGGGGAAAAATCGTTAATATACTCGGATCGCCATGAAATTTTAGGACATTATTGACGTTTACCCTAGCACAAGTCCTATTGAAAATGAAGTTTCTACAATGATTAGTTTATCTACAGGGCGAATCAAAAGTTTCCCATTACGTTACGGCCTATGGGGAAAAATTGTTAATATACTCGGATTGCCATGAAATTTTAAGACGTTATTGAGGTTTACCCTAGCACGAACCTTACTGAAAATGAAGTATCTACCATGATTAGTTTATCTGCAGAGAGAATCAAAAGTTCCCCATTACATTATGGCCTATGGGGAAAAATCGTTAATATACTCGGATTGCCATGAAATTTTAGGACGTTATTGACGTTTACCCTAACACGAACCCTATTGAAAATGAAGTTTCTATTATGATTAATTTATCTACAGGGCGAATCAAAAGTTTTCCATTACATTAAGGCCCATGGGGAAAAATCGTTAATATACTCGGATTGCCATGAAATTTTAGGACATTATTGACGTTTATCTTAGCACAGGTCCTACCGAAAATGAAGTTTCTACCATGATTAGTTTATCTACAGGGCGAATCAAAAGTTTCCCATTACATTACGGCCTATATGGAAAAATCGTTTAAAAGGAATTTTAAAGATGTTATACCCTGTCAAACATATTAAAATATGCATTCTATAAAATATAAGGTGAAAATGTAGCTATTATTCGTTTACAGGGCCACACAAAAGAATTCCATTAGATAATGGTAAAAGGGGGAATTGTGTGTGACATATTTTAAATATATTAAGCTTTTTCATGTATAATAAAATTGATATATGCCACTGAAGCTTAATATAAATTATACGCTACTGTCTTGCATAATATGAAGTACATAGCATTTACAGGGCCATACAAAAGATTTCAAATAGTATATTCTTTCCGAAGTACCGTATATGTGTCCGATGATGGCTGATGGAAGGATGAATTGCATTTTAATTATGATATTCGCGTTTATATTTCGCTAAATATATGCACATTATATGGTGTGTATAAATGTTATAGTTGATATACAGGGCTACCCAAAAGAGCTCACCAACTTTACTGAATATGAGCGTAAATTGTTTAAACGTGGTTCTTAAATAAGCTATGCATTTTTACGCTGAGCTGCATTCAATTTACTGAGAAATGTTTACAGGATATAGATAAAGGGATATACAGGGCCACGCAAAGAATTCGCTACATGGACGCCTATGAATGATGATTTATGAGAATGTGATTTCAGTTATTTAAAAGTGTTTTAGTTTACAATAAATTTTAGCCTAATGCTGACGTGTAATAAAGGTACAATGTAAACTACAGGGCTGAACAAAAGTATTCAAGTATATTTCCATCTAATAGTATCAATTGCTGAAAAAGAAATTTCAAGCTACTGGGATTTTCTTGCTGAGCTAAATTTGCCCATTATATGAACTGACATATGAAATACAGGGCTGTTCTAATGTACTGGAATACATATTTGGGTATATTTGGCGATACACTATTATTTCCCTTACAAGATTTCATTAAGTGTTGGAAAGTGCTTCATAATCTATGCTTAACGCATGATTTTTCTTACTTGTTTCTTTTGACATTGATATGTTTATATGTATGGTTTATAGTATAAGTTATAGCTATAAATACATGATACAGACTCTAAAAATACATTTTTGACAGATAATCACCGAGCACATTAAACTTTAGATATTTTGATGAATATTTAAAAATATACTTGTGGGATTCTTCTGAAACCTCTGTATTATAAAGTAAGTATTCAGTCCCAAATTAATCAATGTTTAATTTATAAAGAGGACTATCAGGGAGCCAACATAATATTAGAGAAAGATATTATTATTTGGGAACAGTCTGTAAATTAAAATGCACAAAATACTATATCGCTACAAAATAAAAATTTCTGAATATTGTACATGTTCATTAATTTGTCTAAGTATAGCGCTATATTCTTGGAGATATGGCCATTTTTATAATAAGTTCTGAAAGTTTGAACATTTGCATTGATATATTTTATAATATATTAATTTATTAATATTGTATCGATATACATATTTTAAGAAACAATACATTTCAAACAAACTGTATCAAACAATTAGTTTTATGAAGTATTTCGTAAATAGAAATTATAGAAGAACACTAATATCGGTAAATTTTAATAAACATGAATTAAAATAAAATAAAATAAATTTCTCAAACGGTGTTCTGTGCTATTACAGATTTTTTTAAATGAATTGATTTTATAAATCATTTCTTTTTATGTTATGAAAATACATTTGATTTTATCCCCTGAAGTTTTACGATGACACTCTAGTTTCCATTAAAATGTCTCTTTTTAAATCCCATGAAAATTTCTAAAAATTTACTCTCAATATGAAGATTAATAAAATCTGACAGAATTCTAAAGTTTTCTATATTACTAACTTTCATAAATGATGAATAGTTTAGTTATATTCTTTCTTTACAACAAATTACATCAATGTGTGTAAATTGAAATATATGAGTATATGTCTTTTGGATGTTAATACAAGAATGATATCACTATCTCTTTAACTACAAATAGCTTATCAGTCATTTATTACCCAGCAAACACAGCGCTATCGGTAAGCAATTGGACGATAGCCGCTTGCCACTGCCAGCGGTATTGGACCGATTCTGATTGCCTCTACCGGTTCCGTATCTTTTTTAAAACGCCGGCTGCGCGAATGCCGCCTGATTCATGTGGCTCGCAGCCGCTCCGGTATCGGCAAAAAACTATGCCGATAGCTAACCACACGAATACCGGCTGAAGCCCGGCACAAGTAAAAAAATTTCTGGTGGTGCCATCTGTTAAACACTCTAGCAAGTACTTTGAGAGCCAATGAACATACTTCTGTGCGGGTACAGGCGGGATTAGATCTCGCAACGCCTAGCTCGGAAGGTGAACACCTTAACCACTGGACAAGTCAGACCTGAGTAGGGGGGGATTATATGTTGTAATAAGGGTGTGGCTTTTCAGTGAGTGCTACGTAAATGGCAGGTGTCGTTCACTTAAATGACAGATTGAAAAATTGTAATATTAAAGTGTTTTTATTTTATTTATGTATTCATTTACTTGTAATTGTCTTATGCGCCTGATTTTAAAAATTAATTTAATATTTAAATTAATAAATTAGAAAATTAATTAAAGCAAACGAATGGTTTTTCTTATAAATTTTAGAATAATTAAGTAGTATATTTAAAAAATTAAAAATAATAATATTTTTTCAGAAGTATTGTTAAATAGATAATTTTTTTATTGTAAACTATAACATAATTACATGCTTTGCGTTAATTTCTTTAGTGGATATTTTAAACGTAGAAAAACTTATTTTAAATAATAATAAATTGGTAATGATTTAAAATAGAAAATTTGATGATTTAAAGTAGCATTTATGTTTTACGACTATATTGCAATATTATTTTGTTATTTATGTATATTTATTAAGTAAAAAATAAAAAAAAGTAACATATATATTATATATATATTATCTTTTTTTACATATTTTTTTAAATAGGAAATATTTCATATTCCTTTTTATAAATTTAAAAATGCTTAAATATTAGATATAATAAATGAATTTTAAAGTTTTTTCTGTTAATGCAATTTTTTTTAGGAATTATAAAGTAATTAAATGTAAATAATAAAGTAAATAATAAAGTGATAAAAAATTCAGAAATATATATTTGTAACATAAAATAACTAATTTAATAAAAAATAAATTGGTAATTAATCACTTTTAATTCGAATGAAAATTCACTTTAAGTCATTTCATGATTTAATGATGAATATTTTTTGTATTATGCAGCAAATATTAATTCAGAATAATTGTTTTAATTATAATTTTTAAATCTTAATAAAATAAAATAGTAATATTAATTTATTTTTCGTTTGTGAAATAATATTTTAGAAAAAAATCCGATTTTTTATGTTAAAAAATGGGTAGATTTCTTTTATACAATTTACATTGTTTAATAATTTCAAGCACTTTTTAGTAATTAATATTAAAATAAAATAAGAAACTGCGATATTGCTTTTAAAATGAATAGATAAATAGAAAATAAATTCAATTACTTTACAAAGTATTTTTTCTATTTTTCTCTGATTAAGTTCCTAATAGCGAATAACAATTTAAAGGAGATAATTTAAAAAAAAAATTGTGGTTAAAATAATTGTAAGTCATTTTAAAAATTAATTCAAAAACAATATTTTTAAATAAATAAATATATGTTAGTTTTGACATATTTTCTGTTTATTTTTAATGAAATACATGAAATATACATTCATTATAAAAACTCAAACTCGAATAAATTTGAGAAAATGAAAAAAAAAAATCGGTTGAGACTAAATATTCTGAATTGGGACCGATGTTGACAAATCTGATCGGTCCACTAACAGAACTCGTATATCAGTCCTGCGTCACTTGCTGGTATAAGTCGCTTGTCGATATATAACCAAAAGTGGACCGATTACCGTAACTGGCTGTCAAAATAGTAGATTCTTAAGTATCAGTTGCCAACCTGCGGCCGACACTTAACCGACATTGACGGCTCCGGTCCGATCGTATGCCGAAAGTTATATGCTTGCTGGGTAGCCTTAAATTCTTGAAGAATTTCGTACATTTCAAATGAAATGTTTTATAGTGTATTATTTTATTACTATTTCATGAATATTACAATTTAAAGAACTGTATGTACTCTGTATGTTTTCTTCCTTATACGATATATCAATGAAGTAAATGGAGCTACATCGATATATGTCATGGATGTTAGTGCACGAATAATTACAGTATCTCTTTTACAACTACAAATTTAACAGCCTAATCATTTATGAGCCTAAACATTTTTTATGTGCTATTTAAACCTTTTTTTTTAATTCACATTCGACTTCTTATTAATTTATTATTTTCTTTCAATTACAATCATTAGAAATAAATACAGTTTGATGCAACATATCTGGTACATAACCTACATATATGGCACTTATTCATATTAATAAGTATATTTCGAATCTGCTATTTAGAAAATTAGAAAAATCAAAACTCTCCAATTTTATTAAACTAAATTCTATTAAACTAAATCTAAGCAAATTTGAAGATGAAATTTCTTTTCGGCTTTAAAAATGTCTTTTTAAATTGTTTTTTATGAATTTGTTTTTACTAGGATCTAACTAAATTAAAAATTATTATATGCTAAAAGTTCCAAGTTACTAAATTATTTCTGTATCATAATAAAATGTTGCACTTCATATGAATATGAACAAAAGCTACAAATCATTAGAGGAATGTTATTTGTTAAAAGCTCTTCAAATATGCCAGTTAAATTGTTTTTAATTCACATTCTAATTTTGATTAAGATATATTGATCTTTGATTTAAATTTAATACAAAAAAATAATATTTTTTGATGGAACATATGGGGTGCATACACTATATTGCCAAAGATGAAAGTCCACTTGCGATTTTTGAAATTTTGTTAAATATCTAGAAAAATACTTGAGAAATCATCCTGAAACCTTGAGTGTTTAAACCTAATAGTACAGATCATACATTTCCGTGAAGAATTTTTCCCGAAACCTTAGAGGACCGTCAAAAAATTGAAAAAAAAGGAAAATCTTTTCTATAACTCTATCAAAACTAATGTTGTAAAAGCGCTTAAACTGTTGTTTATTATTAAATAGCTTATTGTAATAAATTATTTTCATTTTTATTCAGATAGCATGGATACTCGTAGAGATATAAAGGTTTTTATGAAAACAGTCCCAATTTTTTATTAAGTTTTTGCTTTCAGTTTGCTGAGTTCTTAATATAAAATAATGTTATTTTTCGAAAATATGACAAAAAAAACATTGTACTCTCTAATCAGAATTACAAAATGTTAAAAATTGTATGAAAATGAGCAGGTTTACTAAATACTTTTTCATTACGCATGTTTCAGCTTTATCAAAATTTCATTTCCATATTGTATTATGATGCCTATATGCATCGAGCAACTTTTCTAAAAGTATCAAAAACATAGCTTGGAAATTCTGAAAGTGTTCGTCAATAGAATAAGCACAAAATCTAATGTTCCCAAAATGAAGTAAACAAATGAGGGGTTGTATCCAAATATAATTGAACGTGCCACATAAAGTACTATATATTTGCATTAATCAATGGGGAAATGAACAGAAACCCTCATCTTTTTGCTTCATTTTTTGAATAACGGTTTTTAAGCTTATTCAATCGAGGAAAACTTTCAGAATTTTCAAGCTATGCTTTTATGACTTATTAAATTTAAATTTTAAATTTATAAAAGTTAAAAAAAATGACAGAAATTACAAAGGGCTATCCAAATAAATTTTCTGATCAAATTTGGCGATGGAATTTCTTTTTCATCAAAATAAAATTTATTTTTAATTTATTGTGTATTCGTGGTGCTTTAAGTACAATAAAAGAAAATTTATTTTTTTTTTTTAAATAAAAGTGGATTGAATTTTTCATACAAAATAATTTTCTCATTTAAAAAATCCCTGTCGGTTTGGCCTATAGGCGGAGGTAGATTTCGAAGAGTGCTCATTTCAACAACAAAATGTAAATTTGATTAAAGATAAACCCAGTTTAACAACTTTATTCGTCCTTTTTTGAAACATTTTTAATTTCATTATAAGGACTGGTTTATAATCTTAAGCTAAATTCGGATCATTTTGACAATTATAAGAAATAATTCCGACTTTATTAAAAAAAATCGACTAATACTGCGCATTATATAGTTCCTAAATAACAAAAGACTGTCAATTGAATGCGTTTGAAAGCAAAATTGAATTTAAAAATGAGTTATAAAATAACCAATTTTGAATACAACCTCAATTCTTTGCGCGAAGTGCCCACATTGACAGCATTTTTAAAAATATATTCAGCCTTTATCAAAAAACTGATCAATGCGGAAAATTATACAGCTCCTATATAAGAGAATCTGTCAATTGGAGCGTTTGAGAACAAAACTGAATTTAAAAATGAGTCAGAAAAAACTCAATTTGTTATTTCAATGCTTCCTCAAAATTTCATTTGCGATATCTTCTCGAAAATCTCTTCAAAATACCCTTTTTTGGCAGCCTTTTTTTAAATATATCCTGTCTTTATCAAAAAATTCACCAATGCGTCACATTACACAGTTCCAATATAAGAGGACTTATAAATAGGATACGTTTGAGAGTAAAAATAGATTTCAAAATGAGTCAGAAAAAACGCAATTTGTTATTTGAATACTTCCTCAAATTTACTATCACGGTCACTTCGGGAAATTCTGTTCAATATAACCTTTTTGGCAGCCTTCTTTGAAATATATTCTGTCTTTATCAAAAAACTGGTCAATGTTTCACATTATATAGTTCCTAAATAAAAGGATCTGCTATTTGGATGCGTTTAAAATAAAAAATGAATTTAAAAAACGATTCAAATGTAAGCAGTTTGGATTTGAGGTTTTTTTCTCCAACTCCAATTTTTGTTTAATTTATTTTTGCTATACGAATTGATGCTATGAAAAACTTGTCAGCATAAAAGTTGTAGATATTATTGAGAATATGTAAAATAAATTTAAGGGGATTTGATAGTTTAAGAATTGACAAAGTTATGGATTTTTTTTCTTTTTCCAAACCCTTTTAAATTTTCGATTTTAATTTTTTTCGCCGGTAATAGTCTTATCAAAAACCGATAGTCTTATCAAAAACTTGTAAATACAAGAGTTTTAGATAATTTTAAGAATATTTATAAAAAAATTAGATGGATTTGATATCTGGGGAATTGACAAAGTTATATTTTTTTTTTTTCTCTCAAAAACTCTATTTTTTCTCCCCTTGAGCCCATTTTTAATTTTATCAAAAATCTGTCATGCATAAACTTTTGGCCCATTAATTAGAAGTAATATAAACTTTAAACTGATTCGATATCTACTTTCATTAAGATGTTATGAGGTTTTTTCTGTTTTCATAAAAACGCCCCCTATTTCGACCCTCTTGGTCCGATTTTGCCCATTAACGAACTTAGCCGAGATTTTATCTCCTTTGATTTTATGTACCAGTTTGGTGGAGATTGGTGAAGAATTATAGAAATTATCGTGCCCATAAAAAGTGATATATATATATATAGATAGATAAACAGGGTGTTTCGCTACCAGACCGACAAATTTTGAGGGGTGATAGTAGATATGAAGACAATCATTATTCAATGGGAAACCATGGGGCGCAAACGTCTTCCGTAGGAGCTTGGGGCCATTAAAGTTAAAGGTCCAAAATTTCAAACGATTATAAAAAACTGAAAAATGGTTGGATTCGTTTGCGGTCTTCGCTAAAATCATTCATTATATCACGATTTGTTTGTAAAAAAAGTTTGACGGTTACGTTCAAAAATTGTCGACAAAGGACGCTTTAGACTTTATAATATTAAACAAGTACTTTTTACTCTTATTTTGTGCACGGGGTTGAAATTATTCTAAAGTTTAGTGTTTAACTTAAATTTTAAGCCAAAAATCGGAAACATTGTTATCGGGTAACTAGCGAAAATTGAACTGCGGACAGAGGAGGAAGTTTTGAACGCTCATAAACATTTGGCAAACTAATCGATTTTGTTGCGGTTTGCGTGTAAGTCATTCCCTTGGTAATAATTTTATTTAAAATAACGTACAGCATTGGTGTTCCCATTTTTGCATAGAAAGCGCTTCCGACACACCACCGAAATTTCAATTGCATTACTCCTGGGTGTTTTACCATCAGACCAACATACTTCCAGGAAGTGTTAGGGATGCAATGATGACTCGGAATCATATTATAATGAAACGTCGAAAATGCCTTTTTTACGAGTTAGGGTTAAAAGAAGCAGAGAAAAAAGTACCTTGATATTTCTACAACACGTTCTATCGAACTTCTGGTAAAAGCACATGTTCCTCTTTCGTTGCGCCACTCTATAGAACGATTGGGCTCCTCCGCATTTTTCCAATGATGTTCGCAGACACCTCAAAGTAACATATGGACAGCGGTGGAAAGGTGTTGGTTGCCGAGTTCGTTGTCCTGCCAGATCGTCGCACCTACTTCATTATATCAATTACTTTTTGTTACCTACTTTTTATTTTATTACTGTATAATTGTTCTGTATTTTTTAAATAAATATTGCTGGGTGGGGCTAGTTGATCTCAAACCAATTAATAGCCCCTCCCTCACCTGGCTCAATCTGAATCTGAATCTGTGTGGAGTTCTTCCGCTGGGGTCAAATGAAGAGTTGAATGTGTGAGACTCCCTTACCGACAGTGGAAGACCCCTCAGCTCGAATTTATGTAGCTGCCAGAAATTTATTCGAGAGTCAGAAATCTTTCAAAGCGTGAGAAATCGCATACGACGCTGCTGTTAAGCATGCCCGACTACTTCTGGTCGTAATTTCGGACATCTTTTGTAGTAAAATCTTTAACTAAATTGTTTTCTACCACATTAACGTGTTGCTGTTTCACTATCTGTTTCTGTTGTTTTCTTACCTGCTTCTTTTAACCGCAACTCGCTAAAAAGGCATTTTCAACGTTACATTCCTATGTGATTCCGAGTCGCTTTGCATCCCTAATACTTCCTGGAAGTATGTTGATCTTGTAGCAAAAGCCCCCAGGAGTAATGCCATTGAAATGTCGGAGATGTGTCGGTAGCGCTCTCTATCAAAAAATGGAGATACAAGAGCTGTAAATCATTTTGAATAAAATAATTACCAAGGAAATGTCCTACACGCAAACCGCAACAAAATTGAACATTTTGTATAATGTTTATGAGTATTTAAAATGCCCCGTCTGTCCAGAGTTCAATTTTCGCTAGTCACCCGATTTCAATGTTTCCGATTTTGAGATTAAAATTTAAGTTAAAGTCTAAACTTTAAAATAATTTCAACCCCATGCACAAAATGGGGGTAAAAAGTAGTTGTTCGTTTTTCTAAAGTCTAAAGTTACTCTATTGACAATTTTTGAACGTATCCTTTAAAATTTTTTACAAATAAATCGTGATATAAAGAATGATTTTATTGAAAACCGCAAACGAATCCACCTATTTTTCCATTTTTTATAATCGTTTGAAGTTTTGGACCTTAAACTTTAATGGCCCCTAGCTACTGCAGAAGACGTTTGCGCCCCATGGTTTCCCATTTAATAATGTTTGTCTTCATGTCTACTATCACCCCTCAAAGTTTGTCGGTCTGGTAGCGAAACATCCTGTATATATATAAACTGGTGCGAATGCAATAGGTAGTATTTCATACGAAATCTACCTAAAAGCACAGGAAACAATCAAAACTAAATATTTCCTTTAATTTTTTCAATCATTTAACTAGGTGTAGTTTTATCATAATTTTAATGTATCATACAAAAAATTTCATTCTAGAAATCGCTTTTTATTGCAGATAGGATCATAAAACATTTATTTACACTGTTTTTTTAAGAATTGTCAAATTTTCATAACTGTATGTTCGTAAATGATTATAATTTTTATTATATATATTGTGCAAAAAACATATCTAACTACTGAATAATTAAATCAGTTTTAATCACTACATAGTATAAAACAAAGTCGCTTTTTCTGTCCCTATGTCCCTATGTTCGCTTAAATCTTTAAAACTACCCAACGGATTTTGATGCGGTTTTTTTTAATAGATAGAATGATTCAAGAGGAAGGTTTATATGTATAATAACATCCATTAAATAGTGGAGAAATACTGTTATTTTTGAGGTTTTTAATGTGATGTCGTGAATAATTTCATTTTTTCCGCTTATACATTGCAAACGCAGGCTGAACCCTACAACATTTATTGTGTATAAAGACATCCTGTAATTGTTGTAAAAATAAAATAAATAGGTAAAAAATGTAAAAAGTAAATAAGTAAAAATGTAGTGTATGAATTACAACTAAATAAAAAATAATACTAATATCCGAATTTTCTTTTATAAGTTTACACTTTTTTAATAACTCCATCCACAAAGAAGAGAGTATGAGCATGTGTGTAAAAATTTAAAACTTGATTTTTTTTTTAATACCCGTACAAAGCCTGGGAGGACTGATATAATCTATATTCATAAAACAAAGTCGTGTTAGTTACACCATCTATAACGTAATAACGGATGGATCGATTTTTATGAAACTTTGTATGGAGTTATCTGGCACCTTAGATTAACATACAGGCTGCTTTTTACCCGACTACTTAAAAGGAGAGTAATGGTTTTAGTAGTTGAATTTAATAGGATGAAGTGGTAGTAACAATTTGCGGTGTCGACACGGGAGTACCCGAAGCAAAGCGAGGGCGGGCCGCTAGTTAAATATATAATCTAAAACCTTATTATTATTATTATATATTCTTCTGGTTATCTTAGACATTGACATAAGTAATTAATAAGGTGAAACAATTTTGTATTCAAAGTTCAGATTTTACAGAGTTAAATTATTGTAATAATGGATTTCTTTTGTTATAGTATTTAAACGAAACAGTTTAAATTGTTTACATTAAATTTATTTCATAAAATAAAAGCAAACTGCTTACATAAAAACGAATAAGAATAATACCGTCTCCGAGAAAAATACGAACGTTATAAATAAATCTCACATACTATTCTTCTGATTCCTAAGCATTTAAGAAAAGAAATGAGGCAGTTTTTTTTTTATATAAAGATTAATGGATTTGCGAGACATCATAAAATTTGTATGAAAAATGAAAATGATTTATAATGAATCTTTTAAGAAAATACGTTAGTTAATATTGTAAGAAGATTTTCTTTTAACTATAGTGTTTTTAAAAACTATATAATAAAAAAATGTTTGATATTATATGCACATATTAGAATGATGTAAGGTGTAAATAATTCCTTTTCCTCTAGATCAGTTTTGTCACATTTAATATAAATAGTAAATAAATAATGTAGGATATAATTTCCAACTGACAAGTCTTCACTGTAAAAAAATTTAACCCTTTTGCTGCATCGTCACTCCACCTCTTTTATAGAAAACGATTACTTCACCCAATTATGGAGCATTCTCGTGAGTCAAAACACAGATTTTCTATAAACGAGGGGAAGTGAAGATGCATCAAACGGATATTTTTTTACAGTGTTAAATGCACTGTAAAAAACAAAGCAAAACAAAACCTAATTATATTATATGTAAAGCTACAGAAATATGTATGCATGTTAACATTTTATTTTTATACTGTACAAAAAAGGTGTAATTCTACAAAACTAGTTTTTGCAAAGCTGCAGAAATGTATACACTGCAAATTACTATAGCCTATCACAGGGGCGAGGTAGGTTTGTCGCTATAACCGGCCTGCGCTGAAAAACGTTTCAAGAATCTATCTATCTATCTATCTAACTATATATATATATATATATATATATTACAAAATTAATTATTTTTTTCGCTAATATTAACTTTATACTATATTAATTTCCTTTTAAAATATTCCGTACTTATTTCAACTTATTAAATTAAAGTCCTACTACTAGATCTAATCTATTAATCTTTATAGAAACGATATAAATTCTTAATTCACCTTAAAAAAATTTATTCCAATATGTGTAATTTAAAAAATGGCTCTAAATTAAAAATATTGTTAATTAAAATTTATCAGTTAAAATCCCCAATAAAACTCATTTTTTCTCTGTTTTCATCAACCTTTTTTAAAGAAAGTATTATTAAATTTATTCCAAAACCATACTTTAAAAAATATTATTCTTTTTATTTATTTTTCATTTTTCTTCGCGTTTGATATTTATTGGGTATAAATAAATTCATTTATTTTTTTCTTTTAAATTAATCGTCTGTAATTGAATATCGTCTGTATAATATTCGAATTTTGATTTCGATTATAAATCAGTTAAATAATAATCTTTTAAAATAAAAATTATTGCCTGAAAAACATTCGAGAATGCTATGTCAATCTCGACGCTAGACATAAAATCCTGTTTACATAAGAAAATCATGGTTAAAGACTATAGAATGTTCTAGAAACTTTTTGTATTGGATTTAAGTGAGGAAGCCGAGAGATGATGGAATATTTCTTCTTTTTTCTTTCGATGATTTGGTTTTAAACGACTTGCGGAAATTATGTTTTTATGATGGAATGTAACTACTGAGAGAGCATGTCCCGCTCTATCTGAATGACTTTAATAAACTATTTTGGAACAGAAACTGTGTACTGTGGTAAAGCTTCTACGTTTATTATTTTATTTAATTTTTATCTCACCACGACGCCTGTGAAGTAATATGGGGAAACTTACAAAGATTTTACTGGCTCCTATCTCAAAATGTCACACACACACGCACAGACAGACACACACACATATATATATAAATGTGTGTGTGTGTGTGTGTGTCTACGTGTTTCTCTTCATATACGTATACTAAATAGGAGGAGGAGAAAATGATAAGGCGAAAATAAAGGCTATAAAGGAGAAAAATGATATGCCTAGAATTATTTAGCATGCACACACAAGTCTATGATTTTTCAAATTTAAATTAGATATAATTTTCCCGAATCAATAGTCAACATTTACTATTAAAATTTGGAATCCTAATACTATCGTTAGAAATATTTGATTGGATGAAATTGTATTAGAATTGAAACTATACAAAAAGTTAATTGTACAAATAATATTCATTGGTTTGATCTCTCATTATTTACATACTTGTTTAGAATTTTAATTTGATCATTATAAATGTTTGAACAGATAAAATTTAATTAGAAGTTATCCTGTATAAATGTTTGGTGCATAAATTATATTCTAAAAATGAAACGCAATTTTTAGTTATATTTTGATTGAGCGATCTCGCAAATAGATCAGAGTTTTTTTGTGACAGTTTCTGTCACGGCAGTAAATGGTTAAATGAATAGTCTTCGATGAATCAGCATCTGTAAAACGCAGTTTCACATTTAGGTTCTAACTTCTATAAATGCGATAGTGGTATATTGTAGATATCAACTACTTATAAAGATTCCAATTCCACAAAATAAGTTAGTTTTGAACTAAAAGCACGGTTTTCAATGATTTCCTACTTAATAAAATACATTTTTGTTTAGTAAAATGCCTTTTCTTCGCTAAAGGCGACAAAACTATACGAAATCGCGTCTCATTTATGTACAGTTTCATAACTTGATATTATGCATGCTCTTCTTAGGACATTAATAAGGTTGTAGGAATTGTACTTATAGTTAAAAACTGTACTACTAATATTTCGTAGAAACGTAAAAATAATTTAAATAAACTTTTTTTTTAGAAACTTTGTAGGTACAATATAGTTTAAATGTATATTTCAAATATTATTAGACAAGAAGTTATAGACTCTGCATAAAAGCTCTAAAAATTAGATTTTTAAAACCCTAAATAACATATCATTATGCTAATAAATACATCAAAAGGAACTAATGCATATGAATGTTGTATTTGTTTGTTTTTGACTCACAATTTGTTAAATTTCAATGAATATAAAATAAGGTGATAGTAACTTAATTTATTGTATTTGAGGCATGAATATTTCTGTTAAAAGTCATTTATAACTATCAGCATTTAAACCACGATCAGTTGGGTAGATCGATAATTTGCACACATATATTTTAGACACACCATTTTGTTGCTTTTGACTTCATTGAAACAGAAATTTATGATTCTGAAAATTATTGATTTTACAATAAATCATTTTGTGGCACAGGTAAACTGCAGAGAAGTTGCAGGTTCGAGTTAACACAGGATGGTTAAAATTCTCCATAGTTTGAAGAAAGAGTAAAACTAAAAATTATATTCATCTCTTCTTAATTTTATTGAATCAGTAAAATGTGTATTTTGATCATTTTTTTAAAATTTAAATTTAAAAATAATTTCTTTCCCATACATTAACAAACTTTTACATATTTTCACTCGTTTTCATATATTTTTCGATCGTAACAAATTTTAGAAACATCATTTTGTTAATCTTAACTTTATTAAAATGTGTATGTTCAGTGTGATTATTAATAAATTATCTGTGATATTTATATTATAAAAAATATTAATTTCACATATTTTCAAACATTTTTGAAATTTCACATATTTTAGAAACACAGATTTGTTGTTTTTAACTTAATTAATATTGAAAATTATGATTCTTAAAAGTATTTATTTTGCAATAAACTATTTTGTTGAACAGGTGAAATGGTGATCTGGTTAACAGAGAAAGGGTGAAATTTTTCGAGAATTTTAATTGGAATTCATTGAATCTAGAAAAGTTCTTAATGTATTTTTATTACATTGTTTTTCAATTTTAAATCAATTTAATGAGTATATTAAACCTATGAGGTCGTATTAAATTTAGATAATGGTTGCAAAAATTAAAAGGAGATTGCAAATTGAATGTGGATATGTTTTAGTAACAATGTCACAAGGATTGTTAGGCTATGAAGTAAACATGACGGTGTATCAATCACTTTTCTGAACCCAAAGCCCAAAATATGGTATATTTGATTCCTAATGTATGAACATATTAGTTACATGTGTAATTTACAATGTAAATTGGAAAATGATTAAATCTAGAAGTGATCTTAATGTATTTTTTATTATATTGTTTTTCAATTTTCAATCCAATAATTGAATATATTAAACGTATGAAGTCGTATTAAATTTATATAAGGGTTGCCAAAATGAAAAAGAGTCTGCAAATTATATGTGTAGATACATTTTAATAACAGTTAGTTTAGTATTATAAGGATTGTTAGGCTATGAAATAAACAACGGCGGTGTAACAATCAGTTGTTTTAACCCAAAGCATAGTATATATGATTCCTAATGTATGAAAATATTAGTTACATAGCTGATTCCATTCAGTTAGGTAGTTGAAAATGTTTAAATGTATATATATACATATTGCCTCGTAAAAATGCTTATCCGGTTTTTTAAAAAAATCATCATTTCAATACACCAAAAATGGCTTCGAAAAATCAGTCACAGCAAATGATAATTCAGAAGATGGAACAATGTTACATTAGTGTTTCTTTTTTATATTCTATTTTTGCTGTTTAACAAACATTTATCAACAAACCGGGGACATATCGTTTATCGAGGAAAGCAAAAAAGATAAATTTCGATCGCGAAATAAAAACTAGTTGATGTGGGCCAACGTAGTACTGACCCATCATAGAAATACATAATATGAAATATGAAAATAAAACATGTGTAAACTATTTATAAAAATTATCGCAATTTAAAAATAAACGTATATTTAAATATTTTTAATACACAGTAATTCTCTATTGAATTGTTAACGAACCAATTTCACAAATTATATAGAACGCCAAACTAATCAAGTAGTACCCAATTGCGTAAAATAAACTTCCTTATATCTCCAAAAATAATTATTGTATTAAATAACAGTTTCCTGCGTCGTATTAAGCGTCTCACATCCTATTATAATATAGCTTAGAATTGAAATTTGCGTAAAATACAGGATTATGAAAAATCAAAGAGTGTGGAAAATGGGATTACGCATATATCAATGACTAATTCTCTGATGGACATCATTTATATGCAAAATTTTTGTTATTTTGTTTTCTTTTACATTCCCTCTTCAAGTGAAAATTTTTATATATCTTTCATTACAACGGATAATTTGAGATTCCGAAAAAATAATTCAGGATAATCGAGGTTACTGATATTTAATAGGTTTCTTTCCATTATCATATACTAAGTACACACCAAATTTTAAACTAGTATCTCAATTTGTTCGGGAGATATAGCTTTTACAGACACACAGAGAGACGGACGGCAATTTTTTTCTAAAACTTATGTTTTCGGAATCTTTGGTCCGTCAATTTTTTTTCGATTTTCAAAACGATTGCAAGACACTAAACTACGTATGATGGGTAAGTAAAAATTCTCCCTAGATAGACTTGTTTTGAGAAAATTTTGTGTATCGTCCGATCTGTCTTAATTAATTAAAAGCAACTAATTATTTTGCAGTTTGATTAACCCTTTCCGGCACACTGTGCCCGGTCTGGGATACCTAATTTTAATTCCAAACTTGCAAACGGCACCAGTAATATTTTAGTAAAATTTTGCTTTTACAACAAAAGCTTAAATTAAGGATTTCAAAATATTTAAAAAATTCCTTTTGTGAATTCCGGTGTCAGTCGATAATTTCTCATTTTAATACAGATTTTGCCCGTGCCGGAAAGGGTTAAGGGATTTTCATTCCATATTTAGGTTGAGTGTGACCTCTTTGAACAAATTTATTTTTTAAAGCAGTTAATTATATATCGATATCTTATTTATTCTTAATTATTGTTAGATATGTAAAAACATAAAAAATATCCCCCTTTAATTATTGGTAGATAATTCTGATTCTTATTTATGTATTTTTGTATTACTTTAATTCTTTCATCATTCAATGTAGAATCATATTTGTAACATCTCAGTAAATCTGTAAATGATAATTTAATGTGTATAAAAAACACTGATTGATATGCAAATTGCATTTGGCTAAATTATAGTTAGTATTACATATATATTCAAACAAAATCTTCTATGATAGTTACATTGAATTTTACAATTAACTTTATAGATATTTTCATGAGGTTTTAACCTGTAATTTCCTATTAAAAATATTCAAAATGATTCTTTTTAAAATATAAGTAACTTTATATTTAGGAACAAAGAAATGGGATATTTAATTATTATTTATTTTTTACTTGCTTTTTAGTAGTAATATTTTGAATGTGAAGCGATTTTTTATTTTATTTTGCATATTCAAACAATTGTGCTAGTGAATAACACGTTAATTTTCAAATAATAATGAATATCTCCCATTTTATAACATTAAATGCACACATATTTAATGAATTTGTTCTTTTATTGCAAAGGCTGTGTCAGTCATTTAGTGTATTTAATCATTCCTTCAGTTTTATTTCTTGCTATAGTCAAAATAATGCATGACATTAGTAAAATATTTTTGATATCACATATTGCTTCATTTGTTTAACATTCAACTATTTTGTAAACAAGAATTACTTTGATATTTTTATGAATAATCTAAGAATCAAACTTTTTTCTAATAAAATAATAAATTAGTTATTTTAACAGCAAAATAAACCGTAGGTATTTCATGGTTTCGACACAAAGAATTAGTTGTACACTTCAGTTTTAGTTTAAGTAAAAGTTTATCATTACTTAAATTTATTTAAATAAATTATAATTATAATTATTTGACTAGAAAATAAAAGGTAATTCATATTCAAGATCTGCTTCCAATTATTTTCCAGAGTATTTTTATTTCTTTAAATTATGTTATTTTTTCATTGAATGGTATCGAATTTAACAAAACAAAGTAGAACCCGTCGAATTTCGACGAAAGAAATGTTTAAGAAGGAACTGTTTCATTGATTTATAATAAACCTTCAAAATTAATTACAATAAAAAATACACCTTATCTTGATTAGTCTAGCTTTTAAACAAATGATATTCTAACTAAAGTTAACAAAATATTATTTCTATAAAACTCAATTCTAGGAATTGTTAAAATTAAACATTATCATGTATGTAAGCAGTAAAATATAATAAAGATCTGAATTATGATAAAGTTATCGATTAATGCTCTTAATTTTTCTTTTCTAAATTGAAGAACAGCAACATTTATTCCACTTTCACTCAATCATAGAACTTTTTTCTTCCGTGAAATCTAAATCCGCCATTATTTTCGCCAAATCAAAATTTATAAAAATTTATATATATACCCTTCATATCTGTATTCATCTTTTAAAAAAATGGTAAATTGATTGAACATTTTGAAGATATTTTAATTCAAAACTCGAACTCTCAATGCTATTAGGTGAATATAGATTCTAAACTATTTATATTATGTTGAGTGTAAATGAAATTTTGTCAATGAAACCAAAATTCACCGATTTTTATAACAGATAGCATTCTTGACGGAGCATGTATTTTAATTTCAATTCTTTTCACTTTTAATGAAAAGATGGCAACATAACGATTTTGTAATCTGTTTTTATTTCTGTTTGTTCTGTTGCTTTTAATAGAAACGGATTACTTTTGTTGCAAAAATTAGAAAAATGGTACTAAAAACTACAAAAAAATTAATATTTCAATAATTATAAAGATACAGTTTTTAAATGAATTTCATTTAAAAGTACAAATTTCCCCCTATTTTATGGCGTGAAAATTGATTATGTGCGATATTTAGAAGTAAAAAAAATGCAGTAGAAAAAAATTGAAAAACCGAAATTGTATTTTAAATTTCAAAGTGTTGCCATTTGCAAAATGGCGTACGCGTTACGCACAGATGTGTTAATCCTTTATAACAAAGATACTCTAATGATGCTTTACTGAAATAAAGATATTTCTTAATCTACTAAAATATACAAGGTGTCCGTAAAAGGATATATCAATTTCAATGGTAAACTATTTTTTTATTTAAATATTTAGCTTAATTTACACTGCTTACAAAAAATGGCCATCCTGTTCACCTTTAGTTATCTGGCATTCATTCAACCTCAAGTCCAATTTTTTCCTTACTTTCTGGTCTAATGGAAACAGTAGATTATAACATTATAGATTATTACATTATAGATTATTACATTTATAACATTATAAAAATATTTTTAAGAAAAAAAAGTATGTATATATAATAATTAGTTTAGGAAATTTCATTTTTTTTTTCAAATGAAATAATTCTTTATGAAAATAATTCTTCGTATAAAACACTGAAAACATTAAAAAAATATATAAATAAAAATATTACACACATGATAAAAGAAAAGCGGTAGCAAATAAACCATTTTCTTGTGGAACAATAAAAACAAAAAACAGAGCAACCAAACTTGTAGAAAAGCATTAGTAAATATATCTGTTGGGATTGTTTGCTTTAGTACGTAAAAAAATTGGGTATTATTATTGTCAGCAAATAAATATCCAAAAGAAGAATGAAGAATAAAAAGTTTTTCCTTAATACAAAACGTATATTTACTTCAAAAACTAAAAAAAAGAGTAACTTCTCTGAATTAAAAAAAGAATACTTTATAAGTTTTATTTTTTTCCCTTAAAAAATATGTATATATATATTTACAGATTTAAAAAATTACCTGTCTTTTATGACCTTTTTTTTATTTTGAAAAAATAATCAATAAAAATAAATAAATAAAACATAAATTTTAAGTTTTTATAGATAAATGATAATTAAAACGTAATTATTATTTATCTTTTTAATTGTTTAAAGCTATATTTGTTTGTTGACATGTTATATGCTTTAAACATATAAAGTTCGTGGCGGGAGAGACGTTTCCAAATGAAATCTTCAAGTATTGTCTTTGTCCTTGTGCATATCATGCTTTTATATATCGAAGTCGGCTTTCAAGACGGCACTCTCTGTCAAGAACACAAGTTAAATGCATGTGTTCAATAAATGATAATAGCAATAAGAATTGTGACATAATATATTGTATATACCTTTTTTAATAAACATCTCAAGTATTTATATTGTGTTACTAATGTATCTCTGACAATTCTGGTAGAGGTTAATGTGTTGGCTGCTATATAAGTTGTGTGAACAGGATTAATTATCTTATCGTAGTATGTGTTGAAGCATGATTTTTTCCTGTTTCCGAAGCTGAAATTTCCAACTAGACGAAGGCGAATTAAGTAGAATGGCGTAAATTGAGTTTTAATCCAACGGTTTTTGAAAGATTTTTTTTTCTTCTAAAAGCTTTGTAAAGTAAATTTTTCATTATGGTCGTCCGAATTTGGAATCTTAAATTTTATGAAATAATTTTCTAGGTAAATGAGATAATTGTTCTAATAATTTAATATATTCTAATTGTTCTAATTAATTAATTAATATATTGATAATTCGCAATATGCATGCTTTTTATATTATAATTATTGCAATAGTGTAAGGTTCTGCGTTAATATATCTATTTTTGCTTTATTTTTATTGTCGCGATCTCCCAAAATTAATTAAAAACCTAGTTTGTCGGTAAGTGGATTATTTGTTTTTTTTTTTATGTGTGAAATTTCACAATTTTTGAAATTTCTATGTTTTAAAACATGCATTTTTGATTTTTTTTTTTTAATTTTCGCCACTTTAAATTGCGCTCTTTTGCGTGGTGTTTCCTGGAGATAAACTCCGGGAGACAAAACGCAAAAGTGCGCCAATGTGGCGATATTTTGAAAATGCGCCAAGAAGGGGGTTAAAACTCAGTCGCGCCGTCAATTGAGTACACAAGAAATTTTGCTGAATGAGTTTCACGTCAGACCTTAAGTAAGTTGTAAATCTTCGATGGGGATTGGGTCAAGAATATATAAGTTACTTCAAAGACGGCAATATATTTTTGTGACTTATTTGATTTTTTTGTGTATCAATGTTGTGTACAATCACAGAGACTTTTTACAAAAAAAGCACTTCTGATTAAAAATTTAAATTTTTATTTTATTTTAAATAAATGATCAACTATCACTCTGATAACACAATTAACAATGATACACTTTAATTTTCACTTATGTAGATTATTACTTTTTTAATGCAATAATTATTTTTTGTAGTACGTATTATGACTCCTTAAAAAATGTCTAAGAAATTTCGACCTCATCTGGATACCTTCAATTAATGATAATTTTCTTATAACTGCATCAAATAATTACGTATGAATACAATTTCAAAAATATTCTGTTAATCTTCCTCATGGATTTGAAGTTCCTCAAAATTTTTAAATGTATATTGAGAGAGCAAAAATCCCGCCAATCTCACCAAATCGACACAAAGTCGCAAAATTCTGCCAGTTAGAGAAGTATATAGGTTTCACAGCAAAATCTGAAAACTCTTCTTTCTATTATTAAACATAGTTATTAACAAAATTATAATAAAAAAAACACATTTTATTATAGATATTATTTGAATCTTATTTAGTAATTCTAGCTGAAATATGACCAATAAACATTTTGTCAAAAAAAAAGAAAAAAAAAATAGCTATCATAGATCATAAGAATTTTGAAATATTTTCTTCAACTGAAACTGTGCTCACACAAAACTTTCACGAATACTTCAAAATCATCATGAACAACTAATCCTGAGATTTATTTTAAGAAGAAGTGCTAGTTATTTAATTTGAGTAGGAATTTGTGCAAAAAAACCGCGTATCCAATAAATAATTAAATAATAAAATTGAGAATTTTCCAATTGTCTGAAAACCACTGAAAAGTAACAGCAGCACACAAAATTGCAGCGAATTTGAATTTAAAAATTTTATTTAAAGTTTAAAAATGATTATATATATACATTTCCATAAAACATAAATAAAAAAACAGTTAAGAAAAGAAATCGAAGAAATTTGTAAGATAACAAGGTTATTTTCTATCTAAAGATATATAACAATGAACACAGCATTGAATACATTGGCTTATGACAGCCATCTATATGACAGCAACAAAAATGTAAACTTTATCCATTGTCTTACTTCTAAAGTATGACTCCTTAAATTCTCAGTGTCAGTAATAATGGGTAATAGTTATAGTATAATATTTCACGCTTTTGTTTGTGCCAAGAACATAACTTTCACAAAATTTCCAAACTTGAATAATCTTTGGCTATATTTATGTTTGATGTTCATCTTGATATACAATGACCTAGAGTAACTCTTCCCTGTACTGTAAATATATATATGTACAGTTACTAAGATTTTTCTAGTAGATTTGAATTTCAAAAACTTTTCATATGACAGTAACAGAAAAACTCTTGTAATCTTCCTCGGTTACATGAAATTTTGCTGTTATCGTTACATGAAAAGTTCTTGGAATATAAATCGAATAGAAAAATTTTAGTAACTTTACAGATTTTCTTTTACAGTGTGGGTTCGTCAGATTGCTCATGTTTGGCATCTTGTTCAACTTCTCCTATTTCCTCTAGTGCTACATCTTTCAGTTTCAAATGTGTCCTAATAATTAAAAAAACCTCCAATTTCAAGAAAATGCGTGTAGGAAACTTGCACAATGGAAAAATACTAGTTTTACAAAGGTGCCCCATTCTTTCAAATATTTTTAGCCGAAAATTATCACCTAGTGTTATAAACCATATAAATAGCATTTCAGCAAATTCAAAAAATTATTTTATATAATCTGTAAAAAACAATGACTAAAATATGAGCACTTGTTACTCACGATCAAATGAAAAAAAATAATAATGAAATACTTTTTAAAGTTAAAAAATTGCCTGTTTCGCATTTTCAAGATATTTTCACGAATAACAGCCATAAAACAACTGATAAGAGACAAAAAGAGAAATAATAGCATAATACAATGTGATATGAAAACAATTTTGCCATCCATGTAATTTAAGTCTCCGTCAGTCGCAATACACCTAACAAGTACACTGTAAAAAAAGGGTCCATATCCTTGTAATTACTAAAAAATTTTTAGTAATCTTATTTGGTTACTAGAAAAATCTGTACGAATTACTAGAAAAAAGTTAGCAATGAATAAGAGTTAATAGTTTTATATTTTTAATAGCTATTACTAAAACTCACTTGGTGTGGCCTGGATAGCATAGTGGTTATAATAACGGACTCCACGCTGAAAGGTCCCGGGTTCGATGCTGGACATAGCCAATTACGCCCCGAATGTATGTTGTGTAAGTACTCGTTAATAAAGGGGTTATGAAAATTTTCTCGGATGTTGTAGCAATGTTTGGTGCTGCCATCTATTGCAGTTTTGCCGAAAATCTATCGCTTCAGAAGTCTGGATGCAGCTCGAAGGAAGCTCTTGCCCTTCGGGCGCACGTAAATGTTATTAAAAATCATTTTGGAGCTATTACTAAATTTTGCTTGGTGGTTCATACTAAAAATTTTTAAGTTAGTTATACAAAAAATTCTTTTGTTCAATTTACAAAAGAAATGCTTGTTTCACTTACAAAAAAAATGTTTGTAATGGTTACTAAAAAATTCTGCGGAATACAAATTTATTAAATTTTTTAGTAACCTCTTGAATTTTTTTTACAGTGTACTGCATAATTATTTCCGTTCCCCTCTTTGCCACTAAAGCACTCAGAGAATTTAGCTTTAAGTGTCATAAACGATGCTTTTAAATTCATATTAGAAACATTCTCTTTTTTGACATTCTAATAAAAATCATAGATCGCTTTACGATCATTAGAATCCCGTCAATTATTGACCAATGGTGATCTTCTATTAGGCGCCTATAATGTGGTTTAAGTCCGAACTCTAGCGTCCCAGAGTTTCGGACGATAGAATGTTAGTTGGTTGTGGAACATACCAGAGTCTCAGTGCCAAATAACATATTTTTCTTAATAGTGAAAAAAAGTTGCCATCTGTGTAATTTTGTTCCGATTGATAGAATCTAAAAAGTTATTTAAAGATAACAAATTCTAATGCGGCAAAATACTAAACCAGCAAAATTGAGTAAATAAAATTGTATAGTTTGTAAAAATAAGTTATTTATATTTTAACAAAAGGAGAAGTAATATATATATGGGTGATTCTCAAAATAGGGGACAATTTATGTCTTTCGGCATATAAAAAAAATTGAGAGGTTTTCTGTCATGTTTTTATATTTAGATATGTTTGTCTTAATATTATTCATTATTTGCACTCAAGAATTACTCACTTTTTAGTTAAAAACACCTTAAAATAACAGAATAAATGTTCAAAATGTCATTAGCATGGATGTCCACAGCAGCTGTGCCTTATATATACTAGCTTTTTCAAGAGTTAATATCATGTTTATAAAATAAAACAAACGTTATTCTTTCTTTAAATTAATCAAGGAAAGGATTTATCCAATAAATTTCTTTTTAAAAATAAAATTATAGTACATAAAAAAAGAATTAAAGTTTGTCCTCCATATTCGATTTTCAAAACAAGGTCATACTAAAACAGCTAGTTATCAATCAAAATTTCATTTTCACATATGACAATAGTTTGAAAATATAAAGTTTCTCCATGGCAGCAAGTAGTCATTTTAAACCAGCAAGAAAATAGAAGCATGTATTGTATTTTAAGAATAGAAGTTGAATATTAGGGGGTTACATCAATTGTATGTCATTAGAATGGATAATAATTTTCATAATATTTTATAGTTAAAATTTTTATTTTATTTATTTGCATAGAACTTTTGTGTTTTAAAAAGCCCCAGAAAGGAAATTGCATTGTGATTATATTATGGCTCATAATCTTATTTAAATTAAAATTTGTCATTAGCATGGGCAGATATCAGTATCATTAGCATGTTTTTTCTGTCCATGCTAAAGACTCCTATGTACATAAATGTAACCAGTGCTTATATTGTATCCTTTATAAAGTTTAATTTTACGTATAAATTTAGGTATTACATTTATTATCCCTAAAATATGCATTAAATCTGTAGGAAAATCACTAAGACAGCTTCTTACATTGTTAGTGTAAGAATGTTGCTCATGTAACAAAGTTTGCTCTTTGGTAATGTTTTTATTCTCCTTATATGTATATATGTAAAAATGGAAACCATTTGCTGAAAAAGAAGGCTAATAAATATAGAGAAAAAAATATTTAAACAGGAAGAAAATAAAAATTTCATAATATATTTATTCCATACAATTCGTTTTGTCATTAGCATGGCTCAAAAAATAGTAATTCTTTTTTTAAGTTAATTTTTAAATATTTAGCTCTGCTGACTACATAGAAAGTATACCTAATACTATATTAACAACACCTATTTTTTTCAGAAATTTTGCTAACAGTAATTTTTTTAAGATTTCATTTTTGAAATCGTCCCCTATTTTGAGAATCACCCATATGCTTACATACATACACACATATACCGGGTGTTTTCAGGAAGTTTCAAGGCTGGTGTTAGAATACAAAATTTATTAAATAATTTTGCACAGCGAAGTAAAATTCGTCGAGATATGACCCTTGGGCATCAAAATACCGCTGCTAACGTTTTGTTCATTGATCACAGGCTTCATGGAAGTCTTCACGCGAAGTGCTGTTTTAAAATCTCATCAAAGGTGTCTGGATCATTGGAACCATGACTAATTTCTTCCTTTTCAAGTCTTTCATTACATGAGGGAATAAAAGAGTCAGTGGGAATTAGGTAGGAGCTGTAGGAGGCTTGGGGTAGTATTGCCACGTTAAACTTTGCCAAAATTTTGGTGGAAGCGAGCAGCATCTCCGAGAGAGCATTGTCGTTTTGAACATTCCAAGAATATGTGCCACTTTGTATTTTAACATTTAGTTTCAGGATTATACTGGTAGACTGAGGTCTCGTCACCAGTAAAATATTCAAAAAATGGGATGTTCTTGCAAGCGACACAATGACTAGGGTCAATTACAAGCGCTCACTCCATTGACGATCTACTCAAAACTGACACGCATTGCCCCACACTACCTCATCCTGTCGGGCATGCACGCGCACTTTTCTCGGGAAACTATCATTATTGTAACTTTGTGAACACACGCTGTACATATTAGTAAATTAAGTTATATTGTAAATCACATGAATTTTCGAAGATTATCCGTAAAATTTTGCATATCAAAAACTAAATTTAAACATTTTTTTTTAGTAAATGTATTCTTACATAATTATAACAATATAATTACTAATTAATTTATCCCATTAAAAGTAATAGGAACAAATTTCGACATTTTTAATAAAAAGAGGCCATATCAGAATTTTATAAACTCAAACTTCTCCAACCTGGAAAAAAATAAAATAAAGAAAGAAAGAAACTAAAACAAACTGTTCACAGTTGGAAAAGTTTAGCTTGAAAACAAAAAGTATTTTGTTTTTCAGATTACAAATACTAGTATAGTGCAAGAACGAGATGGAACTTCAATAAAACTGTTTAAGCGTAAACACAAAAGTTTTTTTTTTAAATTTATTCTTCTTAATAGTACTACACAAAAAACTTTTAAAAGTTAAAATTTAATTTCTAATAAAAACATGAATGAAACACAATTTTTGATATGTTCTACTTAAAATTGAATTTTTTTATCTTTTTGCAATCACATTCATTGAACTGTAACGTTTTCCTGGATTGTTTTTCTTTGACGTTTAATAGTTGAGGAATTGTAAAGAAACATTGCAAAAATTTACTTATTTTTTTCAAGCATTGCAATAAAACTCGGGTAACGCTACAATGTAAACGTTATTAACAAATTATTATCATTAATATTATTTTACATAATGTTCAATTTCAGATTAACATATTATGTAATTTATGGTATGAACAAAATTCTTTAGTTTTAAAGTTATAAATAGTTATTTTTTATCAACTAAAAATTTCGCTAAAAGAATTGGTATATCGATTTATAACGCCTAGACATGAGTGAAGAGTGGTATTAGAAATACTTCTTAATTTACGGGGCTTGGACAGTATCTGTCCGGGCAAGATGGACAGAGGGCTCTGACCGAGCCCCCGAGTAGAGGTTAACCTACTACAGGTCAATGTTCCCAATTGGGAACATAAGTTTAAGCATTTATTAAAAATTTAACTTAATTAAAATCGACCAAAAAATTAGCAGAAATAGTAAAAGAATGACTTTATTTTTTGAAATAGAAGTTTTATTCCTATCATTAATGAGGCAAGATTCAGAATATCATAAAATTGACCAAGGACCACTAGAAAATGATCAGTCATAAAAATGATTTTTTGAAATAGATTTTTCAAATTAGAATAACTTGATTTTTTGGAATATAAGTTACATTCCCATCATTTATGAGGAAATCTACAGAAAATCATAAAAATTATCAATGGCCACTGGAAAATGACCGCCGGAAGTGACCAATGTTCCCAATTGGGAACATTCTGAAAATTAAAAAAAAAAAAAAAAATCCACCATATTAATCACTAATATCTCTTAACTAAAGCATTAGAAGGCATAATGTACAAAAAAGTAATTTAAAATATTCCTGGATCTGAATTTGGCCTGTAAAAGGTTAAATAAATATCTCAGCAAGGCGTTTTCAATACAGGTAAAATATTATCTTTGTTCGTCTCTCTTATTTCATTTCACGTAGCAGCTCTGACAATCATATCATCGAGTTAGCGGCTTAAATTCCAGAATTTTTTTTAATTAAAAATCTAATTTTAGCGGTTGACTTATAAGTTTACTATTGTGTTTCGCTACTGCCAGTCCTCCATGTTTTCCTATTTTTAAGTGCAGAAAAACACAATGGCAAACATACAAGTCAATTGGTAAAAATCAGATTTTCAGATGTTTTTCACCAAGTTTAGACTGTGCATAACAATTTCGTAATAATATGATAATAAAATATCAAATAATTCTGAAATCTGAGCCGAGAACTCAATTGTCTGTGCATCAGCCTACTGATATGGTAGTTTTAATCTTTAATATCTCCTTTTCAAATATGAATAAAATCTGCAACATATGGTTAACATTTGAAAGTAGCTTTTTAAAAAGCCTATTTGAAAGGCTAAAATAGTAAGACAGAATTCTAATAAAAAAATTTAAGAAGGCGGCAGAATTTTATATAAAAATTCTGCATTCGATGCGGAATACTTGGACATAATTAAAATTGGTAAAATTTCATACTGAAAATAATTTTAAAATAAGTCGCGCACTGAAAGCGAACATTATGGGTTATTGCTCACTTATCAGCAATATATGCCAAGCATGCACAAATAGAAAATGGACTGTGTCTATTATCAATCTTACATCTACTTATTTTTTTATTTTTGCTTTTAAACCACCTCAGTATATAACATATTTTGATTGTTATGAATATTTATAGATGCCTTAAGTAAAAACATTATTTAAATTAACACCAGTTTATTTTTATTCTAAGAAGGTACATAGAAGTACGTTTAACATGTGAAAATATTCATAATTCACTAATTAATTGGTAATCGATTTATATTCTGTGTTCAAAAATTCAAATATTTGAAAAAAAAAATACATTTTTAATAGTAAATATTTAAAATGCACGATAGAAACAAAATATAATAATAAAATAATAATACATGGCATTTTTTACAAAAAAATGATGAGAAGATTAATAGACATAGATCATGTGATGTTATTCTAATTCAGATGTATAAATAGAAAGGGAATTTAACTTTACAATGTTGCACAGACTGAATCCCAAAAAAGCTATCGCAATTGTCGTCTACTATAAGATTATTTGAAGGAATTTTTAGCCCGTCTCTTTGCGAATGCATAGATGAAACTGACTAGGGAAGTGCAAGAAATGTAAGTCACCGATTTTGACGAAAGTGGTATCGTTTGAAAAATCTTATCTTGAGCAGCAAAAAACTCAAAGGAACTACCCGTCGCAAATGAGTTGTTATCGAGATATTCGACAATTAATGTCACCTAGCTAGAGCACACTTAATGGGAGACCGCAAAAAATTTTAGTCGCGATCTTAACGAAATTGGTATTATTGAAAAGATATCGTAAGGATTAAAAAATTCAATGGAACCACCCGCCAGAAATGAGAAGTTTTCGAGTTATCCGACAATTTGTGTCAATCGCTAATGCCCACTTGCTGAGAAACTGCATTAAGTGACATAATTTGCCGGATATCTCGAAAACGGATCATTTCCGATAGATAATTCTATTGAGATTTTTATTTCTCACAATGATATCTTTCCAGAGACACCATTTTCGTCAAAATTAAGAAAACAATTTTTTTACGGTATCTCGTTAAGTGTGCACTAGCCCAGTATCCACTAGCTACATGACATGAATAATGGGATATCTCGAAAACGGATAATTTCCGACGGGTGGTTCCTCTGAGTTTTTTAATCTTTGAGATGATATCTTTTCAATAATACCAGTTTCGTTAATATCGAGACTAATTTTTTTTTCGGTCTCCCATTAAGTGTGCACTAGCTACGTGGCATAAATTGGCGAATATCTCGAAAACGACTCATTTGCGACGGGTAGTTCCATTGAGTTTCTTGCTGCTCACGATGAGGTCTTTCCAGTGATATCACTTTCGTCAAAATCGGTGACTTACACTTCTTGCACTTCTCTTGTGAGTAATGATGGATACAAGCATTCGGGTGAATCTTGTGGCAAGTTGATGCACACAAACTATCTTCTCGCCAAAAATTGCTGCGCAT
Source organism: Maratus speculifer (assembly GCA_964019185.1). Lineage (NCBI taxonomy): Eukaryota > Metazoa > Arthropoda > Arachnida > Araneae > Salticidae > Maratus > Maratus speculifer. Next base: position 419,796,746 of record OZ025290.1, on the reverse strand, counting down.
AGATGGAATTTGAGTCGGTGCATTGTTCTTCAATAGACTACAATTTCCAATCGGGCCTCATACGCCACATTAATTTCAAAAGATTGTGCAAGACATATTTCGGGAATACACCAATCACAGTGATTGGTCTAATGTCCCACAGATGTACGTGTTACACACGATCAGCATTTTCTCATTTTGACCCGAGCATGGACTGATCTCTGGGATCTTTTATCAAATAGTTATCAAATATTGATCTGTCAAATTTTTAGATCACTTTCTTCCACATTGAATCCTCGAAAACCGCACTTACACCCGAGAATGAATTATAGCATCGTCGCCATACGCAGAATCATTTTTTTTACGTTCCTGTGGTCAATTGTCCTAATTCAACACACAAGTTTATGTTAGTTCGTTGTTTCAGTTTTGTTTTCAATGAAAATAACATAGTCATATAATTTATGCAAATGAACGCTATTAAGTTATAATACCAAGTCACATAAGTGAAAACAGGAACTTAAAAGGCGAGACTCAAAATCGTTGTTCAATCAATTGTTCAAATATTTTGCAAGTGTTGTAGGCATAGCGCCATCTGTGTGTTTGAATACAGATTGCACATATCTATAGCTATAGTTTTGACTGCAACAACCAAAAAGTGTGGGTGTGATCCTGCCAATTATAATATTAACAAACTCTCTATTCGGAGTCTTAGAATCAAGAGCCGGACAAGCAAAGCTGAAAAAAAAAAAAAAAAAAAAAAAAAAAAAAAAAAAAAAAAAGACTTTTCAGCAAGCGTTTTATTGACTGTTCACTGGGATGGCAAAAATTTAGAAGACATTTCAGGATCAGAAACTGTTGATAGATTACCAATTATTATTTCTGGTAAAAATATTGACCAATTACTTTCAGTTCCAAAACTTCAGTCAGGAACAAGTGAAGCAATACTTTTTCCTGCTAACAAAACATTGGAGTCATGGGGAATTGCAGAGCAAATAAGGATTTTAGGTTTTATACAACCTATGTTAATTCCGGGGTATCAAGAAGAGCTTGTGTTCTTTTGGAACAGAAAATGAAGAAAGAAATGCTTTGGATCGCTTGCCATCATCACATCCTGAAGATTATGCTGGAGGCAGTTCTTCTGTGGTTTAGGGGGGGGAGGGTTGAATTTCAACACCGGAACAAGATTCAGTTAGCGCTTCTAATCCCCTCCCAACCATTCAGAATTTGAGTTCAAAATTTAAATTTAAATCTAAGGTTTCGAAAACATTTAATAAGATTTTGCAAGCATTTAATTAGATACAAAAAATAACGGTTAAAATTAGTTGTTGGTTACTCTGAAATTTAAGGCGCCGTATAACGGAATTTTTTTTAAATTTATCTTTAAAATTTATTTTTAAGAATATACTGACTTTAACAATATTTTATTTTAAACCGCCAACGAATCGATCTCCAAAGTATAAAGCGCCCTCTATCGGCATTTTTTGAAATTTATCTTTATAATTCATTTTTAATAAAACACCAACATAAAGAATAGTTTTAGTGGAAACCACAAATCAACCGACCAATTTTTCCGTTTTTTATAATCATTTGAAATTTGAACACTCTGAACACAGTTCAGTTTGTACTACTTTACCACTCTCAACTATTCAGATTTCGAGCTCAAAATTTAAGTCTAAGCTTACGAAACCATTTAATGAGATGCAAAAAATAATGGCAAAAAGTAGTTGTTTGTTATTCCAAAGTCAAAAGACCCCTCTATCGGCGTTTATCTAAATTTATCTTTATAATTTATTTTTCTAAAAATACCGACGTAAAGAATATTTTCAGTGAAAACCGCAAATCAATCGACCATTTTTTTCGTTTTTATGTATATTTGAAATTTTGGACCTTAAACTTTAATGGCGGCTACCTACTTTGGAAAACTTTTGGGACCCTAGGTGTCCGATTTACTATTACTCGTCTTGACGTGCTCTATGACCCTCTAACATCTGTACCATGAGTTTAGGGACACCCTGTATATATAAATTAATTGACGTAAATTTGCATACATCAATATCATACAGTATTAAAAAAGTATTTGATTTGAAATAAATACAATTTTTCCGATTTAGGAATTCCGTTTTAGGGATCCGTTTCTTGAAAGAAAATTGTTTGCTTCATAAAAAAAGGTTATAATTAAAAAAATGTATATTAATATTCATGATATAATGTAAATAAACCAATATCGCGTGGTATAATAAAAGTATTTAACAAAGAAAACAAAATCCTATAAAATCAATAGAAAATATATCCGTTAGTATTGTTTGCTTGAATTCACCAAAAAGTTAGAAATATCATTGTTAGCAAATATATATCAATAAAAAGAAAATAAGAGAAAAACTCTTTTTGTTGATCACATATCATGTATTTTCTAAGGAAAAAAAGAAATATAATTATCTTTCGATGAAAGAAGTCCATTTTCTTCGAGTTTCCGTTATTTTTATTTTATTTTACTCATATAATAATCCCTGTAGTTTCTACTTCTTAAAAATTATCAATTTATGATTTTTTACAAATATTAAATTATATTGGTTGATACATTTTTTTCATTTTATTTTGTAATACGTTACTCTGATTCTCAGCAGTGTTAAAAGTACTGCATCAATTAATCAGTTAATTAGTAATTTTTCTGCATATATAAAATTATTTTAGAATTTATTTTATCTGTAGATTTCTAAAATAACGTATACATTTTGCAATGATATAATATGGGGATTAGAATTATACTGATGTATCATATCATTAGTTTCTATTCCTTGTTAAAGTTTGCGAAATTTCTGGTTGCGTGTTTTAAACAATTCTGGTATTTTAAAATTTTAATTTGTATTCAAATAAAAACTAAAAGATATTCATAAAAATGTAATTAAACAAATTAAAACGACTATTTATAAAATAATATTTTAAAAGACTGTAATTTTAGACTTATTAATTATTTCTATATTAAAAAAACAATAAGAACATCATTTTTATGATGATCAAAACATAGCTTACGTAATAATTGAATCATAGTAATATAGTTGCACATTTAAAGTCATATTAATATTCCTAGACCAATCATAAACAAATATTAAATGAACTTTCAGTTTAACAATATTCGGTACTGTGAATTTTTAAACTTCTAATCGTCGCATATTTTCAATTTTTACACCATCATATGAAGAGAAAATTTACTTTTAAATGCAATTTTTGGAAAATTGTATATATATATATATATATATATATATTTGTAGTTTTTAAAACTTTTTTTGTCATCGTGGAAACAGAAGTATTCCAATTTTGGACATTAAACAAGAAACTATCAAAAAGCGAATAATACAAAAAAAAAAAAAAAAAAAAAAAAAAAAAAAAAAAAAAAACAGAAAGTATTACATTTCTGGACATTAATCATGGACCAATCAGAAAATGATTAAAATAAAATAAGTTGCGGAATTCAACAATAAAAATATTCAGATATACTTCAATTTTCCCAATTCTCTATTGAGGACAACAACTATTTTCGAAATAGTTAAAAACAAAATAAAAAATATTTACATGTGTTATTCCTTCCGAAAGATCTGAATCTTTCTTCTTCAGGCGCAAAGAAGAGGATAGAAGTTGCACAGAGTAGAGCGTGCTGAGTAGAGGGGGATAAGAAAGCAAATACCGAAAAACAAATTTAATTTAAAATAAACTGTAACAAAATAAAAACACACATTACATTCTAATTTCTTATACCTCCTTCTACTGTGTTTTTTTGGGGGGAGGGAGGGGTACTTTTTTGTGATCAGTTGTTGTCTTCTACGTTCCTATTGATTGCTGATATTTACTTTCCTTTTGACTGTTACTGCAGCTTATTTATTTTGCCCCTTATCTTTTATTTCAGTCTTGATGCTGCTTTCATCGAAAAGCACGTCCTCTATCTGCCTGATGAAGAAAGATTCAGATCTTTTTTCCGATCGAATGTTTATAGTATTTATAGTATTTAAAAATTTTTGGCGGTTTTTAAGAAGATCTTTTAGTTCTTATTTATTCACAACAGTTTCAACTTATTTTCTTTGCATTCACAATTCTATGAATTTTTTTTTTCGTCTTTTGGAGAATTGAACTCTTCATTTCTGTCTTTTAAAGTGGTCTTGTGCTCAAATGTTTATTTTTTTTTATAAAGATTTCTTTATGAATATTTTTTCTCAAATATGTTTCAATACAATAAGAATATTGCGTGTTAAAAAATAATAATAATAATTTTTTTTTAATATTAAATTTTGTAACATATTTAATTTTTGATATATCTCTCGAAGTACTTGCTCGATTTACAAAAGTTTTACACTTTTGTGTTCCGAAAATGTGTCCTTTTATTTTGTTTTGTTAGGGTTTCTTAAACTATTGATTATGAATTTTATATATAAAAGGAAATTAAGTAAGTTTTTGTTATTAGTGTATTGCAATAATTAACATATTTTCACAATTACCTCTCAAAAATAAAAATTCGGAAGACAATTTGTTGGAACTATAGTATTAAAACTCTGTTGAAATTTTCAAGCATATGTCTTATAAGGAATTTTAAATATATTCTTTAAGAGTTGAAAAATCTTGAAAAAATTCATTCTAAGATAAATGAAGTTAAAGCTCTCGTCAGAGGACGGCTGATGCATTGCTTCTCAAGGAAGAAGGTGTTATCTATATTATAAAGGCCAAACATATCTGTGCGTAACGCATATGTCATTTTGCAAATGGGAACATTTTAAAATTTGAAAAGGAATCTCGATTTTGCAAATTTTTAAACTTACAAACATCTCGCACTTTTTATTTTTACGCCATCCGTATAAAAAAAATGTACTTTTAAATGCCATTTATTTGAAAACTGTACCTCAATTTATTTTTGAAATATTAATTTTTTGTTGTTTTTAATACCGTTTTTCTAATTGTGGCAACAGGAGCACTCCATTTCTATTTAAAGCAAAGAAAAAAAGGGAAAAAAATATTACTGTATCTTTATGTTGCCAGTCTTTTAAAAAGAGAATTTTTTTTTTTTTTTTTTTTTTTTTTTTTTTTTTTTTGAAATTTAAACGCGTGTTGTGTCAAGAATATTTTCTGTTATAATCCCAGTGATATTTGATGTCATTTACAAAAATTCATGCACACTTAAAAGAATGTAAATAGTTTTTAGTATCTGTTTCAGCTAATAGCATCGAAGCTTAGAGTTTTGAATCAAAATGGTCAAATTAAAATTTTTTTTTTTTTAAGTCAATATAAACATGCAAGGTGCTTATGTAAATTTTGGTTGGTGAAAATAATGTTGGGTTTAGATTTCAAGGAAAAATTAACTCTATGATTTAGTCAAAGTAGAATAAAGGTTGCTCTGTTTCGTTTTGGAATACTAGCATAAGAGCCTTAATCAAAACGTTTATCATAATAACAGATCTGTTTTTTTACGTCTTACATGTACGATTAAAGTTTATTTTCAACTATTTCTGAGTTACATAAATAGTATTTTGTTAACTTTAATTTAAATACCATTTATTTAAGAGTTAGACTTCGCAATGTAAGGTGCATTTTCTGTTGTAATTAATTTTGTAGGTTTGTTACAAATCAATAAATCAGCTCCTCCTTAAATATTTTTTTTCTTCGAAATTCGACGGGTTCTACTTTGTATCTCTAATGTAGATAATCTAATAAAGATAAGAGCGTAAAATTTAAGATATTTACTGCTGGAAACTTAGTATTATTTTGTAACTCAATAAAAAAATAGCATTTTTTTAGAACTTTTAAACTTGGACACCTTGAAAGAAAGATTACGTAAAAAGAAATGCAAGTGCTGCGCCACAAACGACTCATTTTTATCATTGATAGTATTTAATTAAATTACAGAAATCTTGTCATTAATTAACGTTAAATATACTATTAAAATATAACGATATCAATCAGTCATTTGTGCTGCAGAGATTGCATCACTGGGAAGGAGAACAACAGAATGTTAATACTTATTCTATACTTCATATTCTGATGGTTAAACTAGTTGGATGTGCCAATCCCAAAACTTTATTCTATCTCATACATACATTTTAATATCTTCAAAAGATAGTTAATCATCTTAAGGTTTTAATAATTTTAATTCAATACCATACGAACTTAGGTTTTCATCTTAAATTTCTGCTTCAATCAATTAATCGGAGTAAAAACGAATTTCAGTCTCTACACGAGCCGATGAACAATAGAATGATAGGCAGGTTTTTTTTTTTTTTTTAATTCAGGGAGGACCTATTTGTCTTACCAAAAAACTAATTATTTAAAAAAAAATAGTTCAGTTCTAGGACTAACATTTATACACTTTTAGGTGGTGCAATATTGAAAATGGTATACAATTGGCTATTGCAGCGCCCCCTTCCGGCGGATTTTTTTCAAATTCAGGGAGGACCAACTAGCTACAGCCATACACTTACACAAAAAAATTTGGTTCAATTCGTTGCATAAATTCATATACTTTTCGTCGGTACAATATTGAAAATGGCACAAAAATCGCGATTGCAGCGTCCACTTTTGGCGGCTTTTTTTTCAAATTAAGGGAGGACCCACTAGTTATAGTCATACACTTACACAAAAAATTTGGTTCAATTCGATGCATAACTTCATATACTTTTGGCCGGTACAATATTGAAAATGGCACAAAAATCGCGATTGCAGCGCCCCCTTCCGGTGGAATATTTTAAAACTGAAGAAGGACCTGCTTGCCGCAGCCAGAAATATTCACAAAAAATTTGGTTCATTTATATGCAGTTCTTCATACACTTTTTGATGGTAAAATGGCGACATACACACAGACACACACACACGGACAGACATATATTTCGTAAAAACAGGTTTTTTGGAATCTCTGATCCCTGAAACGTGTAAATCCGACGAAAAACGGAAGTCGAAAAACATTTCGATCACAATATTTTCTTCAATTGAAGATAAAAAAAAAAAGTAAAATAATCATCATGATTTAGAATTTTTGTTTATGTGTCACATATTTGCAGATGTCTTTCACAATAAATCTGTATAAGAAAAATTATTTCAATAGAAGAAACATAGCTTCCACAGATAAAACTTACAAAATAATTTTAATAATTTTTAATTTTTAAAAAAATCACAATCATTCATGCATTAAAAATTACTTTTTCAGAAAATATCACCGTGATTATATAAAAATATTTCAAAAGCCGCCCCCCCCCCTCGAACACTTTTTCAATTATAATTAGCACAGAACATAATTAATTCTGTAATAAAAACATAATAAGTTATGTACTTTGTCAGATTTTTTTCTATATGTCACTCAGAAGTTTTGAAAGGTTTCTGCTTTTCTACATCAAGAACAATTCACAATTTAAATCAATCTGCAGTTAGCAAGTGCTATACTTACTGAACCGGGATTAAACCCATAAACACAGAAAAAGTTTGACGAGAAGTTTGTAAAATTTCTATCGAAGATATAATTATGAAAATTTAATCATATGCGTTTATAATAGTGACTAATGTACACATTTATTCTTTAAAATGTAGGCAAAAAACAAATCATGTAAAATAAATTTCAGAAAAAAAATCTATTTTTATGATGAGAATTTTTTGAGGCATTTTTCTATTTTTCAAAAGTTAAGGTAGATAAACATTTAATAAAAAAAAGGAAGAATCAGAAGTTAAACAAACCGTTTTACAGTTGAAAAAATCTTAAGTTGGAAACAAATTCTTCTTGTTGTTCAGATTACAAACACTGATATACTATTGGAAATAGATGGAGCCTGAATAAAACTGTTTAACCGTAAACTAAATTTCTTTCCATTGTCGAAAAACTTCGAAAAGCTAAATTTTGTTTATTCTATTTTGTGATAGAAAAATAATTGAAATAAATCTCTTTGTTTTCCTAATGCTAAAAGTTTACATTTTTAAAACTTATATGATATGCTACATTATATTTTAATATTGTTTGTTTTCATGTGATTAGCTTCAGAATTTAAATTCAGACACGAATTTAATAAAACTTAACATAATTTTAAAATGTATATAGAAGTGTTCAGTTATTACTTATTATAATTATTCGACATTAATTTCATCGAGTATTATTCGACATTTTTTTGTAAATTGTGTTTCTCTCCACCTTTCTGCGTAGCGTAACAGAAACTTCTGAAATTGTTTTACACATATGGATGTAAATTATATAAGAAATAATGTGCATTCTGTAAAAATAATTTTACTAACAAGTGGCTCAGTTTGTTTAATTCAATAAAAAATGCTTTTGACGACATAATCAACAGTTCCTGCTAAACCGATTGGCAAAATGATTTGCATACAAGGAAAGTAAGTATATGTATGAAAAAGAAACAAAAAATGTGTGTTATTCTTCCTGTAATCTGAAAATAGTACATCAATAATGCTGTTGAATTCTAACAATAGATGAAATTAAATCTGAAAATATATATATGGGTGATTCTCCAATAAGTGGATAATTTCACTCATTGATTTAATGAAAAATAAAAGTTAAATTTTAACCAATATTTTTTAATAATCCGATACTGCACAGGTTACTGAGAAATATACAACATTCCGGCATAAACTTTAAGCACTATATATATATTTTTAAAAAACTTTTTTATAAATTAATTTGATAATCAATATCACTATTGTCCACAAGATAGTTGTTTACTTTATAAACTAGGATTTTAATAAAATTTATTTGAAAAACATGTGAATTTTATTAAAATGTATCTGTTTATAGTAAACAAATATAATGTTTAACATATCATCTGTGATAAATCTGAATATTTTTTAAGTTTTAACAGTAAGGGGACAGGAGTGACATGTACAAGTACATAGAGAGAAGTACATACTTTCAAAACTTTTCAATTTTGAACATTTTAACAATAAATTATAAATTATTTAACATGTATTATTTTTTAACTATTTTAAATTTTCAATAATCTTTTAGAAAAAAATAACCAACAATAAGATAATGCGTAAATAAGTTAATTTTTTGGACAAAAGTTTTAGTTAGAAAAAAGTGTTTAAGTACGAGAAATACTGCTCATTTTAAATTTATAATATATACTTTGTCTATAATAAAATATCTTGAAGTAACTGATAGAGAAGGAATATCAATAGCACACAAAATTTCATTATTTGGAACATCCTGGATATCTGCTGTATTTGACCAATAGAATCTGTTTCCATTCCTTAACATAAAGTTTATTTTAAGGATGTCATCATTTATTTTTCCAATTAAACCTGTTAAAAGCAAATATTGCAATCGGTAATATGAAAAAAATATGTTGATAAAAAATTAAAATAGCTATTTAATTCTAAGTAAAAATTTCAAACTCACCAGGAAAACAATTTTCTTCATACACAACTGCAACCCATGTTCCTACACAAATATGTTCACTTTTCAGGACCAGGAGCTGATACTTCAATATCTATATAATCATGGGGCATATCCTTAAAACAGTGAGATAAGTCTACAAATGATGGTTCTGAACAGACATGTTGGCATTTTCCATGTGTAACACATGTGAAACAGTTTAAATAACGCAATTGAAGTTTAACATTTTCAAACTTATTCCAAGTGAGCTGATGCGATTTTAATAGAATCGGAGTATCATTGTATCCTTATGCTTAGAGTCATCTATTGCATTAATATCTGCTTCGGAAATTCAGTCCTGAAATAAATAATTTGAAAGGGGACAGAAATGACAGTAGTGACAACATTAAGAAAATTGTTTCTGTGTACACAGTGAGTTAGGCTTAGTAAGACTACAATATGATATTTTGTATTAAGCAAAAGTATGTTATATCATGACAAAATAATAAATAAATAAAACAATAACAAGGACAGATTAAGTAAGGGACAGTAGTGACAAGTAATAATCATATTCTTACCTTTCTATCCATTTTGTAGGTTGTAACTATTGTTGAAGTCCTTAGAATTCTGTCCTGTGTTTTTCTGGGCATTTAAGTTGACTCCTTTTACTAAATGCACCAAAATGTTCACCAAATTTTATCTGGCCACCTGGTGGTCACTTTAGCAGATTTATGCAAGAGGACTGTAGTGACATTAAGAAGTAAGAGGCAGCGTTTCTCTGATTCAGAATAAATGTAAAACTATTTTTTTTTATTTACAATAAAAATACCTCATTATGTACTTTGGCTAATTAATTTTTATTTTGGAAGGCAAACTTGTTAAAAATAGTTTGTCATTACACTTCAAATTGTTCCAGAAGATCAGAGCATGAAGTGAGGGACAAAGGACAGAAGTGACAAATTGAATATTTAAAATACTATTACAATACAATTTACAGTTATTTTCTTGAAAAAAACTTTTTGATATTGTAGAAATACATTACAAAATAAATTTTTATGCTAAAAAAATCCATATGAATTATAAAAAAATAAAAAAAATTAATTTTAGGAGACAGAAAGTACCCATTTTTTGCAGAATCACCCTTATAAGTGTTGTGTTCTGATGTGAGAATGAGATCAATTCAACATGTGACCGTGAGAATGTCCTAATTGGTTATGCTTTTTCTTTCAAAATAGAACTTATCTACAAAAGGACGCACACCATGTACCTTTAAAATATGTAAAATAAATTTTTGTCCAGAAATATTAATATTTTTACAATTTATCACGATCATCTGTTTTATGTAGATTTTTCTTTTTGAATTTAACTTTATATGTGTTACATAATTATTATTGCTTTTTATTATTTCTTTATGTTTTGCTGTGATAAATAATCCAGTTAATTCATATTAATTTTATTATTTGTATGTGATTTGTATAATTTAATGTAAGGTAATAGATTTATAACTCAATTTTAATTCTTCATAATTATTCCAAATTTGCAATGCAATCAATTCAATATTATTAATTGTTTTATAATATCTTTAGTTTAATTATTGTAAATGAATCAGTAGTGGGCCACTTAAGGACATTTATCTAATTATTATTAAAGCATTAGCGAATTTAATATATCTATATATATTAGCCTCGTCCTTACCTTTATGTATAAGAATAAACATTAAAATTCTCTAGAAAAAATGAAAAATAAAAAATCATACTTTCCTCTACGCTCCAGTAGTGGACCATAGTAACTTTCTGACGTTCCAGACCCCCCCCCCCCCCCTAGAAGTGGGCCACTCCATTCTTCAGTTTAATACATACTGACAGAGGTTATAATTTTTTTACAAATCTACACTTAAATATACACAATAAGGAAATCATATTTAGAAGTTTTGATGATTATGTAAAATAATTTTAGCTTCTCTTTAGTTTTTTCGTATAGTCTCTAAAAACGATGATTATGTAAAATAATTTTAGCTTCTCTTTAGTTTTTTCGTATAGTCTCTAAAAACACCATTCCAGCTCAAAAACTATGAAGTTGTCCCTTTCCTTGATAACATATAAGGGTTCCAGCCAATCAGCAATTAGTTTGTTATCTGACAGGGGTGACTAGAAAACTCATTTTTCAACTTTGAAAACTGGTGGCCCACTATTGATACGTGACCCACTACTGGTACACTTACCCTAATCTATTAATTTTATTATTCACTATGCACTATGATTACTTTTTAATTTTACAGAAATTTATTTATATTATTATTATTATTATTATTATTGAAATAAAATTCGCATTATATTTATTATTGTGAATGATACTGCCATAACAATGAAATATATCTATAAGATTAAATAATGTAACTTTTTTCTACCTTTAGAAAAGGATAATATTCGAATTGTGAAAATAGTCGAATTCTGGTATTTGATGTATTTACACGTTTTAGGAGTATTTTTTTATGTAAATCGCTTAAAAATTAGTACTTCTATGCTGTATTTGCTACGATTTACGCAACAGCTATATCTCAATTACTATCACACGAATATCCGGTAAACTTCAGATTCAATAAGTTTTCATATGATTTGATGCTCTTTACACTTTGGTGTATAATAAAAATTTACATTCAGGTAGTCCCTGTTATACATTGATGCTGATTAGTTTTCTAATAAATTTCAGATTTAGTTAGTTTTTGAGATAGGTTGAATTCTTTTTTTATTAAATTTTTGTGTAAATCGTTCAAGTAGCTCTGCTCTGCAATATTGTACACGATTTACACAATAATGCACATATTTTCATAAAGTTTCAGATGCGCTAACTTTATTATATTAACTAGCTCTGTTTATGTTTTGGTATCAATCGTCCAAAGATGGCGCTGCTGAGCTGAATTTTCCTGATTTCTGCAATAGCCCTATCTCAAGAACTAATGTTCGATTTTTTTCCCTCAAACTTCAGATTCAAGAATAGCTTGATAAATAATATTGCTGTTTATGTTTTTGTATAAATTGCCACATAAGTGGCCCTTTTATGTTGCATTTTTCTCCGATACCCGTAATTGCCCTATTTAGAGAAATAATTCACGGAATTTCATGGCTTTAGAATTCTACATGATGAGCATAGATTGTTATTGGTACTGTGATAGCGACTTTTAAAATATTTGATGCATGAGATTTAAGAAAGATTAAAGTGTTTGGGATTACCAGTTTCGACTAGTTAAAAGTATTCTATCAAAATACACGAAAATTACATGTATTTGATGTATTCAAGTGATTTATATATACAGTTTTATAAATTGCATAGCTTATTGCGTTTCAGTAAATCACCGTTCCGCGGCAATACGGTATTATTATTGGATATATACCTATTTCTATTAAGATATTTAAGAAATCTCTCTCGTTTATCATGTTTATTTCCCTCTTGTAATGCATTTTTGATGTAAAAATGTTTCGCAAAATATGTCTCAATAATAACTGTATTTCATTCACATTCCTATGATTTTTTTACTGTTACAGACATTTTTCATAATTCCGAATATCTAGTTACATTTTTTTTTTTTTGCTTTATAGTATCGAAATCCATACATAAGATTTCGGTGGACATTCCTTATCAAACCGTGCAAACGTTGCTTATCAAATTATCTTTAATATATTCAAAATTATCACAATCAGAACCAAGATTTCGAAATAAGAAAAATCAATAAAATTTACATGTAGTAAAATATAATGATTTTGTGCACATAAAAAAAGTTATAATGCCGATAGTCAAAGAAATGTTTTGGATATGAGAATTCAATTTACAGAGAAATTTATGTAGAAATCAAAAATCAAATTTTTAGAGAAAAATGGCATATATATTTATCCGCAAAGTTGTTGGAAACAATAAATGACCACTCCGGTATCTTTTATACATATATAAGTGCAGATCATACATGTAAAGATCTGTAAATTTAAAACAGTGCATATATTTTGTTACGTATTTGTAGCACAATAAATATAAATATTCTAGTCTATTTAAAAAACAATCTATTAAAATGTACAGTCGAATCTCTTAACATGAACTCCCGCTCAGAAACCGAAGATTAATCTGGTGTTTTAAAAATCATTTGTTTACAATATTTCTGGAAATTTCGTGTCTTTATATAGTTTGAACCAAATATTTCAAATAAATTGTCAAAAACATGGTCGTAAAACAGCTAACTTCAATACCAACGGTAGAGATTTCAATATGATCTTTTATTTAAAATGTCAAAAAGTTTTTTTTTTTTTTTTTTTTTTTTTTTTTTATATATATATATACCGATTAGCAATCTGTTTAAATTAACTGTCTCCAAGGAAGTAGAATCTGGTGCTTCAATAAGATTTGTTTAGAATGTCATTTTTTCTTTAAATTTCGTTTCTAGGCATAATTTGAACCGATGATTTCAAAGAAATTCTTAAAATTATGATAGGAAAAAAAATTACTTGAATGTCACATAAGACTTTTTTATGTGGTTTTTCTCTTTATCTGGTATTCCTAAAATAGTTTTTTTAATTTTCTCTGCAATTAGCAATCAGATTGCATTTATTGGAGCCAAGAAAGTAGAATATGGTGTTTCAAAGAAGCTTGTTTAGATATTCAATTTCCTTGAAACTTCGTTTTCAGGTTTATTTCGAACCAAAGATTTCAAATAAAATGTCACAATCGTGATCGGAAAAGAAATTACTTGAATGTCGACGATAGAATTTCAAATATGGTTTTTCACCTTATCTAGTGTGTCAAAACGAGTATTTTTTCCATTTCTCTGGTTAGTAAATCGAATGAATTAACTGTAATCAAGATAAGTATCTGGTTAAAAAGTATAAATTTGCGACGAAATTTGCTTTTAATTTCATTTTTTTTTTTAAGTTTGTTTCTTGGCATGGTTTGAAACAAAGATTTTGAATAATTTGTCGAAATTTGGTATTGCCATTGAAAAAAAAAATTTCTGATCTGGATTTTATTTTCAGGTGAAACCATAAAAAAAATTATACGCATATTTAGACTTTATTCTTAATTATTTGGTATGGATAACTTTCTTCTATTATAATTATTTTCAAGGTTAGTAAGGAATGTTTACATTTTTTTCAAGAGTGTACGTTGTTTTACCAAGAGTAGTCTGCCCATATTTTTTCGTTTCTCCGAAAACAACTTTATGCTGTAGATAAAAATATTTTAAACAGAATTGTATTTCAAGTTATTTATCAAACAAAGAGACATAAAGTGTATTTATAAAAGAAACAGGGAAAAATAGTTAAATAAAATTACTTTTGAAGGATATTTATGATGGGAGTAATCCGAAATGGCTCATTTATATACTGGAACAAAATGGAACAATGTGGCTTTTTACAAAAACGAAGTAATCTCTTAACATTCTCGAGGGTTAGATTTGCAGAAACTTCAATGAACCTCAAAGTCGCGATTGTCCGAAAAAAATATTGATAAACAATTGTTTTAAGAACAGATCTTTTGTATAAGGGACTCACGATTTCCACACTGTAAAAGAAAGGGTCGATCTACTAAAAAAACTTTAGTAATCCTTGTAATTACTAAAAAATGTTTAGTAATCTTAGTCGGTTACTAGAAAATCTGTAAGAATTACTAGAAAAAAGTTAGCAACGAATAGAGTTAATAGTTTTATATTTTTAATAGCTATTACTAAAATTCACTTGGCGCGGCCTCGATAGCATAGTGGTTATAGTAACGGACTCCAGGCTGAAAGGTCCCGGGTTCAATAGTGGACAGCGCCAAGTACGCCCCGAATGTATGTAATGTAAGCACTCTATAATAAAGTGGTTATGAATTTCCTGTTGGAGCTGGTCGCAATGTTTGGTGCTGCCATCTATTGCGTTTTTGCCGAAAATCTATCGCTTCAGAAGTCTGGGTGCAGCTCGGAGGAAGCTCCTGCCCTTCGGACGCACGTAATTGTTATTAAAAATAATTTTGGAGCTATTACTAAAATTTGCTTGGTGGCTCATACTAAAAAGTTTTATGTTAGTTATACAAAATATTCTTTTGTTCAGTTTACAAAAGAAATGCTTGTTTCACTTGCAAAAAAAAAGTTTGTAATGGTTACTAAAAAATACTGTGGAATACAAATTTACTAAAAAAATTTTTAGTAACCTCTTGAATTTTTTTTTACAGTGCATGTAAGAAAAAGTTGCTATCTCAAATTTTCGTTGAAATTTAAGACATTCTGACCATTTAAAGATCGCTTTTATTGCAATTTTCAAATTTTATTGGAGCTTTAGAATTCCCCGTACACTTTTTGCATACAAATTTTTACTTGCAATACAATTTTTAATTTAAGAAAATTTAGGATTTTTTTTCATCAAGTCATGTTTCATTAAAGCTGCGTGTTATTTTCCAACTAAATGTCTGTCTGTGTCATCTGTTTTAAAAGAGATCTGTTGTAAAACAGAACAGTAAATTATTTCCCCAAATATACTATCCTCTCTTCCTTACGTAACATGGCTACAAATACGAAACATCTAAAAAAGTATATAATAAATATTTTTTGAACTAGACGTGACAGATTTTTTCAACAAGTTTCCGAAACTAAGTGTACAAGAATCTATCAAAAAGTTTCATTTCGGTGAAAACATATAAAGCCTGTAAAACAGTGTTACTAATATATATTACTTTTTAGAATACGTATATATCTACATACAGGGTGTCCACCAAATAACACCCTTATTTCAAAATTAAATTTCACAAACACAAAGATCGATAGTAACATGCGGTAAGCGGTTTTTTCATTAGATAAGATGTAAAAATCTTATATAGAAATTTCAAAAAGTGAATGTTTTGAAAAAATTGCGTTCTGATTGCATGGAATGCTTTGATTTGACATTTTTCTTGTTTTAGATTGCCTGCAGAGAAATAATTTTTCAGCTTACAGTGCAATATTTTAAAGCTTTTTCGAAGTAAATTTTTAGAATTTCGAAATTTCAAAAATTTAATTAAAAAAAAACTATGAAATATGGCCCTTTAAGCCGAAAAACACATAAAGCTTTTTTTTAGGGTTTCGTTCATCTGACAAAAATCTATTCGTCTCTGTCCTTGGTCTCTCTGCCAGTGTGTCTCAGAGTCCGTACACAAACACATATAAGTTAGAGAGTTCAAATTTTGTGTCCTTACAGCTGAATACCTTTTGTCTCAGAACAAATCATAAAAATTTCAAAAAGACTATTGTTTTAATTAAAATATTTTTTTTAACATCATCAGCTCATTTTTTGTTGTTGTTGTTTTTTTCTTCTAATTATTGCACGCTTGTTAAAATAGGTATAAAAATTGTTATATATGTAACATAAATTAATGGATTGAATGAATCACGTGAAAAATGAGTTTAGTATTCATTTTTTTCCATTTTAAAATAATACAAAATTATTAATATATGTAATAAATAAAAAAAAATTCGCCATTTTGCCCGCTCTGAGTTTATTCTAAAGTTTTATGGAACATACTTTTATTCTCAGTTTCCGTAATGTATTAATATTTTTAACGGCTAAAGTTCTTTTTATTTATGTTATTTAACTTAGCATAATCTATTGGTTATTTTCTTAAAAAGAGCTAGAATGTTTTGAATGCCAATATCTTATTGCGAAATCTTACATTCAGCACAAAAATCCAATTTCTTTTTTAGAATTAAAAAACATTTATCGAAACTTTAATTTTGCTTCATTATTTAATTAATAATGTGCTAGGGATTCATATGCTTTTCGTGGGGTCAAATTAGCTATTACGCGATTCGGTAAAGATTCCGTGCATCTAGTCACGCCTACCGGCCAATGGTAGATTTAACGCTGAAAATGATCCTAGTGGATTTTAAAAGTCTTACGTAAAATAAGAGAGGGGCTAGATGGGCTTGGAATTTTGAGAGAGTCATTTTGGCTTTGAAGAGCGTTAGAATGCTTTTGACCTTTCAAGTGCTAGGAATCCCGTGTCAACTTCGGAATGATTTAGAATGTTACAGATGATGCAGGCTTAGAAAAAGTTGTCTATTATGAATTTGTGCTGACTGGAGAGATGTGGAATAACTGCTGGAAGCGCTCAAAAATAATAAAGGATTAAAAACTGATTTCTTGATTTTTCCTGGAGAAACTTCCATCGATCAAACTCCATTGCGGCCAAACTCCAACAACGGCTGCTATATCAACATTGATGAAAAGACAGGTGTTATTCCATTTTAATCGATATATTATTACAGCAAAAATGTTATTCCATGATAATCGATATATTATTTCAAACAAGCCTGTTTATTATTTCAAGTAAATCGACTTATTATTACACACACACACACACACATATATATATATATATATATATATATATATATATATATATATATATATATATATATATATATATATATATAACTGGTGTTTGTAAATAAGTTTTCGCCGAATTGGTGTCAGAAAAAATCGCAAATGTATTGTGTATAAGACATCTGCGCCTGCAATTGTAATAAAAATCATAAGTAACACATGTTAGAGATTTTGTACAGAAGTCATATAAGCATCGTATTATTTGTATGTCAAAATGGCGTTATTTTGCCTGATATGGTAACCCAGCTATTGTTTGTTTATCAATAAATAATTGTTACATTCAATCAATTGATCATTTTCAATCAATGATTTATCAATTGATGCATTTATTGCATTTTCTCAAATTATGTAAATTGTTTTGTTCTACAGTTAAAAAATAAATCTTTTTTTCTTATTTGTTATTTTTTCCTTATGAAAATAAATGAAAATAACTTAAAAATATGTATGTAAGTGATATTCCTAAACAAGGTTCACGACACCTTGGCGTCAGAAAAAAAAAATTGCGCTAAGTCCTTTGCGTATATGATATCTGTTTCGGGATTTTGTATAGCACTTTTATTTTTTTATGAAGTCCTGTTGTATATGATATTAGTTAATTATAAAAATTTAAAATAGGGTAATGAATAATTTCCAGGAGGCGCATTTCTAAATATAATGGTTGGTTGGTTGTATTTGTGACACTAAAAGGGACGCCCTCCGTGGAAGTCTGTCTAATGGAACCTGACCTTTATTCACTCAAGGAAATCCCAGGTTCAAAGAAAGCCACGGAAAACTCCGAACGATTAAGCCGACGTTCGTGACTGGTTTCGAACCCAGAGCTTGCGACTAACAAATTCGTGAGGAGAACCTCTCGGCGACTGGTGAGGCCCTAAATGTCGTACCCTAAATGTCATACTTCGGTCATTTATGCAAAGAATAATCAATTTTCTATCGATAATTTTCTTTTGTTCATTTAATGATACATTGTTTTAAAGGAGATATTAAACGAAACCCTCTATGCGATCTGCGTTAACACTTACTCATTTGTTTTCTTTTTTATTAAATGCATCACATTTTTAATTGCTTTATTAAAATAATAATAATAGATACGAATACATATGTGAAATGTTTTAGTAAATAATCATATGTATTTGTATGGAGTCTTTATTTAAAATTTTGAAGATTTTACGAAGAAAAGGAAGAATATGTTCAAACAAGGTTTCACTCTTGAAAAATCGTAGATTGAGTTTAATTGATCAATATATTTTCAATTGGCAAACAGTGAATATTATACACAATCTTAAGGCGAAATGCAACAATATTTTTTTTTTTTTTTTTTTTTTTTTTTAAGCAATTACTATGGATTTTTTTTTTTTAGATTAATAAATAAAAGATTCGTTGTGTAGTTCCATTTCTGTATTTTTAAAATGTAATTTTTTCACTATTTTTTTAAAGATGCAAAATAATTGTACTTAGATTATGATTAGTTTTTATTGAATGGAAATACAAAAATCCCTTAGCATTTGCGGATTTAGCATTCGCGAGTTTTATTATTCGCGGAATAAAAATTGCCGAAGATTTCAGCATTCGCAAAGACTGAACCTGGATATTCGAGAATTTTGTTATTATTTTTTATTTTTTTACAAATTAAACACACTTTGTTTTATTAATTCAGTGATCTACGTGACTCTGGACCCTGTATGGTTTAAGTTGCGAAGACCTCAGCTCTTGTGTGTAGGAAAAATACATTTTAGTAATTTCCTTTATTCTTTTATGCTGGCTTTTTTTTCAATTCTCATAATTTTCTAAAATTTCAATTTTTTATTGCATGTGATTTTTTTTTTTTTTTTTTTTTTTTTTTTTTTTTGCAAAAATTTTCGATGATTTAAAACATCAACAACAATTTATTTAAAAAACAAAATAATGCTATTCTCAATTGGTGAAGATTCTTAAATTTATAACAGAAACCGATGCAGCAACTTTTTATTAAATGGAAATTCAAAAATATAACACCTGTTCTCTCAGACAATCGCACATCACTATTTTTATTCCACCATACATTAGCAAATAAATTTTGTAAAATGTTTTTAGTTATTCAACTTTATTAAACTTTATAAGCATATATTTTTAATGTACAATATTTAATAAATATATTTTTTGATCTTCAATTAATCTTTTCCATAAAAAAGAACTTTACCTTCCTATATGTACGGAAAGATTCACGGATAATTTACGGACACTTAAAATTCGCAAAACAGTTAAGGGATTTCTGTATTATAATTTTCAAAACTTTCTGTATTAAAAAAGTATAAATATAGAAATAAAATATGTTACATAATAATAATAATAATTAATATTATTTAAATAACTATTATTTTTTATTTTAATTGGAAATTATAAGTATAATAATAAAATAAAAAATTCTATAGAAGAAAAATATACTCAATGCAAATGTCTCAATGAAATTTTGTCGGAAGGCAAATTTGGAAAAAAGTAAAATTTAGTCACCGCTAATACACATTAATACAAAATACTCATTATTTCTTCAATATTTATTTCGCTTCACTTTCGTACCATTTTCGTTTCATGCAAGAAAGAAGATTATTTAACTTATATGCATAAACATTTTCACCCTGAGAAATTCAAACAAGTTTTTCATGTGTGCATTCTTTTAACTCTCTGCATTGAAATTCATTCGAAACTCTCGAAAGCCTTTTCGTTATCTGTCAAAGGTCTCTTGAATAATGCATAAATTGCATTTCAATACTAGCACAATGCTTAAGATTTCTTTTATGTTTAGTTTGCTAAAAAGTTTTTTTTTTTCTCAAATTGGTTGATGTAGTTGTTTCTCATTGTTGGTTTATAAGTAAAATGAGTTTGAATATTCAGGAGTTTTTTTCATACAAATGAATATATATATATATATATATATATATATAAGTGATATATGTTACAAATATATTTTAAGACCTAGAATTTTTATAAAAGTCAAGTTGTTTGTAATGTCTAAAAAAAGTTATTTCGTTTTTTTTTCTTTTAATTTCACATTTTTTTATTCCACATATGTTGAATAACATAGTGTGTAAAAATGTGATATAAATTAAAATATAGATTTTGTTAATTTGATTTTTTTTAATTCAAGTTGTTAGTAAAGTCCATTTAAATTTCAATACTAGCTTAAAGCTGGAGATTTCTTTTGTGTTTATTTTGCTAAAAAGTTTTTGCCTTAATTTGGAAGATGTAATTGTTTCTCTTTGTTGGTTTATCAGTAAAATTAGTTTGAATAGAATATTTTTCATACAAATGAAAGAAAAAAATATATATAAATGATATATGTCATATATATTTTTCAATAGCTTGAGTCTTTATTAAAGTCAAGTCGTTGTAATGCCTAAAAAAGTTATTTCTTTTTCTTTTCTTTTTTTTCTTTTTTTTTTCTTTTTAGTTTCACATTTTTTTATTCCATACATGTTGAATAACATTGCATGTAAAAATGTGATATAAATTAAAATTCATATTTTATTAATTTGATTTTTTTTAAAACTCAAGTTGTTAGTAAAGTCCATTTAAAAATTCTTTCCGCTTTATCTAATTTCACGTTTTTTGATACGCAGTGAAGAAAATTGTATCTAAATTGATTTTACATGTTAATAAAATGCTTTAATAATTTGCATTTTAATTTATAACTAAAGATAATATATATGTATACAAATACGATATGTGCAAAGAAAATTAAATTTTCTATCATTAATTTGATTTTATATTCGCGTAAGTGTAAAAATTTAGAGGATTTTACGGTGTAAAAAAAAAAGAAAATATGAAAACAAAATCACTCATAAAACAAGGCATTATCTAAGTGCAATTCATCATTTTATTTTAAATATACAAATGCTTTTTTTTTGTAATGCATAAGCTATGAACAATAAAATTTTGTGAAACAGTTTTTTAGGTAAATAATTTAGAGAAGTTATTTAATAGTTTCAATGCCTGTAAAGTACAAATTTTGCAATTTCTGCACTATTTCTTTGATTGAATAAAAAAGAAATTAAAAAAAAAATTAATCAGTTATTATTAAATAAAAGTATTATAAAAATGTAAGCATTATATATTTCCAAATATTTTTATTTATAGAAAAAAAATAAGTTTAAATATTTATATAAGTAATTAATATTATTTAAATAATATTTTTTTTCTCAAATATCCATTATAATAATTTTTATAGTAATAATAAAGCATTCTACATATAAAAAATACGTAATGCAAATGATTTTTATTGAATTAAAAATACAGTGTGTGCAAAACAACTCTCAGCATTCATTGGAAAGTTTAAGTTTCTGATGGTCTAGTGAAAAGGTAAAGTTGTACACTGTAAAAAAAATCTGTAAATGTACTGTACTTTATCTAGAAAACTGGGATTCCAAGAACTTTTCCTGTTACGGTAAGAACAAAAACTCAAGTTTTAGAATCGGTTATCTGTTATCTTTACATGAAAAGTTCTTGGAATCCCAGTTTCCTAGAAAATGTTTAGTACCTTTACAGTTTTTTTTTTTTCAGAGTGTACTAGTAACACTAGTTTCAGGTATCTCACTCTTTATAAAATTATGTTTTTCAATAATTAATGTATTCTTTATGATTTTGCAGTTTGTATATTGCTTTAATTATAATTTTACTTTCACATATTGGGAATACCAATATTAATTTGTTGACAATGTATCCTTCACAAAAAAATTGCTTTTATCGTTTGTTAGGGTAGCTAAAATGTTATAGAATTGATGCAGTTTTCCTACTGATATACTCCTTAAATTAGGAGGGTCGCGTGATTTTTTTTCTTTTCTTTTCTTTTTTTTTTTTTTACTTAAAGGTGGGTTGCGTATCACTAAAGTTTGGGAACTGCTAAATAAAAAAATTAAAATAATTAACAAATATTGTTAATCATTTTATTACATTGTCGGAAAATCTTTCAAAAATATTTATTTGTAGCAGCATTCCATTATCTTCCTAACCAATACAGAAATTTAAAAACAGAAAGGATACTACAGACAAGTATGTCAAGAGCAAAATTTATTTAGTGAATTTTCGTATTTAAAATTGTATAAACATTGTACAAAAATGGGATTTGTAAAACGTATGAAAAAATATTTTTGTGTGAGATGTTACATGAGATGTTATATGTGTATATATATAAATAGATAGCTCTAAAACACATTTTAAAGCACCATGTTATATTATCTAAGTTTGGAGGGTATATATGTGGTTGAAGTGATTTTAGAGTTAAGGGTAAATTATATACATAGTGTTTGAATATAAGAAAAATATCAGTACATTAAAAATAAATACAAACAAAATACAAAAACGTGTACAAAATGCAAATAATGAATAAAGCTTTAGCTAAAAAAATAATAAATAAATAAATAAATAAAAATAAATAATAAATGCAAAATCAGTCATTTTTCGTTTTCAAATATGCCATATGTTTATTTCTCATTTATTTTTTTCTATTAATATTGTTTGATAACATATTCCATATAAATTGTGTCTCTGTAAATTTTAGTTTGTTAGTACTTGAATCAAAAATCAATTTTTCAAAATTAGTTTAATAAATAATTATAATTTAATATTTCTAGATGTAGCGAAGGTATTTTTATGCCGTAACTTTTAACCCAAAAATTCTGCAAGACACGAAAGTTCACAATTTATACTTTCTCAGACTTATTTTCTTTCATCTTTGTTTGATCTACAAGGGTTCAACAATGCAAATTATTTTAAGTATGCAGATTTTTAAGAGCAGAGATTTTGGTGTCAGTTTAAAACTTATTTTAAAGAAAAATACAGTTTGCAAAATATAACTTTTAGAGTTCGTTGTAAAGTTTTAGAAAGCGAAAATAAGAGGTACCTTCAATTGTGGTGATCATCTTTTGATATGTAAAAATATGCATGTAATGAAGTTATTAGAAAATCAATGTGAGGTGTATTGATTTTAAGATATTTACAATTTGTTAATGTTTTTATTAACCCTTTATCTACTGAATTATGAATTCATGAGAATTTTACATTTTAAAGTATTTTAGGTAAATTGTTGAAACTAAACTTATAGCCGTTGAGCCAGGAGCTTGTGTGGTTTCATCTCTGGGGACTTGTTAAACTATATATTTTTGGATTCACCACAACAACAGGACTTCATTTATCCATGATACTTTCAAAAGGAAGCTAGCTTTTAGGCACCATATTGGAAAATGGCCGCCGTCGTTGAGTTAAGCGGTCGTGTGGTTGATGTCGCGGAAATGGTAAATCATATATTTTTGGATTCGTCAAAACATCAGGATCTCAATTGTCTATGATACATTCAATAATAAGGTAGTTTGTGGATGCTATATTGGAAAATGGCCGCCATCGTTGAGGCAGGGACTCTTGTGATTTCATGTCAACGGACTTGTAAAACCACATTATTTTGGATTCACAACATCAGAATGACATTTATCCAATGTATTTTTAAAATAACAGTAGCTAATGGATGCCATATTGAAAAATGGCTTCTGCCGTTGAGCCAGGAGCTCGTGTGGTGTCATTTCAGAGGACTTGTTAAATCATAAACATACATTTTTTGGATTCACCACAACATCAGAATGATATTTATCCATATTTACAAAATCAAAGTAACTTATGGGTACCACATTAGAAAATGGCCACCGTCGTTGAGCTAGGGGCTCGTATTTTCATGTCAGTGGAATTTGTAAACCATATATTTTTGGATTCACCACAACATCAGTCACAGCATGATATTTATCCATAATATTTTGAAAAACAGAGTAACCAATGGACGCCATATTGGAAAATTCTGCCGATAGTCACAGTGATAGAAAATATTTACTTGATTTTACATGCTATAAAATTAACAGGACGTTTAATGAGAGAATAATTAAAGACACACAGGGGTCAAAAGCTACAACAAAGTTCAGTCAAAGACCTGCCGCAGTTAAAAGATATTTTTGACACCATGGCAGAATTTCTTCACAGGATTAGTTAAAGAACCAAAATCAGTTCTACAAAAGAATCTATTCTACGTAGAGATCAGTCTTTCAACAACATACAGAAAGATGACTATGATATCTCATATTTACAGAACATGATTATGAATGAATAGATAAATATAGACAGACTAATAGAATCAACTAGAGCAATTACAAAGAAATTGTCGAAAGTATGATCAAAGTTCATGAGATGACTGAAGAAATTTACCAAACTTTCAAGAGAGAATATCTATCAAAAGACTCGAAGGTAGAAGAATTTTTCAAACCTCTAATAAGCTAAACACATTTTATGACTTGAAAAAGAAAGAGAATTCGAAGTTAAATAAACCAGAGTTTATTGCCATGACAAAAAGAAATCTGTTTTCTCAGAAGACGAACTTTGCAGAGCGAAAAATTTGGATATAAGAATTGCCTTTTCCTACCATCTAGGGCTTCTTCAATAATCCTTAACAACACTTGATGGTTTAATGTGAAAATCTGAAAAATCAAACTGATGGATGTTAGGACAAAATTGCGACTGCAGAAAGAATGCAAATGATGGTGTTGTTAATATAAATGACAAAATATGCTTTGTTGTATTATAGGAGCTGCACTCGTTTGAACGACTAGCAAATGTACTTCTATGTAAAGAGATATCTAATGCATTCCTTTAAATGCATTCACTGCCAGTGCTGTAAGTGCTTTTGCAGACAAGGGAAAGTGATGAATCAGAATACGAAAATTCGAAAATTCGAAATCCGCTTGGGGTGTTTGACACTGAATTTGATTTATCAGAATAAACAAAGAAACAGCTTGAGTAGTAGTTTTACCATCTCTATTATGGAAAGAAAAATGCTCAAACATGAAGGAATTGCGCTATATTATATACATTTTTTCTGTAAAACAAAAAGTCTGTGGAGTCGCATTACCTTTTGTCATGTAGTAATACACTCTACTTATAGGTAATGCAAGCCAATTGCCAAGATCTTGTTCGGAAGAAGTGCCTACAGGCTGATCCCGACCTTCCTTCCACAGATAAATATAGTTGGATTTTTGGAACAGATAATGAAGGAAAAGGCTCTCTAGAGATCCAGTGGAATGGCAGTCCTCTTACTCCAGAAGCTGCTTTGGAACTGGTGTCATATTCTTGTTCAATAACATGTGCCGCACGATCATGTGCGTGTCTATTGAATAACCTTATGTACAAGCATATGCAGAACATAGAACTGTCCTATGCGATTGTAGTTATTTGTTTGCAGGAATGTGATCCAATCATGATAGAAGTGCAGAAGACTAAGACTTTTGTTATTTATTAATCCGTTCATGACCAGCATCTTTTACAAAAATTTAATTCATTTGACACCACTTTTTGTCAAACAATTAAATTTAGCTTAGCAAACAAGAGAATGTCTTAATTAGAGAAGGAAAATTTTACTTTTTAATGGTATCAAAAACAAGCAATGGAAGCACGTTTTGAAGTTGCATATATGCACCAGTGGTCTCGAAATGGTTAATTCTTAACAAACTAAGAACAATAGTTTCACAATACTACTATTTTCTTGAATTGCTGTGTCTTATCTTCATGGAAATAATATGCATTAAAATGCAAAAAGAGATTTCAATTTTCTTTCATCGCAACTGTCTTTTGATCGATTTATTCAAATGAAAATGTTAATAATCATATTGAAATAAAATCTTAAAACATACATAATTCTATTCGTGGGTCTATTATTTTCTGTTTGTTAGTAGTTCAATGAAATTAGAATTAATTTAATGAATGTAATAATTTGTAATGTTTCTCGAAGTAGTGAAGGAGTTTTTATACCGCAACATTTCTGCCAAAATCTCAGTAAGGCACAAACGTTCACTATTTATCTTTTCAAAGATTTATTTTTTCATAGTTTTTTGAATTACAGGAATGCAGCGATGCAAATGATTTTCACTATGCAAAGTTTTAAGAACAAGGATTTGACGTCTCTTTGAAACTTATCCCAAGCGAAAATGCAGTTTATAAAGTATAATTTTTAGAGTCTATACTTTGATATGTAATAATATTCGTATAAAGAAATAATCAGAAAATCAGTTACAGGAGTAATTATTTTTAGATATCTCTGATTTGTTAATGTTTTTTATTAAATACAAAAGGATGTATGTTCAGGAAATTTTTCTAAAATAATTAATAAAAGCAGAATTTAATCTTCCCACTCATCAATATAGAAAATTGCGAACAGAATGGAAACTATATGGAAAGGTGAAACTTACTTGGTGAGTTTTCATATTTTAAATTGTGTTACACATTGTACAAAAATGCGATTTATTAAACGTATGAAGCAATGTTTTTTTTTATATAAAATATTACTTATATATATTTATATGTATAGATAGAGGGATATTTCTAAAACACATTTTTATTTCTTAACACCGTGTTTTACTATCAAAGTTTGGAACCTAATGTGAGGTTGAAGTGAATATAGAGTTAAGAGAAAAAAGATATTATATAAAATTTGAAAATATGAAAAAAAAATCAGTACTAAAAAAATAAATATTAATTTTATATGAATATATTTTATATGAAATGATGTACAAAACGCAAATTATGAATAATGTTTAAGCTCACAAACAATAAATATCTTATAATGAAAAATCAGACATTTTTGATTTTCAAATATGCCATATGATTATATACTTTTCTCTTTTACTTTTTAATATTAACATTGTTTGATTTCATATTCCATATAAATTTTGTCTTTATAAATTTCAGTTTGTTAGTACTTGTTACAAAAAACAATTTTTCACAATTATTATAAATAATTATAATGTAAAATTCCTAGATGTAGCGAAGGCATTTTTATGCCGAAACTTTTCACTTAATTCAGCACCACACGAAAGTCCACTGTTTATACTTTCAAAGACTTATTTTCTTTCATCTTTATTTGAACAACAAGGGTGCAGCAATGCAAATGATTTTAAGAATGCACATTTTTAAGAGCAAGGATTTTGACATCACTTTGAAACTTACCCCAAAGAAAAATGCAGTTTGTAAATTATAACTTTTAGAGCTCGGAGTAAGGTTTTTGAAAGCGAAAATAAAAGGTATCGTGAAATGTGGTAATCACCTTTTGATATGTAAAAATATGTATATAAAGAAATTATCCGAAAATCAATACCAGGAGTATTGATTTTAAAATATCTAAAATTTTAAAAAATAATATCTATAATTTTAAAAAAATTTCGAAAAATCAAAGGAATTCTTAGACATTGATAACGATATCATTATGGAGCAGGGATAATCGAGGTTTGATAACGTGTGATATCGTAAGAAGGAAGGGGGTTCAAAATTCCAAAAAGTTTAATAAGGGTAAAAGTCTTGCTTTTACTCATACGACGGTAGCACATGCTTCTTGACTAATTTAACGAAATTTCACTCTTTGGAAATTTGTCATTTCTATTTTTCATTTATGTAGCTAAGATGTTTCTTTTGCTATGATGCTCTGTAGCATCTAAAAAAAAATCAGTTTAGTTTTTTATTTAATAATAATAATAAAGAAGAAATATTATCTAAATTAAAGTTTAATAACAATTGTCATGATAATAATATCTACACCCATTTGTATTTCCTAAATATGGTGGATTTTTCATTTAACATCAGATATATTAAAAATAAAAGACTCAAATGATTTTAAAGAAAATTTCTACGTATTTTGGGTGTTTTAAATAGAAATGTCCGTTAAATCATCTGTCAATGATCATAGAATGAACCCACTACCCTCTGTGTACCTTTCTTGTATAACTCATATAAAGTTACAGAATCATTTATCCCTGCAGAATATACATTTAGCTTAAATGAAAACAGTGAATGGAATTTGTAACTTCGATAAATAATGTCTGAAAACGGGACTCAAAACGCTCGTCTGACCGAAATGGCACAGGTATTTTTTTTTTTTTTTTTTTTTTTTTTTTTTTTTTGACGTTGAAAAAACAAACGTCGAAATAGTCGGTCGTCTGACATTAGCCTTAAGGCACAAACCGTGTTTTTTTTTTAACATTGGAACGTGATGTGCGGTTGAAAGAAAGTTAAGGTTAAGTGAAAAAACATTATATAAGAATTGAAAATAAGAAAAAACTTCCATAGTCTAAACAAAAAATTATAATTTTATACGTAATATTGTACAAAACGCATTTAAATAATAAAGACTTAGTTCAAAAACAATAAATAGACAAAAACAATAAAATTAATAAAAAAAACTGAATTTATCTGAAGTGTAAAGCAAAAATAAGTATATAGCAATAATAACTACAAATGTTTTACTTGTTTTATTTCATTTTATTTTTTATCAGCTACAAACTCAGCAATTTTAATTACAAAAATTCTTTTTTGTGGTATTAATCATTAGTTTTAATTATTATAGCAAATATTAATTACTTTTGTTTTTAAATTATTCCAAATGAATGTATACTTACTTCGATTTTAATTACATATGTAAAAGTTATTTGATAACGTATATTTTATTCAAATCTTGTTTCTATAAATTTCCGTTTGTTAGTAGTTTAATAAAATCAGAATTAATTTAATGAATAAGTATTGTGTAATATTTCTCGAAGTAACAAATAAGTTTTTATGCCGTAACGTTTCTTTTAAAATCTCAATAATAGACAAACGTTCACTATTTATACTTTCAAAGACATTAAGACTTTACTTAAGTATGCAAAGTTTTAAGAATTAGGATTTGATGTCTGTTTGAAACTTATCCCAAGGAAAAATGAAGTTTGTAAAGAATAATTTTTAGAGCTTGTAGTTAAGTTTCAGAAAGTGAAAAAAAGAGCTGTTTCGAAGTGTGTTAGTTGTCCTTTGATATGTAAAAATATGCGTATAAAGATATGATCAGAGAATCAGTTACAGGAATATTGATTTTTAGATATCTATGATTTGTTAATGTTTTTTTCATTAAATTAAAAAGAATGTGTGTTCAGAAAATGTTTCTAAAAATATTTAAAGCAGAATTTAATCTTCTTACTCAACCATATAGAAACTTAAAAATAGAACGGAAACTGTATCAAAAGAAGAAACTTACTTTGCGAATTTTCATTTTTTAAATGGTGTAACATATGGTACATAAATGGGATTTTTTAAACGTATGAAGCAATTTTGATTATAAGATGTCACTAATATATATATATATATATATATATATATATATATATATATATATATAAATAATTTCAATTCAATATGAGGAATTGCAGCACCATTGGTGCTAGAGCAACTCATAAATAATGCTATAAATTATATTTCATATTTTAAAAATGCAAGTTTAAAAACTCAGGGGATAGAGTGCATAGCTAAATGTGAACAAATAACAATAAACAATTATCTATAAACAAGATACAGGCAAGAAAAAACAGTCCGTTCTCGTCAGAGGGAGGATAAAAGAATCTAACCCCACCCCCCCACCCCCCCTTTTTCAAAAAGTTTAAATTGTTTCAGGTTTCTGAACGCCTGAAAAACCTGCATTCAAAAATAATATACAATAACATAAATACCAGTTTTAATATAAGCAAAGCAAACTAAAAACGATTTAATCAACATAAAAAATATTTAAGCATAACAAAAACAAGAAAATTAAAAAAATTAAAATTAAAATAATTTTTATAATATAAAGAAGTCTATTATGATTTAAAAATTATCAAATAAGATGAATGCAGAATTTGCCAGGTCTCCCCCTCCCCTTTTACCTCAAACAAAACACAAAAATTAAGAACAGTAATACCTTTTAATATCTCCTGCCTGTAAGTTTTACAGTTTTTATGTCAGCTATAAATTTAGCATTTTTATTTACTGTAATTTTTTTATAGTATTAACCATTAGTTTTTATTTAATACAGCAAACATTATAAGTCATTTTTCTTTTTCAATTACGCTATATGAATATATAATTATTTCTATTTAATTTTCTTTTTGTAAAATTATTTGATGATATACATTTTATTCAAATTGTGTCTCTATAATTTTCATTTTGTTATTAGTTCAATCAAAAATCAATTTTTCAGAATTAATTTAATGAATAAATATATTATAATATTTCTCGAAGCAGCGAAAGAGTTTTTATGCCGTAACATTTCACCCAAGAATTCAGTAAGATAGGAAAGTTCACTATTTATACTTTCATCTTATTTTCTTTCATCTGTATCTGAACTACGAGGATACAACAATGCAAATGATTTTAGGTACGCATAGTTTATTAACAAGCATTTTGACGTTACTTTGAATCTTATTCCAAGGAAAAATGCGGTTTGTAAGGGACAATTTTAAATTTTATAGTTAAGTTTCAGAAAGCGAAAAAAAAAACTTTGTTATTTCGAAGTGTGGTAGTATGTAATAATAATTCTATAAAAAATTAATAATTTTATAGGAATGCTGTTCAAAACGCATTTAAATAATAAAGTTTTAATTCAAAAACAATTAATATTTAATAATGAAAAACTGAATTTGACTGAAGTGTACAGAAAAAAAATACATGTATTGCAATAATAACGTACAGATATTTGATTTCATTTATATAATTTATTTATCTTCAGTTATAAATTTAACAATTTTCTTTACAGTAATTCTTATTTTGTGGTATTAATAATTAGTTTTCAATTTTTAAGGCAAATATTATCAGTCATTTTGATTCTCAAATATGTCATATAGATATATATCTATATCTCATATACATATTTATTTTATTTTATTTTACGCCAGCTATAAATTTAGCAATTTTATTTTGTGGCTTAATTTGTAGTTTTCAATTTTTAAATCAAATATTATCAGTCATTTTGATTCTAAAATATGTCATATAAATATATACTTATATATATATTAATTTTCTCTATTAAAATTATTTGATTACGAAAAACTAGAATACATAGGAATGACGAAAAGAAAATAGCTGAGGGAGAGAGAGAGCACTTAAGAGATTTAAAATATGATAAATTAAATACAGCATTGTCAAGAAGTAACCATAAGATACCTTTAAAAATAGAATCTGTACATATACAAAAATAGCTAATTACGACAACCTACACAACACATTAATCAGGGAAACTCTCGAAATACTTACTTCAAAAGAAAAACCATGTAATGATATGGCACATGCAGCCATTGACCCCATATGGGTAAAGATGCTTGGCAAAAAAGAAGGGAAAAACAGAAAGAAAGAGTGAAAACCTGGGGATTACCACGGTATATAAAGCTCAAGAGAAAATGATTTCCACCTACGCTGACTGAAGATGTCCTAAAAAGGACGAAAACGTTATCAGTTTTAACTTTCGTATTATACAAACTTTTATTGTGATAGTGACAATTGTATTTTATGATATATAAAACTATTTTCGAGATTTTTTTTAAAAGATCTAAAACTAATGCCTATAATTGATATTTTTAATAAAGTAAATTATATTTGATTACATATTTCATTAA
Organism: Maratus speculifer; assembly: GCA_964019185.1. NCBI lineage: Eukaryota > Metazoa > Arthropoda > Arachnida > Araneae > Salticidae > Maratus > Maratus speculifer. Next base: position 419,764,605 of record OZ025290.1, on the reverse strand, counting down.
ATTGTGTTTCTATAAATTTCAGTTTTGTATATAGTTGAATCAAAAATAAATTTTTCAGATTAATTTAATGAATAAATATATTGTAATATTTCTCAAAATGGCGAAAAGGTTTTTATGCGTCAACGTTTCACCAAAAACGCCATCATTCAGTAAGATAGGAACGTTTACTATTTATACTTTCAAAGACTTATTTTCTTTCATCTTGATCTGAACTACAAGTATGCAGCGATGCAAATGATTTTAGGTATGGAGAGTTTTAAAAACAAGGAATTAAACGTCATTTTGAAACTTTTCCAAGGAAGAATGCAGTTTGTAAAGGCTAACTTTTAGATCATGCAGTTAAATTTTAGAATGTGAAAAAAATAGGTATGACGAAGTTTGGTTTTTATTCTTTGATATGGTAAAATATGTAACTGAAGAAAATCAATTTGATGAGTACTGATTTTATGATATATACAATATATTAATGTTTTTATTAAATTGGGTAGTATCTGTATGCAGAAAATGTGTAAAAAATAATTATTTATGACAGTATTTAAACCTCTAGCTGATCAGAATATAAATTTAAGTAGTACAGTAAGATCAGTATACAAGAATGTATAGAGAAGAAAGTAATCATTTTATTAATTTTTGCTTTTAAAATAGTATAATAGATAGTATTAAAAAGTGATTTATCAACTGCATGGAAGAATGTGTGTTTATGATGTTTTTTTTAAAATGAAAAAAGAGGTATGTATAAGTGTGATTCTTATCCTTTGATATAGAAAAAAATATGCATATACATAAAATGAATTTGATAAGTATTTATTTTAAGATATAAGTGATACATTAATATTTTTATTAAATTACAAAGGATCTGTATTCAGGAAATGTTTCAAAAATAATTATTTATGCCACTGTTTAAACGTCTCACTGACCACTAGGAATTTAGCGAGGAATTTAAGTACAGAAGAAAACATACATATAAGTATACATAGAAAAGAAAATGATCATTTTGCGAATTTCCGTTTTTAAAATTATATGATAGATAGTAAGAAAAAGATATTTATCAAGTGCATGAAGCAATTCATGTTTATGATGTTTTATAAAATCAAAATAGAGGTACGACGACGTGTGGATGTTATCATTTGATATGGAAAAATCTATACATATATGAAATTGATTGTTCTGACTGAGTGATAATCAGCGCACAGCCCAAACTATTAAACTTAGAAGAATGTAAAGTGGGGAAAATGTAATTCTTATGATGTAAGCGTGCACTAAGATGGGACCTTTGAAAATTCCTTCTCTAAGGGGGGCAAACGGAGGTGGTCAAAAATTTTAGAACATCTTCCTATATCTCAGCAGACATTTGAGGTAGCAGCGGAAAATTTAAAAAATTAAATCTACTTAAAAAAATTGAACACATTTTTCAACGATTTTAGAAATTGTTTCACTGGAGGGTTTAAAAGAGGGGACGAGCATTTTAGTATTTTTATCAAATATCAGCAGTCATTTCAAGTTGAGGAGTTAAACATCAGCAAAAAAATCTCTTAAAAAATAATTAAAGACATGTTTCAGCGATTTTGAAATTCCTCCCGGAAATGTTTAAAGTAGGGGTCAAACATTCACTTTTTTGGACTCGTCACCTGACGTACCATTGGTATGTACTCTTATATATTATATTGGATATATTGGTATATGCCCTCTGATAAATATTAATTATAATATTTGAAATGTTCAAAGAGAAAGGAAGGTTTTATTCCAGGAAGACGTGATAGTTGGAAATCTGGGGGGGGGGGGGACGATTTCTAAATTTGGCCTACAACCGATGTGAGATGTCATAAGCTCGCTGACCATTATTTCAAATTATACATATCCAACAACTCTGAGATATTTCGCCATATCCCAGCAGCAGGTTTAGTTAGAAGAAGGAAATTCAAGATAACATTCTGTCTATTATATCGTCAACATCGACTTTAAGCAGGATAATCTAACATTATACAAATAAGACAACAATTACGCATATTTGATTAGCTCTTAGTTTTTTTAAATCTTTATTACATGTAGTTTGATTGATCCAAGATTCCATTAGAGTAACCGACCAGAGAAGGGGCGAAGACTGCTAGTAAGCAAATAAAGGAAATAAATTTGATGAGTATTCATTTTAAGATATATACAATATATTTTGAATATTTTTTCGATACTTATAATGTTTTTTTTTTAATTAGATAGGGTCTGTAATTAGATAATGTTTCAAAAATAATTATTTATGACAATCTTTAAACCTCGCACTGACCAGTATAGAAATTTGAGTGCAGAAGACAAGCATGCATAGAAAAGAAAATAATCACTTTATTAATTTTTGTTTTTAAAATTGTATAATAGATATTATGAAAAAGAGATTTCTCAAGTGCATGAAGCAATGTGTGTTTATGATGATTTATGAAACGAAAAAAGAGGTATGGACAAATATATTTTTTATCATTTGATATGGAAAAATATGCAAATAAAGACATAAATTTAATGAGTATTGATTTTAATATATACACGTTATATTAATCTTTTTATTAAATTAGATAGGATCTGTATTCAGAAAATATTTTAAAAATAATTACTTATGAGAATATTTAAACCTCTCACATACTCAGTAGTATAGTAATCGAAGTACAGAAGACAACATATTGACAAGCATGTATACAAAATAAAATAATCATTTTATGATTTTTTGTTTTTAAAATTTTATAATAGGTAGTTGGAAAAAGTTATTTATCAAGTGCATGGAGAAATGTGTGTTTTTCAAGTTTAAAAAAAAAAAAAAAATGTATCTCGAAGTGAGGCTGTTATGCTTTTGATATGGAAAAATGCACATAATGAAAGATTAGATTTGAGGGTTGTTGATTTAAAAATATGCGATATTCCTTAATCTTTTTATTATATTGGAAAAGATAAGTATTCAAAAAAAATTTAAAAATATTTATAGCAGTATTTAAACCTCTCATTCACCAGTATAGAAATTTATGTACATAAATCAAGATACAGGCAAATATAAAAATGACAAATTTATTTGGTACAATTTCATTTTTAAAATTGTATAATAGATTTGATAAAAATGGGATTTATCAAACGTATAAAGCATTTCATAAAAGAAAAAAAAACAGAAATATTTTGTAGTTTGATTGTTATCCTTTGATATGGAAAATAAAAATTATGCATACAAAAATTATTAGATATTTCACTTATATTGATTTTAAAATACATAAGAGATGATAATGTTTTTTTTTTTTTTATATTAGAAAAAATCTGTAGTCTGAAAATGTTTCAAAAGATTGTTTATGATGGTTTTGAAACATATCGTTGATCAGTATAGAAATTCAAGTACAGAAAAGAACGCAGAGACAAGTATAGAAATGACAAACATATTTGTTGAATTTTCATTTTTAAAAATGCATAAAAAAAGAATTTATCAAACGTATAAAGGAATGAGCATTTATAAAGTTTCACCAACAAAAAAAAAAAAAAACAGAAATATTTCGAAGTGTGGCTGTTATCCTTTGATATGGATTATCATTCATATAAAATTTATTAGATTTGATGTGGATTGATTTTAAGACATATCTAAGATTTTTAATCATATTTATCATATTTAATCAATCGCCAAAAACTTAGCTGTTTCGTCATCGGCCTTAAAGTTACAGCCAAATGGAAATGAATGAAACCTAATTACAGGATATCGCCGCTAGTCGTTCATTTACGATTTAATGTTTTATAATATTTTCAGAGCAGATCATATTAATGCCTTTTTAAAGCCCGCGGTGTCTGAATGATGTTGGTAAGCGTAGATCTTAAGGAGCAGATACTCCAAGTTATCTAAAACTATATTATGCAGGGTGATTAAAAAGACGTAGACTAAATGATATGACAAATCAAGCATACACCAAGGATGAAAAATCACATAGGAACATAGATTCTCAAACTACTTATTGGGTAACAAATACAGGGTGTTTCATTCTAGCTATACCTGATTTGAAAGTAATAATTTCGATTCGAAGCAAAACTTCCGAATGGAGTTATTTATTTTAGAATTTTTTTATGAAGCAAAAACCAAGACAGTAAAAAAACCCTACTTTGGTAGGGACTTTATTTTATTTTATTTTTATTTTTTTATTTATTTTTTTTTTTTTGGGGGGGGGGGGGGGGTGAGGATGCACTTATGAATGTTTTACACATTTTTTCCCTATAATTTTAAATATATGGCTTTTTAATTTTCTACTTTACAACAGATTAATTTTAGTATTTAAAATGTAAAATTCATGAAAAAAATGTATTAAACTTAATTACACTTTTTCTGAAAAAAAAACTTTTATGTTTTATTTATTTATTTATTCATTTATTTGTAAAAATAACAACATTTTTAACAAAATTTTTTCTAAGATTTTAAATGCTTTGCGCGATGATAAACTCAAACAAAGATAAATACTATATATATATTGTTTGTTTATTATAACTTAGATTAAAATAAATAAATAAATAAATGTACATAAATATAAATAAAAGCAAAAATAAATACGTTATCATATTTTAGATATATTGGAAGTTTTGAGTGCGAATCTTTTAAAGCGAATAGATTCAAAAATATTAAAATTTAAAAAAAGATTTTTTTTACTACTTTAACTCTCCAAGCGTCTAGAGGACTTTCCTGCATTTTCATAAATATTATAAAAATAATGTGAATTTAAATAACTTTTCCCACTGCTTTCTAAAATACACTTTATGCCTTTTTATTGAATATTCATCTTGGATTCAATATTTTATTGAATTTTCGTTTTAATTTTTTTTTTTTTTTTTTTTTTTTGTAGAAACATATTTATGCTTTTTGAAAAGTTATAATAGCTTGATTTAAATAATTCAAACGCTACTTTAAAATCATTACAAAATATTAACTGCAACATTTTATTTTCAACTGCCTCAAATTTAAAAAGAAGAAATGAGAGATCAATTTATAAAAAATATCATAAAAATATGTTGCCTTGTATATATATATATATATATAAGGCAACATATTTTACACATATCATACAGGGTGTTTCATAAATGACCGGTATCTTTGAAAAATCAATATAAACTAAACGGGCAGTGATAGAAATACACCGTTTGTTGCAATATGAATGGGACAACAGTAAATTTTTAGCCCGACAAGCTTTCAAAATTAATTACAATTTTCAACAACAGATGGCGCTGTAGTCTGGGAAATCTAAAGTATGATATTTTCCACATATCCACCATGAGAAGCAATAATATGGTGTATTCTTTGAATGAAATTACCAGAAAACTCTGTAAACGTGTCAGGCGGGATGGTTTCACATACAAAAGAGATGTACTACTTAAGTTGTTCAATTGTTTCTGGATTGTGACGATACACCTGGTGTTTCAAGTCAAAAATCCTCTGATCTAAGAAATAAAACATTTTTTCACGGCAAACGTGCAATCTGTGAACAGCAGAAAGAAGACTTGAAAATTGCAAACTCACAGACTGTGTTTTCTTCAATTTTTTCAAATCGCCTGCAGCGCCATCTGTTGTTGAAAATTGTAACTAATTTCGTAAGTTTGACTGCCTGAAAATTTACTATTGTCTCAAGCATATTGCAACAAGCAGTGTATTTCTATCGCTACCCGTTTATTTTTTATTGATTTTTCAAATATACCGGTCATATTTGAAACACCCTGTATATATATGTCTAAAAATATCACCCTTTTCTCGTTTCAATTTCTTCCCAAAATCTTATAAGAACATACTTTCATTCTTAGTTTCCGTAATATATTGATATTTTTAACGGCTAAAGTTCTTTTTATTTTTCTTTATTTTCTTTAATTCAGCATAATCTATTATTTATTTTCCCAAAAGAACTAAAATACATTACTTAAATGTCAATAACTTATTGCGAAATATTAAAATCATTCCAATAATCCAATTCCCCTTTTTATAATAAAAACATTTATCAAAAGTTTTAATTTTGTTTTATTTATTTAAGTATCTTCTGCTGGCTGGTTTGAATCATCCGCAAGGGACTGTTTACTCTTGCATGTTACGCCTTTTAGGAAAGAGTCTTTACAACTAACTCCGCCCTTGATCCAATGGAAATGCTAAAAGTGTTATGCAACTACCTTCGAAAAACTCTTAGTGGGTTTTAGTAGTAGGTTCGTCATACAGGGATGCAGGGTCAATTTCTCTGAGAATCTTCTGGCAGTCAGTTTGAGCTGGTAGAGCGTTCAGAATTGACTGGCCTACCAAATACTAAGCAGGTGCTTGCTTCTGTTCGTAATGTGGAACTGTTACCGTAGTGATCGTAATTTGAAGAAAAATGCTTCTGCCTGAACACCTTTTATTATTTGTGATTGTATGACATGGGCTTGGAAAAGTCGGAAAGTTTAGTGGTAGATTATGGAGAAACTTTGGAATGGAACTATAATAAACGATGTTTTCAGATGTTTCATAGACATTTTCATTATTTGAGTTACTACACATCAATCTACCTCCATATGCCCAAAGGACTTCGACTGCCAATCCATTTTATGGAAACGATGTCTGATGACTGATCGAACTGCGACTTCGTTCGTGCCATCCTGTTCGCTTCGTCATATATATATATATATATATATATATATATATATAATTTTTTTCGGAACCCCCTAAAAATATCATATATATATATATATATATATATGTAGATAGTACAGTTTGCGCCATCGATTTTCTTTGAAGACTTATCTACAACGAACATTTACCCAATACTGGACAATAATTGGATGTATTTTTATTACCGAGCCACATTTTAGCATTATCGGGGTTTTTTTGAAAATAGTATCCCTGTAAGACAAGTTTAAGAAAAATTACTTACTTCGTTTACGAAACTCAGCAATTATTTCTAAACATCATTTACGGATCTTCTTTTGTTTTGAATGCAATACAGATATGTTCCGTAAAATTTACAAAAAACTTACTGGATTTATACTAATTTATAATGTCAAAATGCCAGTTGCGGAAATTGTACTGTTTTCAAAGAAAAATTAAACTATTCCGTAAAATTTTACGGAAACATTTGTGTTTTTGGCGGATTGTTTTTACATTGTATGTGTATAATATTACTAAAACATTAAGCAATCTTTGTAATATATTAAGAAAATTTTTCAACATGAATATTTCATTAAAAATGAAAAGATAATAAAATTGTAACACGCGCTTTCCAAAGGAATAAAAGAAAAAAAAATAGATTCACGCGTCACGTGACCTGAGATTTGCTAAATTTAAAAAAAAATGTAGTTGTAATATTTCTCGTTTAAAAGAAATCTGGCAACACTAGTTCTATTAAAAAATGTTCTTTTCTTAGTGATATTCGAATGTTGGTTGAAAACTGTAGTTCATATCTTGTGATGGTGGCGTGCGCCAGAATTATGTAAAAGCTTTATTTGTATATAATGTGTGTGCGTTAGTGTTATATTTGTAAGTGTCGTCTTTTCAAGTAATAAAGAGTTTATAAAGAAGAATGCAACCCCGAGATATTTATTAAGATAAGTTATCACTTCTTTCTTCTCTTCTACATTTGTAAGACGACTTCTTACAAAATGGCTACCCAACTTCGGGCTACGAATCAATTCCAAAGTATTCAGCAATCTTAGTTCCCGAAAAGTTCGATATTTTTATAATGAAATATGATTAATAAGAATGAAAAAAAAATGGCTCGAGCGGTCGTGCTCGTCTGTTTGTGAAGTATATTTTAAATGATTAACATAGCAAGTTTGTTTCGTTGATGTGAAATCATTCGATTGTGAAATATGTACGAAATAAAAATGCATGCATGTTTAATGCAAGAAAATGGCACGAGCAGTCGTTGCTCGTTTGTTTGTGAAATGTGTTCTTCAAAGCTTGCATGTTCTGTGCCTTTAAAGTTCTCGTTCTTCGTTTGTGAAAAAATTTCTACGGAATAATCTTATGCCAAGCGCCATTTTCATTTGTTTGTGATATATGTTCTACGGACTGAATTTGTTTAATTTTCTGCTTCAGTCATCGTCGTTTCATCTTATATGTGTTTATTTTGGAACATTTTAAAGTTTGATACTTTTGTCATATATTTTCAATAAGTAAGCCAAGTTTTAAAGTATCTATAATTCTTTTCGCAAGTTACCACATTTTACCTGTCTGTAACATTTTGCATACATCATATTAGTTTTAATTTATTGATTACTTTACAATTTATTTATGTATTGTGTAATTCCCCTTCCCTCCCCATGCTTATATTTTTTATTCTTTTGTTTATTTTCATTCTCTGCATGCATGTTTAATTTTTATCTTGATTAAATAACAACTTTCCTTACTTCGAATAAAAAAGAAAAACAATAAAAAAAAAGGGTTGATAAATAATAAAATAAGCATTTATTTACGTTGATGTTATTTTTCTTTTTTTTTTACAAATAGGGAAATAAATTGAGTGAAAAAAAGGGAAAAATATATTAAAAGGTATTTATACTTTGTATTTCAAGTGTCATATGGTATGTGTTTATTATTTTTTGTTTGTTTTGTTGTTGGTTTCGCAAGATAACAGAATTTAATTAGAAATTCTATTTGAGTGTTCTGTTGTTAGTTATTTTTAAGCATTTAATTTAGAGTTCCTGATATATTGTGAAATAGCATTGAATACGATTTTTAAAACAGATTGAGTAAGTTTTTGCATTTATTTATTTATTTATTTTTATGAAATAAGACTTTCTTTTCTTTTAAAGTTATATTGAAAAAAACTATATTACGTAGTCTTGTCTTGATAATATGATAATAATATTGCTTGACATTTTAATTATTCAGATATGTTTTGACTTATTTAGAACATTGTTTATGAATGTTGCCAACAATTCAGTACTAGTTTTATATCAGTTAAAATAATGTTTTGATTAAATGACACGTAATTTAAAGTATATTTTCTTAAAAAAAATAATAAAGTTTAAATTTTAAAGATACTTTTATGAAGTTTTATGAAGTTTAATTATTTTAAAAGTATATTTTGCTAACGTTAAAGTTCACTGTTTTGTTTTATTAATGTCTTGTTTATATGAGTTGTAAAGCAAAGCTCACGTCCGGGGAACAATTTATTTAAATCGAATTTTTAGCATTTGTGGGGTATATATTTTGTTGTTTTGCTAAAGGTAAGAATGTCCGACCTCAACAAAGCACGAAAAGAAGACCTATTTCAGGTCGCTTTAGAAATGAATTTAGATGTACAACCCTCTATGACTGTTGTCACATTGCGTGATAAGATTAAATCCTCTCCCTCGTATGAAGTTGATTTCGTAAATTCGTTAGTCAGAAACCAAATTGAGACTCGCGAGATAGAACAGCGTAAACGAGACTTAGAGGAAAAGCAAAAAGCAGCTGAATTAGAACAGCGTAAATTAGAAGTAGAAGAAAAACGTCGTTCGGAAGAACTGGAATTAAAAAAGTTTGAGATGAATTTTGAGCTTGAGAAGCTTAAGTTACAGGCTCAGAGCCAAAGTGTTTCCAGTGGAGCGGTAGGTGGTAATGCGGCAGGGATAATGTCTCATCCAGAGAGTAAAATAGATATCCAGAAGCTGTTGCCTACATTTAAACCAGAGACAGATGATGTAACATTGTTTCTGGTGCTCGCGGAACGACAGTTAAAGCTTTCGAAGGTACCAGAACACCTCTGGGTTTCTTATTTACTCAGTGTTGTACCCTCTTCTATATCTACGCTTATTGCTCGTGAAAAAGAAGAAAACGCTTCAGATTTTTCACATGTTAAAGGTCTACTTCTAAAAAGGTTTAAAATTAGCGCTGAAAGGTTTAGGCAGCTGTTTTTCACGCATTGCAAAGATAAAGAAATTACTTGGAGAGATTATTACTTCGAGTTACGTGCTTACTTTGAAAACTGGCTTAAAGAGTTAAATGTAACGTCTTTTGAAGCTCTTCAGGATCTGATCATAGCGGACCAGATGAAAAGGCGCGTGCCTGTCGAATGCAAACAACATATGTTAGATGATTGGGAACATTTAAATTCACCAGTCGACCTTGCCGGAAAATTAGATGCGTATGATACCATAAGATCTACGTTCCCTAACGAAGACTCGGTTGTACCCCAGAAGAAAAAAGATTATTCTCGTCGAGAAAATACATGGAAGCAGAGTAAGCCTCCAAAAGAAGATAGATCTTCCCCCACGTTTGATAATCGTCGCTCAGAATCCGAGATATTCTGCTATGGTTGTGGCAAAGTGGGATTTATAAAGAGGAAATGCCCAGATTGTTCCCCTACGATTGAGAAACAAACAGTGCAAGCTCAACGTCTCAAGCTGTATAGTTTAAATACATTAACAGTTTCAGCGCTAAATGTACCTATTACGATCTGCAATAAGAAGGTATTAGTCTGTGCAGATACAGGAACAAATCATTCTATTGCAGGAGAACGTATGTATAAATTATTTTTGAAAGCTGGTGTTGCAATGAAACCTCTTACTCAAGAAGTAACATTAGCTGATGGAACTACGATGGCTAGAAAAACTCTTTCTGCCACTGTGCGTGTAAAGATTGAAGATCGAGTTTTCAAAACAGAGTTTATTATTTTACGAAATGCCAAAGGTAATAGAACTCTTTTAGGAATGGATTTCCTGCACAAAGCTAACATAGTGTTAGACGCTGCAAGTAAAACATGGCATTTTAGTGACAAGCCTCATAAAAAGTTTTATTTTGTAGAAGAACATGAAGTACAAAATAATACGTGTACTGATATGGACAAAGTGTGTCCGTATGCCTTACGTAAAGATGAAGGCAAAAAGTCAAATTCCGATGACAGGAAAACACTTAAAGATATTCCAAAAAGGTTTCAAAAGTGTTTTCGACCAGGGGGAGAGACAACCCCAAATCTTAAACGTTTTATAAATATTTCAAAAAGTGTGAAAGAACGTGTTGAAATGAAACAAGATCATAGGAAGAAATATTATGATAAAAACCATAGACGAATATATTTCAAGCCTGGTGAAAAGGTATGGATTAACCTACACCCAGTTAGTAATGCAAGTAGAAATAAAACATCAAAATTAATGCCTAAGAGAGATGGCCCATACATAATTTTGACTCAAAAGTCACTAGTGACATATGACATTGCTAGTCTAGAAAATTCTACTGAACGAATTGGTCTTACCACGTTTCTGCCTTGTTGCCTTTCCAAGAATCTGAAACTATTCCAGTTGCACCCTTGAGAAAAAGAGGAAGACCAAAAAAGCATCCTGTTTCATCTCCGAGACGTAGATCGGAAACAGAGGGGGAGGATGTAACACGCGCTTTCCAAAGGAATAAAAGAAAAAAAAAATAGATTCACGCGTCACGTGACCTGAGATTTGCTAAATTAAAAAAAAATGTAGTTGTAATATTTCTCGTTTAAAAGAAATCTGGCAACACTAGTTCTATTAAAAAATGTTCTTTTCTTAGTGATATTCGAATGTTGGTTGAAAACTGTAGTTCATATCTTGTGATGGTGGCGTGCGCCAGAATTATGTAAAAGCTTTATTTGTATATAATGTGTGTGCGTTAGTGTTATATTTGTAAGTGTCGTCTTTTCAAGTAATAAAAAGTTTATAAAGAAGAATGCAACCCCGAGATATTTATTAAGATAAGTTATCACTTCTTTCTTCTCTTCTACATTTGTAAGACGACTTCTTACAAAATATAAATATCAGAATAGGAAATTCCATTATAAGTTGTAATATTATCATCTAACAATATTATAAAACGGTATAATTAATAATTCATGGCTAATATTAATTGCATGTTGACTCGCTTTATTTTGATATTATCCGTGTTGGAAATCCCAATTTCGTATTATTTTGCTTTTTAATGACTGATGCATAGATAAAACCACACACTTTATTTGAAGTTCCATAATATTGGGGGACTGAAGTGTCTACTATGGTTCTAGTATTGCTAAAACATTTAGCTACCTCTGCTAAGTATTGAAAAAATATATGAAAGATACCAATAATAAGAAAATTATTCATAATGAATATTTCATTCAGAATTAATAGATAGCAATATATAAATTATCAAAATTGTTAGGTCTATGTAGGCAAAAATTCAAGCACAGGAGAAAAATTCCATTTGAAACACCATTTTTTTTTTGTTACTCTCTATCTAAAAGAATTAGTTGCCACATTCTTTGGATTCATCTCATTGTATTCTGCTAGTTAAAATTAGCCTACATCCTTTCCCAAAGCGCTTTGATTAATGATGTGATATTTTGCTTAGGAATGAACGTTTAACATTCTGGAGATTGTTATTTTTATCCTTTCTGGTTTTTTCAATTCTTTCTATTTATGTATTTTTGTTTTTTTTTAAATGAAATAAAAGTGCCCATGGACTCTCCCATTTGTATTCTATTATTTTATATTGTTTCTATGAAAAGTTTTCAAGTAGTCTTTTAATATTTTTTTTAATTTTCTTCTCTTTCTCTCCACACTAATGTAGATTTACAGAATAAATTTACTTTATTTTAGAAATGTAATTAATAACCGTTTATTATGTAGAGTGTGTAATAAAAATATTTCCAAAAGCACTTTATTACGAGAGCATCGACAATAGTCAATCCTCCCTCAAATATACTATGTCGGCCTCCCCACATACCAATTTTTAAAGAACAGCACATATTTATATTAAGCCTAACTTATTGTAAAATCTTTGTGCCTGGAATGAAAGCTAAATATTTCTGCAATTCTTAAAATTTACTTACTTAAGTTTTCATACTATATTTCATCTTCGAAAATTTTACAATTTTTTTTTTCTAAATAAATTTACATTATTTTGGAAATGTTATTATTGATCATTTGTATAAAATAATATTTCCCAAAATACTTAAATATAGAAATTCTGAAATAATCAGTCCACCCTTACATCGATTGAGTGTAGTCTCCGCATGTACCACTTTTTAAAGAACAGCACATATTTATGTCCAGCCTAAATTATTGTAAAATCTTTATGCCTTAAATAAAAGCTCAATATTTCTGCAATTCTTAAAATTTACTTACTTAAGTTTTTATGCTATATTTAATCTTCGAGAATTTTAATTTTTTTTTCTAAATAAATTTACATTATTTTGGAAATGTTATTATTGATAATTTGTATAAAAAAGATATTTCCCAAAATACTTCAATATAGAAATTTTGACAATAATCAGTCCACCCTTTCATTGATTGAGTGTAGTCTCCGCATGCACCACTTTTTAAAGAACAGCACATATTTATGTTCAGCCTAACTTATTGTAAAATCTTTATGCCTTGAATAAAAGCTCAATATTTCTGCAATTCTTAAAATTTACTTACTTAAATTTTCATGGTATATTTTATCTGCGAAAATCTTACAATTTTTTTCTCAAAAATGCTTTTTTTAAGATGAAAAATATTCATAATAGATTATTCCAAACATGTTTTAATTATCTGCAAGAAACAAAAACTATTTCTTGAATGTTTAATCTTTGACTTCCGTGAACTGATTTATCCGTTCAGTAAGTTGTTGGTTTCACTACAACAGAAGTATAATTTTAACTGACATAAATGAAAACACAAAACCCACTTAAAAAAATTAAGTTATGATTAATACTTTCAAAATTTACGCATCTATACGTGATAAAAAATTTATATCATGTGTAAAAAAAAAAACTTTTTTAAAGCATTTTTAATAAAATGCAGATTCATTAGAATTTTTCTCTTTGCTCGTCAGGCAGGGGGTTAAATAGCTTGGGTTACCAATTATCGGTGAATTTTTTTAAATTCTTTTAAATATAAAAAATAGAAGTTCCGGTTAAGCCTTCCCTCTGGTTAACTTACCCCACTCCACCATAATAATTTGAAGTAGATTCCATTTTCTGTACTTTTTATTATAATTAATTGCAGTAAGAGAAGTTGTTGCTTCATTTTTTTTCCACAATTGTAAATTTAAAGGGAAATGTATCCTAAAACATCACGAATTCACTGTTAGAGAAAAATATGTATGTCAGCAGAACTAAACGGTTGAAATAATTCTTAACGATCCGAATATCAGAATTACCGTGGATTAAGCAAAAAATAATTAAAAAACGATGATACATAAATTTTACATCTAATTCTGTCTCTCATTACGTTAGCATCAGCAAATTATAATTACAAAAAGTTATTTTTAGTTTTAATCAATATGATTGATCTTTTTTTCTTTCCTTTTTTCCCATTTCAAGTATTAATTGAGATATATGAGATAAATATCCAATTTAGTAGAGTCATGGATATTACTAGTCCCTCCCCCCCAAAAAAGAACGTAAGTAAAAAACATTCTATCAGAAATATCCTGATTTTCTTTTACCATATATAAGTTATGTGCAGCTGAATGTATTAAAAACATTAATTGAGCTGGGTAAAACTATTTTCGCTAATAAAAAGTTTTATAGTGATAACTGTTCATATACAACGCTGAAACCATTTATAATATTTTAATTATAAAATCTTTTACACGATAATTACTTTGGAATGATAATTTTGCTATAGACTTTTTGTTCTACGCAATTTATTATTATAGGATAATTAAATATAATATATATAAACATTATTTTATGGAATTTTCAAAATGTAAATTATAAAATGTGTAATAAACATAGTTGTTTTTATTGCAAATTTTCTTTTGAAAATAAATAATTTTTCTGGTGGAATGTAAACTTAAAAGCACCGAATTATTCAATAGTCGATATTCAGATTTTCTACTGAACCATCGTAATTTAAGAAACATAACTGATTGAGCAATCGTGTTAATAGATGATGTAGTAAATTTTTATTAACAATTCATAAAAATGACTAATCTGCCCACTCGTATCTTGGTATGATATGAAGAGCAGGAGACGCCAAACGGTTATTTTAGCCTCATCATCAAGTCAGCGAGTTGCAAAATGAAATTATATATTTAGCATATCTTCACAAGTTCAATACAAATATAATTCAGTCTGCTTTGTGACGTTGGTACGGTATACTCAGAAGTGGCTACCAGTTCTTCATTATGTTGGTACTATGTCGTTATCGAGTTTTAGAATGAAATTTTAATATCAGGCATTGCAAAAGTCTTTTGCATACAAATATGTCACTCTGCCTTTCAATATATCCGAATGACATGGCGGGAATGTATCGTTATTTCCATTTCTTTCGGAATTATCTCATCAAGGATTTCGGAATTTTGGAAAGTAGTTTTAACATGTTTGGTATCGCAAATAGTACAATATAAGTATTACATATATCTCATAGTGTCTTTCAGGTTTGTATATCGTTATTTTCCACGTAAAAGATCAGCATTTTTTTTTTTTTATAAGAAACAATAAGTTTTGTTCAAACGCACAAAATTTTACCTTTTTATTTTTTTTTAAAATCATATTTATTTATTTGTTAGACGATATAAATACCAAAATCATTCCTAATCTAGAAATTCATGGATCCGTATGTATACTATATTAGAATAATATCAGTTGAATGAGGCTTAACTTTATTCCATTATGGAATTTTTGAAATAAAATTTTTGAATGTCAGATATTTCAATTAATTCAATGTAAATATTTTAGATTTTCCTTGAATTTTGATTACGATAGGAACATAATGGGTGTACTAGGTGTGACTTTGGCTGGAGTATCTTCTTGTCAATTTTTTCCACGAAATTTTCATTGTTATCGATGAGTAAAAAGAATAATACTTTTAATAAATAATAAAAATACTTTTTTCTGCATCATAACTTTTTGAAGCAATATGAAAAAAATGGACATTAATTCTTCTTTTGGCTCTACGGACACGTTTTTTTTTATTTTGAGATAAAATTTTAATATGTTGTACATTTTGATTACTACAATAAAAATATTTTTATCTACCTAGTGCGATCTTGGTACGATGTGAGAAGGATGAAGCGTCATTTGGTTATTCTTGCAGTAATACAAGACAGGTGTGAAGTTTTAAAATGCTTTAAACACTACTTATTCTAACAATCGATATCTTTAATGGATGTGTTAATTTGTTGATATTCATTAATGGTATACTACCACAAAATCGAAGATTTTGCGATCCCTTCTGTTCATATGATACCAAGATATGCAAAGGCTGATAATGAATCCTTAAAAGTCTGTCAATAATTTTATTCTCCTCGTAATGAATTCACGTATGGCGCTGTCTGATGTTACAGTACATAAAATTTTATGGAATCAATGAGGCCAATTCCTCCAATATTTCCCCTTTTCAAAATTGTTTTTGAAATTGAACAGTTATTTTTCATGGGTGTAACTTTATAATAAAACATCAATCAAAATCATGAATAATATATGTACATATGACATTTAAAATAACACGCCTCTATCGTGCTAGAATATATAAATTAATTCCTCCACACTATTGCAAAGCGCATCGAACTTTCGTAGAGAACATCTCGTCGTAAAAGAAGATCGGAAATAATTAGATGCACCTTTCGCAGAATAATAGTCATTGAAATAAAATGAATGGGTTTTATTAACCCGCTCAAAGTCAATGTTTTAAATTCAGAGTGGAATCAATGATTTAAATTCCATGAAAAAATTTTCCTTCAAATAAAAAGCAATGTCGAGCTCCAATTGCTTTTTTTTCCGCCAAGTAGATAGAAACCATTCTACTTGTTTTTGACTCACATCTGAGGCTTTAAATATCCGAAAAAAAAAGATAAAATGCAACACACTAGATAAGAATATTTGTTGATTAAAAGTTATATTTCGTGACGGGGATTTTTGAAGTTCCACAAAAATATAGAATTCTATTTTCGAAGCCAGACTAATGCCGTATTTTACATAAAAGGAGCTTGTATACCGGATCTCAAAAAAAGTTCATGGCAGCCAACAAAGTTTTTAGAGTAACTATCGAGTCACTGATTGGCGTGTAACTAACCAATGCGAAATGTAAATCGGGCTTGCGAAAAAATGACTTCTCAAAGCCTATCAGAGGAATGTTGTAAGTAATTCAGTTGGCACGTCATTTTCTCAAAGGATCGTGGTCTTTAAATATTTAAATATGTATATAAATGGTATTAAGTAACAAATGAAAAAACTACCTAAATCAATGGTTTAACGGAAGTTGTTTCTTCTAAGATATTAAGGATTTTTTATAATAAGGAAATAAAGAATTCGCTGATTAAAGGTATAGGATAAAAGATAACAAATATTAAGATATTATTTAAAGACAGGGGTAATGTTAGTTACTACAAGAAATTAGAAATAATTTATTAAACTTAGAGACATATAGATTTTTCTTTATTATTACACATACACACACGCACACACATACACATACACAAGTATATACATATATAAATTTTATATTTTTGAAAGTATCTAAAACAATATTATTTTCCCACCCAGTCTTAAAACACAAGAAATGAATATCTCAATAGTATTTTGTATTTAAATGTAAATTTCAGCGTAATGTAAATCATAATATGGCAGTTCATTTGAAAATCAACTGTCAGTTCAATGCCAGTGATCAATTGCAGGCTTGCGACAAGAGTTAGATTCCTGAGGGATCTAGAGCGTCACTCAAGTTTACCACCGATCTCCTCGAGTGTCCTTCTTCAAAGGCCAAGATCAGTAGGACATGACACTGATATGCAATGTTCCCCATAGACCGCAGACAACTCATGATTAATTACGAGTTTTTTAGGACCCTCAGCTACCAAATAACTGAACTACATTCCCCGCTGTTCTTTGCTTGTCTCCATTTCTAAAGCCGAGCAAATGAATTTCTCACTAAGCACACCAACAAAGAAAAAAAACTTCTATGAGTATCACTAAACGTCATTATGCATTTCTACAAACACTCAAGATGGAAGTATTGATATGTTCAACAATGTTACCAACTTTACTGGGGAATGTGTTTTATGACGGGGGTTCTATTTTTATATGACCGTACTTCATATTTGTAAAACATATTGAAATTACCCCGAAACACTTTATTTCTTTATAATACTTCCTCTTTCTTACAGTGCTTTGTAGAACTTCTAAAAGTATTTAACATGTGAATCATTAAATCATTGTACTCGTTCATTCAAAATCTCTAGGCGTTGCATTATAATTTCTTTGTTCTGTACTCACACAACTCTTTTATTGCTTTGTTTCCGTTTCATAAAAACATGCTATGGCCTCTAACATTTAAATTATTTTAAATTATATAACCTCTTCAGACCTGAGGTACACAAATGTGTATTTCCATTCCTTTCCTTATAAAAACTGAACTGTTCGAATTTTTCGCATTTTTACTTTACTTGTATAAAGCTGAATGTTTTTTGCTTTAAAACAAAACTGATAAATGTCAGTACTGATGAATAATACCTCATAAAATAAATATCATTTTCATCTGAGTGTGGAAGTGACATTGTGGCCAAGAAAGTAAGAAATATTCATGATTATTTAACTTAAATGCTTTACAATGTAAAATTTTGAGGATTTGCTGATCATTTACTTGGTTAAAGACCTTTATTTTTGTTATTGTTTGGATTTATATTACTGATAGTTAAACTGACGTTTTGAGGAGATTAGTATTTTTATATCCGTATTTGTAAACCTAAATTACCAGTCCCATAAACTACGGATTTCATAAAAATGACTCATTTTGTCATCTATGGTGTCATTTCGATCATGCAAAAGCAATAAATATACATTGGTAGAGTTATTTTATGCTCAGGTCTGAAGAGGTTAAAGCAGAGAGCTCGTCCGAACATATAACGTCTAAAACCTGGATACTGTTTCCTGGTAGAACGTATTTGTACTGTTGAAATTACAAATGCTGGTCATTATTTTACTTCATAGTGATGTAAACCTAACACCTCTGACAATACAGTTCGGTGAATAGTCTTGTAACATTAATGTAGATGAAATATTGATGAAAGTTACCGTACCATCCTCCGAAATAGTCAAGTCCCAAAACTATGCACCGCTAAGATTTGCTATACATGTCCTGAAAAATTAGCAAGAAGTGTTCTTTTGGGATGGTGTTCAATGGACAAATCTTTTTCAAAGAGAGTTTGAGTCGTGTATTATAGGAAGAAATCTGAAGGTTTGAGATCTGGCGACTATGGTGGATGTTTAATTTGCACCATCACTCATGAATATCTTTCGGTATCTTGCAAATCTTAAAATCGAATTTTAAACTGATCTTTTGTTCGTTCATTTTCCTGTTCTCAGTTAAGAACCAACACACTGAACAAGCATTTTGTAAAACACGTCTTACGAGGAACATAAACGACACTCAACTGAACAAAAGTGGAGTCAGATTGTCAACACTTGCCTCTATTCAGGTGCAGCGTTTTGTTTCTCCAGCGTTGCTAGATCGGCGTTCTGAATTCATTCACCGAATTTTATTGTCATAGGTAGTTCATAAGCAATAGCACAAAACATATATGTTATGCTTAATCCCACTCAATAGCCACTAATGAATAGCACATAACGCAGAACTCACATTTCCGATCCCAGTCTCCTGTGTTATTTGTAATATTTCTCATCTGATTAGCCTACAAATAGCGGACAAATTTCACGCAATCAAGAAGCTCAATATTCAAAGATTTTGTCATATGTATAAAATGATTAATAATTGCATACATTTCCTGATATTTAAAATAAAATATTATAATTTGTAACAGAACTAATGTTTAATTGTTTAGAAGATAAACTGTTTATTTCGTTGTAACTCTTAATTTAAGAAGTATTTCGCGGTTTATAAATATTTATTGTCTTCTATTAAAAAGAGATATTTTTGTAGCAATAAACATGTATTTTATTTTTTAAAGGATATTATACTGTCTGTAATTTTTTTATAAGAATTTTTTTTTGGTTTTTTGAAAGAAGTTAATACTAAAGAATTTTTAATTATACTTGTTTACATTTAATTCAAAAATTGAGATCAACCGCAATTTCCAAACTGTACAACATGTAAAAAAACCTAATTTATATTTTAAATTTTTAAGAAATTGAAATATATACTTAACCATTAAAAAGTCTGAAAAAAATCAAAATACATTTTATTTAATTAATAAGATTATATTAAAATATAATAAAGTATAAATATTTTGGTTACAAACTTAATTAGATGAGAATTTTAATTAATGTTCCCACATAACAGAATAGTAAACAACGATTTTATTCAAAGTAATTTTATTTTTAATAAAATGCAAATGTAATTTTTTTCGTATTCTTATTTTGCATATAAATAATTAAACAATATTTTTTTTCAAAAAACTACTCAATTTTAATAACATTTCATGTCTTGTATTTTATCTTTATCGATTTAACGTTGCTCCATTTAAAAAATTAGTTATATGTGCTAATCCCAAACTTTCTTCTATTCCATACGTACATTTTAATATTAAAAAAAAATAGTTACACATGTTAATGCTTTAATAATTTTAATTCAATACTATAACAATTTTGATTTTCATCTTAAATTTCTGCTTCAGACAATTAATCGGTTTAAAAATAAATTTCTGTCCCTGCACGAGCCGATGGTTAATAGATTGATAGGCAGATTTTTTTTCATCTTCATAGACTACAAAACATAAATAATCATACCCAAAAAAATCATATACAAAAAAATGTTCAGTTCTATGCATAAATTCATAAACTTTTAGGTGGTACAACATTGATAATGGCTAAACGTCGCTATTGCATCACCCCTCTCTGGCTTTTTTTTTTTTTTTTTTTTTTTTTTTTTTTTTTTTTTTCCAAAACCAGGGAGGATCAATTAGCCATAGACAAACACTTACACAAAAATTGGCTCAATTCTATGCATAACGTCTTACAGTTTTAGGTGATACAATATTGAAAATGGCACAAAAATCACTATTGCACCGCCGCCTTCCGGAGATTATTTTTCAATTTCAGGGAGGACCAACTAGCCATAGCCATATATTTTCATCTTCATAGACTACAAAACATAAATAATCATACCCAAAAAAATCATATACAAAAAAAAAATTTCAGTTCTATGCATAAATTCATACACTTTTAGGTGGTACAACATTGATAATGGCTCAAAAGTCGCTCTTGCATCACCCCTCTCTGGCTTTTTTTTTTTTTTCAAAATCAGGGAGGATCAATTAGCCATAGACAAACACTTACACAAAAATTGGTTCAATTCTATGCATAACTTCTTACAGTTTTAGGTGGTACAATATTGAAAATGGCACAGAAATCACTATTGCACCGTCTCCTTCCGGAGATTATTTTTCAATTTCAGGGAGGACCAACTAGCCATAGCCATATATTTACATTAAAAATTACTTCAATTCGATGCACAACTTCGTACACTTCATAACTTCGTACACTTAGTCGGTACGATATCGAAAACAGCACAAAAATCGTTATTACAGCGCCTTATTCCGGCGGACAGCCATTTTATAAAAAAACATGTTGTTTGGAATGTCTGACACCTAAAACGTGTAAACCCGTCAAAAACCGGAAGTAAAAAAATTGATTCTAATACTTTCTTCTATTGAAATAGAAAAAATAAAATGGGTTTAAAAGATCTTGTTTGCAACATTTTATTTTAGTTTTTTAGTCAGTATTTTAATTTATGAATTTTTTTAAAGATTTCAAGGTTATTTTATTAGTAAAATTTTGTCTTTAATGAATTTATACATTTAGGTTTTTAGCTGTCTTTAAAATTAAATATATATTTAATTTTGAAGATTTTTATTATCATTATTATTATTATTATTGAAGAAATATTGTTACAAAATCTAGATTATCTAATCCTGTCTGTCAAATGTCAAACATTTATAGACGTATTATAAATTTACATAAAGGGCATAATAACATGGAAATAAACATGATACAGTGAAACAAAATCTAACTAAACTGCATAAATCATGTTCAAAGTTGGAAGAGCTCAGTTAAGGTTTATAAAAACGGGACGAAAATTTTCCGGGCAAGAACACTGCAAGCCAAGAATTCAATTTAGGGTTCTGACCTGAACATTCTTTTTCAGCGTTAAAATAAGTTTCGTCTATGATCCTCCAGCCCAGAATACTATTTATGAAGAGGAAAATAAATGCCCTTCTCTTCATTTTAGGTATAAAAAGAATTTTTTGCAACGATGAGTAGACTTTTTGAGTTATCACATTGAAAATAGAAAGTTCTATTCACCTACTTTGAAAACTATTTTTTTTTTTTTTTTTTTTTTTTTTTTTTTTTTTTTTTTTTTTTTTTTTACGACAAAAAATATGATAAATAAAGCATGAACATGTACAACTTTTTGTTGGATGTACCAAGGTATTCGAAAATCACTCTGTCATATAAACAGCCTACTTCAACATTTTTATCTAAAGCAAAGTAAAGTGAAATGAATAGACTAACTTCCCGACGGAAAAAGAGAGGAAGTGAAAAGAGGAGTACAGTGCTAGTGGTTTTTGGTTAGGTGGGATACGGGAATGCATCCGAAGAAACATTGGTTTTGATTTGAAAGTTATATATTTAATTTAGTGGAATGTGTTTTTGAATAACAAAAACTGCTGCGCATAGGTCTCTGAAAATGCAAATTTGGTAAATATTGCATTTAGTGTTTAAGAAAATCAAATTAATTCCTTTTAAGGAGCGTGTACTGTCAACAATCAACAAATTTTATAGACGATGTTTTTAGATAATATGCTAATTTTCACTTCAGCTATCAAAAATAAAATGTATTTAATCAGCTGAAATATTAATTATAAATTGTCTTGTATTTATTGATTTAATTCTGAAATAAGGATAAAATGTTGTGCTGCATACAGTTTTCATTTACTTTTAACACTGAATATGAAAATATGCATTCATGTAGAGAAAGCATGCTTTAGATAATCTTAAGTTTAAAAGAAAATAACCGTTGGGATTTTTGTTAATACTTTAAATGCGCCATACTGTGCAATTGTGTAATTGAACATTTAATATTTACATCAAATTGGCATTTTTTAGGTATTTTGGTGAATATTTGGTGATGCCGGGAAATTTTTTTATCTCATTACAATACCGATTTCTTTTTCATTTTATTAACATTATTTGACATCATTTTGAACAATTATTTCTCACGAAAGTAAGTAACATTTCAGGTTTTAAATTTAAAAGCTATTATATTAGTATATTAAATAATAATAAAAAAATATATAGTAATGTATAATCAGAATTAAAAGTCATCCTTCAAGATTAAGTAAATGTGAATTATTCATCATGTTCGTACTCATTCTTAACGTATTCAACTTAACAACAAATGTCTTAGATAAACACGTGTTACAGAAGATCTTGGATTAATTAAATAAAATTGATTCACTACTTATATTTTTTAATCTCATAGAATGTACAATATCATATTTACCAATAGATGTTACACAGTATTAATTGCATTCAATATTAATCGAAGAATGTTTAATTTGTGTATGATGTAGACACATCATAAATATTTGACATACGACACCCAATTCATAAATACCTCCCCTTGATAGAAAGTGTTAAAAAAATCTAACATGAGAGAGATCTGTTCAAATATATATACATATGTATATATACATGTATGATATATGTAATAAAATATATTTAAATACATAAAAATAATGTCTGTCAAACAATTCGTCCCATGCAAATAAAACCACTATGAGTGTCTTAATTAGAGACGAAAAAAAACGCGAAAACGAAATAAAAATATTAAGTTAGACTATGTAAAAATGCTTATTTACAAAGAACAACTCATTCACTGCTACACTTGATCAGGAAAAAAAAATGAATGTATGAAAAGAGAGGGAAGAAAAAGTGTCCACCCAAAATAAAGCCACTACTGTCAATAGCAATTATATCCGTCATGCAATTATATTCATCCGACATGGATTATATGACGTGGCATACCATTTACCAATCCCTGGAAGACATTAGCATCAATATTATCCCAGGCCTCATTTGTGGCGGCCTTCAGTTCTGCCACAGTTTTGAACTGTCTTCCATTGGCGTTTAAAGTTCAACTGAGGTTACTCCACGCATTTCCTTGGGGAGTGGGATGAAGGTACTGAGCAGGCCATTCCATAACATGTTCCCAATTATCCAAAAACTACCACTAGGAGGATTTTGTAAGGTTATGGAGCATTTTCCTGGTGAAAAATCCGACTGAGCCAACAAATTCTCTCTTCGGTTAACAGTAAATGGGTTTCTAGCAATTCTTGGTATTTGGTAGCCAACATGCCGTCTGAGGGAAGAGCCAGGTTAAGTTTATCACCATAATCGAAGCTTCCAAACACTTGGAATATAGAAATGCAACGGAATGATTATGACATTTCTAACAAAGTATTATTAATTGTGAAGATGATCATAGACCTTGATTTATATTTTCGACTACTGATAACCCAAATTTTTCAATAAAATGCGTATCCCCCCCCCCAAAAAAAAAAAAATGCTTTTCTGCACATCATAGACGCCCGCTCAAACCATCATTTTTAAATTTTTTAATCATATTTCGAAAACTACTTTACAGAAAAAATAAATTTAGAATTTCAATTAATCAGTATATAATAAATATAAATCTAACAAAAAATATTATAGGGTGAATTCATAGGTTGAAATGCGTAATTTGTTTATCGATTTATGCATTTTGGCCATCACAGACGCACCTTTTGATGTTTTTAATCATAATTCAAAAACTTTTTCGAACTAAAAATTAAATTTCTATTACTACAAAACAGTATATAGTAAATGTAAATCTAACAAAAAATTATTAATTAGGATTATAATAAATATTAATAAATGCAAATATTAATAAATCTAAATCTAACAAAAAATTATTAATTAGATTTTTTTTCGAATATTAATATCATAATCCATAAATCATATTACCATTTTTTTTAATTTACGAATTCAACGTTGTTTTATTTAGTATGTTTTGCATTATAACTGTTTAAGAAATTATGATTTTAGGATTATAATTTTAGGAGATATTAATAAATCATAGAAATGCAATTTAAAAAAACTCTAAACTTTGTAGACCTATTGTTTAAAAAAATATCATTCACATAATTTAAATTACGTTTTAATACATATTTTGAAACGAAGAATTAAAATATATTGTTAAAATTTGTTTTTGCTTCTAAAAAATCAAAGTTTGATCTCGTTTTGGATTGTAGACGGTCCTCTAACTAAATTTTATCTAGGGAACACTAATAAGAGTTATTTCATTTTTTACAAAATGATTTTTTATTTTTTTAATATTATGTCTAGAATAAGGTTTAATGTATCCTTTGTCTTAGTTACATAATCTTATCAAAGTAAAATTGCTATATAAGTGTAATATAAAAGAAACTTTTAAAAAATTATAAAACAATTGGTCAAGACTGCCTATTTATGTTAAGCACGGCCCTCTTTATTTTATATTGAAATACGTATTTAGAAAAACAAAATCAGTTTGGGGAAAAAAAGGCAGAAAAACTTCATGCTACATGCTTTCATCATTATTAGAATCACTTGGGAAAATATAATAGTTAAACAAATCCGCATAAGCAAACTTCAAAGCATAGGAGAAGAATTCCATTTGAAGCACACATTTTTTGTGACAGTACTTCTAGAAACAATAGTTGACACATTCTTTGGATTCATTTTATTGTATTAAAAGAGTTGAAATTAGCCTACATACTTTCCTAAAGCGTTTTGATTAATGTTGTGTTATTTTCTTGACGCATGAACGTTTAAAATTTTTGAGATAACTACTTGATGTATTCTTTCTAATCTTTTCCATTCTTTCTATTTACATACTTTATGTTCTTTTTAAATGAAATAAAAGTTTTAATCAACTCTCTTATTTGTATTTTATTAAGTTTTTCCTTGTTTCTATGTTAGAATTGCACATCTTCCTTTAATCATGCTTTACATTTTCTTTTCTATTACTCCATTCCAACAAGGTCTATTGGGTTGCTCTTACCTAGCATTGAAACTTGGTGCTTTTCAGTGCACTATATTAGGAATTTTGAGAAATGGAAAAAAAAATCTGTTAAGCGGTTTTTTAAGAAAGATATTTAAAAATGTAATTTAGTAATCAGTAAATATAAAATACTAAAAAAAATTAAAAATTTCTTCAAAAACCTACGAATTTCGTTTCGTCCGTACGATTTTCGTTTTGAACAATTATGGCATTATATTAAAAATTTTTGAGGCGCGAAAAATTTTGCGTATTTTTAAAAGTTGAGTTTTCCAGCAACACTAGCCGAATGCCGTAGCCCCAAAATAGGGCAAATCAAACGTTCTTAGCGCCATATTCAAAGACTTAATTCATTTTATGCGTGAAATAATTAAATAAATATCCAATATAATATAAACATCACTTTAAAATATCAATTTAATTTAAATGCTTTAAGTGATAAATTAAAATAACATAAAAAGATTATAGCTTGACATGTTTCATTGCTCTTACGGCAACATTTTCAAAAGCAAATAAAATGATAAAAAGGAATTTCCCAAAATAAACAGAAAAAAACACAAATCACGTGAACATGAGCATATAAAAATAAACTGGAAATAAAAATGAATAAAAATAATTGTGAGCGTGACATATTACAAATTATTGTCTTAAAAACCTTTGAAGCATTTCTTTCCATAATTTAGGTAGTTCCATGAGGGCAAATTCATTGCAATAATCATTAATTGCAAATATTAATTGAATTAAATTAAATTAAATATCCAATAATATATATATATATATATATATATATATATATATATACACAATTTTATTAAAACCATTCAATTAATTTTTAAAAAAATGAAGAAACAAATAAACAGTTTTTTACAGACCAATGCGCAAAATGCGCATTGGTCTGTAGATTCACTAGCGATTGAAGCGATTTCACTAGCGATTGAAGCGCTAGTGAATGGCCCCACTAGCTGAAGAGGGTTTTGTATTCCTGGGGGTTTGTATTTTACAATTTTATTTTTTATATTTAGTTTTGTAGGTAATTTTCCTTTTTTTGTTTGTGTAATTTTTGGTCTTGTCCTTTGGTATTTTTAAAAAAAATTTTGTATATATTTATAATATTTTTGAAGGTTTGAGTTTGATTTCTGAAATCTGAGAAGTTAGGGGCTAAGGATGTAATTTAGCTTATGAGCCTACATCCTTTCAGAAACTTCTCTTTATTTACCCCTACATGGAGGGGCCTCCCTGATGAACACTTCCATGTATTTTGGGGATTTGGAATTTCTTTTGGTTTTGTTATATATATATATTCATAAATTATTATTTTAGCAGAGAATTTTTTTCAGTTTTCTAACTTTTATGTTTAGGGCTACAAACTGCACCAAGTCTCGACGCTAGGTACAAGCAAAACCAAAAGTGGTTCCATTCTGAGTAGCTTCATAAAATAAATTTACATTATCGTAGAAATGTAATTATTAAATATTTATTGAGTAAAGTGTATAATAAAAGGATTTCCAAAAACACTTAATTGCGAGAAATTTGAAAATAGTCAATCCTCTCTCATATTAATTGTTTGAAGCCTCCAAACATGCCACTATTTAAGGAACAACACATATTTTCGTTTAGTATAAATTACTATAAAATCTTTATGCCTGAAAAAGAAAGCTCAATATTTCTGCAATATTTAAAATTTACTTCCATGATATTACTTTCCATGATATGATTTTCTGTGAAAATCTTATGAATCGTTTGTAAAAAATGCACTTTTTAAGCTGAAGATAATTCATAATTGATTTTTACAAACATGCTATAATTAGATGTATGAAACAAAGGTAATTTCTTGAATGTTTGAATAGTTTGGTTACTATTTATCATGAAAATTCTGAAATTCTATCAATATTAAAACTGATGAGTGGGTCAAGCCTCCCCTAAGATCAATATTCACCATTCCATCCTATATCAATTTCAAGTAGATTTTATTTTCTATCGTTTTTATTAAGATTAGTTACAGAGTTAGTTGGCAATTATTTCATACAACTGTACAATTAAGAAGGAAAATATGCTAGAACCTTACGAATTCTTTGTCAGCAAAAAATACATATCAGTGAAAAAAAAAAACGGTTGAAATAATTCTTAACAATCCGAATGACAAAATTGCTGTGGATTATGCAAAAAATAATTAAGAAAACGATGATACATAAATATCAAATCTAATTCTGTCTCTCATTGCGTTAACATCAGCAAGTTTATAATTACAAAAAGTTATTTTTAGGTTTATTCAGTATGGTTGATTTTTTTTTCTTTCTTATTTTCCATTCCCTGTGTAATAGAGATATATGAGAAACATATCCAATTCAATAAATTCTTGGATATTGCTAGTCAAAAAAAAAGTAAAAAACAATGAATCAGAAATGTGGTGATTTTCTTTTACCATATATAGATAAGGCGCAGCTGAATGTATTTAAAAAACATTGATTGAGTTGGGTGAATGTATTTTTTTTCGCTAATAAAAAGTTTTATTTGACCTCATGTACATCGTTGAAATCATTCACAGTATTTTAAGTATAAATCTTTTCACACGATAATTACTTTGGAATGAAAATTTTACTATAGACCTTCTGTTCTACGTCATTTTTTATTACAAAGTATTTTAAACACAATTTATAAAAATGATATTTTATGGAATTATCAGAACTTTAATTAAATAATTTGTCGAACAATGTTAATAACTTTGGTGAGGAACGTATTTTATTGCGGATATTCTGCTTTTATTTGACTGTCTCGCATTTATGTACAACATATTATAATGATTCATAAATACTTTCTTTCTATTTCTTTATAGTACTTGATTTATGAGTAATTTACAGAACTTCCAAAAGTATTTAACATACGAATCATTAAATCATTTTACTCGCTTATTCAAAATCAGTAAAAGTTCAATTAAAATTTTTTTGTTCTGTTCTCTGACTATACTCTTACTAATTTATGTTAGTTTCATTAGAGTGCATATAATCTATAACCAGTATCATGTAAATGATTTTAAAACACTTAAAGCAGAAAGCCACTCTGAGAATATAACGTCTAAATCCAGAGCACAGATCCCTAGTAGAAGGTATTTATACAGTTCAAACTACAAATGCTAGTCGATATTTTACTTCATCATTCATATAAACCTATAAAAGCTATAGTATGAAACTTACATGTTATATTTAATTCAATACAATAAACACTAATTGATAGTAGATAACTTAGCACTTCCACTTTTTATCACAGTCACCTGTATATTTCCGCAATTTTGAATTTAACTCATTCGCTGCCGTTCACGTGAAAGCCTGTTATATGGTGCCAACGTTAAGGGGCCCCTCACGTGCCAGCGCTTGATGTGGGGTGATGTCCAATAGTCATTCATGCTCTGGAGCGGGAAAAACTTTCACTGATTCTTTGTTATAAGAACTAAACCGGCTTCCGGGAAAAATCCACTTCTACAGTGCGGAATTAACTATCATCACATCTTTACGTAAGCGGCAGCGTACATGTTAAATAGCGCAATACCTACGAATTTCATTTTGCCAAGTTTCCCAGTATTCAAAGATTCTGCAGTATGTATAAATTGATTAATAATTGTATACATTATCTGATATTTAAAGTAAAATATTAAAATATGTAACAAAAGTAATGTTTAATTGTTTAGAAAATAAAATGTTTTTTCGTTGTTACTGTTAATTTGAGCTATAATTCACGGTTTTGTAAATGTGTATTGTCTTTCATTAAAAAGAAAATTTTTTGTAGCAATAGACAAGTATTATATTTTTTAAATTTTTTATTCCATCTGTAAATTTGATAAGAGCTTTTTTTTTGTATCTTTAAAAAAATAATTGTTAAAAGATAGAATTGAAAGAAGTATATTTTAAAGTCCATTTGATACTTGTTTACATTTAATACAAAAATCGAAATCAACTACAATTTCCAAAATGTACAACATTTTAAAAAAACTTAATTTATATTTGAACTGTCTCAGAAATTCAAATGCATACTTAACCATTATAAAGTCTAAAAAAATCAAAATACGTTTTATTTAATTAAGAAAGTAAAAGAACGTATATGTATATTGGTGACAAGTTTAATTAACTGAGAATTTTAATTAATGCTCCCACATAGCAAAATAGTAAACAACGATTTTCTTCAAAGTAATTTAATTTTGAATAAAATGAAAATGCATTTTTTTACATTCCTTCTTTGCATCAGTATTTAAAAAATATTTCTTTCATTAAACTACTCACATTTTAATTACATTTCATGTTTTGTATTTCATCATTATCGATTAAACGTTTTGCTATCAGAAAAAAAAAGTTTTTGTGGTTAAATGGTTTTGTTTACGAAATTTTATTTAAGTTGATAAATCAAAAATTTAGTTTGAATTTTTTTTTTTTTTAACTGCAAGGTTATTTTATTAGTAAATTTTGTCTTTAAGGAATTATGCATTTCAGCTTTTATCAATATCTCAGTTGCGAAATGAAATTGAATATTTAGTTTAATTTGATGATTTTGTAAAGAAATACTATAATAAAATCTAGATCATCTAATCCTGTTTGTCTAATGTCAAACATTTACAGACGTATTATTAGTTTACCTAAAAGGATAGAATAAAATAAAAATAAAGATAAGGCAGGGAAACAAAATCTAATCAAACTGTACAAATCATATTCAAAGTTGGAGGAACACAGCTGAGGTTTATAAAAAAGGAAACGAAAATTTTCCAGTCAGGAGCACTGCAAGCCGAGGATCTAGGTTCGAGTCCTTGACTGAAACAATTTTGCTCTGTTCAATTAAGCCTAATCTGTGCAACTCCATACTTTAATAAAATTTATCCAATAAGAAAAAATGCCCTTCTATTCATTATGAATTTAAAAGGGCTTTTTTAAATGGCAGGTAGACTTTCTGAGCTAACATACTAAAAATGAGAAGCTATATTCAACTTCTATGGCCACTAAATTTTTTAAAAATCTACAGAACGAAAAAACATGAAAGATGTGCAGTTTTTTGTTGGATAAAACATACTTGTATTTTCCAGTTTTTACACAATCAAATCTTTAAAAAATTCTAAGCGGATTTGGTTAGAAGTATATATTTAACTTCAAACATCAACAATTAAAGGATTTCCCTCATAGCATGCATGGTCACATCACATCTGTGGCCAAAATGTCACCACTCAGTAACGTCACATTGTGAATAAAATGTGACTTTTTTAAAAAAATTTTGAAAATTACAAATATTCTTGAAAACATGTTATTTGTTTTAAAAAACAAATTTCTGGCAATTTAAATATCGTCGCTTTTGTCACAGTTTCGTAACAATATTAATGTCAAAGTAGTCACAAATGACACGTTTTTCACAAATTTGTCACAACGTGACTTCACAAAGTGGTCACAATGTGACGTCACAAAAGTGCTCTAAAACGGCCATAACGACTTCACATTTTAGTCACTGTGACTTCACATCGACAATCGATGGTTACAAAGTCACAATGTGACTTCACAACGACGTCGCAGTGACGTCACCATGAATTACGGGTTAGTTAACAGAAATATTATTTGATTTTCACTTGCATTCATAGTCCGAATGTGTAAAAAAAATAAATATTGTGATGTTTGCACAGTTCTCATTTAATATTCCAATATGGAATGTAGAAATATGCATTTGTGTGTGTAGAAAGAATGTGTTATATATTTTTGAATTTAACACTAAACAACCATAATATTTCATTTTAACACTCTTAATGCACCAAATTCTGAAATTGTTACGTTTATACATTTCGATCATTTTGTTGTATCTTTGGGGATGTGAAATACTTTTTCAATATTATTACAGTTATACTGTCATTCCATTAATTTATTCTGATATCATTTTGAACACTTATTTCTCACCAAAAAAAGTCACATTTAAGAGTTTTAATTTAAGCGTTTTTATATCAGTGTATTACTTAACAAATATCTTACACTAATATATAATCAGTATTATAAGTGATTTTTAAAGATTAAGTACATTTGAATTATTCATCATGTTCTCTGAAAGTACTCAACATAACAACAAATGTTTTCGACAAACACATGTTACAAGTAGTCTGAGATTAATTAAAGTTAAATCCATATATTGTTTAATGACATAGAATATACAATATCATATTTACCAATACAAGTTACATATTATTAATTACATTCGCGATTTATCGAAGAATGTATAATTTGTGTATCATGTAGATTCATCATAAATATTTGATATCCTGTAGTTTTATTTACAGATTTGGTATTTTTATCGGGTAATCCTTCTGAATTATTCCCATTTAAAATTTATTTTAAATACAATTTGTTTTAGTCAAATTTTTGTCTGCAACTAAAAAGAAATATTAAAGTACGTTTAAGTCAAGATTTTCGTCTGGTTGCTATAACTGATAAATCTGGAGATCAGGAGCCTCAACGTCAGTTCTGCGAGTCCTTCTATATTAATCTCATTTTACATAATATTCAACCTTTAACAATCTGCAATTTTTAAACATAAATATTTACAAGTATATAAAATTCTTAGAAGGTTTCAATAAAATATATAATAGAAGTAAATATCGAAATAGCAATATTTATTTAGACTCAATCTGTTACAATTTAAATTATATCAAATTTCGTAAAAATATTTTGATAAATGTTGTTTCAGAGAAATTGTTTTACATTTATAAGATGTAATCTATAATATAATTGAATCCTATGACATTACATAATGATATCCCTTATCATAATTAAAATACAGTTATAACAAGCAAAAAGAAAAAACAATTTTGAAGAGTATATAAATACCCTATAACCTTTTTCTTTTGTATAAACCCCGTAAAAATATATATGTATCCCATTGCTTTTAATTTTATTAAACATCTCTTTCATTACATCTCTTTCTCATCTCTTTTCAATAACTGAGATTATTCTACTCATTTGTTATTTAAAAATATAACTGGGCTGACATAAATTTCGTAGATCAGTTACAGGGATGCACAAAAGTTTTGAAATACAATTCCGTTTATTTACAGAATTGGTTCTTTAACGGAACTAAGATTTATCGTACTATATAGTATACATATATATCATATACAGGACTGCACATAAAAGAAAAACAGGCTATTTTCGCGACTATTGTTTATAATAGCAGAAATTAGGTTTTCAAAAAACTTAAAATTTTTCAAATCGTGTTTGTTTTTTTCTTAATTTATAACTGATAGATCCCAGTCACCTGTATTATTTGTATAATTTTACATCAAAATTGAGCATACCTATGAATATCGGACAAATTTCATGCTACCAAGATGCCCAACAGTCAGAGATTATTCAGTATGTATAAAATGATTAATAATTGCATACATTTTCTGACATTTAAAATAATATATATATAACAAAAGTAATGTTTAATTGCTTAGAAAATAAAATGTCTATTTCGTTATTACTCTTAATTGAAGCAGTAATTCAAGGTTTATAAATGTTTATTGTCTTAAATTAAAAAGAGACATTTTTGTAGCAATAAACATTTTTTTCAAGTACTTTATTGTATGTGTGATTTTTAAAAAATATTTTTCTCTGTTTTTTTTTTTTTTTTTTTTTTTTTTTTTTTTTTTTTTTTAATATTCAAAAGTAAATATTAAAGAATTTTAAATAGATACTTGTTTATATTTAATTCAAAAACCGAGATCAACCGCAATTTCCAAAATGCACAATATATAAAAAAACTAATTTACATTTTAATGTTTAAGAAATTCAAAATATACTTAAATATTACAAAGTCTAAAAAATCGAAATACGTTTTATTTAATTAATTGTTAATCTGAAAGTATAAGTATTTTGGTGACAAATTTAATTAACTGAAAATTTTAATTAATGTTCCAACATAAATGTATGGTAAACAACGGTTTTCTTCAAAGCAATTTTATTTTTAATGAAATGCAAATGTATCTTTTTACATTCTTTCTTTACATCATTTTTTTCCTTTTTTTCTTATAATAAACTATTTACACGTAATTTTTCTTTATTGATTTAGCGTTGTACTTTAAAAAAATATGTATCGGAATTCAAAAGATTTTATTGACGATAGTAATATATCTGTAACTTAGTTTATGAATTTAGTAAGATTATTTTATTAGAATTTTTTTTCTTTAATGAATTTCTAGATTTCGTTTTTTATCACTTTCTCGGTTACAAAATAAAATTAATTACTAAGTTTAATTTGATGATTTTTAAAAGAAATATTGTTACGAAATATTGATCATCTAGTCTTTATTGTCTAATGTCAAACATTTACGAACGTATTATTAGTTTATACATTAAGAAACTATAATATGGAAATTGACATAATGCAGAGAAACAAAATCTAATGAAACAGCACAAGTAACATTCAAAGTTCGAGGAGCACAGATGTGGCTTATAATAACGGAAATCTTTACAAGACAAGAAAACTGCAATCCAAGGATCTAGACTCGAGTCCTGGACTGTGTAGAGATGGAAATTTAAGCTGTAATTTTATATACATGTGGCCTTTTTCACTGTACAAACCTTTATTTAATTAAACATATAAAAAGCTCAATTAAAAATATAAAGACCTTAACATATGGTAATAAACATATTAAATATGATATTTTAAAGCCGTCCAACAGCTGCACCCAACGCGACACTTCAAAGGGGAGCGCCGTACAACAAGTACCCTCCAGCAATCTACATTCTTGCCAAACCACGCCAAACATTCGCTTAATAGGACGATGTTTTGCTTTTCTCTTTTTGCTCCGCTAAAACTCTGAACTAAATTATGCTTCAATTTCTAATTTTGATCCGGGGAATTTACGTTGCCACACCTAAATAATTTTTGGCTCTGTTGGATTAAACCTAATCTGTGCTTCTCCGTTTTGGAATAAAATTCATCCATTTGGGAAAAAATGCCCTTCTATTCATTATGAATTTAAAAAGGCTTTTTTTACAACGGAAAATACACTTTCTTAGCTAACATATTAAAAATTAGAATTTATATTCATCTCCTTCAGGACTAAAGTTTTTTTAATTTTTTTCAGAACTAAAAAGCATAAAACATATACAATTTTTTTCTTTGGTGTATAATCTACATTATAAAGGCCAAACGTATGTGCGATTACGCATACATCATTTTGTGAATGGCTAAACTTTCACATACAATTCAGTTTTGCAATTTTTGGTACTAATAATTTTACACTTCTAAATATGGCAAATTTTCAATTTTTATACTATTGTATAGAGAAACGTACGCACATTTCAATATAATTTGTTTGAAGGCTGTAATACTATTTTTTCTTGACACATTGATTTTTCCATAATTTTTAATACGAATTTCGTAATTGTGGCAACAAAAATACGCCATTTTCTCTTAAAATTGATAAAAATTGAAATGTGCGCATGTAAATTTTGAAAAGATGAAAATTATGACAGGTTTAGATTTCACGTGAAATTCTAAGATCGTGTCAATTTGATTTTTTTTTTTCATACTGATTTATACAGAACATAAGAGCCTTAATCGATAACTTCATCTTAATAACTGTTCTTTATTATATTTTCCTTTATTATTATATTTTTACATATTTGGACAACTGAGTTTATAGAAATAGTGTTTTTTTGTCTTAATTTTAGCTTTAAATAATATTTGTTTGAGAGTTAGACTGACCATTGTAAGATGCATTTTTTACTGTAGCCAATTTTGCAGGTTTATTTAAAATAAATGAAGCAGTTCCTTCTTAAGCATTTACTTTCGTCGAAATTCGACTGGTTACATCTCTTCTTTATAATTTCAAAAGTTTCCACAAAATCACTCCTTAAAAGGAAATTCTACAGCACATCTTCTTAGAAAATATACTATTTTTCATTTTTGCTATCAAAATGCATTTAGCCACTTGAATCATTTATTTGATTTGACTTCTATTTATTGCTCTAATACTAAAACAAAGATACAATGTGATGCTTGCATAGTTCTCATTTACTATTTCAACATTGAATATGAAAATATTTACATTATTTGTAATAGAAAGTATTTGTTGTGCAGTTTTAATTTAATAGAAAATAGTCATTGTGTATTATATTTTATTATTCTTAATGCACCAAATTCTGGCGTTGAGTATTTGCACATTAAATATTTCCATCAAATTGACAATTTTGGTGCATTTCGGTGTATTTTTGTGATGCGAGGAAATTTTTGAATTATATTTTATTTCTGCTTTCTTAGCCATTTCATTACCACATTTCATCATCACTTCGATTTTTTTTACGAATGTAAACCACATTTAAGGGTTTTAATTTAAACGCTATATTGTCAGCATTCTACTTAACAAAAACTTTATACTAATATATAAACAGTATTAAAAGTAGTCTTTCCAGGTTAAATATGTTTTTAGTCATCATGCTCTCTTAAAGCAGTCAAATTCACAACAAATGTCTTAGATAAACACATTTTACAAGTGATCTGAGATTAATTAAATAAAGTTAACTACGTATGTTGTTTAAGCACATATAATGTGCAATATCATATTTATCAATGCAAGTTAGAGGTCTTTACCTATTATTCGATATATAGTCAATTACATTCACGATATATTGAAGAAAATTTGTTAATTACTAAAGTTAATTTGTGTATCATATAGATGCATCATAAATTTTTAATACCGTACATTTAAGGGTTTTAAGTTAAACGTTTTCATATCAGCATGTTACTTAGAAAATATTTTACACTAATATATAATATATAAGTGATTATATAAGTGATCAGTATTATAAGTGATCTTTCAAGATAAAGTAAATTTGAATTATTCATCATGTTCTCTGAAAGTTCTCAACTTAGCAATAAAAATCTTAGGTAAACATGTGTTACAAGTAGTCTGGGATTAATTAAGTTTACTCCTGTTTAATGACAAATAATGTACAATGTTATATTTACCAAAATAAGTTACATAGTATTATTTACATTCACGATTTATGAAAGAATGTTTAATTTGTGTATCATGTTGATACATCATAAATATTTGATATCCTGTTGTTTTGTTTATAGGTTTCGTATTTTTCTCGTGCAATCCTTCGGAATTCTTCACATTTAAAATTTATTTTAAATACAATTAGTTTTAGTCAACTTCTTTTTCTGCAATTAAAAAAAAATATATATTAAAGTACGTTTATGTCAAGATTTTTGCCTGAATGTTATAACTAGTAAATTTGCAGATCAGGAGCCTCATCAGCTCTACAAGTCCTTCTATATTAATCGCATTTTACATAATATTCAACCTTTAACAATCTGCATTTTTTTAAACATAAATTTTTACAAGTGTAGAAAATTCTTAGAAGGTTTCAATAAAATAAATAATAGAAGTAAATATCCAAATAGCAATATTTATTTAAACTCAATCTTTTACAATTTAAATTATATCTTCTTTTACTAATAGTGTTTTTATAAATTTTGTTTCAGAAAAAAAGAGTTTTATATTTATAAGAGGTAACCTATAATATAATTGAATCCTATAATATTACATAATAATATCACTCATTATAATTAAAATAACGTTATAACAAACAAACAAAAAAAATGTATGTATCCTACTGTTTTTATTTTTGTAAAATATCTCATTCCATATACTAAGAATATTTTACTCATCTATTATTTAAAAATATTACTAGGCGTGCATAAATTTTATACATCCATTACAGGGATGCACAAAATATGTGAAATACATTTCTGTTAATTTACGGAACTGATTCTTCAAGGGTTCTTCAGCGTAACTAATTTTTATCGTACTATGTATATGCATACAATTGTATACATTATATACAGAACTGCACATAAAAGACAAAAAAAGGCTATTTCCGCGACTATTGTTTATAATAGCAGAAATAAGGTTTTAAATATTTTATAATTTTTTTCAAATCGTGTTTTTTTTATTTATTTATTACTGATAAATCCCAGTCACCTGTATTATTTGTACAATTTTACATCAAAATTGACACCTACGAATAGCGGGCAAATTTCATGCTGCCAATATTCCCAATAGTCAAAGATTTTCCAGTATGTATAAAATGATTAATAATTGCGTACATTTTCTGACATTTAAAATAAAATATTAAAATATAGAGCAAAAGTATTGTTTAACTGCTTAGAAAATAAATGTTTATTTCTTTATTACTCTTAATTCAAGCAGTAATTCACGGTTTATAAATGTTTATTGTCCTCCATTAAAAAGAGACATTTTTGTAGCAATGAAGAAGTATTTTATTTTGTAGCAATAAACAAGTATTTTATTTTTTTAAGTACTTTATTGCATGTGTAATTTTTTACAAGAATATTTTTTTCTGTTTTTTGAAATAAGTAACAATTAAAGGATTTTAAATAGATACTTGTTTACATTTAATTAAAAAACCGAGATCAACCGCAATTTCCAAAATGCACAACATATAAAAAAACCAATTTACCTTTTAAATGTTTAAGAAATTCAAAAAATACTTAGAAATTACAAAGCTAAAAAAATCAAAATACTTTTTATTTGAATAATAATGTATCAGAAAGCATAAGTATTTTGGTGACAAATTTAAATAGCTGAAAATTTTAATTAATGTTCCAACGTAAATGAATTGTAAACAACGATTTCCTTCAAAGTAATTTTATTTTTAATAAAATGCAAATGTATCTTTTTACATACTTTCTTTGCATTAGTTTTTTTCCTTATAATAAATTATTCACATTTTAATTACATTTCATGCTTTGTATTTTTTTCTTTATCGATTTAGTGTTGTGCTTTAAAAAAATATGTATCGGAATTCAAAAGATTTTATTGACGATTTATATTTTATTTTTAGTTTATTATTCTGTAATTTAGTTTATGAATAAAAAAATAAGATTATTTTATTAGAAAATTTTAACTTTAATTAATTTCTGAATTTTTTTAATCACTTTATCGGTTACAAAATAAATTAATTATTAAGTTTAATTTGATGATTTTTTAAAATAAATATCGTTACGAAATGTCGATCATCCAGTTCTTATTGTCTAATGTCAAACATTTAAGAACTTATTATTAGTTTATACAAAGAGAAAGAATAAAGTGGAAATTGACATAATGCAAAGAAACAGTGTCTAGTGAAACAGCACAAGTAATATTCAAAATTCGAGGAGCACATATACGGCCATGGGTGTAGTCGTAAAAATAAGGGATGTTATACGCTCAAGCTGAGAGTATACCCTCTAGATAGAAGGTATATCCTAGAGTTTATATACTATAACTTTCTTGAGAAACAGAGGTATACGTTGTTCTTTTAAAAAGTCCACAAGGTATACTGCGTATAACCTCCTATACCTTCCAATACTCCCCTGGTTACGGCTTATGAAAGCGTAATACTTTCCAGACAAGAAAATTGCAAACCAAGAATCCATGCTCGAGTCCTGGCCTGATTAAGTTTTGTCTCTGTTGAATTAAACCTAATCTGTGCAACACTATACTTGAATAAAATTTATCAATTTACGAAAAATGCTCTTCACTTCATTATGAATTTAATAACGCTTTTTTAGAATGGTAAATACACTTTCTGAGCTGACCTATTTAAAATTCGAATCTATATTTATCTCCTATGAGGAGTAAATTTTTTTTTACAATTTTCGGAATTAAAAAGCATGAAACATACTCAATTTTTTCTTGGGTGTATAATCTTTATAATGTTTATAATTTCCAAATTTCCTTCAAAATCATTCCTTAAAATGAAGTTCTATAGCACACTTTCTTAGAAAAGATACTATTTTTCATTTCGGCTATCCAAATGGATTTAGCCACTTGAATAATTTATTTAATTTTGACTTCTATTTATTTCGCTAATACTTAAACAAAGATACATTTTGATTCTGGCACAGCTCTCATTTGCTATTGAGGGGAGAGTGAGTGAATTGGCGCCGGTTGTATTTGATCTGGGGATCTCGTGATCAGGAAGCGAGAATGTTAGCGTCAAGCAAAAGGCCAAGCCAGTTATTTCCAGCTAGTAACTCGCTTTTTACTGATTGATATCGCTATAGGAGTATCCCCCCCCCCTGTGAGAAAGACGTATTGCTGACATCTGACGAGCGATGAATGCTGTCGTACGCATAGTGTGGGCGTGAATGAGAGGCTTTGCGTTGAGAAATTTTGTTTGGTGCTGCTATCTGTTGATGTTGAGGTGAGTTGATTGCTGTGCGTTGGCTGTTGTTAAAAGTTGCGTGCTTGTAAGGGTCACCAGTGAGTCGATTGGCGTCGGCTGCTTTTGATCTGAGGATCTCGTGATTAGGAAGCGAGAGCGTTAGCATCGAGCAAAAGGTCAAGCCAGTTACTTTCAGCTAGTATCTTGCTTTACACTGATCGAGATCGCTACACTATTTCAACATTGAATACAAAAATACATTATTTGGATTAGTAAGTATTTGTTCTACGGTTTTAAGTTTAATATAAAATAACCATTCTGTATTATTTTATTATTCTTAATGCACCAAATTATGACGTTGTGTTTTTGCACATTTAATATTTCCATCAAATTGGCATTTCTGGTGCATTTCCGTGTATTTTTGTGATGCGAAAAAATTTTGAATTATATTTTAATTTTGTTTTCATAGCCAATTCATTATCACATTTCATCATTATTTCGAAAAATTATTTTTCACGAATGAAAATCATATTTAACCTTTTAACTACCGAATTATGAATTCCTTAAAATTTTATATTCTAAAGCATTTTATGTGAAATTATTTAAATTCAATTAAGATTCACATATTCATTTAATTAATTTTTGAAGATTTTTCGAAGGATTAAAGGATTTAGAAGGATTAATTAAATTTGGATTTACAAGGATTTTTTTGCAATATTTATAACCCCCTCAAAACTTTTAGTTTAAGTTTTTTTCTTAGTATTTTGTAGAATTATAAAATCTGCAAATATGATGTTCTTACAATATAGATACAGAAATATTTCCGAATTGAAAAATCCCAATCGCTGTCCCGCAGCGCTAAAAAAGCTGAAAAGATACAAAGACAAAAGAAATCATCCTTTTAAAATTAGTTTTGTTTTGTGTAACCAATAATGCTTATGGAACAAAATAAAGTAATGTATCCGTAACTCACTCTAAACAGCATTACAACTAAACGACGTATTAAAAAAAATTTATAGTAAGTGATTTTAATAGTAGGGGGAACTGGGGCACATTGATACTTGGGACACATTGATACACCCCCTGTACAGCACGCAGGGTCATTACAGGAAGTTTCGCAAAAGCTTCAAAAGGTGATACTAGTGAAATTAACTACATACAGAAAGTTCTGGAATGATTCAATAGTTTGATGAAATGGGATGGGTGATTAAATGTTGTTTTAGGTTAAAAGTAAATGTGTGTTGTACAATTGAAATGGTATTATACAACTGTTCGAGTATTTTCAACCGAAAAGAATACCCTATCTGGCAAGTAAAGCTACTCTTTATCAGTTCCTCATTCTTTATTCTTAGATAAATTATGAAGTTTTGGATTTGCGACTAATTTTATTCAACATGGCTATATGGGGCACATTGATACTGTCTTTGTCGGGACACATTGATACAACCTAAATCCTTTTCTAGTTCATTTTTTCATTACCTTTTATTTTTTTTTTACCATACACTCCTTAATTCAACCGGTTTTCGTCCAATATTTCTACTATTAGTTTTTATCGTAGTGAAATAGCTCTAATTCCTTTATATTAGATAATTTTATAGAATTTTTGCAAACAGAAAACGTACAAACTTACAATATATCTAGTGCTAGTAGAATTAACAAAAAAAATGGACGGCAGCCTGGCAAATCTGAAATTTATATCGATTCTCCAGAGAAAAGAGCATTATCGACATGAGAAATGTTAAGTAAGAGAAACAAGCTGCAGAACAGTACAAGATAATTATATTATAAACATAATTTTTAATATAATTATCCTTTATTTTCTGTTTGTAAATCGATTTATAAACAGAAAACCAGGTACTTCTTTCACCTTTCCTGAGAAAGAAGATAATTCTGGGGTTCAATTGTCAGATATGACAAAGTTACCACAGCCAACAAACAGACAAGAACATCAGGTCATTATACATTTCATTTTGATTGCTTTAAAATCGCTTACAAATAAATTGTGTGCGATTTTAATGTCTATAAATATATATAAAATTGTTTTCTAAGTATTTTTCTATGAAAAATATGCATTGGTGTTATTTTGTCTCCATTTTTCCCAGATGTGTCAAAAAGTATCAATCTGCCCCGGCGATGTGGCACATTGATACAAATTACTTTTTTTAATTTTTTTAAAATTACATGCAAAAAAAATATATAAAACAACGATTGTACATTTTTATAACACACTACATAGATTTTGCTGACATCACCTAGAAAAATAACTTGAAATTTCTGCTTTCTAGACACTAAAATTTTTTTTTTTGAAAAAAGCTCTATCAATGTCCCCCAGTTCCCCCTACTTATAAGTACCG
This sequence comes from Maratus speculifer, assembly GCA_964019185.1. Classification (NCBI taxonomy): domain Eukaryota; kingdom Metazoa; phylum Arthropoda; class Arachnida; order Araneae; family Salticidae; genus Maratus; species Maratus speculifer. Next base: position 419,722,118 of record OZ025290.1, on the reverse strand, counting down.
TCGGTAGGTAAAGTGTTAAGTGTTTTAATCTAAACTTTATAATGTCAACATTCTTATTAACAAAAACTTATTGACAAAAGTTTATAGTAATACATAAATGTATTAAAAGTGATTTTTTCCAGGTTAAATATGCTTGGAATATTCATCGTTTCGTCTTAAAGCACCCAAATTAAAAACAAATGTCTTAGATAAACACATGTTACAAGTAGTCTGGGATTTATTAAATAAACTCAACTACGTATGTTGTTTATGCACATATAATGTACACTATCATATTTACCAATACAAGTTACAGATTATTAATTACATTCACGATATATCGAAGAAAGTTTAATTTGTGTACCATGTAGATACATCACAAATATTTATATCCTATTGTTTTATTTATGGTTTTCATTATTTCTGTGTTATCCTTCTGAATTGTTAACACTAAAAAATTATTTTAAGTACAATTACATTTAGTCAATTTCTTTGTCTGCAATATATATATATATATATATATATAATGGTTACAAAGATATTTGATAAACAGAAAATTTTTAGTTTCCGAACTTTAAAGTTAATGAATTTCAATTCATGTTTGCATGTCTCGGAGAAAAGAAATATTTTCAGAAATGGTTTAATTCGTATTGATAGGTTGAGTTCAGAAATTGGAGATGTGATTAATGACATTGTGGAGTGGTACAGACTGGGTTCTGAACAAGGTTACCCTTGGAACTTTATGAAAAATATTATGAATGATTTTGTTAGGGGTAGTTGTCGTCGAAATGAACTGAAATTATTATTGAATGGATTTGATGGTTCGACAAGTTTAAAGTTTTAGTTTGAGGGTCTTTTGAAGGTTATTGTTTGTCGATACTTTAATTTTAGTCTGGATTGCTTTTAGTTAAAATTCATTTATGGTTGTGATGGGCATGGGGGATGTTGCATGCATAAAATCAGATTTAACCCAACAGTGCATGTCATTAGCCATACCGCCCGTCTCCTTGTTTGTTACTTTTCGAGTTTCTTGTTTAAGTTATTTATGAGTTGTTATTTTGTTGGATCCGTTTATAATTTATGGATTTGTTATTCTTCACGTAGTGGTTTTTCAATTTTGTTTAGCGATATAGATGTTCGTGAGTTTTTGCCTTTAATAATATTTTTATAATTTTTATAATTTATATATTTTTTTAGTTAATTATATATGGTGTGCGATTTGAATTTAATATATCAGTTTTATTTAAATATATATATATATATATATATATATATATATATATATATATATATATATATATATATATATATATATATATATATATATATATATATATTATATATATATATATATATATATATATATACATATATACATATATATATATATATTTAATATATGTACGTTTTAGTCAGGATTTTCATTTCATTGTTACTGTAATTACTCAGAAGTCTAAAAAATGATTTAATAATGTTTATACATTATTTATTACGTAATTTTGATAAGCTAGATAAGCTTAGAGCCAACGGAGAGAAAAATATCAAAGCCGGGGATCGAATGCCGAACTACTGGGAATGTCATCCGAAAGCCTGGTTCAAAATTGATGATCTCGAAGTCGTTGAAATCTTATGCGGGATTTGCAGCTTTATCAAAACATGAGAGCGCAAAATTCTAAGCTGGGCATCATCCTAGTATTTTATCACGTTGACTGCCAACTACGAGATAATAAGTAGTTATTGTTCTTTTCTAGGAAGCCAACTACGAGTTATCTTGTAGTTGGCAGTCAATGTGTTAATTCTACTTTTTTCTAAGCACTTTTAAAAAACAGAAATGCTTGACACATCTTTTAGCAACAGTAGTTAAGCACTATATAGTTATATTATAGTTAGCAACTTTAGTATTTATATTATTAAAATATTGGTGGGAATTTTTAATAATATAACGTGATTAAATCAAATTGTCTTTTTAGGCTAGATTTCTGAAAATTGCCATGGTAGTCAACGTGTTAAAGTTTAATTTATGTGTCATCTAGATACATCATAAATATTTGATATCCTATTGTTTTATTTATAGTTTTCATTATTTCTGTGTTATCCTTCTGAATTGTTCCTACAAAAAATTTATTTTAAATACAATTATATTTAGTCAATTTCTTTGTCGAAAAAAAAAAAAGCTTTTTAAGTACGTTTTAGTTAAGATTTTCATCTGATTTTAACTATACTTACTAAGACGTCTTTTTCTTAATAAATTATTTATTAAGTGATTTTTCACATGCTAGCTAAGCGTAGAATGAACAGAGAGGAAAATGTCAAAAAAGGCGATCGAATGCCAGAGTACTGGGAATGTCATCCGAAAGGCTGGGCCAAGATTAATGATCACGGAGACGTTGCCATCTTGTGCGGTATTTAGAGCTTTATTAACACACGAGAGTGCCAAATTCTAAGCTTGACATTGTCCTCGTTTCTTAAATGGTAGAGCACTTATAATGCTGGTCCAAAGGTTACTAGTTCGATCACCGGCTTGGACATTTTTCGCTCTGTTGGTTCTGCGCTCTGTTAACATGTGATAAATATTCAATTAATTCAAGCATAATTTTACTGCTGAACATTCATTAAAAATTATATATATATATATATATATATATGTGTGTGTGTGTGTGTGTGTGTATCAAATGCTTGGACATTTTTTTTTCTATATTGTTTCGATGCCTAGTAAATATTCAGTAATTTCAAGCTTAAATTCACTGCTAAAAATTAATTAACAAATTATATATATATATATATATATATATATATATATATACATACATATATATATACATATATATGTTTATAGAAATTTATATTATACAAATACAGAAATTAATTTATATTACATAATTTATTGTATCATTATATTGTAGACTTTTAGTTATGGTACAGAATAAAAATTTATTTTTTTCACTTGAAATTTACTTATTCTTTTTAAAGTCATTTCAATGTTGTTTTTATCAAAATGAAAGAGAGAAATTATTTTTTTTCGGTACTACTTGGTTATCCCGTCAACCAAAAAATTTTCGCCAAGCTATAAGATTAAATGCCAATAATGGATGATCGTGAATGTCACATTCAATGACATTAAATACGATTCACACGTTTAAAATGTCATTAAGTGATTTTTATTTCGACTTTTTATTAATATTTTTATTATTATTCTACTAATTATTTCTTTTTTCGTTACTTAAAATAAAAACTATGTCAATATGTATAATTTGGCTACTACTTTGGCGAAATTGGTCGACGGGATAACAGAGTAGTACCTTTTTTTTCATTTACAGTAGTAGTTAAACGCTACTTTGAACGAAAATTTTTTGATATGTATCTGACGTTGCGGCGAGTGACGATCTGTTGACATGATGCAGATTAGAGTGTGGCCCGCGGGAACTTTAAAAAAAATGTATATTTATTATTAATTTTTTTTAGATATTTAATCCTATTCGAATGTATATTTATTATTAATTTTTTAGGAGATTTAACCGTATTTGAATTTATATTTATTATTTTTTTAGGAGATTTAACACTACTGGAATGTATGTTTATTATTATTTTTTTAGAAATTTAAGCTTATTGGAATCCAATTTAGTATTAATTTTTTAGAGAGTTAATTCTTTGAATATTGAAATCTAAAAACGCACTGGCACTCAAAATACGGAACCGCCCAAAGACTGGAATACAGCTGCGAGATTTTTTTCACCCCCTTCTTTTGCTTGACTTCAAGTCAGAAGGATAATAAGCAGGCATCAATTTTCGAAAGTAGAACTTATTTTCCCCTACTATCCCTCCTATAATCACACACACACACACACACACAAAAAAAAAAAAAACTAATCTTGCTTAAGGGAATTGTTTTTTTTTATTGTACTGAAGCCCGAAATACTTGTGCATGTTTTATGGGTCACAAAATATTCCCGGCATGATAGTTCTGAAAGTTCCTCGAAATTATCTTCACATGTGTTAAAATTAGAGTAACATTTGCCTTATAAGGAAATTAGTCACGGGATGAGTAACTTTTTTTCAAAGAAATTTATGAAAAAATATCACAATATTTTACACCATATTTTTAAATTGCTTAATTGATTTAACACAGGATTTCTTTAGTCATATGATAAATTCTTAAAAGTGAAACATTAGACGAGGTACTAAAAAAATTATCAGTTCAAAAATCACTTTACAAATTACCTCATAAATAAAAATTCTACTTTATGTAATATATTTGAGAATCCCAAGAAAGTACCAAACTTTTAATAACGATTTTTAAATTATACTAGGAATAATATCATTGTGATAAAATATTTACATATGATTGATCGTGCTAGAGGAATGATAGCAAATGATTTATTTATTTTTTTTTATTTAGCATTTTAAAAGTTTATATTGATATTCTATTAATTACTCAACGCATACTATTTATGAAAACTTAGTAACTAAAAAATTGCATCTAGAAATTAATATCTCAAGAATTCAATTTTTTTTTTCTTGATAAAATTTCAATGTTTTTCCAAGAAGTTAAAACTTTAAACAATTATTTAGTAGTAATAATAATAATAATAATAATAATAACTGTTATTATTATTATTATTATTATTATTATAAGGAGAGTTACTTAAATAAATAAACAATGACAACTTAATATCCATTTGTCCCAAAATTTATTTATATATAATGTAATTTAAAAAAAAATGTATGCATGTTACTATGAACTTTTTTTTAATCGAGAAGCTTGTAATAAAAGTAAAGTAAACATTAAATCCTTATCATGATTATAGATTTTTTTAAAGCTTCACAACGCATTGAATACACATTAATTAAAATAATAAAAAGCATTCAGAAAACAAAGTTACCTGCAGAAATTATTATAAGTGTAATTATTATTTTGAAGGAAAAAGAACAGTGCTAATTATATTCTAAATATTCAAACATAACAAAAAGAAAGTTAAAAAGAAAGAAAAAAGAAAGAAAGAAAGAAAAAAAACATATAGAAAAAATCTAGAGAAATTAAAATCCCCCCACACCTTTTTTTTAAAAATGAAGTTCTGGAAAATGGACAATGTCAGTTTTTACAAATTTGTAATAAATAGATCCTGTCAAAAACATGAATGTGAAAGAATGCCAAGTTCGTTAAAGGTTTCGCTAATAAAAGAAGTGAGATCTAACTCCAAACCAAGCTCTTTCGGAGCTCCCTAAATCATAACTCCTGTCATGCATAATATTATATTCAATTCCTTAAAATGATTTGTTATGTTACTTGTTATTCAATAGAGCGACTTAGCAAGTTTTCTCTTATTCAATTTTTTCTATTTAGTTGATCAGAAATTATAGTTGATCCCTTCCTTAACTTATCAGTACCTTAACTTCAATATTCTTATTCGAACACTCGATTAACTAGATCTTTGCCAATCAGATTCTAGATTAAATTGTACTCCGACTCAAAGATTAAAGTTTGTAGCTGAAAACTTGCCAAGTCGCTCTATCGAATAACAAGTAACATAACAAATCATTTTAAGCAATTGAATATAATATTATGCATGACAGGAGTTATGATTTAAGGAGCTCCGAAAGAACTTGGTTTGCAGTTAGATCTCACTTCTTTTATTAGCGAAACCTTTAACGAACTTGGCATTCTTTCACATTCATGTTTTTGACAGTATATCATTATTTTTTGTCAAATCACTCCTTTTATGAGCGAAACATTTAACGAACTTGGCATTTTTTCACATTCATGTTTTTGATAGTTTATCATTATTTTTTGTCAAATAGGTAGGTATTTGTTTCCTTTTTGAAGTAAATAGATTAAATTAGTTGAATTAGTTTTATTTAATATTAATTAATCTTTTAGCTTTTTTCTGCATTTATTCACTGTTTTTTCAGTCAAATTTAAAAATTTAACATTAGGACTGCTTATGTTCCTTTAAATTCCACTAATAAGGATGTTTCTTTTATGTGATTGGGTACTTCTTGATTATTTCGTCGACCAAAAACGTTTGTAGCCAACTTGGCGAAATATCGCTATATTGACGACAAAAATTACGCACCAAAAGTCATGCTAACATGGCGCTATTTCTGGTATTTTGCATATTCCCATAGATTCCCTTTGTAATCAGGTAATTTATCCATTAATTTTGTTAGAGCAAGGACTGTCGCCATCATTTTGGCATCTTTTTTTTTTCTTTAAATCGGTTCGCTAACTACCCAAGATTGCTTAAATATTGCTATTTAGAAAGTTTTTAGAACGCTTTTCGCGCATTTTTACCCTTTATAAATTTTGTATTTGTTAACAAATGTTCTTAGTGATCATTTATATCTTATAATTAAGGAACATGCCAAATTTTATGTTTTTAGGCCCTTAGCATACAGACATCGCATTTTTAGAACGCTTTTTGCTCTTTTACCCCCTTTGGATTAGTGGAATCGACATAAGATATAGCCTATATTGGAAAAAGGACTATCACCATCATTTTGATAACATTACTTTTGAGATCGGTTTGTTGTTTGCTGAAATTGCTTTAAAATCCCAATTTAGAACATTTTTAGAACGCTTTTCGCACATTTTCACCCCTTTTGAATTTCGTATTTTTTATTAAATGCCCTTAGAGATAATTTATATCTTATAAATAATTAACATGCCAAATCTTATAGTTCTAGGTCCTTCAGTAACACAAAATTTGCATTTTTAGAATGTTTTTTGCTTCTTCACCCTCTTTTGGTTAATGGTATACGCATAAAATATAGCCTATGTTTGAGCCGGGGCGAATAGCATCATTTTGGTATCATTAATTTTAAAATCGGTTCGGTGGTTTCAGAGATTAGCCCCGATACTCGCCAACAGTGTCGCCAACTTGGCACTATTTCTGATATTTTGCGAAATTCCCATAAACTCTAAAATACCAAACTTTATGTTTCCAGTCCAGTCCCTTAATATACAAACATCGCATTTTTAGAATGTTTTTTGCTCTTTTACCTCCTGTGGGTTAACGTAATCGACATAAGATATATCCTATGTTGGAGCAAAGACTGTCATCATCATTTCGGTATCATTACTTTTAAGATCGGTTTGTTGTTTGCTGAGATTGTTTGAAAATTGGTATTTCGAACTTTTTTAGAACGCTCTTCGAGTATTTTCACCAATTTAAATTTGATATCTTTTAGCAAATATCATTAGTGATCATTTATATATTATAAATAATTAACATGCCAAATTTTGTGCTTCTAGGCCCTTCAGTAAAACAAAAATCCGCTTCTGAACCCTCTTTTGGTTAGTGGCACAGATATAAGATATAGTCTATATTTGAACCGGGGCGAATACCATCATTTTGGTACCATTACTTTTGAAATCGGTTCGGTAGTTTCAGAGATTAGTCCTGATACTCGCCAAAAGTGACGCCAACTTGGCACTATTTCTGGTATTTTATGAAATTCTCATAAACTTCCATTGTAATCCAATAATTTATCCTCTAACCAACCATTAATGTTTAATTAATGGTGATTTCTGATTTTTTCCTATTTATAGATCCAATAACCTACCTCCACACCAAATTTCAACTTCCTAAGTCACCTGGAAGTAGTCAAACATTTGTATGAGTGAGTCAGTGAGTCAGTGGTAAAAACAGTGGTTTTCAGACGTCAATTTCTCGTGAACGGTAAAAGATTAAAAAAAAATAGGATTCGGAAATTAGAAGATGGTCTTACACGACATAAAAAATTGCAACTGTGAAGATCAATTAGAATTTAAGTTATTGAGGGGTCAAAAGTGGCTCGAAATGGTTCGGATAATATAACCCACGGCCGGTGTGTCGCCTTTTACTTTGTGAACTTGGCTGACACACTGCCGTGTGTCTAGATATAACATTCCCAATAGATCCCAATGGATTTTCTAAGCTTATAAACATATTGAAAATACAGTAACTAAAAAAAGGAATTTAGGAAACAGAGTTATCTGGGATTATTTTCCAGAATTATTGTTTTTATTATTATTTTTATCTATTTATTTTTTTATTTATTGTAATTCTGGAAAATCGATATTGTTAATTTTTACAAATTAGTAATAAATGGATCTAATATGCACTGTTATTTAACGTAATTGACGCAACAGTTTTTCTATTTTTTCAAACATATAGAAAATACAAATACTATAAAAAAGAAGAAGAAGAAAGGTAAAAGAAAAGTGTATAGAAACAATCTTGACAAAGTTTCATAAAAAAATAATAAATAAAAAATAAATTAAAATAAATCTGGAAAATGGACACTATTATTTTTAAAAAAAATTGTAATAAATGGATCTAAGATTCTTTATTACAGTTGATTGATTGCGTTTATGAGGGTGTATAGTGGAATATACACTATACCGCCATTGATTATGGGACACTTGCGATTTTAGACATTTTACTAAATATCTAGAAAAATACATGAGGAATCATCTCGAAACTCTTAGTGTATAAATATAATAGTATACGTCATACATCTCCGTAAAGAATTTTTACCGAAACGCCATAGGGGACCGTCAACAAATTAAAAAAGAATGAATATCTTTTGAATAACACTGTCAAAACTAATGTAGCAAAAGCGCTCAAACTCTAGATTATGATTGAATGCCTTATTGTAATACACTGTGTTCATTGTTATGCAAATAGAATGCACACTCGCAGAGTAATTAAGGTTTTTATAAAAATGGTCAGAAATTTTTCCAAGTTTTTCCATTATAATTTTCAGAGTTCTTAATATAAAATAATATTTTTTTCAGAAAATATGACAAACAACATTGCACATAGTACGCTGCAATCAGAATTAAAAAATAATAAAAATTGTATGAAAAATGAGTAGGTTTACTATATAATTTTTTACTGCGCATGCGTCAAAGATATCAAAATTTCATTTGCATATTAAGTTAGTTAAATGTATAGAACAACTTTTGTAAAAGTCTCAAAATCATAGCGTGAAAATTCTGAAAGTAATCGTCTATAGAAAAAGGACAAAATCCGTTGTTTCCAAAATGAAGCAAAAAAATGAGGGATTTTATCCAAATGCAGTAGTACATCCCATATTGTGTATTCTATATTGACACTAATCAATGAATATAATGATACAACCCCTCTTGTTTTTGCTTCATTTTGAGAATAACGGATTTTCGACTTATTCAATTGACGATTATTGTCAGAATTTTCAAGTTATGAATTTGTGACTTTTACAACAAAAGTTGCTCTATACATGTAGCTAACATAATATGCAAATGAAATTTTGATATCGTTGACGCATGCGCAGTAAAAAATTATTTAGTAAAGCAACTCATTTTTTATACAATTTTCATTATTTTTTAATTCTGATTACAGGGTACTGTGTGCAATGTTGTTTGTCATATTTTCTGAAAAGAATAATATTTTATATTAAGAACTCTGAAAATTATAAGGAAAACACTTGGAAAAATTTGGGATCATTTTTATAAAAACCTTAATTACTCTGCGAGTATGCATGCTATTTGCATAAAAATGAACAAGGCTTATTACAATAAGGCATTCAATCACAATCTAGAGTTTGACCGCTTTTGCTACATTAGTTTTGACAGGGTTATTCAAAAGATATTCATTCTTTTTTAATTTGTTGACGGTCCCCTTTGGAGTTTCGGGAAAAAATCTTCACGGAGATGTATGACTTATACTATTATATTTATACACTAAGAGTTTCGAGATGATTCCTCATGTATTTTTCTAGATATTTAGTAAAATGTCTAAAATCGCAAGTGTCCCATAATCAATGGCAATATAGTGTATGTGTTATATAGTGTATATAATAGTGTTTATAGGGGAAGGTAATCTTGTGAAATTTAAACAAACTTTCTTTATGTGCATATTTAGCCCTTTGTAATAAAATGAATTCTAAACATATCTATTTTAAAATTAATCGAAATCTATATAATGATTAAAAAATATATATTTTTATATTTTTTCTGCAAAAAATATATGTAGATAATGACTTAATATAAACAAATATTTTCTCACGCAAATAATTTGCAAAGCACTCGTGTTTTCTTTTATATTTACACTTCACCAATTATTTGTTGTAGATATGAATATCGGATTTTGATGTTTTTCTTCATTATTATTATTGAATAAAAACTTTTAAGCAAATGTAATATATTGAAATCTCATTTGTAAATTCATTTTATTATTCATATGCTTTTCGTATCATAATAAGAAGGTTTGGGTTACAAAAATATTGAAATAATAATAATAATAATAATAATAATAATAATTATTATTATTATTATCATTATTATTATTATTATTATTATTATCATTATCATTATTATTATTATTATTATTTGTTTTAAAAATGTTTCTATTTTTTATGCTTAAAATGACATTTAAATCATGTTTTTATTTAAGTTAGAAGAGAAAGTATTACTTTTTCCTTTTGATTTGTTTTAAAAATATAGCTGTTAAGCAATGATCGCCATGAAATGACTTCTTTTGAAAATGCATTTTTCTTCGTGATTTTTTTTTTCTGTGATTAAAATCAACATAACTCAAAAAACGTTAAAGATATTTTATTCAAACGAGGTACATATTTTTTTTGGTTGTTTAATTTTATTTTGATTCTGCAAATTTGAAAAAAATATATATATTTACTTTTGAATTTTTTTTAATTTAAGTATTTTTTATTTTTTATTAAATTGATATTTTTAAATAAAAATTTTAATAAAAATTTAAATTTAGATATTTTTGTTTATTTAAACGTTAAAAAATGAAATTCTATAAATATTATTTTGAGTTATAACGATTTTAAATTAACCAACTTTGTTTTAATAAGTTTAAAATTTTTAAAATAAGTATGAGAAATTTTTAAGTATGAGAAATTTTATTACGTGATTTTGTTTAGGAATGATATAACTAACCATAAAAAAATCGAACTTTTAACTCAATATATAAAAATTATTTTAAAATGTATCCCGGAACTCCTTAATGCAATTTTTGTTTTATGCATCAAAATAGATTATTGTATAAGACTTATATGCAAAAAGGTTTTCACCTTGTGAACTTCAAATAAAGTTTTATGTGTGGATTTTTAAACCCTTTGTATTCAAATGAATTCGAAACTTCTGAAAGCTTTTTCGTTATCTGTCAAAGGGCTCTTGAATAATACATAAATTGCATTTCAATATTAACACAAAACTGCAGATTTTTTTTAGTTTACTTTCCTAAGATGTTTTTTTCTCAGTTTCGACACAGTAATTTCTTCTGTCTGTTGGTTTCTGAGTATATTAAATTTGAAAAAAAAAAACTTTTTCCTTGAAATAAAGATATAAAATTTATAAAATAGAAAAGCTCATTTAAATCTACAAAAAAATATGTTTATGTAATAATTTTTTTGCATTTGACTACACTGGCGGAAAAAAAAATCCCAACACCAAGAAAAACGTATTGTAGAGTAATGAAATTTGGACACTTCATTTGTCTAGTTAAAATGTTTAATTGATTAGATTTTCGAGATCATAGGTTAATTTAAGGTCAATAAAATACATTTCAAATGTGAAATGCTGTTACATTAAAAGTCGCTATAACCTCCAGAATTTTGAATGCATACTTGCACACGTGCATGAATTATGTCATACCGGTGCCGAATGTCACTTTGTCGTATGGAGTTCCATGCTTGTTGTACTTGCTGTGTCAATACTGTGATGGTCAGTGCTGGCTGGGGATGACACTAGAGTTCTCATCCAATGATAGCCCATACGTGTTCAATGGAAGACAGATCTGGTGATCTCGCTGGTCAAGGTAACAGGTCGACACTCTGTAGAGCACGTTGCGTTACAGTAGCGGCATGAGGGCGCGCGTTATCGTGTTTAAAAACGCCCCTTGAATGCTTTTCTTGAATGGCAGCACTACAGGTTGAATTACCGCACTGACTTACAAATTTGCAGTCAATGTGCTTGGGATAAGCCCGAGAGTACTTCTGGTGTCATAGAAAATTGCTACTTAGACCAAGACTCCAGATTGTAGATCCAGTGTTTTTAAGCCGCAGACAGTTTGATTGCAGGCATTCCCCTGGCCTCCTTCTGACCAGCACACGGCCATCACTGGCACGAAGGCAGAACATGCTTTCATCAGAAAACACAACAGATCTCCACTCCATCCTCCAGTGAGCTCCGGCTTGACATCATTGGCGTCGCAAACGGCAATGGCTTAGAGTCAGTGGAATGCATGCCTTGCATCGAGCTGTTCTTGAAGTAACCGATTTCTAACAGTTTGTTGTGTCATTGTGGTACCAACTGCGGCTCAAATTTCTGTCGCAGGCACAATACGATGAACCACAGGCGTACGCCGAATACGATGGTCTTCCCTCTCAGTAGTGCCACGTGGTCACCCGGAACCTGGTCTTCTTGAGGCAGGTTCCGACCTCTTTCCAATTCAGGGAGATGATGATAATGGCTTCTTCGTCTTTTTAAAGGCATTTATGATCAACCTCAACTCAATTCGTCAAATTTTGAAGAGAAAAAATGCTCACGAACTTTACAGCACTCGTTTAAAGCAAACCTGACTTTAATGTTGTGAGTGGCGCTACTAGCGCCACACGTATGCGCGAAGCCCGAAATTTGAATCAATGTCATCTTTCAGATGTATAAACACGCCTACAAAATTTCATTTGGCTAACACAAGTCTTTCTTGGTGTTGGAATTTTTTTTTCCGTCAGTGTATTTATGTTAAAATGAATTAAAGAAATTAAGCACGTATATAAATATGAAGTTTTAGGGAAATGAACTTTTAACTAACACCAAATCTTTATTCAAATGTTAATGGATTTTGAAATAAAAAGATTTTTTTAAAAGAGAAGCGGAAGAAATGATATTCTGTATGTTACATACAATAATATTTTAACAGTTTAGAAATATTGTAATTTTTATAAAATAATGTGATTAAATGGAAAATTAACATTCTTTTAAATTCAATAATGCGATTAATTTTGCAAGTAAAGTTAACACACTTTTTTATTTTATTTTTTATCTAGTACATTAACTACGATTTCGCAATATAATTTTATCCCTATTTTTTCAAATAATATAAATAATTTTACTTTTATCCTAAGAAATTATCTGCATCTAGATTTTTTATACAAAATTTATTTATTATTTGTTTGCGCTAAAAATGCAGTGATGAACTCTTGTTTGAAAGAAAATATGTTTTGTTTATGAATTTCCTTGAAAGGAAATGTTGCGGCTTTGATTTCTATTTTAAATGTAAGAATCCTCGTCAGTGACCATTCACACTCTATTGCTTTATCAACAACTTGTGACTGATGTTTTAGAATTACCGTAACAATTTTTGGCGGTATATTTCACCTGCAATAGAAAATTGGAGCTTTAGAAACTTTATTATATTGGTAAAAAAGAACCTTCATATAGGATAAAGAAAATTAGCGATATATATTTTCTCTCAACACGAATGCTGAAGTCAAACACGGAGTTCCAAGCGTATTGGGGTATAAATAATCCTTCTGAAACGAAATTCGCGAATAACCAAGTATTAGACAGACAGATGGATGGATTGAGCAATTACTATAGGGTATATGTATTTACATAATTTCGAACGCATCTAAAAATCACTTTTTGTAAATTAAATTAAATGCCTATCAAAATTTTCAAAGACTCGAAAGAACTTTGGACGAGCAACTTTCAGCCAAAATATTCTCTAAGCAGTGCATTTTTACTATTTTATACTTTCAAAGACATATTTTGTGTCATCTTTTTTTTAAACTCAAAGATTCACCGATGCAAAGGATGTTAAATTTGCAGAGTTTTAGCAACAAGGCATTCTGACGTCACTGTTTAACTTTGCTCAAAGAAAAATGCAGCGTAAGAAGAATAAGTTTTCGAGCTTGTTGCCAAGTTTTAGAAAAAGAACCCTCTAGAAATGTGATTCTTAAGCTTAGATCTGGAAAAAAATTTTCATATAATGAAATGATCAGAAAATCAATTTTTGAATTATTAGTTTTCAGATATCTATGATTTACAAATGTTTTCATAAAATAGAAAATGATCTGTATTTATAAAGTTTCGAAAAAATGAATTATTAATGAAAGTTTTTAATCCTAACACTGACATTTTTTTTAGAAATATAAAAATTTTAAAGTCATTCGATGATATTTCCTATTAAAAATTATTGTATAATATACTATGTACAATTGGGATCTATTAAATATATGAAACATGCATGTGGTTTTAACATGTCACTTCAAATGAATTTTATTCTAAAATCGACTTTAAAATGCCTATTTTAAAAATATTATAATTATTATTACATACCAGATTATTCATTCATAAAAATTCCATCTTCTAAATCATTTTTCGTCAACTTCTGAAACTTCGTTAAAAGATTTGTACGACCATTCAGTAAATGTTAGAAAGATTTTATAAACTGAAATTAATTTTGTACAGGTGTTTCGTGCAATACCTAAAGAAGCTTCTATATAAATCTCCACTCATATTTTTACAAAAAAAAAAAAAAAAAAAAAAAAAAAAAAAAAAAAAAAAAAAAAAAAAGGAAACAAAAAAAATGGGGTACTTAGTTATTAGGTTATATTCGTGTATAATGTTTTTACATTAGGAATATGCAATGATTCCAAACAGAAATTCACCCCCTTCATCCAATCTTTCAACATCAAGAAAGCTGAAATCTAAAAATTTCAAACATAACGTCATTTTAAAAATATTTCTATTTTATGCAACCAATAATGCTTTCGAAAAAAAAAGATAAAACTACGGCGGATAAGCTAGTAAACTATAAATTATCATAGTAATGTTGTCTATCGCTATTATTTTTATGAATAGGTAAGCACACATAAATATTTCTGTCAGAAGCTTATGGTATTAAATTTAAGCGTCCTCACACTCAACAATCTTTAAAAGGGAAAAAATAAAGACAGATCACAAGTTTATAGACACTTAAAGAAAATATCATCTACATTTCAAAACATAATTTAATCATTATTTTTTAATATTCCCAAATAATCATATGTTTCACAATAACCTGAAAAAATTAGTTAGATTTCAAATATTATACAAAATTTACAAGATTTATTTAATAATATTTTACTTTTTTATTATAATTTTGTCTCATCATATAATTATTGTACTGCTGAAAGATTTTTTGTGCAATTGTTAAAACAGTTTACTGAAAGACTATTTCTTTTTATTACTATTACTTTCCAAATTAATGTAAAACTTGTAATTAAAAAAATAGGGAAAATTTTGAATTTTCTTCCAAAAAATTTATTTTCCAAGAAATTTAATTTTTTTTTTTCAATTTTAACAATTAGAAAGATTTTTTATGTACCTGTACAAATGTTTGCTATGTCTAAATAAAACATAATAAATTACCTGACGAGAATGTATTTAAATTATGATTTTTTTAACTTTTAATAAAATTTGTCATTGTCCTGGCACCTTTGTCATTATCCTGGTAACAAATATTTGATCATTTATTTTTAATTCTTTCTATGTCTAAATATTCCCAAACTTCACTGCTGCTGTAAGGGTACCAGGTACGAGCTGTCAAAAGATCATAAAAGAAAAAAAAAATCAGAAATTTTGAAAAGTTTCAAAGTTTTAAAAATGTTGGTTTTCAAAATCTAACATTTTGTGATATTTACCCATATATAAAATTTGAAAGGTGTTTTATAATTAACTTATTAATATTCAAAACCAGCTATGCATTATATTTATTTTTTTTCTGCAAAAATATTGCTTTTCATATTTTTTTTAACTTTACTTTTTATAATATATATTAAAATTAATAAGAAATAATTTTTGGAAAAAAAAAAGAAATTGAATGTTAAAAAAATAATTAAAGACACGAGTAAACAAAACTATGCTAATTTATTTTAATAAAACGCTTTTATCATAGTAAACAGAATAAATACAAATAAAGTATTAATGGATAAATTAAATAATGTTTTATATTATTTAAAAAAAGAAAATAGTAATAAATGAAATACTTATATACAGTGTGTATATTTTAAAAGAATAATCGACTTATATGCATTTTAAATATAACTTTATTTTTATGTTATATGTAGAGCAGGTATTAGGCAGAAAAAGCATAAATATCGAACAAGACTTGTACATATAAATTAGTTTATCTTCTAAAGTTGTGTTTTTTTATTCAAATGCATTCAAAACTTTTGAAAGCTATTTCTTTATATGTCAAAACTGTCTTGAATAATTCAGAAATTGCTTAGCAAAATTGAAGTTTTTGAATAAAAAAAAGTACTGCGATTCTTTTTAGTAGTCTTAAGATATTCATTCTCAACTTAGAAATTTCAAGTTTTTTAATGAAAATTTAAACGTTCAGTTTTAATATCATATTTAAAAATAAAAGGCAAATGTTTTAAAACGAACCTATAAGCTTGAAAATGCTAATTATGTATGATCCCTTTTTTTTTTTTTTTTTTTTTTTTTTTTTTTTTTTTTTTTTTTTTTTTTCCATTTGCAAAGATAATATTTTCTAAAATATTTTTATTTGGGTTTCATGAAAAAAAATGTTTCAAAGAAAAATAAAGCGTTTAAACGAAATTATACATTTAAAGATTTAAAAGGAGGAATTTATAATAAAAAATAATATATTTATATACAGAAGGCTCAAACGGAATTTATGTAATTTTAAAATTACATTTTTTATAGCGTTATGTAGTGTAAGTAGTACGAAGAATATGAAAAAATATCGGACAAGACTTATTCATTTAAATTAACTTATCTTCTAAAGTTGCAACTTCTTTTACTGCACTTTATTCAAATACAAACAAAACTTTTTAAAGATATTTTTATCTGCCAAAACTGACTTGAATAGTTCTGAAATAAAGTAAGAGTGTTATAACGAAGTTGTTTTTCGAATTTTAAAAATGACACTACTCTTTTTTTTAAATCTCATTTTTTACTTCTAAAGTCGAGTTTATTAAGGAAAATGAAAAAATGTCTGAGTATAGAAAGAAATAAACATTTTTATTTATAGATTTAAATAATAATAATAAATAAAAAAATACTTTGATTTTTAGCTTATCCAATAAAATGAACATTTGGTTTTTCTCAATAAGCGTAGATCATGTAAAATTAGTAAATTTCATGTAGTTCAATAATATGTAAAAAACGTATTAATGAATTATATGAATATGAATGTAAAAATCTAAATGTTTGTCAAAAATAATGACAGAAAATTTAATTAAATAACAATAATAAGAATGACAAAAAATAAAATTAGGGTTTGGTTTAATTTGTGGAAAATATACTTTTTATCTGCTAATTTTTTATGTAGCAATAATTGTAAAATGTCCAAACATAAATACACTGTAAAAAATATCTGTAAAGTTACTAAAAGTTTTCAAGGAAACTGGGATTCCTAGAACTTTTTATGTAACGGTAACAACAAAAATCCATGTAACAGATACATATTTGCACTTAAAATAATAAAAAAAAATCTTTAAGATTACAAAGAATTTTTTAGGAAACTGGGATTCCAAGAATTCTTCTTGTAACTGCAACACAGGTTAAAGAAATTATTTTTGTAAGATAACTATAATTTTAGAAGACTCGTTTGTAAAGTTACAGATTTCTAGAACTTAACAAAAATTAGTTTTGAATATTTTTCTTGTACAGTGTACAGATAAAGTGCTAGTAACCATACAGATTTCGGCAACATCTGTAACATCTGTATGATTATAGATTATTTTTTCACAGTGTACGTTGAATTTGCCAATTTTATTATTTTATGATATAAATTACGAATCACAATATTAGTATTAAAAAATTATCAATTTCATCCTACATGTTTCTGATGATTTAAAATTTATAAAGTACTGCTATATGGATATGAAAATTTTATAATTCTTCTTAAAAGTAGTTTTTAAATTATACTTACAAACAGCAAAATTATTGGTTGAGGGGCCATCTACCAAAGAAATAATAAGATATTTTAAAACTTCTTATGCTTTCCTGTGATCTAGCTTTCTTCAATGACATTTTGAGCGGCTCTTAAAATAATTTTATGAAGAAGGGGACGCTCCCTCGGTCAACAATCGAATACCTAACTTCAATTTAGATACAACAGACCGCTAAAATATAACCGTTCTAAAATAATTAATTTCTCGGAAACTTATGATATGAATTATGAACTATGAAATTAATATCCAAAAAAATGTTGAATTCGAGCCTACAATTTTTTTTAATGGATTTACATTTATTAAGTCGAAAAAAAAAACAATCTATTAATTCTTTAACAAATTATCGTAGAATAAAGTTATTGAAAATGAACGATTGTAAATAAAATCTACTTTTGAATGATGCATATCTAAGTTGATTAGGGAACCATCTACATATTAAACCAAACCCTAACTTTGTTTTTCTCAACATCAGAACCTAATTCCGGCAGCATAAATGAACTCTATATTCTTCGTTTGGCATAAAAACAAATTTTCATTTAAAAAAAAATCGAAAATTTGAATTTTTTATTAGAATTATTATCCTTAAAAACGAGCAAAATAATTAGATAAGTTGGCGTCTACCATAGAAGTGACCAGATATTTTAAAAATTCTTATAAAAAACAGCAAAATGATTTATTAAGGAGGCATTTATATATTTTGAAATTTCTTATGCTTTCCTGAATCAAATAGTCTTCAATCATTTGCTTGTGTCGCGCCAGAAATGCCTTGATCAAGTAGAGAGCTCTTTCGAATATCCAGTACTAAACAACGACAACGTTGGATACAACCCCCCCCCCCCAAAAAAAAAAGCCCATTTAAAAATAATAATTTCTCGGAAATTTATCCTACGAATTGCATGAAAATTTGTTTTTATGCTAAACGAAAGATATAGAGTTAATTTATGCTGTCGGAATTGAATTCTGATGTTGAGAGAAAAAAGTTAGGGTTTGGTTTGATATGTAGATGGCCCTGTAATCAACTTCGATATGAATCATTGTAAAGTAGATAACAATAACTTTATTCTACGATATTCAATAACTTTATTCTACGATAATTTGTTGAAGAATTAGTAGAGAGTGTTTCATTTTTTTTTTTTCAACGACTGGTTTTTTTACGGCGCATATGTACATATGCGACAATATAAGTAAAATATGGATTTTGTCTACAATTAATAATATTGTATTATGAAATAGAAATACTTTACAAATGTTCGAGATATTATCAATCAGTTAACCATTTCGGGGCCATAAATGCATCGTAGAAAAATTTTGCTGCACTTGTTTTTGTACCACTAAAAGAAAAAGATAATTTTCCTTTTTTAATCAATACATTTTGTTGATTGATAAACTAAATTTAATTATTTGGCAAAAAGTGACGTTTTCCGAATGCAATTCATATAAAAAATGCTAGTCTCGAATGGAATTACAATGGGTTTTTTATTTATTCAGAATTTTAATACGTTTTCGTATACGTATTCAATTAAAATCGTCACCCGGCAATATTTAAACACTTATTATATATCAAAGCTTAAATCCATATAAATGTTTATTATTTAAATAATTTAGATTTCATACATATGTTATGTTTCAGAAATAAAGTTTCTTTTTACTTTTTAAACTAAGCCTTCGACAAGATTATTCGAAATTTACATGCATAAAGTAATTCATGCTGCGACGCTCTAAAAATTGTATGCGTTTTCTTTTAAAGTTTTACGTTCAAATGTATTCGAAACTTTTGAAAGTCCTTATTTTTAACCTTTGTGAGTTCTATTGATTAATACATTTTTTTCTGATGTTAACAAACATATATAGATTTTAAAAAGATTAACATTGAATGGAATTTGAATTTATTTAATTCCGAAAAATTAATTTGTCTATTTATTTTTGTTTTCTATAAAACAATATGTACAGTTTCTAGAATGTCAGGTATGAAAAAATGCTGTTTATATATGATATAACATATATCTATGAATAAAATGCATTGTACATCACATCTTATGCACCGCAGCTAATATGTATACAATCTTATATACATGATATACATAAAATACAAAGACAACAGTACAATAATTGAAATATTTCTAAAATTAAAATATTTATATTACCATATGTTATTGAGAAGGTTCAAATTAAAATAAGCAGTGTTTGAAAAAAAAATCGTAATTTATGTAACTCAACAACCTTTTGACCCTAAACAACCTCCATAAATAGGATAGCTAGGAACATACGCTACGATGCAAGTACCCAGGTAAAAAAAAATCAGCAAAAAACCTTTAAAAAAAGTTCAGTAAAATACCGGTATTTGGAACTACGGTTTTTTAAGGTAAAAAACCTGCATTTTCCCTGAAATTAAAATATTCAGGTATTTTGCAGGTATTTGGAACTAAGGTTTCTTGAAGGTAAAAAACAGGCTTTTCCCTGAAAAAACAATATTCAGGTATTTTACAGGTATTTGGAACTAAGGTTTCTTGAAGGTAAAAAACCTGCAACTTCCCTGTATATGTGTGAAAACAAAAATTTAAATTGCACATTTCTCAGTTGCACTCAAAATAAACAATAACTCCTCCGCCCCCCAATTTAGAAGTCGTAGGTATAGGAACCCAGCGGAAAAGAATAAATACTAATAAATTAATGAGATAATTAGAAATTAGTGTTTTACGGCTGGATGGATAGTACGGTGGGTGCGGCGTAATCATGCTGACTCCCGGTAAAAACAAAAATGCCGTACTAAAAAAAACTCAAATTTTAAAGAAAATGAATTAAAATCGTTAATTTTATGTTATAATCAGTCAATTTCAGAGTTTTAGTCTAAAAATTCGAAAAAAACATTTTTGCGAAAAAATGAAAAAAAAAGTCGAAAAATATTCTAAATTTAGAAATTAAAACATTAAAAATGGAGAAAATAGTGAAAGTTTTTTATATAAATGCATATAATTACAATATATAAATTTAATTACAATATATAATTACTGGGTACATTTGAGGCCAGTGTATTGTCTTGATGTTTTTTATTCTTGAGATTTATTTCAAAGTTCAGAAATTCCACGTGATTGCTACGGGGTCTGAATTGCTGCCGCCAGGGGTGAACGGGACGCTATCTTGTGGATATATATCTTAATACTTATCCCCATTAGGCTGAACTTGGAACACGTGGTTCTAGATTAATTTGGAAGAAATAATAATAAAACTTTAATTAATGCGAGAATTTTTATGAGAAAGTTTTTATAAACTAATCTTGATTGAAAATTAGACTATGGAGATGATTTTTACATGATTTGAGAATATTGAATTAAGAGTTTAAGCAATTAAGTACTTAGAATTGCGGATTTTAGTATCTGTAAGCGCCGATAGAATTAACTGGCAAAGGGATGTGATAATCAATTACTTATAATGTAATTAATAATTGTCCTATAAACATGCAACTTACCTCAAAATGTAGCTGAGATATTAACGCATTTAAATCAGTAGAATGTTTCTGTCCCGCAGGCCGTGGGTCGCGCCTATTCTCGTATTTTGAAGAGCATTTCTGGGACACGTCCTCACGTAACAAAACGAAGGCTTGAACTAAGAAATTTTAAATATTCACTAAGTCATTAAGTCACTAAAGATAAATTGAAGGCTATATATTTTCTTCAAAATACCTGAAGTACACATATCAAAAAATTAGCTAAGTCACTAAAGGTAAACTGAAAGCCATGAAATTGCTGATAAAAGCCTCTATACAACCTTTAAAAATCTGTGCATTTTGTTCAGTTTACAGTTTCGTTCAAAATACCTGAACTGACCTTCAAAATACCCGATTAGTAATTTAGAGGTCAGATAAATGCATGCAAAAAATCTTTTGATTAACAGTAAATTCCCTCATATAAACCTGCGCTTTTAATTTGCCTTCAAAATCCCTGTAGAAACCTTCAAACTCCCTGTAAAATCTTATTTTTTCTAAAGGTTTTTTGCTGATTTTTTTACATGGGTAATACAAGACTTTTGTTACCAATTACTAACATTCTATTGCGTAATAGAATTATGGAATAATTGTTTTTTTTATCTATCAGGTAATAAAGTTAATTTTATTTTGAATTGTACTACATTTTCTTTATGTTCTTTCCCCTCTAATTTTACATTTATATTTTATTCTCTATATTTCCTTATAATTAATGATAATTCATAAGGCGGGAATATTTAATCACATATCAATCATCAAAATTTAATTCCAAATAAAAGTTTATTATTCAAATAAGTTAGGTTATTTTTCAGAAATGAAGTTAGTTTTTATTTTTAAAGAAAGCCTGCGACTAGATTATTCAAGATTTGCATGAATAAAATAATTCATTCAGCAAAGTTCTATATATTGTGTGCAATGTCTTTTAAAATTCTGCATTCAAACGTATTCGAAGGCTTTTGAAAGTCTTTTTTTCGTAATCTCTTTGAGTTCTACTAAAAAATACATACAATTTTTTCTGATGTTAACAAGCATATAAAGATTTTTTTTAAATGAACATTGAATGAAATTTGTATTTCTTAAATTCCCATATATTAATTTGTCTTTTTAATTCTATCTTGTATATATGAATAGATATTATTTGAAGAATGAGACTGTTAAATATAAAATCCTATTTTAATAACTGAGGAACAATCCATGAATAAAATCCAATTATTAATGGAAATAAAGGCAACGGACACCACATCTTATGTACACAATCTTGTACGTGAAATTTAAGATATAAGCCCAATAATTAAAATATACTTAAAATTAGATAATTTATGTTGTCACACAAATATGTTATTGAGAATGAAAAATATAACTGGCAGCATGAACGATATCCTCTAATATCAGCGAAGTTCTGAGGAATACAATCAGTTTTCTTAATGATGCTAATAACAATGTGCAGTAGTAACATTCATTTTTGTAAAAATGCACGTTCGAGCTCCGAAGGAGAATTTGAAAGAATATTGCAATTTGAATTTATTATCTATGACATGAGCTTTAAAAGATTATAGAATTATTCCGCACATCATTTATACATGGCCAGTCAACAGGTGTCCATAAATTACTACAGATGTTTGCGTACATCGTAAAATTTGATTTTGAATAAGAATAAATGTATTATTAGAGATTCATAAAGTACAACTAAATATATGTATATATATATAGAACCATTATACAATACTACTATTTAACATCTACAATTAATATAGAATTAAAATCAAGTTGATAGTCTGTCTAAAAAGTTTAAGCACTCTGCAAATCTGGTTTAAAATAAATAAAGAAGAAAATACTTTATGCTAATTTACAAAAAAATACTCGACATTTAATCAAAATAAAATAAAATAAGACATTTTGGGAGGTTAAAATAAAAAATATATTTATTTTTATTCAATTTTTCTTTTTTCTTGAAGAAACGCTGTCTCAAAAGTTTAAGCACTTTATGAAATGCACTTTTTTGGGGTGTCCTGATTGGACTTTTCCACAAAACAATGCCTCAATTCACGTATCACATTGTACAAAACTTTGACTTTCTCAGAAAAATGTTAAAGTTCTTGATTGATCATCTTTAAGACCATACTTAATTCCGGTTGAGAATGTCTGGGATATTTAAACCTGGCAGGTTTACGACAATGGATAGCAGTATAACTCGATTGAAGAACTCCAAGAAGGCAATGAGAAAGTATGGTACTCTTTGCCACCAGAAACTCTACAAAAATTAATAATTTCGATAGACGTGCATTTATTTGAACCAATCTGAAATCAAGGGAAAATAATTTGTAATTAAAAGTTTTGTAAAAATTATATATCTGGTTGTTTTTGACATTGTGTATATACTTTTGAGACAGTTTCTTTGAGCATTTTTTTTAAATTAATATTTTTTACAATTATGTAATTTATTTTTTTCTACTTTTGATATCATTTATTGAAATATTGTTGCGAAATATACAAATAAAAAAATGTTATTCATTCTAACTTTTTTATAATTCTTTGAATATCGACATTTTATGCTTGTGCTTAAACTTTTGAGACAGACTGTAATATAATAGCAACGATAATGGTAATCGGACAGTGATGAAAAACTTGTAGTAAACAAATGGAAATTCTTGAAGAAAGGTATCAAATGACTACAAAGAAGAAATCCAAATATAATACACTATGAAAATGCGCAAAGCAACAATAACTTTAGTGTATAAAAATTAACAAATTTGTTAATGTTAAACGTATAGCTAACCGACTATATATCAATTTATTATTATATAAGATACCCATAGTAAGAATTAGATTTTCAAAGGGAATTTTACAATTTGAAATGAAATAGAAATAAAAAAGCATACATTCACAATTACATGTGCTTTTGCATCATAGTAATTTGAATGCTTATATGGAACCATTATACAATATTACTGTTTAACATCTACAATGAATATAGAATTAAAATCAAATCGACAGTAATATAATAGCAACCATAATATGTTTAATACAAAAAAAATCGAAGTTGTAAATTAATATGTTATTAAAATATAAAGATTTAACCAAATATTCAACCAAATATAATTCAAGTTGAAATTTCATCAAATTTTTCAAAACGTTATTAATAAATTACAATGGTAATGACGGATTTTGCAATAAATATACATTTAACATCTGAATTTAAACACTTTTTAAAATATTGAATAAAGAATACAAACATAATTGAATACATTTAAAAAATAAAATTTATATATTTATATTTTATTTTATAGATTTCTTTATGATTAATGATAATTTATAAACCGACAGTATTTAATCACATATCAATCAACACAATATAAATGCAAATAAAAGTTTATTATTAAAAGTTTCTTTTCACTTTTAAAATAAGCCTGCGACAGGGATATTCAAGATTTGCATAAAGAAAATAATTCATTCAGGAAAGTTCTAAAAATTGTATGCGTTGAATTTTAACATTCTGGATTCAAAACTATTCGAAAGTTTTTGAAATTCCTTTTTCGTAATCTCTTTGAGTTCTCTTGAATAATGCATTAAACTCATTCTGATGTTAACAAACATATGAAGGTTTTTAAATATATATACAGTCTGTCTCAAAAGTTTAAGCACAAGCATAAAATGTCGATATTCAAAGAATTATAAAAAGTTAGAATGAATAACATTTTTTTATTTGTAAATTTCGCAACAATATTTCAATAAATGATATCAAAAGTAGAAGAAAATAAATTACATAATTGTAAAAAATATTAATTTTAAAAAATGCTCAAAGAAACTGTCTCAAAAGTATATGCACAATGTTAAAAACAACCAGATATATAATTTTTACAAAAAATTTAATTACAAATTATTTTCCCTTGATTTCAGATTGGTTCAAATAAATGCACGTCCATCGAAATTATTAGTTTTTGTAGGGTTTCTGGTGGCAAAGAGTACCATACTTTCTCAATGCCTTCTTGGAGTTCTTCAATCGAGTTATACTGCTATCCATTGTCGTAAACCTGCCAGGTTTAAATATCCCAGAGATTCTCAACCGGGATTAAGTATGGTCTTAAAGATGATCAATCAAGAACTTTAACATTTTTCTGAGAAAGTCAAAGTTTTGTACAATGTGATACATGAATCGAGGCATTGTTTTGTGGAAAAGTCCAATCAGGACACCCCAAAATGTCTCCAAATGGGGGCAAATGTTGGTTTAGCATCTCTTGATACTTTTTTTAAATCTTGTCTTCCTTTTAAAAAATACTAAGAAGCCTGGACATTGAATCCAAATGCCTCCCAAATTATGACAGATTCACCGCCTTGCTGCCTGCTGAAAAATGCCCTTGGCTCTTTTCGTAAATCATGCCAATGCGCTTCCGAACTGTCAGAGACATCTAAGTTTCACCTTTTATCATTGCTGAATAAAACAGTAAGTCATTTGTCCCCGTAGAATATGTATTTTTTAACCCTCTTCATTCTTGCCTCTTTGTGATGTAATTTGAGAGATGGTTTGCGTGCCATTTTCTTTAGTATGATGTAATCACACTCTTTAATATGTCTTATGTGCAGTGTCTTTGGTCATCTGTACACTGAGGTTAGTTTTAACTTGTCGTATGGACATATTTTGTCTAGATACCAATCTCCGTTTTCTCTGATCAGTCTGAACAGTCGTCGTACATGGTCGTCCACATCTTGGTTTCCACTTAAAATTATCATTTCTCGAGAGTACTTGATATATACTTCGCTTTCATCAATTTAAATCTTTTGTAATTTCAGAAACAGTTTTATTTTACGATTTCAATTTAAAAACATTCAAAATCTCACAATTTGTGAATTCTTTACCCTTTAGCTTTTTTAAAATGAAAGGAAATAATTTCTCCGCCTTTTGTACTTTTATAAAATTGCAATATCATGTCATACAACGTTATTACACACGGCCAATCCCGTGTGTCTAAAAAAATTTTCATAAAGTGCTTAAACTTTTGAGACAGCGTTTCTTCAAGAAAAAAGAAAAATTGAATAAACATAAATATATTTTTTATTTTAACCACCCAAAATGTCTTATTTTATTTTATTTTGATTAAATGTCGAGTATTTTTTGTAAATTAGCATAAAGTATTTTCTTCTTTATTTATTTTAAACCAGATTTGCAGAGTGCTTAAACTTTTGAGACAGACTATATATTTACATTGAATGAAATTTATATTTAGTTAATTCCAGTTGTTTAATTTCTTCTATTTTTGTTTTGTGTAAAACAATGGATATGGTTTGATAAATGTCAGATCAGAAAAGCTATTTATATAAGAAATGAAAAAAATATCCATGAATAAAATCCAATTTTCTATGGGTTTCTATGAGCAATGAACTCCACAGTTTTTGTGCACAATCTTATGTATGATGTACACGAATATTGCACAATAATATTCTATAATTAAACAATCCATGTTATCATATGTTATTGAGAATGTTCAAGTGAAACATATACATCAAGTGAAACATAAAAAATCCTAAAAGTAATGTTACAGAAATCTGTAAGCTTAATGAAATTTTATGTGTTCAGATTACCAGAAAAAAAAAAAGATGTACAACTACAATTTTTTGTACGCTGATATTTTGATTTGCTACCGAAATCTGTACCTTTACAAACCGAATCTACTTAAATTTAAACTGTAACCAGGACTGCAACTACATAAAAAGTTCTAGGCATTTTAGTTTCATGAAAATTTCCTCGTATCAGATTTTTTTTTTCTTTTACAGTGCAATTGCGTATCTGTTTCATTATTTTTATTTATTTTATTTTATTTATTTATTTATGTTTGTTGTTATTAAATAAAAAAAAGGCATCTCATTGCATTTCATACAAATGTTTAATTTACAATGTTATGGATAGTATCCAATAAAATTCGACCTACCACAACTATATGTATACATTGAAAAATATATATATAAAGTTACCAAAGTTTTACTAGGTAACTGGGATTCCTAGAACTTTCTGTGTAAAGGAAAGCTCAAAAAACCTGTAACAGAACCTATTTTCAATCTAATTAAAGCAAATATTTAAGGTTACATTTTATTTTAACTTCAAACCCAGTTCTTGATAAAAAATTAGTAATATTATTGAATTTTCGAAGATTTTCTTGTAAAGCCAAATATATCTATAATTTTCCAAAAACTAAATTTATACACGGTAAAAATATCTGTAAAGTTATTAAAAGGTTTTTTAGAAAAGTGGGATTCCTGCAACTTTTTACGTAACGGACCCAGAAAAAATGCATGAAACGATACAGATTTTCAGTGAAAATCAAAAAATCTGTAAGGTCGATAAAGATTTTTTAGAAAACTTGGATTCGCAGATTTTTTTATGTAACTGCTACAAAGGTTAAAGATAAAATTTTTGTATACGAACTTCAATTTTAGTAGATTCGCTTATAAAGTTACAGATTTCTGTACACGTTCTAAAGTTAGATATGTAGATTTACATCTTTTCTTGTACAATGTACAGATAAAATATTAGTGAGCATAGATTTCCGCAAAGTTACATTTGTAATATAACATTTTTTTTCAGTGTAAATTTACACTTAATTTAATTTATTTTTTGTAGAATGCACATATAAAACTTAATGCACAACATATAAACAAAGTAAATATGCAGATTTCCATAACTTAATTTCTGTTGAATTACAGATGTTTTTTATTGTGTACAAGTTAGACCACTACAGATGAATGATTAACATAATTCTGCACTAAATGCCCTAGTTAAACAAACTCAAAATATCGCATCTTATGAAAAAAATGCAGAGTCGACGACGAGTCATACACAAATGTTAAAAAAGTACAAGAATAAAACTCAAGAAACCTACCGACCCCAAATTCCATAAGTAATGTAGCTAAGCAATATAAGCTACAGTGCAAGTTACATATAAATGTTGTCAACAGTTACTAATATTCAATTACGAAATACAAATGTTGTATAAATGTTTGTTTTTTTTTCCTTTTTTCTATCAACCACTAAAAATATATATTTTTTATTTTGAATCGTAATACACTTACTTTATATTACTTTTTCTATTATTTTGTATTATATTTATAGTTAATGAAAACTCATAAACCTACAATATTTAGTCACTTATCAATCATCGAAGTTTCATTCAGAATAAAAATTTATTATACAGATATGTTACGTCTATCCGTATTTTTCATTTTAGAAATGAAGTTTCTTATACTTTTCAAAGAAAACCCGCGGCAATATTATTCAAGATTTACATGCATAAAGTAATTCATTCTGCGACGTTCTAAAAATTGTATACTTTGTCTTTGAAGGTTTTACATTCAAATGTATTCGGAACTTTTGAAAGCCATTTTTCATAATATTTTTGAGTTCTCTTGAATAATACATAAATTTCGTTTTCTTGTTAACAACTTGTAAAGACTTAAGAAATGAAATAACATGGAATAAAATTGGTATTTCATTTAATTCTGAAAAATTAATCTGTCTTTTTGTTTTTGATTCGTATAAATAACAAGATATAGTTTGATGAATTTCAGGTAAATTAATGCTATTTATATAAGCGAACAACTAGTATTCATGAATAAAATATAATTTTTTATATGTATTATTAATGCAATGTACCCTATATATTATGTACACAATCTTATATATAATGTACACGAAATACTAAGATAATAGAAAAATAATTGAATTATTATTATTTTTAATTATATAATTTTTATTGTCGTGTAAATATGTTATTGAGAAGGTTCAAATGAAATCTATAACTGACAGCATGACCGACGCAACGTCTTATGATTATCAGCGCGTTTAATAGGAATACTGTCAGTTCTGTTAATAACGGTAATAAAAATTTACGGTAGTAATGGTCATTTTTATAACAATGCGCGTTCGACCCTCTAAAGGGTATTTGGAAGAATATTGAGATTTGTAATGTATTATTTCCGACAATTAACGGATTCTACCCTGTAAAAATGTGTAAAGTCACTAAAAGTTTTCTAGGAAACTGGGATTCCAAGAACTCTTTATGTAACGGCAATAGCAAAAATGCATGTAACAGATATAGATTTGCACGGAAAATCAAAAAATATGTAGCATTATTAAGTATATTTTTTAGGAAACTGGGTTTCTTAGAAATTTTTATGTAACTGCAACTGTGGTAATGATAAAATTTTGTAAGATAACTTTAATTTTAGAGGATTCGTTTGTAAAGCTACAACTTTCTGTAGCTTTACAAAAAATAGTTCTGTAGATATACATATTTTCTTGTATAGCGTGCAGATAAAATGTTAGTAAGCATACAGATTTCAGCAACATTCTATTTGTACAATAACAGATTTTTTTAGAGTGTAGTTATAGCTTTAGTAGATTCTAGTTATCTTGAATATGAAGAATCATCCCACGCATTATTTAGCCACGACCAGTTAACATATGTCAATCAATTATTAAAGATGTTTACATACCTCACAAAATTTGATTTAGGATAAAAATAAATATATTATTAAATATTCGCAAAGTGTAAACTGATTTTTTTTACATGTATAAATCACAAACAAAAACAGTTTGATGTTGTGAATTAATTTTTTTTTTAATATAAAGATTGTAATCAAATAATAATCCATGTTAAAATTTTATCGAAATTTTCAAAACGTTACTAATAAATTATGTAATGATAACAGATTACATTTGGTAGAAATTCAATATGCCTTGTTTATTTTTTTTAATCATTTGCACTCGCTTGTTTGAAATCTGACGCCTAAACCTTCAATCATGTGACTTTGGCATAATTACTGCATAAATGTTGAGTAATACTTAAATCTTAGTTAATAGAGAGGTGTACACAGATGACTGCTCCGAGAATTCAGCTTTCATTTTGGAGCAGTACAGTGTAAAAAAAAAAAAAAAAAAAAAAAAAAAAAAAAAAAAAATCTGTAAAGTTACACAAATTTTCCTAGGAAACTGAGATATTTAGAACGTTTTATGTAATGGCAACAGAAAAATCCATGTAAGAGATACAGTTTTGCACTAAAAAAAATCTGTAAAGTTACTAATATTTTTTTAGGTAATCCTAGATTTTTTTTTTTTTTATGTAACGGCAACCCATGTTACAGATAAAATTTTAGTAAGATAATTGTAATTTTATTCGATTCGTTTGTAAAGTTACAGATTTCTGTAGTTTACAAAAATCAGTTTTGTAAATTTACATCTTTTTATGTACAGTGTACAAATAAATGTTAGTAAGCATACAGATTTTGGCAATTAACATCTGTAATATTACAGATTTTTTGTTACAGTGTAATAAAACATTTTGAGTTCCTCTTTAGGAATGTGTAACAATATTTTACGTAATCTTTCGAAAACAAAAGCTCTTCGAAAAGGAATTCCCGACATAAATTTATTGTAAACCACGATATGCCTTTATTGAATAGTATAGCATCTTTATAATAATTAGTAAAATTTTAACATGCGAACGTATTTCCACATTGTAAATAAAATCTATAAAGTTTACGGTAAAAACTGCTGACAGCAATGTTGCCAGTAGTTTTTGTCTTAAAAATTGCAGTAAAATTAGACGTAATATTTTATTAGTCTGATTTTTTAGCAATTTTTACGGCAAAAACTAATGGTAACATTAGTTGTCAGAACGTGCTTAAAAAATGACTATTACTACCGTAAATTTTTATTAACATTATTAACAGAACTGGCAGTATTCTTCATACACGTGCTGATATCATAAGATGTCGCGTCGGTTATGCTGGTAGTTATACATTTCATTTGAACCTTCTCAATAACATATTTGCATGACAATAAAAATTATATAATATTTAAAATATTTCAATCATTGTGCTATTATCTCAGGATTTCGTGTACAATACATATAATATTTTGCACATAGTATGCGGCGTACGTTGCATTTATACACATCAAAATTATGCTTTATTTATGAATATTTTCGTTTCAACGTGATCTTCGTTTATATAAACGACTACGTTGTCATCAGTTTTTGCCGTAAATTTAAAGTCTTTTTTTTTTACTGTGCAGTTTAAAAAAAATGATTTTCTTACACAGTTTACCTTTACCATCAATAAACCGAACATTATTTAAGAAGTAGCATATTCGACTTATCTCGAGGAGAATTGAGGTTATTGCTTTTTGTAAGTGCAGTTATTATACCTTCATAGCTATATCCTGTAACATATGAAATCTCTGTTTTCTCATTTACTTAAGTCTCCTTGTAGTAACAATGTACATATAAATCTGCGAAGTGAATATTAAATCTGAAAATATAATGATATGTTTACTCTTTAAACAAAATAATAAAGTACTGATATTTTCTGAATTAAAAGGTCCCAATGGTAGATAAAATGTTATATTTATATATGTTACAGGCCAAACCCGATTTTAGGCCAAACTAGATTGGCCTAGGCCAAACTAGTTTATCCTATCGCCCATCGGATAGACTAGTTTTTCCTAGGCCAAACCGGTCTATCCTAACGCCCATCGGATAAACTAGGTTTTCCTAGGCCAAACCGGTCTATCCTATTGGCCATCGGATAAACTAGTTTTTCCTAGGCCAAACTAGTCTATCCTAAGGCCCATAGGACAATCTAGATTTTCCTAGGCCAAATTAGTTTGGCCTAACTCTTATAGGATAAACTAGTTTAGCCTTCTGTTTATTGGTCTGAACTAGTTTCTCCTAGGCCGATCTAGTTTATCCTAGGCCAATTCGATTTGGCGTGATTTTATTGAATTCAATGACCGCCACAGCGCCAACATTCTAGTTTGTCGTAGGCTGATCTAGTTTATCCTAGGCCAATGTAATTTTACGTGTTTTTAGCTCACAGGAGGCAAAGCCTGAGAAATAATGGAACTCGCAAGTTCTGTATGTATGTATGTACGCATGTATGTACGTATTTACGTACGTATGTACGCAACGCGATAACTCGTGATAGAAATATCCGATTTGCTTCAAATTTTGGATATGTACGTTCATTGATATTAGGTTATTTTCTGACTAATTTTGGAAATTCATTTGATAAGAATAACGGGAGGCTAATCCCCCACCGTTAATTTAGAGAAATGGGTTTTTCATGCAGAATTAACAGTGTTCAGTTAAGATTTTAGATATAGGATCATTCTGACAAGCCGCCTCCATAATTAGTTGTGTATGTTTATTTTTAAGTGTAAAAAAAGGGCAATGTAGGTTACCCCCCATAATTTAGATAAATGATTTTTGACGCAGAATTTACGGATTTGCTTCAAATTTGTATATAGGTTCTTTCTGATAAGGGGATTCCCTAAATAGTTTTGGGGGTTTAATGGTTAAGTATGAAAGGAAAAATGAAGGATTACCCTCTTTCCTAGAAAAAACTAGTTTATCCTATGGGCATTTATATAAACTAGTTTGGCATAGGAAAAACTAGTTTATCGAATTGGCGTTAAGATAAAATAGTTTGGCATAGGCTGATCTAATTTGGCTTGAAATCGGGCTTGGCCGGTAAAAAACATATTTATCACTAGAATAAGTATAAATGTGTGTTAAGAGTCATTGCTTATAACATCAATGCAGAAATTTAACATGGTCACCTTAGAGACATGATGCATTGGACATAGTGTTTGCTTTTTTTTCTGCAGACTCGTGCCAACAGAGATCAGACTTACATTTATTATTATTACTATTATTGCATATTCGAGCCAGATTAGAGCTTAACATAATTTGGAATCGAACAGCGTTTTCTATTTTTGAGAAATTAATTACCTGTCGGCATATAAACTATTTTTGTCACGGCATCTTTTTTGGTATGTATGTGTGTGTGTGTGTGTGTGTGTGAATTCGTAACCGGAAATTCGATTCAAAACATATCTTTAATATTTTCTCAAAGATACATCGCTTTTATGAAAAAATAGTTTACGCCATTCGATTACATATTACCTAATCTGTTAACCTTATGCATTTCCGAAAAGGAAGTAGTTCATAAATGTGTTAGGATGGAGCTCTTTAGGATTTGAGAAAAGCCTTAAGGAATGACAGAGAAATATATTCACAAATCTACTTTTTACTGAACGGATTCAAAAGTTATGATATTTATAATTTTCATTTTTTTCTTTTGTTCTAAACTACATTGATTATTTAATGAATACCTATTTGAATATTGAAACGTCTAAGAATGTAGATAATCATTAATACATTGTGTATTTTCCATTCTGCGAACACACCATAATTTAAAAATACATTGTAAATTTATCCAATAAGTATATAAGCAGTATTTTTGAAATGTAATGTATGTGAAGTAAAACCTGAATTTTTTCAGAAATTGAGTAGGGCCAGATCGAGCCAGACTGAGTCTTTTGCACTGATTTTTGTACAGACAGAGTTCTGTTTGTACAAAAGTAAATAATATTAAAGTAAATAATAGTAATTTGCTTGAAATGTAGCAAACACCATGGCCAATGCATCATGTCTCTAAGGTGAACATGTTAAATTTGTGCATTGATGTTATAAGCAATGACTCTTGACACACTTTCATACTTATTCTAGTGAAAGATATGTCTTTACCGGCCAAACCCGTTTTCGAGCTAAATTAGATTAGCCTCGGCCAAACTATTTTATCCTAATGCCAATTGGATAAGCTAGTTTTTTCTACACCAAACTTGTTTACCTAAATGTCCATAGGATAAACTAGTTTTTTCTAGGTAAGAGGGTAATCGTTCATTTTTCCCTTCATACTTAACCATTAAACCCCTAAAACTCTTCAGGAAATCCCCTTATCAGAAAGAACCTAAATCCAAAATTTGAAGCAAATCCGTAAATTCTGCGTCAAAAACCATTTATCTAATTTATGGGGGGGGGGATTACCTACATTGCCCTATTCTTTACACTTAAATAATAAAAATCCACAACTAATCACGGAGGCGCCTCTTCAAAATGTTCCTACATCTAAAATTTTAAATGAAAACTGATAATTCTGCATGAAAAATCCATTTCGCTAAAGTAACTGTGGGAGATTAGCCTCCCGTTCGCCCCCCTTTATTCTTATCAAATGAATCCTCAAAACTAATCAGAAGAGTACCTTATCACAATGAACCTACACTCAAACTTTGAAGCAAATCGGATATTTCTATCATGAGTTATTGTGTTACGTATGTACGTACCTACATACGTACGTACATTCGTGCATACATATGTACATTCATACATACAGAACCCACGAGCCCATTATTTCTCAGGCTTTGACGCCTGTGAGCTAAAAACACGTAAAATTACATTGGCCTAGGATAAACTAGATCAGCCTAGGACAAACTAGAATGTTGGCGCTGTGGCGGTCATTGAATTCAATAAAATCACGCCAAATTGAATTGGCCTAGGTTAAACTAGATCGGTCTAGGAGAAACTAGTTCAGACCAATGAACAGCAGGCTAAACTAGTTTATCCTATAAGAGTTAGGCCATACTAGTTTAGCCTAGGAAAAACTAGATTGTCCTATGGGCCTTAGGATAAACTAGTTTGGCCTAGGAAAAACTAGTTTATCCGATGGGCGTTAGGATAGACCGGTTTGGCCTAGAAAAAACTAGTTTATCCGATGAGCGTTAGGATAGACCGGTTTGGCCTAGGAAAAACTAGTCTATCCGATGGGCGTTAGGATAAACTAGTTTGGCCTAGGCCAATCTAGTTTGGCCTAAAATCGGGTTTGGCCTGTAACATATATATATTTTATTTATTTTAAGCAAGTTGTAATTATAACGTAAAGACCATCATTCAATTCTTTTTTTTATGATTAAATTCTATTTAATAAGAATTCTGTAATATATGCAAATTTCAGAAGTTGAAAAGATACATTTTAAAATTATTCAACATATTCTTTGTTACAGACTTTTACTGATTAAGTGTTATTAAAAAATAGTCGAGTAGTATAGTTTACATAAACTTTTTGATCGGCGTTGTTTGTTTAATATATATATATATATATATATATATTGCACGTTTTCCTTTTTCACTGATTTTACAAATGATATACTATATTTTATACAATATTTACATTCCGTTAATAATGGTTTCAGTTGCAAATTCACTCATAGGATAATGTATGTTATAAAACATCTATTAAAGTTGCAATTTATGAATTTCTAAAAAATAATTTCCGTCAAGTTTTTAAATTAAGTGTTGTCAGATAAGGAAACACCTTCTCATCTCCAATGGTTTGTCGGCAACATGTATAATTAGTGCATTACCAATCCGTGCATTTCCATTATAGAATCTAATCACAACTCATTGCAGTAATGAAAACTCAGTTACGTCCTATAACTTCTCTAAAATAGTACAGAGTCATTTCTAAACTGTCCGGGAAAACATTGATTTCATTGCAACTATTTGTTATAACTGTTACAGATTCGGTAAATTATGGCACCCCACCAATGACCTACAGGTTCTGCCTCAAAAACTGTTAGATAGCAGGTGCTAGGTTCCAGCCCAATCACAGCCATCGGCCTAACTGTTCGGAGATTTCCTTGGTTTTCTTCGAACCTTGAATTTCCTCGTGTAAATACGGGTTTTGTTCCTTTAAAAAGACTCCCACATATCCCCCCCCCCTTTAGGGCCTATATCTCAAGTGTAAAAATTAGCAGTCATAAACACAAACAAACAAACAGTAAATGATGACGTGAGTTTCAAAAGTTGATTTATAACAAAAATAAAGTTGCGCAAATTCACGAAACCGTGTTTATTTTTCTTCTTTTGATTTAAAAGAAATATTTAACAGTACTAGAAATACAGTACTTTTTTTATTCTAGTATTTTGTCGGTGTAGGTTTACCTATGGATAGAGATTAATGCAGGTTGATTGATAGAGAAAATACGAATCGTTTCTTTTTCTTGGACAAAATGAGTTTTATACCTGTGCACCCAAATGAACATCTACGTATCGGACTCATTTTTAGCACTTTCTAACAAAGTTGAAAAGTGCTTATGAATTCGGTTTGTCTGTCCGTCTGTCCTCGCTCTAATTCACGTAAATCTACTCGGATTGCCATGAAATTTTAGGATGCTATTGACGTTTACCCTAGAACGAGCCCTATTGAAAAGGATGTTTTTACCATGATTAGTTTATCTACAGGGAGAGTCAAAATTTCCCATTGCATTACGGCCTATGGGAAAAAATCGTTTCAAAGACATTTTAAAGATGTTATACCCTGTTAAACATATTAAAATTTATATGTTTTTACGAGGTGCATTAAAATATGCATTCTATAAAATATGAGGTGAAAATGTAGCTATTATTCATTTACAGGGCCACACAAAAAGATTCCATTAGGTAATAGTAAAAGGGGAAATTGTGTATGACACATTTTAAATATATTAAACTGTTTTATGTATAATGAAACTGATGTATGCCAATGAGACTATAAATTATACCATACTGCCTTCCCTAATATAAAGAATATAGCATTTACAGGGGACACACAAAAGATTTCAAATAGTACATTTTTTCAAAAGTACTGTTACATGTATACGATGATGGCTGATGGATGGATAAAATGCATTTCAAGTATGGTATGCGCGTATAAGTTTCACTAAATTTATGCATATTATATGGTGCATATTAGTGCTATAGATAATATACAGGGCTACACAAAAGAGCTCGCCAACGTTACTGAATATGAGCATAAATTATTAAAAAGGTGATTCTTAAATAAATTATGTATTTTTAAGCTGAACTGCATTAAATTTACTAAGAAATGTTTGCAGAATTTATATAAAATGATATACAGGGCCACGCAAAGAATTGGGTACATGGAGCCTATGAAAGATAATTTATCAGAAACTGATTTCAGTTGTTTTAAGAGTGTTTTAAAATAAATTTTAGCTTAACACTGATGTATAATAAAGGTACCAGGCAAACTACAAGGGTGAACAAAGTATTCAAGTATGTTTCCATCTATTAGTATAAATTGCTGAAAGAGAAATTTCAAGCTACTAGGCATTTTTTTTTTGGTAAACTAAATTTTCCCAGTATATTGTATGTATATTAACTGTCAGATCGAATACAGGGCTGTTCAATAGTACTGGGATACATATTTGGTTATATTTGGATTTAAATTCTTATATACCTAAATAACGAAGTTTTGTTAAAGATTTCGTGAAGCGTTGGAAAGTGCTTCATAATCTATGCTTAATACATGATTTTTCTTACTTGTTTAGAATAGAATGGGGATATCTTTGTAAGAAACATTCAGTTTTCAATATCATGTGATAAACGTAGTTTATTGATACAAGTTAAATAGGCTTTGTCTAATCGTCGATTATGAACCTACCTGGTTACATAATCGAAATTTATAAGAATATTTCAATCAATATAATAACAGTGCTTATTTTCTTTCCTTAATTAAATCGCACTTTGAACTTTTATGAAGTTGTTGGAAGAAATTTAACATCTCAGACATAATTATACAGCAATCACAGTCTTAGGGTAATCATGGAGTTAAGTTCTAAAAAAGCAATGAGAAAAATGCCTCGAAAATAAAATTTTCTTTTCCTTTACAAAGAGTAAGAAGACGTATGAAAAATATAATTTTGTATCTTTTTTTTAAATTATCTAAAATGAAGGAGAACTCAACTTAGAGATGAAAAGCGAAGATGTTGTTGAATTCAAAAATTCTCCTTATGACGAAAAAACTTTTGACGATTTTAACGAATTAAAGTTACAAAATACTATTGATGAAATAGATGTACATTTTGAGCCTATGGAGAGGGGGGGATTATAATAGTTCCAAAAATAACCAAAGGATTAAGCTTTTTTTGAAACTGGGCGGATCACTTTTCAAAATATTCATTCACAAGAGTAAATTGTTGCAAAACAATAGAAACAAAACAAATGGAAAATTCTAACTGTTTTTACAAAAAAGCGTCTAAGAAATAAAAAAGAAATTTTTTTCAAATAAAACTTTATTGAACGATTTTTTTCCCGTGCTCAAAGACTGGAACGCTGCATCAAGAAGAACAATACATTGTTAATTAACAAATTATTGTTTTATTTCAATTTCTTGCCTTGCAAACCGTTTATTAGTTTAAATATATATAAGTTAATCCCTAATACAACAGTATTTGTTCATCAGATTTTGAGAGGTATTTATTATTTAACCTTTCTTGGGCATCTAATTGTAGCACGGTTTATGCAGTTTTTCCCTTACGAACCCTACTTTTAAAACAAATTGCTAACATAGATCAATGCATTACTCTAATGGCTATAACTTCAGTTCTAATTTAATTGAAAAAAATATATATCGTTTTAATTTCTATAAAATGAAATAAAAAAAGTATCAAAATATGCATAAATACTTAAAATTAATAATAAAAAATTGCAATTTCTATTTTCTAATATCCAATTTATTTAATCTAAACTATGTAAATGTATTTTTTTCAAATTTTGTGAGTCTTACATTATGAAAAACATGAGAATTTCAAAGATTGTTTTGTTTTGACAATTAATCTGTGAAGAAATAACAAAAATATGTATTGAAAAATGTTTTTTTTTTCAATGAAAAAACCCACATCCTTTATCATCCACATTTTTCTTAATTTCAAAAGAACATAAACCTGTGGATTGATAAACGATAATCCTGATTATTGAATTAATATATCTCAAATGTATCTATTTCGTACATATTCAACCTAATACTAGAGATGGGCGTTATTTAACGTATTAGGATAAATAACAATGTTATTGTTATACAGTTCATTATTTAATAACAGGTTAACGGGAAGTCCCTGTTAAATTTAGAACACGATCTCAGCAACGTATTAAAAAATAAAGATTTGAAACAACCGTTTTTTAGAAGTATACATTAAAATTATAATAAAAATAAATTTTCCGAAATTTGTTTTCTGCATTTGTAAAAAAAAGGAGCTTAAAATTGTGCTTAAAAAGAATCATATTTCAAACGCTTATAGCGAATCGACGGATGCTTTGAACCAGCCAACGATTGAATCTTCCCCTTTGAGCGTGTTATCCAGCAGAGCCGGTCTGTTTGCACTGTTTCAGTAGTTACGGTTTCCAAAGCCTTCGGTTTTTTCCCTTTAAGTTCTTTGGCCATTCACTGGCGAGGAAAAACGGTTATTTTATTATTCTTTTTTGGCTGTCTTGTTGTTTTTTCTCTTATCGTTGCTGTTATTTTATTCCAAGTAATCGGTATGTTTCTGATGTAACTATTTTCTGCTGAGACTGTAACATTTGGTATAAAAGTGTTTTAAGTTGAAAAAATATGTTGATAATAAATATAACAGAAATAACAATTTTATCTGAGTGAATGACATTTTATTAAAAGTGTTTGTTTATTCTTTATGGTTTTCGGAAGTAATGAAAGAGGAAGTATTAAATGTTTTTCAATAGGGAAAGATTCTATGTTGATATTGGAGGGGTGATGGAAGATACGGAGGGTTTACTCGTTTTTGAATATTTAAAAGGGTTATTACTACATGTTCATGGAATTTTTAGAGGGGGGGGGAGATTTTGGCAAGATAAATCTTGTTTTAAGGCCAAATAATTTTATTATTTTTGTTTTGCATTTGCGTTAAAAGATTTTATTTCTGTGATTTTATTTCGCTAAAAAAAAAAGAAAAAGAAAGAAAGAAAGAATAAAGGAAGAAAGGAAATAGTTTTCCATAATTTGTGAAATAACTTAATTTTAGTACAGTTGTAATTAATTTGAAAAGTATATTTGTATGAACGAAATTTGTTTTTATGAATTGCTTTCGATTAAAAGAATATAAATAATATTTTTGTGTTCTTGGGAAATTAACTTTGAATATGTGTTGATTGATGTGCGGCCGCTATTAAGTCACGGATCAATTTTTCTTTTATAATATTTTACAATGTAGTTGAAAAGTGTTTACGAATACGGTTTGTCTGTCCTTGCTCTAACTCGTGTAAATATAGTCTGATTGCCATGAAATTGATATATGTACTATTAGAATTTAGTATGGCATTTTCTGTTTTGAGAAGGAAGTTTGCAGGAAAGCTCAGAAGAATTCCATTACTTTACGGTGTATGTTGAAAAATCACTCGCTCTGTATTTTAATGATATTACAGTATTTAAAACATACTAAAATTGATATACATCACTGTCGTGTACTACAAGGATCCTACAAAAGAATATGGTGTACATAGAATCTATCGCTTATTTATAAGAACATACAAAAGTATTTGGGTATAGAAGAAAATTAAAATTGATTGCAGTTACTGAAACCTATGAACAAAAATTGCTGGAAGTGCATTTTCAGTAATAGTATGCGTTTTAAAGTTTAACTACTTTTTAAATGTTACTTGGTTTGTACAAATTTTAGATCATATGCAAGGTCGAACAAATGTTTTAAATAATATTAGTCTATTTGCTGAAATTGCTGAAAAGAAATTTTTAAATGTGCTATGATTTTAACAGAGCTAACTTTTAGCATATTATATATAGTAAGCACACATGTCTGTAGATCATCTACAGTAATGAAAAAAAATCGTATATTTTAACGACTACTCATGGTAATAGCAGGAATCGTGTTTTCAAATGCATTATGTTTTTTTTCCAAAGTGCTTAATAAGACGCCATCCCACCTTAGTAAATTGTCAAGTTTTGTTATGGAATTCTAAATGTGTTGGAAAGCGTTTCATAATCTATACTGTATAATTTTGTTTTGTTAGAAATCGTGTTTAAACTCTATTTATTACTATGCAGTGTATCTCTTATCATTTACCAATAACTAATTTCTAAATCGTTAGTTTTAGCGATGCAGTTCCAACTGTAAAAATGTTTCAAATTTTTTTTTCTGTTCATCATATAAAAACCAGTTTACATAATTTTTAAATAGATAAGAAATTACAAACTTTATCCAATGTGTGAGTCCTATAAGCTTTATTTTGCCATGTTCTAACAAGTAAAACACTAAAAATTTATTCTTGTATGTTCAAAACTTACTGAATTATGATACTTAGAATTTTATGAATTTCTAATGCTTTAATCACAATAACTGGAAAAACCTGTTTAAGTGTCAGAAAATGTCAAAAGTGCATGAAATTCAAAGTATCATAATTAATTAAGTTTAGTCTTATCTCGCAAAAATTAAATGTTTAATCACAAACTGATTTTGAATAATACAGCATTTATAATTATGTCAAAAAGTTATTTAAAATGTTTTGTTTGAAAGACCTTCTAATTAAAATATCCGTGAGTTACATGTTATAAAAATAACAGTGTGTTGGAACCTGTTACCTGTAAAAGAATAGAACGATGTAACCTGTTAACGAAAAATAACTATATTTCCCATCTCTACCTAATACATACATGTCGTATATATTTAACCTAAACTAAATACATGGCTATTTTTTCCCTTAATATAAGTCATACAATATGAAAATTTAGAAGAATGTCAATCAAATAATCTGCAAATATACAGGGTGGTCATAAAAAAAACTTTGCCGATATATGGAGCTCTAGCGGCCAGCCCGCTCAACCGATCGAGGTGAAATTTTAGATATAGCTATTCAGAGGTATGAGCTCGAGATTCTGTGAACGGCAACAAAATGGCGCTCATGGTTACGGTTATAGTTACAGAAACTCGGAAATTTCCAATGGCAACACCCATTTTTTTCATCGCAAAATGCACAGCGCATGCGAAAACCCTAAAGAGCGTTCGAACCGTACGTGTATCGCAAGAAACGGACATGTTATGCAGGCACAAAAAACGGTTCTGCGAATCCTCCCACCCCCCATAAAAAAACTCGATTGGGGCGCAAGGAGGAAATTTGCATATGACACAGAGTCAGTACACTAATCTCTGATTACAATACAGATCGGAGAAATTAAAACTTTTATTTTGATTACACATTTTCCACATGGGTGCCATCACCATTAATTGCCTGTGATGACACCCATGTGGAAAATGTATAATCAAAATAAATGTTTTAGTTTCTCCGATCTATATTGTAATCAGAGATTAGTGTACTGACTCTGTGTCATATGCAAGTTTCCTTCTTGCGCCTCAATCGAGTTTTTTTTATGGGGGGAGAGGATTCGCAGAACGGTTTTTTGTGCGTGCATAACATGTCCGTTTCTTGCGATACACGTACGGTTCCAACGTTCTTTAGGGTTTTCGCATGCGTTGAGCATTTTGCGATGAAAAAAAATTGGGTGTTGCCGTTGGAAATTTTCGAGTTTCTTTAAATATAACCGCAACCGTGAGCGCCATTTTGTTGTCGTTCACAGAATTTCGAGTTCATACATCTGAATAGCTATATCTGAAATTTCATTTCGATCGGTTCAGCGAACTGGCCGCTAGAGCTCCGTATATCGGCAAAGTTTTTTTTATGACCACCCTGTATAATAAAAACGTATGTATTTTTTAATAAAAGTAAAATCTTATGTTCTTTATAATACATTGTTTTCTTAATTTAAAATAAATTTAAATCTGTGAATTCATAAATACATCACAGTGCATAAAAAAGTATTTTAACGATAATCTTGATCATTGAAATAGTTTATCGCAAATGTATGCTATTTTTAAAAACACACAAATATTAATTATTATTAAATTAAATAAATTAACTATTAATTAAATATTAATTCAAATATAAAATG
This sequence comes from Maratus speculifer, assembly GCA_964019185.1. Lineage (NCBI taxonomy): Eukaryota > Metazoa > Arthropoda > Arachnida > Araneae > Salticidae > Maratus > Maratus speculifer. Next base: position 419,679,061 of record OZ025290.1, on the reverse strand, counting down.
AAATAAAAATACTAAAAATATTGCAAATAATTAACATTTCTTTTGATTAAAATTCTTTTCATATTGATAAAAATAGTCTATTAAAAATTTTAACATCATTTTGATCATGCTTTTTTTATTAATTCTATATTTAAGCATTTATATATTTTTTCTTTTTTCAAAAATTAATAAGAAATATTTAATTTTAAAATATTGTTTTTTTAATCAAATTATATATATATATATATATATATATATTCTTCATAATTCACTTCTTGCCTATTTTAAAATAAGTTGAATCTTTGAATTCATAAATATCTCACATTGAAAAAAAACCATTTTAACGATAATACATTGATTCAATTTAACTCAAATGTATGATATTTCAAAAAACAAACAAATGTTAATTAAATGTGTTTATAAATTCAATTCAGATATAAAATAAAATTGAAATGTTATAAGATTGCGGAGAAATTGCAGATAATTAACATTTCCTTTGATTCGAATTCTTTTGATATTGATTGAATTTTTTGCATTAAAAATGTTAACATTCTTTTGATCATACTCTCTTTATTAATACTTTATTTAAATATTAGTTTTTGTTTTCCAAAATATTAAAATTATAATAAGTTTTTTTTTTTTTTTTTTTTTTTTTTTTTTTAAATCACGGGAAGGGAAGATAATGTTTTCTTAAACCCTTTTCAGGGGACTGAAAATCGTCTTACGGAGCATCATACTCACTAGTAATTCAATAATATTTTCTGATAATAAGCTTAATAACGCCTCACATGATTATAATGTTTCGAAGAGTACAATATCATCACTATAAAATAACTTTTTTAATTTTTTTTTTTTTTTTTTTTTTTTTTACAGTAATTATATATATATACCATATATACTTGTATAGAAGTGGAATCCCGTAAAGAGCGACACATTAATATTTCTATATAAATTCTACAAAACAAAATAAATACCATAAATAAATAAATAAATAAAATCCACTATTATATCGACCCTTTAACGTTTAACATGCCTTTTTCACAAAATCAAACCAAAGATTCCACTTGTTATGTTGAAAAGTAGTAAGCAAATATAACATTGAAATTCCTTTCAATAATAAATTGCTACTCTTTGCGTATTTTATATGTTATATTATAAATAATAAACTTAAAAAACCAAAAGTTTGCAATATTGAAAGTTTTTCTTTTAATTTTGTGGAAGTTTACCCTCCTTCCAGATTGCTTGCCGGAAAGATGTCAGAAATTCCTCGACTTATAAGTGTGCGTGTGTGGTTATGAAAGCTTAAAGGGGTTCGGGACACATTTTAAAATAATTTTTATTAATTGAATTGAAATTTTGAATTTTTTTGTGCTGATTAATAACATTATTTGTAATCAAAATCATATGATAATACTTCTCTTAAATTGTCTACTTTTAAAAAAAAAATTTCGAATTTATTTAAAAAGTGGAGTAATTTAAAATTAATAAAACTCAAAATTTTACCTGTAGAATTTCAATTTCTTTACATTAAAAGAAACAAAAATATCAAAATTTTAATTTTAATTCAGCATTTTAAAAAGACATTAATAAAAAATAAAAATAAAATTACTTAAAATAATAATTAAAAAAAACTATGTAACTTTTATTTAAAATATCGTATTTTCAAAAATAACTATTTCTTTCAAATTTCCTGAATTAAAATAAAAGTAACATAGTAAAAAAAATCGAGATTGAAGAATTTACCTTTAATTGTTCTTGAGTTATAACAATTTAAACCCGCGAAATTGTGAAAAAATCCATCCTGAAGAGCAAACTCATTTTCGCAAGAAGACATGACAACCATTGCTTGAAAGCTAGATTTTGAAAACATATCAAATAGAATAAAGGATAATGCCCAGTTAAACTGATGGCATTGAGCTCACAGGCTACACATACTAATTGTACATAACATTACATCCTTATATTTCCAAGGGTTAATTCCAATCGAAAAACAATTTAAGAAGGGGAAACAGCTCCCCCCACTTTCCTCTTTTTATATTTAATCATTTAATCCCCTAAAGTAAACAGAGACATGCTTTATCATATAAAAAATCTATATCCAATATTCAGAGCAAATCAGAAAATTCTTAATAAAAACCCATTTATATAATTTAAGAGGAATTATCCCCCTCTTTTATACTTAACCATTAAACATCCGAAACCTTTCCGAGATTTGAACGAAATCTGTAAATTCTGCATGAAAAACCCAATTATTTAAATTAAAAAGAGGGCGTATAGAACCCCCGTTCCCCCTGTTTATACTTATCTAATGAACATCTAATGCCAATCATGGACACGCCTCATCAGAATGATCCTATATCAAAAATTTTGAACAAAAACTGATAATTCTGTTTGAAAAACCCATTTATATCAACTAAGGGGAGGGGCAAGAGCCCCCGTTCCCCCTCTTATAGATATCGAATGAACTCCAAAAACTAATCAGGGAAGCGCCTTATCAGAATATACCTATATACAAAATTTCAAAAGGATGGGATAATTTTATCAAGAGTTATCGCGTTACGCACTACATGCATACAGAACGGACGGGCACATAAGCTCTCAGGCTATGATAGCCTGTGAGCTAAAAAAGTAACATATCCTCTTCTAATTAAGATAGAAACATGATTTCAAGGTCATTCTAAGCATAAAAATACAAAGAAATTTTTAATGAAATATTTTTTTTTTTAGTTAAGTTTGAAGGTTTTTGTATTCCGGAACCCTTTAAGTGTAATAAAGTATTTAATGAATTTTTATTGGTTATGTATAGTTTAACTCCCAAAATGAGATAACAATTTTAAGGTTTATATACATTTTAAAATAATAAACTATGTTTGAAAAAAAATCTAATTTTGTTTTGAAAAGTATACCTTAAGTACTATAAAAGGAATACGAGATTATCTCACTAGACTTATCCAAACAAGCTAGTTTATCTTCTAAACCTCTAATGTAGTTCTTTTTTTATGTACTTTTATCCTTTTGTATTCAAATGTATTCAAAACTTTCGAAAGCCTTTTCGTTATCTGTCAAAACTGTCTTGAATAATTCAAAAATTTTCTTATAGTGTTGCCGCGTAGTAAATTTTCCAAATTAAAAAAAAAAAAAAAAAAAAAAAAAAAAAAAAAAAAAAAACACTATATTTGTTACTTTTATATATTTTTGGAGAATTTCATTCAAGATTTCTAAAATTCGATCTGTTTTAGAATAAAGAATTTCATATTTTGAAAAGTCACGTAAAGACAAAACTGGATAGATGTTTTTAAATTGACTTTCAAATAAATAAATAATAAAATTGCTTCAGGTTGGGAATAGCTAGGCTTATATTATTTTAATCATTTTTTTCTGTAAAATATTTTTTATTTATTATTATTATTATTGTATAACAATGCATGATAAATAATTTTTGATAATAGCAGACTGACACTTTCTTGTTGTTGTTAAAACACATAAATGAAATAGAGAAATTAGAATAGTTTCAGTGTACCTTTTTATTTCGACCGATAGTGAAATGGTAAGTTTACATATATATTTCTATAATTATATAAAATTATACATTTGATAATGATGATGTTATTTGCAATTATTGTTGATCACAATAGAAATTAGATATTAAAACAATCGTTTAATAGAGTTCATTAAATTCAAAACTATATATATATATATATATATATATATATATATATATATAGCACTTAATGAATAAAGTGTATCGGCAGATCCAAAGTCCTGTGCCATAATGAAAAATGAAATCAAACTGTTAAACTTTAAAGGAAATAAAATTCGAGCAAGAAAAAATAAAGAGGCTGTGGAGCTCATCAGCGGTGGGCATTTTTAAAAACACAGCAATACATATGAATGGATATGAAAAAAGACTATTATAATGTTGTGGCAGGGTGTTTCCGTTAGAGTGTCAGAATGCAAAAAATCAAATGTTCAAAAACATTTGATATCATAACACTCCCCCACCGGACCCAAACGCCACAGAAAACAGCATATAACATATTCAAAAATTATACAGCTGAAATAAACAAATGTGTAATGTATATTAAAACAGCAAAAAAACTGTATTACCCAAGCTTCAGAGACACAGCCACGCAAAACAACTAAAACCCAGCATTCCAAAATCAATCCGTATTCGTTTACATGTCGTTGCCACACGATTGCAGACATACTTGTCCATCCATGGAAACAAATACGGATTGATTTTGGAATGCCGGTTTCTAGTTGTTTTGCGTTAAATGTAGCCGTTAAATGTATCGTACTAAAGCTTAAGTTAAAAAAGCAGCCCTTCCACCACTCCTGTCAAATTTTATTTGAATAAACAGTGTTTTGAAATCTATTTGGCCAGTATCTACAATTGAAGGTATTCAACAAAATGGATAATCTATAACTATTTTAAGCAACAAATTTAGAGCTCTGAAAAAAAAAGCTGAATTACTTTATAGTTGCTTTATGCTGGGGATTTTTGCATTTTTTAAACATGCTTATTTTCAAAATATTTCGATATGATTTGCATTATGATATATATTTAAATAAAAGAGTGATTTATAATGTGTTAAAATGTTTACTTGAGAACATTGCTTCACTTAAAGGCCAAATTCACCTCAAAATAAAACTGGATTAAGAAATTTCGATCAAGAGCATTAAAGGATTTTTCTTGTTTAAGATTAGCATTAAAAATACCGTTAGAATGATAAATCACGGGTACATATGAATACACTTCTCGTAGATTTTTCAGTTATAACAGGAAGCAAAATTACAACTGTTGTAGTTTCAGAGGTTTAATAATACCATCATTGCTATCCAGGCTCCTTAAGCAAATGTTTAGTATTTTTAAGAGGGAAACATTGTTTCGGAATCTCCAGTGTCTGAAACATGTAAACGCGTGAAAAAAATTTGATTCTAAAACCGATAGACTTACCGTATGCTACATATGATAAGTAAATGAAGTTATACAATTAAAACTGTTATTACAAAAATCTTCTAAGAAAATGAAAAATGGTACCTATATCGGTTTAAACATCATTGCAAGACTTTTTCACGTGGTCAAAGCTTTGAACGGGGCTGGAAGAAGAACAATAAATGTAAGTTAACAGGTTATCGGTTTATAACAAATTCTTACAATGCAACAACCTTTTTCTCATAATTTTAAATATAAGTAACTTAATTTCTATGTACAATAGAAATTATTCATTAGATTTTGTTGAAATTTTATTACTTATCCATTTTTGTAGTTGTTTCGATAGAGCTACATTTGTAATCAAAATCATATGATAATACTTCTCTTAAATTGTCTACTTTTAAAAAAAAAATTTCGAATTTATTTAAAAAGTGGAGTAATTTAAAATTAATAAAACTCAAAATTTTACCTGTAGAATTTCAATTTCTTTACATTAAAAGAAACAAAAATATCAAAATTTAAATTATCAATAAGTCGTTTTTGACTTGCGTCCTTAGTTTTGAAACGAATTGCTGATGTATGTCGAGATATTGTTGTAATGGCTATAATTTTAATTCCAATCTAATCGGAAAAATTATCGTTTTAATATTTTGAAATTAAATGTAAATAATTAAATTTTTACTGTCAAAATATACATAAATACTTTGAAATAATTATAAAATAATTACAATTTCAATTTTCAATTTATTTAACCAAAAACTAAGAAAATGGCTATTTTTTTTCGTAATTTTACGGTATGAGAAACTTGAAATTTTTAAAGGTTGTTTTGTTCATGTAATTAATCTGGGAAGGTATAATGAAATATATATATATTTTTAATTAAATTAAAGTAAAACGTCATATACTTTATAATCCACAACTTTCCTAATTTAAAATAAAGCTAAATCTTTGATTTCATCAATGTCTTGGAGTACAAAAAAAGCATTTTATCGATAATCTTGATCATTGAATTAATTTATCTCAAACGTACGCTTTTTCGTAAAACCAACACATGTTAATTAAACGTGTTTAGAAATCCAATTGAAACATTAAATAAAATTGAAATATTAATAAGATTTCAGATAATTAACATTTCCTTTTATCCAAATTGAAGATAATTAAAATTTCATTCTATCCATTTTCTTTTTATATTGATAAAAGTACTTAATTAAAAATTTAAACATCCTTTTGATCATAATCTTTTTGTTAATTCTTTATTTAAGCATTCTTTTTTTCTTTTTTTTTTTCAAAAAGTGTTGAGTAATGTTTGATTTGTAAATATTTTTTGTTTGTTTATTTTATTTTATTTATATTTTTATCTTGTTTTTGGTTTGTTTTGTTTGGAGAAGGGAAGATAATTTTTACTAACACGGGGGGGGGGAGGGGGCTGAAAACCTTTTTTAAGGAAATTCATACTCTTCAGTAATTCGCATCATATTTTGTAATATGAATATGTGTATAAGCTCAACCCTTTTTTTTTTTACTAGAATTTTGTATCTATGCCGTTAGTACTTGTATAGAAGTGGAATCGAGTAAAAGTGGACACCCTAACTTTCGAAAGCACATTCCACAAAAAATATAAAATTTCGAAATATTAATCTGTTCTAATTCGAACAACATTCAATGTTTTACATTACAATTGAACAATATCAAATCAAAGAATCTACTTGCCAATGTGAAAAGTAATAATCAAACAAAAACGAACACTGAAACTTTTTTTTAATGAAAAATCACTATTAATTAGATATTTTATATGTTATATCATTATTCATACACATAAAAAGTCGAAAGTTTCGAATATTTATTTTTTTTTTTTTAATTTTTATTTTTTGTAACTCGACGCTCTTCCCAAATTCCTCGACTTATAAATGTCTGTGTACTTATGAGAGCTTAACTCTCTACGAGTTTGGTTGGTTGGTTGGTTGGTTGATTTTTGACGTCCGATTATCTGCGCTAGGGATATACTCTACGAGTTTGGAACATATTATTCTGTTGACAAAACTCCATGTTTCACTGCAATATGAGTAATATTTAAGATAATATAATTCTACAGATTTAATGAATTTTCAATGCATTTCGGAATGATTAATAATCTCAAGGATTACATTTATATCTATAATTAAGTTTTTTTTTTATGGAAAGAATCATATATTTCAGCATTTAAATTTAAAAAAAAAACAACAACATTAGAATTTTATTCATTTGCAAGACGCCCAGATATTTAAGTATAACAAAGTATTTAATGAATTGTTATTATGTACGATTTAGCTATCAATATGAAATAATAAACGTAATGTTTATGTATTTTTGAAAATAACAAAATTATTTTTGTAAAAAAGAAAAAAAATACTTTCGTTTTGTAACGTATGCATTGAGTACTACAAAAGAAATACGAGATTATTGTTCTAGACTTATTCAAACAACCAAGTTTATCTTCTAAAGCTCTAATGTGTTTTTCTTTTTTGACATCTTTTTGTATTCAAATGTATTCAAAACTTTTGAAAGCCTTTTCGTTATCTGTCAAAACTGGCTTGAATAATTCAAAAATTTTATTACTGTGTTGCCGCGTAGTGAAGTTTATGAATTTTAAAAACACTGCATTTGTTATTTTTTAGAACTCTTGAGATATTCATTGTACTTTTGTAAAATTCGATCTTTTTTAGAAATAAGAATTTTATATTTTAAAAATTCACCTGTAAGGTAAAATTGGGCATAATTAGAAATTGAAAATAATTGGACATGTAATTGGAAAATAATTTTTTCTATTTTCTAGGAACCTGTCAATAGCAACTGATAAACATATAATATCACGTATAGTGTGTTTAATAAATTAAACGTAAATATAATATCAATATGAAAATGTAAAACGTAAAGTTACTATCAAACAAAGGTAAATAAATGATAAGAAGAGAAATTTTGAATTGACACCAATTGGTCACACTATGCATTAGAGTGTAAAGAGATTTGGGCAAGAAACAGATTCTGTTAAAATATTCAAATATACACTTAAAACTAAGAAGCAGTTAAAAAAAGTATTGTTCAAAATTCTCTTCTGTTACTTCATCTATTTTTCTTTCCTTTATTAAATAAACTAATTGTTAATTTTTAAAATTATTTTAGGTTATAAAATAGTACAAGGAGATTAGTATAAAAAATGTTCAATAGCTATTTCGTAAACCGTTTTTCACAGACAATTTATATTAGGTAAAGAAACATTTATGAAGTGTTATCAGTGCAAAAAAAAATATTATTGAAAAATTAAGAAATGTAAGTTTACGTACAGTGTCTATAGGGGGAACTGGGGCATATTGATACAGTTTTTTTTCTAAGAATTTTTTTTGGTGTCCAAAAAGCAGAAATTTAAAGTTATTTTTTCATGTGGTGCCAGCAAAACTTATGTAGTGTGTTATAAAAATGTACAATCGTTGTTTTATATATTATTTTTGCATGTAATTAAAAAAAAATCAAAAAGAGTATCAATGTGCCCCATCCCCGGGGAAGATTAATACACCTCAGGTTGAACTTTGATACGTCTGAGAAAAATGGAGACAAAATAACACCAATGCATATTTTTCATAGAAAAATAGTTAGCAAACCATTTTATATTTATTTATAGAAATTCAAATCCCCCACAATTTATTTGTAAGTAATATTAAAGCAATCAACTTTAAATGAATAATGACTTGATGTTCTGGCTGTTCCTTGTCTGATTGTTGCCGTGGTAACATTGTCATATCTGGCACTTCAATCCCAGCATTATATCGTTCTTAGGAAAGATGAAAAAATTACCAGGTTTTTTTGTTTATAAATCGGTTTATAAACAGAAAATAAAGGATAATTTTATAATAAATTCTGTTTATAATATAATTATCCTTTGCTGTTCTGCAGCTTGTTTCTCTTAATTAACATTTCTCATCTCGAAAATACATTTTTCTCTGGAAAATCAATATAAATTTGAGATTTGCCAGGCTGTCGTCCTTTTCTTTTGTTAGTTCTACTAGCACTATATGTTGGGTAAATTCGTAGGTCTTATGTTATCAAAAATACTATAAAATGTTCTAATATAAAAAGAGCTATTTTACTTCAATAAAAAATAACATTAGAAATTATTGGCGAAAAATAGTTGGATTAAGGAGTTTATGGTAAAAAAAATAATAAAAAGTAACGAAAAAATTAATTAGAAAAAGATTTAGGTTGTATCATTGTGCCCCGACATAGACTGTATCAATGTACCCCATACAGCCATTTTCAATAAAATCAGTCTCAAATCCAACACTTCATAATTCATCTAAAATAAAAAATGAGGAACTGATAAAAAGTAGCTTTACTTGCCAGGAAGAGTAATCTTTTCGGTTGAAAATACTGGAGCAGTTGTATAATATCATTTAAATTGTGCATCTCAAACTTACTTTTGACCTACAAAAACAATAAATCAACCGTCCCATTTCATGAAACTATCGAATCACCCCAAGACTTTCTGTGTGTATGTGCACTAGCATCACCTTTTGGTGCTGTTGTGAAACTTCCTGTAATGATCTGTAAGCAGTAGGGAGTGTATCAATGTGTCCCATGTATCAATGTGCCCTAGTTTCCTCTAAATGAAATTTAGTAAAATACTCTATTACAATAAGAAGTAAAAAATAAATAAATAAAATCTCATTTTTCTAAGATTGAATCAGAGTAAGAGCTGTATAAATTTGAAGCATTTTATTGTGAAATATGGGTCATTCACATATTTAGTAGAAATACAAATAATCATTACATGTGTTTAAAGGCTAATAGGTGAGAGTAGAATTAACAATGCTATTTAAATTTGAAGTCTTCCAATCAGCGAAGCGGTTAATTAGCTATTAATTTATACGAATCGATTGCAGCGTTCAATTTCTTATTCTTCGCAAGTGTTTTTTATATGTTTTAATACGACTCCATAAACATTTAATCCTTAAGTGTTTGCTTTAATTTGCTATTATTTAAAACGATCCCAAACAATAAACAACTTGCCATTCTTCGTAAGTGTTTTATTTTTGTTCGCTATTGTTTAGAACGAATCCATAAACATGTAGGGGGAACTAGGGCATATTGATACAGCTTTTTTCTAAGAAAATTTTTGGTGTCCAGAAAGCAGAAATTTCTAATTATTTTTCCATGTGGTGTCAGTAAATCTTGTGTAGTGTGTTTCAAAAATGTACAATCGTTGTTTTTATACATTATTTTTGCATTTAATTAAAAAAATGAAAAAAAGTCATTTGTATCAATGTGCCCCAACCCCGGGGCAGATTGATACACCTCATGGGGTACTTTGATATGTTTGGGGAAAATGGAGACAAAATTACACCAGTGCATATTTTTCATAGAAAATTAGCTTGCAAACCATTCAATATTTATTTATAGAAATTCAAATCAGCCACAATTTATTTATAAATAATATTAAAGCAATTAAAATTAAATAAATATTGACTTTATGACCTGCTTGTTCCTTCTCAGGTTGTTGGCTGTGATAACTTTGTTATATCTGGAACATAAACCTCAGCATTATCTTCTTTCTTAAGAAAGATGAAAAAATTGCCAGGTTTTCTGTTTATAAATCGGTTTATAAGCAGAAAATAAAGGATAATTATATTAAAATTTCTGTTTATAACATAATTATCCTTTTCTGTTCTGCAGCTTCTTTCTCTTACTTAAAATTTTCCCTCTCGAAAATACTTTTTTCTCAGGAAAATCGATATAAATTTCAGAACTGCCAGGCTGCCTTCCTCTGCTTTTATTAGTTTGACTACCACTATAAGTTGGGTAAATTTGTACGTCTTCTGTTTGCAAAAATACGACAGAATGTTCTAATATAAAAAAAAATTAGAGTTATTTTACTTCAATATAAAATATTATTAGAATTTTTTGCGAAAAATGGTTGGATTAAGAAGTATGATTAAGGAGTGTGTGGTAAAGAAAATAACAAAAGTAATGAAAAAAATAACTAGAAAAGGATTTAAGTTGTAGGAATGTGTCCCGACATACTCTGTATCAATGTACCCCATACAGCCATTTTGAATGAAATGAGACCCAAATCCAACACTTAATAATTTATCTAACAATAAAGAATGAGGAACTGATAAAGAGTAGCTTTATTTGCCAGGGAGAGTAATCTTTTCGGTTGAAAATACTGGAACAGTTGTATAATACCATTTTAGTTGTACAACTCAAATTTAGTTTGATCTACAAAAACAATAAATCAACCGTGCCATTTCATGAAACTACTGAATTATTCCAAGACTTTCTGTATGTAGTTGAGTGCACTAGCATCACCTTTTGGAGTTGTTGTGAAACTTCCTGTGGGCAGTATAGGGGGTGTATCAATGTGTCCCACTTCCCCCTACTTTAAAATAGTATTCGTGAGAATTTTTAATAATGATGCTTTTAAAAACTTTTTTTTTATTTCCAAAAACTGCTTATGCTTTTATTGTTATTCAAAATATATTTTGATAATGTTTTATATTTATTGTCATAAAGTAAATTATACGTTGCGCTTGTTATTTTTTCAGCTCTTTTATTCAAATATATTCTGAACATGCGAAATTCCTTCTTTCGTTACCTTTCAAAGTCAACTTGCATAATACATAAATTTCCTTTTGTAAAAACCACAAAGGTGATGAATTTTTCAAAATTGTTACATTCTAAGAATATATATATATATATATATATATATATATATATATATATATATATATGTACTACGAAAGTTGCTTTTTTGTAGTTCCACAAAGTGAGTGTTTTTCAAAGAAATAAAAAATGATTTTATCGAAGAGCAAAGAGAAATATGTTTGTTTTAAAAATGTTTTGGGATAATAAGTAAATATGTCTCATTTTACACAGTCTAAGAGTTACACAATCTTACACAGTCTAAGCCCAATCAACTTACAAGTTGATTATTAATCTAATTAGTAGGATGCATAGTCTTATAATAAACATTATTATCCATATGGTTATACATGATGTTGTTATATACGAATATGTTATCTTTAACCAAATATTATCCATTTACTGAATTAAAGATGAAAATTAATTTAACAAAGGTACTCGTAGATGTAAAAAAAAGGCTATAACAAATTTATATTAATGGAACGATAATTTTTATTTTATAATAACAATTGTCTTTCATATCATATTTTATTTCAGATTTACACGTTTTATGTCTATATTATGAACTTGATAATAAATTCTTTATATATATTTAACGAAGATATCATTTACAACGCGGTTTTGTCAATACGAAACCTATTTTATAGTGCAGTCTTAAATTTTCTGAATAGAAATTCAAGACATATTTAATGTAACTTATGTAGCATTACTATATGTTACATGTTTATGCACGTACGACACATAAATCAAAGTTATAATTTTGTACACATTTGTCGAACAGTTTCTTGTTCGTCATCAGAATGATTTTAGTAATTGATAGAATTAAATGACAGAGACATATATTGTCGTATATTAAAATCAACTTTTTTGGAATTAACCTGACTTAAGTCAAACTATTACAGATATTTATTGCTTTGAAGCACATTTAATATATTTTATAATAAAATAAATTATTACTATTTATGAAATAAAGACATTTTTTACAAATATATCATACGTGCTCTTGAATAAACAATAATCTTTTGTAGTGAGATTTAGCATTTAATGTCTGAAATGTACACACAGATGTAATATAAGTTTTACAACGTTAATAAATATTTATGCATAGAATGTTCAGCACGCAAATCACAGCAATAATTACGTACACACTTTATTAATCGCAAAGTTTGGTCCGTCAGCAGAAGGTTTAGAGCATTTGAACGAGTCGCGAGACATATATTCTCTTTTTTAGGATTAAGGTTCATAGAATACACATTACGTAAGTTAAAATATTACTGCTGTCTTTCTTTTTGTGAAACTAATTAAACGTATGTTCACAATGAAAATTGCAAAACACCTTCTTAAAATGCTGCAATGCATTTTTTTCTAAGAAAAGAAATAGTCAACAGGTTTCTCTTTAATATTATCGAAGAAAAAAATATAATTAGATTATTTGTATACATTATTAATTATAGATATTTCTTTTGAATACTTTATGCGTTCTTATCAGATACTTTTTACTGTCTCTTTCACTCTCTCCCTGTTTCTCTTTCGCTCATTTATCTACTTCTCTCTTTCTCTCTCTCTCTCTTTCTATCAATCTACCCATCTGTCGATACATATATACAGAGAGACATCAATATCGTGATATAATATTTTAAAATATACACTTTGTAATATCTTATAGCTTTATATAGAATGCAAACAAAAACTTATAAAATTGTTTTTTAAATGTAGTAAAAAAATATAAATTCTATTAGTAGGACAGACTGGTCAGGGGTAGAATGGTTAAAAGTTTCAATTACGGGGTAATTTGGAATTTATTACTAGATATCAAATATATTTAAATTTATGTTTTTTAAGATAAAAATACTTTATTGTAATAATTTTTACTTTTTTTTTCTTTTTTCTTGTTTTGATGAAAAGAAGATGATTTTACAGAATCAATTATTATTGTTTTACTTTTTATAAAAACAATGATCTAAACATATTCTATGTTGTATTGTATTTTAAATGGATCAATAAGGTTTTATACTTTCTTTCTTTATTATTAAATATTTATTTAAACGATACGTGCATTAAAAAATGGAAATAAATGTAAAAAAATGTAAAATGTCTTACAACATTTTAACGGAGCATTACGGAGTTTTTAATTGAAAAACTCATAATCTATTGGAATTTTCAGTTTGGAAAATTCAGTCCAATTACCGTATGTATTTGAAAATGTTTTGATTACCAATTTTAAAATGATGTGCAAATCAAAAATGTTTGAAATAACATTTATTCAAAATTATTTCGAAAAATAAATAATTTAATTTATTCCACAACGTCTTTCTAATTCATATTATTTGTATTGATTTTTATTAACATTAATATGCATTTATCGAAATAACATTCAGTAAGCTTTTCATTGTTAAATATTTAAACGATGATTTTATTCAGGCTACTGCACCAGCTTGTTCAATTTTTGCGAATTAATCGATAATTCATTTTGTCTTATAACAGAGTTGAGAGCTAAGCATTTAAAAAATAACTTCTTTAATAAGTTAATTTAATAAATTCTCTACAACCTTTTTTTAAATAAATGTTGTGATTCACGGATTTTTTTCAAAGAATTGTCTGATAACAGAACGCCACGATAAGCGAAAAAAATATTATGAATATTTTTAACAGGAAGAGAAATTTATTAATATAATATGTAAATTAACTTTTGTTCAATCATACTGTGAAAAAGAAAAACATATTAAATTATTTCTTTTTAAAAAGATATTTTGAATGAGATCTAACAAATCATTTGAAATTTATGCAAGGAAGTGAATGAATTTATCTTCCAATCTTAAAAGAATCAAAAAGAAAGAAGCAAAAACTAACTTCTTTTTAAATTTTATTTTTGGTGTAATTTAAGGAATTGCAGCCTCTTTGCAATAATTTAATATTTTTTGCATTGAAATTCTATGTTCTGTTTTATTTAAAAATTTGTATCTTCTTTAATCTAAATTTCTCCAAATAACATTCAGTAAGTATATCTTTTGTCATTACCTAACGATGATGTTATTCAATTTACTGCACAAGCTTGTTCAATTTTTAAGAAATAATCCATAAATACTTTTTTTTTTTTTTTACCGAATTAAGTGTTAGGTATGAAGAGCACCTTAGTAAGTTAATTTAATAAAATATCTACTATATTTTCTAAAATTAATGTTGTGATTTACGGATATTTAAAAAAAATGTCTGATAATAAAACTTTAAAATGTGTAAATAAAAGAAGTTTTAAAAAATTGAGTATGAAAATTTCTTCAAGGGAATCTTTATGAATATAATATGGAGATTAAGTATTATTCAGTTGTTCCCTGAAGATAGAAATATATACTGAATTATTTCTTTCAAAATAAATACTTTAAATGAAACATAGCTATAAATTTTACATTTATACAAAATAAATAAAATAAACTTATCCTCTATTCTTTAAAACTTTATATATATAAATATATATAATAAATTTAAAAATAAATTTCTTTCTTTTTTTAATAATTAAAGCAATTGCATTTTTTTTACATTAATTTAATTTATTTCTACATTGAATTTCTATATTTACTTATATTTAACTTTTAACGACTTTTATCATCTTTAACAAGCGATTATCGAAATAACATTCAATAAACATATCTTTGTTGAATACATAAACGATGATCTTATTCAATTTATTGCTCCAGGTTGTTCAATTTTTGAGAATTAATCAACGTATACAATCAGTTTTTATTTAGAGTTAAAGGCTGGGTGTTAAAAATATCGTATTAGGTTAATTTAATAAATAATCGACTATATTTTCTATAAAAAAACTGTGATTTACACATTGACTGATAAAAAAACGTTACGATAAGCGAAAAACACTTTAAAAAAAATTATGATTTTTCCTTCAAGAAAGTGACATTTATCAATGTATTACGTAAATTAAATTTTGTGCAATCGTTCAGGGAAGAAAGAAAAATATACTGAATTATTTCATAAAAAAGAAGATATTTTGAATAAAATTTAACAAAGCATTTAAAGTTTATATAAAAAGAAAAGAATAAATTTTTCATTAAGTCTTCAAATCTTCAAAGAATATGTATTAAGAAAAACGAACCAAAAAACGTAATTTCTATTTCAATTTTATTTTTGGAATAGTTCAAGCAACTGCAGTTTTTTATTATTCATTTTGAGAAATTTATTTGTAAAATTCTTAGCTTTTAAAATCGGAAATATAATTTAACAACATAAATCTTATTTTCATATTAAAATCTTTTTCATGATTTTATGTGTTATTACTAGATATAGTTCAAAGCTTCAGAGATTTAAATTGATGAATTCAACATAATCAACACACATTAGTAATAAAAAATCTTTTAAGAAAACTCATTTTCCTTTAATTTAAATTTCTTCTGGCTACGTATTATTTGAAAAATAAAGAGCATTCTTATTGAAACAAACAATTGCACCTTGAAGTTAAGAAATTTATACAACATCAATTTGATTTACATATTATTTTTACACTTTTATTTTATTACTGCCAGATATACATCAAAATTTGAGAGATTTAAATATATGGATCATCACCGAAAAATAGCGTCATTTAAGATAAAAGTAAATTCATTTTTTTTCTTTCAGTTACTTGATGTTTTGAAATAAAAAAGAAAATGTTTATTTAATGATGGAAAAAATATATCCATATTCTAAGAAAGATTATTGTTAACAGTTTTCATTCTGCAATTTATAATATAAATGCATCTCACTATCAATGGTATTTATATATATATATGAGAAGCCCAGAAGCCAAGGGGTATAAGTGACAAAATTGAAAAAAATGAGGTAAGTGCACAGGCTATCTAGAAATATGTCTATTTATTTGTAGGTAAAGAGTTAAGAGTGATTTTTTCATTATGTACTGAGTTATAGGGGTCAGTCACTTAACCTCTTTCCCAAAACTGTGAAACGATTGGAGGCCAAGGCGTATAAGTGCAGTTGTGTCCGTTAACGTCTATATAGCAGAAGCACGACCAACGACATACATACAAAGCCATTTGCTTTTTTTATGCATTAAATATATGCATTTTAACTGTTATCAAGTAAGAAAAATCATGCGTTAAGCATGGATTATGAAACACTTTCGAACACTCCCTGAAATCTTTATAAATTTTTGCTATTGAGGGAAATAAAGTGTTACAGTCCATTGCCAAATATGTATTCTGATACTTTTTCACAGCCCTATGTTTTATTTGTCGGTTGATATATACTGTATAATGGGAAAAATTAGTTTAGCAAGAAAACGCATAACAGTTTGAAATTTCTCTTTCAGCAGTTTATATTAATAGATGGAAGCACACATGTATACTTTTGTTCATCCTGAAGTTTATCTTAAACCTTTATTATACGCCAGTATTTAGCTGAAATTTACTTCAAATTAAACACACTTAAGACTATTGAAATCACATTTCCAGAAATTATCATTCATCGATGACAGTGTATAAAAATATGTGTGTGATCCTGTATATCATTTTACCTATATTTTACAAGAATTTCTCAGTAAACTGAATGCAGTTCAGCATAGAAATACAAGACTTATTTAAAAGAAATCTTTAAGTAAAGTACGCTCATAGTCTGTAACCTTTACGAATATTTTTGTGTAGCCCTGTATATGAACTATAACATTTATACTTATCATATAATGTGTATACATTTAGTGAAACTTAAAAGCGCAAATCATAATTAAAATAGCATTTTGTTCATCCATCAATCATCATCGATAATTATACAGTAATTCGGATAGAAATTCGGTCCTATTTGAAATCTTTTTTTGTGTCCCTGTAAATACTGTGTACTTTGTATTATGTGCGAAATATTTTATATTAAGCCTAAGAGATATACATTAATTTTATTGTACATGAAAATTGTAATATAATTAAAACAAGTCGCAAACAATTCCCTCTTTATTATTAGGTAATGTAAATCTTTGTATGGTCCTGTAAATAATTAATAGCTATTCTTTTCACCTCAGATTTTATAGAATGTCTATTTTAGTGCAATTCGTAAATGCATATAAATTTTAAAATGTGACAAGGTGTAACATATTTCAAATTCATTCAAAACTATTTTTCCCATAACCCGTAATGTAACAAAAAATTTTTTTATTGTCCTTGTAAATAAACTAATCATGTTAGAAATATGTGCAATAAGTTGCACAGAGTCATTGCAAGAGTCATTTGCAATAAGTTCGTGTTGAAGTAAACATGAATAATTCCCAAAAGTTTCAGGGCGATCCGAATATATTTACGAGAGTTAGGACAGACGGACGGACAAACCAAAATCATATTCACTTTTCAACTTTGTTGGTAAGTGTTAAAAAATATGAAATTCCAATGTTTCTAAACTTATAATAAAAATTTAAAACTTATATTAGAACAAAAGTTTTTCATTTCATTCATTATATCAACATTGTTCATAAATTTTTCGTAAATTCATTTTTTTATTTCATATTTTTTCCTTTTTTAGAATTTATATTAAAACAAAATTTTGACCTTTGATTTATTTGTATCAACATTAATCTTAATTTTTTCATAAATACAATTTTTTATTTAAAAATTTTTCCTTTCTTGTGTTCATTCGGCACGTGCACCCTTTAGTTTTCAAGCTGTTTTCATTACTGCTTGGAAGCCAAGGGGTATAAGTGCCGAATGGTGATAAATATTGCTTAGTTATAAATTTAAAAAATATCCTAGTCCACCTTTTTTTTAAACAGTTATTGAAACAAGAGTTCAAGGATCATTAAGAAATAAGCAAAATTTTCATATCTCAATTCATTCAATTACAGTCGATGTGTAACTTTGAACTCAATTTACTCGAAATCTAAAATTTTGTCACTTGTACCTCTTGGCTTCTGGGCTCCTCATATATAATGCGTTCTCTTTTGTAGAAATTATATGAAAAATATATATATAAGAACCAAACAATGGTAAGAAAATATATGATAAATTCTAAATTCCTGTTGTATACTAAAAAATTATAACATCTAATAATTTATAAAAAAAAAATATTTTTATCAAGAAAACCTTTACAAAATTCTGAAAGAATGAAAGATGACAATAGATTTTTTTTATAAAGAAATATAATTCATTTTTTGTTCAAGTAATTAAATTTGCATATAACATTCAGGTTAGCAAAATGATTTTTCCTACATAAATATATTTCCTTTAAAATAAAATCTAATAATTTCCAATTTTTACTTAAATAAAACTTACTTATTTTCTACTTTAATGAAATACAGAGAAGTAAAAGATTAGGAAATAAATGTTTATGGTGAAATAAAGGTATTTCCGAAAGCTTTTGTTGTAATTTTTTATTAGCAACTGAGGTTTTTATTTCGTTTAGTAAATGTATAAAAAATCCCATAATTTAATTATTCGTTTCAAGTAAATACGATGAAATTCTACAAATTTCTGTTCTTTAAATTTTATTTGCAAGTCATCATTTGTTAAGATAGCAGTATTAACAGTTAGACTTATTAGCATTTGTTTAGTTTCAGAATTGTAAATTTAAGCTCACAAAATTATTATCCCCTCAAAAAGAAATGATTTTACATAAATATATTTATTTGAATTCCATTACATTTATTTTTTTACCAAACATATATAATTGCAATGATATAAAATCAGATTTATATAAATCCACATGATTTTTTAAATAAATTTTCAAAAAATCTTTTATAATATTTATTATATTCAAGTTTTTTATTATTATTAACTATTATTTCTTAACTATTATTAACAAACTTATTAGCTATTATACATTTAAATTCTTATTTATTAACTATTATTAACAGACTTATTAGCTATTATATATTTAAATTATTATTTATTAACTATTATTATATAATAACGTTTTATGACATCCAATAACGATAACTGTAAACACATATTGTTGAGAGTATTAGAAGAACTTGATTCAAGTAAAGCATTCTATAACCACAAAATCCTTGTTGGCTTGGCCTATAGTCGGAGATAGATTTCGAAGAGTACTAATTTCAACAACACAAAATAAAATGGGATTAGAGATAAATCCAGTTTATCAGCTTTGTTTGCTTACTTTAAAAAAAAAAATTATGTTAATTTTTCTGTAAGAACAAATTTTATCAGAATCATGTTAATTGAAATTCGCTCATATGCCCAATTTGACAGCATATTTCAAAGTACATCCTGACTTTATTAAAAAATCGGTCAATACAGCATAATATATAGTTTCTAAATAAGAAAAAACTGTCAACAGAATGCGTTTGAAAGCAAAATTGAATTTTAAAAAGAGTCATATATTAAGCAATTTGTTATATGAATACATCAATAATTCTTGAATCACGATCGCTACGAGAAATTTTGCACGAAGTGCCCACTTTGACAGCTTTTTAAAATATATATATTTTGCCTTTATCAAAACAATGACCAATACGCCACATTCTACAGTTTGTAAATAAGAGAGCCTGTCAATTGGATGCATTTGAGAACAAAAATTTATTTAAAAATTAGTCAGAAAAAAAGCAATTTGTTATATGAATATTTCTTCAATTTTTCAATCACGATGTCTACGGAAATTCTGTTCAAAATACACTTTTTGGCAGCCTTTTTTGAAATAAATTCTGCCTTTATCAAGGAACAGGCTAATGCATCACATTATATAGTTTATAATTAAAAGGACCTGAAATTTGGATGCGTTTAGAATCAAAAAATTAATTTAAAAATGAGTCAAAATATAAGCAGTTTGGATTTGAGATTTTTTTCTTCAACTCCTATTATTGTTTAATTTATTTTTGCAATAAGAGTTTGTCTTATGAAAAACTTGTAGATATTATTGAGAAGATGTAAAATAAATTTAATTGGATTTGATAGTTTAAGAATTGACAAAGTTATGGATTTTTTCTTTTTCCAAACCCCTTTTTTATTTTCGTTTTTAATTTTTTTACCATTAAGAATTAGTTCTATCAAAAACTTGCAAAGACAAAAGTTTTAGATAATGTTGAGAATATGTATAAAAAATTTGATGGATTTGATATCTGGAGAATTGACAAAGTTATGAATTTTTTTCATCCCAAAAACCCTATTTTTTTCGCTTCTTGAGCCCATTTTTAACTTTATCAAAAATCTGTAATGCATAAAATTTTGGCCCATTTTTTAGAAGTAATATAAACTTTAAATTGATTCGATATCTATTTTCATTAAGAAGTTATGCGGTTTTTTTCATTTTTCACAAAAATGCCCTCTATTTCGACCCCCTTGGTCCGATTTTGGACATTAACGAACTTAGCCGAGATTTTATCGCCTTTGGTTTTATGTACCAGTTTGGTGGAGATTGGTGAAGAATTATAGAAGTTATCGTGTCCATAAAAAAGCGATATATATATATATATACAGTTTATACTTACCCAAACAATAACATTTTGAATGTGGAAAAAAAAAATCCTTTTCCTCAGAATTATTACATAAAAAATATCACACTTATGCACACATAATTTCTTCAATAACAAGCTGGTATACACAATATTCTAGGAATAGCTGAGCTACCTGGTATTTCCCGAGTCCGTCATATTAACCCAAAATTTCCCTAAAATCAGTGATGAATGATTTTATATTATTAATGGAAAACTTTTCCAGAAAAATGGTGGAATATGGAAAGATATTTTTTTAAAAAAGTATATAAAATTTATCAAAAACTAAAGAAAGAATAAACTAATGGTGTTTTCGGGAAAGTGTTGTTTTTAGAGTTTTTTTTACAAATAGATTAATATTACAAATAGATTTTTAGAATAAGAAAATAGAAAATGCGTAGATTAAAGATATGTGATTAAAATATAATAACAAGGTCACGCTATTTTTAAAAGAGAGGTAAAAACGAAGTGGGCGAATAAGGGCCATTTTTCGCCCATTAGCACCTAGACGGGACATATATTTTTTTCATTAATATACCTCATAACAAGTAAGAAAATAATAATATATTGAATGAAAGTTTAATGATTGAAGGAAAAACAAAATATACATTTAAGTAAATATTATGTGTATTAATGAGCATAAACAAATTTTTCATTAGTTTTAATCCATATAATCAATAGTAAATACAACAATTAGTGTAAACTTAAGATAAATGGAGCTTACTAAGATAATTATTTCAATACATGAAATATCGGAAATAATAAATAACAAATAATAATAATAATAATAATAATAATAATAATCATACAGTTTCAGACATTTTGGACTATGTGTTTTAGATTATTTTCGTTATTAATTGCTTCACCAGAATCACTAATGGACCATCCAGCGGCCGCGTCTTGTACAGTATATGAACATATTTGATATTTGGTTTTTTAATTTTGATTGAGTGATGGTACATTACAGTAGTATTGTAAGTCAGAAACCATAATATGAAAACAACATACACCCAGCACTCTACGACACTTTCGAGTACTTTACACTGACAGTACCATTATGTTATAATATTTAGCTGTGTTTTCATCCAAATATTATAGGTTTTAGATATTGTGCGCTGAAAAATCAAATTTTGGTTACGAGAGGTGTACCTTAGCATCATCTGTTGAAAACTGTTGCTGCTTATTTAAGAATCTTGGCATTTCATGTTAAATATCAATTTCTTGCAGAAATTCCAAACAATCCCGGTAAAATCTATCCATACTCTAAACATCATTTGGCTTCAGCCACTCTCTGATAATATATGAATATTTTTTAATGTGTTTGTAAGTATTTTAGCGTAATTGTTCTTTGTTTCCGCAAAGTAAGGAAAGAAGACATCCAAAATGTAATTTGAAGTAATGACGAATACCTTATGCTTAACAAAAGTTCTTCCTTTGTATAGCCAGAAGGAATATCTCTGAAAGGAATAGTTCAAACTCTTCTGGATATAAACGTACGTGCTATCGAAAGCAACCATCACAGTATCATTGTTGTCATCTGGAATAAACAATATTCCTGCTGAAGGTCTCGTATATTTTTCAATAACTTGTGTTCCATTCTACGGTGTTTTAGAATAACGTTCTCAATCAAAGCCTGGTTTTCATATTTTACAGAAGATATTATTCTTTTTTTATATTGAATAATGTAGACAGAACACCACGATAGAGACCAGCTCTAAGTTTTACAAGTAACATTGCAAAGTAAGTACGAGATGAACTCTTTATTTAGGAACGTATTTTGGACTTTACAAGTTTAAAGATATAGTTAAAATCAGACATAAGTATACCCATGAGAATATAATAATAGATTTGGGGAAAATGTCCCGGTGTATCAAAATCGAGGCCTTCTTTGCTACATTTCTGATATTGTTTAAATATTTCTATGCATCGTATTTCATACATCGATGTATTCTTACTTAGAGGACTTAAATCTTGAAGAGTCAATTTACCGATCAAGTAATATGCGTTTTACTGCATCATTTTCGCGACAAATTATAGATATTAGTTTCTATAAAGGCTTGAATTTCAATAGCTTTTGCTATAATAACGAGGCAGTTGTTACCTTTACATATTATACAACAAGTGTTAGAGTTGTGAAAATGAGATATTGATTTAAATGTATATTAGGTTTCTTATTTGTGGTCTCATCGGCAGTAATCGTTGACGCATAATCTCTTATTGTTACATCAGAAAAAGAAATAGAAGTATTTAGAGCCTGGAGAGTACGAAATACATATTATTTGCAGTTAGAACACTATTTAGAACCACTCTGTAAATCTCAGTTTTTCGAAAAGCTAAGTATCAACATAACTTTTTTATTAGAACAGATACAAAAAGTTTTCTGCGAGACTTGACAACAATGACATTGGTATCCAAGCATTATTTATTGGTAATTTCTTTAATAAATATTTACGAAAACAATTTTAGAAAACAACATTGACATCTAAACAACGTTAATAGTTTTTTAGTACGGCAAAAGAAGTCTGAACGCGCTCCAATAGTAATACATTTGATTTTCTCACATGATACATTTTTTTCTTTTACAGGTAGAAGAGAACACTGAACCCAAATAAAATAACGTTCATATAAAAGCTTATAAAGAGTAGAATCATTGCTTGTCAAAATTAATTGGGTTTATAGAGCGCTTCTTAATAAAAAATTAATTCAAAGTCACAAAAAACGCCAAAAATGCAGAAAAACCAAAAAACTCTACTTTCGGGCTATAATTTCCATAACTTACCCTTTTATTTATCACGTAAAACTTATATTAAACAAAAATACACATCTTTAAATATACAAAGCCACAGAACAATCATCTGAATTCGAAACATTTTCCCGGGTATACGATTGGCGAAAAACAGCCTTTATTGACCCACCTCCTTTAGATAATATAAGAATTTGGGGATGATTAATTTAGAATTAATGTGAATTTTTTTTATTGTCACACATAAGCGCACACACACACACATAGTTACATACGTATATATATGTATGTATCTAACACGTGCTGAAGTTATCGTCGAAAAGCACCTGGTGAAACGATGACCGGAACGGATTACTGTATGATGAAGCTGGAAATATAGAATTATTTGTCTCAGTTAAAAATACGTGAACTTCTATCTATTTCGCGGCTTTAAGATTAAGGCAGAGGAATGAAAATAATGGATGATTTCTCCAATAGAATGAAATATATCTATTCTTAGTCTTTTATTCTTTTATCAATTCCATAAGCCATTCCACATTCCAAAAGTACTCGAGCAGTTCTTTTTCAAACTCCGATAGAGCAGCTAAGTCAAGTCCCATGGATAAAATAGTAAAATGCTCTTTATCCAACACTTCTGTCGACAATACACGATAACAGACAAACAGCTCCATTCAAAATCCGTGTCACGTCAATTTAAAATAAAAATAAAAATGGCAGCTTGGAACACATCACGACTTAAACAACATTCGAAAACATTTTGAAATTTGGCGGGGTTTTATTTAGCTGTAAAGAGGGCAGCGAATTCTGATTTTTTACCGCGCGTTCGTTAGTTTTAATTGCGGTATTATGCAATCTTTTTCGAACTAAGGTTGAGGTAAGCATGGAACGTAAGCATGGAACGTCCAATCAACGGAATAAGCGAGCGTAGATAGATCGTTTCAAAACACGGTGAAACAACAGAATTGTTTTTAACCCAGCGCAAGCATGCAAACCCAAAAGAAGTTTATTACCCGCAAGATCAAAGTGCGTTATGAGATTATGCAAACAGTATATTAATAAAATATTAGGCTGTCATTTATAAAATACTTTGAGTTCTTTTTAGGAAAATAATAATATATTACGCCGACTTAAGGAAAAAGGGAAATTTAGTTGATAATTAAATGTTAGCATGTTACTGAAATATAAATAAAAGCATATTTTATAAGAATTTGGAGCTAAATCTTAACGGGAAAATGGAGATTTTTTTGTTATTATATATATATATACCGAGTGTCCCAAAAATGAGTGATGGAATTTAAAATCCAATAACTTGCAAACGGTGACAGCTATTTAAAAAAATGTGCAGGAGGGTTATGTATAATGTCAGGAATTGTTTTTACCGTTATTTATTATTTTAGTTCGCATCTCAAACAATAGGTGGCGTTGACGGCGATTGAAGGCCAGGTCGACGCTTTACTCAGCATTGATCACTTGGCCTTCAATCTCCGTCAGTGCCACCTATTGTTTGAGATGCGAACTAAAATAAAAAATTACGGTAAAAAAACTCCTGGCGTTATACATAACCCTCCTATAAAAATTTTTTAAATAGCTGTCCCCGTTTGCAAGTTATTGAATTTTAAAATCCATCAGTCATTTTTGGGACACCCGGTGTATATATATATCTATATATACATTTATATAAACATAGTGTCGCAGAATTGTTGAGACAAACTCTAAAGGTAGAGAAGAGCATCACAAAGCTTCAGACTTGCATGGGAACCTATGTTCTAAAACGTCATAGTAAAGTAGTATAACAGGTAAAAGAAATGAAGTGACACATGGCAGACATCATCAGAAATAATTTATTAGTCGTAGATAATACTTGTGCTGTGGAATATGATATGTAATAAAGTCACAAAGAATGTTCAAAGTTTCTACCATTGATATCGATATAAGAATTACATCGTCAGCCCATGGATAAGCGAACTCGCTCAAATACTCCTTATTTTTTATTGATGTTCGAGGCAGGACAGACGAGCCTTAATGCCAGATCAATATCAGAATCTCCAGGCGTTGCAGTCACTCTTGTCATTGCACCCCAAAGAAAGAAATTTATTTTGCTCAAATAAGAAGAGCGTAGTGAGCATGGAACAGGCCCAGCACGAACAATCCATCGGTGACCAAACATCTGATTTAACAGTTTGGTCATCGATGCTTGGTCAGTGTCGTCACATACACATCTGTCAAGTTGGTAAGGTTACGCATCATGTTGAACCCAGGTATGGCGTCTGACACTTTATGGCAAGCAAGCTTTGCAGTACCTCAAGCAAAAAAGATGCGATATCTTGCAGATTTTAGAGATATTAGAGTCTACAGAAGTAACGTGGAAGGAAGCCGGTTCCGATCGTGGGTTGTTATGCTCATCTGAATCGTGATGTTCTCTACTTCCCGTCAAAGTGTGTCCCAAACCATCCTAGTACATTCTGCATATTTAAAAGGCATACCTGACACAGGTACATTTACCACTGTATCTAATAAGGTACTGAATGCAAATTACTGTAAATAAACTAAAAATCTTGCACTTTTTGATGTTTAATAAAACCTTAATACTGTGGTAAAACCATAGTATAATATTTTAAAAAGTTCGAACTTTTCAAAGACTTTCAAGCACTTTTTTTACCAGAATATTTGTGAAATAATATTTGCTTCAGGTAATGAAAACAAATTCTTTCTTCAGATGTATTGACGAGAACATTACGAAATTTCGGGTGTGAAAACACCTAAAATCTAATGAATCCCAATGCATACGAACCATGTTTACATAAAAATATTTTTAAATTACAAACGTCTTAACGAGATTCGATTACAAATAAAGTGAAATGAAGCTAAATATAAGTAAAATAAGTCAGTTCGTTTTCAAATACAATTGTTTCGATCGGATCAAACATCTTAACGAGATTCGATTACAAATAAAGTGAAATGAAGCTAAATATAAGTAAAATAAGTCAGTTCGTTTTCAAATACAATTGTTTCGTTCGTAGAAATCGGCTTATTGTACGTATTTATATTAAAAACGAGGTTTTCTTTTCATAATACTCTTTGTTGTTCATAATACTCGGTTCATAAATAAGAAATATTCGTTTTTTCATATATAATATTAAAATTATCAGACAAAATAGCAATACTCCGCTACAATTTATCCCTGAGTTGAACGTCAATTTTCTTAGAAAGAGTTGTCGAACCGTGATATATTTCCTTTTCTCCGATATTTTGGAATTAAGTTTAAAATGTTTCTCCAGAAATATTTACTGCACGCAACGTTTGTACGCATGAGATGTGTCGTTAAAAAATGTGTTCTTTGGATTTATTGTTTACTTAAGATTCAAGATATTAAATTTATTCTGTATCCGGTTTATTTATAAGAATCTCAAATAAACTTCACTTTTCTTCAAAGTTTTAAGCAAAATTTGAGAATTTTGTCTTACAGAAATTCATGAATTTGTGATAGCGAGTTTCAGAATATGTTAATAAAACTTTTAAAAAGTTTAGGTTATCTTTCAAATACTCTCCTATATTTAATCTACGGATTTTATTTTTGGAATAAAAATACTTTTTGATTATCATTGATATCCTGCACGAAAAATGAATTTTAAATGTGTTTCTTTACATTAAATATCCGGTAAGTTTTTAATAATCGTAAACATTTTTGTAAGAAAAATTTTTTATAAATCTACAGTAACTTTTAAAATGAATAAGTTTAACTAAGTAGAAATTCGTAAGACACAAGAAACGTTTCTGATTAAAAATATTCCATTTGAAATTCTTTTCGGCGACAATTTTGTTTTCTATGTACTCGAACGAATTTTGAATCACGTTACTTTTAACTATTGGAGTTAATAAAAAGTGCTGAAATGTGAAATAATAACGCACAAAACTGAAAAATGGTTATATGTGTAAAATTTATTGTTATAATTTAAATTCATATAAACGATATGCCTTTTTAAAAATAAATAAATAAATAAATTTACTAAAAAAAAATTCAAAAGATAAAAATTTAAATATATCAGGATTTGTATGTTTTAAGGAATTTCAGCAGCTTGTAACAGAATTTTAATAAAATAATATTTATTTTACTCGATGGAAAAAATGTTTTAAAAAACCGAAGATAAAAGTTTAAAAATTCTGTTACAGACAATATGAAAAACATGCAATATTTGACAGTTTATTTCACAAGTATAGATCAGTTAAAGAATTTCGAAAATTTCGTCTAGACTTCAACATGACGCAAAATATTCTGCTAAATCGATAATATACCTTTCAAACCAAGTTCGTACTTTTCAAACATTTTCAAGCAACTTTTAGCAGAATCTTTGTGATATAATATGTGAATTATTAAGTGAAAATACATTTTATCTTCAGATGTTTGTACAAGAACACTACGAAATTTCTGATACGAAAATACTTAAAATCTAATAAATCCCACGATGTGTACCAACCCTGTACATATAAAAACATTTTTAAATGTTAAATATCGTTATTAAATTCGATTAAAAATAGTTCTAAATTCTGAAATGAAGCAAAAATAAATAAAATATTTGAGTATTATTTTCTAATAAATTTTTTTGTATGTAGAAATTAACTGATTGTACTTATTTATAATTAAAACGAGATTTTCATTTCTAATATATATTTATCGATACATAAACAGCGGTGTGCGAAGAGAAAACTGCGCCCGGGACAAAGTTACAATATGGCGCCTCCTCCTCAAATTTTCTCTTGTGACATGCCAATTATGACATTGCTAGTATAAATTTGGCAATCCCTAAGTTTTCGCCCCCCTCCCCCTTTCGCACGGCACTGTACATAAATGAGAAGAAAATATTTTATCATAAAAAACTAACTTACACTAATATGTCCTTAAAAATATGGTATACATTTATTATATCAATATTACCAGTCATTATCATACTACTTTAGAATTTCTCAAAGTGTTTAGTATACAGTTTTAGTTCGTGAGACCGTCCTTTATATAGTTTTTTTACTATTTTAAAAATAAATATGAATAAATATATTTTTTTTTTCAGAAATTGACTATGCATTATGTATTTTTACTTTTGAGATACCGTTCAAAACATATTCTTTTGTTTTACTGTTTACTTGAGATTTAACATATTAAACTTATTCCGATTCGGCTTTAGGTATAGTATTCTTAAAGAAACTTTAGTTTTCATCAAAGTTTTATGCAAAATTTAAGAATTTTGTTTTACAGAAATTGAATTTTCGACAGTGAGTTTCAGAACATGTTTTAAAACTACATAAAAAGTTTTCAACAACTTTAATTTAGAAATCTCCAATATTTAAACCTTGAGATTTTGATGTTGGGATAAAAATCATTTTTATTCATTTCATCGTTGATATTCTGCAAAAAAAATGAGCTTTCTATTGTTTAAATTTCCGGAGCACGTTATATACCCAGAAATATTTTGATCGAGAGAAATTTTACGAATACACTGTTACTTTTATGAAAGAATTACCTTGACTTAACAGGAACTTGCTATACTCTAAAAAAAATCATATTAAGTATATTCCAACAGAAAATTGTTTTTTTCTTTGGAACATTTTTAAGTACTTAGACAAATTTTGTGTCGTATTATTATTGAATATTTGACTTCAAAAGTATTAAAATATGAAATAATAATGAAAAAACCGTTTGAAAAATCGCTCCATGTTATGAGATTTTGATGTTGGGATAAAAATCATTTTTATTCATTTCATCGTTGATATTCTGCACAAAAAATGAGCTTTCTATTGTTTAAATTTCCGGAGCGCTTTATATACACAGAAATATTTTGATCGAGAGAAATTTTACCAATACGCTGTTACTTTTATAAACGAATTACCTTGACTTAACAGGAACTCGCTACATTCTAAAAAAATCATATTAAGTATATTCCAACAGAAAATCGTTTTTTTTTTTCTTTGGAACTTTTTTAAGTACTCAGACAAATTTTGTGTCATATTATTATTGAATATTTGACTTCAAAAGTATTAAAATATGAAATAATAATGAAAAAAAAAAGCGTTTAAAAAATCGCTCAATGTCTAAAATATATTGTTATAATTTAAGTTCTTATAAATGATATAATTTTTTCATAAAATAAAATAAGAATAAATAGAATTAAAAAAAATTGTAAAGAAATGTGAAATATTTGTGAAATATATTAGGGTTCTTAAGCTTCAAATATTTTCTAGAACTTTTTGCCGTAATTTTAACAAAATATTTTTTGATTTGTTTAATGGAAATAAGAACTCGATGTTTAGATGTACCGACCACAACATTGCAGAAATTCTTATACGAAAATTCGATGAATCCAATCAATCCCATACCGCGAACGGATCCTGTATATATATAAAATATTTTTAAGTGTCAGATATCATTACGAAATTCGATAAAAAAGCAGTTCTTAATTCTAAAAATCCCTATCGGCTTGGCCTATAGGCGGAGGTAGATTTCGAAGAGTGCTCATTTGACGAACAAAAAATAAAATTTGATTACAGATGAACCTAGTTAAGCAACTTCATTTGGCGGCTTTTGAAAAAAAATAATTTCATTTTTCTGTAATAACTAGTTCATCAGAATCATCTTAAACTAAATTCGGCTCAAATGCCCATTTTTACAACATATTTCGAATAATATTCTGACTTTATAGAAAGAAAAAGCCGACCAATTCTGCACATTATATTGTTTCTAAATAAAAAAAAACAGTCAATTGAATGCGTTTGAGAGCAAAATTAAATTTAAAAATGAGTTTTAAAATAATCCCTTTGTTATTTGAATACAACCTCCGGTTATCAATTCCTTAATCATGATCGCTTCCGGAAATTTTTTGCGAAGTGCCCATTTTGACAGCATTTTTTGAAAATATATTCAGCCCTTATCAAGAAAACGGCCAATACGGCACAATATACAGCTCCTAAATAAGAGAACATTCAATGCATTTGAGAGCAAAACTGAATTTAAAAATGAGTCAGAAAAAACGCAACTTGTTATTTGAATGCCTCAATTTTTAAATCACGAAAGCTTCGGGAAATTCTGTTCAAAATACCTTTTTAGGTAGCATTTTTTCAAATATATGCTGTCTTTATCAAAAAACTGACCAATGGGTTACATTACATAGTTCCTAAATAAAAAGATCTGTCATTAGGATGCGTTTAAAATCAAAAATGAATATAAAAATCTGTCAAAATATAAGCAGTTTGGATTTGAGGTTTTTTCACCAACTCCTAGTTTTGTTTAATTTATTTTTGCTGTACGAATTCGTCCTATGAAAAACTTTTCAACATAAAAATTGTAGCTATTATTGAGAAGATGTAAAATAAATTTAATTAGATTTGATAGTTTAAGAATTGACTAATTTATGGATTTTTGTCTTTTTTCACTCTCATTTATGTTTTTGTTTTTAATTTTTTTATCGGTAAGAAATGGTCCTATCAAAAACTTGTTAATACAAAAGTTTTAGATAATATTAAGAACATTTATACAAAATTTAGTTGCATTTGATATCTTAAGAATTGATGAAAGTATGATTTTTTCTCCCAAAAACCCTGTTTTATTCGCCCCTTGAGCCCATTTCAAAATTTATCAAAAATCTTTCATGCATAAACTTTTGGCCCATTTTCAGAAGTAATATAAATTTTAATCCTATTCGGTATCGATTTTAATTATTAAATTATGGCTTTTTTCGGTTTTCATAAGAACCCTTTCTATTTCCTCCTCGTTTGGTCCAATTTTGCTAATTAACGAACTTGTCCTAGATTTTATATCCCTTGAATTTATGTATGAGTTTGGAAGAGATCTGTGCAAAAGTAAAGAATTTATCGTGTCCATAAAAAAGTGATATAGACCGATATATATATATATATACATATATATATTTAAAGATTTTTACTGGGGTCTAGGTGCCATGATCGACGTAAATCTGTAAAAAATTTTCAGAAATTCAAACCAAGCAGTGACCGCAATAGATAGTATTTCATTCGAAATCTACCTAAAACGTAGAAAAAAATAAAATAAGGAAGTATGTTTTTTGATAGTTTTGCTTCTAGGTAGAAATTATCTAAAAGTACTTATTTATAATTAAAACGAGATTTTTTGTCGTTTTTACTCAATACACTGAATAAGAAGAATTTATTTACATACCAGGATACCTGACACTGGAATGTATTTAAATGCACGATTTATATATGTAATATTAAGGATACGATGAACGTTATTATTATTTTTTTTAAATTTTCATCATAGCAATATGAAATTTTTTGCATCCATGCATTTCACCAAAAGCATATAGAATACATTGAAACAAACAAAAATAATTCCAGTCTTATTAAAATTTTTAAACGAAATTTTAAAATGCTCCTCGTGTCTTAATTTTTAGGATATTTTCTTGCTTTTGCATTTTTACCACTTCTCTATTATAAATAAATTTGTGAAACATTTTTAATCTCTTGAATAATTAATATTTTACAGATTTTTATCTAAATTCCATATCGATTTTCATGAAAATTTTACCTTTTAATAAGAAAAAATCAAATTTGACTGACGAATTTTTAAAAGCTTACGCAATTTCTTTCTAAACAATATCAGAATACTTCCTTATCAATTTCATAAACGCTGAAAAATTCTTTTGAGAAAAACAAATTTATATATAAATACACTTATCTTTATTATTTACTTCTTAAAACCTTCATAAATGATATTTTAATAAGAAAACATTGTTTTGGTACTGTTATGTCACAGAAATAGGCTTTTTTTCGACGGTTTTGCTATAGATGATTTTGCTCAAATGAAGGTCTACTGTCCCCTTAACATTATCAGACAAATAATCCTAGACCAGTACAATTTCATAACAACTGAGCATTCAATTCATAAAAGTGTTCGTGAAACCGTGATTTAGTTCGTTTACTCCGCTATTTTAAAAATAAATATAAAATAATTCACCAGAAATTCCTCGTGCAGTGCAATTACGTACACTTGAGATATTGTTGAAAGCATACTCTTTTGATTTCCTGTTTATTTGAAATTTAACGTATTAAATTTATTTTGGTTCCACTTTAAGCATAAGATTCTTAAAGAAACTTTAATTTTTTCAAGAATGTTTATGCAAAATTTAAGAATTTTGTTCTAGAGAAATTTATGAGTTTGCGATAACGAGTTTCAGCATATGTTCAAAAAACTTTGTAAAAAGTTTACAATGTCCTTAATTTAATACTCTCTTATATTTAATCTAGAGATTTTGTTGTTTGAGTGAAAATAATTTTTGTTTATCGATGATATTTTTCACAAAAAATGGGTTTTAAAAGTGTTTCCTTATATTTTAATATCCCGTAAGTTTTTAATAAACATGTATTTGAACGAAAAAATTTATCAGTCTACAGTAACTTTTATAAATGAATGACCTTAAGTAAACAAAGACTAACACTCAAAAAAGCTGATAAAATACGTAGCAACAAAAATTAATTTTGGCAACATTTTTATTTTCTATATACTAGAAGAGTTTTAAATCACAATATTGTTGGTTATTTCAGTTAAGAAGTATTTAAATAAGTAAAATTTTAAGTAATAATGGTTTACAATGTACTTGAAATTCAATGTATTAAATTTATTCTGTTTCTGTTTTAGGTATGAAATTCTTAAACAAAATTTAGTTTTTATGCAAATTTTATAAAAAATTCAAGAATTTTGTTTTAGAGAAACCAATGAATTTGCGATATCGAGTTTCAGAACATGTTCGTGAAATTACATAAAAAGTTTAAAACGTCTTCAATTTAGAACTCTCCTATATTTAAACTGAGAGACTTTGAGGCTATAATTTTTTTTTTATCCTTGTTGATATTCTGCTTGAAAAAATGAGTTTTCTTTTACTATATCCAGTACGTTTTTAATAAGCAGAAATGTTTTTGAACGAGGGAAATTTTATCAACCTGCAGTTATTTTTATGAATGAATAACCTTGATTTAAAAGAAATTCCTTGATTTAAAAGAAATTCGCAAGATCCGAAAAACGTTTCTGATTAACTGTATAAACGCCAATGTTCCCAAAAGGGAACAAAGCATTATTTTTTATACAAAACATAAATTTTCCAACATAATAGCGATGTCCTTATTTTTCCTGTAAAATATGAAGTTGATTTGAACTTTATAAAAAAAAATATTTATGTTTAAGCATTTATCACAGATATAAGAAAAATGTAAATTCGATAATTTTCATTAAAAAATATTATTTGATTTTATTGTTTTCTCTATATAACTTACATCTGATCGCTAGGAATCTAAATGTTTTTGGATTTCGAAAAAATATTCAAGAACAATGCACTATAGCATGTAACGGAAAATAATTTGTTATATTTGCATAGGTTGTCAATCAATAATTATATTCCAAAATGCGAACACTGAAATGAAAACAGACAAAAAAAATCTTTAGACAATTTTTTTTGTCAGTTTCTAAATTTGTATGCATGAATTAAAACATTTGAAGCTGTAATATAAGAAAAACCAAAATTATAATTACATTGCGATATTAAATCGGCGTGTAAACGGTTAAACATACAAAAATTCGTTTTGTCAAGGTTTTTATTTTTTATGTACTCTGATGAGTTTTGAATCATGTTATTGTTGAATATTTGAGTTTAAAAGTTTGAAATTTAAATAAAAATGAATAAAACTGAAAAAAAAAAAGTTCTATGTCGAAGAACATTTACTGTTATAATTTAAGTTCAGCTAAATAGATGCATTTTTTTTCAATAAATTAAATAAAAAAGAAATTCTTAAAATCAGTACCAAAACCGACAATTTTATTTTATTCAATTCGCATTACTATGCGTAAAATACTAAACATTCGATGAGTCAAAGCACTGTATTAATACCAGCGTCTTGTTGGAAGTTAGACCTTGTTATTAATCTTTAAAAACACGAATAAATACTTAATATGCGTTAAAAAGATTGATATTATTTATTTAATGTTTTCCTTAAACCTTTCGAATGCCCTCGCATCCATTTTCAAAGGAGAAAAGGGAGATAATTGGATAAGAACAGAAAACGTAAAAACGAAACAAAACAAAAGCACTTTGCGTGCACAAACAAAGATACGAGAAGTTCCATGAAACACCCAGGATATTACACCAGAGTGCGGGAATATTATAAGAAATGACGTCATTACAAACAAAATCATTCCAAAGCACATTTTCAATGGATTCATGAATAATTGAAGAATAATGTTTTGATGTTGAAAAATGAACTTCTAGTAACTTTGCGGACGCGGACTGTTTTTGTTTTTGTTTTGTTTTACGTTTTCTATTTCTAATGAATTATCTTCTTTTATATTCCTTTGAAAATGGGTGCGAGGTTATCCATATTTCCGAAAGATCTAAAGTAAATATTAAATAATTAACATCTATTTTTTCAACGGATTTTAAGTATTTATTTGTGTATTTTAAGATACTAACATTTTAGTAAATCTTTCCTGCTTTCAGACTTTTGCTTGTCAAGCGCCTTTAATGACTAAATTTGATTTATTTTAAAAAAATGTAAATCAGTAAAAGATTTTTTAATGTTTTCTTTGGATGGTTTAGTAAAGTCTAATTTGAATATTGTTTCATATGTAACTAGCAAGGCCGCAACAATAGATTTATTTATTTCGAACCACTTTTGAAAAAAAAACAGAAAGAGAAAGAGAAAAAGGGAAAGGTGAACGAAAGAACATAGAAAAGAAAAATAGGGAAAAATTTTTGTTATATTTTGATTACTCCACTATATTTAAAAAATAAACCTGTACTCTATTTCAGTATAGTCTACACTATTAAAATCCGACCGTATGTATGTATATATGGATGTCATGCTATCTCCTCCGATCCCGGTAACGGAGAAACGTCGCGTTTGTTTTGAGTTGAAGGGAAAAAATCCCGAGATTCCGAGTTGCCCATTAATATGTCTGTCCGTCCGTCCGTCTGTCCGCATATAACAAATCAAAAACTACCAAACCGAATCGCTTGAAACTTAAAATTTATAATTATTAGATAATTTTGTAAAGGCATATCTAATTATTTGAAAATCGGATGCATGGATCAATTATAGGAACAATAAAAAAGTATTCCGTTGCATTACAGTCTGCCGAGAAAAAAGTTTCAAATGCATTTTAATAGTGTTACACAGATTTGAACATAATAAAATTGATATGTATCTATGACGTATATACTATAATATACATTCTGGTGCAAATAATATTTCTTATCGATTTACAGAACCATACAAAAGTATTCGATTGCATACGTGTATATTGAGATATTGTTTGTTATGCATTTTAAAAGTATTAAATTACTTAACTCTAACAATTAAATTATTTAATGCCCGTAATTAATAAACTATTAAACTATTTAATACCAGTCTGTCCGTCTATACCGTTCAGCGTAGCGGGCGAAGGCCGCTAGTATATTTTATTCTTCATAGTATATAAATTTAAACTTTCCCCGTTTCATATTTTACGAGTTAAATGGCTGTGACAGACAGACAAACGAATCTTCCTTTAAATATTCCGTTTTAAACTCTTAAGTACGGAATCCTAAAAAATATTTCACATCTGAAAAAAAAAAATATCCAAATTTATAAGCCTTATTAAAAAAAAAAAAAAAAAAAAAAAAAAAAAAAAAAAAAAAAAAAAAAAAAAAAAATAAATTCACATATTATTTAAAATAAGAAATTAATTAACTAAGGTTTTGGGTTTAAGATTTCTTATTTATATAATATTACACAGAATAAAACATATTTAAAATTCATAATCACTATTTCAATTTATCTCAAAATTATTCATTCATTTTATAAATAACAATAAATTTAATCAAGAAGAATGTATCTCTTCAAAATAAAGTAAGTACGAGATTCATTTACCGAGATAAAAACCGCGATAAAAACAATAACAGATATATCCATGAATAATATACGATTACGCCAATTTAAATTTTTATTCAGCTTGGAAAAACTACAATCTAATTGAAAATCTAAGTCAAAAGCATTATGTTTCATTCATAAATGCGATTAGAAATACGGGCTCATCTTATTATTTGATGAAAATTTAAACATGTGTTTTTAATTTCATTTTTGAAGTTTATTAAATTCTCTCCGTATAATAAGAGTTTTATGGATTACTGCTGAAATTCCGTATTTCCTAATGATTACATTAGAAATATACAACAATTTATCATTCGAATGAATTCATTTAATTAGATTAAAAAATAAACGTTTAATCAAACCGTAGAATATATATATGTAGCCAACATTAAAATAAAAAAAAACAATTGTTATTTATGTTTCAACTGAATTATTAATTAAAAAAAGTAATTTAATATGTGGAATATCAGAATACAATCATTTTAATATTAAAGTATATTCAACTTCTAAATGACTTCGGGGTGTTTTCAATTACAAAATTTTTAAAAATGGATATAAAAGGAAGATTGTTTCAAATAATGCTAATATACATGATATACACTGAAATAAGAGAAATGCTATATGAATACCATAACCAATACAATAAAAATAACAACTATGTTTATTTGTTTAGTATGTATATGCGATATTCAAAAACATTTATAACTGAATGCATAATAAAGCCAAAAGTTATGTATTTCTATCTTTGATTGTAATAATCGTTTAAAATTTATCAACAATTTAGACTGCCTTTCCGAAATTACATTCGAGGTGTTAAAATTCGACTGATAAATGAAGAGTAATAATGGAAGGCATCAAAAGAATGAAACTTATCATACAACTTGGGGTAAAAAAAAACCTACATTTATTAAAAATACTTTGTATTTTACCTTAACTCAATTTGCGTTGTAGATTTGAACCCTAAAACAATATGGGTTGACGATAATAATCGTGGAGGCAAAGAATTGATGGAGGTGTAGTATGCCGTAAAAAAGTTTTTCAATATGCGATACCGCTCAATGTGCGTTATCGCTCAAATTTCAATATCCTCATTCGGTCCATCAAACAGAGGAATTACATGGAACAGGAACCGAATTATTTTACATCAGCCGTGCTTTTTTTTCTCTGAATGAAAATAATCTGCTTATATTTAAACATTCTAAAGAAACACTTTATTGTATTATTAATTAGAAACTGTATCATTAAAAGTTTTATTTTTTGTGGAAGCTTGTGGTTATGTTCGATCATAATGTAGTGGATTTTAGGATTACATTTTTGGCGTGACCCCCCACGCCTCATACTTCATCTTTTTTTTTTTTTTTTAATATTATTAGTTTAATAATTTTTTGAAAAATTAAATGTATTACAATAAAACTTTTAATAGAAATGCAAACCTGCAAAATACTCATATTTGTAGAGATAGAAATATTTATTTTTCCTTAAAAATTTATTTAAGTTCTCTCTCGCTCTCTCTGTATATACATTTATATAATTTAAATAAATAAATAAAAATTCTTTCTCTCTCTCTTTTTATATATATGCATATACATCATATGAATATATATATATATATATATATATATATATATACATATATATATATATACAGAGAGAGAGAGAGAGAGAGAGATATCAGCTTGTTTCTCCAGTTTTGACTGTATTGATATATTTTGTGTTACTTAGACATCATTAGTATAATATGTTAAGCCTCGTAAACGTTTTAAAAATCGAAAATCTTATTTTGATGGATTCACACGTTTCAGACACTGGAAATTTCGAAAAACATATTTTAGGGGAAAAAGAAAAAATATACCTCGACCGTCTGTTAATAAAAGTTCTAGCTCCCGAGAAAAGAGAGTTAGTGACTTTTTGATTTGGTGATAGCACAACATAGGTGAAAAAAACTGTAAAACATAGGTGATGTTACTATTGAAAGAAGACTATAAAATATTAATAATCTAAATTTTTCGGATTTTTTTTTTTTTTTTTTTTTTGAAATGTTTGTTTTAATTAAAAAGTATAGAAATATTTTCGATTTTTTTAATTTTAAAGACTGAATATAAAAAAAAACCAACAAAAGAAAATAAATTTGCATGTAGAATAATGCCAATCAAATATTTAGTTGCCGAGATATTTGTAATAATATTTCCCACAATCTTCGATTTTTCATGACCTTGTATTTCATTAAAAATTTCAATTCGAAAACATATTTTATTAGGATATTGAATAATTTTCAGTTAATATGATATCAATTTTTGAGTTACAAAGATGTTTCTTTTACACATATCAATAGTGTTTGATTATTCCTTCGACCAAAAAACTATCGTCTAGATACAAAATTAAATGACAATAATGACTTATCGTAAATGTTGCATTCAATTGACATTAAACACTTTATACATGTTTATTACGTCTTTAAATGATTTTAAATTCGACGTAGTGTTTGTATTTTTATTAATCTTTAATTTATTTGTTCTTAAATTATTTAAATTAGAAATTATGCCAAATTGAATTTTTGTATTTTAAAATTGAACAAAATTTCTGCATTTTACTCGTTCTGCACCAAATCTTGAATACAGAGATGCACAAAAGAGTTCACGAGACATTCTACTTATTAGAGGAAAGTTTCGGAAGGGAAATTTTAACTGTAGCATGTATTTCCTTTGTGAACTGAATTTTGCCTTTATACATTATGTAGATACAGATGTATATGTTATTTATAGGGGTGTCCAAAAATTTCATATAATTATCGGACTGTAGATGGGAATTGCTGAAATGGTGTTTTAAAATGTGTTAATGAATTTCCAATTGTTGCAAGTAGTTTGGCAAAGCAGAGGCTGCCCACAGGGTTCTTGCCTTGGACCTTTTTTATGGCGTGTATTCATACAAAAACTTTTAAATGATTTGAGAAGAAGAGGATTTAAAATAGTAGCATTTGCAGATGACATATTATTAATTCTGTACGGTAGAACAAGAAAGCTCTTAGAAGAAACAGCACGAGAAGCTTTACAGATTATTAGCAATTGGGCAATCACAAATCAAATGATCATTTCATACGAAAAATGTCAATCATTGCATCTTAAGAAGCCAAAATTTTTAAAAAGACCACCAACCTTTAAAATAGATAATAACTCGATAAAATCTGGAAAAACCCTGCCATACCTTGGAATTATATTGGATCAAACATTGTCTTTTCTTCCTCATTTAAAGAATAAAAAATTAGAATTAAATTTCCTCATTCAAAACTTACTCAAATTTACATCTAAAAAAGGAGGACTCTCAAAAAGTATTTTAAAGATCTGGTACAATGCCATACTAGAAAAGAAAATTACCTATGGAGCAGCAGTTTGGTTTAATCTACTTCAAAAATCTCATGGACTAAGATTAATTTCCTCAATACAAGCTCAATGCCTTTTGTTAATCTCTGGTGCTTACAAAAAAACTGCAATTTTGGCATTATGCACATTGACAGGAATTCCACCGTTGTCATTAAAACTATCACAGATTTCTACATCAGGAAAAATCCTCAGATTGGGAATACCAATAGATGAATTCAAACCAGAAATGTATCAAACGAAATCTAAGTCGGCCTCTGTTTGTCCGTATAAACCTTATCTTAAGTGGGACAAAGAAAACGCCAAAGAAACTGAGATAAACATATTTACAGACGGGTCCAAAAATGATGAGGGAACAGGACTTGCTTTTTGTTGTTACCAAAATAAATCTCTAATACATACTTCCCAACTCAAGTTAAGACAAGAGAATTCTATATTTCAAGCGGAATTAACGGCAATATTTAAAGCACTAAACTGGTTCCTTCAAACTGATTATAATACTGCAAAAATACATACTGACAGCCTCTCTAGTCTTTATGCCTTAGAAGATATAACATCAAAATTGGCAATAGCTCAAGAAATCATTAAGCTACTTCAAAACACTACAAAAATAGTTTATTTCTCCTGGTTAAAAGGTCATTCTGGCAATTATGGAAACGAAACAGCAGATGAACTTGCGAAAGCAGCAATATCAGATTTAGACACAAAACAAGAATTTATTCCCTTTCCACCATCATATTTAAAGCGCCAATTAAAATTAAAACTTATACGCGACTGGCAAGATATATGGAACACAGATAACAGAGGCAGATTCACTTTTCAATTAATACCAACAATTTCTGAAAATCTGTTGTTATCACATAGAAATTTATATTTATTAGCGTCAAACCATGGACCTTTCCCGCAGTACCTTTTTAAAATCGGAAAGGCATACTCCCCAAGATGTACCTGTGGAAAAATAGGTTCCTCTTTGCATTATATAACTGAATGCTCTTTAACTTCAACTTATCATATCAGACGATCTCAAAATATATCCCTTTCATCATGGTTCCAACTGATATTAAAACAACCTGCACTAGTTCAAAAAATTATAGACTGTATAATATTATTGGAAAGAAATCAAGGGCTTTTTCAAATGCCACCATTGGATTTAATAGATGATGAAGACATTTAGAATATCATAAGAAACATTTTTTAATAGAACTTTAACCTACTAAATTATCATTAACAAAATTAACAAGTTTTACATTATCATCTTTTTGTTCTTAATTTATTACTCTTATTTATATTATTCTGTTTATTTTATTTATTCCATTCATCTATCTCTAAATTGTCTTAACCTATTGCTTTTTTTTTTTTTTTTTTTTTTTTTTTTTTTTTTTTTTTTTTTTTTTTTTAAGAGCTAAGAAAATTTATCATCATTAAGTATTATTTAAGTTAGAAATATGATTATTGCAACTTCTGGTTATGAATATGCTCACAGGTTTATCTTAATTATTTATATTGTACATATAATTTTGTATTTATCACTGTGAAGAATTCTTCAATTATGTTTACTTTTTGAGCACGCACTGAATAGCTAGGGCCACGCGTTGTCATTGTGTTTAAATTATATTCTTTCTTTTGTTTTCTAATATATGTTTGACGGCGGTCTGGGGCCATTCAATAGTGTCCCTGGTCTCTCCTGAGACCGTATACTACGGAGATTCTCCTTTCCTTTTGGCTTTTCTGTCTTAGTCCATGTTGGACTTTTAGCATAGTTATTTCACCCTGCTAGGTGGGGCTTGTTGAGCTTAAGCCATTTGGTAGGCCTCCCCACCTAGCTGAAACTGAAACTGAAACTGGTGCAAGTAGTCATTGTTGCAACTTATTAAACCAGTTAAGTTTTGTTATATAGCTATGTGTTAGGAAGTATTTCATAATCGATGCTTGACGCGAGATTTTTCTTTTTCTTGTATTATATCTACATAATTCGTCCAGAGAAAGCATTTGGATATTTTAAAAGCCATTTCTTTAATGACATTAAAAAATATTTTATAAATAAGCAACTATTACCATTTTCTGTAAAAATTATTAAAGAGATTTCTGGCTCGTATTTAACCATGCATAATCATTGATTTAAATTTTTAAATAGAATTAAAAGAATTTCAGAAGAAATCAATTACAGAGGCTTTAATTATTCAAATCACATCCGTTCATTATCTATCTCAATTAAATACTTTTCAGGATTCGAATGTTTTAAAATATCTCTTCTAATTAAATAAATTCATAAAATTAATTAAAATTAATTACACGTACTTCTACTTAACTAAAAGTACAGACTATGGCTTTTAAACTTCATTTAATACGATAATTACATTCTAAAAGTTATTGTTTTTTTCCATGTGTACCTTCTTTTAAAGTTAAGGTATTTTATTGTGTTTATTTCTTAATTACTACTCGAAAAACAAAAAAAGATGTTTTTTCCAAACCATGTTGCAAAAAAAAAAAAAAAAAAAAAAAAAAAAAACAGTATAACAACCGTGGTCCCGAGTGACTAGATCTGTTGAATACAATTATTTTCTTAACTGATTTTTTTATTGTTTTCGCAATTTCCAAAAATAAATTAAAATGATTAAATATTTTTTATATTTCTTTATGAATTTTTAAGTACATTTTTTTAATTGCAGAAAAGCAGCATATTTATATTTTTCCAAGTGGTGCAAATAGCCATATGTTACAACTTATTAAACCAGTTAAGTTTTGTTACATTATTCTAAATGCGTTAGGAAGTATTTCCTAATCGATGCTTGACACATGATTTTTCTCTTTCTTGTAATATATCTACTTACTTCGTCGAGAGAAAGCATTTGGATATTTTAAGAGCTGATCTTTAATAAGATTTTAAAATATTTGCTAAATAGGCAACAATTATCATTCTGTGAAAAAAAAAATTAAAGAGCTTGCTGGCTCGTATTTAACCATGCATAATTTTTAAATGAAATTAAAAAAATCAGAGGAAATTAATTACAGAGACTTTAATTGCTTAAATCGTATCTGTTAATTAACAATCCCAATTAAATATTTTTCAGCGTTTGAATGTTTTAAAATATTTCTTCTAATTAAATAAATCTATAAATTTAATTAAAATTAATTACACATACTTTTACTTAAGTAAAAGTACAGGATATGTCTTTTAAATTTTATTTAATACGATAATTACATTCTTAATATTATTATTATTTTTTATACGTATTTTTATTTTTAGTTAAGGTATTGTATTGTGTTTATTTATTAATTACTATTCGGAAGCAAACAAAAAAATATGTGTTTTTTTTTTCAAGCAATGTTGCAAAAAATAAATTCGGTATAACAACCCCGGTCCCGAGTGATTAGAAATTGAATACAAAATAGTCTTTTCTCAAAATAGTTTTTTTTTTTTTTTTTTTTTTTTTTTTTTTTTTTTTTTTTTTTTTTTTTTGGTTTGGTTTGGTTTGGTTTTTCATTTTGTTTTTTGTTTTTGCAATTCCTAAAAATAAATTAAAAACATTAAATAACCGTTTCTATTTGTTTTTATATTTTTAAGTATATTTTTTCCTCTTGGAGGAGGACAAGATTTCAATAGATTTCTTTTTAATTTAATCAAAAAAGAACCTACACATTCCAGTTTTCAGAACTTTTGCTTAGAATTTTAAATTCTAAAAGTGTAAAAAGTCTAAAAAAATACTAAAATCGCACTAACTAAATGCAAAATATGAAAATTTCATAATGTATTACGAAAAATAATGTATTTTTAATATATATCATTTAAAATTCATTTTATTTAAAAAATCAATTAAAAAATAGATATTTTAGCAACACATCCGTACACCTCCCGTAAAAGACAGGTTGCTTTAAAAAACACCCACAACTAATCATGGAGGCGCCTCAAGAGAATGCACCTGTATCTAAAATTTGAATAAAATATGTTAAATTTTCATGGAAACCCATTTATTTGAATTAAAGGCAGGGGTGAATCAGCCTCTAGTTCTCTCCCTCCC
Source organism: Maratus speculifer (assembly GCA_964019185.1). Taxonomy (NCBI): domain Eukaryota; kingdom Metazoa; phylum Arthropoda; class Arachnida; order Araneae; family Salticidae; genus Maratus; species Maratus speculifer. Next base: position 419,634,993 of record OZ025290.1, on the reverse strand, counting down.
CCCCCCCTTTATTCTTCTCTAATGACCTCCCAAAATTAATCAGAAAAGCTCCTCATAAGAATAAATCTACATTGAAAGTTTGATACGAATCGAGTATTTCTATCAAGAATTATTGCATTACGTTTTTACATAGATACAGAACCTACGGGCGCATTAGTTCCCAGGCTTTCGTAGCCTGGTGAGATAAAAACACGTCAAATACATTATTTCTATCAAAAGTTATCGCGTTGCGCACAGACGGACGTACATACGTACATACATGCGTACATACATACATAGAGTACCAGTGAGCCCATTAATTCTCTGGCTTTGATGCCCTAGAGCTAAAAACACGTAAAACTACATTGGCCTAGGATAAACTAGATCAGCCTAGGACAAACAAGAGTGTTGGCGTTGAGGCGGTCATTGATTTCAATAAAATCCCGCCAAATTGAATTGGCCTAGGATGAACTAGTTCAGACTAATAAACAGCAGTCTAAACTAGTTTAGCGTATAAGAGTTAGGCCAAACTAGTTTGGCCTAGGAAAATCTAGTTTGTCCTAAGGGCCTTAGGATAGACTAATTTGGCCTAGGAAAAACTGGTTTATTTGATGGACGTTAGGATAAACCGGTTTGGCCGAGGAAAAACTAGTTTATCCGATAGGCGTTAGGACAGACCGGTTTGGCCTAGGAAAAATTAGTTTATCCGATGGGCGTTAGGATAGACCGGTTTGGCCTAGGCCAATCTAGTTTGGCCTAAAATCGGGTTTGGCCTGTAACATATATATAAAATATTTTTAAGTGTCAGATATCATTACGAAATTCGATAAAAAAAAGTAGTTCTTAATTCTAAAAATCCCTATCGTCTTGGCATATAGGCGGAGGTAGATTTCGAAAAGTGCTCATTTGAAGGACAAAAAATAATATTTGATTACAGATGAACCTAGTTAAGCAACTTTATTTGGCGGCTTTTGAAAAAAAAATTAATTTCATTTTTTTGTAAGAACTGGTTTATCAGAATCATCTTAAACTAAATTCGGCTCAAATGCAAATTTTTACAACGTATTTCGAATAATATTCTGACTTTATAGAAAAAAAAATCGACCAATTCGGCACATTATATTGTTTCTAAATAAAAAAAAACAGTCAATTGACTGCGTTTGAGAGCAAAATTAAATTTAAAAATGAGTTTTAAAATAACCCTTATGTTATCTGAATACAACCTCCGGTTATCAATTCTTAAATCATGATCGCTTCCGGAAATTTTTTGCGAAGTGCCCATTTTGACAGCACTTTTTGAAAATATATTCAGCCGTTATCAAGAAAACGGCCAATACGGCACAATATACAGCTCCTAAATAAGAGAACATTCAATGCATTTGAGAGCAAAACTGAATTTAAAAATGAGTCAGAAAAAACGCAACTTGTTATTTGAATGCCTCAATTTTTAAATGACGAAAGCTTCGGGAAATTCTGTTCAAAATACCTTTTTAGGCAGCAATTTTTTCAAATATATGCTGTCTTTATAAAAAAACTGACCAATGGGTCACATTACATAGTTCCTAAATAAAAAGATCTGCCATTAGGATGCGTTTAAAATCAAAAATGAATTTAAAAATCTGTCAAAGTATAAGCATTTTGGATTTGAGGTTTTTTCACCAACTCCTATTTTTGTTTCATTTCTTTTTGCTATACGAATTCGTCCTATGAAAAACTTTTCCACATAAAAGTTGTAGATATTTTTGAGAAGATGTAAAATAAATTTAATTAGATTTGGTAGTTTAAGAATTGACTAAGTTATGGATTTTTGTCTTTTTTCACTCTCATTTATGTTTTTGTTTTTAATTGTTTTATCGGTAAGAAATGGTCCTATCAAAAACTTGTTAATACAAAAGATTTAGATAATATTAATATATTTGATACCTTAAGAATTGATGAAAGTATGATTTTTTCTCCCAAAAACCCTGTTTTATTCGCCCCTTGAGCCCATTTCTAGATTTATCAAAAATCTTTCATGCATAAACTTTTGGCCCATTTTAAGAAGTAATATAAATTTTAAACCTATTCGATATTGATTTTAATTATTAAATTATGGCTTTTTTCGTTTTTCATGAGAAACCTTCCTATTTCCTCCTCGTTTGGTCCGATTTTGCTAATTAACGAACTTGTCCTAAATTTTATATCCCTTGATTTTATGTATCAGTTTGGAAGAGATCTGTGCAAAATTAAAGAAGTTATCGTTTCGATAAAAAAGTGATATAGACCGATATATATATATACATATATATATTTAAAGATTTTTACTGGGGTCTAGGTGAAATGATCGGCGTAGATCTGTAAAAAGTTTTCAGAAATTCAAACCAAGGAGTGACCGCAATAGATAGTATTTCATACGAAATCTACCTAAAACGTAGAAAAAAAAATAAAATAAGGAAGTATGTTTCTGATAGTTTTGCTTCTAGGTAGAAATTATCTAAAAGTACTTATTTATAATTAAAACGAGATTTTCTTTTGTAGTTTTTACTCGAGACACTGAATAAGAAGAATTTATTTACATACCAGGATACCTGACACTGGAATGTATTTAAATGCACGACTTATATATGTAATATTAAGGATACGATGGGCGTTATTTTTTTTTAATTTTCATCATAGCAATATGAAATTTTTTGCATCCATACATTTCACCAAAAGCATATAGAATACATTGAAACAAACAAAAATAATTCCAGTCTTATTAAAATTTTTAAACGAAATTTTAAAATGCTCCTCGTGTCTTAATTTTTAGGATATTTTCTTGCTTTTGCATTTTTACCACTTCTCTATTATAAATAAATTTGTGTAACATTTTTTAATCGCTTGAATAATTAATATTTTACAGATTTTTATCTAAATTCCATATCGATTTTCATGAAAATTTTACCTTTTAATAAGAAAAAATCAAATTTGACTGACGAATTTTTAAAAGCTTACACAATTTCTTTCTAAACAATATCAGAATACTTCCTTATCAATTTCATAAACGCTGAAAAATTCTTTTGAGAAAAACAGATTTATAGATAAATACTCTTATCTTTATTATTTACTTCTTAAAACCTTCATAAATGATATTTTAATAAGAAAACACTGTTTTGGTACTGTTATATCACAGAAATAGACTTTTTTTCGACGGTTTTGCTATAGATGATTTTGCTCAAATGAAGGTCCACTGTCCCCTTAACATTATCAGACAATCCTAGACCAGTACAATTCCATAACAACTGAGCATTCAATTCATAAAAGTGTTCGTGAAACCGTGATTTAGTTCGTTTTCTCCGCTATTTTAAATATAAATATAAAATAATTCACCAGAAATTCCTCGTGCAGTGCAATTACGTACACTTGAGATATTGTTGAAAGCATACTCTTTTGATTTCCTGTTTATTTGAAATTTAATGTATTAAATTTATTTTGGTTCCTTTTTAAGTATAAGATTCTTAAAGAAACTTTAATTTTTTCATGAATGTTTTATGCAAAATTTAAGAATTTTGTTCTAGAGAAATTTATGAGCTTGCGATAGCGAGTTTCAGCATATGTTCAAAAAACTTTGTAAAAAGTTTACAATGTCCTTATTTTAATACTCTCTTATATTTAATCTACAGATTTTGTTGTTTGAGTGAAAACCATTTTTGATTATCGATGATATTTTTCACAAAAAATGGGTTTTAAAAGTGTTTCCTTATATTTTAATATCCCGTAAGTTTTTAATAAACATGTATTTGAACGAAAAAATTTATCAATCTACAGTAACTTTTATAAATGAATAACCTTAAGTAAACAAAGACTAACACTCAAAAAAGCTGATAAAATATGTAGGAACAAAAATTAATTTTGGCAACATTTTTTATTTTCTATATACTAGAAGAGTTTTAAATCACAATATTGTTGGTTATTTCAGTTAAGAAGTATTTAAATAAGTAAAATTTTAAGTAATAATGGTTTACAATGCACTTGAAATTCAATGTATTAAATTTATTCTGTTTCTGTTTTAGGTATGAAATTCTTAAACAAAATTTAGTTTTTATGTAAATTTTATAAAAAATTGAAGAATTTTGTTTCAGAGAAACCAATGAATTTGCGATATCGAGTTTCAGAACATGTTCGTGAAATTATATAAAAAGTTTAAAATGTCTTCAATTTAGAACGCTCCTATATTTAAACTGAGAAACTTTGAGGCTATAATTTTTGCATAATCATCATCATAACCATGCATAATCATTGATTTAAATTTTTAAATAGAATTAAAAGAATTTCAGAAGAAATCAATTACAGAGGCTTTAATTATTCAAATCACATCCGTTCATTATCTATCTCAATTAAATACTTTTCAGTATTCGAATGTTTTAAAATATCTCTTCTAATTAAATAAATTCATAAAATTAATTAAAATTAATTACACGTACTTCTACTTAACTAAAAGTACAGACTATGGCTTTTAAACTTCATTTAATACGATAATTACATTCTAAAAGTTATTGTTTTTTTCCATGTGTACCTTCTTTTAAAGTTAAGGTATTTTATTGTGTTTATTTCTTAATTACTACTCGAAAAACAAAAAAAGATGTTCTTTCCAAACCATGTTGCAAAAAAGAAAAAAAAACAGTATAACAACCGTGGTCCCGAGTGACTAGATCTGTTGAATACAATTATTTTCTAAACTGATTTTTTTATTGTTTTCGCAATTTCCAAAAATAAATTAAAATGATTAAATATTTTTTATATTTCTTTATGTATTTTTAAGTACATTTTTTTAATTGCAGAAAAGCAGCATATTTATATTTTTCCAAGTGTTGCAAATAGCCATATGTTTCAACTTATTAAACCAGTTAAGTTTTGTTACATTATTCTAAATGCGTTAGGAAGTATTTCCTAATCGATGCTTGACACATGATTTTTTTTCTTTCTTGTAATATATCTACTTACTTCGTCGAGAGAAAGCATATGGATATTTTAAGAGCTGATCTTTAATAAGATTTTAAAATATTTGCTAAATAGGCAACAATTATCATTCTGTGAAAAAAAAAATTAAAGAGCTTGCTGGCTCGTATTTAACCATGCATAATTTTTAAATGAAATTAAAAAAATCAGAGGAAATTAATTACAGAGACTTTAATTACTTAAATCGTATCTGTTAATTAACAATCCCAATTAAATATTTTTCAGCGTTTGAATGTTTTAAAATATTTCTTCTAATTAAATAAATCTATAAATTTAATTAAAATTAATTACACATACTTTTACTTAAGTAAAAGTACAGGATATGTCTTTTAAATTTTATTTAATACGATAATTACATTCTTAATATTATTATTATTTTTTATACGTATTTTTATTTTTAGTTAAGGTATTGTATTGTGTTTATTTATTAATCACTATTCGGAAGCAAACAAAAAAATATGTTTTTTTTTTTTTTTTTTTTTTTTTTTTTCAAGCAATGCTGCAAAAAATAAATTCGGTATAACAACCTCGGTCCCGAGTGATTAGAAATTGAATACAAAATAGTCATTATTGACTTTTTTTTTTTTTTTTTTTTTTTTTTTTTTGCAATTCCTAAAAATAAATTAGAAACATTAAATAACCGTTTCTATTTGTTTTTATATTTTTAAGTATATTTTTTCCTCTTGGAGGAGGACAAAATTTCAATAGATTTCTTTTTAATTTAATCAAAAAAGAACCTACACATTCCAGTTTTCAGAACTTATGCTTAGAATTTTAAATTCTAAAAGTGTAAAAAGTCTAAAAAAAATTCTAAAAGCGCACTAACTAAATGCAAAATATGAAAATTTCATAATGTATTACGAAAAATAATGTATTTTTAATATATATCATTTAAAATTCATTTTATTTAAAAAATGAATTAAAAAATAGATATTTTAGCAACACATCCGTACACCTCCCGTAAAAGACAGGTTGCTCCAAAAAACACCCACAACTAATCATGGAGGCGCCTCAAGAGAATGCACCTGTATCTAAAATTTAAATAAAATATGTTAAATTGCATGGAAACCTTTTTATTTGAATTAAAGGCAGGGGTGAATCAGCCTCTAGTTCTCTCCCTCCCCCCCCCCTTTATTCTTCTCTAATGACCTCCCAAAATTAGCTCCAAAAATAACCGATACATTTTTGTGGAAACACTAATAAATTGATTTCTTTCACTGGTGTTTGAAGAAGGAATAGCCATCGTTTCCTGAAAGCTGGGTGTCATTTATTAACTATATTGTCGTTTTTTTTTTTTTTTTTTTTTTTTTTTTTTTTTTTTTTTTTTTTTTTTTTTGAATATGTAAAAAACACATTTTAATTTAATAAAATCATATATTTTAAAACCATTTTGTACATTGCATGTGATTTGAATTGTTTTTATGTTAAACTATAGTACAAGCAAAAATTGAATCTTTAATTTTTTTTCGGCATTCAATTATTTCTTTTGAAACGTTTAAAGAATTGTCAACAGATTTATCTAAATTAAGAGGCGGGATTAACTCTCATCCTTCCTCCCTCTTTTATTTACCCAATGGGCTCCCAAAACTAATCATAGATGCGCCTTATAAGAATGATCCTATATCTAAAATTTGAAGCTAATCGGTAAATGCTGCCTAAAAACACATTTACCGAAATTAAGGTGGGAGTTACCCCCGATTCTGATCCTCTTTTATACTTAATCTATGAACACTAAAAATTAACTATGGAGGCGCCACATCCGAAGGATCTTACACCTATAATTTGAATGAAATCTGATAATTCTAAAAAAAAAAAAAAAAAAAAAAAAAAAAAAAAAAAAAAAAGACATTTATGTATATTAAGAGGGGGATAAGTCCTCGTTCCTCCACTCTTATACTAACCTAAAAACTCCCAAAATAAATCACGTAGTTGCCTCATCAGAATGATGCTATATCTAAAATAATTTAAAGCTAATCGATAAATCCTGTGTAAAAACCATTCACCTAAATTAAGGGATCTAAACCGAAATTATTTAATCTATTGCAAATCAAAATTCAGGTTTAAAATATTTTCACAAATTTTGAGTAAAATTTTTGACATTTCTAGAGTTAAAACCGATTTCGAAAAATGTTATAGGGAGAATGGCGATGTTGCATTTTTCGACAAGCTTAAACTTTAAAGATGAGATTTATTTTAGTTACAAAGTAAAAACAAATATTATTACTACGTTGAATTTAGTTTTATGAAATATAAAATAAAATTCAAATCTGCACTGTTATTGTCAGTGCCGAATTAAGTTCATAAAAAAAGTAAAATGCATTAAAATAAGATTAAAGAAAAGAGTTCTATAGAATAGCAATATTTAATATTATTTAGGCTTCATATCACTTTGAGAATTTAATATATACACTCTTAAAACGAAAAATGGATTTGGCTCTGGAAAAAATTGTAATTTATCGAATCGAGAATGAATTGTTTTTTAAACGTTTTACTCCTCTTGATTTAAATTGCTTATTTAAGTAACTCATCTTCATTTAAACTGCTTAAAAAACTCGTTCACTCCCGTCGTTTTGACTCTTTATGAGAAACTGACTCTCAACTCGTGAAATGAATGAATTTTGGCTCAACTTGAGTTAATTTATGGCTGAGGTTTTAAGAGAGTAGCTATTCATTAATTTGTAGTAAATACAAACTTTACGTTATATAGTTTTTTACAAAGTCTTCTTATTCTGTTAGCCAAGTTTTCTTTCAATAGTATAAAACAATTAATAATTCTTAAATTTATTCTACGAAACACTCGAAGCACGAGAACATTCGCACCTTGCCATTTATATATATATATTTTTTCAAGTAACTCGAATGGCCTCTTAAAATATTTCCTAAATATGCAATTTCTAAAATTAAGAAAAATGTATTTTTAATTAGGCGTTACAAAAAATTTCACATGATATTCCTCATGATATACAAACATTACTAAGAAACTTAATTAGTCCTTTCAATTTTTCCAAAGTACATTTGCGAATGACTAATAACCTATGAATATGTTAGCAAATCTTTATCACTTCAGCAAATTTGAACATTCCATGTTCCATATTTTACGAGTTAAATGGCTGTGAGAAGACAGAAACATGAATGTTCTTATAAAGATTCCGTTTCTGATTTTGGAGCACGGAACCCTAACAAAATTTTCACTTTTCAAAAAAAAAAAAAATAATAATAATCTAAGTTAATAAGCCGTATTATTAAAAAAATATTCTGTTTTACATATTATATATAAAAAAAAATAATTAACTGCGGTTTTTGGATTAAAATTTCTTATTTATATAATATTACACAGAATAAAACATATTTAATTTTCAAAATCACCGTTTCAATTTATCTCAGAATTATTTATTTATTCTTTTAAGTAAAAATGCATTTAATCAAGAAAAACATATCTCTTCAAAATAAAGTAAGTACGAGATTAATTTACCGAGATAAAAAACCGGATAAAAACAATAACAGATATCTTCATAAATAATATACGATTACGCCAATTTAAATTTTTATTCAGCCTCGAAAAACTATAATCTAATTGAAAATCTGAGTCAAAAGCATTATGTTTCATTCATAAATGAGATTAGAAATACGAACACATCTTATCTGATGAAAATTTAAATATTTGTTTATAATTTCATTCTTGAAATTAATTAAATCATCCACATATAAGACTTTTATAGCTTATTGCTGAAATTCAGTATTTTCTAAGTATTACATCAGAAATTTACAATAATTTATCCGTCGAATAACTTCATTTTAATTTGATTAAGAAATAAACTGTTAATCAAACGGTAAAATATATACAGGGTGTCCCTAAACAAATGGTATATGCGCTAGGGGTGTAGAACACATCAAGATGAGAAAAAGTAAATAGGAAACCAAGGGTCCCAAACGTTTTCCAAAGGAGATAGCCGCCAATAATGTTTGGGGTCCAAAATTTCAAATACACATAAAAAACGGAAAAATTAGTCAATTGATTTGCGGTTTTCACTAATATTATTCTTTATGTCGGTATTTTCTTGAAAATAAATTATAAAGATAAATTTCGAAAAATGCCGATAGAGGGCGCTTTAGACTTTGAAGTAGTGAAAAAATTTGCCGTGAATGAATTTGCCGTGATTTTTTGCATCTCATTAAATGGTTTCGTAAGCTGAGACTTAAACTTAAATTTTGAGCTCAAAATCTGAATAGTTGGAAGCGGTTAAGTAGCACAAACTTAACTGTGTTCAGAGGGTTTAAATTTCAAATGATTATAAAAAACGGAAAAAATCGGTCGATTGATTTGCGGTTTTCGCTAAAACTATTCTTTATGTCGGTATTTTATTGAAAATGAATTATAAAGATAAATTTTAAAAAATGCCAATAGAGGGCGCTTTAGACTTTGGATTAACGAAATAATCCATCCTAATGCTATTTTTTGTCGTTATTTTTTGCATCTCATTAAATGGTTTCGTAGGCTTAGATTTAAACTTAAATTTTGAGCTCAAAATCTGAATAGTTGGGAGTGGTTAGGTAGCACAAACTGAACTGTGTTCAGAGGGTTCAAATTTCAAATGATAATAAAAAACGAAAAAATTGGTCCATTCGTTTGCGGTTTAAAATAAAACTATTCTTTAAGTCAGTATCTTCTTGAAAATGAATTTTAAAGATAAATTTCAAAAAATTCCGTTAGAGGGCACCTTAAACTTCAGAGTAACCAACAACAAATTTTAACCGTTATTTTTTGTATCTAGTTAAATGCTTTCCAAAATTTGTTAAATGTTTTCGAAATATTAGATTTAAACTTAAAATTTGAACTGAAATTCTGAATCGTTGGGAGAGGTTAAGAAGCGCAAACTGAAGTGTGTTTAGGAGTTGAAATTTACCCCCCCCCCTCCTCTCGAACACAGTTCCCTTTTGCGCTATTTAATCACTAGCAACGACTCAGAATTTGATCTCAAAATTTAAATCTAAGCATTGGAAGGCATTTAATGAGATTTAGAAAAATAACGATTAAAAATAGTTGTACGCTACTCCAATGTCTAAGGCGCCCTCTATCGGCATTTTGTTTATCTTTAAGTTTATCTTTAAAATTTATTTTCAAGAAAACACTGATTTAAATAGTAGTTTCAGCAAAACCCGCAAACGAATCGAATAATTTTTCCGTTTTTTTTTTTTTTATAGTTTCCCGTTTCTTTTGAAATTTAAACCCCCTGAACACAGTTCACTTTGTGCTACTTAACCACTCACAACTATTCAGATTTTGAGCTCAACATTTAAGTTTGAATCTAAGCCTACGAAACCATTTAATGAGATGCAAAAAATAACGACAAAAAATAGCATTAGGATGAATTATTTTGTTAATCCAAAGTCTAAAGCGCCCTCTATCGACATTTTTTGAAATTTATCCTTATAATTCATTTTCAATAAAATACCGGCATAAAGAATAGTTTTAGTGAAAACCGCAAATCAATCGACCAATTTTTCCGTTTTTTATAATCATTTGAAATTTAAACCCTCTAAACACAGTTAAGTTTGTGCTACTTACCCGCTTCCGACTATTCAGATTTTGAGCTCAAAATTTAAGTTTAAGTCTAAGCTTACGAAACCATTTAATGAGATGCAAAAAATCACGGCAAAAAATAGTTTTTCATTACTTCAATGTCTAAAGCGCCCTCTATCGGCATTTTTCGAAATTTATCTTTATAATTTATTTTCAAGAAAATACCAACATAAAGAATAATTTTAGTGAAAACCGCAAATCAATCGACCAATTTTTCCGTTTTTTATGTGTATTTGAAATTTTGGACCCCAAACTTTAATGTCGGCTATCTCCTTTGGAAAACTTTTGGGACCCTTGGTTACTTATTTTCTATTACTCGTCTTGATGTGTTCTGTCACCCCCTAGCGTATATACCATTTGTTTAGGGACACCCTGTATACATAAATACATGTATATAACAATGTAACCAATATTAAAATTCAAAAAGAATTGTTATTTTTGTTTCAACTAAATTAATATTTTAAAAAAAGCAATTTAATATGTGAAATATCAGAATACAATTATTTTAATGTAAAATCATATTAAACTTCCTAAATGATTTCGGAGTGTTTTCAATTAGGAATGTAAAAAAATAATAATAATAATAATTGATAATAAAATAAGTAGCTTATTTTCAAATAATATTAAATTACATGACATATATAGAAATTAGTGAAAAGCTATATTAATAACATACCCAATACAATAAAGTTAACAGCTATGTTCATTTGTTTAGTATATAATTTGCGAAATTTAAAAACATTTATTATGGAATGCATAATAAAGCCAAAAAATAAGTATTTACTATATTTGATTACAATAATTGATTTAAAATTTACAAACACTTTAGACTGTAAAATTCGATTGATAATTTAAAAGGGATAATAAAAGGCATGAAGAGAATGAAACTTTATTTTATAAATGGGTATTGCAAAACCCCTATTTATTAAAAAAAATGCAGAGTATTTGAACCCTAAAAAATTTTCAATAAACGATAATAATCATGGAGGAAATAGATATATGAAGGTGCAGTATGCGGTAAAAACGATTTGCAATATTCGTTACCGCTCAATGCGCGTTATTGCTCAATGACCGTTATCGCTCAATGCGCTTTATCGCTCAATGCTCATTATCATGCAGATTTTAGTATCTTTATTCAACCCATCAAACAAAGCAATCACACTGAACAGGAACCGAATTCTTTGAAATAAGCCGTGCATTTTTTCCCCTCTAAATGAAAATGATCTGCTTATATTACAAAATTCTAAAGAAATATTTTATTGTATCATAAATTAAATACTGCATTATTAATTTTTTTTTCGAAAGCACATTCTGTGAGTAACATTTTTGCCATTTCTAGCCTTAAAACCGATCTCGAAAAACGTTGCACAGACAATGGCGATGTTGCATTTTTCGATGCGCGTCGAAACGCGAACTTTCAAAGCGAGCTTAGCATGCTGTCAAGCTTAAACTTTCAAGAAGAGTTTTATTTTAGTTACAAAGTAAAAACAAAATATTATAACTACGTTGAATTTAGTTTTATGACATATCAAATAAAATTCATATCTGCACTGTTATTGTCAGTACCGAATTAAGTTCATAAAAACAAAAAAATATATTAAAATAAGATTTAAAAAAAAAAGAGTTCCATAGAATAGCAATATTTAATACTGTTTATGATTCTCATCACTTTGAAAATTTATTATATAACTATTTATTTTTTTCTAGTATGTACCAATTCTACGTTGTATAGTTTTTTACAAAGTCATCTTATTCTGTTAGCAAAGTTTTCTTTCAATAAACGATAAAGCAATTAATAATTCTTATGTTTATTGTACGAAACACTCGAAGCACGAGTAACATTTCACCGGACCATTTATATTTTTTTCAAGTAACTTATATACCTCTTTACATTTTACCTAAATGTGCAATGCCTAAAATTAAGAAAAACTGTATTTTTTAATTAGGCGTTACAAAAGGTTTCACATGATATTCCTCATGACATATAAACATTTTTATCTAAGAAACTTAGTTAATCCTTTATTTTTTCCCAAAATATACTTGCGAATGACTAATAACCTCTGAATATGATAGTCAACAATCTTTATCACTTCAACAATTTTAAACTTAAGTAACTAAGGCTTTGTGTTTAAAATTCAATTTATCTTAGAATTATTAATTTATTTTGTAAATAACAATGCATTTAATCAAGGTGAATCTGTCTCTTCGAACTAATGTATATGCGAGATTCATTTACCGACATAAAAGCAATATCAGATATCTTCATGACTAATATAAGATTACGCCAATTAAAATTTTTATTCAGCCTGGAAAAACTATAATCTAAATGAAAATCTAAGTCAAAAACAATTATGTTTCATTCATAAATTGGATTAGAAATACGAACGCGTCTTATTATTTGATGAAAATTTAAATAGGTGTTTATAATTTTATTTTTGAAATTAATTAAATTCTCCGCATATAATAAGACTTTCACAGCTTATTTCTGAAATTCAATATTTCCTATAGACATTACATTAGAACTTGCAACAATTTGTCAGCCGGATAAATTCATTTTAATTAGATTAAAAAATATACGGTTAATGAATTAGTAAAAGATATATATATATATATATATCTTTTACTAATATATTTACTAATATATATATATATATATATATATAGGTGTGGTATATATATGTATTGGTATAATACATATATATATAACTATGTAATCAATATTAAAATTAAAAAAACAATTGTTATTTATGTTTCAACTAAATTAATATTTAAAAAAATAATTTAACATGTGGATTATCAAAACACAATTATTTTGATTTAAAATTATATCAAACTTCTTAAATGATTTCGGAATGTTTTCAATTAGGAAAGTAAAAAAATAAAATAAATAATTAATTCAAAAATAAGTAGCTTGTTTTCTACTAATACTAAAATTCATTGCATATATAGAAATTAGTGAAATGTTATATGAATACCATACCCAATACAATAAAATTGACAGCTATATTTATTTGTTTAAAATATAATTTGCGATATTCTAAAACATTAATATATAATTATAAGCATAATATATAATCATAATAAAGAAAAAAAGTAATTATTTGCTATCTTCAATTGTTATAATTGATTTAAAATTTACAAACTTTTAAACTAGAAAATTCGACTGATAGTTTAAGAGAGATAATAGAAGGCATTAAGAGAATGAAACCTTATCATACAAGTAGGGGTTGCAAAACCTCCATTTATTAAAAAAAAAAAAAAAAAAAAAAAAAAAAAAAAAAAAAACCCGCAGAGTATTTGAACCCTAAAACAATTTCGATTAACCATAATTATTGTGGAGAGAATAGATATATGAAGGTTCTGTATGCCGTAAAAACAATTCGCAATATGCGTTATCATTCAATGCGCTTTATCGATCAATACACGTTATCGTTCAATGCGCGTTACCGTTCAGATCTAAATATATTTATTCAGCCTTTCAAACAAAGCAACCACGAGAAACAGGAAGCGAATTCTTTCACATCAGCCGTGTTTTTTTCTTTAAATAAAAATGATCTGCTTATATTTAAACATTCAAAAGCAACAATTTTTAATTTTAATTATAAGGTATTTGTACCCTATATGGACAGGGCTCTCAATATGGACACCCCTAATATTTTTAAAGGTAATAATTTTAATCGAGAGATGGCTCAACATTTTCGCGAAGAAAAGCAGTTGAAAAGATAATTATGGCTGGAAAGTGCAAAAAAGCGCGCTGTTCGCCATTTAGGAGGAAACTTGTTGTTTCGAGATTGCTGATCTTAATTACTTGTAAGCTTGAATTCTTATTAGATATGGTAAAATTACATTAAATGTTGAAAAGTGGAGTATTTTAGAATGCTAATAAAATATATTTTCGATTGCTATTGCATATTTTGATTTAAAATATTTTCCTTATTCATTTGTTACACGATTTAGTAAAACTACGCCCGGTTCCCAATATGGGCCGCTTATTTCCCCATCGACTACAACTGTAAGAAAGAAGAAAATTCAACGTTGCCAAGCAATAAATTGAAAAGACATCAAAGTGGTAAAATTTCCCCAAAACCTTCCTCCAAAAAACCCTTGCAGAAAAATAAAAAGAAGCCCTCCCCCGCCAATAGGATATCTGTTGGCGAAATCGTAGGTACCAATGGTATGACTTCCTCAACAAAGGAGAGCTGGTACTGCTTCTTTTGCAGTATTTATGCTTTTTCAAACATGCGGCCATGCATCACATGTGACAGATATGTTCACGAGGATTATATGGGACTTACTGCCCATGGTGAAAAAGTTTCTATTTGTCCATGCTGTGAGGACTGAGTAATAACAGATGTAAATTTGCCGACAGATGCTATAAAGCTAAGCAAAACCAACAATATTATTTCATAATATTTACTAGTAACTGAGGGGCTTTGCATGGGTCTTCGAAGGGTAAAAACGGAGAATGACCCCCCTTTCTAAAATGCATGTTCTGAAGATATTTACTGCCCCCTCTTCCTCCGAATACTTTAAGATACATTTTTTTTTATTCCCTCTTCTCTAAAATCCCTTGGAATAATGGCTCTTCCATACACACTGTCTGGAAAGTCAATAAGAAAACACCTGTCCATAATAGGGACAGGTAGTTCCTTATATGGACACTTGTAAGCATTTTTTTTGTTTTTATCATTTAAATTAAACCAGAATATTTACAAGGTCGCTTATTTTAATAATGATAGTCAATAGTCCAAGGATAGTGGACACATATTTTTGGAGTCCTATGACTTGTACATGGGGGTGAAAAAAAAATACATTTTCCTGAGGGTGTCCATTTTGGGTACAGGTACCTTATTAAACTATTTCACGTTTTATGAATTGTATATACGTTGTTGAGTTTTAATGCAAGTTACTCCCTGTACAATAGAAAGCAGATGGTATTTACAGAGACACTCAAAAGATTTCGCCTTCTATGCTGTATCCGAAGTACTTTACACTTTAAATCAAGATATGAATGTTTTTATAACTTCGTAATAGTATAACCAAATGTGATTTGCTACGTTTGATTCACACAAATTTCACACTTTTTACTTTTTAAAAACGAAACCTTAAACAAATTTGGATGCTGAAAAAAAAAAACTGAACTTATTAGCCTTACAAAAAGCATTCCATCTCATATATCATTAAAAAATAAAAATTAATTAACTGGGGTTTTGGATTTAAAATCTCTTATTTCTATAATGCTAGACAGAGTAAAACATATTTCATTTTTAAAATCACCATTTCAATTTATCTCAGAATTATTTATGCATTTTTAAACATAAATGCATTTGATCAAGAAGAATATATCTTTTCAAACTAAATTGAATGTGAAATTCATTTACTGAAACAGGGGTAAAAATAGTATCAGATATCATCATGAATAATACACTATTACGCCAATTTCAATTTTTATTCAGCCTGGAAAAACTACAATTTAATTGAAAATGTTAGTGAAAAGCATTCTGTTTCATTCATAAACAGAATTAAAAATACCACCGCATGTTATCATTTGATGGAAATTTAAGCATTTGTTTATATTTTCATCTGTTAAATTAATTTATCAGCATATAATAAGATTTGTATAGAATATTGTTGAATCTGATTATTTCATAAATATTACATTAGAACTTTACAGCTATTTATCAGTCAAATAAATTAATTTCAATTAATAATAAAAATAAAAATAGATCAAATATTAATAAAATATCTATGCATAAAATAATGTAATCAACATTAAAATTAAAAACAATTTTTGTTATATATATTTCAACTGAATTATTTATTTATTTTTAAATAATATGTGGCATATCAAAACTTGATTGTTTTAATACAAAATCATATTAATTTTTTAAATGATTTCTAGTGTATTCAATTACAAAGAAAAAATAATGGATATAAAAATAATTAACTTTCTTTTAAATGGTAATCAAATATATAACATACATTGAAGTTAGGGAATAACTATATAAATAACATGCCCATTACAATAAAATTAAGAACTATAATTGTTTTTTTTTAAATCTATGTTTATAATATTCTAAAAAATAGCTATAATTGAATGCATAATAAAACCAAAATATATATATATACATATTTTTTACAATTTTTTATTGTGATAAACGATTTAAAATTTATAGACACTTTCGACTGTCTATCAGAAATTATATTCAGCTTGTTCCAAAGTTCGACTGATAAATTAATAATTACGTAATAGAATGCAAAGGATCAAGATAATAAAAACTTATCATTGAACACGGGATCGCAAAATCTCCATTTATTAAAAATACTTTGTATTTTACCCTAATTCAATATTCGTTGGCGATAGCAAATTTAAAGAAAATTTTAGTATACTGTAATGGAAATTATAATAGACATGTTTACCTTTGATGTAAAAGTTCATTTCTTGGACAGTGCAGTTTGTTGTTCACTTGTGGATAAATAGAAATAAATATTTTTTCTTTAAAAAAATATTTAGATGTTAAAATATATATGTCCAAGACTTTTTCTGCATTTTTGACTTTATTGCGTTATTTTATGCTACTTACTTACCATAAGTAGCATAGGGTAAAACTCGTAATTATTTTAGAATTCATTGAGAAAATTGACGGTTGTATATGTTTCAGACACAGAAAATTCAGAAAAAAGTATCTTTGGGGGAAAAAATTTCATCTATTTTTCTATAAATGCTATAGCAACCTAAAACAATGAAATGAAGACATAAAATGAGGTGAACTTATGATGTAATAGTGAGAAGAAGTCTGTTAAATCTCGATTTTCCAAAAGGATTTTTTTTTTCGGATTCTCGAAACGTTAGTTCTGATAAAAGGTATATGTATAATATATATATATATATATATATATATATATATATATATATATATATATATATATATATATATTTAATTGTTCACTTTAATGATTGAAAATAAAAGACAAAAAATAGCTTTTTGACTAATGTCAATCAGGTAATTACACTGGCCTCCAAAAGTTAAGGTATAACCGGTTTTTTGCGCCTAATTTGCAAATGAATGAATATAGAAGCAATTTTTTGGAGAAAATGTGCGCTAAATTATTATTTATCAAATGTGATATAGAAATTTACTTAAGTTAAACGTGTAAATGAAATTACAGCAAAAAGCACTGATGGGGGAAAATTCCATTCATGGAAAAAAAAAACATTAAATAGCAGTATTATGCAATAAAATGTGACATAATCATTAATAAACTGGTTCTAATAAGGAATATATCCACACCGAAGTAGAATGTATTGGCGGCATCGACTTCCATGCTCTCAATTAAATTGTCGGACACCGAAATAGGTAGCGCTGACCATGTGCATGGCGTAAGCCTTTTTCCAGATCATTTAATGACCTTGGAGGAGGACTTAAACCTGCAACCAATCTTCCAAGATAGTCCCAAAGATGTTCTTTCGGATTCAAGTCTGGAGTGTGAGCTGACAATTCTATTCTCTGCAAACCGTAATCCTCAAGATAATCCTCAACAACCACAGCTCGGTGTGGTGTCTCATTATCATCCATTAGAATGAAACCATTACCATTAGCACCGGCATATGGGGGCACATATGAATCAAAGATCTCTTCCCGATATCGCGCACCAGTCAGAGTTAATCTATGGAACGCATTCAGGTCAGTATGGCCTCCGAGTGAGATCCTTGCCTAAACCATGATCTCATCGCTTCTTCACCTGTGTGTTTCGACAGTTTTTGTTTGATGATACCGAGTGCATTGTTCTCTCCAGATCAGATGACGTCCTTAATTCCTCTGCAATAGGAATCTGGACTCGTCTGTGAAAAGTACAAAAGCCCACTGTTGTTCGGTCCAAGAATTATGTTCTCTTGCCCAATATGATCTGTCCCTTCTCTGTCGTTTGTACACACAAGTGGTCACCTTGCATAGAGACCTGCCTTGTGAAGACGCCTTTGCACCGTAGTATCAGAGATTCTTCTCCCTGATACTGCAAAACTGTCTGCATTGAGTTGCGACACAGTAGTGCATCTTCTCCTTCGGTCCGAAAGAGCTAGATACCGGTCTTCTGCAGGTCTTCTTCCCTCTTCCGTGGGTGGCCTGGAACATGTCTTCTGGACAAAGAATCTTCGAATTTATTCTGATCCCAGAGTCGTTGGACTACACTGTGAGACACATCAATCCATCTAAAAGTATCGGCCTGTGACAACGCCATTTCCATCCATCCTACCACCCACCAGCTTAATGAATCGGGCAAGCGATTTCTTAAAGACATTTCTGGACTCTATTGGTTATTGTGAACAAAAGTGACAACAATAATTTAAATACAGCAAAATTACACGCAAAATTACGAAAGCTTCGTAATTGTATATATTCTCTCATTTACAAATACCTATTATTCTCTATAAAATAAAAGTGGTAGCTGTAATTTTTGCGTAAGTTTTTTTAAAGCTTATTATTGTCATTCATATAAACTATAAACTTTAATCTGACTGACATCTTTTTTTTTTTTTTTTTTTTTTTTTTTTTTTTTTTTCAGGTGAGCTTTAAAAAAACACGTTGTACCTAAACTTTTGGAGGCCATTATATATATATCGATATATTTGTAATAATATTTTGATAGAAATAAATCATTAAGTAATTTCATCCCATAATCAGAACAAAACAACACAATAAATTCACTTTTATTCCATTTCGCATAACGTTGAAGAACTTAAGAAACATTGTGAAATCATTTTGATAGTTGAAAGGAGACTGTAAATCTTCTTAATTATAATTTGTGCAACATCCTTTACTCTGTGGTGGGAAAAGGATTAATAAATGTTTATTTTTGAAGTAATAATCTTTTATTAACTGTTTATTATTATTATTATTTAACTGGAAATCTATACGATTCTGTTTTCTTTCTACAGTATGGAATTCCTTTAGATGGAGAGCGTTAAAAAACTCTCATATTAGAGAATTAAAATGACTGTTAATTGACGGTTAAATTATCTATCAGCAATAATCATAGTAATTCCAATTTTATATTTTCAAGATGCATTATATATTAAGAAAAAAAAAATTCTACATATAAATAGATGACTGGCATATCTATTTCGGATATTTACTGCTTCTATAAAAAAGGTGGATTTTCATGCTAAAGAAGAAGTCTATTAATTGGTAAGTACCAATTTACTTAACTTTTTATGAAGATATTTGTTTAGTAATAATAACTGATTTGTTAATAAATAAAGTAAATACTCACGCATAAAAAATGTATTTAATTTTTAATACTCTTCGATTTTCCATGACCCTGTATTTCATGGAAACTTTTAACTCAAAAAAAAATATTTTGTTAGGCAATGAGATGATTAATCCGACGAAGCAAACTGTTAGTTAATATGATAATTTTTTGGAGCTACGAAGATGTTTCTTTTCGCAATAAAGTGCTATTTAATTTCCCCTCGACCGAGAAACTATTGCCAAAATATAAGATTAAATGCTAACAATACCTTATTGTAAATGTTGCATTCATTTGACATTAAAGGCATGTAACGTATTTAACATTAAACGTTCGACGTTTTATTTTTATTTTTATTGATCTTTAATTTATTTATTTGTTGATTCGTTATGTAAATTAAAAATTATGCCAATTTTTATTTTTAAGCTATAAAATTGAAAAAAAAAAATTCTGCATATTACTCTTTTTTTACAAAACCTTGTATAAAGGGATACACAAATATATTTACTACCATTACGTACCATTCTAAATATTAACGGAAACGGCTGAAAATTTATTTTTAACTGTGTTATGTATTTCCTAACTGAACGGAATTTTTCCTGTACGTATTTTGCAGGTACAGATTTATCTGTCATAAACAAGAATGTAAAAATAAAAAAATAAAAAAATAAAAAAATTCGGCAGTAGATGGATTATTGAACAGTTGTTTTTAATTGTGTTAATTCCTAAAGTCTAAATGATTCAGTTAGAGATTCTATTTCACCTTATTAAACCATGAAATTTTGTTATATTATTCTTAACCTATTGACAAGTACCTCATAATCGATGCTTGAGACATCATTTTCTACTTTCTTGCAATATAGCTACATATTTATCCTAGAGAAAACATTGGATTTTCTAAAAGCTGTATCTTTAATACAATGAGAAATTAGTTGATAAACTGTTGTGTTTTATTATTATTTGAAAAAAATGTTAAAGTGATTTCTGGGTCGTACTTAACAGTGCACATTTGCTTAATTTTTCAAATGAAATTAAAATAATTACAGAAGCAACTAATTAATGAGTCTTCTATTACTTAAATTGTATCTGTTCATTAATTATTCCAATTAAATATTTTCTACCAATTAAGTAATACAATAAAATAAATCAAAATTAATTGCACACACTTCTACTTAATACAGAATATGCCTTATAAATTTTAATAAACATGATAATTACATTCTAAAGTTATTATTTTTTCCATGTGTACTTTTTTATGTTAAGGTACTGTATTGTGTTTATTTCTTAATTACTACTTGGAAACAAAAAAAAAAACAAAAAAAAAAAAAAAAAAAAAAAAAAAAAGTATAACAATTCCGGTCTGAGTGATTAGATACAATTAGAATACAATTATTTTCTTAATTGATTTTTTTAAAATTATTTTCGCATCTTCCAAAATAATAAAAGCATTAAATAATCATTTTTATTTGTTTTCATATTTTTCAATAGATCTTTTTCTTCCTTGGAGAAAAACAACATTTTCATTCCCTTATTTTTATTTTAATAAGAAAAAGTATAACATTTCTCCTGGTATTTAGAACTTACGTTTAGAATATTCAGATTTACTGTGTGAGATTGTTTCATAAAACTTCTCCAACATAATGCAAAAAAAGATTTTTTTATTCACAAAAAACAATGTATTTAAAAAAACTATATAATATGTTTGTATAATACGTTAATGTGGCGATTTCGGATTTCTCCAACTCCAGACAAAAAAACTTATTGCGGCCATGTTAGGCGTAAGTAAATACTCCTATTAAGATTTCATGGATATATACGCATAATATGCTTTGTGTCATATCTACTCTTCTTTATTTTCTTTAAAACCTTTAAAAACTATCCATTTATAGTATTTTAAATTTTAAATTCTAAATAACGAATAACCAGCTATTAACAGTTTTCATAAGTTGACTTACTTCGTTGATAAATATTTGTTTAGTGCTACCAATATTGACAATTATTTTAAATAGAAAAACTTTATGTCGAATAATTTTTGGAGTTATAATAATGTTTCTTTCGCGCAATTCGGTAATATTTAATTATCCCTTTGACAAAAAAACATAATCGAAATGCAAGATTAAATACCAATAAAGACGTACCATAAGTTTTGAATTCATTTGACATTAAACACGTTACACAAGTTTATTACCTCATTAAGTGATTTTTAATTTGATGTTTTGTTTGTATTTGTATTAATCATTAATTAATTTGTTTGTTTTTTCGTTATTAAAAATAAAAATTATTCCTCTTTGTATTTTTAGGATTAAAAATTGAACAAATTTTCTAGGTGTTATTAGTTCTTTACAAAATCTTGTATGTAGGATGCACAAAAGAATTCACGGACCAAAATACTTATTCGCGGGAACTGCTGGAAGGGAATTTTTAACTGTGGTATTTCTTTTTTAACCGATCTCTATTTTGTCCTTATGTATTTTGTAGACATAGATTTCATATATAAGAGTGTTCAAAAATTCATGTAACATCGCGTCTGTAAATGGGAATTGCTGACATGGTTTCCCAAATGGTTCAGTTAGGCATAGATTTCAGCTTAATAAACTATGAAATTTTGTTATGTTATTCTAAATGTTTTGAAAAATATTTCATATTCCGCGATTTACACATGATTTTTCTTTTTCTTGTAATACAACTACATATTTTGTCTAGATGAAGCATTTGTAATTTTTAAAAGCCGTATTTTTAATAAAATTTAAAAGTACATAATAAATAGATAACTTATCATTCCTTAAAAAAACTATGAAAGAACATTCTGGGTCGTACTTAACCGTGCATTCTCATTGATTTAAAATTTCAAATGAAATGAAAAGAGTTGCAGACGCGATTAATTACAAATGCTTTAATTATTTAAATCGTAACTGTTCATTAATTATCCCAATTAAATACTTCCCAGAGTTTGTATGTTTTAAAATATGTCTTCTAATTAAGTAATCAATGAAATACTATAAAATAAATAAGAAATAATTCACATACATCTACACAATTAAAAGTACAGAATATGTCTTAATACGATAATTACATTCTTAAAGTTTTTTTTTCATGTTTAAAATAAAATAATAATAATATTTTGTACTGTGCTTATTTCTTCATTACTACTTGGAAACAAAAAAAGAATTTTTTTTTCCCAAACAGTGCTGAGAAAAATACATACGCTTTAACAATCCCGGTCCCAAGGTTTTAGATTAGATGTGTTGAATGCAATTATTTTCTTAATTCATTTTTTTATTGTTTTTGCATCTTCCAAAAATAAATTAAAAGCATTAAATAATCGTTTTTATTTGTTTTTATATTTTTAAGTATGTCTTTTACCATTTAAAAAAAAACCTAACATTTTCTTCTTTTTTGAAATAAAAAAGAATCTATTTCTCTTGATTATCAGAACTTATGTTTTGAACTTTGAATTTTACTGAATGAGATTCTATAAAATTGCTCCAACAGAATACAAAAAAAAAAAAAAAAAAAAAAAAAAAAAAAATGTATATAAGAATATATGTAATCGATTTATATAATACGCGAATGTGACGATTATATGTAACGATGTGACGATTTATGGATAGCTGCTTCTCCACCTCCAGAGAAACAAAGTTATCGCGGCTATATTGGGCGTACGTAGGTATTTCTATTAAGAACCTATGGAAAAACACACATATTAGGCTTTGCATCACATCTAATTTCTTCATTTTCATTAAACATTTAAAACCTATCCAATTATAGCCATTTCAATTCGTATTATAAATAACGAGTAATCAGCTATTAAGAGCTTTCATTGATTGACTTACTTTGCTGAATTATAAGAAAATACTTTATAAATTCCTGTTCTTTATTGAAATATGATAACATTTAATATATTTTTTAAATTATTTTTATTAAAAAAGCTTTACAAAATCTTTGAAAGAATAAAAGAAATAATTAAGAATTAAAGATGACATCAGTATTTTTTTTAAAGAAATATTATTCATCTTTCGTTTAAGTAAGTAAATTTGCATTTAACTTTCAGCTTAGCAAAGTGATTTTTCTTCATAAATATATTTCTTTTATAATGAAACCTAATAATTTGGAATTTGTACTTGAATGAAACGAACTTATCTTCCACTTTAATGAAATACAGAGAAGTGAAAGATTAGAAAATAACAGTTTATGGTGAAATAAACGTATTTCCGAATACTTTTGTTGTCATTTTTTATTAGCAACTAAGGTTTTTATTTCGTTCAGTAAAGGTACAAAAGATTCCGGTAATTTTATAATTATTCGTTTAAAATTTCCGTAAATGGATATTTCGCTGTTGTAAAGACAATATAATTCTAAAAAATACTGCAATTTGAATTTATTTGCAAGACATTATTTGTTAAAATAGCTATATTAGTATATAGATTTGTTGCCATTTGCATTAGTTTCACAGTTTTAAATTTAAGCTCCCAAAATTATTTTCCCCGCAAAAAGAAATGATTTAACATAAATATATTTATTTGAATTCCATTTCATTTATTTTTATACCAAACGTTTATAACTGCAATAATATAAAATCAGATTTATAAAAATCTACATTATTTTTAAATAATTGTCCAGAAAAAAATATGATATTTATTGTATTATAATCTTTATTATTATTATTAAATATTATTTATTAACTATTAATAACTATTTGTTATTTATTATTTTTAACTTATTATTTAATAACTATTACTATATTGTAACGTTTTATGAGGTTCGTTAACGAGAATTGCAAACACATATTGTTGATAGTGTTAGAATAACTTGATCCATGTGAAACCTTCTAAAACCACAATAAATATATTTTGTCACCTTTATAATTTAAATATAATTACTTATTAATGTAATGATACGTAATTTATTTATGTTACATTCATTTTTTTTAAATTAACCAGGAAGTTCATACTTACCCATACAATAATAATTTAATTGCGAAAAAAATATATTTTTCTGTTAGAATTATTACATAAAAAATATCAGACTTGTGCACACACAATTTGTTGATAACAAGCTGATATACACAATATTTTATGAGTAGCTGAGCCGCCTGGTATTTCGAAAATCCGCCACATTAACCTAAAATTTCCCTAAAATCAGTACTGAAGGATTTTATATTTTTAATGGAAATCTTTCACAAAAAATATTGGGATATGGAATGATATTTTAAAAACGTATATAAAAATTATCAAAAACAATTGAAAGAATAAAAAAATGGTGTTTTCGGGAATGTGTTGTTTTTAGAGTTTATTTTAGAAACATATGAAAGATTTTTAGAATAATAAAAAGACAAATGCGTAGATTAAAGATATGGGATTAAAATATAAGGTACCCTGGGGTAATAACGCCAGACGGGGTAATAACGCCAAGTGCTAATATTTTGCATAATTATGAAATAATTTGGTAAATGACACCCATGTGTTCTGCGCAGAAGGTTTTTGAGTCATATAAATCGCAAAAAACAGCTTCAAGTTAATTTGTTTCATTTTTAGGTCTTATTGTTTTTACAAGCAGCTAAAATTAACGCTTGATCTAAAATTTGCGAGATACGTTTTGTGATGTGAAGACTATTTTTTTATCCGGAAATACTTTGTTAATTACATAAATTTGTAGTACATTTCATGGCCTTTCAAAATGTTGTTGAAGATTTTGGATATCTTCTCGAGATAATTTGTAATTTAAAATGTACAGCGCAATAACTATAACGGGGTAATAACGCCAATCCTTGAAATTTTTACCCCGGTTGATTCCCTACAGTGGCCGAGCTACATCCTAAATACTGATTCAAATAAACACAGTTAAAACTGTGAAATGTTTCTAATAATTCTATTTAAGCGGTTTTTTAAGCAAAAAGAAGCTCACGGTCTGATATTCTTTGGCCTAATTCCCCCCTCCCCACACCACACCTTTATTTTTCTTACACTTTCACAAAAAAAATGAATTTTTTCAATAGCTTAGGATGCAATTTGTCAATTTCTAGAGCTGAGAGTTTGTATTTTTAGAATTGGGCAATCTACATGCAATTATTCCAACTTATTTCATAGTTTTGTTTGCATGGCGTTATTATCCATATAGGTGGGTAATAACGCCAAATAGCATTGGTCAAGAAATCACGCCATTACATTTTATGTATTCATATCTGTTAAATTATTTTTTTTATATAGATAGTCAATGAGTTGCTGTATCAAATCATATATTTGTTTGAAAAATACAAACTAAAACTGAGCCGTGAAAATTGCTAGAACCTTAACGTGGCGTTATTACCCCAGGGTACCTTAATTACAAAGTTAAGCTATTATTAAAAGTGAGGTAAAAATTTAGATAATATAAGAATTTTGGGGTAATTAATTTAGAATTAATGTAAAATTTTTACTATCACAAACACACGTACACACACACACACATATAAATATATAAATACAGGATGTCGCAGAATTATTGGGACAAACTCTAAAGGAAGAGAAGGGCATCATAAAGCTTCAGATTTGCATAGCAACCTCTGTTCTGAAACGTTATAGTGAAGTAGTATAACTGGTACAAAAAATGAAAGGACACAAGGCTGATATCATCAAAAATATTTTATTGGTCATAAATAATACTTGAGCTATGGCAGATGATAAGTAAAAAGTGACCATGGATAAGCAGACTTGTTCAAATACTGCTGAATTTTGTTTGATATACGAGGCAGGCCAGACTAGTCTTAGTACAAGATCCATATCGGAATCCTTGTGCTTTGCAGACACAACTCTTGTTATTGAACCTCAAAGAAAGAAATCTATTTTGCTCAAATAAGAAGAGCGTAGTGATCAAGGAACAGGACCATCACGAACAATTAATCGGTGACCAAACACCTGATTTAAGAGTTTGGTCACCGATGTTTGGTCAATGTTTTCACAAACACATCTGTCAAGTTGGGAAAGTTACGCATCATGTTGAAACCACATATGGCGTCTGACACGTTGTGGCAAGAAAGCTTGGTTATACCTCTTGCAAAAAAATAAAGTAAAATAAAATAAAAATGCGATAACTTGCAAGTTCAGAGGTATTAGAGTCTACGAAAGTAACGGGGAACGAAGCCGCTTCCGACCGTTAGTTGCTATGCTCATCTGAATCGTTGTGATGTTCAATACTTCCCAATAAAGTATGTCCCAAACTCTCCTGGGACATTCTGTACATTTACAAGGTATACCTGAAGTTTGATGACACATAAGTACATTTAGCATTATACCTAATAAGGTACTGAATGCAAATTACTGTAAATAAACTAAAAATCTTGCACTGGCCGTAAATATTTAACAGAATCTTCTTCCACAGTCATAAAACTGTGCTAAAATCATTGTATAATCTTTTAAAAATTTCATTCTTTTCAAAGATTTTCAATCACTTTTTTTACCAGAATCTTTGTGAAACAATATTTGCTTTAGGTAATGAAAATAAATATTTTCTTCAGATGTATTGACCAGAACATTACGAAATTTCGTGAGCGAAAACACATAAAATCCAATGAATCCCAATGCGTATGAACCTTGTATACATAAAAAATATTTTTACATGTCAAGTGTAGTAACAAATATCGATTAAAAAAAATAGTTAAGTGATGCAAAATATAAATAAAATAAGTGAGTTTGCTTTCAAATAAAATTGCTTAGATGTCGAAATTAACTAATTGTACTTATTTATAGTAAAAACGAGGTTTTCATTTCATAATACTCTTTGTCGTTCATAATACTCGATTCATAAATAAGAAATATTAATTTTTTCATACAAGGGTATCTCACACTGAAGTGTAATTAAATGTGCGGTATATATATATACATAATATTAAAACTATCAGACAAAATAACAATATTCCGCTACAATTTAACCCTGAATTTAACTTCATATTAATAAGAAACAGTTCTATATACTTTTATATATTTTTTTCTCCGCTATTTAGCAAATAAATTTGAACTATTTATCCAGAAATATTTACTGCATACAAATTTTGTACACATGAGGTATGTCGTTAAATATATGTTCTTTTGATTTATTGTTTGCCTGAGATTTAATAAATTAAATTTATTCTGTCTTTGCTGTAAGTATAAAAATCTAAAGTAACCTTTACTTTTCTATAAACTTTTAACAAAATTTGAGAATTTTGTCTGGCAGAAATTCATGAATTTGTGATAGCAAGTTTCAGAATATGGTAATAAAACTTTTAAAAGTTTATGTTATCTTTCATTTAGAACTTACCTATATTCAAACTACAGAATTTATTGATGGACTATAAATAGTTTTTGATTATCATTTATATTTTGCACGGAAAACGAGTTTTAAATGTGTTTTCTTATATTTAATATCCGAAAAGATTTAATGAACGAAAATGTTTTTGAAATATACAAATTTTATAAATCTACAGTAAGTTTTAAAATGAATAAGTTTAAGTAAACAGAAATTCGCAAGTTTCGAAAAAAGTTTCTGATTAAATATGTTCTAAATGAAAGTCTTTTCGGCGACATTTTTATTTTCTATGTACTCTAACGAATTTTGAAACACATTACTGATGAATATTGGAGTTAATAAAAAGTACTGAAATTTGGAATAATAATGCATAAAACTTTGAAAAATGGGTTTATGTCTAAAATTTATTAATTTAATTTAAATTCATGTAAATGATATGCCTTTTTCGAAAAATAAATAAATAAATAAATAGAATAAAAAAGAATTTCTAAAGATAAAAGCTGAAATATATGAGGATTTGTACGTTTTAAGGACTTACAGCACCTTGTAAAAGAAATTTAATAAATAATATTTGCTTTACTCTATCGAAAAAAATTGTTTTGAAAAACCGAAGATAAAGGATTAAAAATTCTATTACAGACAATATAAATGACATGCATTGTATGAAAGTTTATTTCACAAGTATTGATCAATTAAAGCCTCAATCCGAATTAGCATGTGTTCTCGCACAGGTGCTGTCACAGCCCCTCCATAAAGGTTAAAGAAGATAACACGAAATTTCGTCTAGACTTCGAAATGACTAAAAAAAGTTTTCTAAAACGATAGTATACCTTTCAAACTAAGTTCATACTTTTCGAAGATTTTCAAGCAACTTTTAGCAGAATCTTTGTAAAATAATATTTGAATTGTTAAGTGAAAATACATTTAGGTAGATTTTGTGTGAAATACTACCTATTGCATTCGCACCAGTTTATCTATCTATCTATCTATCTATATATATATATCTCACTTTTTTATGGACACGATAACTTCTATAATTCTTCACCAATATCCACCAAACTGGTACATAAAGTCAAAGTGGATAAAATCTCGTTAATGAGCAAAATCGGACCAAAGGGGTCGAAATAGGGGGCGTTTTTGTGAAAACAGAAAAAAACCCATAAGTTCTTAGTGAAAATAGATATCGAATCACTTTAAAGTTTATATTACTTGTAAATAATAGGCCAAAAGTTTATGCATGACAGATTTTTGATAAAGTTAAAAATGGGCTAAAGGGGCGAAAAAAATATGATTTTTGGGAGAGAAAAATCATAACTTTGTCAATTCTCCAGATATCAAATCCATCTAAATTTTTTATAAATATTCTCAAAATTATCTAAAACTTTTGTATTTGTAAGTTTTTGATAGGACAAATTCTTACCGGTAAAAAAATAAAATAAAAACGAAAATAAAAAGGGGTATGGAAAAAGGAAAAATTCCATAACTTTGTCAATTCTCAAACTATCAAATCCCATTAAATTTATTTTACATCTTCTCGATAATATCTACAATTTTATATTGACAAGTTTTTCATAGGACCAATTCGTATAGCAAAAATAAATTAAACAAAAATTGGAGTTGGAGAAAAATCCTCTAATCCAAACTGGTTACATTCTGAATAGTTTTTTAAATTTATTTTTTATTTTAAACGCATCCAAATGGCAGATCCTCTTATTTAGGAACTATATAATGTGAAACAGTGGCCAGTTTTTTGATAAAGACAGAGTATATTTCAAAAAAGGCTGCCAAAAAGGGTATTTTGAACAGAATTTCCCGAAGTGACCGTGATACACTGTTAAAAATAAATCTGTGAATTCCAGGTGAAACTACCGGCAGCAATGTAGCCGAACTGTTACCGTTCCGTAAGTAGATTTTCCGTTGTGTGACATACAAGAAAGGAAAACTCCGTTGAAGAATCGGTAACTTTCTGTTACAAAGTCTAATTTTTAATGATAATAATTTAATATAATTTTTAAAATTAATAAATCGATTAATCATCAATGAATTCGAAATTACCGAGTGATTTTAAGCTGCAATGTTATTTTACGTATTATTATTATTATTGCACAATTTAGTTCACGCCGTCCTCAGGATCGAACTTGGGACGTTTTGATAGCGGAATCAATCCTTACTAACCGAGCCAAAGCTGCTGATGCCGGGTTGTACAGAATATGTCTTTTATGAGTTAGTGGGAAAATCTGTTGTGCTTTTTAAAGATTTCCTTTCAAATACATTCTTTATAATATTTGTAAACAGTTTATTTTATTTTATTTTAGATTGATGCATAATGCTTATTATTTTTTAAAATCAATTTTTATTTTTTAAATAGTTTAAATTAAAAAAAAAAATCACTGTTTAAAACCACTGTTTTTTTTTTTTTTTTTTTTTTTTTTTTTGAATGAATGAATGAATGAAAAAAACTTTTTATTAACAATTTTTTTTTTAGAAAGATAATGTTATAGACAATTTTTTGAAATTGTCGTACACTATTTATTTATTTATTGTCTAATTAATTAAAAGATTTTTTAATAAGAAATAAGAGAAAAATAAACAGAAAAAATGTAATTTAAAAGGGACTTTTTATGTTTTCATTATTTCTTACCGCCAGTGGGATACGAACCCACAATCTGCGCTCGCAGACAATTAGCGGTATGGTGCCTTGACCACTCGGCCACTAAGTCCCTTACGCAACGGAGTGTCTCCGTTGCGTTTTTATTTCCACCCATTTCGTTATTTTCAGGAAATATGGTGGGATTTGCTGATTTGTAACGGATAATGCCCTTTTGTTGTGAAAAGGGACTTTTTCTGTGAAATTCAGGGAAAAAATATTCGTGAATTTCAGAATTTTTTTAACAGTGTAGGAAATTTGAGGAAGTATTCAAATAACAAATTGCGTTTTATCTGACTCATTTTTAAATCTATTTTTACTCTCAAACGCATCCAATTTACAAGTCCTCTTATTTTGGAGTTGTATAATTTGACGCATTGATCAATGTTTTGATAAAGACAAAATATATTTCAAAAAAGGCTGCCAAAAAGGGTATTTTGAACAGAATTTCGAGAATTTATTGTGATAGAAATTTGAGAAAGCATTGAAATAACAAATTGCGTTTTTTCTGACTCATTTTTAAATTTAGATTTGCTCTCAAACGCATCCAATTGACAGGTTTTCTTATATAGGAGCTGTATAATGTCCCGTATTGGTCAGTTTTTTGATAAAGGTTGAGTATATTTTTAAAAATGCTGTCAAAGTGGGCACCTCGCGCAAAATTTCCCGAAGCTATCATGATTAAGAATTGAGGTTGTATTCAAAATTGGTTATTTTATAACTCATTTTTAAATTCAATTTTGCTCTCAAAAGCATTTAATTGACAGTGTTTTGTTATTTAGGAACTATATAATATACCGTATTAGTCATTTTTTTTTTTTAAATAAAGACAGAATTATTTCAAAATATGTTGTCAAAATGGGCATTTGATCAGAATTTAGTTTAAGATGATTTTGATAAAACCAGTCCTTACAGAAAAATGAAATTAAAAATTTTTCAATAGAGGACAAATAAAGTTTTTAAATTGGGTTTATCTGTAATCGAATTTACTTTTTGTTGTTGAAATGGGCACTCTTCGAAATTTACCTTCGCGTATAGGCTAAGCCGACAGGGATTTTTTTTTTTTATGATAAAATGGTTCTTATTTATATACGGAGCCTAGCGAAATGGGGGGGAGAGGACGGTTATCCCGGGCGTGGAAACTTAGGGGTTGTGAAATTTCCACTAGGAATGTCATTTTTGGCATGTCACAAAAAAAAAGTTGGGAAAGGGGCGCCAAATTGTAACTTTGCCCCGGGCGCAGTTTTCTCTTTGCAAACCCCTGTTTAAGTATCGCGTAATATAAATAAGAAATCAAAATCTCGTTTTAAATAAAAATAAGTACAATCAATTAATTTCTACATAGAAATAATTTTATAAAAAAATATACTGATTTTTTTTCTTTGCGTCATTTCAGAATTTTTAACTTTTAGGTAGATTTCGCATGAAATATTACCTATTGCATTCTCTCCCATTTTGGAATTTCTGGAAACATTTTGCAGATCTACGCCGATGATAACTTCTAGACCCCAAAACTACCATCAGTAAAAATCTTTATCTATCTTTCTATATAGCTATCGGTGTATATCACCTTCTTCTGGACACGATAACTTCCATAATTATGCTCATATCTTCTTCAAACTTTTACATAAAATCAAGGGGCATAAAATCTTGGGCGAGTTCGTTAATGGGCAGAATCGGGCCAAGGGGCTGGAAATAGAGAGGGGTTTTGTGAAAACCAAAAAAACGAGATAACATATTAATTAAATTAGATATAGAATCGGTTTAAAGTTTATATTAGTTATTAAAAATGGGCCAAAAGTTAATGCGTGACAAATTTTTGATAAAGTTAAAAATGGGCTCAAGGGTCGAAAAAAACAGGGTTTTGGGGAGAAAAAAATTCATAACTTCGTCAATTAGCAAGATATCAAATACAACTAAATTTTTTATAAATGATCTTAAAATTATCTTAAACTTTTGTATTTACAAGTTTTTGATAGGACCAATTTTTACCGACGAAAAAATTAAAAACGAAAACAAAAGGGGGTATTGAAAAAGAAAAAAATTCCATAACTTACTCAATTCTTAAGAAATCAAATCTAATTAAATTTATTTTGTATCCTCTCAATAATATCTACAACTTTTATATTAACCAGATTTTCATAGGACCAATTCTTATAGCAAAAATAAATTAAACAAAAATAGGAGTTGGGGAAAAAAAACTCAAATCCAAACTGCTTATATTCTGACTCACTTTTAAATTCATTTTTGATTTTAAACGCATCCAAATGGCAGATCCTTTTATTTAGGGACTATGTAATGTGACGTATTGGCCAGTTTTTTTTAATAAAGGCGGAATATATTTTTAAAAAGGCTGCAAAAAGAGTAATTTGAACAGAATTTCCCGATGTTATCGTCATTGAAAAATTGAGGAAGTATAACAAATTGCGTTTTTTCTGAGTCATTTTTAAATCCATTTTTGTTCTCAAACCCATTCAATTTACAGGTCCTCTTATTTAGGAACTATATAATGAGACCAGTTTTTTGATAAAGGCAGAATATATTTAAAAAAAGGCTGCCAAAATGGGCACTTCGCACAAAATTTCCCAAAGCGATCATGATTTGAGGGTGTATTCAAATAACAAATGGGTTATTTTATGACTCATTTTGAAATTCAATTTGGCTTTCAAGAGCATTCAATTGACAATTATTTGTTATTTAGGAACTGTGTAATGTGCCGTATTGGTCAGGTTTTTGATAAAGGCTAAATATATATTTCAAAAAAGCTGTCAAAGGGGGCACTTGGTACAAAAGTTCCCAGAACGATCTTGATTAAAGAATTGTGGATGTATTCAAATAACAAATTGGTTATTTTATGATTCATTTTTAAATCCAATTTTGCTCTCATACGCATTCAATGGACAGTTTTTTGTTATTTAGGAACTATATAATATACATATTCGTCGATTTTTTGATAAAGGCTAAATATATATTTTTTTAATGCTGTCAAAGTGGGTATTTCGCAAAAAAATTTCCCAAAGCAATCATGATTAAAGAATTGAGGATGTATTCAAATAACAAATTGGTTATTTTATGACTCATTTTTAAATTCAATTTGGCTCTCAAACACATTCAATTGACAATTATTTGTTATTTAGGAACTGTGTAATGTGCCGTATTGGTCAGGTTTTTCATAAAGGATAAATATATATTTAAAAAATGCTGTCAAAATGGGCACTTGGCACAAAATTTCCCAGAGCGATCCTGATTAAAGAATTGTGGATGTATTCAAATAACAAATTGGTTATTTTATGACTCATTTTTAAATAAAATTTTGCTCTAAAACGAATTCAGTTGATAGTTTTTTGTTATTTAGGAACTATATAATGAAGATGTTGGTTCGATTTTTTTTATAAAGTCAGAATATAATTCAAAATATGATGCCAAAATGGGCATTTGAGCAGAATTTCGTTGAAGAAAATTTTGATATAACCAGTTCTTACAGAAAAAACGAAATTAAAAGTTTCTCAAAAGCGGCAAAATAAAGTAGTTAAACTGGGTTTATCTCTAATCATTTTTTATTTTTTGTTGCTGAAATGAAAACTCTTCGAAATCTACCTCCGCCTATAGACCATGCAGACAGGGATTTTTTATCTTCAGATGTTTGTACAAGAGCATTACAAAATTTCCGATACGAAAATACTTAAAATTTAATAAATCCTACGATGCCTACTAACACAGTCCATATAAAAACATTTTTAAATTTTAAATATCGTTTCTGAATTCGTTTAAAAAATTAAAGAAACTTTAGTTTTCATAAAAGTTCTATGCAGAATTTAAGAATTTTGTTTTACAGAAAGTTATCTTTCGACAGCAAGTCTCATAACATGCTTATAATTTCTACATAAAAAGTTTACAATATCTTTAATTTAGAAATCTCCACTATTTAAATCTAGAGATTTTGATGTAAGGATAAAAATCATTTTTATTCATTTTGTCGTTGAAATTCTGAATGAAAAATGAGTTTTCTATTATTTATATTTCCGGTAAGATTTTTGGATATAGAAATATTTTTGATGAAAACAAATTTTACCAATACACTTTTTTTTAACATTTTTATTTTTTAAGTACTCAGACAAATTTTGTGTCGAATTATTGTTGAATATGTGAAAAATATTAAATTATGAAATATTAATGAAACAAACTAAAAAAAGTCACTCCATGTCTAAAATATATTGTTATAGCTTAAGTAAATGACATCACTTTTTAAAAACAATAAGAATGATAGAATAAATAAAAAAAATAGACTTAAAAATGTAAAAATGAAAGTTGAAATATGTTAGGGTTCGCCCACTTCAAGGATTTTCTAGCACTTTTTGCCATAATTTTAATAAAAGAATTTTTGATTTGTTTAACGAAATAAATTTTGATTTTGTTTGGCGATTTTTTTGTTTGTTTTTTGATTTGTTTAATGATCCTTAGATGTACCGACCACAACATTGAAAAATTTCTAGTACGAAAACAGCTAAAATTCAATGAATCCAATAAATCCCATAATGTGCACGAATCCTCTATATATTTAACCCTTCACAACACAACTTTTTATATTTTTTTATGATAAAAATTTTTTGAAAAAAAAATCAGCTAAAATTTTATATTTTATTGCGTGTACCTTATATACATAATTGGGGTTTTTAAATGTTGTATTGCTACATTTTGCAATTAAACGGGCTTAAATTAATTAATTTTATCTGCTCCACACTCTCAACTTTCTTTACATTAATATTTTCAAGTATTCAGTAAAAAGAAAAAAAGAAAATTTTCCCTTAATAACTTGATCAAAAATTTTTTGCTTCTGAAAAACAACTTCTATTTTATTTTTTCCAATTCAGGCATCTAACCGGGGCCGTCGCAAAACAAGTTTCTTCTCTTACGGGCCTGATTCAAGATCCCGAGCAGGAGAAATGAGTCATACACAAGATCTGACTTTTTCATCTGACTGACCACTTCACCCTGCTTATGCTCGGGCTGAAGCAATCACAATCAATATTGTGTGTATATATTTAAATAATTTGAGTCTATTACATATTCTGTTACACGAATATTTTTAATGAACATTTTAAAAGGATTAATTAGTAGATAAAGGATTAATCTAAGTGAATGAGTACATCCTTTTACCTCCTTATTTAAAATGAATAATATAAATCTGTGACATTTCCACGTGGTCTTACATGTAATGTGATTTTTAATTATTATTATTACTATTATTATTATTATTATTATTATTATTATTATTATTATTTTTATTTTTTTTTTTAAGTAGGGAAATGAACAATTATAATTATCTAATAGATAAGTGTTATAGGAAAGCCCTTTTTTATCCTGTTTTGGGTCTAGAATTTCGGTTTACGATTCAGTTTGCATAAATCAAAAACCATTTTAAAATATGAATAGTACTAAGTTCTTATGCATAGGGATAGACAAAATAAAAATTATTTAATGAATATCTTATATATATATATATATATATATATATATATATATATATATATATATATATATATATATATACATACATATATATTATCAGATCGATGGTTAAGAAGTCGCCCTGGACAACATCATCAGATGAGTACATTAAATTTATTGTCTCCTTTAAATCCCTTAAATGAGTGGAATAATTCATTTACTGTATAAAAGTTATAGAAGCAGAGAAAAAGTTAACATTTTTAAGTTTAAATATCTTATACTAACAGCAAGATGAACAATTTCAATTAATTTTTTATAATACATCTGTTGAAGAAATTGAAGAATTAAGCATATTGGATTTCTTTTGTGGTGTGTTTAACAGCAGAAAAGATATTGAGATAAAAATGGCATCATGTCTGCATTGACTTTTATACTAGTTACATTGAATATGAAGTTTTAAATAAATTAAAATGTTGTGAAATCATTAACATATTAGTTGAAGACAAAAATTTTTGAATTAGAATGCCCGAATTAAATGGGCCCATTTGAAATGTAATGTAAATACATTATGTTGGGTAATAGAAGTTTATTAATATCCCCCCCCTTCCAAAAAAAAAAAAAAACTGTAAATGCTTTTCAAAAACTTATCAATTATAATTATGAAAGTACTTTCCTAAAATTTCCAGAGCCCAAAAAATATTATTATGCAATTCAATATTGAAAAAAAAAAATATTTCTGTCTGCATTTCATAAATAAATGCAAATGTGGAAACCAACTTTAATATCTATTTAAATTTTATTTTATTTATTTTATTTATTTATTTTATTATTTATTTATTATTTATTTATTTATTTTCGTCAGGAATTACAAATATTTTACTAAATAACTATACAAAAGTTTAAAATGATACTACGAAATTCACTTACAATAATAATAATAAAAAAATATCTGTAATAACAAAAGTAAGATTATTTTCTATGAGAGAATATTAAATGTCATATTTATTGTAAATTATATGAAAGTACATATTACTAGTGAAAAATGCTCTTTTAGTTATAATATCTATTAAAGAATGTGTATTTTAAGTTAATTATGCATTATGAAATTTGAAATTTTAATTGATAAAAAGATTTTTTTAATTGTTTGAAAAAAATAATATTTTTATTTATGAGTTTATGCAATAAATATCCTGATATTTACAATTTAAAATTAAGGCATTTTTATTTTTAAAAGAAACTTAAATTACTTACTGCTAAAATTGCGTGCTTTTAATTTCTCCTGCCATAAATTTGTATTTCATGTTAAACACCATGAAAAATATTACGAATCTGAATTCTGTATCATTTCTTTTATTTATTTATTTATTATTTTGTTGCTAAAATTGTATAATTTTATTGTAATGTTATTGATTTGTCTGCCACAAATGTGTATTTCAAGTTAAAATCTTCGATAAAAACCATGAATCATACGTACTTGAAATCAAAGGGCTGAGTTCAAAAAGCAAACTTTAGTTAAAAAAAAATAAAAATAAAAAAGTCTTGTTTACTGAATTTTGGGTGTTTAATAGTGAATGTATAATTCAAACAGATCTAAAATAAGCCTCAAATTACTTGAAGAAATGTCATAAAACGGAAATTTATAGCCTTGTTTTTGATGCACACATACAACCATTCTTTATGTTCCGTTTCCTGATCTCTTGCATGCCGTCATCTTTTTTTGAATCAGGCGCGTAAGAGAAGAAACTTGATTTGCGACGCCCCCGATCTAACCCGGACAAAATCAGCGTTATTATATTCCTTGCACTGTTCTTGATCAGTTACAATGATCATATTGGCCAAATGCATAACATATAATTAGAATTATGGTGTTTTTAGGTATATGCCAGATGTGGCACACGGTGGCACATATTTTTAAATGTCAGATATCACTACAAAATTCGATTAAAAAAATCAGTTTTTAATTCTAAAATGTCGAAAAAAAATAAGTGAAGATGTTTTCTGATAAAATTGCTTATAGGTAAAAATTATCTAATAATACTTATTTATAATTCAAACGAGGTTTTCTTTTGTCGTTTTTACTCGATACATAAATAAGAAAAAGTTATTTACATATAAGGATATCTCGCACTGGAATGTACTTAAATGTACAGCATACATATATAATATTAAAATTACTAGACAAACTATCTAGACTATTACTATCATATACCTATACAATTTTATAAAGCATTTAGCATTCAATTTATAAAAGTGTTCATGAGACCTTCATTTAGTTCGTTTACTCCGCCATTTTAAAAATAAGTAAAAAATAATTCTCCAGAAATTCCCTGTGCAGTGCTATTAGCACGCTTGAGATATCGTTCAAAACATTTCTTTTGATTTCCAGTTTACATGAGATTTAATACATTAAATTCATTTTGTTTCCGCTTTAGCTATAAGATTTTTCAAGAAACTTTAGTTTTCATCAATGTTTTATGCAAAATTTAAGAAATATGAGAAAGTTATGAATTTGCGACAGAGAGTTTCAGCATATTTTCATAAAACTACGTAAAAAGTTTACAATGTCTTTAATTTAATATTCTCTTACATTTAATCTAGAGATTTTGTTGTTGGAGTGAAAATAATTTTTGATTATCGATGATATTCTTCACAAAAAATGAGTTTTAAAAGTGTTTCCTTATATTTTAATATCCCGTAAGTTTTTAATAAACAATGTATTTGAACGAAAAACAATTATCAATCTACAGTACTTTTATAAAAATATAGCCTTAAATAAACAGAACACAACACTCAAAAAAGCTTCTGATTAAATATGTCCAAAGAAAAATTCGTTTTGGCAACATTTTTATTTTCTATATATTAGAAGAAT
Source organism: Maratus speculifer (assembly GCA_964019185.1). NCBI lineage: Eukaryota > Metazoa > Arthropoda > Arachnida > Araneae > Salticidae > Maratus > Maratus speculifer. The sequence continues at coordinate 419,595,984 of OZ025290.1, read as the reverse complement.
TTTGAATAACAATACTGTTGGTTATTTCAGTTAAAAAATATTTAAATAAGTAAAAGTTAAAATTTTAACTAATAATATTTTACGGTTTACTTGAAATTTAATATAATAAATTTATTCTGTTCTCGCTTTAGGTATGAAATTTTCAAACACACTTTAGTTTTTATCCAAATTTTATAAAAAAAAATTAAAAATTTTATTTTAAAGAGATTAATGAATTTGCGAAAGCGAATTTCGGAACATGTTCATGAAATTACATTAAAAGTTTACAATATCTTTAATTTAAAACTCTCCTATATTTAAGAGACTTCGTTCAAAGATTTTGAGGATATAAAAATTGTTTTTGATCATTGTTGATATTCTGCATGAAAAATGCTTTTTGTTTCATTATATCCGGTACGTTTTTAATAATCAGAAATATTTTTGAGCGAAAGAAATTTTATCAACCTGCAGTTACTTTTATGATTGAATAATATTGATGTAAAAGAAATTCGTAAGACAAGAAAAAATGTTTCTGGTTAAATTTATACCAACAAATAATCGTTTTGTCAAGGTTTTTATTTTTGATGTAGTCAAATTAATTTTGAATCATGCTATTGTTGAATATATACAATTCCTTTATTTTAAAACTCTCCTATATTTAAGAGACTTCGTTCAAAGACTTTGAAGATATAAAAATTGTTTTTGATCATTGTTGATATTCTTCAAGAAAAATGCTTTTTGTTTTATTATATTCGGTACTTTTATAATAATCGGAAATATTTTTGAACGAGGGAAATTTTATCAAACTGCAGTTACTTTTATGATTCAATAATCTTGATGTAAAAGAAATTCGTAAGAGAGGGAAAATGTTTCTGGTTAAATTTATACCAACAAAAAATCGTTTTTTCAAGGTTTTTATTTTCGATGTAATCAAATGAATTTTGAATCATGCTATTGTTGAATATTTGAGTTTAAAAATTTGAAATTTAAATAATAATGAATAAAATTACTCTATGTCGAAGAACATTTAATGTTATAATTTTAGTTCAGCTAAAGAGATGCATTTTTTTTCAAATAAATTAAATAAACAAGAAGTTATTAAAATCAGTGAATTTTTTATTCAATTCCCATCACTATGCATAAAATACTAAACATTTGATGAATCAAATCACTGTATCAATACCAGTGTCTTGATGGAACTTACACCTTGTTATTAATCTTTAAATATACAAATACATTCTTAAAATGCGTTGAAAAAATAGATATTATTTATTTAATATTTACCTTAGATCTTTCGGATGCCCTCGCGACTATTTTCAAAGGAACAAAAGAAGATAATTGATTAGAAATAAAAAACGTAATCACAAAACAAAACAAAAACAGTCCTTGTGCTCAAACAAAGTTACAAGAAGATCATGGAAACACCAAGGATAAAATCCTTGGTTTGGGAACCCTTTTCGGGTATAAATCCCCGAGTGCTAGATTATAATAAAAAATGACGTCATTATAAACAGTATATACTCTAAGCGAAATTTCAATGGATTTACGGATAATTGAAGAATAATGTTTTGATGTTGAAAGATAAACTTCTCGTAACTTTGCGCACGCGGACAGTTTTTGTTTTTGTTTTGTTTTTATGTTTTCCATTTTTTATCAATTATCTTCTTTTATTCTTTTGAAAATGGATGCGAGGGCATCGATATTTCCGAAAGATTTAAGGTGAATGTTAAATAAATAATATCTATTTTTTAAACGCCTTTTAAATATTTGTTTTTATATTTTAAGATACTAACATTATAGTATATTTTCCTGCTTTCAGGATTTTGCTCGCCAAGCGCCTTTAATACCTAAATTTTATTTAATTTAAAAATATGTAAATCAGTATTTTTTTAATGTTTTCTTTGCATGGTTCAGTAACGTCTAGTTGTATATTCTCCCATATGTAACTAGCAAGGCTGCCGCAGGCAACAGTGTATTCATTTATTTCGAACCTCTTTTCAAAAAACGAAAAAAAAGGAAAGGTAATAGAAAGAAAAATAAAGACAGGGCCTTCCACGGGCAACTTTTTTTCCTATATTTTGATTGCTCCACTATATTTTAAAAATATAACCTGTAGTTATATTAATAAATAATAAAAAAACTGTAGTTTCATTATCGTATATTTAATACATTATAGTGTGTAAATTTGAACTTTCCCCGTTCCGCATTTCACGAGTTAAATGGTTGTGACAGACAGACACGTGAATCTTCTTGAAAATATTCTTTTTTAATTCTTAAGTACGCAATCCTAAAAAATATTTCACTTATCAAAAAAATTCTAAATTTTTTAAGCGTTATATATATATATGTGTGTGTATATATATATATATATATATATATATATATATATATATATATAACATATCATGTAAAATAAGAAATTAATTAAGATTTTGGGTTTAAAATTTCTTAGTTATATAATTTTACACAGAATAAAGCATATTTAACTTTCAAAATCCCCATTTCAATTTATCTCAGAATTTATTCATTGATTTTGTAAATAACAATGCATTCAATCAGGAAGAATATATCCGAACTAAAGTAAGTACGATGTTCATTTGCCAGGATAAAAACAAAAACAGATATCTTCATGAATAATATACAATTACGCCAATTAAAATTTTTATTCAACCTGGAAAAACTACAATCTAATTGAAAATCTAAGTCAAAAGCATTATGTTTCATTCATAAATAGGATTAGAAATAAGAACTCATCTTATTATTTAATGATAATTTAAATATGTGTTTAGAATTTCATTTTTGAAATTAATTAAATTCTCCACATATAATAAAGCTTTACAGTATTCAGTATTTCGTAAACATTACAACAGAACTTTAGAACAATTTATTAGCGAATAAATTGATTTTAATTAGATTAAAAAATAAACAGTTAATCAAACTGTAAAAGATATATATATATATCAATGTAACCAATGTTAAAATTAAAAAACAATTTTTTTTTTACAATCTTTCATCAAAATTAATATTTTAAAAAAGTAATTTAATATGTGGAATATCAGAATGCAGTTCTTTTTATATAAAATTATATTAAACTTCTTAAATGATTTCGGAGTGTTTTCAATGAGAAAAGTGAAAAAAAAAATACAAAATAAGATACAAAACAAAGATACAAACAAAGATACAAAAATAAGTATCTTAATTTTCAAATAATACTAAAATACATCACATATGTAGAAATTAGTGAAATGATATATGAATACCATACCCAATACAATAAAATTAACAGCTCTGTTTATTTGTTTACTATATAATTTGCGATATTCTAAAACATTAATGTATAATAATAATATATAAGTATAATAAAACCAAAAAGTAAGTATTTACTATCTTTGATTGCAATAATTGATTTAAAATTTACAAATGCTTTCAACTGTGTAATTCGACTAATAATTTACAAGGGATAATAGAAGGCATCAAGAGAATGAAACCTTATCATACAACTAGGGGTCGGAAAACCTCCATTTATGTAAAATACAGAGTGTTTGAACCCTAAAACAATTTGGGTTAACGATATTAATCGTGGAGGAAATAGGTTGATGAAGATGCAGTTTGCCGCAAAAACTATTTGCAATATGCGTTATACCTCTAATTTCAATATCTTAATTCATCTCATCAAGTGAAGCAATCACGTGAAACAGGAACCGAATTCTTCGGCATCAGCCGTGCTTTTTTTTCTCTAATTGATAATGGTCTGCTTATTTTTTAGCATTCTAAGGAAGTATTTCATTGTATTATGAATTAGAAACTGTACCATAAGAAGTTTTATTTTTTGAGAAATCATGTGGTTGTGTCTGAGAGGGGATTTTAAGATTACATTTTTGGCGTCAACTCCAGGCCTCACACTTAATGTTTAGTCTTTCTTCTTATTCTAAAGATAATAATTTTTAGAAAAAATGAAATATATTATAATGAAACTTTCAATAGACATGCACACCTGTGTAGTAAAAGACTTTTTTTTTAAAATAGCAGAATTTTATATTATATACGGAGGGAGTATACACTGGACTGTCCAAATTTCGGTAAAACCAGTTTTTTGCTCATATTTGAACATATAGAAATATTTAATGCCCTTTAAATATTTATTTAAATCATCTCTCTGTACATATATATTAAATTTAAATAAGCTTATTTTTCTCTTTCTCTTTTGTATACATATGTTGCGGCCAATACCCGGAGTCTGGCCAATTCTAGAACTGGCCGGCCAATACCCGAATTCGCCAAGCTTCCTGGCCAAAACCCGAAATACATGAAATGAATAGCGTATTTCGGGATTTGGCCGGCGAGTTCGCGAACTGGCCGGGAACCCTTGGCCAACATCCGAACTATGATGCATATCACCAATTTTTTTGTAATTAAGGTAATGTAACATTAAAATGTACACTAAAAAAGATTCCCATTGATTATATTGAAACGAAATATTTTTGTGTACCCAACTAATTTAACCAAAAATAGTACACAATTCCCTTTCAATATCGAAATTAATTGATAAACCAAATACGATGACAATTACAAATTAACCGGAAACTTTACTCGAGTTAGATCACGGACAGGCGGACGTCTAGACTATTTGAATTCATAGACACTTCCAACTATGTTAGAAAGGATTAAGTCGAGTGCTTATATCTATTTCGCCAATTGGCCAATCGCATCTGGCCAGTTCGCGAATTGGCTGGCCAATTCTAGAATTTTCGAGCCATTTTTTAACGTTGTTGGCCGATTCGGGAATTGGCTGGCCAGTTCCAGAATTGGCCAATTTCGGGTATTGGCTGCAACATATATATATATATATATTCATACGCATCATCCGTAAAATATGTTAAGCCTCGTAATCGTTTTAAAAATCGAAAAAAGTATATTTTGATAGATTTCACGTTTCACACAATAGAAATTAAAGACAAAAAATTTAGGAAAAAAAAACTTGCCGACCGTCTGTCTATGAATTTTCTAGCTCCCGAAACGAGTAAGATAGTGACTTTTTGGTTTGTACTTAGATGATGTTACAATTGAAAGAAGATTGTTGTTAATAATCGCAATTTCCCTTAAAGTTTTAATTCATTTATTTATTTTCGAAATATTTATCCTGATAAAAAGCATAGATTTTTCAAAGTTTTAAAGATTAATAAAAAATAAATAAAATTTTATTAATAATAATTATTAATTATTAAATTTAATAAAATTTTAAAGATTAAATAAAAGAAAAATCAATAACAAATCACCAATCATCAATAACAACATACATTTTGCATATACAATACAGAAAATCAGATAATATTTGCCGAGATATTTGTAATAATATTTTCCACAATCTTCGAATTTTCCATGATCTTGTACTTCATTGAAAATTTCAATATAAGGATATTGAATAATTGTCACTTAATATGGTGTCAATTTTTGAGTTACAAAGATGTTTCGTTTACGCATACACTGTAAAAAAAAATTCCTTGAAAAAACGGAAAACGTACTTTCAGCAAAGTTGCCGTATCTGCTCCATTTTTTCACGTAAAATTTACTTTTATGAATTTTCCGTTTTCGAAACTGATATGTTCCGTTTTGGAAAATAAAGTGTTCCGTTTTGAAAACTAAAATGTTCTATTTTGGAAATTGAAATGCTACGTTATAGAAACTGAAATGTTCCGTTATGGAATCTGAAATGTTCCGTTTTGGAAACTGAAGTATCCGTTTTGAAAATTGAAATGTCCCGTTTTGGAAAATTAAATGTTCCGTTTTGGAAACGGAAATATACCGTTTTGAAAACCAAATTGTTCTGTTTTGAAAATTGAAATGTTTCGTTTTAGAAACTGAAATGTTCCATTTTAGACCTAGGTGTCACGTTTAAACCTAGGTTTTTTTGATTTTGCAAACTGGTATCTTCAGTTTTATCCCGGTTATTTTCAGCCATATTCAATTATCCGTTCAAAAATTTTCTCACACTGAGATAGTGAGATCTCAAACTCTAATGTTATACGTACGAGGAGGGGAGAGGATTAATGCCTACATATATTTTTAAAAATAGGAAACTACTATTTTTAATTTACCTTTTCTGTGTATTTTTAAATGATTCGTTTTTAAGTTATCAAAATATTAAAATAATTCTAAAATATATACTTAATATAATTTAAGTGTTGGTACTTCGCAAAACAAAGTAAGAAATAAAATTAAATATATATTTAACAAATATTTTCATACAAAAAATTGATGCTTGATGAACTAACTTTGCACACTGTAAAATATGCATTAGCTATGGAGATAACTACTGCACACACATATGTTTAACATTGATGAGGGAATTAGAGATGTGATTTGCATTCCACTTGAAAATGGTTTATCACTTGTTGCTGGTAATATTTTTTGTGTTATTATAATTTGCTATATTTAGATCTTTCTTATTTAATGAAACTTTAATAATGCTAATTAAATAAACAGATATTTATGCTTATAATTGCTGCCAATATAGTAAAATGCTATGTATTAAATTGCTTCAATAATTTTCAAGAGAAAAAGATGCATTGATATCAGTTTTTTTTTTTTTCCATTTTCAAAAGTGCCGTGCCATCCTTAACCCCTTAAGGTAAAAATTTGAAAATTAGTTTTTGACTCGCATCCACTGCGAGCAAGACAGTAGCAAAACTATTGGTTCAACCCCCCCCCCCCCTCCTGAAAAAAAATACGGATAATAATGTTTAACTAATGTATCTTGAATGTATACTTCATTTGTAAGCAATTTATAATATTTTTATTTAAAATTAGTCATTTTTCAATAAAAAATGAAATTTTAATTTTTTTTATAGTTTAAATTTAAATTTTCAATAGATAAAGAAATAGCTTATAAATAAAATGTATGTTCAAACTACATTACTTTTACATCATTATCATTATTTTTGGTGGCTCTTGAACAAATAGTTATGCTACAGTCTTTCGCGCCGTGAATGAAACTGAAAAAAAAAACAATTTTACATTTACTTTAATCAAACTTAAACATAAAAAAATAAAATTTCACTATGGAATGTTAAAAAAAAGATTTTACATCGAAAAGAAATTAGGTTGTCTATATTTAAAATTGTATGCATTTATTTTTTATAAAAATCGAGAAAAAAATAAATGTTGCATTATTGCTAAATTATACTGCCAGGTAGAAGGTAAGACATTTAATGCCCTCTAATAGCTCTGAAAATCAATATATCATCACTTCTGACTATAGAGTTACATTTTTATGCACAAAGCTTTAAATTTTCAAATCTTTAATTTAATAATGAATCACTCTATTTATGTTGTAAAAGTTGTACTTCTTAAATGTCTATAGAATTTGTGCATATAAGCTTAAAACATCCGAGTTATTTAACTTTTACAAACTTGATGATAATAAAGGCTTTTTGTATATATTTATATGTAGGCTATTGTTTTTGTTCCTTTTTTTTTATCTTGGAGGGAAGAATATTTACCGTTGCGATGTCATAATCCGTTTAAATATTTTTTTAGTATGCGCCATAATGATATTTTAGACATGCCCTTTGTGTCAATGTAATTTAAAACTTCACATAAAAATATTTAGCTGCCAATCTTTTTATTTTTAAAAAACTAGATGAAGATAATTTTTATTTAAAAAATGTTAATAATAATATACAAATTAGAAACATTTCATTTAACTCACTTCCACTTTCATTATAGCTTTCATTGAACTTTCAGCTTTCAGGTAACTCGAAAAAGGACAAAAAGATTAGCAAGTATATAGTACCTTAAAAATAACATTTAGTACTATACAAAATTTAACACTTACTACTCTTTTTTGACAAAACCTCTAAAATTAGGAGTATTTTTCTTTAAAGGAGATTCAGAAGTTTAACATTTTTCCTAATCATTCACGATTAATAATTCTACCTTTGCACACTGTAAAACTTCAATAGTAACTCTTGTTACCACTCTAGGTAAATATATAAAATAAAGCATTTTATTTACATGTATATTTCAAAACAAAAAATATCGCTGAAAAAAATCTATGTTAATCGAAAATTGCAGTTTTACAACCACCATTTACGCAATGAAATATCAATCATATTAAACATGGCAACAATTAATCTGTTACTAAAGACTGTTCTCAGATTTTTAATTAATTGTCCCGTTTTCGAAATATCCCAGTAAATGACAAACATTTTGCTGAAAATCAAGTGGATATCAACCATTCAATGAAAATTTTCCCAAATTTTCAAAATTCTAAAAAGGAATTCACAATATGCTCACTCCACCCCCTTCTTATGCTTTTAGGGGGGGGGGAGAGAGAATATTGCGAAATCTTGTGAATTTTCCCAAAAATAAAATAGGATTTAATTAAAAATGCAACTATTTCAATACATTCAGCTAGAAAAAAATCCTGACAGTAACTCATGTCAATGTCGTCATAAATCCCGCCCTCCCTCTTTTACTGATTAACAATCGCAATTGTGATCAAACTATTGATATCAATTAGCAATCATGATTACTTAAGTAAACCCAAATTACATACTGTAATATCAAAAATACTTTATTGCTAAAGCATCACAAATTAAAATACATTTCATAAACTATCTATATTAACTAGATTTATTGGCAGTTTACAACTGTACTATTATTTTTCTATTTACCCTGGAGATTTTGCCTCCTGTATCTCGATTTATGTCAGCAAAGTGTCTGAAAAATTAAAATAAAGAAAGTTTGCAATAAAATAATATGTAACTAGATGTGCACTACAAAATTTACATGCCGTGCAGCAAGTCGTCTTGAACTATAAGCTCTGAAAAACCCTAATTCTCAACATGTTAGCATCAACGTAAACCAGTCTGATTCTCCATGACATTTATAGTTGGCCAAAGAAGTGCACCATCAACTATGTGTTACTCTTCCTGTGTTCCAAACATCATTGGAAGCCATGGAAAGTTATGGATCCTCTAAAACAGTGATCTTTTAAAGTAGCGGGTTTTAATACTTCTGCAATAAACTTTTTTATAGATCTCAGAACATTAAAGCCATATGGTGACTAGAAAAAAAGTTCGCTAAACAAAAATATAATCAGTGTTATAAATAAATAAATATATAAATATATTTAGAAACTATTTAAAAATATTTAATTTTAAGTTTATTCAACAATAATTAAAAAGCCTCTAGGAAAAATAAATAAATAAATCTAATCGTTTTCTGAAAACTAAATAGAAAATTAAATTTTCAGTTCCAATTCATTTAAAATAACGATAACAATAATTTATAAATTTTACTTTCAAAAAATAGTAATTCGAAAATTTATTTTTGATTAGAAATATTCATACAAACATTTGTGAAAATACAACTTAAGAAATTTTACTACAAAAATATTAACTGTTACCTTATGTGACAAGATTTGTCACATAACTACTGTGAGTGGTCTATCAGACCGCTTAATTTAAAGATGAATGAAATGTTACATTAATTCTCAGAATATTATTTAAGTGTTAAACGTTATCTACCTGACTGTTATAAATAAAATTCAGCTATTTAAAAGTCTCTAAAAATAGCAACAAGGCTCCAAACAAAACAAAATTCGACCAGTATCGATAATAAACTAAAAATTACAAGTTAAACTGTGAAACTTTAAAAACTCTGTGGTGAGACCGCTAACATTAGTTATGGGTCAAATTTTTATTAGAAAGACATGAGCAATTATCAGAAATAAATATATTTTAGCATGTTTAGTTAATAATATAGGGGAGAGTGTGGTGGTATGGGACACTTTTTATAAAGTAAGATAATAAACTTTGTTTGATACAAAAACAAAAATTTCTATTTATAGAGTGCAAGATAAAACACTATTTAAAATTCCTAAAAAATATAGAAACATAACAAGGATAAGCTATTTTATAATTAAAGAAAGTGCACGTTTCAAAATGTGTCCCATTCCTCCCCGCATACGGAAAGGTATGATATAGGAATAAAACAATGCTATTAGGCATAAATAGTGTAGTGTCGGCTAGATACACAATCAAACAAAGATTGCAGGTTAATTATGTAATATGTACCATAATGTAAAATTCCAGTATCTTCATGACTGTAATGAAAATTCATCTTATTAAAAAAGAAAAAAAAGAATTTGACATGTCCTATTCCTCACCACTTCCATGTTTTATGTTACACTTTTTGTATAAACAAAAATGTCAATTTTAGACTTATTTTAAATAATGGATAATATACAGTATGATGTTTCATAAATAGGAAAACGAATACATCTATGCATAAACAAGTCATTATATACAAAATGGATAAAAAGTATATGAAGCAAATTTATTCTTGTTTCTTGAAATATTCTTTTCTTTTAGACAATTGCAAGCTTATTACATACCAATGTTTTTTCATCTGAAGATTCGGCTACCTTTTGTTTCATCTTGTGTGCGATTGATGAAATGCTTAGAATGGCAAAATAAAAAGAAAATCCTACTGTTAAGTGTTAAATTCATGGGAATAGCCCAGGGGAAACATCCCCCCAGAGCAGTGGAATTCCTCCTCCCGGAAAAATTGAGATTTTGGGTTTTCAATGGTCCAAAAGGGTAAATCCCCCTTCCCCCCCGAAGACACAAAAGTCCCTCCCTGAGAAAAGTGTCTGAATTAAACACTGCTACTGTCCATTTTCTCTCTCTGTCAAAGTCCACTCCACTCTCCAGTTCTTACCGTTTAACAGAGAATTTGCAGTTAATATATATAAAGGAAAAATAAATATACTCCAGTGGGTAATTCAGACACTTTTCTCTGGGAGGGATTTTAGCGGCTTCGGAAGGAGGGCTATTATACAGTTCCTGGGGATTGCACATTTGACATTAAAATCGCAAAATATCAAATTTTCTAAGAGACACATCTTATTGTTCCTCGAGGGAATGCCCCCCCCCCCCGGACACTCAATGAATTCATTATCACTATATTTTAAATCACTCGGAAAAGGACACCTAAATATAAATTTTGATATTTTTTCATGAAAGTCTCCGAAAAATATTTTCAAAATTTTTGTTAAAACACCTTTACAAGTGACTAAAACATTAGATTAGTTTTATATTTTGCATTTGGGCATTTCTGTTTACAAATCGACAGAAAATCAGTGTTAACTTCTGAATCTTAGAATTAGTCATCTTAATCCTATTTTACAATAATCGTTTTGATTATATAGTATATGTATTTCAAAATTTCAATAGACCTAACGCGTAATAACTGCATTTAAGAATTTTTATTCAAACCAACGTTTATTTACAATACTTATAATATTCATTATAAAAAGTTATAATTGAATAGCTAACCTCTTTTCTGTATAACAAATTCGGTCTTTGAAGTAAATATTATAAGTAATGCACGTGTTGCGTTTGCGTTTACAGTTTTCAAGCAAATTTGTTTAATGTACTTGGGAACTCGGACGGATTTTATCTTCGACCTAAAGCGTCGAAGAAAAAACCGAGCTGAGGGTTTTCCGTTCTACTCCCCTAAATGGAAACGTTCAGTTAGTCGACTGCCCTAGAATAAACAATTCCGGTAATTCCAGGAATAGTTTCAGATTATTTCTAAAACGGAAATTTTGAATTAGACGACTGCCCGGGAATAAAAATTTCCGGTATTTAAAGGAAAAGTTCCAGGTTTTTTTCTAAAACGGAAATGTTCAGCTAAATCAAGAAAAAATTACAGAAAAACACCTCTAAAATTCAGGGCATATTTTTACAGTGTATGAGTAGTGTTTGATTATCCTGGTGACTAAAAAACTATCCCATAGATACAAAATTAAATGACAGTAATGAATTATCGTAAATATTGCATTCATTTGACATTAAACACTTTATACATGATTATTACGTCTTCAAGTGATTTTAAATTCGACGTAATATTTGCACTTTTTTTATCTTTAGTTAATTAATTTGTTCTGATGTTACTTAAATTAGAAATTATGCCAATTTATATTTTTGTGTTTAAAAAAAAAAACAAAATTTCTGCATTTCACTCGTTCTGCACCAAATATTCAATACAGAGATGCACAAAAGTATTCACGCAACATTCTACTTGTTAGAGGAAGGTAATTTTTAACTGTGGATGTATTTCCTATGTGAACTGAATTTTGCCTGTATATATTATGTAGATAGAGATTTATATGCCATTTATAGGGATGTTAAAAAAATTTGTATAATAATCTGACTGTAGATAGAAATTGCTGAAATAGCGTTTTAAAAAGTGTTAATGAATTGCCAAATGGTGCAATTAGTCATGTATTATAAATTATTAAACCAGTTAAGTTTTGTCATATTATTCTGAATGTGTTAGGAAGTATATCATACAACACGATAGTGCTGTATAGTAGAGCTCAAATGCATCTCTAATGTTAAAGTCCAAAGTTTACTCTTTATAACTTTGGAACTAAACATCGGATCGCGACGAAATTGAAAAGTGGAAGTGTCCTACTCTAGATCTCAAAGTTTACAAAAATTCATCCAGATCTACCGATTAGTTTCGGAGATCCAGAACCCCTGTTTGTAACTTTTTGCTCGTGAAACAAAAAAAAAAAAGACAAACAACTCAATTATAACCCAAAACAGGAAACATTCAGCATTGTGTAATAGCTTGTTCGAAAGCTTTTAATTTAGGGATGTGCCTTTCAAAGGTCCGGTAAAAAAATATAAAAAAATAAGGAAATGGCACCTATTTAAAATTTACATAACTCTATACCTTCCATAATTTAACAGTATAGAAATCTCTCCTTTTTAATTGCTAATTCAATTATTTCTCTCGAGTTGCCATCAACTAAAAAACAGTTCAATAATTTAAAAAAAGGAATGATAACACGTGTACTTTTTTTATAGTTCAATAAAAATCCCGATTCTCTGATCTAGAGTTTTGCATTTTTGAAATTGACGTCATTCGAAACAGAAAATACATATTTTTCATAAAATTATATGTAAACTGTAACTAAATGTGAGCTAAACATCATCGTAACAACAATTACTACAATGCAGGTATTTCAATTAAAACGGGATAATTTAGAAAAAAAAATCTTCTATACATAAAAAAATAACGATTTGAAAATGAAGCAATGCAAATCTGTGTAAATACTAAATACACATGATCATAAGAAAATATGCGTTGATACCGCGAAAATGCAGTGGGACTACATTCGGGGAAGAAACGGTTCTGTAAACAAATGTCGCCAAATTTTTCTCCAACTTGGCGATATATCGTCAAATTTGGCACCCAAAATTACTCGCCAATTTGGCGTTATTTCTAGTATTTCGCGAAACTAATATGTCTAGTAATAAGTTTAAACTAATACTTATAATAGTTTAGATTTGTTAGTTGAAATGACTGATAAAGTTCCTGAAAGTATCTGAAAATGCTATGAAATCATGTAAAAAACTGGTGGAACCAGAGAGAAAAGTAAAGCTCGATCTAAAAAAATGTTACAGTAAAAATTGGGAAATATTTTCTGTCTAAAAATTTGCGTAGAAAAGAAATGGAATCAGATGATCTTTAAAACTCATGAAATAACCCAAATTTTTGTTAACTAAAAATGAGGACTGAGCTTTACTGGTGCCTTATATTCAGAATTATACTATTATCCTCTCAAAATGATTACTGAGGAAAGTAGTCAATAGAATATATTGTTATGTTGTCTCAAATCAGTTGAGCTCCATAACGCTAAATTAATATAAACTATGAAGTAATAATTAAAGTATAACATTAATATAATCAGGTTGTTGAGGAATGGATGTGGATAAATATGTCTGAACACAAATATTTAGTGTATGGTTGAATCCTATTTGATCGAGGTTTTGGGTTTACTTGGTGCTTTGATCTCGCACTTATTAAAACATTTGGAATGAAATTGTGTCCACACTTTGTACTAAACGGAGCGTTCTCATACTTCATTATATCAGCCTGTAATCTAGAGTGATGAATCCAAATTTTTAAACTATTTATTGATAATTAGAATATGGAGTGAATTAAAAATTACTCTTTTTCCTTGATTAAGTTTAAAGCACCAGTAAAGCTCAGTCGTCATTTTTAGCTAACAAAAATTTGGGTTATTTCATGAGTTTTAGAGATCAACTGATTCCATTTCTTTTCTACACACATTTTTAGATTGAAAATATTTCCCAATTTTTACTGTAACATTTTTTTAGATCGAGCTCTACTTTTCTCTCTGGTTCCACCAGTTTTTTATATGATCATAATCGATGCTTCCCGCATGATTTTTCTCTTTCTTGTAATATGCAGTGGATTGCCAAATTATTAGGGACAGTTATTTTTTTTTTTTGCAAGTTTTATACTTCGGATGCACTTGACAGCGGCTCTAAGTGTTTTAAGTGTTGCAGAATTATATTTTACCGTTGTTAATATCTTTATAATTCATCTTTTAAGTACTTTTGGTATGTTAAAAGGTTTGTTTGTTTTCTATAAATATTTTAATAACAGGAGAGGCGCTGAGCATGTTACACACGCAATAGTGGAAGATGCTTTTCTTTAATTTAAACAAAATTCTTTAGGGTTTTTGGAAAAGTTAAGAATTATATGTGAGTGTTATCTTTCTTTTATTGATTAAATATTTGTTTTTTGCAAAATTGCTTACAATATTAATTATTTTTTTTATGGATTTCAGTATGGGTCGAGGGGTTGATTTGTCTCCTAGGAAAAAATCTGAGGTAAAAATTCTTCTCCTGCATACGATTCATTCCCAAAGGAAGATAGCAGAACTTACTGGAGTTTTCAAGTCAGTAGTCAACAGGATAAAAATAAATCTGAACAAAAACCAGCCACTTTCGCTTAAACAAAAAGGTAAAAGTGGAAGAAAACGCATAACAACTCCACGTACCGATAGAAATATCTGGGATATCTGTTCAGGAAACCAAAAGAAAACTATGGGAATCCTTACTCAGACTGTTCAAAAATTTGGAATACAATTTTCTAAGAGAACTGTGCCGCGAAAGTTAGCGGAGGAAGAGTTGACAGGACATTGTCCAACCAAGAAAACATGGTTGAGAGAAGCGATAAAAAGAATCGCCTTGCCTAGGTTCGTAAGCACCAACAAAAGACAGCTGATGACTGGAATAAGGTTATTTGAAAAAATAATTGTTATTTATATCATTATTTCTAAATTGTAAAAATATTTAATTTTTTTCAGGTGTGTTTCTCAGATAAATGAACCTTTGAGATTTTAGCCGATAAAAGCAGCATTCTCAGGCGAAAAATGCCCTGAATGCATCATAGAGAGTGTTAAACACTCTGATAAAATAATGATATGGTCTTTCATAAACGCTAAAGGACTTGGATGCTTCTACATTGTCCCAGGGAGCCATTAAACAAGACCAGTAAAGGCAAGTTCTGGAAACTTGGCTGGTGTCGCAAATAGAAGAATGGTCCCCGGGTGGTGAAGAGTTCATATTTATACATAGTTCATCACCTTGTCATAAAGCTAGAAATGTTGCAAAGTTTTTGGGAGCCCAAATATCCCAGTTTTATCTACGCCTGGCAATTCTCCGGACATGAACCGCATAAAAAACTTATGGAAGGTCACTAAGGCAGAAATTGCCAAAGATATGATTACAACCAAGGCATAACTCATCGAAAATCTAATAAATGTATGAAATCACAAATCTAAAATAAAAGAAAGTGACAGAAATTGCATAGAAAGCATGTCGAGACGCATCGAAGCACTCCTCAAAGCCAAAGAAAATGTCATCAAATATTAATGTTCTTTACATAACATTGGTAAATTGACTGTATTATATATATTTTTTTCATATATATTGCTCAAATACATAAACTTTAACAGTAAAACCTTTTAAACTTAAAAACAGTGTTTCTTTTCAAATTATATCCTAATATTGTACAAGAAACCTATACTTCATGACTGTCCCTAATAATTTGGCAACCCACTGTATCTATATAGTTTGTTCAGAGAAAGCAATTGGATATTTTAAAAGCCGTATCTTTAATAAAATTTTAAAGTTATTAATAAATCGACAGCTATTATCATTCTGTGAAAAACATATTAACGATTTTCTAGCTCGTATTTACCCATTTATACTCATTGATTTAAATTTTTAAATGAAATTAAATGAATTTCAGAGAAATTTAACTACAGAGTCTTTAATTACGTAAATCGCATCTGTTAATTAACTATCCCAATTAAATAATTTCATTGTTTGAATGTTTAAAATATTCCTTCTAAAATATTCCTACTAATTAAATAAATCCATAAAATTAATTACACATACTCCAATTTAACTAAAAGTATAGATAAATCTTTTAAATTTTATTTAATACGATAATTACATTCTTAAAGTTATTTTTTCATGCATATTTTTTATGTTAAGTTATTGTATTGTGTTTATTTCTTAATTACTACTTGGAAAAAAAAATATATATATGGTTTTTCCAAACAATGTGGCAAAAAATAAATTCGGTATAACAACCGTGGTCCCGAGTGATTAGATCTGTTAAATACAATTATTTTCTTAATTGACATTTTTTTTCAAT
Organism: Maratus speculifer; assembly: GCA_964019185.1. Classification (NCBI taxonomy): domain Eukaryota; kingdom Metazoa; phylum Arthropoda; class Arachnida; order Araneae; family Salticidae; genus Maratus; species Maratus speculifer. Next base: position 419,579,448 of record OZ025290.1, on the reverse strand, counting down.
GTTTTCGTATTTTCAAAAAATGAATTAAAATAAATAAATTGTCTTTTTTGTTTGTTTTTATATTTTTAAATATACTTAATTTAATTGGAAAAGAGCAACATTTTAATACATTTCTAAATGGTGCAATTAGCCATATATCACAACTTATTAAACCAATTAAGTTTTGTTATATTGTTCTGAATGTGTTAGGAAATATTTCGTAATCAATGCTAGACATAGAATTTTTCTCTTTATTGTAATATATCTACATACTTTGTCCAGAGAAAACATTTGGATATTTTAAAAGTCGTATTTTTAATAAAATTTAAAGGTAGTTAATAAATAGACAACTATTATCATTCTGTAAAATAAATATTAAAGAGTTTTTGTCTCATATTTAGCCATGCATACACAGTGATTTAAATTTTTAAATGAAATTAAAAGAATTTCAGAGGAAATTAATTACAGATGCTTTAATTACTTAAATCCCATCTTTTAACTAACTATCTCAATTAAATATTTTTCAGAGTTTGTATATTTTAAATTATTTCATCTAAATAAATAAATCTATAAAATTAATTAAAATTAATTACACAAACTTTTACTTAAGTAAAAGCACAGAACATGTCTTTTGAATGTTATTTAATACGATAATTACATTCTTAAAGTTATTATTCTTTTTATGCGTATTTTTTAGTTAAGAAATAGTATTGTGTTTATTTCTTAATTACTGTTCGGAAATAAATAAAGATGTTTTTTCCAAACAATGTTGAAAAAAATTAATTCAGTATAACAACCCCGGTCCCGAGTGATTAGATCGGTGAATACAATTATTTTCTTTAATGATTTTGTTGTTTTTTATTTTGTTTTTTGTTTTTGCACTGCATAAAATAAATTAAAAACATTAAATAACCGTTTCTATTTGTTTTTATATATTTTAGTATATTTTTTCCCTGGGAGAAGGATAACAATTATATACTTTTCTTTTTATTTTAATAACAAAGAATGTGTTTATTCTGTTTTTCAGAATTTAAGTTTAGATATTTAAATTTTAAAAGCACAAAAATTCTAAGAAAAATTGAAAAATAGACTTTTTAGCAACACATTCGTACAACTACCTTAAAATACAGGGTGCTCCACAAATAACGATCCATTTCTGTTGAAACATTAATATATTGATTTCTTTCACTGGTGCTTGAAGAAAGGTTTTTGTTTAAAGAAAGAATAGCCACCGTTTCCTGAAAATTAGGTGATAAAGCATATGAAAAGTCGCGTCAACTATTTCATCAAAAATGTGAAAACATTCAACAACAAAGGCCAATGTAAGGGTACTTATGGACAAATTAAGATGAAAAACGTCCTGGAGAACTATTAGCTTCTAAAAATACCGTCCAGAACATTCGTGAAGCAGTTGAAAGGAGTCCACCTTTACAAGTAGTCTGATATTGATCTTTGTTGCAGACTTTTTACCGTATTTTGCATGGTACACCTGATGAACCTCTTCATATGTTTTATCACGCATAATATTGTTCTAGGAAACGATGTCTATTCATTTTTCTTCAAACTCCTGTGAAATAAATTAGTAGATTTGTGTTTTCGTAGAAATTTAATCATGGAGACGCCTCATCCGAAGAATCTTACACCTAAAATTTGAATGAAATCTGATAATCCAGCTAGAAAAACCTATATGTCTAAATTAAAAGGGGGGATAAGCCCCCGTTCCTCCACCTATGTACTTACCTAATGAACTTCTAAAATAAGTCATGGAGTTGCCTCATCACAATGATCCTATATTTAAAATTTAAAGCTAATCGGTAAATCCCGCGTAAAACACATTCATCCAGTTTAAGGGCTGGTTAACCCTATTCTCCTTCCCGCTTTATACTTAAACAATGACCATCCATAACTAATCATGGTGGCACTTCATCAGAATGATCCTATATCTAAAATTCGCATGAAATCTGATTATTCAGCATGAAAAACCCATTTATCTAAATTAAGAGAGGATGATTAGCCTCTGCCCCCCCCCTTACACTTACACAATGAACTACGAAAACTAATCAAGGAAGTGTCCCTGTTCCCTCCTTTTATATTTATCAAATGAACATGTAAAACTAATGAGGCAAGCTCCTCATCACAATAAACCTATATCCAAATTTTGAGGTAAATCTTTTTGATCATGAGTTATCACGTTACGTACACACTTCCGTAAATACATACATTCATTCGCATATACAAAACGGGCGGGTACTTAAACTGTCAGGCTTTGATAGCCTGTGAGCTAAAATATAAAAAAAATGCAAAGAAGAATAACGTTAAATGAAAAGTTTAAACTACTTTAAATCAAAATTTTGGTGTGAAATATTTTTACTAAAATTGACTAAAATTTCCAGCTTTTCTAATATTAAAATCGTTAAATCGTACTGAAAAAAAATAAAAAAAAACGTGGCACGGACAATGACCGTTGTTGCATTTTGCGACATACTTTCGAAGTGCGCTTAGCACAATATTAAGTTTAAAATTTAAAGATGGTTTTTTATCTTAGTTGCACAGTAAATACAAAAGATTATTACCACTTAGAATTTAGCTTTATGTAATGTCAAATAAAGTTTATATATGCACTATTTTTGTCACTACCGAATTAAGTTTTAAAACAAGAATAATAATATATATATACAGGGTGATCAGAAAGTCAGTATACATTTGATAAATTAATAATTCACTGAAAAATGTAGGTAGAGAGGTAAAAATTGACACACATGCTTGGAATGACATGGGGTTTTATTTAACAAAAAATAAATAAAAAATTCAAAAAATGGCCGACAGATGGCGCTTCATGTGATAAGAAAATCAATAATTAGCATAACAAATTACGACAAAGCAAAGACGATGTTCTTCAGATCAAATGCTCAGCATGTCCATCGTCATTCCTCAACAATTGCTGTATTCGAGGGACAATGTTGTGCACAGCACTGTACAGCATATCTGAAGTTATGTTGCGAAATTGCCGTAGGATGTTGTCTTTTAGCATCCCTATTGATGTCGGTCGATCGCGGTAGACTTGCGACTTCATGTAACCCCAGAGCCAAATATCACACGGAGGACCTGGGAGGCCACGCATGAGGAAAATGGCGGCTCAGCACGCGATCATCACCAAACGACGTGTGCAAGAGATCTTTCACACGTCTATAAATATGGGGTGGAGCGCCATCCTGCATAAAAATCGTAGTTTCCAGCAGATGTTTATCAGCCAGGCTAGGGATGATGTGATTTTGTAACATATCGGCGTACCTCTCACCCGTCAAGGAAACAGTTACAAAACCAGAATCACGACTTTCCTGGAAGAAAAAAGGCCCGATAACGGTAGATGTGGTAAATCCACACCACACAGTGACTTTCTCGTCGTGCAATGGAGTTTGCGCGAAAGTTCTGGGATTTTCGGTAGCCCAAATTCTGCAGTTGTGGGTGTTGACAGACCCTCGGAGTGTGAAATGGGCTTCGTCGGTTCATAACACGTTAGACAACCAATCGTCTTCTTCAGCCATCTTTTGAAACGCCCAAACCGCAAATGCTCTTCGCTGCTCAAAATCGCCGGGTAACAGTTCATGATGTCGCTGGATTTTGAACGGATAGTATCAGAGGGTACGCCTTAGTGCTGCCCAAACAGTACTGTATGGAATGCCAGTGCGAACCCGCTACAACCTCCATTTTGTCCTGAACAGTCTGAGCAACATTAGCATTTGTGGTCGGTCGGCCACTACGGGGTCCATCGTCTAAACAACCTGTGGCTTCGAACTTCGACATCATTCTCTTCACAGCTGCAATTGTCATAGGACCTTTACCCGTTCGAGTACCCTTCGTATGGCGATAGGATCTTAAAGCTGCAGTAGCAGATTCCCCTTTCTGATAGTAGAGCTTCACTAACAATGCCTTCTCTGGTAACGTCAGCATGCTGCGATTGCTGGTGCATCTGATTCTCTGTCTCATTTACAGCGTCTTTTATACACGATTCTCAGGCAGCGTCACTGACGTTTTGCTGTGCAACGCCATCTGTAGGCCATTTTTTGAACTTTTTATTTATTTTTTGTTAAATAAAACCCCATGTCATTCCAAGCATGTGTGTCAATTTTTACCTCTCTACCTACATTATTCAGTGAATTATTAATTTATCAAATGTATACTGACTTTCTGATCACCCTGTATATATATATATATATATATATATATATATATATATATATATATATATATATATATATATATATATATATATATAATAGCATTATGTGATATTATTTTTGATATCATTTACGGTTCATATCACTTTGAAAGTTTATTAGAGAGCCATTCATACAGTTATATTCAACAGTACGTTGTATAGTTTTTTTTACAATTTTTTATTATTCTTTTTGCAAAAATTTCTTTCAATAATATTATTAATAATAATTTTTAATATTGTAGTTAATAATAGATATTTAATATACGGAACCGTCCGACAGCGATTAATTCTCGCACATGAACTTTTCCTTTTTTTTCTGGAGATTTAAATATTCTCTTTATTATTTTCCCTAAATATACAGGTCATAAAATTAACAGAATTGTGCGGCGTTACACAAGTTTGAACATGACAAACAGATATGTATTTTCAATTAACACAATTAGCCGCGCTACATTTTTCCAACATTTGTGAATGGTTATTAATCTATGAAAATGTGAGTCAACCGCCTTTATTACTTAAGCAAATATGAACTTTCCCCGTTTCATATTTTACGATTGAAAATGGTTATGATAGACAAGTACAGGAATGCCCTTATAATTGATCCGTTTTAGGTGCCTTTGTAATTATGTAAATATTTAGCAGCTGTAGTCTTCATCCAGACCATCAGTCGTCCGTCTGTCCATCTGTCTGCATATAACAGTGCAAACACTACTTAACCGAATTATTTGAAATTGGAAATATATAATTTTTGAATGTTTTTGTCGAGTCATTTCAAATATCAAATAAAAATCAAATTTTGAATTGCGTAAAAGGCGCAAATGCCAACCTAGTGAAAAAGATTCCATGCCGGGAATCGAACCCGGGCCATCAGTATAGCGCACTGACGTTCTACCGACTAAATCACATGGAACGACACCCAGCAAGGAACTTATCACTATTACATGTTGGCAAGGCTACAAACGTAGCACAAGATGGAATATAATCCGCGAGCAACCGATCTGGGGCAATCACAAAACTCAAATCTATCCAGCATCGATTGAATATATTAATGCGTGGAATTTTTTTTCCCAGAGAGAAAATTCGCCTTGAATATAACATATCAAATGAAAATCAAATTTTGTATTTTTTAAAAGGCGCAAATGCCAACCTAGTGAAAAAATGTAATAGTGATAAGTTCCTTGCTGGGTGTCGTTCCATGTGGTTTAGTCGGTAGAACGTCAGTGCGCTATACCGATGGCCCGGGTTCGATTCCAGGCATGGAATCTTTTTCACTAGGTTGGCATTTGCGCCTTTTAAGCAATTCAAAATTTGATTTTCATTTGATATGTTATGTTCAAGGCGAATTTTCTCTCTGGGAAAAAAATTTCCACGCATTGAGTCATTTCAAATTTTATGAAAATCTCTTGGGTAGTTCCATTTCAGGGACAATCAAAAGTATTCCGTTAGATTAGCACAATGGGAAACATAGTTTCAAGTGAATTTTAAAATTGTCCGACTCACCCGAACGTACTAAAATTTATAAAAAATTATGAAGTATGTAATAAAATACTCTGTACAAGTGTAGTGCAAAGAGTATTTGTTAAAAATTTACAGATCCACTCAAAATTATTCCAATACATAATGGTATAGGTAGAGAACATTGCTGTGGGGCGTTTTAATTACATCAAACTATTTCACATTTTATGAATTACTCGGTAGAACCCGTCAAATTTTGACGAAAAAAATGTTTAAGAAGAAACTGTTTCATTAACTTATAATAAACCTAAATATTAGTTATAGTAAAAAATGCATTTGATATTGGTACGTCTAACTCTTAAACAAATCATCAAATTAACAAAATACTATTTCTATGAAACGCATTTGTAGAAATTGTTAAAATTAAACTTTAATCGAATATGTAAGCAGTAAAAAATAATAAAAATATGTTATTATGATAAAGTTATCAATTAAGGTTCTTATGCTAGTATTCCAAAATGATAAAAAGCAAAATTTATTCAACTTTGACTCAATCAGATCCCCCCCCCCCATGACATCTAACCCGGCATCATCTTCACCGTATCAAAATTTACAAATTTACATTTCACATTTGTATTCACGTTTAAAAAAAAATTGGCATTTTAATTTGATAATTTTGATTCAAAACTTGAAGTCTCTATGCTATTAGCTGAAATAGATATTAAACTGTTGATATTCTTTTAGGTGTAAATCAAATTTTGTAAATGAAGTCGAAATTAACCGGTTTTTATAACAGAAGGTATTTAAATTTCTACTTTTTCTTTTTTAATGAGAAAATGGCTACATAAAGATACAGCACTCAATTTTTTCCCTTTACTTTAAATAAAAATGGAGTTCTCCTGTTGCCACGATTAGAAAAAAGGTATTAAAAGCTACAAAATAATAATAATAATAATAATATTTAAAAAACAAATTAAGATACAGCTTTCAAACAATTTTTTTTTCTACACGATGGTGTAAAAATTGAAAATGTGCGACAGTAAGAAGTTAAAAAACTTTTAGTAGCAAAAATTTCAATACCGAAATTCATTTAAAATTTGAAAGTGTTGCCATGCGCAAAATGACGTATGCGTTACGCACAGATACGTTTAGCCTTTATAATATAGATATATACGTTTCTGAGTTTTAATAGAAGTTACTTGCTGTATTAAAGACATTTGTTCTGAATGTCGATAGCATTTAGATAGACACTCAAAAGATTTCGGCTTCTATACTATATCAGACGTACTGTACACTTTTATATCAATATCTGAGTGTTTTTAAAACTTTATAATAGTACGAATGCATCTCATTTGCTACGTATGACTTGAAATTTTGCGCTTGCTACTTTTTAAAATCCGAACCCGAAACCATTAAAAACCGAAGCCATTACTGAAATTAAAACAGAGTAAAACAATTTAATTCTCAGAATCACCATTTCAATTTATCTCAGAATTATTTATGCATTTTATAAACATCAATGATTTTAATCAAAAAGAATAAAACTTTTCGAACTAAAGTGAATACGAGATTCATTTACTGAAACAGGGATAAAAATAATAACAGATATCATCATGAATAATATACGATTAAGCCAATTTCAATTTTTATTCAGGCTGGAAAAACTACAATTTAATTGAAATTCTAAGTCAAAAGCATTCCGTTTCATTCATAAATAGAATTGAAAATATGAGCGCGTGTTATTATTTGGTAGAAATTTAAGCACTTGTTTATATTTTCATGTTTGAAATTAATTAAATTCTCAGCATACAATAAGATTTGTATAGAATATTGCTGAATTTCATTATTTCATAAATAATACATTAGAGCTTTACAGCTATTTATCAGTCAAATAAATTATTTTCAATTAATAATAAAAATAAAAATAAATAAAATATTAATAAAATATTTATGTATAAAATAATGTAATCCACATTAAAATAAAAAACAATTATTGTCAATTATAGTTCAACTAAATTATTATTTAAAAAAATAATATGTGGCATATCAACTGGATTGTTTTAATATAAAATCATATTAAACTTTTAAATGATTTCCAGTGTATTCAATTATAAAGAAAAAATAATGGATATAAAGATAATTAACATTCTTTTAAATGGTGCTCAAATATGTAACATATATTCAAATTAGGGATTTACTATATGAAGAGCATACCAATTACAATAAAATTAACAAATGTAATTGATTTTAATTCTATCGTTTGTAATATTCTACAAAAAAATCTGTAATAGAATGCATAATAAACCCCAATTTATTTATTTATTTATTTTTTTTTTTTTTGTAATTTTTGATTGTGATAAACGATTTAAAGTTTATAAACACTTTAGACTATCTATAAGAAATTGTATTCAAGTTGTTCCAATGTTCGACTGATAAATTACTTATTAAGCAATAGAAGCCAAGGCATAAAAATAACGAAACCTTACCATAGAACACCGGATCGCAAAACTTCCATTTATTAAAAATACTTTGTATTTTACCCTAACTCATTATGGGTTGAGGATACTAAATTTAAAAAAAAAAAAACTAGAGTATTATAACGATTATTTCGTTATATATTGGTTATTTTCTTTAATGATTCCTTTACACCCCCCGTCTCTGTTCAATTCAAAATTAGTTTTAAGTTGTCCTTCATTCCTTTCCCATTTTTCTTGCTTATTAATTCTCTAACCGAAAATCGGCAGCTGCTTAACTTTATCTGTGAGAAATACACTCACATATTAATCAACCGTTTAAAACAATTTCCAGATGTCTGCTGTTTCCGATCGAAGCAATTCTGCATTACCTTATAAGGAGATCATCTCTGTTTCGCAGTTGAAATTTATGCTTACGCTTCTTTTTCCTTTCTCGACAAAACCCTAAAAAGAATTTAACATCTGCGCAGTAAAATCTGATGTCCCTTCGGTGTGCCTCTGTGTTTAGACATAACAACACGTGTAACAATTTATCGTTTGGCAACCTTTCCTTTCCATCCCAGCTGGGAAACCAAATTGAATTCTGATCTTGCTGGCTGCATTTTAACTGTTATTTGGCGTATACTATCCATTGTGCATGGGCGAACTTGTGTATGTTGGCGATTTTCTATCATGCCAAAAGTGGCGGTTTTTTGCTATGTACGAAGCCACTTGACTCACTGCTCTCGTCTTGTGAAGTTGCTAATCGCTGTTCGGAGATTTTCTCCGAGTACTGTATGTGTGCCCCCCTAGTAATACATTTCTAAATAAAGAGTAACTTAGCAATCATTGTGGGGTTTTTTCGTACATCTGAACCTGGACTACTATACGTAATCACGCTTCTTCTAAGTATTCTAATAAAATAGCAGCAGCTACAAAACTACGCTACAAGAATCTCTATTACAAAAATAACTGGTACCGTTTGACTCTTTCGTTTTTCCCCACATAAAAAAAAAAAAAAAATATGGAGGGGGGTACAATCAACTGCGACTTTCCTGTGGATGTGATGCATTTCGGTTCTTCTTTTTCTTCTCTGCATCCCCCGGTAGAATTGTAATTGCTATTAGTCTTGCCTGCTAAGTGTCAACCGATGTGGAATTGAGGTCCCCATCGTCACCTGCGGTCGACGTCGAAAAGTACAGCGCTGTTCCCGTCCTGAAATTCCTTTGCTGGACACCCCCTTTTCCTCCCCTGTGTGCTCCATCTCAACTGCTTTGGAATGTCTCCCCTCGATATTCCATCTGATAAAAGGAAACTCTGCGGCCAATTGTCACCTGAGCGCTGGGCGCCCCCCTTTTTTTTCATCTCCTCGCATCGTTTGTGTGATTGACGTGTTTTCTTTGCCGGCAGATATCATCGAGGGCTGCATGTGCTCATTTTGTGCTTCTATACCAGTGTGTGTTTTGTGCCTTTAGTGAACGTAATCTACTGAAATCTCATAAAGTCTCATAGAAAATTTAGTGAATAACAGTATTCCTGTGGTGTTATGCATCGTAAAGTCGTTCATCGTGCAAAAAAAAATAGTGATTCATTCACGGATGTCTGCAAGAGAAAGTAAAAATTTTGCACATGCAATATAAGTCTTCAATTCTGAGAAAATCCATCAGAAATAATTCATCGTATGTATCAGTTAACAGTGCACAAAATTAATAAATAAATAAATAAGAGAATTACAAAAATTCTCTAAAAGAGGTGTCACCACCTTCGATAAGTCAATATTCAATTACTTGTTTACAATATAAAATTTCTGCTAGTCTTCTGTGATAAAAAAAAAGAGAAAAAGTGCACAACAACGAAAATCAACTTCGAAATAATCTACATTTTGAACGTGAGAGCAGATCTTGCCCCATTTCCCTAAGTTTTTGTGTTATTAAATTAGTAATCATTTAATTATTTTTTAAAACTAAATCAGTAAGTCAACCCACCTACTTTGTTTATTTCATGTTCTGCTTTCACATTCAGGACACAACGGTCAACATTTATAGTCTGTTGTAGAGCATTAATATAATCCTGTTATTGTGTTTTTGCAAAGATTTTGAATTTGCGAAAGCACGGTAACTGTTGTCATTTCTAGTTAATATTTTTGCTGACATTTTATGCAGTTTTTATCAGTTATTTGCATTTATGTGCTATTATTTCATATTTAACGTCCCATACCCCTTCGTTTTTTTTTTTTTTTTTTAAATTTGTATTTAGATTCTCTAGTATGCTTAAATGAGTGTTTAACCAGTTTTGAACTTTTAATTACAAGGTTAAATAAGAACATTCTTTTTCATCCAAAAAATATAAATAAATCAGAAGGTTTTAAGTTACAAAAAAAAGGAATTTTTTTTCCTTGTGTAAAGAAGTTAAAGGATTTTTTTTTTCCTTGCTTGCTAACAGTTTTTGCGGTTTTCTATAGAGTTTTCTTTGCTTTATTATCTAAAGATAAAGTAAGTATTTTTTTTAAGTGAAGGAATATATAGATATATGTTTCAAAGTGTAATTATTTTGTTATTTTATTTATTTTATTTTCTAAATGATTTACCTGTTGTATGTGCTTCCTTGCTTTACTGTCATAAAAGGTTTAAATAAGATATCTTTAAAGTGAGGTACATTTTAAAATCTATTTATTTTGCTAGTTTATATATTTTTACTAGCTAGGAAATTTACTCGTTTTCAATGTGCTTTAGAGTATAAGCCCAACTGTGTAACAATTTCTCAAAACTTGTGAGCTTAAACAAAACAAAAAAAAAAAAAAAACTGTAATCATGGCGGCAAAACAAATTCCGATAAATATCATTCAATTTGATGGAGATCCAGATTTACTTAAATTTTTCTTTGACCAAATTAGAGTCTGTGCGGAAATTAATAAATATAACCCACAGACAACAATTGCAATCTTAAAGGGAAAGTTAGTTGGGCCTGCACAAAAATTTCTAGCACAAAACCCCGACCTGCAAAAGATAACAGACCTCGATTTGCTGGAAAAGGAATTTGCGTCATTTTTCGCCCCCCCTAGTAAATGTGTTGCCTATGTTGAATTGTCCAGTTCAGCACTTATGCCTTCTGAGACCATAAAAAATTTAGCTCATAGACTAAATGTTCTTGCGGCGACTGTTTATGCAGATATCAATGACGAAAATGCACGCATCACTATCAAACTCATGAAATTTCTAGAAGCCCTTCCTTCAAATATTAAAATAAAATTACAGGAAGAAGGCATTAATGATTATAAAACAGCAGTTGAAAGAGCGTAAACCCTTCATGAAATTTTAAGGAATGAGAAAATCTTACATTCCTTACCTTCGGTACACAGACCAGAAAATCTCATTGAATCGCAATTAAAAGAAATCTCTGAGAAAATAAATGCATTATCTTTTGCCCCTCCTGATACTAAAACCGAAACTGAGCAAAAAAAATCTGCAGACTAGACCAAAACATTCCGCAAGTGTTTCACGTTTCAAAAAAAATTACAAAAATCGGAGCTACACTAGACGTTATTCCCCACACAAGTTTTCACAAAAAAAACCAGTTGTTTGTCAGTTATGTGGCCGAAACAATCACGACGCTCTCTCTTGTTTTAAATGGAAAAGAGCAAATACTCAAAGAAAAAACAATTACACAAATTCCACTCCAAAATTTCAGGAAAACTGAAACAGAGATACAATTTTTATGCTGATGGTGTTGTGTCTCAATCTAATACTTCTACATCAGCAACTTTTCTTTTTGACCCTGTTTTACCTAAAATTTCAAGTTCGAGACTAGTTAATTCAGTAGGTTCCCAAACTTTTGACTCCATTAAGATAGCAAATAACACCAGTACACAAACAGAAAGTGATAATGTTAAGATAATTTGTAGTGTAAACACTATGTCACCATCCCTTCCTCTTGTTAAAGCCACTATAGCAAACCATGATATTACTTTATTGGCTGATTCTGGTAGTAGTATATCTTTACTTTCACAAAAATTATTTAATCAACTTAAACCTGTCTTAAAATATAAAAGACTGTCCACTGACGTCAATATTAAAACTGTCAATTCTGATGTCTCATTTTCCGCCTGCATCAGAACATCCATTAAGCTAAAACAAAAAGCGTTTTCACACCACTTTTATATTGTTGACATACCCGAGTCTTCCAGTTTTGAAGGCATTTTAGGTTTTGATTTCATAACTAGATACAATGTTGTCATCGATACTTTTAACAAGTGTCTCCATGTCAACAATAATTTCTCTGTTCCTTTAACCCTGCTGTTCTGTTCGGGTCTATTTGACCCGAAAATTTTATTGTTCACTTATAAAAAAAATTAACGCAGAGATATTTCCATGAAATTTTTTGACTTTGTTCATTAGTAATATAACTATATATTCCTAGAAGTATTTACGTTTATTTATATTTCCAAGAGCTATTTTTTAACTTAGTCCTAATGTACTGTTCGGGTCATATTGACCCGAGTTAAAAAATAATTTTATCATGCACTTTTAATTTTGTTTGGAATCATTCAATAAAAATAATTACTGCAACGCATCTATTTCGAAATCTGTTTCGTTGGCATAGGTGTTAGATCAAGTGACAGGAGAGCAAAGTCAAATGTTAATATCATTGGCGGAAGGAAAAAAAATGCACCTGTTAGTAGCGTTTATTTTTCTTGCTGTATTTCAGTTTCTAATAATCTAAAGAACAGTTGTATCTCTGAGTATTAGTGAAAAAATTGCGAATCGTAGAAATTTGAGCGACGCTGATATTGCTAAATTAATGGAAGCCTCTGACAGCTAAGAGGAAAATGCGTCTGAGTATGAAAATCATACAAGTGAGGAAATTGAAAGTTCCGACAACGATTTTGATATTGATATTCAAAAGACGCACAATATACAGAGTATTCAGTCTAAGAATCGTGAAATAGTATGGAAATTGAATCCCCTTTTTCATTCTGGTCGATTAACGTTTGCTAATATTATAAAAACTACTCCAGGTGTCACAAGATATGCAACGATAAGGATAACTGGCATAAAAAGCGCATTTGCGACGGTATTCAATTCTACAATCGAGAACGAAATCATAAAAATGACTAATATAGAAGGAAGAAAAGTGTGTGAAAAAGAGTGGAAAGATATTAGTACTGAAACTTTTCAAGCATACATCGGATTATTATTATTAGCTGGTGTGTACAAATCATATAGAGAATCAACAAAAAGTTTGTGGAATCAAGAAACAGGCAGAAGTATATATTGTGCTACAATGTCCCTCGAAACCTTTCATATGATATCGAGAGTTATTCGTTTTGCCAATAAATCTACCAGGCAAGAAAGAAGGTCTGTAGATAAATTAGCTGCTGTTCGAGATATTTGGGAAAAGTGGATAGAAATTCAACCTAAATTGTATAATCCAAGTGAAAATGTTACTGTAGATGAACAATTAGTAGGATTTCGTGGACGATGCCCTTTGAAACAATATATACCTAGTAAACCCTCCAAGTATGGGATAAAAATATGGACTTTATGTGATAGCAAAACTTTGTATGTACTGAATGCACAAATTTATACTGGAAAAAATCAAGGATCAAAGCCAGAGAAAAGTCAGGGTATGCGGGTAGTGAGTGATCTTACTTATGGGTATTCGGGGCACAATGTTACATGTGATAACTTTTTCACATCCTATAACTTGGGAAAACTTCTTCTAAAACGGAAAATGACTATGCTTTGCACCATTAGAAAAAATAAGCCCGAACTTCCTGAGAAAATGCTAAACAAAGAAGTGCACAGCTCATCATTTTATTTTACAGAAGCTACAACAGTTGTAAACTACATCCCCAAAAAGAACAAAAATGTTATTCTTATGAGCACTTTTCATCATGAAAATGAAGTTAGCGACAGACCTGACAAAAAACCACAAATGATATTAGATTATAATGCAACTAAAGGGGCAGTGGATAGTCTTGATCAACTTTTGAGTACATACACTTGTAAGAGAAAAACAAATCGCTGGCCTATGATAGTATTTTATAATATGCTTGATACATCTGCTTACAATGCATTTATTCTGTGGATTTCAATAAACAACAAATGGAATGAAAATAAATTAACCAAACGAAGGATCTTTTTAGAAGAATTGGGGAAATCTCTAATTTTTCCCCACATTGAAGTAAGACAGCATCTTCCCAGAAGCGAAGATTCGGTCAAAATTGTGAAGAGAATGCGTAGTAAAAGTGCAAAAGTACCCTCGCAATTAGATGAGAACACTTCATTGTGTACTAAACGTGCAAGATGCAAGTTCTGCCCATCAACCAACGACAACAAAACTAATATATTATGTTACAATTGCAAAAAACACACTTGCAAATTTCACGTAAGCTATTTTTGTTCAAATTGTAAAAAAAAGTAAGTATTCAAATATTTTAAAGTTATTTTACTGGTGTTTAGTATTATTTGATATATATTTAAGCTTATTTTACTATTTATTTAATTATTTCTTAAATAGTTATTTTCATTTACTGCTAGAAAATGTAATATTCTAAATCGGGTCACATTGACCCGAACACTACATACGTATAGTAAATGCGAACAGAACAGCAGGGTTAAAAACCAGTAAAGATTCTTCTGGAGAGAAACAATCAAAATCATGCAATTCTTTGAGTAATGTTGTAATGAATCAAGCGGTGTTCTTAACTCGAAAAATAATATTAGAACCCCAACAACAAATATGGTGCTCTGTTTACACTTCCAATAACATCAACAATAACAGAAATTATCTATTTGAATATTTGGCACAAACAAAAGAATTAATAGGAAATGATGCCATTATTCAAATGAATAAATTATCCAATAAAAGAAAGAAAACTTCACAAATACATCATTTCTTCTCAATAACACTTAAAAACACTTCTGAAAAGACCATTCATCTCCCTAAACACACAAAAATAGGTCAAGTATCAGAGATTGAGGAAATTCGCGACTATACTTCTGAAATGTCTGACAAGCAAAATAACTCGGAACAGCACTTTCTAAATTTTATTCAAGCCTCTAATGAAATATTACAAAAAAGAAAGCAGGATTTATCGGCTAAGGATTTTAATCTTACTCACTTAAAATCTGACGAAGCAAAGAACCTAACTAAATTGCTACTTAATTATTATCCTGCCTTTTCCAAATCATTAGACACACTTGGTCATACTGATAAAATTGTACCTGATTTGAAATTCATTAATGATTACCCAATAAAGACTCTTCCTTTCCCTCTTCCCCAAGCTGTGCAAAAGGATGTTTTAAATCAAATCAAACAGTTGCTTGATGCCAAAATCATTGAACGTCATTGTTCCGAATGGGCCTGCCCCATGCTCCTTGTTAAAAAGAAACCAGACGGTACAGGTATACAGAAATATAGACTCGCATTAGATCTCAGAATGGTTAATACTATAATTCAAGGTTCGTCCTATCCACTTCCAAAAATTCAAACTATTATTTCAAATCTTTCACAATATCGTTTTTTCTCTTCTCTAGACTTTCATCAGGCATACCATCAGATTGATTTGCCTGCGAAATTTCAAAATCAGCTCACATTCACTACAATGTTCGGTTCTTTTCGGTATAAGAGATCAGTATTCGGATTAAAATCTAGCGCCTCAATTTATCAAGCTTTAATGGACTCCTTACTTGAAGAATTACAGTTAGAAGGTGTCTATACCTACCAAGATGATCTTATTGTTGGTGCCAATTCATATCAAGAAATGTGTGATAAGTTGGATAAAATTCTTGCAATACTAGTAAAATATAATTTAACGCTGTCCCCTAACAAATGCACTTTTCACAAAACCAGTTTAGATTATCTTGGATTTCACATAGAAAATCAAACTATTTCTCCTGTTCAGTCGAACATTGTAAAAATAACATCTTTTCCAACACCTACAACTAAACGACAATTAAAAGCACTCATAGGTGTCATTACATTCTACAAATCTCTGGTTCCATCCTTTTCTGAACTTGTGCAGCCTCTCATAAACTTAACTACTCCAAAAGCCAAATTTAAGTGGACAAGTAAACATCAAAAAATTATGGACACCATACAGAAGATATTCTTTAATCCACCCATGGTTAGATTACCAGATTGGAACAAAAAGTTCTATTTAAATACTGATGCGTCAAATATTGCTATTTCTGGCGTCTTACTACAAGAACATGATAAGCAACTATTACCTGTTGAGTACTTTTCAAAATCTTTAAAAGCATCAGAAAAAAAATATCCTGCACTTAAATTAGAACTCATGGCGATTCATAAATCAGTTACTGCTTTCAAATATTATTTATACAACAGAGAATTTGTAATCCTTTCAGATAGTAAACCCCTGGAAAAGTACAACAAAACTACAAATCCAGCTGATATTATCTCTCGTTGGCTCATGGATCTCTCAGAATACACATACAAATTTCAACATATTCCAGGTAAAAAGAATGTACTCGCTGACTATTTATCTCGCTGTAACTTTGACAATAATCAACAGACTTTAGCTACAAACCCTGAACTTATTCATGATACTCAACCCTTACCTATTGTAGAATGTGATACTCCACACTCCAGCTCGAATGATTCTAATATGCATGTTAACTGCCTTATTTCTGGTACACAAACAAATCCTGACCCTTTATTAGAAATTTCGAATGAAACATTTGCTACTGAACAACAAAATGACCCTTCTTTGTCTGTTGTTTATAAAGAAATCTTAAAGAAAGGATCTTCTCAAAAATTTCCTAACTACTTCACTACTTTTCTACCACCCCACTAGTTTCAAACCAAGTAATAAATCAACCATCAGCTAGACAAAATTTTCAATCTTTTCAACCAACTAGGCCCTGGATTCAGCCAGTTAGGCCCAATAATACACCTAGGAATTGGATTCCCCAAAGGCAATCTCAGTTTCAAAGACCTAGAGTTTGTCAAAATAATTATATTCAAAATTCATACCCTTCAAGACCTTGTAGGATATGCACAAATAGGGGTGTCAGTAATGCTTTTCATTGGGAAAGAGAATGTATTTTTAGGAGTGAGTTGCCATCCTCTGATACTCTTCCAAGTAGCTCACAAAATAATTCTCATAATATTTGACTATTAATTGTGTATGGATGTACAAATAATTATAATTTGCCATGTGTTGTAGATACTGGCTCAACTATTGCAATATTGCCAATTAAATTTGTTAAAAAACTTAATGCTAAAATTGAGACTATACCCTCAGTTACCATTGGTCAGGCAAAAGGATTTTTACATATAAATAAAAAATGTAGTGTTCTTCTAAAAGTGGGTAAAATTAAAAAATATGTTAACTTTTTAGTATGCAATACAAATTTGGATTATGCTATTTTGGGGTTAAAAGAATGTTCTAAATTTAAATTAAACATAGAATGTAAAAATTGTATTGTAAGGCAGGGAAGGAAAATTATAACTAACAGTATATCCATACATAATGAGAGATCCCTTCATTTCAATACAGTAAATATGAACCAAGTACAACAAAACAGGGATCAATCTAATGAATTTGTAACCTCAGAATATAAAAAAAATATGAAATTAAATACTGGTAATATTGTAGCAATAGATAATTATGATAATGAAACACTGAATGTAAGTAATCATGATATAGAGTTACAATCTACTTGTGGAAATATTATGAAAAATGAAGACTGTGTTGAATATGATCACGCAATTAATGTGCATCCTGATTATAGAGGTTCCATGACTCTTCAAAATTTTCGCGATAATTCGGATTCAGATTTAACTGGGGAAATAAATTTAATTCAAGATGTAAATTTAAGGGAATTAGTTCATATTTATAGTGATATTTTTGCAAAGCATAAATATGATGTGGGTAGGATTAATATTGAACCACAACGCATTATACTAAACTCAGACCTACCTATATCTTTGAGGCCCTACCGAACATCTCCTCTAGAAGAAATAGAAATAAAAAACCAAATTCAATCATTGTTAGCAGCCGGACTGATAAAGGAAAGTAATAGCCCCTATTCTGCCCCTGTTACACTAGTTATGAAAAGAGAGGAAGGTAAAAAAACGCGATTATGTATAGACTATAGAAAATTAAACGCAATAATTAAAAATGATGCAGAACCCTTGCCCCGTATCGATGGAATTTTAGATAAATTGAGTAGTGCTCAGTATTTTTCAACTTTGGATTTAGCCTCTGGCTACTGGCACATACCAATACATCCATCCGATACAGAAAAATTAGCATTTGCAACCAATTTTGGACTTTTTGAGTGGCTCGTGCTCCCTTTTGGCATAAAAACGGGCCCTCCCATATTCAATAGAACCATTCGAAGAATCCTTAATAAATATAAAATCGACTTTGCGTGCCACTATTTTGATGATATTATAATTTTCTCTTCCTCATTAGAAGAACATTTAAACCATTTAGCTCAAATTTTTGACATTTGCAAACAAGAAAACATTAAACTTAAACTTTCTAAATTTAAATTAGGCCAAAATAAAATCAATTTCTTAGGTTATGAAATCACTAATGGAACTATAACACCAGCAAATGCCAATATTGAAACCATCAAAAATTTAAAACCTCCTTCAAATGATAAAGAGTTACAACGATTTCTAGGTTCCATTAATGTTTACCATAAATTCATAAATAAATATGCTGAAATTAGATATCCTCTGAACCGATTACTTAAAAAAGACACAATATGGGAATGAAACTCAGAGTGCCAGGAGTCTTTTGAAAAATTAAAAAATTCTTTAATTGCTAAACCCATCCTCAAAATTTATGATCCTAAATTACCTTTACATATGTTTGTAGATGCCTCTCAGATAGCAGTAGGTGCTGTTCTAAAACAACCTGATAAAGAAAATTTCTTACATCCTATTGCTTATCATTCTAGAATTTTGAAGAGTTATGAGCAAAATTATTTCATAACTGAATTAGAATGTTTAGCTATTATAGATACTCTTGACAAATTCTATCATTACTTTCATGGTGTCAAGTTTACAATTCATACGGACCACGCATCTCTAGTATGGTTAAAGAGTGTTAAAAACTTAAGAGGTAGGCTTTTTAGATGGTCGCTCAAACTTAGTATGTTTGATTATGAGATAAAATATGAAAAGGGTTCAACAAATGTCGAAGCAGACATGTTGTCACGAAATCCTGTTTGTCATTTTAATCAACATATTAGTTTATTGCTAGATAGGAAAGAAATTATAGAGATGCAAGACAAAGACAATGTTTGTGACAAAAAATATAAAAAAGAGAATGGAATTATTATAGTTCAGAAAAAGGGATTCAAAATATTTGTTGTACCAATGTCATTAAGAGAAAAATTACTCCATATTGCTCATGATAATTTTGGACATTTAGGGATTCAAAAAATGCTTAATTTAATATCTCCCAACTATTATTGGCCTAATATGACAATAGACATTACAGAATTTGTTAAACATTGCGATACCTGTCAGAAAAATAAAAAACCAAAACAGAAAAGATTCGGCTTATTACAAGCTATGCCAGCAACAGATCAACCTTTTGAATGTCTTTCTATTGATACTGTTGGTGGATTTAACTATTACAACTCAACAAAAAAATTCTTACACATAATAATAGATCATGCAACTAGATTTTTTTGGGCATTTCCCTCCAAAAATGTTACCACTGAAACATACACTATAAAACAAATTTTCAATATCAAAGCACCTCAAAAAATACTTAGTGACAGGCATAAATCTTTCAGATCTCCAAGATTTAAGAAATTCCTTAGAAATCATCATGTTCAACAGCGTTTTACATCTGCACATCATCCTCAGACCAATGGAAAGGTAGAGCGCGTTAATCAGACTATAGTTACCAGGCTTAAATGTAAAGTTAATTCCACTTCTTCTAAAATACCTTGGACTAGATTATTAAACCAAGTCATCGAAGAATACAACAATACGCCCCATTCTATCACCAAATTCCCACCTGCCTATTTATTTTATGGTCAATTGCCTTATGAATCTCCTTTAAAACAAAACTATTACCCTCCAGTAGACAAAGCCCTCAAAATTGCGAAAGCGCGAACTCATGAATTTCACCTTAAAAGTAAAAGGCTCTATGATCGAAATTTTGTTGAATGCCCATTAAAAATACAAGACTCTGTAATTTATGAAGAATTTAAATACCCTAACACTCGAAAATTAGAACCTACTTTCTCTGGACCATATAAAATTATAAATAAACTTTCTGATGTAACTTATGAAATAGATAAATTTAATTATGAGACAGGACAGAATTCCGTTATTGTGCATGTTTCTAAATTAAGACCCTATTTTTCACCCGAAGATTTTAAACTGTTTCATGAGCAACCCAAAAAACAAACAAAACCTCAGATGCAATCACAATCACTAGATCAAACTAAAGTCAAGACAATAGATTAAATTTTAATTCTTAGTCTTTAAATATTTTATCACCATAATTTTCAACATCAGCAGGTATGTTCTTGGAGGCCTACAAGAATATTACTTGTTTTTGGGAGTTTTTGGGGTTAAATTGGGCTCCTTATGCAGGCATAAGGTGTGCACTTTGATTGTAAAAGCTTTCAAATTGATGTTGATAAATTAAATTTAAGGGTGTTTAAGTCTAACTATATTTACTCATGTATTTGACCTTAGTATTATTCTATTCATTCAGCAGATATTTATGTTATAACAGTTATAAAATCTAATGATTCTACTCAAACCTATAACATAATATGTGATTTTCAGTGATTGTGAAAACTACAGCTATTAAAAGTTTTTCAAAAAAGCACACTATTTTTATTTCCATTTCTCAATTAAGAATGACACCTTTTATTCCTATTGTATTTTATTATTAAAGTTTATAAACCATGTGTAGATAAAACATTATTCTACATTTGGCATTTGAAAACTTATAACCAAATTTGACAATTTTGTAAAAGAGTATCAGAGAGGAATTATTGTAAGGAAATACTGGTTGAGAGTCCATTTTCTAAATAGTTAGATTTAATTTATTTGGATTTTGGCATTATTATGATTTTTTTTTATTTATACTTCCGGCTAGCAAAAAATACTTTCTTATGCTATTAGAAGATAAGAAAATTATTTAGTTGCTATGTAATTATTTTTATCCTCAACCAGTTTTTTCCCTATCAATAATAAACAAATAGTGATATTTTCTTTTGATTATACTCTTGTTTTACTATTATTATTATTATTATGATTTCTATAATGAAGTTTAGTATTAATTATACTCTTATTGAAAAATATTAGGATATGGAGTCTTATTATATTATTACTTATTATTGTTGTTATTGTCATTATTTAAATTTTTCTATATTATTTATTATTGATATTGAGAGTGATGCTATTTATTATTGAAAAATTGATATATTACTGAAAGATGTTGGATCCAACATAACATTAAAACCAAAGATTAAACTAGGTTTAAAGATCTTTAATTAAAGAGACTATATCTAGCGAACTACAATGAAGAATTGCATTTTTAAAACTATTTGAGACTTTTCATTTGAAGGACTGTATGTAGTCAACTAAGTTTGAGAAGAATGTTTTAGGTAGCCTTTAAAGACTTTATTTCCTACAAGGACTGTATTCAGTGAACATTGGAAAAGACTCTTTTATATATATTGAAAGACTTGTTTCATTTAAAGGACTTATTTAAAATAAACTATGCATTAAGTCATTGTAATTATTTAAACTTCCATGAGAACGAATTTTTATTGTTTTTATTATATTTTTATCTCTTGCTTATTAATATTCATAACTTATTTACTGTTATTATATGTATTATCTCCTATGCACTTACAAATGGTAAGTGATGTTGTAACATTATTGTATTTCTTTCCGGGAAATGCTCCTACCTAAATTTAATTTAGAATTATTTTCTCTTAACTATTTTATTTTAATTGCTAATATTTTTTATATATTGCGTTAATTTTCTTTTCTTCCATCTCTTGGCTTCCTGAGTTTGACAGTTTTATTCCAAAATTTAACTTTTCTAAATTATTATATTTCTGTTGTCTGAACTTGTAGTTTTTTTTAAACTATCAATTTCATACAAAGTCTTGGGGAGGGGGGATAATATTACAAATTTAAAATTTTTTCGCCAAAACTAGCCTTTATACTAACTTAATTTTCTTATAATAATATTCCGTACTTACTTCAAATTATTAAATTAAAATCTTGTTTCTAAATCTAATCTGTTAATCCTTATGCAGACGATATAAATTCTTAATTTGCCTTAAAAAACATTATTCCAGTATGCGTAAATTTAAAAAGATGGCTCTAAATTAAAAATATTCTTAATTAAAACTTTATTTCTTAATATTCCAAATAAAACTGATTTCTTCTATGTTTTTATCAACCCTTTTTAAGAAAGTCTTATTAAATTTATTCCAAAACCATACCTTTCAAAAAATATCATTATTTTATTTTATCTATTTATTTATTTTTCCTACGTCAACCTTTGATGTGTGCATATTAATAAATTCATTTCTTTTCTTTTTCTCTTAAAATTAATCATTTATAAAAATCGTCTGCGTAAGATATTTAAAATTCTGAGTCAATTATAAATTGGTTAAATAATATTTTTTTAAAATAAATTTATAGTCTGTTTAAAATAGCCTCGTAACTGGACAAGAATTCTGTTTACATAAAAGAATGATGGTTTGGAGGTTACAGATTGTTCCAGTACTTTCTTTTTTAGTTTAGAAGGCGGAAGTCTCGAGATGAGAGAGAAGATTTCTTGGGTTGCTTCTTCGATGAGGACAGCTCGCTGAAATAATGATGGAATTTTTGCAAAAGGAGCTTTTCCTTCCTCATTATTACGAATTTAATGAATGAATTTACAGCAGCCCATGACTAATTATTGGAGCTTCTACATTTATTATTTTATTTTGTTTTTTCCCTCGCTTGCCATGACTGCGTGTTTCTTTTTAACCAGTGGAAATAATTCGAGTTCTCCTTAAATCGTCACATATAAATCCCAGCTTGTTTCTCCACTTTTGAGTTTATTGTATTTTCTGTAACTTACACATCATCAGTAGTATAGTGTAAAACTCGCAATCGTTTAAGAATCAGGGGTAAAAATTTACAGATGTACATGGTTCATACACAGAAAATTCCCAAAAACGTATTTTTGGAAAGACAAAAAGTGTCATCTATCTATAAACGCTCTAGCAACCTAAAACAGGGAAATGAAGACATAAAATGTGGTGTGCTTAGGATAAAATAGTGGGAAGAAATTTGTTAAATAGTAATAACCTTGATATTCCGAAAGTATTTTTTTTCGGATTCTCAAAATTATAGTTCTTATAAAAGGTATATAATTTCTTTTAATTGTTCATTTTAATGATTGAAATCCAAAGAAAAAATAGCTTTTAGAATAAGGTCAAACAGGTAATTACACTGGCCTGAAAAAGTTACGGTAGAGCCGGTTTTGGTGCCTAATTTGCAAATGACTGAATTCAGAAACAACAAATTTGGATGAAATTTTCTCCAAACTGTTACTTATTAATTGCAATATAGAAATTTACTTAAGTTAAACGTAAAAAATGCAATTGCAACAAAAAAGCAATCATGGTGGAAAGTTCCATTTTTGGAAAAATCAACGCATCGCAGATGTAATAAAAATTGACAGAAACATTGAAAAACAAGTTCTAATACGGAATATGTCCACACCGAACTTGGATGCATTAGCCGAACGAACTTTCACAGCCCTCAATTAAATTGTCGGACACCGAAATATGTAGCGGTGACCAGACATGAAGTAAGTCTTGATCCAGCTCATTTAATGACTATAAAGCTGGAACCTGTCTTCCGTGATAGCCCCAAAGATGTTCTATCGGATTCCTGTCTGGAGAGTGAGCTGGCCATTTCATTCTCTTCAAACCGTGATGCTCAAGATATTCCTCAACAACCGCAGCTCGGTGTGGTCTCGCATTACCATCTATTAGAAAGAAACCATTGCAAATAGCACCGGCATATGGGAGCACATATGTATCAAAGATCTCATCCCGATATCTAGCACAAGTCAGAGTACCTCCAAGGAACACACTCAGGTCAGTACGGCCTCCGAGAAAGAGCCCTGTCCAAACCACGATTCCACCGCTTCTGCACTATAAATAATATCTGATTTGTTAATAAATAAATAAAAGTATTCACGCCTAAAAAAGCCATTTGATTCACAATGTATTTTTCACGCTCTTCGATTTTTCATGACCCTGTACTTCATTGAAAAATTTAAATCAAAAAAATATATTTTTTGGAAAATGAGACGATTAATCCGACGCAGTAAACTGTTAGTTAATATGATAATCATTTTTGGAGTTACGAAGATGTGTCTTTTGAACAATTCACTGCTATTTAATAATCCCGTC
The DNA here is from genome assembly GCA_964019185.1 of Maratus speculifer. Lineage (NCBI taxonomy): Eukaryota > Metazoa > Arthropoda > Arachnida > Araneae > Salticidae > Maratus > Maratus speculifer. The sequence continues at coordinate 419,554,900 of OZ025290.1, read as the reverse complement.
GACTAAAAAACTATTGCCAAACTATAAGATTAAATGCTAATAGTGACTTATTATAGAAATTGCATTCATTTGACATTAAACGCATGTAACGTGTTTAAAATTGCACGTTCGAAGTTTTATTTTTATTTTTATTAATCTTTAATTCATTTATTTGTTCATTCATTATGCAAAATAAAAAATATGTCAGTCCATATTTTTGTGTTATAAAATTGAACATTTTTTTATTCGCGTATTACTCGTTTTCTACAATACCTTGTATACAGGGATGTACAAATGGATTCACGTACAGTTCTACTAATTAACGGAAATGGCTGAAAGTGAATATTTAACTGTGTTATGCACTTCCTAACTGAACTGAATTTTGCCTATATGTATTTTGTAAAAACAGATTTATCTGTCTGGATGCTAAAAAAAAGATAAAAAACAGACAATATTCCAGCTGCAGATAGATAGCTGAAATGGGGTTTCTAAATGTGCTAATGCCTAAAGTCTAAATGATTCAGTTAGAGACAGTTAGAGCTTCAATTTCAACTTATTAAACCGTGAAATTTTGTTATATTATTGTAAATCTGTTGACAACTATTTCATAACTAATGCTTAACGTATTATTTTTTTTTTTACTTTCATGCAGTATATATACATATTTATCCTAAAGAAAGCATTTGCATTTTCTAAAAACTATCTTTAAAACAATGAAAAATTAGTTGATAAATTTACACTATTGCTTTTCTTTGAAAAAACATTAAAGAGCTTTCTGGTCGTATTTAATTGTGCATTTTCATTAGCTTAAATTTTTAAATGGAATAAAAAGTAATTGCAGAAACTAATTAATGTGTCATCTATTACATAAATCGCATCTGTTCATTAATTATTTCAATTAAATATTTTCTTCTAATTAAATAAATTAGTAAACTTAATCAAAATTAATTACACGTACTTCTACTTAATTTGATACAGAATTCTACTTAACTTAATAGAGAATATGAGTTATGAATTTTAATTAATACGATAATTATATTCTAAAAGTTATTATGTTTTTCCATGTGTACTTTTTTTAAAAATTAAGGTATCTTATTGTGTTTATATCTTAATTACTACCTGAATTAAAAAAAAACTTTTTTTTTCAAACAATGTTGCAAAAAGTAAATATGGTATAACAATCCTGGTCCCGAGTGACTAGATCTGTTGAATACAATTATTTTCTTAATTGATTTTTTTCTTGTCTTCACTCTTCCAAAAGTAGATTAAAAGGATTAAATAATCATTTTTAGATATTTTCATACTCTTAAGTATAACTTTTTTCCCTTGGACAAAATTAATATTTTCATCCTTTTTTCCATATATATATATATATATATATATATATAGGTTGTCCGAAAAGTCTGGAAACGGTCGAATAACTCGAAAAATACATATGAGATTGAAAAACGTAAATATACGTGTTAAATATTTTTAAATAAGCTACTCAGTGATACCAAATTTGACCTTCGTAACCGACCCCCTGGAGGTCAAAAGGGGTCCAACTTTGAAATCTTAAATTATAATCCCCATTTTTGATTGCAGATTCGGATTCTACGGACAAAAATACGTAACTTTTGTATTTGATGTTTATTTCGAATCCTCGTTTATCACGGTGTAATTGAGCATATTAAATCGATACATATCTCGGCTTTTCCAACGGGATTTTCCCTAATCGAAACTAATTGGGGAGAATTTATGACATCAAATTCCTCGTCTTTTGCAATAATAGCGTTTCCTGAAAATCACCCCTGCTGATTATTTCGGTAGTGCTACACAGTTAAAAATTTGATCCATTTGCTGTAGCGTCACTCCACAGCTTTTATAGAATATGTCTTTCATGACCAATGAGAATGTTCCATAACACAGTAAAGTACACTGTAAAAAATCTGACCCTTTTGCTGCATCGTCACTCCACCGCTTTTATAGAAAACGATTACTTTACTGTGTTATGGAGCATTCTCATTGGTCACAAAAGAGATATTCTATAATAGCTGTGGAGTGACGCTGCAGCAGCAAATGGGTCAAATTTTTAACAGTGTAGCACTATTGAAATAATCGCCACGGGTGATTTTCAGGAAACGCTATTCCTACAGAAGACGAGGAATTTGACGTCAAAAATTCCGCCCAATCAGTTTCGATTAGTGAAAATCCCGTTGGAAAAGCGGGAATATGTATCGATTTAATATGCTCGATTACACCGTGATAAACGAAGATTTGAAATAAACATCAAAAGCAAAAGTTACGTATTTTTTGTCCGTAGAATCCGAATCTGCAATAAAAAATGGGGGTTATAATTTAAGATTTCAAAGTTGGACCCCCTCTGACCCCCAGGGGGTCGGTTTCGAAGGTCAAATTTGGTATCACAAAGTAGCTTATTTAAAAATATTTAACACGTATATTTACGTTTTTCAATCTCATATGTATTTCTCGAGTTATTCGGCCATTTCCAGACTTTTCGGACACCCTGTATATATCAAGAACACATTTTTCACGGTATTAACAACTTTCATTTAGAATATTGAATTTTATTGGATGAAATTGTTTCCTAAAATTGCTCTAACAAAATACAAAATAAGATTTTTTTATAAAAAAAGAAAAAAAATCAATGTATTTAAATATACATACACAATTTATTTATATACTATGTTAATGCGACAATTACAGGCTTCTCCAGCTCCAGATAAACAAACTTATCGCAGTCATTTTAGGCGTAAGTAATTTCTACGATTCAGAACCCATAGAAATGTACCCATATTATGCTTTTTATCACATCTACTCCGCTTCATTATCTTAAAAACCGTTAAAATTTTTTCCATTTATAACAATTTAAATTCTAATTTCTAAATAACGAATAGCCAGTTATAAACGGCTTTCATTGATTGACTTATTTCATTGTTAAACATTCGTTTAGTGCCGCGAACTATTGACAATTAGTTAATTAGTTAAAACAGAAACACTTTGTGCTAAAACATTTTCGGATTTATGGGGATGTTTCTGTTACGCAGTTCGGTACTATTCCATTATCCTGTTGACGAAAAATATCACCGAAATGCAAGATCAAATGCCAATAAAGATATAACGTAAATACTGCATTCATTTTACATTAATCTTTAATTAAATTATTTGTTTTTCGTTGTTAAAATAAAAACTATGTCCATTTGTATTTTTCCGCTTTAAAATTGAAGAAACGAATTTATGCGTACTATTCGTTTTGTACAAACCATGTATATAGGATGCACAAAAGAATTCACGAACCAATCTACTTATTAGCAGAAACTGCTGGAAGGGATTTTCAACTGCAGTATTTATTTCCTAACTGATCTGTATTTTTCCTGCATGTATATTGTAGACACAGATTTCTCTGTTATATACAAAGATGTTCAAAAATTCAGATAACATTTCGGCTATAAATGGGAATTGCTGAATTGGGTTTCCGAAATGGTTCAGTTAGCCAATGATTTTAGCTTTTAAAAAAAAAAACCACGATTTTGTTATTAATATTATTCTAAATGTTTTGAAAAATTTTCATAATCAATGATTGACGCGTGATTTTTCTCTTTTTTTTAAATATAACTACATACTTTGTCTAGAAAAAACATTTGAATTTTTTAAAAATCATACCTTTAGTAAAATTTAAAAGTATTTAATAAATAGATAACTATAAGCATTCTTAGAAAAAAATACTAAAGAACATTCTGGGTTGTACTTAACCGTGCAAACTCATCGATTTAAAATTCAGTATGAAATTAAAAGAATGCAGACGAAAATAATTACAGAGTCTTTAATTACTTAAACTGTTTATATTCATTAATTATCCAAATTAAATATTTTCCAGCATTAGAAAGTTTCAAAATATATCTTCTAATTAAATAAATCAATAATATAAATCTAAATTAATTACGTATTCTTCTACTTAAGTCAAAGTACGGAATATGACTGATAAAATTTATTTAATACGATAATTACATTCTTAAAATTATATTTTTATCATGTGCATTTTTTTAAGTTAAGGTATTTTATTGTGTTTATTTCTTAATTACTGTTTGGAAAAAAAAAAATAAAATGAAAAAGAAATTTTTTCCAAACAATATTGCAAAAAAGTCTTTCGCTAATAATGACTGCAATCCCGAGTGATTAGATCGATTGAATACAATTTTTTTCTTAATTGGTTTTCTGTCATTGTTTTCGCATCCTACAAAAATAAATTAAAAATATTAAATAATCTTTTTTATTTGTTTTTGTTTTTATATTTTTAAGTATTTTTAAGTATTTTTAATTTTTGGAGGAGAGAAACATTTTCATACTTTTATTTTTATTTTAATCAAAAAAAGCTAATATTCATTCTGGTTTTCAATACTTACTGCTTGAATTTTAAATTTTACCAGATGAGAATGTTTTCTATAACTGCGCCAGCAGAATGCGAAATACATTTTGTGAATTTTATTATTCAATAATAAAAAACAATTAATGTACTTAAAATATATATAATTTAAAAGTAATATTATTATAAAAGTGAATTTAAAAATTACATTTTTAGCAAAATATTTGTACGTCTGTTGTAAAATATTTTTTATCATCCTCATCATCTATGTAATTTTTAGTATTCAAAGAAACTGTTCTTATATTTACTATAAAGGAAATGATAACTTGTAAATAATTTCATAATCATTACATTGTAGTGGTAGACAGTTGATAATGGAGCATTTAAATATTTAAAAAGATTAATTTCACTTAATTACATTAATTTTGATGGGTTTTTTATTAATTTGCCATATGAGATAAATCCCCAAATGTTCGTTTTAACGATTGATGAAAAATGTAATCGTAATACACGGCATAAGTAGAGACATAATCGTAATCGGTTTTTAGAAATTGAAGATAATCGTAATCGTAATCGATTACAGCCCTCTGTAATCAACTAGAGGTCTGCTCAAAATCCATTTTTAACGGTTGACTTGTAAGTTTGGTAATAAATACAATTCTATATAATAATAAATACAATTCTGTAAAGCTACTAATTGGCACATGCATAAAAAAGTACATTTAAGTTAAGAATGTGTTAAGTACTCTCTGGAGAATATTAATTTGTTTCAAATTACATATTTCAAATTTTTGCCATTGTACTTAATAATTAATATCTGATGTTTTTTTTTTTTTTTTTTTTTTTTTTTTTTTTTTTTTTTTTAATGAGGCGAATGCACAATAGTTTGGATAAAATATTTACATAATTTGCTAAAAACAAACAAATTACAAAATTTTCAAGAGTGTTAGATGGATTATTATTAATTTGAACTCATTCAAAAAAATCTGAAATTATTTTTATTTCTAGCTTTATAACTTCAGAAAATTCCTAGCTTTTTATACTCTGATATTTTTTAATGGCGTAATATCGCTGTTAGCTGAGATTGTACTGGATGTTACAATAACTAAAGCGTGTCATTCGGTGAACTATATTTTTTTAAAGAAAGTATCTATCGATGTTGTTATATTTCATTTTAAAATTATATCTAAAAATTTATTAAATTATATCTAAAAAAAAGCATATTATTTGTAATATGTAGTATACGCAGAATTAAATAAAATGTAAGTTTAAAAATTAAAGAAATTTTAAACAAGGACCTGACCGAGTCGGAATCCAGCTGTCTATTTTACACTCCCCCCCCCCCCAAATAATAGTAATAATAATATATTAATTGTATTTTTAATTATAAAAATGTATATGAAAAATTTTATTTTTGATGTGTTATTTTCTGAATATATGTATTAGATACAATTTCATGTAAATATATTTTATTTTTCCTACAGTTTTTTATTGTTGTTTATTCATTTCTTTTCATTCATTTCATTTTAAATGTTATATTCTATTTATATATTAGACGACAAAATATGTACAAGAATTAAAAAAAAAAACATACTGTGCAATTTTTTTAAATGTTTCTTATTGTTGTTATTTATTTGATTTAATTTCAATGTTATATACTACTTTAAATTTAGACGATAAAGTTTGTACAAGTATTAGGAAAAAACATATTATGCAAAAAACTCTGAAAACTTACCAATGGACTGCAAATAACATCTTGTTTTATTTCTAGTTATATTATATAAATACATTGTTCAATCTGCATAATGAACCTGTATTAAATACTGAAATTTTCTCAATGAATATGAATTTTTTCTATCATTTTTACCTTCTCTTAATATATTTTAATTTAGAATATATTTTTATTAAAAAAAAACATATTTATACCTGAAAAATATACGTAGATTTGAAATAAGTAATAAATTTAAAGTGCAATTTTTAAACCTATTTTTCGAAAAAAAAAAAAAAAAATCACGCACAAAATCACGCACGAGAGGTTTAAAGATCGCCCATCCTAATGTTTTTTTTTTTTTTTTTTTTTTTTTTTTTTTTTGTCAATATTTTATAAATAGTAGGATAAATTGAAAGAAGCTATCAACTATTATGTATATATTAATTTTGGTAAAAAAAATTAAACTTGTAATATATATATATATATATATTACAAGTTTAATTTTTTTTTCCAAAATTAATCTGATACTATATTAATTTCCTTTTAACAATTTTCAGTATTTATTGCAACTTATTAAATTAAATCCTGTTATTAGTTCCAATCAATTAATTTTTATACAAATGATATAAATTCATAATTCCCCTTAAAAAAACATTTATTCCAATATCGTAATTTAAAAAATGGCTCTAAACTAAAAATTTCGTAATTAAACTTTATTCCTTAAAATTCCTTATAAAATTCACTTTTTCCCAGTTTTTATCGCCCATTTTTTAAGAATTAAATTTATTTCAAAACCATACTTTTCCAAAATAACATTATTTTTTTTCTTCGCGTTAGACATTTATTGCGTATCAATAAATTTATTTCTTTTCTTTTTTGTGTTAAATAATCATCTGTAGAATATATTCAAAATTTGATTACTTTCGATTATAAATTAGTTAAATAATAATCTTTTAAAATAAAGTTATCGTTTGCAAAAGATCGAATCTGTCGTTATTAATCCAGACGCTTGATATTAAATTCTGTTTACATAAAAGAATCATGGTTAGAGATTATCGAAAATTCTAGAAGCTTTTTATTATTGACTTAAGTGAGGAAGCCCAGATATGATTAAACTTTAAGATTATTTTCTTTCGATGATTCGGGTTTAGACGATTTATGAAAGCTATGTTTTTATGATGGAATGTCGCTCCGGGGAGAGCATTTCCCGTTGAGTATGAATACATTTTAATAAGCTACTTTGGAGCAGCTAATGTGTAGTTTTATAAAACTTCTACGTTTATTATTTTACTTATTTTTTATCTCGCGTTGACTCTTGCGTTAGAAAATGGGGAAACATATAAATAATATTACTGGATCCCCATGTCAAAATGTCACTTACACACACATATACATATATATATGTACGCACACACACACACACACACACATATATATATATATATATATACACACGTTTCTGCATTAGTTGATTAGCTGGAAATTAAATGAAAAAGTATGTACTTTTCGAAATAAACATTCCGAAAGTTTTAATCTGAAAAATGCCATGAAAAATACAAAATAATATTAATAATAATATTAAATTAACAATGAAAAATAATATAGTAATAATAATAAATATAAAATAATAAAAAATAAATAAATAGACAAACGACTTCAAATAAAGTCTTATTTTGTTTAATGTTGCATCCAGGACTCGATGGGGAAAATGATTGACTCCAACTCCGACTCAGATACTGACGAGAGATTCAGATTCCGAGCGAGATAATTGTCACCTGAGAATAATAAGGTTCTATCTGGGTTTTTGAAAAAAATGACTTATCGATATAGAAAAGTTCTATTTGTATCTATGAAGGCATTTTTGCATCAAAATGATGCTAAATATAATTTACATATGGTATAACGATTATGTTATGACATTATTTTAATTTAGTAATGCCTTCATAGATACAAATAGAACCTATCTATATCGATAAGTCATTTAAAAAAACACAGATAGAACTTTATAATTCCCTGGTGGCGTAATAAACCAGTGTTGGCTTCTTGTTAACCGTTTAGACGCCAATCTTCCCATTTGGGAACATCAATTTAGAAAAATCTTTAAAAATTTAAATTTAAAGATACCTTTATGAGATTTTCATAAACTTTAAAGCATGATTGACTCTTTGAAATGTATTAATATGGGACAATTTATTTTTTTTTATATCGAAATAAAATTATCAAAATTGCAAATTTTGACATATTTCAAATTGAGAAATCGTAATTTCTAAAAAAAAAAAAAAAAAACATAAAAATATAAAATAATTTTAAATTCACATGAGTTATGAAATAATAAGCTTAAAACAATATGTAGAATACAATTAAATCATGAAAAAGGGTATATTTGAGTAAATATGAAGGAAGATATTTCGATGTTCCCATTTGGGAACATTGGAAAAGTCTGGAACAAATTTCATGTCTCATTATTTCATTTACTCTGTTTCTTTCTGCCTGCACTGATGACAGTTCTTGCTAATGATATCTATTTCTGCTGCACACAACCGAAAAATATAAACAAGTGAATCACAGCAAGACCTAGAGTGGGGGAGAATTTTGTTTACACGTGTCGGAAGGTCAATATCCTTTCCCCAAGTGCTTCGATAAGGAAGGAAGGGAGGTAATCTCTCTCTCAGAAAGGAATAAGTTGTTCTGTGTTTCTGTTGTGCGTTTATTTTGTTCATAATGGATCACGCTAAACATTTTAGATCTGTGGAAGAAGGTCTCGATTATTTTGAAACGCTAAATTCAGATGACTCTGATAATTCGGAAGTTGATATAGGCATTCTTCCGCCAAATGAATGCGGTGATATAACAGAAATGAGGACATTAATGATAAAGATTTAGGAGATATAATTCCGACGGATGTAAGGGGAGAATTCCATATTCCGCGTAAAGATGAGGTTTGTGATGCACCATCAACATCACACATAAGAACAGAAACAGAGAGTATGGGTAAAGGTGATGATGATTTGGCTACACGAAAAAAAAATTAAACTGTATGAAACAAGATGGAGTAAGAGAAAAGAATTTAATCACGCATTTTTGATGAGGAACCAAATGATTTAAAAATTGATTTTCCAGAGTTAGAAGATTTGGATCCTATTCAAATTTTTGATAAAATTTTGTATAAGAAATATATCGGAACATTAGCAATCGTGACAATGTTATACGCATGTCAAAAAGGAGCGATAATTGCCATTCACGATACAGATATTGCCCAGTTTCTAGGGCGCTCCTCTTGGGTGGTTATCATTGGGTGTCAAAAGAAGATTATTATTGGAGCACTGCTGAAGATTTGAAAGTTGATATTGTTCTTACAGTCATGTGAAGAAGCCATTTCCGTACAATCAAAAAGTTTTTTCACTTAAATGATAACTCGAAATTAAAGTCAGATAATAAACTTGGGAAAATAGCTCCAATTTATGAAGAATTGGGAAAAAATTTGCGTCAATTTGGAACTTTCCACAAAAAAGTGAGCATTGACGAGTCTATAGTGCCTTATTATGGACACCACACTTGTAAAATGATTATAAAAGGTAAACCCATAAGATTCGGTTTTAAAATTTGGATGTTAGGTTCCTCGTCTGGATATCCATATGCGATAGAAATTTATTCTGGAAGGAAGGGTGAATCATCAGGAATGCCTCTGGATGAGGATGTTGTAACGCAGCTAAAACCCACAATTACAGAACCGGGCAAGCACGAAATCTATTTTGATAACTTTTTACATCGTATAAGTTATTAAGAAAATTATAACGTATAGTTATTAAGAATAATATAACCCTATACTACGTATGATGGGTAACAAAGTTAATTTTTTATAGAAATCTAAATGGGCCATTCCATGAAAAAAGGTAAGTCGATAGTCATTTTAAAAAGTTTGTGTAAATAAATATGTTTGGTATTTACTGAATGGCAACATGTCAAATTTTATGTTTTGAGTAAGAATTTAAAGTTTTTCTTTTGTGGAATGGCAGCACAACAGTTTAAAGATGGCGTGCATGTGCAAGCAAGTATGTTGAGTTTTATAATGCACTTTGAGTGAGTTTTTTTAATAAAGAAAATCCAATGAAACTTTTGAAATCAACATTTTAGGTAAGTCTAATATTCCTTCTTTTTATTTCACTAAACTTGAAAATCTAGGATAATTTCAAATAAATATTACAGCAAACACAAAAAGCTTTGTTTCTGTGTCCCACACGTGACACAAAAGATGAACTTTTTAAAATAGGAGAAAAAAGGAACTCATTTATTTTGTTTAATTGGCATTTCTAAAGCAGTTTAGTGTAGTACACTTATCCTATGCTAGTTAAAAACTTGGGCCAAATTTTTATTCGGAGAAAAATATAAAAACAAAATTGTCCTGCACGTGACACCTTATGAGCAAGACGATTATTTTTGTTTTCTGAATGCTAAATAGAGATTTATTATAGCATAGGTTTAACAGTTTAATGATTATTTTGTCCTAAGAACATATTCTATGTAACTAAAACTAAATTAAGATTTTTTTTTTTTAATTTATGATAGCTCCATTTTTTTCTTTTTTGTGTGATGCTAAATTTTTTTTATAAATTTATTTTAGTAAAATTTGAACACTTTGATGGTTATTTTTATTATAAGAACATATTGTTTTCTAGATAGAATTGATCTACTTAATTTATCGGGTTTTTTTCTATATAATAAGAAGAGTCATGTTTTTAAAAACTTGTTATTATTCTTCAGAAAATAAATAATAAAACTGCTTTCTGTTTTTCTGTTTTTCTAAGTTAAAATAGAATTAAAGTTCAATGTTACTATGAAATTAAGTAAATTAAGACAAAAATAATTATAATTGATAAAGTTTGTTATTTATTTAGCAGAAAAGGAAAGATCTAAGTCTACTAGTGCTAGAAGAATGAAAAGATAAGGTATAAAATGGTGCTATGAATCCTCCAGGAGCAATTATATTAAACATCTCTTCAGAAACAGCAACTTCTTTTAAGATGGGTGAATGGGTAGTTGTAAAATATGATGGCATTAATTATCCTGGTGAAATTATTACAAGCACCAATCATGATAGTATTGAAGTGTCTGTCACCATAAAGAGTGATAAATTCTACAAGTGGCCACAGTATCTATATAAAATTCTATATTCATTTAAAGATGTGGTAAAGAAAATATCAACTCCCACTGTAGCTAAATAGAGGTTGTTTCAAATTTATGGAAAACTTTTGAGTTCCTGTTTATACATTTACTTTATTTTATGTTTAAAAATGTCAATTTGAACATTTGTTTGTACAAAAAAAGTTAAAATAAGTATTTTTGTATTGTAAAATGTATAATATGTATTTTCTTTTTTGTATTCCTTTATTTTCTGATTTTTCAAAAAGGTTACTTGAATGATATTTGCAAATGTCCCACATGTGACAACCGTGTCCCGCACGTGACACTATAAGTTATATATTTTTTTAGCAGTTTAAAAATTTATTTTTCAAAAAATGATGCTTATTTCATGAACATTAGACCTTTAGCTTTTAATATATATTTTTTCTTTTGAAATTGCAAAACTAGTAGAGCAGAAATGTTAGCTGGATCATAGAGCAAATTAGAAGTGGTTGACTTCAGTTGTCCTGCACGTGACGCATGCAAATTAATTAATAACTAAATCATAAAACCATTTAGGAAAAATCTGTCCCTGCCTGAGATATTGTTATACCAAATATAAGCTTACAAAAACGTGTTTATTCCTGTTTCTGAAGAATTTTAAGCCCTATAACACAATTTTGGTGGCGTTATGGTGTCTGATTGTCCCACACGTGACAGTGGAATGGCCCAAATAAACATTTGATGTTAGTACAAATAAATGAATTCAGCTTCCATTCTTCAAACTTTCAAGATATATATAGCAAGAAGCAATCTCATAAATAGCATTTCAGTATATTTATAGAATATTCTTTATTAAATTTTTCTGTTTTTGTTTAAATTTTTAAAACAAGGATTATAAAGTTGTTCAACGAAAGAAATTGACTCATATAATATGCAAAATATTCTTTTCTGTATTACCTAGTCTGAAAATGAAACATAGTCAATTTTCTTTAAAAAATAATATATTTTTGACAGATGTCTAAAAGAACATAGTATTCAAAATTTACAATACCATAACACAATTAATAACAATTAGTATTAAACAATTAGGAAAATTGAAGTAGCTAAAACGTAGGTTTTTATGTCAATTTTCCCTTATATAGATATCACGTTGTAATGAATCGAAATAAACTTTGAAATGAGTTAAGGGTGTATTCGAAAAAACGCTCTTCCACCTTCAACAGATCGAAATTTTCCGATACAATTTCAGACATATTTTTAAAAGTAGAAACATGAAACTTGCTGAGGGGATTCTTGAAGGGACGTATGAGGTGCCGTGTGATGTCTTTTTACGCTCAATTCATTAGAATTTGAGTTATAGACAATTACCTTCTCAGTAAGAGCCTTTTTTCCGTTCCCAAAACTTCGCTAGGGGAAAATCAGTTCGAAATGCCGTTTTTGATTTTTTTTTACAATATTTTCTGCATTTATCAAAGAATCGACGATTACGGCACCTTGAGTACTTTCTGAATAAGAGATTTTGAAAGTTTGGTGTATTTGAGAGCAAAAAATGAATTCAAAAATAAATCGGAAAATAAGCTATTTTGATTGGAATACACCCTTAAGAAGTCTGAAAGAATTGTGTCTGATGTACTTAAGATCAGTTTGATTCGTATCAGGGGACTCATTTAAAAAGAAATGGTCCATTAAGTATTTATAACTGGCTTATTTATAACTGTCTTACAATATTCTTGCAGACATCTGTAATACAGTCCACTTTAGGACACTTTTTCCTAGTTCCACTTTATGAAACTACTCGGATGTGGCAATCCAACAACTTTCTTCTATCTCATTTATGTTAATTTCCCAAAATTCTGTAGTATTGTGCTGAAAAAAAAGGTAATCTATGCTCATCGTAAAGATTCTAAAGACATGAAATTCCGCGCAATAGTTCTTGAAATAGTACTTTTGTGAATACAGGAAAAATTGCAACATAAAAGCACCACTTGTTTAGTAATTTATACCAAAACTTAAACAACACACCATTATGTCTAGTACTAAGTGAATCGTAAGTTTGATGAAAATCTGTGCATTAGTTATTGAGATACAACTGTTGAGTAAATCGTAAAAAAAAGGGCTGCAAAGCTACGCAACTTATTAACACCACTAAACGTTTAAAAATATACTTAAAACATTTTTTTTAAAGGTTTTATTGTATAAAAGGAATTTCTGCGTAACTGGGATTCAAACTGGGTTTCAAGATAGCTTTATGAAATCGTAAACAATTCCTGGCAAGATAAAAACTATGATTGGAAAAATTATAATCACACATGTGTTACAGATTACTAAAAGTAAGATTATGACACTCATTTTATTTGTAGCTTTCATCCAGATTGTTTCACTATCGAATGCTTGGAGGTTGGAGGGATAAAATTTACTCCCAATAAACAGTTGTTTACAAGCACATCCAGTGATGTCACTAACAAATACCGTCCTCTATACAAATACCCCACTTATTGGAATAGAACTCTCCGAAATCAAATTTATTGCCATTGGATCTATGTTATTTTTCCCCGCTTAAACCGAATACTTTTCGCGAAACTCCCCGCTTATAAGAATAACATCTGGGTAGCCGATGTTTCAAAACAGGCGTGAAAAACACATTTCAGCTGGACTTTTTCCTCACCTTTTGTCATTTTCGGCAAATTTTCAGTTCTTCCTGCAATGATTTTAACTGCCAGGTGTGTAACGGACAGGTCTAATTATCTCCCCTAATTTTTCTGCGAATGGATAAAATTAGTTGTCCAATGTGGATTATTCTTGCATTTTATATGTTTAGTCATGTTTTTTGTTAAGAAAAAGGCGTTTCTATGTACTTCAAACGGTAAGCTTTAAACCTTTCGGATAAACTACAGTTTTGGAAGTATTAAATAAAACTAGTTGGATGTGTCAATACCAAAACTTTCTTCTATCTGATAAGTACATTTTAATAAAAAAAAAAAAAAAAAACGTGGTGCCCCAAACTTACCCACTATCGAATTTCCCCGAACATTTGACCTAGCCTAATGAGATTCTGGTATCCGAAAAGCCTAAAACGCAAAATATTCTGAGAAAATGAGTTAGTAGTGCCTCATGTTGGGTAATTTATACTAAAATCTAATAAGCAATAACTTATGTCAAGACCTAAATGAATCTGAAATTTGATGGAATTTCGTCCATTAGTTCTTGAGATATATTTATAACCAAAAATTTGCAAAACGTAGCACAGCAACACCATATCTTGACAATTTATGCCAAAATGTAAAAAAGCGTCTAATTATGTTATGGTGTAAAAGAATATGAAGTTTGATGAAATTCTATGCATTAGTTCTTGCGATATAGCTAGTTTAAAAAAACCGAGTAAAATATAGCACAGCAGCACCATCAGTTGAAAAGATTTATAACAAAACGTAATCATCGTGTAATTATGTTATATGTCATTTTATAACAAAATCTGAAGTTTGATGAAATTCTGTGCGTTGGTTGTTGAGATATAGCTATCGGAAAAATCGTGCAAAATGCAGCATAGCTGCACCACCTGTTGCAAGGTTAATACCAAAATGTAATCAGCGTCTAATTATGTTATATATTCTAGTGTAACAGAATCTAAAATTTGATGAAGTTCTCTGCATTAGTTCTTGAGATATAGCTGTCGCAAAAATCGTGCAAAATGTAGCATAGCAGCGCCACCTATTGGGCAGTTCACACCAAAACCTTATCAGCGGCTATATATCTGAAGGTACCGCGGAATCTGAAGTTTGGTGAAATTCTGTGCATTAGTGTTTGAGATATAGCTATCAAGAAAATCATGAAAAACGTAGCATAGCAGCGCCACCTGCTGGCCAATTTACACCAAAACCTAATCAGCGTCTATGTATATCAAGGGGTCACAGAATCTGAAGTTTGGTGAAATTCTGTGCATTAGTTCTTGAGATATAGCAATCTTGAAAATCATGAAAAACGTAGTATAGCAGCGCCACCTGCTGGCCAATTTTCACCAAAAACCAATAGGCACTAATTCATATCAAGGTCTAACTGAATATAAAATTTTATTAAATTTCGAGCATTAGTTCTTGAGATAGAGCGCCCACAAATTTTTTGTCACATACAGACAGACTCACAGACAGACAGACTCACAGACTCACAGACAGACAGACGGACAGACTCACAGACAGACATTTTCTAAAAATAGTCAAAACGTGTTCAGGACCTTCTAAAACGTATAAATCCGTCGAGAACCGGAAGTCGAAAATTTTCATGAATCCAATATTTTCTTCTTGTAAAGATAGAAGAAAGTAAAAACAGACATTCAGTTAGAAAAATGTTTTAAAACATCGCAGACGTAAGTTTCGAATATGAAACGCAATGCTGAAAAAATGCAAAAAGAACAGAGATAAAATGGAAATTTTGACTGAAAGAGGAAACATAATTCCAATTTTGATAACATTGGTCAATATACGCTGGAATGGGTTTAAAGAAAAGAGCGAAAGTTTCTTTAATAAATGGCACTATGATTATACAGAAAGTGTATGCTAACGCACACGCTAAAACGTATTAAGATTTTTTCTGCGTAATTCCTGTAAGCACATAAATTCCGCGTAAACAAACCACTTTAACGACGTTTTTAAGCCTGTGTAAATAACGTAAATTACAAGTAGCAAAGTTTTAATCATATTCCAGTGAACTACATGAAGTGTAATGTAAATCATATACCGGTATATGCCGAAATAAGTTGTATATATTGAAACTAATTTATTACATATTTACTTTATATTAGTATTTGTAATTATTTTACTAATTTATGTTATTATATTAATGTTTTTATTATGCTGTTAATTAATTATGCTCTAGAAGGTTGTTTTACCTTTTTATTACGCATTAACTTTTACATTTCTATGTTTCTCCGTTTAATGAAATACTTCGTTTATCGAATATTATTTCGGGAACCATCAATATTCGTTTAAACGGGAACGAGTGTATTTAAATTTTCAAACAAACTATTCAAATACCCTATAGTAGAGAATAAAATGTTTTTCAAGCAAAAAAAAACTCAAATTATTTCCTATTGTTTGTTCAATACAATGTAATAAACAAGTTAAATGACGGAGCAGGGTAACACGCAGGCACCAAAGAACCCGCTCGACGGTACCTACCACTGGAATACAGTTTGGAAATGTTGTTTCAGTTAAATGACTTAATTGTTTAATAAAACAAAATTGTAATTTAGCAAATTACGACGACTATTTTGAAAATAATATTTTGAAAGACTAAAATTTTAAGGACTTATAAATAAATTCTATATTTAAACAAAAATAATAATAAGTATCATTTTTATGATGATAATAACGAGTCATATATTACGTACGACATGTATTAAACATTAATATTCCTACAACAATGATAAAAAAACAACAGTTTATAAATATACAACTTTAACTGTTTAAAATGTGCATTTTTATTGGATAGAGTTAATCAGACTGACTTCTGAACACCTCATATTTCATACGACATGGTTTAAACATTAATATTCCTGGACCCACCACAAAGAAATTTTTAAATAAAATTTCAGTTTCGCAATTTTCCGAACTGCAAATTTTTAAACTTCTAAACATCGCACATTTTTAATTTTTACACCGTTGCATAGAAAAAATGCAATCTTAAATGAAATTTGTTTGAAATGTTTATCACAATTTGTTTTCAAATTATCATTTAAAAAAATACGTATTACTTTTTTGTCATCGTTTCAACTGAAGTATTCCATTTTTGGACAATAAACATGGACCAATCAGAAAACAGATAAAATAAAATAAACTTTCGAATTCAACGGATATTAAACATGGACCAGTCAGAAAACGAATAAAATAGAATACGTTACGGAATTCATCCAATTTTAAGATTCAGCTATACCGGGTTGATCCAGAAGTTTCGGGAGTTTTGAAATGCTAATAATTACGAAATTACGTACTGTACAAAGGTCCGGTTTTTAGATATATGCTCAGAAACATGTGGGATTTTTGTTTAGAATGATTTTTTTTTATCTGTACAGTTACAATTTTTAGCAACAGGTGGCGCTGCTGTACAAGACTGAATGCACCAATATCAAGCGTTTTATAGACACATGAGTTCACTGCGAAACATCTTTTCTAGGGATGAGATTTCGTTTTAAGGGTGGTTTATGTTCAAACACTCTTTTTTTAAGCAGTTGAAATTACATTGAAAGGGAATTTTCATACGAAATTTGTTGAGTAACTGCTATCTTTATACATGCTTTATTTGCATATAGAGATGTGTTTTTATCGTACAGTACGTTAAAATTGCAAAAGATTCGATGGCTATCACAAATGTGAAATGCTATGGTAAGCGAGGTTAAAGAAAGGCGTTCATTGGAAGATCGTAATAGAAGCAGGAGATCCCAAATGTCTGTTGCAATCGCAAATGAGGTAAAATTTTGGGAATTCTCAAACGAAATAATCAACTCATGGTGAGTGCAGTACACTTGTAATATCACGATAAACTGAAATTTCTCCTGGAATTTCTTTCTGCTCTGAGGATACTGTGCACGCTGTTTTGCATGGGACATTAATTCTTTTTTTAGTGAGCTGTATCGTACCATAAAAATAATACTATCAATTTTAGCGCCACCTGTTGGCAAAAAGTGTAACTAACATGACATGTTCGTTTCATCGAAAAAAAACAAATCCCATAAGTTTCTAAGCATTTCTGTGAAGACCGCATACTTCTATAGTTTATAGTTTGCTAATTATTATCATTTCAAAACTCCCGGAACTTCTGGATCACCCGGTACTTCCGGTTTTCCAGTTCTCTTCCGAGGACAACTATTTCCCAAATAATTAATAACTATAAAAATCAATATTAAATGTCTAGAAAGACTGTCGATAGTAAAACGTAGTTTTCCACATTTTTTTTCTTCCAAATACTAGTTTGCAGAGACTTAGAATAGCCTTTTGAAGTGAATTACGAAGAATGAAAATACTGCGTATAATGTACTTAAGATTTGATCGATGCTTGTCAGTAGATCTTTTACAAATAGCTGGTCTGTTAAATAATTGAAACTTTCTTTTCATTTCTATAGATGTTTGTAATACAGAACCAACGGAACTTCATTCGGAAATTTTCTGATAGTTAAATGTATTTTTTTTTTCCAAAAATAATATAAATCGATACTTATTATCTAGAGAAAAAAAAGAGAAGAAAGGAATCAGGTAATTCAGAGATCTGGTACCTTTGAAAATTTCATTTTTTTTAATTTAATACATTGCATTTAAATTTTATTCTTAAGGATTATCTTAAAAAAATCCACAAGAAAAAATTCTCTTTTGAAGAGAAGTTACTTCTAAAGCAGTTTGATCTCTCATTGCATTAACAAGGTATAATTCAAACTTTTCTCCAAACTAGAGTTCGACCAAAATTTTGGTTTCGTTTTCGCCCCAAAACCTGTGTTTGACTGAAATTCTGTTTTCGTTGAAAATATTGCGGAAAAATTTACCGGATCAAAACTTGTTTGAAAATATCTGCATTGCAAAAATGTCGTTACTTCCTTCGACAATTTTCAATACGACTTTCTCATTTGAATAGTATCGGCTCAAATGAGAGATTCTTTATTTATTGCTGTGACCTCCGCTGTTTATAATTATCAGTCATATGCAGAGAGGTGGCAGCACAGATAATCACTTTCTCGATTTTACGGATGAAAATCTAGGATTAGTTAAATCTCGATTCGCATATTAAAAAGGAATCGGTCTGCCAAGTCATATCTTGGTGGAAACCTCCTAAAAGTCCAGTTATGGTGGTTGACTCGTAGGTTTACCATTATGCTTTCTTGCACTGAAAAGTACGAAAATATGGAGAAATAGGAGTAGGAAAACATGATGGTAAAGCTATAAATCAACCACTGAAAACGTGGTATTTTATGTTTTTTACCAACATATAACTTTTAAGACCGATTGCATTTCAATATGCGAATCGAGATTTAACTAATCCTAGATTTTCATCCATGAACTCGATGAGGTGATTGTCTGTGCTGTCGCCTCCCTGTCTATCAAAATTATCACATGAATTTAAAGATATATAAACAGATTAATATTATTTAGTTAAATATAATAAATGGATATTAAATGTAGAGTTAAGTTAATGTGCTTGGTCATGGCATCTTAGCCATGTCTTCTCTTAAAAATCATGTTGTCCCATAAAATTAAATACTTAGAGTCATTATGGTAGAAAAAGTAATGCTTTTTCTATAAATTTCCAAACATAAAGTGAATCAATATCACTTTGTGAATGAAATACGAAGTCTGAAATGATATGATATGGATGAATTTTAGTTTTGATACATGCATATCATACTACTGCAATATCTTTAAATGATCGATACCCATCCATCATTTACGTTCATTTCACATTAACATTTCTATTAAAGACAGATGTCCCATTATATACTTATTATTCTCTTTATACGTCTCTAAATCGTGGTAATATAGAACTAGTAGAACTTCATATGGAATTCCCTCTGCTTGTTTACTGACTTTGTTTCCAATAAATATTAAAACCGGTACTTAAAATCTGATAAAAATACTATAATTACAAATTTATTTTTATGACACTGTTAGAGAGATTATCTTCTCTTTTAAAAACAAATATTGTATTGTAATATTAAACATTTAGAGTCATTATGTTAGGCAAAATAATGCCTTTTCTGTATGTTTTCTAACATAAAATCCAGATGGTTATAAAACAACATCATTTTAAGAATGAATTATGAAGTCTGAAAAGAAATGGGACGGAAATATTTAAGTTTTGATGGATGTATTCTATTAAATTGAATCTATCTTTAAATGATCGATATACTACACATCAAACTTTTACAGACATATCAGTTTATTTAAAAACAAATGCCCCATATTATACTTATACGTTTCTTTATATGTCTTTAAATCGTGGTAATACAGGACTAGTAGAATTTTATTTGGAGTTGTTTTGTAATTTTTTTAAAAACATAACTGTTAAAACCGGTACTAAATCTGATAAAAAAGATACATAAATATGCTAACAATTTTTATTTTTATTACAATATTAGTAGAGATTATCTTCTCTTTTTAAAGAACATGTCCTACTATAATGTTAAATATTTAGAGTCATTATGGTAAGCATAATATTGTCTTTTCTATATGTTTTCTAACATAAAATCTGGATGGTTGTGAATCAATATCATTTTGAGAATGAATAATGAAGTCTGAAAAAAAGGATGGACAAGAGGTTCTGAAGATGTGATCGATGCACATTACCATGCTGCATCTACCTTTAAATGACAAACAAATATTTTCATATGCTTCAATCATTTACAGACATATTAGTTCATTTAAAGACAGATGGCGCTTTCTATACTTATCCCTCGCTTTATATATCTTTAAATATTAGCAATATAGAACTAGTGGAACGTCATTTGGAATTGTTCCACTTGCTTATTGAGTAAATAATGCAAACAAGAATTAAAATCAGTTCTAAATATCTGATAAATAGATACTTAAATATGCTTACAATTTTCATTTTTATTAAACTATTAGTAGAGATTATCTTCCTTTTTTAAAGAACATGTTGTAATATAATATTCAATATATAAAGTCATTATAGTGGATTAAGTGGTTCTTTTTTATGTATTTATTAAACCAGAAATCAAGTGGTTGGGAATTTATGTACTTTCTGAAAATAAGGTATGAAGTCTGAAAAGGGATGGGACGTATATGTACTTAAGTTTTAATGATGTACATCACCATGCTGCATTTATCTTTAAATGATCTAGAGCAGGGCTGTCCAACACGGCGCCCGCGGGCGCCATGGCGACCTTTGCAGATTTTCTTGGCGCCCTTTTGAAGATTTCCTGTTATTAACTGTATTAGAAGTAAAACTGCCTTATAAAGAATACTTCTTTTAAAATCAATAATTTTTTATCAGAGATATTTTTAAAACCTGTCTTTGGAATGCTATTGGCTTGACGTTGTACATTAAAAACCAGAGACATACTTTGGAAATTTAATCATGCATACTTTTGAAATTTTTTGTAATTGTTTAATGTTTATATAGTGTAATTATTTTAATTAAATTTTGTTAACAGTTGGAAATAGCTCTTTTTAATATTAAGAAGTAATAGAAAAATAAAATTTTCACCGCCCCCCTTCGAAGATACATGTGCATGAAATCGCAGCTGTTTTCTTTTTACTGCTGTCATATAGGCCCATTGGTTGTTTTACATAAAAAATAAAAGGGCTTGATTTTTTTCTTGACTTTTGAAATTTTAGAGGTTTTTTCTTTCCCCCTCCCCCTATAATTTTGCTTAGAAAAAATAATAAACAGTGCAGAATGATTTGCATCTATGACAGCATTTCCAGACTGTCCTACTGAAACCACCCACATTTTTGGTACTATCATGCTTGACTGTTTTTATACTTTTCACAAAAGTAATTCTCACCTTTAAAAAAATGACACCGTATTTTCTCACTATAAGAGAAACCTAGCAATATGCGTGATTTTTATATTTATTTATTTGGTATTATTGTTATAGACGCGATTAAAGTTTCTGGCGCCTTATCCTACAGAAATTTTTAATATAAACTTTTTATTAAAAAAAAATATATATATAACTTGAAATTTAATATTTGCAACTCCAGAACAGTAGGGGTCTTGTTTACTGCTGTATGATTCATTTCCATTATGTTAAGACGTGAATGTATACTAATAATATGCAAGAGTATTGCCCCATGTTTTCAGTCACGTAAATAATGGCGCCCTTCATTGAATGTCAATAGGGAAGATGCGCCCCTGGTTACTGAAACGTTGGACAGGCCTGATCTAGACGCATCAATCATTTACTGGCAGATCAGTTCATTTAAAGACAGATGGTGCATTGTATACTTATACGTCTCTTTATACGTCTCTTATATGTCTTTAAATCGTGGTACATATACTGTAAATATACGTGGTTATACTTATACGTCTCTTTATAGTCTCTTATATGTCTTTAAATCGTGGTAAAATATAACTAGTGGAACTTCAAAGTTCGTTATTTAGACTCATCATATTGAGCAAAGTTATTCCTTTTTAGCTCACAGGCTATCATAGCCTGAGAGCTTATGTGCCCGTCTGTTCTGTATGTATGTACGTAACGCGATAACTCATGATAAAAATATCGGATCCACTTGAAATTTTGTATATAGGTATATCCTGATAAGGCGCTTCCCTGATTAGTTTTTGGAGTTCATTCGATATGTATAACAGGGGGAACGGGGGGCTCATGCCCCTCCCCTTAATTGATTTAATGGGTTTTTCATGCAGAATTAAGAGTTTTCGTTCAAAATTTAGATATAGGATCATTTTGATGAGGCAATTTCGTGACTTTTATTAGGTGTTCATTGAATAAGTATAAATAGGGGGAACAGGGGTCCTATTGCCCCCCCCCGTTACTTGACATAAATGGGATTTTCATGCAGAATTAAGTTTTCGTTCAAAATTTAGATTAGGATCATTCTGATGAGGCGATTCCGTGACTGTCATTAGGTGTTCATTGAATAAGTATAAATAGGGGGAACAGAGGTTCTAATGCCCCCCCCCCCCCGTTAGTTGATATAAATGGGATTCTCATGGAGAATTAAGTTTTCGTTCAAAATTTAGATTAGGATCATTCTGATGAGGCGATTCCGTGACAGTTATTAGGTGTTCATTGAATAAGTATAAGTAGGGGGAACAGGGGTTCTAATGCCCCCCCCCGTTAGTTGATATAAATGGGATTTTCATGCAGAATTAAGTTTTCGTTCAAAATTTAGATTAGGATCATTCTGATGAGGCGATTCCGTGACAGTTATTAGGTGTTCATTGAATAAGTATAAATAGGGGGAACAGGAGTCCTATTGCCCCCCCCCCGTTAGTTGATATAAATGGGATTTTCATGCAGAATTAAGTTTTCGTTCAAAATTTAGATTAGGATCATTCCGATGAGGCGATTTTGTGACTGTTATTAGGTGTTCATTGAATAAGTATAAATAGGGGGAACAGGGGTTCTAATGTCCCCCCCCCATAATTTATATAAATGGGTTTTTCAAGCAGAATTTTCAGATTTCGTTCAAATCTCTGAATAGTTTTGGAAGTTTAATGGTTAAGTATAAAAGAGGGGGATAACTCTTTTTAAATTATATAAAAGCTAAATGGGTTTTTATTAAGAATTATCTAATTTGCTCTGAATTTTGGATATAGATTTTTTATATGATAAAGCATGTCTTTGATAGTATAGGAGGTTCAATGATTAAGTATAAAAAAAGAGGAAAGGGGAGAGCTGTTTCCCCTTCTTAATTTTTTTTTCGAACGGAATTAACCCTTGAAAATATAAGGCTCAATGCCATCAGTTTAACTGGGCAGTATTCTTTATTATGTTTTTTTTCTAACCCAAAAATCAAAATGTTGTGAATCGTTATAGTTTCTGAGAATGAATTATGAAAGCTAAACGTGAATAAGATAGATGTTGTTAAGTTTAGATGGATGCAATATTACCATGCAGCATCTATCTTTAAATAATAGACACGCATCAATTATTTACAGACATAGCAGTTCATTTCAATACAGATGTCCCATTATATACTTATACTTCTCTTTATATAACTTCAACTCGTGGCATTATACAGCTACTGAAACTTCATTTGGGATTGCTCTGCTTGTTCTCCGACTTTATTACTCCATTAAGTAAAAAAATCGATTCTACTTTTCCGAAAATAGTTACTTAAATATCATACAAATTTTCTTTTTATGATAAAATTAATATAGATTATATTCTATTTTGAAAAAACCTGTTGTACTATAATAAACAATATTTAGAGTCATTATAGTAGGCATAATAATACATTTTCTGTATGTTTTCTAACCTAAAATCCAGATGGTTGTAAATCGATATAGTTTCCGTGAATGGATTATTAAGACTCAAAAAGGATGGGACGGAGGTACTTAAGTTTTGATGAATTCATATCACAATGAAGCTGCAGCAGAAAAAAGCTGCAGCTATCTTTAAATAGTCAATACTTATCAATTATTCACAGACATATCAGTTTATTTAAAAATCGACTGCGCATTATATTCTTAGACGTATCTTTATATGTCTATTAATGCTGGTAATATAGAAGTAGTAAAACTTCATCTGGAATTGTTCTGCTTGTTCAGTGACTTCTTTTCCAAAAACATATTTAAATCAGTTCTAAATATCATCTAAAAAACGATAATTAAACATGTATCAAAATTTCACTTTTACGACGCTATTAGCAGCAATTATCTTATCTTTTTTAAAGAACATAAACCATACAATATTCAATATTTAGAATGATTATGTTAGGTAAACTAATGTATTTTCAATATGTTTTTTAACCTGAAATCCAGATTATTGTGAATCGATATCCTTTTGAGAAATAATTATGAAGTCTGAAAAGGGATAAGACGAGGTACATAAGTTATGATGGTCGCATATCACCATGCTGCATCTATATTAAATCATTGATACGCATCAATCATTTATAGACATATGTGTTCAATTAAAGCCAGATAGTGCAGTATATACTTATACGTCTTTTTATATGTCTTTATATCCTGATAATATAGAACAAATCAAAATTGATTTAAAATTGTTCTTCTCGTTCACTGACTTTTTTTTCCCAGTAAATATTAAAATCAGTACTAAATATCTCAATAAAAGATACTTAAATATGCCTACAATTATCATTTTTCCTTTTTCAAGAACATGTTGTAATATAATATTTAATATTTAAAGCCATTATAGTGGGTAAAATGGTTCTTTTTATATGTTTTCTCGCTCACAAATCAGGTGATTGTGACTGGATATAGTTTCTAAGAATGAATTATGAAGTCTGTAAAGGGATGGGACGGAGGTATTTAGGTTTTGATGGATGCATATCACCATGCTGTATTTATCTTCAAATTATCAATACACATCAATCATTTACAGACATTGCAATTGAGTTTAAGACAGATATCCCATTATATACTTATATCTCTTTATATGCCTTTAAATCGTGGTAATATAGAATTAGTGGAATTTTATTTAGAATCGTTCTGCTTGTTTATTGACATTTTCTATAATAAATATTAAAATCGCTACTAAATATTTGACAAAATGTTACTTAAATATAATTACAAATTTATTTTAGTGATACTATTAGTAGAGATTATCTTCATTTTTAAAAGAACATGTTTTTCTAGAATATTCAGTATTAAAAGTCATCATGCTTCGCAAATAATTGTCTTTTCTACATGATTTCTAACATAAAATCCAGATGGTTGTGAATCAATATCATTTTGGAATGAGTTATGAAGTCTGAAAAGGGACTTGACGGAGGTACTTAATTTTTGATGGATGCATACCAACATAATGCATCTGTCTTTAAATGATCGGTACACATCAATCATTTACAGGCACATCAGTACATTTAAACACACATACCCCATTATATACATTTCTATCTTTCTGCCTTTAAATCTTATTAATATATAGGGTTTTTTTTAACTGACGCTATTCAGAGACGCCGGTACTTCGTTCTAATAACTGGAATGGCATAAAATTTTATAAATTGACTAATAAAACTATGGGGAAAAATTAAACATAATAATAATAATACTTCCATAGTTCCAATCACCGCTGATAGCAGGAAATTTGGTGATGTACTTGTCAAAAAACACCAAAAACAGAAAAAAAAAATTAATAATTTGTATAAAATGACATGTTTTATTCATCATATTCACTTTCCCAATGAGAAATTCAACCACATTTAATGTGACCGTTCTCTTGCACAACATCTTGTATTTTTTGTACGACATTTTTGACGTCCGAGCATAACATGTCACACGGAATATTTTTTACTGGTTATTGGAACTATTTTTTTTTCTTGGAAGCCTTTTTCCCTTGGTTTCCTTAGCTTCCTTATAAGTTTTTAAGCAGTTCTGGTTATTAAAATTAGATACAGAGGGCACAAAATAGAGTTAGTTTATTTATTAATAATAATTACTCTCTGTAGATCTAGTGGAGCTTTATTTTGAATTGTTATCCTTGTTTACTGACTATTTAAAAAAATAAATATTAAAATCAGTTCTAAATATCTGATAAAAAATTACTTGAATATACTTACCAATGACACTATTATATTTTATGACACTATTAGAAGAGATTATCTTCTTTTTTTAATGAACATGTTGTTCTATAGAATTCAGTAATTAGAGCCATAGTAGGAATAGTAATGTCTTCTCTATATGTTATTTAACGAAAATACCTAATAGTTGTGATCCGATATAATTTTTTAGAATGAATTATGTAATCTGAAAAGGATTTGTCGGCGGTTCTTAAGTTTTGATGAATGCACACCACCATGCTCCATCTATTTTTTAATGATTTATACACTATACATCAATCATTTACAGACATATAATTTCATTTAAAAACATATGGCGCATTATATACTTATATGTATCTTTATATAGCTTTAAACTGTGGGAATATTAACCTAAATTAAAGTTGGGAGGGTTACCTTTTATTTCCCCACTCTCAGTCTTATGAAATGAACTTGCTTAACAAATTATGGAGGTACCCTCATCAGAATGATCCTATGACTAAAATGTGAATGAAATCTGATAAATCAGCATGAAAAACCCATTTATCAGACTTAAGAGTGGGGGATTAGCCCCCATCTCCCTCATTATATTTATCCAATGAGTTCAAAAATCTAATAATGGCGGAGCCCTCATCAGAATGATCCCGTGTCTAAAATTTGAAAGAAATCTCACACATTCTGCATAAAAACCCATTTATATAAATCAAGGGGAGGGGCATGCCCCCGTTCCCCTTCTTTATACTCATCCAATGAACACCTAATACTAATCACCGAGGCTACTGATCAGAAGGATCTTAAATCTAAATTTTGAACGAAAACTGATAATTCTGCATGGAAAAATATTTGTATAAATTAAAGGGTGGGGTATTAGTCTTCTGTTAACCCTCTTTATACTTATCAAATGAACACTTATTACTAATTATGGAGGCGCCTGTTGAGAAAGATTCTACATCTAAATTTTAAACGATAACTGATAAAATTTGCACGAGAAACCCATTTATAAAAATTAAGGGGAGAGGCATCAGCCCCATTTCATACCATTATACATAATCAGGGAAGCGCCTTATCAGAATATACCTATATCCAAATTTTCAAGTGAGTCGGATATTGTATCCCGTGTTATTGCATTCGTCTGCTTAATTTGCTTTTTAGCTCACAGGCTTTGACAGCCTGTGAGCTAAAAAGCAAATTTCTAGGTCGTCCCTCCACTTTTTTTTCAATTTTGTAACTCATAACATTCGGATTCTGGGGTCCTCATTTAATAAATTTTTTTTGAAAGTTACTCGATTTGAGGTACCGTAATTTCGGGTGTATAAGCCGCAGATCAAACAATTCTTTTTGGACCCAGAAATTTTATTTAGTGATTGAAGACAAATATTTACGGCGATCTGACTAGTTATATTTGTTTTTAAAAAATTTCTGGGTCGAAAAAGAATTGTTTGAGCTGCGGCTTATACACCCGAAATTACGGTAATATATTTTATTTTTTTTAGTCTTTATTTACACTACTGGCCATTAAAAGTGCTGCACCAAGAAGGCGATATGCTAATGACATGAAGTTTAAACAACAGGAAGAAGATACTATGATATGCAAATGATTAGATTTTTAGCGCATTCTGACAAGGAAATTGTTCAGCCGGTTTCTCGCACAGAAATTGCATTTGAGCGTTGTTGACTGGTGAAAAATTTTTGGATGTCTCATATAAGAAGGAGAAATGCGTACCAGCATGTTTCTGACTTTTATAAAGGTCGAATTGTAGCCTACCGGGATTGCAGTTTATCGTATTGCAGTATTGCTGCTCGAGTTGTTCGAGATCCAATGACTGTACGTAGAATATATAATCGACGGATTCTGGACGGTAATACGGAACGTCGTACGGGATCATAACGGCCCCCTATCACTAGCAGCCGAGAAGACAAGCATGTTATCCGTATGGCCGTAATGGATCGTGCAATCACGTCACGAGCACCGAGTCAAGGAATGGGGTCATTTTTAAAGCAAAAAAGTGTCTACATGAACAGTTGGACGACAATTGCTGAAGCATAGACTCTCAGCTCCGAGACCAAGGCTGCGATTTCCCTTGATGCTGCGTCATAGACAGGCGCGCCTTCAATGATGTGATCAACGACGAACCTGTGTGCACGAATGTCGAGGTATCATTTTTTCAGATGAATCCAGGTTCTGCTTACAACATCATGATGGTCGCATCCGTTTTGAATGCATCGTGGAGTACGCACATTGGAACGTGCATTCGTCATCGTCATACTGGCCCATCGCCAAGCGTTATGGCATGTTGTATACACGTCTGGGTCATCTCTTATTCGCATTGACAGTACTTTGAACAGTGCACGTTACATTTCTGATATTTAACCCATTAGTGCCTGAATTATTTTCTTCGCTAAAATTCGAATTTTGCGAATTCCCACCACTTTTAAAGTAAGAATAACTTTTATCTTATATTATCGAGGACTTCGTCTCGAGAAAGAAAGTATTTATTTTTCCTCCTTTTTACTGGTGTAAAAGGTGCTTACTTGAATTTTTTGAAACTGTCCCAAAAATGGGACGCCAGGCACTAATGGGTTAACGACCCGAGACTCTACCCTTTATGAGAAACCTGCTAAACCCTACGTTTCAGCAGGATAAACCCGACCGAGTGTTTCAGGTATTGTTCGGACCTTCCTTGATACGGAAAATTTTCAGATGTTGCCATGGCCAGCACGTTCCCCAGATTTCTCACCAATAGAAAACGTCTGGCAAATGGTTGTCGAGCGAATTGCCCCTTAACCATACGCTAGTCACCACAGTTTATGAACTGTGGCAACGTGTTGAAGCTGCATGGGCATCTTTACTTGTATATGCCATCCAATCTCTGTTTGTCTGAATGCCCAGGCGTGTAAGAGATGTTATTATTTTCCGAGGTGGTTATTCTGGGTACTGATTTCTCAAGATCTATGCAGGCAAATATCTTGAAAATTTAATCACTTGTTATTTCTATCATATTACATTTGTCCAATAAATATCATTTTGTTATTTGCATGTCTTCCTGGTGTAGCAATTTTAATGGCCAGTAGTGTATTTTTTTTAATAAAAAAATAAATAAATAAAAAAATAAACATAAACGAGCAGATTAAGAGGAAACTGTTCAGACGTAAATGCTCTAAACGTGTTTCATAATCTGTTTTAACCATACATACTTCATAAATTTTCAATTAAAAAGAGAACTCGAGCTTTTAAAAAAATAATGTCATTTTAAGTCTCTCGTTGTGCATCCCGCAATTTCGATGACAGTAGTAAAATTAGCAAAATATGTAGGTACTCAAACCACAATTTTCGCGATCTTTATTTATAATCTAATTTTATATTAAAAAAAGAAAAACAAAAACAAAATTTAACTGTAAAATTCCTGGTTCCCTGATATTTACGGAAAAAAATGCTGGCAGCAATGTTGCCAGCAGTCAGTTTTTGCCGTAAAAATTAAAATAAAATTAAATGTAATAAAAAAATTACATCTAATTTTATTGCTCCTTTCACGGCAAAAACTGATTACAACTTTGCTGCCAGTAGTTTTTGCGGTAAGTTTAACTTATTTTTTTTACAGTATTTGACTTATTAAAAAAATTCGCATTTTTGAAACATTTTTTATTAATAAACTGCAGCCAGAGGGTTAAACTCCACTGAATAATAAAAAAAACAACGTATGTACGTATGTAACTGCGTTGCCTGATATAAACCAACTCGAAAATACATCATTTGATCTTCGTCCAAAGTCTTAAAGAAATTCGATTTTACCTATTATCTTCACAGACATTTTTTCAGCCGTTATAACTGGAATTGCTAAATATCTCTGAAAAACTATAGAACATCCGATAGTCCAATCAACATATTTGCTATGTCGTCATATTGTGATTTTAAAAGGAAATTTAATTTCATTTCTTGAGCTCAAGTATATTCAAAATGCAACTCATCAATTTATTGATAAATGAAACTGGAAAAAGACTAAGATTGTGAAACCATTTCTAATATAGTAAATTGTTTCACAATTTTTTAAATCATTGGAAATTCTTTTTGAATTAATTAGGTACGTTCGTAATTACATTAAGACGTAGCACCTGTAATCATTGTTTAGATGATCGTCTGTCTGTCTGTACACATATAACAATGCAAAAACTTCCCAATAATATCATTAGGAACTTAAGTTACATAATTGTTGCATAATTTGTCATGTAATTTCAGATTTTATGAATATCGGATTTATAGTTTAATTACAGAGATAATTTCAAATATACCATTACATTACAGCCAATGGGGAACAAACTTTCAAATTAATTTTAATGATGTTATTCTTTTAAACATAATAAATTTGGTATGCATCTGTTAAGTGTATACTAAAATATGCATTCTGTACAATTTGTGGTGAAAAGAATATTCGTTATTAATTTACATTGCCGCATAGAACATTCCATTACATAATAATATAGAGGGAAACATTGCTTTTGGCGCGTTTTTATTATTTTGAACGGTTTCACATTTTAAGAAACCAATTTACGTTTCTGGTGTTTGCTATATTTCCTGTATAAGAGAAAACAAAATATATTTACAGGGACATGCAAAAGATTTCGGATACAATATTGAATCCGAAGTACTCATTACTATTATATCAAGATCTAAATCTTTTTAAAACGTCATTATATTATGAATGCACTCATTTGCTACGTTTAACGCTCAATTTTCGACTTGTTTTTCTTTTTAAAATAAATAATGCCACGGCATGGAACTTTATATCAGATAATATTATAGGATATTTGCATTTTTTAACTATATTATACACAGCAATATTTAATTTCGTTGAGTAATATTGTAAATTAAAAGAATAATCAATATTGAGCGGCTTTGTTATGATCGATATAATGTTTTCAATGCTTTTTTGATCATCCAAATAGAAAATATGAGAAAATGACCATTATCTTCGAATTATGAAATCTGAAAATAGATGAGACGGATACATTAACATTTTGATTGATACGTATCACGAGGCTCATATAAAGTCAGATGGAGGTGTTTGCAATTATAGGCCAGATTATTTAGCTTTACTTTAGGCCTCTGGGTACATTATCCAGCATATTTTGTATATAAATGAACAAAAAACGTTTCTTTATTTTGTTAAAAAATATCAGTACTCATATAAAATCTGAATTAGTTACACAAGGATTGCGTATTAAATAAAAATGTAAAAAAAATGATATGAATTGATGATCTGACAGTTTTTAAGACTTTCGAACAAAAATGGAAAGAATTTCTGCTTTCAGTTTGTCTGGACGTTTGTCCGTCTGTCTTTTTGTCTGTCTATACATCTGTCCGTCTGTCCCGTAAACATACTCGGATTGCCATGAACAGTTTAGATGTTATTGACGTTTACCCTAGCACGAACTCCATTGAAAATGAAATTTCCACCATGATTAGTTTTTTACAGGGATAGTCAAAAATTTTCAGTTACATTACGGCCTGGGAAAAATCGTTACATATGATTTTTAAAGGTATAACAATCTGTCAAATATATTCAAATTTATATGCATATGTAAAGTGCACTAAAATATGATTTATTTTATCTGTAAAATATGCGGTGGAAATAATAAGTATTGTTCATTTACAGGGGTCCACACAAACGATTTCCATTTCACATAAATAAAGGGGGGAATTGTTTGCATCATATTTTAATTACGTTAATGATTTCATGTATAATAAAATTGATATACACCACTGACGATTAATATGTTATGCATAGCATGAAGTACGCAGCATTTCCAGAGACGCACAAAAGATTTCAAATAGTATATTTATCCGGCGTACTCTATTTGTCGCTGATGGCTGATGGATGGATTAAATGCATTTTAAATTATATTATGCCTTTTTAAGTTTCACTAAATGCATGCACATTATATGGTGTGTATAAATGCTATAGTGCATATACAGGGTTACACAAAAGATCTCGTAAAGGTTACTGAAATATGAGCTTAATTTACTAAAAAGTTTGTTCTTAAATAAGTTATGTTGTTTTACGTTCAGCTGCATTCAGTTTACTAAGAAACGTTTGCAGAATATAGATTAAAAAAATATACAGGATAATGCAAAACATTGGCTACATAGTCACCTGTGAATGATAATTTCTGAAAATGTAATTTAAGTAGTTTTAAGAGTGTTTTTGTTTGAACTAAATTTTAGCAAAATACTGGCATGTTTTAAAGATACTATGTAAACTACATGTCTGAATAAAAGTTTTCAAATATGTTTCCATCTATCAAGATAAATTGCTGAAAGAGAAATATCAAACAGTAAGGCGTTTTAAAACTAAACTAAATATTCCCATTATATAGCATATGTTCCAACTGACAGATCAAATACAATGCTGTTCAAAAGTATTGGGATATATATTTGGTTATGGACATTAACACATTTTATCCCTAAATAACGAAATTTTGTTACAGATTTTCCAACTGTTGGATAGTGTTTCGTAATCTATACTTTACGAATGATTTTTCTAAGTTGTTATTAATTTTATCAGTTTCTTTATCTGTAGGAAAATCAAGACAGAAGAATGAATTATGTTTAAGCAATTTTATTCATCGCACGTCTGGATAAATCCCACAGATTTATGGAAAACAGGGATATGAATTCCTACAAAATAATAATATTTTAAAAGCTAAATCTCCATTAGAATTAAAAGAATTGAATCACATTGAAATTCATCCAATTGCAGATTGTGAAAAATCAGAAGTTTACATAACTACATTCAACACATAACATTAAAAGGTTGAAAGTTCAGAGAAAGACTAACTAAAGTTAAATAAAAGAACACTTGTTTGATATGAATCTTATCAAATAAACAAACAAAATAAAAAAAAGAGAGAGAAAGAATTTGGGAGAATGTAAGTTTGCTATGGTACATTTTTATAATTGTACATATTACCTGTCTAATAATTGGATTTCACATCCATTTGTATTTTTAATTATTCAGATTTTCTCCTATTATAATATTTTTCATAAATTTAATGAATTTGGAGAAAGTATTTTGCAATCTTTTTATAATTACGAAAGATTCCTCATTCCCAA
Organism: Maratus speculifer; assembly: GCA_964019185.1. NCBI lineage: Eukaryota > Metazoa > Arthropoda > Arachnida > Araneae > Salticidae > Maratus > Maratus speculifer. The sequence continues at coordinate 419,521,430 of OZ025290.1, read as the reverse complement.
TTGCGCATGACACGCATAACTATTTCAGATTTAAGTGTCGTGAGTTTGAAAATATATTTTTAATAAAAAAATAAAATCTTTCATTTCTATGACTTTTTCTTACTTGTTTTATTTATAACAACATTTTTTGTTTTAAATTTTTATAAAGGCATGTTGTAAAATTAATATAATGACATTTATTGACAAAAATAAAAGCTTTTATAAAGAAAATTTATTTTAAAATGATCAGAATTTCTTTTAAATATAGTTATGTCTTATGTATGTAAGTGATACACATATAGATATCTTCTAAAGAAAAATGTTTTATTTTTAAGGATTTCCGGGTGCATTGATTTTTCATCACCGAAAGTTTCTCTAATGCTCGAATAGAACCATTAGTATTTCTAGTTTCCTTCCGCAAGAAAGTATTGAATTCTCGTTATGTTCTCCATCTAAAGTTCTTATTTGTAAATGCATAAAGAATAAGAAACAAAGCTATATTAAACATAACAAATAAAAAAAATAAAACAGGCAAAAATTGAAAATGATTTAAATATATCATTACAAGAAATAAATTCAAATAAGTGTAAAATAATGATTTTATAATATATATATATATATATATATATATATATATATATATATAAATGTTTACAGACAGGGTTCTCAAAAAGTCTTTCTTTGAATACATAAAGTTACTACACTGTAAAAGTAAAGGTAGTAAAGTCTGTAAAAGTACTATACTTTATCTAGGAAACTGGGATTCCAAGAACTTTTCCTGTAACGGTAACAACAAAAACTCAAATTTGAGAATCGGTTACATGGATTTTTCCTGTTATCGTTACATGAAAAGTTCTTGGAATCCCAGTTTCCTAGAAAATGTTTAGTACCCTTACAGATTTTTTTTTACAGTGTACGAAGTAAACATATTAAAATAAATATTACAAAATATTATCATGAAAAAGATATATTCTTATGTTTTTTTAGTCCATGAGCACCACATTACTAGAATAGCTTCGTCCGTGTTCAGTCAAACAGATCAACACCTTGGCCGCTCCCCCTTTTTTTTTCTTGATAAGAATGTGCCTAAATTCTTAAAGTTACTCAAAGTACTTTTATTATATATGCACACTCAATCTTATCAAATGGGATTACACGTGTAGGGAAAAAAAATTCCATTTTATACAGGTTTCCCAGTAAAGAAGTGGAATTAATTATACTTCTAAGATCTCATACTTCTCATGCACAACATTTCAGTACAACAACAGTACAGTACAACATTTTTATGTTGTTATCAAATATGGATCTAGGTATCAGAGATTTAGCTTAATGAATTTCAAATTATTTTCTCAGTAAAATGGAAGTATTTTACATAAATCCATATGTTTGAAAGAAATATTATTCATGTTCTTTTGAAGTAATTAATTGGTAAATTAATTTTAAATAATAATTACATAGTAGTTTTTCAAATTATTGACAATTCTCTTAACATAAACTGAAGGATATATTTGGTAATTTCTACCAAAATGAAACAAATTCATATTCAATTTTAATGAAATTGAGAGACGTTAACGATGGAAAAAAAAATGCTTCGAAATACATTTATAATCATTTTTATTTTATTATGCATTTCCATTTTTATTTCATTTTTGAAAACGGATAAAAGAGATCCGTAGTTTATTATATACTTCGAAATTTTCAAAAGTGCACAAAATAGTTAGTTTTCTTATGCAAATTCAATAGATAATAACAAATTCCATCAACTTGAATTTGATTTTCAAGTCATTATTTAGTACAACATTTTTTGTTTCTATATCAGATATGGATCTAGGTCTCAGAGATTTAGATTATTGAATTTAAAATTATTTTCCCTGAGAAAAGGAATTATTTTTCAGAAATACAAATATTTGAAATTAATTAAATATTTGACATATAAACGATTGATATATACATGAAATGAATAATAAAAGTACGGAACTTGACTTAAATATAAACTTATCTCAAATGTATGTATTTTTATAGACAAATATATTTGAGTTAAGTTTAAAAAAAAAGAAGAAAAATTTGAAAAAAAATATTAAGAAGTTTAGATGATGAAAGAATTTTTAAAGAAATGTTATTTTCGGCAAAAAATCATCAAAAGTTCAAAAAAAAATGTTATCTCAGAAAACGATAAAATACATATTTTCGCATATCCATTCAAAATTTCAGAACTCGGGGACACTTGGTGTAAAGGTGTTAATTCATAGGCCCAGGTGATTTACCAAGAGAAGCACACACAAAAAAAACTCCGAAAAGAGAGTTACATTTTAGGACGCATTTTATTTCACACTAATTAACAGACTGTAGATTCCCCATAAGGGGAGAACTTCTCGGAGCTCTAAGAGCTACATCTTGTCAATACGATGGCAATCAGTCGAGTGTTGATACAAAACCTCACAGCCCTTATCGCCAAAAAGCATAAAAAGTTTTTCATACAAAGTATTTTGGCGATATTTGATAAACCACACGTTCAGTATGAGCTAACCTTTGCGGAGCTAACTTTTGCGGTCTAGGAACCCACGGGTCATTTTCACATCTGCGAATATTTTATAGGGTTAAAGAAATATTTTAAGCTTGGGAAGTATCTGAGATAAGCAAATCATTACATACATTTGCCTTTTGCAGACAAAACTTTAAGTTATCCAGATGCGCAATTGAATAGAAAGAAAGCACAGTCAGGATAAACAGAGATAAAAGTATTTCTAGGTTTAAGCATTAATTGTGACAATGAAAACAGGGTGTGTAAGGCAGATGTTAATAAAAATGTAACGGATAAGAGATTATGATGAACTAAGCCCAGAGCTTTCTTTATTTTGTTAATAAGTGCGGTTACTATGGGCAGATGTTATTTCACAGACTCAACAGAAAATTTGTGAGAAAGGAAGTTCTATTATTATTTTATACAGAGAGCTCCAAAAGATGAAAAGTTTCACTTCTATTAGTGGGAGTATGAAAGTTAGAACTTAACTATTAAATGTAGAATTAATTTAGCTAATGGGTTTAATAGTGAAAAGGGAAATTAAAATAAAACAAAGAATTTATTAAAGGGAAATAATTATTGCATTTATGAGGGGAAAAGATATGTAGCGATAATCTCCGCTACATAACTCACCCCGGCCACCACAAAAAACTTTATACTTGTATTAAAGTTTTTTTTTTTTTTTTTTTTTTTTTTTTTTTACTATTATTGTCATTATTTTGAAGATACTGAAAGTGCCGTCTACCAAAATATATACAAAAACACATATCAACAACATACAAGTATATATATAAGTACTACAAAAATGATTGAATATGCTATTTGCTTGCAGCATATGTAAATAAAAACAATGGCCATATCTATCTTTATAATTATCATGACAGGGAGCTCCTTAATAGTTCAAACATGCCACAACATATTTACTTATATCGGATCCTTTATTTAATTTCTTTATTGTGGCGCTGGTACCAGCTGTTTATTTTTTTATTTATTTTATATTTTGTCATGAGCAAAAATTGAGAAGTCTATTATTTATTTATTTGTGATCACCTGTTAGCTTAATATTTGAGAACTTCTCTTTAAATTGATCTTTTTTGAGATCAAAATGGCATAATTGCAAGCAAAAATATATATTTAAAAACACAAAACAGAAATAGTATATACTTAAAATAAAAATAAAAGAAAACTAACTACAATAATATGTTCTAAAAAATAATGTATGTTGTTAAAAATTGAAAATGAAAATTTGTGCATAAGGCACAGGACTACTAAAAAAAGAGATGCCAGTGGCATGCCCATAAAAAGGTTGTAGCCCTTATTCTTGTACAAACAGTACAAGTATTATGGCTTCGGTTTAAGACGTCGGCCCTAGGGGGGGAGGGAGTAGTGGACGAACCCACATTGCTTACAATATAAGTCCGCCCCGCTCCTCAGTAAAAATCGCACTGATCTACGAAAGGAGCGCGCTTGGAAGTCACATAAAATTTAACATAAAAGAATTGGTAGGCCAATTCACGGTAAAAATGTTTCGCAAGACAGGTGTGGCGTGAAACCTTGGGGTATAATTTTGAACGGTTCACGACTTTTTGGGGGCTAAAATTAAAAAATACAAAAATAAAACTATAAGATGAAATGTAATTCATCTCATAAATTAAATTGAAACAGTCAGTCCGGGTAAGGTAAACAAATAGTCAGGATTAGGTGCTACTACAACTGGAATATTTCAAAAAGAACGATGAAAGGTTTTTTTTTTTTTTTTTTTTTTTTTTTTTTTTTTTTTTTTTTTTTTTTTGCATGGTACTATTTCACTGTCCAAAATAATTTGTAATTATTGTTGAACTACAATGATGAGATAAAATGCATGTAATGAAAATTAATTATTAGTGAAGTAAGTGACCTTCTTTTCATGTACTGCCACTACATAAAAAGAGGTAAGTGTAACAAGGGAATTTACATGTAGTGTAAAAATCCAAATAACTATGCAATGTAAATGTGACAAACAAAAAATGAACTAAGTGTCGTTTGAAGTACTGTAACATGTAAAGGGAATAAAACTAACCTTGAACAATTAAGATGAAATGGTTAAGTGTGAGCATGACAAACTGTAAAAAAAAAAAAAAAATGTCAACTGTTTTTTTGTGTTAAGATGAGCCATTTAACAAAAACAAAACAAAAAAAAAATGAACCGAAGATAATTTAACGGTAAGTGTGTTAAAAGAAAAAAATATCCAAGATATTTGTGTGAATGAGGTTTTCAACTACCTAATTACAAAATAATTTTTATATTTAATGAGGGAAGGATTCATATCACATGACAAAAGTGTAAAAACGTAAACACATGTCATGACCGTGTTGTGTGTTATCATGAACGAGCTTCGAGAAAACAAGTGAACTTGGTGTACAATCCTCAACCCGAGAAATAAGAAAAAACAATGTAAGAACCACATGACCTGATATGTTGCACATGACCTAAAGTATATTCGTATGACCTAGTGTGTACCACATGACCTAGTGTATTGTACATGACTGAGTGTATATAGAAAAAAAACAAAAACGATGTGATGGTGTAAAAAAAAACGCATGACCTTGTGCAAAAACACATGAAAAAAAATTGTGTGTAAAAGAAAACACATGACCGGGTATCTAATATACCTTGACCTAGAGGAAAACACATGACCTTGTGTAAAAACACATCAAAGAAAAAGGGGAAAAGGAATCACATGACCGGGTACCTAATATACCTTGACCGAGAGAGAAAAACACATGACCTTGTGTAAAAACACATGAAGGAAAAAAATGAGTGTAAAAGAAATCACATGACCTGGTATCTAATATACCTTGACCGAGAGAGAAATGCACATGACCTTGTGTAAAAACACATGAAAGAAAAAATGTGTGTAAAAGAAATCGCATGACCTGGTATCTAATATACCTTGACCGAGAGAGAAATGCACATGACCTTGTTGAAAGAAAAAAAATATATATAACTCAAAGTTGAGGAAAGTAAAAATGTAATTGTACTGTCAAAAGTCCTTTTTAAAGTTAAAAGTTAATTGAGAACCCCAAAAAAAATGGACCTTGAAAAATGTATTAAATGTGGAAAATGTAGCCTCTACACCAATAGAGTTGAAATATTATTAATGTTAACTGCATTCCTGTTACTGCATAAACAAAACATTAATGGAGAAGAAAGTGTGCTTGATTGAGTAAATATTTTTAAAATGATTGTGTACACCAACGCGAAACAACCAAAACCAAGTGAAAAACAAAATTGACGACCCGCATCAAAATTTTCACTCTTACCTTTTTTCTATTACTCAACCATCTGCGCGCTTGATAGCCGAATACAGAAAAATACAATGCATTTGTACACAAGATTAATGTGAAGAAACATTATTAAAATTTAAAGTGTAACAGGAAATGTGAGGGAACAAAATACTAAATGTTTTATAAAAAAACAAATCTGTCAAAATATCTAAAGAATGCATAAAAAGCGTAGTGAATTTATCCTGTAGTATGTAATGTGTGACCAGGAAAATTAAGTTAAAGAAAAAAAAAATATCATTTCTCATTTGAAATAGACTCAGTTGTATGAAGCGATTGTCTTTGTATGTTTATATATCTCTTGACAGCTGGGCAGTTATGAGAAAAAGCTGTATGTTGAATGTCAAAATGGGTATTACTTGATTCATTGCACCTCATGCAATTAATGCATTTTGGTGTGTTTACACAATTAGGATCTTTATGTGACATAGCACAGACAGGGCATATTATGTCATTAGGACATAATTTACTTAAATGAAAAAGACTCTGACATGTAAAACATCTTTTTATATCTATGTACCTTTTAAGAGTAAACTTTGTGGACTGAATAATAATATGTTTATGCTTAAGCAAAGTTTCCGCTAAGTGGGGTGGCATTAGAAAAATCCAGTTAAATAAATTATAATGCTTTATTTTTATTTTGCTTTGAAATTGAATGGGAGGCGAAGAAGTATCAGTTAGCTTTGAAATAGCCAAAATAATGTCAGGTATGCTAAAATTTTCAGGCAAACGCATGATTACAACAGGGATAAAATTGGTACTATTTTTCTTAGGGGTACTGAAAATACTGGGATGAAAATTGTTACTGTCACCTAAATCATTAACCTGTTGATTACTAGAGAAAGAGGGGTTTGTATTGCAACTTTCATGTATTGTAGTGTGTGGAGATTTGATAATGAGGTTGTTATCTGTCTGTGTGGACATATTCTGAACAGATTTTAGACAAGTCGTATTAACCGAAGGAGTGTGTTCTTTTTGAGCATTTGATATGTGAGGTTTAGGTTTACTTTTTAGTTCCTGAGACAAGTCACGTACTCGTTCGAACAGTTTCTTATTTACCAAAAATAAATTTTCCTTATCATGTTTTACTTTAGTATATTCATCTTTGAGTCCCTGAAAGGTCTCTTTCAAAATATTGAGATCCCATTCAATTGTGAATTTAAGTTCCTTAAAATTGGAGACAAGTGTATCAGTGTTGTTTTGATTTTGTATTTGATTTTGAAATGCTGTGGCTTCAGCGATAATTGTGTCTGAAAACTTTGTTAAATTTTCCTCATAAAATTCAAGTAAAGGGGATATTGAAACTTGTGATTGTCCAAAAGTAGACCCAAATTTATTATCTCTCTCTGACAGTGTTTGGGATGTAGCTGAAGCTTGTTTTAACTCAATATTAGCCATAGCTGTTTACCCAAAAGCAAATGCACTAATCTAAATCAATTGAAAGCATTATAATTAAACTAGGTGCACCATAACAAATCTGACTGTTAACCACAGTATTAAAATTAATAATTTGGGGGAAATGACAAAAAAAAATGCAAGTCCAAACCAAAAATTAAATTTTGCATTAGTCAGAGAGTAAACCCTGGTAAGTTATGAGTGAATCAAGAGACATTTAATGAGGGGGGGGGGGTAAACAAAATGTGAGCCTATACAACAAAACAAGCAAAAATGCATGCACAAAATAATACCCTTTTAAAAAAATGCAAACACAAAATTTCTTTTTTTTTTTTTTTTTTTTTTTTTAAACTTGTACTGGCTTCAAAATAAAGTAATTAACCATTCAAAAACACCAATGCCAAAATTCCCTTGTTTCTTGACAACCGAAAGTAAAAAAATCAAAGAAGGCTTCTTTAACAAGGTACTGGCATAGTTAATGGCAAAAATTTAGTAAAAACGAGAATGGGAATATCAAACTGCAATTAATTAAGGACAAGTAATGTCAGCGAAAAATTAATGCGCGAACACATAAAATAATAAAAATCTGTGATATTTAAGTATGCAACACATAAATACAAAAACAACATGCACTGAAAATAATAATACTTTTGAAAATTGAGCATGAAAAGAGAAGAATACTTTCAAAAGTTCACATTAAATACTAACATTTAAAATGTATTTTGTTTCCGTTACAACATATAAAATTTCAAAAATGCACTATATTTAAATTTAAAAAATCTTCTCTGTTCAAGCTGCTAAAAAGAATAAAGTAAACTAACTACAAATCATTTTTTTTAAGCAATAAAAGAAATGAACTGTTGCCGTGCACTCATGCAGATGTTCCACAACGTGAAATTTTGTTAATTTAATGTTTTTTTTTATCACCTTTTAAATGTTATTATTATTATTATTTTTTTCTTTTGCACAGCACATATTTTTAAGCAAAGCTTGTTTAGAAAGAGAATAAAACTGTAGGTACAACAATGGGTGCGACGACCCCTTATTGCACCATTAAATGCTATTGTACTTAACTTAATAATTATGGACATCACACCATTTCCTGCACTAAATGTACCGAAAGTACTTTATCACTGTAATTTTTTGTTGCGAAAAGATTTAATATTTAATAAAGGTGCGTATGGGTGCGACGACCCGTAACGCATAAATTTTGTTATTTTTTTCTTTTTTTTAACAGGATGAATCCACTAATGCACACTGTTTACTATAAGATAATACGACACTATGGCACCGACTGGTAACACCAGTCACACTAATTTCACATAACCTTCAGCTTCAAGAGATGCGCTTGTTACACACGTTGCATATTTCACACAAAAAGTAGATTTACATCTATACGCAATTAAACAGGCCTGCACATCGATGAGCACATTCACAAACTTTTTTTTTTCATTTTAGCATTCTCGAATGTTGACACACAGCATGATGATTCAGGGTTACAGTATGTTCCATATGGGCGAATGTTGCATATGGTGTTGCATGTGGGCTCTCACTAATATGTTGCACACCTCACTGGAACGTAGATGACGAAAGACACCACCACTAATTACTCTTTTGTGATTCACCATCACAACACTGCAAAAAAAACTTAGCCATATCACAACGGAGGGTAAAATGAAACACAGAATGCTGCAGTCCTGAGCCGAAAACACTTGACCCATATTCCGGCGAAACAACCAGCTGATAAATTGTGACCTTCATAGATATTGCAGAACCACAGGGAGAAAAAGAAAGAAGATAAAACATTTCTTGAGTGCGGGAGAAGTCATGAATGAATAATATAGACTGTCGCAAGTTTCGGTTCGGATGTAGGGGAAAACGTCACACTATGAAGTACAGACAGCCTTGGAACTTCGGGGAATGTTGCTTTAACAGTGCATTGATGTTTGATAGAGTCTTTTCTGTCGAAGATTTTAAGTATGATTTTTTTTTAAACTCTCTGTGTGTGTGCGTTTTTTTTTTTGACCGGAGAAAAAAAAGGCCAGATGCACCAGATTATAATATGTAAAGGTGTTAATTCATAGGCCCAGGTGATTTACCAAGAGAAGCACACACAAAAAAAACTCCGAAAAGAGAGTTACATTTTAGGACGCATTTTATTTCACACTAATTAACAGACTGTAGATTCCCCATAAGGGGAGAACTTCTCGGAGCTCTAAGAGCTACATCTTGTCAATACGATGGCAATCAGTCGAGTGTTGATACAAAACCTCACAGCCCTTATCGCCAAAAAGCATAAAAAGTTTTTCATACAAAGTATTTTGGCGATATTTGATAAACCACACGTTCAGTATGAGCTAACCTTTGCGGAGCTAACTTTTGCGGTCTAGGAACCCACGGGTCATTTTCACATCTGCGAATATTTTATAGGGTTAAAGAAATATTTTAAGCTTGGGAAGTATCTGAGATAAGCAAATCATTACATACATTTGCCTTTTGCAGACAAAACTTTAAGTTATCCAGATGCGCAATTGAATAGAAAGAAAGCACAGTCAGGATAAACAGAGATAAAAGTATTTCTAGGTTTAAGCATTAATTGTGAGAATGAAAACAGGGTGTGTAAGGCAGATGTTAATAAAAATGTAACGGATAAGAGATTATGATGAACTAAGCCCAGAGCTTTCTTTATTTTGTTAATAAGTGCGGTTACTATGGGCAGATGTTATTTCACAGACTCAACAGAAAATTTGTGAGAAAGGAAGTTCTATTATTATTTTATACAGAGAGCTCCAAAAGATGAAAAGTTTCACTTCTATTAGTGGGAGTATGAAAGTTAGAACTTAACTATTAAATGTAGAATTAATTTAGCTAATGGGTTTAATAGTGAAAAGGGAAATTAAAATAAAACAAAGAATTTATTAAAGGGAAATAATTATTGCATTTATGAGGGGAAAAGATATGTAGCGATAATCTCCGCTACATAACTCTGTAAAGGTGTTAATTCATAGGCCCAGGTGATTTACCAAGAGAAGCACACACAAAAAAAACTCCGAAAAGAGAGTTACATTTTAGGACGCATTTTATTTCACACTAATTAACAGACTGTAGATTCCCCATAAGGGGAGAACTTCTCGGAGCTCTAAGAGCTACATCTTGTCAATACGATGGCAATCAGTCGAGTGTTGATACAAAACCTCACAGCCCTTATCGCCAAAAAGCATAAAAAGTTTTTCATACAAAGTATTTTGGCGATATTTGATAAACCACACGTTCAGTATGAGCTAACCTTTGCGGAGCTAACTTTTGCGGTCTAGGAACCCACGGGTCATTTTCACATCTGCGAATATTTTATAGGGTTAAAGAAATATTTTAAGCTTGGGAAGTATCTGAGATAAGCAAATCATTACATACATTTGCCTTTTGCAGACAAAACTTTAAGTTATCCAGATGCGCAATTGAATAGAAAGAAAGCACAGTCAGGATAAACAGAGATAAAAGTATTTCTAGGTTTAAGCATTAATTGTGAGAATGAAAACAGGGTGTGTAAGGCAGATGTTAATAAAAATGTAACGGATAAGAGATTATGATGAACTAAGCCCAGAGCTTTCTTTATTTTGTTAATAAGTGCGGTTACTATGGGCAGATGTTATTTCACAGACTCAACAGAAAATTTGTGAGAAAGGAAGTTCTATTATTATTTTATACAGAGAGCTCCAAAAGATGAAAAGTTTCACTTCTATTAGTGGGAGTATGAAAGTTAGAACTTAACTATTAAATGTAGAATTAATTTAGCTAATGGGTTTAATAGTGAAAAGGGAAATTAAAATAAAACAAAGAATTTATTAAAGGGAAATAATTATTGCATTTATGAGGGGAAAAGATATGTAGCGATAATCTCCGCTACACTTGGAACAGGTAGAAAATGAGCTTTTTTAATTGTACTCACCATAGAGTTTAAAGGACTAGTGGCCATTTAAAACGTGTTTTCCTGAAAATGATTTTTTTCATATTTTGCCTAAGTTCAAAGTACTAAGGCTCAGTGGTAAAATTATTTAGAAACAAAGTGTTTATGTTTTTAGAATTAAAAAAAATTGCAACAAAAGTAAGGAGAGATATTTTTTTTAACTATTTCTGAAAAAATATTTCTACCAAAATATTGAAAATTGAATGAGGAGTAGTAATTTTAAAAAGTGTATTTTTCAATAAAAAAAATTTCATAAAAATCCCCATAAAAAATATATTTTTTAATAAAAAGTGATTATTTTTTTGCTAATTATTCCTTACAAAAAGATTCTGAAGTAGTACACCAAAATTCATTACTCTAAAATGAATAATTAAAATTTTCGGTTTTTTCTTACGGGTCTCCCTTAAATTCGTTTAAAAAAATAATTACAAATTTAGTTTTTTTTTTTTTTTTTTTTTTTTCCAAATTAAATGTCACTTTTTATAAAATAAAAGTGATATTTGGAATTTTTACCAAAATAGTACAAATTTGCCTTCAATTTTAATAAAATTGAGACAAGTGAACAATGGAGAAAAACGTAAGATATATTTCTGAATATATTTATAGTAATTTTCATTTTATTACACATTTCCATTCTAATTTCATTTTTGAAAACGGATAAAATATTTCCGTAATTTTATTATTTGATTCGGAATTTTCAAAAGGGCATAAAATAGCGAGTTTGATTTTGCAAATGCAATGTAAAACAACAAATTCCTGCAACCTGAATATGATTTACATTCCATTATTTAGTACAACATTTTTGTGCGTCTTTATCAAATATGGATCTGGGTTTCAGAGATTTAGCTTATTGAATTCAAAATTATTCTTTAGCAGAATAGGAATTATTTACAGAAATACATATATTTGAATTGAATTAAGTATTTGACAAACATAAATTTCACATATATAAAAAAAGAATAATAACTTTACGGAACTTGACTCAACTATTAACTAAACTCAAATATTTGTATTTAGATATGCATATGTATTTGAGTTAAGTTAAAAAAAAATAAATTGAAAGAAATTATTTGAGAAGATTGTGTGACGAATAATTTTTTAAGTAAAATATTATTCGTCTTCTTTTAAAGTAATTAAATTTGCATTTTAAATTATCTTTATAAGGAATTACAAACATAGTAATTTTTATATAATAAATGTTTCTTCTCTTAATATAAAATGAAGAAGATTTTTGGATATTTCCACCAAATAGAACAATTTTTTTCTTCTATTTAAATGAACTTGAGAGAAGTAAACAATGCAGAAAAACATAAAACATATTTCCGAATATATTTATAATCATTTTTATTTTATTAGATAATTCCATACTTATTTCATTTCTGAAAGCGAATAAAAGATTTCCGGAATTTTATTATTCACTTCGAAATTTTCTAAAGTTCACAAAATAGTGAGCTTGCTTTTGTAAATACAATAAAACAACAAATTCCTGCAGCTTGAATTCGATTTTCATGTCATTGTTTAGTACAACATTTTTTATTTGACTTTATCAAACATGGATCTAGATGTCAGAGACTTATCTTACTGAATTTGAGTTTTTTCTTTCCGAGAAAAGGAGATATTTTACAGAAATACGTATATTTGAATTAAGTTAAATTTATGTGTATTTTAGAAACTTATAATCTGCGTTCTGTAAAACCAGATATGTTTAAAATAAAAAAAAATATTTAGATATGTTGCCTTTTAAATACGCACTGTTAAAAATGTTGAAGTTTGAACCAAATTCTTGTGCTCAGTAGCTGCCACCATAAGATTGTAAAATCTCGATCAAACGTGTTGAGCTAATTATTTCAACCTCATTCCAACTATTTGAACTACACTGTTAAAAATCTTGTTCTAGTTTGAACCAAAAAAGTTTGTTTTCTGGTGCTCAATAGCTGCCACCATAAGATGGTGAAATCTCGTACCAATATTTGGAGCTTCCTAGTTCAACCTCGTTCCAAGTATTGGAACTATGCTTCAATGGGAGCTCCAAATTTTGGTTCAAGATTTCACCATCTTACGGTGGCAGATATTGAGCACCAAAAAACAAACTTTTTTGGTTCAAACTAGAACAAGATTTTTAACAGTGTATGCTTCGACAGGAGTTCCAAATATTGATTCAAGATTTCGTCATCCTACAGTGGTAGCTAATGAGCACCAAAATAATGGTCAAGATTTTTAACAGTGCCCAGTAACTAGGTCTTTGAGATTTAGTTTATTGAATTTAAAATTATTCACTCCGAAAAAAGGAATTACACTGGCCACCAAAAGTTATTTACAACATGTTTTCAATGCTCACCTGAAAAAAAAATGGCAGTCAAATTAAACTTCATATTTTATATGAATGACAATAATTAACTTTAAAAAAAATACGAAAAAATTACAGCTAATACTTTTATTTTATAGAAAAGAATAGGTATTTGTGAATGAGTGGAAAATATGCAATTACGAAGCTTTCGTAATTTCACGTGTAAATATTGTTCTATTCGAATTACTGTTGTCAGTTTCGTTCATAACAACCAATAAAGTCTAGAAATGTCTAGAAGAAGTCGTTTGTCCGATTCATTAAAGTGGCGGGCGTTAGGATGAAAGGAAAAAGGGTTGTCACAGGCCCATACTGATAGATGGCTCAATGTGTCTCGCACTGTAGTCCAAAGACTCGGGACAAGTGTGAATCCGAATATTCTGTGTTCAAAAGACAGTTTCCCGGCCACCCACGTGTTACAACATCTGCAAAATACTAGTTTCTAGCTGTTTCGGCCAGAAAGAGAAGACGCACTACTGTGCGGCAACTTATTCCAGACCACTTTGCAGCACCAGGGAGAAGAATCGCCGCTACTACGGTGCGAAGACGTCTTCAAAATGCACGTCTCTATGTAAGGCGACCAGTTGTATATGTCCCCCACAACAGACGACAGAAAAGAACAAGTTTATGTTGGGCAAGTGAACATGTTTCATGGACCAGACAACAGCGAGCTACTTTACTCTTCACAGATGAGTTCCGATTCACGCGGAAGAGCGATTCAGGACGTATTCTGATCCTGAGAGAACGATGCACTTGATACCATCAATCAAACACTGTCGAAATACACAAGTACAAAAACGGTGGAATCATGGTTTGGGCAGAAATCTCAGTCAGAGGCCACACTGAACAGCATGTGTTCCAAGGATGAACTCTGACGGAGAGCGAGATAACGGGATGAGATTTTTTATTTATATGTGCGCCCATATGTCGGTGTTATTGGCAATGGTTTCATCCTAATAGATGATAATGCGAGAATACACCAAGCTGTGGTTTTTGAGTATTATCTTGAAGATTACTGTTTGGAGAGAATGGTATTCCCAGCTCCAAAAATCTCCAAAATTTTTCAGAGATGAATCCTATAGAACACCTTTGGGACTCTCTTGGAAGATAGTTTGCGGTTTTAAGTCCTCTTCCAAGGTCATAAAATGAGCTGGTACAAGGCTCCGTATCTTGTCAGCGCTACCTATTTCGGTGCCCAACAATTTAATTGAGAGCATGGAAAATCGATGTCGCCAATGCATTCAAGTGTGGGGTGGATATATTCCGTATTAAAACCAGTGTTTTAATGTTTCTGTCACATTTTACTGCATAATATTTCGATGTACCGATTTCTCCAAGAAAGGAATTTTTCACCATGAGTGCTTTTTTGTTGTAATTTCATTTATGGGTGATTCTCACAATTTATGTCTTTCGGCATACAAAAAAAAAAAAATAAATAATAAAAAAAAAAATTGAGAGGTTTTCTGTCATGTTTCTATATTTAGATATGTTTGTCTTAATATTATTCATAAAATGCACTCAAGAATTACTCACTTTTTAGTTAAAAACACCTTAAAATAACAGAATAAATGTTCAAAATGTCATTAGCATGGATGTCGACAGCAGCTGTGCCTTGTATATACTAGCTTTTTAAAGAGTTAATATCATGTTTATAAAAAAACAAATGTTATTCTTTCTTTAAATTAATCAAGGAGAGGATTTATCCAATAAATTTCTTTTTAAAAATAAAATTATATTATATAAAAAAAGAATTAAAGTTTGTCCTTCATATTCTATTTTCAAAACAAGCTCATACTATAACAGCTGGTTATTAATCAAAATTTCATTTTCACATACGACAATAGTTTGAAAATATAACGTTTCTCCATGGCAACAAGTAGCCCTTTTATCCCAGCCTGAAAATAGAAGCATGTATTGTATTTTAAGAATGTATGTCATTAGAATGGATAATAATTTTCGTTTTTTTTATAATTAAAATTTTTATTTTACTTATTTGCATAGGACTTTTGTGTTTTCAAAAGCCCCAGAAAGGACTATTGCATTGTGATTATATTATGGCTCATAATCTTATTTAAATTAAAATTTGTCATTAGCATGGACAAATATCAGTGTCATTAGCATGGTTTTTCTGTCCATGCTAAAGACTCCTATGTGCATAAATGTAACCATTGCTTACTAGGACGGAGCGTAAAAAACTTTTTTTCGAAATTCTTTTCTCCCTAGCGCGGAAAAGTTTTCTAGTGGTATCAGTAATATAGTCATAAAATTTCAAAACAGTCAATAAATATCTTCCGGTTCCTCTTTTGGATCGAAATATGCAATTTTGGCCAAAAATGTTGTAATTTTTCACATTTCAGTAATATTTTTTATTTTAAATTTTTTCTTCTCCCTAGTGCGGAAAAACTGAAAGAGTACATAAGGAACACAAGTCCAAAATATTAAAGTAATTAAAAAATATCTTCTGGTTCCACTTTGGGTTCTAAATATGGGAAATTTTTCGAAAATTATACAAATTTCACATTTTAATTATTTTTTCTATTTTTCTATTTTCTGTTCCCGCTGGCATGGACATGTTCGTAGAATATGCAAGAAATATAAGTAAAAAATTTTAGAATAATAAATAAATATCTTCCGTCTTCCTTTTCGGAGTCTAAAAATGTCAAAGTAGTCTAAAAGTATGTAACTTTTCACATTTCAGAGATTTTTTTTAAATCAATATTCTCTTCTCACTGGCGTGGAAAATTCGGAAAATCATGTGACAAACATAAGTGTAAAAATTTAAAATAATTAATAACTATATTTTTATTTGACTTTTATTACTTAAACTGGCAAATTACTGGCATTAAAGTACTCAAAAATTATAGAACAATCGAATTACAAAGGATCTGAGGGAAACTGTTGGTTTAATGTTCTGCTCGTGATAGGTTCGTAATAAAGATATTCAATTTTAGCTTCTATATTTAATTGAAAAATAATACATCTGAAAGTGTTTACAAAATTTTAATTTTTAATATTGTGTTGAATTGATAGTGTACATGGAAAATATTACACAAAAATATCACAATTAAGGTGCAGTGTTCACGGGATATGTCTCATCCCATTTTTTGGTATCCTATAGAATTAAAAACTGACGTTCTACCAACTTATGAACATATAACGTACTTTTTTGTTGGTGAGAATTGAATCAAAATATAATTAAAAATCGGACCCGCCTTTCGGGTTATAGAGGAATATGGGCTGAAATGGTTGAAACAATTTGGCAGGCTCCTCAATTCCAACGATTTCTAGGCGAAGAATTATCCAAATGATTGGTTCATATGATAAATACAAGAGTATAAAGAAGTTTGATGCTAAAGAACAGACGAAATTGAAATTGAAAATGTTCTTATTGGAATGGGGAAGAAATTTCTATCTGAAAATTTTTCTTATATCAAATACATCAAGAGTACATCTCTAGAACGATGTAAATGCCCACGTGATATAAAAATTCCAGAATTGGAAGACAGTTTCTTAAGGATCAAAGAACTTCAAGGAAATTGTCGATAGACCCTATTGATACATTCAGAAACACGGTCCACAACGCGGAAACTTAGTAAATGAATGAGCAGGCTCGAAAAAGAACAAGAAATTTACAGAAAATGGTGTAAAAGGGAAAAAACAATCACTACTGCTTCATTGAAGACTTAGAGTTATTTAAATATTTTAGTCTGGTTGATGAACAGCTGTGTCACGATATTAGTGATAAACCTTTAGTGTCATTGCAGTCGAACATATTACCATAAGTATATCACGAATAACCGGTCGTCCTGCCCTAGCCAGAACTTGAAACTTAATTCGAGTGTCCGACCGTGTTGCAGTATCAGTAACAGGCGCACTTCCTGAAGACTTACGAGTTGTGACACGTGACGACATGACCAATGTTGTAGACAGGCATAACACAAGAAGAGAAAGAAAGAGATATCGTATGAAATGCCAAATCCAAGATTTAAATTTCATATCCACCAATACCTTGAAAAGATTGTATTTTAACAGTTTAAAAGATGAAACTTTAATTCAGAGGAATATTGAGAGAAGGCTCCATCAACAAAGAGTGCATGAAGAATACTTGACACTTGTAGAAAAACCTGGCTGCGGTTATATAGGGCAAGTGTCACCAATAACCTCTTCTGCTATGTTTCTCATATGATTTCCCATACTTTTTGCTCCAGCAAGAAGAGAAAATTGATGAGAAAAAAAAATCCCTGAAATGTGAAAATTTACATACGTTTTGGCTTCTTTGACATTTTTAGACCCCCAAAAAGAAGACGAAAGATATTTATTTATTATTCTAAAGTTTTTTACTTATGTTTCTTGCATATTCTTCGAACATTTCCATGCCAGCGGGAATAGACAATCGACAAATAAACAAAATGACTATAATGTGAAAATTTGTATAAATTTCGACAAATTTCCCATATTTAGAACCCATAGTGGAACCAGAAGATATTTTTCAATTACTCTAATATTTTGGATTTGTATTCCTTATGTACTCTTTCAGTTTTTTCGCACTAGGGCGAAGAACAAATTGAAAATTAAAAATATTACAGAAATTTGAAACATTACAACATTTTTGGCTAAAATTGCATATTTCGACCAAAAAGTGGAACCGGAAGATATTTATTGATTATTTTGAAATTTGTGACTATATTACTGATACCACTAGACAACTGTTCCGCGCTAGGGAGAAAAGAATTTCGAAAAAAAGGTTTTTACGCTCCGCCCTATTGCTTACATTGTATCTTTTATAAAGTTTAATTTTACATATTGTTTACATTTTAGGTATTACATTTATTATCCCTAAAATATGCATTAAATCTGTCAGAAAATCAGTAAGACAGCTTCTTACATCGTTAGTGTCAGAATGTTGCTCATGTAAACAAAGTTTGCTCTTTGGTAATGTTTTTATTCTCCTTATATGTATGTGTGTAAAAATGGAAACCATTTGCTGAAAAGGAAGTCTAATAAATATAGAAAAAAATATTTAAACAGGAAGAAAATAAAAATTTCTTAATATATTTATTCCATGCAATTTGTTTTGTCATTAGCATGGCTCAAAAAATACTAATTATTTTTTTAAGCTAATTTTTAAATATTTAGCTCTGCTGACTACATGTAAAGTATACCTAATACTATATTAACAGCACCTATTTTTTTCAGAAATTTTGCTAACAGTAATTTTTTTAAGATTTCACTTTTGAAATTGTTCCCCATTTTGAGAATCACCCTTATACGATTAGCTCAAGTACATCTCTATGTCTCATTTAATAAATAACAGTTTACTGCACATTTCCTCCAAATTTTTTGTTTCTATATTCATTTATTTGAAAATTAGACGTAAAAAACCGTCGTACCTTAACTTTTGGAGGACAGTGAATTTTACAGAAAGACATACATTTGAACTAAGTTAAATTTATATTTATTTGAGAAATTTATAACTTGCGTTACTTAAATTTAGATGCGTATTATAAGTTAAGAAATCAACAGATATATGATAAGAAGAGTTAAACCAATAAATGTATTAATTTGGATTAATTTATAACACGATTTGTTAAGGTTATTTGAGTGAAATAGTCCTCCAATGTTCGTGTCCGGGATGGGTCATTTGAAAGAGCATTGGTGGCTCCATCCAATACATCCCTGGTTCGAATCCTAGCTTGGCCTTTTTTTCATCCACATGGAATATTTAAATTTACAATAAATGTTTTATTACAAGTGTCATAATGGCACTTATAATAACTTATATATAAAAATTATAATAAATTATAATACATTGAGTTGATTTTGAATACTATTTTACCTACAATCATAGAGATACTTAAGCTGATGACGGGCCTTTTACATTCACATCCCAAACCTCGTTTTGTGTATTATTCTATACTTTCTCGAGATTTTAGACAGCCATTCTAAAAATTGTAATTTATCACCATTTTTAACATGCTGTTTCATCTATATTTCGGTTTGTTGGTTTCAGTCGAGATAGTGAAAATCTATCATTACACATATTGTGTATTGCGGATTTTGTATAATTAGCATTCAAATATTGAGACGCATACAGTACCTACTACCTTTTAAAAATTAATTTCATCTCGAGATAAAAGACGGAAATTGCATGTTATGCGTAGCAAATGAGTCGCGTTTGTACAATTACGAAGTTTTAAAAGCATCTAGATTTTGGTGCAGTTGAATATAACATTTCTGATACGGTATTGTATCTGTAAACTTTTGTGTTTCCCTGTAAATATTATTTTCTTTCTATTATACAGGAAGTAACTGGTAGTAAATCTCAGTAACGTATATGAATTTCATAAAATGTGAAATAGTTTAATATAATTAAAACGTGGCTCAAACAATGTTTCCATCTACAATATGTAACAAACACAACTAAAAATTTCACTTTTTTACCAAAGAAAACATTAGATTGAATTTAAAAGAGATTGCATGAAAATAAATAACTCCAGAATGTTATTTTGCCTAGGGAAGAAAAATTTAAATATTTTTTTTTTTTGTTTCATGCCAAATAATTTTACACAGATCCGCTTTTTCATAAATATAAGACTACTCTCACAATATTAATATATCAGATAATTTTCTTGTGAACTGTTTAACTGTAACCTAAACACTCTGTAAAATTTAAAAAGTAGAATATAAATGAAAAAAAAAAAAAATACTCAGTTGTATCTGAATCTTTGAATGTATTAGTAATACGCCTCATCGGAGGGAGATGTGTGAAATCGAAGAATGCGAAGAGTGTGAGAAAAGAATGAGAAAAAGAAAGGATAGTTTGAACGTGAATTAATTAAGATTCTTAATCACTTTCTACATCTACGATTTATAATATTTTTAGTGAAAAAAAGAATTATATGGAACGCATAAACGATCAGGTCGTAAAAATAAGTTATTGATCGTGAATATAGGTGAAATGTCAAATTGGCAAGGAAAAAATATCATTCAACACATAAAATACCACAACTGATGACTAAAAATGTATCGCATGCAACCGTGTGGCAAAGTTTTCGAAGAATGTAAATGCAAAAAATCTGAATTGTATCTGATACTTTGAATGTATTAGTAAAACGCCTCATCGGAGTGAGATGTGTGAAATCGAAGAATGAGAAGAGTGTGGTCCTACAAAGGAAAAATAAAGTGTGAACGTGAATTAATTACGATTCTTAATCGTTCTTAATCTGCGATTGATAATGTTTTTAGTATAAAATAATTTTAAGAACGCATAAACGATCTGGTCTTAAAAAGAAATTATAGATCGTGATAATAGGCGAAGTGCCAAATTCACAACAACAACAACAAAAAAATATCAGTAAAACCGTAAAATTGCACAACTGCTAACTAAAAAGGTATCACATGCAACAGTGTGGCTATATTTCAAATCTAATGCCGGTGTTATCTGTCGCAACTAAATAGTAAAACACTACTACTAAAATGTCACAAAGAATCTTGCCTTAAGTGGACAATAAATGTTATGCCCTGGAACTCTACATGGAGAAATATATAGTTTTCAGAAGAGAAAATATTCAATCTTCATGGTCCAGGTGTCAATGATTACTACTGCCATGATTTAAGATAAAAATGTCGCGTGTTTTTCAGTAAGCAGATGGGAGGTGGTTTTGTTATGGTGTAGGGAGCATTTTATATGCAGGAAAATGGGATCTCCAAAAAGTTGAAGCGAAAAATGAATTAGACAGTTACCAATGGATGCTGTTTCAAAGTCTGACACCCTTCTGATTGCTTTTAGGAGGTAAAAAAATGGAAATTTCAACAAGAAAATGTTTTGATAACGACCTAAAGTCATTCATAGAAATCATCAAAAGAGTAGCTTAAAAGAGAAAAGTTTGATGTTTTATTTTGACCAAGTCGAAGCCCTGACCTAAACCTCATAGAAAATTTCTGGAGTTATTTGTCTCACCAGATTATGAAAATAACAAACAATATTATTGAACGTTACTTTAGAAATTGCCATTATGGAGAAATGGGACAGTATTCCCGACTCATTACTTAAAAAATTAATTAACTCTTTGTCAAATCGTGTGTTTGAAAATATTCAGAGAAATGCTGGAGATCTTACTAAACATCTTACTAAAAATTTCAAAAAAATGCTTTTTTCACACGTGATCCTATAATTTTGTAACAGTTCTTTTTGACAATTTTTTGTTATATTGTCGTTTTATTTATTTATTTTTTTTGAATTAATTTCATTTGTGCAAGTTGTTGAATTTTACTAAGAGCTTGATATACTGACGTAGAGTATTCTTTATTTTGATTGAAATATCTCTTTAATTACCTATATAGCAAAATATGTTTTGGCCTTATAATTTTGCAACAGGCTGTATACCATTTTGAAATCGAATACATTGTGTGAACCTTTAAATTGATAGCAGATATTATTTGAATAATACATTGTACAAAATGTATAATTTAGTATGTAATTCATAGATGCATTTCATTTTCATTATGTTCGAAGAGTGTAACATAATGAAGATTCACTTGAATCTAATTTTTCTCTTTGGCCATAATGCAAATGTATATTTTTGAATTTTTCTGTCATTAAACTATGTCTCTAGTTTTCATAAAATTTGAAATGACTCGAAAAAAATATGTAAAAATTTATATATTTTACATTTAAATAATTTGGTTGGTTAGTTCTTATTCTGTTGTAAGTGGACAGATGAACAGTCACATGGACTGACGGACAGACTGATGGAATGAACGACGGCTATAGATGCTACGTTTATATATAATTACGAACGCTGTACTTCTGTAAAAAATATTAGAGAATGCCATCTTAATTGTTATTTACTAATAATTAAGATCTTTAAGTTTTTTGTATGACTTGATATATAAATAAGATGAAATGTTTTGAAGAAAAATTGTTTTTTTTAATTGTAAAATAGAATGTTTTACGTTTTTTGAATAAATATTTCATGTGTTATTTAATTTTTACTCATGTGACAACAGGTTAAGGAAGAGTTTTTAGAGACGATAGGAGCGTATCATATTTAGTGTTTTATCGTATTTTTGGATTTTAAAGACATTACAAAATTTTAATATTTTTTTCACATTGTCATACATGATGTATTGAAAAAAGCTATAACCATTATTATTATTATTATATACCGAAAAATAAGTGAAGCATAAAGAGATATGCATAGACAAGACATATACTGCTATTTCTACATAAAAACATTAACAAACACGTGGGTGGTTGTAGTGACGATATCGTCATGACATCGCTAGAATAAATATGTACATATAAAGAATGATTTAGCACAACTAAAGCGAAGATATATAAATATTCTTATATATATGAAAAAAAAAAGAATTATTAATTAAAGTAAAGTTTTAAGTTTATTTTATTCGCTAATGTCATTTTAAGTTCGTTCCATTCATTCAGGTAGTAATAATAACTTTAGGTTTCAGGAAAAGGTAAAGGCTATTTTTTTATTAAAGCTATAAACTTTATGACTTTATAACGTTCGGTAAGAACGAATGGTTTTAAAAAGGAACACTCAAGTGGGATTTCAATTGCTCATCATAAAAACTTCAGATAGTAACAATAGCAAAGGTTGTAAAAAAACCAGACTGTCTCCAACTTTGACATTACGCGCAGAAGCCAACAATGACAGAATTTACAGCCGAGAACGCCCATAAAAGGGGGCTCAGACAAAGGCTTCGATGAGTTCCTACAAACCGTGGGACGAAGGAAGAAAAAGGATCTTTCTGGTGGCCGAAAGGGGTGAACCTCCCACTGGTCAAGGCGGCCAATGAGAGGTGTTATGCGACGGCCCCCAATCAAAGTGATAGTAGGAGACCAATGAAAAGAAAAAAAAGATATCGGGAGGAGAAAAACAAAAAAAAACAAAAAAAAAGAAATAGAGCTTTCTCAGAGAAAAAATCTAAGATTCATAATATATTTTGGTCCCAGCTATGTAGTCGTACGTAGAAAAGTTTTGTTAAGAGAAAATTATCTCCGGAATTGGGAAGCCCATGATTTCACCCACATCTAAGTTTCTTTGACATATGGACAAATCTATGAAAAGAAGAAACGAATGTCTGGAAAATACTGGCAGTTCAGCATAATGAGTTTCAGGCGGCTCCAGATGGTGGTGCGTGATGAGATTGCAGACTATTTTTATATGAACATTTCTGCTCAACATAGTGAACAGCGTGCATTATTCTCACAGACTATTTTTTATATGAACATTTTGCTCAGCATAGTGAATTTCACGTGTCTCCAAAGGTGCGAGATGATATTGCAAACTATTTCTTATATGGCCATTTCAATGCAACAGTACGATATTCACAAGTCTTAAAACTGTGGCGTGAGCTGATATTATAGACTGGTTTTATACGAACATTTCTGCTCAGCGTAGTGAATTTCAAGTGTCTCCAAAGGCCAGCTTACCTTATAATCATAGGCTATTTTTAGCATGAACATTTGTGTGCCTCCTCAAGAACTCCACGATTTTCAAAACGATGCGGTGCGAATAAAGCCTATGGATCGCTTGCTATGGATTACTCTGACGAATGGATGTCAATGCTTCATAAAAAATGGTGAGCGAGTTAATCTTAATATGTGGTGTTCCTTTATTTCGAAATTATCTTTTGGCTCATTTTATAAATAAAAAAAGAGAAATTTCTTTAATATTGAAATTTAATTTTTAATTTAAAATTTGAGTAAGGAATTTATAAAAAAAAAGAAAAGAGAATAATAAGGAGAACTTAGGCTATGCCTTTCTTTAGTTGTGCTGTGAGTCTTTTGTTTTTTGTATAAGTTTATAATAATATATGATAAAAAAAGGAAAGTAAACATGATCAAAATAATTGATAAATTAGAATAATAATATTTATAGTGCTTGTACTTACAAACTGATAATTTAGGATGATACGATGTCAAGATGTTTCCCTAAGAAAATGATATGCTTAAGCAATAATTCTCTTATTGTGTTATGATTCATATAATTGTTGTTTGAAATAAATATTTGTGTATGTATATATGTATTCTTGTTTTCTTTCATGTTTTTCTCTTCCTAAATTCTCTTTAGGTAAATTACTTGTTTCAAACTCTCAAATATTAAATTAAATTTAATTTTATGATAGTCATTTTAACACTCTCCGTATCTCTTAAAATTCATATATTGCGAATTTAAACGTTAAATAAGTTAATCCTGAGCTATTGCGATTTTCCTTTATTGAAATTATTGATAAGTTTAAAAGAAAACAATTTTTGTTTGGTAATATCCAGTTCAATCACTCACAACGTGGATTGGGATATTATCTTTATAATATTTTAATTGTACTAACTACTATCCTTCGCGTACCGTGTAATGCGGTGTAATTTTCCTCACCACAGTGGTACAAAAATATTTTCCCTAGTTTACGTAAAATATTAATAACACAACACAGGAAAAAATGAAGTACTCAAAAATCAGTAAATCGATGTACTCATATTGATTTGAGTATCTTTAGATAGAAATTGAATGCACCACTTTGACAATTTTGAACCGTCACACATTATAAAATCCAAACAAACAATAATTTTGTGCCCTGTGTTGGATTATTTAATTCATGGGGGTTCATAAAATATGCCTTTTAATCTAAATATTAAATAATGCACAGCATTTTAAAATAAATTAAAAATGCTTGCAAATAATGCTCTTGCCATAAAAATATTCAATTTAGGTATTTTCTTATTAATTTTCCCCTTTTTCTTAATAAAAAATCTATTATAAGTTTAATTTGAATAATTTTGAGTATTTTTTTAAATTTAATTCGCAACATCAGGGAGTTGTTCATAGCGATTTATATTTGAACACAAACATGTAATTAAAAATGAATAAATGTGTTTCTCGGTTTTAATAACAATTTTAATTTTTCTTAATAAAGGTGTTATAGTAAAAATAAAATACATTGCCATGTTTCGGAACCATCAAATAAGTTCCATAGTCATAATATAAATAAAACAAAATTTCAAAATATTACTCGGTCAATACAAATGACACGCGACAATGAGATTTAAATAACACAAAACACGCGCTCTATTGCAAAAAATTAAATTAAAATATAGACCATGATCTAAAACTTAACTCATTGTTTTAGATCATGGTCTATATTTTAATTTAATTTTTTGCAACAGAGCGCATGTTTTTTGTTATTTAAATCTCATTGTCGCGTGTCATTTGTATTGACCGAGTAATATTTTGAAATTTTGTTTTATTTATATTATGACTATGGAACTTATTTGACGGTTCCGAAACATGTGAATGTATTTTATTTTTACTATAACACCTTTCTTAAGAAAAATTAAAGTTGTTATTAAAATGTTTATATGAAAGGTGAATGCTTTAAAATCTGATGATTTAAAAAATCAATTGGATTTAATTAACTTTTTATCATGTGTTTCTCGGTTTTGAGTATATTTGAATCGGAGCTATTTAGAGTATGTGAAGTTCTTGAAATTGATCATTTATTACTCAATTTTCAGAACCCATTTTTTACAGCGAATGGTTGATCTGGAATATCGAAGGTTAATGTACTAAATGACTATATGATCAATTTCCCAACCGTTGTTGCTATATCCCGTCAGTAGTCGCGTGTCGGTTTTTTCGCCGCCCGTATAACTTATCTTCTCCTAATTTATATCACATTACAAATACAAAGGAGATCTACTGTGTAGCTGACTTTGAAGCTTTCTCGACCACATTAGTGAAGTAAAAGGACACTTCTGTTTTTCTTTCAGGTACATTTTTAGAAACAAAGTTGAAATTGGCGAAAAAGTCTACGTGAAAATTACTAATGTCAGTTCTTGTTACTTTTTCCAATTACTCCAGATCTCATGAATAACATGCATAATTTAAGAAAACTGCAAATTTTTATCTTCGTTGTAATGTTATTTTCGTATATTAGGTGAAAAATATTTCTTATTTTACTTATTTGGCATGCGGGGGGCCAGCGGCGAAAAGACCGAGCGCGACCAATGACGTTGTGAAAAAAGTCGCGACTACTCGCGGGATATTCGCATAGTTTTGGAGTTAGCGATGAGGGGAGGGTGTAGTTGTAAAAGTTGGTTCTGGTGCTTATGGGGCTTGTTTTAGTGGAGTGAATGAAACGCGACTTTTGTTGTTTTGTCTCGAGATGATAAAGATGTAGCCGAATCTCATCAACTGTCACAAATCTAGCCTCATAACCAAACTTTGACCGTAACACCATCCCTTGAAAAAACGCCTCAAAAGTAAGTACTTAATTACTCCCTCCAAAACTATGTTAACCTTCCTACCCCGAATCCCGACTCATAACTATAATTTGTTTTATACGATTCGAACCAGAACTTTTTTCATAAGTAAAGTTCAATAACAGATTTACAGATATAAGTCAATTAAATATATTAAATTTTTTTAAATAACAATTCTGGTGTGAAATGTTTTTATCAAGATTGAGTAAAGTTTAAACAGGGTAGGAAGGTTAATATAGCAGTCACAGTTCTGAAGTTGAGTATATAGGCATCTGAGACAAAACTCTGATAATTCGGCACTAACCATTTCAGTATAAATATTATATATACACTAGGGGCAATAATTGTTGAAACGCACACGTATAACTGTTAAAATAAATTCATATTCAAACAAAACACGTATACTCATTAGAGTTTGCTGGATCTGAACGGGTTAAACTCAAAAAACGTTTAAAAATATCGCGTAATACATACATTAAATTAAAATTATCATATAAAGGAACAATAATTATTTACATTTTCCAAGAGTGTTTACCCAAAAAGACAACAAGATGAGTTCTTGAAATCATGATGTATTTCATTTTCTCTGGTATTTCAGAAACAAATATAAAATATCATCCCAGAATATTTAATGCATACAAATTTTACACGCATGAGATGTCTTTCAATATGTGTTTTTGATTTACTGTTATTTCAGATTCAGTATATGAAATTTATTCTGTTTCCGCTTTATGTATAAGTTTCTCCAAGAAACTTTAGTTTCAATGAAAGTTTATGCAAAATTTAATAAAATTCACCAGCGAGATTCCGAAATTGTTCATAAAACTTTACAAAAAGTATATATCATCTTTCATCTTAAACTTTGCTTGCGGTTGAAATAAAATTTAGTTTCAAATGTCGTGCACTAAAAATAACTTGTTTCATAATATCATAATATCTCATAATATTTTTATTATACAGAAACATTTTTGAGCAGAAGAAATGTTTTGAATAGAGTACAATTTTTATGAAACATTAATCTTGATACAATAGAGTTTTGCTGTAATCAATAACAGTTTCTTGTTAATTGCGTTTTCCAGAAATTTCATCTTACCCATTTTTGTACATGGTTATAGGATTTTCAAGGACATATGATTCTTTTTTTTTTTTTTTTTTTTTTACTATTTACAATTATTTTGAAATGTTTAAATTATTCACTGCACTATAAAAAGATGTAAAGTTACTATAATTTTAAAAAGAAACTGGGATTTTTTTAATATTGTATGCAACGACAACAACAAAAATCCATGCAACAGATACACACTTGCTATGTAAATAAATAAAATAATAATAATAATAATAAAACTTATAAATAATTTATGTTTCTCCGAATATTTTCCGAATAAGAAAAAATCATGAATTAAATATCTTAGATTTTCAAGCTTAATTTCACTGCTGGAAAATAATTGAGAAATTGATTGATATTAAATGAGGAGCCCAGAAGCCAAGGGGTACAAGGGACAAAATGTCGATTTGGAGTAAATTGAGTTTAAAGATAATTGATGTTAAATTGAAATATCAATAACAATTGACTAAATTGAAATAGGAAACATCTGCTTGTTGCATTATAATCTTTGAATTCTCATTTCAATAACTGTTAAAAAAATAGGGTATAATTTTCTTTAAATGTATAATTAATCAATATTGTTTGTTTTTCGAAAAAAGTGGTTTATCTCTATAACTCAGCAAATAATAAGAAAATGACCTATATTTCTTTACCTGAAATTAAAAAAGCATATTTCCAGATACCCTGTGCACTTAACTCATTTTTTTTCAATTTTGTCACTCATACCCCTTGGCTTCTGGGGTCCTCATATATGTTTAATCCTTTTACTTTTTTTCTATTACTCTATTATTTCTGAATTATTTGAACATTTATTTAAAACATAATTCTGACTATATTCAAGATCATCTGTATTGCTTAGATCACATGCCGTAATATTCAACATTTAAGGTCACTGTAGTGGAAAAAACGGTGTCGTATTCATATTTTTTTTCTCATCCAATACCTTATGACAGTGAATCGATATAGTCTTTGAAAATGAGTTATGAAGTCCTAAAAGGAATGAGTATGAGGTACTTAAATTTCGATTGATGTGTATCATAAGACTCATTTAAAGACAAATAGCCAACTAAGCACTCTTTATATCTCTTTTAGATCTTAACAATATTGAGCAACTGAAAAATTAACTGGAGCATATTACGTTATTGACTGATTTTTTATATCACATATTAAAATCATTTATCAGATAAATTAGATTGTTTAAAGTTATGCTTAAATAACAGCATAAAAATGGACTAATAGTAATTTTCATTGTTATTTTTTGATAAATACCAAAGTAATATCAAATTTTATCTTTTTCAGGACTTATATATTTAGTCTTGATATATTTTATTTATTTTTACATATTTGTTAACATTAAAAGTAGATCTGAATTATACATGTTTTTCATTTTCAACATTTCATTTAAAAAATTACTAACTTTGATCACATTTTCAAAAACCAAATATGATACGCGACATAAATATATTTAACGATTTTAAATAACTTTCCTTTTATTCTCAAAATCATAAAAATTGACTTTAAAATACTGCTTGAACCACGCCCGAGTGTTTTTAGTTTTCACCATTAATATAAAACAATCACCACTTTTAATCAGTTTTATCCAAAATTCAAGTGCAATGCACGACAATTACATTTTTCAAAAATCCTTTTTTTCCGTTACTCTATTAACTACAAAAGGCAACTCTTGTGCACTATTAGAAATTTATATGAAAAATGTCACATTTTTGATACAGTTTCGCTTTATAGCACATGCTCTGCTGTAAATTGCGTCATACCAGATATGCAACCACAAAATTCACTGAATGACATGTTTGTATGGGAGATGGCGCAACTCCCCAAATAGCGAAGTCTCTTCGCAGAATCCTGTAACAGCATTTTGTTAACTGAGTTACGTCAAACCCTTTTTCGTTTCCGTGTCCGCCCTGATTCCCAGACCTCAGTCCTATTGATTTTTCGTTTAAGTGTTATCTCAAATCTAGAGTCTATAAGTACAATCCACAAAATTTGCCGGACAGGAAGGACTCTATCTAACGTGAGATTGCAAATATCACTCATGCATTATTATCATCGGCTGTAATGGCCACAGTCGCCCGCATGCATTTTCAGAAAGAATCACGTTTTGAGCACCAGCCTTGGCGAGTTGGCGAAAGCGAGAAGTTCAGCTAGCTTCATCGCCAAACACAAAAAAAACCGAAGTTCAAATGTGTCATAAAACATACGATTAATAGAATTATATTTATTATATAAGAATATTTACTACTGTTTTTAATTAACTTCTCAATTTCTTCGAACATAGCGAGTTAAGGAAATAATATTTTTGAATTGAGAGAGAGAAAAAACCTATGTTTAGATGTTTTGTGAAATTTAAAGCATTTTAATCTGAAAAAACTCTTTGTTTTAAACTATGTTTTAATCATAAACAGCGGTGAATAACATTTCCTCATATTATAGTCTTTGCTTCATAACATTTACGGAAAAACAAATGAACAATAAGTGCGATCTCTTTGCAGAAGGAAGGGTTGCTGTTCGCTAGACGTTTGACGTCTATAAACAAGAAAGGGTGCGTAGCACTGACTTCATCTCCTCGCCAATCGTTGTTCTGGCGATAAGATGCTCAAAACGTGATTCTGTCTGAAAATGCCGCCCGCATGTGCCGCATGCTATTGTCTGTGATGGAAGCCATGAAAAAAATGTGTGCAATATAAACAAAATCAATATTTCTGTGATCTGTTTTGTAATCAATGACTGGTATCTTACGTCTGTCAAAGCAAAATTCCTCGATTTGCCCAGATAGTGTTTTTTTCTTTTTTGACTGAGCATAAATTTCTTCTTTGTGCGTGCGTATTCTGTTCATTTTTTGTGATACTCGTAGCATTCGAACGTTCTGATACTGAAAATATGGTAATAAAGGCAGTAAGATTATAAGTAATACATTAGAAATCCAAATATTAAAATGTTCTAAGTATTTTTGTAGCAAAACATGCTTTTAATACGTACATCATAATGCAAATTTTCCCCTTATTATTTATATATTACTTATCCATAATACGTAGTATAGGATAAGTCTTGCAATCGTTTTGAAAGTAATAATAAAAAAATTTTGACTTATTTACACGGTTCAGATACAGAAAATTCAGAAAAATGCCCTCTGTCTGTCTGTGTGTCTGTGTGTCTGTCTGTTTGTGTGACTGTAAATCCGAACAAATTGAGATAAATACATGAAATTCTCTATGTACTTAGTATGCAAGAATAGAACGAAGTCTATTTAATATCAGTAACCTCAATTATACGGATCTATTTTTTTTAACTCTCGAAAAACTTGTTCCGATGAAGTAGATAGGATTATTAGTTGCCGAGATATTTGTAATCCTGTTTCCCACATTCTTTGATTTTTCATAACCCTGTATTTCATTCAAATTTCAATTCAAAGATATATTTTAAATGGGAATGAGACTCTTAATCCGATGCAGTAAACTGTTAATATGATTGTTATTTTTGGAGATAGAAGGTTGTTTCTTTTACACAATTGAGTGCTACTTGAGTAGTACCGTGGTGTTTTAAATAAATTGTCGAAGTGGGTTCTTCAGCAAATCATTAATAGAGCATTACTATGCATATTTAAATGAGTGTATAAATTTTGTTTTAGTATTGAAATGCATTTTATAAATAATTTACACATATTTTATTTTCATATATTATATTATTCATATCCATGATGAGTAAGTATCACGGTGTCCTCCAACGACTAATTTTTTTTCGATTATTTATACAACTGTCTAAAACGTACGTCCAACCATATTCTATGTTATATTTTTTTCTATTATTTTCTATCATATAATTTAAAATTTAGAATTTCTATCATGAAAATAATCATGTCTTCGCTGTGTTTTTAACCACTCAAATACCATATGATAGCGAAAGGACATTAACTGGGAGAATAAGTTATGAAATCCAAAAGTAGATGGGACGGAGATACTTAAATGTTGATTGATGTGTATCACGAGAACCGCTTAAAGACAGATGGTCTAGCAAGTAATGTTAAGGCTCTTTATTTATTTTAGATCACAGTAATAAGCTGTTGGAACATTATTCTATATACTTAATGCTCTCGATGTGCTTTAAAGAAAGAAAAAAAAGTTTATTTATTTATTTATTTTTTTTTTTTTTACTTAGATAATAATAATATCAGTATTGCATCTTCAATAAATTAGTAAATTGCTGACGAAGACAGAGGCTAAAAAAACAGACGACTATTTTGTTATCCTATTTAAATCCGTTCCATACTCTTTATTATTAATATATATATATATATATATATATATATATATATATATATATATATATATATATATATATATATATGTATATACAGTGAAACCTCCGATTAAGGGACACCTGTGGGACCGCAAATTTTTGTCCCTTAAATAGAGGTGTCCCTTATTCGGAGTTTTTATTACTGTGAGACTTCCAAGTAAGGGACAGCTATGGGACCGGAAATTTTGTCCCTTAAATAGAGGTAACCCTTATTCGGAGTGTCGATTTTTTGGAGGTTTCACTGTATAAATTCTTTCGCCATTTTAACGTTTCGATTTAGCTCCAAATTAATATAAAAATATACAGTAAAATCCCGATAATTCGGATTAATTGGGACCAGATCCAATCCGGATTATTGAAAATCCGGATTATCCGGAGAAATAGAAACAAATGAAATAAAATAAAACATACTTACAGAAAATGACCTTTATGTTAAACTGAAAAGTGCGTGAATTCAACGCTGCATCTTTATAACTATAAATAATTTACTGCAAGTGATATTGTAGAAGCGTTTTTTCACAATAACAAGGGAACAGATCTATGGGCTGACATAGATCAGAAAGCGATTCTTATCAGACAATGGGTCTTATTGGCGACTATTTTACAGTGCTTCCTTGCAATGCTGTAAGTAAAAATTTATTGTGCAGTGATTTTTTTATGACATTTCTAAGTGGTTTAAATAAACAATTAGGAAATTGCCAAATTTAGTGATACATTGTTGTTTCTTTGAAATATA
The DNA here is from genome assembly GCA_964019185.1 of Maratus speculifer. Classification (NCBI taxonomy): domain Eukaryota; kingdom Metazoa; phylum Arthropoda; class Arachnida; order Araneae; family Salticidae; genus Maratus; species Maratus speculifer. The sequence continues at coordinate 419,488,466 of OZ025290.1, read as the reverse complement.
ACATCAAAGCGTTTAAATAATAAAGCTTAAAACTTATTTTAAAAGCTTATTCTTCCGAAAAGATTTTTTTTAAATTCAGAATACGCCGATGAAACAAGTTATTATGTTGGAAATTAGCCAATCGCTTCTTAAATATTAAAAAAAAGCCAAATCGATTTGGATTATCCGGAGATCCGAATTAACGGGGTCCGAATTAGCGGGGTTCTACTGTACTTTTATTTTTATTTCAGTAATATCGTTCTTGAGTGGGAATGGCTTGAGTTCAGTTACAATGTTGAGTATCTTACTGAACTGATAAAAAAATAGAGTAATTATAGCTTATCTCTTGCATTATTTTTAGAGAAACTCCCATTATCTCCATCTTTGTTTGCCTATGTTTCCCCTATAATAAATGGCCATCATCTCATCAATCGAAATCAGTTTTGTTTCGCAATATCATTGTGTGTTATTGTACAATTACCTGATGCTGCTGATTTTTACACACACACACACACACACACACACATATATATATATATATATATATATATATATAATTATTACCATTCAAATACAAGTTAACGAAAATGCAGTGTTCACGAAATTAAACTTCCGATAATCAAAGAGTCCTGTAGTTCAATAGTGAAACGATCTATGAAGCAACTGAGAATTATAAAGTTGGCGCATGTGTATTTGAGCTATGGTTGGTGGTTTGCTCGAAAATCGAAATCAAAGCTAAACAGTGGATACAACAGTGGTTATTCGGATACAATTCAGTAGTTTGTGAGTGGCTCAGTAGTAATGTCAGTAGCATACGGGATTCGAGATTTTTCTATGTGAGTTCGAATTTCGCTCGCACTTTATTTTCGGAACGAAAGTTTATTTCTTTGTTAAAAACAGTAGATTAAGCATTCAAATAATTTTAAATAACAACAAAAAAAAATAAAAATCTGTTCTATAGAGATAAATATTTGTAATTTTTATTTATTTTATTTGTTAATTATTATTATTATTTTACATCTTATTACATATTTAAACATGCAAAATTTCGTAATTTGAAAATTACTTATACGCGAAAAACTTACATCTAATTAACATTTTTTGTAAATCTCAATTGTAATACATATTTTTTCAATTAGGGCTCGAAAATGATTGATGAAAATTTTCATTCCAAAAATAAGACCGATTGACATTATATCAATATTTCGCTCGGTTTTCATATTCGAGCAGATGATAAACCAGAGTTCAAATACGTATGAGCCAACATTGTAACTCTCATTTGTTGCAACGACCTGTTCCCGTTCTGCTTGTCCCAAGAGAATAAAAAAATATTTGGACAACAACTATTCCATAGGACGCACTCGTGATTTTTGAATTCAAGAATTTTGATTTAAAAATTGCAACCAGATGGCGCAACGTGGAATCAAATTTCAACAACATAGGCCAGTGTCACGCCGATATAAGGAAGAAGTTAGTTATGCCAGAAGCAGATGAACTAAGATGATTTCAGAATAGGGGAAAGTACACTGATGGCAAACTCTACTATCGTAACGGGGAAAATGCACTGATGGCAAACTCTACTATCGTAACGGGAGAAATGCACTAATGGCAAACACTACTATCGCAACGGGGAAAATGCAACAGCAGCAGTTCTGACGTCTCAAGAAAACAACGACGTAAATCGATGTCGGAGTGTGCTTTGTTGGAATCGGGGTGAAAACCCAATGGACAACACAGCTTAGTGTTTTGCGGGGTGAGGAAAAGTACGAGTCAAGACTATTTGTTCAAAACTATTTATATTCGATTCATACTCATTATTAATTAAAATATACATGGATATAAATTATTAAGATTCAAATAAAAGTTAATCAATATAGAGTGACACCGAACATAAACTAATCATAGATCTTTAGAGGCCGTTCTACTAGTTCGGAGAAAATAACATCTGGACAACACAAATTTCGAAGTATGCACTTTTGATTTCTGAATTAAACAATTTTAACTTAAAAATAGCTACCAGATGGTTCAGCGTAGGACGGTATTTCTGAAACATTTACAAATGCCACCCCGATAAAAAGAAGAAGGTAGTCATACTGATGACGAACAGCTCAAAATGGACGATGCCTTATTGTGCATTGATGGAAATCTATTATCGCAACGAAGAAGAGCAACAGCAGTTCCGACATCTGATGAAACAACGACGTTAACTGATATCGGAGCATGCTTTGATGAAAACATGGTGAAATTTCAATGAACAGGATAGCTAAGCGTTTTGTCGGAACGAGGAAAAAAACGGGTCACTACCGCCATCGAAAGAAATATTAATACAGCGTTCGTAGAAGCAAGCTCTGAATCGCCTCACACAATTGTTAGTGTACCGACGATTTCACATGCAATAATGCATTGTTTGACACATCCTAAGAAAAATTCTGAATTTATACTCGCATAAGATTTCAAAAATTGGAACTACACGACCAGCAACGTTGCCAGCTATTTTTGCCGTAAAAATAGCAGTAAAATTGGTCGGAATAAGAAAATTTACATCTAGTTTTACTACAATTTTTACGAAAAAGACTGCTGGCAACCTTGCTGCCAGTAATTTTTTTTTCTGTAAATTTAACGGATTTTTTATTTATTTATTTTTTTTTTTTTACAGTGTGGTTTTGATTACTTTTTGCCGAGGAACATTCTGCGTACGTTCGAGGCTCATTTCCATTTTAGAGACAGATGGACAAATGTGGTCCTTGAGGGCTTACTTCTTCAAAAAATATAAAATCTTTCGATAATGAATGCAGCACTGAACCAGTACATTACGGTCACTATCGTGTTCTGCAAGGATTCGGAATAAACATCGTGTGTGTGCGTGTGTGGGGCGGGCGGTTCTCTCAGCGGGAATGAACAGCAATTAATGTATAAATTGAAGCTGGTGTTATACACAATTGAAGTGAAAAAACTTCTTTAAACACCATAAAATAAGTTAACCCCGCAAGGCCTTTCGAAAGAACTTAGTCTTTCTTCGTCAGGCGCAAAAAAAACGTGCGTCTACAATGAATGTAGCGGTACGACCGGTAGTTGCGGGTACATTCATTGTAGACGCACGTCTTTTTTGCGCCTGACGAAGAAAGACTAAGTTCTTTCGAAAGGCCTAGCGCAGTTAACTTATTTTATGGTGTTTAAAGAAGTTTTTTCACTTCAATTGAACAGCAATTAATTATGATAATATTATCTGACGCAGGTAGCAGGAAATGCAGGCCGAAAGCACTAAGATGTTTTTCATTAAAATGTATATCTTTTTATTTGCTACATCTACTTTGTTATTTTTCAGCGTTTTAAGTAAAACGGTGAACTTTTTAAAGTTTATCTTGGTTATTTTGTGATTAAATCAAGGTGAAATATTGGATCTCGCCTGATGATTTCATTTGCCTGTATAACATTTGTAAAGATATTTTACTTTTATGGTTGTTAAAAAAATATACTTTCGTTTCAGTGAAGCGGATCTATCTGTTAATAATGCTTCCTGTATGTTGTATTTTCATCACTGAAAGTATCTCCAATACTCGAATTGTAAGTTTCATGTTTCTAACTTCTTTCCGTAAAACAGTATTGAATTATCATTCTGTTATACCTAAAAATATATTATTTATATTTAATAAAATAAATATTTTAAGCACCTTTATTTAAAACAATTATCGATCATATATGAGGAGCCCAGAAGCCAAGGGGTATAAGTGACAAAATTGAAAAAATTGAGTTAAGTGCACAGGCTATCTGGAAATATGTCTATTTATTTGTAGGTAAAGAGTTAAGAGTGTTTTTTTCATCATGTACTGAGTTATAGGGGTCAGTTACTTAACCTCTTTCCCAAAACAGTGAAACGTTTAGAGGCCAAGGGGTATAAGTACAGTTGTGTCCCTTAACGTCTATATAGCACAAGCGCGACCAATGAAATACAAAGCCATTTGCTTTTTTATGCATTAAATAAATGCATTTTAACAGTTATCAAGTAAGAAAATCATGCGTTAAGCATAGATTATGAACACCTTCCAACACATCCTGAAATCTTTAAAATTTTTGCTATATAGGGTAATAAAGAGTTACTATCCATTGCCAAATATGTATTCTGATCCTTTTGAGCAGCCCTATGTTTTATCAGTCGGTTGATATGTACTGTATAAAGGGAAAAATTAGTTTAGCAAGAAAACACATAATAGTTTGAAGTTTCGTTTTCAGCACTTTATACTAATAGATGGAAGCATACTTGTATACTTTTGTTCATTCTGTAGTTTATCTTGAACCTATATTATACGCCAGTATTTAGCTGAAATTTACTTAGAACTAAAACACACTTTCGATGGCCATGTATAAAATTTTGTGCGTGATCCTGTATATCATTTTATCTAAATTTTACAAGCATTTCTTAGTAAACTGAATGAAGTTTAGTATTGAAATACATGACTTATTTAAAAGGAATGCTTAAGTAAAGCAAGCTCATGTTCTGTAACCTTTACGAGTATTTTTGTGTAGCTTTGTATCTGAACTATAGCATTTATACATGTTATATAACATGTATAAATTCAGTGAAGTGACATGTATAAATTCAATTCATAATTAAAATGGCATTTCGTCAATCCATCAATCATCATTGATAATATATACAGTACTTCGAATCGAATATACTATTTAAAATCTTTTTTGTATCCCTGTAAATACTGTGTACTACGCATTTTATGCGAAATAATTTATATTAAGCCTCAGCGATATATATGAATTTTATTATACGTGAAAATTGTAATATAATTAAAATAAGTCGCAAACAATTCCCTCTTTATCATTAGGTAATGTAAATCTTTTGTATGGTTCTGTAAATAAATAATAAGTATTCTTTTCACCTCGGATTTTATAAAATGTTTATTTTAGTGCAATTCGTAAATGCATATAAATTTTAATGTGTGACAAGGTATAACATCTTTCAAATTCATTTAAAACGATTTTTCCCATAAACTGTAATGTAATGAAAAACTTTTGATTGTCCCTGTAAATAAACTAATCGTGTTTGAAACTTCATTTGCAATAGGATTGTGTTGAGGTAAAAATGAATAATTCCCAAAACTTTCAAGGCTATTCGGATATATTTACGAGAGTTAGGGCGCGGACAGACGGACTGACAAACCAAAATCATATTCACTTTTCAACTTTATTAATAAGTGTTAAAAAATATAAATTGCAATGTTTCTAAATTTATAATAAAATTTTAAAACTTATATTAGAACAAAAGTTTTTCCTTTCATTTATTTATATCAACATTATTCATAAATTTTTCGTTAATTCACTTTTTTATTTCATAATTTTTCCTTTTTTAGAATCTATATTAAATCAAAATTTTGTCCTTTCACTTATTTGTATCATCATTTGTAAAGGCGTTTTCCTTTACATATTAGTTAATAATTGTTTTTCCCCATAGTTAAAATTACAATATTCCCTTAATTTGTATCTTTATTTAATAAGCTAGATTTTAATCCCTTTAATTCTATTCAGTTACTAACGGCCATTTTTCCTTTAAAATATAATTTCAGTTAGCTCTAATTCTTTCTTTAAAACCACAACGTACATCCGTTTGTTCATGTACATGTATGTATTTTCCCATAGCAACAACCTTTTAAAGAGTTATTTCTCGGCTGTTGTTAAGCATAGTTAAACGCTATTCACTTAAGAACCAGATGTGCTATGTTTGTCTTTATTTTATTTCATTTGAATTAATTTCCTTTCTGAGCCCGTGAGATTTTTGGTTAACCCTATGTAAAGAATGCAATCCTTGTGGTTTCCCGAGCCATATGCTATCTTTTATCATTTGGCGTTAATTATTTCAAATCATGCCCTTTGGTTTCTATCATTGAAAGTCTATTTAACGGAAACTCTCCACGTGCCTTCTCTCACCGCAATTTGTGCTTATCAGTCGTTTTTGGCTATTTTTATGTACATGTATCGCGCCAACACTTGACGATGTGAAAAATGTATTTGTGACCACTTCTTCTCTGTAAGTACTAGCGATCGGACCTATCTCTGCGAGGGTCCCTCTCTGGCACGGCAACCTTTCTTGGAAATGTGAAATTAATAAAAACTTGTCTCCAGTAAATTAGCCTCCTGTGTTGCCTTTCTCAATTATTCATGGATTATGTACGAACTTGGGATTGAAACTACACTTACGATTTAGCAACGCAAACTTCCTATATGATGTTGAAACCTTCCTCATATATATTAACTGGTACCTCGTCCAGTCCTTGAATAATTTAGTGTCAGAGAGGGATCCCAGTATTGTACGATTTAAAGAAAAACTACATAATAACAACGTCTAATATTCTTCGGTATTTAAAAATATCATCAGTCATCGACAAATTAGATTTGTTTACATGCTGAATTTCCTAAGAAGTGCGAACTCAATTGTGCATTCCAGTGACCACCAAGCGAACAAAAAAAAAAGACTCTTCTAGTGTGAACCGCCGTAGAAACCTTTAATCATCGGTGAATTCATCTATTTATTTCTTCATGCCGATAGTGAATCAAAGAAAATGTTCTTTCCCTCCGCTTTCTGAAACAGCTGTTTTTCATCTGCTAGAATACTATCACAGCAAATCTGACTCATCCAGTTGCGCTTAATACGTCTGCTACGATGAAGAAGTAATTAGTCACCGTGCTTCTGTACTTTATAATGTGAAGAAAGAAAGAGAGACAATTTCTGCCATAGAGTTCCGATGCATTTTTCCGGGAAACAATGTGTTCGTTTTGTTATTCGTCGTACGGGCATCACTGAGATTTATTTGGGTTCCAACCTTCTTAAAAAATGGATAATAAAAAAAAAGAGTAAACGAATCCAAGATTTTACTTAGATTTTCGTAAAAGATTACGTTTTTTTCCCCCCATAAGTGGGCTATGTAAGTTAATTTTACTTTTCATTATTCTAGCCTATAAAAAGCTAAATTTCTTGCTTACTCTTAGTTAAGTTAATATTTTGTTTAAAAAATAATCTGGTATAAGATACTTCGATAATAACTTTTTAAGCGTAACTGTATATATTTTCCTGTGCACATTGCGTAATTTCTCGTGATTCTTTCTTCGATTAAATCTACTGCATTCTTCACCTTTTGTGCTACTGTGGAGATTAACAAGGAATGAAGAAAATTTTATGAAATATCTGATATAAAAGTTTAATATCTTTTGCTTCTATAACTTTGTGCATATTTTAATACTTGTTGATAAAAAAAGTAATTTTGGTTGTGATGGTAAGTAGTGTTTATAAGAATTTTGCTAAAGTGTAAAGTTGTTTTGTTTTTATGGACGTATGCTCTTTCTATTGTCTATTACAAACATAGGTTTAATAGATAAAACATAAATCAGGATTACTGAAAAGTGGCTTATGTGTTCTTAAAATGTTTTTTTTCTAAGCATATGATAGTGGAAGAGAAGTTTTTCCCAGGACAGTACTTCTTTTGACTGGCAAAAAAAGAACCTGACATTACGTTCTATAAAACATTGTGGTACCAATATTTTTAATTGATACCGTTGAATATATTATTTCATCTTAGAAATTTTATGATTTTATTACATTTTATATATTTTAACAGTTTTCTATATTTTAGCTATTTAAAGATATTTTTATAATATTTTGTCTCAAGTTTGTAAACATTTAGTAAATATATTTGTAGTAGATTGTGGTTCCGTTAAATGTCTTAATATTTAAAGCAGTACATATTTTTTTGGTGTAATTCGTCACATATTTTCATGTAAAATATATATTTTACATGAATAATTATGTACAGGTAAAGAGTACTCATATTTTTAAAAGTGCTCAAAATTGTTTTGCATGACTGTTATTAAATTCTTTCTCAGTTATACTCAGTCACCTATTTTAAGTTGAAATTAATTTTATTCTGACAACAATGATTGCCTTTTTTAAATATACAGTGAAATGCATTAGGCACTAGTTTATTGCAGTGTATTTTTTTTCGTTCTTGAATAATTTCAAGGGTGTGTAAAATAAGTTGTGGTGTTGACATTTTTTTTCTCAAATTAAATTGTCAGTTTATGTACAGTTTGACTTTAGTCAGTGTGTTGGATTCAGCGATACCCCACCAATTTTACACACAAATTTACATTTTGCAGTCATTACTAGTGAAAGCCTTTTTTTTCAATTTTTCACGTGTATCGCTGCATCCTCATATGTGTTTAATTTTTACTTGTTTAAGTTACCCCCCCCCCGTAAACGCAAATATTCATCTATTTATTTTAGATTTTTACCATTCATAATATGCAGGTGTATACCAGTAGTCATTTTGGAGGTCCTACATTTTTTTTCTTTCTATTTTGATGTTCCGGTGATGCAGGGATATTCTGCGGTGTGACAAACTCGCAATTCAGAAATGATTTCTTAATCTATTTCTGAGCTCTTGAATTGCGGGTCGGTTGCTTGCGGTTAATACACTCAGCCAAGTGCGCTGGTTCGCATTTTTGTGTATAATCGTTTCAGTGCCTTTATTGTCACATTGCATTCTATTCGTTTTTCTTTTTTTCTTCTCTCCAATAACAATATTTTGTGATGCAGTTTGCTTGACTAAAGTCACACTGTTTGTTTTTCTTAGGAAATAGTTACACACCTTTAAAAAAAAATAGTAGTATTTGTTCACAAAAAAATAAAATAAAATAAAAATAAAAATAAAATTTCTTTTCTAGCTGAGATAAAAAAAAACTTGCTTTGCAATTAATAATTTTGAGACTTGTACACTTAATATATATAGACACCATACTTTTCTTGTGGTTTTTCTCTTATACCTATAGATGTTTGCTGTGAATTTTTATATACCTACACTTGTTTATGTTTATTGTATATACAGGTAAGAGTGACAATCCCACTTTTATATTTTAAGTACTATACATTTTATTTTTGTATCATACCTAAACACATAATTTTAAATAGAGAGTCCAATATTGGGCTTCGAAAGTTTAACTTTTGCATCTGTGACATCGTAAAAATAAAAAAAATAGGAGCAAGTTAAATTTATTTTTCCTACAGTTGTAAGTTGGCAGTTATTATTATTACCCAGATTTTAATACACTTCTCTAATTCCTGTGTCTTCTAAAAAAAATAATAATAATAATAATAATAATACACATTATTTTTCAGTAACCAGTTTTTCTATTTGATTCGATTTTCTGTCATAACCATTAGATATTTTTGAGTCAGTTTCATGATGTAATATGAAATCTTACACACACAGAGATGATGCTATCTCGTTTTCCCCTCTTCTTAAATGAAAGATAGTCACACAATACACATTCTAGTAGAAGCATATTATTTCTTTTAAATTTTTACACTTTGGTATGTGTGGCATTTGGCATACCCCTACACTGTACATTTTTTTATGTATTTGTACTTTTATTTTGGCAGTCATAAAATTTTATATTTATTTTTGTGTTAGGTCATCATTCACGGCGCTGTTTTCCCGGGAGCAGCAATGTGTCTGATGTTTTGATTTCAGGGTTTGGTTGAGCAAGTTGGCCGCTTGCTTAGTCAAAGACTGAAATGGATTTATTTACACGATTTTTTTTAATATTTTATTTATTCACACAACGCGAACACTTAGAATAATTTAAGTTTTTTTTTTGTTTTACATAAGGTGTGTACATAAATTAATTGTACACAGTGATCGCACATGCATTTAAATTTTCATGCATGAAATAATTTGTACGTTTGAATTACTTTTACACAGGTAAACACACAGGTGATAATTCATTAGTTGTACAAATAGTGACTCGATAACAATATTTCTCATTTCAATTCTTTTCTCTCAAATATATGACTGCATTTGTTTTAAATTCATGTCGGTGTATAATGTTTTGTTATTTTGCCTGCTTTGAAACATATCATCTTTCACGACTGGATCAGGTAAAAAAAAAGGGGATTTTTTTTATTTTAGATTTGATGCCTCTTAATAAAATTTTAAATCATTTACACTTTAACTTTAATAATATTGTGTATGTAAACTTTTTATTTTATTATTTGTATTCTTTTGCTAAGATAGTATTCGACAGTATATTTATTTCCTCATACATAGTAGTTCATTGATGATTTATACGAAACTCAAGGTAGATGATTTAGAGTTTAACCAGACCCTTATTACACTTTACACGATTGTTCATTGATTTTTTTTTACACACATACTGGTTGTTTACTATGTTGCTCTATTTATTTTTCATGACTGTATTTTCTGTTTCAGGAAAGAAGGTATATTGTTGTTGCATTTTTTTCCTAAAAAAAAAAAAAAAAAAAAAAAAAAGGATTGGATTTTTTTCACATTTTTAGAAATTTGTTGGATATTTTTTTTTTTTTTTGCACATTTTGTTATTACATGCACCGCTCATGTGTTTTCCCAGATTTTCTAAAATTAATTTGTAGTTGCGGTTTCAATTTTCAGTTTTTCCATACTACACCGTGTTTACATTCATCCTTTTTAGTAGTGTGTATAGCGGAAATTTGATTTAACAGGACTTTTCTCAATTTAATAAATGTACACCATGTCAGTTTTTTTTTTTCATTACGCTCTTTTATTGTCCATTAAGACATTACACATGATATACTTGTAAAGTTTTCATTATTTCTGATCTGTTTGTACACAGGTAAACCTTATTTTTTTGTACTCTTTCCCTGTTCACATATGCAGCCGCATGCTGATAGTCTTCAGTTACTACACCGAATGGTGTTTCGGGCTGCACTCACACACATATATCTATTCTTTTAACGCTTGTGTACGATTCACATTAACCTGCCTTACATTTTTTTCTCACACGTTATACATTAAATCTTTTGAAGAAGGCTAGTTTTCTTACATTTTTTTTAAAAGTTCATTGTACACTACTGTTTTTTTACCTAAACTAAATATAACCTAGATCAGTAAACAGATTTTTTTGACACAGAGAATCATTGATAAAGTCAAGGTAAATCATATAATTCTGCTTATTTGCTTCTCCTTTTATTGTAGTTATAAAACTTACATGTCACAGAATTCTCATTATGTTTGATTGTGTTCTTACATATATATTCAATATTTTATGTGTTATTTTACCTTTTTAATATAATTCATGTCTCAAAAATATAATAATAAAGTAGAAGTTGGAATGTAACCAACTCGTTTAAGCAATAAAAAATTGCTTTGGCTTGAATAGAAATTTCAAGCAATCTGAATTAAAATCTTCTGGAATAATATTGAGTGTGCACACAGAAAAAAAAAAGAAACAAGATAATATACAGCTGTCCAGAAGTTCACTGCAGTTTAAAAAAAAAAAAAAGACTTTTTGCAAGTTTTATAGGTACCTACTTGCTTTTTCATGCTTATTAGCATGTTTTTTTTGTTTAATTGAGACATGATGTATTTACTTTGCTTATTTACTACTTGAGTATTGCATTATTAGACAAGTTATCACCAGTTCCTCTTTAAAAAAAATATGTTTTGTTTATGAGTTGGTGTTGTAGCATTGAGAGGAGGCATGTGTTTGTGGGGTTTTTTTTTCTTTTATCTCCCGCGTTTCACGCTTTTTCTTTGTCGGTCGTTGGGGAGATATATGTAAAGGCGTTTTCCTTTACATATTAGTTAATAATTGTTTTTCCCCATAGTTAAAATTACAATATTCCCTTAATTTGTATCTTTATTTAATAAGCTAGATTTTTAATCCCTTTAATTCTATTCAGTTACTAACGGCCATTTTTCCTTTAAAATATAATTTCAGTTAGCTCTAATTCTTTCTTTAAAACCACAACGTACATCCGTTTGTTCATGTACATGTATGTATTTTCCCATAGCAACAACCTTTTAAAGAGTTATTTCTCGGCTGTTGTTAAGCATAGTTAAACGCTATTCACTTAAGAACCAGATGTGCTATGTTTGTCTTTATTTTATTTCATTTGAATTAATTTCCTTTCTGAGCCCGTGAGATTTTTGGTTAACCCTATGTAAAGAATGCAATCCTTGTGGTTTCCCGAGCCATATGCTATCTTTTATCATTTGGCGTTAATTATTTCAAATCATGCCCTTTGGTTTCTATCATTGAAAGTCTATTTAACGGAAACTCTCCACGTGCCTTCTCTCACCGCAATTTGTGCTTATCAGTCGTTTTAGGCTATTTTTATGTACATGTATCGCGCCAACACTTGACGATGTGAAAAATGTATTTGTGACCACTTCTTCTCTGTAAGTACTAGCGATCGGACCTATCTCTGCGAGGGTCCCTCTCTGGCACGGCAACCTTTCTTGGAACTGTGAAATTAATAAAAACTTGTCTCCAGTAAATTAGCCTCCTGTGTTGCCTTTCTCAATTATTCATGGATTATGTACGAACTTGGGATTGAAACTACACTTACGATTTAGCAACGCAAACTTCCTATATGATGTTGAAACCTTCCTCATATCATTGTTTTTAGTTTTTTCAAAAATACAACTTTTTATTTAATAATTTTCCATTTCTTGTGTTCATTTGGCACTTGTACCCTTTAGCTTCTTCATTATTGCTTGGACGCCAAGGGGTAAAAGTGCCGAATGACGATAAACATTGCTTAGTTATAAATAAAAAGAAAAATTGTATTCCACTTTAAAAAAAAAATTTATTGAAATAAGAGGTCAAAGATCACTAAAAAGTAATCAAAAGTTTCATATCTCAATTCGTTGAATTACAATTGATGTTTAACTTTGGACTCAATTTACTCGAAATCTAACTTTTGTCACTTGTACCCCTTGGCTTCTGGGCTCTTCATATATATATACAGTAATCTGACTTACCCGTCTGGTTTCAATATATCACAGCATTAAGGGATGTGTGTAAGTATATATTAATCAAGCGTAATCCCTTAATATAGATGTTTTCATTACTCGAATGTCACCTGATATTTCTAAAAATTTTGAGATAATTTTTCCAAGCATATTTCCAAAGTATTTCTATTTGAAATTGCTGTACATTTCAGATATAAAACATAAAACATCTGAAATTTAACCATTTTTTTAAATAATATATTTTATTGCGTATATTTTTGTATATATCAATTTTATACCTCTTAAAAAAAAAAAAAAAATATAATTACTTACAAATTTAGGATTTCCATTAGTATTTTATATGCGCGTCTTCATTACATATAGCATATTATAGAAAAAGTACATTAAAAATTAAATCCAAACTTTTAAATAACGCTTATCCAAGAGATATTTATTATTTCAAGACGTGTAGATTCTTTTGTATTATTTAATGATTTTCTTTAGGCTTCATTGCATATTTAAACATCCATTCAAATGAAAAAAGAATCATATAAAGATATAAAACAATGATTTTATGTGAATTAAATTAACAAACAAATGTCTCTTTATAACATTTATGCAAAAACATATGTGAGAAACACAAAATTACACTCTAAAAAATGGGTTCTCAAAACTGAATAATAAGTACTCAATTTTAAGAACTTCACATTCTCAATATTGCTCCGATACAAATGTACTCAAAATTTACTAAGGCATGTACTCATTTTCATTCCATGGTTGTGTTCAAATATAAATTGCGATAAATTACCACCTCATGATACAAATTAAAGCTAAATATGCTGGCATTTATTTCTTGCTCAAAAATATTTGTATTAAAAGTAAATTGATTGTTTCTTAAGAAAAATTGAAAAAATAAAGTATTACAAAGTACCAAAACTGAATATATTTTATGACAAGAGCATCATTTGGAAGCCTTTTTAAATTATTTTAAAATACCGTGCATGATTTAATATGTTGATAAATAAGTATGTTTTATGACCCTCATGAAGGAAATAATCCAGGATACAAAGTTAATGTTTAATTAGATTTAAAAACATGTGATGTTTCAAAATTGAACAAGCGATCTGTTCATTTTTGATCCAAAGATAGATACTCAATTCGATATGAGTACATCGATTTATTCATATTTGAGTACTTCTTTTTTTCAGTGTGCGCAATTCTTTATAAAGTGGTTCTTATAATATTTTATAGAGTCCATTTTAAAACTGTAAAAATACGTTTTTATTATGTTAAAACTTTTGCAGATATTAAAAATATTAGAAAATAAATTTAATTAAATGAATTTCGTAACTTAAACATTAATCATTTGATAAAAGCAATCATTTGAAATAAGAGCTAATAACAGGAAACTATTTTGAAATGTTGTAAAAAACATGCATTTTTAAACATAAATGGAAAAAATTTTCTATGTGACAACCATAATAAAAAATTAATGAATATCAAATAAACGTCCAAAACGATTATATTAAGGCAGAATAAATCTCCAAATATCCTTTATTTTCCTACACTATCAGAAATGCATAGGCTATTACATATTTTATATGATCGACGAGAGCAAACATCTAAAACTTTTTTGTGTTAATTAAAGCATATATTTTGATTACGTGTTATCGAAGTAATTACAATTTTTTTTATTAAAGAAATATATACGCATTATTTTTGTATTTTTCACACATAAATTCAATAGAAACATGTAACGAAATAAATTTTATCTCATAATTTTATGCGTAATCTGCTCCTGAAAATCCATAATTATATAGTATGAGTATGGTGAAAAAAATAGTAAGATATTAATCACATAAAAAATCCTTAAAAAAATCCCTATATAATTTGAAACGCTCTATTATTTTTTTTTCTAAATTAATCGATAAAATTTAACTTTTTTTCTCACTTTTTTTAAACAAAGCGATCACAATACACTTTCAAAAACAAAAATATTGACACAAAAGCCACAACCTTAATATTTAGATTAAAAAAAAATTCCCTGCTTTATAAATATGAGAAAGAAGATAGTTTGTATCACGTGTTGATCCCTCGGATAGGTGAAATATATAATTCAATGATCTCCATTTTTGTTGTTTAGTTCTGGTAGTGTGTTGAAATGAGGGATTTTAATTTAATTTTTCAAAGACTGAGAAGAATTTTTTTGCTGGTACTCACTGTACACCAACATAATGAAATAAATTGATAATATGGAATGATCTTATTGATAAGAAAATGTTATTCATCATCCCTTTCACATAATTATATTTGCATTTAACAACCGGCTTAGAAGGAAAAAATACATTGATGTATACTTTTTTAAATAAAAGACATTTCATTTTAATATAAAATCTTAAAAAATATTTTAAATTTCTTGAACTAAAATATGTTCCTCCTTAATTCAATTCAGAGATGTGAAGTATGAGCAAAAACGATAAAAATATATATTCGTATGCCTTTGAAGTTATTTTACTTCATCAAGAAATTTTCATCCTTATTTCATTTGCGTAAATTTTCAAACGATTCAAGCAAATTTATTATTCATTTCAAAGTATTGTAATGTGGATATGCTAAAGATTTTGTGTTCACAAACACAATAAAATTCAACAAATTCTGAAATCTGGGTTTAATTTGCATTTCGTTATTTGTTACGTCATTTTTATGTGCATTTGTTGTATATAGATGAAAGAATCAGATTTAAATTTATGAATTCAAAATGATCATTCATTATAAATGAAATTATTTTACGAAAATGCAATTTTTAAAATTCAATTTTACTTGTATTAGTTTCAAGCTTATGTAACTTGCATTATGTAAAACCAGAAGCATTTAAAAATACATAGTTTTTACATGTACAGTGACGGTCAAAAGTTTCCGGCCAGTTAATTGCTTTGATTTATTTACCAGACAGCTTCAGCGAAGAAGAAGCACAATTGCTGCAAAAATTAAGAATATGTGAATGTCCTCTGACCAAGTGATCATTTTGATTGAATACTAAAGACACTTCATGTAAAGGGGAAGAATTCAAATTTCGCGTGTGCAAAAGTTTCCGGCACTCCTCATTCCTTAGGGGGTTTTTTTCTATCAGTAAAGTGTTTTTGGTCGTGTTTGTGAATGAATCAAAATGAATAGCATAGTTTAAATTAAAAAAATAAAAATACAACAATTATTGTTCTTAAATGAGTGATTAGTTTGTCGCTAAAGGACCAATCTTCTCGAAATGTTGCGAGAAAGTTACTAATCAAAGAACCAACTGTGAACGATATATTAGGAAATACAGATATAAAGATGTCCATGGTCTTGAGGAAATTCTGAGGTCCGGGACACCCCGGAAAATTACTATTTTGTGGAGGGAATTATCAGGAGAAAAACAGTTTTTGAGCGACATAAAAATACCGTTGCAATACCCAACGATGTACGAAATGCAAATATTGCTGATATCAGTAAGTCTACCATCTCAAGATGCCGTGATATAAAAAATATTTCATTAATTTAAAAAAAGGAAAACTTTTCTAATAAGCACAAAGTCTGGTCAATTGAAAACTGGACAATACTTTTATTTTTCATTCAATTAAATTTCGAACTTATTTGAGAGTGATGGAAGACACTTCGTCTGATGACCTAACAACAAAAGAGGCGGAGGACACGTTATAGTGTGGGAGCATATTTTTCAAAAAGTGTTGAACCGTTATTTAAAATCCGCTGGCAAGATGAATGATGCAATGTATAAGGATATCTTGCAAGATTATTTTCTGCCTTATTAAAGGAAAAATTGTCGTCGCAACAATTTATTTTAACGTGATAACGACTTAATGAATTTATGCAAGCTGAACAATCAATGGCTTTCGTTTAAAAATTTCCACTTTTGAAATGGACAGCCCAAATGCCCGACATGTATCCAATTGAAAATCTTTTGAAATAAGTTGGCAAACTTATGCAGAACTACAAATATTCCAAATCAGCCAAAATATCGAAAAAAATTACGACAAGTGTGGAAAAAACGTTCCATAAGTGATCTTTAACCGTTCATTGTATCAGTGTAACGTTGCTGCGCCTCAGTACTTATTACTAAAAGTATGGTGATAAAATACCAATTGTAAATGTTGTTGATCACTAATATTTTCTATTACAAAACTATTTTTTTTTCCAAATTTGAACATGCGTTTTCCTTTGCACCTTATTTTGTCATTTAAATTTATTGATATTTATATGATATTCCATAAATAAGTTCCTAACTATTAAGTCAATAAAATGTATAAGTATCACTTCGAGATTCCTCTTTATATGGGTATACTTATAAATTAATTTAAAAAAAATTCAGGCAGGAAACTTTCGACCGCCACTGTAGAATAATTAAACTATAACCGTCTTATTCTATGCATTAACCACTACACTTTAACAATGTATCATTCTTTCGTATATATAAAAAATGCATATTTTATTTGCTTTATCGATAGTATATATAAAATTCAAAATTTCATATATGCAATCATTTCCAGATGGTATAAATTCTTAGACATATTGAAATGTTACTTAGAAATAGCGCCAGATAAAATGCTTTTTTAAATGTTGGCCATTTTTATGTTTTGTAAACTGATATATACACCTTTTTATTGGACTCCAATAAAATTTGTACTTATGATCAGGAAGATACGAATAAATGATTACTGATACTTGCGAAATTTATTTTTTTTTAGAATTTAGATTTTTTAAAAATTATTTTGTTACATTTCCAGAAATTATAGTGCAACTAAAGATGTATAAACAGCATAGTATGGCGTCATTATTTTTGAGAAGATTTTTTCCAGAAACCTTATGGAGAAATGTAAATAAGTGGTTGAAAAATTAACATGTTTTGGATTACGTTTCGAAAACAACGTCGCAAAAGCTTTGAAACTGTAGCACATTATTAGGGAGCTTCTTGCAGTAACTGCGTTACTTATCATGAGAATAAAACGCAGGCTCATGGATAAATTTAAGTTTTTTCTAAAAAATAATGATGAATTTCTATCGTGGTTTGAGTATGATTTCCAATGTTTTACACATAAAAGGATAGTCATTTCAGGGATAGTTACAAAAATCATTATACAAAATACCCTACTATCAGAATAAAAAAATTATAAATATTAATTGAAAATGAGCAGATTCTCTGAATAACGTTTTACTGCACATGCGCAAACGCAGATAAACTATATTTGCATGATGTTTTCGTTAAATGTATAAAATAATTTTTGTGACAGTCTCAAGAACATAGCTTAAAAATTCTGAAAGTTGTCTTAAATGGAATAAGCTCGAAATCCGTTGCTCCAAAAAGGAAGCAAATATATATATATACTGTATCACAATATATTGCACGTAAACAATATGGCACGCAATATTATATTTGGATACAGCCTTTACATTTTCCTCTTCATTTTGTTTTTCTATGCCGCCTTTGTTTTAGAATTTCACTACGTGCATGCACGGTATATCCATAATAAACAATCACAATTAATTGCGAGAATCCGTTGTTCCTAAAATGAAGGGAAAAATGAGTGGTTGTTTTTAAATAAAATAGTACGTGTCATATTGTGTATCCCATATTGACACCATAGACTTCTTATATAAGTAACCCCTCATTCCATTGTCCTTTCGGCCAGATTTTGAATCCAACATATTTCGCTTTCATTGCCAAAATTGTACCGTTGTTTGGCGGTGATCCCCTTATTGGCCACATTCAGATTTCATTCTCGCAGTAGAATAAACGTTAACATAGAAGCAGAAAATGATTCCGAAGATATTTTAACGGGAGAAAAGCCGGTTAAGCGCGCTAAATATGCCCTCCGTCATGTGATAGAAGACAAATATATCGTCTTCAAGAAAAGGTTAGCCATGTGGAGTCTGTTTATGAGAAATCTGTGATTGACACTAACAATGGATTAATGGATACAACCCATCATAGTTTTCCTTCATTTTGGGAACAACTGATTTTAAGCTTATTCTAGTGACGACTATGTTCTGAATTTTCAAGCTATGTTTTTTAAACATTCATAATAGTTGTCCCATACATTTAACTAATATAATATGTAAATGAAATTTTATAAGCGTTCAGGCATACCCAATGAAAAAATATTCAGTAAACCTGCTCATTTTTCATACGATTTTTATTATTTTTAAAATTCTGATTACAAGGTAGTATGTACCAATTTCTTTGTCATATTTCGGTTAAAATACATTATTTGATATCAAGAAATCTACAAATTATAAGCAAAAATCTTGGCAAAATTTGGGGCTGTGTTTAAAAAGCTTTTTTTCTCTACAAGTATACATGCTTGCACAAAAATGAACACATTTTATTACAAAAAGCTACTTAATCATAATTGACTGTTAGAACGCCTTTGCTACATTAGTTTTGAAAGCGTTATCTGAAAGATATTATATTTTTACAATTTGTTAATGGTCCCCTATGAAGTTTAGAAGAAAAAAATCTTTACGGAAATGTGTGACCTGTACAATTATGTTTACACACTTAGAGTTTGAGGTTGATTCCTTGAGTATTTTTCAAGATATTTAACAAAACGTCTATAATCGCTAGTGGCCGGTCACCTTTGGTCATATAGTGTATATATAAATATGATGGATATGAAGATTGAGCCTTCTTAGGAGAATCATACAAGCCCTAATCATCTAATCAAAAACGGACAGCAAATTATTTAAGGGGACAAGGGACCTTTGAAATCTTTTTTTTTATATTTTTAAAATTGCACTTTAAATATTATTCAAAGGGTATATTATGTGCACTATAGCATATAATTATCACAAATAATGTAAAAAGAATAAAAAAAAAATGGGGAAATTTTTATGATATTTTTGATTTAACGGGAATTTTTCAAAATGTCCCATGCGCATTCCATATGAATAAAAGTCTCCAATAATATTTATACAAGTTTGATTTATATATATAAATAAAACTGTGCATTGAATTTTATATATCTGAATATAAAAGTAAGAAAAAAAATATTTTCTCAATTTTTCTGAAATTTTGAGCATTTTTGAACCTATTTTTACAATTAACTACCTATAACTTTTACAATTATTTTTATTTGAAAAAAAAAAAAAACATGCACAGATTTATGACATATATTGTGAGAAATAACTATAAAAAATTTTAAAGCATTCGGAGAAAAAATAATGCGCATGGAGCATTTTGAAAAATTTTTGTTAAATCTAAAATATTACAAAAATTTCCCTATTTTTTTCAAAAAAAATTTTTTTTTACATTTTTTCGGATAAATATATGATATAATGCAATAATGTACCCTTAAATAATATTTAAAGTGCAATTTTAAAAATATAAAAAAAAGATTTCAAAGGTCCCTTGTCCCCTTAAAATACACTTCAAATTCTACGATTAATGTTTTAAAAAAGCACTTTCCCGTATCGGTATCTATATGCATATTTTTTCAGAACATAACTCTATATTTTCATTATTATTAATAGAAATGCCTAAAATATGCATCCGACCATACTGTAAGTTCTGTATTTTTTTCATATTTTATATCCTATCACGGAAAAAATGATGTCTTCTCTGTGCTTTTACCGACCCAAATACCAGATGGTAGCGAAAGGACATTAACTTGAAGAATGAGGTATGAAATCTAAAAATAGATGGAGAGGAGATACTTAAATATTGATTGATGGGTATCACGAGAATCACTTAAAGGCAGATGGTCTAGCAAGTAATGATAAGGCTCTTTATTTATTTTAGATCACGTTAATAAGCTCTTGGAACTATATTTTTAATGCTCTCAATATTTTTAAAACAATAAAAAATTTCTTTTATTATTATTTTAAGGTAGTAATAAAACCAATGTTATATTTTGATTAAATTAGAAAATCTCACGAAGAAGATATTAGAAAGTACAAAATGATGACTTGTCTGTCTGTCCTATTTATATTCGTTTTATTATCATTATTAATTTGAATAATACATATGTGTATACACACACTATTATTTCAACACAATCAAACTGATTGGTAAATTTATCATACGAATTTAATATTTTCCATCTCAGCGAAAAATTGCCCAGGCAGGTAACAAACCCAGATCCTTGGCTTACGAGGCCAGTACTTTACGTTTAAGCTATTTGGGAGACAACGGGCAGGCATTTTTCGCTCGAATAACCTTTCCTGACTTTATGGTTATCTGAGCCAGAATGTACACCTGTTGTCTTCCAGTTAGCTTTAACAGTAAAGCATTGGCCTTAAAAGCCAAGAATCTGGGTTTGATTGCCGGCCTGGAAATTTTTCGGTCAGTTGGAAAATATTCAATCCATATAACACATATACACTGCAAATTCCCAGCACACATTGAGAACACATGTGGAGCACTTTGATTGAAAAAAAGTGTTCCAGTTACCTTAATGTGTACTGAAATGTGTTCCGGATGTGTTCCACTGTAAAGAAAGTGTTCCGACAGTATCCTGAAAGTGTTCCGAAAGTGATCTGCCCAGAATATTTGTTAAATCTAAACTTGGGAACACATTTAAGAGCAGATTGGGAACACATATGGGCACACTTGTGAAATCATGGCTTTCTTTGTTACAACGATGACGACCATAAGGAGTCTTGATCGCAATCAATGTGGATTTCAAAATCAATTTGGTAAGTTAATTTTTTTTATTTACTTACTTATTTTTTGCATGCATGTATATAGTGATTATTTCTTTTGAGGCATTCATAAATTCATAAAAACCTAGAGAACAAGAATAATAGGTGCATTGTGTGTGGGGGGGGGAGGGGGTGTAACATTAACATGGAAAAGAATTTTGTGCTTAATTAATTCAATTTCATATTCAATTCCACTTTCAAATACTGATCGTAATGACGTACAGTGCTATCAGGAATTGGTGAATTAAGGAGGAAAGGGTTGTCATGTAATTCCTCCCTCCCCCTTTCACAGGGCCGTGCAGAGAGACCACGTGTCCTGGTAGCAATCCAAATGCAAGCCCTCTTTTCTCTCACATCATAAACATAAATTTGCTAAGTCGAAATTTAATAAGTAAAATTAACGTCTTAGACAGGTTCTTTCCGTCTTAGGAGGTATAAATGCGTAATATCCTTTTTGGTTTTCCGTATGAATAAGAATTCTGTTTTACACAAGTAAATTTAAAAAACAGTAACTTCTGATTTTTTAATTTTATTATCTGTTAGATATTTAAATTAAAAAATAATTAACTTAAAAAAGTACGATTACACTGTTTTGCTACTTTATTTTTAAACAAGGATCGAAGCCAGGTGCTCTAGTAGAGATGGTAACAGGTGATCAGGGGCGTGCGAAGAGGAAATTACGCCCAGGGAAAAGTCTGAATTTGGCGCCCCCCTCCGGAACTTTTTCTTGTAACAGGCAAAAAATGACGTTGTGAGCATAAATTTTTGCGCCCCGTACACTGTTAAAAATCTGCTGCATTTTGCTGCAACGCACTCCCCTGCTTGTACAGGAAACGGTTACTTGGCCGTGAAATGGCGCTTTCTCATTGGTTGGAATAGAGATATTATATACAAGTGGTGGAGGGCGTTGCAGCAAAATGCAGCAGATTTTTAACAGTGTATATTTCCGGCGCTATTCAGGGGCAACCGCCCCCCGGCGCTGCAGGTAATTTGTACCATTTGTCAGAGTTGATTTCAGGAAAACGTCCGAGGGGGAGAATCCTCCCCCCCTCCAGAGCAATGAGATGTCTCCCCGGAAGATTTGTGATTTTGTGTTTTGAATGGCAAAAAAATGCACGCCTACCCCCGTAACTCTACAATGTCCCCCCCTCCCGAGCAACAGAAATCCTTCTTGGTAAAAGTGTCTAAATTCAACACTGTCATCTACCCTCCCCCCCTCCCATTTTCTACGGACTGCTCCCCAACTCCTTCAGATTTGGATATTTTTAGTGAATAATTAAAAAATTAATAAAAGTGAGATGAAAAGATAAGAGTTACATATTTTGAGCTCCGCCCCCCCCCCTCTAGACTACATGTCCATCTTGCTAAAGCTCTCGGCACAGAGCATATAACTGTGTGACTCTTGACATCAAGAAATTTTTCAAGTTAGTCGGAACATTTTATTACAATAAAACGTGTCTTTACCTCAAATGCAAATGTTCCCTTAACTTAAGAGCCCAAGTATACTTATAAATGGAATAAATATTGATAGCCCTTTGCTGTTTTTTCCCTTACATATTTTGCAAAAAAAAAATAATCATTAAAGTTTCTTTCGTGTGTGGGTAAGAGAGGGGAGGGGGATGCGAAATTTTCTTCTTCATTTTGTTCCAAATGAGAGGAGAAGTATAGACCCATCCAGTGTTGAATCCAGGAAGTGGCCCGGGGGGGGGGGCATTCCCCACCGGAGCCCCACCTCAAATGCAAATGTTCCGTTAACTTTAGATCCCAAGTATACTTATAAATGGAATAAATATTGATAGCCCTTTGCTGTTTTTTCCCTTACAAAATTTGCAATAAAGAAAATCCTTAATGTTTCTTTCGTGTGTGTGGGTGAGAGAGGGGAGGGGGGATACGGAATTTTCTTCTTCATTTTGTTTCAAATAGACGCTTTCAGTGTGACGTCAGTCATGACATTTTCCTTGGATACTGACTCCAAACAAACGGTTGCTATGCTTCATTTCTTATAAAATATAAATTGTAGAAAATGGTATCATTGCATATAAAGCATTAAACATGTGTCTGTTATATATAGCTGAAAATTGTTGCTGCAATATGCAAATAAAATAGAAAATACAGCATAGCAACCGTTTGTTTGGAGTCAGTATCCAAGCAAATCGTCATAACTGACGTCACGACTGAAAGCGTCTATGAGAGGAGAAGTACAGCTCCATCCAGTGTTGAATCCAGGAAGTGGCCCCGGGGGGACATTCCCCCACCAGAGCCTTAGAAGTCCCTCCCGGAGAAAAGTGTCTGAATTTAACACTGGCCCCACCTCACCCCTTGAGCAGGTGATGGGTGCAACTCTCCTTCTCCTCTTCCCAGTCACTAATCATGAACGCAGTACTTATATAATTATTATTATTATTATTTTAAAATATTGAATCTAAATTGCATTACTGTATTGACCTAATTCTTATTTGATCTAAAATGCGGTCGGTATCTTGACACAGTACATTCTAAATTAAACAATTAATACAATATAAAACTTCTCACTTTCAAATAATAAGCTTTCGACGCAAACAATTTGACAAGGCGAGCAGATAATATTTCCGAAGTACTGTAGTCGAAAGTTTTTATCAAGTTGGTGTGGCAACATCATCGCGTCGCGCGGGAAGTGGAAGCTGTTTGTTTATGTTTTCATATGGACGCTTACATTCGATCCGGCATTTCTGCACTTTTTTTTATATATTTATTAGTATAACCGGAAGATTACACACCGGAAGATTTGCAACAATTTTCTGTGGTACGTATTCTATTGCATTTTGTTTTTGTTAATCAAATTAATTAGTTTTCAGTCTAATTTCTTTTACATAGGCACGTCATCTCCATTTTATTGTGACATGCGAGATTTGCCAGTAAAGGCAGGTGCCTTAGGCAGGTATTCAGATGTCTCATAAGGAACACTAACTGTTTTAAGATTCCTTAAATCTGAGTGAAAACTAAAATTTGATATTCAGATGGCATCCATATTGTTTATTGAACATCGTTCGATGTAAAAAACGTAGTTAATTTGCATATTAAGTATATCTATATTGTATGTTAATCTGTAATCTTCCGTTTTTATATTAATCAAATGATTTTATAATCTTAGTAACAGTATACAGTAAACTCTCTCAAATCTTACATCTTGAAACCAGTAGTTGTGCATTGTGTATATGTTTTGTTTACATTTTTTTAAAAATATAATTTGGATGTACTTAAATGTTAAAAAATATAATGAATGCTTAAAATAATTAAGTAAAATATTAATTTTATAATTAATAATTTTTTAATGTTTTCTTTTGCTGTCATTTTTTATTAGAAGTATTTGGAATCATCCATATTAAGGCCCCTGTCTTCGCTCGAGGAAACACTAGAGAGCTAATGCTATTCCTATGGGGAAGCATTTTTCTAATAACTCTTTCGCATTTTGACATTTTTGAATAATTTTTTTTGCATTGGATAGCTGAAGTGCATGCCGACAGCGCACCTTTTTTACTTTTTCAATTTTGGTTGCAGATATATTTTTTAAAAAGCACTTTCAGTTTTGAAACCGGTTTTGAAAGTGAAACTAACTTTGTAAAAAATATCTGTAACCAAAATCGAAAAAGTAAAAAAGGTGCACTGTCGGCATTCACCTCAGTTATCCAATGCAAAAAAAATTATCCAAAAATGTCAAAATGCGAAAGAGTTATTAGAAAAATGCTTCCCCATAGGAATAGCATTAGCTCGCGAGCATTTCCTCGAGCAAGGACAAGGGCCTTAAGGAGCTGTGCATATATAACTATTATCACTTTAGGGGGGCGGGGAGAGTGGGTTTGTCTATTGATATCGATATCATTTTTGAACCAACAAAAATTTTCCTTTTTTACTCGTGGCATAGTCTTTGATTCAAAATAGTATGTCCTTTTTTTTATCTATTTTTATGACAATGCAAAACCGTGATTGAAATTACGAAATTATTATAAAGTTGATTAATTCTAAAACATGGAAATCCTCAACATTTCACATTTCTATTTTTTTTTTATAAGTGTATGCATTGATAATTGCTGTTCAACAATGCAAAGTGTATTTGAAATGAAACTTGTGTTTACTAATAAATAAAAGAGAAAGAATGTTGTTTGCTTGTTTCATTGATAAAAATTTCTATGTATACCTCCCTTCCGTCTCTCCCCATTCATGAGTGGTAAGTTGTGCAAGAAGACACTATTATTGTTAAATAGATTATGTTATAAAAAGCTATTAGTTACAAATTATAAGATTCCTTTAAATAGTAATTTGTTTTAAGTGTTACTTCATATATATTTCATATATAATGTGATTCATATCTTATGTATAAAGTGCTATTTTATTAACTTCCCTTATTTTGAATCAATAATACATTAATAAAAGCAATGTAATTACTTTTATATATCACTCTAAATCCCATAAATAAATTTTAAAAGTAAAAAAAAAATTGACATTGATAACGATACTATGAGGGGGGGGGGATTTTATATAGTCTATTTAGTTTTCAAAGGGATAAAATTCCCTTCCTGTGCAAATTAATTTTATTTCAGATCTGATAAACTCTGCTTTTTGTTCAGGTTGATTTTATGTTGAATGTAGATTGCTGCAAGTTGGGTTCGGGTTAATCTAATTTTTCAAAAGTTAGTTCAGTATATATTATTTCTGATTAAAAATTAAACCTATAACAATAAACAGATATGTTTGTGTATGTGTTGTTTTTCAAGTTTCGTTTTTTGTCGAAATTGACATTTTTTTGTGATTCTGTGATGAAATTTGTATTTTTTTAGCAGACTTTTGACTAGATTCGCATTTATTCGGCAACCCCCTGACAAAATTCACATCTTTTTTGTGATTCTTCAAAAGAATTTGCATTTTTTTAGCAGCCTTTTTACAAAATTAGTGTTTATTAATGACCCATCGACAAAATTTACATTTTTTTCTGCGTTGCATTGTTGAAATTTGCACACTTAACATGATTCTGGCACAATTCGGATTTATTAAGTGATCCTTTGTCGAATTTTGCATTCATTAAGCTATCCAAAGGCAATTCTGTTCTGTATTTTCTGAAAATCATAGATTTTTGGTTCCGGAAAGAAAAAAAAAAAGAATCCTCATCAATCCGGAAAGTTATAGACAAAAACATATCACGAATTTCAACAAATCGTTGCCCAGAAAAAATTAATTCCGCAAATCGTTGGCAAAAAATCATAAATATTGTAAGAAGTTTGCAAGGAAAACACAAATTTCGTTAGATAATTGTGAAAAAACTCAAATTTCGTTTGAAGATCGGGAAAAAAAACCCTGAATTTTATAAAACAATTGTGAAAGAAAAACATAAATTTCATCAAAGATTTGCAAAAAAAAATAAAGGGCAAACTTCGTCAAATGGCTGCAGAAAAAACACAAAGTCAAAAGTAAATCCCTCCCCCCTCCCCTTTCAAATAATCTGCTGTAACTTTTCAGAAATTTGCTGTAAATTCCAAAAAAGTTTTTACTCAGAATCACCCTTGAAGAACCCTTTGCGTTTTCGAAATTTTGCGTTTTCCTGCAATCCTTTAAAGAAATTAGCGGGTTTTTTTTTTTTCGATCTTTTGATAAAATTTACATTTATTTTGAGATTCTTTCATGAAATTTTCACATTTTTTAAGCAGCATTTTGATGAATTTGGGTTCATATGATGGGACGTGTGAAGAGAAAACTGCGGTCAAAAATGATACTTTATTTAAATGATACTTCTTACCGGCCAAAAATGATGTTGTTAGAGGAAAATCGGTTTCCCTAAATTTCTGCACCCAGGGCGACTGTCCTCTTTCACACGATGCTGGTTGATACGGCGATCCTTTCACAAAAATCACATTTAAAAAAATTAATTATGATTATGGTTTCATGAACAAAAATTGCCTTGATAGCTATTACTATTTTCAAAAGTTTTTCTTCCTTGTTTAAGGATTTTTATTTGGGAAAAGCAAAGGAGAATCAAAATAAAATTTACCATTTTAATCCTTCTCATGGTTAATTTTCTTAAGGGTGTATTCTGATCAAAACTGCCTATTTTCAGATTTATTTTTAAATTCATTTTCACTCTGAAATGCACAAAATTTCAAAATCTCTTATTTAGAAACTACACAAGGTGCCGTGATTGTTGATTTTTTGATAAATGTAGAAAATGTTGTAAAAAAAGGCTGTCAAGAAAAGCATTTTGGAAAAAATCTTCTGATGTGGGAGATTTTTGAATGAAAAAAGGGGTCATGCTGAGAAAATAATTGCTTATAAATCAAATTCTAATGAATGGAGCCCAAAATGACATCACACGGCACCTTGTACATCACTCCAAAAATTCTCTCAGCAAGTTTCATATTTCTACTTTAAAAAATGAGCCTGAAAATGAATCGGAAAATTTTGAGCTGTTGAAGGTGGAAAATCATTTTTTCGAATATACCATTAAGTTATACTTTACAAACAACAAATAAATAATGTAAAAACATTCTATTTTATTTAAATATGATTTTCTTTCTAATTAATTTAAATATATTTATAAATTGACAGTTAAAATTAGAAAATGTGAAAAGTTTTAAAAAATGTGTTTTTAAAAGGTTTTATTAAGTATTGGATTCGGCTGAATACTTTTATATTTGGCCAAACCGAATAATCGGCAGGCCGAATAATTTCATATTCGGCTTAACTGAATAGTTTCATATTTGGCCTAACCGAATATTCGGTAACATGTCCGAATACCGAATAGATATTGAATTTTCGGTGCATCCCTATTTAGAATTAGTTTTTCTCTTTAAATTTACTTTCATTTTTGTCTAATGCAATGCAATAATAAAGTTTAATTAAATTGTGGCTTAATTAGTGACTTTTGAATTTTTAGTACCCTACATTTTTCACTGGATAAATGTTTTTCAACCTGGTTTCCTACACAATTGTTGCTAATTCCTGTCACTCTTAACCATTGTCATACATTTTTTTAAACACCCTGTATATGTCAGATTTTTTTTTTATAAAGAAAAAATGTATGTTTTCTTTCTGATTTTTTTTTTTTTTTTTTAAATGATTTTAGGATATTCTGTTACCTATGGTAGATATCTGTGGTGCCTACTCCAGACCAAAGAAAAACAGGCGAAAAAAAAACGCTGATAGCATCATTTACGATTAAGGTATAGTTAATTTATTGTTTATTAATTTTAGTTGATGCATTTTATTCTAAGAAAATGCTGCACATTTATTGTCTCTGTTATGAAAAATCTTGCTCATAGGCATGTATTTAAAAGTTTATGCAATTCCAATTACTTTTTTTTACGGGCAACAAGTGGCAGTAATTTCCCTGATGGTAAGATTTCTTGAGGAAAATTTCAAGCTATGTTATCAACTTATAAAATGTGATTGTATATTTATGTACTTCCACTACGGAAAAAAACAGTTCAAAATAAACATTTATTGCAATAATCTATTCAATCATAATCAAAAAATGCTTTTTTATGTTAATTTCTTTATAGTACTTTTATAATTACCGTATTTTCAGGTGTATAGTCCGCGGCTTATACAAGAAAAAAACCTTCCAAAAAGCCGCTGCGGGTTATACAAAGATTTTTTTTTTAAATTAGAAATCGTGATTTTTTTTTCTACAACTTTTAAACCTCAAAAAATTTGAAAAAAATATCAAAAGTTTTTAATTTTTTTCGCTATGCCGCGAAATTTAGAGTGTTCTCCCATGTTTGTAAAGGCTTTTTTTTACTGCTTAAATACTTATTTCTGGGTTTGGAAGAACTGTCGCAACTATCGCCTAGTATTGCACTGATAGATCTATAATAGCTACCATATATACTAGCGTATAGGTCGTGAAATTTTAGACAAAAAAAGAACATCAAAGTGGGGGGTCGACTTAAGTGCGAGACCTAAAAAAAATAAAATATAAATAAAATATCAGAAAATAATTTGCTAGCGAATCGGTGCTGCAGCACCCCATTGTGTTTGTAGAATACAAAATCCAAAAACCAGAACCCTTCCAACCTCGACGATTCTGAATTTAACATCATTTAAGATTTAGTTTACTTAAAAAAAATCTACCCTATCCTGTTGCAAAGAACAAAAGAAAGTGCGTGATTTATGTCATTTCGGAACGATTCAGAGCTGTATATCTTTTCCGAAACGGTTCCAAGGAATCGTTCCTTTACATTTTGAGTCGTTTATATTTTTTATTTTGTATATTTTGAGTCGCTTATGAGTCGTTTAATTTCGGAACGAGTTCAAGGAATTGAACATTTCCGGAGTCGTTTCATTTCAGAAGAGTCCGAGGAATCGTTCCTTTTCAGAGTTGGTGCATTTCGGACCGATTCAGAGGATTCGATCCTTTTGTTAACCAATGACCTAAGATACATATACATTTTGAGTCTGAAATTTTGAATTTATCACAGATTTTTTTTTTTTTTTTTTTAATTTTCAGAAAAATTCAGAAAAAAAAAAAAATGTGCGTAAATGCCACATCACTTGAAATTTGATCTTAAAACACGTAAACGCCGCGACATTTCTTCTGAAAATTACATTACTGAAAACGTTTTTAGACGAATTACTGTAGGTATTATGCATCATGAAAAGTTTGGTAAATTTGTGTTAAAAATTAAGACTAATGGCTTCTGATTTCGAACCCTGATCGAAATATACGTTTGTAAACGGTGTATAGCCCGCGGTCTATACACCGATGCATCTCCGCGGGTTATACATGAACTTTTTTTACTGCACTGGTCAATTTAAGGGTGCGGGTTATACACCCGAATATACAGTATTATATTTTCAAAGATTTTAACACACATAACTTGGTCATCTTAGATTGATTTATGCTCTTAAATTGACAGTAAGAATACAAAACAGAGCGTTTGAGATTGAAAAATCTAGAAAGTGTGTATTTTACATTTTTCTGTGAAATTTAAAGTCTCATAATTGTTTTGAATTTAGAACAAAGGCAGAAATGCAATTAAAAAACCATAAATTTAAACCATCTGTGCTGCATGAAATGACCATTCTTTTAGCCTAAGATGTCTCGAAGCTAATTGCTGCCCTTTTTCAAAACAAATGTCAGTTTTCATTTAACTAATGCATACAATAGATGCTCTCACAATTTTAAATGCAATATTTGCCCTTTAACTGAATCCCTTTCTTGAGCAGAATTTTATTCAACAAAATCATAGATTCCAAGTAAGTCAAAAAAAATTTTATATTAACTTTGATTTTGATTTATAAAAGAGGCTAATTGGCTTAACTAGTGATTCATTTAAGAGGCTATGTTTTAGC
The DNA here is from genome assembly GCA_964019185.1 of Maratus speculifer. Classification (NCBI taxonomy): domain Eukaryota; kingdom Metazoa; phylum Arthropoda; class Arachnida; order Araneae; family Salticidae; genus Maratus; species Maratus speculifer. The sequence continues at coordinate 419,457,687 of OZ025290.1, read as the reverse complement.
TCTGAGATGTTCTTACCCCCCCCTCCCCCTTTAGCTTTCACTGTACAACTGAGCAAGGTATATCAAAAAGTGTTAAATCAAGAATCAAATAAGTATCTATCTCAGGAAAAGTCTGTCCAATATGAAGTGTGATGTGAGACTACAATGTGCTGCTATACTAGCCTCACAATGAGCTTTCATACTGTTTATGAGAGTACCAATAAATTAACACCTTCATAAACAGTATGCGAGCTTGTTGTGTGAGGTTCTGAGATAAATGCTTTATCTCTGATTCATTATTTAATACTTTTTATATTAGCCTGTTTGTTGATTTACAATTACAATTTTTTTTCCATAGTATTATGTTATATTCTTTCTTCCTTTGTAATGTACTTCTGTGCCAAATTTTGTAGCAACCCAGTGTCAGTAATTCAGCAGTTTTATGTTTATGACCTTAATTTTGAACATGAGTATGCATAGTTATATTTTTAGTTTTTTAATGTACAATAAATTTTTAAATTCTTTATTAAAGTTATTTTTTAGATTATATCAGATTTTGTCAAAATTTAAACTGTATATACTTATGTTGTTAAGCAAATCTCTGCTACTTTTATTTCTATTTTTGGCCAATACCTTTATAATAATTAATAAGCTTATTGGTGAAAACTAATTTATGTCTATTCCTTAACTACTTTTCCTTATTTTTGAGCAATAATGAATGTTGCATTATAATATATACCGAAGTGAGCCATAATTATCGAAACAATATGCTGTCTTCTTAAATATTGTGCTTAGTAAAATACTTCCAATTGCAAAATTTCATTCAAAATAATGTGAAAATTTTGATAAGATAAGTGGTAATTCCATGGGGGGGGGAGGCCTGTTTGAAAAAATACGAAGATTAAATTTTAATAGCCCCACTCCCCCCCCCCCCAAGGATAAAAATTCCAATTAGGGAAACTTCCCTTATTCAGTCCCGAATTATACACAAAAAATTGTATCTTCATATCTGCAAAACTCAGAGTTATACCCATTTAAATAATTCATCAGGTTTTAAGGGACACAAATTGAAATGTATACAATTCAAGAAATAATGTTGCTTTAACAATTCTAGGAATTTTTCAAAGAGGCAACACTATTCTATACAAAAGGTACATTACATTTATTTTCAAACTGGGAATACTTCAAAAAAAAGGGCACACTTGTACTTTGTTCCACTAAAATATTTTGAACTGCTTTGTTTAGAGTCCCCTAAAATTTGCGATATTTTCCCAGAATCAATTAAATTGCCACAAGACACACGGGAAATGTTAAAAAGGGTCATTTGGCACATTGGAAATGTTTAAAAGAGCCACCAGACCCATAAAAGAAATTAAAAGGACCACCAGGCACCGTGCCCTGATAAAATGGTTTAGAGTTAACACTATATATAATGTGATCTGCGGTGAGAGTATCAGAGCTCAATGCTTTTGGACACAGGATGTTGTTAGACATGGTTAAGTTTTGGAATAATATAGCAGTTTATATTTTTCAAACACTTACATTTTTTGACAATCCAAATTATATTATATTTGGACGTATCTTTTTTCAGTTATATCACTGCAGCTGATGATGTACCTATCTTATACCTCTTTCTTTAATGCTTTAGTGTTAACTCAAGAAAAAGGGCCGCCGGGTGGGAATTTTCTAAAAAGGGGACACTATTTTGTAAAAAGGGTACACTTGTACCTTGTTCACCCAAAATATTTTGAACTGGTTTGTTTAGAATATCCTAGAATTTGCATTATTTCTCCATGATCAATTCAAATGACGCTGAGCGCGAATGAAATTTAAAAAAAGATCACCAGGTGCATCAGAAGGATTTAAAAGAGCCACCAGGTACATAAAAGAAATACAAAAGGTTGTCAGGTGCTGCACCCTGCTAAAGCAGTTTAGAGTCGACACTATACTTATTATATTTAAGTAAAATTTAAAATTGTCATTAATTTTTTTTTAATATACATTATGTATCTGATTATTATTTTTTTTCTTTAGAAGGATGACAAATTTCAGACAAAAGCTGAAGAATGTGCCAGCTTCTCGATCACCAAGTTCAATAGTATTCATTAAAGACATGCTAATCGCCTATGTTGCTATCCTGTATTGTTAGCAGTTATTAAGTAAAACCTCAGCAGGTGTAATGGAGTTATGAACTGTACTGTTATCGATCGATTACATTTTGAAACTAAATTATCCTCTGCAATATATGTGAAAGCAATGGGACCATTAGGAGTTCCTGTGTTCGACCAGCACAATTATAAACTTTGAATAAAGCCATAATTGTTTTAGCCTTGCTAAAATGTAGTTTTCAAAAGATAAAATGTGAAGCAGTTTGAATGTATCTTATTTAAAGATAATAAAAGTTGTGAACTAATTTGAATAATGGGCTAAAGTTTAAATTTCCGTTGTTGTTATTGTTATACATAAGTAATAATTGAAAAAAAAACTTCAATATTTTTATTAAACTTCTGTGAAAATGTATGTTATTTTATTTTTTATGTCATACATCTTTTATTTTTTTTTCTTAATTTTTTACATTTTAATCCATGAAGAAAAATTTCTTTTACAGCTTGTGCAAATTCTTAAAAGATCATTGTGTTACATTATTAAATGCATTAAATAATCTGCATTATTAAAAAAAATTAAAATATTTTATACTAAATATTGAATTTATTTTATCCATAATCAATTCACATGTTTGAAGTTTTTTCTTTAGAGCAATAGATATGTTCACCAATGTGTACTGATTTTAATCCTTTACATTAAAAAAAATGATGTAAACCCAATACATCTAATGCTTATTGTTGAAATAAAATGTTAAAAGTAGAAATTATTTATATCCAATAATCTGAAACTCGCAAATTATAAAGAAAGAAAGAAAATGTCATTAGATTTCTTCTAAAAAATGATAGAAATTATTTATATCTAATAATCTGAAACTCGATAATTATAAAGAAAAAAAGAAAATGTTATTATATTTCTTCTAAAAAACGAATTGCTTTTTTTATAGAAAAAGCCAATTGTTTTTTTTGAGAAAAAAACCATTTGGTTTAAACCGTGGTTTAAACCATGGTTAAAACCAATTGGTTTAAACCGTGCCAACCCTGACTGTAACGTAAAAAAAAATCCTTCAGGTTTCAACTGTGGTACTTGTTGGTAAATAGCAGATCTTGTATGATTAAGTAAGTGCTTATAATTCGACTTAAGAATAAATATTCACATGTATTAGGCAAAAAAAAAAAAAAAAATAGAAAACCATCTGATAGACCAAAAATTAAACATAGCATAATGGTGAATTAATTGAAATTATATTAGAAGAATAATTTTGACGTGACAACGTCTTGTAAATTGGTTTGCCGGGAGACACTTCAAGAAACTGCGTTACGTTACGTTACGCTCCGCTCACGATACGCGCTCACTTTTCTCTTAACTTTTTCCGGTCACTTGTGGGACCATTTTCTGAACGTGAATGTGAATTCGCTGCAAGGAAGGGGCGGTGCTTAATAGGAATTTTAGATAGTATCAAACTAAGACGAAATACGTTATGTATTAGTTATTAGTATAAAGTACAAAGAAAATAAGTGTAGTTTATTTCGTAATTCGGTGGTATATTATGGAAAACTAATGATATGTGATTAGTGAAAGCCATTTTACTTTAGTTATATTCTGCTCATTGAAAAATTCTTTAATATGCTGTTTACAAAATTCAACATTTGACATCAATAAACATGAAGTAAAATGTGTTTAACAAACACAGTGTATTGCAAGTTATTGTATGTATATTTGTATATAAATACGTATGTATGTGTAAAGGTAAAAATAAAATTTTGTTAATATGAAATTCAGTGCGAGATTCTTTGTATAAATTAATGTTTTAAATATAATTCTTTGTATAAATAAATGTTTTAAATTGTTACTATTATTTCATCCTTCTTCCTACTATACGAATGAATATTCACATTAAAATTATTTTACAACTCAAAGTCGTTGTCACGTAAAACTTTCGTCCGTATACCGACTTTACAGGCAACCAATTTTTTTTTATTGCTTGTTACAATCAGCATTAAGAGTAAATTTATTTTGTTTTGATTTTGGGTGTACATTTGCTTACCTCAAATTAAACAGCTATTCAAATTTTACAATTTATGAATTGAGTAAACTCAAAGTCAACATTAATCCAATTAACTCAATGTTCTGCTTACACTGAATTCTTCAAATCCCGAAGCTTTTTAAAAGTGAATGACTGTGAACATTTTTATTGTTTTTATGGAAGGGGGGGGGGGGGAGATAATTTTTTCCTCTGTTGCATGACATTTGATCTACGAGTTTGCTGTGTACTATACATTTTTATACAGTTTATTTATTTCTCTAATATTTGTAATGTAAGTTTTCTCTTTTAAAAGAATAAACCTTGATCTTGATATACAAGCTTGCATTATTCAGCTATGTATTAGAGAAATATATCCAGCATGTGTCAGGTAAGCTAGAAGTTGCAACACGATATGCAAATCTTTTGGGTGTACATTTGTCTCTTAAAAAAATGTTATATTGTTGGCATTGTTAAATCTGCATTATTCCCAATTCTCTATCATCTGCACTTTCTTTTCAGATTTAAAAAATGAAAATTGCTCTATGAGGTTTGTAAGAAAAAAATAATAAATTAGCAAATCCATATTTAGTGAATTTTCAAAGAATTGGTTAGTTATTTAATAATTCTAATGCAGTTCATTATTTAAAAGAACAGTTTTTATATTGAAGCTCGTGATCAGAAACCAATAAATAGATTGTACTAAATGGCATAGCAGATTCTGTGTTTAGGAAATTAAACAATCAATAAAATTATTCTGTGTAAACTTTTTTTTTTTAACATTATTAATTCTCTATAAATTATTAATTTCAACAATCGATGTTGTTAATTTTAATGTTTTATTTGTATGCTATATTTTCCTGCGGTATTTTTAACTTTTATTAACAATTATATTGTGTATAATTTTGCTCTAAATTATTAAATTGTTTTCACAATGCAGTTTAAATTTTTGTAATAATAATTAGATTCAAACAAAAAATTGTAAACAAAATTATGATCTAAAATCCATCAATCTTTCAGCCTCAATGTTTGCCAATTTGACAGAGACAATACAATATATATTCTTTTTCACTGCATACTGACATCAGGCTTTTCCAGTTTAATCTCAAATTAGTTGTCTGAGCATTTAAAATATTTTATTTTATTGGAGAATAACAGGAATGCATGCAACATTTTGTCCGTTTAAAAGTAATGCCCACCTCAATAAAAAAATTGTCTGAAATGGTTAATGTGTAAATACTTTTGGTCATAAAAAACTTCATTGAAAATATATGTGCACCTGCAGAAACTATGTAGAAAAATTGTATAAAAGAAAATTTTTTAAAATATGTTCGGAAAAGTGTGCTAGAATGTGTACTAGAAAAAGATCAGTATTCCACAAGCATTATAAAAAGTGTTCCAGAAAGTGCGCTGAAAAGTGCTCCAAAAAAGGTGACAAAATGTGTTCCAAAAAGTGTTCTCAAATGTGTTCTAGAAAGTACGCTGGAAAGAAATAAGCATTCCATATGTGTTCTAAAATGTGTTCTGAAAAGTGCACTAAAAAGTGTTCTAAAAAAGGAGACAAATATGTGTTCTGAAAAGCATTCTCAAATGTGTTCCTTAAGTGTTCTGAGAAGTATTCTAAAAACTGTTCCAAAAAAGTGTTCTAAAAAAGGAGACAAAATAAGTGTTCTAAAAAGTGTTCTGAAAAGTGTTTTAAGATTTGCAGTGTATAAATTGTTTTATTTCAAATGCAAATTAATAAATATACAGGGAAACCGAAATTAATGTTTCTCTACTGAATGTATCCTGGTGGTCGTTCTATAAATCGATCGAAAGTGATTGATATTTAGACATCAGATACTTCGGAGGATGGACTTGAGATTGCCAAAGTAAAGTATTTTTATTTTTAAAAAATGCTAACAGAGGGCTTAATCGAGCAGGAAATTGCAACCTCATATGCAAATATCACACCAGGTAAAAAACGGAAGAAGTTGATGATATCAGATAAAGATAAGCATTGCAGAATGACAACATTGAAGGTGAGAATACTCCTATTCCAACTGTCATACTTCAATATCATAATTCACTGTCTTACTTTACTGCCTATGTCATACGTTATACTTAACTGTCATACTTCATTGTCTATGTCATATTTCACTGCCATACTTGAGTGTCTGTGTCATATGTCGTTCTTCCCTGTGTATGCCATATGTCACACTTTACTGTCATACATCAGTGTCTATGTCATATGTCATACTTCACTGTCTATGTCATAAGTCATATTTAACTGTTTATGTCATATATCATGCTTTACTGTCTGACACATCATGCGTAGATTTCGGAACTTTTATCTGCGTAAGATTCATGTGGTAGGGATATTGGAATGAAACGATCGGGACACTCAAAAAATTTTGTGCTACAATATCTTAAAAATGGCGTTTCATAATTCCTTACTATGGAAGATTCAGTGCGCAAGCGAAATTAAATTCCATTTAAAAGACTAAAAAAGGTGTTTTTTTTTTCTTTGAAGTGTCACTTAAAAAATATATCGTTCGATAATGACTGCAGCAGTAACCATAACGGTCATTTCTGTATCTTACAAAATTTAGACATGCATCATGTGGCGATTCTCTTTCCCCTTCGAAAGAACATCATTTAATTATTAGAATACTTACTGATTATGGTCGCATTAAATGCAAACCGAAAAATTTAAGAAGTTAGTTATTAAATAAAATGTGTCTTTTTTTATTTGTAATATGTATTTTAATATATTTGTCTCATTTTAAGCAATACGGTGATGTAACGATTTTTTTTATTTTAATTATTTTAATCAATTAATATATTAATTATTAATTATTTATTAATTAATGTAAGTAATAATTTTTTAAATTTTGAATTGTGTATTTTATGATTAAATGAAGATGAAATATTGCATTTTGTCGTATGATTTAACTTGTCTGTATAATATTTTAAAATATATTTCCCTTTTATAGTTGCTACAAAAATATATATTTATGTTTGAAAAAGGAGGAATTTTTTTTTTATTGATCATTCAAGAACGATTGCATTTTTATCATCGGAAGTTTAACCAATGCCGGAATTGTGACGCTAATGTTTCTAATTTATTTCCGCAAATAAATATTGAATTCTCATTTAGTTATACTTATAAATAGCTTGATTATATTTACCTAAAAAAACTATCACATATAAAGCAAATATCGATTAAAAAAAATTAAAAACTGGCATATATGTCTGGTTTTAATATATCAGTTGTAGTAAGGGTAAGAATACACTGATCAAGCATTATCTCTTAATATATATGTTTTCACAACAGAATCACATTTAGCTCATATTTCTAAAATTTTAGAGAGAATTTATCAAAGCATATTTTCAAAACATATTACTTAACATTGCTGTACAATTAAGATGTATGTCACAAAATATCTCAAAGTTTAAACAAATTTCTATCGTCTATTATTTTTCACTGAGTCTATTTTTGCAATATTACCATTCATTAGCTCAATGAAAAAAAAAAATAAATAAAGTATTTGTTACATTATATCGATAATAATAATATCGATATGTTTCGTATGCATCTCTATTAAATATCACATATTATCAGGAAAATATATTTGAAATTAAATCTAACCTTTTAAAAATTGCCTTTTCCAGAATAAATTTTTAATTTCAAAAATATGGATACATTTTTTAAAAATAATTAATGATTTTCTTGTGATTTAATCATCATAAATGCGTTTAAAACATCTAAATGTCATTCAAAGGAAAAGAACAATAGAGCACGAAACATTGATTCTATAATTGAATAAAATAAAGATAATTTAGTTCTTTCATAACTTTTATGAGAAAACACATGCGTATCAAAAACAGAATTAAAAAGTTCAAATAAAGTTACCCTTCTGAAACTTGTGGCGTCCTATTTATGTTTTAAAGCTCTAAAAATGATGTTTTTAATATGATAAACCTATACAGATAATATACTTATGAACCAATTTTAATAAAATTAATTTCGTGATTCAAAAATTAATCACGGATGAAGAATATGTTATTCAAAAATAAGAGGTAATAAGATGGAGTTGTCTTTTAATGTGTAAAACAGATGTAAGATACAAGTAAACATGAAATAAAGCAATTTCTGTACATGACAACAATAATTAACAAGTTGGAAATCACGTCAAGTGTAGTAAATGAAATGCACTCGCACCACAAGGAAGCTTTAAAAATATTCAGATCTTGGTGCGATAGTATACAGTACACTGTAAAAAAATCTGTAAAGGTACTAAACATTTTCTAGGAAACTGGGATTCCAAGAACTTTTCATGTAACGATAACAGGAAAAATCCATGTAACCGATTCTAAAACTTGAGTTTTTGTTGTTACCGTTACAGGAAAAGTTCTTGGAATCCCAGTTTCCTAGATAAAGTATAGTACCTTTGTAGATTTTTTTTTTACAGTGTACTTCGGATGCAGCATTGTATCCGACATCTGTTGGGTGTCCCTATAAATACTAACTGCTTTCTATTATACAGGGAGTAACTTGTAGTAAACCTCAGCAATACATATCATTGTCGCAAAATGTAAAATAATTTAATACAATTAAAACGCGTCCCGAAAAATGCGTCTCCCTAAACCATTACGTAATGGAATACTTTTGTGTAGCCTGTAATTAATAACAAACATCCTTTACACCACAGATTGTACACAATATATATTTCATCATATACTTCATACATGCATATCAATTTTATTATGTTAGAAAGAGCATAACACCACTAAAATGCACTTTAAAAATTATTATACATTGGCCGTATTGTAATGTAATATTTTGATGTCCCATTAATTCAAATATGCATCATATTTTCATAAAATTTGAAATGAGTTCACAAAATTATACAAATTATATATTTAAAATTTGAAACGATTCGGTTTGTCAGATTTTGCTCTCTTACATGTGGACGAACGGACATAACAAAGACTATAGGTGCTAATAATTTATATAATTACGAACGTACCTGAAAATTGATTAATGTAGTATAAATATCGAAGTTAGAATAAATAAAGATAAGATAAATATCCAAATACGGATTATTTTCCTAGATTATAAGTAATTCTCAGTCTATTACCTATTTAATATGATCGACATCAGCAAATAATTAAAAACTTTAAATAATTAAAAAATATTAAAAATAATTAAATTAATATATATATATATGCTATCATTGACTATAATCTATATGTTTATTAATAAAAAAAATTTAGTTTCGTATTTGATGCATAAGAATAAAAAGAAATCTGTAAAAAAATAATTTTAATCTCATTGTTTTAAGCATAAATACCACAACTCAAATATAGAAAATTTTCTGTTTTGAACAAACGATGGTACTGTATTATGTAAAAAAGTAGTTGCTAAAAACTTAATAAGACTTAGCTGAAACTATACAACGTAGGTTTAATTATAGCTCTATATTTTGGAAAAGTATGAGAATACCATAAAATTTCAAAGACATAAAAGCCTAAATAATAACAAATATTACTATTCTGTATAACTCCTTTTTAATCTTATATTTACCAAGTTATAAAGAGTACTGAGGTACTGAGAATAAAAGTCTTGCATATTTAAAATTCATTATGCATTTTATAAAACTAAATTCTGCCAATTAATAATCTTTTCTTCTTCAAAGTTTAAATTTGGCATCGCACTAATTACGTTTCGAAACGAGGACGCAAAAAACATCAATGCCACCTTTTTTCGTGCCGCGTTTCTCCAGACAGTTTTTTTTTTTTTTTTTTTTTTTTGGTCTTTAAAAAACGGCAGGGGTTTTGAGAGATCCAGTTAATAAAACTAGTTGCGAATCTCATAATATTTATGTGATTCATTACTATTAAATTAGTTTGTTTAAAAATATACATGTTTATTGTTTTTATACGGCTTCTATAGCACGCCGTCCCTATAATTATGTATGTCCAAACCGTCCACATCTCTAAGGATTAATATCATGGCTAATGACCGATGATTTTTTTAAATCATTATCAGCAGTGATTTTATACTTTTCCTACGATAGGTACCTCTAACACTTCTAGACACCTTTGCTGAAAGATTGTAAATCGATAGTTATGTGTAACTGGAAAATGCTCTATCTAGAATAGTCGCTATTGTTTTCCTGCAAATTTTAAACTAAGATCTAAAATTTCTCAGAATTTTAGCTTCAATATATTCAAAATTACGTAGGGGGGATATATTTTTACACTTTTTTTTCAATGATATAAGTCAAAATATAAGACCTAAAATTTACAAAAAATGTATTTTTCAGTTCAGGGTAATGAAAGCTTTCACGCGATACTACCCCACACGATAAAATTTTTTTTTTTCTTTTAATAACTTAATAAACCCCTATATTTTTCATTTATGTATATTTATAATTGTTTAATGATCTGTAAAAATGTAGAACAACACTCTTTATTACTTTCCCTAATTTGAACTTTCCACGTTCTATAGATTACGAGTAAAATGTCTGTGAAAAACTAACAGACACATGAATGATATTATAATGGTTCCATTTTTACTTTTTAAGTTTGGTTGCCTAAAGATACATATGTGTGGAATTGTCTGTACAAAGACATTTCATTTTAATATTAAAAGATTTAATATAACAAAAACGATAATAATAACTATAAAAATATTTAAAATTTCTGAAACAAAGGTATGTTCTTTTTTATCTAATTCAGAGATGCGATTGATGGAAAAAACATAAGAATATATATTCCTATACGTTCGAAGTTATTTTGCTTGATCAAGAAATTTCCATTTTTATTTCATTTGCGCAAATTTTCAAGCGATTGATGCAATTTTAATATTCATTTCAGGCATTGGAATGTGGATGTGATAAATATTTTTCTTTCCCAAATACAATAAAAGTTAACAAATTTCTGAAATCTGGATTTGATTTGAATTTCACTATTCACTACATCATTTTTAAGTGTCTTTATTATGTATGGATGAAATATTCAGGAATTGAAATATAGAATTCAAATTCGCCATTTCTTAGAAATAAAATTATTTTATAAAAATGCATTTATTTAAATTGAGTTTCACTTGTATAACTTTCAACCTCATGTTATTTGCATTATGCAAAATCAGAAGCATGTAAAAATACATATTTTGTTCAGCATGATAAGTATAATGAGAGTTATAGATTTTATACTATATACGTTAAATTTTATAAGCTAAAAATACACTATATATTCAATAAAACACGCATATTTTTCTATGATAATCGCAAATATATAATGGCTTTCAGTCGTTGAGATTTCCTCTGTCTGGTGGATTTGCTTTTCAAAAGTTGCATCAGTTGAAATACTTTTTTAAATGTTGGCCCGTTTGAATGTTTTGTAAAATGTGTATATACACTTTATACTTGATTTCAATAAAATTTTTTACTGGAAATATGTGCTTATGATAAGCCGATAAGCGATTTCGAGAGTAACATGTACATATATATACACTATATGGTTAATGATGATCTGTACTTGCGATTTTGGACGTTTTATTAAATATCTGGAAAAGTACAAGATGGATCATCCTAAATCTCCAAGGGTGTACACAGCATATCCTATAAGGTTTTCCCAGTAATATGTAACGTTAAATAAGAGTTGAAACTGAACACATCATTAGAAAGCGTCTTTTAATAAAGTATTTTAATTTTTTGAGAATAGCCCGCATACACATGGACAAATTAAGGATTTTCTAAAGATAATAAGAACAATTCAGCAAGTCCTTTGCTTACAATTACCATACATCTTAATATAAAGAGAAGTGTTTTTTCAGCAACTATAACAAACATCATTGCACACAAGATCATGCAATTAAAATCCTTACTAATATTATAAATCGAAAGTGAGTTTGTTTGTTTGTTTGTTTGTTTGTTCCGTTTTCACGCCATAACTACTGAACCGATTGATTTGAAATTTTGCAGGCGTAAAGTTAGACATCCGGATTAAATAATAGGGTACTTTTTATCCCGAAAAAAATTGATATTCCCGAGGGAAAATAAAAATATTGTTTGCTTGATGGATGGATTGGAGATGGCGCTGTGTGTCGTTTAAAACTAGATAAAATATTGCAAACGAATATAAACATGTAAATTATTTAGAAGCTAAATGATACGATAATGAATCTCCAAAAATGAGGAATTCCCGAGGGATGACGTACAATTTGTTTTATCGTCTAAACTGTTTTTTTACATCTACTTATATGTTGCAAACGAATATGAACATGTAAATTTAGAAGCTAAATGATACGATAATGAATTCTCGAAAATGAGGAATTCCCGAGGGATGACGTACTATTTGTTTTATCGTCTAAAATATTTTTTTACATCTACTTACCGTGAAATAACTATAAGTCAACGAATTACTAATTGGTATAAGTAATAGTTACGTTATTTAGTTCTTGAGGTATGCGATAGATGGCGCTGGGTGTTTTTAAAACGTGGTAACAATGTGCAGTAGCTGTATAATAGTTAGGTTAGGTTAGTTTAGTGCTTTTTTTCTGGGTAGATATCTAAAGTAGTTATTGTTTTTTCGATAGGTAATTACGTCGCTTTGTTCGTCGTTTATATTGTTATAGTTTAGTTTGGGATTTTAGTTTAGTTTAGGTTTATAGTTTACTCATATTTTCACAATGCCTCGCAAACGTAAATCTAATTTGTCAAGCACCTCATCTAAAGCTCGGGCAATGAAAATTGCCCGATCTCAAGAATCGTCTCTCCATGCTGAATTAAGAAGGCGCGAGCAAGCAGAGCGTCAGGCTGCTTCGAGAGCTGCTGAGCTACCATCTCAGCGCCAGCAAAGACTTGAGGACCAAGCCGCTCGCTAAGCTTCTTTGAGGGCTTCTGAGAATGATACTCGTACTCAAGTCCGTTTATCACAACAGGCTCAACGTCAGCATGGTCAGCTCTATGTAGCGTGTTCCCGGGTTTCCAGTGCCCAAAATCTGCATGTTTTTGCTCCACAAGGGAAAACATATAATGTAGTGTACCATTCAGTTTTGGTTTAACAACTAATCGTATCCAGCGTTACATCACGCTTCTTACATTTTTCGTTGGAAATGAGAAGTTTTCTTATAGTTGTGCTTTATAGCGCAACATAACCGAATTCCACGCGGGCGAAGCCGCGGGCGGAAAGCTAGTTAAAAAATAAAGAAAAAATGGATGAAAAATGGATGAGCAGAATGACTGTATAACGTTTCGCTGTAGATGCTCGAATACAACCAAATTTCAGCAGGCTCTAGTCAGTCTGTTTTCCGAACATTACTTTTATTTAAAGAAGAATCCTTTTTATAATTTAATGGAAGCTTATTAAGAAGGGCGGTTTTTTTTTTGCAATTGTTGCATGAAAATGTTACAAATAACATTCCAAACAAATACTGCTTTTCGAAAAATGGAGACCAGTGGGAGCCATTCATAAATGTATTATTGAACATATAAAGTAACTTTTGTGAAAGTCTCAAAAATATAGCTAGGAAATTTGGAAAATGATCGTCAAACGGATAATTTCAAAATCTTTGTTCCCAAGAGGAAGCTAAAACATTACAGGTATCTTCCAAATTTAGTACTATCCCCATATTACACGCTATTGCACGTAGTAATTTATTTAGATACAGCACTTCATATTATGTTTACTTTTGCGAACAACTGATTTCAATCTTATTATATCGATGATCAGTTTCAGCATTTTCAATCTTTTTTTTGAGACATTCACGAAATTCGCACTATACATTTAACTAATGTCATAATACATTACATTTACATTCCATCCCCGATGCACACTGTTGAAATAAAGTCTGAAATTCACGAATATATTTTTCCCGAATTTCACAGAAAAAGTCCCTTATCACAACAAATGTGCATTTTCCGTTACAAATCTGAAAACTACACGATATTTCCTGAAAATAACGAAATGGATGTTAATAGAAAGAAAAAACGAATCTAGGGGTTGGGATTCACGACGTGGATTCAAATCCCATTAGCGCCATGAAATAATGAAAACATAAAAAGTCCCGTTTAATTACACATTTTTCTGTTTATTTGTATCTTATTTCTTATAAAAAAATATTTTAACTAATTATCCCCCCCCCCAAAAAAAAATAAATAAGTGCCTCAATTTCGAAAAATTGTCTATAACTTTTTTTTTTTTGTTTGTTGTTGTAAAAAAAGAATATTTTTTTCATGCATTCATTCAATAAAAAAAAGTGATTTTAAACAGTGATTTTTTTTAATTTAAACTAGTTTAAAAATAAAAATTGATTTTAAAAAATAATAAATATTATTCATGGGTCTAAAATAAAATAAAATATATCACTTACGATTCTTTTTGAAAAGAAATCTTTGAAAAGCACAACAAATTTTCCCACTAACTCATAAAAGACATACATTTGGACACACTGGTATCAGCAGCTGCTGTGTCAGTAAGGACTGATACCGCTGTCAAAAGTTATCGAGTTCGATTCATAGGACGGCTTGAAGTAAATTATATAATAAACAAATAAATAATAACTAAATTAAATAATAAACCAACTCAAAAGCTTTCGGAAAGTTCGAATTCTTTGACGATTGTTCGGTTCATTAATTTTAAAATTTAAATTAAATTATCATCATTAAAAACTGCACTTTATAACGGAAAGTTACTGCTTCTTCAAATATAATTTTCCTTTATTTTATTTTCAAAAACGGAAAATCTACTAACGGAACGATAAATGTCTGGTAACTTTGCTTTCAGTAGTTTTACCGCAAAAAATTCACAGATTTTTTTTTTTTTTTTTTTTTTTTTTTTTTTTTTTTTTTTTTTTTTTTTTTACAGTGCACAGTGGAACATCATTTAGCGAATATCCTCACTTCTCATTTAATTTTTACCGTTTTTTAATTCTAATTAAAAGGTATGCTGCGCAATATCTAATGTTATATTTTCGGAAAAGAACATTCTTTTATATTGAGAACTGTGTAAATTATAAAGAAATAAATTGGTGAAATTTTGGAATTCTTTTTAGAAATCTCTTAATTTCACCACGAGAATGTATGATATTCTCATAAAAAAGGCATAAAAAAGTTTCTAATCATTTTCGACATTTTCATAATTTTTTACATGGCAATCAAAAACATATATTTTTTAAATTTCATTACGGCCCCTTATAGGTTTTCAGGGAAAGAAAGTGTCGTACGCTATATTTGGAATGTGAGGCATGTAGCATGCTGCTTTCACTCTCTTGAACAGAAAAATTCTTTCAAAATCACCAGCTTCATCTTTACAGATTATGATTTTATATACATAGAACACACTGTTTGAAATTCTCAAACGAAAGTATTTACCAATGACAGGCTCGCCTTTTAGTTCCTGAATCCTAAATAATTCACCAACTTCAGAGAAATCATCCAGAATCATCTGTGCATGTTTATGGGATGTATCATCGGGGACGAATCTTTCTGCATCGTACGCTATGTTTTTAAAAATTTCCAGAAAAAAGTGCTGGATTATGACTTTCCTTTCATTTTTTTAGAACAATGATTTTTGTTGTCTGAATCAGCGATGAAACATTTTAAAATTTCACTAATGAATTTTAGTTATTTAATATTTGTGATAATTTACTATACATTAAAAATCTAAGCCTCATGTCCGCAACAGCAGACCTTGGACTACCTTCATGCAAACTGTAAGCCTCGTACGTTCAGTAGATTTTCCGAAGACTCTCATACTGAGCAATTGTTTTTTTTTTTATTAAAAATAACTTTCTTTAGCATTATAACCACATTGTAAGTATAGAGCGATGCATTTGTCATCGTGTGCCACAATTGTGTGTCACACGGTGTACTTTCGTATTATTGCAACAGAACGGATACTATATTTGTTTCACCAATTTCATCACTTTCAAAGTTTGTGTTTTTTTGTCGCTAGAGTCTATAGCTAAATATAGCTAGAAATATAGTTTAACAAATATATATGATATAATGAAGGAAAACAAAATAGAAAATATTCGTTTATGTAACGCTCACCAATTAAAAAAAAGTGTATATATACTATTTTGTTGAGCAAGTGCTAAACTACACTCGCATGTTGGTTAAGATCAGATGGTTATGTGTGAAAGCCATCTAGTACAAAAAATTACAGCTCTATGTCAATGTGACTGTTGTCAAAATATGTACCATGCCTCATTGCGTAATACGCATCACTACATATTAATTTATTTGGAAAGACATATATTTGGACTAAGAATAAAAATAAACATCGTTTTGTATGTGAAAATATGATGTATTATACTTCAAAGAATTTTATTAAAACATTTTTTATATTTTTAAGAATGTATATATATGTATGTATATGCATAATATTTATGGAAATTTTTCTATTAGGATTTATACAGCGTGATACAAACTACGGTTAAATATAACCAAGTTATACAGGGTGAGTCATAAATATCGAAACAATAGGCTATCTCCTTAAATATTGCCCCTAGACCCATACTTCCAATTGCAAAAATTCATAAAAAAAAGGTGAAATTTTTGATAAGATAAGTTGCAACTCCATGGGGGGGTCTATTTGAAAAAGTACGAAAATTAACTTTTTATACAGCCCCCGTAGGATAAAAATTCCAATTAGGGAAACTTTGCTTGTCCAGTCCTGAATAATACACAAAAAGTTGCATCTTCATATCTTTAAAATTCGCGGAGTTATAACCGTTTGAATAATTCATCAGGTTTTAAGGGATTAGACACAAATTGAAATGCGCGCAATTCAAAAGACAATGTTACTTTAACAGTTGTAGGAAACGCGTAAAAAATGAGTTGAATTGAGTCTTTTGAGTTAGAATTTTGATTTTTTTCCTTTTTTCTGATGGTTAGCCATATAATTTGCTAAGAAAATCACATGCTAAAATTTATCATAAAATTTAAAAAGTTTCATAGTGTTAGTACTGGTTTCAATGTGAGAGTTAAAAATCCTTATAACTCCAAACATTATTTATGGGATTTCAATTTCTTTCTATTTAACTAAAAATAAAAATATGATTTTAGTTTTGTTTCGAGGTTTTTGTTTTTGAATATTTATTTTAGAGCTTTAAAAATATTTATTAAAAAAAAAAAAACTTTTAAAAAATCATATTTTCAAAAGTAAATAATTTTTCATTTTTTTAAACAAAACTAATGTAAAATAATTAAAAAATGTTTCAAGTTTGTACTTTTTTTCTTTAACAATTCTTAACTTTTAATAATTTAAAGACAAGAAGTAGTCGGAAAAAAAATTCATTATAGAGAAAAGCGAAATGTACTGTGTTACTGCCATTAGTTATTTAAAAGAATGCTTTTCTGAGATGCAGATTAAGTCCTTTTTAAAAAATTAGCTCTCTCAACTTCAAGCTTTTTATCGTCCGGTAGAGGCTGTCAAAAAATCTGTATTCTGGGCTCAAGTCAGATCAGGACCGTGACGTTACTTTTTTCTGAAGACTCGCCTATCCGGGTCTAATGTATTTTTCATACCGGAGGGGACTGCTTCCTTTTTCCTAGGCCCCACCAGTGGCCGAGAGGTTCTGACCTCAAACTGGTAGACGGTAGGTGCTGGGTTCGAACCCAATCGCGACCGTCGGCCTAACCGTTCGGCGTTTTCCGTGGTTTTCTTAGAACCTTGCGTAAATACGGGTTAGGTTCCCCTAGAAAGACCCCCAAGGAAGGGCATCCCATCCCTTAGGGCCTATATCCCATAGTGTAGATAATTGGCCGACATACATACAACAACAACAACAACCTTTTTCCTAGACTTGCATTGGACGAAATTTTTAATCACGGTCTCGAACAATCCATAATTAAATCACAGAACTAATACGTACATAAAATAAGTAAAATTTGGTTTAATCAATATTTTTACGAAAACCACATAAATTTTAAAACCGCTTTTATTTTACAAAACAAAAAAAAAACTTTAATTTTTTTTTTTTTTTTTTTTTTTTTTTTTTTTTTTTTTTTTTTAGAATAGTATATTTAAATGCCAAAAAATAAACAAAATAAAACCAGAGAAAAAAACCTGCCTATGACGGAATTCTGTCTTAAACAGAAAATGTGTTGATGCATGCAAAATAAATACAATAATACCTGAGAATATAATAAACTCCATTTAACCTTCATAGGAAATGCATTTGTCTATTACGTATTTTTTCTTTCCTATGTGATTCCGTCTTAAAAGGTTTTACTGTATAACATTTTTCAAATTCTTCAACGCACGGGATATGGATTAGCGATAATAAAATATAAGTGAAACATTTACATATAAACATAGATTTATAGATAAAATAAATATATCACAGGCTTTGGAGCCTCTTTAATAATATAAAGTATAAATATAAAAAACGAAATTCTATATTAAATATTTTTGGTCAGAACTCCTGCACGCAAAACAATTTTAAACTATACTGAAGTAAAAAACTATGTAGAAATTCACGGCTGAGCCGGCTATGGTTTAAGCTTTTTTTCCTGGCTGGTCCGGATTATGATTTTAACATTATTTCATGCCGGGCTGAACTTCTTTCCCTATGGGTCGATCTAGGACCGGACCTAAATACTACGATTTATTCAGACTTTCAGTGCTAACGATCAACATGTTTTAGAAACAAGTTTCAATTTTAAATCAATACGCTGCTTTATTATGGCCAAGTAAGAGGCACTGTCTTAAACCGATATATAACAACGTTACAATTTGTGGACAATCCCTTATTTGCTTTGAAAATTGATGAAAAACGCTTCGTTTAAAGTGGTGTAAGTCACGAATTTTTGAGAATTTTAGATTTTGATATCTCTGTCAGGTTTTCAGATAGGGAGATGAAATTTTTTTTGTTCAATTTAGGAATGGATAAGGAATAATTTCCTAATTGGGAATTTTGCTCTACGGGGGCCGTATAAAAATTTAATTTTCGTATTTTTTCAACTAGACCCCCCATGGAGTTGCAACTTATATTATCAGAAACTTCAACTTTTTTTATGAGTTTTTGCAATTGGAAGTATGGGTCTAGAGGCAATATTTAAGGAGATAGCCTATTGTTTCGATATTTATGACTCACCCTGTATAAGTTATCTTTAATAGGAAATTCCTGAAAATATCTAACAAAAGGTATTTCATAAAATGTTACAGATACCAAACTTCAATTAATCGGCTGATTTACAAAGTAACACACGGAAAAGAAAAAATCGACAAATAAAAAGAAATATGATAAAAAGAATATTAAAAAAAATATATAGTAGAATATAAAAAAGGAAAAAAAAGTTTATAAAAAAATTGGTTAATATTTCATAAAATTTATTTTTAAATTTCTATAAGATGTTCGTTTATGAAAGAAAATGTAACACCATTTTACAATTTGGATTTATTCAGAATTTTATTAGGATTATTTTTTTAGACTTCTTATACCATGCATTTGTGACAATTATTGGATTGCTCTATTCACGAATGATTCTGTTTTTCCAGAAAAGTTATAACGATAATGGAAAAAGATCATTATCGGCATGAGTTCCTCGCTGGAAATTTTACCAAATTCATAGTTTATATCAATTGTTAAGAATTTTCTTTCTATAGTATTTAGAAAAAACCTCTAAAGTAATGCAGAAAACAAAACATATCTTAAATTTTTGTTTTTATGTATTTGGAATTTATTTATGTTTTGGGTAGTATTTTTTTTTTTTTTTTTGTTTTTATGTTTTTCAATTTCAGACTGCTTCTTCTATTTAAGTTTGTAATTTTTTATGGGATTTATATTCTTCGATTTATAAATTATTGTAGTTTGTCGTGCTTGAGTAATAATTTATTTAACGATTTATAACCCAAATGTACTTTAAAAGGCCATTAAATTAACATGTTGTAAAATTAATTTTGTACATCGATTATCAATAATACATCTTCCAATTAGTTTTAGATACTTTATTTTCTTTTAATCCAAAAACTTTGCTTATTGCACAAAATAAAAATGCTTTTAAAAGAATGTTTTTTCTTTTATTAGGAACTCTTCAACAATTTTTATGTTATCAGATTGTGGCTGAAAACTTTCAGTTATTAAATGTCTCTATATTTCTATTAACAGGGCATTATGTTTGTAAATTTCGTAATTCTATGAAATTAATTCCTTTGAAAACACCTTATAAAAAATGTGTGGAGTTGTAAACACTCCCCAAATTTTTTTTAAAAATATTTTGTTAATCAATATTTATTGACAATATCCTTATAAATTTTTTTGATTGATGAAATAGTGATAACTTAAGTACTCCGTTTATGTTGAAAATAAAGTGAAAACAGTTTAAAAATAGAACATCATTATGTCGTTTTGTTGTCATTACCTCATAAGTACTAAAAGAAAATGTAATTGAAACACTTTCTATTTAAAAAATAATAGGAAAATATTTCTGCAAAAACATGGAGCAATTTTAAACTACTTTTAATTTTAAGTATCGATATTAAGGCTACTGTTTAATCATTTTCCGAATTCCTCTCCGTAATGTAAAGTCTATGGGTGTTTGACGCATTCTTATATTCATAATATCTCCCCAGGAAATTAATATTTCTAAATTCTTTTTTCTGTGTAATCTTCTGTAGTCATGTCTATTTTTTTCTTAGTTTTTAAAATATCTATAAAAATTATGCTTAATTTATGTGGAGTGCTAAGATTTTGCTTCCACTTTCTCAGTTTTTAACCCATAAAGTATTAAATTAAGCAAAGATTTAAGAAATATTTTGAGAACTAAGAAAATAAGGCACATTCTTTAAGAAGAGAGTACTGAAAAAAGAGCTTCAAAGTACTAATTCCTTAATTTGAACCATCAGCGTTAATGTTCAAAACAAATGAAGAGATGTGTATTATTAGGTATCATTTGTTTTATCGAGTTTACATCATCACTTTTTATTATGTTTTTATATTATTTCGATACAAAATCTATGCGATAGTAACGAAATATACACACATTGTATACTCTTCTAAAGATGTTGGTTAAGTGTGGGTCGTAAATGCGGAATTTTTCAGTGGATTGAAAAGACGTACTTTTCAAAAAAAAAAAATAAATAAAAATAAAATAAAATAAAACGAGTAATTTAAATCTTAAAACTAAAATAGGTTTTGTTGAAATGCATGGATTTCACTTCACCGGCATTGACGTTCACAGGTGGAAATGCTTTACTGCTTTAAATGGCACATTTAAAATCATACACTAAAAAAACGTTTCAATTTACAAACAAACAAACAAACAAACAAGAAGAGTGTGTTAAAAAAGAGAAATGACATTTAGGATAAAATTAATTAATTAATTAACATTTAATAATTCTTTGAGATTTTGATTAACCTATATATCATGAATTTTTTACTATAACTATTTCTTTAGGTTTTTTTTATGAATTAATCAAACGATTTCTTCTTAAACAATATACTTTGTCTAAACATGACTGGTTCTATCTCGTAATAATATTGTTTTCCTCGAGGAGGGGGGGTAGACAATAAATTCTAAACAAGCAGAAGTCATGCTTCCTGCTTCAGTTTTTGTTTTCTTCTAAATGCTGAATTATAAATAGTAAAATGTTAGAAAATGTTTAATAATATAAGAAAGAGCAGACGAATTTCGGACCATTTCATCTATTTTCAGGTATAACTCACATAATTTTTGGCACTTCTACATTAAATTGCTATTTATGATCAATCTATTCATCTACAAACTAAATAAGTCTTTAGATCCATTTTTTTATTCTTTAATTTTATTTTAATTTAAAGAATTTTTCAAAATCGATCCAAATTCAGTAACTGGAGGCCTAAATCTGACGTCCTGTCTTCTGAAATGGACCAATCATTATTAGGTTGTTTCAGTGAGTGGGAAATACATTTTATTAAAAGCAAATATCGCGATAAAAAAGCAACTAAACAAAATAATATTAATGAAATATAATGAAATTAGCATGAAAGTAACAATAAAAATCTAACTTATTTGTTTTTAAGAATAGAAGTTATGAAACTGATTGTCAGTACCTTGAATAGCATGTAAGACGTGATGCGAGGCTTACACATGAATTTCGTTTACTCAGTTTTATTTCAGCGCACACAGCATGAAACCATACGTGACAATATGAACACTGAATGTTTTTCTACTAAGCAAAAACCAATCATGACTGTCAAGACATTTCTTTTTATATTCTGAATCTTCCATCTTTTTATTTAGACCGTACGGTCTACTTTGAGGTCTAGTAATGACGATGATATTGATTTGTGATTTTTAATACTACAATTATGTTTTTAGCACAAAATATTGTTTTAAATCACCGATTTTTAATAGGTAAAGCATCATATATCATCGACAATAAAATGCCAAACTTGTAATTTGATCGTTTTTTCTAAGACCTGTTTTTTTTTTTTTTTTTTTTTTTTTTTTTTTTTTTTTTTTTTCAACAGAAAGAACGTAGTGGCTCAATTACAGAACTACAGATGGAGGATAAAATAATACGAACACTTGTTAAAAATTATGGCGTATGGTTCTACCTGGTGAGCGTTAAGAGGAGAGTATCGGTCTCTGAGCAGCAGTCACCATTGTTGCATGCGTCTATCGAACTGTCTGTGATGAGTTGAAATTTCAGACCTGTCAAAGTTCCAAAAAGAATGATTGTCGGAGCGCTTTTAAATGGAGCATCGTTACAGAATCAGCAAACCTTTTGGGGTTTGCAAGGAGTACGACGCCTTCAAAGCACAACAGGGGCCGAAAGTCGAAGCCTGCTGATAGGGATAGACCTGTCTTCAGCTCGTAGTAACCCGAACAAGCAATCGTTATCCAAGATAACATCCGAAATAAACAATCATCTCCAGGACCCCGTTTCAACAAAAACTGTCAAAAGTTAACTTCATGTTGCGAGCATTTATGGCAGAATGGCAATTCGAAAACCCTTGGTTACAGCAACTAATACTTTCAAATGACGCCAATGGCGCTGAGATCATGAATTGTGGTCCCCAAAGCAGTGGAAATGATTATATGGTTAGATGAATCGTCTTCACTCTATTTCAGACGACCAGGCACATATGTCTGGAGGAAGCCTAGAGAAGCGTTTAATCCTGAATGCCTCATACCGACTTTGAAACATGGGGTGGCTCCATTATGGCATGGGTTTCGATATCTTGGCGCAGTCTTAGGTCACTTGTTATTTTGCATGTGAGAATAAAATATAATCACTATCTAAGTTTTCTAGGGGATCACGTCCACCTATTTGCCCAGACTGTATTCTCTGGAGAGCGACCGCTTTTTCAAGACGACAACGCTCCTATCCATACAGCTAGGTGTGTTCAAACTTGGTTCAAAGAGCATGACGACAAAGTTGACACATCTGTCCTGGTGCCCCGGATTTCAAAATTATTGACTAACAGTTATTATATTGACTTATTGCACTAACAGTTTCCAAATGTTCATCATATACCTGCTTTTATGTTCTGAATAACTTATGCAAAAATTGAAAGGGGTCGAGCAAGAACCATGCTCAAATTTAGGCCATAATCAAAAGTAATTCTAAAGTTGGTAAAATCTAATTCTGTTGGTTTTAGAAATGATATTATTCTTTTTATTCTATTTTTTGCACGAAATATTTTCATGTAATACAACACAAATTCATAGTATTTTATTTAATTTTTCAAGGCGATATACACATATTATCACTAAGATTAAAATTTATTTATAGATTTAACAAATTTATCAAATGATGATATGCACGTTTGTTTCATGTTTAAACAAGAAACAGGATATGTGCTTAACAAAATATTTACAAATACAGAGACCCAATTTTAATTAATACGTAGCAAATATATAATGTGTGTTTTAAAAGTAAATTAAAACTTCAATTTCCATGATGAAGGAATAGATAAATGTATTGGAAAATAAAAAATACACAATAATTAATATTCATAAATGAAACACCTTACTTGCAGACTATTGTTATAAAATTAACTGACATTTAAAAAATTGATTCTATTAATTAGTTTTTATATTTTTTAGGCAGCGGATGAATTTTGGGAGTTAATATTTTCATGAACGTTGAAAAAAATCATTTTTCGATATGAAAAAGTTATTATAAAATGTTTGTTTGATATATAATGTTTGAACATCGTTTATCAAAAAAAATTAACAGAATAAATTTATATTGTGATAAATATGTATTTTAATATTTTGTGAAATTCAAAACTCCAATTTCGGAAGATTTGGCGTGTTAATTAATAAGCATAGTTTTACAAATAGTAATTCACATTGTTATATCAAGTCAGCCGATGAGGATGAAATCCAGTTTTTAAGTAAAATCACAAAGTTTATTGATACATTAAATGTTATTTATTAAAATTATGTACACCTTTTTTGTAATTCTTGGAAAAAATATAATACTTCTTCAGATAATTATTCATGATCAATTATATTATTTCTCAAATTTAAAGCAATGTTTTAACTTGGAATTCATAAAAATTTTCTACAACCATGAGAAAGTTTCTTTTTACTACAATTCACGTCCTTAAAACTCCAATGTCCCCCGATGTTCTTAAAACTCCGTTCACTGGATATCAGATAGATAAAGGTTGGACGATTGTTTGCTTGTTGTTATGACACATATGATGATTATCTTACACAATAATCATACACGTGCCAAGTTTCTGCCATTCCTTTCATAATATTCACAGTATATTTTTATTATTTTAATAAAATCAAACTGTTTAATAAATAAATTCTTAAATTATGAATTTTTCCAAGTGAGAATAAATATGTGCTAACTAGACCTCGAATCATTGGCTTTTGTCAAGTGTAATTATTTGGAGAAGTATTGTCATTTATGTTTCTGTGAATTACAAAAATGGAAATATTATTCTCAAAACTCACCTATCTGTATGAAATCCTAATTACCACAATGCACTCATCAACTGGTCAAGACATCTAGTGTATTATGTGAAACAATTTAGCATAACCTATCATATATAAAAGAACTCAAATAAATAGTGAATATGTAACTATTCTTTTATAATTTTAAGACAATCAAACCGTATGTTAAACAAATCATAAGCGCAGTAATTTGTACAAGTGAGTGAAATTGTTTGCAGGTGAGAACTCGGATATCATATACTTTTGACTTTAATTAACCATATTTCCATTTCAGGTGTCCGGAAGTCTGATTCAGATTGCATTAGGAACTGGCATGGCCTCACTCTCTATCAATTGGAAGAGTTTAGCATAAATGTTATGTGCCTATCCAAGTAAGTGTTTGGAACGTAATATTCCGCCCATTAAGCTCTAGGTTTCATTGCAATATTTAAGATAATATAATTCTGTAGATTCAATGAATTTTCAATGCATTTTATGCAATGAATTATACTATCAAAGATTATATTCGTATCTGTAAGGAAGTATTTTTTTTTTAAATAATGTTAAAATAAACATATTTTCTGATATTTAAATTAAATTGAGGCAAAAACAACATTACAATTTTACCCATTTTCAAGACGCTCAAAAGATTAAAATCCGTCAGAGGGAAAATTTTAGCAAAAAATACCATTCGTATTATTTATTCACTAATTAGTTGGATTGGGTGATAATAATAATAGTGGAATTCATCATATCCATCTTTATTGGATTTACTTTAATTGATGTTTTCTTAAAGAGTTGTTTCAAGTAACATACAAGATAAAAACACAAAATATGACACTGGGGTATTTTCCAGATAGTTCTATTTGTAGAGCATCCCCGCTTTACAAACGGCCTAGTTTTTACTTTTTTCGATTTTGCTTACATATTTTTTTATGTTATGATAGTTTAAAATTCAGAACCGGTTTAGACCAGTTTTGAAAGTTAAAGCATTTTTTTTTTGTTGAAACCAAAACTGAAAAAGTAAAAACTAGGCAGGTTGTGGATCGTCCTCAGCTACCTTATGCAAAAAAGTCATGTACAAATATTAAAATTTGAGCGAGATATTTGAAAAGAACACCCCCATAGACTTTACATTAACATCCGGGTCTTTTCCTGTAACTAGTGTTGCGACTTAATCTCTGATTTTATTAGTCATTTGATTTAGTCTCTGACTTTATTATTGGAGTATTTTTTATAAAATATGTATCACTATATTGACAATTTCCATATTTCTCGTTGGGTGTGCATTCATATCTCTCTGAGTATTGTTTTTGTCTTTTGTGCAAATCAAGATGGCGTATCAATGTATCAATGTATACTATACGTATTTTGTTGTTATTGTTGTTGTTCTTGTTGTTTAGAGATCGATCCTTAGTTTAAATTAAAAGAAATTTATTAAATTTGAATTAATGGTATATATTGTATATATAAATTGATAAATATAGCTTAGAACTTTTTGTCTATCTCTTTTATCCCAATATATTAGGAGTAGATAAATATTTAAACACGTGACCATACCAAAATTCTCGTTTTACAAATTGTTATTTTTAATAAATATAATTATCTGTATTCGAACGTAAGGTTATAATGAGCTGCTCAGTCTATAAAGATCACAAAAAAATTCTTCAAATTACTTTAAATAAAATTTCATTGTTTTAAATAAAATAATGTGTAAATCTATATAAATGAAATTAATTTAAATATATATATATATATATATTAAGTAAGGAACACAACTTAAAATTTGAAGAAACAGTGTTTAGAATTCTAATATTCGTATATAAGTTGAATCGTCTATAAGTCAACTCCCTCCCATTCCTCCCGCCCAATTTGTAAGCAAAATTCTGTAAAAATTAAATATCCGTGTCAAGTTACATTTCAAGTCAACAAATGTCAAGTTACATTTCTGGTAATATGTTGAAAAATTGTTTGTAATCGAGGATAAAAAAAAATAATAATGATAACATTTCATCAAATAAGTAAGTTTTCTTCTACATTTCCTATCAGATTTTTTTCATTTAATTAACGGTTTAAAACTTTATAATTATGTAAAACCGAAGAAGCTTACACTATTGTGAGGCATATTCACATCAATTAAATGTTACTAAAAAAGAAAAAAAAGTCTTTCAAAAATGACAAGCCTCATTCACAAGAATAAACAACTACTTAGACTGCTAAATTATTGAACTTCCTTGTATAGTAATAATTTTAAGACAGATATGCAGACGAATACTCAAACTGAACTCTTTTTTGAAAAAAAATTAAAGTGTTAAAAGGAATGCTCTTGTATTGAAGGAAATTACATCCAAGAGAAAATGGGTGCCGAAATGAAATATTAACAACTATAACTTAACTATATTCTGTCCATAAAATGTGCTATAATATTGTCAGAATAAAAAGATGTTTGTTAAATTATGGATGCATGACCGTTTTTCATATAAACAGACGAATGACTAAACAGAATGCTGCGAATTTTTAACAGTGCAAATTTGTAGTATGAAATACTATTTTAATAAAAGTGGTAGACCTGAATATGTATTATGTTTTGTTAAATTCGAACTTTTTAACGAGGAAAATTATTTTATAATGTTATAAATATTTCTATAATTTCAATTTGAAACTCACTTTGAAATATTTTTGACAACTTCCGTTGTTTTGCAGTAAATGCATGGTTCGTACGGATATTAGAATTTTCCGATAGGGAAAATCTTCGGTACAAGTATATTCCTAATTATCCCCATAGGCAAAACTTTGATAAAAGTCGATATGGAATTTAGAAAAAAAATCTGTAAAATATTAACTATTTAAGAGATTAAAAAAATCATACACAAATTTCTTTGTCATAGAATTTTAAGTGATAAAAATGCAAAAGCAAGAAAATATCCAAAAAAATAAGACACGAGGAACAATTTAAATATTCGTTAAAATATTTATTTTTATTATTTAAAAAAATTAATAAGGTTGGGATTTTTTTATGATGTTCTATATTCTTTTGGTAAAATGTATGTATGCACAAAATTTCATGTTGCAAAGATGAAAAAAATTAACGTCCACCGTCCCCTTAAAACATCTAAAATTTCTTAAAATCAGCTTTTTTATTGTATACATAAGCTAAGTTTTACTTTTTTGCCATTGAAAAAGTATGTTGATCTTTTTTAACAGTGCCTGAGTGAAACTTTTATAACCCTTTCGTGTCCGATATTTTTTTTTTTTTTCATTTTCAAAAAAAAAAAAAAAAAAAAAAAAAAAAAAATTATCGTACTATAGTAATGTTAATCTTAGCTATACAAATAGACTTTCTGGTGTTTTTTTCTTTCTTTCTAACCGATGGCCAGGCCCCTACCTGCCGAGTTATCTCAGCGTAACGGGTTAGATACCTGGTATCGGGGCCGTCGACCGCCTAATTGCCGCGTAGCGGCAATAAACCTGATTTCTTTGCTACGCATGCCATCATTTCTGCAGTACTTGCTTGTCGTTGAGCATACTTTGTTTCGCCTGTTAATTAATGGTACATCCTGTTGTTTGAACTGTAAATGGCTTCGCAAGACGGTCTCGTAATTTAGAGCCTTGATCAGATGACGAGACCTTCACCTGGCAAGGCACCTCCAGAGGTATAAACTTTCAGATGTTTAAAGATTATCTCGTTGTCCAAAATGCAAGAAATGCAGTTAACGTGTCTACTATACAATTTATATTTTTTAATGATAATAAGTTAAGGAAGAGTTTTTGAAGACTTTTGGAAAATATCATATTGCAACAGGGTTTAACAGATATTACAATTTTCTAAAGTTTTTTGCGTTTGGTTATGCATTTTTCGTTCAGAAAAGTAACCTATATTTCTAATTTAAAGAGAAAAATATCTGCATAAAATAAAGAAATTCCAACTGTGTCAAAATAATTGAATATACTTTTATTATTGTTGTTATTACTAAATGTCTAAACATAAATGAAGTCATAATAAGAAAAGCATAGAGATGTACTATTATATCTATATACAAGGGGTCCAGTAAATAACTGACCCATTTTAAACTTAAATAACAAATAAACGGTTTGAGATAATAATGCGCGTTTGCGGTATTGTTATTAGAAAATCAATAAATTTTTAAACATGTATAATATTGTTCAAATTTCGGAAAAAAATATCGCGCTGGCAGTAACAGGCTGTTTGAATACAGACATGACTCTAATTTTCATAAATATGAGATTTTCGGCTGAATCTGAATCTATATGTTGTCGAATCTGAATCTATATGTTGAATCGACTCTCGAATCAGCTTCAGAAATAGGGTTACGTTGGTTGGAAAGTGATTTAAAATAATATTTATGATTGAAATATCTGTACTATACTTCACCTCCTCAGTCTTGCGATTGAGATATTATTTTAAATATTATTATATTACATTAATAAAGTGCATATTTTAAAATTTATTTATATTCTAATAACAATACAGCAAGCCGCGCATTTTTATCTCAAACAGTTTTTTTGTTATTTATATTCAAAATGGGACAGTCATTTCCTGGATACCCGGTATATAATGTAAAAAAATGTTAAGATAAAATAATATTCGATGAAAAGACATACTATTAATAGATCACCAGAGCCAAAAGGGTTAAAAGAAAAAAAACTAATGATGGCTATTAAAGCTAAATGATTTTCTATAATAAAGATATCTTTGAAAAGTCATTGTACATTTCATCCTTTTTTTTTCGTTTATGGAAATAAGCAGCGCAAAGTTTTAATTAGAAATTCTTTTATTGATTTGTACAAGAATAGCCCATGATAATTATAAATTTGCTGATCATACCTCAGGTATAGACGAAAATATATTTGATATACATCTTATCTTCTATATCAGCATATCATTCCTTTTTGTAATTCTTATAAGAAAGAACTACTGAAATCTATTCAATTAACACAAAAGTACTTAGTGTAAATTTGCTAATCAATCGTTCTTGAGATATTATTCGCATTTTTGGCAATTACTTTTCAGCGAATTTTATTATGAGATTTAATTTACATACATCCTATTATTCTCCGTGGTTGATTCTATTGGAAGATTTTAAAGCTTTCCGTAAACTATTATTAATAACAGGTTTCAGAGATATGTATTATTGAATATGGATCTTGATATAAATCATATTATATATCCGTTATTTATTTTCAAAGTATGGTTACGTTTGATAATTTCGATATTTTTATACATTTCTTATACATTTTCATTAATTGAATTTAAGGCAGTTAAGGTGCAAACTTGTAACTTGTCTTTTTTTTCGGCATATCTGAAAAATTATTTACTTTTGGAAGTACAATTTTTGAAAAAAAAAAGTTACCTAATTTTTAATAAATATTGTTGGTATTTTTGAAATTAATGTTTAAAACAATCCTGGAACAAAAATGAAATTATATTTTTCTCTTTAATTAAATAAAAAAATGAAATCCGATGAATAATATTTCAAAATATAACGATTTTAAATCACTGCACTTAAAAAAATACTAATCAGTTGAAAAAAATTTAGCTTTATGAGAAAGATTAATTTTTTTTTTTGTTTACAAATGTTAACCTAACTTCTTCGTTTGATGTGATTTTCATTTCAAATTATATGGTTAACCATTTCAATAAAGAAAAAAAATCAGAACTCTAACTCAAAAAAAAACATTTTTCAAGTTTCTTGGAGTTAAAAATAGCAAAACTGAGCCAAAACTGAGCTCAGTTTTGCTATTTTTAGCTCGCTGAGTTTTGCACTGATGAAGAATCTCGATAGTAGATTCGAAATAGCTATTTGCTACCTTCTCATACTTTATTTGTGCATTTATATTCGTTGGTTTTCTATCTTTAAAGAAGTCTCTTTCATGGGAGTTTATAGAATTTCACTGACTTAATCAGTAGTTTATTTTAAATAAAGTCCTTCAGTGAAAAAAGTCTTTCAAGAATGTATAAACGAGTCCTTTTTAATGTCCAGTGAATACAGCTTCTTTAATTAAAGATCCTGAAATCTTGTTTAATCTTTGCTTTTTAATCTTATGTTTTTTGTTGGATTCCAACATTTTTTAATAATATGTCAAATTTCTAATAATAAATATTATCACTTCAAAAATTAATACTAAATAACATAGAAAAAATTAAATAATAATAATAACAATAATAATAAGTAGCATAATAAGACTCCATATCCTAGTATTTCTCAATAAGGGTATAATTAATACTAAACTTTATTATAGAAATCATAATAATAATAATAATAGTAAAACAAGAGTATAATCAAAAGAAAATATCACAATTTGTTTATCATTAATAGGGAAAATATTGGTTGAGGATAAAAATAATTACATAGCAACTAAATAATTTTCTTATCGTCTAATAGCATAAGAAAGTATTTTTTGCTAGCCGAAAGTATACATAAAAAATAACAATAATTCCAAAATCTAAATAAAATTAAATCTAACTATTTAGAAAATGGACTCTCAACCAGTATTTCCTTACAATAATTCCTCTCTGATACTCTTTTACAAAATTGTCAAATTTGGTTATAAGTTTTCAAATGCCAAATGTAGAATAATATTTTATCTACACATGGTTTATAAACTTTAATAACAAAAACAAATAGGAATAAAAGTTGTCATTCTTAAATGAAAATGGAAATAAAAATAGTTTGCTTTTTTGAAAAACTTTTAATATCTGTAGTTTTCACAATCACTGGAAATCACATATTATGATATAGGTTTGAGTAGAATCATCAGATTTTATAGCTGTTATCACACAAATATCTGCTGAAGGAATAGAATAGTACTAATGTCAAATAAATGAGTAAATATAGTTAGAACTTAAATGCACTTAAAATTAATTTATCAACATCAATTTGAAAGCTTTTACATTCAAAGTGTACAACTTATGCCTGCATATGGAGCCCAATTTAACCTCAGAAACAAGTATTATAAGTTGGCCACCAAGAACATACCTGCTAATGTTGAAATTTATGGTGATAAAATATTTAAAGAATAAGAATTAAAATTTAATCTACTGTCTTGACTTTAGTTTGATCTAGTGATTGTGATTGTATCTGAGGTTTTGTTTGTTTTTTTGGGTTGCTCATGACACAGTTTAAAATCTTCGGGTGAAAAATAGGGTCTTAATTTAGAAACATGCACAATAACGGAATTCTGTCCTGTCTCATAATTAAATTTATCTATTTCATAAGTTACATCAGAAAATTTATTTATAATTTTACATGGTCCAGAGGAAATAGGTTCTAATTTTCGAGTGTTAGGGTATTTAAATTCTTCATAAATTACAGAGTCTTGTATTTTTAATGAGGATTCGACAAAATTTCGATAATAGAGACTTTTACTTTTAAGGTGAAATTCACGAGTTCGCGCTTTCGCAATCTTGAGCGCTTTGTCTACTGGAGATGTTTACATTTTGATTGCCTCACACAGAATTATTACCATCCCTTTTAAAAATCTGAATCAAAATTATCGTGAAAATTATAACTATATTTAGCTGCTAACTTTAACCAGAAATTTTATCTAAAAAAATTAGAAATTGTAAATATCATAGTTATACCTTAATATGGAATCAACTTTTAATTCTATTATTTTATAGATTATAAACAGATTCAACAATTTTAATTATAGGTAATTTCTTACTTAAAATCACAAAATTTACTGAAAAAAATAATTTTATTTATCAGTAAAAACTCTAGCAGCAGTTTTGTACAGTTCCATCTTTCTTACTGAATTTAAATAAATTATAAGAATCCGGGAACTAAGGCTCACTGCTACCAGAAATTCTAACACATGAAGGAGAAAACATAAATGTTAACTTAGTTTTCTAGCTCAAATGTCTAGTAATAGGAACATCATCATAAAAATACTGCATTCTGAGAATAGTTCTTGATAACAAACAAATATCAATAAATTAGAAAATGTACTTTTTAAAATAACTTGAGCTTCTAAGTTATTTTATATTTCATTATTATTACAATCTCACCTTTAAACGTGCATAAAAATATCATTCTAGTCATTAATATGCAACAGTATTTGTCTTAAGAACATCATACTCTTCAATTAAATCTTTAAGAACAAAAATATTTCAATCTCCAACACATAATAATGATAATAATAATACTCATAAATATGTAAGTAAATAAGATTCACAGACAAATAATCAAATAAATAAACCTGACGAACAGGGACTAATTACTTTAAATAAATACATAAAAAGTATACAAATAATAATAATCAAAACACTACGAAAAAATTCTCACCAAAATCCTATTGGGCTCAACTACCTCGAAAAATATCTGTCTATTCACCAATTTACAAGAAATGGTCTTGTAATTATTATTATTTTTCTTCTTTTTCATCATCACGAGGACTACCTTTTCTCGACTATTAAAGAATGGATCTCAATCGTCATGGAACACACAAGCAAACTCAAAGCAAGAACTAATTCTTTCAAATCATACACACCCAAAACACTTTACAGGAACAACTCCTCTGTTTTCGTCACTGCAGAAATCAAGAGAATACGGCAGTTCTTGTTTAAGAACACATCCAATAATGGTGGGTAAATTATTCAGCGATCCACAGTTTTTATTATCACTTCGTTCCATAGCAAGTTTCTTTAAAAATCCGAAAAAGCAGCACAGGCATTAGCTGTCCTGTCGACTCTTGAATTGATTGTGGCATTTTAAATTTAGGGGGGACAGAAACCTCATCGCCAGGTTTCCCTTTCTCCACACAGAAGTCATGGCCAGCGAGAAAAAAAAAAACAAAATAAATAAATGTAGAAGAGCCAATAAGTCCCTCCTTGGCTGCTGCAAGTTCATTTTATTAAACTGTAGCTATAATAGAGAGAAAAGCTCCTTTTGCAGACGATCTTTTACCGAAACATCCAAAAAAATGTTCCATCATTTACTACATCCAGCCGTACTCATGGAAGAGAGAACCCAAGAATCCTTCTTCTTACCACCTCTCGAGGCTTCCTCCCTTTTTAAATCTCAAAAGAAAATTCCAGAACAATCTTCAGTCTCAAACCATCATTCTTTTATGGAAACATAACTCATACCCAGAATCGAGATTACTATTTGACTGACAACAATTTTCTTTAAAAAAATATTTTTTAACCTATTTATAATCGACTCAGAATTTTAAATATCTTAGGCAGACGATTTATATAGACGATTAATTTTAGGAGAAAAGAAAAGAAATGAATTTATTGATATGCACAATATCAAATGTTGACTGAGGGAAAATAAA
Source organism: Maratus speculifer (assembly GCA_964019185.1). Classification (NCBI taxonomy): domain Eukaryota; kingdom Metazoa; phylum Arthropoda; class Arachnida; order Araneae; family Salticidae; genus Maratus; species Maratus speculifer. Next base: position 419,423,403 of record OZ025290.1, on the reverse strand, counting down.
TAAATAGATAAAATAAAATAATGATATTTTTTGAAAGGTATGGTTTTGGAATAAATTTAATAAGACTTTCTTAAAAAGGGTTTATAAAAACATTGAAAAATGTGTTTTATTTGAATATTAAGAAATAAAGTTTAATTAGTAATATTTTTAATTTAGAGCCATCTTTTTAAATTTACGTATACTGGAATAAATGTTTTTAAGGCGAATTAAGAATTTATATCGTTTCCATAAAGATTAATAGATTATATCTAGAAACAATATTTTAATTAATAAGTTGAAGTAAGGACGGAATATTATTATAAGGAAATTAATATAGTATAAAGCTTAGTTTTGGCGAAAAAAAATAAATTTGTAATATATATATACTTCATTGGTTCATATCAATTTTATTATGTTTGAATGAAAGTAACACCATTAAAATGCGTTTGAAACATTTTTTTCCATTGACCGTAATGTAACGGAATACTTTTGATTGTTCCTATAATTGATCTATGCATCCGATTTTCATAAAATTTGAAATGAGTCGCGAAAAATTATGTAATAATCATAAGTTGTAAATTGCAAACGCTTAAAATGCATTAGAAATTTTTTCCCCATTGACCGTAATGTAACGGAATCTTTTTGGTTGTCCCTGTAATTGATCTATGCATCCGATTTTCGTAAAATTTGAAATGACTCGACAAAATTATGTATTAATTATATGTTTTTAATTTCAAACGATTCGGTTGGGTAGTTTTTGCATTGTTATATGCAAAATCTACCTGCGGACAGACAGACAGACGGACGGATTGAACGAAAACTATAGGTGCTACGTATTTACATAATTACGAACGCACTTAAAAAGCACTCGTACAAGCCTAAGTGCCATACTTCAATTTCGCGGTAGATTGTGTAATTATTTATTAATTTACATTGGCCATAGCACTTTGTAAATTTCAAAACGGAAGAAATATTCTGAAAGATACGTCTACTTGCCGCAATCCATTAAAAATATATCGTAGTTAACCCTTAGAAAAATCAGAAGAGGTATTTTTCGGAAAAGCCTTTTTTCTCCTGTATTACAACGTTTTTACAAGGAGATTTCAGAGATTTTGATATTCCGTCAAACCAGAAACAGTTGAAAAAGCTGAGACATTCTTGTAATGAAAGTGTAATCTAGTTTTAAAAATTTAAGATTTGTTTCTTTAAAATACACTAACAAAGAGATACACTCGCAAATTGACGGCTCATAGAGATGATGTATTTTTTATGATAAAAGTAACTAAACGTTCGGATTTTAACACATTCTTTTTAAAGTATCACAATAGACTAAATTTACATTATCTACAAATATTTTAAAACATTCAGACGGCTAGTTGTGTTATTTTTCAAAATAAAATGTGTGAAATTTTCAACAAAATGCACTCGCAAAGTTGCGTCTCATAGAAACGATATTTTTTTTAATGCTAGAAGTAACTAAACGTCCAGATTTTAATATATTATTTTTAGAATATTTCCATAGACTAAAGTTACATTACCTATAAACATTTTAAAACGTTCAGACGGCTAAAAACGTTCTTATTCAAAATAAAATGTGTGAAATATTTGTCAAAATCTGTAAAAAAAAAGACTGCTTTGCCGCGTTTTACACCTGCATCGCGCAATTTTACATAGACCGAAAAACACAAAATATTTTCTTAAAGCAGAAATTTCTAGTCATGGATGATGTAAAAGGTTTAAAAAAAATATGAATATTAAGTATTTCAAATACACTGTCAAATTCACGTCAATTCAATCCTCATAAAGGCGATTAGTTTTCAATGCTTAAAGTAACAGAATGTCCGTATTTTTAACAATTTTTTTCAGAAAATCTGAATAGACTACATTTATATAATTTATAAAAATGTTTAAACGGTCAAATGTGTACAGATATTTTTTGCAAAATAAAACTTGTGAAAATGTCGACGAAATCAGAAAAAAATGAGCACTTCTTAAGGATTTCGCAAGGTGTTGGGTAAGTACAGGCACCTAAAATAATAACAATAATAATGATAATAATTACAATAGTATGCAGGAAACAAAATACTAAATTGCATATGTTTTAAATTCAAAATGTAATTCGCAACTTCATTTTTTAAAAAAATCAATAAAATGGAGTTAAAGGTAAAAACTCAATCAAATAGGAGATATAATTAAGGTTATTCATCACAACAGCTGTGCTAGTAATGGATATAATGTTATAGCACATATATTTCAATGCTTACATTATACACAGATTTTTTTTTTCAGAAATAATTTTTTGAGAATTCGCAATAAATATGTAAAAAATTGGAATTGATATTTCTTATACGAGGAGAAGTCCGAAAATAAAGTTCCCTTGTCGACTATGGTAAGAGTTGCACATGGAAGTCAGAAATCTGAATGAGACATTAAAGATAAGACGCATCTTTATTTTCCCACATAATTACCAAGTACATTAAAACATTTGTCATACCGCTGTATAAACATAAAAAATGATGATAATCATTTGATGATCAGTAATGATTCTTATTCTTATGACATTCCGAGTTTGTGGTTAGAATTACTTATAAATATTTAAAGGGTGTATCTAATAGGGGGAGCCGCAGTGGCATTGGCTATTCACGATCGTAGAGGGCGCAATATTTTGTGTTTTGGGTTTTTAAATTACCTTTATATCCAGAGTCATTTAGTTTTTCTACTTTTATTAATATTAATTTTATACATTTTAATTTTAATATATGATCAAAATTTATTATATTTATATGCCGCGGTGGCAATGGCTATTCACGATCATAGGGGGCGCAATGTTTGTTTTGGTTTTTAAATTATATTTATATCCAGTGTCATTTAGTTTTCTACTGATTTTATGTGTTATGAATACGGTTCTTATGAATGAACTGAAACATGTCAACTTTTTGATTTAATTTTTATTTGTGACACCTGTTCTAAGTAAATAAATATGAAATGTTTTTATACATCAAAAAGCCCTTCAGAAAAAAAAAATCATGGCTTTGCATATGGAAGAAGTGTTTAACGACATGTCCGTCTGCAAAGCTCTAGTATTTTCCTGGAGGACTTTTTGCAGCTTATCAAGTAATATGGAGAATTTCTCAAAGTTATTGGTTATGTTGACAAATAAAGTTGCGTCGTATATTTCACATATTATTATATTGTTTGGCTTTTTTTATACAACTCTGTCCACAGACGCCAGGGAAAACTTATTTTCCGATTCGTCTATGTACATCAGAATAATATTCTAAAAATTTATCTTAACATGCAAGTAGAAAGTTTGTTTGTTCCCAATACAGAGATACGGCAGAGCGTATTGAGCAACAAAAATAGATTTCGCATGATTTAAAAATGTGTTATACAGTTAAGATATCAAACGTTAAATTACAACATAAATACATTAAGGATTTTTAATCCTTATGATAATGTTAATGTGTTGGAAAACTTGTACATATTTTTCAAAAGCAATACTTAATCTTTCAAATAAACGTTTTTCATTTTACCGAATTTCGGAGTTTAATTTCAGTTTGTAAATTAACTTCTTCAATTGAAGTCTAAAATAATATAAAAATTAAAATATCGTCATAGAACAAAAACATCTTAAATGTGCATAGTAAACTGACTTCTCAGAGATAATGCAAAATAAATCAGCTATTATATCGTTCTAAATGAAAGATAATTTAACAACGAGTTTAACTTCTTGAAAACTCTGATTATAATCACAAACACAAACGGAAATTCTCTAAATTCTCAAAAAAAAAAATAGTTTATGAACTTTTTAAAAACGAAAATCTTGAATATATATATATTTATTCACATTTATTATGTGAAATAAACAACAAGCTCCATTTACTGGAAACAATTTAAACAAAATAAGAGCTATGGTTGCAAATAATATATGTTTACCCAAATTTCAATCTATATTCAACTTACAAAAAAGGCAATCTAATTAAAAATATAAATCGAAAGCATTTCCGTTTTAATTTATGAAAAGGAATAAAAATAGCAGGAACACTTAATATTTAATGAAATTTTAAAGTATCTACTTATGGTTTCATTTTTGAGATTAATTAATTTTTATGATTACAAATAACCTTTTTGCTAAATTACAGCTTTTATTGAACATTACATTAGAACTCCAAAACTATTTATCAATTGAATAAATTCTTTTTAATTAAATTTAAAATTGAAAGTTAGATGAATCCCTAAAAAGGAAATAAACAATGTAATCGACATTAATTAAATAATGTTTTGAAAGAAAATTTTCCATGTAACATGTAGCAACTGAAAATACGATTTCTTTGTAATTATTTAATATTTAATTAAGTTGAGGCCAGCTAAAATTTAAAAAGAAGAAAATAGCTTTTTTTTTCAATTAATATGTAAAAACCAGTTACGGTTGCATAATCTTATTCACAGTAGAATGTATATTGGTGTGTAAAAACTAAGATTAGAGGAGATAAATCTGCATAAAATACGAGTAAGGCTACAGAATGTAAGGAGAAACAATCAGGACATAGATTTGCACATCTATAGACCGTACATATATGGGGGAAGAGATTGAAAAAATATAAATTATAAAAAACTGAAACGCTCGAAAAGTCGAATTTTCAACATTTGTCATCCATTACCAATGGAAACAGTTGACAAGAGTTATATTGTTCTACAGGCGAAAACAAAGTTGGCGGTAGACAGTTTAAAAAGTCTCAAGCTACATGGAGCAGACTACTGGGCCTCGGATTTTCCATTTTACGTGGTAGGGAGTCTGTACAAAGGTGAATTATATGGCTGACTTCCAGTAAGGCATGTACCATTAGCGCATCCTCATAGGTGATGCTGGTTTCTGTAATTCTATAAGCACAAGAACTGGACATATATTGAGATGGTCGAATATTCTTTACGGATGAAAGCCGATTTTTTATGATGAGCAATTATCGATCTATACACGTTTAACCTTTTGCATGCCAATGTTCCCAACTGGGAGCAAATGTTAAAAAATAAATTAAAAATTTAAATTAATCAAAACTGACAAAACAATTAGCAGAAATAGTAAAAAAAGACTTGATTTTTTTTTAAATAGAAATTATATTCCTATCATTAATGATGAAATGTACAGAAAATCATAAAAATGACCAATGACCACTGGAAAATGACCACCGGACGTGACCAAGCTTCCCAATTTGGAACATTCTGAAAATTATATATATTTTTTTCCAACATATTAATGACTAATCTCCCTTAACTACAGCATTAGAAGGCGTAATGTGCAAAAAAATAATCTTAAATATGACTGGATCAGAATTTGGTCTACAAAAGGTTAATAAGCGCAGGGAACTCGGAATGGGCTTATAACACCATCGAAAGATACCATTTCTGAGGCGTCGGAGATCTCGCGTCGGTTGGTATCATACTTGGTTGCCATACGAATGTCCACACATTCCAAAGTTGTCCAATCTCTTTTGTCTAACATCACATAAACATTATTTTGCCTCACGTGCGTCTGTTTAAAGGTGCTGTATATCACAACATGATCTTCATGAATAACAAACCTACATTTTATTAAACAGCAGTTGTTGCACAGTTCTTGGAAAGTGAATATATTAAACACACAGTTTAAACTGCAAGATTCCAAAACCTAAATCCATCTATGCAGGACTTTCCCGAAAGAGGCTCGGAGATAGCAACTATTCGGCAGCTAAAATTGCATTACAAGAGCAACGCTGTTCGAAGCCTCAACAGCTTTTTTACTACCTCGTTCTCAGCATGGGAAGAAGTTGTAAATCCTGCGTTGTGGTCAAACGTGACCACGTTGCCTAAAGCCTGTTGCTTAAGCCATGTTGTTTAAAGCCTGTTAGAAATTCAATTTTATTCTACTATGTGTTTGCAGATTACATTTCTGTCTTTTCTGCAGTTGAGATTCAAGTGACATTTTCAATAAAGTTCTTTTGCAGAAATTTTATTTCTTGTTCAGATCGTTTTGTCCCCTTGTCCTACATTTGTACATCATTTCGATCTTATGATGTGATTTATTTTTAAAATGAGAAACTCTATCCGCGGAACGCTTCATTAAAAAACAAAAAATCTTTTCCTTAAATTTTGCACACCAGTGTATGTAACATTATACAGTTTTCTTTTCAGATATTACTAAAATAAAGGATGTGCCAAAATTAAACCGACAAATTTTGAGAGGGTTGGTATAGCAGACATCAAGAAGATGAAAACATTTGTGATTTAATTAGTCACAAACACAGGATATATAAAATTGGAGATAATATCTTGAAGAAAAATATAAACACTGCAATGAAAATACAAATACATGTACTTCGTTTTGTGCGAAATATGATAACATCACGAAAGGATCTTGAAAAACACCTTAATGCAATCGATGATATCGTATGAACGGATAGTCACAATCAAAAATGTCTGGGGCCAATTGTATATGATGCACACTTTTGATACTTTTGTTTAGTGTTATCGCATTTAAAAAAAGGCTGAGAATGATTATTAAGCGTTTCATTGCAATTTACATCAGTTTTTTTAAACTTACAAGCGTCTTAAATCTTCGCTTTTAAATCGTCGGAATCATCACTTTAGTTTTTAATCAACATCGTTAGCCGTCGTCGAAAAACGTTCTATTTACTTTACTTCCTCTTTTCACACTTGGTCACACAGCTTCGCCAATTCACCTCTTTTATTTAATCTCGACCCAGAGTTCCGGAGAGTGGCGGAGGGAAATACAGTCCAATTCAGGTGCAATAGAGAGTGTAGCCCACATGCGAGAGTATATCCCACAGATATATATAATTTCGGCGGAACCCCGATAAATTTTCGTAAAAAAATAATGAATATTTCGTTGTGTGACAGTTTATTTTCTGTTGGCAAAGAAATAAAATTTCAAAAAATACTTTTTTTGTTTAATACTTTCTAAGGTAAAAATTTTTCAAGTCGAACTATTTTTTAAGTGCGTTCGTAATTATGTAAATACGTAGCACCTATTGTTGTCGCTCAGTCCGTGTGTCTGTCCGTCTGTCTGTCCGCATATAACAACGCAAAAACTAACCCATCCGAATCGTTTGAAATTTAAAATACATAATTATAACATAATTTTGTCGAGTCATTTCAAATTTTATGAAAATCGGATGGATAGATCAATTACAGGGACAATCAAAAGGATTCCGTTACATTAGAGTCAATGGGGAAAAAATTTCAAATGCATTTTAATCATTTGAAATTTAAAGCATATAATTATCGCGTAATTTTATCGAGTCATTTCAAATGTTATGAAAGTCGGATGCATAGATCATTTACAGGGACAATCAAAGGTATTCCATTACATTACGGTCAAAGGGAAAAAATATTCAAATGCATTTTTATGATGTTACACTAATTCGAACATAATAGAATTGGTATGAATCTATGAAATATATACTAAAATATGCATTCTGTACAATCTGTGATGCAAGGAATTTTTATTATTAAATTACAGGGCCACACAAAAGTATTCCACTACATAATACTACACGGGGAAACATTCTTTGGGGCGTGTTTTAATTATATTCAAAAATTTCACATTTTATGAATAAGATATGCGTTTCTGAGGTGTAATTAAAATTACTTTCTGCATATTTACAGAAATACAAAGATTTCGACTACTATACTGTATCCGAAGTACGCTCTACAATATCAGCAAGACCTGAATATTTTTAAAACTTCATTATCATACGAACGCACTTCATTTGCTACGTTCACGTGCAATTTCCAACTTGTTGAAATATTTATTTAAATAACTTTAGTTTTGACGATTTTAATTTTTTATAACTATAGTTTTGACATATATATATATATATATATATATATATATATATAATGAAAGTTAACAATAAAATTTTATGAATTAAAACGAAAATTAAATTAATTACAATTGTTTTAATCTTTACATAAAGTCCAATTGATCACTGTCGATTCAATTTCATTGCTATGGAAACAAAAACTTCTCCGATAATCAAATGTATTACAGCAGCATTCTTATCCTAGCTTTTATTTTGGAATACGCTTAAATATGTGAAAATATATTTTTAAATATAAAAATATTTTTTAGGTATAAAAATGTTTTTACAAAATTAAAATTAAATAACTGCTGCAATAAGCAATATATACATATATATGTAATAGAATATAATATATACTAAACTCTGTAATTGTTTAAGGTTAAATTCATTAAATACCATATACACGCATTTTTTAAAATTTATTAACAAACAATAATTTAGTTACATGAAAATCGTTTGCTTTTGGCGAGAAAAAATTCTACTTACTTCACCCCAGTTACTTTAAATGAAATTATTTAAATACCCTCAATACAGTTATCGAAGTACTGATAATCAAAATAAAAAACGCGATCTGTCTTATTCAATTGTTGATAAAACTATGGATATTTCAAGCGCAGAAGAGTGGTGTTAGATATGTGGACTGTTCTAACTCTTTATTTTAGATATGTGGACTATTAAAAAAAACCACAAACTCCAATAATTTGAAAAAAAAATAGGCTCTATTCCAATAAATGTCTTCGCTTCCAAAAATTCAAAAAAAGTCTTATTATAACATTGTGATAGACTACGCCTTTACGTAATGCGCCTATATATAAATGCGTTGCATAGGCTTATGGCGAAGCAACCAATAAGTTTGGTCGCATTAGCGGGAATAGAACAGAATTCTTCAGAGTATCCAAAATTTAGATACGTCCATTGTGAAAGCCATTGGTTATATCTTGCCTAACATGATGATTCTCGTCATCCGAAAGTATCATAGACTTGTTAAAGCAGTGACGAAAATTTTCAAAAATCGCTTAAAGACAAATTTAAAGCTTCAAGAAGCAACTGCATCATATAAAAGAACATAGAAAAAAAAAGAATTTTCCGCATTTGTGACATAAAATTTATTGTGAGGCATGAAAGTATATTAACTTTTGTTGTACTACTTAAATACATTTGTATTAGCCCAGAAAACATTTCGAAAAACACATGGAAGATTTCTTCAACAGGTGGAACTTTTTTGGCGGTCAGCAAGAAAATTTATTTTCTCATAAGCCTGTCTGTTTGTCAGTTGTCAAAAGGTTTTCTGTCGGACAAAGCCATAGTTCTTCAAGAAAGATCTCGTGACATGATATCGACTGTAACTGATGCTAAAGATATCCTAATTTTTTTTACATAAATACAGAGAAAATGCAATAAAAACCTTTTCTGGGATATTTTATAGTGCATCAAAACTTTGGGAAGACATTTTCCAAACTGAAATAAAGATATCAAGACTAACATTCAGACAAATAACACGTACAAACCCTCGAATTACATCCGCTGAAGAATATTACAATATCACAGTCTTTATTCCCCGTGTAGAAAGTCTTATTTAAAATTTAAGTGGTCAATTCATTTAAAATGAAGATATTCTAAGAGCTTTCCCATTGGATATTCCAAGGATTTGCTTTCCTTGAAAAAGAAGCAAATTAAAGAATTTGTCGCAATATTTTCAGGATAAAGTGTTAATGCAGTGAATGAAAGCTGAATATCAATTAGAGTGCAAACGAATTCCTAATATTGACATCAACATAAAGGTTCTAAAAAGTTTAATACAGTAATATGAACTATTACAATAATACACTACCTGGCCAAAGATGAACATCCACTTGCGGTTTTAGACAATTTGTTAAATATCTAGAAAAATACATGATGAAATATCTTTAAACTTTAAAAGTGCAAATATAATAGTAAAATTAATAAATTTCCGTGAAGAGTTTTTTCACAAAACTCCAAAGGGATCGTCAACAATTTAAAAAAGAGTGAATATCTTTTGGATAACCCTGTCAAAACTAATGTAGCAAAAGTGTTCAAATTGAATATTATGATTAAGTGGCTTATTATAATAAACTGTGTACATTTTTATGTCGGTGTCTGTATACTCGTATAGAAACTAAGGTTTTTGTAAAAAGAGTCCCACATTTTTTCAAGGTTTTTGCTTATAATTTGCTAAATTCTTAATGTAAAATAATATTCTTTTTTGAAAATATGACACATAATATTGCACACAATACCCAGTTATCAAAACTTAAAAAAATAAAAATTGTATGAAAAAATGAGTAGGTTTACTCAATAATTTTTCCCTGCGCATGACTCAAATATATCAAAATTTTATTTCGATATTATGTTAGCTAAATATGTAAAGCAACATTTGTGAAAGTCTCAAAAACATAGCTTCAAAATTTTGAAAGTAATTGTCTATAGAATAAGTACAAAATCCGTTGTTCACAAAATGAAGCAAAAAATGAGGGATTTTATCCAAACATAGTAGTACGTCTCATATTGTATATTCTATATTGACACTAATCAATGAATATATGGATACAACCCCTCTTCTTTTTGCTTTATTTTGAGAATAACGGATTTTCAAGTTATTCTATTCACGATTATTTTCATAACTTTCAAGGTATGATTTTGAGACTTTCACAAAGGTTGCTCTATACATTTAGCTAACATAATATACAAATGAAATTTTGATATCGTTCACGCATGCGCAGTGAAAAATTATTTAATAAACCTACTCATTTTTGATACAATTTTTATTATTTTTTAATTCTGATAACAGGGTATTCTTGAAATATTATGTGTTATATTGTCAGAAAAGAATATTATTTTATATTAAAATCTCAGCAAATTATAAGCAAAAATCTTGGAAAAATTTGGGCCTGTTTTTATAAAAACCTTAATTTTTCTTGGAGTATATATGCCATTGACATAAAAATGAACACAGTTTATTAGAATAAGCCACTTAATCATAATCTAAAGTTTGAAAGCTTTTGCTACATTAGTTTTGACAGGGTTATTTAAAATATATCCATTTTTTTAATTTGTTGACGGTCCCCTTTGAGTTTTGGGGGAAAATTTTCACGGAAATTTGTGACTTTTACTATTATATCAATACTTTTAGAGTTTCAAGATAATTCCTCATGTATTTTTCTAGATATTTGACAAAATGTCTAAAATCGTAAGTGGGCGGTCATCTTTGGCGAGGTAGTGTATCAAAACTTGCCCACAGTCTTGATTGAAAGCCCTGAAACAACAGTCACTGTTGAAAGATCTTTTTCGAGAAAGAAAAGAATTAAATCTTTGTCTCGTAGCGTTATGGCCGATGAGAGATTGAGTATCTTTGCAATTATTTCCATACTAGCTGTTCTGCCCGGCGTTGCCCGGGTTCATCAAAAAATAGCAAGAATTGCTAAAAAAAACTTTAAAAATCATAATAAAAACCTCGAAAATTTTAAAAAATGCTGCACGAATTTTGTCTAAACTTCGTTGAAAAGAGATGGGCTAGAAAATTGCTGGATTATTTTTACTAATGTGGAAAAATCTTACAAATCGCAAAAAACATTAAAAATCTCATAAAAATATAAAACAAAATTCAAAAATTGTGTTTCAAAATTCGAATAAACTTTGAAGAAAAGAGATCAGAATTTAATAAATTCTGCCAAAAATTGAACGCCTAAAAAATCGAAGCGGGTCGCGAAGAAACGTAAGCATCGCTTTAAAAATGGCAAAATTTTCAAAAATCATGGAACTCAAAATTTACTCTACTTGGATAAATGTTTTTAATCTAATTAATTTGATAATATAAAAAGCATTGAAATATGAAAAAAAAAACTGCTAAAAATCGCAATAAAAATATTTAATCGCACAGGAGAAAATTTATCATATTAGCGAAGAAATTAAAAACCGAATTCCTTTTCCGTATCTGAAAAAAATCGCCGTGAACTCAAAAAAAAAGCATACTGCATTAAAAATTGCTGTAGATCAAAATAAGAGAGCAAAAAAATTACTGTAAAGGATAAATGTTTGAAACCAAACTATTATTAGTCTAGAAAGTTAAAATCGAATTCCTTTGAAAAATGTTTTAAAAAAAAAGGACTGAGATAGCCCAAAAATTGCATTCAAAATTGTAATGAAAGTCGTAAAATATTAAAAAAATCCCTAGGGTAAAAATTCACTTTTATAATATAAAATATTTAATCAAGAAATTAACCATATTAACCTGTAACCTTACACACACATTGGGTGTCATTTGTAACGGTTGGTTGGTCGTGGTGGGGGTTAAATGCAGACATACTCAGTAATTAAGATAAAACAACACAGTTTATTAAAATGATAATGGCTCAAGGGAAGTGGAGCAAGTCTTAATTTTTCACAACTGAGAATACTACGAAAAAACTAAACGTATACTCACAGGCTCCGGACTAGCTCAATCGTGGCACCTTCTATTACTTCTCCACTATCTTTCGGCTAAGCTGCTAGATAAAGCTTAATTAGACAGCCCGTGGCTGTGTGTAATTCTTTATTCACTTTCAAATAATCAAAATGTAATTACTATGAATTTTCTTACCACGGCCAACTCTCAAGTCGAATACCGAAACTCCTTTACAACTCACTGGTGGCTCGCTGCTACTTTCAATCTGCTAGCACTTCGCTGACTAATGTCTCCAGAACACTCGGCTGGCTAATCGCCAGTGATTCCCTCGCTGGCTAACGCCAGAGATCCTCTCTCGCTGGCTAATGTCAGAGATACTCTCCACACACTCAAACTCCAAGCTTTTATATGCTGCAAACTGAGATACTTCACATCAACATATTACTAATAACCGCGAGCTAACTGCAGAACCCGAACGAAACACACACACTCTAGAAAGTTAAAGTAAAAGAGAGGATAGATGTCGCTTTTACGCTTACACAATCTAAATTATTGACTTCACGATCTCAGAGATTTATCAGAGAGCCTTTATGACAAAGGTCACTCCCTCACAAACCAAAAAGTTTGAAAGAGAAATCGATTTCCGGATGTAAAAAAATCGCCTCGGAACTTGAAAAATGGCTAAAAATTACATTGAAAATTGCATTAAAAATAGCTAAATATTTGGAAGTCAATGCTTAAAAAATTATAATATTAAGGCATGGCGGGGGGGGGGGGTTGGTATTATGATAGAAATCATTCATAAATTACAAAATCTAGGCATGGAACGCCAAAATCATATTAAGAGATAAAACATTGCATTCGAAACATAACTACATTAAACAAAATGTTTGATATCAAAATTGATTTCTGAATGGCAGAAAATCGCCAAGGAACTTTAAAAATGGCTAAAAATCGTATCGAAAAAAATATTAAAAATCGCTGAATATTTAAAATTATGGCTGTAAAAATTTAATAGTCAGTCGAAGATATTGTAATCGGAAATCGTTCATGAATAAGGAAAAGTCAACACGGAACACCTAAAATCCCCCAAACTAACTAAAAATTACATTGAATATCGCATTAGAAATTGGTAAAATTCATAAAAGGGTGGAGAACAAATTGTACTATTTATGCTAAAAGTTAGAAACCGAAATTCTTTTACCGATGTCAACAACTGTCGCAGAACTTGAAAAATCACTATAAAACAGTAAAATTAAAAAATCCGGACAAAATTTGCCATACTAAGATAAACATTTATATTAAATTCCTGCGGACATAATTTACCATAATGGGACAAAACATTGAAATCTGAACTCTTTCATTAGTTAAAAAATATCGACACAAAACTTGCTAAACATTTTATGAAAATACACAAAAAATCTGAATCATTAATGTCAAAATTTACTACATTAATGTTCAAATTATTTTAAAATTTCTTTTCCAATTGTGAAAAAATCGCCGTGGACTCGAAAACATCTAAAAATTGTATTCAAAAATTCATTACAAATCGTTTCAAATTTAAAAATAGCGGGGGACAACATTTACATTAATAGAGTAAAATAGTGTAATCTGAATTATTTCTTAAATACGAATGAAAAAGTCGGCGCAAAGCGTGAGAAATAATGAAAACATTGCTAAAGATTGCATTAAAAAATCACTAAATTTCAAAATTCGTAAATGAAGTGCAAATGTTTGAAATTAATTTCCTTTTCGAAATTTCAAAAAATCAATACAAAACAACTGAAAATTTCATTAAAAATCGCTAAATGTAAATACATCCCGTGAATAAAAAAATATTCTAATCGTGTAAAACGTAGCAACCATTCTTTTTTACATGAATTACAAAAAAATCGAAGCAGAACACAAAATATATAAAAAATCACATTGAAAATCGACAAAATTAAAAAAGGTAAATGATGAAATTTACTATATTAGGCTAAAAGTTTGAAACCCAAATAATTTTTTAATTGTTAAAACACCACTGTGGTGAGGCTCGAAAAAAGTAGTACTAAATCGCATTAAAAAAGTTCATTAAAAACGCATTGAAAAAAGCAGTAAATATCGCTATGTATTTTTTAAATCGCAGTAATCAGAATTTCATCAAACGGATAAAACATTCTAATCGATAATCTGAACTATTTGATTATCCGGTTGACCAAGAAACTATCTGGGTCAAACCATAAGATTAAACTACAATAATGGCAGATCGTAAATTCCATATTCACTTGACATTAAACATGTTACATACGTTTGTTACGTCATCAAGTGGTTTTTACTTCTTATTTTTATATGTATTTGTATTAATGTTTTTCTAAATTATCTCTTCTTTCATTATTTAACATAACAATTACATCTATTTGCATAATTTGGCTTGTTTCACGATTGATATAATTTGGCGAAATTGGTCGACAGGATAATCACGTAGTAAAAGGAAATCCTTTATAGATAATAAAAAATTGACATGGAACACAACACTTCTTGAAAAATCGCGTTAAAAATCTCTAAAATTATATTTGATTGAAAATTTGAAATCAATTTTTACTTCCGAATATCAAAAAATCACCATAAACTCGAAAAGTTTCTAAAAATTGCAATGAAAAATGCATTAAAAATCACTAATATTAAAAAATCACAGGGGTCAAAATTTACTCTAATAAGGTAAAACCTTGTAATTAGATATATCTCATGATTGACAAAAATCTGAAATCAAACGCAAAAAATCTCAAAAAATCACATTAAAATTAGCTGAAATTCATAAATCTTAACAGCTAAAATTTAATACATCAGCCTGAAAGTTTTAAGCAAAATTCCTTTTACTAATGTCGAATATTAGCGGCAAAATTTACATTAAATAATTGACTGAAAATCCAAACATCGTTGCACGAAATCCAAATAAATTATATTGAAAAGAGAAGAAAATTCTTTAATTTAGGTCGAAAGAATGAAACCGCTTTCCTTTTCGCTAATGTGGAAAAATCGCCTCGAAACCCACTAAAATTCGCATATGAATTAAATTTAAAATAAATAAAGAATACTGCCCAGTTGAACTGATGGCATTGAGTTCACAGGCTACAAATACTAATTGTACATTAAAGCCTTATATTTTCAAGGGTTAATTCCGTTCGAAAAAAAAATTAAGAAGGGGAAACAACTCTCCCCTTTCCTCTTTTTTTATACTTAATCATTGAACCTCCTGTACTATCAAAGACATGCTTTATCATATAAAAAATCTATATTTAAAATTCAGAGCAAATGAGATAATTCTTAATAAAAACCCATTTAGCATTTATATAATTTAAAAGGAGTTATCCCCCTCTTTTATACTTAACCATTAAACTTCCAAAACTATTCAGAGATTTGAACTAAATCTGAAAATTCTGCTTGAAAAACCCATTTATATAAATTAAAGGGGGGCATTAGAACCCCTGTTCCCCCTATTTATACTTATTCAATGAACGCCTAATAACAGTCACGGAATCGCCTCATCAGAATGTTCCTAATCTAAATTTTGAACGAAAACTTATTTCTGCATGAAAATCCCATTTATATCAACTAAGGGGAGGGGCATAATCCCCCCGTTCCCCCTCTTATACATATCGAATGAACTCCAAAAACTAATCAGGGAAGCGTCTTGTCAGGATATACCTACATATAAAATTTCAAGTGTATCGGATATTTTTATCATGAGTTATCGCATTACGCACGAACGTACGAACGTACATACAGAACGGACGGGCACATAAGCTCTCAGGATATGATAGCCTGTGAGCTAAAAACTGAAAATCGGCCTTCAAGGTGTAAAATTTCATACATAACATCGTGCAGTGGTCTCTCCAGAGCATCGCCAGTACTTTAAAAATTTTAACATGCGTTATAAACTACCTTAAAGTGTAAAACAGATCTCCTTATTACATTTCCTAATTTTGTTCGCGCCCCTCGTTTCACGCACCCTGAAATGTGTCACACCATTTTTTGTTTACACTTTTTATCATGTATTATAAACCATTTTAAAATTTAAAATAAATCACATTGTCATATTTACAAATTTTAACAAAATCGCGTTCTGTTAGTTCCATTTTTCACCACCAGCTAGCGCACTCTATTCTTCAAAAACTTTATCAAAACGATACTCTGTTATACAACCCGTTAAGTGATATATTACTCGAGGGGGTAGCGGTCTTAAGCAAGAATTTAAGATATTTTATGAAATTGCTATTCGAAAATAGTGGTAACTAAATTTTTGACATTTTAGGTAAATTTCGCAAAAAAATACCACTTATTGCATTCTCAACAGCTCAAGATTTTGATAGAACAACTATGGAAGAAATAGATGCTAAACGCAAAAAATCTTGAAAAAGCGTTAAAAATCACATTGAAAATCGCATTAAAAATCGTTAAAATCTAAAATTCGTAACAAACACAAAATTTAGGGCTAAAAGTTTGAAGCGGTTTTCTTTTTATCAATCTCAAAAAAATAAAATAAATAAAAGTAAAAATAAAAACCGCAAAATGAGAAAAAACATTAAAAATTCGTTAAAAATTAAAAAAATCGCTGTACAAATTCCGAATAAACTTTGCTGAAAAGAGAAAAAAAATTGCTATATTGGGTTAAAAGAATGAAACCGTATTTTATTCACTAATGTGATAAAACTGCAAAAAGAACGCTAAAAATCGCCTAAAAAAATTATAAAAAAAAATCTAATCAAAAAATTGAAAATCAGGCTTCGAGGTGCAAAACTACATGGTTAAAAGTACTTTCCCTCCACATTTTGTAACTCCACCTACAGCAGACTCTTCAGAACAGCGCTGCACACACTATTATTATAGATTTAAAAAAGTAGCGTTCTATTAGTTACATTATCCTCCACCAGGTAGAACACTCTATTCTTCAAAAACTTTATCAAAATCATACTCTGTTAGATAACCTATCAGGTGATATATAACTCGAGGGGGTAGCGGTCTTAAGCAAGAATTTAAGATAGTTTTTGAAATTGCTATTCGAAAACAGTGGTATCTAAATTTTTGGCATTTTAGGTAGATTTCACAAAAAAATACTACTTATTGCATTTTCAACAGCTTAAGTTTTGATAGAACCACTATGAAAAAAATAGATGCTAAAAGCAAAAATATAAAAAAAAACGTTAAAAATCGCATTGAAAATCGCATTAAAAATCATTAAAATCTAAAAATCGTAACAAACACAAAATTTAGGGCATTAGGCTAAACGTTTAAAACGATTTTCTTTTTATCAATCAAAAAATAGCCGCAAAATGAGAAAAAACAATAAAAATCGCATTAAAAATTCGTTAAAAATTCAAAAATCGCTGTACAAATTCCGAATAAACTTTGCTGGAAAGAGAAAAAAATTGCGATTTTGGGTTAAAAGAATGAAACCGTATTTCTTTCAATAATGGGATAAAACTGCAAAAAGAACGCTAAAAATCGCCTAAAAAATTATCAAAAAAATCTAATCAAAAAATTGAAAATTGGGCTTGGAGGTGCAAAACTACATGTATGAAAGTACCTTCCCTCTACATTTTTTAACTCTACGTACAACAGACTCTTCAGAACAGCGCTGACACACACACAAACTTGTCTCTTTATTTTTATAGATTTTAAAAAATCGCGTTCTGTTAGTTCCATTTTCCACCACCAGGTAGAGCACTCTATTCTTCAAAAACTTTATCAAAACGATACTCTGTTAAATAACCTATCTGGTGATATATTACTCGAGGGGGTAGCGGTCTTAAGGAAGAATTTAAGATAGTTTATGAAATTGCTCTTCGAAAATAGTGGTGCTTAAATTTTTGACATTTGAGGTAGATTTCGCAAAAAAATACTACTTATTGCATTCTCAACAGCTCAAGTTTTTGATAGAACAACTGTGAAAAAAATAGATGCTAAACGCAAAAATCTTTTAAAAAAAGTTAAAAATCGCATTGAAAATCGCATTAAAAATCGTTAAAATCTAAAAATCTTAATACACACAAAGTTTAGAGCATTAGGCTAAAAGTTTAAAACGATTTTCTTTTTATCAATCTCAAAAAATAGCCGCAAAATGAGAAAAACACTAAAAATCCCATTAAAAATTCGTTAAAAATTCAAAAATCGCTGTACAAAGTCCGAATAAACTTTGTTTAAAAGAGAAAAAAAATTACTATTTTGGGTTAAAAGAATGAAACCGTATTCCTTTCACTAATGGGATAAAATTGCAAAAAAACGCTAAAAATCGCCTAAAAATTATTTTAAAAAATCTAAACAAAAAATCGGAAATCGGGCTTCGAGGTGCAAAACTACATTTAAAAAAGTACCTTCCCTCCAAATTTTGTAACTCTACGTGCAGCAGTCTCTTCAGAACAGTGCTCACAGACAAACATCCTTCTCTCTTTATTATTATAGAAGATTACTGACAACTCAAACTGAGTCAGGATAAAACACCCTGTTGTTTTACTAAGTACGTGGTTAGCGACCCCATATTCTATCGCAATTTTTTATCCTCTTTATGCCTGCTTTGGGTCAAAGCAGGAAAAATTTTGGAACATCCCAGTAGGTCACATATTTTCGATTGTCTAATACTATATAATACTGCATAATTTATTTGAAACATACCACTGTGCATACCACTGTGCATAGTTTATTCGAATAAAGTATGCATATATAGAAATACAAACATGATTTTTATTTTTATTACTGTAGATTTTGGTTATTTATAATCGAATTTTTAATCATATCTTATCTCGGATACTCAATAATCCAGAAATCAAGGAGTATCAGTGATAAAATTGAAAAAAAAAAAAACTAAATTCACAAAAGACCTGGAAATATGCTTCTTTTAAAAAAATTAATAAAACATAAATTGGTAGTTTGCTTAATCTTGCAATATCTAAATTAATAAGCGTTTAAGTCATTGAACTCCACAGTCTTAAATTCTCAAATGATTACTTTTTCGATATTATATTAGTTGAAGTTAAAAATACTCTATGAAATTTAATTATTTAAAAGCTAACCGAAGGCAGAGCAAAAATAGACACACGTTTTATCTTTCTTCTTCATCTCAAGAACAAGTCTTTTTTTTTCTTTTCAGAGAGTTTATGAGAATATTATATTCTATTTTTATTCATGAGGAAATCAACGTATAGTAAATTACTATAGTTCAATTGTTTTATCTAGATTTTTATGCCTTTATGAAAAAAATTGCTGTTTTAGAAAAATTTAGTTTATTTAAAATTATTTTAATCTGTTAAAATTACTATAAGTTGCGATATGAGAAGATTTTTAACGTTTTAAATATTTTTTTTAAATCATCTGTGTCATATATTTGAGATTTTTTTGTTCAAAATATCGTTGCATATAATTGTTTTAAATATAACATTCTAAATTAATTTATCTTTTCTTAATGATATATACTTATATATATATTTCTTAATCAGTAATTCTTTAAACTAGCAAAGGAAAGGTAAAGTCTACATAGTATAATGATTTCTAGTACCTACTTCTGTTTTTCTTATTGTTTTTCATTACAAAACATTTAGAACATTGTTTCGAAAGTTAAAACTTCGAAAATACCTAAATATGAATTTCGGTTTTTCAATAACGATTAATCTGTTAAAATTACTATAAGTTGTGATATAAGAAGATTTTTAACATTTTAAAAAAATTTAAGAAATATCATCTGTGTCGTGTATTTGAAATTTTTTGTTCAAAATATCGTTACATATAATTGTTTTAAATATAACATTCTAAATTAATTTATCCTTTCTTAAATGATATATATATATATATATATATACATATATATATATATTTCTTAATCAGTAATTCTTTAAACTAGTAAGGGAAAAGTAAAGTCTACATAGTATAATGATTTCTAGTACCTACTTCTGTTATTCTTACCGTTTTCTATTACAAAACATTTAGAACATTGTTTAGAAAGTTAAAATTTCGAAAATACCTTAATATAAATTTTGGTTTTTCAATAACGATTAATCTGTTAAAATTACTATAATAGTCCGGGAGCCGACCGTCGATTTACCTATGTATCGAGTAAAAGGACCGGACATACATGAAAACGTAGGTCTCAATGTGCACATTAAGAACATCACTGTCTGCCAGGTTCTATCCTGCCGGAACACAAGGCAGCCGCACTTTTATGACGTCAATTTTGGGTGTTTACCTATGTATCGAGTACAAGGACCAGACATACATCAAAACGTAGATCTCAATGTGCACATTAAGAATATAACTGGCTGTCACATACATCAAAATGTAGGTTTCAATGTGAACATTAAGAATATCGCTGGCTGCCAGGTCCTATCCTACCGGAATCCGGTGGCAGCCACACTTTTACGATGTCAATTTTGAGTGCCTGCCTATGTATCGAGTACAAGGACCCGACATACATCAAAATGTAGGTCTAAATGTGCACATTAAGAATATCACTGTCTGCCAGGTCCTATCCTGCCGGAACGCAAGGCAGCCGCACTTTTATGACGTCAATTTTGAGTGTTTACCTATGTATTGAGTAAAAGGACCAGACATACATCAAAATGTAGATTTCAATGTGCACATTAAGAATATCACTGGCTGCCAGGTCCTATCCTGTCGGAACCCGGTGGCAGCCGCGCATTTATGACGTCAATTTTGGGTGTTTACCTATGTATCGAGTACAAGGACCGGACATACATCCAAATGTAGGTCTCAATGTGCACATTAAGAATATAACTGGCTGTCACATACATCAAAATGTAGGTTTCAATGTGAACATTAAGAATATCGCTGGCTGCCAGGTCCTATCCTGCCGGAACCCGGTGGCAGCCACACTTTTATGATGTCAATTTTGAGTGCCTGCCTATGTATCGAGTACAAGGACCCAACATACATCAAAATGTAGGTCTACATGTGCACATTAAGAATATCACTGTCTGCCAGGTCCTATCCTGCCGGAACGCAAGGCAGCCGCACTTTTATGACATCAATTTTGAGTGTTTACCTATGTATCGAGTAAAAGGACCAGACATACATCAAAATGTAGGTTTCAATGTGCACATTAAGAATATCACTGGCTGCCAGGTCCTATCCTGCCGGAACCCGGTGGCAGCCGCGCATTTATGACGTGAACTTTGAGTGTTTTCCTATGTATCGAGTACAAGGACCGGACATACATCCAAATGTAGGTCTCAATGTGCACATTAAGAATATCACTGTCTGCCAGGTCCTATCCTGCCGGAACGCAAAGCAGCCGCGCATTTATGACGTCAACTTTGAGTGTTTACCTATGTATCGAGTAAAAGGACCAGACATACATCAAAATGTAGGTTTCAATGTGCACATTAAGAATATCACTGGCTGCCACAAACATCAAAATGTAGGTCTCAATGTGCACATTAAGAATATCACTGGCAGCCAGGTCCTATCCTGCCGGAAGCCGGTGGCAGCCGCGCATTTATGACGTCAACTTTGAGTGTTTGCCTATGTATCGAGTACAAGGACCGGACATACATCAAAATGTAGGTCTCAATGTGCACATTAAGAATATCACTGTCTGCTAGGTAATATCCTGCCGGAACCCAGTGTCAGCCTCACATTTATGACGTCAATTTTGAGTGCTTACCTACGTATGGAGTACAAGGACAGGACATACAGCAAAATGTAGGTCTCGATGTGTACTTTAAGAATATCACTGGCTGCCAGGTCCTATCCTGCCGGAACCCGGTGGCAGCCACACTTTTATGACGTCAACTTTGAGTGTTTGCCTATGTATCGAGTACAAGGACTGGACATATATCAAACTGTAGGTTTCAATGTGCACATAAAAATATCACTGGCTGCCACATACATCAAAATGTAGGTTTTAATGAGCACATTAAGAATATTACTGGCTGTCAAGTCCTATCCTGCCGGAACACAAGGCAGCCAGTGATATTCTTAATGTGTACATTGAGACCTACATTTTGATGTATGTCCGGTCCTTTACTCAATACATTAGCAAACACTCAATGTTGACGTCATAAATGCTCGGCTGCCACCGGGATGCGGCAGGATAGGACCTGGCTGCCAGTGATATTCTTAATGTGCACATTGAAACCTACATTTTGATGTATGTCTGGTCCTTTTACTCGATACATAGGTAAACACTCAAAGTTGACGTCATAAAAGTGTGGCTGCCACCGGGTTCCGGCAGGATAGGACCTAGCAGCCAGTGATATTCTTAATGTACACATCGAGACCTACATTTTGCTGTATGTCCTGTCCTTGTACTCCATACGTAGGTAAGCACTCAAAATTGACGTCATAAATGTGAGGCTGACACTGGGTTCCGGCAGGATATTACCTAGCAGACAGTGATATTCTTAATGTGCACATTGAGACCTACATTTTGATGTATGTCCGGTCCTGTTACTCGATACATAGGTAAATCGACGGTCGGCTCCCGCACTATAAGTTGTGATATAAGATTTTTAACATTTAAAAAATTTTTAAGAAATATCTGTGTCGTGTATTTGAAATTTTTTGTTCAAAATATCGTTGCATGTAATTGTTTTAAATATAACATTCTAAATTAATTTATCCTTTCTTAAATGATATATATATATATATATATATATATATATTTATATTTCTTAATCAGTAATTCTTTAAACTAGCAAAGGAAAGGTAAAGTCTACATAGTATAATGATTTCTAGCACCTACTTCTGTTTTTCTTACTGTTTTCTATTACAAAACATTTAGAACATTGTTTAGAAAGTTAAAATTTCTAAAATACCTGAATATAAATTTTGATTTTTCAATAACGAAGCTCCATGTAAGAAATTTCTCTCTGTGGCAATTTTTTGGAGACAACGTATTTTTTTCCCCATTATTTCACGAGAAGTAATTTCTATGCAGTAAAATATCAATTTCTGTATAACATATTTTTAGAAAAAAAATTCTTTATTTGTTCAAAAAAAGATTCTATGGATTACAAATGATAATCTCATTTCGGCGTTCTTATTGTACTTTTTCATTTGCAATAAAGTCATCAGTTTTGTCTATAGTAATGCTCAGTTTTAAACATTTATGCGATTGTAATAACAATACGTATCATACATAATAATTATTTTAAATATGTAAAATCATACTTACTGTTTTATTATAAAGTTTGATATTTGTTACTGTTTATTTATTATTTCCTTTTTTATTGAATTCATGTATATTTATTGTTATTTTTCATTGTAATTCTTTAAATTATTTTTATTATATACTATATCAATAATTTTATCATTTATTTATTATTTCATTTCATAAATTACTAGAATCTCTTTCATTATTTCAAATGATTTTATTTTTAAATTGCAGTAAAAAAATCACATGCTGTTTTTGCATGCAATTTGTAACATATATCCAAACGCAAAATGTTCACCAAATTGGCGGGGGAAAATCGTGCAAATGTGGTGCGTATATGACACCTGTGCCTATATTTGATGAATAGAATTGTTTAATTAAAGATATTCTTCAACATTTTCCTAAAAATCTTCTAATAATTATCAGAGATTATTTAATTTTCTTCATAAAATTTTTACTGATATATGTCTATTAAATGATATGTAACGACTATTGCAATCTGAGTTTTTATTGCTATGATAAAAAGTTTTTAAAAAAAACTGTTTTATTGCTTTTATATTTTCATTACTGCTTACGAGCAAAAGTTTTTATTTTCAAACAATTCTGCATAATTACTATCGCAGCAATAAATGCACATCCTCTGGGATTAGATTTGTTGAATTATTTGTTAAATGACGTTCTTTAGCATTTTATTAAAAATCTTCCAATAACTAATTAAGATTACGTATGAGGACCCCAGAAGCCAAAGGATATAAGTGACAAAATTGAAAAAATTGTGTTAAGTGCACAGGGTATCTGGAAATATGCTTTTTTCCTTTCAGGTAAAGAAATATAGGTCATTTTCTTATTATTTGCTGAGTTATAGAGATAAACCACTTTTTTCGAAAAACAAACAATATTGATTAATTATACATTTAAAGAAAATTGTACTCTATTTTTTTAACAGTTATTGAAATGAGAGTTCAAAGATTAGAATGCAACAAGCAGATGTTTCCTATTTCAATTCAGTCAATTGTTATTGATGTTCCAATTTAACATCAATTATCTTTAAACTCAATTTACTCCAAATCGACATTTTGCCACTTGTACCCCTTGGCTTCTGAGGTCGTCATATATATTTAAATAAACTTTCAGTTACTTTTAAACAGCGAGATTGCGCGTGACATTATTGAATATTTATTATGTGAATTATTACATTTCTAACTAAGCGTAGACCATCAGAGTTAAAAATGTCCAAGCCGAGAACCGAACTCGGAGCTCTTAGAATAGCGCTCCAAATGCTCTACCATTTTAGCTACTGAACGGGGTAACGCACCCGTAGCTAGTATGATAGAGCATTTGGAGCGCTATACCAAGGGTTCCGGGTTCGAATGCCCGCTTGAACTTTTTTCACTCTGTTAGTTTACGCTCAGTTAACAATGCGATAATGTGTTCACAATTATAATTCAGGTAATAAATATTCAATTAATTAAGAGTAATCAATTATCTTTTTTTCTACTCTTTTATTATATTTCAATTTATTAGCTGCATTTAAATCTGAAAAAAAACTTCATCTTACATATATATATATATATATATATTAGCAGATTTTCCAAATTTAGAACTGTTGTACAGGAGAGTGTGTCATAAAATTTAGAATATGAATTTATAAAAATCGCAGACAAAATGCATTTAAAAAATATATTATGTATATATATGCGAAATTTTTTTTGTTTTTATCTCAATTTTGCTCTTTTAGCACTTTATGACATTTTACAAAAGTGTTTATGAATTTTTCTTTTTCCTATGAATATCTGACTGTCTGGCCAAGCTCTAATTACGCTAAAAGCATTCGGATAACCAAATGAATATGAATTATGTAGTGGCAATTCTTCGTTTATAAGTAAACTCAAAAGTATATAATTATATTATGGTTTATGTTGGAAAATCATTTACCGTGTATTTTATCGTTATAATTTTGTTTTAAACATAATAAAGTTTGCATGCCTATTTCAAATGATACAGAAAATTATTAAAACGTATTATGTTATTTGAAGTATTTGCATTGCATATGCAAAGGAACAGAGACGTTGCATTGTGGATGAAGAAGAATTGTTTGAGTTGTATTTTAATGGTGATTATCTGAACAAACAAAATTAATATTATATAAATTGTTGAGATGTATTAAAGCATATTTTCTGAAGAACATGGGTTGTAAAACATTCATAATCCATTTACAGGATCACTGACAAAGGATTTGTTTACATAATGGTCTCCAAAGAAAAAAAGTCTATTCGTATTCAATTTTGTTGCACTGTGAACCTGATATCATCGCTAAAAGATTTCTAAAAACTGTTTTCAGCCCAATAATGTGTACATTAGGGTGGGCCGAAAAAAACTTTTTTTCGATTTTCGATTATGGCGGGTGCGGAAAAGTAGCCACCGGTGGCACTCAGTTCATACAAAAAAATCGAGATTTTTTGGACGTTTCCTTACCCTGCCGCAAACGGCTTGAAATTTTGCAAAAATGTTCATTTTTGAACTTTTTTCGAAAAAAATTAAAAAATGTTAAATTAAATTTATTTTGGTTGTATTTACTTGAAAAGGCATATTTAATGTATCATTTGTTTAAATAAGATCTGATCATGCATTATTTAATATCTATGTGTATTATGACTTAGGCTATTTTTGTAGCTTTTTCGCGTATAACAGGCAAAAGTTGTATTTGTTTGAATCGATCGTTAGTTTCTATATTATTTATGTCCCTTGGTCTTCTTTATTTTTTTTCTATGTGTCAAACGTCATATATTTGGGGAAAAGACAGTAGTATTCTTCAAAAACAAATCTGGAAGGTGAGAAAGTGGCACTCTAAGCGAGCGCAATGACTCGGCGTAATACTCAGGGAGTGAAGGACGAAATAGTTGAGAGCGAAAATGCGATAAAGGATTCTTATTATTTATCCTTGCTCAGTTACCTGCGACATTTGTTCAGTGTTAACGAGAAACCCTTTTGTAGTGATTATACAGTGCTTTTTGGTTCGTTTAATGTGGCATTATAGTGTTTTGTGCGTTTTCTTACGACGAGATTAGAAATGGGTAGTATAAAGGGCCATGACAATGCAAAGACACGCGATACCATGAAAAGTAACTTTTGGGGGACATCATGCATATTGAAAGAATTGCAATTGCCAACTTATGCTGATAATCATGCTCCACTACTACTGGTTGCTTCACCATGTAGAAGTTGTGACAGCAGAGGATATGAATCTCGTCATCGATAAAAACAAAGTCAGAAGAGAGAAATAAAAACTTGGAAAGACGATACAGACAGAAGTTATTGAAAGAAGGAAAATTAAAAGCATATTTTTCGATGGTAGAAAGGATAAAAGTATATTAACACTTTACCGACCGGCAGTGGTTCGAACATATTATACGCTTTCACCGCCCGATCAGCCGCAGATCGTCCGAGACACCGGCTTGATTTCGGCCTAGACTGACGCTCGGGAATGTATGCGCTTCTCTTAAACTCTTTCCATTCATTTCTAAGGGTTAAAGCTTATAAAAAAAGCACTGATTATCTGAATAAAGAATGCGAAACGCTTGCTGCTTGCTACATGTCAATCTAACCTAACCATATCTAATAGAAAGATCAAAAGTCGATTAATCGACGGCCGGTAAGCGATGGGGAGCAAACGTCGATTAATCAACGGCCGGTCGGTAATGTGTTTAGAGGAAGAAAAATAACAAGCGGCACCGTCGAGAGAAAGGCGAGGAACGCATCACCGTGTTGTTTGAACCTGGTTAGGAATACTCGGGTCACTTGATACCTCGTTCCGTTACCTTGATACCTCGTCAGTTCAGAAAAGTCTAACTTGTGGTGACTTGGAAGATTGTATAATGATTTTGCTACTTCTTTTCCGAGGCCGGAACGCGGTGATGTGTTCCTCGCCTTTCTCTCGACGGTGCCGCTTCTTATTTTTCTTCCTCTAATTATACTTTTTATCCTTTCTACCATCAAAAATATGCTTTTAATTTTCCTTCTTTCAATAAATTCTTCTGCCTGTATCTTCTTTTTAAGTTTCTAATTGTCTCTGCTGACTTTGTTTTTATCGATGACGAGATTCGTATCCTCTGCTATCACAACTTCTACATGGTGAAGCAACTAGTAGTAGTGGCGCATGCTTATCAGCATAAGTAGGCAATTGCAATTCTTTCAATATGTATGACGCCCCCAAAAAGTTACTTTTCACGCTATTGCGTGTCTTTGCATTGTTATGGCCCTTTATAATAGCCATTTCTAAACTCGTTGTAATAAAACGCACAAAACACCATAATGGCACATTAAACGACCCAAAAAGCACTCTATAACCACTACAAAAAGGTTTCACGTAAACACTGAACAAATGTCGCAGGTTACTGAGCAAGGATAAATAATAAAAATCCTTTATCGCATTTTGGCTCTCAGCTATTTCGTCCTTCACTCCCTGAGTATTACGACGAGTCATTGCGCTCGCTTAGAAACCTGCTTCACCACTTTCTCACCTTCCAAATTTGTTTTTGAAGTATACTGCTGTCTTTTCCCCAAATATATGACGTTGACACATAGAAAAAATATAAAGAAGACCAAGGGACATAAATAATATAGAAACTAACGATCGATTCAAACAAATACAACTTTTGCCTGTTATACGCGAAAAAGCTATAAAAATAGCCTAAGTTATAATACACATAGATATTAAATAATGCATTATCAGATGCTATTTAAACATTTGGTACATTAAATATGCCTTTTCAAGTAAATACAACCAAAATAAATTAACATTTTTTAATTTTTTTTCGAAAAAAGTAGAAAAATGAACATTTTTGCGAAACTTCAAGCTGTTTGCGGCAGGGTAAGGAAATGTCCCAAAAATCTCAAATTTTTTGTATGAACTGAGTGCCACCAATGACCACTTTTCCGCACCCGCCATAATCGAAAATCGAAAAAAAAATTTTTCGGCCCACCCTAGTGTACATTGCTTTAATCTTTCATTTACAGTGACATATGAAACATTTCGGGCACAATTTGTTACTGGAAGCATTGTCTATTTATAGAAGATTGCGGAAAGTAATTTTTTATAAATATATGGGATTTTAAGTACTAAATTTTTGAATGCTACTTGGTATGTAAAATTAAACGCATAAAGATATTCAAATGTCGTGACGCGAATGATTATATTGTAGACGAATTATTATTTTTTTTGTATTTCGAAAAGTAAAATTCACAGATTAAATTTAATATATTTTTTCCAATAATATTAAGCTTTGACTCAAAAATATCTAGTCGTATAACACGTATTCATCAAAAGCAATGTATTTATTATACTTGTAAAATAAATAAATAAATAAATGACTCGTCAATTTACACTTTAAAAAATATCTTCCTATATTGAAACAACTTCCATAGGCTGGACGATTATAAAAATCTTCTTTTTTTATCTTTTTAACAATTAATTTTAATGTTATGGAGTGTAAAAGTTACACGGAAAAAAATAGTAAGAAGATACATAATATATATACCACATAAATATAAAAAAATGAGAAATAGATAGATATAAATATAGATACACACATGCATGGTGTGATAAAAAGCAATGAAATGCAGTTATTATAAAAAACGACATTCTTATCTTGGGTTATTTTCGAAATTGTGATGTCCCACTCAACATATTTAAAATTTGTTAGTCTTAAAGGCAGACTTATTAAATTCCGCTTATAATCATTTTATACACTCAAACTTCTTTATCTAAAGACTGATAATGTTAAAGTACTGATGTAATAACCCATAAGACATAGTGACGTCCCTGCAACGTCGTTGTGAAGTCACATTGTGACTTTGTGACCATCGATTGTCGATATGACATCACGTGACGTCGATGTGAAGTCACAGTGACTAAAATGTGAAGTCGTTATGGCCGTTTTAGAGCTTTTTTGTGACGTCATATTGTGACCGATTTGTAAAAAGTGTGACATTACATTAATTCCATTTGTGACTACTCTGACATTAACATTGTGACGAAACTGTGACAAAAGCGACAATATTTAAATTGCCAGAAACATGTTTTTAAAGTAAATAACATGTTTTGAAGAATATTTGTAATTTTCTAATTTTTTTTTTAGAAAATCACATCTTAGTCACAATGTGGCGTCAATGAGTGGTGGAATTTTTATCACAAATGTGATGTGACCAAAGTGACTCGCAGTGACGTCATTGTGACCATGCAAGCTATGAGGGAAGGATCGTTAACAAAATATACTTTTTCGTTTTTTTTCTGTTAAACACGATTTAGAAAAAAAGGAAAAAAAAACTAATTAACTAAAAATAAAACTAAAATTATTTTGTTTGGTTACGATTCAATTAT
The DNA here is from genome assembly GCA_964019185.1 of Maratus speculifer. Classification (NCBI taxonomy): domain Eukaryota; kingdom Metazoa; phylum Arthropoda; class Arachnida; order Araneae; family Salticidae; genus Maratus; species Maratus speculifer. The sequence continues at coordinate 419,393,641 of OZ025290.1, read as the reverse complement.
ACATATATATTTTAATTTCCAGACATAAACATTTTTTAGCAAATGCTTACAAAAATAAATAAATAAATAAATAAATAAAAGATCTGTAATTGAACATTTTGTACAGAATAAGGTACAGAAAGACTAACTTTTAATATAAAAAGTATCCTTTAAGGACTAATATGATAAAAAAAACTTTAATTGTTCAAATTGTTTTAAAAAATATATTAACAAAAATTCATTGAAATTTCTTTTTGTTTAATTAAAAACAAAGTAATGTGAGAACTCCTTAGGTGTGGGTGCTTCTTTGTGGGCCAATGATTTCTCGGATCAGTTCTATTTTAACAATATATTTTATTTGCAGGACTTCACTGGACGAACACAACAAAACACTAACAGGGACACAAAATCAACAACATACAGATAACATTTACGTTCTCGTTCCCACATTAATTCCATTTTCGGTCGGAGTAACCGGACCGACATTTATCACACCTTCTCAGGTGGAGACCATTTCTCATTCTCCTAGTTTTTCTCAGCTCCCAAGAGGGGGCGCTACAAGACAAGAGGGGGGGGGGGCTTGAGAACAGAGGTATGCGCGGGCATCACACCTCCCCCTTTCGAAGTTTTGATTTAGTCCTTATGACTAATCAAAATGTGGTACATATCTATACATATTCAGTAATATACATCATTAGTAAAAATAAAAATTATATACTTACTTAATACAAAGATAATAAAAAAAATGTCTAATATACTATGCAATATGACAACACTAATAATATGAAAACTTTAAAGTTCTAGAATGTTCAAAAGTTTGTTTCAAAGTTCAAAAGAAAAATAAATAAAAGAGTTCAAGAAATAACAAGCAAAAGTCAGCAGGTGACACAGGATCAGCATGCGAACTAGTTCAGTATCCTGGTGCATTTCAAACGAACAGTTTCTTGGTCTAAGTCCAGTGTGACGCATACAGTCTACTCAGGGAATCGGCGTCACCATGGAGGGTTCCACGTCGGTAGGAGATTTGGGCTCGAAATCTCTGCAATGCAAGAGCCCATCTTTGAAGACGCGCACTTTGAGAGGCACAATCAGACAAGAACTTCAAGGGATTGTCATCGCTTACGACAGTCACTTGCGATCCGTAAATGTAATGTTCAAACTTTTTCAAGGCGAAAATCACTGCATATGCTTTTTTCTCGATGGTGGCATATCTTTCTTGGCACTTAGACAATTTTTTGCTTAAGAAAGCGATGGGATGCTCTCTTCCATTTTCATCTTTTTGGGATAGGCAAGCACCTATCGCATATGAGGATGCATCTGCGTGAATAATAAAAGGTTTCTCAAAGTTTGGAGAATAACATATTGGCTTTTCGCTAATGGCCTGCTTCAGATCTTTGAAAGCTTTTTCACATTGCTCGGTCCATATAATTTCATTAGGTGCTCGTTTTTTGGTTAATTCGATTAAAGGACGAGCTATTTCGGAAAATGTAGGAACATAGGATCTGTAATAGACGAATAATAATGTAATAGACGATAGAAGACCTAAAAGGCTTCTGACATCTTTCTTCGATTTCGGAATTTCTAAGTTCTGGATCGCTGCTACTTTTTCTGGATCAGGAGCATGTATGCCAGACCCTACTACATGTCCTAAAAATTTGACTTGTGGTTTAGCAAACTCACATTTTTTAAAGTTTACTGTAAATTTTGCTTAAGATGATCAGACCAATTATCCGAAAAAATAATTACATCGTCTATATATGTTTCAGCATAATCTTTATGTTGGACAAGGGTACGGTTCATTGTTCTTTGAAAGGTCTCGCTAGCATTCCGAAGCCCAAAAGGCATAACGACGAAGGAATACTGCCCTCGGTGTGTGACAAATGATGTCAAATGTTTGCAATCTTCACTTAACCGTATTTGCCAATAGCCTTTTAGTAAGTCTAACAGACTAATAAATTTCGCGGACGCTACTTTGTATATCAGATCAGTTGAATTAGGCATAGGAAATGAATCAATTTCGGTTTGGGAATTCAAATATCGATAATCAACGCACAGTCTGATTGAGGAATCCTTTTTAGCTACGCAAACGATCGGGTGAGCATATTCGCTTTCTGAATGTTCGATAAGTCCTAAACTCAATAATTCCTCAATTTGCCTATCTACTTCACTTTTAAGTGCTTCTGGAATTCGGTACGGTTTTTGACGTTTAGCTTGGCTATCTGGTTTCAATTTAATCCGATGTTCACCTACATTTGCAATTTTTGGGATACCCGATTGAAGATTCGAATGTTTGTGTAAAACATCAATAAGTTGTTTCCTTTCTTTAGGTGTTAAATGGTCAAGATGTAATTCTTTATCAAATTTGATCGGATCATGTTTAGTAATTTTCGGAACATTTTCAATTTCACCAAAATCGATATCGTCATCATATATAACTCCTATATGTGTCGTTTGAGCCTTTAATTCTCGGATTTTATTAGCGTGTAAGTGCCTTATACTATTGTCTGGTAATTGTACTAAATAACTATAGGGGGGTTTCTTTTCGAGTATCGTAGCTGGTGCTGTCCATCTAGCGTAAATTTTATGGTTACTGTCTGGAATTAATACAATAACTTGATCATTAGGTTTAAATTCTTTATGTCTAGCTGTCCTGTTATGATAATAAGCATACGCTCGCTGCCCTTAGCAAAAAATGGCATAGGATTTTTTATGGAAACACATGGTTTTATATGGAAAATCATAAAAAAATTATGTCATTATATGTAAACATATTGTATTCATATGGTAAACATTCATCGCTCTTTGGTATTGCAGAGCAATGTCTATGGTAAAGTTATAGGATAATGATACATACCATACATTTTATGGTATCCAGAGAAATGTGTATGGTAAAGTTATAGGATAATGATATACACCATATATGATATGGTATTCCATGACCAGGTGTATGGTAAAACTATAAGGAAATGAAATTTACCATACATTCAATGGTGTTCCTTAGCGTGATGTATAGTAAAATAATACATAATTGTTTGCACCATAAATTGTATAGTATTTCAAAGCATGGTGTATGGTAAAATATTAATGCCTTTTGAAAGTTGAAAGTTTATAATATATTAGATTTTGTGTAACTATAATATAAAATTACTCGGTTGTGGTCATCTCAAAACTTTCTACTATCTTTATGTATGTCTTATGCACTTCTAAAAAATGGAATCATAGCAACGCCATTGGTTAGATAGTTTAAACCAAAATCTATTTAGGAACAACTTATGTTAACTTATAACCAGTCTAATGAAAATCCCTTGATCTCAAATTAATATAACATAAAATAACATATTATTTTATTCTTATATAATTCATATATATGAGTGTGTAAATGCATTAAAAATAAAAAAAATCTCGAGAAAAATAAATTATTCAATAAAACTATATAATTGACATATTTCCTATAAAATTCTAACAGCATTAAAGGAGTCAGGGACACACACAAAAAATACTGCATTAAAAATTTATCTGATTTTTTATGCTTATAATGACATTTTTTTTAAAATCATATTTAGAAAAGGAAATATTATGTTTTTTTTTTTTTTTTCGTTTTCAGCATCTAGCTTTTAAGCATTGATTGTCATGGATAAGACTTTTTGTATGCGTTTTTCTTCATGATGGGTTTTCACAATTTCTCACCTTAAAATTGTTATAACTCAAGAACCGTTAAACATAAATGCTTTAAAATTAGAACATGCCTTTTTTTAAATTGCTTTACTTTAATTTTAATTCAGCAGATTTGAAAAAATATTTATTTTTGAAAGTATTATTTTTTTCAAACTTTTACTTTAAATAAATTTTTTATTAATATTTTTAAAAAGGCTGAATCAAAATTAAAATGTAGGTGTTTCTGTTTATTTAATTGCTAAAAAACTAAAATTCTACAATTATTACATTGAGTTACAATAATTTTTAATTTCCCTCCACTTTTTTTAATAAATTTTAAATTAAAAAAAATATAGAGAGAAGTTTTATCATGTGATTTTGTTTTAAAATGGTATGTTTAATATCACAAAAAATTGCGAAATTTTAATTCAATAAAAGATTTTTTAATGTGTCCCGGACCCCCTCAAAATAAACAAATTGTCAAAAAAAAACCTATAATTATTTAAAGAAAATCTTTTTGAATTTATTTTAAAAAGGACCTACAAATATTTGAATCACCAAAAGATTTTTTGAAATATCTTTTTAAAATATTAACAACAAAATATTAATACATATATTTAATATAAATATATTATAATATGTTAATTAAATATTAATATACTTATAGTACAAAAAAGGGTTGATAATTAATTCACGTTATTTGATAATTTTAAAGTCATTTTATATGGAACAACAGGGATTTTTATTTTATTTAAAAGTTAAAAATTATTAAAAAGATTAAAATTTATTTTACGATCTATAAAAATATCAAAAAATCTACCGATATTTTTATCGACCTCAAATTGTGATAATATATGAAATAATAGTGTTATTATTTTGTTCTTATGTATTTCATATATGTGAGCGTTATAAATAAAAAATCGTATGGGAGAAATAAAATGATTTAACAAAAATATATATTTGATGACATATTTCCTATAAAATTCTAACAGCGATTAAAGAAGTTTGTAATTACAAATTTCAAAATTACAAACTTCTGTAAATACAAACACATTCTTAAAAAAAAAAAAAACTGCATTAAAAATTTCTTTATTTTTTCTTATGCTTATAATGATGTTTAAATCATGTTTTCTATTATAATTCGAAGAGACAATAGTCAGACAATAGTAGTATTTTTTAGTTTTGGTTTTTATATTCATTTATATTTATTTTATATGCAACAACAAAGCTTTTATTTTATTTTATTTAAACGTTAATAATTATTGAAAAGATTAAAAATCATTTTACAATGTATAAAAATATTGAATATATCTATTAATCTTTTTGGTATTAAAATTTAAAAGAAAGATTCAAAATTTCCGTAAAAATTATCTAAAAAATAGTAATATATTTTTTTACTTTAAAATTAAAAAATGCTCTTAAGTAAGGAATTAATCTAATACATTAATATAATCATTAAAAATATATTATATACTAAGTTATCAAATGATTTCTTATTCTTATTAAATATTATTTCTTATCGACTTTCTATTTTTTTTTAATTAATTTTAATAAACAGAAAATAGCTTTTCCTTTAATTAATTGGATTTTATAACTAAATAATATTTGCTAAGATATTTACTCCATTCATTAAAATAATAAATAAGCTTATAAATACATGTCTATAAAACAATTTATTAAAAAAAAAACCCTTTAAAACCATCTTCTTTTGTCAACCATTAACTTAGAACGACAAATAATGATGATTTACCGAAACGCTTTATTCATATAAGGTTTTATAAGCACAGCTCATCACCCCGTATGGCCGAATGGTTAGGACTCTCGTCTCCCGTCCCTACCGTCCGTGGATCAAATCCCACTGCTTCCCAAGGTCGAAGTGCATTAGTAAGCTTAGTTTCCCGTATTCCTAAAAGATGGCGCCACCAAAGTTGATATCGTTATTATTTTTTAATATATAGTACCATAAAGAATTACCATACACTTAACGTTTATATTGTTTTTCATAAGAATTACCATACACTTAACGATTATATGGTTTTCCATAGAATCACTTTTACCATAGGCAAAAATCCATATGATTGCACTTATGGTGTTTTTTTTATGGTAATTCTATGCCTTTTTTTGCTAAGGGTGCTTATCCGTACAAGAAATTCCGGCATGTTCGGCGGCCTTTTCTAATTTCATTTTCAAATCGTTTAAATAATTGGTAACCGAGCCTAACTGACCAATTGGTAATGGTGTTTCATTAGTCCATGATGACTTTAATATGGAAAGAGGACCAGTTGGATGCCTACCGTATAACATCTGGAATGGACTAACACCTGTTGTAGCATTCGGTACCTCTCGGTAAGCCCATAAAAGGAAGGGTATATGTTTATGCCAACTTCCGGCGTTTTCTCTTGTAACATGGTGTATCATTCCTTTAAGGACACCATTCCATCTCTCAACTAAGCCATTGGATTGTGCGTATCCCGGAACGGAAAAACGCGGGGAGGTCCCTAAACGTTTCATAAATTCCTTCGTGAGAGCCGACGTAAAATTTCTACCCTGATCGCTAGCTATTAATTTGGGAATTCCAGTTCGTGAAAATATTTGTAAAAGGGCATCGCATGCAGTTTTAGCAAAAATGTTTCGTAAACAGACAGCATCCGGCCACCTCGTACACTGATCTATCGCGGTCAGTACGTATTTATATCCTCCACTGGCGGGTTCGATTGGACCAATTATGTCAATGTTTATAATTTGCATAGCTTCATCAGGACGAGTAACTGGGGTTATAGGTACATTATCGAACCTATTTGTTTTCGCTCGAAGCTGACAGGATGAACATCTTTCGCAAAAATCGGTCACATCTTTCTTAATACTAGGCCAAAAAAAGGAATATTTTAACCTTTGCGTAGTTTTCTTTACCCTTAAATGACCACCCCAAGGACTTGAATGTGCTAACTCTAACAATTGCTTTCTACGTGGTTCGGGTACCAGTAATTGATGCACTGTTTCTCCCATTATTTTATCTCGGTGATACAAAACATTATCATGAACAAAATAATTATTGCGATTATTATTAGCATCAATCCAACACTGCTTAAGTGATGCATCGTTTCTCTGCTCACATTTAAATTTTTCCGAATCATTCAAAAAATTATCAGTATTATTACTACGATCGGGATCCATGTTCTCGTTTGCATTTTCTATTTCAATTGGAACTAAATCTGTGGCAGCGCCGAATACGTATGTCGTTCTAATTTCTTTCGTACAGGGCAAATTTACATTATTACAATCATTTATTGCACTGTCAGCTTCGGTACATTCACTTATATTATTCAATTCATTATATGCATTCAAAGACAACAATAGATCATTAATTGAATTATCAACCATCGCACATGTTATTACCATTTTTGGAAACACCTTACAACGTAATTTATCAGCCGCTAAACTTAGTGGAACATTTATTAATGGTGCTTTCAACTCATGCCCGAAAGCAGATTTAAGTATTATCGACCCGAAAGGATTTTTAAAATATTCTGGTACGCACTCTGTCTTTATAATCGAAATTTGAGTTCCGCTGTCAAACACCCCTTGTAGTATCTTATTTTCTATTTCGACTTCTACCGTTTGAAGTGATTCAATTAATTTTCCCTTTCCCCGTATCTGTTTTAAATCAAATAACTCCTTCGAATTTACTCTTGCGATGAATGCATCATTCGTATCACTTATTTCTTTTTTCTGTTTATCCTTTTCAAGTAAATAATTACAAATTGCGGTATTATGCGATTTGAAACAAAGCCTACATTTAGTTTTCACGGTACAATTTTTAATTAAATGGCGACGCCATAAGCAAGCGTAGCACCTGCCTGCACTTTTTAATTTATTTTTTCTTTCCTCAACTGAATATTTGTCGCAATTCTCTGATAAATGACTAAGCGAATTACAAAAACACAAATATTTTCATCAACTTTGACATGAGTTAGGTTGGCCTTGAATTTATTGCTTTTTTGTTTCATTTCAGGAAACAAATTTGGTGGATATTCTTTCGTTCTTGAATCGAAAGCATTAATTAGATGATTCTGTTTTTTGCGCGCTTTAATTCTGTTCGGATAAAAGATAATAATTTATCAATACTATACTGCGATTGTTCGGGGCTTTTAATACATTCTTTTTCAAAGCTAAGTGACAGGCCGTAGGGTAAACTTTTTAATATTATTGGTGTTAAAACAGAGTCAAAGCTATTTGAATCAATCTCTAAGGATTTTAAACTGCGTATTTGCGTTTGAATCGTGTCATATAGTCTTCTTAAACCGATTATATCATTTTGCTTTGTAACAGGTCGTAAAGTTAAAAGAGTGTTAATGTGACTGGATACGATTAACTCTGTTCTCCCAAATTGACTTTTTAAAACATCAATTGCTTCCAAATAATTTTTATCGGATAAAGCGAAACCAGAAACCGCGTTATATGCATTCCCGCCTAAATAACTTAACAGATAATTCATTTTTTCTACGTTCGACAGTTGTTCGTTATCGTGTACCGCTACTTTAAAAGAATTCCAGAAATTTTGAAAAAGGGTTAAGTCTCCATAATATTTTTCAGTTTTAAGCGTTGGAAGCTTGATTGTAATCGCGTCTACGGGTTTGTTCTCGTTGTTTATAATGGGGGATTCTTTTTTATTGTTTTGTTCTTCTTCTTTCAGTTTTTTGTTGATTCTGAACCTCCATAAATTAATCTTATCATGATATTCTGCCGACGCTTTCACATCTTTTTCTATTTCGTTTAAATCGTCTAACAAATTAAAAAATTCCTTATCATCCGATTTTAAATCGCACCCTTTTTGTTCCAATTGGGCGAGATTCTCTTCTAATTCGTCTAAATCGGGTGGGTCTGCTATAAACTGTTCTTCAATTTTCTTAATTATAGAAGTAATCGCGGATTTAGTGACCCCACGAGTTTTTTTAATTTTAGCAATTTTATCGGCCATATTCAGAATAATAATTAAAATGCCTTAACTGAACTATAAAATCGATTCTTTAAATTTTTCCAGACGCACAAAGGTAGTTATACTAGGATGCCGTAGATGCACACTCGAGGAAGTTAGGCCCACATATCCCTTCTTTCTGACGCCAATGTGACACTCCTTAGGTGTGGGTGCTTCTTTGTGGGCCAATGATTTCTCGGATCAGTTCTATTTTAACAATATATTTTATTTGCAGGACTTCACTGGACGAACACAACAAAACACTAACAGGGACACAAAATCAACAACATACAGATAACATTTACGTTCTCGTTCCCACATTAATTCTATTTTTGGTCGGAGTAACCGGACCGCCCTTTATCACTCCTTCTCAGGTGGAGACCATTTCTCGTTCTCCTAGTTTTTCTCAGCTCCTAAGAGGGGGCGCTACAAGACAAGAGGGGGGGGGCGCTTGAGAACAGAGGTATGCGCGGGTATCACAATAAAAGAACTGTAATTGAACATTTTGTACAGAATAACGTACAGAAAGACTAACTTTTAATATAAAAAGTATCCTTTAAGGACTAATATGATAAAAAAAACTTTAATTGTTCAAATTGTTTTAAAAAATATATTAACAAAAATTCATTGAAATTTCTTTTTGTTTAATTAAAAACAAAGTAATTATATTTTCCTTTATCTAATCAAATTTTCCAAGAAAAAATTATATTGATTTGATTTTCATTTTATTATCATACTTTAAATATAAACAAATTATTTAAAAAAATTCAAACTGTGATATATATTAAAAAAATGAAATAATAATTTTCACTTATAGTGTTCAATTTACATATAGAGATTTTAAAAATATTAAAACATATATTATTTTTTATAAATATATTTCTGTATATTTTTCTTTATCAAAGCTAATTTTCTGAGAACAAATAATATTCATCTGGTTTTCATTTTACCATCGTACTTTTAAATGTGCTTAAATTATTTTGAAAAAATTAAAAGACGGTACAAGCTATAAAAAGAAATACATATATGCTTTATATAAATTTCAATATACATAATTATATTTATCATTTTACAGAAGCTGTAAATACCAAGAAAAAATAAGATAAAAAGACTGAAAGTCAAAATCGTCTGATATTTCAGGAACATTTATTCGTAAATATGTAACAGTGATTACTCAAAGGAATTCACTCAATTAAGTGAATTTAGATATGGAATATACCAAATTTAACAAAATCAAATATTATATACTTTAGTAAAACTTTAGACTAAAAAATATATTGTTTAATTATGCATCAAATATTACTGAAATCTACTAAAATAAGTGTCTTATGTCAGATACAGCATACTTGTATTTCGCGATACCATAGCATAAATGAAAAAGTAATTAGATTAAAACAATTGTAAATTTAACCTTCCTAAGAAGTTCGGGTCTTTTTAGATCCATAAAAAATTTATTTTTTAAAATCTATTATATTTTTATATATTTTTCAAAAATATTTTGTGACTTGTTTCTTTATCATAGAAATATACTGTTATGTGTAACTATTTATTTCAAATAACATTTTTTACAATAAAAATCCTAACACATAATTTTTTCGGATATATTTTGCCCTGTGTAGAAATTTACAATGCATAGGATATATTAATAGCGAAATTTTAAATATATTATTGCTATGACACTTAATTTGTGCTGTTGTTCCTTTTGATATATGCATTTAATAAAAATTCATTAATTTAAAAAAAATCTCTATTTTTTTTATCTAATTCTATAATTTTTAATCATACATTTTTTTAAAATCCTTTATCTTCTAAATTAAAAAAAATGGTCTATTTATTAAAAAATTCAAAATAGATGGGACTATAGAAGTCCTGAGTTTCTATTATGATTCACGCGTTTAATTTCTGCCTTTTTTCTTACCTTTTTTATATTGTTCGTAAACATACATCATTTTCTGAACAGCTGATATTTAATCATAAAGACGTGCTTAGGGACAATTGGATGAACTTGAATAGTATTTAGTAGGAAAAATATATTGGTAACGGGTCGATAGACATTTATTTGTATGCTACAATTCAACGGAAGACTTCCAGAGCCACTATAGCTTGGAAATAATGAAAATTTTATCGAGGATATTTCAGAAAAAAAAAACACCACCAAGAAAGCGAGAAATTGACAACATTTTGGCCCCTAGAGTGAGAAAAATAGATGGAAATTTTTTCCGATATTCTATAACCAAGAAATGTACGTTACTGTGAAGGAGGCACTGGTAGCTTTACGAGGGAAATATCCTTTTCAGCCAATACATGCCAGAAAACCAACAAAGTATGACAATGCTACCAGTTATGACTGGAATATACAAGCATGTCTTGGGAAAATTTTAATCCTACAAAGGGACGAAATCAAGTTCTCAAGGTTCACTATAAAATAAATCCGTAGATTTTTTTATTATTTTTATCTAATTTTACGGCAGTTTTTACGGCAAAAACTGTTGGAAACATTGCTTCCAGAAGTTTTTGCAGCATGTTTAACGGATTTTTTTATAGTGTACCAGAGTAAAAATTGCAGAAAAATGACATGTAATTTTTTATTACATGTCATTTTACTGCAATTTTACGCGTAAATTTAACAGTTTTTTTTTCTTATTAGAGATTTATCATAAATTTTGTTCAAGACTTGATGCGATGTAATGTGACATGCTGATAACAAAAATTTACATGAAATCATTATGAACTGTAACTGCACCAATGGAGGAGTAGACATATTAGATAAACTTGCGCCCCACTATACTTGTGATGATCTATTGCAATTTTTTTAAATATCTTAGATTATTTTGTGTGTAACACATTTTAATTATTACTCAATATTAATTCTGCATGAATTGTGAACTAATTTCCAAAAAAGAGAATCTTCATTCAATAACTTGGCATGATTTTGCTTTTTCAAAATGGAAAAAAATATTTGCCAAGAGGAAGGGGAGGAAGGGTTGTCCGAGAATTGAGCGCGAGTATTTCTAGACGCGGAACATCATAAACACCGACTACACTGTAAAAAAAAAAAAAAAAAAAAAAAAAAAAAAAAAAAAAAAAAAAAAAAAAAAAAACGAACAGTTTTAGGGAAATAACTACTGGTAATCTGGATGCCAGTGCAATTACTGTTAACAATTCAGTTTTTTTGGAAATTCTTGGAATTTACAGAAAATTTTCCGTTGAAAAACTGTGAATTGTACTGACGTCCAGATTACCAGTAGAATTTCCGTAAAATCATCCGTATTTTTGTAGTGTAGAAGCATCTGTAAGACAAGGTAGATGTAAAAAATTTACACACTGTCAATAATAACACAATTACTGATTGTGTTACAAATGCTACGCATTGATTTGTCATTTTTATTTCCTTTTAGTGTGCAATGAATAAAAATCATTTAATATTTTCTATTACATTTTGTCAAATAAACGACAGTAAAAAGGGAAATCTATACTAATAAAAGAACAAAACGCTCTGTCTGTCTGTGTGTGTGTGTGTCTGCGATGGCTAGCAAAATCTACAGCACGTACGAAGCTCAAAAGATTTTTGAGAGTAGCCCAATGTCTCTCCTGATGCACTAGAAGCTCAGAATTTCAAAATTCTATTTATTAACTGAGTAATTATTTAAATTCTAAAGCTCACTCTCATAAAAAATCGCCTTTTTTCGCTTTTTTTCCTTTCATTTCCTTATGGTTGATTGGTTGCATAAAATTTTATCAGAAATAATTAAAAAAGCTGGGACAGACCTTTAAAATTCATAGACTGGCAAACTGTCAGATTAAATGAGGATTTTTTTTTAATCACAGCTACTGTACACCGTGAAGAAAAAGATAGGTGGAGGCGAAGTAAACAGAAAAAAAAAGTTTTCAATATTAAACCATTTATCGCTGAAATTTTAATGTCTCAAACAAAAGCACAAGGAAGGAATTTTGAATTAATAAAACGAATTGAAAGAAATGAATTACAGCTGAAACATATTTTACGAAGAAATAGTAATTTTTTAAAATTGTTTTTTTCTATTATATTATTTAGGTTAAAGTTAAATTGCATTTATGTTATGGTTAGAAAAAGGATATGTTACAATAAAGTGAAGGCTAGGTTACATTTCTGTTATATTTAATTTGCGGTAAGTTACTGCTAATTCGCTGTTAGGTTACAGACAGGTTCTGGTTACGGTACAAAAGTTTAAGGTTGGGAATTTATACACAGAGTGAACATTACGCAAGATTTGATTAAAAATAACACTTACTTTTGTTAAATAGCTCTGAAATTATAATACTATATACCAATCTTTTAGCTACCATTGTGTATCGATTTCATTCATGTTATAGTCGGATTTAAGAGTGAGATAATTAATTTGAAATTCAAAATATTTCACTTGGGATTTATATGTGAAAATATTAATTAGTTACGTGATTTAACAGTGATTTTTACGGGTAAATATCAACTTTTTGACACGAAAATCATGCAATCGTTGGATATATATTCCCTCCCGCGTTTTTCATTGCTGATTTTGAGTATTTTTAGAGCTTAATATTAGTTGTTGTTTTTAAAACCGATTTTTCACACATTCAGTGGATACATATTTCAGACAATGCATTTCTGCATGTAATGAGTTAATGATAAAATCATACAAATTTCAAGTTCGTTTAATATTGTTAATACGGACCAGGACAACGCCGGGTGGGTCAGCTAGTATAATATATAATGTAAAGACACGTCTTACATTCGATTTGAAATTTTACAATGATTTTTAAAGTTAGTGATGGAATTACAACGCTTTTATTCATTAGTATATAGAGATCCATTAAAGTCATAGTACTTTATTAGAAAGTTCCAGCGAGACAATGTTAAAGAAAAATGTAAAAAAGAAACAAAAGAATAACTAAAAGAAAAAAAAATGATTATTGATCTTAAATAAAATGTGGTAGAAAATTCAGACGATTGAATATCACACCATAGGTCTTTTTAGATCCGAACAGCTTAAGTGTATGCTACATAGGATGTTTAAATACCGAATTTTATGCTTAAGGGAACAAATAAATTCTAAATAATTTTTTGTCTATTACTTCTTTTTAAGTACTCTTAAAGCGCACACTATATTATATATGGAATATATTTATGTCAAAAAGAAAAAAATAAGGAATTTCCCCAAATAATTTAAATGATATGAATATATTTAGAGTACTAATGAAGTCTTCCAAATAACTGTAATTGTAACCAATTCAACAGTAATATTCACATATGACAGGCTTATCTAAGTATAATAATCAAGGATAGGAATGTTTAGACAACATTTCTGGGGCAAACCGTGTCATTCATTTATTTAAAACTCAAGGCTGTTGTTTAGTCATCTGCCATGAGCGTTTGACAAAACCGACTATGCCAATTTGTTTCTCATTAGCAGATGTACACGTTCAGACTATCGTAAACATTACTCCAAATTTTAAAATTAGATTTAAAATGTTAGTAATTTTTATAAAATTTGTTCAAAATCTCAGCAAGTGGTGCTGTTCACTGTAAAAAAAAAATTCAAGAGGTTACTAAAAATGTTTTAGTAAATTTGTATTCCACAGAATTTTTTAGTAACCATTACAAACTTTTTTTTGCAAGCGAAACAAGCATTTCTTTTGTAAACTGAACAAAAGGTTTTTTTATATAACTAACTTAAAAATTTTTAGTATGAGCCATCAAGCAAATTTTAGTAATAGCTCCAAAATTATTTTTAATAACCATTACGTGGGCTCGAAGGGCAGGAGCTTCCTTCGGGCTGCATCCAGACTTCTGGATTGGAAGATTTTCGGCAAAACCGCAATCGATGGCAGCACCAAACATTGCTCCTGCTCCGACAGGATATTCATAATTCCTTTATTAACGAGTACCTACACTGCATACGTTCGGGGCGTATTCGGCATTGGTCAGTATCGAACCCGGGACCTTTTAGCCTGGAGTCCGTTACTATAACCACTATGCTATCAAGGCCACACCAAGTGAGTTTTAGTAATAGCTATTAAAAATATAAAATTATTAACTCTATTCTTTGCTAACTTTTTTCTAGTAATTCTTACAGATTTCCTTGTAACCGACTAAGATTACTAAAAATTTTTTAGTAATTACAAGGATCACTAAAGTTTTTTTAGTAGATCGACACTTTTTTTTACAGTGTACTTGTTGATGTTATTTATGACGACCGATTATCAGCATCAGATATAGAGGCCGTAAAGAGAGTGCGCTACATGAGGGTCTTAACCCATATTTGCGCAAATTTTACCAAGGATCACAGTAAACCACGAATACTTCGAACCCTTAGACCGACTGGTTTTGAACCCATCTCCTCAAGTCTACCAGCTTCGAGAGCAGAACCTCTCAGCCATTAGTAGGGCTTCAGCTATTGTATTTTCTCTATTGTTTCTGATAATACAGAAATTATTTAAAATAAACGGATATGGTACTCTTTAACATATGTTTTCATGTATACATATATGCAATTTATATTTATGACTGGATGGAAATTCGTAAAGAAATTTTCTACTATTGGGCTATTGGGCTTTTTTTTCCTTCATGCAGTATGACTTCATTGGTAATTTCATTACAACTAAACAGAAAATATATTTTGTTTGAATATGCTGTAGTTAAGCTTAAAAGTTTATGGATGAAGTATGTTCCTGAAATTTTGGACATTATTCTTAACTGGAAATGCATTTTTACATTAATAAAACTAAAGAGAAATAAATATATGACTGTGATAACACGATATAACTTTCAGTGATTTTTTATTTCTTAACTCTAACGTAAGAATTGGAGTCTTTACTGATCATTGAACTAATTCACAAAATAAATACTGGGTAGTAAAAACTCCTTGTTGTATTTATAGAAATCCGTCATCATTTTTTAATGTTTACTTTTTTACAATACAAATTTTCAGTAAATACTTTATACTGTTTGTTCGTGTAAAATGAAATGTAAATCAGCATTTCTTTATTTTTGACGGATGTTATATGCTAGTTAGAGGAATAAAACTGATAAAGATATTTTCAATTGTGTCCCTTTACTTGCAGATAATAGATATATATTAAAAAATAATGCACAAACAAAGAACAGTTTCCAGAAAAGAAATGAATTATTAAGATTCAGATAAAGTAGAAGACAATTTTGCATGACTACATAAAATGAGTTTTGAAAACTTATTAATATCTTACATAAATAAAGATTTCTGGTTTGAAATAAATTCCGATTGCTTAAAGTATCTAGTGACATTTTGCTAACATATATATTGAAAACTTTTACCATTTCTTTTCACAAAAAAACACCTTATGTGTATTAGAGTTTACAATAAGTTTTTTTTTTTTGCATAATCTCAATAGATAGAGAGTTAAGCAATGAAAATGAACGCTATCTGATACCTTGGTAAATATCACCAGTAAATGGCTGTGATCATTAAAAATATTACAGATCTGATTTCAATCTCTAGACAATCTAATAAAAAATATGACTCTATAAAGTTCCTAATTAGCAGATGCATGTGAAATAAACTTCACTTCTTTCATGGGATAATATTTTAATTACTCTCTTAGGAGATATACATTTGATTCAAGTTACATAATTGGGTTTATTCTCCATTTATTTGAGAAGTAATGTAAGTTGTTTTCGAATAACTGTTTTTAAGATATGAAAGTACAATAGCATTATAAGAGATTTATTGTTTTTTCTATAAAATAAACTATTTCAAAAATAATAGTGATGTGGAAGAAAAATATTTATGTAATTAACTTATTTAAATTCTTTAAAAATAAACTAATTACAAACGAATTATATTTAATGAAAAATTACAAAAAAAAAGTATTCAGCGTTAAGTATGATGTAATAATAAACTATTCTTTTCGATATTTTTATATCATTAGACATTTTCTTAATTATAATGATTTTGAATATCTTTCGAAACTGATGCTATATTTATTTATACTTATACAAAAAGTTATAATAATTTAAACATTTAAATAGGCCTAATAATAAAAAAACTCGCCCTGTGTAAAGATAAATCCTTTTGGTTTCCGCTTAGAGTGTATGTGTACATAATAAATAAAAAAATAATATGGATGAAAGCATTTTAAAAACGCAATGTTTGTATCAAGTACTCAAGTGTCACTGTAAAACATTTGTGTAAAATTACTCCATAAAATTGGTGGCAGCCTTGCTGTCTCTAATTTTATAAAGTAATTTAATCGATATAACAGGTATAGCATTGCCATGTTACACCAGTAATATATGTTTAAATTACCCCATTATATAAGTGAAAAAATACTCCATAAAATTGTGGTACACAGCTGCCACCAATTTTATGGAGTAACGTTACACAAGTGTTTTACAGTACTGAGAGAAAAGACGGATTTGGACAACTTTACATATTTCTCGGTGTAACTCGCTTAATTTTTGGAAGATCTGCAAAATTTAACTAAACATGGTCAATCTAATCATATACTAATTAAAAAAAAATCTTTAGATCATTTTCTATTTGCAAATATTAGGCTTTATTTAAATTTTGTCAAAAGGAGTCGAATTTCAGCAACTGGTACATTACGTTGAACCCAAGTCTTTAAAATTTGACCATACAGTATCAGTTTGCTTTAATCAGTATGGAATATAACTAATTTTATTAAAAGCAAAGCGTTAGATTAATGAATATCATGGCAATATAACAACAATGAAATGTAATAAAATAAAATATCTAAAAATGAGCGTAATTGTATTAAATCAAATTGTTTTCAAAATATAAATCAAAGTTATCCGTAATTGCGAACAGAAACTATGGAACTGATTGCCAGTTTCTAGAATATCATATGAGATGTTATGTTTACACATGAATTTCGTTTATTCATTTTTTTTTATTCATCCTCACACAACATATAAGCCTATTTGCTAATCTGAAAACTGAATCATTTCTGATAGACAAAACCAGCTATCAATATTTTAATATTTTTATTTAAGTTTAGAATTACTAGGTATTTTTTTTCTTTACCTTTTATATAGTTCCTTTATTCCATCATTTTTAATGAAGTTACGCCTATTTTACAAAACTCGATATTGAACTGGCTTTTGTGTTTACAGAGCTTTCTTTTTGTCGTTTTTGTTTTATTTTATTTTAATTTTTCATTTCCAGTTTCACTTTATATAGCGAAGACAGTTGATGAAACGGATGTTGCTTTTTGGCTCCCTCTGAAGTGTTATTTAAGCAATTTTAGGAAGGGAGAGAGCATTTATAATGATATTTTGGCCTTTTTAGGAGTTTTGTAGCTGCAGCCTTCTTGATGTCAGTTTATTTACAATTTTCTCTCAACATTTTTTTTCAGATACTTTTGATAACTTTTGCAGCCACGGATGATTTTCTTCCACATTGTTTGTCTGTGTCTTTTTCATCACTGTCCAAATATATTTGAAAAGTTTTTAATATCATATGCTGTATTAAAAAAAAAAGAATAAAAAACTCTGCGATTAATTAAACACAAAATATTATACATACAAACAATGTTGAATTCGGGAGATTCTCTCGGAGCCTTGAAATGTCCACTGTCCTCGGAAAGTATGAGATTTAATGCTTTTTAGTGACACATCAGGGTAATTCAACCCTCCAGAAATATACGAAGTCTGTCATATCCCCTCTCCAACCCATACACTTGTTAATGTTTAATTCTTTAATGAGTTTTATTATAAAAACTATGTTATATTTATTTACATTTGCCGACGTTTTCATGCATTAATATAAGCTTTCCTTGCATAATTTTTTTTTTTTAAATCCAACCTAAAATTTTTGTAACTTATATAACTTACCTATAATTGATGCGAGCATACACCCTATAAATTGTAACGCCGTTGAAATGAAACAATTAAATTTGTTTACAAAATGCTGAAGAAATGAGAAGTATGGAACATTTAATTTTTAAGGAAATCGTCCGTAAAATGAAAATACACCTCCTATTTTGTCTTTCTAGTACTTTTCATTATACGTATCGCATTCGTAATTTTAAAAATGTATATTGTATAAAATTGTTCTTAAAAACGGCAAATTAAAAAGCAAAGTGATCATTTAAACAGATTACATTAATCTCAAATGCTATTCACATTACTTGTATATTATACATTATTTATGTATATTATCCGTAAAACATAAATTACATATGTTAAGCAAAACCGTAAATAATAATGGGGGATAAAGTCCGCTTTTCCAACTACCTTCGATTATTAAACACATAACCTCCAAATCAAATGTGGCAATAGCCTTATCTAAATAAACTGGTATACCAAATTTCAAACAATCCGGTTATTCTGCTTGAAAAAACCCATCTATTTAAATACAAGAGGCATTAGATTTCACTTTCCCCAGATTTATATTTAACCAATAAAAACTCTAAATTATTGAAGGTAGAATGAATCCTTATCATAATGAAAATATTTACAAAATTTGAAGGAAATCAGATAAATCTGTATGAAAAACCCACTATCTAAATATCGGAGAACGTAGGTACACGTTCCTCTTTTTTTACTCAACCAGTGAGCTCCCAAAACTAATGAGGGCAGACCCTTAACAGAATGAAGCTATTTATAAAATTTTAAGCTAATTGGATATTTATTCTATAAAGAGTTACCGCGTTACGTATATACATACATACAAACGCATATGTGTACATACAGAACTTGCGAACACGTTAGCTATTGGGATTTGATAGCCTGTGAGTTAAAAAGCATAGTGTTCATATTTTTACCTTAAATATATTCCCATTAAATGCAAAAGTAAGCGATAAGTAATTAAATATCA
Source organism: Maratus speculifer (assembly GCA_964019185.1). Lineage (NCBI taxonomy): Eukaryota > Metazoa > Arthropoda > Arachnida > Araneae > Salticidae > Maratus > Maratus speculifer. Next base: position 419,374,201 of record OZ025290.1, on the reverse strand, counting down.
TCTTATTCTCCAGAACATAGCTTAATTATTAAAGATTTGTGATCATTAGTTTATCCGAAATCAACGTCTGTATAATTTAATAACAAATATTATCCCATAAAGCTGCTAATTAGCAGATGCAGATGAAAGAAACTTCAATTATTCAGTGGGATAGCATTGTAATAATTCATTTAGATTGAGGTATTTGATTTCTGTTACTGTTTTACGCAAATATCGAGTTCAAATAAAGGTCTTTGAATTGTTTTCACAATTGTGCAAATAGGAATTTTATTTAAAGGCAAATTTGATGTTACAACAAAACTTTATACAAATCTAAAAGGAAAAAAATAAATAAAAAATAAAACAAAGTAATTGAATATTTCTACATGTTTTCAAAGAAATATGTTTATGTAAAAGTAGATTGAGATGTGTATTAATATACTTTTGTGTATGTTCAAACTCAAACGTCAAGATCAAGTCCTTGCATGATCTATTTTTTAAATCTAACATTAATTTAGAATAAAATATTCTTTACAACTAAACAGCTGAACTCTAAAGCCAATATTTACTTGCACTTGAATCTATTGTTTAAAAATAATACACTTATGTGTTATACGAGCAGAGCCACATATAACTGCGCACACCATGGTGCAAATCGCATTACTTAAAATAACACTTAATTTTTTGACAACTTTATGGTACATCACACATAGTACAATCTATAATACAATAATAATATAATATGGAAAATAGTTTATTTATTTATTATATTTATAGTTTATGTCTTTATTTCTGTTTATATAGTTTTTATAGTTAATTTATTGTATTTCTTTTATTTTCTTTCATTTATTTTTTCACATTATTCACTATTTAAAAATGTGTTATGTTATAACTAAAGTGTACAGTCCCTGGCCAAATTATTAGACGCACTCCCTTTTCCTTGTGTCGAATCATATTACTAGCTTCATAGAAATAACTGCAATGAATAACTGCAATTAATTATGTACATCATTTGTAGGATTATAATAAATAAAAAACATGCCTATGACTTTAAAACGCTTTCTTTTTACAAATTAAATTAAAAATAGCTGAAATTGCAAAATTTATAACTTGAAGCTCAAAAAAATGTCAATATTTTTGGAGCCTCTTTTGGCGGCTATCAGTGCCTCTATTCTTCGCGGCATGCTGTTAATACAAAATTGAAGAGTTTCTTGTATGCGTGCGTGACGATTCCAGATTAGGATAAGATTTTCTATGAGCTGGGTTTTGTTTGTTATGACTTCTTATTCAATTCTCCAGACCAATATAAAGAGGTTTTAAAAATCGGTTTATTCTAAAGCTAAAATGATGGTTTCCAAATGAAGAATCATTTCTATTTTTGCAAGGTAAAGCTTTTTGTTACATAGCACAATCCGTCAAGGTCTACTTTCAATAAAAAAATATCCCTGTGTTGACCTGCTCCCGGTAATTCATCAGACATGAACACCATTGAAAATGTTTGGGAGCTAATGAAAAAAAAAAAAAAAAAAAACTCGAAAAAGAGCTCATAACGAGCAAAACACAGCTCATAGAGAAACTTATCCTTATCTGGACACATCACTCACACATGCCAGAAACATTTCAATTTTATACTAACAGCATGCCATGAAGAATAGAGGCACTGATTGCCGCCAAAGGAGACTCCAAAAATATTGACATTTTTTTTTTTAATTTCATGTTTTAAGTTTTACAATTTTAGCAATTGTTAATTTAATTTACAAAAATAAATAATTTTAAAGTCATTGGTATGCTTTTAATTTATTATAATCCTATAGATGATGTATATAATCAATTGTAACTATTGGCATAGTAATATCTCTACGAAACTTGTAATATGATTCGACACAAGAAAATATGAGTGCGTCTAATAATTTGGCCAGGGACTGTAATTACTGTTTTGAACATAAATGGTAACAATAAGCAATATTAGCAATTCACAACATTTTTTTCTCGATTAATTTCATATTTTGAAAAATACGTAAGTACAAAAAACAGTATGAAAAAAGTAGCATGTGTTCATATTTTTTTACATCCAATACATATTATCATTTGTCAATGCACAACTTTCTTTATTGCAACCATTAATCTTTTATCTGCGGAATTATTGATTCATAAAATTTTTATATTCTAAAGCATTTTACGTAAATTGTTTAAACTGAATTAAAAGTTTTACATATTCATTAAATAAATTTTTGAAGGATTTTAAGAGGATTGAACTTTTAATTAAATTTGAATTTACAGGGAATTTGTGCAATATTTATAACCCGACTCAAAACTTTTATTTTAAACTTTTTTCTTAGTATTTTGTATAATTATAAAATGTACAAATATGATGGTTTTAAAATATAAATATAGAATTATTTCGGAATTGAAAAATCCCAATCCCCCTTCCTGCACCAAGAAAGCTGAAAAGCTTCAAAGGCAAAAGAAATTATCCTTTAAAAAATATTTTTGTTTTGAGTAACCATTAATGCTTTTGTAACAAAATAAAGTAGTGTATCTGTAACTCATTCTAAACAGTATTATGTCTAACAGACGTAATAAATTTTTTAATAAGTAAATTTAATGGTACTTATAAGTACCGTCGGTAGATAAAGGTTTAATAAAAGATAGTAGATAAATACACATTTTCAAACGCTGGCAAAATATACGAAATAAGCTGCACTAAAATGGGTACTTTTTAACAGTTTAAAAATTTCTCCAATTAATCTAATGTTCGATATTTTAAAATAATAGCTTAAACTATTCATAGCGTTAATTCAGTGATAAGTAAACTACCTTATAAAAAAATAAAGCACAAAATTCAACAATTTGGATGCTATTCGGTGAATTTCCATGACGAACTACTTCATTAAATGCAGAATAAGGTAATAAATTATGGAGCTTTATATGAATCTTAAGTAAGCTTAGTTAAAGATATATGATTACTGAAAATAAGACTGAATGCAATTTCATCTACAATAGCATGAGCAAAAAAATAACTTTTAATGTAACTTGTAAGTAACAGCTGAAGTGACATTAAAATATTAGTTTGGATTGTATTATAGGAAAGGACTTCTCAGCGATATATTTCTTAATAATTAGTCTCAAGTATAAACTGTAATTACATGCATTGTTACAGCAAGATAACTTGGAATTTTACACCAACTATTTAAGATAAATTAATTATTTAAATTAATTTATAAATTTTGTTAAAATTTCAAATATTTCACATGTTATATTTTCAGATATATGTAATCAGAAATGACTTGGACCTTCTTACATATTAATTTAATATAAACAAAAAGGTTTAATTAGAATCATTATATTTAGGCGATATCATTGAATTTAATTCTAAACAAGTTGGACATTGCACGTGAACGTAGCAAATGAGGTGCGTTCGTACGATAACGAAGTTTTAAAAATATTCAGATCTTGTTGATATAGTAGAGCGTACTTTGGATACAGTATAGTAATCGAAATCTTTGTGTTTCTGTAAATATGCAGAAAGTAATTACACCTCAGAAACGTATATCTTATTCATAAAATGTGAAATAGCTGAATATAATTAAAACACGCCCCAAACAATGTTTCCCCGTATAGCATTATGTAGTGGAATACTTTTGTGTGGCCCTGTAATTTAATAATACAAATTCTTTGCATCACAGATTGTACAGAATGCATATTTTAGTATATATTTCATAGATTCCTACCAACTCTATTATGTTCGAATTAGTGTAACATCATAAAAATGAATTTGAATATTTTTTCCCATTGACCGTAATGTAATATAATACCTTTGATTGTCTCTGTAAATGATCTATGCATCCAACTTTCATAACATTTGAAATGACTCGGTAAAATTACGTAATAATTATATGTTTTAAATTTCAAACGATTAAAATGCATTTGAAATTTTTTCCCCATTGACCCTAATGTAACGGAATCCTTTTGATTGTCCCTGTAATTGATCTATGCATCCGATTTTCATAACAATTGAAATGACACGACAAAATTACGCAATAATTATATGTTTTAAATTTCAAACGATTAAAATGCATTTGAAACTTTTTTCCCCATTGACCTTAATGTAACGGAATCCTTTTGATTGTCCCTGTAATTAATCTATCCATCCGATTTTCATAAAATTTGAAATGACTGGACAAAATTATGTTATAATTATGTATTTTAAATTTGAAACGATTCGGTTGGGTAGTTTTTGCGTTGTTATATGCGGACGGACAGACAGACAGACGGACGGACTGAGCGACAACAATAGGTGCTACGTATTTACATAATTACGAACTCACCTAAAAACGTGGAATTATTAAAGTTGTCTTTCTTTTCGTGTAGTAATCAAAACATAAATTGCATACATTTTGATTCTATAATGATATTCAAAAGTCATTCAAATTCTAAATAATTTTATACCTGTGGTAAAGACAACTGTTTGGCTGAAATAAGTGCTCAGAAATTAGATTTTTTTTAAACCACAAGATTCAAAAGAACATCACTTTTGATAAACATTTTAATAAACACTTAAGAAACTAGTCCTTGGAGGCCACCGTAATACTTACCCAACATGGATATGTATATGAAAATAAAACATGTGAAACTATTTATACAATACATTGCAATTCATAAACAAAATTTAAATATTGTTAATATACATAATAATGCTATATTAAAGAACTGCTGATGTACCAATTTCGACATATTATATAAAACACCAAACTACTCAAGTAGTTCCGAACTGCGTAAAAGAAACATCCTTATAACTCCCAAAATAATAATTCTATTAACCCTTTCAGGGGCAAGATATTTCTGCTCCGAAATAATTGTTCAAATAATTGATTCACGCCACAATTTAAGAACAGACTTATTTGAAAATAATCAAGAGCTGTTTTTCGCACATATTATAAAATCGAAATTGTACTAAAAGTTTACTGGTGCCAGTTCGAAATCGGAACAGTAATATTATGTGTTTGCAGACTGCAAACACCGCCCCTGAAAGGGTTAACTAACAATTAACTGCGTCGGATTAAGCGTCTCATTTCCAATTAAAATATACCTCTGAATTGAAATTTGAATGAAATACAGGATCATGAAAAATCGAAGAATGTGGAGAACAAGATTACAAATATCTCGGCAACTAATAAACCGATCGACTTCATTCTATATGCAAAATGGGTGTTATTTTATTGCCTTTTACATCCATTCCTTAGATAAAAAAAATTCGAAATTTTTTATATATCTTTCATCAGAACGAATTATTCGAGAGTCCGAAAAAAATAGTTCCGGATAATCGAGGTTGCTGATATTAAATAGAATTCCTTCCCATTCTTACATACTAACTACATACACAATTTCAAGTCTCTATCTAAATTTGTTCGGGAGATACAGCGTTTACAGACAGACAGACGGACGGCAAATTTTTTTTTTTTTCTAAATATATGTTTTTCGGAATCTCCACTATCTAAAACGTGTAAATCCCTCAAAAATTTTTTTTCGATTTTCAAAACGATTGCAAGACTTACCCTACACTACATATGATGGGTAAGTAAAATATTACAAATTATAAATTCTTAAGAAAGATGTTACACAATATTTTAAAAAGAAATCATTATTGACATGTTTCGGTTCCAGTCAAGATAAAAATAATAATGATAATATAAAAATACAAAATGTTTCACGGTCAATACAAATTACAAAATAATACAATGAATACAAAATAATTTTAGATCATAGTCTATTTTTAAGTGAACGTTTCACGGTACACTGTAAAAAAAAGGGTCGATCTACTAAAAAAACTTTAGTGATCCTTTTAACTACTAAAAAAAAATTTAGTAATCGTAGTCGGTTACAAAAAAATCTGTAAGAATTACTAGAAAAAAGTTAGCAACGAATAGAGTTAATAGTTTTATATTTTTAATAGCTATTACTAAAACTCATTTGGTGTGGGCCTGATAGCATAGTGGTTATAGTAACGGACTCCAGGCTAAAAGGTCCCGGATTCGGTACTGGCCGCCGCCAAATACGTCCCGAATGTATGTAGTGTAAGTTCTCGTTAATAAAGGGATTATGAAAATCCTGTCGGAGCAGGTAGCAAAATTTGGTGCTGCCATCTATTGCGGTTTTGCCAAAAATCTTCTGCTTCAGAAGTCTGGATGCAGCTCGAAGGAAGCTCCTGCCCTTCGGACGCACGTAATGGTTATTAAAAATAATTTTGGAGTTATTACTAAAATTTGCTTGGTGGCTCATACTAAAAATTTTTAAGTTAGTTATACAAAAAATTCTTTTGTTCAGTTTACAAAAGAAATGCTTGTTTCACTTGCAAAAAAAAAAGTTTGTAATGGTTACTAAAAAATTCTGTGGAATACAAATTTACTAAAAAAAATTTAGTAACCTCTTGAATTTTTTTACAGTGTAGAGGGCTTATTTTCGTATACATAACATTGCCGCGTTTTATTTGCATGGATCATTTGTATTTTTCATTCTAATTATGTCTCTAATCTTGAATAGAACTAACACATGTCAATAAATATTTATTTTTAATATACTGTTAAAAATCTTGCCCTAGTTCTGGCATGTTTTGGCAAGTTAGCACCAAATTTTAGCGCTGATTAGATGCCACCGTAAGATGGGGAAATCTTGAACCAATATTTGGAGCTCCTGTTTGGACCATATTTCCAGTAGTTAGAACGAGGTTGAAATAAGAAGCTAAAAATTTTGGTACGAGATTTCATCATCTTATGGTGACTGATACTGAGCACCAAAATTTGCTTCAAACTAGAGCAAAAATTTTAACAGTGTACATTTTTAAAAGCGTTCTAATATTTATTATCTTGATTGGAACCAATATATATCAATAATTATTTGTTTTTAATACATTTTATAACACCTTTCTTAACCCTCTCGCTGCGTTTTTTATTCATTCGTTGAGCATATTTTGCATTTAAGCGTAAATCTTTCATCACCGGTTCTTCAAAGCAGACATTTTAGTCTAATTTAATCGAGAGAATGACCCTAATTAAATAAGACAAAGTTTATACTAAAAAAAATATGTGTGGCACTCGGGGACTGCAGCGGTAAAGCTATTGCATAGCATTTTATATCAACTTATGCAAAAATACCGCGTCAATGTCTGCTGAAGTCTATCGAAAGATACCATGCCGAAGTCTGCCAATCTGAAACGTCGTTAGCCAGAGTGTTAGGATTTTTTCTCGGTACGGAATTCCTAGATTCGGTCGCCGTCCTCAAAGCCAGCGATAAAAGCTATGCAATAGCTTGATAAATTACCAACCAAAATTTGGTCGCGCTACGAAAATTAGATCGCGAGTTATAAGCATTTTACATTTTTCGACCCTCACCGTAAAGGTATCCTGTCACCAAAAATTAACAATATATCATAATAAATTACCAAATAAAATTTGGCCGCGCTACGAAAATTAGATCGCGAGTAATAAGAATTTTAAATTTTTCGACCCTCACCGTGGGAGTCTCCTGTCACCAAAAATTAACACTGACTCATAATAAATTACCAAACAAAATTTGGCCGCGCTACGAAAATTAGATCGCGAGTTATAAGCATTTCAAATTTTTCGACCCTCACCGATGGGGGGTCTTCTGTCACCAACAATTAACACTGTCTCATAATAAATTACCAAACAAAATTTGGCCGCGCTACGAAAATTAGATCGTGAGTTATAAGCATTTTAAATTTTTCGACCCTTACCGTGGGGGGTCTAATGTCCCCAAAAATTAACACTTCCTCATAATAAATTACCAAACAAAATTTGGCCGCGCGAAAAAAATTAGATAGCGAGTTATAAGCATTTTAAATTTTTCGACCCACACTGTGGGGGGGTCTAATGTCCCCAAAAATTAACACGGCCTCATAAATTACCAAACAAAATTTGGCCTCGCTACGAAAATTAGATCGCGAGTTATAAGTATTTTAAATTTTTCGACCTTCACCGTGGGGGGTCTCCTGTCACCAAAAATTAACACTGTCTTATAATAAATTACCAAACAATATTTTGCCAAGCTACCAAAATTAGATCGCGAGTTATAAGCATTTTTAATTTTTCGACCCTCACCTTGGAGGGTCTCCTGTCACCAAAAATTAACACTGTCATATAATAAATTACCAAACAAAATTTGGCCGCGCTACGAAAATTAGATCGCGAGTTATAAGCATTTTAATTTTTTCGACCCTCACCTTGGAAGGTCTCCTGTCACCAAAAATTAACACTGTCATATAATAAATTACCAAACAATATTTTGCCAAGCTACCAAAATTGGATCGCGAGTTATAAGCATTTTAATTTTTCGACCCCCACCGTGGGGTGTCTTCTGTCACCAACAATTTACAATGTCTCATAATAAATTACCAAACAAAATTTGGCCGCGCTACGAAAATTAGATCGCGAGTTATGAGCATTTTAAATTTTTCGATCCTCACCGTGTGGGGTCTCCTGTCACCAAAAATTAACACTGTCTCATAATAAATTACCAAACAAGTTTGGCCGCGCTAGGAAAGTTAGATCGCGAGTTATAATCATTTTAAATTTTTCGACCCTCACCGTGGGGTGTCTCCTGTCACCAGAAATTAACAATGTCTCATAATAAATTACCAAACAAAGTTTGGCCGCGCTAGGAAAGTTAGATCGCGAGTTATAAGCATTTTAAATTTTTCGACTCTCACGGTGGGGGGTCTCCTGTCACCAAAATAAATAAGACCACCAAAATAAACACTGTCTCATAATAAATTACCAAACAAAATTTGGCCGCTCTTTGAAAATTAGATCATAAGAAACATAAGTTTGAGACTTGATATCCTAATATCTGAAAAATACCGCGTCAATATCTGCCGAAGTCATCCGAAGGACACCGTTCCGAAGTTTTTCGAACGGAAACGATGTTAGCCGAGTGTTAGGCTTTTTCGTTACGGATGTGTTAGAATTTTTCGTGTTACGGAATTTTTGGATTCGGTCACCGCGCTCAAAGCCCACGATAAAAGCTATGCAATAGCTTAATAACTAGTGAAAATAGTCAAAGAAAGTTAACGAGTCTGAAAAAATACACGCCCCAGGAAATTTCCGATTGCGCTGTGGGAGGTTTCAGGGGGTCTCAGGAATCTTAAGGCCCAAACACATCTGACAATTCCTTCAAGTTCTGTGTCGGCTCGTTTGTTGTGGCGACGAGGTGTTTTTTTGATCCGTAATGGCAGTTTGTTCGGCAAACGAAAAAATTTTCGGTTAAGTAGGGTGGATTGCTTAACCTCTGATTCTTTTTTTCGCTCCCCTCAGTTCTATTAAGAAAAAACCGCAAATGGTCCTATACAAAATGCTCTCCCAAGAATTCAGTTGAACTGAAAGTATTGCAATCTCAACGGAGCATTACTTTTTATCTGGTGGTGCATTTTAGCAATATGTCACTTTTTTTTATCCTAGTCCCTATGAAACATAAAGCATAAAACTTTTGAAATAGACATCTTAATATCTTAATATATACATTATATTCTACAATGAAATTTTATTTTATTTTATTTATGGTTAATTTTAATTAAAAAATTAATTGTTCTCTGATTTGTATCAACTGCGTGCAACAATTCTCAAAAACTAATAAAGGAATTTGAATGAAATTTGTAAATATCTTCATTTTAAATTACAGAATACTTATAATTTAAATTTAATATAATTGCATTGATTATTTAAAATTGACAATATTTAGTAAAAATATAATTCTTTTTCAATTTTTTTATAATTTAAATTTAAATTTAAAATAAATAAATAAATAAATTGCTTTCAAATGCTGTATAAGTTCAAGATACATTAGTTTTACATCATTATCAATATTTTGACGGGCTTTTGAATCAATAGCATTTTTAATGTCTTGCGCGCAATATATGCAAGTCAACATTTTAAATAAAAATTAATCATTAAAAAGTAAAATAAAATTTCGATGCCGAATCTCAAGAAATTTATTTTAGATAGAAAATATATTAGATTAAAGATGCTTAAATTTTATGCATTTATGTTTTACAGGGAATGAAAAAAAAAAATAAAGTGTGATGTGATGCTAAATTTCACTACCAGAGAAAAAATAAGACTTCTGAGTAATAGAAAATGTCCATTAAATTGATCGGAAATTCTTATATAAAATTCTGGAAAAACAAGATTCTGTTACAAATATTTATTTTAGATAAGGATAAATTAAAAAAAATTGTTATGAAAATTGATATGATATTTTAATTATGTCACATGTTAAAAATGTACTCAGGATGTACTTATTTTTATGCCATAGATATATTCAAATAGAGGCCATCATATATAAACAATAACACACTTATTACTTGTTATAATTTTTGCTTGTTTTGATAGAAATTCGTTTTTTTTTATTTACCTCTATTGTATATTTAATACCTTTGTACTTGGAATTAACATTCAAGTTTATAGATTTTTTTTTAAATATTTAAATTTACTTTTTTTTAAATTTCTTAATTTTTTAATGCACGCGAAAAAATGTTTTAAATGTCAAATTCCTTACATCTAAAAATCCATGCACTGTTGTATAGAGTAAATTCTAATGGACATGGAAAAAAAGAAGCAAAAATGTTCATATGTATATCAAATACTAGTGATTTGTAAAAAGTTAAGATAATAATAATAATAATAATAATTAAATAGATTGTTCTCTATAAGATATTTTTTTCCTTTAATTTTTATTATTAAGTATTGTGTCACCACACTTTATTACAGTATATTAAAAATTAAAGGGATGGTCTGAAAGGTTGTATGTTCCTTTAAAACACTATCTTCTATTTATTACACAAATGATAAGAGCGAATACGTTATTGCTCTGAAAACGATTTTTGTTTGACGAATAAATTAACACGGATAAATTGAACAGGTTCTATGTATTTTAACATTATCATTTCTGAATATTAAAATTTTATTTGAACAGTCATTAATAAAAGAAAAAAAAATTATATATACGTTTTAAAATGTTATATCAAATATAGAAAAAAGCTTCTATAAAATATGTAATGATCTTAATATCTTAATTTTTTTGGAAATATAAAATCCACATAGATATGAAATTATTTGGGTTTTTTCTTTCGAATCTGACCTCCGCTAGAATCTATTTATTTAGGACGTGAGTTGATGCTTTCCTGCCTGGATTTTACTAATAGAAGAAAAGTTAATGTAGCATGGTCGAATTCTACAGCGGCTGTCATACGTGCTCTCCTCCCACCGTGGCATAGACGTATATTAAGCTCGAATCCCCGAAGGTCATCCGATAGCCCCAGACCCCAATGTTCATTTTCATGTTAATTTGAAAAGTTTAATTTTATTAAATCTGTTATAATTATGATTTCATATTAAATTTAAAATGCAAAATATAATGATTTCTTTAAGCAAAAGTACTAAGTGATTATTTGCTTAATTTTTTTAACGCATTTTTTTTAGACGCCGTAAAAGTCATAGATAAAGGCCATAAACTATGGAACTTTCTCTGACTTCTTCTGTAATGATTTAATTAAAAGTTTATAATCATGGAAAACTTAACTGAATTAGAAATGATTCTCCATTCAATATGACAAAGTAATTATATTATAACTTGTAATTATCAAATGAGGAACAAAGGGAATTAAATTATTTAATAAGATAATATAGTATTGTGACAAAGAAAATAGAAGAGACAAATTTAAATATTTATAATAGAGAGAAAATGTTACCTTTTCTCAAGTATTATCCGATAAAACTCCTAATTATCAGATACATATAAATGAAACTTTAATTATTCATTGAAATAGAAATTGTAATAAATAACTAAGTCAGGTATATTTGATTCCAGCTATAGTTTTGCGCAAAAATTAAGCTTGTATAATTTTTTTGAAGTAGTGCGAATTGTTTTCACATAACTGCGAATAGAAATGCAGTCAAAAAGAAAAATTGCTGCAAAACTACACTGTAAAAAAAAGGGTCGATCTACTAAAAAAACTTTAGTGATCTTTGTAATTACTAAAAAATTTTTAGTAATCTTAGTCCGTTATAAAAAAAATCTGTAAGAATTACTAGAAAAAAGTTAGCAACGAATAGTGTTAATAGTTTTATATTTTTAATAGCTCGTACTAAAACTCAGTTGGTGTGGTCTTGATAGCATAGTGGTTATATTAACGGACACCAGGCTAAAAGGTCCCGTGTTCGAAACTTGCCACCGCCATATACGCCCCGAATGTATGCAGTACCTCGTTAATAAAGGGATTGTGAAAATCCTGGCGGAGCTGGTAGGAATGTTTGGTGCTGCCAGCTATTGCTGTTTTGTCAAAAATCTTCCGCTTCAGAAGTCTGGATGCAGCTCGAAGGAAGCTCCTGCCTTTCGGGCGCACGTAATGGTTATTAAAAATAATTTTGGAGCTATTACTATAATTTGCTTGGTGGCCCATACTAAAAATTTTTAAGTTAGTTATACAAAAAATTCTTTTGTTCAGTTTACAAAAGAAATGCTTGTTTCACTTGCAAAAAAAAAGTTTGTAATGGTTACTAAAAAATTCTGCGGAATACAAATTTACTAAGAAATTTTTAGTAACCTCTTGAATTTTTTTTACAGTGTAGACAGTATTCTTAATTTTCTAGGTGATAAAAAGTATCAAGAGATAAAAAATACTACATAACATAGGACTGCAAACTACGTACAGTGAAACCTCTCTGTGCGACTATCTCCTTGAATGACCATTTTTTTCATGGAACGAATTTATTTCCATAGGTTTAATACACTGCTGGACATTCAAAATGCAACACCAAGAAGGAGTGTTCAGAAAGTGATGAAATTTGGGGAAAAGACAGAGACAGCAAGGATCATTAAGGGATCTTTATTTCAAAATGATAGTCTGAATACAGTACGAGAACGGTGTCGGCTCAGTAGAATGTAGAACCACCGCGGACAGCGATGCACGAAGAAGCACGTCTAGGTATAGAGTCAATAAGAGTGCAGATGGTGTCCTGAGGGATGGATTTCCATTCCCTTTCAATCATTTGCCATAGTTCGTCTTCTGACCGAAGCGTGGACAGAATCCGCAAACGGAGTCCAATCACATCCCACACATGTTCGATTGATGACAGGTCAGGAGAGTACGGTGGCCAGGGAAGCATATGTATATCTTATAGAGCATATTGGCGCATGAGAGCACTGTGTGGTCGGAGGTTATCCTGCTGAAAAATTGCATTAGACAGTCCCTGAAGGTAGGGGATTGCCACCGGCCACAGTACATTATAAAAGTATCGTCGGGCCGTCATAGAACCCTGAATACGAACTAGAAGAGACAAGGAATTATACGCAATAGCACTTTTAACATTTATGAAACGTTGTCGCGCGGCGGGGTGTTCCACATTTACTGCCGGATTCGATCTGACTCCGCATAGACGCCACACACATATGCGGCGACTGTCACTTGATAAAAAGAATCGTGACTCATCTGAGAACACGACGTTTCGCCATTCTGTCATCCACGTCACTCTACTCCGGCACCATTCCAAACGTTGGCGTCTATACTGTGGAGTCAGTGGCAGCCTTCTTAACGGACGCCGTGAGTGCAGGCCATGTTCAACTAGTCGACTGGAAAGGGTTCTGGTCGACACGGAAACATCCAGGGTTTCTCGTACATGCTGCAGTGTCGAGGTGCAAGTGACTTCCGGGTCCACCACGGCTTTTCAGTGGATGCGTCGATCCACGCGTGCTGACGTCACTCTGGCTGCACCTGCACCCCTCAATATTGCCACATTTCCTTGTCCCAACCATGTTCGCTACAGCTGATGGATCGTGCTCACATCTATGTGGATACCAACTGCGATTTCAAGTAAGGACCAACCCCTCCTTCTCAGTCCGATCACCATACCACACGTAAAATCGTCTGTCTGCTGGAAGTGCCTTCGTTGACGGCGGCCTGGCATTCTTTCCTATACACGTATCTTTCGAGACAAAAACAAAATTTCTTCGATAATTCGTCGAGTAGAAATAACGAGACGAATATTGCCCATTCTGCAAGTTCATTCCCTTATGTCTTGCATCACGGGCGTCGGAGATCTGCGCATTTCACATCATTCGCATAACTCAGTGATGTGCGTCTACTCTAAAATTTGCATAAATTTCTGACCATTCCTTCTTGGTGTTGCATTTTCAATGTCGAGCAGTGTATTAATGATATCTCCATTCAGAGACCATTACAGTTGAACTCCATTTATGAGCGACTGATCTCTTTGAAGAAAATGAAATAAGTCCAGTTCTTTTCCTGGACGCTTGAAGAAATTTTTATTATGTATATATATATATATATATATATATATATATATATATATATATATATATAATAAATATATATATATAATTTTTATTATATATATATTTATATATGTATATATATATATATATAAATCTGAAGAGCACATTATTCACTAAACATCTGAACTAAGTTTATTTTCCGGTAACTTCAAGTACTTAAGAGCCCACACTAGTAAGTGAAAATGACCCGGATGATAATGTCAAGCCTATGGGTGCTTTATTTTCAAATATTTCGTTCAAATTTTAGTATTTTTACATGTTTTTTTTTTTTTTTTTTTTTTTTTTTTTTTTTTGCATAGGATAGCCCAACAGCAACCGGGGTAGTGTTTACTTTTTCGATTTTGGTTTTAGGTTTTTTATATTATGAGAGTAGTTTCAATTTCAGATGTGGTTCAAACCGGTTTCGGAAGTTAAAGAATTTTTTTACTCTGAAATCAAAATTGATAATAAAAATTTGAATATAAAAAAAAAATTTCCAGCAAATGAAAAAGTCTTTTTTTTTTTTTTTTTTTTTTTTTTTTTTTTACAGAACAGCTTAATTTCTTGCAATTTTTATGAAAATTGTTATATGAAGTTACGTTTGTTTTAGTAATTGAAATTTCGTATATTATTTTTATTAATAGTGTATATAGTAAATGAAACAAATAAAACACAACAAACTAACATCTAAAATAATATTTTATCTTTATATTTTGCGTTTAAAGAATACAAAATCGCAGGAAAAAGTCCTATTCTAAATATTTTTCTTTATGTATTTCGAAAAGTCAGGAGATTTTTAAATTTCTATTTCTCAAAAACAATCTCGATGTAAGTGCAGTAGCTAGCAAAATGTTTTCAATTTATGTTGGTTGAAAGAAATATAATACCAAACGTAAATAGGACATTATAAATATCGAATGTAAAAATATCTTATGTCAAATAAATCTCAAATTCTCTTCCAAGCGATTAACTCAATGTATAGTTCATGATTTTTCTGTTTAAGTAATGAGAAAATTCCAGAAAAGTAGAAATTAAACTTGTAATCAAGGTTCGTTGTATATAAGCGAATCGTATATCAAAATGTAGAATTCATTCATGAGTTAAATATATAAAGAAAAGACAATGCATAAAAGTGTTATGCAAAGTAAAGATTAAGATTTTTTTGTAAACTTTTTATGTATTTTATATGCGCAAAAAAGCATTTTATATCTGTAAAATTCTGACATTATTCAAATTAATAAAACTCTGATTTATGAAAAATTGTAATGAAAAAAAAATATATTAATAAGAAAGCAAATATGTGACAGTTAGATATATGATGGCATTTTGAAATATTTTTTTTTATTGTTTTATGTATGTACTTATATTTGAGAGAATGTCGAAGGTCAGAACACGATGGTATAAGATTTTTATGTGCCTAAAACTTTTGAAACATGATATTTTTTCATATATCCACAAAATGTAACTTTACTTTAAAAAATTCAGTAAATAAAGAAACGTGTTTTAGCAGAACAGTTTAATTCCTATCCATTTTTATAAAATTAATAATAAAAAGATATTTTTTCTCGCAATAAATATTTTAAAAAAAGTATCTATCCAGGGTTTAAATACTAACTGTAAAGTAATAAAAGCCAGAAAACTTACTTTTAAACTAATGTTTAATTTTGAGCTTTTGAATTTATATTTTACACATAAGAAATATCCCAAGAAAAACGTTCTACCCTGAATATTTTTTTTATATATTTAAAAATGTTTTGAGATTCATAAATTTCCATTGTTCACAATCTATATGCAAGTGCAGCAGGTAAACTGTTTTAGATTTCTGTTTTCTGGAAGAAATATAACACTTAACGTAAATATGACATTATAAATATCCAGTGTAAGAATATCTTTTTTTCTAATAAAATTTTACTTTTTTAGTAATTCTGTGTAATAAAAGTAAGAATAACTTAGCTAAATATAGTGACGCCAGTCTTTAATTTAAACTGATATTTTGATTTTGATTATTGTAATTAAGTGTGAAATAAATAACACGAGTCATTATATGAATTAAAAGTATTATACAAGTATTTAAAGGGGTCAGGGAAAAAAATCCTCATATTTTCTAAAAAATATTTTATTGCATTAAGCAATTTTTCTGTGTTTTTTCTTCTTAAAATGATGTTTAAATCATGTTTCTATTTTAATTGAAACAGGAAATATTAATTTGTATGTTTCAGTTTGTTTCTATAATCTAGCTTTCAAACAATGTTTGTGAGTCAAGACCTACTGCTTGTGTAAAAAGCAATTTTTTCATGATGATATGTTTTCTAAATTTATCCTATTTAAAATGTTATAAGTCTAAGACAGTAAAAAAAAACAATTGGTTAAAACATGGAACATGTCTTTTTCAATTTTTTTATTTTAATTCTTAAGCGACAAATTTGAACAAAATACTTATTTTTTAAATTATAATTTTTCAAATAACAATTACAACAGTTTTCTTCAAATTTTTTATTATTATATTCTTAAAAAGATTAATCTTATTTAAATCTTATATACTTCTGTTTATTTAAAAAAAAATAAAAAAAAGTAAATAAATTTTACAAATAATATTTCGAGAAGGATATTAAATTACCCTTTTTTAAAATAAATTATATTTTTTAATCATTTTATTTAATGTCCACCATTCAGAATTGCGAAGGCATTATGAAAATATATTTAATAAAAAAATATGATTTTATATGTATACTTATATTTGAGAGAAAATCGACAATCAAAAACCTGTCATAAGATTTTTATGTGCCTAAAATTTTTGAAATATAATATTTATGTTTTTACAATAACATGCAAAATGTATCGTTATTATAATAACTACAGTAAATGAAAAAGACTATTTTTACAGGTCCTAGCAATTTCCTAGCAATTTTCCCGAAAATAATTATATATATATACATATACATATACACACACACATATATATATATATATATATGTGTGTGTATGTATGTAATTTACATTTTACAAAATTTATTTATTTATAGTTCAGATAAAATAAAACCATGCAAACTTACTTTAAATTAATGTTTAATTTTAAACTTCCGAGATTAAACAATACATTTAACCCGAGAGTAGTCGCGACTTTTTTCACAACTTCATTAGTCGCGCTTGGTCTTTTCGCCGCTGTCCCCCGCATGCCAAATATGTAAAATAAGAAATATTTTTCACGTAATATACGAAAATAACATTTTAATGAAGATATAAATTTGCAGTTTTCTTAAATTATTGATTTTATCCATGAGATCCGGAGTTATTGGGAAAAGTAAAAATGAACTGACATTAATGATTGTTACGTAGACTTTTTCGCCAATTTAAACTTTTTTTCAAAAAATGTACCTGAAATAAAAATAGAGGTGTCCTGTTACTTCACTAAGGTGGTCAAGAAACCTTTAAAGTCAGCTACATGGTAGATCAACTTTGTATTTGTAATGTTCTACAAGTTAGGAGAAAATAAGTTATACGGGCGGCAAAAAGACCAACATGCGACTACTGACGGGTTAATAACTATCCCAGGAAAACATATTCTATTCTAAATATTTTTCTTTATATGTGTACAAAAGTTTCGAGATTCATATATTTCTATTTTTCACAACCAATCCATATGTAAGAGCAGTAATCAACAAATTGTTTTTGAATTATATTGTCTAGACGAAATATAATACCAAACGTAAATAGGGCATTATAAATATCCAATGTAAGAATATCTTTTTTCTAATAAATCTTAAATTCCCTGCTATTTCTGTGCAATAGTAGGATTAATGTTTTAGTTAAATATAGTGACTGTCAAAAGATAGAAAACCAACGAATATAAATGCACAAATAAAGTATGAGAAGGTAGCAAATAGCTATTTCGAATCTACTAACGAGATTCTTCATCAGTGCAAAACTCAGCGAGCTAAAAGTAGCAAAACTGAGCAAAGAGACAGAGAGACGCAGGCTTATATACCCGCTATGGGAACAATCCCGCCTAACGAAAAGCAACCAATGAGAAGAAAGCAGCCAAAACCAACTGAGTGGACAAGTAGCGACATCTATCGGAGAACAAGCAAAACAAAAACTAAAAAGCGAGTGAAAAAAAAAATTAAATTAACGATTTCCAAATACTTGGAAAATAAGGAGTACTAGATAAGTCATTGACTAAGGAGTGAGAATTTTTTATGCTCCTAACCAGAAAGTTGCGGCTTTTAAAACTTTTGTTTTCCGGGCTTCCAATATTTGTTCAACTCCTCAGTTACTCAGTGATGAACTTAATTACCTAAAAGCTATTGCTGTTGATCGTGGTTATTCTCCTAATATTATAGATTCTATTCATAGAAAATTGACAAAATCCACACAATCTGAAAGTAAGAACTTTAATTCGAACTCCAATGCTTTGGTTGTTTTGCCTTTTTTCCCCAAAATCAGTCAGCAAGTTGCTAAAATTTTAAAAAGGTTCGATTTCAATGTTATTTTTTCTCCTGTTAATAAAATTGCTTTTTCAAATCTTAAGCACCCCATTGATCACTTAGATAACTGGGGTATTTACCAAATTTCTTGCCAATGTGGTCTTTCTTATATTGGTCAGACTAAACGTGCTCTCAGATTTCGTTTAATGGAACATAAAAGATATGTAAAAAATCAGGAGCTTAAACGTTCCTCTATTGCTCAACATTGTTGGTCTTCTCAACATAAGTTTAACTTTTCTTCAGCCACCATCATCCATAAATGTCCTTCTATTCTTGATCTTGATTTCTGGGAAGCTTACCACATCATAAAAAAATTCTCACTCCTTAGTCAATGACTTATCTAGTACTCCTTATTTTCCAAGTATTTGGGAATCTTTAATTTAGTTTTTTTTTTTTTTTTTTTTTTTTTACTCGCTTTTTAGTTTTTGTTTTGCTTGTTCTCCGATAGATGTCGCTACTTGTCCACTCAGTTGGTTTTGGCTGCTTTCTTCTCATTGATTGCTTTTTGTTAGGCGGGATTGTTCCCATAGCGGGTATATAAGCCTGCGTCTCTCTGTCTCTTTGCTCAGTTTTGCTACTTTTAGCTCGCTGAGTTTTGCACTGATGAAGAATCTCGTTAGTAGATTCGAAATAGCTATTTGCTACCTTCTCGTACTTTATTTGTGCATTTATATTCGTTGGTTTTCTATCTTTAAACATTTGTGCACAAAGGCTTTATTTTCTATTTTAATAATGACTGTCAGTCTTTGAGAAACTTGATATTTTTGTTATTTTTGCGTTGATTCAAATGTTAAATGAATAGCATAAGTCATTAAAAGGATTAAAATTACTACAAAAAAAGTAACTAACTGATAGCATTTTTTTTTTCAATTTATATTTTTTACAATAACCGGTACAAGTTATGAAGTGAGTAAATACTCTAGATTTATCATTTAAAAACATATTGAGAAAAAATGTATGGTATGAGGAACAATTAACTCTGAAATTTCGTTTATAGCAGGTGTAATTTTCTTGCATCAGATATTTTTGCAGGAGCATGACAGTGTCATAATTTGACTTTGCAGTTTAGAAATTTATACAAAAAGTTTTGCGCTATGTACTATAAGACCAATGACAAATTAATTATGTTTACCAAATTTAATTATAAATATAGTTAACCAAAATAATTAATGTTATTTATTAATAAATTAGTATTTATTAATTTAATAATGCAGTTTCAGTTAACAAATGTATAAAATTACTTAAATGAATAAAATTACTAAAATTACCTTAATGAAATTAAATCTTTCGGGTCCGAATTTTTTAAGAAGTTTTTTTTAAATTACTTTTATGCTAATAACACTAACAGTAGCTATCCAAAGATATTAATTCTTGCTTAACGAACATCTCATTGTCTGAAATCTAACGAATATTTTTGTTTTGCGTAGTATTCAATTTATATTGATATGACAATCTGTTAAGGAAGAATTTCTGGAGATGTTTGGAAAGTTTTGTATTATAATAGCATTCAACTTATAATACAATTGTTTAAGACTTTTTGTGTTTTATTATTGCATTTATTGATTGTTTCAGGAAAATATCTTCTAATTTAAATTTAAAGAGTGAAGTATATGTTTAAGATAAAAGAATCGCAAAGGATGCAAAGACAATGAAGGAAATAATAGTAATTACTATTATTACTAAAGGCCTAAATCTAAATGAAGTCATATAGTAAATTCATAGACATATACTAACATTATTATGCATAAGTTGTTACCAAAAGTGTTTCTTAAAGCAAAATAATACTCCATTAATAGACGTAATATTAAAAGTACCCCAGACCCGAAAAGGTTAATTCTGAACTAAGAAATTTAAACAATGCACTTTAGAAATACACCACTAAAAGAATGTTTTATTCTACATATTTTTCTTAATATATTTGCAAAAGTTTCGAGAATCCTAGATTCATATTTTCACAAACAATATGCATGCATCTGCAGCAGTCAGCAAACTGCTCTAGATATATATTGTCTGGAAGAAATGTAATACTAGACAAAATAGGCATTATAAATATCTATTGTAAGAATATTTTTTTCTAATAAGTCTTAAGTTCTATACAAATTCAGCATAACAGAAAGATTAGTTTCTTATATAAAATTAGTAACCGTCAGTTTTTGATAATATTAATATTTTAACTTTGATTGTTTGGTTTAAGTGTGAAATAAATAACAATATAAAGCCATTGAAAGGAATAAAATTGTTAAAAAAGTACTTAACTGATAGCAACTAAATAATTTATGCATTTTTAACGTAATCCGGTTATAAAGTCCAATATAACGTTATCCAGTTGCAAATTATGAAGTGAGTAAATTGTTTATTGATTTTCTGTCTATTGATTGTTTATTGATTTATCGAAAAAAAAAAACTAAATTGTGAATCAATTTTAGGAATGAGGAACAAGCCATTTTCAAATTTCGCTTAGTATATGTGAAATTTGCTTACGTAGATATTTTTTATGGAAGTGTCATAATTTTATTTTGAGATTTTCAAATACGAAAAAATAAATTTGTGTTATGCAATATTAAAAAAGAACAGAAATGTAATATGTTTACCGAAATTTGCATAAATGTTTAATACATAAATGCATAGTAGAAAAAAAATTATAATTTTAAACATAAATAAATGAGGGTTTATTTATTAACGAATACAATTTTAGTTAACATATAAATAAAGTTACTAAATAGTGAATTAATATGCTGAATTACTGAATGAATTAATTAATTAATAAAAGCTATGCTTCGAGGAGAATTTGTAAACGTTCTCATATATATAAACTGTAAAAAACGTCTTTTGAAGAAATAGAGTATCACTAAAAATTTGCTTTATCATATATGAATTTTTTTATGTCACAACATGTTTAATAGCTGAATAAATTTACTTATCGAACGTCCATCATTTTGTAGAAAAATTTAAATCAGTCCCATACTAATAAACCAAAACGAATAGAGTGAGAGGGGGAGAAAGAACGCATATTACCGAATTTTTAATTATTAAAATATAAAAAATAATATAAATATAAAAGGATTTATTTCACATTTTTAACATTGATGATATTTTCAGTATTTTTAGAAAATGTAATTTTTTTGTAAGTGTAAAATAATGAACAGTTATAATGAAAATGCACACATATGCACAAACAATTACATATATATGTAAATAGAAAAAAATAAAAACCCCATAAAAATTATATATGCATAGTAAACAATAAAAAATTTATGAATAAATAAGGATTTATTTATTAAAGAATACAATGTTAGTTATTAAATGAATAAAATTACTTAAGGAAGCTATATGTCGAGGAGTATTTTTTAAACATTCTGCTATTTATAAACTGTAAAAAAAAATACCTTTTGAAGAAATAGAGTATCACTAAAAACTTGCATTATCAAATATGAATTGTTTTGAATGTCACAACTTATTTAATAGCAGAAAAATATTACTTATTGAAGGTCCATCTTTTTGTAAAAAGATTAACATACATAACATACTAATAAACTGAAAAAAGAGGAAGAGAGAGAAAGAGAGAGAACGCGTATTACCGACTTTTGTATTATTAATATACAGATGGGGGACAAAATAATACGAACACCTGTGAAAAAGTATGACGAATTCACACCTAAAGTACAACCGCGCCACCTGGAACAGAAGTCTACCACCAAGTGAGAGAGAAGAGAATGGTATCAGTCTTTCAATAGCAGTCACCTGCGTTGCATGCGTCTAAGGATCTGTCTGTGATAAGCTGAAATGTCATACCTGTCAGAGTACCAAAGAGGAGTGATTGTCGGAACACGTTTAAGTGAAGCATCGTTTACGAAACAACAACCTTTTGGGGTTTGAAAGGTGTATGATATCACTGTTATAGCAACGCACACGAAAGAAGGTAAGACGACGTCCTCAAAGCAGAACAATGGCCGAAAGTCCAAGCTTGCTTATAAGGATTTACAAGTGTTGAAGCGCATAGTAGCCCGAAAGAACAAGAAATTGTTATCCGAGATAACATCCGAAATGAGCAGCCCTCTCTAGGACACCGTTTCAACAAAAGATGTCAAAAGGGAACTTCATGCTGCGAGCATTTATGGCAGATTAGCAATTCGAAAACCCTTGGTGACAGCAATTAATTTTTCAAGCGACGACAATGGTGCAGAGATTACAAACGGTAGTCCCCACAGCAATGGCAGCAGGTAATATGGTCAATTAAATCGCCATTCGCCCTATTTCAGACGACTGGCGATGCTTTTATGTCTGGATAATGCCCAAAAAAGCGTTTAATCCTGAATGCTCCATGCCGACTTTGAAGTATGGAGGTGGCAACATTATGGTATGGGGTTCGATATCTTGGCGCGGTCTTGGGCCACTTGTTATTCTGCATGAGACAATCAAATCCAATTACTTTTTAAGCATTCTAGAATATCATGTCCACCCATTTGTCCAGACTGCATTCCCTGAAGAGCGACCGCTTTTTCAAGACGACAACGCCCCTATCCCCACTGCTAGGTGTGTTAAAGTTTGACTCGAAAAGCATGAAGATGAAGTTGCACATCTTTGCTAGCCCCCTCCCCACCCCCTCAATCTCCGGATTTGAATATCTATACTAATAAAATAACAAATCGCTCTGTCTGCGTGTGTGTGTGTGTGTGTGTGTGTGTGTGTGTGTGTGCGATGGCTAGCAAAATCTATGGGACGTACGAAGCTCAAAATTTTTATGAGAGTAGCCCAATATCTCTCCTGATGCACCTAAGCTTCAGAATTTCGAAATTCTATTTATTAACTGAGTAAAGATCACTCTCATAAAAAATCGCCTTTTTTCTTCTTTTTTTTCTCTTCATTTAGTTATGGTTGGTTGGTTGCATAAAATTTTCGCATAAATAATTTAAAAAGCTGGAACAGACCTTTAAAATTCATAGACTGGCAAACTGTCAGTTTAAATAATGATTTTTTATCACAGCGGTTGCAAACCATGGAGGAAAAAGATAGGTGGTGGTGAAGTAAACCGAAAAAAGAGTTGCAATATTAAACCATTTATCGCTCAAATATTAATGTCCCAAACAAAAGCATGTGGAAGGGATTTTGTATTAATAAGACGAATTGAAAGAATTGAATAACAGCTGAAGCGTATTTTATGAAGAAATAGTAATTTTTTAAAATGGTCTTTTTTCTATTATATTATTTATTTTTAAAAAATGTTTGCTTTTAAAATAATTGAAATTGATAAATTCGAAATAATTTAAATGTCAAAATAAAATTAAATAAAATATTGAAAACATTTGATTTGAACTAAAAATTGTATTACTAAAAGCTTTCTTTTTTTTTTCAGAACTTTTTAATACTTTATAACGTAGATGAAAATATGTTTTTAATTTAACAACATATTAATAACTCTATGTCAATATATAAAATATATTTATGAAAACATTCTTTTAAAATCATGCGCGAAAACTTAAATAACAAATATTAGTCTAAAATATAGATTTCAGAGTGCAGACGATTTTAAGACATTAACGAAAGAATGTTAACTTTTCAAGCAAAATCTTAAATGATGCTTCTATATTGATATTTCAAAGTGACGGCTAGGTTACATTTATGTTATATTTAAGTTACGGTAGGGTAATGTTAAGTCGCAGTTAGGTTACAGACAGATTATGGTTATGGTGCAAAAGTTTACGGTTAGGAATTTGTCCACAGAGTCAACATTACGCATGCTTTGATTAAAAATATACACTTTTGTTAAATGGCTCTGAAATTATAATACTATATACCAATCTTTTATCATCGCGTATCGATTCATTCACGGTATAGTCGGATTTAAGAATGATATAATTAGTTTGAAATTCAAAATTTTTCACTTGGGATTTCTATGCGAAAAAAATAATTAGTTACGTGATTTAACAGTGATTTTTACGGGTAAATATCAACACTTTAACACGAAACTAACGCAATCGTTGGATACATGTTCCCTCCCGTGTTTCTCATTGCTCATTTTAAGTATTTCTAGAGCTTAATATTAGTTGTTGTTTTTAAAACCGATTTTTCACAAAGTCAGCTGCGACGTATTTCAGACAATGCATTTCTGCATGCTTCCAGTTATTGATAAAATCATACAAATTTCAAGTTCGTTTAATATTGTTAATACGGACCCGGGCAACGCCGGGCGGGTCAGCTAGTTATTGAATATTTATAGAAATATTTGGAGTCCAAACTTCGTTCCCGATTTCCTCCTACATCCAGCCTTTCGGAATTAGAGACCGTTCTGCAGGAGGAATAGCTTAACATACCTTTAAATATTGTCCATGATCTTTTTACATCTATCCTACGTCGCATTAAATCTGTATTTCAGTCAAACAGTGGTCCAACCCCCTATTAATAAAGATTTTCCGATATTTCACGGGTGTTCGTATTATTTTGCCTTCCATCTGTATAAATAAATAAAACAAATAAAAAGTTTTCTTTAATATTTTTAATGTTGGTGAATTTTTATATTATTTTCAGTAAATGTAATTTCTTTTGTAAGTATGAAATAATGAACAGTTACAATGGAAATTCACACACACCCACACACATGCAAATGCATATATATGTGAACAGAGAAAAAATTCTTAAAAACACCATTAAAAAATTCTTAAACTCGCTGGGCCTTTCGAAAATTCGGGCCTTTCGAAAAATTTCTTCTTCAGGCTTAAAGAAGGCATGCAGCTACTATGATAAGCACATTATGACGACTACTTACTTTTTTATTATTTACTACTTACTACTTTTATTTAATTTATTTACACGTATATGTGTGTATTTGGGTTAATGCTTCTTTTCCAATCTCGAAATGAATCATCATAATTAAGTAATATTAAATATTACTATTTGTTTAAGACCAATTGGTTAAATTCATCAGAAACATGATACATTAATAAATGCAGATTAAATTAAATGCCAGTTGCAACATTTAATGTACACGTTTTAGTTCAAAAAGTCTAAAAAATTCGTCGTTACAAAATAATTTTATACTGCTTAATTGCAAAAGAACATACGTTTTTAACAAGTATACATTAAAATAAATAAATAAATAAATAATAAATAAAAAAACTTAATTGTAATTTAACAAATTACAACGGCTATATGGAAAAGGATATTTTCAAAGACTAACATTTTACAGATTTATAAATAAATTCTATATTTATTTTAATAATAAAAATGAACATGATTTTTATGATGATCATAACTAGTTCTATATTACGTACTCCTTGCATTAAACATTGATTTTCTAAGACCGATGATTAAAAAATATTTGTTTAAGACCAATTGGTTAAATTCATCAGAAACATG
Organism: Maratus speculifer; assembly: GCA_964019185.1. Lineage (NCBI taxonomy): Eukaryota > Metazoa > Arthropoda > Arachnida > Araneae > Salticidae > Maratus > Maratus speculifer. Next base: position 419,348,042 of record OZ025290.1, on the reverse strand, counting down.
ATACATTAATAAATGCATATTAAATTAAATGCCAGTTGCAACATTTAATGTACACGTTTTAGTTCAAAAAGTCTAAAAAATTCGTCGTTACAAAATACTTTTATACTGGTTAATTGTCAAATATAGACCAAAAGAACATACGTTTTTAACAAGTATACATTAAAATAAATAAATAAATAAATAATAAATAAAAAACTTAATTGTAATTTAACAAATTACAACGGCTATATGGAAAAGGATATTTTCAAAGACTAACATTTTACAGATTTATAAATAAATTCTATATTTATTTTAATAATAAAAATGAACATGATTTTTATGATAATCATAACGAGTTCTATATTACGTACTCCTTGCATTAAACATTGATTTTCTAAGACCGATGATTAAAATAAACAGTAGTTTAAATATTTAAAATGTGCATTTTAATTTGGTGGAGTTAATCAGATTAACTTCTGAACGTCTCATATTACGTACGACCGGGATTAAACATTAATATTCCTGGACACATCGTGAAAAAACTTTAAGTGAAATTTCAGTTTTACAATTTTTGGAACCGCAAATTTTTAAACTTCTAAAAATCGCACATTTTAAATTTTTACACCGTCGTGTAGAGACAAAAACGCACTTTCAAATGAAGTTTATTTGAAATCTTTATCACGATTTGTTTTTAAATTATTATTACTTTTAAAGTTTTTAATACTTTTTTTTCCATTGTAGTAACTGAAGTATTCCATTTTTGGACATTAAAAATGGACCAATCTGAAAACGAATAAAATAAAATAAGTTCCGAAATTCAACCAATAAAATGATTCAGACATTCTTCAGATTTCCCAGCTACTTACCGAGGACAACAACTATATTCCAAATAGTTAAAAAAAGTAATGTTACTCTACTTTTTCTTGGAATCTGGGATTCCTAGAACATTTTATCTAACGTCAAGTAAAACTTTTATGCATTGTATAACAACTTTTGCACTCTACATTAAAATTTTTATTAGGTTACTGAGAACTGTTTCGGTAACTAACTTGCCTAAAACTTTTTATGTAACTCCCACTCGAATTACAAATAGAATTTTAGTAAAATTACTGTAATTTTAAGTTCTTTTGTAAAGCTATAGATATTTGCAACTTAAAAAAATTCTGTAAATTTTTTTACAGTGTACATATTTGTAAGCATACAGATTTCTATCACTTTACATCTGTAGAATTAGAGATTTTTTTATATAGCGTAGCAAACGTTTTTGTTAATTAAAAGATTATAGAGAAATAATTATTTATCTTTCTAATAAGATAAAACTTAAAATCATTAAAGCAATAAGTTCCAAATGTATTTCTTAGAATGAATATATTTTTTAATTAATCATTGTTTAAATACCTTTTTTTAAATAAAAATAATCCAGAAAAGAAAATTATATTGAAGACATCGCTTTTAATTAACGCTGTTCATTTTAAAAAAATAAATTCTCTCTTTAAAAAAAAATATAATATTTTTATCAAATACATTGTCCGTGTGTATTGAGAATTTCAATAGTTATAATGAGTTATAAAAAAGAGTTCATTTTGTTTTATTTATCTGTGAGAAAAAATAGTTTAATTATTATTACATACGTATGTATATTTATTATTATTAATATTGTTATTATTATTATTATTATTGTTATTATTATTATTATTATTTAGAATGTGGAAAAAAAAGAGTTCATATGTTCTCTATTTTAGATTTTCAGTATTTTTATACATGTGTTTTCTGTGTGCTTTGCACTATAAAAATTAAGCAGCACAGTAACCAGTCTATCGACTGTTTTTTGCAGATAATAATTATGTGACTGTAATTTAATTGTATTCTGACCAACACTTAATAAAATAATATGGCCGAAATACAGTTAAATTATGGTTATATAACCGTTTTTTTTTATAAAAACGATCGGTAGACTGGTTACTTTGCTGCAAAGCATTTTACAGTGCATGCTTTCGCTTTTGCCATCATAAAAGTGTTTGTTATCCGAAGAAAAAATGCTATAAAGATGTATGTAAAATTTTAAACAAAAGGTAACATAAAAAATAATATCTTAAGGGTTAGAGTATTTTTGAAACCAGCTGTTCAATTCTCTATAATACTATAAGATATGAGGTAGCACAATACTTTAATATAATGAACTAAAATTTTTCAGTTTAATGCAGCATGGACCATAAGTTGGGAAAATGATTTTTAATTCGTTTTGAAAATGTTACAGTGATGTGTTGAAAAATACGTCAACAGTTAAATAAAATTCTTTTTTTTTTTTGCTTTTAAAATTTTCCTTACGCCTCTTTTTCACCTGATCGTATTGGATTCTCTTTAATAGAAGCAAAAATTCATGTACCTGCTACAGATTTGTACTGAAAAAAAATCTGTAATGTTACTATATTTTTTTTAATTTTTTTAAGAAGATTGGGATTCCTAGAATATACAATGTAATTGCAAGCCAGGTTACATATTAAATTTTAGTAAAATAACTAATATTTTAGTAGATTCGTTCGTAAAATTACAGTTTTTTGTAGCATTAAATGATTAATATTGTAGATTTACCTTTTCTTGATGATACTTTTCTGGTACGTAGATGATACTTTTCTTGTACACTGTACATATAAAATGTTAGTAAATATACAGATTTCGGTAAATTTACATCTGTAATATCAAAGACTTTTTTTACAGTGAATTTTCCTCATGCAATCCAAACACTAGACAAAAATTCCGCAAGTTACATTCGATTTATGTTGTCAGAAAGAAATGGAATTTCAGAGAAAAATAAGATAGTAATATTATCCATAGTAAGATTATTCGAATAAATCACCTGATTGTATTGAATTCTCTTTAAAATAAGCATTAGTAATTTTGTCAAATATAGTGACTGTCAATGATGACAAAATTATTTTTATTTTCATTATCATTATTAAAGCATAAGAAGTAGCATAAGTCATTTCACTTACAAAAATATTAATAGTACATAACTGATAGACACTCGTAAATTTGTATTTATTACAATTCAGATAAACACTACAATTCAGATGAAAGTGCAGAAGCCGGCAAATTTCTTCATCTGTATCAAGTATAAAAAGTAACAGCACAATATTAATGTTGTAGTGTTTATCAATACAATTTTAGTAGAGATGAAATATCATTACTTTTTAAATAAAAAAAAATGTATAAAAAGTGTATAATTGATAGTAACTCGTAAATTTGTATTTATTAATATAATTCAGATGCAAGTGAAGAAGCCAGGCAATTGCTTTTTATGTATCAACTAAAAATATAATAAGAAAACATTGATATTAACCACACTCATACTTTATAATAATAATAATAATTAGTATTATTATTATAATTTGGAATAAGAAACTTGTAGTTTCATACAAGGTTTCGTGAAAGCATAATTTACTAAATATAAATTATTGATTTCAATTTAACGTAAAATGATAACTCTATATTTTAGTTTTTTATTTGTTTAGTTTTCAGAAAATCAAAGGATACTTTTGTTTTAACAAATGTTTATTAAGATTCTTAAAAAATTTTCTAGGAACAATGTTTTACTGCACATTTTTTTTTTGTATGTCTGCAATGTTTAGTTATTCATAAATTTCTATTTTTCACATACGATCCAGATCCAAGTGAAAGAGTTCAAAAGTTATTTTAGATTTATGTTGTCTGGATGAAATGGAATTTTAGACGTAAATAAGACAATGTTAATATCCATAGTAAGAATATATTTTTCGAATAAATCTCCTCTTCACATCAAATTCCCTTTAATGACAGCATTAGTAATTTTATTAAATATAGTGAATTTCTGTGATGATTATGTTATTTTTATTTTATTTTTTGTTTATTTCTATATAAAAAAAATCATAAGTCATTTTATATACAAACAAAAAATACTATGGATAAATGATACTAACTCATAAATATATTGTTAATATAATACAAGTTCAGATACAATTTAAGAAGAAAGTAAACTGTTTCAGAGTTATGCACTATATAAAAAGAAACAAACAATTTTTATAGCCACACTGAAACTTTTTTATTAATAATATTATTATTATTAAAATTTTAATTATTATTATTTCTATGTGGAATGATAAACACACAGTTTCATATAATGTTTTGTGAAGGCATAATTTATTAAAATATCAATTATCGATTTCAGTTTAACGTAATACGATAATGTCAAATTATTATTTTGCATGTGTTTACTTTTGAGAAAAAAGAAAAATACTTTTTATTTAGCTAAATTGCTTAGTAATACATTTAAAAATGCCCCAGGAACAGTACTTTATTGCACATATTTTTCTTTGTATATGTAAAAAAAGTTTAGAGATTCATAAATTTCTATCTTTCACATGTGATCCAGATGCAAGTGAAAGAGTCAGCAAGTTATTTCAAGTTTGTTTAAGATTTATTATGTCTGGAAGAAATTGAATTTCAGGCGTATAAAGAACAATAATAATATCTATAGTAAGAATATATTTTTCGAATAAATCTCCTGCTCGCAACAAATTCTCTTTAAAGACAGCATTGATAATTTTGTCAAATATGGTGACTCTCGTATTAAATTACTATTATTAAGGAACCTTATTGAATAGATCTTGGTTTATATATGCACTTGTACGTAAAGAAAATTCGTCAGGCTAAAAGCTATGCTATCAGATTATTGTGTGTAGAAATATTTTTAAAATGTGATTCCAGGAAATAAAATAATGTAATTTTAAAAATGCAATTAATTAAAGTTATATACTGCTATAAAACAACAGATTTTTGTGCAATCATTTAATGAAGACAATTACGATTTTATTATAAATGTATTTTTTTTAGTTAAAATGTCTATTATATATCTTTATATTTTATTTAGAAAATTAATATTAAACAAGTAAAACACATAATACTAACTTTTAAAGTAAAGTTTAATTTTGAATAATCTAGTTTAAACAATACACATAATTAATGTCCCCTAGTAAGTCTAAAGTAAGCCTCATGAACAATATTTTATTGCAGTTATTTTTCTTATTCTTTATATATTTAAAAAATAATTTAGTGATTCATATTTTTCTATTTTTCACATACGATTTAGACGCAAGTGAAAGAGTCAGCAAATTAATTTGGATTTATGTTGTTTGGAAGAAATGGAATTACAGACGTACACAAGACAATATTAATATCCATAGTAAGAATATATTTTTCGAATAAATCTCCTGTTGGCATAAAAGTCTCTTTAATAACAGCATTACTAATTTCACAAAATATAGTAACTGCCAGTTATGACAGAATTATTTTTATTCTGTTTACCTCCATTTAAATATAAAAAATGTCATAAGATATTTTACATACAAAAAAAAAATAATAATAATAGTCCATTACATAAATATTATTAGTACATAATTATTTTTAAAAAAAGTAAAATCCAGAATACTAACTTTTAAAATAAAGTTTACTTTGAATAATCTAGATTATAAAATACACATAACAATTGTTCCACGAACAACATTTTTCCCAGATGTTTTTCGCTATATATCTACGAAAGTTTAGTGATTAAATAATTTCTATTTTTCACAGGGGATCCAGATGCAAGTGAAAATAACAGCAAGTTAGCTTAGATTTATGTCTTCTGGAAGAATTAAATTTTATACGCAAATAGGGCAATATTCATATCCATAGTAGGATATGCCTTTCGAATGAATCTCCTGTTCACATAGAATTCTCTTTATTGTATGCATTATTAGTTTTCTCAACTATATTTACTGTCAGTGATGATTTTTTTTTAAATTAGCATTATTAAAGAGCTTTATTGTATAAATCTTATTGCATGTATGCACTTATACCTAGGGAAAGTCGATAGATCAAACGATATCAGATTATTATATGTATAAATATTTTTTAAATGTGCTTACTGGAAATAAAAATATATGTAATTTAAAAAATGATATTAAATAAAGAATTTTGAGCAACAACTGAATTTTGAACAATATCTTATGAAAACCATTATGATTTTAATATAAATGCATTTTTTTAATTAAAATGTTAAATATGCCTTATATTTTTTTTGTAAATTCACATTAAACAAGTAAAATACAGAATACTAACTTTTAAAATAGATTTTAACTTTTAATAATATAGTTTAAACAACACACAAAAGTAATGTAACTTTGTATGTCTGAAGTAAGTCTCACAAACAATATTTCATCGCTGATATTTTTCATTGCATATCTAAAAATTTTCTATTTTTCACATGAGATCCAGATGCATGTGAAAGATTTAGCAAATTGTTTTAGATTTATATTGTCTCCAAGGAATGGAATTTCAGACGCAAACAGGACAATATAAGTAAAACCAGACAAAGAATACAGATTTCGAATAAATCTCCTGGTCGAATCCATTTTCCTTCAATACCAACATTAATTATTTAATCAAATATAGTGACTGTCAGTGGTGATTTTTTTAATTATTATTATTAAAGAATTTTATTGAATAAATCTTTGTTTATGTATGCACTTATACGTAGCAAAAAGTCGATAGGTTAAAAGTTATGTTATCAGATTATTTTTTCTAGAAATACTTTAAAATGTGCTTATAAGAAATAAAATAACGTAATTTTAAAAATTATGTTGAATAAATAACTATATAAAACAGATAAATTTCGATGAATATTTTATGAAAACAATTATGATTTGAATACAAATGTACATTTTTTTAGTCAAAATGTTTAATATGTCTTTAAATTATATTTAGTAAATTAATATTAAACAAGTAAAACACAAAATACTAACTTTTAAAATAAAGTTCATCTTTCAACAATCTAGTTTAAGCAATGAACATAAATAATGTCTTGCAGTAAGTCTAATGTAAGTCTCCCGAACGATATTTTATTGCCGATATTTTTCTTGGTATATATATATATATATATATATATATATATATATATATATATTGTGTGTGTGTGTGTGTGTGTGGTTTATATATTTTTTATTTTTTACATCTGATACAGATGCAAGTGAAAGATTCAGCAAATTGTTTTAAATTTATGTTGTCATGAAGAAATGGAATTTCAGACGCAAATAGGAGAATATTGATATCCATAGTGAGAAAATAGATTTAGAATAAATCTCAAGTTCGAATCCTCTTTCATGCCAGCATTAATAACTTTGTCAAATAGCTTCTGTCACTGTTTTTTTAATAATCATTATTCAAGAACTTTATTGAATATATATATATACATATCATAGATGTACTAACGAAAATTTAAAAGATTAAAAGTTGTGCCATCAGATTAATATGTGTGGAAATATTTTAAAATATTATAACAAAAAATAAAATAATGTAATTAAAAAATTATACTAAATAAAGAACTAATTAAAATAACTGAATTTTTGGCAATATTTTATAAAAAAAATTATGATTTGAATTGAAATGTATTTTTTTATTTAAAGTGTCGAATATATCTTTATATTTTGTTTAGTAAACTATTATTAAACAAGTAAAACACGGAATACTAACTTTGAAAATAAAGTTTAACTTTGAATAATCTAGATTAAACATTACTCACGAGTAATGTCTCGTAGTAAGTCTCAAGTAAATCTCACGAAAAATATTTTATTGTAGATGTCTTTTATTTATTTGTACGTCTAAAAAAATTTAGTGATTCATAATTTTCTATTTTTCCCATACGATCCAGATGCAAGTAAAAGAGCCAACCTATTATTTTAGATTTATATTGCTGGTATGAAATGAAATTTCAGCCGCAAATAGGACTATATTAATATCCTTAGTAAGAAAACAGATTTAAAATCAATCTCCTGTTCGAATCTAATTTTCTTTTATATCAGCATTAAAATTTTTCTCAATTATAATAACTGTCAGTGCTGATTTTTTTTTAAGTAATCATTATTAAAGTACATTATTGAATATATATTTTTTATATTTACATTTATATATAATGAAAAGTTGACAAGTTAAAATCTATACCATCACATTATTATGTGTATAAATATTTTTAAAATGTGCTTACAGGGGAAAAATATTGTAACTTAAAAAATACAATTAATTCAATATATCTAATGCTATAAAACAATTTATGTGCAGTCATTTCATGAAGACAATTATGATTTGAATACAAATGCATTTTTTAGTTTAAATGTATAATATACCTTTATACTGCGTTTACTAAATTAATATCAAACAAATAAAACACAGAATACCAACTTTTAAAATAAAGTTTCTTTTTGAATAATCTAATTTAAATAATACACACGAGTAATGTCTTGCAGTAAGTCTAATGTAAGACTCACGAATAATATTTTATTGCCAATATTTTTCTTTGTATATCTAAACACAATTTGTGATTTATAATTTTCTATTTTTCACATCTAATCCAGATGCAAGTGAAATAGTAAGCAAATTGTTTTAGATTTATGTTGTCAGGAAGAAATGGAATTTCAGACACAAATAGGACAATATTGATATCCATAGTAACAGTACAGATTTAGAATAAATCTGGTGCTCGAATCCAATTCTCTTTCATGCCAGCATTAATAATTTTGTCAAATATAGTGACTGTCACTTATTTTCTTTCTTTTCTCTTTCAGGTGAATTTTTTTAAGTAATCATTATTAAAGATTTTTATTGAATAAATACTTTTTATGTATGCACTTATATCTAATGAAAAGTTGATAAGTTAAAATCTATACCATCATAATACTATGTGTATAAATATTTTTAAAATGTGCTTACAGAAAAAAATATTTTAATTTTAAAAATACAATTAACTAAAGTTATCTACTGCTATAAAACAACAGATTTTTGTGCAATCATTTAATGAAGAAAATCACGATTTTATTACAAATGTATTTTTTTTTTTTTGTTAAAATGTCTAATATATCTTCATATTGTGTTTAGTAAATTAATTTTAAACGAGTAAAACACATAATACTAACATTTAAAGTCAAATTTAACTTTGAATAATCTAGTTTAAACAATACACATAAGTAATGTATCATAGTAAGTCTAAAATAAATATCACGAACATTTATTGCAGAGTCTTTTATTTCTTCGTTCGTCTCAAAAAAAAGTTTAATAATTCATAATTTTCTATTTGTCACATACAATCCAGATGCAAGTGAAAGAGTCAACAAATTGTTTTAGATTTATGTTGTCGGTAAGAAATGGAATTTCAGACGAAAATAGGATAATATTAATATCCATAGTAAGAATACAGATGCCAAATAAATCTCCTGTTTGAATCGAATTCTCTCTTATATCAGCATTAATAATTTTGTCAAATATAGTGACTGTCAGCGCTGATTTTTTAAAGTAATCATTATTAAAAAAGTTTATTGAATAATTCTTTTTTTATGTATGCACTTCTAGCTAATGAAAAGTTCATAAGTTAAAATCTATACCATCACATTATTATGTGTATATAATATTTTAAAATGTGCTTACAGGGAAAAATAATGTTATTTAAAAAAATGCAATTAACGAAAGATATATATTGCTATAAAATAACCGATTTTTGTGCAATCATTTAATGAAGACAATTATGATTTGAATACAAACGAATTCTTTTAGTTTAAATGCATAACATATCTTAATACTTTGTTTACTATTTTAATATTAAACAAGTAAAACATAGAATGCTACCTTTTAAAATAAAGTTTAACTTTGATTAATCTCGTTTAAACAATACACATAAGTAATCGTAGGAAGTCTAAAGTAAGTCTCACGAGCAATATTTTATTGTAGATGTCTTTTAGTTCTTTGTAAGACTAAAAAAGCTTAGTTATTCATAATTTTCTATTTTTCACATCCGATCCAGATGTAAATGAAAGAGTCAGAAAATTCTTTTAGATTTATTTTGTCTGGAAGAAATGTAATTTAAAACGTAAATAGGACAATATTAATATTCTGATTATGTATATTATTTTGATTATATACATCCTTATCTAATTATTTATGTAATATTTTTAATTCTAACATTATTATTTTGTTATCGAATGATTTAAAAATACATAATTTTTTCCACTATACGGATTCATTTTCGTAAAAGGTAATGAAACCTGCGTATTTCTTGTATTAAGTATAAATCAATAAATCAGTAAAAATGATTAAAGCCAAGAATGATTAAGTACGTGAGATATTATCATTATCTTAAAATTTCTCATCCAGAATATATAAGTATTAAAAAAATGAATGGAACCTATGTGTCTGCGTATTGCGAAGACGAAATATTTTAAATACTGAAAAAAGCTGCAGAAATTATATTTCAAACAGTAAAAGAAAATTAAACTTTCTTATATTAAATATGTATGTTATTTGGGAAGGAAATATACATTTTAATAGTATAATTTATTAAAATTCATTGGAAATAGCGCATAATTTTGTGCTCATTCTTGATATTCATATACTAGTTTCTCGATTTTTTTTATGAAATTTTAAAAATATCTTTTTTATGAAAATTAAAGTATATTTTTAATGAATTAATATTTAAAAAAAAACTCAATTGTGGTTATTCATTTATAAAAGTATTTTTCTGTGTTAAAACTCGTAACACACAATTTATTCATGTTACGTGAAATCATTTACGCAAAAGATAATAATCTCTGCATTCCCCATGGATATACTATGTAAGCAGTCCAATGGAAAGAGACCATTTTCCACGGCAGTTGACGCATTTGTGGGCCTCCAATTGAAAACCGAAACTAATAATAAGATCGAATCTCCAAGGATATTTTGATAGCTTTAGAGCCTTGAGCCCACCCTTTTCGCTTTAACTTAAGAATTTTTGCTTTCAAATAAATCTGGTATCAATTTTTCTATATCTTTTCTTAGTGTCTCAGGAATATGGGTCGGACGTAGGGACGTAGGCCGGAAAAATACTGCTCACTGCGGCGCTTGAAAGAATATCAGAATATATCAAAAAGCGGAATATCAGATAAAGTAAAGCAGATCTCAGATGAAATAGACTTAACATCTCATTATAACTATTGGCTCAACGTATTAAAGTGGATTTTAATAAATTGAAAACCATCTTTCGTACAAATAATTACCAGTAAGTCACTATACAAGAACCAGTTGAAATAATTTCTAATAAAAATATACCTTGCATTGATATGTTATCAAACTATATCTGTGGAGCATGGACAGATCTGCTGCATAAAAGATAAAAGCTCGTGTTTTTTGGAAATTTGAATGCCTATAGCTGCCATCTCATTCCACGTGCAAAGTTAAACTAGTCGTTGGGTTGCCACCGTAATACTTACCCATCATAATATAAAATATGAAAATAAAACACGTGTCTATGGCAACTCCAAAATAAAACTTAAACGCATAAATAAACAGTTTTAACACACAATAATGCTCCATTAACCTTCCTACCCTGTTGAAATTTTACTCGAACTTGAATAAAATATTTCACACCAGAATTTTTATTTAAATTCATTTAACATACCTATTTAATTTAAATATTTGTGTTATCTATTTAATTTACTTTATGAAAAATTTTCTGGTTTGAATCGAATGAAAAGGATTATAGGACTGGGTCGATTAGACCCATTCAGGGTAGGAAGGTTAATGAATTGCTGATGAGCCAATTTTGACTAATTACATAAAACGCCAAAATACTCGAGTAGTACCGGATTGCGTAAAAGAAACATCCTTATAACTCAAAAAATAATAATCATATTAACTAAACATTTACAGTGTTGGATTAAGCGTCTCATTTCCAATAAAAATATGCCTGTGAATTTAAATTTGAATGAAATACAGAGTCATGAAAAATCGAAGAATTTGGAAAACAGGATTACGCATATCTCGACAACTAATAATCCGATAGATCTTGTTTTTTATGCAAAATTTGTGTTATTTTATTGCCTTTTACGTCCAGTCTTTAAAATAAAATATTTCGAAAAATTTTATATACCTTTCATCAGAATGAATTTTTCGAGAGTCCGGAAAAAATACTTCCGGATAATCGAGGTTATTAATATTAAATAGGCTTCGTTCCATTCTTATATACCAAGTACATACAAAATTTCAAGTCTCTATCTCAATTTGTTCGGGAGATAGAGCGGTTAAAGACAGACAGACATACAGACAGACAGACAGACACACAGAAGGACGGACGGCAAATTTTTTTTCCTAAAAATACGTTTTTCGGAATCTCCAGTGTCTGAAACGTGTAACTCCATCAAAAAAAACTTTAACGATTTTGAAAACGATTGCAAGACTTACCCTATACTACGTATGATGGGTAAGTAAAAATTAAATTACAATAGTTTTTTTTCCAGATAAATCTCTAATAAGCCCAAACAAAAATAATAACGACATTTCAATTTCTACAGATTATAGCCATTTAATATTTGAAAACGTTTTAGGTCAAGGTTTGCAAATTTTATGTCTTGCATTGCAAGAAAGTCATAATCACTGTTTAAATAAAATTATAGATAATGAATCTAACCTAGGTATTTTAAGGTATTATAAATAAATTTATATTATAAGTTTGCAATGAAAGGCAATTCTAGTACATTTATTACTGTTTTATGCCAGTTTTAAAATTTTATCATGATGCGGTATTTGGAAAAGCCTAAAACGATATCAATTTAAAGGCGCATAGAAGGGAAAAAGAGAGCTTTTGAGCTTTTAATTATCTGTATGAAATACTAAAAGCTTATGATGCTAACTGATTCTGGACGTAAAAGGTTACATTTCCGTAAGGTTTATAATTACATATTTAAAGAATGCGCTTTTGTATATAGTTTTTTGCATTTTATCAAATTGTTTTTTATGCTTTGGCACATTTTTCTAACATCCTATTTTAAGTAAACGGTTGAAACTTTTCAAAATTATGCAACTAATCTTGTTCTATAAAAAATATATAACAATACAGATCTGAGGGAAAAAGTTAAATAATAATAATAATAATAATAATCTTAATTTTTTTATCATTTTCTGTTAAGATAACTTTTCTAAAAAAAAGAACTTTTCTTCAGCCAAACTGAAAATTGCTACTTATTATTGTCAAATAGTACGTTTTCTGAAACCACAAAAAATTTTAAGGTGATCTATCCAAGAATTTTTTAGACAAGTCTACCAAACCGACATATTTTCTTTAGAAAATAATCAAAATATGTAAAAAGATAATTTATACTAAACTCTTTCCGGCGCGGTGTCCCTAAATAAGGACATCTTGTTTTAATTTTACTGCCACCAAGAATATTTAATTAAAATTTTATTTTTATCACATACCTGAAAATAAGCAAGTTTCTATTTTCAAACAAATTCATTTATAAATTTTGGTCAAAGTTCATTATTTTAGATTTACTTACTCCGCGCTGAAAGAGTTAAACACTAGTTTATGCAGAAAATTAATTTCTTTTGATTTATGTATGAACTATAATGTGTATATATAACATACTTTTTTTTAATTTCTAATTCTATTTTTTAGATAAAAATACATTACGTTAAATATTTCCCGAAAAACTGCTTCATTTCACTAGTCAAGTTGTTCTGTGTTTATTTAAACTAATTCATATCGTTGAATTGTTAATGATAAGAAAAAAAACTGTAAAACATTAATTTAACACAATGTTAATCAAAACATGTATTTGAGATGTCATTACGAGATATGATGTAACTGAAACTAATTCCATATCGTTGAATTGTTAATGATAAGGAAAAAATGTAAAATATTCAATTAACACATTGTTAATAAAAAATGTATTTCAGATGTCATTACGAGACATAATGTAACTGAAACCAATTCCAAATCGTTAAATTGTTAATGATAAGAAAAAAAAAACTGTAAAACATTCAATTAACACAATGTTAATCAAAACATGTATTTTAGATGTCATTACGAGACATGATGTAACTAAAAATTCCATATCGTTGAATTGTTAATGGTAAGAAAAAAAAACTGTAAAACATTCAATTAACACAATGCTAATCAAAACATGTATTTGAGATGTCATTACGAGACATGATGTAACTGAAACGATATATGGATCTTGGTACCTTGTCTTTGAGAGTTCCCGGCACATGCGTAGTTCTTCACGTGCATGCTGCTTCAAGCAGCGGGCACCGAAACCCCAGTTTTGTTCGAAAATATGTTTATTGGGAACACGCTAGACGAAGTTTACCCAGGTGGGAATTCATGCTGGTATTTGTTGGCTAGACAAGCACCAAGTGCTATAACCCAACAAGTAAAATAGCATAAACTAGCATTACACATTGCTGGTTCCAGCAGAATTTCAAGCAATTCATGGTGTGTATTGGCCCACATTGTTGTAAACAAGCATGAAATGCTTGCATATAACTTGTCATGTTTATGTTGTACAAGCTAGCGATATAGCATGTGATGCTAGCTAGCATATAATAGCATGGAAATCTAGCAGACATAGCAATATCTAGCAATAACTAGCACATTTTTGTTGCTGGTACAATCATAAATTTTGACCTGTGTAAAGCAATGGGTCTCTCAAAACATAGTTATGTTTAAAAAATTCCTTAAAATATAAAACATTTAAACTTCAGTTTTATTTAAGGTTATTGTAACGTGCCCTAAGGAACACGCCGATCGGGTAAATTACACATTGGGACGCCCGGTTGACCTAATATCATACTTTGGAGAGAAATAAATTTTTGTAGTACACAAAAAGGTTAAAAAAATCTGAAAACCATTAGATTATAAGCCATAGATTGCACAGGAAACTCATGAATCTCCATTATCTGGAATACTGATTTTGTATAATAAAGAACCATGATATTATAATTAATGATTTTCGTATTTCGTTTTCATTATAAGAGACCTTCATTTACACCAGTTTTAACGTCTGTTTCATTCGGAACTCTATAGATTATTAGAGCAATATCTATAGGGTACTTCTGATTAATCTAAAACTCTGTTTTTTTTTTTTTTTTTTTTTTTTTTTTTACAAAGGTAGGTCTTATAGCATATTTAAAAGTAAAATTCCGAAAAGCAAAAACAGGTAATACTATATTTATTTATTACGTGGCGAACTCAAGAATTACCATAATCAATACAAAATCAAAATTAATCTATTGGAATTAATTGTTTTATCAGAGAAATCTAACATGATAGTGCATTACGCTTAGAAATCGAGTCTTATTTTAACTTTAAATTTACTGATTTTAACTAAATAATGATTTTATTTAGAAAATTTAAATTTAATATTAGATTTGTTATTTTCGTATATTTTATAATTTAAATATTTGTCTATTTATTTCAAATTCCCATGTAAAATGTGCTTTCAGGATCATGAGGAAACACCAATCAGTGGGATACCCGCAAGTAACCCTCCACATCGGCACAAAATTTGGCTGATATTTTGTACAGTTATAGTTCAAATTATATATTCATTTATGTATATTAATATGTATTTTATTATACATTAATATATATTGCATTAAAATTATAAAAACATGTTTTGTTATTTAAATATGTTAAATATACTCTATGTATATTAAGTATGCCTTCATTATTCGAAATTAAAATGTTAATAAAATGTGACGTAACAAAACAGGAGGCATTACCAATTTATATATATATATGAGACATTGTCAATTTATATACATAGGAGACATTGTCAAGTTATATATATAGAAAACATTGTCAATTTTGAAATTATGGTGTATGAAATAATGCATGAAGTAACATATGAAGTAGCGTATGAAATATGAAAAGAACATTGGTTTTAAAAAAATGCTGCTGTCAAACGCGTTCAAATATTACATTTATTACACTGTAATTTATAAATATACATACATATATATATATCTTAATTAAAAAAACGGATAATTAAGATATATTACATTTTCTTCTCTCAGGGCAAATCCGATCAATTGTTTAAAGAAATAAAGTTGATTTCCAGGAAATCACTTTTTAAACACTTTTGCTTACTTTTTTTTCCAATAAAAAATTATTCATTATTATTCTTTTGAATTTCCCTTTTAAAAACCAACATTTTTTTTTTTTTTTTTTTTTTTTTTTTTTTTTTTTTTTTTTTTTGTGGAATATAGAAAAAAGTATCTTCAAAACAACACTATTACTTATGGGATTTGGGGATTTTGAAATCATCCCTTCTTAATGAATTTTTCTTATATTCAGTTTTTTTGAGAAACTGTGAAGATATATATTTTTTACAATTATTTTTTTCCCTTTAGAAGAGAAGAAAACGTTTCAATTTTTTTGAGGTCAATTAGTAAAATTCGCAATTTTTATTTGTTATTTTCTTTTCTTCTTCAAAGATGAGACATATTTTAAATATTCCTTTCCTAGACCACCAATCTTTTTCATTTTGAATTCCAAAATCAGAAATATTTGCTAAAAACGAAAAACACGCTCTGGTCATGTTATTTATAAGAGAAAATTATATGCTAAAAGAAGAGCATGCCAATAAAATAATATTTTTAAAATATACAAAAACGATTTTTTTGTCTGTATAGTGACAAAATGATAGCTGTCTATTCCTTCATTAAAAAAAATAAAAACTACTTATAATCAAGCCCGCGAATCTAAAAGGAGTTGAACCCTTTTATACAACCAATTTATATACTTTTATTCTTTCTTTTAACCAATGCCAATTTTAGTCAGCTATAGAAAAATGGGTTTCTTGTATTACTCGTCATATATATTGCACCTTCTCAGTTGAGATTATCAGCGTTCTAATTTTTTAGCACTTCTCAACAAAGTTGGAAAGTACTTATGCATTCGGTTTTTCTGTACGTGTGTCCACGCTCTAATTCCCGTAAATATACTCGGATTTTCATGCAACTGATGAAGCATATATAGGGTCACCAAAGCATGTTTGATATTGCATATGAAGTATGCACTATTAATGGTTAATTTACGGGGACAATCGAAAGAATTTGAATCCTTTATGGCATAAGGGGGAAAATCGTATAGAGAGTATTTTAATGATACTCCGCTATTTAAAATGTATTATAACCGATGTAAATCACTGAATTTCACTACAATCACGTTAAAATAGAGCATTCATAGAACTTTTTATTAATTTACCGGAACACTTAAAAGAAATCGTTTACAGTACTGTATTTGTGTAATAATTTCTGGAGAGTATGTTTTGAAATTTTGGATGTGATTTAACATTTAATTAGTTTTTGACATATTACGCTTTATATATAAATTCTATAATTTCTCTATACCATTCTCCAATTTAGAGAAATTACTTAATGTGAATTTTTAACTGAAATCTATGTACCTCTTAAATAAACTAAATTTTGGAATGCATGTTGTTGTTAGATATAAATCCCTATATCATGTACAGTGCTGATAAAAAAAAACGAAAAAAATTCTGATTGTAGAAGGGAACAGCTGAAGTTTCTTTTGAAATACGTTGTGCATTTCCATATGGTGAAATGAGATGATTATTATTTTTTTTTAACCGGTGCAGTTTTGTTGCATTTTTCTGAAAGTATTGTAAAGGTCTTCATAATCTATGCTTGACGCTTGATTTTTTTTCTTTATTTTTTAGTTTTCGCAGTGGTTTGAAAAGAAAAAATAATTAAAACATTTCAATTTCTATAAAGATTTTTTTTCGAATACTTAGAGTGAAAATATTAATGTGATTGTCCATCGAAAAATTATAAGACTCTAGCTGTTAAATTTGGGTAGTAAACTTATCTTCTTCGGTAGTCATTTAATAAAAATTTATTTTTCAAAATTTATCATATTATACATGCAGTATATATCAAAATTAATCCCTACGAACGTTGTAATTCATATATATGTGTATATATATACAATATTGCTAATTATATACTGTTAATTGAATTGTTATATATAAAATGTTAATTAAAAAAGTATAATTAAATTATGTTAACTTTTCCATTTCCAGGGAAAATCCTATGAATTGTTTAAAGAAATAAATTCAAAAGTTTATAAAGTTTCCAGGAAACCATTTCTTTAAACACTTTTGGGTACTTTATTTCATAAAAGAGACATTTTTTCTCTCTTATAAATCACTATTCTTTTTTTTTTTTTTTTTGAAATATTTTTTTATCCTGGAATATTGATAAAAAACTTTTTCCAAACAACGCTATTTCTCATGAGATTTGGTGGTTTTGAAATCAACCCTTCTTAATGAATTTCTTTTATATTTAGCTTTTTTGTGAAACTGTGAAGACAGCTTTTTTTTATAATCAATTTTTTTTCTTTATTAAAGAAGAAAAACATTTCACACTTTTTGCGGTCAATTAGTGAAATTCGCAACTTTTATTTTTTTTCATTTCAAAAGATGAGATATTTTCTAAATATTTATTTCTTATACCATCCATCTTTTTAATTTTATATTCGAAAAAGAGAAAAATGTGCTAAAAACGAAAATTAAACACTGGCTTGATATTTTTAAGTGAAACTTGTGGTATTAAAGAATAACAAGTCATTTAAATAATAGTTTTAAAGTAAACAAAAAAAGAACACAATAAAACAAAAATAATTGAAACAGAAAAAGAAAGAAAGGAAAGGAAAAGTCCTTTCTATCTGTGTTTGAAGCAAAATATAGCTTCATATTCATTTATTTGAAAAATGAACTCATTTTAATAAAGCACGCAAAGCAAAAAAGTGCGGAACTCAATTATACAAAACTCATTCCTCGTTTTAATCAATGTCAATTTATGTCAGCTGTAGAAAAATGTGGCTTCATGTATGCCATCGCGCTTTGGTCAGGAGTAGTGCATGTTTGCATCCTTAGATTACTTATTAACTTCATTTTTCTATTTCTGGTAGTGGATTGAAAAGATATTTTTTTTAATTTTCAATTTACTGTACAGATTTTTTGTTGATTATGTGGACTGATCACATCAGTCCAACGAAAGTTTGTGGGACTCAGGCTCTTACATTTCTGTGGTAAACTTTGGTAATCATTTGATATTAGTGCCGTAAAATCATACGTTATCGATAAAACTCAATTTATATCATATTACATATACACAGAATAAATTACAATGAATATAATAATACATAAGCAATACATTCTAAAAATAATTTCTCCAGACCCATGCAATAAGTAGATTTTCAGTTTTCTATTGCAAGTAACCTATAATTTATATTTACTCATAACTTTCAAAATTGAATTAATTACATCTTGCTAAAAACTAAAAATAGAATGACTAAAGGGAAAAACAGAAAAAAATATAAAGCTATTATAATTTAAAAAGAAATAAAATTTTGCATTGCAGAATGTATTTACGTGTGAACCCAGTTAGAAAGAAATGTGCACAAAAGTTGAACGTATTTTCCACATATGATTATGCTCTTAAATGTAAACTCTTCAGAAGTTTAAATATATGTTACATTCAATAATTCAAAAATATGCTTATAAAGTATCCGAATAACACTATTTTTCCGCCTCTTAAAAATAAGATGTTTGTGTGTGATATCTGCATTTTTAAACTCATAAATCTATCTAAATGCAATAAATGGAAAGAAATTCAGTTCTTTTTCGACCCTTTAAATAAGGTACCTTAGCAATCGATAAACTATCTTATCCTTTTGATGTTTCAGATGTAATTTAATTAAATATAGTGTATTATAAACTACTCCATAAAATATCAGTAAATCTCAAAAAAACTTAATGAATATTAGATAATAAATGTTTTAAATAACACATGAAGATCAAAGAATTTTTAAATGCTTAATGAGATAGTATAATCATTATAATTCACCCAAGAGAAAAATATTTAAGTTCCTAATCCCACAAGAAATTAATAGAAATATCATCTTAATTTATTTCGCATAATTGCATACATGAAAGAAAACTAATTAAAAGAGTGTAATTATTCAAGTGAATTTAGCACTATGTGAACTGTTTGGCTTCAATGTAATATTTATGATATAAAGTATCTAAAATTTTAAATGTTAGGTTTCTTCTGAATTCCTCTACATTCAGAAACTTTCTATTGAGTGGATACTACAAATAAAGAAATATTTATGCGAATATAGTATGTGTAAAATTGCTGCTGAATTTACACTAAAAATTGTCACACAAGGCAACGCCGTACATAATTTTATTTTACATGAACATTCACATGAACATTTTATATTTATGTTACAGAAACAATCTATAATCCTGTAAACTTTATGTTTTTTTAGAGAGATTTTTTTCGATTAATTTTTAAATAAATATATTTTTTGTTTTGAAATCTATCAGTTTTCTAATGAGGTTCTGATTTTCTTAAATCAATAAATGTATATATATATATTTGTATTGTTTGGCATTTTTACATATTGGTTGGTTAGATTGGTTTGACGAAACGTAAAGGTAGTATGGAAAAGTCTTATTTTATTTGAAACTGTTTTGTATAAACTATATACATAAATTAAAAAGGTAAATTATTCTCCAAGAATTATCTGGTGAATATATTATATATGAGAACCGCAAAAGCCAACGGATATAAATGACAAAATTGAAAAAAAAAAGTAAGTGCACTGAGGACATGCAAAATCAGAAAGAAATAATATCCAAGTTTGAAGCAAATCGGATAATTCTGGATGAAATCCGTTTACTCAATTTAAGGAAGGGGTAGAATCACTCACTCCCTTTTACGCTAAACCAAAGAACCCCCCAAATTAATCAGAGGAGCACCTTATCAGAATGAATTTATATCTAATATTTGAAGCATATCAGTTTATTCTGCAAAGAAATAAAAAACATTTGCCAAAATTAGATGGATAACCCGTTCCCTCTTTAACACTTAACCAATGAACCTCCAAAACTCAGAAATAAAACCTTAAAAAACCTAAAAAATAGAACGTGAAACCCAATAAAAATGTGAATAACATCTAAAAATATGAAGAAACGGAAAATAATGACAATTGAATTAATTTTGTTTAAGAATAAAAATGTACCACAAAATGTGTTTTATCGTTTGACATATTTTGATGCTCGAATCTAAAACATGTAAAATACATTTGCATATTACATAGATATCTCACCAGTAACATTTCTGTAACTTTACCCATAATATAAGTAAATTCCGCAGTTTTTACACATAATATTTTATAGGATATTTTAGATTTTCGTAGACCCATAAATACCATATAGTTCAGAAGGAAACATTAAAGTATGCTTAATTCTCATCTATTATAGTTTCTTCGCAATATTTAATAGAAAAATGGATAAAATCTACGCTCCAATCTGATGTTATATTAATTAATTTTAAACTACCCTAATCAATATCTATATATTTAATTCAAGAATGACAACAAATATTATTACTAATAAACGGACAAGCATTAAAGGAAATTCAAATACTGATAAATTTGAAATACCATTGTCATTCATGCAGGATAGAAATATTTAACTTAAATTACTAAACTATTATTTTTAACAAATATATTATAAATAGCTTTTAAAATACGTATGTGAATGAAGAAGGATTAATATGAATTAATTTTTCAATTGATTTTAAAACTGAGTCAACTAATTGATGCAGAATTCAGATTTATAACCTAGATTTTGAAATGGGAAAATGGGAAAATGGGACACCCATTAAATTGCTCCAATTCCAGAAAGTAATATATTCTAGTCTTAGTATAAAAAATAATTATGCATATGTATTTTAGTTATAACAGTAATCTTTATTTAAGAAAATTTAATTGATTTTATAACTTCTCGTTAATTACAAATAAATATAGTCACTCTGATCATAACTTACAATTTTTGTACATTTAAACATCATCGTGATAAGGCAACATGAGACATGGATGAGTAATGAGTATGTGTTTATAAGTAACGCGCATTTATGAAAATCACATTAAATAAAATTGTAGAAGTTTTATTCTAGTCTTAGTCGGGAAATTATTTTAAATGTGTATTTTTGAAGTAAAATAATCTGTATTTTAGGAAATTTGATAGTTTGTGTACAATATGATTGATTAAAACTCAATATAATAATTGTGATTATCATCTCTCTCTCTCTATATATATATATATATACATATATATATGTGGGAGCGATTCTTTCTCCAACAGCCATGTATCATGTCTTGTAAGGTTCTTCATATCGCAACTCTGATAGAAAAGGTCTTTAGAAAGCAGACGATTTTCTGAAAAAACTCCATTCAGACGAAAAGCCGAAGAAAAAAGAAATGAACGGAAGAGATCGTTGGATGGAATGTGGGGAGAGTTGGTGTTGACTTTAGAAGAATGTTGATTAAGATGACGCGATTAAGATGTTTTAATTAAAGTTTCCTTTTGAATGTTCGAATTGTAAATATTAATATGTAAATATCTTTTTTGTAAATATTAACGTTTAATATAAGTCATTTAAAAGTTTAAAAACGGTGTCAGAATTTAATTTACCTCCGAGTTTATTTACTTATGTGTTCGAAAGAACTTTTATAAGAAGAATCTCCATAAATTTTGGTGTCAGAACCGAGACAAACGAACGCCCACAGAGAAGAAATATATATATACTTTAAATAATCTGGAAGCCGTTATTATTTAGAATTGTGATGGAATCCTTGCTGGAAATTATTATGAGGAAATCTTTTTTGAATATATGTTTAATGATATAAAGCTGTTGGATACTGCGACAACAATGCTGTTTAAATGTGTGAAGCTGAGCATCTGATTATGAAGTGAGTTTATTATTTCATTTTTCTTTTCAATAATGGAAAAATTAGTTGATTTAAAGGAATTAGAGTTTTCTTTGAAAACTGAAAAATCAGCTAGTATTAAGATATTGCACAAATTAATTTTTGGAGAAATCGGTGACAGAAATAATCGACGTAGAATTCGGAATTTTACTGGGTTTACGTTTGAAGTAGATTCCGATGAATATCAAACTAAATTCAAAGAAATTAAAGATAATTTTTCTGTTAACGACTTAATTACCATTTGCAATGTTTTGTGTATAAATAATTCGGGAACTTTTGATGAAATTGCTGCCAGAATAATTTCTAGTTTATGTGATTTTAATATTTTAAAAATTAATATGATAGCCGATGTAGGTACTCTTAGTGATGACGAAAGTGTTGATGAATTTAATGATGATTTACAAGATAAAACTAAAAAAATTTCAACTGTTTTTGAGAATAATATGAGAAATGATTCTGGTAGTTCTAATTGTGAAAGTAATGAAAATCAGAAAATTCTAATTCCTGATTATGTTATTAAACCAAGCATTTCTATTAATGATATTGAAAGTATGATTACAATGTTTGAAGGTACTCAAGTACAAAATATTAATAAATGGATTGCCGATTTTGAAGATATTGTTTCATTATTTAACGTTAGTGATTTGCACAAATTGATTTTGGCTAAACGCCGTATGGCAGGCAAAGCAAAATTATTTCTTGAAAGTGAAACAAATATTAATTCGTGGTCTAAATTAAAAGCCCTACTCATATCTGAATTTGGTCAAACGTGCAATTCAGCTGAATTACACGAATTGCTGTCCAAAAGAAAAATTAGACCACATAAATCGTTAGATGAATATTTTTTAAATATGAAACAATTATGCTCAAAAGGCAATATTGAAGATTCTGCCCTTATTCAGTATGTAATAAATGGAATTAATGACCCATTTTCTAAAAAATCTTTTTTGTATGGTTGTCCCAATATTGCTGAATTTAAACAAAAATTAAAGATTTATGAAAAAATAAGATCGGAGTATGAAAATGCAAAATTTCATAAATATGAAGGAGCTAAGCCTAAAATTAAATCCGAAGTTGAAGTTAAGAACAAATTTAAGCCTGTAAAGCCAAATATGCGTTGTTTTAATTGGGGCGGGAATAATCATAAGAGTATTAACTGTGTAAATAAAGATAAAGGGCCGCTTTGTTTTGCTTGTAACGCTTATGGTCATAAATCATTTCAATGTAATAAATCTAAAGATACAAGTGTTAAAAATGCTCAGTCACAAGTTTACATCCATTTACACATTATTACATCCCAAGATTTAATTCTGAAAGAGATAAAGCTTTATTCTTTGCGTTTAATCTCTTTAATAGATACTGGTAGCCAAAAGACTTTGTTAAAGAAAAGTATTTATGGTAATTTGAAGAACTTTGTAGAATTAAAACCTACGAGTATCTCTTTGACCGGTCTAGGAAAAGCCTCAATTAAACCAGAAGGTTGTTTCAATTCAGAAATCGAAGTAGATGGTTCAAAATTTAAAGTTACTATTTTTGTCGTTAAGGACAGTTGCATTAATTTCGATTTAATTATTGGCACTGATGTTATTCATCAAGGTACATTAACTATTTCTGAGAATAAAGTGAAACTGTTTAAAGCTGAAGTTCAGTCTAATGACTTTTTAGTTAATATTGTAAATGTTTTGGATGAGCCTAAAATTGATTTAACTCACATTGCTGACAAAAAATTACGTTCAGAGTTATACTCTTTAATTGAAAATTATGTACCAATTAAAACTAAAACAGTAGATGTTAAAATGAAAATTAATTTAACTGACGAAATCCCAGTTTGTTCTTCTCCTCGAAGATTACCGCCATGCGAGAAAAAAATAGTCGAAAACCAAATTGAGGAGTGGCTAGCTCAGGGAATAATTCGAGAAAGTTCTTCTAATTTTTCTTCGCCGGTTGTGTTAGTCAAGAAAAAAGATAACACAATGAGACTTTGTGTTGATTACAGATGTCTTAACAAAAAGACAGTACGTGAGCATTTCCACTTGCCAGTTATTGATGATGTAATAGACCAATTACATTCTGCCGAAGTATTTACCACCATAGATTTGAAAAACGGTTTCTTTCATGTAGATGTTGAAGAAGACTCGCGGAAATACACCTCGTTTGTTACTCATGAAGGACAATACGAATTTTTGAAATGTCCATTCGGGTTGACCAATAGCCCTAGTGTTTTTCAAAAGTATATTTATAATGTATTTCGAAACCTATTAAAAAATCACATTGTTGTCATTTATATGGATGATTTAATAATGCTTGCTAAAAACGAAGCTGAAGGTCTAGAAAAATTAAAACTTGTACTCGAAACTGCATCGGAATATGGATTAGAATTAAATCTTAAAAAATGCAATTTTTTGAAGCGTGAAATTGATTTCTTGGGGTATAGAATCATAAATGGTAAATTGTATCCCTCTCCACTGAAGACTAAAGCAGTAATAAATTTTCCCGAACCAAAGTGTACCAAAGATGTTCAAAGTTATTTAGGATTGACAGGATACTTTCGAAAATTTATAAGAAATTATTCGGTTATAGCTAAACCGTTAAGTGACCTGCTAAGAAAAGATTCAAAATTTAAATTCGATATAGAAGAACAAAGAGCTTTTAATGAACTCAAACGTATTTTGTCGTCAGAACCAGTACTTTTAATTTACAATCCCAAAAGTGCGACCGAAATCCATTGGGATGCCAGTATTGATGGCTATGGAGCTGTTTTACTCCAGTAGATAATCAATTTCATCCAGTTTATTTCGCAAGTAAAAAAACCACCGAAGCTGAACGGAAGTACACTAGTTACGAATTAGAAGTTTTAGCTGTAATTGAAGCCCTGAAAAAGTTTAGAGTATATGTGCTAGGTATCCCATTTAAAATTGTAACCGATTGTAATGCATTTAAAATGACTATGGATAAAAAAGAAATGAGTACAAAAATATCTAGATGGGCAATAATGTTATCCGATTTTGATTATGTTATTGAACATAGACAGGGTAGCAGTATGAGACATGTCGATGCATTAAGTAGGTATCCTATTTGTATGGTAATACAAGATAGCTTAACTTTAAAAATTATCCAAGCTCAAGAAACCGATGACCATATTAAAACAATAAAAGAAATCCTAAAGGTGAAATCTTATGATGATTATCTAGTTAAAAATGATGTTCTTTATAAATGTGTTAATGGTAATGATTTATTAGTTGTACCGGAAGACATGCAAATGAATATAATCAAAGCCGCTCACGAAAAAGGTCATTACGCAGTTGCAAGAACAGAGAAAAGTTTAGAAAATGATTTTTACATCCCTAAAGTTAAACAAAAAATTGAGAAATGTATAGCAAATTGTGTTCCCTGTATTTTAGTTAATAGAAAATGTGGTAAACAAGAAGGCTTACTTCACCCAATAGAAAAAGAAGAAACTCCATTACATACGTACCATGTTGATCACTTAGGTCCATTAGAAAGCACTAATAAAAATTACAAACATATCCTTTCGGTCATTGACGCATTCACAAAATTTGTTTGGTTGTATCCCACAAAATCTACCGATGCTGCCGAAGTAATTTCTAAATTAGAAATCCAAAAATCTATCTTTGGAAATCCAGTTCGAATTATATCAGATAAAGGTCCTGCATTTACCTCTAAAGCTTTTGAAGATTATTGCATCAATGAAAATATTAAACATATCCCGATTACCACTGGATTACCCAGGTCTAACGGCCAAGTTGAGCGTCTAAATTCTGTCATAATATCTGTTCTGTCTAAATTGTCTGTCGATAATCCTAAAAAATGGTATACACATGTAAGCAACGTCCAACAGGTGCTAAATTCGACTTTTCAGAGAAGTATAAGCACAACTCCTTTTGAATTGATGTTTGGTACTAAAATGAAACTAAAAAATAACATTGAAATTACTAGTCTTCTGAATGCTGAAATACAATCTGATTTTACAAATAATCGCGAAGATATGAGAAAAAATGCTAAAAAACAGATTTTAAAAGTCCAAGAAGAGAACCGTAAAACTTACAACCTCAGACGAAAGAAAGCTAACAAATTTAAGATTAATGATGTGGTTGCTATAAAACGCACACAACAAGGTCCAGGTTTGAAGTTAAAACCAAAATATTTAGGTCCGTACAAAGTCATAAAAGTAAAAAATAATGACACCTACGATGTAAAGAAACTTGGATTCAACGAAGGACCCATGGTCACCAGTACATGTGCAGAGTACATGAAGCCGTGGACGGACGAAGTTTGAAAAAAAAAAAGAATTTCACCGATTGTGACACTATACCAACTATGACAAACCTCTGGACTGACAACTAATAGAATTTTAACTTTATTCTCGAAAAGACTCAAAGACGTAAGGTAAAAGAAGATGAAAAGACGTATGAAAGAAGACGAAAAGACGTAAGATAAAAGAAGACGGAAGACGTAAGAAAGAAAAGACGAAAAGACGTAAGGTAATAGAAGATGAAAAGACGTATGAAAGAAGAAGACGAAAAGACGTAAGATAAAAGAAGATGAAAGGACGTAAGAAAGAGAAGACGAAAAGACGCGAAAAAAAATATATGAATTTTTTCAAGAAATAATCTAAGCTTTGATAAACAATTTGAATAATGACTTCTTTTTTTCAATTAAGACTTTGGATGCTGCTGTGTTTTTTTTTTCTTTATCTTTCCAGATGATCCAACTGCTGCTGCCTCCAAAGGGACGAGCATTCGAGGACGAAAGCCTAGTCAGGACGGCCGTTGTGGGAGCGATTCTTTCTCCAACAGCCAAGTATCATGTCTTGTAAGGTTCTTCATATCGCAACTCTGACAGAAAAGGTCTTTAGAAAGCAGACGATTTTCTGAAAAAACTCCATTCAGACGAAAAGCCGAAGAAAAAAGAAATGAACGGAAGAGATCGTTGGATGGAATGTGGGGAGAGTTGGTGTTGACTTTAGAAGAATGTTGATTAAGATGACGCGATTAAGATGTTTTAATTAAAGTTTCCTTTTGAATGTTCTAATTGTAAATATTAATATGTAAATATCTTTTTTGTAAATATTAACGTTTAATATAAGTCATTTAAAAGTTTAAAAACGGTGTCAGAATTTAATTTACCTCCGAGTTTATTTACTTATGTGTTCGAAAGAACTTTTATAAGAAGAATCTCCATATATATATATATATATATATGTATATATATATATATATATATATATATATATATATATATATATATATATATATATATATATATATATATATATATATATATATATATATATACACCATTAATTGTATTACATTATATGAAACATTGAATTTAATAAAATTATTACATTGAAACATGAGAGAAAAAAATAAATAAAATGAAAACAAATGGAGTTAGCAGAATCAAAACAGAATTAACAAGCACCAAATACTTTGGAACTACAAACGAAGTGTGTGGTTTTTGACCTTCTTATTAGCCATTAAAAAGTAAAATAATACGAATTTGTTGCTACCAACACAAAGAAAACCAAAATCAAATGGATAAAAAACATCAAAAACGAAACAAAACAAATTTATAAAATTGCATAGAAAAATAAAATGAGAAAAATAATAATTTAAAAAATATATTTATTAAATCTTATTTGCTATGTGTTAACAGAAAAAAATATACCACACATTAATATAGTAAACAAAATCATTTAATTTGACA
This sequence comes from Maratus speculifer, assembly GCA_964019185.1. Classification (NCBI taxonomy): domain Eukaryota; kingdom Metazoa; phylum Arthropoda; class Arachnida; order Araneae; family Salticidae; genus Maratus; species Maratus speculifer. Next base: position 419,319,649 of record OZ025290.1, on the reverse strand, counting down.
TGCAAACCTAAACACAATATCTTAATATAAGATGAAATAAAAAATAAAAATGGATAATTAATGTATGCATTTATTACACTTAAAAATAGTATTTTAGGAATCCAATTTGTTAAAAGCTAGGTTCAAATTCATCATGGAAATTTATAACATAAATATTATTAATAGAATTTAATTGATGTAACTATACTGTTATCCATACATTAGTGCCAAATGAACAACCTGTGTAAAATGTTTTGCCATTTAGCAAATGCCTCTCCCCTCCTCATTTAAAAAAAATAAGTAACCATTGCATATTACTAGACAACACCGCCCTCTTTCCTTACGCTAATATCTACTCATCCAGCCCTCCTTTTATATCCATTTTTATATGTTTTTTACATTTTTTATTTAAGGTACCCTGGGGTAATAACGCCACGTTAAGGTTCTACCAATTTTCACGGCTTAGTTTTAGATTGTATTTTTCAAACAAATATAGGATCTGATACAGCAACTCATTGACTATCTATATAAAAAAAATAATTTAACAGATATGTATTCATAAAATGTAATGGCGCTTTTTCTTTACCAATGCTATTTGGCGTTAATACCCACCTATATGGGTACTAACGCCATGCAAACAAAACTATAAAATAAGATGGAATAATGGCATGTAGATTGCCCAATTCTAAAAATATAAACTCTACAGCTCTAGAAATCGACAAATTACAATCTAAGCTATTGAAAATGTACAATTTTTTCGTGACTCTGAAAGAAAAAGAAAGGTGTGGTGATGGTGGGGGGAGGAGGCAAAAGAATATCAGATTCTAAGCTACGTTTTGCTTAAAAATGATCATTTAAATAGAATTATTAGAAACATTGCACGGATTATTTGAATCAGTATTTATATTCCCATGTAGTACGCATTCTATCCGATAGAAAAAATTGAATTTTTTGTGAAAGTGAAAGAAAAAGAATGAGGGGGAGCTTCAACAGAATATATAATACCCTGTGTCTCTCTTTGCTTAAAAAGTCCCGCTTAAATATGATTATAAGAAACATTGCATGGTTTTAATCATTCATAATGTAATATTTTAATCATGTGAAGTTTTATAATAACTAGAGTTATATGTAATAAATATTTTTGTTAAACCTTAACTGCTGTTAGAGTCTCACATACCGCTGAGTTTTTCAAGTTTCAGAGTTTAACTTGCAATTTTTAGTTTAACGATAGATACCGGGAAAATTTTGTTTCATTTAGAGTCCTATTACTCTCTCTAGAGACTTTTGAATAGCTGAATTTTATTTATAATAGTCCTGTATATAAGGTTCAATACAAAAATAATATTCTAAAAGTTAATTTAACATTTTATTCATTGTCAGATTAAGCGGTCTGACAGACCGCTCGCAGTAAGTTATACGACAATTTTTGTCACAGCAGTTAAGGGTTAATACTATTATAGTAATCTAGTAAATAGTTTTTAACCCATAACTCCACACTAATGCGGATTCTCCAAACCTACAGTTAAATTGTCGACGTTTTAAAGAGCATGCTTTAATAATTTTTTAATAAATTGAATAAAATTTTTGATGAAAAAATATTATCCCAATATCTCTTATTCAATTTTATTCATAATTCATATGGTTATGTATCATTATCTCTATATTAGCAACAGAATTAACCTTTAACTGCTGTTAGCAATCTGACTGAACACTGTACCCCCCCCCCCAAAAAAAAATAGCGTTTAACTTGTATTTTCCAGTTTAACTATAGTTACAACTGAAACTTTCTTTCTTTTGAAGTTCTCGTAATATTATTAGAAATATTTGAATAGATTAAATTTAATTAGAGTTAATTTTGTACAAAAAGTTTAGCTCAGGAACAGTATTCTATGATTTTTAATCATGGATCGCATTTTAACCTTTAACTAATATTACTGGTCTCGTAGACCACTATTTTTCTTTTAATTTTTTACTTTAACTTGTAATTTTCAGTTTAACTGCAAACACTACCGAAATTTTGTTTCATTTGGAATTTTAGTACTATCACCAGAGACTAAATAGATGAATATTAAGTATAATACTCTTGTATAAAAAGTTTAGTACAAAAACACAATCCTATGAGTTATTCCCACCTTTTATTCATCTTTTAATTTTGTGGTCTCACAAACCGCATCACATTCATACGTTACAATTTCTGTCATATCAGTTAAAGGTTAAATTTATAAAGTTTTGAAAAACCGAATGCTGAGAAACGGACAGTTAAAATTTCGAACTCAATTGAACAATCCTGTGGAAATTTAATAGAAACCTGATTTTGAAGATGTTCGATTTTGAATCTCAAAAACATTTTGATATAGTTTTATTTATAAGAGTTAAAAATTATTTTTTACATTAGTAAAAAAATAATATTAATAATAATATAATAAAAAATAAAATAGAGAGATTATTTTTAAGTATTGGGCACCCCCCCCCTTAATCTTACCATTTCAACAATGATGATAATGCTGTCCCATATTAATATATAAACCCCCTTCGGATATAGTTCGGCCACTGTTGAGAATCAACCGGGGTAATAACGCCAATCCCCGCCGTTATTACCCCGGGATACTTATTGCGCAGTAAATCCTAAACTACAAATTATCTCGAGAAGATATCCAAAATCTTCTACAACAATTTGAAAGTACATGAAATACACTACAAATTTATGTAATAAACAAAGTATTTCTGGATAAAAAATATAGTCTTCAGATCAAAAACCTTATCTCGCAAATTTTAGATCAAGCGTTAATTTTAGTTGCTTGTAAAAACAGAAAGACCTAAAAATGAAACAAATTAACTTGAAGCTGTTTTTTGCGATTTATATGACTGAAAACCCTTCTCCGCAGAGCACATGGGTGTCATTTACCTGGTTATTTCATAATTATGCAAAATATAAGCACTTGGCGTTATTACCCCGCCTGGCGTTATTACCCCAGGGTACCTTATTATTATTATTTTTGTATTTTTATATTTTTATGTGCATTTTTTACGCAATGTGTTTATTACTTTTAAGATCATGTAATAACTAATTGTATACAAAAGAATATATAATTTTTTAGGAAAACCATTATTTAATGCATTATAAACTAGCTTTTTAATATTTGCATTAATTAGATGAAAATAACATAAACATTTTAATCTATATAAATGATTATGGATTCTATTACGATACACAGAATTATGAAGACAGGATTTAAAATTAGTAAATGAATTAACTTTAAAGTTAAATTCAGTCCGTTTGTCATATATATATAAGTTATTAATTTGTTTTCTTTTAATATAATTTTAGGATCTAAAAAGTTAATGGTATTATTAGAAAGCAATTTTTTTTGTAATTTCTAAATTAGTTGGATTGAGATTAAATTGGATTGAATTACTGGAATTTCAGATACATTGTTATTATCAAGATAAATTGTTGATAAAATCATTTTTATTTGTTTTTATACATAACTTTTAAAGATACTTATAATTTAATCGATTGTTAAAGTTTTTACTGCACATCATTTGTAATGTTTCTTTTTTTTGGTACACAGGATGATATGTTTTAGTAAATACTAAAAATATTTCTTATTCCATAATTATATTAGGAATAAATTTATTTTACTTACATTTATTTCCTATATAAATGTAATTAAAATGTTTAGAAGATGTTCTAAAAATGATGTTTTGAGTACATGTGAAATAATCTGTGATAAAAAAAAAACTCAGGTTGTTAATACAAATTGCCCTATTAACGAGATAATAATGATTCAGAATTCCATATCAAGCAAGACGAAAAAAGTTCTAATTAACTGAAAAAGTCTTATTCTTGACTTCCATTCTCGACATTTTTTCAATCTTTTGAAAAAATATATATATGCGAATAATATTTTTGTTTAGCAGAAAGATTGAGTTAAAAATAATTTGGGAGGGTGTGAAGATTTTCATATGATAGGATTTCTTTTAAATCTAAAGCAAAAAGTTTCATCATAAATCATTTCGTGATGTTGTCATTTTTGTACACATTTTATTATTCTTTAATAATTTTTAGTTATCTTTATCATTCTCTAATTATATTGAATATCTACTTAATTATCTACTTATGTTTATTGTATTTAATTTATTAAATATAATTCGCAAAACTCATATTCTAGGTATGGAGATTGGAGTACATATATAGGAATATGCGACAAAATTACTATAATTGTTGGCACATATTCTTTACTTTTTTAGAAAATAAAGTAAAAAAAAATAATACATTATGCGAAATGATTTTTTCCCCATCTAATTTAAAAAGTCATTTCTCTGTCTGTTTATGCCTGATGACATAATTTAATATCAATAATAACAATGGTAAAAATATTTCATGATGTAATCAACGGATAACAAAAATTTCAGATAACCACAACTACTAACTAGCAAAAAATAGTCTTAAATTAGAAGCGAACTTATATTCAGTTTTCTGTATGCTAGCAACTTTCTTTCACCTCATCATGGCCAACGCTGTAAATTCGTCGGCTCCATTATTGAGTGAGTAGTATTCATAAAAAAAAAAAAAAAAACTTTCAAAATTATGTAATAATTTCGAAATTGCACGTCGAACGTAGCAAATGTGGTTCGTTCGTAAGATAATGATTTTTTTTTTTAATATTCAGAATTTAGTATAATGTTATACAATACATTCGATTAGTATATAAGCCAAAGACTTTTGTGTGTCCTGTAAATATTATCTGCTTTCTAGTATTACATGAGGAGTAATTTGTGGTAAACCCTAAAACGTATACCAATTTATAAAATGTGAAATAGTTTCACAGAATTCAAACGGGCCCTAAGTAATGTTTCTCCCAATACCATTATGTAATGAATAACTTTTGTGAGACCCTGTAAATTAATAATACATATTCTTTGCACCAAAGATTGTACAGAATGTACATTTTAGCCCATACTTCATAATGCATATAAATTGTATTGTGTTCTAAACAGTGTGACATCATTAAAATGCACTTGAAACTATTTTTCCCCATTTTCTGTAATGGAAGTGAATGCTTTTAATTGTCTCTGTAATTAAACCATGCATCCGATTTTCGTAAAGTTTTAAATGTATGGATAAAATTACGGAATAATTTTATATTTTAAATTTCAAACGATTCGGTTCAACAGTTTTTGCTCTGTTATGTACTGACAAACAGACAGATAGACAGACGGACGAACTGAACGACGACTATACGTGATTCGTACTTACATAATTAAGAACGCACCTAAAAATCATCAGATTAAATAAGATCATTACAACATCAGACAGAAAAAAAATCTAACGGCAATTGCTTAGCATTTTAAATACCGACAAATATGAGGAAAAACTTATTGTAGAATATCGCAATAAGTTTAAAAGTATTACCAAAGCAAACACATGCCGCAGTTTTCGTCTTTATTTTTTTTTTTCTCTTATTTCCCATTTCTCATATAAAGGCTGTTATTTGAAAATACAGAAAACATTCAATCATGTTTTCCCATGATACCCATAAATAAAATTTTGTTCAAATCTTGTTCCGTATTGAAGTTTCAGACCTTTCCAAACATCATAAATCAGGAATAATTTAGTTGCGCTTTCACTGGTATAATAAGTTTAAATAAAAATAAACTGCAAAATATATCTATATCAATTTTTTATGTAACGAAAAGTTTAGCAGTCAAGCAAATGGGATTTTCTCTAACTTCTGGTGGATATATTATCTGAATATCATGAAAATTAATGTCGTAAAATGTAATCGCTTTTTATATCGATATTTTACATGAGAGTTTACTAGAGAAATATCGGAAAATTCCAATTTATTTTGGAAAGAAAGATAGAATAGCAATTTTCTGCAATAATCAGACATTATCATTATTTATTAATGCTTAATTGTGATTATTTCCCCAGTAGCCAAACAATATTGGGCCAATATTGGCTATATCTTGGAGCAATATTGGCATCTTGGCGCAATATTGGCATGAAATATTGCTCCAATATTGGGGTGTTTACATTTTGCCCTTATTTAGCCAATATTTGCAGCGTGCCAATATTGGCATAAAATATTGCCCCAATATTGGCATAAAATATTGCCCAAATATTGAGATGTTTACATTTTGCCGATATTTAGACAATATTTCATGAAACATTGCATTTATATTTTATGCCAATATCGGTGCATAATTTCATAGCATTATTTCATACCAATATTGCTGCAATATAAGTTACCAATATTGGTTAAATATTGGCAAAATGTAAACGCACAAATATGGTTGCAATATTTCATACTAATATTGGCGCAATATACGTGGCCAATGTTGGTTAAATATTCGCAAAATGTAAACACCCCAATATTGTTGCAATATTTCATGCCAATATTGGCGCAATATTCGTTGCCAATATTGGTTAAATATTGGCAAAATGTAAACAACCCAATACTGATACAATATTTCACGCCAATATTGGTGTAATATGTTACCAATATTGGTTAAACATTGGCCAAATTTAAATAACCCAATATTGTTGCAATATTTTATGCCAATATTGGCGCAACATTGTTTAAAAATATTGGCAAAATGTAAACACGCCAATATCATTGCAATATTTCATACCAATATTGGCATAATATTCATTACCAATATTGGTTAAATATTGGCAAAATGTAAACAAGCCAATATTGGCGCTATATTCTTTACCAATATTGGTTGAATATTGGCAAAATGTAAACAACCCAATATTGGAGCAATATTTCATACCGATATTGGCGCAATATTCGTTACAAATATTGGTTAAATATTGGCAAACAATGTTGCGCCAATATTGGCATAAAATACTGCAAAAATGTTGGGTTGTTTACATTTTGCCAATATTTAACCAATATTGGTAACGAATATTGCGCCAATATTGGCATAAAATATTGCACCAATATGGGTTGTTTACATTTTGCCAATATTTAACCAATATTGGTAACGAATGTTGCGCCAATATTGGTATGAAATATTGTAACAATAGTGGAGTGTTTATATTTTTCCGATATTTAACCAATATTGGTAACGAATATTGTGCCAATATTGGAATAAAATATTGCACCAATATTGGGTTGTTTGTATTTTGCCAATATTGGTAACGAATATTGCGCCAATATTGGCATAAAATATTGCATCAATATTGGCGTTTTTACATTTTGCCAATATTTTTAAACAATGTTGCGCCAATATTGGCATAAAATATTGCAACAATATTGGGTTGTTTATATTTTGCCAATATTTAACCAATATTGGTAACAAATATTGCGCCAATATTGGAATAAAATGTTGCACCAATATTGGGTTGTTTGTATTTTGCCAATATTTAACCAATATTGGTAACGAATATTGCGCCTATATTGGCATAAAATATTGCACCAATATTGGGTTGTTTACATTTTGCCAATATTCAACCAATATTGGTAACGAATATTGCGCCAATATTGGCATAAAATATTGCACCAACATTGGGTTGTTTACATTTTGCCAATATTTAACCAATATTGGTAACGAATATTGCGCCAATATTGGCATAAAATATTACAACAATATTGGCGTGTTTGCATTTTGCCAATATTTTTAAACAATGTTGCGCCAATATTGGAATAAAATGTTGCACCAATATTGGGTTGTTTGTATTTTGCCAATATTTAACCAATATTCTTAACGAATATTGCGCCTATATTGGCATAAAATATTGCACTATTATTGGGTTGTTTACATTTTGCCAATATTTAACCAATATTGGTAACGAATATTGCGCCAATATTGGCATAAAATATTGCACCAACATTGGTAACGAATATTGCGCCAATATTGACATAAAATATTGCACCAATATTGGCGTGTTTACATGTTGCCAATATTTTTAAACAATGTTGCACCAATATTGGCAAAAACTATTGCAACAATATTGGGTTGTTTATATTTTGCCAATATTTAACCAATATTGGTAATGAATATTGCGCCAATATTGGAATAAAATATTGCACCAATATTGGGTTGTTTATATTTAACCAATATTGGTAACGAATATTGCGCCAATATTGGAATAAAATATTGCGCCAATATTGGAATAAAATATTGCACCAATATTGGGTTGTTTATATTTTGCCAATATTTAACCAATATTGGTAACAAATATTGCGCCAATATTGGCGTGTTTACATGTTGCCAATATTTTTAAACAATGTTGCACCAATATTGGCATAAAATATTGCACCAATATTGGGTTGTTTATATTTCCCAATATTTAACCAATATTGATAACGAATATTGCGCCAATATTGGCATAAAATATTGCACCAATATTGGCGTGTTTACATGTTGCCAATATTTTTAAACAATGTTGCACCAATATTGGCATAAAATATTGCACCAATATTGGGTTGTTTACATTTTGCCAATATTTAACCAATATTGGTAACGAATATTGCGCCAATATTGGCATAAAATATTGCACCATTATTGGGTTGTTTACATTTTGCCAATATTTAACCAATATTGGTAACGAATATTGCGCCAATATTGGCATAAAATATTGCACCAACATTGGTAACGAATATTGCGCCAATATTGACATAAAATATTGCACCAATATTGGCGTGTTTACATGTTGCCAATATTTTTAAACAATGTTGCACCAATATTGGCATAAAATATTGCACCAATATTGGGTTGTTTATATTTTGCCAATATTTAACCAATATTGGTAACGAATATTGCGCCAATATTGGTATAAAATATTGCAACAATATTGGGTTGTTTATATTTTGCCATCATTTAACCAATATTGGCAACGAATATTGCGCCAATATTGGAATAAAATGTTGCACCAATATTGGGTTGTTTATAGTTTGCCAATATTTAACCAATATTGGTCACGAATATTGCGCCAATATTGGTATAAAATATTGCGCCAATATTGGCGTGTTTACATGTTGCCAATATTTTTAAACAATGTTGCACCAATATTGGCATAAAATATTGCACCAATATTTAACCAATATTGGTAACGAATATTGCGCCAATATTGGCATAAAATATTGCACCAATATTGGCGTGTTTACATGTTGCCAATATTTTTAAACAATGTTGCACCAATATTGGCATAAAATATTGCACCAATATTGGGTTGTTTACATTTTGCCAATATTTAACCAATATTGGTAACGAATATTGCGCCAATATTGGCATAAAATATTGCACCAATATTGGCGTGTTTACATGTTGCCAATGTTTTTAAACAATGTTGCGCCAATATTGGCACATAATATTGCAACAATATTGGGTTATTTATATTTGGCAATATTTCACAAACATTGGTAACGAATACTGCGCCAATATTGGAATAAAATGTTGCACCAATATTGGGTTGTTTACATTTTGCCAATATTTAACCAATATTGGTAATGAATATTGCACCAATATTGGTATGAAATATTCCACCAATATTGGTATGAAATATTGCAACAATATTGGCGTGTTTACATTTTGCCAATATTTTTAAACAATGTCGCGCCAATATTGGCATAAAATATTGCAACAATATTGGGTTGTTTATATTTTGCCAATATTTAACAAATCTTGGTAACAAATATATTAACATAATGTAAACACCCTTATATTGTTCAAGTTTTTCATACCAATTTTTTTTACAAATATTGGCAAATTGTAAACACTCCAATATTTGTGCAATATTCTATACCAATATTAATGCTATATTGGTTGACAATAATGATTAATTATCGGAAAAATGTAAACTGTCCAATATTTGTGCAATATTTCCTGCCAATATTGGTCATAATTATTGACTAAAAATCACCATAATATAAGCACCCCAGTATTTATGCAACGTCCAGTATTAGGATGAATTGTTGAACTTTGCTGATATTTAGCCGTTTTTTGTATTCAATATTCTGTGAATATTGGCATAAAAAATTATTTTATACTGGGTATTTATATTTTCTCAATATTTCGTCACTGTTTGAAATATTGGTCCCATATTTTTGCTATTAGTCCATTACATTTTATTTGCAAACATTTAAAAAAATATTTAACTAAATTTTACTCTAAATTTTTCTTAGATTTTCTATTCCAAATTTATTTGAATGCATTTATATTTTTAGAAATTTTTAGATTCTATGAATCGGAAATCTTCGAATTCGACGAATGAAGATGTTGGAAAGTTTTTTTTAGATTGATGATAGAAAAAATATTTACAATAAATATTCAAACTTTTCAAATTATTGAAAAATCAAACAATGTTCCTATAAGTAGTCAGTAACATGTAATTCAGATAAAAAATTATTAAGTTATCAATTGAGGTTAAGTCTTGTGTTGTACAATGAAAAACCACCGAAAATTTCACCACTATTACACAATTATAAATTTTGTTTGCAAGGAAGTCTGAAAATATTCTTTCACCTTCGCCACATTTTCATGCATACTCTATTTTAAAAATGTTTAAATGTAGAATATGTTATTAATTAATATATTCCCAAGCTTGGTGCCATTTTTGACACTTACAATTTTGTATGCAATATACATTTCATTTTTACTATGAGATCATTTTCACCAACTGAAACCCTCTGAAATGAGCATCAAAAGTTCAATATTACAAAAAAAAAAAAAAAAAAAAAAAAAAAAAAGTTCCTGGAATGTAAACAGTTTTGTGAGTGAAAATCAGTTATTTTAAATAGTAACGTTAGAAAATCATTAATTGTAATACAGAAATGGTAATTGTAATGATAGGGCAATTTTTAGTTTCCTTTTTATCTCCAACAGTGAATGTAATCGAGATTATATATTATTTCTAATTGCTAAAAAGATTATTTTAAAAACAGTAAAATAGTTTTATTTCACTGTTGACAGGTTTCAACTTATTACCGAGTCATTTTCAAAACAAATAAAATTGAAATTTTATATTTGCATAGTCTACGGTGCATTGAACTAAAAACGCCATCATTCACTATTTCATGTGACGTAGGTTTTTTTTTCTTTCTTTTTCGTTAGATTTTTATTTCTATTTTTTAAAATCATTGAGCAACTTGTGCCACAGTTTTAGTAGGTTAATAGATTTTGTATTGTTACATATGAATTTTTTTCCCTGTTAGAATTTTTAATGTTTTTCTTATAATGGATAGATAATATTGTTTGGAGAGAAAAATTTACTCGTTGAAGTTTATATGGATATTTTCTCCTTGATGTAATTTTGCCAGGGCTGTTGTTTTTTTGTTTGTGTTTTTCTATTATGTTTAATACTAGCAATAAGCTCCTTTATCTGTATTTAAATTTCCTGATTTTTATTTCAATATAGAATTTCTTTCATTCGTTTTCTCTAATTAAGGGTATTTAAGCAGGAAATTTAAATACATAAAGAAGGAGCATAATGCTGATATTAAATATATTAGAAAAACAACAACCCTTGCAAAGTTACACCACGAAGAAAATATCCACATAAACATGAACGAAAGTAAAATAATTTTTCTCTCCAAATAATACTATCCATCGATTATAAGAGAAACAATAGGGATTTTAACACATAAAAATTCTATATGTAACGATATAAAACCATTCAATCTACCAAAACTGTGGCACGAGTTATTCGATAGTTTAAAAAAAAATAGAAATAAAAATCATAGTAAAATAAAAAATAATGTTCATTACATGAAATGTGACTGACTGCGTTTTAAAGCACCATGGACAATGTAACTTTAAAATTTCAATTTTATTTGTTTTGAAAATAGCTCGGTAATTAGTTGAAACATGTCATCAGTGAAATAAATGTATTTAAAATCATCTTTTTAGCAATTAGAAATAATGTTTTAATGAGGGTGTTATTTTATGTTAATTAAATAGAAGATTATATTTTAATAGAAATGATGTAATTTTCAGAAATATTTTCATTTGTACATACCAAGCAATTGAGCATAAATAAATTGCAGAATTTTAATATATTTAGATGCAGAAATAAAGTTCAGTGAATTCTCGTCACCACTGATACAGTTATAGCAACATACAATATAGTGAAGGAGCAAATTCTTCTATTTTATGTGTAAAGTAGTTTTCCTGACCGGAAACATTTTATTTTAGATTTTTCATTTTAATCATAGGTTATCACGTGTTATTTTATTTACATAGATTACGCAATAATATTCCTCAGTAAATAATCTGTGTTTTTCCGCGGCCAATGCATAATTACATGCAATCATTTTATTAAGGTTAAATTTTATGATAACCATTAAATTTTTCTTTTAAATACAATGACACATTCACTGATGAGGTCGCACTTTTAACTGGTGTAATTCAATTATAGAGAGAAAAGCTTGACATGATTGCCACCATTTTGAAGAAATATCATAAAGTGAGTTCAAAATTTGAATTAAAATATGAAACTGGAAATAAATAAAAAAATATTCAAAAAATAATTATCAAAATTGGTTTTCCAGAAAGCTCAGGACTGACGACTGAAAGAGCCGCCTGGTCATTTAAATATATACATATTTAAGTAAAAGAGAGAAAAAAAGGATTATTAATATGAGCAGCATGTTATACAGGAAAAAAATTCTCTTAATGGTTAAATATTTCACTGGATTATCATCAAATTACAAAACATTAGGAATATGGCAATGAAAATAAATACCTTTTTCAAATTTAAGAATACCGCCAGTGGGAAAAATTTCCCATTAGCGGTTAATGCTTATGTGTACCATAATTACTAAGCAATCATGCATTGCTAAACATTCACTATTTAGTACTGCTTTATATAAATAAACACAAACATAATACTACATATTCCATTTTATATTGCAGTTCTGTTGTTTTTATCATTGTGAGTAACTGCAAGTAAAAGTTGTTATTCTCATGTGTCCATTAAATCACATAATGTTAATTTTGAGTGCGACATTTATCACGAAATTCCAACTTTACTATGTACATTAACTGGTATCATTGAAATATTTTTGCTTGAATATTTATCACAGGGTTTGAAAAAAACCCGGGTTTTTTTGAAAAAGCCCAACCCACTGGGCCCAGTAGTCTAAAACCCGGGTTTTTTTGAAAAAACCCGGGTTTTTTCGGGTTTTATCAAAATTTTTTGGAGAACTCTTCACATTTCTAATTTTCACAAGCATAGTACCTACATTTTTCATTTATCAGTGAAACAAAGGTATAAATTTGCATTAAGTATAGATTAACAATAAAAATAAATATATAAAAAGAAAATATAAATATATTTAAAAAGATTATTTTGTATCTCATAGAACTAGATTACTGGAAGAATGATATATTAAATCAAGTGCAACTGAATTTCTTTTATAAATCTTAAGTTAAACAGACTAATTTATGCAATTTCTTTCATTTACTTCAATAGAAATCAGTTTAAAGCAGCAACATTTATGTAAATATTTTTATTTTTGTGAAGAAAATAATAGAATTCACACATATATATACATATATACTACAATTTAAGCAACATTTATATTGCAATAGTATTAAATTGGATTATCTAAAAGTCAATGCCAGTCATATCTATAAAGTTAGATCGTAAATGGCAATAGACTTTTACTAGTTTCGTTTTTCTTTTGTATGCCATCTGTAAGCAATCTTTTAAAGTATCTGGATACATTTTAGATTAGATTTTATTAGGGTTTTTTTGATATTATCAAGGTTATTTATGTTAAAGAAATATGGTTCAGAATGTTTGAAAACAAGGTACTTATACTAATAAATACAATTAAAAATAACTAATTGATTACAAAAAGTTTATGAGGTTAAAGGTTAAAAGGTTATGACCATAATAAACATTATAATTTGCTTTTACAAAAATTAATTATTAGTAATTTTAACAATGAAATTATTAAAGTACTATACTAAAACTTTTTCACTCTTTCTTTTTTTTTCTTTTTTGTTATAACAGGATTTTCAGTAAAACATGACTGGCAAATTCCTTGACTTTCCATGACCAAATCTCAAAAAATTCCCTGACTTTCCCAAACCAAATCTAGAAAAATTCTCTGACCAAACGAGTATACAGCAAAATTTGATACTTATTTTCACAATCTTTTGCCAAAATTAGCAATTTTTTTCTGCAATCATACTTCAATCTCCCCCCCCCCAACTGTTTAATGAATTTTGTGTCATTTTTCATTTTTTCACTCAAATGTTTTCCTGACTTTTTTAGAAATTATTTGTAAATTCCCTGACTTTTCCTGTATATTTTGAGATTTTCCTGACTTTCCATGATGCTGGGAACCCTGTGTAATCTGTCACCATTTTTGTGTTGAAAATTACTGCATAAACTTTCATTGAACATTGAAGCACGATAATAAATGTTGCAATTAATCTTAAAAGCTATAACAATACAAGCAATCAGGATGGGGATCACATTTCAAGCGCCATCATTAGGTATACATTAAGTTTTAAAGCACTTGGATGCATTTAAAAATATATAGCCATGAAAATCTTCCTCATTTACAAACTAATTTATTTTATGGTCATTTTATCAATACTTAGAAATTCTTTTAAATATGGTTAGTTTGAAATATATTTAAATTGGCATTTATCTTTCCATCCTCATATCTTAGATTAAATAATGATACAGTTGTGAAAGCACGAGAAAATTTGAAAAAACCCACAAATGGGTTTTTGATGGGTTTTTTCAAGTGGGCCCGCCCGAAAAAACCCGGGCGGGTTTTTTCGGGCTGGGCCCACTTTGGCGAACCCTGATTTATCAACATAAGAAATAGCACTTAATTAATTATTTTGCCAATTGTGGTCTGTTTATTACTTTTTTTTTCACAAGATCCTATTTTATGTGAAAATTTTTCTTATACATGAAAGAATTATAATCATAATTTTGTTAATTAGAAATTATCGCAATACTAAGGTTATAACATTAGATACCCAAATAGACATTGTTAATCACATACTTGGTAGATATATGCAACTGTCATTTAACTGTTTCAGCTGTTATGTAACTTTTAATTTATTTATTTTTATCATTACATTTGTGAAGAATTCAGTTTGCAGATTGTCTTATAAACCGCTATATAAATCGTATAAAACGTCAAATATATTTTCGAAGAACTGAAGATTGTAATAAAATATTTTCGAAACCACCCATGTTTTCATATTGATATTTTCACATGGGACACTAAAACTGTGAAGATATTTTATAAATAAATTTCAATATATTTCAATAATTCCCTTAATTAACGTAGCATTAGACTAAGGGTTTTTGCCATCAGATTTTTGTGAAAAGTTATCTTCCGAAAAAGTAATCATCCAAGACAAAATTTCCATTGACATCTTATCATCAGACTAGCATGAAAAGTATTATTTTTTTTACATACACTCATTCGTGTTACATGCAATAATATATAAACACTAAAAAATATATATAGAAATCTAAAAATTAATAGAAACATAATAGAAATATAAACATTATTTTTATTTTTAAGAGAAATACACAAATAATTTTGAATATAATTTAAATATTAACTAATATTATTTTTTTTTTCAGCTACACACTCTGTTCACTTTGATGATCAATGTGCCATTTCATGTACTTCTCTTCCGACTTGAGATATTTTCTACACTTTCTTGATTACAGCATCTAAAAAAAATAATAATCGTAATTATTATTTTTTTAATTGTTACTGAAAATACAAATATTAACACACTATAAATCTTAAACTAATATTCATTTCCTAATATAACTATAAAAATTTGATCCTAATCTCAGAAAGCGTATATTCAATTTATATGTACTGCCATTTTCTAAAGCATTATGTAATACTTTACACATTTTTTAAAACACACTAATTTTTGATTTTTTTAAAATTATTATTATTATTTATTAATTTCCACCGAGCGAAACCAAATTTGAATAAATTTACTCGGAAATTAATAATACTCTCGTTAAATTCATTATATGGTTAAATAAGATTGTGCAATCTGTTAATCCTTTCCGACTCAAAGTACTTGTTTTGCTAATTTTTTGAAAAAAAAATAATAACAGCAGGACTTAAAAACAAATTCATTTGAAAATAAGTAAAAACTTTTCTTCGGTTATACTTTAAAAGGCAAAAGTTATTTTCAAAACAATGGGTGGTGGTGTGGCATTTGGGAATTAAAATTAATTGAGCAGAATTTAATCCAACATTTCGGAAAGTGTTATGAGAATCTATTTTGCAAGAAATAGCACCATTGGTGAAAAAATGGATGCCTGACTCTATTAATATTTTGCATTAATTAAAAGAAACAGTGGTACTGATATTTCTTGTTTCAAGTCAGAGATTCTTCAGTTTCAAGGGACTGCTGCAATCTGCTTGGTCTATGTTTTACAAAATTGCTTCTTTATTCCCATTATCCTAAAATTGTACCCTTCCTGTCTCACGATTTTTTTAAAAGTATCTCTATTGTCATTTGTATTAGAAATTTTGGTTCCGTACTGAATATTATCTATCTCGCTGATTCTTGAAAATAGAGTTCTAACTTTTAAACATTAAAGGTAATTTTTAGAAGCAAAAAATATGGATTGAAAAGTAAAAGTCCCTTTTAGAATGTATAAATGTGGTAATGAAAAATAAAAAAAATAGCCGTAATAAATCGTCGTAGTTTTTTACAATTGAAAGCTTTGCCAGAGTTAAGGTAGATACATTGTTGCTTTCAATTTATGTTAATGTCCATTTAAAAAATTCCAGTGTATCGTTGATGACATCAAATGTCTATAAATCAACCTGTTCAGCTCATTTTTGGGCTGGTCTTGCATACACTTCTTTTTTAATATCTTTATTACTAAAATTATTCATTTTTGGAATAGAATTTAACTCATATTGTAATGGAGATTTTTTACCCACTGTTACCTTTTTAAAAAGATCAAATAATAATCTTTAGAAACACTTTTCAATTGATAAATGTGTTTAAACATGAATTTTAAATAAGAAACAAAACTTTAAAATATTTTAGCTATTACATGCGAAGCATTTTATGCCGAAATTTGTATCTCATTTAAAACATTTTTTACAGCATTCATAATATGATATTCTAATTAAAATGTCTTTTAGATATAAGTATTGAAAAAGAAAGAAACCTTTAAAATCATTTAACTATTAAATATGCAAAATACATTTAAATTATGAAAATAGCGCGGTATTTAAGTGTTATAAAATAAAGCCCACGAGACACCGATATTTTTTCCTTAACAATTTTAAACAAATTGTTTTTCCAATGTTTAACTGATATTTTTTCACTAGTCCTGAAAACAACAGTCATCTGTTGGGACAATAATCGATGTAACTTTCGTAACTGAAAAGTCACTTTCAAAAAAAAAAAAAAAAATGAAAGCAGACTAATTACAGAAGATCGCCACTAATTGAGAAAATATTACTTAATCTTCCATAATCGGGTAATGTTTTTAAATCAGGGCAAATATGCATAGTTTTAGAGTCTGTGGGGCAAGCATAATTGTTGATGAACATCTCTCGTAGTGGCAGTATTTTTTAATAATGCTGAAGTTAATATGAAAGGAAACATGTGATCAATACAGGAATCGTGATTTTTTTTTATTTTTTATAAAAATAAAAAAAATCGATTTTTTTGATTTAAATCGGATTTTTTTTTATTTAAATCAGATTTTTTTTTTTTTTTTTTTTTTTTATCTCACACAATATTATTGTTTTTAAATGACTCTTCTTTTAATTTATAGAATATAAATTATGCATTTACATACATGCACGTTATATAAAGGGTACACGACATTTCGGTCCCGCCGTTTCGGTCCCGCCATTTCGGTCCCGAGACATTTCGGTCCCGAGACGTTTCGGTCCCGAGACGTTTCGGTCCCGAGACATTTCGGTCCCTGGCCATTTCGGTCCCGAGACGTTTCGGTCCCGAGACATTTCGGTCCATGGCCATTTCGGTCCCGAGACATTTCGGTCCCTGACCATTTCGGTCCCGAGGCATTTCGGCCCCTGGCCATTTCGGTCCCGAGACATTTCGGTCCCTGGCCATTTCGGTCCCGAGACATTTCGGTCCCTGGCCATTTCGGTCCTTGGTTATTTCGGTCCCGAGATATTTCGGTCCCTTGCCATTTCGGTCCCTGCCATTTCGGTCTCTTGCTATTTCTTTACCGGCCACCTTATAACTTGGTTTCTGATTGATGAAGGCCCACTAAACGCTGTAAGCTCAACATTGTTCGGGCTTTTTTAAATATTTTTATACTCCTGCCCCCCCCCCTTCCCTCAAATTTTATACAAAGCTGAATATAATAGTCCAATAAGTTTAATCTATTGTAACTCGTGATAATAAAATCACAGCAAGTTGAAAATTTGATTAAATAATGTTATATAATTTTACACTGTCTTTATTATTATTATTTAACATAATGAATATTTTAAGTTTTATCATATATTCTTTGTATTAGGTATTTTATCTATACAAAAAACTAAAATACATATTTGATTGATTGTTTTAGCACACTTTCTTAGAATCTTTAAATTAGTGATTTCCTAACTAGCGTGCTACGAAATTTTTTTGTTTAAAAAATAAAAATGCTCCAACGACCTTTTCTATGTAATAATTATTGGTTGCATTTTTTTTTTTTTTTTTTTTTTTTTTTTTTTTTTTTTTTTTTTCACAGTTTTCTCACTTTATGAAGACAATTTTTGTGAATTAATTTTATTGAAAGTGGGCTTATTTCTTTGTAATAAAATGATTATTTTTCAATTTTATATAATAATGTAATTATTATTTTAAATAATTTTATTTTCAAATTTTAACTGACAAAACTAAGCTTTTTTAATTTATCGTTTACTTATTTATTTATTTATTTATTTATTTGCATTACCTTTTCGCTCCCACTTTCACAGAAAAAAAATTTACAATTCTTATTTTAATTTTATTATTGATTGAATTAATAGTTTTAAATTTCAGTAACTTTAAATATAAAATAAATAAACAGGTAAACAATAAGTTTCAGTTTATAACTACTACAAAACATAATGATAAATTGAATATAAAACAGATTATTTATTGAGTTTATTTAAAGTAAAATTCGAAATGCGTATTAATAATTTTATCAATTTAATTAAATAAAGATTCATTAAATTAAAAATACATATATTTAATAAAATATTAATTTGATTTAAATTTTAAAATCACTAACTGTTTTGAGATTTAATTTATAGCAATTATTCATCTCCATAAGTTTTTATTAAAAAATTATTATTTATTTCAAAAAGGGAAATTATTATTATTATTATTATTTTGAAAAATCAGTAACGTAACGTAATAATTAATTAAACATAATAATGCAACACTGTAACAATGCGTAAAAATATTTCTTAACAGTGTTAGGTAACATTATTATCCAGATGAGAGATTTAAATTTTCTGAAACAAAGTTATAGTTTACAGTTCGCAAAAAGCAATCATATATTAATTAATTATTTTTAAAGAGTAAGAAAAATATCATAAACTAACCAATAAATGAATAAATAACATATTTATTTTGAGAATCCTTATAATTTTTATATATCCTAATGAACTTGATAACATTATAGTAGCTGAAATTTAAAAAATATGTTTTTTCATTTTTGCTATAATAAGAGCTATAAACTAGATTTTAAACAAGTAATTGATAAATAAGTCACTTAAACAATTAATAGTTAAAATAATTTTGAATTCTTATTAATAAATATGTTTGATAAAAATAATTTAATTTAATTTTTCAAATTTAACAGCATAATTATTAATGCTTTAAAATTTTCTAAGATTATGTTGATAATTTAATAAAATAATGTATAACATTAAGTAAGAAACAAATCAAAACCGAGTGCCGGGAATTTTTAAACACTTATAATTTTTTATGTTGGTGTTCCTGTAAAATTTGAAATATATGCATGTAAGTACCAGCTAAGTACTACTATTAACCTCTTTTAAGCAAAAATTCTGCATGTCAATCAATTGTCAACGCCCATCTGAACAAATAGTCATCTTTATACAAGATAGCTAGAAAAGCTAGGTAGTTAGCTTTATCTTCCTGGCTTTATTCTACTTATCTTGATCTTTATACACTTGTCAGATGAAATCCCTCATTCTATAATACAATGTCCTTTTTACTCTGGAGTTCAAATGCGGAAGGACCTCCCAGATTTGACTTGTGTTTATTTCGCTCGTAGTTTTTGAATGTAATAAGCATAAAAAGTGTTTAATGTATTAAAAAGGATTTGTAATTCCTGCATTGTTATATGTAAAAAGTTGTTACACGTAAAAGGTTATTTCGTAGCAATAATTAATTGTTATACGTAAAAAGATTAACGCAAACTTTTAAATAGTTTTTTTAATAGCGAAATAAAATAATTATTTAAAAATAAAATGTTTTAGTCAATCCCGATGCAGAACTTAAAAAATAATGTGGCTTTATCACAATTCCATGTTAAAAACCCCTTTAAAAAAATTGTAAAATGCCATAGTCTAAAAATGATGTGCCGTTAAATAATAGGTTGAAATAAAGATTTCTAAAGCTATTTGCAGATTTTTTTTTTTTCATTATTAAACACATATTGTACAAAGTATATGCAACTGAAAATGTGTAGGCCATGGACATTTGCTTAAGCAAATTAAATTCGACTTATACGTGTTTTTAAATTGCCAGATCTTCATGATTGAGGAACTTCTATATAAATCCACAGAACAATCCTCCCCTCACTCCTGAAAACAATTACTTCTGTCATATAAAATTTGCATGGCGTTTGGATCCGCTGCAATATGTTTGAGTTTGGATCCGAGTTATACGTGTAAGCGGTTTTTGAGTACTTGTTACATCTAATTAATCGCATTACACTAAAACTTTATGTGGCTTTCAGTTTAAAAACCAGTGTTGAATTCAGACACTTTTCTCTGGGAGGGACTTCTGTGGCTCCGGGGGGATTCAATAGAGTCCTGGGGGGATTACACTTTTTTACCACTGAAAACACAAAATCTCAAAATTTCCGGGGGGGGGGCATTGATAGCTCCGGGGGGAATGACCCGCTCCTGAATTCAACACTCTAAAATGTTCCCTATAAAATTATGTCAGATATTTCCCGTGCACAAAATTTCAGCGTGCTGGAGAAGGGACCGAAATGTCTGAGGACCGAAAAGTCCAGGGACCGAAATGTCTCGGGACCGAAATGGCCATGGACCGAAATGTCTCGGGACCGAAACGTCCAGGGACCGAAATGGCCAGGGACCGAAATGTCTCGGGACCGAAACGTCTCGGGACCGAAATGGCCATGGACCGAAATATCTCGGGACCGAAATGGCCAGGGACCGAAATGTCTCGGGACCGAAACGTCTCGGGACCGAAATGTCTCGGGACCGAAACGGCGGGACCGAAATGGCGGGACCGAAACGTCCTGCTTCCTTATATAAAGTATACATAAGTTACATAAGTATTTTCAATATATATTATTAATATTACACAATTTACATAAATGATTCAGAGGTAAAATTTTAGGCTAAGGAAAAATTTTTATTACACAAAAGGCATGGAAAATAATTAATCAAAAATCAATTCAACCTTCAGTATTTTAGTTAAAATGAAAACAACTGCAGCATATGAAAATTGTAAATAAATTCGAAAGTTAATTGTAAATTAAGTTATTAACTTTTGTTGTTTGTTTTGTTAAAGTGCTGGTGCAGAAAAACGAGTTAAACAACTTTATGAATCTATTTCTACTTTTCAATTGCGCCAAACAAAAGGCAGTAAACATTTGTTCCACTGAAGTAGATGAAGCTATTGCAGTAAAAAGTTAGTTGATCATGAATTCTATAAGTTTTTGAATATCAGACTTTTCAATAACTGAAACAAATACCGTACCTTCCACCATTCTAAAAAGGCTGAGATCTATGTTAGATTAAAGCAAAAATTCATTGAATGGTTCAGATTTTGGTCAAACTTTAATCAATAGACATCAACAAAGTGAAACACAAAAAGTCATACAGTTTTATTTTATCTCAACTTGCAGAAATTTTTCTAATTACCAGTAACTAAATATTCGAATATTAAATATATTTCTCCTT
Source organism: Maratus speculifer (assembly GCA_964019185.1). Taxonomy (NCBI): domain Eukaryota; kingdom Metazoa; phylum Arthropoda; class Arachnida; order Araneae; family Salticidae; genus Maratus; species Maratus speculifer. Next base: position 419,297,549 of record OZ025290.1, on the reverse strand, counting down.
AGATTTCCTCACTGTTGCAAGATTATTTTGAAAGCATTTTTTTCTAAACTTTACATTGTATTGTACTTATTCCCTTGGGGACGAGCGACACGTATACGTGCCGCAAAAAGGCTTAAGAAACCTTGTTGATCCCCACCAGTAAAATTTTACGGTAAAATTTGCCTTATTAAATCGGAGTATTTTCTCGATTTAAGAAGACACAAATTTCTGTTTTCAAATACCGGTGACAAAGCATTAAAAATTTCGTAAAAAGCTCCCGTCGCGAAGGGGTTATTGACAAAATTAAGCTTTATTTTTCTAAAAGCTGTTTGTTTATCTGTATTATATAAAATTAAATTACATTAAAAAGTACATAAATATGTTTGTTTACATCTTAAATTTATTGAAAAATAATTGTAAAGAAAAACTGATTTAAATCAATGATTTTTTTAAAAAAATCAATTGATTTAAATCACGATTAAAATTAAGCTGATTTAAATCAACGAACCCTGGATCAATATAGCTGAAACAAGCAAACATAAAAATACAGAAGTAACAGGCATGAAATTTGGGTATAAGAAAAAAATTATGTATCTTTTTCCATGTATTAGAGCTAAACTCATAATATTTCGACATTTTAGTATACACTAAAATAAAATTAAACTATACTATAATTGTTATTTTTTTACAAAGTTATTTTGTTTTTAAAACTTAAAATTATCTGAAAAAAAAAAAAAACTAACAAATAATGTATAGCTTCATTAAATTAAAGAAAAAAAAAGAAAAGAAAATTGAAGACAGTGAGTTTAGTAAAAATATAAATCTAAATACGTGTAATGATGTATGTGAATTACAGAGAATAATATCTCAAATAATGTTATTTTGAGTGGCTCGATTGTTTAGGATTTTACCCTTGTCTATCAAAAAAGAAAAGAAAAAAAATCTGCCTGCTCAGCTTTTGACAAGTTTTTCATTTCATTTTTCTGCAAGACCTGCTTATATCAAAATAATTAATATATATGTATGTATTTTTCTTCAAACTCTATTTTTTTCCCTTTTTTTTTAATAAGAGTTGGTTCTCCGGATAAAAATTATAGTTAACAATATCTGCTAAACAGATATACAATAAATTTAAGCGCATTAGATATATTGTGCGTTTGTTAATTATGACGGCCAATTATCTGCAAAAGGGATATAGCAATATTTACGCAAGATTCAAAGAAAACCACGGAAAACTTCGATTGGTTGGTTGGTTGGTTGATTTTTGACGTCCGATTATCTACGCTAGGGATATAGGACCAAGGGGGGAGTGCCCTTCGTGGGGGTCTTTCTAAGGGAACCTAATCCGTATTTACGCAAGGTTCGAAGAAAACCACGAAAACTCCGAACGGTTAGGCCGACAGCCGCGATTGGGTTTGAACCCCAGCACCTGCCGTCTACCAGTTGAGAGGTCCGAACCTCTCGGCCACTGGTGGGGCCGGAAAACTTCGAACGGTTAAGCCGACAGACGCGATTGTGTTCGAACTCAGCATCTCCCGTTTACTAGCTTCGAGGGCATAACCAATCAGGCACTAGTGGGGCTGACATATTGTGAATTGACAAATTTGTGATTTTTTTTTTCTTTTCAAACCCTACCATTCCTATGTTTTCTTTTATCGATATAAAAACTGTAAATAATATTAAGAAGTTTTATAATAAAATTGATTGGATTTGATATTTTGAGAATTGACGAGGTTTTGAATTTTTTTTCTTCCTAAAATCCTATTTTTTTCGCTTTTTGGGCCGATTTTTAATTTTGTTTCATTCAAAAATCATTCAAAAATACATCGTACATAAATTTTTGGCCCTTCTTTTCCTAGAAGTAATGATAATAGATTTAAGGCTGTTCTAAAATCAAAAAGGGCAACTTTGTGGCAAGTTTTAATTTATTTTTCTTAGGAAAGTTTTTTCCTAACTGTAATGAAACTAGCAGGTATTGTTGAGAAACTATCAAATTGCACTCATTTTTCAATTATATATATATATATATATATATATATATATATATATATATAAACGCGATATTTCAGTTTAAACCGTCAAAGTTGACGCTTTTTACCCATTTTGCCTACGGAAGCAGATAAACCGATCGAAAAGCAGGAAAAAAAACGATTGATCACGTGATCGAGATTGCTTATAACTTCATAGATAATTTAATGATCATAAAACTGAAAACTAAGTTTGATTCAAAATTGCTTTCCTAGTCAGGCCTTCCAGTTTTATATCTTTCTGTTAAAAAAAGAATTTGTAAATGTTTTAAAACATTTTGCACTTGTTGAACGGAGCAGTTCAGAACACCTTTAAATTGGTTTGCTATCATATATTTTACAATATAAGGCTTTTTCCTTTTTCTTTCTTTCTTCCTTTTTTTTTTTTTTTTTTTTTTTTTCTTTTAAATTTTTTCTTCTATTTTCAGCCACTTGATATTTTATATAAATTTGGAAGAGATTTGTGCAGAATAATAGAAGTTAAGCAAAATATATAATAACCAATAACAAATTTTGATAAGTGATTGACGGAGGTTTGGGTGTTTAGTGTGTGTTTGACCATAAGCTGAAAATTTCAGATACATTTTCTTAATGAAAAAGGAGAATTTATTTGTCATCTCCTCCCATACAATATTTTTATTGAAAAAAAAGAAGGGGGGGGGATACATATTTTTGTATTGTGCAGTATATAGCTTTTTTTTATATATATATAATTTTTAAATTACAAAATTTCTAATGTGTATTAAGCAACATAGCGTTGAAGTTCCAATAACGCTTTTATTTTTCTCCATGTGTGTAACTCGGTAGAATAAAGTGTTTCTAGCTCGAAATGATAATGCTGTTAAAGAGAGATTTTTCTTTCTGAACCTAAACGTCACGGGAATTTTTCTATTGTTACAAAGTAAAAGGACATTACCGTTGGACTTTTTGCATTAAACTATTTGTCATTTCTTTTATACATTTAAATTTTTGTGCGGAGTAAAAACAATATTTTTTGTGACGTGTTAAAAATCAAACAATTTTAATTTGGAATCAAATCATGATTTTAATTTTTTTAAATTCTTTTTAGGCCAGTGATTAAAATTGTAAGTTTTCTAAATGTTTAAAAAAACTGAAGAAAAGTATTAAAAACTAACATCATTATTAACAACTATCATAATTTGGAAAGCTTTTACAGGCACTTTGACTTATGAAAAAAAAAAAAAAAAAAAAAAAAGATTATTTCTAAGCTTAATATCTTGGGATTATAAAAAATTAAGCACCGTATTTATGAACATAAAAAAAATGCATAGACATTTTTTTACTCTCCTTATATAGTTACTAAACAATAAACAATTTTTAATACCAGTGTCGAAACTAGGATGGAACAAGCGGTGAATGTGCTCCAGGCATCACTAATAAAAAATAACAAAATAACTTACTGAAGGTACCGGTATATCAAGTTACTGTCCAAAGTAGGTTAAAACTGATACGATATTTCAGACATTATCATAATGACAAGATTTGGATTACATATGCATATGAGTAATTGGTTGCAGTAAGTAAATTTTAAAAGAAATCAAGCTAAAAGTATCAAGATTTATTTATATTCTAGAAGGCACTTTATATTAATAAAATCCAATGGAAACTTCTGCTTATAAATTAATTTTTGAAAGAATGGATTTAGGGCGGGGAGGGCGAGGGCAAAAATCACTCTTGAATAAAATTTTATTTCACATTTTCTCATGAACTAATGCCCTTTTAGGGAACAAATATACTGCAATATTTTAACAACTCCATATTAAATGTAGCTATTAATAATTTTAATGCTTATAAATATATCAATAGAATTTTTTATAGTTTTTCATAATTTAACGAAAATATTAATTTACATTCTACCATAAAATATGCATGCTACTAATTAATACAATTATAGATTTTCAGTTTTTATCATTTCAGCAATTATTAACAGACTAAGCAAACAATTACAGATTTAATTGTTTTGGAAATCTAAAATTCATTAATTTAATGCATCGGAAAAATAATAAAATTCAGATTAAAAAAAAATCTTATTTTATTTATTAAAAGATATAAATATATATATATATATATATATTTTTTTTACTCCCTAGCAACAAGAAGCATTTACAGGTGTGGGCCGTAAATTTTTAAACGGATTACCCTTTTTCTCTTGTCATAAACATTTGAAATAAATGTGAATATCTGATTGTGAAAGCGCATTAAAATCTATTAAGGGTGAAACCAAAAATGCAGGTGCTTTTCATGTCCAAAACTTTAATTTTTTTTTCAATAAATATTCAAAGAAATTCCAAATTTATTTATGCCATCTTTCAGAAAAAACTATTTTTTATTAGTCTAAAATTTGATATAGGCAATTTTAATGTAATTAATGCAATTTATCCATTCTTATCTATGAAATTTAGCTGTCCAAATGATTGGTGAGACAACTTCAAACAGATTACAATTCTAAATATTATGAAGCAAAAACAATATTTATCTATTTTTATTTAATTAACATATATAGTAGTTCGTGATTTACATAAAAATACAATAAAACATATACACAAAAAAAAGCTTTTTTTTTTTTTTTTCAGAATGATAATTAGAGCTTTCGATTTTCACTGAAAAATTAGTGTTGTACATGCAATTTACCAAGAATTTTTTAGCTTTAAACGACTGGAAAAGTTAAAAGCATTTTCAGAATTTATAACGTTTTGTTTTGAAAGCAGGGCTGTAGCTAGAAGTAAATTATTGAAAGGAGGGGGAGAGTTTAAGAAAAATGTAGGGGGGAGGGACTCATATTTTCTCTTTGCCTTTGTCTCTGACGTAGACAGATTAGCACATATTCACATCGCAGGTACTATATTTCTTTTTAAACTATTCGTAATGGCTTCGTTTTTGCTAAGAAAAGAAAGTGATGCAGAATGAAGAATTCAATTGCATAATTAGCGAAAAAATAAACATAATGTTAGCTTCAAATGCGCAAATAGGATGCGAGAGTGTTGAAACGTTTATTTTAGTTACAATAAGGTTTGCGCATGTTAAATCATTGTTTTAATCAAAGTTTAAATTGCGTTTTAAACAAACTAGTTCTTTTTCACAGAAAAAAAAAAAAAAAAAAAAAAAAAAAAAAATTAGACGAAATCTAATGACATTTTCTCTTTTTTTATTTATAATTTACATGTTTCAAATTATTGGATAGAAGTAATTTCTACTTTTAACATTTTCAGCATTAAGCATTAGATATAGTGGGTTTAGGTCATTTTTTTATGTATAAGATTAAAATCAGTAAGTGTTGGTGAACATATCTTTTGCTCCAAAAAAAGTTTTAAACATGTGAATTGATCAAAGAAAAAATAAGTTAAAATTATTCAATATTTAGCATAAAATATTTTTATTTAAAAAAAAAATGCAGATTATTTAATGCAATTAATATCATGGTGATCTTAAAGATTTTACTCAAGCTGTAAAAGACATTTTTCTTGATTGGGGAGATTATCTTGAAAAATTAAAATCAAAATATGATGTCGAATAAAAGAGTATTCAAAGATTGGGTACTAGGTTATAGCATTTTAATACGATAAAATTTTTTCCCTGTTATCTGCTAAATCTAATGACCAAACATATTGACTTCAAATTGTCATACAAAAAACAAAATCTTAAGTAGTATTTGAAATTTATTATTTGAATAACTATAGAAAAGAATATTATTTTCATCAAACTACATACAAATGTTTATAAAGATCTTCAGAGTATCAATGTTTCACTGTGTACAGTAGTTTATTCGTTGAACATAAGACAGTTTGGTAACACTGTTTAAAATAAAATATGATTTTTTTTTTTCAATTTTCTACATCAATTCACTGTAATTATTTAATTTAAATTACTTTAAAATAAAGTTACACTACTTATAATTCAACAATGTCTATTTTTATCAACAAATATGTTTGCATATGTAATAATAAAGGATGTTTTAAAAAACCCGGTTTAAACAGAAAAAAAGGTTTGGTTTAAAAAAAATTTTTGAAAAAAAAAAAAAAAAAAGGTTTTTTTTTTTTTTTTTTTTTTTTTTTTTTTAAACTTTGGTTTAATTTAGTATTCCTGCAAAATTGTGAAAGGGATTCAAAACTGAATTAGATTTTTGAACAGAATTTCATTTAGATTTCCGGAACAGAAATTCATTTAGTGACGTTGTAATCTTTTCCAGGGGAGGCCTTTTTTTTTGGGGGGGGGGGGTTGTAAGGGAAGTAGAGCCCCCCTTACTAAAAAAAAGAGCTACGGCCCTGTTTCAAAGTGAAGAAAAGCTTTTTTATAAAAAAAAAATAGATATTGATAATTATTCACATTTTAAAAAAATCGATTAAATATTTTAATAAACAAAAATTATGCTAAGACTAGCTGCTTAGGTTTTATAATCAAAATTGTAAAGGTACAATATGTAACAAAAAAAAAATCTTTAGAAATGAAATAAAAAAAAGTACATTACTACAGGTGTAAATGTATGGTAATCATTCCATTAGTGCTATAATAATTTCTTATAGGCATGATTCCATTATAGAGCAGGTTAAATTTCCACTTGTCTTACTATGTATTTTAATATGTATATTAATCACCTATTACATTAATGCGTAGCAGAAATAGTTCACAAATAAGGAGAACCTTGTCAGAAATTTTCACCTAAATTTAAGATATGGATTTTCTTTTTAAAATACTTTTAATTAATAGTTATAATTATTGTCCCAGGATTTTTCAAATCCAGCAGCATCCTTGTCAATAGTTATAATTATTATATTCCAGTTTTTTAAATATTATATTAATTATCAAAATATTTAAGCATTCTTGTAGTTTCATTTCCCAATATGAATAAAAATTTAATTTTTAATAACAGAAAATTTATAAAAACTCAAAAGCTCAGTAATGTCTTCCTAACCTATTAATGAAAATTTTCTGTTATAATAATGGACACCCACAAACAGTAATTAAAATAATTTTGTATGACTATTTAAAACCAGAATTTATTGAAAACATACTAATGAAACAATGTTATTTTCAATTAAATTTAACAATTGGGATATTAAATATTATTAATCAAAAATTTGAGAGAATTATTTTCTATTTAAATTAAATATTGTAAATATTACATGATCACTATTTTCAGATAGACGTTATTTTAGATAGATGATTTAAAATACTAAATGTTAGCGAATTAAAGCAATAAAATTACTGAGACAGTGAGAGATTTAGGGGGATAATAATAATGATAATAAATTTTTAAAAAATGCACTATATATATATTATATATATATATGTGGAAAAATTTATCAACCTCGCGAAAATAATTAAAAACAACTTTTGTAAACATCTTTGTGTTATTATGCTTTGATAAGGGTTGAACTAACAGAATAAAAAGGCGACAGAAAAGGCATTCATAAATAAAATAATATTGAGAGAGAGATGATTTTAAATTTTTAATATATCTGGTAATTTAGATATGAAATACAGTTCTATATTGTTGTATAGTGTACTTACCTTAAATTTAAAATCGACGAGTTGAAAGGAATCTTAAAAGATTTCCAGCAATTTTGAAGCAGCAATTCCAGCAATTCAGTCATGGCATATATGAAAAGAAAAGAAATAAAAATTACTATCAAATATGATTAAATAATAAAGTTATAAACAATATATATATGGACCCTCCCCCCTTTTTCATATACTAAAAAAAATAATAATAATAAAACTCACTGGTATTGAAGACACCCGCTCCATATAATGTTAATCCTATTAGTAGGTTGTTTTTCGAATTTCTAGTTTAATTTTGAATATAAAAAAAAAAAAAAGTAGCCATTTTTAATAAAGTTGAAAAATGTCTATGAATTCGACTTGTCTATCCGTTTTTCCACACTCTTACTCACGTAAACATACTCGGATTTTCATGCGATTCATAAAACTTATTTAAGGTCGCCAAAGCATTTTTGGTATTGCATATGAGATATGTAAAATTAATGGTTCACTTATAGGGACACTGAAAAAATTCGATAATATTATGGTATTGGGGGAAAATCGTTTGGAGAATCTTTTAATGACATGGCGATATTTCAAATGTATTGAAACTGACATAAATTGTTGCATTTCACAACGATAATGTTAAAAGAGAGCATCATAGCACTTTTTATTAATTTACAATGACACGCAAAAGAAATCGGTTACTGTTTTTTCGTAATAATTGCTAGAGAGAACGTTTTAAAATTCGGCATGCGGATGCGCTTTTAAATTTAATTAGGTTTTTTACCTACCACTCCCTATACATAAGCTTTATGCCTCATATACAGGGCTGCACAAAAGTAAGGTACTCATATACCATTCTCCTTATTAGAGGAAGTTTCTGAAATGGTATTTTCAACTGAAATACGTGTATCTCTTAAATGAACTAAATTTTTGAATGCATGTTGTTAATAGATACAAATCTCTATATCATATACAAAAGGCTGCTAAAAAATTCAGATAATTTCTGATTGTAGATGGGAACAGCTGAAATTCAGTTTTGAAATGCATTATATAGTTGCATATTTTGAAATGAAGCATATTTTAATTGGTAAACAAAAGAAAAGGTGACTGGGGAAAAGTCACAAAAAACCAAGAACTGAAAAAACGTGACCGGGAAAAAAATGACAAGGAAAAAAAATGAGCGTAAAAAAGTGACAATGAGTTGATAAATGTTGAACTTTTCGATAAATAAGTGCTAAAAATTTAAGTGGCAACATACAGTTTTTTTATGATCTGATCAGTAGCATAAGTATTTTCAGATATTTTAATTGAATAAATAATGGGAATGCCAAAAACAAAAATGTTATTATTGATGTTACAATTGCATTCAAATATATATTTCATTTTAATTACTAAAACATAACCCATAGGTAATATAAAATATTAAACTTAGTTTCAATAAGAAGAATTTAAAAAATGATAATATATTTCATTGGCTGATGGTAAATGAAAATTAATCTAAAATAAATTAAATTAAAAATTAAAAAATAATTTCATTATCAAGAATTGAATTTTAAAACTGATAATATTTTATTAACTGATAGTAAATTAATAAAAAATAATTGTATAAATAAAGAAAAATAAACATTAAAAGTCAGTTTCATTGACTAGAATTGATTTTAAAAATGATACTATTTTATTAACTCACAGTAACTCAATAAAAATAAATGTATAAATAAATAAAATAAAATATAAACGAAATAAATATAAATAAATAATAATAATTATTATAATTATATATTTATATTTTACATATTTTTATTATATATTAAATTATTATTACTATTGTTTTTTAACTATACACAATATATAGATGCATATAAATGCATATTGTATAGTATTGTAAATATATTGTTACATACAATATTGTATAATATATATGCATGATTATATTATATTAAATTAATGCTATTATTACTATTATTTATATTTATTTTTTAATATATATTATATATAATTTTAATTATGTATGATAATTTACATATTATATAATTATAATTATTATTAAATTGTGCATTAACTTATATATTAGTATTTTATTATGTTTATACATTCATATCTACATAATATATTTATATATTATAATATATATAATATATAATATAATAGTAATAATAATTTTTTATAATAAATAAATAATGAAATAATAATATATTATTAAATATAAAATAAAAATAAATGTATAAATAAATTAAATTAAATATCAAAAATTATGCACATTAATAAAAAAATTAATTTATTTTTTTATTTTTAGTATTTTTTTTCCCATTTTAATTACCTTTTCTCAACCATATAATAAATCGATAAAAATTGCATTGTTATTTGTAACAAATTTGTGATTTTCGCCATTACTGTTATTATTGTTATGTACCCCCAACCGACCTGCTACATATTCATAAGGGATCGGAATTTTATATTTGAGTTTTCAATGATCAAACTGTGTGATTTTCCCTACCGAACAATATAATGCCACTCCTCTCCCGACCCCCGGAGAAAAGCGTCCGAATTAAACACTGTCTGAATGGGTAAACGAAAAATAAATGACTGGGAAATATGTGAAAAAATGGAAAATAATCACGCTTTGCTTACCTTGGTTCCGTTAAATAAATGGAAATGGAAACTTCTTTGACTCTAAAGCACTGCTGGATCCACATCTGACATCTCACTCAAAAGTAGTTTAGTAACAGAGGAAGAAGAAACGGCGTCTCAAAACTTCCTACATCTGGACCTGGACATCTGGATTTTCTTATCTTTCCTCTGAGGCTACTACAGGCAAATTCTCCAATTGCAGCTGAAGGGACGAATGGGGTCGTTGTGGGGGGTTAGAATCATTTTGTTCAAGGTTAGTTACACAGACAAATATTCTGTGTCCACTTTAGTGAGAGGGTGTTTTGGGGAGGAAGTGTCTTCTTAATCAGGGTTTTTTTTGCGAACAAAAGGGATAGCATGTTGCAGTTTACATTTATTTCAAATTCACTGCAAATGTTCCGCATTCTTAGAAAGAAAAACGGTGGAGTTTTTTTAATCCTAATTTCTCCCTCATAAAATGTAGTACATTATTATGAGATCAATAGACTCTCTATTTCTGTTCTTGGAATATTTTCCTAAAATTTACATTTTCGTTCTTCCTACATTACTATTTTTATATTTCTTAATATTCTACCTAAATTATTATTGTATAAATGCTAAGTATTATTAATGCAATATTGAAGTCTTAGTGCACGTATAAAAAGTTACTTTTTATGTATATCTAGATTTTTTCTATTTCTTGTTTAGATGAAATGTAATGTCAAGATACACTAGAAACTAGAGGATTGCACAAATTTTTCTGGTCATGTCAAGCTACTTTATCTTTTCTTTTTAAACAGTAAAAAGTATCTGCTATTGTACATTTATTGAGCGATTTTATTTAATCATGTTATCTTCTTTCACTTTAATTACTAATGTAGCTGTTACTAAAGTATTCGTTTTCTGCTCTATTTATCTATATTATAAAGGACAAACGTATCTATATGTAACGCTAACGTCATTTTGCGGATGATAACATTTACTTATGAAATTACAGTTTTACAAATTTCCCTATTGCAATTTTCTAATCGTCTAACCATAGATATAGGAAGAATATATATTCTTTACTCCAAGTTTTTAACCATAAGCCTTTTTTTTTTTTTTCTCACCGTCAATGATCTCTTTTCTAAAATAATAATAATAATAATAATAATTAATGCTGTCACAGAAGCTTAAAAAGGTTGCATAAAACCAAAAAAAAAAAAAAAAAAAAAATATGCAGAGGAATTTTAGAATTTTTAGGTCATTTTATACATTAGAAGTTATATGTTGCAGACCACATTTTCTTTTCTTTCATTTGATATATTTTTTTAGTATTTATTTCCATTTACATTCAAATTTTCAGCATTTCGAGAGATATTTTTGTTAAATACCTTAAAAAAATAATTATTTTAAATTGTTGTCATTTTTAAAAACAGCCCAAAGAATAATATTGTCTTCAAATTAAAAAAATATCTACACGTGGCTATTATAAACAGAGTAAAAAAAGGGGGAGGGGAAAGTTTTAAGTTTAATTAGTTAATTAAATGATTGCATGTAAAAAGCACGAAAATATTTAAAATAATATCATAAAAAATGCATTTGCACGTGAGTTTTAAAAGAGAAAGATAAATTTTAAATAATAAATTCATCATTAAGCGTTAAAAGTCAAAAATGGAATAAATTACGTCGTATTTAAAATAGCCAAATAATTAATAGAGGCAAAACATCTTAATTTTAAAAATATATTCGTGCGAAACAATTTTTTTTTTTTCATATTTTGAGATAATTTTTTCAGCCATTATCGTGTATTCTAAGATAGTGAAAATAATATTTCCTTTCTTTCTAACAACAAAAGTATTTTCAATTTGTAAATATTAAAAGAGTAAGAATACTTTGATGAAAGTTACGTCAGATTTAAAACCATACAGCAATTTAAAAATATATTTACTCGATTACAATAATATAAGAATAAATATTATTTACTTTTTTAAAGGATGCCTCTCTTTTTCTTAGTTCTCAAAATATTTCTAAAATCTATGATGAATTTAAAATTTTATATATTATAAGTTGACGAACTTTAAGTAAGATTTTAACACTTTATATAACGTTAAGTATATACTTTAGAAATATTTTGAGAACAGGTAAAAAAGGGCATTTTTTAAAATGTGTATAAAAAAATAAAGTTCAAAATATTAATTTCCAGAGGAGATATTTTAAATATACGCATGCATCAAACGCTTATAGACTTTACATTAGTAACGGGAATTCGGCAGCTGAGCGACCAGCTCCCTGAAAAATCTTCAATCAAAGGAAAATGAGTAAAATCCCATTTATAGAGAGATGCCATTGTTTTTTCTTATTATTATTATAATTCAAACTTTTTTTAAAGCCGATGAAAAGAGCTAGCTTTTAGAATCCGGGTTGCCTGAATGGGGGTTGAATAGCATAGCTAATGGGGGGGGGAGGGGAATCTACTTTCAAATGCAATTTTTTGAATGTATTGAACGAAATATTTTAACATTTATCCCGTTTCGAGAGATATCGATTTAGAAAGATTAATCCGTTTACTCTCAAAATAATATAAAGAGTTCAGTAATATTTTACGGTTAATATTTCATTAAAAAATGTAAACTTCTTCTGTAAATAAATAAATAAACCTCAATGTTCCTTAATTGTAAATGTAATTAAAACACAAATTCAATATATATACAACTAGATGATTAAAGAACTGAAATGATCAGAATCAGAAAAGCTGCCGTAAACAGCAAAATCTTGAGATAATTACTTTTGGTCTACAACTAATACGAAAACTTTGTTTTTGATAAATTTCAAAGCATTATTTGATTGCATAGTTGATATATCTTTCATATAACATTTTTGTGTATGTGTGTGTGTATGTGTGTTAGAGAACAATCAAAAAAATATATTGAATGTAAAAAATTATAAGCGTTGAAACAAATGGTTTCCATCTATACTCTGAAAATGAAGTATGTAATAGTCCTTTTACAGAGGACCTCGAAAGAATTCAGTTACATTTTTGTTTTTAGAGAATTGTGGTGGTCTGTGATGCTTTTAATAATGCTATACTGTTTTGACTATATTCTTATTAATGTGTATGACTACAAGTAATAATTGCAAAACTTGGCTTTGAAATATGATATGCATTTTTGAAATTGTTTTCTTTGATATGACTCGTTGTCTCTTCATTAAAAGGCGAAGTTTTATTAAACTTTGTTGATGCGCTGGCAAGCGTTTTAAAATCATTCCTTAATGTATGATTTTACTTTCTTATTAAATGGTTCAACTTATTTCGTGATTTTATTCATTTAATAACATGATTGTTTTTATATTAATTAGTTTAGCTTAATAAAAAAAGTATAAGAGTGCACAACCAAATCTATATAGTAACTTAAGTGTATATCAATATGCGATAGTATATTGAGGATGGGGGGGGGTAAGAAAAGGTTTCCTGTCCCCCTTATATTATTTCGCATTCTCATAAATTTTTTATACGGATTTTTATGCGATAGGGGTCACAACGTTTCTAAAAATGTCACATTTTCCTATCTCAATTTTAAAACAGTAATATTTATTGCATAATTCTAGTACAGATGTTAAAGGAATATGCCACGAGGATTCTTGATTAAAATTTTTGTTAACAAAGTGTCAAAAATTTAGGAACATTTCAAACCCTGTTTTCGGATTCCATTAATGAGATTTTTAGGACAAAATGGGAAAAAAAAGGTACTTCTTTGTGAAATTTCTACCCTATAATCATCGAAAACCATATCCTCTGTTTTCAAAATCCTTTTATTTAGGCTATTACAGTTAATCTTGAAAGAATTCAGTCACTAAGAAAATTGGAGTGTTACAAACTGCACTGAATTGACATTGATAAAATATACTTGTATATTTCAGCTTTGAGTTATTTTGTATCGATGCACAGTTTGACATATTTCAAATTAAATACCAAATAAGCATCTTAATCCATTAAAAATTATAACTTTGCTAGTACCAGTCAATAATTAGACCAGTATTTTTCCATGTATAGAAATGACATACCTAGAAAGATGCATTAAATCGAATTAATAAATAAACATACTTACAAGGCAATATGTATTTATAAAAAGTCATGTTATATCTACCTCCGACCTTAACAACAATACGTTTAAATAATATTAGAGAAAAAATCTGTACAAAATTATCAGTTATATAATCAGTTATATCGCTTCGAAGTTTTAAACAAATAAATTATTCGAGCACCTTCTCCCCGCGCCCTTATTTCGAGAAGGAAAAATTTATTAGCATTTAATTTCACCGAAAATGATGTAAAAGTTGTAAATTCAAGTCCATTTTGAAATCACTGTATTTAAGGAAATGTCACCGTAAGAGGGCAATCAATGATTTATAAGCTATATATATAACAATTTTAAAAATGCAGTTCGACTCCAAAAGATTTAGATACTAATTTCTTATAATTCCATGATTTTACGTAAAATAAGGATTAATGTAATTTTAACTTATTTTATAAAAATGTGGGAAGGAATTTTTAGATTTTTTTGTAATTGATTTATTTCGAAGCTGATATTCTTCCTTTACATATTAGAACGCATTCGGTCTGACAAGTCATATCTTGGTGGAAAATTCCAAAACACCCGATTTTACCATTGTGCTTTTGTGCACCCAAAACTATAAAAGCATGGAGGATTTTGAGCAGGAAAATGCATTGCTAAACCTATGAGTCTACCCCTAAAATCGGGTTTTTAGAGCAACCAATTGTGTTGTAATGCGCGAATCGAGATTTAACTAATCATAGATTTTCATCCGTGAACTCGATAAAGTGATCTGTACTGGCGCCTCCCGCTCTGGGTATGTGTGCGGGGTGGGGGTGGGGGGTATATCGTGCTAAAGGATTAAAAGTTTCTTCTTTTGTCCAATGTGATAAATAAGGAGCGAAACTCCTGGTAGAATAGTAGCATAAAATATTGCATGATTTTACCTAACAGCATTTGATTATAACTCAAAATTTAATTTATTTTAAGAAAAAGGAAAACTATATTCGATTCCGAACGATTTAATTAGTAACTTCTTTATATTATAGTTTTTGGATCTATATAAGTGGATTCTGTTAGTGTGTCAGAATGATTCGGTATGTGAAGATCCAAGAAGAAAAATTTGAGAACAGCTTTTCGATTGAACGAGTTAGAATAACTACACAGATTTTTCAGCTATGAGAACTAACGACATACAACTATCTCATTAGCCATCTGGTTTTGCATTTGAGTTACCTGTACCACATGTTTGTTAACTCTGGTGCAGCTTGAATGACCGCGTTGTTAATGACCATTTGTGAGAAACAAGTAGCATAAGAATAAGAATGTAGAGAGTATTGCTGTAAGAATTTATTGGAAAAAAGATTTTTTTTTCCTAATGACGAGTGATAGAGAGGGTGCTTTTCGCCATGAAAAATGACTTTATCAGTTAAAAATAAAGTATTTTAAACTTGAATTCTTTGAAAAGGCCTTCCAATGATGTAAAATAGAAGTCAATTCTACCTAAAATAACAAATGTAAACCAATATATTTTTTAGAATCATAGTGCATGTCCCTACATTTTGATGATTTATTATTATTATGCATTGATGAACAGTTAATGAAACAATTAATGAAACAAAAGAACAGGAAACGTATAAGTTTAATTTTTAAATTTATAATTTGTCCTGGATAGTTTTACTTTTCTATTTTTTATTGTGCGAATTAATAATATTTTCATCGATTCTAAAAATATTCTTCTAAAAATATTAACTATCATACATATTATTTATAGTTAAACAAATTTAAACAACCTCAATATTATTTGATTAAATTATTTATTTTGAAAGTTGGCAAATCTTTAATTTTCCATTATTTTCTTCCTAGAAGCATTTTTAAAAGTTCGTAACATATAGCTGTAAAAAATGTATTTAGTTTCGATTTATCTACCTGATTTGATGTATTCTAACATGAATAAAAATAAAAATAGCTTTATGATAATTCAATGAGATGCAGATGCTCGTTAGATTTTTTATTTTAAAAGTTAATTCCAAATCAATGCATATTTTAGTAAATTCTATTTTACATAAGTTTTCTTCTTAGCAGACCGACATTCCAATTTTTTTTTGTACTTCTTTCTCCGGATTATATATATATATATATATATATATATATATATATATATATATATTCAATTTAAGATTTTTGTTTTACAAAATTTCCATTGTAAACATTGTTTAACGTATTCCTCTAAGGCCAGTGCAGAAGGAAAAAGGTTTCTGGTTTTACTTTTCAAACCGCTCTGTGATTTTCAAAAGAGAGTCAGTAATGGAAAAATGGAGTGACGGATTCGTTGTAAAGATTTTGAATCCGATTCGGATCGAATAAAGGTAATGAAACATGGAAAGTACTACTTTATTGCAACAAAGGCAGCGTCATTTGTAAGATACGTCTATTTGAAGCTTTAAGATTCAAAAAGACAGATTCTATTGACAATGTCAGTCACTGGTGACTGATCCTGAACTTTTCGTTTTTGGTCGCGTCAGTCACCAATGACTGGCAATCTACAATATAATAAACAACTAATATATATATATATATTTTTAAGTGATTACTGATAGTTTATTTAAAATTTATAAAACATGATATCTTACACTGTCAGTCACCGAAGATTGACGAGGCCTAAACGTAAAGTTCAGTGTCAGTCACCATGGCACTGAACGTATTAAATTGTCAGGCAACGCTTTCGTGTTTTATTATACTCGTAAGATTTAGTAGGATCCGGTAAACACTCCAGAAAAAAATCCATTTCTCCTCTTTTTTCTTGATGAGATTTCCCTTAATTATGTTGACCGCAGAATAGTTAGAAAAGAAAGACCAATATACATTTTTATCTTTTTTGATAAAATAACGCATCGAAATTATACAATAAAAATTTTTCAAACGTGTGGAAAAAAATAATAAAATTAAAAAATAAATAAATAAATAAACACTGCTTATAGGAAAATTCGTTTTAACAGATTTCATTACATTTAGTTTGCGTAAGACATATGATTATCAAAACATCTTAGCCCAGCCCCACAAAAAAATTTTGGAGCCCTCCCCTGACATAACTAGTTGGTCAAAGCCCTGTTTCAAAGATTTTCAATATGTATCAGATGATCATAGTTAATTTCATTAGTAAATGTAAAAGCTATTTAAACCAATTGCTAAGATTAAACTGTAATTTATTTATACATTATTACTTGGCTTCAACAAATTAATGTATAACATCATTTTACCTTTCTCCTTAATAATGATTTTGCAACAGAATGTTTGTATAAATTATGATTCATTCATAACTGTAATTGTTAAATGATATTAAGAAGCTACTTCAGTCAAGGGAAAAGACCCATTCGTTAATGTTAATCCGATGGATAAAAAATTATAAAGGTACCTTTGTCGCATTTCAACAATTTTAAGTGATTTTTTTTTTCTTTCATTGGTTATGTGGTTGGAAAGCTGTTTTTTACTTTTTCGATTTTGCTCACAGATATTTTCATTTTCGGAGCCAGTTTTTAAAGTGAAAAACGTTGTCATATCATCTGGAACGAGTCATTTTATTTATATGAAGAGCGTATTATGACAGTTCTACAAAATTCCTCTAAATAGCAAACGAAAATATTTTATGGTATTGCAACACAATGAGCCGGTACAGCAAATTAAATCTGAATTGTTAAGGCAGCGCAACTCATAATTATGACTTTGAATGCTAAAATTGTATTTATTTGTAATATCGTGTTTCACACAAACACTGTATGTCTGTGTGAATTTTGTTAAATTATCTTCATTATGTTTATGACAAAGAAAAAAATTCTGGATTTTGTTTATTGTGAATTGAAAGTATAAATACATATAAATTTTATTTGCTGTAGTATGCTTGGTCTAAAATCAAAATTCGTATCTATATTTTTGGAATCACGGAAAAAAACGCACGGAAAAAAGCGCACCGGAAAAAAGCGCACCCGGAAAAAAGCGCAATCGGAAAAAAGCGCACCTACACTAGGCAAGATATTTAAATATGTACTCTTCTGGGTAGGCGGAAAAAAGCGCACCGGAAAAAAGCGCCCCGGAAAAAAGCGTCCCCGGAAAAAAGCGTCCCTGGAAAAAAGCGCACCGAAAAAAAGCGTCCCTTTTTACAAATCACATATTTAAATAAGTCTCATAATAGTACACATGGTTAATCTTAGAATATAAACACTAGATTGAGACGGTTTTATGACATTTGAGCATCCTTGCTCTCTCGGGACTGAGATGGGCAAAGGTGGGGGGTGGGGGCTTTAAAAGTTATCTCAAAACCTGTTATTGCCTCAATGAAAAAAAAAAAATCGTGGGATACGAAAAATAAGATAATAAACACTAGGTACTTAAATGATTTTTTAAAATTCTGTCTCCCTTGTTCTTGTGTGGTGGTGGTTGGGGGGGGGGAGGGGAGGGGGAGAGGGCGATTGTCTACTAACTCTGAATTTACTCAAACTCTTACATTATTTTTTTTATATTATTTATAATTTTATTATTTATAATTTAAATTATACATAATTAATTTATATATTATATGATTATTATTTTTATTATTATTATCAAATTACATATTAATATTTTATAACATTTTATATTATATATTTATACTTATATAATACACATTAATTATTAATATATTAATATAATATATTAATTGTAAATAATTAATAATATAATTAATAGATTAATAATAATAATAATAATAATAATAATAATAATAATAATAATAAATAATTTATAATAAATAAATAATACATAATTATAAATTAAATATAAAATAAAATAAAATAAAATAAAATAAAATGTACAAATAAATATTATTAAATAATAAATATTATACTCATTAACAAAAATTTATTTAAAAATGATAATATTTTATTCAACTCATATATATTTTTTTTCATTCAGCCACCCTTGTTCTTCTGTGGGGGCGGGGGGGGGGTGAGCCTACAAACTCCAAATCTATCACTGCTTTAGACGATAACATTTTTTCGGAATGTTTTTTAGAATTTAGGGAAAAAAGTGACTGGAAAAACAAGAGCGCAAAAAGTGATCAGAAAAAAGTGACAAGGAATTGATAAATATTGAACTTGTAGATAAATAAATGATAAAAACTAAAGTGGCAACAAATGTCTCATTTATATCATTCTCGTAGGACAGCGGTTCCCAACCTTTGATACGCGTACCCTTGGGGATACGTAGCGAGATTGCTGGAGGTATATGGCAATAGTATCAGTAATGGCGGGTGATAAAATATCATTTTTTAAATAAATTCTTGTTAATGTGTAGATTTTTTAATATTTAATTTTATATATTTATACACTTATTTTTATTATGTCCTATAAGTTAATAAAATATTATCATTTTTAAAATTAATTCTTGTTGATGAAACTAGATTTTTAATATTTAATTTTATTTATTAATACATTTATTTTTATTGATTTACTATGAGTTAATAAAATATTATCATTTTTAAATAAACTTTTGTTAATAAGTATAATTTTTAATACTTAATTACATTTATTTTTAATTTTATATTTAATTTATATTTATGTATTATTAATTTATTACTTATTTATTATAATTTTTTTATTCTGTATTATTATTATATTATATTAATATATTTATTATTATATATTATGTTATATATCATATAAATATAAATATATAAATGTAATATAAAATATAATAAAATATTAATATGTAATTTTATAATAAAAATAATCAAATTATAAATAATATTAAAAAAAATAAATATAAGAGATATATTTCAAAGTTTGTAGATACCCTCTCCCCTCCCCCCGCCCCACTCCACAGGAGAACAAGGGACACTGAATTAAAATCGTTTAAGTACCTAAAGTTTATTATCTAGTTCATCGTACCTTACAATTTTTTTTTCATTAAAGCAATGACAGGTTTTGAGGTAACTTTTAACCCCCCCCCCCCACCCCGCCCATCTGAGTCCCAATAGAGCAAAGACTTAAATTTCATAAAACCGTCTCATTCTCGTGTTTATATTCTAAGATTAACCATGTGTACTATTACCAGACTTATTTAAATATGTGATTTGTAAAAAGGGACGCTTTTTTCCGGTGCGCTTTTTTCCGGGGACGCTTTTTTCCGTGATTCACTTTTGACTTTGACTGATGACTGATGACTTTGAATGCTAAAATTGTATTTATTTTTAATATCGTGTTTCACACAAACACTGTATGTCTGTGTAAATTTTGTTAAATTATCTTCATTATGTTTATGACAAAGAAAAAAAATTCTGCATTTTGTTTATTGTTAATTGAAAGCATAAATACATATAAATTTGATTTGCTGTAGTATGCTCGGTCTAAAATCAAAATTTGTATCTATATGTTTGGAATCATGGAAAAAAAACGCACGGAAAAAAGCGCAACCGGAAAAAAGCGCACCTACACTAGGCAAGATATTTAAATATGTACTTTTCTGACACATTTCAGAAGTAATGCAAATATCTGTGAAAAAAAAAATTGACACCTTTAAGAATAAGAAGTGAATTAGATTATTAGAAAGAAGATAATTAAATATGTACTTTTCTGACACCTTTCAGAAGTAATGCAAATATATGTGGAAAAAAAAAATTGACATCCTTAAGAATAAGAGGTGGGGAGGGGGGGGAGAGATTCAGTATTTGCCATCTCAGTGAAAAGCAAACATAAATAGTTCTCGGCGTTTGCTAATTAGTTTTATAATTTTACCAAGTTATCACAATTAGAAAATGCAATAGAGTTTTTATTTGTAAAAAGCTTAATAATATTTCTAATTATATTGGTAACTTTCGTCGAATCTATCAGAAATAGAAAGTGCATTATAGTTTTTTATTAAAGTTTTGAACTAATTTGCCATTTCAGTTTGTAAATTTGCAAACTGTAACAAGTGCAAAATTTGGGAGGGAGGCTCCCCCCTTGTGTCCTCCCCCCATAGCGAAGCCCCTGAATATAGATAGTTAAAAAATATGTTACAATATGAGAAAACATAAATACTTTTTCAATTTGTTTACGCTTGTTTTACATATTTTTTAGGATAAATTTATAAATTAAAGTTATATATTCTCGGAACTCAGTAAAACGAAAAAAGAGATGTTTTTTCTTATGCAACCGACTTTCCCTTTTACGCCTAGATATATTGTAAGGTGGTCCCTTCGAAATTAGCCTCTTGTTTCACAAACCTCTCCAGTTCTCAGAAAAAGATGAACAATGATTACAATAGTCGGTTCTAAATCGCCCGTACCATCCCGGTACTTCCGCTAAAACTCCCCTGAGGCAATAAGCAAGGGGAGAAAGCGGGTTGATGATTTTTCCGTGTCCTTGACAATTTTTTGCTGATAACCTCAGAATTATGTTAGAATCTGAATAAAATGTAATTCAAAGATTATGGGACAAAATAAACCATTTACTTATTTAGAAATATTTTATTCGAGTTTTTCCTCAACCGAATGCTTATTTTTCTCCCAATAAACTATTGAAGTAAATTTTTAAAAATAATAATAAATAATAATAATAAATATGTATCAATAATAACTAAATATACATCAATAATAAAATAATATATATCAATAATTAATAAATACATATGATTATAATAAAAGCTTAATATTTAATATTGCTCTTTCAAGAATCCATAATTTTATTTTTCTTTAAAAGTTATTGAATATTTTGTAAAATATGAAATGAAAATAAATTAATTTAATTAATTTCAATGCACACTGATTTTTTAAAAATGCACTATCTTTTAAAATTAAATTTATTATATTTATTTGATTTCCTTCCTTTAAAGAGCTTTTTGTTATAGTAGATATTTTGCAATTTTATACATATTAAATTTGATAACAATTTAAAAACAATCTTCTTTTAAAAAATATTCAGCTCGCATTCATTGAAAAATTTCCATTTCTTTAGTGTTTTTAAAATGAAATCCGATGTACAGTATGACCTCGAAAATCCGCATTTGAAATTCCGGCATCTCCAAATATTTGACAAAAAATCATCTATTTCCTTTTTTTTTTTTTTTTTTTTTTTTTTTTTTTTAACTTACAGGAGGGTAAAAAATAGCAATTCTTTACGAATTAAAAACTTCAAGCTCGTAAGTGATAATTAATACACAGAGAAGCCGATAATATTTGCTTCGGAAACACAACATTGTATTTTAACTGAGATCCCTTTGTACATTGCTCCTTTTTTTACGTTTCCGATTTCGGTTGGTGTTATATTTATGAAGTTACTTACGCTTTCAAAACGGGTTCCGAAAAGGAAAGTGCCTCCTTAAAAATTATCTGCAACCAAAATTGAAAAAGTAAAAAAAAAAAAAAAAAAAAAAAAAAAGAAAAAGAAAAAAAAGAAAAAGAAAAAAGAAAAAGAAAGAAAGAATGATGTAGAGATGGATCTCAGTTATTCAATGCAAAATAATAATAATAATAATAATAATAATAATAATAATCAAATACAAATGTCAAAATACAAGCGCGATATTAGCAAATAATATCCCTATATGATTAGCATCAGCTGGCTCATGTCTAAGCTTTTAGAAACAGGAGCCTTAAATAGGAACAGGGTGAATGATGGAATTTGCAACGATCTATTTTTAAAATAAATAAATATAAAATAAAAGACTTTTTTTTTTTAATTTACAGGTTAATAAACACTGCAACACGAATAAATATTATATAAACTATATAAACTAATATATATATAAACTAATCCTAAATAATTGAAATAATGTTTCTATTTTTCCATGATATTTTTTCCAAAACATATTTTTTAAACTATTTATACTATTTATTATTATTTCATTTTAGTATTGTATGCTTCATTAAATGGTGTCAGGTGTATTGCTGTTAAAGTTTAACTGAGTAATTAATTCTAACTGTAATTTGATGTTTAGTGGCTGAGAATATGTAACGTTTCATTTTAGGAAGTGTGTGTGTGTGTGGGGGGGGGGAGATCTGGCTCATGATATCGTAAGATATCTCTAGGGGGAAGGGGTTCGTTTGATATCGATATCATTTTTGATCCAACCAAAATTTTCTCTTTTTATATTTAAAAAGGTCTTTGATTCAAAATAGTATGCTATTTTTGTTTAATCTATTGTCTATTTTTATGAATAGAATCACTAAATTAATATAAAATTATTTAATTTTGAAGTATGGAATATCCCCAACGTTTTCATTCCTAATCTTCTTCATGTGTCGTATGCATATATAATCGCTATTCGAAAAAACCAAAGCGAAGTATATTTTGAAATGAAACTTGTGTTTCCTATTAAAGGAAATAGAAAAAATATTGTTACCTAGTTTTGTTGATAAGAATTACTACTATCTGTACCATTCGTTTCCGTGCGGGGCAAGTGCTAGAAGACATTATGTAACATGAAACAAAAAGCTATTATAAAATTCTTTTAAGTTTTATTTGATATAAAGTTATTTCATTTATAAAATGATATTTTAATGACTTCTCTTCATTTGAATAATTAAGGATGCGAAAAGTAAATGCAATCAGTTTTGTGGTAAACGGAAAAAAAGTGACCGGAAAAAAGTTATCGAAAAAAAGTGACATAAACTACAAAAGCGAAAAAAAGGTGACACGGAAAAAAAGTTACCGGAAAAATGTGACAAGGAAAAAAAGTTATCGGAAAAAAGTGACAAGGAATTGATTTTGGAAATTTATTATCGATTTTGGGGATTAATTGGTTAAATATGAAAGGGAGATCTGGGAGAGGCTCATAATTTAAGTAAATGGGTTTTTCATGCTGAACTAACTGTTTTGGTTTATTTTTTGGATATACGTTCATACTGAAACGACGCTTGTCTGAATAGTTTTGAGAAGGGACGATTATCAGCCCCCTCCCTTTTTTTCCGCCATAAAATGGATTTTTATGCAGAATTATCCAACGTGTGTCAAATTTTGTATGTAGGTTATTTCTGATAAGGCTTATATATTGTACATAATGTCTGAAAAGATATGGGAGTTTTATGGTTAAGCATAGAAAATGAACAAGGGAATAACCTCTCTTGCATAAAATTAATAGCTTTTTATGCAGAATTATCTGCCCCTCAAAGTAGATAAATCTGTTTTTATGCAGAATAATCCGATGTATTTTAAATTTTAAATATAGGTTTTCTCTCATAAGATGAATCCTTGAATAGTTTTAAGGGTTTAATGGCTAAATAAAAAGGGCGGATGGGGAATAACCCGTCTTAAATTAAATAAATATCTTTTTACGCTGAATTATCAGATTTGCTTCGAATTTTGGACATGGGCTCATTATGATAAGATATATTTCTAATTAGTTATGCGGTTCTTTTACTAATTAAAAAGGGGGGAAGGGCGGGTGATTATACCCCCCCCCCTTAAATTGAATAAATATTTTTTTCATGCACACTTATCCGATGAATTACAAATTTTGGATAAAGTGATTCTGATAAAGTGAATCCATGAATAGTTTTAAGGGTTTTAATGGCTAAGTATAGGAGGGGGAGAACTGGAGATAACTCAGAACTAATCAGCGATTCACCTTATCATAAGGAACCTGCATACAAAATTTGAAGCAAATCGGATAATTCTGTGTAAAAAGACATTTATTTAATTTAATGGCAGTTATCCTCCGTTCCCCCTCCCCTCTATACTTAGCCATTAAACCCTTAAAAATATTCATGGATTCACTTTATTAGAAAGAAAGTATATCTAAAATTTGAAATACATCCGATAATTGTGCATAAAAAATAATTTATCTAATTTAAGGGAGGGGGAATAATCGCACTCCCCCACTTTTAATTAGGAAAATAACCCCATAACTTGTCAGAGATATGCTTTGTCAGAATAAACCTACATTCAAAATTTTAAGCAAATCGGATAATTCTGCATAAAAAGCCATTTATTTAATTTAAGTTAGGTTATTCCCCGTTACCCCGCTATACTTAGCCATTAAACCTTTAAAACTATTCCGAGTTTCACTTTATGAGAAATAACTTAAATCCAAAATATGCAATTCATCGGATAAGTGTGCATAAAAAATAATTTATCTAACTTAAGGAAGAGGGAATAATCGCACGCACGCCCTTTTTAATTAGCAAAAGAATCCCATATTTAATCAGGGATACGCCTTATCATAATGAATCTATATTCCAAAATTTGAAACGAATCCGATAATTCTGCGTAAAAAGCAATTTATTTAATTCCAGGGGGGCGGGCAAATTCTATTCTATTCATCTTCTATACATAGCTATTAAATCCTTAAAACTATTCAGGGATTCACCTTACCAGAAAGAACCCACATTTAAAATTTGAAATGCATTGGATAATTCTGCATAAAAAACCTTTCATCTAATTTGAGGCAAGATTATTGCCCATCCCTTAACCCCTTTATTAATAAGCAAAAAGAACCCCATAAATAATCAGAGATACGTCTTATCATAATGAACTTATGTCCAAAATTCCAAGCAAATCCGATAATTCTGCATAAAAAGCTATTAATTTAATGTAAGAGGTTATTCCCCCGTTTCCCCTCTATGCTTAACCAATAAACTCCAATATCTCTTCAGGCATTATATACTATATACACTATCTACCAAAAAGTATTTGTACACTTTCAGTTTTTGACATTTTGTCAAATATTTAAAAATATACTGGTCGGATTCTTCTGGAACTTCAGAAATATAAAGATTATGTTTCACTTTATATTTATTTACATTCATTTGTTAAGCGGGTAATTAGGGGGCCGGCAAAAAAACAAAGAATAATAGAAATAGTTTGGGATCGCCCTGTACATGAAAATGCACGAAACGACTTATCGCTTTAGAATACAAATATATGAATACAGTAGAATATGTACACTAATTTTTGTGAGAATAGCATGTATATTTATGGCGATAGAGCGATTTTTTTTGAAAAATTCAAAAAATTCTGGTATGTTTTTTGTTTATAACATACAGGGTTTTTGACCAAATTTAACGCAAATTTCAGAAAAATTGGCAAAATCTATTAAAAAAATATAGCGCAATTGGAATATAAATATATTTAATACTTTATGAAATATGAGTAGTTTTATGAAATAATTTTTATCTGCTCATGCGCGAACGATAAAAACAATTCTTTTACATCATTTAATAGTCAATTCTATGGAGTAACTTATAAAAAAAATCCAATCAAATATCGTGAAAATTCAAAAAGATATCATTATTATAAGTAAGCTGTTTTTACATTGCTCTCTAAAAACGGCTGAATGATAAGGGATTCTCCACAAATTGACATTTTTTATTAACTGACTTTTAGGAAAAAATTAGTACTATTTAATGAATACAATATTGCTGCTAATAAGTATCTTGACACCTGTGATAGAAAAGGAAAAGGGCTTTTATTCTTTTCCATCACAGATGTCAAGATACTTATTAACAGAAATATTGTATTAGATATTGTATACATTAAATACTAATTTTTTCCTAAAAGTCAGTCAATAAAAAATGTCAATTTGTGGAGAATCCCTTATCATTCAGCCGTTTTTAGAGAGCAATGTAAAAACAGCTTACTTTTAATAGAAAAAGTGGGCGAGAAAATATATGATTCTTTAATTTCTTTGCGCGGTAAAATAAGAAGAAACATTTTTTATCTCTTCTGAGCGGGAAACGACTGATGCAACACAGGAGGGGTGAATTCACAATCAATGAGCAAGACCGAGGTATAACAGAAAACCTGTCTTTCTATTCTCCAACATTAATGGGATCGGAATCACTCCCACGGTCACTGCTGAAAGAATACAATGCCGGCTCTCTTATCTCTTATCTATTATGCCAGTAGTTTATTTTATTTCAAATTTCTTTAAAGTTTATGGATATAATAATTAATAATATATCATGGTGAGCAGTTTTTTGCATATGGTTGGAAAAATTGTTGGCACAAAGGGGAAAATATATAACTTCATCTTCATAGATAAAGTGTCCTTTTTCTCCGTTAATACACACGTTTAACAGCCACCTCACAAGTGTATAATACTGCTTTGTGAATGACAATGATAATTTGTTCATATTTATTTTAATTTCAAGTAATCATTTTTCACTTCGTATTTAACACAAAAATTATGTATACTTACCCAGGATTAAGCTGTGTGTGTGGGGGGGGGGGGAAATAACATATTTTAGAGGTCTAGGTCTATGTTTTCCCGATATGACCCGCAATGTTAAACGTACTCGGTCCGATTTTTTTTTTTCATTTGATTAAAAATGGACGAGATGTTTCAAAACATTACATTATTTCGATACATATATATTTTTTTTTCTGTTGACTTTAGACAGAGTGAAGATTGGGTGGTGGGAAACTTTTGAAGAGGCTAATTTTTAAATCTCTTTGATAAATAAAAAGAAAACATTGCTTTAAGTGGTGAATATTAAAGATTCTAATATTTCAAATTTCATTTAAAAAAAATTTAAATAAGAAAAAAATACGAAGAGAATAATATTTTTGAAAATTTCTATTTTGCAGGACTTATTAAACAATGAAAATAAATTTTCATAATTTTAGGAAACATTTAAAACAGTTAGTCTAGTCTCGCAGTCTGGGAGGGCTTCGGCCTCCATAGCTCCCCCTCCCCCTCCCCCGTGTATGTGCCGATGTATACTTACTCTAAAAAATGAGATTAATGCTTTAATATATATATTGGATAAGTAGTTTGTTTTGGATAGTTTATTTAAACAAATTTCATCGATTTTTCAAAATGTATGTTCGTGATACTCTAAAACCATTTATAATAACAGTTATTATATAATTTTGCAGGCAAATTTTAAAACTTTGTGACAAGTAGCATTTAATTATCTTACAGATTATTTTTAAATTAATATTTTTATGTTCATAAACTTATCTTTTAGACATGAAAAGTGGTATTATATTTATGTGTTTTCTTAAAATGGAAAACAATAAGCATGAAAAAAAAAATATATATAAATATACATAACATGGTTAAATCAAAATATGGAAATAAATAGTTAAAAGGTGTTGCAATAATATAGATGTTTTTATTTATTATTTTATCTGAGATCTTTCGAATGCCCACGCATTCATTTTCAAAGAAATATAAAAGAAGATAGTTGATTAGAAACAGAAAACGTAAAAAACAAAACAAAAACAAAAAACATTTTTTTTTCTTTTTCTTTCCTTTCTTTTCTTTTCTTTTTTTTACGTTTTTTATTTCTAATCAATTATCTTTTTTTATATTCCTTTGAAAATGAGTGCGTGGGCATTCGTAAGATCTCAGGTAAAATAATAAATAAAATTATCTATATTTTTGAAACACCTTTTAAGTATGTATTTGTATATTTTGATTTAAGCATAAAAATTCAAGGTGTAAATTTCCATCAATGACACTGGTATTAATACAGTGGTTTGACTCATTGCATAAGATGGTTAGTTGTTTGCATTTAAGACGGTCAATTATAAATATGAAGGATATAGGCCCTAACAGGTGGGTGTCCTCCACGAAGGTCTTTCTAAGGTTACCCAACCCGTATTTACTCAAGGAAATCCAAGGTTCGAAGAAAATTAGGTGCAATTCCGAACGATTAGACGAAGGACGCGACTGCGGAACTAACCCAGGACATCCTGTCTACCAGATTCGAGAATAGAACGTCTCAGAGCTGTATATTCAAAAGAAAAAAGAAACTTTAAAATAAAGCTATGATAAAATTCTCAATACATTATTTCATAAATAAAGTGCTTAAATTAATATCTTCAACGGGAGGCACTTTTTTTTCCCCATTCAAAATATTTAAATTTTTTCCCTAATTATTCATGTCTTTATACTCGGATCGCTTAGAAGTACCATTTATTTACTGTCGGATTAAGAAGTTTAGTAAAAGATGCACGATACACTTTTCTCCTGGAGGAAAATCGCACTTCTTTATCGTTAAACACAGAACAATTTTAGGCAGATTTCGTATGAAATACTACCTATTGAATTCTCTCCCATGTTGGAATTTCTGAAAATTTTTTGCAGATTTACACCGATCATGACTCCTAGACCCCAAAACTACCACCAGTAAAAAACTTTATCTATCTATCTATCTATCGGTGTATATCACTTTCTTCTAGACACGATAACTTCCATAATTATTCCAGATCTTCTTCAAACTTTTACAAAAAATCAAGGGGCATAAAATCTCTGTCGAGTTCGTTAATGGTCAAAATCGGACCAAGGGAGTGGAAAAAGGGAGGGTTTTTGTGAAAACAGAAAAAACGCGATAACTTTTTAATTAAAATAGATATCGAATCAGTTTAAAGTTTATATAACTTCTAAAAAATGGGCTAAAAGTTTATGCATGACAGATTTTGATAAAGTTAAAAATATCTCAAGGGGTGAAAAAAACAGGGTTTTTGGGAGAAAAAAAATCATAACTTCGTCAATTCTCAAGATATCAAATCCAACTAAATTTTGTATAAATTTTCTCAATATTACCTAAAACTTTTGTATTTATAAGTTTTTCATAGGACCAACTTTTACTGATGAAAAAAAATTATAAACGAAAAGAAAAGGGGGGGGGGATGGAAAAAGAAAAAAAATTCATAACTTATTAAAATTGGTTTTACATCGTTTCAATAATATCTAAAACTTTTACATTAACAAGTTTTTCATAGGACCAATTCTTATAGCAGAAATAAATTAAACAAAAATAGGAGTTGGAGAAAAAAAACCCCTCAAATCCAACCTGCTTATATTGTGACTCATTTTTAAATTCTTTTTTTGATTTTAAACGCATCCAAATAGAAGATCCTCTTATTTAGAAACTATATAATGCGATGCAATGGCCAGTTTTTTGATAAAGGCAGAATATATCTCAAAAAAGGCTGCCAAAAAGGGTATTTTGAACAGAATTTTCCTATGTGATTGTGATTGAAAATTTAAGGAAGTATAAAAAATTGCGTTTTTTCTGAGTCATTTTTAAATCTATTTTTGTTCTCAAACGTTTCCAGTTTACAGGTCATCTTATTTAGGAACTATATAATGTGACGGATGGGTCAGCTGTTTGATAAAGGCAGAATATATTTCAAAATAGGCTGCCAAAATGGGCACTTCACACAAAATTTCCCAAAGCTATCATGATTAAAGAATTGAGGATGTATTCAAATAACAAATTGGTTACTTTATGACTCATTTTGAAATTCAATTTTGCTCTCAAACGTATTCAACTGACAGTTTTTTGTTATTTAGGAATTATATAATGAATATATAATTAATATAGAGAATATATTTTCAGAATATATTCAAAAATATATTTTCAGAATATATTTCAAAATGTGTTGTCAAAATGGGCATTTGAGCCAATTTCACTTAAGATGATTTTAATAAAACCAGTTCTTAAAAAAAAAAAAAAAAAGAAATTAAAATTTTTTCAAAAGCGGCCAAATAAAGTAATTAAATTAGGTTTATCTCTAATCGTATTACATTTTTTGTTGTTGAAATGAAAACTCTTCGAAATCTACCTCCGTCTATAGGCCAAGCCGACAGGGATTTTTTTCAAGATGGAAGGACACCAAAAAGTTCCAGTGAGAGGGGACATGTTATTCCACCGGGGAGATGTCCCCGGAGCCACACCCTGTCCCAGGCAGGAAATTTAACTTTTTCCAGAGTCCAGATTAAGGCCCAAACACATTTGACCACTTCTTGAATTTCCGTGTCGGCTCGTTTATTGTGTCGACGCGATGTTTTTGATCTTATTGAGTTTTGTAGGAAAGGCACGGTTGTCCGGTGAAAGGAAAATCTCCCCCCCCCCCCCCCCGTTCTTTTACGAATAAACCTCAAATAATCCTGTATTAAAGACTTCCCCACCTTTTCCAAGAATTCAGTTTAACGGAATAGAAATGCAGTCTGAAATGAGCCTTAGACTGGCGTGGGGGGGGGAAGGGAGTGGGGTTCTACCCCCTTTTTTAATATACTGAAGTGACTAAACTACCGTTTGTCTGTATACATATATTTCGTACCATGTGCTACTAATATCTACGTACAGATCAACATAAGAAAGATAACTTTAAGAAACTAGAATATATATATATTTTTTTACAATTATAGGAACGAGGTGGAACTCGTCGAACTTCGACGGAAGAAAATGTTTTAAAAGGAACTATTTCATTGATTTATAACAACGTACATA
Organism: Maratus speculifer; assembly: GCA_964019185.1. NCBI lineage: Eukaryota > Metazoa > Arthropoda > Arachnida > Araneae > Salticidae > Maratus > Maratus speculifer. The sequence continues at coordinate 419,266,200 of OZ025290.1, read as the reverse complement.
ATTAGCTACAGTGAAAAATGCATTTTATATTGGTCAGTTTAACTCTAAAAGAAATATTATTTTTAGATAAAATCAACAAAATACCATCTCTATAAAAGTCAGTTGTCCAAATTATTAAGATTAAACTTGAATCGCAAGTGTAATAAGTAAAACATGATAAAGATAAGTTATTATGATGAAGTTACCAATTTAGGCTATTACGACTGGAAAAAATGAAAAAAGAAAAAAAAAATCAAATTGACACGATCATAAAATTTCACGTGAAATCTAAACCCGTCATCATTTTCATGATTTTCATCTTCTTAAAATTTATGTACGAAATTTTAATTAATTTTTTTTCAAATTTAAGAGATAGGGGCGCATTTTTGTTGCCAAAAATACAAAATTCGCACAAAAACTTAAAAAAAATTAATATCTCAAAATTAAATTGTGATACAGCTACCAAACAAATTGCATCTGCATACGCCGATGTAAAAATTGAGAATGTGCGATGTTCAAAAGTGTAAAATTTGCAGTAGCGAAAATTGCAAAACCGAAATTCCAGAAGAAAGTATTGCCATTCGCAAAATTACGTATGCGTTACGCACAAATACGTTTGGCCTTTATAATATTGATATAGGAAAAAAAGGGAGCCTTTAAAATGAGAATACATCTGTGGTGTAACTAGAACATTCAGGAGGGCATGGAGCATAGAAAAGTATGGGCGCGGAGAAGAGAGCCCTCTTGAATCTGAAAAATAGAAATTTTGGGTCACTTTTGACAATTTTTTATCATTTACCATTAAACAAAAATTTATATCTGCACTTGGGGGGGGGAGAGTAGGGGGGTGGCCTCCTCAAATCGGGAGGCCCGGGCCAGCTACCCCTGCTTTAATCAGTACCCTATTTTACCAACAGAAACACATTCTATACATTGAAAATATTTCCAATGTAAAGCCTATATTTGTACTATATTGGGATTTCTTAGAAAATATTTCCACTATAACGACGATACTCGTACTATATTGGGGTGCCATTGGAAATATTTCAAATGCAAGGCCAAAATCTGTGCAATAGTGGCGTTTCGTGGAAAATATTTCCAATGTAACGCCAATATTTGTAAAATATTCGAAATTCATTGAAAATATTTCCAATGTACGGCCAAATTTTAAAATATTGGGGATTCATTGAAATATATTTTCAATGTAATGCAAACATTTGTACAATATTGCGGTTTCACAGGAAATATTTCGAATGAAACCCCAATATTGTAGAAATGTTGGCTTTACATTGGAAATATTCCCAATGGTCCCAATCTGCACCATTTGTACAAAATTGGAGATTTATTCTCAATTTCCAATGTAACGGCAACATTTGTACAATATTGGAGATTCGTTGCAAATATATCCAATGTATCGCCAACATTTGTACAATATTTGGGTTTTACTGGAAATATTTTCAATGTAACATCAACGTTTGCACAATATTGGAGATTCATTGGAAATATTACCAATGTAAAGCCAACAGTTCTACAATGTTGGAGATTCATTGTAAATAGTTCCAACGTAACGCCAACATTTGCACAATATTGGGGATTCATTGCAAATATTTCCAATCTATCCCCAATATTTGTACAATATTGGAGATTCTTGGGAAATATTTCCAATGTAACGTCAACATTTGTACAATATTGGGGCTTCATTGGAAATATTCCCAATGTAATCTCAACATTTGTACAATATTATGGATAAACTGGAAATATTTTTAATGTAATCACAACATTTCTACAATCATTGCGGATTCATTGGAAATATTTGCAATGTAGCGCCTGCATTTGTACAATATTGGGGATTCATCAGAAATATTTCCAGTGTAACGCCAACATTTGTACAATATTGAGGTTTCATTGGAAATATTTCCCATGTAACGCAAACAATAGTATAATATTGGGGTTTCATTGGAAATATTTCCAATGATACTCCAGTATTGTAGGTTTGTTGGCTTTACATTGGAAATATCGCCAATGTAACGCCAACATTTGTACAATATTAAGGATTCATTGGAAATATTTTTAATGTAAAGCCAACATTTGTAAAATATTGGGGTTTCATTGGAAATATTTCCAATGTAACGCCAACATTTGTACAACATTGGGGTTACATCGGAAATATTTCCAATGTAATGAAAACATTTGTACAATATAGGGAATTCATTGGAAATATTTCCAATGTAACCCCAACTTTTGTACAATATTGGAGATTCACTGGAAATATTTCCAATGTAACGCCAACATGTGTACAATATTGGGGTTTCATTGGAAATATTTCCAATGAAACCCCAATATTGTAGATATGTTGGTTTTACATTTTAAATATTGCCAATATAACTCCAGCATTTGTACAATATAGGGAATTCATCGGAAATATTTCCAATGTAAAGCCAACATTTGTACAATATTGGGATTTCCTTTGAAATATTTCCAAAGAAACCCCAATATAGTAGATACGTTGACTTTACATTGATAATATTGCCAATATAAAGCCAATATTTGTACAATATTGGGGTTTCATTAGAAATATTTCCAATGAAACCCCAATATTGTAGATATGTTGGATTTACATTGGAAATATTGCCAGTGTAACGCCAACATTTGTACAATATTGAGAATTCATTGGAAATATTTCCAATGTAAAGACAACATTTGTACAATATTGGGGTTTCATTGGAAATATTTCCAATGTAACGCCAACATTTGTGAAACATTGGGGTTTCATTGGAAATATTCCCAATGTAACGCCAATATTTGTACAATATTGGGGTTTCATTGGAAATATTTCCAATGAAACCCCAATATTGTAGAAATGTTGGATTTACATTGGAAATATTGCCAATGTAACGCCAACATTTGTAGAATATTGGGAATTCATTGGAAATATTTCCAATGTAAAGCCAACATTTGTACAATATTGGGGTTTCATTGGAAATATTTCCAATGTAACGCCAACATTTGTGAAACATTGGGGTTTCATTGGAAATATTTCCAATGTAACGCCAATATTTCTACAATATTGGTGTTTCATTGGAAATATTTCCAATGAAACCCCAATATTGTGGATATGTTGGATTTACATTGGAAATATTGCCAATCTAACGCCAACATTTGTACAATATTGGGAATTCATTGGAAATGTTTCCAATTTAAAGCCAACATTTGTACAATATTGGGGTTTCATTGGAAATATTTCCAATGTAACGCCAACATTTGTGAAACATTGGGGTTTCATTGGAAATATTTCCAATGTAACGCCAATATTTGTACAATATTGGGGTTTCATTGGAAATATTTCCAATGAAACCCCAATATTGTAGATATGTTGGATTTACATTGGAAATATTGCCAATGTAACGCCAACATTTGTACCATATTGGGAATTCATTGGAAATATTTCCATTTTAAAGCCAACATTTGTACAATATTGGGGTTTCATTGGAAATATTTCCAATGTAACGCCAACATTTGTACAATATTGGGGTTTTATTAGAAATATTTCCAATGTAACGCCAATATTTGTACAATATTGGGAATTCATTGGAAATATTTCCAATGAAACCCCAATATTGTAGATATGTTGGATTTACATTGGAAATATTGCCAATGTAATGCCAACATTTGTACAATATTGGGAATTCATTGGAAATATTTCCTATGTAAAGCCAACATTTGTACAATATTGGGGTTTCATTGGAAATATTTCCAATGTAACGCCAATATTTGTACAATATTGGGAATTCATTGGAAATATTTTCAATGAAACCCCAATATTGTAGATATGTTGGATTTATATTGGAAATATTGCCAATGTAACGCCAACATTTGTACAATATTGGGAATTCATTGGAAATATTTCCAATGTAAAGCCAACATTTGTACAATATTGGGGTTTCATTGGAAATATTTCCAATATAACGCCAACATTTGTACAATATTGGGGTTTTATTGGAAATATTTCCAATGTAACGCCAATATTTTGTACAATATTGGGAATTCATTGGAAATATTTCCAATGAAATGCCAATATTTAGCCAATATTGGCGTTTTATTGGAAATAAGGTACCCTGGGGTAATAACGCCAGGCGGGGTAATAACGCCAAGTGCTTATATTTTGCATAATTATAAAATAATCAGGTAAATGACACCCATGTGCTCTGCGCAAAAGGGTTTTGAGTCATATAAATCGCAAAAAACAGCTTCAAGTTAATTTGTTTCATTTTTAGGTCTTATTGTTTTTACAAACAACTAAAATTAACGCTTGATCTAAAATTTGCGACATAGGTTTTGTGATGTGAAGACTATCTTTTTATCCGGAAATGCTTTATTAATTACATAAATTTGTAGTGCATTTTATGTACTTTTAAAATGTTGTTGAAGATTTTGGATATCTTCTCGAGATAATTTGTAATTTAAAATGTACTGCGCAATAACTATATCGGGGTAATAACGCCAATCCTTGACATTAATAAACCGGTTGATTCCCTACTGTGGCCGAGCTACATCCTAAATACTGATTCAAATAAACACAGTTAAAACTGTGCAATGTTTCTCATATTTCTATTTAAGCGGTCCTTTTTAAGCAAAAAGAAGCTCACGGTCTGATATTCTTTTGCCTCATCCTTCTCCCACACCACACCTTTATTTTTCTTACACTTTCACAAAAAATTGAACATTTTCAATAACTTAGAATGCAATTTGTCAATTTCTAAGTTTGTAGAGTTTGTATTTTTAGAATTGGGCTATCTACATGCAATTATTTCATCTTATTTCATAGTTTTGTTTGCATGGCGTTATTACCCACATAGGTGGGTAATAACGCCAAATAGCATTGGTCAAGAAAAAACGCCATTACATTTTATGAATACATATCTGTTAAATTATTTTATTTTATATAGATAGTCAATGAGTTGCTGTATCAGATCCTATATTTGTTTGAAAAATACAATCTAAAACTAAGCCGTGAAAATTGGTAGAACCTTAACGTGGCGTTATTACCCCAGGGTACCTTATTTCCAAGAAAACCAATATTGGCGCAACGTTGGGCCAATATTGGTTTGCTTATAGGGTTACTTAATAAATATTCATTAACGGCTATATCTGTCCACATGTGTACTTTTAAATATCTGTAAAGTATTTTTTTTATTATATACTGGTATAAGAATTATCAGTGCTAAATGTTGGATATTCACTACTAAATTTTAATAGAATTCCTTGCTTTATAAAATCTCAGAAATAATTTTACTAAAGAAGAAGTAAAATGCCATAAAAAGTTCGTGGTAGCAATTAGTCATCTAGGACGGAGAATTTACATTCCTGTATATATTATAGTTCTTTACATGAATATTATTATATTGTGTGAATATAAATATGTTTAGACATGCTTGAAAAGGGATCATTTACTACATTCAGGAAAACAAGTTTTTTAGAACCACTTAACTGGCTTAAGGTTAAGGAAATTTTTTTTTTTTACACCCGACATGTATAGCGGCTTATGTTATCGTGCTTAATATAAAGTATCCTGGGGTAAAAACGCCACTTAAATTCTGCCAATTATTACTGCTTCGTTTTAGTTTTATGCTTTCAAGAAATATAGGATTTCATACAGCAACATATTGACTATGTATACAACGAAGAATATTTTAGCAGATGTATGTTTATAAAAAGTAATGGGTTGTTTTCCTGACCCAATGTTATTTGGCGTTATTACCCACATAGTTAAATAAAAACGCCAAGCAAAAAAAAATAATAAAAATTAATAACACGCAAAGCGTTCATTTAAAAGATAAAAACTCTACAGCCCTATAAATTGACAAATATGAAAAAAATTGCTGCATTTAGGGCATACGACTTTTTCTTTATGTTTTTTTGGTTTTCAACAATGACAATAAAACTTCTTCGAGCATAAAATAAAAAATAAACGCTTTTCGAATGTATTTTCAAAACTTAAAAGATACAATCGGAGTAATTGTTACAATATATTGCTTTACTATCACGTATACTTATTGCGCATTATGTATTAAACTACAAACTGCCTAACAAACGCATCCAAAATATTTCATAACATATTTAAAGTACATGAAATGCACTACACATATACAAATGCACTACTTATATATGAAACATAGTATGTCCTAATAAATATATGGCCTTCAGATCACAGAGCTTAACTTGCAAATTTTAGATCTTTCATTGACTTTTATGTGCTTCTTAAAGTGATAAGATCCACATAATCAACAAATTAACTTTAGCGGTGTGTGTAGTTCATATGTCTCAGAGTCCTTCTGTGCAGATCCCGTACGTGCCATTTCCTGGATTCCTACATAATTGCGCATATTAGTAACACATGCGTTATTAGCAACCCTGGCGTTGTCACCTACTCTGGCGTTGTCACCTACTCTGGCGTTATTACACCAAAATACCTTAATGTTTTTTTCTTATAGATATAACTCATATATTTGTTAATTTTTTATAATTTTTTATAGAAAAAATTTCAAAATGTCCCACGATTTAGAAAAACGCATCTTTATTTTCAGCAGTCTTAGAAACCAGTTGATTTCGTTGAACGAATACTACAGTTTTGAAATCAAAGTTTACAATTGTGGCAGTAAATTGCCAATTGTTTACCGACGAGTTTTCACAGTGCAAAAACGAGATTTCTTGATCTAAATTATCAGCCTTTCTGATGCTACGAATTTGTAATTAAACATTTTTATGCTGAGCATGTTAAACTAATAACATTGATATATATTGCGCTAACATTAAAATTAAAATTAACATTGTCTTGTTACTCTTAAAGGAATAAATGCTGTTAGGCAGCTACATATACGAGGGACAATCGAGAAGTTTTCAAAATTCCATTGTAAGTCTTTGATATCACAATATACACATTTACTTAATCATCTTCAAACTAAGTTCCTTAAAAACACACTCTTGCTCCACCACGCCAGTCATCCCTTGAAACAATCAACACTCTGTGCCATCTGCGGAGATCATGGAAGGGTCGCCATTTTCGTCAATTAACTAACCTGCAATAGAGAAAGATTTTATGTGCGTGTGAATATTATGCCACAAACTGCATCTTACAAAGTATCCTCTTTTTTAAAATAGATGTGATCAAAGCTGTAAAAATCACTTTCTAAATCTTTCATTCTCTAATATTAAATATAGCTTCGGTTGGCATCTAAATAATACACATTGCACATTTTTTTCCTTTGTCAAAAAATTAAATCCACTTCTGGTGGTTTATTAGCGTCACTTGAATCAAATTACCCCAGAAAAGTATAAAGATTAAAATGTATTTCTTTTTTAATCGAAAGACTTTTATTCAAAATTTCAGAATGGCAATGTTAAATTTAGAAATTTCATTAATTTATTTCTTAAATAAATAAAAAGAAATTGAAAAGCGTTTTTTTTTTTTTTTTTTTTTTTTTTTTTTTAAGATATAGTAAACTAAAAAATATATACGTTTCACATTTTTTTAACATTATTAATTGTAACAAATATTAATAAATTTCCATTAAAAAAATAAAATTATCCTGAAAAACGTTGTATTTTTTTTTACCAAAAGAAGAAAAAAAAAAGCTTTAACACTTGAAATTTTTTTTCACTGTGATTTATTTATGTTAATTCAATTTAAACCCACAGTCATTTTTGGAAATTTATTCAGACCAAAATATATTTGTATTTTATTCTCAATAAACTTACAATCCTTCCCCAAAAATTTTGGAAAAATAAGAAACTAATTTTTGAAAAAGCTAATTTTATATTGTAATTTGAATACACCCGTACAAAATATTTATTTATAAAAACAATACCTTATTTACACGTTATTTTTATTATATTTATATTTATACTTATATTATATATTATCCATTATATTATTATATTTTACATTATATATTATATTATATATTTATATTTATACTTATACTTCTATTTATACTTATTTTTCCTATAAAATAAAAAGAAAATGATTTTTTTCTTATTCAACAAACTGGTCCTCAAAGAAATATCCCGTGAAATAATTAATTAAGCAATAATCATTTTTAAAAATCCTTAATGGTAATTGCTAATTTTTAATGTATGTTATTTTCCGTTTCTTACATTAAATAAATAAATGTTTTTTTTTTTTTTTTTCATTTAAAGTTTTTATTCAAATTTAAATTCATAGGCACATTTTTCAGCATTTTAAAACCATATTTATGACATGTCGTAATCTCACTATTTATCAAATGATTCGGACATGAATATTAATGGCAGACATGCACATGTATTTGTTTTTCAGCTTAATAGATAGGGATTTTCAAACGCTTTTGTTGAACAGGTCGTATTGTCATGCTGAAATATTTTTAAAAGAGAAATTGTTGTAAATTGTACAAACATTACATAATTTATTTCTTTTCTGACACGAAGAATACAGTGATGTTAAATATGTTTATGGCTGGGCTGCTTAAATATAATAATATTAAAATGCATGTATAATTGTATAATTAATTATTTAACTTTTAATTTTTTTTTTTAAATTTAAGATTGAATATCATTTCAGTGTCTATGGATCGCACAGGTTTAGTACAGAATATCTCAAAAATATGGCTTACAGAAATATTTACTTCACAATGCTGAATAATATTGACTTGAAAGCAGGAGAGATATCCACATTTCTTGGAAATACAAAAAATAGATTTCTATACACTATAAAGTAAGTATATTAATATATATGTATGTGTAAAGTTACTAAATTTACTAATATTTTTCTGGGAAACTCGGATTCATAGTACATCTAATGCAACGGTAACAACAAAAATTCATGAAACTGATACAACAAACTAACTAGGGAACCGCAAGAAATGTAAGTCACCTATTTTGACGAAAGTGGTATCGTTGGAAAGATCTCATCGAGGGCAGTAAAAAACAAAATGGAACTATCCGTCGCAAATAAGCCGTTTTCGAGATATCCGACAATTTATGTCACGTAGCTAGTGTACACTTAATGGTGAAAGGAAAAAATTTATTTTCGATTTTAACGAAGGTGGTATCGTATAAAAGATATCATCGTGAGGATTAAAAAACTCAATGGAATCACCCGTCGGAAATCAGACGTTTTCGAGATATCCAACAATTTGTGTCACATTGCTACTATACACTGCTGGAAAACTGCATTAAGTGACATAAATTATTGGATAATTCGAAAACGGCTCATTTCAGATGGTTACTTCCATTGAGTTTTTTATTTCTCACAATGATGTATTTGCAACAACACTATTTTCAAACCAAAATCGAGAAAACATTTTTTGCGGTCCCCGATTAAGTGTGCACTAGATCAGTATGCACTAGCTACGTGACATAAATTATCGGATATCTCGAAAACGGCTCATTTCCGACGGGTAGTTCTATTGAATTTTTTTCTCCCTTATGAGGATATATTTTTAACGATACCACTTTCGTTAAAATCAAGACTAAATTTTTTTGCAGTCCCCCATTAAGTATGCACTAATTACGTGATATAAATTGAGTATACCTCGAAAACGGGTCATTTGCGACGGGTAGTTCCATTGAGTTTTTTATTGCTCTCCATGATATCTTTACAACGATACCACTTTCGTCAAAATCGGTAACTTACACTTCTTGCAGTTCCCCAGTCAGTTTTTTTAAACTATACTGTAAAAGGAAATAAAAAAATAAAAACTAAGAATGAAAGTTACTAGATTTTTTTCTAGAAAACTTGAATTCCTAGCACATCTGATGTAACAGCAACAAAAAAAAAAAAAAAAAAAAAAAAAAAAAAAAATCATGAAACAGATACTATAAAATAAGTTTCTGTAAATAACACTGTAAATATTTACATATTATTTATTTTCTTTTCGTTATTCATTCTTCATTTCTCCTACTTTTATAATATTTGTCATTGTTATAACCTCAGATGTACCATAATTGGGATTTAGCTGGTAACGTTCATGACACATACTTATTGTAATAATTTAGTTAATAATCTACTAATCTGATTTTTATGTTGGGACTTAATTATTTAGAAATTCTGTTTGTGTGTATTGCGTTAAAAAGTGGACTTTCATGTTTATTTTATTTACTGGGACTGCTTTTAAATTTAACGATGGGATTATTTTTCTTGTAAATATTGTATATATATTTACGTCGTACAGTAACTTTTTTTTACATAATGTAACATGCGCTTATGATGGAACAATAATTTATTACTTTTTACACAATACATATTAGGTATAAATTATTACTGTTATTATTATTCATTGATTTTTATTTTAATTTGTCTTGTTCGTATTTTGGATTAGTGTATCGAATCTAGCCAGTCGGGTGCATAATGAATCGAATTTCTCAGCTTAATGAAATTGGTTGGATAATTTGCTTTTAACTATCCATCCCTAACGAGTGGTTCTTGTTCATTATACATACAGATACTATAAATACTGGTTTCACTGAATTTTTATTTTGGTAATATCTGAGTTATTTTGGATTTATTTATAAAAGTATATATGTATACATATTTATATATAACGAAAGTTACTGAATTTTGTCTAGGAAACTGGGATTTCTAGAACATTTAATGTAACGAGAACAACAAAAAATCATGTAACAGATACACGTTTGCACTGTAAATAAAAAAAAAAAAATCTTTAAGATTACTAAGAATAATTTAGAAAACTGGTATGCCAAGAACTTTTTATGTAAATAACTAGCCGGATTACAAATAAAGTATTAGTAAGATTACTATAATTTTTGTAAAGCTTGTTTTTTATATCTACATTTATTTTGTATACTGTATAGATAAAAGTATAGCAAGCATGCAAATTTGTGTAACTTCACATCTGTAAAATTACAAATTTTTATTATTGTTATTTTTTATTTCAATTTAGTTTATCGTTTAAACTAAGGTTATAACTTATAAGCCCGATCTTGTCGGGTTATAGAGAATATGTAAAAATTCTTTGTTTGAAATTTGACATTTGGGATATCAGGTAGAGTATAAAGGAAAGGGTAATGATAGCGCAATAACATAAGGTAATGGTAGAGGATAGCTAAGTGAGAATTCTTAGCATAAGTCTACTGGTATTTAATATTTAGATAGTTTGCATGCAAGGTTTGGTTTTATATAGTTAAATCTAAGCTAAAGTGTAGCTTTGCGAATGAATATGTCAATCAATGAAGAATTTAGCCAAATTTATATGATATTGGTTTCTACCCCTGACATATACTACATCAGCATGTTGCATTTTATCTTAAGGCAAAGTCATGATTCAGATGATGATTTTTTAAACGATATTCAGGAATGGATTTTTATAAGGTACTGCTATAGTTCTAAATTCTAAAGGTAAAAAATTTGCGCTTTATGTACTATATACAAAACAATTTCTTGTCTGTCAAAAAAATGTCGAGTATTAAAGTGTAAAAGCGTAATAAATATATATTTGAATAAAACAAAGTTAAATTCTAGAAATTCCATGATTAATGAAGCAATTTGAAACATAAATTTAAATGCATATTCCGTGCTTTTACGTCAAGTAGTGTTAATTATTTTTGCTTGTGATCACTTTTTGACATTTTTATTCTATTGAAAATAATACTGTCAATGTAGATCAAAATCTTGGAAAGAAATCCATTGTAAAGCTTTCTGATATTTTTTTTTCTATTTAACTAGTCATGTATGATGAATTAATTTTATTCGTGACTGCATAGTAGTTAATAAATTTTTTATAAAAAAATATTGTATATAAATGTTTATAAATGCTTGAATGCAAATGTTAACACCTAAATGTTTATAATGTAGATAAAGGGAAAGTTATATAAATATTCATTTGATTACCTATGTTAGGCTTTGAAAGGCTTTGAAATCACACACTCGTGGACAGCTAACCTTTCGGTATAGGAACTTAATGCCCACGAGGGGAAACCTTCATCCAAACAACCCTAACCCATTTATTCAAAACTTTTAAATATATATATATATATATATATACATATATACATATATATATACATGTATACATATACATATATATATATATATATATATATATATATATATATATATATATATATATATATATATATATATATATATATATATATATATATATATATATATAATTAATTCACTATAGGTTACCCTATTTTTTTCAGGGCGAAGCTGGTATTATACATTTCATAGATGCTTATCGTAAATATATATACATGAATACATTTAGACAAATATGGGAATGACTGACAATTTCCAATTTAAATTAGAATTTGAATAGATAAATATAGTTAATAAAAGTTAATTGGGGATTTTTTTTTTCTCTTAAAATAACTTAGAATTGGAAATCGTGAGTACTGACAAATGATGCGAATAATTTAATATGCTGATTACAGAATTTCATACAAACTAAAAATATCTTTTAATTATGTTAAATTGTCGAGAGACAATTATATATGTTAAATTTCAACTTACGTGAGAGTCTATAGTTAAATGTCTTTGTAAATACAAGAAACCTGTGTTAGGCTTTTTCCATTGTCAATATAGTGATGGATGATTATGCAAACTCCATCAACCACTCATATAGTCATCAATTAACCGTTTATCTTCCGCATTATGAATTCATGAAAATTTTACATTCTAAAGCATTCTACATAAATTGTTTCAACTAAATTAAAAGATTCATATAATCATTTAATAAATTTTTGAAGGATTTTAGAAGAATTGAAAAATTTGGAAGGATTAGTTAAATTTGAATTTACAGGGATTTTGTGCAAAACTTATATCCCCACTCAATTTTTTTGTTTTAAATTGTTTTCTTAGTATTTTTTTAGAATTATAAAATGTACAAATAGGATGTTCTTAGAATATAAATATAGAAATATTTCGGAATTGAAAAATCCCCATCCTTCTCCCTCAGCGTCAAGAAAGCTGAAAAGATACAAAGACAAAATAAATCATCCTTTTAAAAATATTTTTGTCATGTGTAGCTAATATGCTTTTGGAACAAAATAAATTAATGTACCTGTAACTCATTCTAAACAGTATTGCAACTAATTGACGCATTAAAAGAACTTTATAATAAGTAATTTTAATGGTATTTATAAATACTGTCGGTAGATAATGGGTTAAACGATGTTTCGATAATAGACTGTAACACCGATACACATGAGATATTAGAGTAAATGCGGAAAGAATAATGATTGAGCCCTATTTCATTAAGTTAAATTAAGGAATAATTCCTTTACAAATTATTTATATAATAATCATTATTTAAAATTATGTACTCGGAAATTACAGATTCACCACAAAACTGACTTAAAATATTTTTTACATACTGGGTGAACTATGCGCTATTTACTTCAAATTTTATCTTACCCCGCAAGATTTATCGAGAGAGACCCAAATATCATCCTTTGCGTACATTTTTTCTCCCACAATAAACTTTTTTCATTCACATTTTCACTGCACTGTAAAAAAAAAAAAAAAGTTTGTAAAGTTATTAAAAGTTTTCTAGGAAACTGGGATTCTGACAATTTTTTATGTAATGGCAACAGCAAAAATTCATGTAACAGATGTAGATTTACACTGAAAAAAAAAATCTGTAAGGTCACTAAGAATTGTTTAGAAAACTGGGATTTCTAAAACTTTTTATGTAACTGCAACCCAGGTTACAGATAAAATATTAATAAGGTAACTAATTTTAGTAGTTTTTGTTTGTAAAGTTACAGATTTCTGTAGCTTTAAAAAAATATAGTTTTACAGATTTACATTTTTACTTGTACAATTTACAGATAAAATGTTAGTAAGTATACAGATTTCGGCAGCTTTACATCTGTAGGATCATAGACTTTTTTTTTAAGTGTGCTATATATGCAGCTCAAACCTCCAGATTCCACGTTCAAGCCTTTCGCTAAGGCTCCCTACCTTTCTCCTTTAGTTTCTATGTCTGCACTGTAAAAAAAAATCGGTAAAGTTACTAAACTTTTTCTAGGAAACTGGGATTCCTAGAACACTTCTTGTAACGGTAACAGCAAAAATTCAAGTTTTACAGTCGTTTACATGAAATTATCCTGTTATCGTAACATGAAAAGTTCTTGGAATCCCAGTTTCCTAGAAAAAGTTTAGTAACTTTACAGAATTTTTTTTACAGTGCGCGCCTGGGAGAACGCGCCGGGTTCTCCCAGGTAGAATCTCCCTTATCTCGCACTACACTTCCCTTTCTTCCGCAGACATTCAATAGGGATAACCGAGAACTACTTTTGTCACTTTATATATTTTATTTTTAGCTACATACACAATACATGTTTTTTATAAAATAAGATATGAACACTGTAAAAAAAATCTGCAAAGGTACTAAACTTTTTCTAGGAAACAAACTTTTCCTGTAACGGTAACAGCAAAAATTCAAGTTTTAGAATCGATTACATGAAATTTTCCTGTTATCGTTACATGAAAAGTTCTTGGAATCCCAGTTTCCTAGAAAATGTTTAGTACCTTCACAGATTTTTTTTTTCAGTGAATATAATAGCTCTGTCAGTTTCAAGATAAGAATAAAAAACTTTAACTCAAGTATGTCGAAAGAAATTTACATATAATGTACAATAAATAAAATGAAATAATATGAATTAACAGTAATCTTAATTAGTCATACGCACAATACATATATAAGTGTGTGCGTGTTTGTATGCATTAATTTTTTTAAATGTTAAAAAATAAAACATAAAAAAATATAAGATGTATAAAAATATATGTAAAAAATTGTAAAATTGAAAACACTAATATGGACGTTTGAGAAACGGATTGATGAAAAAACATTAAAACATTTACAAAAGAATTTCGAAAAAGTATATAAAATTCTAAAAACAAACAAAAAAACATGGGTTTCTGTTTTTAATGCATGTATTTCTTATCATTTTTTTTTCTCTCTTCTTCTCTCATCTTTTGTAGGATTGTGGCACTGTCTATTGATTTTATTAATGTTTGATTAATCTATAATCTGTCCCATACCCTTTTTTATTTATTTTTCTTTTCTTTTATAATTACACCTTGATTTTCGTAAGATATTACATATTGTTCATTGTTTCATATCTTAACAAGCCCTTTATAAAAATCTAATGTTATCTATTTTATTTTATGCATTTTCTATTTAACATAAATATAGTAGCAGCTTTACATACAGTTTTCTCCCGACAGATGGCAATATTACAATATCATATTCATGCTATTTTGCTTATTTCAAATATATTGATTCATGATAGCTTGTGTATAATTTTCATTATCAATGGGATGACACTGTTTTGAATTTTAAACAACGAATTGTGGTGAATTTTAAGTAATGGATTTTGGATATTTAATGGATAACTTCTACTTAATTTCATTTGTTCATTAATTTATTCCTTAATTCTAGAATGCTTTCAACTGTCAACTGATTTTGCTTTCCTGCATGTTATACGATGCTTAATTTTGTCATTTTAAGAAAATTGCTGACAAAATTTGACGAAATAACTTATTTGACTTATAAACTAGTATGCGTAGAACCATTGAAGAATTTGTATGCGATAATAATTTTAAGGCTTCTACATTTTTGTTTATCCTGTTTTTATATATTTCTATTTATTATTTTAATTATTTATTGACATTTATAATACTGATTTCAAATTCATTTTATCTATATATATATATGTGTGTGTGTGTGTGTGTATATGTGTATATACATATACATGTATATACATATATGTATATACATATACATATATCACGTATACACACGCACACACTGTAAAAAAAAATTGGGAAACTTACAAAAATTTTTCTAGTAGAATTGTATTCCAAGAACATTTTATGTAACGGCAACAATAAAAATTCATGTAACAGATACAGATTTGCACTTTGAATCAAACAAATTTTAAGGTTACTAAGAATTTTTTTGGGAAATCGTATTCCAAGAACTTTTTAAGTGACGATAACGAGCATTATAGATAAAATTTAGTAAAGTTACCAAAATTTTAGTAAATTCTTTTGTAAAGTTACAGATGGTTTTAGTTTTGCTTACAAGTTTTGTAGATTGACATCATTTTCTTGTACAGTGTACACATAAAATTTTAGTAAGCATAAGAGATTTCGGTTAATTTAGATTACTAAGGTTACAGATTTTTTTTACAGTGCACCGAATACACACACACACACACACACATATATATATATATATATATATACATCTCATAAAAGATGATGATTATGAAATATCAAAGATTGCAGTTTGATAGCTAGCACCGATCGAATAGCTTCCATACTAATTTAATTAGTACTTTATTAGTTTTTGAATAAGACCCCAATTAAATAAAAAAAAAATTCCATTCTCTTTTTTTTTGTATTATGTAGAAAGTTTTCTATAGGTTTTTTAACAGGAATATTTATTTATTTATACTTTATATTTTCTTTGCAATAAAGCCATTAAGTAAAAAATAACTATGCTGAAAGTTTTATCTTTTAATTACAATTTTAATTAAAAGAAAATCTTCTAAATGAAGTTACAGAAAATAAAATCATAAAAAATGCTTTGTCCATGGAAATGAGAACTTTTAATTGCGTTATTTTTTATAAAGACTTTTTTCTTTTGAATATTTGAATAAAACGTATTAATTTCCTTTTCATTCAAACTGTTATTTATCATTAAAATAAGCGAATAATTTTGTTCTATTCATTATGTGTTTTGTACAGTTATATTTTTACATTTTTTTTTCAGCTACAGACTACAGAATATAGTCATGATATTAAAGATGTTTTGTTACAATAGTCAGTTTTCAGGGGTAAGTTTAGGTCTTTTAAAGGATCCTCCACAAAATAATTTATCTTAAAACAGGACCCTTTATAATTTTTTCTATCCCCAAACTGGACCCTTTACAAATTTATTTGTCTCTTAATTAGATCTTTCATAGAAATTTTTAAATTTCAAATTGAACTTTTCATAAATTTAATCATTTAATAATAAAATTTGGCTTGTAAATCAGTAATTGATCTCATGAAAGACTATATTATTTAGCTTTTCATATATGAAAAATAGAACCTGAAGATATCGATAATTTAAAATTCAGAAAATTCTGACTAGAATTTTTACAATTATAAGAAACAAATTCACAATTTTACAAAAAGAGAACCCTGGTAACGATTTTAATTTATTTTGGCAGAAAAAACGAACTATATTATTTTGATAATAAAGGTAATTTATGAATAATCAAAACCTAAAAAATATTTGACTACCGTTTATTATTTAATCTGACCGTGGTCTGTCTGTTTACCTATAACTACCTCAAATACATCCAGATGACATTTAATATTTCAAAGCGGGATTTTTTAAAATTATTTATATATAAAAAAGTCTATATATCGGTCTAATAATATATATATATATATATATTACAAATTTAAAAAATTTTTCGCCAAAATTAACCTTTATACTATCTTAATTTTCTTATAATATTGCTCCGTACTTACTTCAAATTATTAAATTAAAATCTTATTTCTAGATCTAATCTGTTAATCTGTATGCAGACGATATAAATTCTTAATTTGCCTTAAAAAACATTATTCCAGTATGCGTAAATTTAAAAAGATGGCTCTAAATCAAAAATATTCTTAATTAAAACTTTATTTCTTAATATTCCAAATAAAACTGATTTCTTCTATGTTTTTATCAACCCTTTTTAAGAAAATCTTATTAAATTTATTCCAAAACCATACCTTTCAAAAAATATCATTATTTTATTTTATCTATTTATTTATTTTTCCGCCGTCAACCTTTGATGTGTGCATTAATAAATTCATTTCTTTCCTTTTTCTCTTAAAATTAATCATTGATAAAAATCGTCTGCCTAAGAAATTATGAGTCGATTATAAATTGGTTAAATAATATTTTTTTTTAAATAAATTTATCGTCTGTGTAAAATAGCCTCGTATCTGGACAAGAATTCTGTTTACATAAAATGATGATGGTTTGAGATTACAGAAAGTTCTAGAATTTTCTTTTTAGTTTTAAAGGTGGAAATCTCGAGATGAGAAGGGGAGAGATTCTGGAGTTCTTTCGTCGATGAGTACGGCTGATTGAAGTAAATGATGGAATATTTTTTGGACATTTCGGTAAAAGATCGTTTGCAAAAAGGAGTTTTTCCCTCTATAATGACTACAGTTGAATAAATAAACTTACAGCCACCAATGAGTGATTTATTGGATATTCTACATTTATTTATTTTTTATTTTTTCCCTCGCTGGCCATGACTTCTGTGCAAAGAACGGGGACCCTGGCGATGATGTTTCTGGCTCCTAACTTTAAAATTTCACAGTCTTTTCTAGAGCCGACAGGATGTTTTATGCCTGCGCTGCCTTTTTTTTTGGTTTTGGCTATGGAACGAAGTGATAATAAAAACTGTGGACCTCTGAATAATTTGCCCGTCATTATTGGATGTGTTCTTAAACAAAAACTGCCATAGTCTCATGATTTCTGGAGTGACAAAAACAGAAGAATTGTTCCTGTAAAGTGCTTTGGTCGATAAAAAGTAGTCCTCTTATGATAAAAAAGAAGAAAAAAATAATAATAATTACAAGACTATTTCTTGTTAATTGGTGAACAGAAAAATATTTTTTCGAGATGGTTGAGACCCATAGGATTTCGGTGAGATTTTTTTTTTTTCGTAGTGTTTTGAATATTATTATTTGTATACTTTTTATGTATTTATTTAAATTAATTATTCTCTGTTTGTCAGGTTTATTTATTTGATTATTTGTCTGTGAATTTTATTTACTTGCCTATTTATGAGTATTATTATTATCATTATTATGTGTTGAAGATTGAAATATTTTTATTCTTAAGGATTTAATTGAGGAGTATGATGTTCTTAAGATATTTACTGTTACTTATTAAGACTATTATGAAAAATGAAGACTGTGTTGAATATGATCACGAAATTAATGTGCATCCTGATTATAGAGGTTCCATGACTCTTCAAAATTTTCGCGATAATTCGGATTCAGATTTAACTGGGGAAATGAATTTAATTCAAGATGTAAATTTAAGGGAATTAGTTCATATTTATAGTGATATTTTTGCAAAGCATAAATATGATGTGGGTAGGATAAATATTGAACCACAACGCGTTATATTAAAATCTGACCTACCTATATCTTTGAGGCCCTACCGAACATCTCCCCTAGAAGAAATAGAAATAAAAAACCAAATTCAATCATTGTTAGCAGCCGGACTGATAAAGGAAAGTAATAGCCCCTATTCTGCCCCTGTTACACTAGTTATGAAAAGAGAGGAATGTAAAAAAACGCGATTATGTATAGACTATAGAAAATTAAACGCAATAATTAAAAACGATGCAGAACCCTTGCCCCGTATCGATGGAATTTTAGATAAATTGAGTAGTGCTCAGTATTTTTCAACTTTGGATTTAGCCTCTGGCTACTGGCACATACCAATACATCCATCCGATACAGAAAAATTAGCATTTACAACCAATTTTGGACTTTTTGAGTGGCTCGTGCTCCCTTTTGGCATAAAAACTGGCCCTCCCATATTCAATAGAACCATTCGAAGGATCCTTAATAAATATAAAATCGACTTTGCGTGCCACTATTTTGATGATATTATAATTTTCTCTTCCTCTTTAGAAGAACATTTAAACCATTTAGCTCAAATTTTTGACATTTGCAAACAAGAAAACATTAAACTTAAACTTTCTAAATGTAAATTAGGCCAAAATAAAATCAATTTCTTAGGTTATGAAATCACTAATGGAACTATAACTCCAGCAAATGCCAATATTGAAACCATCAAAAATTTAAAACCTCCTTCCAATGTGAAAGAGTTACAACGATTTCTAGGTTCCATTAATGTTTACCATAAATTCATTAATAAATATGCTGAAATTAGATATCCTCTAAATCGATTACTTAAAAAAGACACAATATGGGAATGGAATTCAGAGTGCCAGGAGTCTTTTGAAAAATTAAAAAATTCTTTAATTGCAAAACCCATCCTCAAAATTTATGATCCTAAATTACCTTTACATATGTTTGTAGATGCCTCTCAGATAGCAGTAGGTGCCGTTCTAAAACAACCTGATAAAGATAATTTCTTAAATCCTATTGCTTATCATTCTAGAATTTTGAAGAGTTATGAGCAAAATTATTTCATAACTGAATTAGAATGTTTAGCTATTATAGATACTCTTGACAAATTCTATCATTACTTTCATGGTGCCAAGTTTACAATTCATACGGACCACGCATCTCTAGTATGGTTAAAGAGTGTTAAAAACTTAAGAGGTAGGCTTTTTAGATGGTCGCTCAAACTTAGTATGTTTGATTATGAGATAAAATATGAAAAGGGTTCAACAAATGTCGAAGCAGACATGTTGTCACGAAATCCTGTCGACAAAAGTTTGTAATAATAAGGAATTATATAGAAAACTAAGTTAACATTTATGTTTTTTTTTCTTTATTTGTTAGAATTTCTAGTGACAGTGAGCTTTGGTTCCCGGATTCTTTATAATTTATTTAAATTCAGTAAGAAATGGAACTGTGCAAGGCTGTTGCTAGAATTTTGACTGATAAATATGATTAATTTTTTCAGTAAATTTTGTGATTTTAAGTAAGAAATTATCTATAATTAAAATTTTTGAATCTGTTTATGATCTATAAAATAATAGAATTAAAAGTTGATCCCAATTTAAGGTATATCTATGATATTTACAATTTCTGTTTTATTAGATAAAATTTCTGGTTAAAGTTAGCAGCTAAATATAGTAATTTTGAAAAAATATGTAATTGATAGAAATCATTAACTTTGAAATTTATTGCGAATGATTTTACGATTAGGATTTTATAAAGAAAATAGAAGTGCTTCATTTATTCTAATGAGTAAGAATAAAAAAATTATGGAAGATCCTAAGTTCGTACCGTTTGATCCGAGTTCTGGAATGAACATTTTGTCTTGGTTAACTTATTTTGATAAAACATGTGATAGGGAACAGAAAAATCTAGAATGGAAATTTAATTCTATTGCGCAATATTTGAAAGGTGAAGCGCAAAAAATTTATATCAATGACTGCTTAAATTGTACGGATTATGAACAAATTAAGAAAATTTTGATAGAAAGACTCATTGAATTGGACTTCCCGAGTTTTTCTGATTTTTCAAATCTGAAATTAGATAATTTAGACAATTTAGAAACTTATTTTCGTAAAAAGGTGGAAATTGGTAGGAAATTACATCTTAGTGAAAATATACTATTACAAGGTTTAACTGATGGTTTAAAACCAGAATTAAAAAACAATATTATTATAAATCCTCCTAGTAGTACCACAGAATGGTACCGGGTTGTCAAACAATTCGTGGAAGTTTCCACCCCACTAGTTTCAAACCAAGTAATAAATCAACCATCAGCTAGACAAAATTTTCAACCTTTTCAATCAACTAGGCCCTGGATTCAGCCAGTTAGGCCCAATAATACACCTAGGAATTGGATTCCCCAAAGACAATCTCAGTTTCAAAGATCTAGAGTTTGTCAAAATAATTATATTCAAAATTCATATTCTTCAAGACCTTGTAGGATATGCACAAATAGGGGTGTGAGTAATGCTTTTCATTGGGAAAGAGAATGTATTTTTAGGAATGAGGTACCATCCTCTGATACTCTTCCAAATATCTCACAAAATAATTTTCATAATGTTTGGCAATTAATTGTGTATGGATATACAAATAATTATAATTTACCATGTGTTGTAGATACTGGCTCAACTATTGCAATATTGCCACTTAAATTTGTTAAAAAATTTAATGCTAAAATTGAGACTATACCCTCAGTTACCATTGGTCAGGCAAAAGGATTTTTACATATAAATAAAAAATGTAGTGTTCTTCTAAAAGTGGGTAAAATTAAAAAATATGTTAATTTTTTAGTATGCAATACAAATTTGGATTATGCTATTTTGGGGTTAAAAGAATGTTCTAAATTTAAATTAACCATAGAATGTAAAAATTGTATTGTAAGGCAGGGAAGGAAAATTATAACTAACAGTATATCCATACATAATGAGAGATCCCTTCATTTCAATACAGTAAATATGGACCAAGTACAACAAAACAGGGATCAATCTAATGAAATTGTAACCTCAGAATATAAAAAAAATATGAAATTAAATACTGGTAATGCTGTAGCAATAGATAATTATGATAATGAAACACTGAATGTAAGTAATCATAATATAGAGTTACAATCTACTTGTGAAAATATTATTTAACCAATTTATAATCGACTCATAATTTCTTAGGCAGACGATTTTTATCAATGATTAATTTTAAGAGAAAAAGGAAAGAAATGAATTTATTAATGCACACATCAAAGGTTGACGGCGGAAAAATAAATAAATAGATAAAATAAAATAATGATATTTTTTGAAAGGTATGGTTTTGGAATAAATTTAATAAGATTTTCTTAAAAAGGGTTGATAAAAACATAGAAGAAATCAGTTTTATTTGGAATATTAAGAAATAAAGTTTTAATTAAGAATATTTTTGATTTAGAGCCATCTTTTTAAATTTACGCATACTGGAATAATGTTTTTTAAGGCAAATTAAGAATTTATATCGTCTGCATACAGATTAACAGATTAGATCTAGAAATAAGATTTTAATTTAATAATTTGAAGTAAGTACGGAGCATTATTATAAGAAAATTAAGATAGTATAAAGGTTAATTTTGGCGAAAAAATTTTAAATTTGTAATATATATATATATATATATATATATATATATATATATATATATATATATATATTTTAATTTTCGGGTTCAAAAATATTGTATTGTACATACTTTGCAACTAAATGAACTTAAAATAATTTATTTTTATTTTACTGCTTAACATTCTAAAATATTTTTATATTAATGTTTTTATGATCAGTAAAAATAATAAAGATAAATTTTACCTTAATAGTTTGATTGAAATTTCTCTTGTTTCCTAAGAACAAATTATAATATTTTATTTAGTGCAGCCATCTGACATGAAAAAAAAAACGAATTATATTCTATTTTTTTTCCTGATTAAAGATAACGATAGTATTGGCTAATTGCATGACCAGTACAGCATATTAGTTCACAATGAAAATTATAGCGTTTTTTCATATGTTCAAGTCATGGCACGTGTTGTTTAAGAGATAATTTGGCAGGTATTTTGGCGCGGTAGGCTGATACCGCAGTTTTTTAAAATTATTATTATTCAAAATTGTTGTTTATTCAAAATTAATATATGTAAGCATAAAAATATTATAAAATAATTTATAATGTATATTTATACATATGTAATATATATATATATATATATATATATATATATATATATATATATATAGGTGGCGCTGACGGCGATTAAAGACCAGGTGAAGAATGCTGAGTGAAGCGTCGACCTGGCCTTCAATCGCCGTCAGCGTCACCTATTGTTTGAGATGAGAACTAAAATAAAAAATTACGGTTAAAAAAAATCCTGACATTATACATAACCCCCCTGCATTTTTTTTAAATAGCTGTCACCGTTTGCAAGTTATTGAGTTTTAAAATCCATAAGTCATTTTTGGGGCACCCGGTATATATATATATATATATATATATATATATATATATATATATAATTAATAATATTTATATGTATATACTGATATATATATGCACTATATGGCCAAAGGTGCCACAAGCAATTTTAGACATTTTCTTAAATAACTAGAATAATACATGATGAATTATCCTGAAATTGTAAGTAAGCGAATATAATGGAACAGGTCATACATTTCGATGAAGAATTTTTTCCGGAACTGAATATTTATCAAAATATCTAAAATCGCAAGTGGCCGATCACCTTTGGCTATATTGTGCATATGCATACATAACAAATTTATACATTTATACAAAAGCATGTATAAAACTGGGAAGTTTTGCACAATCGAGGTGTATTGTTTACACAATTGCGTTGTTTTAATATTTTGAAAAATAAGTAATTCTCCTACTTGTAAACCAGATGGATTGTTAGTTTTTTTTTTCAAAGTAATGTTTAATTATAAAATTATGCTTTCAATTTCAATTTTAATCATTGTAAACTGCATTCTCCTTTTTAAAATATTTACTTTAGGTTTATTCAGTATTTTCGGGATCTTTAATTAAACTCTGCAAATTTTTTTTAGTGTGCACTTTTTTTCCTTGTAAAGAAGTTCATTTAATGAAATATCTCTTTTCAGTTAAAAAATGAAATAGAATATGCTCTACAAAGTAGCAAAATTTTAATATAAGTGTTTGTACAAGAAGTTAATTTCTACAGTATTTTAAAACCTAAGTTTAATTTAGGTTTGTTTTAAATCTAGATAGGTTCTGCACTAAACGCAGTAATTAAAATTAACTTTATTGCAACTGAAATTAAAGCTTGGTTTCAGGATTTTTTTTCTCATTTGAAAATTTGTTTCTTTATTAAAACAGCAGCCAGTGAAAAATTTTCTTAAATTCTAATTTAATTGCGAAGTTACGTTTTATATTTTTCATAAAAAATACCTTTTTATGTGCCGATCTATTAAAAAAATTATTGCTGTAATTATTCAAAGTAACCACATGAAAATATTTTTATTTAATTTTATGTTTTTATATATTCCAGGTATTTATTAATTATTAAGTATTTATGTTACACTGTTAAAAATGTTGGTCTTGTTTGAACCAAATTTTGTGCTAATTAGCTGCCACCATAAGATGGTAAAAACTCATACCAACATTTGGTGCTTCCTACTTCAACCTCGTTCCAATTATTGGAACTATGCTTCAATATGAGCTCTAAATAATGGTTCAATATTTCACCATCTTACAATGGCAGCTACTGAGCTCCAAAATTTTGTTCAAACTAGGACAAGATTTTTAACAGTGCATGGTGATATATTTTGAAAAAAAATATTTTTAACACGCAACTGCTGACATGAATTTTCTTAAGCGGCCCGAATTACAGAGTAAAAAAAAAAAAAAATCCAAAGTTACTTTTCTTCCTTTGTCTTTTGTTAACAGCATTGAAATTATTTTAGAAACAAAAATTATTCTGGAAATTGTTTAACTATAAAAGAGCTACTTGATGATACTTAGGGGATGACTTTATTAGAAAATGGAAACCTACATGACAATTAGTGCCAAAGAAGAATGTGGAGTCATTTTGACTCTCATATCGCCAGTAACGTGTTGAGATTTTTAAATTTAAATAAAATGTCTGCCCTTTATAGTTTATATATTTTCAATTATTATGTTAAAAATGATTTTTCAATTATTATGTTAAAAATTAACCGACCAAGCGATTTCTATGGTATTTTACTTTTGAAAATAAGAAGCCCTTTTAAGAAATGGTGCATTATTTAAGTAAAATGTCTATCACATAGTATTAGTAAATAATTTGAAAGAGTAAATATCTTTGAAGAAATAAATTAGTATTTTTAATGTATTACATTATAAACACACTGTATGTACATTTATTATTATTTGAATTATCTCCATTTTTATTACTAACCATTTATAAGTATTTTCTATTATGATTCTGATAAAGATTTTTACTTAGAAATAAGAAGTTCTTTTAACAGTAATTTGTAAAATTAAACTGATGTTTAATTTAAGGAACTATACTCAAAGATAATTTTAAATTAATATTAATTCGTACAATGTGACAGCAACTTTAATCTTTACCGTTTTACAAAACAACATTAAATTGTAAATAACTTTCAATATTTACTTCATATTTTTGTAAAATAATATAAAGACATTATATGTACAGTTATTATTATTAGCCCTTTTTTATCTCCTTTTATTACTAAACATTAAAAAATATTTTGTATTATGATTCTCATAATGATTTTATCCTAGAATTAAGAAATTATAATAACTGTAATTTTGTAAATGAAAACTGATATTTAACTTAGAGAATTATACCTAATCTAATAATTATTATTTTAATAATCAATTTTTGCTGTATGAATTTTTAAAAAAAGAGTTTGGGGATCGCTTTATAATATTTTTTGAATAATCTTTCAAAAACTTTTCTTTAGCACGAGTCTAAGCTTAGCGTTTGAACTGTGCTTATTTAGGATTTGTCGAGCAATAATAATCTTATTACATATCTTATTACACATTATAGTTAATAGTAGTCATTTTAAAAGCTCCATTCTACACCCTTAGCTAAAGTCATTTAACTTGAATTAACAAATAGCAACGAAACAGTAATTTATTATTTTTTTATAAAACAAATTTTCTAAAACTGAGAAAATTCCAACAAGGATAACAAATGTATATATACAGATTTTTTAACATTAGATTTTGAAACATACATATGATGAAACCTGGATAAATACGAAAAACATTTTTCAATACCCTAAATTATCAAAACAAACATCTGTCAATGAACTTGTTTAGGTCCAATACTTTTTATTTAACATTCAATTCTAATTAGGTAAATGTCTATAATAAAAACGTCATCTAATTCTTGTTCAAATAAAAGAATATATTTGAAAATACATTTCTAATGCATTGTAATAGTACTAATATTGTGTATATTTGTAGAAATTCAACGATTACAAAATATTTCTTGGATAATGAAAGAATAAGTTAAGCAAGTTCGTCAAACAGACACGCCTATTTTTAAAACAAATCTGACTAAATCAAAGAGTCATACAATTTATAAAACTAACATTCATTACGGCCAAGCGACTGCTATATCTAAGCTCTGAAAGTTCTTATGAAAAGGCTACGGATGGCGGTAGTTGATACAGACACCATAGAGATATTTCTATTGACATGGAACGAGCATGGTTTAGTGCTCTTTACTTCTCCAGAACCCAAAACTATTGAGCGTCTAATCGCTCCTTCAGAGACATCCAAATACCTTGTATTACTTAGCACACTTTCTGGTCTTCCAGAACTTTAGGCGTTCCGGACACTAAACAGGGATGCTAGTCCTCAAGCCTTAACCTTTCCGGCGCAGTGTTGCCGGGTCGGCAACACCTAAACTTCCCCATGTTTAGAGGTTCAAAAACTCCATGAATGTTTCAAAAACTACTCTAATGACTACTTTAAATCTTTCTTCTGAGTTCTAGATTGCAGCCCCACAGATATCAAATTCTACTGTTTTTAAATAATACGTAAAATATTTTTCTCTACTACGCGCTTCACCGCAAAGCTCTTCTCACTCCGCTTGTCAATGCTGTACTTATGGGGTGTTACCACTTCGGCAAGAGCTGTGTAATTAAAATGGTTTGTGCAATCTTTACAAAATTATAAATGTGTACTCCTCTAAGCCTAAATAGATTGCCTATTTTTTTTCTTTAAATTCCAACTTTAAAGAGTAGTGCTCCGGAAAGGGTTTACCCAATTTCCCTGCAAGTGATTTGTCAACATATCCGTATGTGAAATCATAACATGCATAAAGAAAACTGATAAGTAAATTAAATTAACACTTACAACCATTATTTACATAATATAAAATCACATAAAAATAAAAAGAATTAAACATTGAAAATGTGCATTGCGGAAAATATTTTGATCTTGATCTTAAACAAATTTTCCTGAACAAGAGATTTATTACAAGTAACTGCATTTTTAATATTCAAAAATACTTTTATTAGCCTCAATATATTTCTTGCATTAGGATAACTACAACTTAATTAGATAAAACGTCTTTTTGTTATAAATTAATCCATTATATGTTATTGTAAATTGTATATTTAATTGGATAAGCATGCATTTCAACTTTTTAGTTCATCAGTTAAACCAATTGGACATTGGTAAACAATGCTTTTTGCTTATCTGCATAAAAAAGAAGAGGAACACCTAGGTGGACAAGGTAAAATGAACGTCGTCTAATTCATACACTAATATATATATATATACACTATATGGCCATTGATTATTGGACACTTCCGATTTTAGACATTTTACTAAATATCTAAAAAATACATGAGGAATCATCTCGAAACTCTTAGTGTATAAGTATAATAGTATACGTCATACATCTCCATGAAGATTTTTTACCGAAACTCAATAGGGGACCGTCAACAAATCAAATAAGAATGAATATTTTTTGAATAATCCTGTCAAAACTAATGT
This sequence comes from Maratus speculifer, assembly GCA_964019185.1. Classification (NCBI taxonomy): domain Eukaryota; kingdom Metazoa; phylum Arthropoda; class Arachnida; order Araneae; family Salticidae; genus Maratus; species Maratus speculifer. The sequence continues at coordinate 419,238,013 of OZ025290.1, read as the reverse complement.
AGCAAAAGCGCTCAAATCCTAGATTATGATTGAATGCCTTATTGTAATACACTGTGTTCATTTTTATGCAAATGGCATGCATACTCGCAGAGTAATTAAGGCTTTTATAAAAATGGTCCCAAGTTTTTCCAAGTTTTGCCTTTATAATTTTCAGAGTTCTTAATATAAAATAATATTTTTTTCAGAAAATATGACAAACAACATTGCACACAGTACCCTGTAATCAGAATTAAAAAATAATAAAAATTGTATGAAAAATGAGTAAGTAGTGTAAGAAGGACAGTTCGATTGACGAGGTGGCGGGTGGCGGGAGGAGGAGAGGAGGAAGAGGCTCACCACCTCACAGAGAGATGAGGAGGTCCTCCACCACCACCTGAAAGAGAAGCTTATCTGATGGAGAGTGTATCATACTATAGTAGGATGATGTGGAGAGCTTAAAATTGAGGGGGCTTAAATTTTTAGGGTTTAAAACTTCTTAGATCATACTATAGCAGAGGGATGAATGGTTTGAGTCTGTTACAGTATGATAGGATTTTTAGAGAGAGAGGGGAGGGCTTAATTTTTAGGGGGGGGGGCTTATTTTTCTGAAAGGCTTAAATGCATTTTTTTTTTCTTTAAGATTGGAATCAACTTAGAGTAGGAAGGAAATTTGAACATATCATAAAATATGTTATAGTATGATGAGATTTTAGGAAGGGAGGAGGGCTTAATTTTTAGGGGGCTTATTTTTCTGAAAGGGTTAAATGTATTTTTTTTTTCTTTAAGATTGGAATCAACTTAGAGTAGGAAGGAAATTTGAACGTATCATAAAATATGCTATAGTATGATGAGATTTTAGGAAGGGAGGAGGGCTTAATTTTTAGAGGGGCTTAATTTTTTAGAGGCTTAATTTTTTTATTTCGGATCTGAAGCTTATAATATCATACTATAGCAAAGGTGTAACCTCCTCATTTTCCAAACTTCACCCTCCCCCCAGAAGATTTTTATTTTCATGCTGCCCTCTGTTGGTTGTGAATCGAATTTTCGTTGGAAATTAATAATTAAAAAAAATTGAGTCTGATCAATTAGGCATTGCTCATCACGCCTGTGTGATAATTGAGTATTGCGATAAGGAGGAAGGTGAGTCTGATCAATTAAATATTAATCACAATTGCCCATTGCTCATTCCGCCTGTGGCCGTAGAACCGGCCTTCTTCTTTCGTTGGAAATTAATAATTTTTTTAAAAATTGAGTTTTCCAAAAGGCTTTAGTGGGATTTGAACCTGTAAAAGAATTTCTTGTCTTGATAATTTGTTGTGGATGAATCTAATCAAGCCAAGAAGTTCAGGTTTTAAGTCGAAAAATTGTTTAAAGGTCGGTAACATCATACTTTAGCAGTGTGAATTCACCCCTTCCTTCATACTTTGATTTAATATCCGTTTATCTTGCGGTCGTTGAACAGGATTGAATAAGTTTTTATTAGACTAGAAATTTGAATAAGAATTTGAACTTTTTTTAATATTATTATTACATAAAATTATTTCAAGATTAAATAGGAAGTTAACCTTCTGTAATCACTCTGAATGTCTAATATTACAATCGAATCATTCATAACTTAAAATAGTATGTTATCAACACGTATTCACTGTCTTGCACAAACATGCGATACCGAAACAATTTTAACAGGAACTAGCTGATACATGAAAAATATCAACTAAGATTAGATTTCACTTATTTACAAATGACAAGAAAGAGAACTTTGTTTGATGACACAGTTAACTAAACTTTTTAAAACGACAATTTAATTTCATTAAACCATTACATATGTTTTTTTAGAGGTTCCCTGTTTTATTCAATTTACATTAATGTTAGAGCAACAATGAAAATATTTTTTAACAGTAATATTGAAAAGTATTAATTTTACATTTTTAACTTTAGTTTACCTAAACCTTGATTATTCATACACATTGATTTTTACACCATTCAAAATATATAAACTACTTCATTATTAATTATTTTTCGATGTACAGTTCTAATAAACGGTTAATTGCCATGCATTTATTTTAGTAAGTTTGCTGTATTCACATAAAAATGTTTTTACAAGTTATCATCTATTAGCCGATAACGACAAATTTAAGCAATGTATTACTTTAGTATAGTATTGTTTTATCACTGTGCTGAAAATAAGTGATTATTTTTCCGTTAATTTTCACATGAATTTTCTAATCAATTAGTAAAAAATTACAACAGCATGATAAACATGGGTTAACATCGAGCCTTACTTATCAAATACCATCATATTATCAGATCACTTTATAAACCAATACTATTATTTTTTAAAAAACAGTAGCGCCACCTAGAATTTAACAGATTTTTGTGAATCAGTAGAAATTTTTCACACTGTTTATTGTTTTTTTTTTTTTTTTTATCATATGAAGATATTAAGCGCTGCTCTTTAAGTGAGTGCTATACAAGAAATTTCTTACTTCATGAATATGGAATCGGATTTACCCAGTCAAGAGGTACAAGTTTCGAATAGTGAAAGATCACCCTCTTCATCAACCCAACCATCCTTTTCTTGTAATCAATGTCAAAAATGCTTCTCTAGAAAGATTGCGTTAACCAGACATCAAAGATTCCACTTGGATAAAAAGCCCTTTAAATTTGAAACTTTCATTCAAAGTACTGATTTAAAACGACATAGTGTTACTCATTCCAAGACACCCACTTTATATAAATGTGATCAATGTGCAATAGAATTTTATAGAAAGTATTCGTTAAGAATTCACAAAAGATTTCATAAGACATATAAATGCGATGAATATTCAATAGAACTCTCTAAAAAATATTTGTTAAAAATTCACAAGAGATCTCATAAGAAGTTTCATGTTTGTGAAAAATGTTCTAACTCGTTTCTACCAAAGTCTGCTTTAACTAATCATAAAAAAATTCATCGTCAAAAGGAATATAAATGTAAACATTGTGGTGTTATATTTTACTCTGATATCGATTTTATATTTCACAAAAAAGTTCATTACAGGAATTTCGAATGCAAACACTGTAACAAAACATTTAATGTTGACACCAAGTTTATTCAACATTTGATTAAAATGCATAAGTGAAAAAATGCAAACTTTGTCAAATCAAGTGAACTGGTTGGTTTTCTGTAGAGTTTATAATTTTTTTGTATTTTTATCATTATCGAGAATGATGAATAAATAATGTGTAAATGAAAAAAGCTTTTGTCTTGTATTTTTGTTTTAACAATTTATGAATTTTAATAATTATTTCACGATATTCTAAAAAATTTACTTAAATTTTAACATTTAGAAAAAAGGTTCATATCAATTAAAATACTGAATTTGTATTTATATTGAATTAATTTTAAAATACTTTTAATATATTAGAATTATTTACCAAGTTTAATTTAGCATTTATATTAGCAATTGTTATTCACATAATAGTGATGGATATTACCTAGTGTTGCCACAAAAATTTTCAAAAAGAACGAAACTGTTAACAATAAGTATTATTCATTACTTAGATTAAAACTTTTACCTTGTGTTGCCACAAAAATTTTCAAAAAGAGCGAAACTGATAACATTATTTATCATATACTTACCTTGTGTTGCCACAAAGTTCTTCAAAAATAGTAAAACCACTAACATAATATATAAACTACCATTTATGTACAAAGACTGTTTTTTTAGATTATTAAAAAATGGTTGACTAAAACTTATGGCATTACTAATTTTTCAATGTTTAACTGTAACCGACGCTGATTTTTTAACATATGTTAGGATATGTGTTGTTTTTAAGCATTCAGTTTGCAACTGATTTCCGTTTGAACTTCATCAGTGGCTATCCTTATTTTTTGAAAATAGATTCTGTAGTAAATTTGTTAAAAAGACCTCTCGACGATGTAGTTCCTTCGTCAAAGTATCAACGTTTAGAAGACTGTAATGAACCTACTTATGTGAATGAATAAAACTTGTCGAGATTGGAAGTTCCCAATGCATTGAACACTAACAATGAGACAATATCATGTGATTATCCACTGAATGTGAAATCTGAGATTAATACGAATTTTTTTAACTTAATTTCCCAAGACGAATATTTTCAAGAACCCACTACTAGATGCGAAGAGACTGTGTTCCAAGCAATCAATCTTTCCCAAGCAAGTGATGAAAGCCAATCCACCACTCCACAAACTAAAAGAGGCAAATCCTGTAATCGTGTTATATTTCGAGAAGAACTCAGTGATTGTATCATCTTAATTTTAAAACTGTATAACAGACAATTTTATATACATATTCAAGAGTTTAAACGCAGTGGGCTTACTAATGAAGAAATTGTAACGAAAAATGAAATTTTTATGGATGTTAACATTTGGTACGAATTTTGCAATAAAATTTTTCCATTTAATTTGAAGTATAAAAGTTCCTCGTTTGTTGCTAATAACATGATATTAGTGTTAAATTTTAACATTTCTATCATGCGAATTAAACATTTAAAGAATTATTCTCACATTGACTTGAACGAGTATCAGTTAGAAAAGTTAAAAATAAAAGCCTTTGATCTGAATAAAGATCTTCTTCAGCAGCATTTACCAAACTTAATAAGACAGAAATGTATCGTTATTCACACATCTTTAGAAAATGAACGCATGTGCCAGCATAAACTTATAACATGTATTGAAAATAGTATATCGAGTACACTAAAGCGCATTTTTGAATGTAATGGATGTATTTTTAACCACGAATCTGTAATCTTTCATCCCTGTTTGATATTAAATAATCGACAAAAATTTGAACAAATAGGAGAAATGTTATTAACTCTAATAGATTTCGACTTTGTTATTTCCTCGTTTTTAAACGAAGCAGATTGTATTAGTGAAACCTTCTTATCTAATATTAATGTAGAAAACATTCAAAACGAATTGTTTAAAATAATGAAATAAAATGTTTTACTATTCTCTTTAATATGTGTGTTTAATTATTTTCAAAATATATGTTTATTTCGTTTAGCTTTTTCAAAACATTTATAAATTGTTTCAATTTGTATGAGTATAAAAAAAGAAACACTTCATTATTAATAAAAAATATATTAACTATCTTAAATAAATAAATAAATAAATAAATAATCTTAATATTTTAATTCATTCTTTTCAAAAATTAGAAAGTTAAAAAGTTAATAAAAATGAATAAATTAAAAAAAACTTTATAGAAAAAATTATTATTAGTAGAAATTTTTTGTCAAATGTTTAAAATATATTTTGAAAATTTTAAAATGCATTACAACTTATCAAAAATGAGTTTACTGATTTATATGAGTATGTATATTATTTTTATTCTATTATCTTACTGTAACATTACAAGAGATTCATAGTTAAACACATATTAACATTAGGATGTATATAAAAGCAATAGATTAATATACTCTCTTGTTTTATTAAAAAATAAAATAACTTCATAAAAATGTTAAAAAAATAAAAATTTTATGAAAAAGTTTAAAAAATAATTCATTAGATTAAAAAAAAAATTCACAAATTAAAAAAATATATTTCATAAGTTTACAAAAAAAAAGTAACATAAAAAGTTTTATCGAAAAAAAAGTATTATAAAAAGTGTTAACAACAAAAAAAATATTATAAAAAGTTTTAAAAAAATATTATAAAAAGTTTAAAAAAATATTATAAAAAGTTAAGAAAAAAAAACGTATTATAAAAAGTTTTAACAGAAAAAAAACTTTACACAAAAAATAATATCAATGGAATTATTTTTTCAATTGTTTAAAAGATATTTTGCAAAAGTTAAAATGAGTTTTCTGATTTTTGTATATTATTTTCACTCTATTATCTTACTGTAACATTGCAATTCATTCATAGTTAAACATATAAACATTAGGATGTGTATAAAAGCAATGCATTAATATACTATCTTGTTATTAAATGATAAAATAATTTCATAAAAATATTTTCAAAATTAAAAAAAAGTTTCATAATTTTACAAAAAATAAAAACTTTATGAAAAAGTTTAAAAAATAATTCATAAGATTAAAAAAAATATTTCATAAATTAAAAAAAAATATATTTCATAAGTTTAAAAAAAATCATAAGTTAAAAGTTATTTCAACAGTTCTTTAATAATTAAAAAAAAAAACTTTATAGAAAAAATAATATCAATAGAATTTTTTTTTCAAATGTTTAAAATTTATTTCACAAAAGTTAAAATGTATTACATCTTATCAAAAATGAGTTTACTGATGTATGTATGCATGTATATTATTTTCACTGTATTATCTTACTGCAACATACATTTATAGTTAACACACATATAAACATTAGGATGTGTATAAAAGCAACGCATTAATATACTATCTTGTTTTATTAAAAGATAAAATAACTTCATAAAAATCTTTTCAAAATAAAAAAAAGTTTCATAAGTTTACAAAAAATAAAACTTTATGAAAAAGTTAAAAAAATATTTCATAAGATTAAAAAATATATATATTTCATAAATTAAAAAAATGTATCTATGTATATTTCACAACTTAAAAAAAATATTACAACGTATCAAAAAATGAGTTTACCGATTTACTGATTTATGTGTGTATGTTATTTTCATCATATTATCTTACTACCAACATTACAGAAGGTTCTTAGTTAAACACTTATAAACATCAGCAAATGTATAAAAGCAGTTGATACTTTCCTGTTTTTATTAAAAGTCATACTAACTTTATAAAAATGTTTTCAAATAATAATAAAAAAAGCTTTTTGGTTAGTAGGGTAAATAAGCTGATTGCTAGGGAAAATAAATAGTTGGTTACGAAAAATGTTGGTTGATTGGTTGATTAAAACTTATCAATGAGATCCTAACTCACATAATAGTTGATTGTGAAAACAATTGAATGGTTGGATGGTTGATTAAAACTTATCAATGAGATGCAATTAAAGGGGAGAATCTAATAACAGCTTTTTTTATTATTATTTGAAAACATTTTTATAAAGTTAGTATGACTTTTAATAAAAACAGGAAAGTATCAACTGCTTTTATACATTTGCTGATGTTTATAAGTGTTTAACTAAGAACGTTCTGTAATGTTGGTAGTAAGATAATATGATGAAAATAACATACACACATAAATCAGTAAATCGGTAAACTCATTTTTTGATACGTTGTAATATTTTTTTTAAGTTGTGAAGTATACATAGATACATTTTTTTAATTTATGAAATATATATTTTTTTAATCTTATGAAATATTTTTTAAACTTTTTCATAAAGTTTTATTTTTTGTAAACTTATGAAACTTTTTTTTTATTTTGAAAAGATTTTTATGAAGTTATTTTATCTTTTAATAAAACAAGATAGTATATTAATGTGTTGCTTTTATACACATACTAATGTTTATATGTGTGTTAACTATAAATGTATGTTGCAGTAAGATAATACAGTGAAAATAATATACATGCATACATACATCAGTAAACTCATTTTTGGTAAGATGTAATACATTTTAACTTTTGTGAAATAAATTTTAAACATTTGAAAAAAAAATTCTATTGATGTTATTTTTTCTATAAAGTTTTTTTTTAATTATTAAAGAACTGTTGAAATAACTTTTAACTTATGATTTTTTTTAAACTTATGAAATATATTTTTTTTTATTTATGAAATATTTTTTTTTATCTTATGAATTATTTTTTAAACTTTTTCATAAAGTTTTTATTTTTTGTAAACTTACGAAACTTTTTTTTAATTTTGAAAATATTTTTATGAAATTATTTTATCATTTAATAACAAGATAGTATATTAATGCATTGCTTTTATACACATCCTAATGTTTATATGTGTAACTATGAATGAATTCCAATGTTACAGTAAGATAATAGGGTGAAAATAATATACATAAATCAGAAAACTCATTTTAACTTTTGCAAAATATCTTTTAAACATTTGAAAAAATAATTCTATTGATATTATTTTTTGTGTAAAGTTTTTTTTCTGTTAAAACTTTTTATAACACTTTTTGTAATACTTTTTTTCGTTAAAACTTTTTATAACACTTTTTAAAATACTTTTTTTTTGTTAAAACTTTTTATGTTACTTTTTTTTCGACAAAACTTTTTTGTGAATTTTTTTTTTTAATCTAATGAATTATTTTTTAAACTTTTTCATAAACTTTTTATTTTTTTAACATTTGTATGAAGTTATTTTATTTTTTAATAAAATAAGAGAGTATATTAATCTATTGCTTTTATATACATCCTAATGTTTATATGTCTTTAACTATGAATCTGTTGTAATGTTACAGTAATATAATAGAGAGAAAATAATACACATACTCATATAAATCAGTAAACTCAATTTTGATAAGTTGTAATACATTTTAAAATTTTCAAAATATATTTTAAACATTTGAAAAAAAAATTTATTAATATTAATTTTTGTATAAAGTTTTTTTAACTTATTAGTTTTTATTAACTTTTTAACTTTCTAATTTTTGAAAAGAATGAATTAAAATATTAAGATTATTATTATTTAAGATAGTTAATATATTTTTTATTAATAATGAAGTGTTTCTTTTTTATACATATACAAATTGAAACAATTTATAAATGTTTTGAAACAGCTAAACGAAATAAACATATATTTTGAAAATAATTAAACACACATATTAAAGAGAATAGTAAAACATTTTATTTCATTATTTTAAACAATTCGTTTTGAATGGTTTCTACATTAATATTAGATAAGAAGTTTTCACTAATACAATCTACTTCGTTTAAAAACGAGGAAATAGCAAAGTCGAAATCTATTAGAGTTAATAACATTTCTCCCATTTGTTCAAATTTTTGTCGATTATTTAATATCAAACAGGGATGAAAGATTACAGATTCGTGGTTAAAAATACATCCATTGCATTCAAAAATGCGCTTTAGTATACTCGACATACTATTTTCAATACACGTTATAAGTTTATGTTGACACATGCGTTCATTTTCTAAAGATGTGTGACTAACGATTCATTTCTGTCTTATTAAGTTTGGTAAATGCTTTACATATATATGCTGAAGAAGTTCTTTATTCAGATCAAAGGTTTTTATTTTTAATTTTTCTAACTGATACTCGTTCAAGTCAATGTGAGAATAATTCTTTAAATGTTTAATTCGCATGATAGAATTATTAAAATTTAACACTAATATCATGTTATTAGCAACAAACGAGGAACTTTTATACTTCAAATTAAATGGAAAAATTTTATTGCAAAATTCGTACCAACTCTTAACATCCATAAAAATTGCATTTTTCGTTACAATTTCTTCATTAGTAAGCCCACTGCGTTTAAACTCTTGAATATGTAACTTGTCTGTATATTGTCTGTTATACAGTTTTAAAATTAAGAAGATACAATCACTGAGTTCTTCTCGAAATATAACACGATTATAGGATTTACCCCTTTTAGTTCGTGGAGTGGTGGATTGGCTTTCATCACTTGCTTGGGAAAGGTTGATTGCTTGGAACACAGTCTCTTCGCATCTAGTAGTGGGTTCTTGAAAATATTCGTCTTGGGAAATTAAGTTAAAAAAATTCGTATTAATCTCAGATTTCACATTCAGTGGATAATCACATGATATTGTCTCATTGTTAGTGTTCAATGCATCGGGAACTTCTAATCTCGGCAAGTTTAATTCATTCACATAAGTAGGTTCATTACAGTCTTCTAAACGTTGATACTTTGAAGAAGTAACTACTTCGTCGAGAGGTCTTTTTAACAAATTTACTACAGAATCCATTTTCAAAAAATAAGAATAGTCGCTGATAAAGTTCAAACGGAAATCAGTTGCAAACTGAATGCTTAAAAACAACACATATCCTAATATATGTTAAGAAATCAGCGTCGGTTACAGTTAAACATTGAAAAATTAGTAATGCCATAAGTTTTAGTCAACCATTTTTTAATAATCTAAAAAAACAGTCTTTGTACATAAATGGTAGTTTATATATTATGTTAGTGGTTTTACTATTTTTGAAGAACTTTGTGGCAACACAAGGTTTTAATCTAAGTAAGTATATGATAAATAATGTTATCAGTTTCGCTCTTTTTGAAAATTTTTGTGGCAACACAAGGTAAAAGTTTTAATCTAAGTAATGAATATTACTTAATGTTAACAGTTTCGTTCTTTTTAAAAAAAATTTGTGGCAACACTAGGTAATATCCATCATGATTATGTGAATAACAATTACTAATATAAATGTTAAATTAAACATGGTAAATAATTCTAATATATTAAAAGTATTTGAAAATTAATTCAATATAAATACAAATTCAGTATTTTAATTGATAGGAACCTTTTTTCTAAATGTTAAAATTTAAGTAAATTTTTTAGAATATCGTGAAATAATTATTAAAATTCATGAATTGTTATAACAAAAATACAAGACAAAAGCTTTTTTAATTTACACATTATTTATTCATCATTCTCGATAATGATAAAAATACAAAAAAATTATAAACTGTACAGAAAACCAACCAGCTCACATGATTTGACAAAGTTTGCATTTTTTCACTTATGCATTTTAATCAAATGTTGAATAAACTTGGTGTCAACATTAAATGTTTTGTTACAGTGTTTGCATTCGAAATTCCTGTAATGAACTTTTTTGTGAAATAAAAAATCGATATCAGAGTAAAATATAACACCACAATGTTTACATTTATATTCCTTTTGGCGATGATTTTTTTTATGATTAGTTAAAGCAGACTTTGATAGAAACGAGTTAGAACATTTTTCACAAACATGAAACTTCTTATGAGATCTCTTGTGAATTTTTAACAAATATTTTTTAGAGAGTTCTATTGGACATTCATCGCATTTATATGTCTTATGAAATCTCTTGTGAATTTTTAACGAATACTTTCTATAAAATTCTATTGCACATTGATCACATTTATATAAAGTGGGTGTCTTGGAATGAGTAACACTATGTCGTTTTAAATCAGTACTTTGAATGAAAGTTTCACATTTAAAGGGCTTTTTATCCAAGTGGGATCTTTGATGTCTGGTTAACGCAATCTGTCTAGAGAAGCATTTTTGACATTGATTACAAAAAAAGGATGGTCGGGTTGATGAAGAGGGTGATCTTTCACTGTTCGAAACTTGCACCTCTTGACTGGGTAAATCCGATTCCATAATCATGAAGTAAGAAATTTCTTGTACAGCACTTACTTAAAGAATAGCGCTTAATATCTTCATATGATAAAAAAACAATAAACAGTGTGATAAATTTCTACTGATTCATAAAATCTGTTAAATTCTAGGAGGCGCTACTGTTTTTTAAAAAATAATAGGATTGGTTTATAAAGTGATCTGATAATATGATGTTATTTGATAGGTAAGGCTCGATGTTATCCCATGTTTATCATGCTGTTGTAATTTTTTACTAATTGATTAGAAAATTAACGGAAAAAGAATCACTTATTTTCAGCACAGTGATAAAACAATACTATACTAAAGTAATACATTGCTTAAATTTGTCGTTATCGGCTAATAGATGATAACTTGTAAAAACATTTTTATGTGAATACAGCAAACTTACTAAAATAAATGCATGGCAATTAACCGTTTATTAGAACTGTACATCGAAAAATAATTAACAACGAAGTAGTTTATATATTTTAAGTGGTGTAAAAATCAATGTGTATGAATAATCAAGGTTTAGGTAAACTAAAGTTAAAAATGTAAAATTAATACTTTTCAATATTACTGTTAAAAAATATTTTCATTGTTGCTCTAACATTAATGTAAATTGAATAAAACAGGGAACCTCTAAAAAACATATGTAATGGTTTAATGAAATTAAATTGTCGTTTTAAAAAGCTTAGTTGAAACATCAAACAAAGTTCTCTTTCTTGTCATTTGTAAATAAGTGAAATCTAATCTTAGTTGATATTTTTCTTATATCTGCTAGTTCCTGTTAAAATTGTTTGGTTATCGGATGTTTGAACAATGCAGTGAATACGTATAGATAACATACTATTTTAAGTTAGAGATGATTCGATTGTAATATAAGACATTGTGCGGTCACAGGCGGGATGAGCAATGGGCAATTGTGATTAATGTTTAATTAAGCAGACTCACCTTCCTCCTTATCGCAATACTCAATTATCTCACAGGCGTGATGAGCAATTCTTAACGGATCAGACTCAATTTTTTTTAAATTATTAATTTCCAACGAAAATTCGATTCACAACCAACAGAGGGCAGTATCAAAACAAAAATCTTCCGGGCGGGGTGAAGTTTGGAAAATGAGAAAGTTACCCTTTTGCTATAGTATGATATTACAAGCTGCAGATCCGAAATAAAAAAAATTGAGCCTCTTAAAAATTAAGCCTCTCTAAAAATTAAGCCCTTCCCCCCTTCCTAAAATCTCATCTTACTATAACATATATTACGATATGTTCAAATTTCCTTCCTACTCTAAGTTGATTCTAATCTTAAAGAAAAAAAAATACATTTAAGCCCCTCCTAAAAATAAGCCCTCCCCCCCCTTTCCTAAAATCTCATCATACTGTAACAGAGTCAAAACATCCATAACCCATTTTCAAATATCTTTCCTACTCTAAGTTGATTCCAATCTCTACTTTAATTTAAACTCCCAAAAAAAATTAAGCCCCCTCAATTTTAAGCCCCTCCTAAAAAATAAGCCCTCCCCTCTTTCTCTCTCTCTCTCTCTCTCTCTCTCTCTAAAATTCCCATAATACTGTAACAGACTCAAACCATCCACCCCTCTGCTATAGTATGATCTAAGAAGTTTTAAACCCTAAAAATTTAAGCCCCCTCAATTTTAAGCCCTCCCCGTCATCCTACTATAGTATGATAACTCTCCATCAGATAAGCTTCTCTTTCAGGTGGTGGTGGAGGACCTCCTCCTCTCTCTGTGAGGTGGTGAGCCTCTTCCTCCTCTCCTCCTCTCGCCACCCGCCACCTCGTCAATCGAACTGTCCTTCTTACACTACTTGAGTAGGTTTACTAAATAATTTTTTACTGCGCAAGCGTCAAAGATATCAAAAGTTCATTTGCATATTATGTTAGCTAAATGTATAAAGCAACTTTTGTAAAATTCTCAAAATCATAGCTTGAAAATTCTGAAAATAATCGTCTATAGAAAAAGGACAAAATCCGTTGTTTCCAAAATGAAGCAAAAAATGAGGGATTTTATCCAAATGTAGTAGTACATCCCGTATTGTGTATTCTGTATTGACACTAATCAATGAATATATGGATACAACCCCTCTTGTTTTTGCTTCATTTTGAGAATAAGGGATATTCAACTTATTCAATTGACGATTATTTTCAAATTTTCAAATTATGATTTAGTGACTTTCACAAAAGTTGCTCTATACATATAGCTAACATAATATGCAAATGAAATTTTGATATCGTTGACGCATGCGCAGTAAAAAATTATTTGGTAAACCAACTCATTTTGTATACAATTTTCATTATTTTTTAATTCTGATTACAGGGTACTGTGTGAAATGTTGTTTGTCATATTTCCTGAAAAAAATATTATTTTATATTAAGAACTCTGAAAATTATAAGGAAAAAACTTGGAAAAATTTGGGACCATTTTTATAAAAACCTTAATTACTCTGCGAGTATGCATGCTATTTGTATAAAAATGAACAAGGCGTATTACAATAAGGCATTCAATCATAATCTAGAGTTTGAGCGCTTTTGCTACAGTAGTTTTGACAGGGTTATTCAAAAGATATTCATTCTTTTTTCATTTGTTGACGGTCCCCTATGGAATTTCGGGGAAAAATCCTCACGGAGATGTATGACTTATGCCATTATATTTATATACTAAAAGTTTCGAGATGATTCCTCATGTATTTTTCTAGATATTTAACAAAATGTCTAAAATCGCAAGTGTCCAATAATCAATGGCCATATAGTGTATATGTGTGTGTGTGTGTGTGTAAGTGTAAGTGTAAGTGTAAGTGTGTAAGTAAATCTACCTATTTTTTATGGAAACAGGGATTCCTACAACTGTTTGTGTAATGGTAACAGCAAAAAATCAAAGTAACAGAATCGATTACATGAATTTTTGTTGTTACCGTTACATAAAATGTTAATAAATATTCCCGTTTCATAAAAAAAATTCCAGTGAATTTCATTTAAAGATATGTTCTTCACGGAAATTAAGAAAAATAATGCACATCATTGCTAGTTATTATTAGGATTTTAAGTGTAAAGGTACTGCTTGAAACATTTTGTAATGCCAAAAATACACTCCAAAGCAATTATATTGCTGATTATCGCAGTTTTTTCGATGCATTTTACCAATAGAAATAATTTATTGTAAAAATTCCGCATTTAAAAATTTGGACAAGAGAAGTTTCACTCATTTGAAATGTTCGTCACACAAATATATATATGTGTGTATATGCCTGTAAGTGTGCCAAAAATCGTTTAAAATGTGTAGATAGTAAAATGAAATTATGGAATTTTTGTAAAATGCATTGAATCAATGCAGCACATTAAAAAAAATAAATATTTGTCATAAAAAACAAATATTATTTATGACGGTTTATCAATACATTATGTTTTAAATAGCCGGATATAACAATGTTTGAAAATCATTTAATGCTGTTTATTTGTTATATTACTTGTTTATTATCCTAAAACCGTTTCCAAAACAAAATATCAAAAAGCTATTTTTAAAAAGCATCTGTTTATTTGAATAAACAATTAAATAATTGAAAATAAACTTATTTAGTCTTTTTTCAGTAAAATGCTGAAATCTGTTTAAATCAGTAAATCCCATATGCATTCTTTTACATTATTCTTTTTATCACTTCTTTTTTTTCTGCAACAATCAAATAAAGAAAATATTTTAGAAAACACCACTTTTGATTAGAGTTTTTTTTTTATTTAATGAAAAAAAAATCTTTTTCAATATTAAAAGTGATATTTTTTTAACTACATGCTTAGCCCATGGGATTTAAGCGTTTCGATAGTATAGTTTTTCTTTTAATAAATTGTTCTGCATTTTCTTTTCTTTGAGTAAAGTAAATGTAAAATAATATTTTATTTCTATTTACAACTGACATTTTTTCTTGAAATTCATTTAACGAAAGATCGTGAGAAATACGAGAATTTTGATGAAAGATCAAGGAAAATACGCGAATTCTGTCAAAAAATCGCGGAAAATACGAGAATTTTGTCGAAAAATCGAGAAAAATACGCGAAATTTGTCGAAAAATCGCGGAAAATACGCAAATTTTGTCAAAAAATCGCGGAAAATATGCGAATTTTCTCGAAAAATCAAGGGAAATAAACGAATTTTCTCGAAAGATAGTCGAAAATATGCGAATTTTCTTGAAAAACTTGCTATTTTCAAAATAAAACTGCTATTTTTTAAAAAAAGTTGTTTTGTTTATATTAACTGCGTATAGATAGTGCCAAATCCAAATTTAAAAAACAAAACACAAAGCTTCTTAATTCATGCCTAAAAGCATCGAACTAAAAGTATCATATGCCCATGATTAAAGCCACTGCCGGATCATACTTTTAATAAAAATAATGTATTTTAAAATTTAAAATACTTCAATATTTAATTTTAATGCTCTGTGAAATCTTCAGAAATTGAGTTTCATTTTGCTAATTATTATTATCGTTATTGTAATAAATACTGCTCTTTGTTTTGAAATTAAAATTTGTTCAAAAACTAAATATCAAGTTAAAAAAAATTTTAAAAAAAATTATCATTTGTATTTGTAGAAATCTATTGTTATTTTTAAAATGTGCTTTTCTACAATACAAACTCTTTAATACAAAAATCTTCATTCTGTTTGTATTATTATGAAAATAAAATGCAAATGAAAATTCCGTCATTTTTGACGGGGTTGTTATACTAGTTTTTATAAGAAAATGTGTACTTAAAAAAAAGGGTGGTTTTGATACCATGCTGAAATTTAAAATCATTTGTAGCACATTTTGCAAAAGAAAAATTCTATACAGTGCATAGCAATGACTACAGCATGAATCCTACACACCAAGGTCAAAATTATTGTTTGTACCATCAACAAAAATATGCTAGTTATTGCTAGGTATTGCTATGTATGCTAGAATTCCTTGCTAGTATATGCTTGCTAGCATCACATGCTATATCGCTAGCTTGCAGAACAAAAGCATCAGAAGACATATTTAAGCATTTCATGCTTATTTCCAGCAGAGTGGGCCAATACACACCATGGCTTGCTGGAACCAGTAATATATGATGCTAGTTTATGCTATTTTACTTGCTGGGTTATAGCACTCGGTGCTTGACTAGAAAACAAATACCAGCATGAATTTCGACCTGGGCAGCATTTTACATATATAATATCGTGTTTTGTTTTATATACACCATTAAAACATAATGTATTTGCTATAAAATTATATATTTTATTTAAAATATATTAATAAATTGTTATTCCAAATGAAAATCAAAGAACAAAACATCATAAGTCGTCATTTCTACATAATACATACAATTCAAATTTAGATAATTATACAACCGTTATCTTTGATGTATAAATACATGATTTTGAATAACGTAAAGAACAAGAAAAAATTTCGCCTCTGGACATAAACTTTCCTCATATATGTAATTTTCCGCCTTTTTTCGAAAAAATGTCATTTAAAAGCCTTTTTCTTCATGATTTATTGTCGGATATTACTTTCTCTTATTATTTTTTTAAATTATTATAATGAAATGTTTCAAGATTTTGTTTCAAAATCTACTTAATGAATACATCTTACGCAATTTATTTTCTTATGAAACCTCTTTACATATTTGTATCAGAATGTTATATAGTCTTATATTACACTAATAATGTTTTCCTCAATTTTAAGGCGATTAAGATTTGATAGTGAGTTTAAGATTTGTTATTTTTTATTCACCTTTCTTCGTGATATTCCTTCTATTTTATATAAATGTTTCGTTACCTTATAATGTATATTAACGATAGGAAATTTTAAAAAGAAAAAAGAAACTATTACTTTGATCTGATTTTACTTTGCAAAATGTGTAAGTCATGTGAAATTTCATAAATTGAAAATATACCCCCCCCCCTATAATTTCATATCCTTTTTATAAAAGTTTCGGATAATAAATTAATTAAAATCAGTAGAATTTCTGTCTACTAATGGACAGTTTACTTTTAGCATTTTCCTTAATAATAAAACATCATTTGGATACGAGTAAATGTTCTTTTTCTGTACAGTAATAATAATGTTTCTCAATTTCCAAATTACAGAAGACAGCTTTTCAACAACAATTCTGTTTTGTTTTCTTTTACTATCAATTTCAAAAATTATAAATCCATACACAAAATTTTCTACACATAATTAATTCCTAAGTTATACAGTGTTAAAAATTTCTGTAAAAAAAGTAAAAATCTGAGTAAATGTCCACAAATCTCGGTTAAATGCATTTGATTGAGTTTGTCGGTCATTTTACACATATTTTCATTAGTTTATATTTAATTGCCTGTAAAGATTTACATGTTTTTATTTTAAAGTGTTTTTATCTTTGTTAAATTTTATAATTCAAAACACACACTTTGTTTATTTATTTTGCAATTGTATTAGAAATATTAAAGAAGAAAATTTAGATTATTATTATTTTTTTTAAATTAGAATAATTTAGAAAGGAAAAAAAAACATCTCATTGGATTCCGTGGGATTTTTTTCCTCTGGATCATAAAAGACCCACTTTATAATCCATAGCAATATCTTACGTACTATAGTCAATGTGGTGTACTTCCACTGTGATAAGATATCAGATTCAAACTTTAGGATGCCTAGAAATAATTTATATTAAAATTTAATGATACAGAAGTTAAAACTTTCTCTTAAAATTGAAATTTTTTGACGCTCGTTAAAGATTGAGTGAATGACTAATTTGAAAGACTAAAGTCAATTATTATCATTAAAAGTAAATTTACAGATACCTTGTGTGTATTTAACGGTATTAATTTACAGAGACTATCCTAAATTTACGAAATAACAACATTGTTATTTAACAGAATGTCGATTTTTCTAATCTCTGTAATTTTTTTACATATGACTTAAGATAATTGATTACCAATAGATTTTCTGTTATTTTACAGAAAATATTTTAACGATGTTTTTAAATAATGTAAAACTTATGGCCAGTTGGGGGGAACCACTTGAATGAATAATATTTCCCAGAAACCACGTTAAATTACTATTAACTATGCATACTTTATGATTATTTTGAACTATCTAAGTCCTATTGTTGTATTTTGTCCTGCTTATAACTATCCAAGATTACCCATTCTAGGTTTTCAGCAAAGGGTAATACACACTCTTCAAAAGCATCTTAATATACGAATTGATTATTTCCAGCTGAGCGAAAAATTGCCCAGGCCGGGAATCGAACCCGGATACTTGGCTTACAAGTATCCGGGACGATTTTTCGCTCAGCTAGAAATAATCAATTCGTATGATAACTTTACCAATCAGTTTGATTGTGTTAAAAGTAATAGTATATTACGTATCCATCGTTATATGGAGTTCCATTACCTGCGGTTTATTCTGCGAGCTGTTTCAAATAACAGACCAGATGTTACGACCAATAAGGTTATCTGAGCGAAAAATCCCAGCCGGCTATCGCCCAGATAGCTTAACAGGTAAAGCATTGGCCTTGTAAGCCAAGTATCCGGGTTCGATTCCCGGCCTGGGCAATTTTTCGCTCAGCTGGAAATAATCAATTCGTATGATAACTTTACCAATCAGTTTGATTGTGTTAAAAATAATAGCATCTTAATATACCCCAAAGTTTGTGTAAATTGCGAAACACCTCTGACTAGGCCAATTAGTTTAAAATGTAGGTCAAGATACTATATTTTTAATTTGCACAATAAACACAAATAAATATACCGAAATTTCTTTCAGGAGTATACATATTTAAAATTATTTAATGTTATTAATATAATTTAACATAATTTATCATTAATTAACATAAGTTAAAATTATTTAATGTGCATTAAAAAAGGCTTAAAAAATATTAATGACATTGATATACATTAAAAAATAATATACATTAAAAACAAAATATATAATATTTTAAGATTTTGCACTAGCAGAAATACAGGATACCTTTTTTGCAGATTGTAGTTATTATTCAGTGCTGGTTTACTGATACAATAGATGGATAGAAAGAAGTTGGAAATTGCACGTAAAGGGTAGCAAATGAGGTGCGTTCGTACGACAACAAAATTTAAAAAACATATTCAGATCTTGCTGGTATAGCAGACAGTAATTCGGATACAATATAGTGGTCAAAATATTTTTTGTGTTCCTGTAAATATGCAGGAAATAACTTTTATTACACCTCAGCAACGTATATCATATTCATAAAATGTGAAATAGTTTAATATAATTAATATACGCTCCAAACAATGTTTTCCCGTATAGCATTATGTAGTGGAATACTTTTGTGTGGCCCTGTAATTTAATAATATATAGGCCCTATAATTTAATAATAAATATTCTTTGCATCACAGATCGTACGGAGTGTATATTTTAATATATATATACTACATAGGTTCATGTATTCTATTATATCGAATGAGTGTAACACCATTAAAATGCATTTGAATCATTTTTCCCCTTTGACCGTAATGTAACGGCATATTTTTGATTGTCCCTGTAATTGATCTATGCATGCGATTTTCATAAAATTTGAAATGACTCGACAAAATTATGTAAAATTATACATTTTAAATTTCAAACGATTCGGTTGGGTAGTTTTTGCGTTGTTATGTGCGGTTATATATATATTTAATGTATAGTTGAATATAATTAAAACATGCCCCAAACAATGTTTCTCCGTATGGCCTTATGTAGTGAAATATTTTGTGTAGCCCTGTTATTTAATAATAAATATTCTTTGCACAACAGATCGTACAGAATGTATATTTTAGTATATATACTTCATAGGTTCATGTCAATTCTATCATATTCGAAAGAGTTTACCATCATTAACATGCATTTGAAACTCCTTTTTCCTACTGAAAGCAATGTAACGGAATATTTCTTATTGTCCCTGTAATCGATCGATGTTTCCGATTTTTTTTAAAATTTGAAATGATTCGACAAAGTTATGTAATAATTATTTATTTTAAATTTCAAACGATTAAAATGCATTTGAAACTTTTTCCCCCATTGACCGTAATGTAACGGAATACTTTTGATTGTCCCTGTAATTGATCTATACATTCGATTCTCATAAAATTTCGAACGAATCGACCAATTTATGCATTAATTATATATTTTAAATTTCACACGATTAAAATGCATTTGAATTTTCCCCCCATTGATCGTAATGTAACGGAATAATTTTGATTGTCCCTGTAATAGATCTATACATCTGATTTTCATAAAATTTGAAATGGCTGGATGAAATTATGTAATAATTCTATATCTTAAATTTCAAAAGATTCCGTTGCATAGTATTTGCGTTGTTATATACGGACAGACAGACGGACGGACGGACCGATAACTATAGGTGCTACGTATTTACATAAATAAGAACGCACCTAAAAACACAATTTTTTAAAATTACTATTTTGGACTGGGTGAGTTTTGAAATTCACCTGCTTGAACATCCGAGGAGGGTTTTTCAATAATTTATTTATCTAGTGTATATAAAATATTTATATGCGATGGTTGTTGCGGAATATCATAGTCTAATGTCTTAGATTCCTATATACTCAATTTCAGAACTGCATCTGCTATACTTACGCAGTTTTCGTGGAAGAGTGAAAGGGAAAGGAGTAGGGTGAAAGGCTGATTTTTAGGTACGTTCGTAGTTATGTAAATACGTAGCACCTATAGTAGTCGTTCAGTCTGTCCGTCTGTCTCTCCGCATATAACAACGCAAAAACTATCCAACCGAAACGTTTGAAATTTAAAATACATAATTATTACAAAATTTTGTCGAGTCATTTCAAATTTTATGAAAATCGGATTGATAGATCAATTACAGGGGCAATCAAAAGTATTCCATTACATTACGGTTAATAGGGAAAAAAAGTTTCAAATGCATTTTAATTGTTTGAAATTTAAAATGCATAATTATTACATAATTTTGCCGAGTTATTTCAAATTTTTTGATAATCGGGTGCATAGATCAATTACAGGGGGAATCAAAATTATTCCATTACATTACGGTCAATTGGGAAAAAAGTTTCAAATGTGTTTTATACGTTTGAAATTTAAAATACATAATTATTACATAATTATGTCGAGTTATTTCAAATTTTATAAAAATCGGGTGAATAGTTCAGTTACAGGGACAATCAAAAGTGTTTCGTTACATTACGGTTAATGGGGAAAAATGTTTCAAATGCATTTTAATGGTGTTACACTCATTCGAACGAAATAAAATTGATATGCGTCTATAAAATACATATTATGATATACATTTTGTATAATCTGTTTTGCAAAGAATATTTGTTATTGATTTACAAGGTCAAACAAAAGTATTCCATTGCATAATGGTATAGGAAGAACAATGTTTGATGAGCGATTTAATTGTAATTATTTACAATTTAAGGAGATTGCTATATGAGAGTGATATTTTTAAAACTATGTTATCGTAAGAACGTACCTCATTTGCTACGCTTCACGTGCAATTTTAAACTTGTTAGCTTATGAGGCAAGAATTGTTATAGTGGATGAGACACAACTACACTTATTTGGACTCGGGATTATATTGATATAGTAACATCTCACCGTCTGCCACAAATGTACATTCATGTGCTCCAATCCAGCATTTTATCCTCACCTTACCTTATACACTCTTAAAACGACAGAGTGTATTTGGGTTCTCAGGAAAGAGCTGTAATGTATTGGATCGTAAATGAGTTGTCTAACAAACGTTTGACTCGTCTTGATTTAAGTTGCTTTTCGTAAACTACTCATCTTGATTTAAATTGCTTACAAACAACCCAATACTCGAGTTGTTCCAACCCTTTTTTGAGAAGCTGCCTTTCAAATCGCGAAGTGAGTGAATTTTGGCTTACCTTCAGTTATTTTGTGGCTGAGGTTTTAAGAGAGTACCCTCCTTAAAAATTCCCTCAAAAGTACGCCTTTAAAATTTCCCTCCCTACAAAACTATGTTACATAGCAGATACGTTTCTAATATTGTGCATATAGAAGACATTAGGATACATCACACGTTAAGATATTTCATACCAACCATTGCAGTACAAATCTTTTATATACACTAGGGACAATAATTATTGAAAAACCCACGTAAGTGTAAAACGATATATTTGTAAGTATTTGACAAACCTCGTTATTTTTAAAATCAAGTGTTTATTTAAAAATACATTAACATTTATATTTATATTATTAGTTAGTACATGCTATTAGTATATGTAATTTTCTATGATTTTTTAAAACGAATTCAACTTATAAATAAATACATTAATAATTCCATTTAATTAATAAATAAGATTTAAATGTTTGAAAATACTCAAAATTTTGAAAGGAATATTAAATGCGTTTTCTTAAAATTTTTCATCTCATATGTTTTTCAAAATATTTTAGTAAATATGTCCTTCCTGAAGCTTGCTATTTTAAATTGTGATAAAATCCCTTTTATTAATTGAACTTCTCGGAAAAATTTAATTTGAAAACAAAAATGTATTGGTCCTTGCTGATTATTAACGACGAAAACATTAAAACAATTTAATTAGCACTTTTTTATATTTTAAAGAGATGTTAAATAATTGAAATATCCACTTATATAATTAAATATTATATTCATCTCACTCCTGAGATTAAAAATGATGCTGTTTTTAAAAATAAACACTATCCATTTTTTTCTTTAGTACTTATCTTTTCTTGCATTAAAAAACTATTTTTGAAGATAACTTTTTTTTTATTTATTACTATTGCTTTTAAAACATTTTCTTTTCCACGATTATATTAAAATTTTTCTCGCCTAAAACAAAAGATTTGCCTATGAGAATTGGGTGTTTTAATGGTATTCTTTCATTAAAGAATTTCTTTTGTATTCAGCCGCATTGAGTTACAGGTAAGTAAAAATTAAACTATTTTCTTATTAAATTGGAGTTTTCAGTGCATAGGTCAGTAGATTTTTTTTGCACACAAGCTAATAATATATGGGTGTTTCAAGCTGCATTATACTTCTTTGGATTTTTTATTTCAAATAATATAAATATTTATTATTCTTTTTTTTTTTTTTTTTTTTTTTTTTTTTTTTTTTTTTTTTTTTTTGAGGGGAGACCTTTTATTTGTATTGTTTGTTTAAAGTTAGAAAGCAAAGTTTCTGAAAAAAAAATCTAAGCGAAATAAAGACTGATGATATGGCTTTCAAAACTGTAAATTAATATACAAGTTATAAAATTTATTTAGTAAATAATAAATAATAAGCTCATTTACTTGATTATTTTATTTTTCAGCCAGAATGTTTCAGATTACTAATTACTCAAAAAAACCTCTAAATTAACTTAAATCTGAATATCTAATATTGAAACAATTAACTCCATATTATCACACAGCGTCATTGCTTAGATAAATGCATCATTTACGATTACATGCAAAACATAAATTCCAATTTTAAAACCCTATAAAAAAATAAATAAAAATTAATGATCTTCAACAAATAACTTTGTTTGCTAAAATCCCTCTTTCGCCTAAATTACAATAAATGTATTATTCAATGAAAAAATGCTTTGTTTTATATTTTTATATGAAATAAATGGGAACCAGATGCATTTTCCTCATTATTCAGGGAACAATGCCGAGCCGCAAATTTGTATTATAGTATCTTCATTATCTTTTGACGGTTTATTGTCATTTTATCAGCGTTATTTTTGTAAAATTTAATTACACACAGAGTGAATTCACTACCACCCTCTTCCATAATTATCAGTGGAATCAGATTTTTGTGAATGCTGCATTTTTTTCGACCTTAATAAAGGGGACAGAGAGCGCACATATGCTCTACCGAATTTATTCTTAGTTTCAGAAGCCTCTCTTGAGCAATAAAAGAAAGAATTAAAACACAAAGATGTTAAAATATTTGTTTTAATCAGGTTTAGGAATTTTCCAAGGTGAATTCACAAAATTCTCTTAGCATTATTGAAAGGAAGTACACAAAATAAGTAAGTCTAAAAGATTTAGAAAAGCATACTTATACGAAATATCATGACTCGAGTATTTCGAACTGAATATCGACTACTGTTTAATCTTTAAATTATCGTCTAATCGTCATTGGTTACATAAAATGTATTACTCTACTGAAACTGAATAATCTTGAAGATATCTTTCATAACTATATATCTTTGAATATAAAGCGTTGCTGTAACGTAAGTGTTTTATGTATACATTAACTCAGTTTATGTCGTTATAAGCCGAAATCCGAGGCTAACTAAATAGACAGGCTACTGCGATGCATTCGATTTGACTTTTTTTTTTCTTTTTTAAACTTTGAGTGGCGTGGCGCGCATTTCATACACCTATATTGTTCGATTCGAGCATCATGTGACTCCAATGGTCGGTAAAAAACGATAGATGGAATGCACCGTGGTAGCATGTCTTTCTCGTTTCCTCGCCGAAATCTGAACAATGAATCAAGAGTTTATTCCAGTTCTTCTGGTCAAGAGTCCATTCCTCCGCCACACCTCAATTGAACATCGTCTTTTCAGTTCCATGCGTCTAATCATTTTGTGGTTTTTCCCATTGCCTTTTTTATTTTTTTTTTAAAAAAATAATGCGATTTTGTGTAGCTTTTCACACTAGTTCTTTTAACATGACCACGCTAGATTAATAGTTTTTAATATCGTTCTATTATGGTTCCCTTTATTTTTATCATTTTTTATTATTTCGTTTCTTATTGTTTCAACTCTTGATATATTGAATGATTTTCTAAAGGATCCATTTTTACTGCCACTAATTTCTTTAATTCTGTCTCCACAATTATCCGCCCTTCTTCTCTATATAATACTTTAGAATAGAATTGTGCTTTTTATACTTTCTTAGAGGTCTTATAGAATGTAAACATTAAAGGCAATAAACTGATAATAAAATCACCCCCAAATGACTGATAAAAAAGAAGATCCCCTGGTTCATCTCAATTACATTGTTAAAGAATTAATGATAATTGCCTAAACTTTTTCTTTCCAGAAAAAAAAAAAAAAAAAAAAAAAAAAAAAAAAAAAAAAAAAAAAAAAACATACACCATATTTTCTGGTTTTGTAATGACATTTGGGAATAATTAGTAAAAAATACATCATTTCTCTTAGTATTTGTTTTTTTCTTTTGTAATTTTCCCTGGTGCTTTTAAATTAATTTAAAAATGTTTATTTATAAAATAAGCATATGAAATTAATTGCCTTAAAATATTCGGTTTAAAAAATTCAATTTAAGTAGGAATATAAGTAATTTAATAATATGTGTTTGTCTGGTAAACAAAATATGACTCTTAAGAAACGAAAAAAATTGTCGAATAAAAAAATTCTACAACGTACGTGGAGCATGCATTTTCTTTTCATATAAAATGTAATGCGGGGTCGACATTTTTATTTATTTTTGATATAAAATGACTTGGCGTAAATACATGATTACATAATTTTGAGATTATATTTAAGGAATAAAATAAATTTTCTTTATTCTTCATGAATCATTTTTATAGTAAATGTATAGTTAAACAGACAGCATTTTCAGGATTGCACCTATAAAATCCCAATAATATATTTATAAGAATGCGTAAAACATAAATTAAGAAATACCTTTTATTTTTAGTTAAATATATTTTTGAAAGAATTTATTGCATTTTCATTATATATTATATGTATTTTTTTTAATTATTGCTGTTAAAAGATATCAAACTATTCCTTTAACCATATGCTAAATTTAAAGGACAATTCAAAATAAAATTACTTTTGAAAACAGGTAAAAAATGTTTTAAAGGATTATTGAAGAAGGGACTTTAAAATGTACAAAATAATGTCTAAACTTTAGATCAAATTTTACACACACACACATAAAAAATCAAAAATCATAGGTAATTAAAGTTTTTAACAAACACATTAGATCTACAATTTACAGATATTTATCATCATACTTTGAAATGTTATTCTCATAATGAATTCACACGTGTAAAATAAGTCTCTGTGTGTTTATGATCTAAGTTAAATTTATCCTTTAGTATCAGATATTATTATTGCTATTTTCATATAGAGCATAAAACTACTTTCATGGTAAAAGTGTTAACAGTATAATATATTTACTGAAAAATAACGAATATGTCATTGTCATTAATATAAGGAATGTAGTTAATTCGATTACTATTAAATTCATATTCGTAAAACATTAGTCTCAAGAAGAGTTTTGGGTGACATTCGGAAAATATAATTTTACAGCAGAATTTGACGGGTATTAGGATTTCAAATAATTTTTAGTTTTTCATAATATATGATAGTTTCAGAAAAGCAACTAATGATTTAAATTTTAAGGATGAAACATATGTTTAAAACAAAAGAATCACCAATGGTACAAAAACAATAAAAGCAAAGTTTCACTATTATTAATATTATTATTACTAAGTGACAAAATATAAATGGAGTCATAATAAACATACATCACTGATACTAGATATTTATGTTCCACTTTGAAACAGCTCGGTCAATTTTAATTGTAGAGTAACGGATTTTTTTTTTTTTTTTTTTTTTTTTTTTTTTTTTTTTGTCTTATTTGTCAGTGTAGCAAGAAAAGTTTACTAAATATAATTTATAGAGCCGGGGACTTGTATAAAAGTTTTTAATTTCGTAAAGTTTTAAGAAAAGTTTTATTGTCAAAATTTCTTTTAAAATATTTATTTTCTTCATTTAAAACATTTTTGTAATTGTAAGTATATGTCTATGACTAATGGTTTAGGAATTAGCCATGCACACTGCTGAGAGTGGACGCCCTGCATAAATACTATTTATGTGTGTATAGTAATTTTAAAAGTTTAAATTTTGTAACATTAACACTTTTTTTACACCTATTTTGAGTAATTTTCAAATTAATGTTAGTATTTTGTGTTATGTTCATTCGACGCTTAGTTTGGATAAATTATTTTTTTTAATAATTGAATTATTTTAATTTAATTGCTAAAGTAATTTATCTATGATATATATTTGATACATCTTCACCTGGATATTGTGTGTTGGAAATGTCATACTATGTACAAGACAGTTAAAAAAATAAAACGTGACAGCTTTTTTTCTTCATATACGCATGATGTTTTTCAGATGTTTGTCACTGTGATACCTCTATAAAAAGCCTTTAAATAGCAAACTTTTTTTAAAAATTGTGTTAAAAATTATCAATAAAGAAATGCTTATTGATGTGTTTAGCTTTCGTCCGACATAGATATATTTGAATACATTTATATATATTTTTAAATAGATCTTTTATATCATGTGCATAGGTTTTCACCATTTTACCATTTAAACCATATTGATTCAGGATGTGAAAATAAAATAAACACAAAACTTTCATATTTTGAACACATATACTTCTATAAAATAAGTTCTTTTTTTATTTAATAATAAATTGCGAGAAGAGTAATGATAATTCATAAATTGCAATGAATAACTCATAAATTCAAGAAAAGAAACTCTCATTGTAAAATCTTTATTACATGAGATATTTGTAAAAAAATAAATGTAATTATGTAGATATAGCCTACAATTTTAAAATTTAATTTTACTTGCCATTCATCAAAATTGAGGCATACTTCAAAATTTTCGCTAAAATGATAATAAAAGAAATCTTTTAAAAATAATACCTATTTTGTAATTATATTTCGAAAAAAGATAACAAGTATAATCTTGAAAGAAATCGAATTTTTCTTTTAAAGAGTCGAATATAAAAAACGTAAATCACAATTGACTCCATCAAGTAGATTATGAGTTATACCTTGCAAACTAAGATTCCAATTAGGAATGTAAATCTGTTTTCCAATATAACGACATGACAAAAAATGTTTAGTACAGTGATAAATTCGAACTAAGACACAATTCAAAAGGAAACACTAATATCAAAATTTTGAAGGTAATTTTTCCAGGTACAATTTTTATATGTACAGAATTATATACAGAAAAACCTAATAACAAAATTACTAACAATTATATTATTAATAACTATATCATTAGTTGTTACTATTAATAGATCGATACGAATCTCATTTTTATCAATAATTAAGTACTTAACTAAAAAACAAAGATTTTTTTTAAAGAATTAAACATTTATGCAAGTAGGTACATACGCATAAATTCAGGAATTATCGCATAGAACACGTAAAACACATAAAAAAGAAATCATACACATAAAATAATCATACGGGGAGTAGTCGGAAAATAAGTTTCACCTGTCGACGGTCGTCAGAGTTGTGTATGAAAGTCTAAAAAAAAATAGAGCGGATACATTAAAGATAAGACAGATCTTTACTTGTCCACATAATTTCCAAGTACATTGATATATTTGTCATACAGATTAATAATCTTAAAAAATCGCTCAAAGAAAAACCCATGGCTTTGCATGCAGAAGAAGCATTTAACAGCTTGTTCCGTAATCAAAGCCCTTGTGTTTTTCTGGAAGGCTTTTTTCTCAACGTGCTTGGTACATTATATTGATAAATAAAGTTGTGTCGTTTGTGAAGTTATATGTAAAGTTCTGTCGTCTCATTATATTTCTTGGTTTTCATATATACCTCTGTCCACAGACACCGGGAAAAACTTATTTTCCGACTGCTACTTGAAGCTGTATAACATAGTAAAATTATAAACTGCCATCGAGCTTTTTCAGTAATTTTGGATTTTCATTCTTGAATTATATAAACATGTGTTATGTAAAATAATTTTAAAATATGGGAATTAAAATATTACATTAATGACTCTTTATCATCTTATTAAATTTAGAAGAAATTTTTAAATTTCTAATAATTCTATGCATGTGCAGTTTAAGTAGGCAAAGCCCAAACTTCTATTCTGTAGTCCTCGTAGTAAATGTAAGATCAAGTTATAAATAAATTATATTCCCCATCTAAATATTAAAATATATTTTAATTATAGATTCATTAGCTATTACAGGAAGCTCAAATACGGGAAACATTGTCAATATCAAAGAAAAATAACAAATGCTGAATGAGAAACGAACTAATTAGCAAACTCAGATCAAAGAAAACTCGAATGCGTAAGAAGATAATGTTATCATAATTATCCACTCAAGAGAATATATTTTGAGTTATTAATCTCACACATTATTGCAGAAAATATAATAAGAGATTGTTAATAAATAAATATATTACAGAAGCTCAATTGAAAATGTTAAATTACTCTAGTGTATTTAAAACTAAATTAACTGCTTGTCGAAAAAATAATATTTATTAGAAAAATGAGGAATTTGAAGTAGTATATGTATTAATATTCACCTCATATCGAGAGAGAATGTAAACGATATTCTATTTTTAAATATCAATATTCATACAGGATGTCCAGCAAATAACACCCTGATTTTAAAATCAAATTTCTCAAAAACAATGATGGACAGAACTATGCCGTAAACGGTTTGCTTATTAGGTAAGCTGAAAAAATCTTATACAGAAGTTTCGAACCGTGAATATTTTGAAAAGATTGTGTTCTGATTGCAAAGAATGCTTTGATTTGACATTTTTCTTTATTTAGATTGTTTTCAGAGACAGAGTTTTTCGGCTTAGAGTGCTATAGTTTAAAGATTTTTCGTACTAAATTTCTTGAATTTCAAAATTTTGAAAATTTAATTCCAAAAATCTTTAAACTATGGCAATTTAAGCCGAAAAACTCATTCTCCGGAAACAATCTAAAACAAGAAAAATGTCAAATCACAGCATTCTTTGCAATCAGAACACAATCTTTTCCAAAGATTCACCGTTCGAAACTTCTATATAAGATTTTAACAGCTTACCTAATAAAAAAACCGTTTACCGCATGGTTCTGTCGATCTTTGTTTTTGAGAAATTTAATTTTAAAATCAGGGTGTTATTTGCTGGACACCCTGTATATGTATATGTGTAATGAAAAGTATCTCTTTATTTCAGATATTGATTATCCCATTGTTTAATGTTAATATAATAACTGAAATTATCGTTTTTAAACTTCTTATGTTTATCAAAAACAGAAAGGTTAATTATAAGCCAATATTAAAATATGTACAGGGTGGTTAGTTATTTACGTCAAAGGTTCAGAGCCCTCTAGCGAGTAAAGCTTTGGTCAAAACATAACCAAATTTGATCAGCATACATAGTAGACCATGGGATTTCGAAGTTTAAAAAAAAAAATAAATAATAAAAAGTTTTAAAAATCGCCACTAGGGGCAATTTTAGCGTTGTTTACCGACTAAAATGCATTAATTTGCATAAAATCAGTTGTGTATAGCAATCATGGTATAAAAGGAAAGGCTGGCAGAGTTCTCATCATTAGGAACTCTCACCATACTTTGCTAGTCAAGCTGTGTTATCAGCAGAACGAGAATTGCAATGATGCTCGTCCTGAATTTCACCTATTACAGAATTTGCCAAAAGAACCGATGAGCATAAAAAATTTACAAAAGATAATTCATCGATTTGAAACTATGCGGCAAAAAGGCTTAGGGCGCAAAGTGACTTGTTAATAACAAGTTGACGAAGTTGTAACTGCTATTGTCGAACAAGGGATGAAAAATGTGCAGGTGATGCAGCGCTCGGGCAGTATTCCAGCAGTATATAATTGATCTGTACTGTATTTTTTGCCATTTAATCATTCAACATTTACACTAATACACTTTTGGTGCGCCAAAATTGCTGATTTTATAGAAATTAAATGCATTTTTTTTAAGAATTCGAAATCCCATGATATACTATGAATGCTGGTCAAATTTGGTTATGTTTCGCCCAAAACTTTACTCGCTAGAGGGCTCTGAACACCTGACGTTAATAACTAACCACCCTGTATATAAATTGATGTACGTACAAGCAGATTTTTGTCGATATATTTTTTTCCGTGAATTTACTCAAATTATACAATTTTTTATATATCTATTGTTTAATATAACAAATACATGAAATTACGATCGATACTTTTTATCCTGGTATTGCTAAGCAATATTTCCCATTATAGTTGTTCTTATGGTACAAATTACCAAATAAATGATAAACCAAATACATTTAAATACAAACTAATAAATTATCAACTGAAAAGTAAAATATATTTAAATATTCCTACTGCCGCTTAATGTAACTGGTATTTTGTATCTTTTTTCTTTTTTTAAAGTGTTTTTATAATACTTGGCCAATATCATATGTTGAAAGTATTTAACAATGCAAAAATTTTCCAATACATTTACTTCCATTTTTTTCCAATTAAAACAAGTCAATAAAATAATAAAATCACAACAAGTTTTACTAGTTCTGCATCATCCTATAACATTTAAATAAAATTCATTGTTTTCTAATAAAACATGCTTGTGCAATTTGAGAATCGATAGCCGAAATGTCTCTTTCCGTGTCTTCATATATGCAGAATCAAGTTATAAATAATGGGATTCCCAATCTGAAAGTTAAAAGATATTTTAATTATAGACTCATTAGCTATTTCAGGTAACTCAAACTTGGGAAACGTTGTCACTATCAAAGCAAAATAGCAAATACTAAATGAGAAACGAACTAATTAGCAAACTCAGATCATAGAAAATTAGAATGCTTAACCCGCGAGTAGTCGCGACCTTTTTCACAACGTCATTAATCGCACTCGGTCTTTTCGCCGCTGGCCCCCCCGCATATCAAATATGTAAAATAAGAAATATTTTTCATCTAATATACGAAAATAATACCTCAATGAAGATATAAATTTGTAGTTTTCATAAATTATGCAATTTATTCATGAGATCTGGAGTAATTGAAAAAGTAAAAATGAACTGACATTAGTGATTTTTACGAAGACTTTTTCGCCAATTTCAATTTGGTTTCTAAAAATGTACCTGTAAGAAAAACAGAGGTGTCCTGATATTTCATTAATGTGGTCGAGAAACCTTCAAAGTCAGCTACATGGTACATCTCCATTGTATTTGTAATGCGATACAAGTTAAGAGAAGATAAGTACGGCTAAAAGAGCGACACGCGGGATAAGAAGTTAATGTTATCATAATTATCCACTCACGAGAGATATATTTATAAGGGTTAATCCCGCTTATTATTGCAGAAAATATAATAAGAGTTTATTAATAAATAAACAGATTGAAGAAGTTCAATTGAAAGAGTTAAACTAATCTAGTGTATTAGAAACTAAATTAACTACTTGTCTTAAAAATAATATTTATTTGAAAAATGGAGAATTTGAAGAAGTAAATGTATTAATATTCACTTCAATTCGAGAGAGAATATTAATGATATTCTATTTTCAAATATCAATATTAATATGTGAATATGAAAATAAAAATAAAAATCTATCTTTACTTTAAATATTGATTATCCGATTGCTTAATGTTTATATAATGGTTGAAACAATCGTTCTTAAAATTTCTATTTTATAAAAGAAAAAAAATATATTGTAAGTCAATACTGAATTCTGTATGTAAGTGCACGTACGTATAATCAAATTTTTACGGATATATTTCTTTCGTGAATTTACACAAATTTATCAATTATTTACATATCTAATATTTATTATAAGAAATTAAAAAGAAAATTAAGATCGTTCCATTGTGTCCTAGCAATACTAAGCAATATTTTGCATCACAGTTGTTCATATGGTGCAACTTACTAATTAACTAAGCATTTTGGAATCGAATTCTTGGAATAGTAATTATTGATTTCAAGTATTTCGTGTTCAATTCTCGGCTTGGATTTTCTTATTTTTTGTTTACTCTTTTTATATTGTTGATATTTTTCCTATGGCATTTAGAAGGAACATTTTTTCTAATAATTATATATTCGTATATTTTTTAACCATGTGCAGCCTTAACTTTTCTTCTCTTCTCTTTATATTAAATTCTGGACCAATCTATAAATAATTTGATTCCGCGTCTGAATATTAAAATATATTTTAATTACAGCCTCATTAGCTATTTCGGGAAACTCGAACTTGGGAAACATCATCAATATGACAGCAAAATATCAAATACTGAATGGGAATGAACTAATTAGCAAACTCACATCAAAGAAAATTCGAATACTTAAGAAGTTAAGGGGGCTCAGGGGTTCATCGATACGGAAAAACATGTAAACAGAGCTCTCGCTTCGAGTCCATATAAAAACAGAAGTATTCAATGTATCTAATTTAAACTATCTGACATTTTAAAGGTATGTTTGTAGTCTTATAAAATTATAAAATGAAGTACTTCATTGTAATATAATAAGAAATATAGCAAAATATATGTAACACAATTTTCGTAGAAAAAATTATATGTTATATCACCAACACCAAGATATCTTAACGATGAATTGACATAAGAACCTATTTTTTTTTTATTGATCCGAAAACTGTATTCTGTAGAATGGATTAAGGATATAACTATCACTCAAAATCAACTATACTAAAAAAACGCTGAAATATAAAAATTTAAAAAACTCCTAAAAAATACAACTTTTATTTCATTAAAAATACTCAAAATATTAAACTATATAAACTATATTAATTCATTCTATAGATAATGATGTTATATACATGCAAAAAAAAATTAAGCCATTCCATGAAATAGTTTTTTTTAAATCATGGTATTAGTCGCCAAAAATCAAGTTCTGAGAAATCGCGACTTACAGTTGAAATTATATGGGTGCGGCTATGAAAGTGTTGATAAATAAATGCTTATAACCCCGTTAAAAATGCAAATATTTTTATGCGATTTTTTGCATTGAGTTAAGAATTAATTGAATAATCAAACTAGATCATAAAAAAATCGATTTTTTGAAAAGTTTTCAACACCTGATCCCCCTTAATGTTATCGTCATTATCCACTCAAGAGAGAAATAATTATCAAGTTATTTATCCCTCATGTTATTGCCGAAAATTTAATAAAAGGTACTAAATAAATAAATGTATTATAGAAGCTCAATTGAAAGAATGCAATTACTCTAGTGTATTTAAAATTAAATAAACTGCTTGTCAAAGTAGAAATACAGTTATAATTAGAAGAATATAGAATTTGAAATAGTAGATATATTGAAATTGGCTTCATTTTAAGCGAGTAATGTAAGTGATATTCTAATCTCAGATAAGAATATTATATTTATATATGTTTGGTAAAAAATTATCCTTATGTTGTATATTGATTATCCGATTAAAAGCTAATATAATAATGGAAATTATCATTTTAAAGCATTTTATATTCAAAAATTTTGATTATTTTGAAATTTAGAGCTCTATACGCATGTGCCTGCATTTGTTAGGTGATTTTTGCGCGTACATATTTTTTTTCATGAATTTACACAAATTGTATCAATTAATTAAATATATGTTGTTTATTAAAACAAACAAAAAAAATATCCCCCTTTTCCTGTGAATTTAGAATAGCTTGCAACTTACTTGTACAATATAAAAAATATGTTATATTAAATAATTTTAAAATACAAGAATTAAAAATGTTACATTAGGATTCACAACTTCCTATAACATTTAGATAGAACTTTTAATTTTTAATAATAATGTATACTAGCAGTTTAAATAAACATTGCTTTAATTCTCTGTTATTGTCTCCATATTACATGAAGTATCAAGCTATAAATAAATTACATTCCCCATCTTAATATTAAAAGATATTTTAATTATAAATTCATTAGCAATTTCAGAAAACTCAAACTTGGGAAACGTTCTCAATAACAAAGCAAAACAATATGTACAGAATGAGAAACGAACTAATTAGCAAACAAAGATCAAGGAAAACTCGAATACTTAAGAAGATAATGTTATCATAATTATCCACTCCAAAGAGAAATATTTATCAATGATTAATCCTGCATATTATTGCAGAAAATATAATCAGACATATTGAATAAATTAATATAGAAGCCCAACTGAAAGAGTTCAGTTACTCTAGTGTTTTTAAAACTAAATTAACTGCTTGTTGTAAAAGTAACAAATATACTGAGAATAATAGAGAATTTGAAATAGTAGATGTATTTATATTCACTTCAATTCACGGGAGAATGTAAATAATATTCTATTGTTAAATATGAATATTCATATATGTATATGTTAACATAAAAATATTTCTTCATTCCATTGCTGAATGTTAATAGAATAATTAAAATTATCATTTTCAAATTTTTTATGTTGATTTAAAAAATCTTGGTTATAAGTCAAGTTGAATTGTGTATGAACGTGCATAAATGTATAAAAAATTTTTATGGGTATATTTCTTTCGTAAAAAACGTAAAAAAAAATAAATAAATAAAAACTTTCGTTATATGTCAATATTGAGTTCAGTATGTAAGCGCGTGCAAGTCAAAGTAATTTTTATGGATATTTTTACATGAATTTACACAAGTTATACAATTATTTATATATATATTGTTTATTATAACAAATAAATGTAATTACGATCTATCCTTTCTATCCTTGCAATAGTAAGCAATATTTCGCATTACAGATGTACATATGATACAACTTACTAAATAACTGAGCATTTAGAAATAGAACTCTTGGAATAGAAAATATTGATTTAAATTATTCCGTGTTCTATTTCTGCCATGGATATTTTTACTCTGTTGGTTCCTCTGTTTACTCTGATGGTGTTTATCCTATAGAATTAAGATCGAATTTCTAATAATTACATATAGATGAATTTTAAGTAGGGAAAGCCTTAACTTCTCTTTTCTTGTCTTTACACTAAATGCCGAAACAAGGTATAAATAAATATATTTCCCATCTGAATATAAAAAATTATTTTAATTATACATTATTTAGATATTTCCGTAAACACAAACTTGGGAAACGTTGTCAATAACAAAGCAATATAACAAATACTGAATGAAAAATAAACTAATTAGCAAACTCGGAACAAAGAAAACTCGAATTCTTAAGAAGTTAATGTTATCATAATTATCCACTCAAGAGAAAAATATTTATCAATGACTAATCCCGCATATTATTCCAGAAAATACAATAAGAGTTATTGAATGAATAATTATATTAGAGAATCTCAATTGAAATAAATCAGTTACTCTAGTGTATTAAGAACTAAATTAACTGCTTGCCGTAAAAGTAATAATTATACTGACAAAAATAGAGAATTTTAAATTGTACATGTATTCATATTTACATCAATTTAAGCGAGAATGTAAAGGATGTTCTATTGTGAAATATAAATATTCATATATATATATATATATATATATATATGTTAACTTAAAAAATCTCTTCATTTCAGACGTTTATTATTCGATATGAATGTTAATAAATTAACTGAAGTTATCATTTCCAAATTTTCTATGTTGGTTAAAAAAATCGTGGTTATAAGTCAAGTTGAAATTTTTATGGGTATATGTATATTTATAAGCCTTGTTGTACGTTAATATTGAGTTCAGTATGTAAGCGCATGCACGTCTAAAAAAAAATTTATGGATATTTTTTCCTGAATTTTCATAAGTTATACAATTGTTACAATTGTTGGTTTGTTGTTTATTATAAAAAAATAAATTAAATTACGATCAATCCTTTGTACGCTAGCAATATTAAGCAATACTTCGCATTACAGATGTACATATGATAAAAGTTACTAAATAACTGAGCATTTAGAAATCAAACACTTGGAATAGATAATATTGATTTAAATTATTCCGTGTTCTATTTCTACCATGGGTATTTTTACTTTATTGGTTTTTCTGTTAACTCATATGGTGTTAATTCTATGGAATTAAAAGGGATTTTTTTTATTTTCTAATAATTATACATACATGTATTTTAAGTAGGTAAAGCCTTAACTTCTCTTTTCTTGTTTTTGTAATAAATGCCGAAAAAAGCTAGAAATAATTGGATTCCCCAACTGAATATTAAAAGATATTTTAATTATAGATTGATTAGCTATTTCAGGAAACTCAAACTTGGTAAACATTGTCAGTATCAAAGCAAAATAAGAAATGCTGCATGAGAAACAAACTAATTAGCAAACTCAGATCAAAGAAAACCCGAATGCTTAAGAATTAATGTTATCATAATTATCCACTCAAGAGATAAATTATTATCAATGATAAATCCCGCATATTATTGCTGAAAATATAATTAGAGTTTGTGAATAAATAAATATATTATAGAAGCTCAATTGAAAGAATTCAATTACGCTAGTCTATTTCAAACTAAATTAACTGCTTTTCGTAAAAATAATAATTATTTGAAAGATGGGGAATTTGAAATGGTATATGTATTAATATTCTCTTTAATTTGAGGGAGAATGTAAATGTTATTCTATTGTAAAATATGAATATTCGTATATGTATATGTTAAATAAAAAATATATCTTTATTTCAGATATTGATAATCCGATTGTTTAGTGTTAATTAATAATTGAAATCACCGTTTTTAAGCTTCCTATGTTAAATTAAAAAAGAACCCGTTAATTATAAGTTAATATTAAAATCTGTATGTACGTGGATGTGCGTACAAGTAGATTTTTGTTGATATATTTTTTTTCCGTAAATTTACTCAAATTATACAATTCTTTGTGAATCTATTGTTTAGTATCACAAATAATTGAAATTACGATCGATCCTTTTTATACTGGTAAAGCTAAGCAATATTTCCCTTTAGAGTTGTTCCGATGGTACAAATTACCAAATAACTGATAAATCAAATACATTTAAATACAAACTAATAACTTTCCATCTGATAATCAAATACATTTAAATATCCATACTGCTGCTTAATGCAGCTGGTACTTTGTTTCTTTTTTAAAGTGTTTTTTTATAATACTTGGCCAATATCACATGTTTAAATTACTTAATAATACAAAAATTTTCTAATATATTTACTACATTTTGTTTCTTTAATTATAAGTCAATAAAATAAAAAAATCACAACACGTCTACTGGTTCTGCATCATCCAATAACATTTAGTTAAGCTTCCTTATTTTATAAAAAATCAGACTTGTGTAATAGGGCGGAGCGTAAAAAACTTTTTTTCCAAATTCTTTTCTCCCTAGCGCGGAAAAGTTGTCTAGTGGTATCAGTAATATACTCACAAAATTTTAAAACAATCAATAAATATCTTCCGGTTCCACTTTTGGTTCGAAATATGCAATTTTAGCCAAAAATGTTGTATTTTTTCACATTTCAGTAATATTTTAAATTTTCCATTTTTTCTTCGCCCTAGTGAGGAAACACTGAAAGAGTACATAAGGAACACAAGTCTAAAATATTAGAGTAACTAAAAAATACCTTTTTGGTTCCACTTTGGGTTCTAAATATGGGAAATTTGTCGAAAAATATACAATTTTTCCCATTTTAGTAAATTTTTTTATTTTCCAATTTTCTATTCCCGCTGGCATGGAAATGTTCGAAAAATATGCAAGAAACTTAAGTAAAAAACTGTAGAATAATAAATAAATATCTTCCATCTTCCTTTTCGGGGTCTAAAAACGTTAAAATAGCCAAAAAGTATGTAACATTTCACATTTCAGAGATTTTTTTTCTTATCAGTTTTCTCTTCTCGCTCGCGTGGAAAATTCGGAAAATCATATGACAAAGATAAGTGTAAGTATTTAAAATAATTAATAAACATCTTCTTATTTAATTTTTATTACTTAAACTGGCAAATTCATGGCATTAATGCACTCAAAAATCATAGAACTATCGAATTAAAAGCGATCTGAGGGAAATTCCTCTAATAAGTTCAGCTTTCTGTTCGTTTACTGTAGTGTTACGGTTGGTTTAGTGCTCCGCTCGTGATAGGTTCTTAATGAGATATTCAATTTTAGCTTCTGTATGTTATTGAAAAATAATACATCTGAAAGTGTTTACAAAATTTTAATTTTTAATATTGTGTTGAACTCATAGTGTGCATAGAAAATATTACAACATCACAAATATATTACACATTACTGCATACAAAATATTACACATTACGGCCACAAATAAGGCGCAGTATACACGGGATTTTTCTCATCCCATTTTTTGGTATCCTACTTAATTAAGAACTGGCGTTCTACCAACTTATGAACATATAATTTACTTTTTTGTTGGTGAGAAATGAATCGAAATATAATTAAAAATCGGACCCGCCTTTGGGGGGATTATGGGCTGAAATGGTTGAAGCAATTTAGCAGGCTCCTCAGTTCCAAAGATTTCTAGGCCAAGTGATTGGTTCATATAATGATAAATACAAGAGCATAAAGAAGTTTGACGCTAAAGAACAGACGAAGTCAAATGATTGGTTCATATAATGATAAATACAAGAGCATAAAGAAGTTTGACGCTAAAGAACAGACGAAGTCAAAATTGAAAATTTTCTTATTGGAAGGGAAAATAACACCTGTTAGAAATTTTTTCTTACAAGAGTACATCTCTAGAACGATGTAAATGCCCTCGTGATATAAAAATTCTAGAATTAGAAGACAGTTTTTTAAGGATCAAAGAACTTCAAGGAAATTGTTAATAGACCCAATTAATACATACGGAAACATAGTCCACAACACGGAAACTTAGTAAATGAATGAGCAGGCTGGAAAAAGAATAAGAAAGTTTCAGAAAATGGTATAAAATGGAAAAAACAATCATTACTGCTTCATTGAAGACTTAGAGTTATTTAAATCTTTTAATCTTATTGATGAACAACTGTGTCACGATCTTAGTGATAAATCTTTAGTTTCATTGCATTCGAATATAAATACTATAAGTATATCACAAACAACCCGTCGTCCTGCCCTAGCCAGAACTTGAGACACAATAATAGGAGTGTCCGACCGAGTTACAGTATCAGTAACAGGCGCATTTTTTGAAGACTTGCGAGTTGTGACACGTGACGACATGTCCATAGTTATAGACAGGCATAACGCAAGCAGAAAAAGAAATAAATATCGCATGAAATGCCAAATTCAAGATTAGAGTTTCATATCCACCAATATCTTGAAAAGATTGTATTTTGACTATCGAAAAGATCCAACTTTAATTCAGAGGAATATTAAGGGAACGCTCCATGAACAAAGAGTGCTTGAAGAATACTGGACACTTATAGAAGAACCTGGCTGCGATTATATAGGGCAACTGTCACTAATAACCTCTTCTGCTATGTTTCTCATATGATTTTCCATGCTTTCCACTCCAGCAAGAAGAGAAAATTGATGAGAAAAAAAAAATCTCTGAAATGTGAAAAGTTACATTCTTTTTGGCTACTTTAATATTTTTAGACCCCGAAAAGGAAGACGGAAGATATTTATTTGTTATTATAAAGTTTTTTACTTATGTTTCTTGCATATTTTTCTAACATTTCTATGCCAGCGGGAATAGAAAACCGTAAAATAAAAAAATGACTAAAATGTGAAAATTTGTGTAATTTTCGACAAATTTCACATATTTAGAACCCAAAGTGGTACCAGAAGATATTTTTTAATTACCCTAATATTTTGGACTTGTGTTCCTTATGTACTTTTTCAGTTTTTCCGCACTAGGGCGAAGAAAAAATTGAAAATTTAAAATATTACTGAAATGTGATAAATTACAACATTTTTGACTAAAATTGCGTATTTCGACCCAAAAGTGGAACCGGAAGATATTTATTGATTGTTTTGAAATTTTGTGCGTATATTACTGATACCACTAGACAACTTTTCCGCGCTAGGGAGAAAAGAATTTCGAAAAAAAGTTTTTTACGCTCCGCCCTATTGTGTAATATGAGAAGGGGCACCCTTAATTTCTCTTTCCGTGTCTTCATATACGCAGAATCAAGCAAAAAATATGGGACTTCCCATCTGAATCTTAAAGGATATTTTCATTATAGGTTCATCAGCTATTTCAGGAAACTCAAACTTGGGAAACGATGTCAATATCAAAGCAAAATAACAAATACTGAATGAGTAACGAACTAATTAGCGAACTCAGATAGGATGTTCTCATGTGCTCCGCTCAACAAGCGCAAAACCTTTTTGACACTTTTACAAAGTAATTTTTTAACAGAAAGTTATAAAAAATGAATGCCTGACTATGGAAGCGATTTCGAATCGAACTGTATTTTCCATTTTATGATTGTTAAATTACCTATCCAGTTCTAAGCTATTTCGATGACGCAATCACCCGTTTTCCTCCTGCTTTTGGATCGGTTTTTATGCTTTCGTCGGGAAATGTGCTCAAAAACGTCATCTTTGAAGGCTTATTATGAGAGATTTATTGTATTTAAAAAAATTGAGTGCAACTAGACAGTTTCTGAACAATAACACCTGCTATTTTCATGCATTTCCGAACAAAAGTAAATTAATGCATGTGTCACAAAGTTGCCCTTTTTGATTTAAGAACGCCCTTACCATAATTATCCGCCGCTCAACAGAGAAATTTTTATCAAGTTATTAATCGCGCATATTATTGCAGAAAATACAATAAGAGTCGTGAATAAATAAATGTATTTCAGCAGATCCATTAAAATAATTCCTTTATTCTAATATATTTAATTTTAAATTAACTGCTTGTCACAGTAGAAATACAGTTATAATACGAAGAATCTAGAACTTCAAGTAGTAGATGTATTTAAAATTGCTTCATTTTATGCGAGTAATGTAAATGATAGTCTAAACTCAAATACAAATATTATATCTATATATGTTTAGTGAAAAATTTCTCCTATGTCGGAGATTGATTAACCGATTAAAAGTTAATGTAATAATTCAAATTACAATTTTAAAACATTGTATATTCGAAAATTTTGACTGTTAGTGAATTTAGAGCTCTCTAGGTAAGTGCCTGCCATTGTAAGCAGATTTTTCTGAATACATATATTTTTCATGAATTTACAATAATTGTATCAGTTACTTAAATATATGCTGTTTATTAAAACAAAGAAAAATATATCATCGCACATTTACAGGTATTTTGGAGTAACTTGCAGCTTTCCTATACAAAAATAAATAAACAAATAAATATAGAAAATAATTTTATAATTTAGGAATTAGAATGTTATATTATGCGATTCATAATCCTATAACATTTAGAAAGGTTTTTTAATTTTCTAATGATTATACAGAGTAATTTAAAAAAGAAACGTGGACAAAATTATATGACAAATCAAGCATACAACAAGGATAAAAAATCACATAGGAACATAGGAGCGAAAACTACTTATTGAGTCACAAATACAGGGTGTTTCATTCTAACTACACCTGGTTTGAAAGTAAAAATTTTGAAAAAAATAAAAATATTTTAATGAAAATGCAACGATATGTACCTTATTTTGTGTGAAATGTGATAACGTTACGAAAAGTTCTGGAAAAACATATTGCTCAAGCAATCGATGATATCGTATAAACTGATTATCACTGTCCAAAATGTGAGGCAGCAAGTGCATAATGCTAGTGCACATAATGCAAACTTCTACCACTTTTGTTTGGTGTTATCACATTTAAAACAAAGGTGAGAATGTCTGTTAAACGTTTTATTATAGTATACTTCATATTTCTGAAATTTATTACCGTCAACTAAAATTGAGTTATCATGAAACACCCTGTATTTGTGACTCAATAAGTGATTGGCGGCCCTATGTTACTATGTGTTTT
The DNA here is from genome assembly GCA_964019185.1 of Maratus speculifer. Taxonomy (NCBI): domain Eukaryota; kingdom Metazoa; phylum Arthropoda; class Arachnida; order Araneae; family Salticidae; genus Maratus; species Maratus speculifer. The sequence goes on along the minus strand of OZ025290.1, from coordinate 419,195,226 downwards.
TTATCGTTGTCGTATGCCTGATTTATCATATCAATTTGTCCACTTTTTTTAAACACCCTGTAAATACGTGTATTTAAAGTAGAGGTAGCTTTATCTTGATGTAAAGTAGGCTAAGCTTTAATTCTTAGATGCCGAATCAAGCTACAAATAATATATTCCCCATCTGAATATTAAAAGATATTTTAATTATAGATTCATTAGCTATCTCAGGAAACTCAAACTTAGGAAACATTATCAATGTTAAAGCAAAATAACATATACTGAATGATAAGCGAACTAATTCGAAACTCTGATCAAAGAAAATTAGAATGTTTAAGAAGATAATGTTATCATAATTATCCGCTCAAGAGAGAAATATTTATAAATGATTAATCCCGCATATTATTGCAGAAAATATAATAAGAGTTATCGAATAATTAAATATATTACAGAAGCTCAGTTGAAAGAGTTAAATTACTCTAGTGTATTTAAAACTAAATTAACTTAATAATAATTATTTGAAAAATGGGTAATTTGAAGTAGTAGATGTATTACACTGAGAAGAAAATATAGTCCGGGCATCTAGATTTTAAATTGTGGCTCAAGAAAAAAATAGTTCCATGTCATCCTTATAAATTCTAGTTCAGTACGTTTGAGAGTTTTATAGTCTCTTACTAAAATTCAAGAGTGTATTCCTATATTCTTGTGGTCAAAATCGTTTAAAAATCTCTTCAAATAGAGGCAAACACAAGAGGTTTGATATGGTAACTGTAATTCTTGTTTACGAAACCATTCCCGAAATCAACCGATAATTTCTTGTTACTGAAATAATTCAATATCATTTCATCACCTAGAAAACACGAAACTAGAAATGCTAGGTCGTTTCGTCTATTCAGCTTAGTTGATTAATCCATACGCACAGTTCGATCATCTATAGTTCTAGTTTAGGTACTTAGAAAGTGACTAACAATTCATTCTAGATGAAGGCGGTATATTTTTTTTCTCACTGTAATATTCACTTCAATTCGAGAGAGAATGTAAAAAATATTCTATTTTCAAATATCAATATTCATGTATATGTTAAATGAAAAATATCGCTTTATTTCAGAAATTGATTATCCGGTAGCTTAGTGTTAATATAATAATTGAAACTATCGTTTTTAAACTTTCTATTTTGGTTAAAAAAAAAGTTTAAATGAATATTCTTGTATAATTAAAGAATTAGTTAACCAATTTATTCATTTGAAATTCATGTCCTAATATATACATATGTGTGTATATGCACTTAATTGTGTCAAAAATCGATTGAAAAATGACCATAGAGCTATTCCATCTCAATTCAGGCAGACAGTACTGATATGCGTCAAGTCACCATCACAGATTTTTTTCAAAAAAATTCAGTAGTTAGAACTAAGTGATTTATAAAATTTCCTAAAAGGATTTTTCCCTAAAAATTTTTTTTCTCTGATTACAGCACTTTAAAGTTCATGATAAAATTGGCAGTTTTCAGAAAAACTGAAAAACGCTTCATTTTGAAATGAACACAATACCAAACATATTCAACATATTTAGTCAATTTATTTTTTATAAACAGTTATTAAACTGAATTTTACTTTGGCATAGTTTTAAAAAATATAGTGACATTTTTACTTAATTAAAAAAATTAGATTTTAAGTATAAAAAATATAATTATTAGTGAATTTAAGATTTTTTTTCAGAATGAAAAAAAAATATTTTAAAGCTAAACATTGATGGCAATCTAAAGACCTTTAATGGGAGTTTTACAGCAAATTTTATTTTAACTCTAAGGTGCTTACAACTTTTGTAATTCAATTTTAAATTTTGCAAAATTTTGTAAAATAACTACTTTTGAAATGCAATTTCTCAAAAACACCATTTTTTAAAAATCTGATAATATGCTCAATTCATACCTTATTAGTCTCTAATAAATACCTTACAAGCAAATCGTGTGTTTTTGCTTAGAAAATTTTATATGATTTTTTGAAAATAACATGTTGTGTGTATTTTTCAACAGACCACAAAGGCAAGCTCTTCCTTATTTAACCGAACTTGTAATGTAATTAATATTTCAAACTAAAAAATACATCACTAGTACATAATTATTACTGTTAAATTATAGCTAATCATTTGCTTAAATTTAAAATTGCGTAAAATACAGCCAATAATGAAATTAGTATTGACCATATGTCATTTCATTCCATACTCATGAATGTGTTAAATCCATCTACAGTGTGTAAAAATTTTATTATATAGTATGGATATAATATATTAATGTGCAAATACATACATAACAGAAAAATTAGGTAGTGAAGGTTTCTTAAATTAACTTCAGCTCCTTATCGTTGAAGGTATGAAGTCGCTCAGATTGTTCTATTGTAACTGGTTTTTCTGTTTCTAGAAGCACATTTTCCAATGGTAATGCACATTCATATTTTTTCTCTCCAGATTCTTTTGGCCACTGGAATGCTTTGTCTATGAACCATGTTGGGTACATGAATAATACTTTAATGTCATTTAGTTCTTGTGATTGATATACCATTGATTTGTCCTATCCACCAATTATTTTCATAAATGCATCCAATGAAATCACCGATTTGGAAACTATGTATTGAATATTGTCTTTTCATTTGGCTGAAGGTTTCAACTTTTGTCAATTCATTTTTACTTGCTCGTTCCATATAATTTTCATTATTTACAATCACCCTATAATGTTTATATCTAATACCAACAATAGATTTTGCATTAGCATATTCTTTCTCATTATTAGTTCTATAGGATTGAATAATATTTCTGTCTGGATGGACTAGAATGTTATTTTTTAGCAGAGAAGATAGTTCAGCAACAAATGAGACAGAATTTTGGATAGCTTTTATTGGCTCCTTTTGGAGATTAAATTTTGTTGCATAGTGCTTGTCTCAGTCCCCAATAGCATCACATGCACTTTTAACATGGCCAGTACCTGAAAATATCCTCTACTTCAGTACAATTTTATTTTTGTGCAATTCATAAAACTGATACTTGTTTTTAAAATGTGCTCCAGCTCCATCTGATATATACACAGGTGATTCCAGTGTTTGTAATTGGTACAACTTAAATAATTCTTTTTTTACTTTTTCTATGTCACAAACAGCATGAGCTGTGTCATGAGTTAATCATCAGAAACTATGATAAAACTCTTTATTTCTTCTCTAAAGTATGCTGTGCAGGTAACTAACGATATCTGAGTATTCTGCCAGTGGTAGCTTTGTACTTCACTTGGCAGTATTAGTGAGTAATTTTCAGCAAAGTCAAAATGCATCACAAGCGCAGATTTTTTTTTTTTTAAGGGGTTTGGCTTATTTAATTTTATGAATAGGAATTTTTGAAGATTAGCTTATATTTATCTGCCATAATAATGTGCATATTATTATTTTTTCATTAAAAAATATTATTATAAATACAGAGAAATAAGAAAAAGATTGATCTTCTGGTTTTCTGAGAAAACAAAAACTAATTGGAAAAAAAACTAAGCTTGAAAAAAAATCTTATTCAGTTGTAATGTATGTATTTGCATTTTAATATATTATATCCATACTATATAACAAAATATTTAACACACTGTAGATGAATTTAGCACATTTATAAGTATGGAATGAAATGACATATGATCATTACTAATTTTATTATTGACTGTATTTTACGCAATTTTAAATTTAAGCAAATGATTAGCTATAATTTAACAGTAATAATTATGTACTAGTGATGTATTTTTTAGTTTGAAATATTAATTACATTACAAGTTCGGTTACATAAGGAAGAGCTTGCCTTTGTGGTCTGTTGAAAAATACACACAACATGTTACTTTCAAAAAATCATATAAAATTTTCTAAGCAAAAACACACGATTTGCTTGTAAGGTATTTATTAGAGACTAATAAGGTATGAATTGAGCATATTATCAGATTTTTAAAAAATGGTGTTTTTGAGAAATTGCATTTCAAAAGTAGTGATTTTACAAAATTTTGCAAAATTAAAAATTGAATTACAAAAGTTGTAAGCACCTTAGAGTTAAAATAAAATTTGCTGTAAAACTCCCATTAAAGGTCTTTAGATTGCCATCAATGTTTAGCTTTAAAATATTTTTTTTCATTCTGAAAAAAAATCTTAAATTCACTAATAATTATATTTTTTATACTTAAAATCTAATTTTTTTAATTAAGTAAAAATGTCACTATATTTTTTAAAACTATGCCAAAGTAAAATTCAGTTTAATAACTGTTTATAAAAAATAAATTGACTGAATATGTTGAATATGTTTGGTATTGTGTTCATTTCAAATTGAAGCGTTTTTCAGTTTTTCTGAAAACTGCCAATTTTATCATGAACTTTAAAGTGCTGTAATCAGAGAAATAAATTTTTTAGGGAAAAATCCTTTTAGGAAATTTTATAAATCACTTAGTTCTAACTACTGAATTTTTTTGAAAAAAATCTGTGATGGTGATTTGACATGCCCTGCCTGAGCTGAGGTGGAATTGCTCCATATAGTAAAATGAAATAATACTAATTTTGTACAATGCATTGATTCAATTGGCATATTAAAAATAAATATTTAATTGTTTATTGATTATGGCAGTTTATCAGTGCATTATGTTTTAAATAGCCAGTTATAACAAAGTTTGAAAATAATTTAATACTGTTTATCTCTTATATTACTTGTTAATTATTCTAAAACAGTTTTCATAACAAAATATCAAAAATTTATTTTTAGAAAGCATCGGTTTATTTAAATAAACAATTAAACAATTGAAAGTAACTTATTTAACCTTCTTTCAGTGAAATATTTAAAACTGTTTAAATCAGCAAATACCATATGCATTCTTTTAAATGTTTTTTTTTTTTTTTTTCACTCTTTATTTTCTACAATAAACAAATTAAAAAAAATATTTTCGAAAATACCTCTTTTGATTAGTGTTGTTTTTATTTAAGGAAAAAAATCTTCTTCAATATTAAAAGTGATATTCTTTCTAATTATATTCTTTGCCCATGGGATGAAGGCGTTCCGATAGCATAGATTTTTTAAAATAAATTGTTTTACATTTTTGTTTCTTTGAGTAAAATAACTAAGAAGTATTATTTTCTTTTATTTAGCAGTTGCTTTTTTCTGAAAATGCGGGATTTTTCTTTAATTTCATTTAATTTAATTTTTGTTTTTCTGAAGAAAAAAAAAAACTGTTTTTGGTTATTACAGCCATGCAAGTTTTTAAAATTAATATTTTAATATTCTGTATTTTTTTTTTTTTTTTTTTTTTTTTTTTTTTTTTTTTTTTTGTATAAAACGCTATATATTTTGCAAATTTTCAGGCAAATTGCAGTATTCTAAGGCAATCAATATTAGACTAAAATTAATTTTAATGAATGTGATTTGTAATTTTATGTTGCAAAGTATAATTAAAAAAAATATGATTTTGATATAAGGATGAAAATTAAAATAATTTATCTTGCATTTTTCAAAATAAAAATGCTATACAAGTTATAGCAATGATTGCAGTATGACTACTACATCTAATTTCATAACTATATTGCCATTTGATATTTTTGTTTTTTTTTGGGGGGGGGAAACAGTGTTAAATTATAATGCATTTCCTATACATATATAGTTTTTTTTTACAAAAACGATTAATGAGCTGTTGTTCGAAATGAAAATTAGAGAAGAGAGCATAACAATTCTTCAATTCTTTATGATATATACAAATCAAATATAGAAAATCATGTAACCCAGTATATTTCATATTCAAAGATATGATTTGAATACCGTAAAAATTGAAAAAATGTCCCCTCATAACGTATGTTTTTATCATGCATGTCATGTATATATATATATATATATATATATATATATATATATCTCTGTGACCTCATTCTTCATGCAATTTTTTTAAACTTATTTATGCACTCCGTTAAAAAAACTCTTTCGAAAATTTTTCTACACCTTTCATCAGAACGAATTTTTCGAGAGTCCGAAAAAATAGTTTTAGATAAACGATGTTACGGATATTAAATACTCGTATTTCCATTATTACATCCTTAATGTACACCGAATTTCAAGTCACTATCTGACTTCTTTGGGAAACAGAGCGTTTAGAGACACACAGACAGACGGACGACAAAATGTATTTTTCGGAATCTCTACTGTCTAAAACTTGTAAATCCTCCAAAAAGTTTGTATTTTAAATTTTGAAACAATTACAAGACTGAGATAATACACTCTAAAAAATAAAAGAGTAAATTAGACAAATTTACATATATATGTGTGTAAATTCCTAAAACTACACACCTGACATAAAAATTACCCACTTTTTGCAAAGTTTTACCTGTTTTTATGTGCATTTTAGCTTAACAAACTAAGTGTGTATTTTATTATTACTTGAAAAACATAAAAATGTGTAAATGCTGAAAAATATCTAAATTTACACAGATTGGCTATTGTAATTTACACATAATGATATACACATAGGTAAGAGTGTAAATTTCTAAAGCCACCCACTTGTCATAAAAAATACATATTTTAACGTGTGTTTAGTTTGTGGCATTATGTTTGTAAGTTTGTTATTTGTGCATAAACTCATAAAAATGTGTAAATGTAGATTACTCCTGAAATTACACTAATTGTTGCGTTGAAAAAATTATAAATGCGTGAATTTCAAAGTAGACGTTACGAAAGGGATAGGAGGCTTACATATTATTCAGAGCTACCCTTTTCATTTTAGTAAACCCATTCCATAAATAACATGGTGTCATTGCATTGCTGTAACAGTATTTTTAAGTAATAAATTAATATATATATTTATTTTTATAAGATACTCTGACCACCTCTCTCACTCTCTCCGTTTCAGCAGCACGTGAACATTTAAAAGAAGTTAAAAAAAAATTAATCTCGACACATGTAACAAATGTAACAAATATTTTGTTACATGTAACGTAAAATTTTATCCATTTAATTAGTAAATTTTAATTTCGTTTTCCGAATTCCCTTTTAAAATTTGTATATCAAATATAAGAATGCTTGATTGTATAAATTATAGGTTTTGATTAAATAGTTTTTCTTTCAGCCATCGCACAGACTGTTCTTTTTCAGAATTTTACTTGTAATTTTCAGTAATAGTGCTAGATTCCATTCTTAAAGCGACATTAGGAAGGCTTCATAACGAGGCATAATAATAGAGATATAATCCCACTTTATGCTTATTCATAAAATTAAATTATATTTTTTGTACTGTTGGTATTCTTTTTCTGCCCCCCCCCTTAATTAAAAGGATAGTAGTTTAATCTTCAGTAAAATCTAAAATCTATTTCAAATTCATTTAATATGTAATATAAAATATAATTCATGTAATTAAGATAATTCTATATTCGTATCCTGAGTTATTTATACATTTTGCACATCAAATATAAGTATGCTTGATTTTACCCTAAATTATTTGAGCCGTCTGGTACCTTGTAAACTTTTATCCATTTCAAAGTTAAACTTGTAATTTTAGTTTAACTTCAGTTCGCAGTGCAATTGATGGTTGTATTCAGGAACTACTTCAACCCGAGTTAGAAGCGAATCTAGCATAAACTTAAAATCGTAATCTTCGTTGACTTGGCTTCATCATGTTTAACTTGAAAACTAATGGCGGGTCCAGCTGATTGCAAGCGCTCTCGTTCAGAAAAATGTAGCATATAATAAATTATTCTCTTATAAAATATAAGGTATGTAGTGTCATATGTCCGTATTACCTCCAATTCTTTTTATCTGATTTGTTTATATTTATGTATAAATGTATATGATACATGTTAGATTGTTTTTTACGTCTAAGAATTTTTTACACGTATAATTTACTTGCCTTAAAAAATGTCAACATTACATAACTCCTGATAAATGGCTATTAAAATAACAACTGTTGTAACAGTAGCAACAGTAGTAGTAGCAGTATGTTAACAGTAGCAAAATAAACATTAACATCATTTTTTTTTTGGGGGGGGGGGGTTGAGGTGTTAAATTTGGGTTCGGTTGTGTGAAAGATATTATAGTTTATTTATAAACTATTATACAAATGTATACCATATCTATAAATTATATATTCTGATTTATAAGTTAAACAATTCATCTGAGTTTTATTTATTTATTGAATTTTTTTTTAATTATGAAACTTATAATGTTAACTAAGTTTATCATCGATTAAAACTATAGCGTTGCTTTTGAGTTTCTACGTTACATTTCCTAATTTAGAGAAATTATTTTTTTTAATTTTTTATCTTAATTACATTAAATTTTCAGCTGTGTTTTAATTTGAAAATATTACATCGGAAGAACTATGTTCCACTAAAATAGTCATAGTAAAGAACACATAATTTTTTCTTGTTAATTATAGAATTAATAAAAATACACAGAAGTAAATTGCAAAAGGGCGCAAATACGTTGATTTAAAATAACTCCAGATCAAAAATTCTGAAGAAAATTTATATTAAAGTAATGGCTTTTTCTTCAAATATGCATTTTTCATTCCAATTTTGCATATTATTACAGAACTTATATGACATAAAACATATGATTGTATGTATATAAAAAAATATAAAAATTGTGTCATAATGAATATTCAAAATCGAACTTATCATTCTCAGCCTCCCCCTCTACATAAATATCCCCCGCCGGGTGAGTTTTATACACTTAAGACACAAATGTAATTATCAAATAAATTCTACGAGCTTTAATTTCGAAAATTTATAAGAGTCAATTGATATTTGGATATAGACACAGTATTTCTCATTTTATTTTTTACTATAGCTGATAAATAAAAAATACACATTAGTTTGATATCTAAAATTTTAATTAGAATATCTGAAATTTTTATTTATGAAGATAGGATTAATTTCATTAATGCTAAAATATATTTGTGTTTTTTTTTCTTTTTTTAAGACACAAATTTCTAAATATAAATTTAATGCAAAAGATGTTACTTTAATGATTCAATAGCTTTTTTTATAGTCCTGATAACATTTTATATGGCAATTTTTTTGTAATTTATTGCCTAAGTGTATTTATTTATTGCCTAAGTGTATTTATTTATTGCCTAAGTGGGGCAGAATCACCAGACCTCAAAGGTCCGGTGTAGACTCTATTAACCCCACCCGGAGTGCTCCCCGACACGCGGGAATTCATTTACAATTAGTAAAAAAAAAAAAAAAAAAAAAAAAAAAAAAAAAAACAAGAATAAGAAAAAAGAAAAAAAAGAAAAAAAATATTTTATGTACAAAACAAGCTTCATCCGCCGGAGCACAGGCTGCTCCCTCGCGACAAGGGGCGGACCAGCAGAGTAGGTGATGCTATTGACCGAAATTGCATAGGAACATTAGGTTGGTGCACCATGCAGGCCTATGAGGTGAGATTCGTTAGTCCCATTTGGAAAATAAAAATCCTATTTAATTTGCTTATAAGAAGGGGTCTAGATAAAATATTAGATAGCCAGTTTTTGGGAAGGATGGAGGGACGTTTAATATGCCAGGCTTGGCTAAGCGTGCAGTGATAGTAACTATGCTCAGGGGTGCCTATCTCGCCGCACTCGCAAAAGTGATTGGCAGCTCGATGGAAACGTTTCAAATAGGTTTTGAAGGGCCCATGACCAGAGAGGAATGCTGTTGTGGCTGGTGAGAGAAAATACATTTCTCTAGACACTACAGGTATGAGATTGTAAGTGTGTCTACCTTTGGTAGAGACATCCCAATAATTTTGCCACTCTGGTAAGATTTTTAGATCTAACTTATTGCGAATGTGTGAGGGGGGAAGAGGGAGAGTAAAATCTATGGATGTTTTTGCCGTTGCTTCTTTCGCTAACCTGTCAGCCCGCTCATTGCCCTCAATGCCAATGTGGGCCGACACGTGGCCCAGGGCGACTTTGCGAACGAGAGAGAGCAACTTAATTTTTATGTCGAGAACTAAAGGGTTCTAAGTTCTATGCGCGAAATGAATATTTATGAAAAGAAAACAATTCAACATGTAATATAAGTGATTTATGTATATATAAACAAATCAGCTAAAATATTTGCAGGCAATATGTGTGTGTGTGAGAGAGATGAAGTTTACACACCTTTTTTCTATTTTTTTATAGTATTTTAAATTTTACTTTTTTTAACTGTATGTAACACAGTACCTTCAATATAATTGACTTTGTATCTTGAGTCTGAAAAATAAAAAATGAAAAATTGAGTCTGAAAATAAAAAGTGTGGAGATTGCAAGTTTACGAACTATGATTATTCCATCTGATTAGTCTAAAGTCTATCATTAATTAATTATTTATTTTTCTTTATCTTAATTTTTAATTGCATGTACTGAATAATATCTAAATGAGGGGAAAATATAAAATTAAAAAGAAAGGAAGAATACAGAAAATAAAACAGCAGTTTTTATGAGTATAGTTAGAGGAGAGTGGGGAGGAATGGGACACTTTTTACAAAAATAATAAAATCAACTTTACTTGACACAAATACAAAAACTTTGATTTATAGAATACAAAAAGGAAACACTTTCTAATGTCCTTGAAAATATAGAAACATAATTTGAAGAATCAATTTTATAATTAAAGAAATTGTAAATTTCAAAATGTGTCCATACTTCCCCATTAACAGAGAAGTAATATTTGTACTATGATGGTTGATGAGGAATATCAAAAAATAATGTCTTAACCCTCTGACAGTCTTGCAAAAGGGCAAAATTGTAATGTTGTTTTCTCAGCATTTTGTTTTAATTGCCAAAAAAATATGATTCTTTCAAAATTATAGGAAAATGTTATTTACGAATATGAATGTTATCCTTGAGTGTGTTAATCATTGCACAATGTATTAAAAATCCATTAAATCAACCGAGTTATATCATTTTAATTATTGCTTGCATTGCAGTGAAACCTGGAGCTTAGGGAACGTCTATAGACGGGCTTGTCAGTGAGAAGGAACTATATGCCGAATTTTAGATCGGTAGCTGCTATAGTAGCATAGTTTTAAAGATAGGGGTAAAGTTTTAAAAACTTATTTATAGAGAGTTTTTAAGAGGAGGGGAGTGAGTGTGATAGGCTGATTTGGAGCTTATGATGCTACACTTGTGATAGTGGATGAGAAGTGTGTACATCACTATGATCCCGAGTCCAAACAACACTACTTTTATCGCATCCACTGTCACAAATCTAGCCCCATAAGCTAATAATCAGACTTTCAACTACCCCCCCCCCATTTTACTCCTCCATACAAAACTGTATGAATATTGCAGCTACGGTTCTGAAACTAAGCATAAATATATCGATATTCTTCATCAACCCGTTGCAGTACAGATATTTCATATACACTAGACACAATAGTTATTGAACCTCCATCGAATATGCGTATTTTGCATATTACGCAAAGAACTGTGTAAATTACAATAACACAATAATTTGTGTTTTTTGCATAATACATATTTGTCTGTGTAATCATAGAAGATTACACAGATGAATGAGTAAGAATATAACACAGATGTATGTGTATTCTTGCGCAATTTACACATTGATGTGGGTATTTCATGAGTGATTATTATAACTTTTACACACTTAGTGTTATCATGAAATTACGCACTGAAATGTGTATTTTGAAATTTACACATTAGGTGTGTATTTTGGCAATTTACACACAAAATTACACACATAAACAAATCGTTTTTGTATCATTGATTTACACATTTTTGTGTGCAAATTTACACTTTTATTTTTTAGAGTGTTTATGGGTAAGTAATAGCCTATATTTCTTATGATGGGTAAGTAAAAAATCAGATTTTTAGCAGTAATAGAGTGTAATTTTATTATATATTTTATGAAAGAGGAATTCTTTTGTGTGAAACAAAATGTTTGATTAATCGAAGAACTGCACCTACTTGAAATGCACACACATACATATGCATACATAAACATGTTCCCACTGATACACACATCTACATGAGGTCATGAATTTCAAAACTGTCCCCGTCCAGGATAGCAAATTCTGGGAAATTTCGAAATAACTGTAGCTCTATCTTTTTTTTTTTTTTTTTTTTTTTTTTTTTTGTAAACTTAGTGTTTGCAATTCCAGAAATACACAACAAAAATCATTTTATTGCTGAACTAGTGTTTTTACGATACAATTGTGATATCTCCATATTTTAAATTTTAGTTAAGGTGCGTTGTAAAACTCATATTCCTATGGTTATAGATGTGTGTATGCATGTAAGTGTGTCAAAATTGGATTGAAATGACCAGATAGTAAAATGAAAGGATATTAATTTTCTACAAAAAATTGATTCAATGCAAAGTATTAAAAATAAATCTTCAATTTTCTTTTATTTATGACAGTTTATCAATACATTATGTTTTAAATAGCCTTGAGGAGAGAATGAGGAGATTGGCTCCGGTTGTATTTGATCTGGGGATCTCGTGATCAGGAAGCGAGAGCTTTAGCGTCAAGCAAAGGCCAAGCCAGTTACTTTCTGCTAGTAGTAGTTTCTGCTTTATACTGACCGAGATCGCTATAAGAGTATCCCCCAGTCAGAAAGACGCATTGCTGTCGCCTGACGAGGGATATGCACTCGTGAATGAATGCTGTCGTGCGCATCGTGTGATGCGTGAATGACAGGCTTTGTGTTGAGAGATTTCATTTTTGGTGCTGCCATCTGTTTATTATGAGGTGAGTTGATTGCTGTGCGTTGGTGGTTGGTGAGAGTTGTGCTTTGTCCGGAGTCACCAATGAGGAGATTTGCGTCTGTTGTATTTGATCTGGGGATCTCGTGATCAGGAAGTGAAAACGTTAGCATCGAGCAAAAGGCCAAGCCAGTTACTTTCTACTAGTAACTCGCTTTATACTGATCGAGATCGCTACAGCCTGCTATAACAATATTTGAAAATAATTGAATACTGTTTATTTGTTATATTACTTGTTAATTATACTAAAACAGTTTGCATGACAAAATACCAAAAAGTTTTTTTTGAAAGGATCTGTTTCTTTGAATAAACAATTAAATAATTGAAAATAACTTATCTGGTCTTCGTATATTGGCCTTAGTTGGTAAAATGCTTAAATCTGTTTAAATCAGTAAATCCTATATGTGTTATTTTAAAGGATTTTTTTTACTCATTTTTTTCTGCAGTAAACAAACAAATAAAATATTTTCAAAAATACCTCTTTTGATTACAGTTGTTTTTATTTAATGAAAATAAAATCCTCTTCAATATTAATAATGGTATTATTTTTAATTACATCCTTTGCCCATGGGATATAGTTCGATTGTATAGATTTTTTTAATAAATTGTTTCTTTCTTTGTGTGAAACAAATGGTAAATATTATTTTATTTCATTAAACTGCGTTTTTCATGCAATTCAGAATTTTTTCTTTAATTTCATTTAAGTTTATTTTCCTTTTTTCTGAAAAAAAAAGTTTGGGGGTATTACTAGCCCACACACACACAAATATTTTTGCATTATGTATTCTTTTGTTTATAAAACGTTATACATATTGCAATTTTCTGGTAAAATGTAGTGTTATAAGGCAGTTAAATTTACTCTAAATTTAATTTTGATGAATGTAATTTGCCTTTTTATCAGATGATGTGTAATTTTAAAAAAGTAAAAATGATGGTTTTGAAATCAGGTTGAAATTTAAAGTAACTACAGCTAATTGTTCAAAAATAAAAATGCTATATAATGCATAGCAGTGACTGCAGCGTGAATTTTACGCAAAATTTCATAATTATAATGTAGTCTTTTGTTTTATATATATCAGCATTAAAATGTAATGTATTTGCGATAAATTTATGCATTTTATTTAAAAAATTACAAATGAACTGTTCTTCCAAATGAAAATTAAAGAACAAAACATCATAAGTCGTCATTGCTACATGATATATACAATTCAAATTTAGATAATTATAAAACAAGTATCTTTGATAGCTAAATGCATGATTTTGAATACCTTAAAGAACCAGAAAAATGTCTCCTCTGAATGTAAACTTTCCTCATATATATAATCCTTTTTTTTCTTTAGTTCCATTTAAAAGTTTTCTCTTTCAAGATTTATTTTCAAATATTGCTTTCTGGTTTTTTTACTTTCTCTCATGAAATTCTTCAAGTTTTTGTCTTAATATCTACTTAATGAATACATCTTATGCAATTTATTTTTTATGAAACCTCCTTACATATTTGTATCAGGATGATGTATAGACCTATATTACACTAATAATGTTTTCCTCGATTTTAATGCAATTAAGATTCTATTATAGCGAGCTTAAATATTTCATCATTATATATCTCATATTCTCTGCAAATATTTTTCAGTAATTTATAGTGTCTATTAACGTAAGGTAATTTTAAACTGAAAAAATATTAATTTGATCTGAATTTACTTTCCAAAATGTATAAGTCTTCGGAAATTTCATAAATAAAAATTCCTCTCCCCCCCAAAAAAAATTCCCAAGCACACAATCTCCAATTTCACGCATTTTTCATAAAAAAATCATATATTAGCCAAATTAAAATCAGTAGAATTTCCTGTCTACTAATGGGGAGTTTACTTTTAGTATTTTCCGTAATAATAAAACATCATTTGTCTATGAGTAAATATTCTTTTTTCTGTACAGTAACAATAATCATTCTCAATTTTTAAATTATAGAAGACAGCATTTGAACAAAAATTGAGTGTTATTTTCTTTTAGTATCAATTTCAAAAATAATAAATCCATACACAGAATTAATTCCAAAATTGTACACTGTTAAAAATTTCTATAAAAAACATAGAAATGTAAAACTCTCAGTAAATGTACACTAACCTAGGATAGGTGCATTGGATTGAATCTATCGGTTACCAATTTACACACTTTTCCCTTATCTTATCTAATTCTCTGCAAAGATTTGCATGTCTTTATTTGAAGGTATTTTTATCTTTGTTAAATTTTATAATTCAAAACACGCAGGTTATTTTATTTATTTATTGAAATTGTTTTAAAAATATTAAAGAAAAAAAATTAGTTTCGAAATTGAATACCAACTTAGAATAACTTAGAAAAGAAAAAATCTTCTCATCAAATTTAGTGGGGATTTTTCCCCGATGAATCGTATACGACTTGCTTTGCACTTCACAGCAATAGCTTATATAACTCAGTCAATATGGTGTACTTCCACTGCCATAAGATCTCGGATCCAAGCTTCAGAAAGCCTAAGGACGCCTATAAACAATTTGTGTTGAAATTTAACGATACAACAATTAAAACTTTCTTGTTAAATTGAACATCTTTGAGCCTTGTTGAAGACTGAGTGATTTATCAATTTAAAAAAATAATTAAATTAAATTATTAACTTTAAAAGTAAAACTACACAGTCTTGTATATACTTATTAATTATATAAATATTTTAACAATGTATTTAAATAATGTAAAACTTACGACCGGATAAAATGCCGCTTAAGTGAGTAGTATGTCCCAGAAATAACGTTACTATTAACTATGCATACTGTGTGATTATTTTGTACTATCTAAACCCTGTTGCTGTATTATGTCCTGCTTCTAACTAGCCAAGATAGCCTCATTCTAGATTTTCAGCAAAGAGCAATATATTCTCTTTCAAAACCTCTTAATATGCTCCACATTTTGGAAAATCGTGAAAAATCACTGAATGCGTCAAGTGGTGTAAATTGTAAATCAAGATTTCACAATTTCAATTCACATAATAAACACAAACGTACTAAAATTACTTTCAGATGAATAGACAGAACATAAAATTATTTATGTTCATTAAAAATATCTTAAAATGCATTAAAAATATTAATATACATTAGAAAAAATATATATATTTATACTAATTTTTTACAGTAGCAGAAATGCAGGATAAAAAAACCTTTATTTTTTTCAAATTGTATTGTTTATTCAGTGCTGAATTACTGATGTAATAAATTGATAGAAAAAACACAATTTTTAAAAATTATTATTTTGGATCGGGTGAGTTTCGAATTTCACCTGCTTGTATACCCGAGGGTGGTTCAATAATTCTTGGCTCTAGTGTACATAAAATATTTATACTGCTATGGTTGTTAAGGAATATCCAAGACTATCGTATTAGATGCCTATCCTTAGTAACAAACCAGTATTGGTCAATATTTCATTAATTGGAAATATTGGCAATAAAACTTCAATATTGCTCCAATATTGGGATGTTTACATTTTGCCCTTATTTAGCCAATACTTGCAGCCAGTATTATGCCAGTATTGGGGTTTCATTGGAAATATTATCAATAAAACGCCAATATTGTACAAATGTTGGCGTTAAATTGGAAATATCTCTAATGATATCTTAATATTTAACCAATATTGGCGTTTTATTGGCAATATTTCCAAAAAAACCCAATGTGCCAATATTGCTAAAAGATGTATCCAATATTGGCCAATATTGTTTGGCTACAGGGGATGTATTCAAATTCAGAGCCGTATTGTAAAAGAGTAAAAGGGAAAGGAGTGGGGTGAAAGGCTGAATTTTAATTTATGGGGCAAGATTTGTGACAGTGGATGGGACGTAAATATCGTCGTTTGAATTCGGGGTCATAGTCTTATAGCAACATCTCATCCTCTGTCACAAATGCATCCTCATGAGCTCCAAACCAGCAGTTCACCCTTACCTTCCTCCGTAAAAATTCCCTCAAAAATAGGTCTTTAAAATTTCTCTGCCTCCAAAATTATGTTTATAATAGCAGACACATTTCTAATATTGAGCATATAGGCATTTAAGGCATTACGATGTTTCACACATTCAGATATTCCACATCAAGCATCACTGAACAGCTCTTTTATATACACTAGGACAATAATTATTGAAAAGCCCATGTGTACGTAAAACGTTATGTATGTAAGTATTTGACAAACCCCGTTATTTTTATAATCCAGTGTCTATTTAATAATACATGAAAATTTATATTTATGTTAGTACTTGGTATATGTTATACACATATGTAACTTTTTTTTAAATTTTTTTAAATTATTATTTTTTTTTTTTTTTTTAAGAATTTTACTTATAAATAAATACATTAATACTTCCGTTTAATTAATAATTAGGATTGCAATGTTTGAATATATTCACAATTTTGAAGGGAATATTAAATGCATTTACTTAAATATTTTTATCCTCATATGTTTTTTAAAACATTTTAGAAAAAGTCTTTTCTGAAGATTGTTATTTTAAGTTGTGTTAAAATTCATTTGATTAATTGAACTTCCTGTAAAAATGCAATTTCAAAACAAAAATGTATTGGTCCTTGCTGATTATTACAGACGAATACATTAAAACAATTGAATTAGCACTTTTTTATATTTTAGAGAGATATAAAATAATTGAAAAAATTCACTTAAATAATTAAAAATTATATTCATCTGACTCCCGAGATAAAACATAATGCTGTTTATAAAAATAAACACATATCCATTCGGGTTTTTTTTCTTGCATAAAAAAAATAAAACTATTTTTGTTAGATAACTTTTTTTTACTTATTACTATTGTTTTTAATTTTTTTTTTCCACGATGATGTTACAAATTTCCTCCTCTAAAACAAAAGATTTGCCTACGGGAATTGGGTGTTTTAATGGTATTCTTTTATAAAAGAATTTCTTTTGTATTATGCCGCACTGAGCAATAAGTAAATAAAAATGAAACTATTTTCATATTAAATTGGAGTTTTTATTGCACAGGTCAGTACAAGTTTTTCTACACAAGCTAAGAATATATGGGTTTCCCCAGCTGTATTATACTTCTCGGGATTTTTTATTTCAAATAATATAAATATTTTTTATTCTTTAAGTTTATTTTTTCGATGGGGAAACTATTTTTGTTTGTTTGAAGTTAGAAAGCAAAGTTTCTAAGAAAAGATTGGTTGGTTGATTTTTGACGTCCGATTATCTACGCTAGGGATATGGGACCAGGGGGAGTGCCCTTCGTGGGGGGTCTTTCTAAGGGAACCTAACCCGTATTTACGCAAGGTTCGAAGAAAACCACGAAAACTTCGAACGGTTAGGCCGACAGCCGCGATTGGATTCGAACCCAGCACCTGCCGTCTACCAGTTGAGAGGTCCGAACCTCTCGGCCACTGGTGGCGCCTTTCTAAGGGGAAAAAAAAGTAATCCCATAATTTTTTGTGTATAAGCTACAAAATAATTAATGCAATTTGAAAAATATTTGAAAAATAGTCAAACAAGCGAAATAAAGATTGAGGATATGGCTTTCAAAACTAGAAACAAATATACAAGTTATAAAATTTTTTTTGCAAATAATAAATATTAAATTTATTTACTGGAATATTTTATTGTCTACCCAGAATGTTTCAGATTACTAATTACGATACATACTGAAAATTAATTTCATTCTAAATATGTAATATATAAATTATTAACTCCAAATTAACACACAGAGTTATTAATTATATATATATATATAATAAATATACAATAATAATAATATAAGTTTCTTTGACAAAAGGCAGTGTTAACCAAAAATTAGACTTCTATATCCCTGATTCGCCTAATCTTATACTAATAAAAGAACAAAACGCTCTGTCTGTGTATGTTTGTTTGTGTGTGTGTGTCAGCAATGGCTAGCAAAATCTACTCTATGTACAAGGCTCAAAATTTTTTTCAGAGTAGTCTCTAATCTCTCCTGATGTACCTGAGCTTCAGAATTTTGATATTCTAATTATTAACTGAGTAATTAAATAAAATCGAGAGGTCACTCTCATAAAAAATCATATTTTTCCATTTTTTTTCCTTTCGTTTCTTTACGGTTGGTTGGTTGCATAAAATTTTCGCGAAACCAATTTCAGATTTTGATATTTCAAAAATGACTGTTTTTAAAACTCACCTATAAAACTCATAGATTGGAAAAATGCCAGTTTAACTTAAGATTGGTGAACACAGCTGTTGTACGCAGATCGTTGGTACTTCGTACATTAGAATCACTGTTAAAAATATGACACATTTGCTGCAGCGTCAATCCACATCTTTTACAGAATATCTCTTTTCTGACCAATGAGAATGCTCCATAGCACAATAAAGTAACAATTTCTATAAAAGCGGTGGAGTGATGCTGTAAATTTTTACAATTTTTAACAAAAATTTTTTAACAGTGATGCATGTTTCGTTAGCTATGTTGCAGTATATATATATATATATATATATATATATATATATATATATATATATATATATATATATATATATATATATTTATATATATATATATGTGTGTGTGTGTGTGTATGCATACACTAGGCTTTTTTAGCAGTTTTTTAAATCATTAATTAAATTTGAGTGCATTTCATTTAATTTAAAATTTTATTATGACATTAATTTGTTTTTAAAACAAAAATCAAATGTCTATTTCACGTACAATTGTTCGAATCGGCAGACAATTCATACACAATAATAAATTATGTTAAATAGCAAAGTAAATTATACAGGGTGTTTCGTTACCAGACCGACAAACTTTGAGGGTTGATAGTAGACATGAAGACAAACATTATTAAATAGGAAACCATGGGGCGCAAACGTCTTCCGTAGGAGCCAGGGGCCATTAAAGTTTAAGGTCCAAAACTTCAAACGATTATAAAAAAACGGAAAAAAGGGTGGATTTGTTTGCGGTTTTCACTAAAATCATTCTTTATATCACGTTTTGTTTGTAAAAAAATTTTAAAGGTTACGTTCAAAAATTGTCGATAGAGGGCGCTTTAGACTTTAGAGTAACAAACAACTACTTTTTACCCTTATTTTGTGCACGTGGTTGAAATTATTCTAAAGTTTAGACTTTAACTTAAATTTTAAGCCCAAATTCGGAAATATTGTTATCAGGTAACTAGCGAAAATTGAACTGTGAACAGAGGGGGGGATTTTGAACGCTCATAAAAATTTGACAAACTACTCGATTTTATTGCGGTTTGCGTGTAGGTCATTTCCAGGGTAATTATTTTATTCAAAATGATATACAGCATTGGTGTCCCCATTTTTTTTAGAGGGCGCTTCGGACACATCTCCAAAATTTCAATGGCATTACTCCTGGGTGTTTTACTACCAGACCAATATACTTACAGGAAGTGTTAGGGATGCAAAGACGACTCGGAATCATAATATAATGTAATGTCAAAAATATATTTTTGAGAGTTAGGGTTAAAAGAAGCAGAGAAAAAAGCCACTTGATATTTCTATAACACGTTCTGTTGGAATTTCTGGTAAAAGCACGTGTTCCTGTTTTGTTGCACCACTCTATAGCACGATGGGGCTCCTCCATATTTTACCAATGATGTTCGCTGACACTTTAACGTAACATGTGGACAGCGGTAGATAGATAGTGGTGGCCCGGTTCGTTGGCCTGCCAGATCGTCGCACCTACTTCATTATATCAATTATTTTTGTTACCTACCTTTATTTTATTACTGTATAATCGTTCTGTATTTTTTTAAATAAACTTTGTTGGGTGGGGCTAGTTGAGCTTAAACCAATTAGTAGCCTCCCCCCTCTCCCACCACCACCTGGCTCAATCTGAATCTGAATCTGTATGGACTTCTTCTGCTGGGATCAAATGAAAAGTTGAATGTATGAGACTCCTGTACCGTCAGTGGAAGACCTGATTTCTGTAGCTGCCAGAAAGCTATCCGAGATGCCAGGAATCTTTCAAAGCGTAAGGAATTGCATGCGACGCTGCTGTCAAGCATGCCCGACTACTTCTGGTCTTAATTTCGGATACCTTTTGTAGTAAAACCTTTAACTAAATTGCTTTCTGCCACATTAACGTGTTGCTGTTTCACTACCTGTTTCTGTTGCTTTTTTTCTCTGCTTACTTTATCCACAGCTGGCTAAAAATGCACTTTCAATGTTACATTCCTATGTGATTCCAAGTCGCTTTGCATCCCTAACACTTCCAGGAAGTATGTTGGTCTGGTAGTAAAACACACAGGAGTAATGCGATTGAAATGTCGGAGATTTTTCGGAAGGGCCCTCTATCAAAAAAATGGATACACAAGAGCTGTAAGTCATTTGGAATAAAATAATTACCAAGGGAATGAACTACATGCAAACCGCAAAAAAATCGATCAGTTTGTATAATGTTTATGAATGTTTAAAATCCGCCCCTCTGTTCACAGTTAAATTTTTGCCAGTTACCCGATCCCAATGTTTCCGACTTTGGGATTAAAATTTAAGTTTAAATCTAAACTTTAAAATAATTTCAATCCCATGCACAAAATAACGGTAAAAAGTAGTTGTTCGTTACTCTAAAGTCTAAAGCGCCCTCTATCGACAATTTTTGAATGTAACCTTTATAATTTGTTTTTTTTAATCATGCTATAAAGAATGATTTTAGTGAAAATCGCAAACGAATCGACCCTTTTTTCCGTTTTTTATCATCGTTTGAAGTTTTGGACCTTAAACTTTAATGGCCCCTGGCTCCTACGGAAGACGTTTGCGCCCCATGGTTTCCTATTTAATAATGTTTGTCTTCATGTCTACTATCATCTCTCAAAGTTTGTCGGTCTGGTAGCGAAACACCCTGTATATCAAAAATAGTCACTAAAATAATTGTAGCAAAACATAGTGTTTAGGCGTATTAACACATAACCCGATCCCAACCCGAAGAAAAACAGACCATACTACGATCCAAGCAAGACAAAAATTCCATGAACATAAACCCAAGCCAAACCTAAAAATTCCATTTGATATCTGATCCGTAAAAAATCTGAATCCCACAACCATATTCAAATGAAACATAACCCAATCCGAACAAGTAAAAATAATGTTCGTGTTTATGCAACCAGACTCGAACCTAAAATTTTTCTTTGAAAAAACCCGAAAAATGACCAGAACAAAATCTGAAATCGATAAAACTATTCCGAAGAACTATAACCAGGTAAGAGTGAACAAATAAATTTCCGTGAACATAAACCCGACTAGAACTTAAAAAATTTCATTTAAAAAAAACTTAAATTTTATGCAAACTACATCTGAATCAGATCATAATATTGAAAAGAACCATAACCGGGTTCGAATAAGAGAAAAGAGTATCCGTGGAGATGAACCCGATCCGAACCTAAAAATTCCATTTGAAAAAAATACCTGAAATTTGAAGAGAACCAAATATGAACCTGTCAAAAATATTCTAAAAACTATACCCGGATCCAAACAAGACAAAAAATTTCCATGAGCATGAACCCGATCCGAGCCTAAAAATTTCTTTGAAAAAATCTCGAAATCTTAACTGAACTAAATCTGAACCTGACAAAAATATTCCAGAGAAGCATATCCTTATTCGAACAATATAGAATAATTTCTGTGGATGCGCAACTCAACTTGAACCTAAAAATTGCATTAAAAATAACCGAAATCAAAATAGAACGAAATCTGAACCCGAAAAAAATATTCCAAAGACCCAAAACCGGACACGAGCAAGGCAAAATAATTTCCCTGGACATGAATCCAAACCGAACCTTTGAAATCAATTTGAAAAAATACCTGAAATTTGAATTGAACCAAATCTGAATCCGACGAAAATATTCCAAAGAACTATAACCAGATCCGAACAAGACAATATAATTTCCATGGACATAAACCCAATCGAACCAAAAAATTTGTTTAAAAAATCCCGAAATTTGAACCAAACCTAATCTGAGCCTGACAAAAATATTCCAGTGGAGTATAACCTCATTCGAAATAGGTAAAATAATTTCCGTGGAAGTACAATCCGACCCGAACCGAAAAATTCCATTTGATTAAAAAAAAAAAAAAAAAAAAAAAAAAAAAAAAAAAAAAAGCACGAAATTTGAATTGAACCGAATCTAAACTCATCAAAAATATTCCAAACGACCATAACCGGATCCGAAGAAGACAAAATAATTTCTATAAACATGAATCCAATCCTAATCTAACATTCGGATGTTCTACAAAACATAATGCGCCCCGTGGCGGTAAAAAGTGAAACTAAGTATTTTGTAGCGCGTAATGGTTAAGATATTTTGTTTATAGTTAGTGTTAAGTTAGAACTTGGTTACGGTTTGGTAACAGTTAGGTTGCAATTACGTTCCGGTGAGTCTTAGGTTATATTTAATTTTTGGTTAGGTCACGGTTAAGTTATAGTTGGGTTTAGGTTAAGTTTTGCGATTAGGTTATGGTTAGACTATGTGTAGGTTATGATAAGATGACGGCCAGGTTACATTTATGGTATATTTAAGTTACAGTTTGGTTACAATTAAGATACAGCTGGTTGCAGACAAGTTATGATTACGATATAATTTGGTTACGGTTAGGATTTTCTTCACAGAACGAACATTACGCATATTTGATTAAAAATATGCACATATTTTTGTAAAATGCCTCTGAATTTATAGTATTATATACTAACTTTTTAGCTAATCATCGAGTATTGATTTCATTCACGGTATAGTCGGATTTAAAAGTGATATAATTAGTTTGAAATTCAGAATATTTCACTTGGGATATCTATGTGAAAAAAGCATTTAGTTAAGTGACTTAACAGTAATTGTTAAGAATAATTATCAGCACGCAATCGTTGGTCACATATTCTCTCCCGCGTTTCCCATTGCAGTCATTTTGAGTATTTTTGCAAATAAATTCTTCTCTGACCGATTTTTGACACAGTTAGGGGCCACGTATTCAATATAATGTATTTACACATAATTCGAGTTAAAGATAAAATCATAGAAATTTCAAGTTCGTTGAACATGACCATTACGGACCCTGGCAACGCCGGGCGAGTCAGCTAGCTTACAATATAAGTATTAGTGTAATGAAACATATTTCAGATTTATATTTTTGTATGAAATAAATGGGAACCAGACTCATTTTCCTAATTATTCAGTGACCAGTGCTGGGTCGCAACTTTGTATAATAATATCTGTGTTATATTTTGACTGTTTATTGTCATTTTAGCAACGTTATTTTTGTCAAATTTATTTGCACACAGAGTGAATTTACAACTACCCCATACCATGTTTACCGGTGGGTTCAGCTTTGGTTGAATTCTTTATTTTTTACGACCTTAATAAAGGAGACAGAGAGCGCACATATGCTCTACAGACTTTATTCTTAGTTTGAGAACATCTCTTGAACAATAAAAGAAGGAACTATGACATAAAGATGTTAAAATATTTTTTTTTATGAATTCAGTATTTTCTATGGTGATTTCAAAAAATCCTCTTAGCATTATTAAAAGGGAGCACATAACAAAAGGTTTAGAAAAGCATATTTTTACGAAGTATCTTGAATGGAGTATATTGAATGGAATATTGACTCCTCTTTAATCAATTAATTATCGACTAATTATCATTTATTACAAAATGTATGATTAAATTAAAACTGAATAATCTAAGAAAATATATTTTTTGTAACTATACATCTATGAATATATAACGGTTTTCTAATGTAAGTGTTGTATGCATATATTAACTCGGTCTATGCGGTCATATGCCGAAATCAGAGGCTAACTAAAAAGACAGGCTAAGTAATGTATCCGAATTGTCTCTTTTTACAGACTTTTAGAGTGGCGGGGCGCTCATTTCAGATCTTTATATTGTTGTATTCGAGCATCACGTGATTCCAATGGTCTGTAAAAAACGATAGGTGGAGTGCACCGTGATAGCCTGTCTTTTTCGTTTCCTCACCGAAACCTGAACAATCTACAATAGCCCATTCCAATTCTTCTGGTCAAGTGTCCATTCCTCCGCCATACCTCAATTGGACATCGTCTTTTCAGTGCCATGTGTCTAATCATTTTGTGGCCTTCTCCGTTGCCTTTTTAAAAATTTGTTTTATAAATAATGCGATTTTGTGTAGTTTTTTATACTCATTCTTTGAACATGACCACGCTAGATTAATGGTTTTTAATATCGTTGTATTATAGTTCCCTTTATTTTTATGCTTTCTTTATTGTTATGTTTCTTATTGTTTCAACTCTTGATATATTGAATGATTTTCTAAAGGATCCATTTTTACTGCCAATTTCTTTCTTTCTTTCTGTCTCCATAATTTTCCACCCATTCGCTTCATATAATGCTTTACAATAGAGTTATTATACTTTCTTTTATAGAGATCTTCTAGAACGCAACTGTTAAAGGCAATAAACTGATAATAAAATCACTCCCAAATGACTGGTAAAAAATAAGGTCACTTGGTTCATCTCAATTACATTGTTAAAGAATTAGTGATAATTGCTTAGACTTTATCTTTTTACAAAAAACATACAACATCTTTTTTGGCTTTGTAATGACAGTTGGGAGTAATTAGTAAAGAATACATCCATTCTGTTAGTATTTGTATTTTTCTTTTGTACTTTTCCCTGGTGCTTTTAAGTTAATTTGGAAATGTTTATTTATAAAATAAGCTTATAAAATTTTGTCTTAAAATATTCGGTTTAAAATGTTCAATTTAAGTAGGGATATAAATAATTTAATAATATGTGTTTGTCTGGTAAGCAAAATATGAAAAGAGAAATACTGCATTGTTGAATGAAAAATTTGTACAATATGTCGAAACCTGTATTTTCTTTTTTTTATATAATGCGGAGACATCATTTTAATTTATTTTTGATAGGAAGTGATTTGGATCAAATCCATGATTGCATACTTTTGAGATTATATTTAAGTAATAAAATAAAATTTTCTTTATTATTGATGATGCGTTTTTCATAATAAATGTATTGTTAAACGGACAGCATTTTCAGAATTGCACCTATTAAATTCCATTAATATATTTATAAGAATATGTAAAACACAAATTAAGAAATGCGTATTATTTTTAGTTAAATATATCTTTTAAAGAATTTATTACATTTTCATTATAGATTATATTTAAAAAAAAATTGCTGTTACGAGATATCACACTATTCCTTTAACTATATGTTAAATATAAAGGACAATTCAAAATAAAATGCATTTAAAACAGGTTAAAAAAAAAAAAAAATCTGTATTTTTAAAGGACTATTAAAGAAGGGACTTTACAATCTTCAGGATAGTGCCTAAATTTCAGATCAAATTTTCAATACACACACACACACACATAAAGCAAGAAGTGTTTAGAATTAAAGTTTGTAACAAACATTTTACAACTACAATTTCCAGATATTTCACACCACACTTTGAAATGTGATTCTCTTAATGAATTCACAAGTGTGAAATTGTTTAAGATATAAGTTAAATTGATCCTTTAGTTTCAGATTATATTTGTTTATACATATGTTACAGGCCAAACCCGATTTTAGGCCAAACAAGATTGGCCTAGGCCAAACTAGTTTATCCTAACGCCCATCGGATAGACTAGTTTTTCCTAGGCCAAACCGGTCTATCCTAACGCCCATCGGATAAACTAGTTTGTCCTAGGCCAAACCGGTCTATCCTAACTCCCATCGGATAAACTAGTTTGTCCTAGACCAAACCGGTCTATCCTAACGCCCATCGGACAAACTAGTTTTTCCTAGGCCAAACTAGTTTGGCCTAACTCTTATAGGATAAACTAGTTTAGCCTGCTGTTTATTGGTCTGAACTAGTTTCTCCTAGGCCGATCTAGTTCATCCTAGGCCAATTCAATATGGCGTGATTTTATTGAATTCAATGACCGCCACAGCGCAAACATTCTAGTTTGTCCTAGGCTGATCTAGTTTATTCTAGGCCAAATTAATTTTACGTGTTTTTAGCTCACAGGCGTCAAAGCCTGAGAAATAATGGGCTCGCAAGTTCTGTATGTATGAAGTACGTATGTATGTAGGAATGTACGTACGTATGTACGTAACGCGATAACTCGTGATAGAAATATCCGAATTGCTTCAAATTTTGGATGCACGTTCATTGATATAAGGTACTTTTCTGATTAATTTTGGGAATTCATTGGATAAGAATAAAGGGAAGCGATTGGGAGGCTAGTTCCCCACCGTTAATTTAGAGAAATGGATTTTTGATGCAGAATTATCAGTTTTCATTTAAAATTTTAGATATAGGATCATTCAGACAAGGCGCCTCCATGATTAGTTTTGGATGTTTATTGTTTAAGTGTAAAAAAGGACAATGTAGGTTAACCCCCCTTCCATAATTTAGATAACTGGTTTTTGACGCAGAATTTACGGATTTGCTTCATATTATTTGTATATAGGTTCTTTCTGATAAGGTGATTCCCTGAATAGTTTTGGGGGTTTAATGGTTAAGTATGAAGGGAAAAATGAACGATTACATCTCTTACATAGAAAAAAATAGTTTATCCTATGGGCATTTAGATAAACAAGTTTGGTGTAGAAAATACTAGTTTATCCAATTGGCATGAGGATAAAATAGTTTGGCCGAGGCTAATCTAATTTAGATCGAAAACGGGTTTGGCCAGTAAAAAACATATCTTTCACTAGAAAAAATATAAATGTATGTCAAGAGTCATTGCTTATAACACCAATACAGAAATTTAACATGTTCACCTTAGAGACATGATGCATTGGACATGGTGTTTGCTTTTTTTTTTTTTTTTTTTTGCACGCTCGTGCCAACTGAGATCTGACTTTCATTTATTATTATTATTATTATTATGATTACATATTCGAACCAGATTGAAGCTGAACATAATTCGGAATCGAACAGCGTTTTCCATTTTTGAGAAATTAATTATCTGTCGACATATAAGCTATTCTCGTCACGGCGTCAATTTTTTTTTCGTGAAGTCGTAACCGGAAATTCGATTCAAAACGTAGCTTTATTATTTTCTCAAAGATACATCACTTTTATGAGAAAATGGTTTACGCCATTCGATTAGATATATTATCTGAATCTGTTAACCTTATGCATTTTCGAAAAGGAAGTAGTTCATAAATGTGTTAGGATGTAGCTCTTTAGGATTTGAGAAAAGCCTTAAGGAATGACAGAGAAATATATTGACAAGTCTACTTTTTACTGAACGGATTCAAAAGTTATGATGTTTATAACTCTCATATTTTTTTTTCTTTTGTTCTCAACTACATTGATTATTTAATGAATCCGTATTTGAATACTGAAACTCTAAGAATCTAGATAATCATTAATACATTGTGTATTTTCCATTCTGTGAACACATCATAATTTAAAAATACATTGTAAATTTATCCAATAAGTATATAAGCAGTATTTTTTAAAGGAATCTTATTTGTATGTAAAGTAAAACCTGAATTTTTTGCAGAAATTGAGTAGGGCCAGATCGAGCCGGACTGAGTCTTTTTTCACTGATTTTTGTACTGACAGAGCTCTGCCTGTACAAAAGTAAATAATATTAAAGTAGATAATAATATTTTGCCTGAATAAGCAAACACCATGTCCAATGCATCATGTCTCTAAGGTGAACATGTTAAATTTCTGTATTGGTGTCATAAGCAATGACTCTTGACACACATTTACACTTTTTCTAGTGAAAGATATGTTTTTTACTGGCCAAACCCGTTTTCGAGCTAAATTAGATTAGCCTCGGCCAAACTATTTTATCCTTATGCCAATTGGATAAACTAGTTTTTTCTACACCAAACTTGTTTATCTAAATGCCCACAGGATAAACTAGTTTTTTCTATGTAAGAGGGTAATCGTTCATTTTTCCCTTCATACTTAACCATTAAACCCCAAAAACTATTCATGGAATCGCCTTATCAGAAAGAACCTATATACAAATGTGAAGCATATCCGTAAATTCTGCGTCAAAAACCATTTATCTAAATTATGGGGGGGGGGGGTAACATACATTGCTCTTTTTTACACTTAAACAATAAACATATACAACTAATCATGGAGGCGCCTTGTATGTTTGATCCTATATCTAAAATTTTAAATGAAAACTGATAATTCTGCATGAAAAATCCATTTCTCTAATTTAACGGTGGGGGTTAGCCTTCTGTTAGCTTCCCTTTATTCTTATCCAATAAATTCCCAAAATTAATCAGAAAAGTACCTTATATCAATGAACGTACATCCAAAATTTGAAGCAAATCGGATATTTCTATCACGAGTTATCGCGTTACGTACATATGCACGTACATACGTACGTACATTCGTACATACATACGTACATTCATACATACAGAACCTGCGAGCCCTTTATTTCTCAGGCTTTGACGCCTGCAAGCTAAAAACACGTAAAATTAAATTGGCCTAGGATAAACTAGATCAGCCTAGGACAAACTAGAATGTTGGCGCTGTGGCGGTCATTGAATTCAATAAAATCACGCCAAATTGAATTGGCCTAGGATGAACTAGATCGGCCTAGGAGAAACTAGTTCAGACCAATAAACAGCAGGCTAAACTAGTTTATCCTATAAGAGTTAGGCCAAACTAGTTTGGCCTAGGAAAAACTAGTTTGCCCGATGGGCATTAGGATAGACCGGTTTGGCCTAGGACAAACTAGTTTATCCGATGGGCGTTAGGATAGACCGGTTTGGCCTAGGAAAAACTAGTTTATCCGATGGGCGTTAGGATAGACCGGTTTGGCCTAGGAAAAACTACTCTATCCGATGGGTGTTAGGATAAACTAGTTTGGCCTAGGCCAATCTAGTTTGGCCTAAAATCGGGTTTGGCCTGTAACACATATATTTTTTAATTTTGAGAATAAAATTACTTTTATGTTAAAAATGTTAACAGTATCCATCGAAATACATTTACTGAAAAATAACAAATATATCATTGTCAGAAATATAAGGAATCTAGTTAGTTTGATTACTATTAAATTCCTATTCCTAAGACAATATACTAAACAAGAGTTTTGAGAGACATCCGGAAAATATAATTTTACAATAGAATTTGAAAAGTAATACAATTTTCTATTATTGTTTTGCTTTTTCATCATATATTATTCGCGCGGAAAATATAATGAATAATTTAAATTTTAAGAGTGAAATGCATGTTTAAATTAAAAGAATCACCAATGGAACAAAAAACAATAAAATAAAAGTTTAATTATTATTATTATTATTATTATTATTATTATTATTATTATTATTATTATTATTATTATTATTATTATTATTATTATTACTAAGCGCCAAAATATATATGGAGTCATAATAAGAATTACATAAACATGTCTCACCGGTACTATATCTATGTTTTCCATCTTGAAATACCTCGGTCAATTTTAATCGCAGAAAAACCGGATTTTTTTTTTGTCTTATTTGTCAGTGTAACGGGAAAACTTTACTAAATACTGTTTATAGAACCGGGGACCTGGTAAAATTTAAATTTCGTGATCTTTTAAGAAACTTTTTGACTGTCAAAATTTCTTTTTAAATATTTCTATTCCTCATATAAAACAATTTTGTAACTGTAAGTGTATGTCTATGACAAATAGATTTGGAATTAGGCATGGACACTGTTGAGAATGGACATCCTGGATAATTTCTGCTTATATATACGTAGATGTGTTAAAAGTTTAAATTTTCCTTACGAGACTTTTTAAAAGTTTTTTTATTTTACAAACAATTTTTTTCTAATTTACAAGACTTTTTTTTATATCTTTTTTAGAGTAATTTTCAAATTAATGTTAGTATTTTGTGTTACTATCATTCGACACTCAGTTTAGAGAAATTATTTTGTAATAATAAGATTATTTTATTTTGATTATTAAAGTAATTTATATATGATATATGTTTTATACATCGACATCTGGATATTGTATGTTTGAAATATCATACCATGGACAAGACAGAGTTTAAAAATTGAAAGGTGACAATTTTTTTTATGTAATTTTATATATATATATATATATATACATATATGTATGTATTTATGTGTGTATGTATACACGTATGATATTTTTTAGATGTGTCTCACCATAATATCTGTATACAATGCATTTAGATATTTACCTTTTTAAAATTTTTATTACGAACTTAACAAAAAGAAATGCTTATGATTCTATTTAGATTTAATCCGATCTAGATATATTTTAGTACATTTATATTTTTTTGAAATAATTATTTTATATTAGGTGCATACATTTTCATCGTTGTACCAATTACACCAACCATTTACTCCATCTTTATTGAGGTCCTGAAATTAAAATAAATACATAAATCGATTAAAATAAATCGAAGTTTCAAAATTTGAAAGTCAAACTTTGAAATTTTCAAACTTTGAATACATAAACTTCCATAAAATAAATTCAGGACTTCCAAATTTTGAAACTTCGAACGCACAGTCTTCTATAAAATAAAAAAAGTCTTTTTTTTAATAAAAATATTGCGATAAAGATAAGAATAATTCATAAATTGCGGCCATTGTGTTTTCCTAGAGAGCTTTTTTCTCAACGTGCTTCGTACATATATTGACAAATAATCTTGTGTTGTATCTGTTATGTTTTATTATATTGATTGATTTTCGTACATACCTCTATCTACATACCCCAAGGAAAACTTGCTTTCCGATTCCACCTTGTATTTGTATAACATAGCAAAATTATAATTTGTCATCGGAATTTTCAATGATTTTGGATTTTCTTTCTTGCATAATATAAACACATGCTATGTTAAATAATTTTAAAATATGGGAATTAAAATATTACATTAATGATATTTCATCATCTTATAAAATTTAGATGGAATTTTTAATTTTCTAACAATTCTATATACGTGCAATTGAATCAAGAAAAGCCTAAAATTCTATTATGTTGTGTTCGTAGTAAATGCAGAATCAAGTTATAAATAAATTATATTCCCCATCTGAATATTAAAATATACTTTAATTACATATACATTAGCTATTACAGGAAACTCAAACTTCGTAAACGTTGTCAATATCAAAGCAAAATAACAAACACTGAATGAGATATGAACTAATTAGCGAACTCAGATCAAAGAAAATTAGAATGCTTAAGAAGATAATGCTATTATAAATATCCACTCAAGAGAGATATAATTATAAATGATTAATCCCGCATATTATTGCAGAAAATATAATAAGAGTTTGTTAATAAATAAATATATTACAGAAGCTCGATTGGAAGAATTAAATTATTCTAGTGTATTTTAAACTAAATTAACTGCTTGTCGTAAAAAGAATAATTATTTGAAAAATGGAGAACTTGAAGTAATAGAAGTAATAATATTTACTTAAATTCGAGAGAGAATGTTAGATATAGTATTTTCAAATATCAATATTCATATATTTATATGTTAAATGAAAAAAAAAAACTATCTTTATTTTAGATATTGATTATCCGATTGTTTAATGTTAATATAATAATTGAAATTATCATTTTTAAACTTTCAACGTTAGTTTAAAAAAGATTGGTTATAAGTTAATATTGAGTCTAGTATGTAAATGCCTGCAAATTTTTTATGATTTATTTTTTTCGTGAATTTACTAATGTCATACAATTATTTATATATCTCATGTTTACTATAATAAATAAATAAAATTACGTTCAGTCACTTGTATCCTAGCAATATTAAGCAATATTTAGCATTACAGATGTACATATGGTAAATATGGATGTACACTCTTACTAAATAACTGAGCACATTGAAGTAGAACACTTGGAATAGAAAATATTGATTTCAATTATTCCGTATTTAATTCCCGATATAGATATTTTTATTCTGTTGGTTACTCTGTTTACTCTATGTTTATCCTATCGAATTTAGACGTATTTTTAAATTTTTTTAATAACTATATTTATGTGTATTTTAAGTAGGTGATGCCTTAACCTTTCTTCTCTTGTCTTTATATTAAAGTCAGAACCAAGCTAGAAATAATTGGGTTCCTTATCTGAATATTTAAAGATATTTTAATTATAGATTCATTAGCTATTTCATTAAACTCAAACTTGGGAAACGTTGTCAATATCAAAGCCAAATAACAAATATTGAATGAGAAACAAACTAATTAGCAAATTCAGATCAAAGAAAACTCGAATGCTTAAGAAGTTAATGTTATCATAATTATCCACTCAAGAGAAAATATTTATCAATGATTAATCCCGCATATTAATGCAAAAAGTATAATAAGAGTTATTCAATATATAAATATATTGTAGAATTTCAATTGAATGAATTCAGTTACCCTAGTGTATTTAAAACTAAATTAACTACTTGCCGTAAAAGTAATAATTATTAGATGAAAAATAGAGAAATTTAAGTAGTACATGTATATTAAAATTCACTTCATTTAGTGAGAATAATTTAAATGATATTTTGCCAATTATGAATATTCATATATATATTAAATGAAAAAAATGTCTTTTTTCAGACATTGATTATCCGTTTACTTAATGTTAATATAATAATGTAAATTATTGTTTGTAAGCTTTCTATTTTGGTTTAAAAAATCCTAGTTATAATCCAATATGGAATTCTTTATGTAAATACATGCACGTATACGCATATTTTAATGCATATATTTTTTTCATGAGTTTTCTCAAATTATGCAATTATTTATCTATATTTTGTTTATTATGTGAAATAAATAAAGTTATGATCAATCCTTACGATTCTTGTATATAGCTAATAATATATATGATAATATATATTATTAGCGCTAAATATTATAGCTGATTAATCCGGTAAAAAAATATCAAAAATTAAGGAAATGACATCCATTTAAAATTTATATAACGCTATTCCTTTCATAATTTAACATTATAGAAATCTCTCCTTTTTAATTACTAATTCAATTGTTGCTTTCGAATTGCCACCAACTACAAAACAATTCAATAATTTAGGAAAAAACGACAACACGTGTTTTTTTTTTATAGATCAATAAAAATTCTGATTCTCCTGATAGTTTTGAACCTTTGAGATTGACGTCATTAGAAACAGAAAATGCATATTTTTCATAAACATATATATAAACTGTAATTAAATATCTGTTGAAACAACATCGCACCTTTATTTGAGTGTTTTCGACATAAAACAGTTACTACAATATAGATATTTCAATTAAAAAGTGGTAATTAGGAAAAAAAAAATCTTCTATATTTATAAAAATAACTATTTGAAAATGAAGCTATGAATATCTGTGTAGATACCTATCGCATAAGAAAATCTACGTAGATACTAGGAAACTGCAGTGGGTCTACCATCTGGGATGGAGCGGTTCTGGCGACAAATGTCGCCAAGCTTTTCGCCAAATTGGCGATATATTGCCAAATTTTTCGTCCAAAATTACTCGCCAAAGTTAAAGCCAGCTTGGCGTCATTTCAAGTATTTCGCTAAACTAATATGCCTACTAATAATTTTAAACTAATACTAATAATAGTTTAGATTTGTAGTTGATGGTGATAGATATTGTTCCTGAAAAGATCTGAATAAGCTATGAAATCATACAAAAAACTGGTGGAACCAGAGAGAAAAAAAGAGCTCGATTTAAAAAAAAATCTTATAGTAAAATTTGGGAAATATTTTCAATGTGCGTGTAAAAGAAAGGGAATCAGATGATCTCTAAAGCTTATGAAATAACCCAAATTTTTGTTAGCTGAAAATTTGGACTGAGCTTTACTGGTGCTTTAAAATCAATCAGGGAAAAAGAGGCGTTTTTAACTCTTTCCGTATTTCAATCATCCATAACCAGTTTAAAAATTTGGGTTCATAACTATATGTTACAGGCTGATGTAATAAGAATGAGAACGGTTCGTTCTGTACAAAATATGAGCACAATTCCATACCAACTGTTTTGATAACAGGAAGATCAAAGCTCCAAGTAAACTCAAAACCTTGAATAGATACGATTCAATCATATACTAAATATTTGTTCAAACATACTTATCTACACCAATTCCTCAACAACATGATTATATTAATATTATACTTTAATTATCACATCATGGTTTATATTTGTTTAGCATTGTGCAGCTCAACCGATTTGAGACATATATACTCCGGATCTATTCATTTCTTGGACAAGATCAATTTTATTTTTTAACAAGTCATAATTTTACGTCATATTTAAAGAGACTATGTCCTTATTTTCAATAAGTCTTAAAATATAGCTAACTCTATAAAATTTATATATTTTATCTGTTACTGTGCTTTGTTTTAAATAATTCTCAGCTTTGGGCTTTTTTTATGATTTTTGTTAATGAAATGGTGTAAAATTGCTTTTTCTATTACTATTTTTTTTTTCATCTAGTTCTTTATTTAGGAGTTGGCATGAACAAAGCTCTAATGCTCTTTATGTATAATAAGTTAATGGTGAGATGCAGTCAATTGGATTAGTTGCATTAGATCTATTAAAAACTGTGTGATGAATATGGCTGTTTAGTTATACTTCTAAAAAGCTGAACACAAAAAAATTGCAAGTTTTTTTCAAGCGCGAATGCTTTGTTGTTGTTGTTGTTTAACATAATGATTTGATCTAGAACAGAATATAATTCAGTTTTGCTGTAACTTCATACAAGGAAGGCATAGTGAACGTATTTAAACCAATTATCCAGACTTGGTCGCATAGTTTTCATGACTATATTCTCAAGCTAGAGTAGTTTAAACTCGGCAAGTAAACCTGGAATGGGAGAACCACTGGTGCATTATTGACTTGTTATAAACTTAATTTTTGAATGTATAACGTTGCTGTTGACAATTAAATTCAAACTTTGTTTCACTGTATTTTTAATACTAGTAAACATAAGATCAAAATCGATCCTGCCTTCATTATTCTTAGTGACTTCATTGATATCGATAGGAAGGGTATGATAATACTGCATCTAGACTAGCCCTAATTGAAGAAGTTTCCACTTTAAACTTTTAATCTTCTCATTAAATCGAGATTCTACTTGAATAATATAATCCGACGATTTTAAAAAACGCTTTAAGAGATGTGTGCAGTTTTTTTCCATGAAATACGTTGGATAAGGACATTTTTATGACGATTTAGTGAATTGGTAAATTCATTTTATGATAATTAATTCTACCTTTGGGGAAAAGAGTGGTGGAAGTCTTGTTAATTCCTTTTTTTTTTTTTTTTTTTTTTTTTTTTTTAATCAAAATTGGCCAATCACCTCTTCCGATAAGATTTTGTACTTTATTTTTAATCATATTTGGACCTTTATTCAATGGTACAGAGTCCATATTTGGATGCAAATGTCCATTGTCTCGAAATAATCTTAATTGTCAAAATTAACAATACAATGAGATTTATCGATCTGAGTAATTATAATGTCTTTGTTGTTTCTCAATCGTATTGTAATTCTTTGAAATTTTTATGTTCAGGGTTAGGCTGGGTCCAAATATAGCTATACGATTAGTTTTTACAATATGGATAATTGCGATGTTTTTGCTATTTATCAATCTTCTTGCATCTATTTCAGAGTTTTTAGGTTGATGATTATGTCTATTAACAAAAGATCTAATTTTATTATGCAAAATATTTCATACTACATCTCTCCGTACTAGAATAGCAATAGCGCGTGTTTCCTTTTCGCAATCAGTAATTATCATTTTATGATTAAAGAATCTAACAAAAGTTCTATTAACAAAATGTATCATTTATTTTTTTGGGAGTGCTATAAACTTAAATGCATAAAATGTTTCATATAGACAACTTAATATGTCTTCTGTCTGAAAAATGTTTTCAATAAACTTTATTTCTATATGTTTAATTGTGTTTATATATAAATATATTTATATTACTTAAATCCACAGTGTGTAACTAGTAGTAACCGCAGTAGTAAAACTATTGGTTAAAGAGTCTTCAAAAAATATTGATAATTATGTAAAACTAATATATCTTGTGTAAAAGTAATATATCTTCATTTGCTATTTATTTATTTATTTCACTTGGAAATTTTTAAATAAAAATAAATCTTTGCAAAATGTTATAACTTAAATTAAATTTTCAAATAAATAACTAAATTGTTTACAAATTAAGTTTACGTTCAAGATGCATTTGTTTTACATCATTATCAACGTTTTTAGGACACTTGAACCAATAGCTTTGCTACAGTGTTACAAGGAGTGGATGCATGTATATACATATATATATATATATATATATGCATATATACTATGGGGCTCATACCCCTGCAAGCTACGCCCGCCAAACCCAAAAAAGTTTTAACTCTGGTCAGGGGTGTCCAGAACTAAAAACATGGTATTTTGTCTTTTCTTTAAAAAAGTTACCAACTTCCGGAAGATATTTACACACAACGATAAAGTTTTGTTGTAGGGTTACCACTAAGTTTTAAATAGAGCATTTTTTGTTACCATGGTTTCTTTTGCCCCTGACGCGACAACTGACAGTTGCTCTGAAAATTGATAATTAAAATCAGTTACATATTTGAAAATCCACTAGAAAAGAATAGTTGCGTTTAATTTTTACTTCGAAACTCAGATAGATACTGTCCGAGTCAGATGTAAGAGTTAAAATATCTTTTATAGTGATATTATAGACAATATTCTTCCGTTTATATCAAGGATTAAAAAATATTTTATATGACAACTTTGATATCGACAATGTTTCCCAAGTTTAAATTTCCTGAAATAGCTAAAGAATCTATAATTTAAATATCTTTTAATTTTCATCAAGGGAATCAAATTGATTATAACTTGACTTAGCAGTTAATATACAAGAGAAGAGAGGTTAAGACTTCGCTTACTTAAAATACAAGTATAAATAATTATTAAAAAATAAAAAAAATCCACTAAAATTCTGTAGGAAAAACACCAGCTATGTAAACTGAGTAACCAACAGAATAACAATATCCATAACGGGACTCCAACAGGGAATACTTGAAATCAATATTTTCTATTCCGAAAATTCTATTCCTAAGTGCTGAGTTATGTATTAAGTAGTTCCATATGAACAACTACAACGCTAAATATTATCAGCTATAATATTTAGCGTTGAAGGCCATTATAGCGATTGAAGGCCAGGTTGACGCTTCACTCAGCACTGATCACCTGGCCTTCAATCGCCGTCAGCGCCACCTATTGTTTGAGATGCGAACTAAAATAAGAAATTACGGTAAAAATCTCCTGACATTATACATAACCCTCCTGCAAAAAATTTTTAAATAGCTGTCACCGTTTGCAAGTCATTGAATTTTAAAATCCATCAGTCATTTTTGGGACACCAGGTATGTACTTAAGAGAAGTTTTTAGTACATTTACTCGAATTTTTAATATGAAAATTAATTCTTCTCTTATGTGTTCATATTGAACGCAGAATCAAACTATAAATAATGTAATTCCTCATCTGAATCTTAAAAGATGTTTTAATTACAGATTCGTTAGCTATTTCGGAAAACTCAAGCTTGTAAAACATTGCCAATATCAAAGCAAAATAACAAATTCTGAAGACGAAACCCAATAATTAGCAAGCGCAGATCAAAGAAAATTCAAATGCTTAATAAGACAATGATATCATTATTATCTGCTCTAGAGAGAATTCTTTATCAAGCAATAAATCCTGCATATTAGTGAAGAAAATACAATAAGAGTTACTGAATAAATAAATATATTACAGAAGTCCCATTGAAAGAATTGATTTGATCTATTCTGTTTAAAACTAAATTAACTGTTTGTCAGAAAAGTAATAATTATAATGAGACAACTCAAGAACTTATAACAGTTTATGTATTAAAAATCGTTTCAATTCGACTGAGTAATGTAAATGATATTCTATTCTCAAATAAGAATATTTATGTATGTATAAGTTTGATGACAAATATATGAGAGCATCTACTGTTACTCTTTGGACCATTCGAACAAATTTCCGTAAACATTTCCAAGTACTTAATTAAAAAAATATAAATAAGATGAAAAAAAAATCACATAACCAGTTAAATACCGTTAAGGCCTTATCCAATAAAATATATATAATTTGTAACAAATTATATTTTGTTAGTATGTATAATAAATCAAAAGTTTGTTAGCCTTGTGACCAGAATGTCACCAGAAAATTTTGATTTAATATACACACAAATTAAAAAATATATATTAATACCAATTAAATATATGTTACGTGAGTGGAATACAATGATATCAATGATATCTATTTAACCCTTTTGGGAAAAGGACAAAATCCGTAAGTGAAATGAGAAATTATCGACTGACACCGGAATTCGCAAACACGTTTTTTAGATCTTTTGAAGTTCTTAATTTAAGCTTTTATTCTGAAAGCAAAATTTTAATAAAATATTATTGGTGCCGTTTGCAAGTTTGGAATTAAACTTAGGTATCCCAGACTGGGCATATTGCGCCGGAAAGGGTTAATTGTTTTTTTTTTCTTAATTAGATTTTTTAGTAAAATCATTTAGATTATACGTTCCCATAACTTTATTTGAAACATCGTTTATCTGATTTAAAGTTAATATAATAATTGAAAATAAAATTTCAAAATTTCTGTGTTGGTTATAAAAACTTTGATTATAAGTTTGTATGTACTTGTATGGAAGTATAAACAGATTTTTAAGGTGTGCTTTATTAATCAAATTACAAAAATACAAAAAGTATTTAACTATTATTCAGATTAAGTGAATTTTTTGCAAAGTTACATCTTAGAAAATAAATTCAATTGGCATTTTTTCCATTTATTATAAATGATACAAGTTAGTAACTGCAGGTGAAGCGTAGCAAATGACGTGCGTTCGTACGAAAATGAAGTTTTAAAAATATCACTCTCATATATCAATCTCATAAAATTGTAAATAGTTATTTACAATTAAAATGCGCATTAAACAATGTTCTCCTTATACCATTATGTAATGGAATACTTTTGTGTGGCCTTGTAAATCAATAACAATATTTTTTCACCACATATTTTGCAAAATGTATATTATAATACGTAATTTATAGATGCATATCAATTTTGTTATGTTCAAATGAGTGTAACACTATTAAAACGCACTTGAAACATTTTTTCCCATTGACCGTAATATAGCGGAATACTTTTGATTGTCCCTGTAATTGAATTGTGCATTCAAACGATTCAGTTGGGTAGTCTTTGCGTTGTTATATGCGGAGGGACGGATGGACTGAACACTGACTGTGCTACATATATACATAATTACGAATGCACCTAAACAGTAGTAAAATCTCACGTATTCAAAAGATTCTTTTACTATTTCTTCATTATCCTATAACATTTATATGGATTTTTTTTAATTTTCTAAGAAACATTTATGTGAAAAGTACGAAGGCAAAACCTTAAATACCTTTCTCGTGCCTCCATGTTATTTCAGAATCAAACAATAAATAATGTCACTCCCCATCAGTAATTTAAAATTATTCCAATTATAGATTAATTATCTATTTCGAGAAACTCACAAACGAAATTTGTTGTCTGTATCAAAGCAAAATAACAAATACTGAATGAGAAACCCTACTAATTAGCAAAAGCAGATGATAGAAAATTTGAATTCTTTAAAAGATAGTGTTATCAGTGTTATCCAATCAAGAGAAAAATATCTGTAAAATTATAAATACCACATATTATTGAAAATTATTATAAAAGTTACTGAATAAATAAGTATATTACAGGAGCTCAATTGCAAGAATTACATAACTCTAGTGTATTTAAAACTAATTAAATTACTTGTCGCAAAAGTAATAGAATAGTAATAATAATAATAATAAAATCTAGAAATTGAAATAACAGTTGCATCAAATTTTCCTTCAATTCGAGCAAGTAATGTGATAAAGTGGTATTCTATTCTCCAATTTCAATATTTATATCTAGGTATATTTAGTGAAAAAATCTTATTGTTTCAGTTACTGTTTATCCGATTTAAAATTAATAAATAACAACTGAAATTACATTTTAAAAGTTTCTATGTTCAAAAATTTTGGTTATGAATCAATTTCAAATCTGTATGTATTAGAGATGGGAATATAGTTATTTTTGGTTAACAGGTTACATCGTTCCACTCTTTTACAGGTAACAGGTTCTAAGAACCTGTTATTTTTATAACAGTTAACTTATGGTATTTTAATTAGAATTCCTTTCAAACAATATGTTTTAAATAACTTTTTGACGTAATTATAAATACTATTTTCTACGACGATGAATCAAAATCATTTTGGGATTAAAAATTTGATTAATTTACTCTTTCTAACTCAGAAAGTTTCGAGCATGCAAGAATAATTTTTTACTGTTTTAGTTGTTAGAACGTGGAGAAAGTTTTTCAAAATAAAGCTTATAGAACCCAGGTATTGGCGAGTGATTTTTCAACATATACCGTAACGTAATGGAATTCTTCTGAGTGGTCCTGCAAATAAACCAAAAAAGAAAAAAAACGCACTCCCTTTTCAATACCGAACATGCCATACTAAATCCCACTAACATATACATCCATTTCATGACAATCGGACTATATTTACGCAAGTTAGAGCAAGGACAGACAATTGGAATTCATAAACATTTTTCAACTGCGCTGGTAAGTATTAAAAAGGAAAAATTTGATCCGCGACTTAATATCAGCGATGTCTATCAATGCATATTCAAAGGGGCTGTCCATAAATGATTACACGTTTTTTCAATATTTTTTTGTCCCCCTTCCTCCCCTTCGTCGCAAATTGCCACACTCACCTTACCGCCCCCCCCCCCCACACTTCTTGTTCTTGTCACATGTCACGATATATTACATAAACATGCACTTCGGATTCAGAAACAAAGCACTACGTTATAGATCATATTTCAAACTTTATTTTTAAACTGAGTGTTTTAATGATATTCATAACTATAACAATAAAAATGATTATGTACTTTTTTTTTTTCAAATAATGTTAAGATTCACTACAAAAACATAAATAATATAGAATAGTAATAAAATATTAATATGAAAGACAAACTGAAAGTAATAGCATTTTGAAATTTTAAATAGAATTTAATATATTAGGTTTTTTAAATCATATGCTTACTTTATGAACACAAAGTAATTTATTTTCATGGATCCCCTACCCCCCTCCAAGTGTGACATCATTTGTGGACGACTTCAAAGCTATTTTCGTAAGAACACATTAATATTATTTATATACTTTTAATCGAATGCAATTCACAGAAACAAATTTCGATCAATTACGCTTTTCAAATTAATTACAACTGCACCAAAATTAAGTTATTTCGCAAATTGTAGGAGACTTTAGGTTTCAGCACAGTAACAGTGTTTTTTATCCTAATACGTTAAATAATGCCCATCTCTAGTATGTATACAGTCAAATGTAAGCAAATTTTTATAGATGCATATTTTTTATGAATTCACAAATGCTACATCAACTATTTAAATATTTATTGTTTACTATAAAAAATACGATAGATCATTTACGTCATAGCAATACTGAGCTATATTACCCAATATATTTATATACTTTGTACAATTTACCAAATAACTAAGCTATTAATACTGTTATCATGGCTGAAACTAACTATAGTTTTTCGATTACTTTCGCACCAGCATTTTTTTTTTTAATTTAATATATTTCTTCTTAAAATTTTGTCAAACAGTGTATTAAAGATATTCGTGATGAGAAATTGTTACAAAGTTGACATAGAAAAGTTACTAGTGGTATCATTGTGTTATATGTTTGGGGATTGGTACAAAAAATG
Organism: Maratus speculifer; assembly: GCA_964019185.1. Classification (NCBI taxonomy): domain Eukaryota; kingdom Metazoa; phylum Arthropoda; class Arachnida; order Araneae; family Salticidae; genus Maratus; species Maratus speculifer. Next base: position 419,152,670 of record OZ025290.1, on the reverse strand, counting down.
AATTTACACGCATTATATCAATAATTTAAATAAATATTGCTAATTATATGAAAAAAAGTACCAACCATTTTTCGTGTACTATAAACACTGAATAAGAAATATTTATTTATGCATTTTTTTTTCATGAATTTACACGAATTATGCAATTTTTTAAACTGATATTGCTTTTTATAGCAAATAATAATTCTAAAAATTTCGATCTTTCGCTATTTTCCAATACTGTGCAGTAATTCCTATTATGTTTGCGCATATTCTGAAAATTACAAAATAACCGTGCGCTTGACTCTAAAATTTTTATAGAGATTTGAGATTTTGTGGAAGTATACATTTAGCCTTAATTATATATAAATAAAACCAATAAAATAAGCTTTCAGACCTATTATAATTATAAGATTTTAATTTTTTTTTCTCATGTCTTCCAAGTGTCTTAAATTTAAGATATTTCTTTAATTTTACATTTTTAATGATTTAAAACTGCATTACAAAAAATCTCGGTATCGAGTTTCTAATCCTTTGAAAAGTTAACTTTTGAAACGTTTTCTTCCTTTTGAAATACACATAGATTTTCATTAAAGTTTTGTTTTTTAACAAGTTAAAAATCAAATTTATATATCCTAATGCCATGGGATTGTAAAATTAATACATAGCCTCGTTGTAAACAATATCAGAAATACCTCTTTATTTTGATGAAAATTTGAGGCGCATAATTTCTTTTTTCAAAAATCTAAAAACTTTGAAAATTAGTTTCATGATTAAAAAAAATACAATGCATTAAAAAGGCCTTTTTGTTGAGAGTGTGAAGCATTCCAATTTTTGCGAAAAATAATTGCATTTGCTTACGACTTCTCATAAATAACTCAGAACAAACTGGACAATATTAATTTAAAAAAAAATCTTGTTGTGTCTATTTAGGTTAAAAAAAGTTCCGCGACTTCTTTAACGGCCTTTCCGATATTACTTAAGGGTTAAATTTTTATGAAATTCACTGTCGATTAAGCATTTTCTAGGATTATTTGGGTGACATCATTTGATTTACGGTACGCAGAAATGAACTTAGCGGCCATTGTTACAAAACTAATATGGTTGCAAAATCTATCGCAGAAGAGTCAAAATTTTTGATAATATTAAATTTTGAAAATTTTCAATAAAAATAGGCAAGGCCAAGGAAAATGTGAATATTTACATTTTCAAGCATTTGAAAATTTTACGGCTGCAGTGAAAGTATGAGATGGTGATTTTCCGACATGTTTAGGATAAAATTTTTGTTAGCAGCTAAAACAATAAAAAAATTCCTCTCAAACTTTGAAACTATTTTGAATACCAAAGGATATCAAATAATTAGCAATTTAATCTGTTAATAATAATTAGATGATTAAATCTAATCGCGTTTGGCCGTCATATAATTTGTGAACTCAGTAGCTAATTTAAATCAAAATTCAAATTACTGTTTTTTTTCCTTAGTGCATAAAACTAACAAATTCTAAAAAAAAACTAGTTTTTACAGCTATAATTTTATAAATAGCTAAACATACATGAAAAAATTTGAAAGACGCTTAGAAGAATAATATATATTTATTAATTTTAACAGAAAATTCCAGAAATAAGTTTACTAAAGATAACGTCAATAAATTTAAATATATTGTTTCTTTTATCAAACTTTCTAATTTCGTATGTAAATGCCTCTACATGAATATGCAGAAAACGTTCCATCATACTTTTCTCAAGACAATCATTAATAAAATCTGGTATTCGAATGCAGCTTCATACATTTCCCCAACATCATAAATCATGGATAATTTAGTTACACTTTCACGAACACATAAAACATAAAGTTTGAATAAAAATATATATCAATATCAGCCTTTTTCATGTAATGTAAGGTAGGAAATCCAGTAAATTGGACTGTCATTCACTCATCTTTAAGATTAGTTGAAAATTGCGCATATTTTGGTGATCATTCCTTTTCATCATATGATATTTTCACGATTTTTTTTAAAGTTTTAAAATACCTTTTTATGAAAATTACAACATACTTTTAATGAATTAAAATTTGTGAAAATTTAATTATTTACATTCCTTTATAAAAGTATATTTCAGTGTTAAGAATTCAGATACACAATTTTTTTTCTGTTATGTGAAATCATTCACGGAGGTGAAACTTATGAATTTTTAAAGACTTATATAATGATATTTTTTTAAGTGACAAGAAAAGAATTGTAAACAAGTAAAATTAATTGTTTAATTCGTTATATAAAGTGATATTCGAACTCGAAGGTTGAAATTTGAACTAAATGAAACTTATTTACTTTTAAGAAGCATTTAGTATTAGAGTTATTTTCAATATGTTTGTCGTTTAGAAACAATTTATGGAATTTAGATGAATTTAATGAAATTTGAACCAAATGAAACTTATTTACTTTTAAGAAGCATTTACTATTAGAGTTATTTTCAATATGTTTGTCGTTTAGAAACAATTTATGGAATTTAGATGAATTTAAATTTCTAAAATTAAAATCGACAAAACTTAAAATAGCATTTTGCTTAATAAAGATGCAAATACCGTATAAAATTTTATTGTTAGTTTCAAATATTTATCTTATGAAATAATGCTTCGTGAATGTTTCAAACAAAGCATGGATTTTGCTAGTATATATATATAAGCATATTAGAAAAATCCTGAAAGACGATTAGAAAAATAATATATATATTTATTAATTTTTAAAGAAAATTTCCGAAATAAGCTTACTAAAGATAACGTCAATAAATTTAAATATATTGTTTCTTTTATCATACTTTCCAATTTTGTATGTAAATACCTTTGGATAAATGTACAGAAAACGTTCCATCATACTTCTACCATGACAGCCATTAATAAAATCTGGTATTCGAATGATGTTTCGTACGATTCCCCGACATCATAAATCATGGATAAATTAGTTACACTCTCACCAGCACATAAAGCTTGAATAAAAATATATCAATATCTGCCTTTTTCATGTAATGAACGATAGGAAATCCTAGTAAATGGGACTGTCATTCTCTCATCTTTAAGATTGATTAGAAATTGCGCATATTTTTGTGCTAATTCCTTTCCATCATATGATATTTTCATGATTTCTTTTATGAAATTTTTAAAATACCCTTTTTATGATAATTACAACATATTTTTAATGAATTAAAATTTTTAAAAATTTAAATATTTCCATTCATTTATAAAAGTATTTTTCTGTGTTAAGAATTCAAATACACATTTTATTTTCTATTATGTGAAATCATTTACGCAGGTGACACTTAGAAAATTTAAAAGGATAATGTTATGACCTTTTTTTAAGTGGCATGGAAAGTGTTCTAAAAAGTAAATTAATTGTTTAATTCGTTACATAACGTGCAATTCTATTTCGAAGGTTGAAAACTGATCCAAATAAAACATATATTAGGAGCCCAGAAGCCAAGGGGTACAAGTGACAAAATGTCGATTTGGAGTAAATTGAGTTTAAAGATAATTGATGTTAAATTGGAACATCAATAACAATTGACTAAATTGAAATAGGAAACATCTGCTTGTTGCATTCAAATCTTTGAACTCTCATTTCAATAACTGTTAAAAAAAATAGAGTGCAATTTTCTTTAAATGTATAATTAATCAATATTGTTTGTTTTTCGAAAAAAGTGGCTTATCTCTATAACTCCCCGAATAATCAGAAAATAACCTATATTTCTTTACCTGAAATGAAAAAAGCATATTTCCAGATACCCTGTGCACTTAACTCAATTTTTTTAATTTTGTCACTTATACCCCTTGGCTTCTGGGGTCCTCATATACTATTAAGAAAAAAAATTTAAAATTAGTATTATTTTTAATACGTGTGCCGTTTAAAAGCAATATTTGGAATGTGATTGAACTTACATTTCTAAAATTAAAGTTCATCAAAACATAAAATTTTGTTTTTTGCTTAATAAATATGCAAAAATAATTAAAAAACTTTGTTACCTTCAAAAATTTGTCTTATGAATTAATGCTTGGTGAATCCAAACAAAGTATGGATTTTGCTAGCATATATATAAGCATATATGAAAAATCCTGAAAGACGATTAGAACAATAATATGTATTAATTAATTTTAAAAGAAAATTTCAGAAATAAGCTTACTAAAGATAACTTCTAATTCAAATATATTGTCTCTTTTATCATACTTTCTAATTTCGTATGTAAATGCTTTTAGATAAATGTACAGAAATCGTTCCATCATACTTCTCGCATGGCAACCATAATTAAAATCTGGTATTCGTACATTTCTCCGACATCATAAATCATGAATAATTTAGTTACACTTTCACCAGCACATAAAGCTTGAATAAAAATATATCAATATCTGCCTTTTTCATATAATGAATGATAGGAAATCCCAGTAAATGGGACTGCCATTTGCTCATCTTTAAGTTTGATCGGAAATTGCGCATATTTTGGTGCTTATTCCTTTTCATCATATTTGCACGATTTCTTTTATGAAGTTTTTAAACTACCTTTTTTATGAAAATTACAACATATTTTTAACAAATTAAAATTGGGGAAAATTAAGTTATTTATATTCAAATATAAAAATATTTTTAGTGTTAAGAATTCAAATACATAATTTATTTTTAATATGTAAAATCATTTACACATATGGTTCTTACGTATTTTAAAAAGAATGATATTATGATTTTTTTGTAAAATAGAGAGAAAAGATTTGGAAACAAGTAAATCTAATTGTTAAATTCTTTGTATAAAGTGTTATTCGAACTCGAAGGTTGAAATTGAACCAAATGAAAAATATTTACTATTAAGAACTGTTTACCATTAATATTATTTTTGAAATGTTTGCCGTTTAGACACCATTTGTGGACTTTGGCTGAATTTACATGTATAAAATTATGATGCGCCAAAACATAAAATTATGATTTTGCTTAATAAATATACAAGCATAATATCAAATAATATTATTATTTTCAAATATTTTTCTTATGAAATAGTGTGTCACGAATCTAAGCAGAGCATGATATCTGCTAAGAAGTATAAAAACATACATGAAAATTCCTGATAAACGCTTAGAGGAATAATGTATATTTATTCATTTTAAAAGAAAATTTTGGAAGTTTAAGTCAATAAATTCAAATATATTGCTTCTTTTATCATAATTTCTAATTTCATATATAAATGCCTCTAAATGAATATACAGAAAACGTTCCATCATACTTTTCCCATGACAACCATTTATAAAATCTCGTATTCCGATAAGTTTTGTACATTTCCCCGGCATCATAAATCATGGAAAATTTAGTTACACTTTCACCAGCACATAGAGTTTGAATGAAAATGTATCAATATCTGCCTTTTTCATGTAATGAAAGATGGAAAGAATCGTATAATAACTGAATATTATGGAAAATCATCTCGTAAAATATCTATCTATACCTCTCTATATAAAAATATCCGAAAACATTTTTTCCTTGTGAATTTTTTCCATGCTCTGTGCATTCCAAGCTCTGTAAAAAGTAACAAGTTAGAATTCGTACGATCCACAGAAAGACATAATTCTAAGTATGTACTTAAACCTTGACATAATTTTATTTGCATTCTAGATACATATTTTAGTATATTAAACGTATTTAAGCGTAAAAATTTTCATTTATAAACCACATTAAAGTAGTTTTCGTTCCTCATCTGTAACCTTGAAAATTCCTCTGAGTAGATCTGCATAATTTGCTCCATATATATATATATCATAATATTAAACAAAAATAGTTACATTTAAAAACTCATATCACAACTTACATTGCACTTTCAGAAATATTCGCTAATCTACATTATTTCGTAGACAGTATAGTGCCTGAAATGTTGTGTGTCTCACAGTAAATATTATCCACTTTCTGTTAAATAAAAATTTACTTTTACTAAATGTCCGCAACTTATATCAATTCATGTGAAATATTTCAACATTATTGAAATAAACCGCAAATTTCTCCCATATTAGTATGTAAAGGAATTATTTTGTGTATCCTGTAAATAAATAACATATATTCTTTTCACTTCAAATTCTACGAATTGTAATTTAGAAATACATACCAGTTTCATTATACAGGGTGTTTCTAAATTAATGGTACAAACTTTAATGGGTGATAGTATACATCAAGACAAAAAATATTAAATGGGAAACTAAGGGTCCCAAACGTCTTCCGAAGAAGATAGGCGCCATTAAAGTTTAAGGTCCGAAAATTCAAATGATTATAAAAAACAGAAAAATTGGTCGATTCGTTTGCGGTTTTCATTACAACTACTCTTTATGTTAGTATTGCCTTGAAAATAAATTATAAAGATAAATTTCAAAAAATGCCGATAGAGGGCGCTTCAGACTTTGGAGTAACGAACAACTATTTTTTACCATTATTTTTTGCATTTCATTAAATTTTTTTAGAAGCCTAGACATAAACGTAAATTTTGAGCTCAAAATCTAAATCGTTGGGAGTGGTTAAACAGCGCAAACTGAACTGTGGGGGGAGGTTCAAATTCCAAATGGTTATTAAAAACGGAAAAATTGGTCAATTGATTTGCGATTTTCACTAAAATTATTCTTTATGTCAGTATTATCTAGAAAATAAATTATAAAGATAAAATTCAAAAACTGCCGATAGAGGGCGCTTTAGACTTTGGAGTAACGTACAACTATTTTTTACCGTTATTTTTTGCATCTCATGGATTTTTTTAGAAGCTTAGACATAAACTTAAATTTTGAGATTAAAATCTGAATCGTTGGGAGTGGTTAAGTAGCGCAAACTGAACTGTGTTCAATTTGGGTGGGGAGGTTCAAATTTCAAATGATTATAAAAAACGGAAAAATTGGTCGATTCGTTTGCCGTTTTCGCTAAAACTATTCTTTATGTCAATATTTCCTTGAAAATAAATTTTAAAGATTAATCTCAAAAAATACCGTTAGAGGGCGCCTTAAACTTTAGAGTATCCAACAACTATTTTTAACCGTTATTTTTTTTGTCTAATTAAATACTTGTAAATGTTCAAAGTTAAATTTTGAGCTCAAAATCTGCATCGTTGTGAGTAATTAAGTAGCGGAAAATTAAAATGTGTTTGAGGGATGGGGAGGGTAACATTTCAACTCCTGAACACATTTCAGTTTGCGCTTCTTAACCTCTCCCACCGATTTAGAATTTGAGCTCAAAATTTAAATCTAAGCATTTGCAAGCATTTAATTAGATACAAAAAATAACGGTTAAAAATAGTTGTTGGTAACTCTAAATTTTAAGGCGCCCTCTAACGGTTTTTTTTTAAATTAATCTTTAAAATTTATTTTCAAGGAAATAGTGACATAAAGAATAGTTTTAGCGAAAACGGTAAACGAATCGACCAATTTTTCCGTTTTTTTAAAATCATTTGAAATTTGAACCTTCCCACCCCCATTGAACACAATTCAGTTTGCACTACTTAACCACTCCCAACGATTCAGATTTTCATCTCAAAATTTAAGTTTATGTCTAAGCTTCTAAAAAAATTATGAGATGCAAAAAAATAACGGTAAAAAAAAAACAGTTGTACGTTACTCCAAAATCTAAAGCGCCCTCTATCGGCATTTTTTGAATTTTATCTTTATAATTTATTTTCACAATAATACTGACATAAAGAATACTTTTGGTGAAAATTACAAATCAATTGACCAATTTTTCCGTTTTTTATATTCATTTGAAATTTAAACCTCTCCCTACAGTTCAGTTTGCGCTACTTAACCACTCCCAGAGATTTAGATTTTGAGTTCAAAATTCAAGTTTATGTCTAATCTTCTAAAAAAATTAATGAGATGCAAAAAATAACGGTGAAAAATAGTTGTTCGTTACTCCAAAGTCTAAAGCGCCCTCTATCGACAATTTTTGAAATTTATCTTTATGATTTATTTTCAAGACAATACTGACATAAAGAATAATTTTAAGGAAAACCGCAAACGAATCGACCAATTTTTCTGTTTATTACAATCATTTGAATTTTTGGACCCTAAAATTTAATGGCGCCTATCACCTTCGGAAAACGTTTGGGACCCTTAGTTTCCTATTTAATATTGTTTGTCTTGATGTGTACTATCACCCCTTAAAGTTTGTACCACGAATTTAGAAACACCCTGTATTTAAATTATTATTAACTTTATATGTATGTATATTTTAGAGCTCCCGATTATACGTTTATACGAGTATACGTATAATACGTATTATACGAAATACGTATTTGCTATACGTATAATTCGGTATCGGCATTTATACGTATTACACGAAACAGCATATACGGTACATCGTATATACGGATTTTACCCAAGCGGTTAAACGTATAAACGTTTAAACGGTTTTCATTCAATGTATGAAATATGATGTTTCAATATTTTTTTGCGGATTAGAGACATTGAGAAATATCCGGTAGAGTATCCCCATCGCGATTCTTTGTTCAAAGAACTACGATGTGTTTACTTAACTACTACTGGTCTTCTAACTAACAACTACTAACTACATAGAATATTATTTGTTACAAAATGTCTTACATTAGTTGTGGGTAGAATCAAGCTAATCTTTGGAAAATCTGCTACGCAATACTTAGTTTTTTATATTTTCTTGTATCTTTAGAAGAAGAAAGTATTGGATTCGGGAATACTTTCGAAGGGTTTACACGTTTTAGGGGTAAGAGAGTTCGAAAAACATGTTTTTACAAAATATCTGTCTGTGAGTTTGTGACTTTGTTTGTCTGCATGTAACATGAATTTTGTGGGTTTTCGATCTCAAGACCTAATACACAGAATTAAGTAACATATATGGGGGAGACTAGGGCACATGTGAAAATGGGGCATATGAGAACATTGCCATTTTTCACTAGTTATATGTTTTTTTTTTTTTTTTTTTTTTTTTTTTTTTTTTAATTATCAAAGATGGGAGCATCTATAGACATATGGATTTTTTTTAACTCTTCGACATTTTGTTTGTCCCCAGTAGCCAAAATACTGCTTACTGTACTTAAAAGTAAAATCTCCAGCTTGATAAAAGAATCATTTTATTTATTTATTCTTTTTTTTTCTTTATTTAACATATACTATGGATACTAATAAATATTTATGATATTTTTTTAAAAAATTCAGAAATGCTAATGATTTGTCATTTTAACTCTTGTGGGGATGTGGGACACTTATGACGAGTCTAGTTGGGGCAGATCTGAATATGTCATTAAATTGTGCAATAATTATTCAGAGATTCTATTCCTTTTACTTAACTTCGTGAAAATAATGCCAGCTCCATTATCTATATTTTTATAGAAATCGACATTTCTATCATATAAAGTTGATTTTGTGTAATAGAAACTTCTACAAATACAACTATTAGCAAATACATAAAAAGCAACAACCTCTTTACGTTCAATTGTAATTTAAATAAATTTCATGTTTTCTCAATTGCAATAAATGATATACATTATTTTATTTTACAGTTTTCAATACTATTTTTTATGCATCGTTAATGCAAAAAATATTACGTTTAACAGCTTTGCAAATTTTTCTTTTTCATTTGTTGCAAACTTGTAGTATTATTTCACTTCCATTTCTACAACAGCTATTTTATTTGGTGTTTTCAAAATAGATATATATATTAAGAAAATAAAATTTTTAAACTTATAAATACCTTGAAATCTCCATTATTGACTCCGCCCTTTTCCTTTAAAAGCAAAAGAAATTAAATTTGGAGGAAGCTTATAAATGTAAAACATTTTTTTATCCTTAATTTACAGGCAAATAATATAGGAATGGGAATCTTTCGCCTTTTGGTAGTTTTCCTATAAATATTATCCAAATGCCCCCTTCCTAAAATCTCCCTCAAACAAAAAGCCCTAAGAAAAATTTAAATTCTTTAATTATTTTCTCAAGTTTACTTCTTTATTTTTTTTTGTTATATTGCAACAATATTTTATCAATTATTTAAGCCCCCCCCCCTCCAAATCTACTTATTTTTATTTTATAATATTTTGCTTAAATATATAACTCAGAAACTAAATAAATATACACATATTTTTCTTTATGGTGAATTTAATAAATAATACAACTAATAATTAAGGTAACATATGAAAAAGATAATAAAAACATGTCAATTTTTTTCCTTGTGTTCACATGTTTTCCTTATGTGTTTACAACTGCTCTTTCGTTGGGGCACATATGAACAGGTTTTTTTTTTTTTTTTTTTGAATTCAATAAACTATTAAGAAAAGTAAGAAGAGCTGTAAAGTTAATTTTTAAAAAATACCATGCGTAAAAATAAAGTTCTGTTTACTATATAGAGTAGTTTTGCTTATAGAAATTAATCCAGTTATGACAAAAAGCTATGTTTATGTGAACTGTTCACATGCATCACAGTCTCCCCTATATATTCAAGTAGTCCCTGGTAGAAATTGTTGCTGACTAGTTTTGTATGTAAATAGCTCAACAGGTGGCTCTACTTTGCAGTATTTTATTTACGATTTCTGCAATAGCTCTATCTCCAGAATTAATGCACGGATTTCCATCAAACTACAGATTCAGTTAATGCTTGCTATGAAGTTATTCTAATGTATGTTTTGGTGAGAATGTCAAGATTAAAAAAATGAAATTTCATTATACATTAACGGAGTTAGAGAATATTAGCTCCATGAAAAGAATAGCATTTACGCTCGGGTACAATCTTGAGTGTAAAACAATAAGTGAATAAAGAATTTTAAAATAATTAAAAAGAAAAAACTAAATTTAACAAGAATTCACAATAAATCTGAAACATTTATACTCTCATTCTTTCCTCAAAAAGTGTTTAATTTTGCTGGTTATTTACAATGGATACAATTTGTATACATTACCTACACAAAATGTAAAAACTCGAGGATCTGAGCTCATTACCTTGAGATGAACAAAAAAAAAATGTATATAAATAAATTCAAAGTACAATGTTGCAAAATACTTTTGCAATTCACGGTAATAACTCGCTATTTTGAAAATAGATATTTCACTGTTAGTGAAACGAGATTGGCCAATCAAAAGTCTGATATTTTGTGAAATTTTTGCAAACTGTTTAAAAAAAATATACGCTTTTCATTGCTTGATCTTGTGTATATAAGACATACTATACGGATTCCTGTCGTAACGCCACCGATTTCCAAATTATTCTTCATTTAGTGACATAAGACTGAGACGTCCAATATTTAAATTAGATACGATACGTGGAATATACGTATACATTAAATATACGTATTCTAAAATATACGTTTAGCTGATACGCCTTATACGTATCCGGATACGTTTCAACGTATATTTTAAAGTATCCGCATAGCAGAAAAACGTATTATACGGATATACGTATATCGTTTAAACGTATAGCTGCTATACGTATCCTATCGCGAGCACTAGTATATTTAAAATTATTAAAAATACATCTGAGTTTAACTTTATTAAAATACATCTAAAACTATTTTTTCCGATTTGTTGTAATGGAATGGAATACTTTTAACAAATCCTGTAATTGAACGACACGTCCGATTTTCATAAAATTGGAAATGGCTAAGCAAAATTCTATAATAATTATACATTAAAAAATTCAAGTCATTCATATGAGTAGTTCTTGCTCTGTTTTATACGAACCGACGTACGGACGAGACGAAGACTATAGCTGCTGCATATTTATATATTCAAATATACACATAAAACTGGAACCATTATAAGATCACTACTGTGTTCGTCGGTCTAAGTAATTTTGCTCGTAAAATATGGAACAAGAAAAGTGCCTGAAGTTATAAAGGCTATTAATCCCCATATTTATGCCTAACATTTCACGAATATCTTTATAAAAATGTAAAGGGGGTTAATAAAGTTTTTAAAAGAAAATCTGTTCTTTGTAATTGCGTAAAACATCGTGTAGAAATTTCCTAATGTCAAAATAAAAATATATTTCTTTTATTTTTAGGTATTACATTTTTATAAATATCGTTGGAAATGTAATGCAAAAGTGTGTTCTCATGTCCTTCTATTTCCAAATTCATTCCAAAACAGTTAGGGGAAGTAGCAGTTAATTTAAACTTCCCAGGAAAACTACAGTGGTAACCCTAGGTTGCATAGATTTTAGAAAATTGTATTTTTTCATTGCACACACATTTTATTTTGCATAGCAAAGGAGTTAAATAGTAAAATAAGTATATATTGCGACAGAAATATAAAAGGATTGTTGATAAATATTTTCGATATACAATTTCGGTAATTCGCCGAAATATTAACTCTTAAATACGCACACGATTTCTGCATACAAAAAAGACACTGTGGACGCACTACTGCATTCTTAACGGCTTTTAAAGCTTAGATAAGAAGTTTTAAAGATATATTTCTGCAATGCAATGACCAGTTACTAATTAATATGTTTGTTAGAGTATTTCCCACATGTCCACCCAGTTGGCATGCCAGGAAAAATCGAGGTATATTAGTATGCTGGAAAACTCATATTTACTGGCATGCCATAAAATATGAGTTTTCACTACGTTTTCATAAAATATGATTTTACACTGTAAAACATTTGTGTAACGTTGCACCATAAAATGGGTGGCAGCTTTGCTGCCTCCTATTTTATGGAGTGATTTTTTTTACCTATGTAATAGTGTAATGAAAACATATATTACTGGTGTAACATTACAATGTTACACCGTTTATATCGGTTAAAATGCTCCTTAAAATTGGAGGAAGCAAGGTTACACCATAAAATTGGAGGCAGCAAAACTGCCGCCCATTTTAAGGTGTACGTTTCTCAAATGTTTTACAGTCTAAGGAAAAAAACATTAATACTTATTATTCTCTCCGAGTCTCTCTCTCTCTCTCTCTCTATATATATATATATATATATATACATATTTTAGTTTTTATAAGATTTTATTTGTCGCATTATCAAGTAAAATTTTAATGCATGAAGTAAATTGTAAATGTAATGCATGAATAAAATTGCTTTTTAAGATATGGTAAACACATATTTCTTTCTTTATATATTTCGATAACTAGAACTATATATTTTCTTGCATATAGAACCAAAAAATTTCTGTTTTTGTAATCATTTATGTGATAATCTATTTCTACATTGTAAACATCAGATGGGTGCTGGGAAGAAATCTTACTGTGAAACGGTATAAGGCACGTGAAACACAATTTTATTCTCTTGAATATGTAAAAAAGGTAAAATAAAGAATTTTAAAAATGGGGACAAACTATATATAGCACCCCTTCTCCCCAATACAAATCACTGCTACTGAGTATAACTTCCTTTCCGTTTTTGAAAATCCTCCCTTCTTCCACCATGCCGGGAAAGACCATGGATTAATATTTTAATAAGCTCTCAGGCTATGATAGCCTGTGAGCTAAAAATCTGGTCTCCCTGAAATTTTGAGGCATACTGGCTAATGCGGGGAAATACAGTATGCGGAACCTTGTGTACAAGTAATATGTACAATTTAATAATTAATATAACTTTTTCCCCGAGTTCTATAAGTTATAGTATAGTTTTTGAAATATAGAAGACCAAAATAAAAAGAACCCATATAATATTTAAGTATTATTTGTGTTTATATACACATATATATATATATATATTTACAGAGTTTTATTTTTTTAACTAGTAGCGGAATTTTTATTAAAATTTAGTGAGTAAAACTTGTTATGAAACTAATATTTCAACATCGAGTATAAACAATTATATAACTTTTTCCACGTGTCTCTACAATTAAGTGACACAAAACAAATAAAATTATAATGTTAACAGCTATAATGCGTTTTTATCATATATTAGTATTTTATCACACTATCATATTTTTTTAATTAATATATATTTCTGAAAAATATTGTGATAAATGTTATTAATTATATTATTTGCCTATTTTATTATTTATTATTTTTATTATTCTGTTTTTTGGTGATAGTCTGATTAGGTAGAATAATTGGAACTGGGGCACATTGACACATCGAATGATCTCCTAAAGATTATGCTAGTGTGCACAACTACATACAGAACGTCTTGGGGAGAATCAGTAGTTTAATGAAATGGGACGGGTGATTTATTTATTTATTTAATACGCAAAAACTAAATTTGAGCTGTACAATTGCAATAGTTGCAATACAACTGTTCCAGTATTTTCAATCCAAAAGAATATTATCTCTGGTTAGTAAAGTACTATTTATCAGTTACGCATTCTTTATTGTTAGGTAAACTATGACGTGTTGGATTTGAGACTCATATCATTCAAAATGGTTGCACTGGTCACACTGATACAGTCTATGTCAGGGAACATTGACATGTATCAATGTGCTACATGATAGCTACAGACAACCTAAACCTTTTTCTACTTTTTTTAAAAATTACTGTTTACTATTTTTTTTCTTACACTCCTTAATCCAACCATTTCCCTCCAAAAATTTCTAATACTATTTTTTGTTGAAGTGAAATACCTCCAACTTTTTATATTAGAAATTTGTATAGTATTTTCGCAAACAGTAGACGTACGAACTTACGTAACAGCTAGTGGTAGTAGAACTAACAAAATAATTTCTGTCGATCTTCTCCAGAGAATTCTCCCGATTCTTCTCCAGAGAAAAAATATTTTTCATATGAGAAATGTTAAATTGGAGAAACAAGATGCAGCACAGTAAAGTATAATTATATTATAAACAGAATTTTTATATAATTATTCCTTACAATATATTTATAAACCGATTTATAAAAGAAAACCTGGTAATTTTTAATCTTTCCTAAAAAAATAAATAATGCAGGGGTTGAAATGCCAGGTATGATAAAGTTAACTCTGCTAACAATCAGACAAGGAAAAACCAGAACATCAGGCCATTATACATCTAATTTTGTTTGTTTTAACATTGCTTATAAATAAATTGTGGGTGATTTGAATTATTTATAAATAAATATAAAATGGATTGTTAACTCATTTTCTATGAAAACTATGCATTGGTATTATTTTGTCTCCTTTTTTTCGAAATGTATCGAAGTGCCCCATGAGATCTATCTTCCCAGGGGATGGGGCACATTGATACAAATGACTTTTTTAGATTTTTTTAATGACATGAGAAAATACTATATAAAATAACGATTTTACATTTTAATAACACACTACACAAGTTTTGCTTACCCAACATGGAAAAATAACTTGAAATTTCTATTTTCTGGAAAAAAAAAAATTCTTATCAAAAAACAGTATCAATGTGTCCCAGTTCCTCCTATACGTCTTTCATTATAGAAAGCCAATTTTACACGTAATTTTTGAGTTTAAGCATAGTTTATTTAATATACAGTAACACTATTTAAAAAGTTTAATATTCAGAATTTATAATATAATGTAGCAATATAGAAAAAAATGTAATGGTCGGAATACAGTGGTCATGAAAAGTCATCAAAAAACGAACATTAAACCAATGGCAGCGTTTATTAAAAATTTATAGTTTTAATTTAATATTGATTTTTTTATATTTAATGTCTTTTCCTTACTTCTGTTGCAAATTATCTTTGTGAAGGTGTATGTTCTGAATGTGAAAGTTTTCTCATAATAAAACCACAAATAAAATCCAAAGAAATAAACTGCAACCTCACTTAAAATTTGTATTTTAAATATTGACGTTAAATAGAAATCGCAGCCACAAACGTTATTCAATCGAAACGATTAATAACGACATGTCGTAATCCTACAATTTATCAAATGATTGTGGCATGAATATTAATGACAAAATTATTTAGGCGTTTGTTATTCTAAAGAAACATTCAATTGAATAAATGCACTTTTAAGATGAATTTAAAGCAGATCATGATGTCGTGCTAAATGACTTTGAAAATTGAAAGGGTACTGCAAAATTCCATACTTGTATGTAATTTATTTTATTTCAAAGAGGTGAACTAGATAGCTGTTTTTTGTAACATACCTATTGGAGGATTTTAATAATAATATTTACCTAATTAAAAGAAATTTCTAATTGAACATGTATTATGATTAACAAGAAAGAACAACTCATATTTGAAGCATATAATATGAAACACTCTCCAATATATTAAGAATAACATAACAAAACTACGAGGTTTTACTAGTTAAAATTTTATATTTAATTAAAATATATGGAAACACATACCACATTTGAAAACCCATTCCAAGTTTTCTTATAATTAATAGGAAAATGTACTGCAAAATTTAAGGACGAGTCCTAAAATGCCAATTTTCAACAGATTTTCAAGTGATAATTTTTCACAAAAATATTCAAAAGGAAGTAATATAATTCGAATAATTACTATCCCTGCATAACAGCTAGTCCATATAACACCTTTTTCAGATCACACATGGTCACAAGAGTCACAGTCACTATGCTGAAACAAAAAGTAGGAAATTCTACACGTCTCTTTTATGACTCTCAAATGACTACTATATCTGACTCCATTGACAGGTGGCTGCGACTGCTGCTTTGTGTCGAGTCACCAGGTGACTTTACAATGCCATTTTATTGAGACTGTCATGTAAATGCCATTTGGAGACTCAATTTTCAAGTCATTGTGAATATTGCATTATGATAAATCACTAAATAATGTCACATTAAAGTCACATGGTGACTTTCTTTCACAAGCCTTAGTCAAGTGGTGACAGAGACCCTAGTGTGAAGTAACCACTGTGAAAAGTGGTGAAAAATCACCATGTGACTTTAATGGGACATTATTTGGTAATTTATCATAATGCAACTTTCACAATGATTTTGAAATTGAGTCTCTAGATGAGAGGTCATACGAGAGTCTCAATGAAACGGCATTGTAAAGTCACCTGGTGACTCGCCATAAAGCAGAAGTTCCAATGACCTGTCAGTGGAGTCACATATAGTAGTCATTTGAGACTAATAAAAGAGACGTATGAAATTTCCTGTTTTTTGTTTCGCCGTAGTGACTGTGTCTCTTGTGACCATGTGTGACCCGAATGAGATGTTATATGAACTCGCTGCTATGTAGGGATAGTAATTATTCGAAATATATTGCTTCCTTTTGAATATTCGGGTGAAAATTATCGCTTGAAAATTCCTTGCAAATTGGCATTTTGGGACTCGTCTTTAAATTTTGCACACCGGTGTATATATATTAACTACATGCATTCGAATTTGTATTTCGATTAGGAATTTCATAACTCAGTTGAAAATTCCTTTAAATACATTTCCGCTAATAAAAAGAATGGTAACTGAATACTTTTGTGAGCCCTGTTTACGAATTATGAAATATATATACAAAGAGTAACATGTATAAAATTAGTCAAATTTAAATACGAATACCGAAATTGAATACCTACTTCCAGCAAATAGTGCTCAAAGACAATGCTGAAACCGGTTGTGTTTTGTGTGTCTTTGTAAATGAACGACAAATGCTATGAATGTCTTATAGTTTTGTAATCATCTTGAAGTAAAGGGCAATGACTTATATCTGTTACAATACATTAGAAATAGCGTAACATCATTAAAATACTCAGCAAACGACTTTTCCCGATATACCATAATATAATGCAAATATTTTGAGTGCCCCCTGTAAATGTATATTAATGCTATACTTTTTTTTACAATATCAAACATGCCATGATAAGTATCATTGAGATATTTCAATTTCAAGACATCCCTCGCATATTTACGTGAATTAGATTGTATGTAGAGAGAAAGATGTACAAACGACAAGGCGAACAAAAAAAAATTGAATTCATAAGCACTTAAAAAGTTTGAAGGAAAGTTTTAAAAATTAAACCTAAATCAAGTAAAATTCTTAGGAATAAACGAAACAATAAAAAAATAACATAAGAATTTTTACCGATTGATACTAAAATAGCCTCAAATAATTTTACTTTTGTATATTATATTTTAGAAAGAGACAGAAATAATGTGTTTTTATATCTATGCTTGCTTCCCTTTGAATAAAAGGATAAATCTCTTTATTTGAACTTTCATTTTTAAAAACTATATTTGAATTTTTTTCTTTATAAGATAGATCACGCGAATGCTTTTATATAAGAAATTTAATCAGTTTATGAATCATGAGAAATCCTTTAATAAAATCTATTTCCCTACAGTAACTAAATTAAATTATTTTTTACGCACTAAACATTTTACATTTTCGACATACAAAATCCTAGATCAATTAAAATTCTTAGGAATGTGGACATCAAAAAATTAATACAATGCCTTTTGTATCGATTGATACTAGAACAGCTCATATAATAATAAATTTGAGTATATTACTTTAAAAAGAAACAGAAATACCATTTTTACTAATGATATCACAGTCTTAATAATCTTGTGTGATTGTGTTGTTTATATTAATTTTTATTATTTAAATAAAATATTTCAAATCAAATACATGTAGTAGCGTTTGTAGCTTGAAAAAGTACTTTCAAATAAAATAGCTGAGCTGTTCGGAAACATTACAAATTTTAAATTTTATACAACATGCTTTCATTTTCTTTTTATAAAAAAATTTAATATATTTTAAGAGACAATTCAAACATTTTAAATTGAGTTTATATTGGAATGTTTCCAGCTTAAAGTAATAATTTTAAATTGAACTAGTAGAAAAAACATTTGAACCACATCTGTTGTAGTTTTTATTTACAGTAATACTTACGAATCACAATTATATATACATATAAACACAAAGTTCGGTTGAAACTAAAGATGCGAGAAAAAGTTTTCTGATTTATGCTATGAAAAAAAAAAATTCAAATATAAATAACACATTAATAATAGTCACAGAAAGAATAAAGTTTTGGAATATGTTTCCGTTTCAAATTGTTATATTTAAGATGTTGTTTATTTGGTAAAGCATTTTTTTAAACATATTTTTATTTCCTTTAAATTTGCATTTACTTATGTTCACAAATAATACAGTACATATAATACAAGTAATCTATAAAATGAATATATAGTATAATACAATATATTCACTGTAATTTTAAGTCTGAAATTTTTGGAATTCGGTATAAAACATTTCTGGTTACTTATGTAAAATGAAATATTAATTCATATTTAAGACTAAAAACTTTTTTCATTTAAAAATATTTCATATAAAATATGTCTAACTTTAGATTCAATTTTATTCAAAAGATGAAAAATTCTTTTAAAAAGTTATTACATCTCAAAAACAAATCCATATTTTGTCATAATTGAATTTGTCGCGTCTTGTATTTAGAGAAAAAATATATTTACAAGACGCTTACCAAATTCAATTGATTTAATTATGCCTGTAATTATTTAAGATTTATTTTGTAATTAATTTTATTATTAAATATGTGATGACAATCATATATGACGACCTCAGAAGCTATAAGGTACAAGTGACAAAATTTCGATTTGGAGTAAATTGAGTTTAAAGATAACTGATGTTAAATTGGAACATCGATAACAATTGAGTGAATTGAAATAGGAAATTTCTGCTTGTTGCATTCTGGTCTTTGAACTCTTATTTCAATATCTATTAAAAAATAAAATACAATTTTCTTGAAATGTATAATTAATCAATATTGTTTGTTTTTCGAAAAAAGTGGTTTGCCTCTATAACTCAGTAAATAATAAGAAAAGCATTTATATTTCTTTGCATGAAATGAAAAAAGCATATTTTTAGGTCGTCTGTGTACTCAGTTTATTTTTTTTAATTTTGTCACTTATACCCCTTGGCTTCTGGGGTCCTCACATGTAAAGCTGTAACATTTAACTCACCCTAGTATATTAAGCAAAACATGAAAACATTTAAAATGATTTATAAACATTATTCACTAAAGGCGTATTCACAGGCGTAAAACAGTACAAAACGTGTTAACCATTCAAATCAGTTCAAAATTTTATGACATTTAATCGCTGCGGTGAGCGGCCCATCTGCGTCGCCGACCAATTACCCACGTCCTAAACAGTAAGACTCTCTTGCGCGACTGAGCTGTCGCTGGAAAGCGACCACGATTTAGCATTTGGTTGAAGAAAATCTTATATGTAGGGAAAATCTTGAGGAAGAAGAAGATAAAAGAAAGTTCAATTTTATCATAGTTCTCAATAATTAAACAATGCATTGAGCTACATTCTTGATAGCAACTAGGAGTGGCGAACTTAGAATGCGCATGTCACATTCGAAAAAATAACTTTGACATAGTGCTGATGGTTAATTGAAATCAAAATACAGCAAAATTAGACAATATATATAAATTTAGATTAGCTCTAGTCTAAATTCGACAGATGTGAAATTAGGAAGTTTTAGTTGTGGCTTATTAATTTTTAATCTGCTTTATTCTGGGCCCAAAAAATTATCAAAAACAATATTTTGAAACTAGAGAAATTACTGAAAAATTATTGAAAAACTGGAAACATTATTAGGTATTATAATTAAAAATGCCGAAGTTAAAAAAAAAATTAACTCACAATTCGATATCAGAGAGATTAACATTATTAACAAAATGATAGGAACGATACTAAAACTAAGAAATTAGGTCGTTTTGGTATGAAAATGTATAAAGCTTTATGTTAAAATTAAATACAAAGTACTACAATTAATATGAAAGCAATCGTTTACAAAAAATATATATATATATTTATTTTTTTTATTAAAACATGCATTTTTATCTGTGTTATTTTTAGGCTACAGACAGACCCTTAAGACTTGGATTGCTTGATTTTGATTGCAATTTCGATTTGCTGTCAATGGCTTGAATATTGCTGTCGTGTCTCAAAGAAAGTGTACGTGATACCATAAGTATATGCTGCATGATATTTGTATAAAGCAATTTGAACAACTAATTTGTAATTAATAGTGATATTTAGGACATTTGAATTTTTTTTCTATCACAGAACATTCTTCGACAGTAAAGAAATCGTAAACGGATCATCATAAACAATTTTCGGTTGCATTATTTGATTGGTTTTCCATTTAAATTGAAATAAGAGTTAAATGAAATAAAATACCAACAATGTTTCGAAATTGAAATTTGAACAACTTAAGTAAACTTAACTGTTCCACTGAAAAGGAAATATTATTGTTTGAATAAAAGTTTCTTTGCGTTATAGTAAATCTCAGATATGTCTACCATTTTACGGTAATGACAAATACAACACCAAAACATGAACCAATTGTTTAATTTCTTTATTAGCTTTTCGGTCAAAATCAAAACACATATTTAAAGCATGTATCTATAAATGTAAAACCTATTCTCAATAATAAGCATAGTAACAATAGAAAATCTTCATAATCAAAAATCATATTAAATCGTCTTTTTGACTGTATATTCTTATTTTGAGTTCTCATCTTTTTATAAGCGCACTGTTAAAAATGTCTGTAAAAATGCATAAAAAAGGGCAAAACTCTCTGTAAATTTACAATGCCTCTCGGTTAAATGAGTTTAACTAAGTTTCTCGGTCATTTTTTTACACCCAATTCCCTTAATTTTTATCTAATTCAATCTAAGGTATTCCATGTCTCTATTTAAGTTATTTTTTTATTATTATTAAATTTTGTAATTTAAAATATGCCCTTTTAGTTTTTTTACAATTTTATTAGAAATATTAAAAACGAAAATTTAGTTTATTATTATTATTATTATTATTATTTATTTATTTATTTATTTATTTATTTATTTATTTATTTATTTTGAATTATTTAGAAGGGGAAAGATAGTCTCTTGAGATTTAGTGGAGATTTTTTCCTCACTGAATAATAAGAGTAATATTTTATACGAAGTAGCAGTATTTCCTATAGCTCAGTCAGTAAGGTCTTGTTTCCCCTCAAGAGGTATCGGTTTCAAACCCCAGCATGTCTTTTGAAAACCCCAATAACTGTGTTAAAGTTTAATGATATAGCAGATCAAATTTACTCGGAAAATACAAGTTCTTTGAACCTCATTGAATATTGGTTCACCAATTTTAAAAACTGAATTATTATCATTAAAAGTAAATTTACTTGTGTGTTTTTACGATGTTAATGTATAATCTATACTAAACTTACCGAATTGCTTCTCTGTTATTAACAAAATCAAGCTTGTCCTAATCTGTGTAAATTTAAATAAGACATAAGGTAATGAAATACCCGATGATTCTCTTTAATTACGGAAAAATATTCTTTAATTAAAGCGCTTTTTTCATAGGTTGATAGCTCATATGTTTCTTTTTATAAATAATTAATAAATCATCGTTTGTTTCATATCCTCATATCTCTTAATTATTTACATATTTAACAAACAAATTAATTAAAACTTTCTTAATTTCATTAAATAGGATTTAATAAATAAACGAAGAAATTATCTGAATAAAATGTTCTATCAAAGTAAAATTTATTTGTTTAAACACTAAGATTTAAAAGAGACTTATTTTTTACATAAGAGCTTTTTAATTACGTAAATTTAATAATTTGTTTGAAAAAAATTATGAATTAAAAAATACATTAACTTTTAATTATCATTTCTTTCTTTTCCTTTTTCTACATTTGTAATTAATGTAAAAAGAAATAGTGAAGTACTTTGTCGGTGGAAAAGAGAAGTTTTAATAATATGGCTTTGTCTAAAGGATATTTTATAAGCGGCTTTGTGCATGAAATAACTGATTAATAAGCATTAACTTCCTTCTAATTCAAACTCCAATCCAAGAATCAACTTTTAAAAAAAGTATATATTAATTGTTGTTTTCATTTATTTCAAAGCAGGTTTTTTTTTACAAAAACATTGTCAGTCGTGAAGTTTGTAATAAAAAATAAATTTTGATATAAAGTGTTTTACACTGTCAAAATTTTGTCTGTGAAATTAAAAAGAATTTTCAGGCAATTCATTATGTTAAGTGTTATATAAAATAACAGAGATGAGAAAAAACCGAGATTAATACCAGGGAAGGTACTCTTTAAATTAACAATAAACTCTATAAATTAAAACCGTTAAAAATACACATGACACTGTATTTATTTTTTTAACAGTGTATAATGCTCTATTTTGGATTTGAATAAGTAAATTATTTATATGTTTCTTTTTAAAAATAAATAAAAAAAACATTGTGAGTTTCAGCTCCTTATATCTCCTAATTATATACAATATAAACAATAAAATTAATTAAAACTTTTTTTAATTTCATTAAATAGGATTTAATAAATAAAGGAATCAATTATCAGAATAAAATGTTCTATCAAAGTAAAATTTATTTGTTTAAATACTAAGATTTAAAAGAGATTTTATTTTTGCATAAGAACTTTTTAATTACTTAAATTTAATAATTTGTTTGAAAAAGAATCATTAAATAAAAATTAAATGTATCAAAAGTTGTTATCTTTTAATTATCATTTTTTTCTTTTCCATTTTTTTTCATTTGTTTTTTTTTTCATTTGTAATTAAAGTAAAAGAAAATAATAGTAAGTGCTTTGTCCATGGAAACGAAAAGTTTTAATAGTATTGTTTTGTTAAAAGGAGATTTTTCAAGTGGCTTTGTTCTGGAAATAAATGATTAATAAACATTAATTTATTTTAATTCAAACTCCAATCCATGAATCACCTTAAAAAAGGTACACATTACTGTTCTTTTATGTATTTAAAGCATGGCGTTTTTTATGAAAAAAAAATGGAAGTTTGTAATGTTAGATTAAAAAAAATCATATAAAATGTTTTGCACTGTTAAATTTTTTCTGTGAAATTATAAATAATTTTCAGGTAATCCATTATCTTAAGTGTAAGGAGAAAGAACAGAGATGAGATAAACCGAGATTAATACCAGGGAAGTAACTCGGTAAATTTAAAATGGACTCCATATATTAACACCGTTAAAAATACACACGACTTTCTCTCTCTCTCTCTCTCTCTCTCTCTATATATATATATATATATATATATATATATACATATGGGATTTTTAAGTCATTAACTTATGGTTTAAGTAAAACTAATATTCTTGAAAATATAAAAAGGTTTAATAGACATAAAATATATACGTAACATTCAAATATAACAGTAGAACTGAATGATATTCAACATAAACAAGCTTCCCTGAGCTTTGCATTAAAAATCCACCAAACTCGCCATCGATAAAAAATCTATAGAACACCTCGTTTTCTCCCCGCATCATCACATGAGTTTCGTTTGGTATATCACGTTCACTAAATCATTGAGTTTATTTTATTTTATTGCTGAATACTTCATCCTTTATTCCCATATATATATATATATATATATATATATATATATATATATATATATATATATATATATATATATTAACAGTGTATGTTTCTTTAATTTTAATTAGAATAGGTAAATTATTTATATGTTTCTTTTTATAAGTAAATAAGAAATCATTGTATGTTTCTGCTCTTTATATCTCCTAATTATTTACCAATAAATTAATCAAATTAATTAGAAATTTCTTAATTTTATTAAACAGGATTTAATTAATATAGTAAACATTTATCTGAAAAATATGTTTGGTCAAACTAAAATTTATTTGTTTCAACACTAATATTTAAAGATGTTTATTTTTTACCTGATAACTTTTTAATTACGCAAATTTAATAATTTATTAGAAAAAGAATCATTGAATAAAAACTAAATATATATAAAAAAAATTATCTCTTAATTATACTTTTTTTTCCATTTTTTAAATATTTGTAATTAAAGCAATAATAATAATAATAATAATAATAATAATAATAATAATAATAATAATAATAATAATAATAATAATAGTGAAACGGTTTGTCCATGTAAAACGGAAATTATAATAATATTGTTTTGTTAAAAGAAGATTTTTTCAAATGGCTTTGTTCTTGAAATAACTGAATAATAAGCGTTAATTTCATTTTAATTGAAACTCTTATCCATGAATCAACTTAAAAAAAAAGTATATATTAATTATTGTTTTCAATCTTTTCAAAGCACTATGTTTTTCTACAGAACTTTGATATTTATGAATTTCTTAATGATAGAAAACAAGAACAAAAATATTACTTTGGTATAAGCGTCTTGTACTTTTAAATTTTTTCTGTGTTATTTAAAATAGGTTTATTTTTATATAAGATCATTTTAATTACTTAAATTTAATAATTTGTAATCTTTTAATTATCATATTTTTTTCCATTTTCTTTCTTTTTTTTTTGTTTATACGTTTGTAATTAAAGTAAAAGAAAAATAATAGTCACGTGCTTTGCCCATGGAAACGAGAAATTTTAATAATATTGTTTTGTTAAAAGAAGATTTTTCAAGCAGCTTTGTTCTTGAAATAAATGATTAATAACCATTAATTTTATTTTAATTACAACTCTAATCCATGAATCAACTTTTTAAAAAGTATATGTTAAATGTTGTTTTCATAGATTTCAAAGTTTCATGTTTTTATAAAAACTTTGACATTTTGTAATAAAAAATAAACTTTAATATAAAGTGTTTTACACCGTTCAAAACAGGATATTTACATAAAAAAATTATATATTCTTGAAGTTTGTAATGCTAGAGAAAAAATACACTTTCAATGTAAAAACTTTTGCACTGTTAAATTTTTTCAGTGAAATTACAGAAAATTTTCAAGTAAATCGTATCAAGTTTTGTGTAAAATAACAAAGATTACAAAAATAGATATTTATACCAGGGAAGTTACTCAACAAATATACAATAGACTCTATAAATTAACACCGTTAAACATACACAAATCTGTATTTTTTTAACAGTGTACGTTATTTTATTTTGAATTTGAATAGGTAAATTATTTATAAGTTTCTTTTTATAAATAATTAAGACATTATTGTATGTTTCAGCTAATTACATCTCTTAACTATTTATAAATTAAACAAACAAATTAATTAGAACTTTCTTAATTTCATTAAACAAGATTTAATTATAAAAGGAATCAATTATCTGAATAAAATATTTTATCAAAGAAAAATTTATTTGTTTAAACACTAAGATTTAAAAGAAATTTATTTTTTGCATAAGAACTTTTTAATTACGTAAATTTGATTATTTCTTTGAATAAGAATCATTAAATAAAATTTAAATGTATTAAAAAATTATATCTTAATTATCATTTCTTTTTTTACATTTGTAATTAAAATAAAATAAAATAATAGTGAAGTGATTTGTCCATGGAAAAGAGAAATTTTAATAATATTGTTTTGTTAAAGAAGCTTTTTCACGTGGCTTTCTTCTTGAAATAACTGATTAATAAGCTTTAATTTCCTTTTAACTCAAACTCAATCCATAAATCAACGTTGAGAAAAGTGCACATTAATTTTTATTTTTACATATTTTACAGCATAATGTTATTATAAAAAACTTCCTTCCTTCCTTCCTTACCTTCGTGATTTTTGTAATAATAGAGATAAAGAATAATAATTAAAAAAATACTTTTATGTAAAGTGTCTTGCAATGTTATTTTTTTCCTTCCTTTTTTATGAAATTACACAGAATTTAAAGGGTGTATTAGCAATATATAATATAGTAAGATAAATTAGTAATATATTTGTCTCATGTAAAATAACAGACATTTGAAAAACAGATTAATACTAGGTAAGTTATTCGGTATATTTACAATATATTCTATAAATTAACACTGCTAAAAAGACACAAGGCAATGTATTTTTTTAACAGCGGATGCTATTTTACTTTGGACTTGAATCTCGAATACACAGGGTGTTTCGCTACCAGACCGACAAACTTTGAGGGATGATAGAAAACATGAAGGCGAACATTATTAAATAGGAAACCATGTGGCGCAAACGTCTTCTATAGGAGCTAGGGGCCATTAAAATTTAAGGTCCAAATTTCAAACGATGATAAAAAACGCAAAAAGGGCCGATTCGTTTGCAGATTTCACTAAAATCATTCGTTAAATCACGATTTAAAAAAAAATTTAAAGGTTGCGTTCAAAAATTATCTATAGAGGGCGCTTTAGAATTTAAAGTAATGAACAACTACTTTTCACCGTTATTTTGTGCATGGGGTGTAAATAATTCTAAAGTTTAGACTTCAACTTAAATTTTAAGCCCAAAATCGTAAACATTGGGATCGAGTAACTAGCGAAAATTGAGCTGTGAACAGAGGGCGAGATTTTAAACGCTCATAAATATCGGACAAATGAATTGATTTTATTGCGGTTTGCATGTAAGTCATTCCCTTGGTAATTATTTTATTCAAAATGACGTACATCTTTGGGGTCTTCATTGTTTGATAGAGGGCGCTTCCGACACATATCTGACATTTCAATGGCATTCCTCCTGGGTGTTTTACTACCAGACCAACATACTTCCATGAAGTGTGAGGGATACAAAAACGACTCGGATTCATGTAGGAATGCAATGTTGTAAATGCCTTTTTTGCAAGTTACGGTTAAAGGAAGCAGAGAAAAATGTAACAGAAATAGCCGAGAAAGAGCGACAGGTTAATGTGACAGAAATCAGTGTATTTAAAGGTTTTACTACATAAGGTGTTCGAAATTATGATCAGAAGTTGTCCGCCAAGTTTGACAGCAACGGTAGATGGCGCTAAACGGTAATGCGCCTGAGCAGCGATTACTTTGAAGTGATCATTCGCGAATCTGTTCCAAAGGCAGCAGATTGAAGTATTTGCACGATGAACAGCACGATAGGTCTCTTCCACATTTTATCACTGACGTTTGACGACACTTCAAAGTAACATATGGACAGTGGTGGATAGGTCGTGGTGGCGCGGTTCATTGGCCTGCCAGATCGCAGGGTTCTATCATGCATGGACTTCTGTTGGGATCAAATGAAAAATTGGGTGTATGAGACTCCCGTACCATCATTTGAAGACCTCGCAGCAGGTATTCCTGTAGCTGCCAGAAAACTATCAGAGATGCCAGGAATCTTTCAATGCGTGAGGAATGCCGCTGTCAAGCATGCCGGACTATTTCTGATGGTAATTTCAAACAACTTTTGTAGTAAAGCATTTAAATAAAGTGTTTTCTGTCACATTAACGTGTTGCTCTTTCTATGCTTTTCTTTTCTCTGCTTCCTTTAACCGTAACTCGAAAAAAAGGCATTTCCAACGTTACATTCCTACGTGATTCCGAGTCGTCTTTGCATCCCTCACACTTACTGGAAGTATGTTGGTGTGGTAGTAAAACACCCAGGAGTAAAGCCATTGAAATGTCAGAGATGTGTCGGAAGCGCCTTCTATCAAAAAATAAGGAGGCCAAAGATGTACCTCATTTTGAATGAAATAATTACCAAGGGAATGACTTACACGCAAACCGCAACAAAATCGATTTGTTTGTGCAATATTTATGAGCGTTTAAAATCTCCCTTTCTGTTCATAGTTCAATTTTCTCTAGTTACGCGATCCCAATGTTTTCGATTTCAGGCTTAAAATTTAAGTTAAAGTCTAAACTTTAAAATAATTTTAACCCCATGCACAAAATAACGATAAAAAGTAGTTGTTCGTTACTCTAAAGTCTAAAGCGCCCTCTATCGACAATTTTGAACGTAACCTTTAAAATTTTTTTCTAAAAAATCGTGATATAAAGAATGATTTTAGTGAAAACCGCAAAGGAATCGACCCTTTTTCCGTTTTTTATCATCGTTTGAAATTTTGGACCTTAAACTTTAATGGCCCCTAGCTCCAACAGAAGACGTTTGCGCCCCATGTTTTTCCATTTAATAATGTTTGTTTTCATGTCTGCTATCATCCCTCAAAGTTTGTCGGTCTGGTAGCGAAACACCCTGTATATATATATATATCTATATATATATGACATTTTGAAGTTAGGGAGGCAGAAACATCATCGCCAGGTTTCCCTTACTCCGCACAGAAGTCATGGCCAGCGATAAAAAAAATAAATAAATGTAGAAGGTCAAAATAATGACTCCTTGGCTGCTGCAAATTCATTTTATTAAACTGTAGCTATAATAGAGGGAAAAGCTCCTGTTGCAGACGATATTTTACCGAAACATCCAAAAAATATTTTATGCTTTACTGGATCAAGTCGTACTCATGCAAGAGCGCACCCAAGAATCCTTCTTCTCATCTCATCTCTCTTACCACCTCTCGATCTTCCTCTTTTAAATCTAAAAAAAAAATTCTAAAACATTCTTTAACCTCAAACCATCATTCTTTTATTTAAACAGAATTCTTGTCAAGCTACGAGATTATTTTCCACAGACGATAATTTTATTTTAAAAAAATATTATTAAACCAATTTATAATCGACTCAGAATTTCTTAGGCAGACGATTTTTATAGATGATTAATTTTAAGAGAAAAAGAAAAGAAATGAATTTATTGATATGCAAACTATCAAAGGTTGACGGAGGGAAATTAAATAAATAGATAAAATGAAATAATGATATTTTTTGAAAGGTATGGTTTTGGGATAAATTTAATAAGACTTTCTTAAAAAGGGTTGATAAAAACATAGAAGAAATGAGTTTTATTTGGATTATTAAGAAATAAAGTTTAATTAAGAATATTTTAAATTTAGAGCCATCTTTTTAAATTTACGCATACTGGAATAATGTTTTTTAAGGCAAATTAAGAACTTATATCGTCTGCATAAAGATTAACAGATTAAATCTATAAACAAGATTTTAATTTAATAATTTGAAGTAAGTACGGAATATTATTATAAGAAAATTAAGATAGTATAAAGGTTAGTTTTGGCGAAAAAAATTTAAAATTTGTAATATATATATATAAGAAACCGCTGTGTGTTTCATTTCCTGATATCTCCTATTTATTTATATATTTAGCAAACAATTTAATTAGAACTTTCTTAATTTTATTAAACAGTAATTCAATGAATAAAATAATCAATTATCTGAATAACATATTCTTTCAAAGTAAAATTTATTTGTTTAAACACTTGGATATTAAAGAGGTTTTTTTTTAGACAAGAACTTTTTAATTACGTAAATTTAATAATTCGTTTGAAAAAGGATCATTAAATAAGAATTAAATGTATTTTTAAAGTTATATTGTAATTATCGTTTCTTTCTTTTCAATTTTTTTTTTCATTTGTAATTAAAGTAAAAAAGAAAAATCATAGTGAAGTGCTTTGTCTATGGAAACGAGAAGATTTAATAATATTGTTTTGTTAAAAGAAGTTTTTCCAAGAATCTTTGTTCTTGAAATATCTGATTAACAGGCATTAATTTATTTTAATTCAAACTCTATTGTATAAGTCAAGTTAAAAATACTATATACATGGATGTTTTTATGTATTCCAAAGTATGATTTTTTTTTGTAAAAACTTTTATATTCTTGAGGTTTGTAATGTTAGAGAAAAAATACACTTTCATATAACATATTTTGCACTGATAAAAATTTTTTCAGTGGAATTACAGAGAATTTTCAAGTAAACCATAATCTTAAGTTTTATCTAAAATAACAAAGATTACAAAAACAGAGATTAATACCAGGGACGTTATTCGGTAAATGTACAATATACTCTACAAATTATCAACGTTAACAATTCCACAAGGCTCTACATTTTTTAATAATGCATATTATTTTATTTTGGTTTTCTTAAAGATAAATATTTTATTGTTTTTTAATTGATTATTAAGAAATCATTGAATGTTTCAGCCCCTCATATCGTCTAATTATTTATGCATTTGACAAACAGATTAATTAGAACATTCTTAATTTCGTTAAAGAGGATTTAATAAATAAAAGAGTCAATTATCTGAAAAAAAATTTCCCTCAAAGTAACATTTATTTGTTTAAGCACTAAGATTTAAAAGATTTTTTTTAACTCATAGGAATTTTTAATTGCACAAGTTTCATAATTTGTTTGAAAAATAATTATTAATTACAAATTATATGTATTAAAAAGGTTATCTCTTAATTATCATTTTTTTTCCTTTAAAAAATTGTAATAAAGTAAAAAAAAAAGACAATTGTCAAGTGCTTTGTCCATGGGAACTAGAAGGTTTAATAATACTGTTCTGTGAAAAAAAAAAAAAAAAAAAAAGACTTTTTAAATGCTTTTGTTTTTGAAATAACTGAATAATAAGGGTTAATTTCATTTTAAGTCAAACTCTTATCCGTGAATCATCTTAAAAAAAGTTTATATGTTGTTTTCATTTTTTTCAAAGCATGATGTTTTTTATACAGAGCTTTGATATTTGTGAAGTCCGTAACGGTAGAGAACAAGAACAAAAAATATTACTTTTGTATAAGTGTCTTGTAGTGTTAATTTTTTTCTGTGTTATTTAAAAGAGGTTTTTTCTTATATAAGAACTTTTTAATTTCGCAAGTTTAATAACTTGTTAGAAAAAGAATCTTTAAAAACAAATTAAATGTGTTAATAAAAGTTATCTCTTAATAATCAATTTTTCTCTTCCAATTTTATAAGTAATAAAGCAATCAATGGCACCCCGCGTAATCGTAACCCCGGTAATGAACTTGCAATCGTAGTTCACAAACTGGAGCTGTACGTCAATAATGCTGGCGTGTAAGAGTAATTTCCA
The DNA here is from genome assembly GCA_964019185.1 of Maratus speculifer. Taxonomy (NCBI): domain Eukaryota; kingdom Metazoa; phylum Arthropoda; class Arachnida; order Araneae; family Salticidae; genus Maratus; species Maratus speculifer. Next base: position 419,121,178 of record OZ025290.1, on the reverse strand, counting down.
AATTTTTTATCAATATTATAACAAATAGAACATAGAGAAGACGTCCTAATAAAAGTTATAATATACTATACTTTTCCGAAATCTATTGCCGTGAACATAAATGAATTAGAGCTGAACACCCTGTATTAAATACTTAATTGAATAACTAATTAAATACTTTAAATATTTAATTAAATTAAAGTGATATAAAAAATTAAACGTAACAAAATATAAACAAAAAACTTAATTATACAATAAAATATTAAATATTTAAATTTTATTAAATACTTTATTTTTGACTCAATGTTTTATGGAAAATTTTTATACTCTTGAAGAATCCTATCACACCTTTTAATTTGTTGGGTGATTTTTAACACCCTGTATATAAAATTCAATTCTAACTTAACATTTATTAATTTCTTATTCCAGTTATTCAGTGGTTATATAAAATATAATAAAATTAAGTCTGTTTAAAAGAAAAAAAAATCTATAGTTTACAATTCTATCTTAGCATGAAATAAGCAGAATTACTTTTAAATCTAACATATATTTTAAACATAAATAATAACACAAGAATAACTATTAGTACCATTTTAATCAATGAATTTTAACTTTATTGTTAATATTTCCTTACAAGTTTAATAAAAAAAAAAATATTGCATATCTTGCAAATACGATATTTTAAATCTTATCATTGTTTCATACTTTTTAATCTGTTTAATTTTTTATTACCGCTAAAGGACTACACTTTCGAAAAACACAGCAACAAATAAACCTCATTTTTGGAAAATTTTGCAAAATAGTTGGTATTTAGATTCTACTCGGGAACAATTCATTTTTAAATATACATTTTTTGTATGACATTAACTAATGTTTGTATTCTGTTTTTTTTTTTTTTTTTTTTTTTTTTTTTTTTTTTTTTTTTTTTTTTTTACAGATGGTATAAATATATAACTGAGCAAATTTGTCTTGAGAAAATGATGCGAAAGAGAATTAAAAAATAGTCAACAAGCCTGTAATAGTAGCCTTGCATTATGTCCTTTATTTTTATAATGGGTGTTTTATGTAACAATTTATGATTCTTTTTACCAAAGTCTTGTCAGACTTTTTAGTTGATATGTAATAATGGTATTTCTAGGTTATCCCGTCGACCAAAAAATTATCGCCAAACTATAAGATTAAATGCCAATAATGGATGATCGTGAATGTCACATTCATTGACATTAAATGCGATTCACGTGTTTAAAATGTCATTAAGTGATTTTTATTTCGACTTTTTATTAATATTTTTATTAATATTCTACTAATTATTTGTTTTTTCGTTATTTAAAATAAAAATTATGTCAACATGTATAATTTGGCTATTAGTTTGGCGATTTGTATAATTTGGCGAAATTGGTCGACGGGATAACCTAGAAGTACCCTGATAATTTAAATATCACCTGCTACACAAACGTTATTTCACATAAAATAATAGCAATACGTAACATTATACGGTTGATAATATTATATCAATGGGGTACAATGATACATTATTATTACTCGTTTTAAGAGTCATTATAAAAGAGAAATTTCGTTTCACATCATTTTAGAAAGACATTTTATATGTGTAAAGCAAAAAGTTACAAAGTGCTGATTCCAATCGATAATAAGTACTTAAGCAAAAAAGGAAGATAGATTTCTTATCTATATTTTTAATTTCGGATATCTGAAAATTTCCCAAGGCAAAATATTCATAATAAAAAAAGCTTTACGAGATATGTCGTTTTCATTCATTAGAACTAATTCATTTGAACAAACTATGTATCTTTTAAAAATATTTTTATAAGGAATTTTTCTTTTGAAGAATATGTTGAGCACTAAGAATAAATTTTCGTTTGCATATACCTGAAAGAAAACCCGGCGCAATTAAAATTTTTACAGAAAATGCATATAAGTTATACAGGGTGACACATAAATACTCTGACGCAAATAAAAGACCATAATTATTAATTGAAGGTTCAAAACTAGCGTTTTTATTCGCCATTTGGAAAAGCAAAAAATCTATACAAGGAACAATCAATATTACTTGTTATGGTTTCCTCCCGTGTCGATGCAAGGGTCTAAGTCATTTTTGGAAAATTCTAGAGATGGTTGAAACTGAATATTTCCGGCACAGTTTCGGCTCATGATTTTACCATTGCATTTTTCAGGGAATCCAGGGACTTGCGTCAAATTCCACAGGATTTTTGTTCCAGGTATCCCCCCCCCGCCCCAAACAGCGACGTATGCTTGGAAGAGGATGGTGTATGATAAATGCAGGACTAGCATTCAGACACCATCTTATCCTGCAATCAAGTTAATTAGTATCTGCTAAAATAACAATTAAAATAACAATGACAACATAAAAGCTTGAGAAACAAGAATAAAACAATAGTTAACGTAAAAACGCGAAAAAAAAACCGTTGATATAATTTGATATTTTCAACGTGTCACAGTATTTATGTCTCAGCCTGTATGTAAATTTTTACTTCCCGATATTCATGTAAATTATTATCATTTGCCGGATATTCACTATTGCGCTATTTTTTAATATTACTGATTATTTATTTCTAATTAATTTCCCTTATTTTTCAAACCCGTATATTAATTACTATGCTATTCGAAATCTTGATCTAAGTTTTTATTCCTTGCAGTAGTTAATAGGATGACACAAGCCACATTTAATTTTCAAATGTTTTAAAAGCCATTTTGTTATATATTTTTTTTTCAATATTAATTCCATGAATTTAGTTTTCTGTGTCTTTTTTTACACTAGATTTTTTTTTCTTTGGAAACACTGTTAATACTCGCACAACACATCATAAGAAAGGGGGAGATAATTAAATTAATTCCACACATTAACACCATAATGACCACAAACTCTAATCATTTCACTAGCGCAATTTATTTACACGACTTTCATCATCGCTGTCCAGAGCGCATATGTACAGGTACATACAGAATTAAAACAGATTCACTACAGGCGCCATCTACAGGCTCTTTCCACATAACACTCAAGATATAACATATTAGGATGTAACATACTGGGCGTAACATACTGGGGCCCCATGACCACGTCATCATCATAAATAAAATAAATATATAACGAATTGACACATTAATACAATACACAATGTAAACATAAAAATATATAACAATAATATTACACAATAAATTCACATTTATATCTAGAAATTTAAATAATTTCACAAAGAAAAGTTAATTTTCATTTATTGGCAGTTTGACTAATTTGTGGATTGGTCTTTTAAGTTCACCTATGGCAGTTTTTAAATTCACTGATCTTACTCTGCTGTCAGAACTTTTGAAAATGTCAATTATTCTTGCCATTTTCCATTTCAACGGTGGCAAATTATCATCTTTGATGAGCACTAAGTCGTTAACACATAAATCTTCTGTCGGAAATTTCCACTTGTTGCGCACTTGCAACTGTGTAAGATAGTCCTTAGACCATGCTTTCCAGAATGACTGGGAAATATTCGTAATCAATTTCCATCGATCTCGAATTGAAATTTTCATATTTGTAATGTCTGGTTCGGGAACACTCTTTAAATCTGACCCAATAAGAAAGTGACCTGGAGTGAGGACTGAAAGATCATTTGGGTCCTCCGAAATAGCGACTAATGGGCGAGAATTCAGAACTGCTTCAATTTCCGCCAAAACTGTTGCAAATTCCTCTTGAGAAAAGATCTGCGACCCAATAATTCGTCTCATATGGTACTTCATTGATTTAACCGCTGCCTCCCAAAGACCTCCAAAATGGGGAGCAGATGGAACATTCGTAGTCCATTTTATACTCTCATTGTGCAAGTAGTTGCCGATTGCTTCTGATGCAGCGACTTTCAAATAATTCTTTGCTCCTATATAATTAGCACCACAGTCACTGAAGATCTCTATTGGCTTACATCGACGTGCAATGAATCTTTTCAACGCAGCTATACAGGCGCTGGCACTCAGATCACTAACAAGTTCCAAATGAACTGCTTTGGTAGAGAAACATAAGAAGATACAGACGTACATTTTGACTGGCTTTACTCCCCTACCACGTCGTAGACTTATTAGAAAAGGTCCACAAAAGTCGGTGCCACAACAAATGAACGCTCTTCCTTGGCTCACTCTTGATGTTGGTAAATCAGCCATGATTTGTTTCGAGAATTCGCTGCGAAATCGTGCACAGATAACACAATTTTTTATTGCTTTACGGATAAGAGACTTCGCACCCACAATCCAATAGGTTTGCTTCACGGCAGAATTTATTAGCTGTACTCCTCCATGTAAGTATTTTAAATGATAAAATTTAATTAACAAGGTCGTAACTGGGTGATTTTTAGGCAAAACTAAAGGATATTTTGCAGTCTCTGGTATGTTGGCATTTCTTAGCCGTCCACCAACTCTTAAAAACCCGCGATTGTCCAAAAAAGGATTTAAGGAATTTAAATTGCTGGTTTTTAGAATTTTTCCCTTCTCCAAGTTGGCTATTTCGTTTGCAAAATTCGCTCTCTGGACTAACTTAATTATAATATCATGCGACCTTTTCAATTCCTCTGTTTGCAAAAACGGAACTGCAATTTTATTTCTCTTTGCATTATCGATGAATCGCAAGCACCACGCAAGCACTCTTTGCAATTTAGTCCACGATGAAAATTTATTCCACAATTGTTCAACTAACTCTAATTTACCGACCAAATTTTCAGCAAGCTTGACCTTCTGCTCTTTCAATACATCTACACTATCTATTTCCGTAGACGTTCTCAATATCTGTTCGGGCAAGCTCTCATTATTACTTCGAAGCCAAGCTGGACCTTGCCACCATTTCTCGTTGTTAACTAAACTTTCAGCAGCAATTCCTCTTGTTAGTATATCGGCCGGGTTGTCTTCCGTAGGACAGTAGTACCAATCACTAAGGTTGGTTTTCTCTTGGATTTCTAGAACCCTATTACCTACAAACTGTTTCCACCTTTTCGCACATCATTTAACCCAATATAATGCAATGGTGTAGTCACTCCAATATACTACTCTTTGAATTCTATCCTTAAAAATATTCTTCACATAATTTCCAACTCTAGCACCTATTACAAGACCCATCAACTCTAAACGCGGCAAAGTTAATTTCTTTAACGGTGCTACTCTATTTTTTGACAAAATAAATGACACTTTATAATTTCCACTATTATCACAATATCTAAAATAAAGAACTGCTCCATACGCACTTAATGAAGCATCACAAAAAACATGTGCCTCCACTTGTTCATCTTTACAATCAACTAAACAAAATCTGGGAATAGTTATATAATATATTTTCTCAATTTCGTTGCACCACTTAAACCATTTTTCCCGCAAATCATCGGGCAACTCTTCATCCCAATCACAACCTGTTTCCCAAATTTCCTGTAACAATAACTTAATACGAACAACAAATGGCGAAATCAGGCCTATGGGATCAAAAATACGTGCTGCTGTTTTCAAAACACACCTTTTACTGTTTTGCAACGTTTCCCAAGATTCTATTAAACCCTTAACTTCCAATGATAATTCATCTTTCGCTGGACACCAATTTAAACCTAAAATCTTCAACTGCTGAACACTTTCTTTCTCTATATCCTTAAAGCCATTTTCTATCCAGAGTTTTTCCAACTCTCTACTATTAGACCTCAGTTTTCTCAAATTAAATCCTCCACTCTTTAAAATATTTACAGCGTCCGAAGATAATTCGAACGACTCACTCACAGTACTTCCTCCAAAAAATAAATCATCTACATATAGAGCTGAATTTAACATTTCAAATGACTTAGGATTGCTATTTTCAAAAATTTTAATGTGATGTTTTATAGTAGCACTCAAAATAAAAGGAGACACTTTACAGCCAAATGGTAATCTTTTCATTCTCATGATTTCGTAATCTTTATTAGGATCATCCGAATACCAAAGAAATTTTAAAAATTTCCTATCTCTCTCTGAAATTCCTATCATTAAAAAAGCTTTATCTATGTCAGCATTAAACGCTATTTTATGTTTCCGAAAATTTAGAATAACATCAAGAATATTAGGATTTAAATTAGGACCAGTTTCTAGACAATCATTCAAAGACAAATTATTTTTAGATTTTGAACTACAGTTAAATACTATCCGAACCTTAGTTGTTTCTTTATCTTCTCTAACAACTGTTCTATGAGGCATAAAATATTCTAGCTGATCCCTCTGACATTTCTCAATAATCCCGTTTTTCAACTGATCGTTTATTATTTCTCGATATTCATTAACAATCCAATTGTTTTTAGAAAAACCCTTATTTAACTCACCAAATCTTTTTTTTGCCAAAAAATAATTACTTTCTAATTCATCACAACTAATTTTCCATAATAAATCAGTTTCGTACCTCCCATTTACAAATTTTAGATTTCTTTCAAATTGATCTATCAATTCTTTATCCGCTGAATTTAATTCTTCATTTTCTTTAATACCTAAAGTCTCGAGTTCCCATAAATTTTTCATTGTTTCATTTAAATCTGAATCCCGTATTAACCCACAATGTATGTTTCCATCATTTATCTGTTCGATACTTCCACTAGCCACGTAGCCAAAACAAGTATTCTGTAATAGAAGTCGCGGATTTTTTAAATATATTTGCCCTGGTCTCAACAACTCATAAAATATTTCGGCCCCTAATAATACGTCCACTTTTCCAGGGATATTAAATGTATGATCAGCTAAAGCGACTGACTCAGAAACATCCACCTGTATTTGAAATACTTTATGTGGAATAAGATCTGTTATTTTGTTCACTACCAGCATATTTATATCTCTTTGAAAACTCTTATCTCGGTTAGAAATCGTAGTATTTACACACCCATTAACACTTAAAGATGAATCATTTAAACACGATATTACCGTATTCGTTTTATCTGGTTTCAATTGCAAACGATTCACACAGTCTCTGCTTATTAAGCAAGTTTGACTCCCAACATCTAACAGGCATCTCGCTTCATACCACTGAGAATTTTTATCTTTAATCAAAATCAAAGCTGTACTCAATAAAACATTTTTTGTTTTATTTTTTGCCAAACTACTAGCGACCACAGACCTATCTGACTGACTAGGAGGGATGGAAGGAGAAAGCGCATCGTTACTTTCCCCTCTCTGATCTACATTATTGGAAACAGATGTGAAGCTGGGCGATTTTTCTTTACTCGACTGAATATTTATATTTTCTTTTGGATAGTGGATTAACTTATTATGCGGTTTTTTACAAAAACAATTTTTGCTCTTACAAACTTTTACACTACAATTGGGATGCAAACATTTAAAGCCTAGTCTATTTATTTTAACAACATCTACTCTTTCCGGAATTGTAAGACTTTTAAATTTCGGACAAAAATACAGTTCATGATTTTCATTTTTGCATAAAACGCAAGTTTTTATTTCAGAAAAGAACACATTCGAAACTTTTTTTTGAAACGTTGGATTTGGCGATTTATTTCCAAAAAATCTTTTATTTTCATTTCCGTTTTGTTTCCTAAACACATTATTGTCAGTTTTTATTTTATTTTTCGTAGAAAGAAAAATATCACATTCACGACCTAATTGTTGCGGTTTAAAATATGATTCTCCCTGTTTTGCTCCAATGTGAGACATTAAATCACTATCTAATGAACCAAAAATCTTATCCGAAACAATTAGCTCACACAAAGATTTAAAATCATTCACTTCACGTAACTGACAGTAATATTCGAATGCTGCACTTAATCTTGACGCATATTGGACATAACTTTCTGAAGGTAATTTTTGCGCCTTACGGAAATTATTCAAACACTCCTGCGGAGTTGGTTGAAACGCCTTTAACACTACATTTTTTAATTTGTCATAATTACACAAATCTTCCTCTGACAAATAAATCATTATATTATTTGCTTTTTCACCTAACATATTCAAAAGTATTTCAGCTTTAAATTCCTCAGGTACATTTTTTGTTCTGAATGCTTTTTCTAAGGACTGAAAGAAAAGGCTAAATGACTCTACCCTAGATGGCACAGGTATCGTTAAAGTTTTAATGCTCTTAATAAAACTTTCTACATTATTTATTGATTTCCATTTTACTTTTCACCGATGAAAATGAATTATTTTGAAGCGATTCCTTCCGAATATTAGCGATTTCTAACTCCTTTTCTAGCTGTGCTAATTTTATTTTTTCAAACTCAGAGTATTGTGAAGATTCTTTACGAACATTAGCTAGCTCTATTTCTTTTTCTAACTGAGCAAGCTTTATTTTTTCTAATTCTAATTTTGATTTTTCCGATTCTTTTTTAATTTTAATTTCTTCAACCACATATTCAACAACACTTTTAACTAAATCCAAGTTATTTAAAAAAGAGTAACTTTTTTCAATTAACTCTTTTAATTCAATAACTTTAGCTCCTTCAGGAATTATTAACCCTAACTCTTTAGCGACGAGTTTTAACTCGTCTTTTTTCAACTTATCAATCACTGACATGATTAAATATATGAATATATTTACACTAATAAGACAAGAAATCACAAAATTATTGAAACAACACTGAAAATCTACCAGAAATAACTAAAATAATTTTCTTAAAATAGTTCCTACAACTGACACAAAATCACTAGTTACGAATAAAATACAAAATCACTAGTTACGAATAAAATACAAAATCACTAGTTACGAATAAAATACAAAATCACTAGTTACGAATAAAATACAAAATCACTAGTTACGAATAAAATATACAACTCAATACACAACACTAATTAATTAACATAAGAAAACCACAATTTATACAACTAAACTAAATCTCCGAAAATCCAAACTACATATTACTCACCCCTTTTCTTCGCAACAAAGAAAGCGCGCAAATATTTTGCGCCGTTCTATACACAAACAAATCAAAACGTGTGACTCTACCCACAACTCATGACACCATGTTAATACTCGCACAACACATCATAAGAAAGGGGGAGATAATTAAATTAATTCCACACATTACCACCATAATGACCACAAACTCTAATCATTTCGCTAGCGCAATTTATTTACACGACTTTCATCATCGCTGTCCAGAGCGCATATGTACAGGTACATACAGAATTAAAACAGATTCACTACAGGTGCCATCTACAGGCTCTTTCCACATAACACTCAAGATATAACATATTAGGATGTAACATACTGGGCGTAACAAACACCATTTATATGATTCATTCACCTAAATCGAATTTCATAGTGTTCTAAATTTGTTTTTTAAGATCACAGTGTAGAACCCGTCGAATTTCGACAACAGGAAAATATTAAAGAAGAAAGTGTTTGATTGATTTATAATAAACATACAAAATTAGTTACAGTAAAAAATGCCCCTTATAAATGACCATAAAGCAGAGTACTCCGCCCCCGTCGCTGGACCCGCACAGGCCCTTATGACTCTCGCGGCGAGGACTTCGACTATGGTCCCAGTTCGCAACCCGCTAGGGGGCTACTACAGGGGCGCACCTATCCGTACCCCCCACCATCCATGTCTACGGGCAATGGTCGACTCCCACCACCGTTACCCAACGATAGGATGAACGGCCGACAGCGATAGCTCAGCTGCCCATCGCAGAATCCGAATGGTCACTTCGCTTGGAATTACCACCCAAGTACTCATGACTAGCCACTGGACGACAAAGCCCACAGGGACGCCGCACAGTGGATCAAAGTATAGCAGATGCCGAACATAGGATTATCACAATAGTATAAAACTTCGTATATGTTATTTTTTGTTATATTTAGGTTTAAATAAGTAAAATAAATTATATTAAATAGATCTGCATGGTTTTTATGAAGAACTATTTTTTCTTTTTCAAAACAAGACTTTTAGTGACATACTGAATAACTAAATTAAACTTGAAAACAAATTAAAAGAAAAAGCTTAGCAGACGATAATTTTACTACCGATCTTGTTTTTACTTATATCTAAATAGTATTCGCAAAATATTCAAAATATTTGTTTAATATTTTATTTGCAACATATGTAATATTTACATAACTCTTCAAAATCGTTCTACAAAACGGCAACATTCTTTTGCAACATTTGAGCCCAATTCACAGTTAATTTTTTATTATCGGAATTGTGTTTTGTAAAATTATTATGTAGTAAAAGTAATTTTAGTTTATTTCTTTTTTATTTAAAGCAAGATCAATTCATTTTGCTTTTTTATACTTTTTGAAAGATGATAAAAAATAGAGATTTGTTTTTATTTTTAAAGAAATTAGATAATGGTTTTAATTATGATATACAAATGCTTTGTTTTGTAAGTGAGCACTATGGATTAAATGCTTTAGAAATTGATGAAAAAAATTTTAAAGGAGCGTCTACGTAAATTTTGCATTCATGTGAAAGATCGATGGCAGAAATTCCAACAAAAATTAGATCGTTTCAATACAAAAAACAGTTCTTGACTTCAGAATTTCTTCAATGTTGAATTCAAACCATCTGAAGTTGAAAATTCGCAGAAATTAACATCTCGGAAATCTTTTTCAGATGTAACCGAAACTCATAAAAGAAGACTAACTCAAAGTTGAAGAGAGAATACTTCTGGAGAAGCTCTTTTGCATACAGCAAAACAAAAATTAGCATCCGAGGGTTTTAAAGATCTTTCAAAAGTAAACTTTTAAAAAGTAAGTCTTTTAAAAAATCCTAATGAAATTTTACAAATAAAAAACTTTTATGAGAAAAAGACTGAAGAAATTTTTTTTTCGAAAGAAAAGTGTTTAGCAATGATGCTAAATTTCGATCTTTCTAAGAAACAATATGTCGCTTTAAGGAAAAATTGCATTGACGAAGGTAACAACCAGTGGCAGTCGTACTATTATATTCAAAAAGCGAAACTGGATTGTTATGTTCCAAAAGAAAAAAAATATTTATTACTGACAGTTTGGTTCAAATCGAATTGCAATCAATTTTGGACTTAACTGTAATTAGACTTTTAGATGCATTTAAAATACAATTTGAATCGAAAAAGCACTTAAAATTGATATGTAAATGGGGTTTGGGTGGTGCTTCAAATCAAAGCATGTATAAACAAAAATTTGGTGACGGATGCTCATTACAATCAGATAGTTCAATTTTTATGACTAGTTTTGTTCTGATTAGGTTATTACATGGAACTGAAATTATTTGGCAGAATCAGATTCCATCATCCACTATATATTGTCGCCCTGTTAGACTTGAATTTGTCAGCGATAATACTAAAAAATCAAAAAAGGAATATCAGCGAATGGAAGAAGAAATAAAAAACCTACAGCCTACAGCACATCAAAACATAACCATTGATCACGAAATGAATTTAACAATGATTGATGGAAAAGTTATTACGGCAATTCCAAAAACATCTTCATGTTCAACATGTTATATTTGTGGTGCAAAGCTTTCTTAAATGAATAACATTGATAAATTTGCTGAAAGAAATGTAAACACATCCTCGTACAGATTTGGTGTATCTAGTCTCCATATAAAGATAACGGTCTATGGAATATTTGCTTCATATTTCTTACAATTTACCGTTTAAAACTTGGATTGCTAGAACTGAGGACCAAAAAATGCAAAAAGACGAAACTAAGAGAAAAATTCAACGTGAATTCAGAAAAGAATTAGGTTTACTAATTGATGTTGTTAAACAAGGGTGTGGTTTGACACACGATGGAAACACTGCAAGGACATTTTTTGCTGAGTATGAAAAAACAGCTGAGATCACTGGATTGGCTAAAGAATTTATTAAATGTTTTGCAATTACAATGCAAGTTATTTCTTGTGATAAAGTAATTAATACCGAAAAATTTGGCCAATTTGCTTTTGAAACAGCTAAAGAATGTGTTTCAAAGTATGGATGATATTATATGCCAGCTTCTGTTCACAAGTTATTAATCCATGGAAAAGATATAGTTGCACATTTTGCTGTTCCAATTGGCCAACTATCGGAAGAAGCTGGCGAAGCTTAAAACAAAGAGTTTCGAAGGTACCGGGAGTCACATACAAGAAAAATAAGTCGAAGAGCATGTAACGAGGACTTGTTGCATCACTTACTTATAAACATAAGATCCGTTGATTTCCAGAATTAGAAACAAAGTAAAAAAGATTCCAAAGGACGAAAAATTTTCAGAATCATTAAAACTTTTACTTTAGGACTCACACATCATGCATCTATTTATTAGAGTGGATTTAATTCTCTGAGAGTATTTGTGCATTTCAGAGTTTTCATGTAAATATTTATGTAACCAAAATACATATATGTTGAATTTAATTTTATAATTTAATTTTTTTTATATTATTTCATTTAAAAAAACTCTTACAGTATAAAATTTATTAAAAAATATTTTTGTCTAAAGACAATTTACTATGCTTTCCGGAAGCGGAAAAATATGTGATAATCACTAAAAGTGTTTCAAATCCATTTATTTCAAAAATGCGCAGATTTTTTTTCAAAAATGCACATGTCTTTGAAATTTCAGGCAACATCAGGCAATTGAAATAAGCAATTTTTAAGTTTATGATACAGTTTATTTCATACGGGCTGTTCATAATGTAAAATGATGTATTAAATTCAATCAAAATGTAATAGGCAGTGATTTAAAATGTGTTTTAGGAAATTAATAATGATATTTTAAACGAGTTATTATTAATGGTCACCTCGGTTTAATTTCTGAGCACATTTAAAAATCACTGAAACCCACAGAAAAATTCCTCTGCTGAAAAGTGTACATTCCGAGCTATGCAAATAAGATATAATTTTGTATAATTTAAAAAACGAACATATATTCGTATTTTATGAATATTCTTTTAAAATATTTCATTGCAAAAAATTAATTATTTAGTGATTACTTTTTTGACTCTATGTTCGCATTTTCTTAAGGACTGATCCACTGTGCGCCGTAACCGATGACCCATTGCCATGGATCCCTGGATGGGTTTTGCTTTTCTGCTAACCCCCAAGATCAACTACTATGATTGGAAAGACACTTGTTGGGGCTAGCCGGAAAGTGGGAGGTGCCCGCTACCCAGATCCTACTGAGACGGAGAAAGCCTTCCTGCACGCATAGTCACGGACTCGCTCTTGGGTTTTTGCGCCCCTATTGCCTGTGCGTACCGACTTACGATCGACTCTTAGGACGCACCTGCTGCGTACCGCACAGGGGTGGTGACTAGATGCTCATGACTCAAAACTCGAGGGACCGAGAAAAACTTCTCGCGGTGGCACAGACACCGCCCAGTATAGGCTTTAACGCCAAAGACATTCCCCTCTCCTAAGGAACCAAAGCTCCGAGGGGAGTCCGGTGTCACGGACTAGGTTCTCATGGCGACCACAGGGTGACCAAGCAAGCTCCACCTAGACAGCATAGACACAGCCTCACTCGGGGGTTGAAGCGAACGGAACCCCGATCCCTTCCCTCGCCCTCCGGCAGAAGAACGGAGCGTGGCCAAACAAAGCTCCGCCACGCACTGCCTTACCTCAAAACCCTCGTTGGTTCCTGAACCCGAAGGTCCTTTCCCCGTGCAATGAGGACTCCTAACACAGAGAGAAGGTACCTCTAGTCAACCCTGGAGAACAAGGAAAACTCCTCCACGACGTCCGGCTCGTGGGGAGTAGGAGAAAAATTAGTTTTGAGGCACTGCTAAGTCTGAACCACTGGACGCAGAAATCCCCAGTCCCGCAAAAGCACGTCAGACTCCGATCGGCCCAAGAGTTCCTCTGAAAGAGATGTATCACCGCTTCAACCGGAGAGTACCCGGCCCGGATCTCCGCGGTGGGGGATCGTGGAAGCGGACCTGCCGGCCGACCCCTTCCATGGGTGTCGGGCCGAAAGGGACAAGCGCCCCTATGGCACCCTTCCGTCTCGACCCGTCCCTTGGTCGAACGGAGGCACCCCCAGTCTCCCACCACCTAAGAACTGGCACACCACTGTTTCCGCTGCAGCGGAAATATCGGCTGAGTTTCCCGTCGGAATTGGTGTGTCTCACCGTAAGTCACACCGGGCATTGGGCAAGCCTCTCCCGTCAGTAGCTCTAGGATTCGCCGCATGCCGTTCCTGCGATTCCTGACGACACTAAAGAGTCCCCACCTCTTGTACGAAAAGCCCACATTCTCACCTCAGTCTCCCTCTCAGTCAAGCGAATAGTCGAAGTCCCGATTACTTTAGTTTCCCGTTGCCCAGAGTCACCGCGCAGACCCTGAAAAACAACATCTTCACCCTCACATGAGGTTCGATGGCGAGTTCCGAGAACCGAGGCCCACGGGAGCTGCTCACAGACAAAACAGCCCCAGACAATCGCTATCCTTTGCCACCGGACCAGACCACCTCTGGTCAGTCTGGTCTCACTTGGTGGTGGTGATTCAGTCCCCGACCGGCCCCCGTCGAGCATCATGTACGACGAGCGCTGCCCGACTCTCGATCACCTACCCCCCTCTAGGGGTCGGGTCGAGACCACCGGAAGGGGCAGTCACACCTTATATTGGTAAGTCTAACTCTTAAACAAATGATATTAACCTAAAATTAACAAAATGATCTTTCTATAAAATTTAGCTGTCGAAATTAATAAAATTATAATTTAAGGGTCCATGTAAACAGTAAAAAATAATAAAAATCTGTTATTATGAAAAATTATCAATTAAGGCTTTTATGCTAGTATTTCTAAATGAAAATCAGCAAAAATTTATTGCACTTTCACTCAGTCAAAGAATTTTTTTTCTCTTTGAAATCTAAATCCAACATCATTTTAACCGCATCAAAATTTACATATGTACCTTTCATGTCTGTATTCACTTAAAAAAATGGTATTTTAATTTGATCATTTTGAAATTATTTTAGTTGAAAACTTGAAGTTTCGATTCTATTAGCTGAAAAAGATAATAAATTATTAGGATGAGCGAAGCGAATCCTCTACTAGGCCACTCAAGTTACATTTTATCGTACACTTTATAAAAAGACTATTCAGTATTTTGACTTGAAATTAAACATAAAAATAAATTATGATATGTAGATTTGCAGAATGTTATTTTTTTACAGAATAACCTTTAAAAATATTATTTTAATAATTAATTTATTCTACATGTTTTTCTGTTATGGACGCATTTTTCCAAATAAAAAATTGAACGCGTATATTTTTATTTTCAGAAGGAAAATAAACCATGGGGTTAGTAATTATAGATAGAATCATGATTAATTAATTAATTAAAATATATTTTCATTATTCTGCCAAAATTATTTATGCAGTTTATACTTACGGATTTTAAAAGAATTACATTATGATTTACTTATTTAGGTATTTACTTTGGTAAAGTGGCAACAAAAGAATCGTAAACAAGTAAAATTAATTCTTATATTTGGTATTTAAAGTGAAATATTTTGTTAAATTTGGTAAGTTTCTTAAGTTTGGTATTCGAAATGAAAGATTAAAGAATAATTTAAGAAGACTTTAATTTATTGAAGATTAATTTAATTCAACCAAATTAAATATATTAACTAAGTTTATAAATAATTTCTGGAATGTATTAGTAATTTAAAAATGTCGAGAAAAAGAAAACTTACTGGCCAGAACGAGCGCCATTACTGGCCATTGGAAAAGTAAAAACAACTTTAAAACATTTAGTTAAAAATTAAAAAAATATTTTGTAAAATTCTGATCCGAAAATATTTTTATTTATACCAGCCTTATATCATGAATAAAAAATTCGAGGAATTTTTTAGTTATTTGTCTGAATTTACATTTCTAAAATTTAAATGCGCCAAAACATGAGATAAACGTTTTTGCTTAATGTTACTTTCAAATATTTATCTTATGAATTAATGCTTCGTGAATCCAAACAAAGCACGGCTTTTGCTAGTTTATATTATTTTAAGTGTAAATGAAATGATGTAATTATGTTTTTACCTAGAGCGACAAAAAGCTTCGTTTGTTAGGGATAAATCACCAAAATAGTGAACATATTGCCTTGAAACTCGTACCAACAAACATTCTGGATTAAGAATACGAGTGCAAAGCAACCATCTTTTATTTTTAGATGGAATTATATCATATCAATTCCTATCAACAATTTCATTCAAGTTTACTGTATCTGTTCATTGCAAAATAACATAATCTGGAGCATTCTATAAACTTAATGCATCCATACACAAACTACTATACTTATTAGTATTAAAAATTTTAAAGAATTTCGCCACTGTTAACATGATTACGTTATTTTATCTTTACAAGAAAAAAGTATTGTGTTCGGGAAAAATTTCGAATTCCTGTTTTCGTTTAAGGGTCATATAACCCGAAAAAATATGTTTTTACAAAATGTTCTGCTGTGACTCTGAGACGTTTTTGGCAATTCACTTATCTTGAATTCGATTGATCCAGGAGTTTAAACTCGTTGCATTCAATCCTCGCTGGTTCGTGCGTTCCTCGTCGGCCACTATGATAGCGCATATTAAAAAAAAACCATCAATATTCAATAAACCATAAAATAAAAAGCTCTAGTGAACTTTTATTTATTTTAACAAAACTTTAACTTAAGCCACTCATGGCTACAATTTTACTACTAAACGATTCTGTTATCTCGTATAAACAAACGCAGATGAAAAAAAAAATATTGCCAAAGATACAAATTGTAAATACAATCGAATAGAGCAAAAATAGCTGTTTGAGAATTCCTGTTGCTTTGGTTACCAATTATTGTTAAAACTCTGAAATTCTTTTAAATATGAAAACTTATTATTACTCTTATTTTATGCTTTAAATAATTGTATGCTTTAAATAACACTAATTAAAATAGTTCATCTGCAAGAATTTATTTTAAAATTCCAAATGAAACTAATTACATGAAATATTATATTAAATACAAATGTTAAAATATTCAAGTTATTGTCATTGGAATTTTTTTAAAGATCATACTTTTTAACTGCATATGGAATATTAAATGGTTAAAAGGTAGCTTAAAAATACAGAACATTTAGATTATGGGTCTAAATGATTATTGACCAAATAGATTGTGGTATTGGAAGGCTATAAAACAACAAACTTAAAGCACAGTGGATGGGTATACATTTTTTATACTTTTTATTCATTTTTTGTTTCTTTAGTACAATTTTCAAAGATTCCATTTTAGGTAAACAGTTGGAACTTTCCAAAATTGTGTAAATAATTTGTTTCTCAAAAATATCTAACATTAAAGGTCTGAGTAAAAAAATAAAAATAAATAAATAAAAAAATAAGTTCTTAAATATTTAAGGATTTTCAAAGATATTTAATAAAACATTTTAAATGTTATTCATTTTAAACCAAAACGAAAATTGTCTCTTATTTTTATCAAATAATATAATTTCTGTAATTGCCAAATTTTAAGGTTATACCTTGATCATTTTTTTAGAAAAATCTATATTATTCAAAAAATATGTAAACAGTTAATTGTTCTTGAAAACTAATTTATAGCAATTAATTTCTTTGGATTTATACATGCACTATAATATGTACATTTACTGCAAAAAATCATTTCTATATCTATTTTTATGTAAAATACATGGTGTTAAATATTTCCAAAAAAACTTACTTAATTTTAACTATCGAGGAGTTACATGTGCCTTTAAGGTATCCGAACACATTAAAAAGGTAATTTTCAACGAAAATAACGATTTTTCATATTTCCAATAACATTAAAATTGAATCTTTTTTCTATTAAAATCTATTTAAATTTTACCTGTATTTAAAATACAACCCGGGTTACAGCCGTTTAATTAATTGTGTTTTAAAGTTATTTTTAAATGGCCCTTGGTGTATAGGCCCATGGTGTATTGAGCTGAAACGCTCTCATTCAGTTATGGATGCGACATACAATATTTTTTTTTCATTTTGCTTGCAGTTTTAATTTATATTGTTTAAACCACTAAGTAACTCGCGAAACAGTTTCAGTTCAATGCCCCATGGACCGTACAAGTTTCGAATATCATTTTTAATTTGTTATGAAAATGACTATGTGATAAATAAAACTATTTTTCTGTTTTTTAAATTTCCGTTTCGCCTTTAGAAGTTAGAAAGAAAATATTAATATAAGGTGTTATTTTGATATTTGTTTAAAATAAGAGAAATTTCATTGTTCATTTATTATGCATTATTTCTATTTAACTTTAATAACAAAAATTAGTATAATATTATACACACACAGAAACATACACACACACACAGATATATATATATATATACATATATATGTATATATATATTATTACAAAGGTGATTTTCATTTTACACTAAAAAGTTTCATTAGAAATAAATATCACTCTAAATACCAATTCGGAATTATGGAAATTAAAAAAAAATCAAAAATGTCTATGCAATGCTAATAAATTATCATGTATATATATATATCTAATTAAAATGGACATTAGAAATACCAAAAAATAAATAATTATAATGAAACATATTTTTGGTCTTGAATTATTACCTATTATTTTCTTTTAAATTTAATAAAATTATTACTACAATTATTTAAAAAAAATTCTAATTGACATTATTTTCATTTTAAATTAAAAGTAATATCAAATGTATATATCACTTAAAAAATTAAAATGAAATAATGGGAATTGAAAGTTAAATTTGTTTGATATAAATGTCACATCTTATTAAATAAAAAAAAATAGATGACTGTACTTTCTACTATAGTTTTACTGAAATAGTTTCAGCTGAAATCGTTCATCTTATAAAATTCCGAATATTCTTTAAAATGCGTTATTTTCTTATTCATATCTTTTCTTTTATGTGGACTGCAGTCAAAGGGAAATTTCTAAAATGCCCATTACTGAAACTATCTGCTTCAATAACTTTTACCTTTGAAGCATAGAAATCTTAGAAATTTTCAAACTGAAAGTTTCTGGCTAGTTAACCTTTTGCCAGGCACTCAAATTTTTATCATATGAGCGGTGCGAGTAGTAAATTACACAAGAACCCAAATACAATCAATTATTGCTGCTTTATTTTAATTTTACAAATATTTAAATTTACAAGTATCATATCAGTTATCTCTGACCGCAATTTATGGAAGTAATTCGTAAAACATTTTTTGTTATAACATAAGCAGAAATTTAGATACATAAAAGGTTACTTACTACTACAATCACAAAGAATAAAAATTAATAATGAATTACTAAACAATAATTAAGTAATTTCGAATTAACAGAATCAATCCTATATTTCATCTAGATTAGTCGTTCCCATATCAAGCATTAGATTTGCTTTTTTGAAGGATGTTTACCTTGCACATTTCATGCACTGTTCATAGATTAAAATCACAGGTGCTGCTAATTGTGCAATCTGAAATACAAATAAGACAGAAAGTGAATGTTGCACTTTTTAACAACGGCACGCTCGGCGGAAGGTTAAATAAAACATAGACGCCAGAGAATGACAGTGTATTTCCATGAAGTTGTTTTCTCTTATATGGCTTAGTGGTATAATCTGTTTTGTGTTTACGGGAACAGTTTATTTTAAAAACTGTCAAAATACTAAATTTTTGTATTAAATAAAATCCCGTGTAATTGTGAATATTTTGAATGGGTATACTGTACGGGTATACAGTAATTACACCTCTAGATATTGTAAATTTTGCTAACACAACTTTCAATATTCTACACACATTATAAAACATTAAACGGCTTTTACTCCATGTTCATTATTTCTTGACTTACCTCAATGTTCGTACGGGTCTGAATTTTTAGACCGGGAAATTCTTCTGTACCAGTATTTTTTTTATGAAAAATCTCTCCAAAATAATGCGAATTACATTCATTATTAATATATTAATGCACTTTTTAAATTTTTACTGTCATTTTGTCATACATTTAGTATTTTATCCTTTAATTGCTTGATAAAGATAACTTCAAAAATTGGATATAATTAATTGGATACATTAATTGGATATATCGAACATATTTTAAACAATCCTGTGTGAAATGTATGTGTACCTAGTCATATTTTTGAAAATCATTAATTTTTTGTCTTAATAAAAACAATTTATAATTATTTCTTTCAAATACTTAAATAATATATGAACAAAGATTTGTATAATTTACTCTAAAAGATCGTTTAATTTCAGAAACATTTACAGCCTAATTGTTTTTTTAAGTATTGCGTTAATATCAAGCAAAGTTGCATCGCAGAAAGTAACCAACAATTCCCTTAAATGCTGTAACTATGATATTATATACTAATAAACTGGGTATTATAGAACTTACTGTTGCAAATATTATTAAGTACTTTTATAATTTATATTTTTATCGATATAATCTAACTTTTAATAAAGAGAACATTGTAATATTATATATATATATATATATATATATATACATAAAACGATTATTTACGAGACAATATTTATCAAAAAGAAAATGAAAAAAATTAATTAAAAGGAATATTTGGAATTTGTATAACTATAGTAGACTCGTCAGTCCCCAAATACTATATAACTACAAATAAATGTATGGTTTTATCTTCGATTTAGCCGTGAAAAGAAAAATAATACGTCTTCGGGGTTACCAACACACATAAAAACAAAATTAAATGGATAAATATATTTAAAATAAATCATAACATTATGTAGCAAAATATTATATAAAATAATTATTATATCATTAAACCAACACTATTAGCCATAAATTATTTATTATATAATTTTATGACAAAATCAAATGATAATATTGCAACTTATAATAGAATCTCCTATGAAAAGGTATCAGAAAACTACCTGTAGATATCTCAATGACAATATGCTAAGGTGATACACAGCGCAACAATTATCTTGCTTAATCATTTAGCTACCTTTGCAATGTAGTAAAAATATGTAAGATACCATTCATAAGAAAATATTTTTGAAAATGAATATTTCATTCAAAATGAAAATATACCAATATATGAAATATCAAAATGGAATTACATTCATAATTACTTGCGCAAAGCAGCATGATAATTTTAATGCTAATATAAAACCATTAATTTTAAAACGATATATATATATATATACACGCACATATCTCTCTCTATATATATGTGTGTGTGTGCGTGTATTTTCATTAAAATAGGTTTCCGCACGTTTACGTAAACAAAATTTAGTACTAATCGCAAAGATCAGGAACGATAAAATAAATGAAATACACGGTTTATTTAAAACTTTCCTCTTATTAAATTAAGAAAAATCTTTCTGACAGATTTAATATTTCAGAAGAAATTACTTCAAGATGTTTCGGACAGAAGATTATATAATTTGTTGTCCTCAAAAAAAAGCGTGTTGATTAAATCTGACTTATAAGGAGGGACTTTTATTCATTTACTTTTTTTTAATAGCTCGATTAGGAAATTTCGTCAAAGGTTGTATGCAACATACTGTACATTAATAGAGTAAAAGTATGTAACAGAAATAATAAAGTAAATATTTCAATAAAGACATGGATATTATATGTATTTAAAATATTTCGTGATATTATGTAAGCTATTTATAGGTTTTTTTCTTTAGTTCAGTTTTAAGGAATATAAAAATATTGTGCTGGTCTTTTAAAGTGAAATGTTTTCGCAAAACCCACATTCGACGTCATCAAATATTTCACTGAAGTCAATTTTTATTCCATCTTGTTTCTGATTGCAATTTAAAACAATCGGAATATCTAATAAGCGGTTTTTTTAAGTTTTAAAATACTTTAAGCTAACCGTACTGAATTCTGGCAAAACATGAGCTTAATTTTCCGATTCTCTTTTTATAATAGAATACGAGAATGATGTAGATAAATTGTGTCTATATTAAACCGAAACAGATATAAAATACCTCATTTTCGACTGATTATGTCAAATAAAGGATATTTTTATAGGAAACATGAATTATATTTTAAAAAGTATATATGTACATCGGCCACAGACCTGAACCTATTGCACCAACCTGTGCACGAAAACATCTGCCACAAATGAGTTATTTTGACAGTTTCTGGGCCAAAAGAAACTTTTTTTTCATTTTGGGCCCTAATTTAATTTCTTAAGTCATTTGGTTTCATACAAATAAAAATAATAATGAAAAAAATTAACATATGTAATTATGCTTAATATAAAATTAGGTATTTTTCTATCTGCACAGCTTCAAGAAATAAAAAAATATACATATAAAATGCCATTTTTGTAAACGTTACATACTATTTATCAGAAGGTATTGTTAAAAAATATAGAATATATTAGCGGACCCGACAGACGTTGTCCTGATACCGACTCCAAAAAATCAAATGAATGTACATAAATATAATAATACGGAAGAGAAATACTACGCTCTTAATTTAATTTCTTATTGCAATTATGTAAAGAAATTATTTTTTATTTTGCAGTAGTTTTGAAGTCAGTTCAATTTTTGATAGAAAAGTTTATTTTTCTCTTTTTAGATAAAAGTCAACGATTTTCTGAAGTCGGTTAATTAAAATTATAATAAAGAAAAATTTATTGCAAATCATACAGGTATGTCACGAGTGGGGTTCGAACACACGAACTCTTTCTTTAAGAACCAGATCTTAATTCTGGCGCCTTTGACCGCTTGGCCATTCCGTCCTCTTTCTGTTTAGCTAACTTATTCAACATTTTTAATTGGCGAAAAGTCACTAACTATTAGTTTTGGCCTAATTACTAAAAAGGTACTGAATCAATTTCAATGAAATATAAATCGAAACCCTTCTCGAATCCACAGGAACACACACACAAAATTTCATTAAAATTGGTCCAGTTGTTTAGAAGGAGATTAGTGAAAAACACACACACCGTTTGTCACTGAACGTTTGTCACTAAACTTATTCTTTAGTGACAAACCGTTTGTCACTAAAATTATTCTTTATGACGGCATTTTCTTGAAATTAAATTTTAAAGATAAGTTTAAAAAAATGCCGATAGAGAGCGCTTTAGACTTTGGAGTAACGAACAACTATTTTTTGCCGGTATGTTTTGCATCTCATCAAATGTTTTCGTAAGTTTACACTCAAACTTAAATTTTGAGCTCAAAATCTGTAGTTGGGAGTGGTTAAGTAACACAAACTGAGCTGTGTTCAGAGGGTTCAAATTTCAAATGATTAAAAAAAAACGGAAAAATTGGTCGATTAATTTGCGGTTTTCACTAAAACTATTCTTTATTTAGGTATTTTCGTAAAAATAAATTATAAAGATAAATTTCAAAATATGCCGATAGAGGGCGCTTTAGACTTTGGAGTAACGAACAACTATTTTTTGCAGTTATTGTTTGCATCACTTTAAATGATTTAGGAAGGTTAGACTTAAACTTAAATTTTGAACTGAAAATCTGAATAGTAGGGAGTGGTTAAGTAGCACAAACTGAACTGTGTTCAAGGGAGAGGGGAGGTTCAAATTTAAAGTAATTATAGAAAATGGAAAAATTGGTCGATTCGTTTGCGGTTTAAAATAAAACTATTCTTTAAGTCAGTATCTTCTTGAAAATAATTTTTAAAGATAAATCTCAAAAAATTCCGTCAGAGGGCGCCTTAAACTTCAGAGTAACCAACAATTCATTTTAACCATGATTTTTTGGTTCTAATTAAATGCTTGCAAAAGCATTTTAAAGGTTCTCGGAAGCTTAGATTTAAACTTAAATTTTGATCTCAAATCCTGAATCGTTATGAGGAGTTAAGCAGCGTAAACTGAAGTGTGTTCAGGAGCTAAAGTTTAACCCTCTTTCCTCCTAGAGCACAATTCAATTTTTCGTTACTTAAACACTCCCAACGATTCAGAATTTCAGCCCAAAATTTAAGTATATGCATTTGAAAGCATTTAATGAGATTAAAAAAATAACAGTTAAAAATAGTTACTCCAAAGTCTAAGGTGCCCTCTATCGGCATTTTGTGAAATGTATCTTTAAAAATTAGTTTCAAGGAAACCCTGATTGATCAAGAAAAATGCTGATTTAAAAATTAGTTTTAGCAAAAACCGCAAACGAATCGACCATTTTTTTCCGTTTTTTACAATTATTTGAAATTTGAACCCTCTGAACACAGCTAAGTTTGTCTTCTTAACCACTCCCAACTATTCAGATTTTGAGCTCAAAATTTAAGTTCAAGTCTAAGCTTACGAAAGCATTTAATAAGATGCAAAATAAAACGCCAAAAAAGAGTGTTTCGTTACTCCAAAGTCTAAAGCGCCCTCTATCGGCATTTTTAAAAATTTATCTTTAAAATTTATTTTCACGAAAATACCTAAATAAAGAATAGTTTTAGGGAAAACCGCAAATCAATAGACCAAATTTTCCGTTTTTTATAATCATTTGAAATTTGAACCTTCTGAACACAGCTCAGTTTGTGTTACATAACCACTCCCAACTACAGATTTTGAGCTCAAAATTTAAGTTTGAGTCTAAGCTTACGAAAACATTTAATGAAATGCAAAAAATACCGGCAAAAAATAGTTGTTCGTTACTCCAAAGTCTAAAGCGCCCTCTATCGGCATTTTTTGAAATTTATCTTTATAATTTAATTTCAACATAAAGCCGACATAAAGAATAATTTTAGTGAAAACCGCAAATCAATCGACCGATTTTTCCGTTTTTTATGTTTATTTGAAATTTTGGTCCCTAAACTTTAATGGCGGCTATTTCCTTAGGAAAACGTTTTGGACCCTTGGTCTCCTATTTAATATTGTTTGTCTTGATGTGTACTATCACCCCTCTTTTATTGTAAAAAAAATTCGGAATCACCCTGTATATATATATATATATATACACGTTTAACCTTTTACAAAATTAGTATTAAAAAAGTCTTGCTCCTAAAAAAAGAAAAAAAAAACATGTATAGTGCAATTTTAATATAATAATGTAAATAAAAATGTAGCTCTTTTAGAATTCTTTAATTTAACTTGCGTTTATTTTGATTCTAATTAGTTTTTGTTTTAAAATTAAACTAATTCCAACTCAGATTAAAATACTGTTTCACGACACTTTTAATTGTAAAATTGTTATAATTTTCAAACTTATGTGTAACTGACTTTTTTAAATTCTCATTTAATTGCAATTACAATGTTTTCTTGTTCGTTTGTTTCCGCTCTTTTTTTTTTTTTTTTTTTTTTTTTTTTTTTTTGCAACATTCTTCGGACAATTATACATATTAACTAGATAAAATCTTGATTAATTTAATTTGAAAGCATTTTATTTGGTTAAGTATTTGATATAGTTTATATTAAATTATTATTATAATTATTTTATTAAGTTATATTTTATATATAGTATTCGGTTGGAGGAAAAATAATTTCATTTTTTTATATTTTTCAAAGTTAATTTATTTATATAAATTTAAAAAAAAACTAATCAATAATATATGTGCAGTTTTGTTCGATGAATCTTTGCTAATATTCTGGCAAAATCATAATTCCGTCACTGTAGAATTTCTGAGATTTCTGGGCGAAAAACTGAAGAAGGTGATTTTCACAGGCATTTTTTCAAGAGAGCTTAACACCATTAAGGGTTCTGTAGAGAGCGGAATAAATGGCAATCAGTCGGCGCCATATCTGGTCTATACGGTGGGTGCATCAAAAACTTCCTGCCAAGCTCTATCAGTTTTTACCGAGTGACTAAAGGTGTGTGTGTGGTTTACCGTTGTTGTGATAGAAGGCAACGCTTTTCATATTGATCAATTCTGGCCGGGATTTTTTTAAACGCCAGCTTCAGTCGCATTAGTTGTTGATAGTAGACAGTTGAATTAATGGTTAGCCCAGATTAAAAACAGTTTGTGATGTACAATTCCTTACCAATCCCAACAAACACTCACCATCACCTTCCTTTTTGTCAATCCCGGCTTTGCCACCGTTTGTGAAGTTTCTCCGGGCTTTGACCACGATCATTTTCACACATTGTTGTTGTATGTGATCTACTTTTCATCACCTGTAATGAGTCGTTTCAAAAATGTATCGATTTCGTTTCGTTTCAGTAGCGAATGGAAACTTTATCCATTAAATATTTCACTGTAAGTTCATGAGGAAGTCAAATATGGAGTTTCTTTTAATATCCAATCTTATGTAAAGGGTTAAAAACTGTTTTTTGGTCGATGTTTAGTTCCTTAGCAATGTCGTGGAAAGAAATATATCGGTCTACCTCCATTTTTTTTTTTTTAATGCATTGAATTTTTCAGCGATTTGCCGTCCAACGTGAGTTTCATCTTTAACATCGAAATTTCCGTAAGGAAAACGAGCAAACCAATTCTGACACTGGCGTTCACCTAAACACTGATCACCATAAACCCACACAATATCCGATGAGTCTGCACTGCATTTTTCCATGAAGCAAAATGTGATGAAAATGATCTTCTAGAGTTTCCATTTTTAAAACATAATAACTTTAAACTGATTAAACAGATGACGTTATTTTTATACCTAGAATTTTTTTGAGACTGTTACCTTTCAAACATTGTATAGTATGACTTAATTGGGTAATTATTACTTGAGATTTGTGACTTTAAAGCTATTGATTGGAAAAAATCGAAATTACTTTTTCCCCAGCCCAATATATGCTTAGATCATTGATGCAATTCCGCATTATCTATGTGTATTATCATATTTTATATCTTGTGGTTTTCTGATACTTCTTCATTGGAAAATCCATTAAATTTTGCAATAATATCTTCTCACAGTGTCACATCACGATTCAAAGTACATTTTTTTTAATATTAAATATTTTCTTTTATCTGGTTGTTTTTATGCAATTTTTGAGGCTATATAAATTATTAGTACCAGTAAATTCGTATTACTTAGCTGTTTTATGACAACTGCGAAGATTAAATCATACACGTTATGTAGTACAAAAGATTTTAGTTTGGTTCTACAAATTTCCATTGTACTCATTTTTTTATATTTTTTCTGTTCCTATTTTGTAGTTTGTGACGGTTTCCAATGGCTATATATATATATACACAGGGTGAACATAAAGTCCCAGCCCATTTTGCAGAAATAATAAATGCATGGATTTTATATTGAAGGTGAATGATACTCCGAGGATATGCTAACAACAGAAGAATGAATTGCGGCTGTAGCGGCACGTTTGCGTGGTCAAATATTCGAGGAGGTCATTGAGACGTTTCGTGGAAAATTTGGAAGAGAGGCTCCAGCACGAGGAAATATCTGAAAAATGGTGAAAAATTTTCGCACACCTCATCTGTGCTCGATGAGAAACGTGCAGTACAAGTCGACCAGCCATGTCAGCTGAGACAGTCGCCAATATCCGTGAAGCCATTTAGCGTAGTTCCGATGCGTCCCGATGATGTTGGAAAAAATGTTTCGAGCTACACTGAACCGGTGGGAAATTTGTTTCGAACTTTATGGACATCACGTTGAAAAGAACTAATATACTGTATAATACTATTGAAATATAAAATTCACGAGTAAATTATTTCTACAAAATGGGCTGTCACTTTATGTTCAACCTGTATATACATATATAACCATTAGAAACCATTATAAATTAACTCATAGAAACATAGAAAAAATTCTTCCAGGTTTAGAAAGAGCATCGGCACTATTCAAATAGGAAAGGAACACTTCTTTAATTCTTCATGTTTTTTTTTATTATTATTAAGAACCTTTTTAAAGCGTAAACAGTTGAGCAATTTAATAGCGCATAACACCCGACAAACTTTTTTAACAAGTTTAAGCATATGATAGATTTTTTTAAAATATTTTGTGAGCCTGGAGAGTCACTGCTCGTTTTTGTGCATTTTTGTTGTTGTTGTTGTTTTTGTCCATTTTTCTTGTAAAAATTTACTCTTCGAGTATACCTGTTATCCTCATAAAAATATAACATTTTATTTTCAATAAGCCACTTAATCGTAATCTGCAATTTTAACGCTTTTCTACATTAGTTTTGACAATGTTATCAAACATATGTTTGTATTTTTCAATTTGTTTACGGTCTTCTTTTGAGGTTTCAGGAAAAAAACCTGCGCGAAAATATGTGATCTGTACTATTCTATTTACACTCCTGTAGATTCAGGAAAATTCCTCATGCATTTTTCTAGATTTTTAACAAAACGTCTAAAATCGCAAGTGAACTGTCACCTTTGTCAATATAATGCACACAACTAAATAGACTGCACTAACTTGCAGTTTGACCTGTGGAACAAACTCCTTGGCCACCTCCGATGTCATGTGTCAGTATTCTTTTTTAAAGGCTTTAACGTTATATTGGTCATTAAAATTGAACGGTAATGAGGAAAAATTATACTCACTAAGCTAATGTTTTAACCTGTATCCTATTCTGCAAATATTTATGTTAATTAAGAAATATTGAATTCAAAATTGCACTTCTGCTCATACGTTAGTGTTGGAATTTTCTAAATTTCATTATTGACAATGTGGTGCGCAATGAACATATGTTGCAATTCTCGTCGATAGTGTCGTTTAAAGCGAATGTCCGGGGATGATCAGTACTCACTAGGCATAGCTGAAAGGCATCAATTAAAAGAAGATCGTAGTAGGCGAATAATTGGTAGTATCGAGGATGATCAAACACAAATGTAGTTCTCCCAGAATATCCTTGATGTGTTAAATTAAGCGCTTTAAGCCGCTTTATAAGCATGAAATTCGTAGTCAGACAACCTGTTAAGATTGACCACGAGCAACAACTGCATCCGAAGACCGTATTCTGCAATTTTTAGCTCGTTGAAACCACAACGCGACTGCAAGAGATTTGGTTCCAGACCTTTACACTTCCACAGGAATTCTAGTACAGTTCGAGGTTAAATGTGGGAAAAATGTATGCGATAAGACCAATAGTTTGTGTTCTTCTCACTAAAGCTTCCATCGAAGCCCGTTTCATCTATTGTTATATTCATATTCAAAGGAATAAAGAAGACTCGGATCGTTATTGTTTACTGAGATGATATATATATATATATATGGGTCATTTTAAAAAAACTTGTACATTCTATGTCCCCAAATTTTAAGAATTTTTAATAACTAAAATAAAGTTTTAAAAATAAAATTTAAGCATTTACATTATTGTTACATTAAGATTTTACTTGTCTGACTGTTTAGAGTAAATGTGGGCTAAATATTATCAGAAATTAAAAATAATATTAGTGTAGTTATGATCTCAATGTGTCAGCTATAGCTAAAATGCTATGTCCCCTCTTCCCTTTTTACTTTTTCAACTGCTATAAAATTATAAATCAATTGTCAAAAGTGCTAATTTTTTCGGTTGTGACAATTGTTGTATGTCTTATCTGTAGCATAGACCACATAATATATTTTTTAAAACTTGTTTTTTTTATAAAAATGGAACAATTTATTGTTGTCCCCAGATTTTTTCCCCTCTGTTACTTCCACTCTGTTACCATATTTATTGTAATAAATTATTACTACTAAGTGTTCAACACAAGGTTTTGCAGTTCTTCGAACAGTCTATTTTTACATGAGGCCATCATTTTTTAAATTATTAAGTTATTTTCACCGTGGTGTTGAGCTAAACCATTTACAAGATAAGGATGTTTTATTCAGTTTCTCCTCTGTTATCAGCTTATTTATGTGAAATTTATTTTTTTTATACTTTTATAAAATTTTAACCATAAGATCAAATGGTGCTTCTTAAATAAACAGGCTTAGTTTTTCTTGTTTTTAATTAACTTTGTGCTGATAAAATTATTTGCAGTTTTTCCCCCTCTGTTACCATTCCCCTCTGTTACCATGCTTATGGTAACACAGTGGAACATAGTGGAACAGAGTAAGAAACTACTAAAAAACAAGTTTATTTAAACATTGTTCTTGAAGGCTGCACATTCTCGTTTCATGTTCTTACAACAGAATTAAAGATATGCATTTTCTTTTTAAATGTAAAATAGTGTTTTTTGTGGTGAACTAGTTGCCATAAACATTAGGCTTTAATTTTCTCAAACAAAATGCTTCTTTAATTGTAGTCATTTATATTTATGAATCAATAATACTTATTTATGAAAAAAATGCAGCGTGAAATTCCACTATTTTCGAATATTAATTTTTGTAAAAGCCTTTAATTCTTCTTGGTCTGTTTCAAATTTTAGGATATTTTATTACACATGATAAAAATGTATTAAAGAAGAAAAGATCATTATTTAAGTAGGAAAGAATTTATAAAAAAGATACGCGTCAAATACTACTATTTTCAAATAGCAATGTCTGTAAAAAACGTTATTTCTTGGGTTAAAGCGTCATCCAATTGGCACGCGAATTTGTTAAAATTTGAAAATCTAAGGCGAGCTGTTAGAAATTGAAACACAGATTATAACATATGATAAAAATTTATAAAAACAATGTCACATGAAATACCAGTATTTTCGAATAGTAGTTTTTTGCAAATGTCTTACATTCTGCCTTGATCTGTTTGAAACATTGAAACTTCATGATAGCTTATAACACATAATAAAAAGTTATTAAAAATTGCCTGGTCTAATCCCACTATTTTTTAATAGTATTTTTTGCAAAAATCTTAAATTCTTGCTTTGAAGCACCACTATCGACTAATATATGATAAGATTTTTTTTAAACTAAGCAGTGCGTTTGTCATAGCACATGATATAAATTTACAAAAGAGAATGCCCCGCCAAATACCACTATTTTCCAATAGTAATTTTTGTAAAAATCATTACATTCTTGCTAAATATGTTTGAAACATTAAGATCGGATACAATACATGATATAACCTTATAAAAAAGTATGCCACGTCAAATACTATTCCACTATCAATCATCGTTCTCTTCAGTTACTTTTTTTTCCCACTCTGTTACTGTCAATTTAAGTTGTTTTATTTCACTAAAAATTTTATCAATCATCATTTTGAATAATTAATTGTGTAACTTTAACTAATATTTTATTTATGTAATATTTTTTTATAATTTAACTGAAAAAATGTGAATGCACATTTAATTAAAACTTATGATTTTTCCAAAAAAGTAACAGAGAGGAAATCTTTTGTATTTTACAAAAATAAAAATAATCATAACAAAACAACAGTTAGAATTTTCTGAAAGTAGCAATCATGTAATTAAAGGAAATGTGATATTTACTGTTTTAGTTGTTTTATTTTTTTAAATAAAAATTTTTGACTGTTGATAACAGAGGGGAAAATTTTACTGTTGCAAGTTCATACTTTATTTTTTATTTGACGCTCCAAATCAAAAAGTGAACTGCTGTTTTCAGTTTTATATACAAGAAATGTTTTAGGATCGTCTAATATTTTTATAAGTTGCATTAAAAAAATTTTTATTTGTGAAAAATTTCCCAAAAGTAAAAGTTTTTTGAAAATGACCCATATATACATATATATATATGTGTGTGTGTGTGTGTAATCTTTTCAAATTCAAATAAACTCCATAACATTCCGAAACTTATATATATATATATATATATATATATATATATATATATATACATACTAATATTCATGAAAATTTTAAATATGTAAAGAAATGTTCGATTATATAAA
Organism: Maratus speculifer; assembly: GCA_964019185.1. NCBI lineage: Eukaryota > Metazoa > Arthropoda > Arachnida > Araneae > Salticidae > Maratus > Maratus speculifer. The sequence continues at coordinate 419,089,681 of OZ025290.1, read as the reverse complement.
ATGCTAGGCTAAATCATAATAAATAATGTTTTGATAAAACTATTAAGAAAGTTCCTCTTCATTTAAATTATTTACATTTATTTTGATCTTCTAAATAACATAATCCTTTTTTATGACTGTTTGCAATGTGTTATTTTCCAATGTGCGAAAAATATTTTACTACAAACATTCCATAAATATTATAAATTCGAAAATTAAAACTGTACCGTTAATAAATTCGTTGAAGGCACATAATAGGTAGTTAGGTGGAATATATTTTCACTAATACAATCTTATTTTTAATTCATTTAGAAAACCAAATAACAAATATTTATATTTATAAATATATTTAATAAGTAAGCTTTAAAAATGAGTTTATTGATATATTGAAACAAAGAGAATTTATAATTTGATATTTAATGCTATACTAAGGCAAAATATAGTACATAAATCATGTGGTTTATTTCAAACTATATTATTATTAAATTTAAAAGAAAATTTTTGACAGATTTAATATGGCAGGCGAAAATATTTCAAGATAAATTAGAGAGAATGTTACATAATTTGTTTCAAAAATATATATTTGATAAAATAGGAGCGGATGCTCTTCAATTGCGCGGATGCTCTTCAATTTACAAAAAAAAAAAAAAAAAAAAAAAAAAAAAAGTAATATTTGAATTTTTTCCGAAGCGTTATATATATGACAAGCAAAGTATAAATTATGTTTAGTATATAAAATATAGTTTAAACTATAAATGTACTTCATATTCAGCTTGATTACTAAATAAAATATAAGATGTCTAAAATATAAGATGATAAATATAAGCTATGATGTTTAACTTATTTAAAATGTTCTAAAAATACACATGAAACTGTATTTAGAACATAAAAGACCGCCAAATATGTTGAAAACTGCAATTGCTTTTAATCTGTAATCAACAGCCAGAGTAGTGAAAGCACGATGAAGTTCAATGCTTTAAGTAGCTGTAGACCAGTCTACACCCAAGTAAAAGGAGTGGAAACTCTTGAAAATTCTGTACTTAAATAGCTGTGGAATATTCGAAAAAAAGGAATAAATATAGGAACAAAGGAAAAGGGAGATAGGTAGGTGAGTGTGATAATTACGTTTGAATATCGTTAGATACATTTAAAATTTTATATCAGATCTTAAAAATATTGTAAGATTGTTGCAAGTATTCTTTCTTTGATTTATGATTTACTCTATTTTATTAAGGACTCTCTGATTATTGAAGCGTAGAAATTCGAAGACTATATTATCTATCTTATAATATATTGTAATATTCGCTGTTTCAATACCTTGTTTTTGGTCCAATCTTAATTGAGCTGTGGAGGCTTTACTGTACTTTATATCTGTGAAGAAACGGAGAAACCATATTACAGTAAACATATAGTATACATACAGTAAACTCTCGATAGCCCTATCAACATTAAAAAAAAAACGAGATATTAACATAGATTTCAATAAAACAAGAGCGATAGATCATACTTCGAATTACTACGCCGCAATAATGAGAGAGTCCTTGTAAATCTTAACTCAAAGAAAAAAATACTTGCAACGATGTATTATCTTACAATAATTCTAAGATCTGGTCAGATTTTTAAACGTATCTAACGATTTTGAAGTATAATTATCATTCTCACGTTTCCTTCTCCCATCTCCCTCTATTTCTCCATCTCTTCCGTTGTTCGACTCGTCTACAGCTACGTATGTACGGAATTTTCAAGGGATTTTATTCCTCCAAATCTCCGGGGATGTGGATTAGTCTACAGCTAATAAAAATTTATTAACCCTCTCACAGACAAAACCCGTGATAACACGTTCACTAAGCTCCGAGTTTCACTGCAGTACAAGCAATATTTAATATAATATAATTGTACTCATTCAATCAATTTTTAATAGATTGAACGGTAATTAAAGTTTTCAAGGACAATATACATATTCGCTTTTATAGTTTTTTTTATACACTTTTGAACGAAACGTCTATTTTTTTAAACAAAATGCACAGAAAACAACATTATAATTTTGTCGTTTTGCAAGACTGTCAGAGGTAGCTTGAAGATCGATGGACAGGTCTTCTTGTTGAGAGTCATGTTCTGAAAGGCCTGCCAGATGCGCTTCGTGCCAAGGAGAGTCTTGATTATCAGAATTTTAACGTCTATAGGTCAAAGAACATAGAAGCTTGAAAGAGTCTTAAAATAATCAATGGACATATGTCCACGCCATTTGATTGTTGAAGATGTAAAATGGACTCCGTTAGGCCGGAGCTGCTGCAGTTATGGTCTCAAGATTTCATACTTTTTATTTTTTTCTTACGAACTTTCACGAACATTCACTGCTCTATTTTTTCCTCTTGAACATGGCTGTAGATTACAGTTGAAAGCGCTCGAGCTTTTTAACATATTTTGACGGATTTTTATGTTCAAAAGACCTTATTATGCATATTTTTATCAACTTTTAAGTACATGAAACATCATAATTTTAATATTTTATATTTTATTTATGTTCAAAGATAATATTTATTTAAATAGATAATTTTTTCCTGATATTTAATTTCAGAGTACTTATATTAAAATACTTAATATAATTAAAATATTTATATTACAAATACATGCCTTTGTGAGCCTGGTTTGGTTTTTGTATTTCTATTGTTTCGTTCTGTCCAGTGGGTTTTTAGAAAACAAGCAGCATTGCCATCTCCCTGTACAAAATCACCTAACAACCATCAACTTTAGAGACAATTACGTCAGGATTAAAACAATTTATTTAAAAGGTCTTTTATAAAGATGTTAAAAAATACCAAGAGCTGAAATTCTGTACCTTTTTTCTTTTAAATGTTTAATTTATATTTATTACCTACAAAAAATAAAAATACCGAATAAATACATACCTTAAAGGTAGCTAATCCTTCAATGAAAGATAATTGAATGGAGAATTGAACTGTTAACGTATTCGCTGCCGATCACGCGCCAGAGCGGGATATGACGCTAACGTTAAGGAGCCACTCACGCGCCAGCGGGTGATGAGGGGTGATGTCTAATAGCCAGTCACGTGCTGGCGCGGGAAAATCTTTCTCTGATTCTTTGTTATAAAAACTAAATCGGCTTCTTGGAAAAACCCACTTCTACAGTGCGGAATTAACTATCATCACATCTTCACGTAAGCGGCAGCGAACGTGATAAAAAGGAGATCGGCATTTAAAAAATATATATAATATAATTCAATCTTGGGAAATACTTTTAAAACCGTAGCATGTTTCTAGCGTCAACGGTGTCTGAACGGGAATTGATTAGCTTAGCTAGTAGGAGACAAAGTGAAAGACAATAGAGGATAAGGAGGGAAGACTTTGGTGGCGTTGCAATATACTCTGCTGAAAAAACAGACTGACAGAAGAGATCATATCATAAGGATGTTTCATTGCAATTTATATTTTAATTTATTTTATATTATTTTTTGTAGTAAACCTAAGATAACACAATCGCGCCGTGCCAATAGCCCTAGGAGAATTTAAAACGACATCCCTTTGGTAGTTCGTCTTCACTGTTAAAAATCTGCTGCATTTTGCTGCAACGCACTCCACCGCTTGTATATAATATCTCTATTCCAACCAATGAGAAAGCTCCATTTCAAGGCCAAGTAACCGTTTTCTATACAAGCAAGGGAGTGCGTTGCTGCAAAATGCAGCAGATTTTAACAGTGTTGAAACTTAAAAATTGTGATAGATTTTATTTATTTTTTTTTTATTTTTTTTAATGTTGCAAGTAGGTAGCCGATGAATATGTGTAATGGTTTCGTTTAGGTTTATTTTGTGTCGGCCGATTATCTACTCGAGGGATATAGACCCAGGGGGGGAGTGCCCTGCGTGAGGATCTTTCTAAGGGAACCTAGTCCATCTTTACGCAAGGTTCGAAGGAAACCTCGAAAACAAAACACCGAACGGTTAGGCCGATTGGGTTTGAACCCAGTACTTGCCGTCTACCAGTTGAAAGGTCAGAACCTTTCAGTCACTGGTGGGGCAACATGTGCAATGGAAAAATATCCAGTCATGCAGAACTCGGTAAAATAATAAATTTTATGGTTGTTTCATTTACATTCGAAAACTAACATAACACAACAAACAGTTTCATCAAATCTTCTGCATGCAACGCATTCAATGATTATGAGCTAGCTTTCAGGAAAAGGGTTTTGACTCCCTCCATGAAATACGGAAAGATAGTGAGTGCACTGATTTCTCGCGGTCAAGGACGTTTACAGCTGCAGCATTACTGACCATTTCGATAATTATGGCTATTGTCAATCTTGACAAAACCGGCCAAGTAAACGCCTGTTTATCTTTCCCCTTTGAATGGGACTTCTAATGCTGGAATGTTTGTACTGTTTCGCTGATAGTTGACGTACAGTATATGGAAGAATATTGTGTGGAATACAACATGTGAAACGGTATCCCAAAAATTACATTTTCACCAAAGGGCGCTATGATAAAGTTTATTACCCCGATTGAATAGAAATCCTCTAAGTTTTTAGATGATTTAATTTTTATGATTTAATTTAAACTACGAAAAACTTATTTTTGAAAGATAATTTTTGCGAAATACAGAAATAAAAAGATTTATGTTGTAATGTTCGATACATCAGGAATTAATGAGAATTATTTTAAATTCATTACATTCATTCAAGATTATATTTTTAGTTCATTTCACACCACATAATTTAGATAATGTAATTAATGCTTATTGTTTGCACTTTCAAGATATGATGTCGATGGCATTGCTGTCTAAAACAATATAATATTTTAGAAAATTTTCTAAAGCATTAAAGATGGATGCGATTTCCCCACTATATACTTCAAGACACTGTAGTCGAGATTTACGTCCAAGGAAGTTTCCCTTCTTCACGCGCTATTACTTTGGCAGTGCCCCCTACTCATTTAAAAAAATTGATATTTGATTTTATCAGAGTTTTAAGTGCTATTGATTATTTTTTTAAAGATTTTTTGTCATTAATTAGATTTAAAGGGCGTTGTTTTGGTAGATTTACTGTTCCTTTGGTAGTTTAGAATATTTTTTCTAAAGCACATTTCTTGTCATCAAACAAATAGAAAACTTACAGTGAGAATAAAAACTAACATAAAGTTCATGAAATTTTATTGCTAAAATTCTAAAAATTCTTTGCTATTGTGTTAACACTGAAGCTAAAATATTGCATTATTCATACGTCTTTTGACAGTATGCGAATGTTTCTAAAAGCTTGGAATATATTTGAATGACAAGTATCAATAAAAGTTCTGAGTAAAGTTTAGCTTTTTAAAAATCTCGTCGATTTTTTTTCATAAGAATTCTGTATGTTTAACTTTGTGAACTTTGACAATAAAAACTAAAAGGGAGAGAGTAAATCTTGAAATAATGTAGTTGAATTAAAATAAAGCTTTAATTCAGACTTCCGCAATTTTAATATTTTGATAAAATAAATAAAAATATTAATCGAAATAAACTTATTTTCAATTAATGTTACATTCAAGTTTGTAAGACTGGTCTAATATTTTACAAAGGTTCTCCTTTTAAACATTTACTATTTTTTTACTTACTGAAAAAAAGACAAATGCAATTTAATATGTGAATATATAATATAACAATAATATGACTTCTGACGATAATTACGCATGAATTAGAAAAAAGTTTTTATATTTATTAATATCGGAAGTAAATGGATATTCGAGAATAAAACTAATAGTTGTCACTTATTTTTGAATTATTTGTGAGTAGTGTCATACAATTTATCCATTTTATTAAACTGTTATGTGGTTGTATGTTCTAAATTTCATTGGCATATAAACATGAAAAAAAAATCCGTAACAAAAATTATACTCAATAAATAATTAAGAATACTGCCCAGTTAAACTGATGGCATTGAGCTCACAGGCTACAAATACTAATTGTACATGAAAGCCTTATATTTTCAAGGATTAATTTCGTTCGAAAAAAAATTAAAAAGGGGAAACAGCTCTCCCCTTTACTCTTTTTTATACTTAATCATTGAACCTCCTAAACTATCAAAGACATGCTTTATCATATAAAAAAATCTATATCCAAAATTCAGAGCAAATGAGATAATTCATAATAGAAAACCATTTACCATTTATATAATTTAAGAGGAGTTAGCCTCCTCTTTTATACTTAACCATTAAACTTCCAAAACTATTCAGAGATTTGAACGAAATCTGAAAATTCTGCTTGAAAAACTCATTTATATAAATTAAGGGGGGGGGGCATTAGAACCCCTGTTCCCCCTATTTATACTTATTCAATGAACACCTAATAACAATCACGGAATCGCCTCATCAGAATGATCCTAATCTAAATTTTGAACGAAAACTTAATTCTGCATGAAAATCCCATTTATATCAACTAGGGGGGAGGGGCATGAGCCCCCCCGTTCTCCCTCTTATACATATCGAATGAACTCCAAAAACTAATCAGGGAAGCACCTTGTCAGGATATACCTACATACAAAATTTCAAGTGGATCGGATATTCTTATCATGAGTTATCGCGTTACGCATGAACGTACGAACGTATGAACCTACATACAGAACGGGCGGGCACGTAAGCTCTCAGGCTATGATAGCTTGTGAGTTAAAAAAACCTACATTGAAAAAGAAAAAAAAGATCTGAATGTATGATTATATTAGATAACCACAAACAAATGTGTACAATGATTTCTAAACAGCTCTGCATGATTCTAAAAAAAACTTTATATCTTTATAAACCTTATAAATAACTATACGGAGCTTACCTAAATGATTAATATGGTTGCAATCCCTGTGTACTGGGAGATATAGATGCAATGCATGCACTCAACAAGTTTTAAAGTCGGCTTCGGGAATATTATAGAAAAATGTCACTCCTGCCGTGACGCAGATTGACAAGAATATGCTGCTGAACTTACTAGCTTACTGTTGGGATGTGTGTTGGGTTACTAAGGGCTCACACATTAAATATTTGTAGTAAGCACCGTTGTGAGTGTATATATCCATTCCTGTACTAATCGTCTTCGTATTATTATACTTCTTTATAAATCTAGTCTAACACTGCGCAATCAAGAATAAACATCATTTTTATGCCATTTGATTTTTGAACAGCTTCCCAGTAGTCCCTTCAGTTATCTTAAATCGGAATGTGGTTTACAGAAGGCTATTTATTCCGTAATATGTAAAGATTTTAAGGTGCGTAACTCAATTTATATATTCAAGAATAACAATACAGTGTTAGTTTCAATGTTAATGTCAAAGCTGTTTATTTATTGTGTTTTTAGTGAAATATAGTTCCTCGAGATTTATAATTAAGAACATCCGAAAAACTGTATTCCAAGTTGAGAAAACTTATTAATGCACTAAAAAAAGCTGGAAAAAATTATTGAACTTACGAAAACAAAAGTCATTTCTTTTTATATACTTTTACATATAACGGATATATGTGTTCAATTGAATATCAGTATTATATTTTGAGAGGCAGTTTGAAGAATGATTTTCATCGTCATAATGTATTTCACATACATTAAAGAAAATTTAAAATTTAAAATCTCCGCAGAAGAAAGAACTATTGCAAATAAAAGAATAATACGAAGGGTTCAGATGATAAAGGGAAAATGTTTAAAAAAAAATAATTATATAATTGTACATTCAATAGTTATATAGCATCTGTTGAGTTGCGTTTTGTAAAAACCTCATAACACAAGAGATTTTAATTTGCAAAGAAGTTATAAAAAATGCAAATAAGTATTTTGAACTTTACTGTGCATTTTTGTAAAATTATGTTAATGTCCCTTACCCTGTTAGTATCACCGTCATCTTCCTAGCTCTTGAGATATAATAATGGTGAAATAATTCTAATTTTTGAGCCGTATTCTTTATTGCTCAAAATATTTTACATTACAGCTACCATATTACAGTAATATGAATAAATTCAGTTTTATACCATTATAACATAAAACAGAACATCTGTGGGAATAGCCCCTAACTATTTTGTATTGCATGTAAAAGTTCGTGGCTCCCAAATAATCCGCAAATTGAACTCTAATATTTTCCATTCAAATATCACAGAAAGTACCTTCAAAATTTAATTTTGGCGGATGAATTTAAAAAAATTACCATAGAATTTTAAGTTAAAAAAATTTCTGTTCGCGAACCATTTGCGTGCCCTAAATGTTAAAAATTTCAAATATAAACACTTGTGTATAAATAATCCTTTAGTATGAAACAAAGGAAATTGTTTTTTCGATAAGCATAAATTGTATTGTATAAAACTTATGGATTTTCTACATCCATAATGCTGTTTTTCCAGCATTCTCGCCTTTAAAAAATCTGGATTTTTATATGTTTTCTTTCTTACTGCGAGGATGAATCCCCCCCCCCCCCAAATCGCAAGTGTAATGAATCATTATTTTTCAGACAGAAAATATGAACGGGAATCGACAGGCATAATTATCTATCACTTTTGTTTATAAGAAACGAATCCATATCCAGATTTTCCATAACTCGAATTGGTAGAAATAAATCACTACCCATTTTGTCATTTTTGTCAGATTTATTTTAACGTTACTGTCTAAAGATAGCCTTGTTCCTTGAATTTCACAAAATTACTGTTTGTCCAGTTTGGGCTGTATGGATGTAACTCCAGATTTTCCATTTGAACATTTGCAGCAATGTTTCAGTTTCGCGTGCAGTATGGGACCTGAAATTGTCTTACAGAATAATGAGACATCGGGGAACATGCCGATGTGTTTACATGAGATAGTTTGACGTATCCGTGAAATTAGTACAACAAGGAAGACTTTTCTAAAAGTCTTGCAATTTCAGTCGTTCTGCAGTGTCTGCCAGTTTACACTATTTACCCACACAGTTGCTATAAAAAAATTATAGTCGTCTGTTTCAACATTACGTGCTTTCCAATAGGTGTTGTATCCAACAGTTATTTTTGGCCCACATTGAAATTTGTAACATAGAGTTTGAACAAACATTTTTAAAATTAACACAGTCGAGAACACCGTTCTAAAAATCTTGTCATTTCAATCACTGTTGATCGTCTGACATTTTACACTATTTATACATACGATCTACGTAAGAAAAGTATATCTTCGTATATCTTTACAATATCTGCACTTCATTAGGTGCTGCTTCCAAACCTTTTTCTTCTGGGGTGAGGAGGGGGGGATCTGTAAAATATTACAATATAGGTTATCGTGTAAATAATCTGAAATTGGTAGCTCCCTCTCTATATATAAATTTTATCTTGTATTACATTGATTTAGCAGTTTTATTTGCATTTAGCATGAAGCAATGCTACAACTAATCACCACTAAAAAAATGTGTAACTCTTTAGTTGATATAGCAGAATATATGTTTGTATTGGGCAATTGGCATCGTCCTTTTAAAATTCACAATAAAATGCAAAACGATCTGTTTCTATTTTCATTAGAGTTACACGTTTCATTTGTATTGTTTTGTCATATATTTTCATATTAAATTTTGTCATGTTAGTAATTCTGAATTATAGCCGGGCTACAATAGAAAATTGTACATTTATCTTTAAAATCGCTTGATTTAATTAATTAGTTTAGTTTAGTTTATATTTTGAAACATATCATTAAACAAAGTAAAAAAATAATATTATCTCAAATGTAAATTTTTTATGTTAGAAAATTGGCCGTTTTTATTTTAATTGCATTAAACATCACTCAGTCAAAAAGTTTTGTATTAAGAAAGAAGAATTTTGGGTGCTTTGAAAACCATTAATATTCTTCCTACTTTAATTATTGATATATGTATTTTTTAAAGAAACAGTTATTTAAATCGATAAATACAAAAGTTTCCTTTTTTATAAATCTACATTAACGATCAAATGGAGTGTTTTTTTTATAAAAAACCTTTTTATGTAAAAAAAAAACTATATGTTTAATAAACTTTGTTGGTATAACTTTTTGAACTTTAATTTCCTCTTTCAGAGTCCTTATGTAAACATGCCCTGAGATCAAAACAACTATTATTCACGTCTTTTCATAAAGTTAAACATCCTTTGTTTGAGTATGCAAATGTTTTCTTAATCTTGTTTGAATATTTTTCAATTAAAGTATATATATATATATATATATATATTATTTTTTTGTAGTTGCCGATAAACAAAATGTGCGATTTAGTTACTATTTAATGAAGTTTTTATTCAGCAACAGAATAAATCTTATATATTTTCAAAAAATATATATTGGTTATCAAAATTAAGTAATTATTTCTTTAATAGATAAGAATTTTTAATAAACATATGAAATATAAAGTATCATGGGAGAAATTTATATGCAACGGTGTGCAAAAAGTAAGGATGAAGCAGATAAATTAGTATAAAACTAATAACGCAAGACAGCAGATTGTTTAACTAGTTTTCATCATTTGTTTCATATTTTTACACCTTCGAAATTTCATGGTACGATTTCGGTCAATGTGGAACTTAGATGTATCTAAAAATGTATACGCAATCTTGTGTAATATACGTTTAAAAAACTTAAGATAAATTGAAAAAAAAAACTGTTAATTAAAAAATAAATAAATGGGATTTAATAAAAATGAATTTTTATACAAACTCTGCAAAAAATAATTAAATTTACTGTATAACATAGGTTAAATTTATATTAAAAACTATTAATATTCTTCATATTTTAATTCTTTATATAAGGTACCCTGGGGTAATAACGCCACGTTAAGGTTCTACCAGTTTTCACGGCTCAGATTTAGATTGTATTTTTCAAACAAATATAGGATCTGATACAGCAACTCATTGACTATCTATATAAAATAAAATAATTTAACAGATATGTATTCATAAAATGTAATGGCGTTTTTTCTTGACCAATGCTATTTGGCGTTATTACCCACCTATATGGATAATAACGCCATGCAAACAAAACTATGAAATAAGATGGAATAATTGCATGTAGATAGCCCAATTCTAAAAATACAAACTCTACAAACTTAGAAATTGACAAATTGCTTTCTAAGCTATTGAAAATGTTCAATTTTTTATGAAAGTGTAAGAAAAATAAAGGTGTGGTGTGGGAGGAGGGGATGAGGCAAAAGAATATCAGACCGTGAGCTTCTTTTTGCTTAAAAAGGACCGCTTAAATAGAAATATGAGAAACATTGGACAATTTTAACTGTGTTTATTTGAATCAGTATTTAGGATGTAGCTCGGCCACTGTAGGGAATCAACCTACAGTGGGACTAAAGTACTAAACTGGGGTACTAAAGTCAAGGATTGGCGTTATTACCCCAGTATAGTTATTGCGCAGTACATTTTAAATTACAAATTATCTCGAGAAGATATCCAAAATCTTCAACAACATTTTAAAAGTACATGAAATGCACTACAAATTTATGTAATTAACAAAGTATTTCCGGATAAAAAGATAGTCTTCACATCACAAAACGTATCTCGCAAATTTTAGATCAAGCGTTAATTTTAGTTGTTTGTAAAAACAATAAGCCCTAAAAATGAAACAAATTAATTTGAATCTGTTTTTTGCGATTTATATGACTCAAAACCCTTCTGCGCAGAGCAAATGGGTGTCATTTACCTGATTATTTCATAATTATGCAAAATATAAGCACTTGGCGTTATTACCCCGCCTGGCGTTATTACCCCAGGGTACCTTATTTACTTTTTAAAAGCAAACAGTTATTTAAATCGATAAAAACAAAAGATCTAATTTTTTTATTCCTCTACATTAATGATCATATGGAGTGCTTTCTAGGCAGTACTTTTATACATATAAAAAAAATAATTTTGCAAAATGTTTAATAAACTTTGTTGGCATACCTTTTTGAACCTTAATTTCCTCTTTAAGACTCCTTATGTAAACATGCCCTGAGATCAAAACAAATATTATTCGTGTCATTCTCATAAAGTTAAACATTCTTTGTTTGAGAATGTAAATATTTTCTTAATCTTGTTTGACTACTTCTCAATTAAAGTATATATGTATTTTTTCTAGTTGCCAATAAACAAAATGTGCAATTTAGTTACTATTTAATAAAGTTTTTATTCAGCAACAGAATAAATTTTTGTTAATGACCTATATATTTTGAAATATATATATATATATATTAGTTATCATAATTAAGTAGCTATTTTTCTTAATAGATAAGGATATTTAATAGACATATGAAACATAAAGTATCATGGGAGAAATTTATATGTATTGGTGTGCCAAAATTAAGGATGAAGCCCATAAATTATCATAAAACTAATATCTCAACAAAGAGGGTTGTTTAAATAGTTTTGACCATTTGTCCCATATTTTGCTACTTAAAAATCTCATGGTACGATTTCGGTCAATGTGGAACTTAAATGTATCTAATATAAGAAGCGTCTAAAAATGTACACGCAGGTTTGTGTAATACACGTTTAAAAAACTTAAGATAAATTGTAAAAAAAAATAACAATAAAAAAATATAAATGAGATTTATTTTTTTTAAATTAACTTTGTAAAAAAATAATTAAATTCATTGTACAAAAACTGTTTAAATTTACAGTAAAAACCGTTAATATTCTTCCTACTTTAATTAATTATATATGTATTTTTTAAAGCAAACAGTTATTTAAATTGATAAATAAAAAAGTTCCACTTTTTTATACCTCTACATAGATGGTCTTATGGAGTGCTTTTTGCAATTTAGATACTATTTAACAAACTTTTTATTCAATAACAGAATAAATCTTTGTGAAAGACCTATACATGTTTAAATATATATATATATATATATATATATATATATATATATATATATATATATATATATATATATATATAAATTGGTTATCAAAATTAAGTAGTTATTTTTCTAATTATTTCTAATTTTCTATTAATAAAGAAGAATTTTTAATAAATATATGAAATATAATGTATCATGCGAAAAATTTATAGATATATAAGTGTGCAAAAAGTAAGGATGAAGCAGATAAATGAGCATAAAACTAATCAGCGCAACAGAACGGAATGTTTTAATTGTTTTGATCACTTGTCCCTTATTTTTTATCTTCGAAATATCATGGTATGATTTCAGCCCATATGGAACTTTAGATATAACAGAAAATGCATGCAAAAAAACTTGTATAAAACACATTTAAAAAACTTTTCTTAAAAATTGGGCAAAAATCTCATATTTTTTTAGTTAAGTAATTTAGATTTAAAGAAAAAATTCAATTTTTTATATAAACTTTGTAAAGAATTTAATTAAAATTTCAGCTTTTTTTCAAAGAATGGTTTTATTTGAAATACAGTGAGTCATGAATATGAATACATTTGAATTATATTATTAAAAATAAACGAAATTGTCGAAAATGAAACTGTTCCCTTAAAATAAAAAAGACATCTAAATCCTTTCTTCTCGTAATTTATTTAGCAGTATAATAGCTTAGAAATATATCTTATATTATTTTGAGTTTCCTTTTAGCATTTTATTCTCTATACTATCTGGTAAAGCATGTTGTAAATTTCACTGTTACAAACTTTTCGGAAATATCGGAAAAATAAACACATATTACTTCTTTTTGCGTTAATTTTCCTTGAAAAGTGACAGGAAGTTGAATAGTTCATACTTCTCAAATATAACCCAATTTGTTAATTTATTTAAAAGAATCCTAGCAGTAAATCTTAAAACAGAAGTTTTTGAACATAAATTTATAATCAATATAAGCTTACGTATTTTGAAATAAAGAGAATTTATAATGTGATACTTCAAACTTTGTTTTGTAAACTGCAGAAAATAAAATATGTACCCTGATTTATTATTAAATTTCAAAGAATGTTCTTGACAGATATATTACGGCAGAAGGAAATATTTCAAGATAATTTCGAGAGAATATTGTATAATTTGATTCAAAACACTGGTTTCGAAAAATAGTGCATTGTGTAAAACTTGCTAGTATGCATTTAGTATTTTTCATGCAGATTTAAAACGTAGAATACGGTTTATACTACTAGCGTATAGTTTAACAGCTGCAACGGTCATTTAAAATACTTATTTAAAAGGTAAAACATAAACTTTATTTTAAATATGAATTTTAGCACTGTACCTACATTGTCTGTCCATTAAACAATGTGTATGATTATTCCATAAAATTCCTTTATTTGAAGGTAATTTTAGAAACACTTATTCTTCTTCGAAATAGCTTCCTAGAAGTGTTAAACTGGAATGCTGTTCAGAAATTACGTTACTTTTTCTGTATACTCTCCAAATTGCAAAAAACTCATGATATTTTATAAGCTGTATATTAACTGAATTAATAGAAAAAGATCAGTCAGTGACAGATTGAGGCTTTTCGCGAGAAGAATTGAGATGCTGAGCTTTGTCAGGAACCAGGTGAATTTGAAGAACCAGCTTCTCATAAATTTTCCGCTTTCGAAGTTTGTTCGTGACAGCTTAATGCACGCTTAATTTTTTACTTCCCAACGACTCCAAAATCCTTCGAACACACATCTGATGATCAGGGATCCAAAGCACATACATTTTATCCACATTGGCTGAAGTTCTGAGGGCGTCCAACGCGTTGGTCGCCGTCGATGTCCTTCTCGCTTCCCTCTTTGAACGCTTTGTGCCACCTAAACATTTAAGTGTTGGACAAAGAATCCTTCCCGTACATTTCTTGTGATCTGGTAATTCTTTCGGTATACAAATTGTTTAATTTTACGCGAAATGTTTTAGCGTATGTCTGCTTGTTTGTTTGTTTGTATTTATATCGGCCAATTATTTACACTGTGGGATACAGGCCCTAAGGGCTGGGGTGCCCTCCGTGGGGGGTCTTTCTAAGGGAACCTGACCCGTATTTACGCAAGGAAACCCAAGGTTCTAAGAAAACCACGGAAAACTCCAAACAGTTAGGCCGTCAATCGCGATTGGGTTCGAACCCAGCACCTACCGTCTACAAAGGAAGTGGGATAATAAGGGCCATTTTCGCCCATCAGCATCTAGATGTGGCATACATATGGACATATTTTTCTTCTCTCTATGTGGAATTAGAAATTAGGTTTCATAGTAGCTATTTTAATAGCAACAATAATGACGTAAAATATTTATTTAAAGAAAAAATAGAGGCTTCATTTGAAAGGGAAAATAGCATTCGAATTATTTTCTTGCTTATTTAAAAAAGTCGATACACAATTCTTATGAAGTGCGATAACTTAATAAAAAAAATCTACAAATGGGAATATCTTTGTGTAAACTTTTAATTATGCAGATCTTGAAAAAATATAAAGCTAAGAAACTAGATCCTAAATTGTTTTCAAAGCAGTAAATTGAATTTGTATATAAATAGTTTAATATACTTAATATATTTTATGGTTCATTTGTTTAGCATGTGTTAACAACTATCACAAATTATTGAAATTAGCGGTGGTAAAGTTATGATATGTATTTAGATTAATATACCCGTAGTTATATATAATTAATAATTGCTATGTGATAGTTTGTGTAACATGTTGACTAAGGCATTCTATCTCGTTAATGGCATATAATAGGGTATATATAGCTGTCAGTACACATTATATGAAGTGCACAATTAAAATATCGCTGCTACTGCTGCAGTCTTGTTAGGTATATGTTTACCCCTCTCTCTCTTTGTCTCTTTTCTTGCATGCGTGTAAGTTGAACTGTGTTTCGCATTTTATTGTATTTCAAAAGATTTGGAATAAAACTCTTTTTTTTTTTCTTTATAAGAATATTTGCATAACAAAGAAAAAATATTTATAACAATATAATGTAACGAATAAATATAAAGTGAACTGGAACAACTGATTTATAGCAGGCATAGTTACTGACTTAAACTTATATATCCTGAATTTAAAGTATTAAAATTGCTTCACCTTAATAAATATTTACATTAATGTCTAAAATATCCGGAACAACATACATAAAAATATATTTTTGAATTTTTTGAACTACTTAAAAGTAGTTATTGTCCTCGGTAGAGAATTGGGAAATCTGATGTATATCTGGAGCTTTTTATTGGTTGAATTCCGCAACTTATTTTATTTTATTCGTTTTCTGATTGGTCCATATTTCATGTCCAAAAATGGAATAATTATGTTGCTACAAAGATTAAAAAAAAGTTACAAACACTTTTAAAAAATAAAATATTTCAAAATAAATTGTAATGAACATTTCAAACAAATTTAATTTAAAAGTGCATTTTTTTTCTCTACGCAACGGTGTAAAAATTTAAAATGTGAAATGTTTAGAAGTTTAAAAATTTACAGTTCCGAAAATTGTAAAAGTGAAATTTCATTTAAAATTTCTTTATGATGGGTCCAGAAATATTAATAATTAATCCATGTCGTACGTATTATGAGACGTTCAGAAGTCAGTCTGATTAACTCCATCAAATAAAAATGCACATTCTAAACAGTCAAAGTTGCATACGTATAAACTACTGTTTTTTATCGTTGGTCTAGGAATATTAATATATTAAGGTTTAATGCATGGCGTACGTAATATATCACTCGTTATGATCATCATAAATATGATGTTTATTATTATTATCAATTTTAATATAGAACTAAAAGTCTTTAAAACTTTAGTCTTTGAAAATGTCATTTTCCAAATAATCGTTGTAATTTGTTAAATTACAATTTTGTTCTTATTTTTTTCTTTCTGTTTTATTTTCTTGTCTTCCTATTGTAAAATATTACAATACAGGTTACCGTGTAAATGATCTGGAACTGGTAGCGCCCTCTCTATAAGTAAATTTAATCTTGTATTACATTGATTCAGCAATTTTTATTTGCATTCAATATGAAGCACTGCTACAACTGATCATCATTTTAAAAAATATGTAACTCTTTAGTTGATATAACAAAATGTATGTCTAAACTGGACAACTGACATATTCCTTTTAAAAATAACATTAAAATGCAAAACGTTCTATTTCTATTTTCATTAGATTCATTTATTCCCTTTGTCATATTTTTTAACATCCAATTTTTTCAAGTTAATAATTCTGCATTAAGGTCGAACTACAATATAAAATTGTGCAATTACCTTTAAAATAGCTTGAATTAATTAATTTAGTTTCGTTAAGTGTATATTTTTAAACTTTCCATTGAACGAAGTAAAAAAATTAATATTGCATCAAATTTAAGCTGTTCCAGTTAGAAAATTTGCAGTTTTTATTTTAATTCCATTAAACATCATACTTTAAAAAATGGTTTGTATTCAGAAAGAAGAAATTTTTGTGTTTCGAAAGCCTTTAATATTCTCCCTACTTTAATTGTATATATATATATATATGTATATATATATATATACATATTAAAGAAATAGTTATTTAAATCGATAAATACAAAAACTCCATTTTTTATACATCTACATTAATGATAATATGGAGTGCTTTTTTTAAAAAAACTTTTTTATACGAAAAAAAAATAAATAAATAAATAAAAGGTGTTTATTAAACTTTGTTGCATCCCTTTTTGAACTTTAATTTCCTCTTTAAGTCCTTATGTAAACATGCCCTGAGATCAAAATAAATATTATTCTCGTCATTTTCATAAAGTTAAACATCGTTTGTTTGAGTGTGTAAACATTATCTTAATCTTGTTTGATTACTTCTCAATTAAAGTATATATATAAACAAAATGTGCAGTTTAGTTACTCTTTAATAAAGTTTTTATTTAACAACAGGATAAATCTTTGTGAATGACCTATATATTTCTGATACATATATTTTGTTTATCAAAATTAAGTATCTATATTTTTAATAAATAAAATTTTTTAATAAATATATGAAACATAATGTATTATGCGAGAAATTTATGTATATTGGTGTGCATTAGTAAGTGTGGTATTTTATACTTTTACTTTTCAGATAAAACTGTAGATGGCGCCCCTTGTCCATTCCATGGAATTATGTAAGGAACATAATGTATCTGAGTTCCAGATTAATTGTTCTGTGTTTACAATGTGTGTATGTCGGGTGTAGTGAATTATGTGTATTAAATATGTTATGTGTAAAAGTTCGCCCACCTCGATTATGTACTGAGTACTGTTTTATGCCTTAAATTAATTAATCTATTTAAAGATATTACAATGGCGACGATGTAAAAAACTTTCTACTGTAAAAATTTTAAAAGAATAACGGCGAGCCAAATTGAAATGGCTCATTTCAGTTTCGATTTCAGCATTTCAGAAATGTAACTACAGCCTTCCAGAATATATCAGCAGCTACAAAACAAGGGGGTGGTAAGTGCATTGAATTTTAACTTACTTTTTTTCCTGTCTTATTGCATAAAAATACAATGTTTTCATTTAAAGAGTTCGATGATAAAGTGGAATCATTTCAGGCATATATTAAACGCCTGGGGCAGAATTTTATTCTGAATGAATTAAAAGAGGAAAAAAAAGTTGCGGCCCTTTTATCTTGCATGGGCCCTAAGCTTTATAATTTGCTGAGTAATTTATGTTTCCCAAAAGCGTGTGAAACATTAAAATATTCTGAGATTGTTGATATTTTGATAAAGCATTTAAGCCCCGCCCCGAACAAATTTATTGAAAGAATAAAATTTCGTAAGTGTTACCAAAATGAGTCGGAATCAGTTCAAGATTTTGCTGCGAGATTAAAGAAAAATACAACTTTTTGTTGTTTTACGGGTGATACATTAAATGAAAATTTACTTGAACAATTTTTACGCGGTTTGAAAAGCGAAAGCATTCAAAATAAATTGATTACGCAAGTAGACGATTTAACTTTTGAGAAGGCAGTTGAAAAAGCGTTATCCTTACACAATGTAGATATTGAAATTTCTGAAATAAAAAATAAAAATTTCAGTATTAATAAAATTTCGAGTTCAAAGAATGTACACCCAAAGAAATTTTCTAACGATTGTCAGAAGTCAAATGTCAACAATTATGTAAATAATGCAAATTCTGAGGCAAATAAAAGTAAATTAAAGTGTTATAGATGCGGAAATACTTCTCATCTAGCCAATTCATGTAGATTTATTAATGCTATTTGTAAAATATGTAAGAAAAAAGGCCATATTGGAAAAGTATGTAGAAGTAAAACTTTCCAAAAACACGTAAATTCGGTAGATACAGTAAATGTATTAACTATAAAAAATACAGGTGCAAATCCTATTAAATTATCTGTGTTAATTGAAAATAAAGCAAGAGCTGATATGGAGTTGGACACAGGTTCGGGAATTTCTGCTGTTCCTTTAAAAAGATTTCGCAGAATTTTTCCTGATTATAAAATATTCCCCCCAGATGATCAGTTAAAAACTGCAACTGGGGAAATTTTTAAACCTGTAGGTTATGTTGAAGTAAATGTTACTTATGAAAATAAAACAGAAAAGTTAAAATTATATTTGATAAAAGAATATACTTTTCCATTATTATTTGGCCGAGATTGGGCCTCTACATTCGATATTTTTCCACATAATTTAAGATCTGTCTATGTTAATGAGACTGTAAATTATTCTGATAAATTGCAAAAATTGTTAAATGATTTTTCTGATTTATTTTCTGATAAAGTAGGGGAAATTAAAGGGTTAAAGGCAGAGCTTTACCTTGAAAAGGATGCTACACCCATATTTTGTAAAGCAAGGACTGTTACTTATGCACTACGTGCTGCAGTCAATGAGGAATTACAAAGATTGCAAGAAGCAGGTATAATTAAACCAGTTACAAATAGCAAGTGGGCAACCCCGATTGTTCCAGTGGTAAAATCTAATGGTAAAATACGTTTAAGCGGAGACTTTAAAGTTACATTAAATAAATATCTGAAAGTAGAAAAATATCCCTTGCCTAAAATAGAAGATATGTTAGCTACTTTAAGTGGTGGTGTTCATTTTACAAAAATTGATTTGAATCAAGCTTACCTCCAATTACCTGTAGATGAGGAATCCCAAGAATTATTAACCATTAATACGCCTAAAAGATTATTTCAGTTTCTTAAATTACCAATGGGTCTTAGTAGTTCTCCTGCTATATGGCAAAGAAAAATCGAGCAAATTTTAAGTGGAATTGAGGGAATTACAATTTTTATTGATGATATAGGAATAACTGGGGAAACAGACGAAATTCATTTGCAAAGGTTAAAGCAAGTATTAGAAAGGTTGAGAAATTATAATATTCGGATAAATAAGGAAAAATCATTCTTCATGGCAGATGAAATTACTTATTGTGGGTATAAAGTGGATAAACATGGTATTCATAAAACACCAGATAAAATAGAAGCAATTGTAAATGCCCCTAGGCCAGAAAATATTTCCCAGGTTAAAGCATTTCTTGGTCTGGTAACTTATTATGCTAAATTTGTGCCAAATTTATCGACAATTGCACATCCTTTGAATAATTTGCTTAAAAAGAATGTGAAGTTTAATTGGTCTTACAAATGTGATCAAGAGTTTAAAAAAATAAAAAGAGAAATTACTTCTGACAGAGTGCTTACCCATTTCAATCCAAAATTACCTTTAATTTTAGCTACTGATGCTTCTCCATATGGTATCTCTGCAGTTCTTTCGCATGTGATGCCAGACAATACTGAAAAGCCTATTGGATTTGTATCCAGAACCTTGAATAATGCCGAAAAACGGTATAGTCAAGTAGATAAGGAGGCATTAGCAATAATATTTGGTGTTAAGAAATTTTTTCAATAATTGTACGGTAACAGATTCACTTTTTTTACTGATAGTAAACCATTAGTTTCAATTTTTTCACCTTCTAAAAGTATTCCTATTTTATCAGCTGCTAGAATGCAAAGATATGCCATATATTTATTGCCATATATTATAGTATGACATTCGTTATAAGAAAACTACTGAACATGGAAATGTCGATGCACTTTCACGTCTTCCATTACGTAGTGAAGATTTACCCCACGAATATAATTCAAATGAGGGACTTGATGAATCTGAAATCATTCAAATAAATCAGCTTTCTGTTTTACCTTTAAATGCTAAATCTATTGCTTCAGTTACAAAAACCGATCCTCTTTTGCGACAAGTTTTTCATCATCTCATTTCGGGTTCAGAAATTCCTAAGAATTTACTTTTTGGCGGAAAACAAGAAGAATTTACTCTTCAGCATGGTTGTATTTTAAAAGGTTGTAGGGTAGTAATCCCAGAAATTCATCGGCAACAAATATTAAAGGAATTACATTTTGGTCATTTTGGTATAGTGAAAATGAAATCTTTAGCCCGTAGTTTTGTATGGTGGCCAGGATTAGACCATGATATAGAAGATATTGCAAGAAATTGCTCTATTTGTGTAAATTTGAAAAATAATCCTCCCAAAGTTGATACACATCATTGGGAATGGCCTACTGCTCCATGGCAGAGGATTCATATTGATTATTTTGGTCCTGTTAATGGGAAGATGCTTTTGTTAGTGGTTGATGCTTATAGTAAATGGCCAGAAGTATTTATAATTCCTAGTACAACTTCAGAAAATACAATTATTTGTATTTCTTCTCTCTTTGCACGATACGGTTTTCCAATTTCTTTGGTATCAGATAATGCTAAGCAGGTTACATCTGAAGAATTTGAAATATTCTTAAAAAGTCATGGTGTAAAACGTAAGTTTAGTGCACCGTATAATCCATCTACAAATGGACAGGCTGAGAGATATGTGCAAACGGTCAAACGTGGATTAACCCTTTAAGCGTTTGTCCCGTAATATTCCGTATACTAAGCTCCAGGTTTCACTGTAATATAAGCAATGTTTAAGATATTATAATTCTATAAATTTAATGAATTTTCAAACCATTGAAGAATGATTAAGACTCTCAAGGATTGCATTTATATTCCTAAATAAGATTTCTTATGTAATATTGAAAGAATCATATTTTATTAGCATTTAAAACAAAATGCAGAGAAAAAAACATTGCAATTTTACCCATTTGCAAGACGCTTGGAGTGTTAAAAGCCTTAGCTTCTGAACCAGGTACTTTACAAATGAAGCTGAATAACTTTCTTATGCAGTACAGGAAGTTGCCACATGTTACAACGGGGGAAAGTCCTGCCTGCATCTTTATTTCTAAAACGTCATATAAGAACAAATATAGATTTGATAGTGCCGAATATTGCAAATTTTGTTCATGAAAAGCAAACTGCAAGGAAATCTAAAGTTAAAGTAAAAGAATTTGAAATCAACCAGAAAGTAGCTGTAAGAAATTATACTCCAGAAGCCAAATGGAAAATTGGTCGGATCGTAGCAAGAGAAGGAAAATTACATTACAGAGTTCAAGTTGGTTCGAATATTTGGAAAAGGCATGTGGATCAAATAACTAATGTAGGGGAAGATATGTCTTTAACTACTGATCCAAATTCGGAAGAAAATGTTGCAGAAAATTTTAGAAGTGAAAATGCAAAGGTGAAGCAAGATGATTTTCCACCCTTACAGTCAAGTTTCACAGATCCGCAACCAGTTGACTCTCATGTTCCAGTTGCTGCAGATCCTACTCCAACTGACTTTCGTGATCCTGATTCTTCGAGTTCTAAGTCATCTAGCTCGGATAACATTCTCCCAAAACCGTCGGTTCCTACTAGTGCTACCGTTGATGCTCCTGAACATGTCAAAACTAATTCTTCTTCTTCTCCACAGGTACTTAGACGATCCAGAAGACATCGAAGAGCTCCTGAAAGACTTCATTACTAAGTGGGGAAGAGCTCTGGTATTTTATACTTTTACTTTTCAGGTAAAACTGTAGATGGCGCCCCTTGTCCATTCCATGGAATTATGTAAGGAACATAATGTATCTGAGTTACAGATTAATTTTTCTGTGTTTACAATGTGTGTATGTCGGGTGTAGTGAATTATGTGTATTAAATATGTTATGTGTAAAAGTTCGCCCACCTCGATTATTTACTGAGTACTGTTTTATGCCTTAAATTAATTAATTTGTTTAAAGATATTACAGTAAGTATGAAGCAGAAAAAATAGCAAAAAGCTAATCAACGCAACAGCGTGGATTTTTTAAATTGCTTTGATCACTTGTCTCATATTTTTATATGTTTGAAATATCAAGGTATGATTTTAGTCGCAGTGGAAATTTGGATGTATCAAAAAATGCATACACAATCTTGTGTAATACACATTTAAAAAACTTTTCTTATAAATTGGGCAAAAATCTCATTTTTGTTTACTTAAGAAATATAGATTTAAAGAAAAATTTAAATTTTTATATAAACTTTGTAAAGAATTTAATTATATATTCAGTTAATTTTTTAAAATATACTTTTATATAAAATGCAGTGAATTCGCCACTTGAACCATATTCTTAAAAATAAACGAAATTGTTGAAAAATGAAACTGCCCCCTAATGATACAAAATACATCTAAAACCTTTGTTGTTGTAATTTATTTAGCTTTATAAAAGCCGATAAAGATATCTTATATTATTTTGAGTTTCTTCTTAGCATTTTATTCCCTGTACTATCAAGTAAAGATTGTTCTAAATTTCATTGTTACAAACTTTTCAGAAATATCGAGAAAATAAACACAAATTACTTCTTTTAGCGTTAATTTTCTTTGAAAAGTGACAGGTTGTTGAATAGTTCATACTTCTCTGATATAATATAATTTGTTAATTTATTTAAAAGAATCACAGCGGTAAATCCTAAAACATAACTTTTTGAACATAAATGTATAATCAAAATAAGCTTTCGTATTTTGAAATAAATAAAGTTTATAACGTGATATTTCAAAATTTGTTTTGTAAACTGTAGAAAATAAAATATGTGACCTGATTTATTATTAAATTTTAAAGAAGGTTCTTGACAGATTTAATATGTTAGAAAGAAATATTTCAAGATAATTTCCAAAGAATATTGTATAATTTGATTTAAAACACTGGTTTCGAGAAATAGTGCATTGTGTAGAACTTGCTACTATGCATTTAGTATTTTTCATGCAGAATTAAAACTTAGATTACTTTTTATAAACCTAGCTTAAAGTTTGTCAGCCTCAACGATCATTTAAAGTAATTATTTAAAGGTAAAATATAAACTTCATTTTAAAAATGAACTTTAGATTATAGTTACATCGTCTGTCCATTAAGTAATGTGTCTGATTCCATGAAATTTATTTATTTGAAGGTAATTTTAGAAACACTTATTCTTCTTCGAAATAGCTTCCTTCAGCTTTAATACACCTTTTTAACAGTTCTGTCATCCATTTGCAATCGACGAAAACTGTTAAACGGGAATATGTTCAGAATTACTTCTTTTACGTTTTTCTGCATACTCTCCAAATTGCAAAAACCAAGATTTTTTTTATAAGATGAATTTTAACTGAAATAATAGAAAAGGGTCAGTCAGTGACAGATTGAAGCTGTACGATGGTTCGAGAAAAGTTGAGAATCGTTGCTTTGTCAGGAACCGGGTCAATTTGGCCAAAAGATTCTCGGGAATTTTCCGCTTCTGAAGTTTTTCGTGACAATTTAATGCACGATTGATTTTTTACCTCCCAACTTCTCTAAAATCAATCGAACACACATCTGATGTTCAGAGATCTAAAGCACTTATATTTTAGTCACATTGGCTGAATTTCTGATGGGCGTCCTTGACGTTTTTCGCCATCGATGTTCTTCCTCTCTTACCTCTTTGAACGTTTTGTGCCACCATGGCCAGCTAGATGTATAACGACCTGCGCATTTCGCTAAAAACCGCCCAAAAAGTGAAGCTCACTTCAGCTTCAAACCCTTAAACATTTCATTGGACCACGCGGTGCAAACCTTACCCAAATTAGCATTGAATAAGCTGATTTATGTTCTGTGCACATGGTCATTGTTTTAATTCAGGGTTTGTACGATTGGTTAGAATAACTTGGGCAAGGTATCATAGTCCTCTGGCGGGAGACTTCATTCATTAATCTCAATTGAATGGGCCGTATAGATCTAGTTGGGATCTATGGTGCCACTTAAACATTTGAGACTTGGACAAAGAATACTTCCCGTACGCTTCTTGTGATATGGTTAGTCTTTCGGTAGCCAATTTGTTTAATTTTACGCAAATTGTTTTAGCGTATGGCTGCTCAACTGCTTGCTTTATTCTGAGAACCTAACATCGAGTTCAATCACATGTCTATTTCATGAGTTATAAGTACACTGCAAATGATCAAAGCCAAGTGATTTATGTTAGAATCTGTAGTTGATAGATCCACCACAGCTATCGCTTGAAATCACCGTCCACTCGGCCTTCTGCTTGACGTGAAAAATTTAGTCTTATTACTTATTGGTGAGACTATGTATTTATATGGTGATTTAATCCTTTATGTCGCAACGGTACTTTAGGGTACCGTTAAAAAAGCTTCTTATATACTTCATTTAATAAATAGATTACAAGTCATTAATTATAAAATGAGTTTTATACACTTTATCTAATTCCAAAACCATTATTAGTTGAACAAGGTAAAAGTATCTTTAAAAAGATAATGTCTTTTTCGTTTGCATATCTTTGGCTTTCATGACGTTTAAAAATTATAGCTGAAAAGGTTCAGTTTGAAATTCTTTCTATATATATATTATAAAAGCATCGCATTTGTACTTTACCTAATACTATAAAATACTAAAAAAACATATTCATTAAATGACTTGAGGCAATTATTAATATTGCACAAAATTCTTATAATTCTTTTACATTTAAATCTCAACATATTTAATTTCAATATATTTAAATTTCAACATATAAAATCAACATATTTATTTCTTTTAATTAGCCAAATCTTTCTAAAATTTCTTAAACGATTGTGCAAATCTTTTAATGTAGGTTTGAGAAAATTAAATTTTCATAAATTCATAATTTATCACATAAAAGATTAAAAGATTGGTATCCAGGAAGAGTGCATTGTTCAAAAAGTATTAGCTATGAAGGTAATTAGTTTTTTTATATATATATATATAATTTGAAATTTATCTTAGGAGTTAGTGTTGCTCATTTAACAGAAACGACACTCATGTAGAACACTTAAATAAATGAAAATATAGATTTCATTTTTAAAAGTAAATTCTAGCATTTAACCAATTTCTTAACTTATTTAACCTTTTTGTGCACGATGTTTTCTATTCTTATGAAAAAAATATTTGAAATCTATAGATCATTCTAATAATGGGAAATTAATTTTAATAAAAATCAAGTTTCAGCTAACATTTTACATTTTATTGCTAGCACCAGGTATACACAATTAGGATTTTCAAATATTTATTAGTATATTTCGTAATTAAATGGGTTTAGATTAATTAATTTTATATGCTTAACACAGTGCAACTTTATTTATATTAATATTTTTAAGTACTCAGTAAAAATAATACATGTAAATTTTGCTTTAATAGCGTGATCGATTTTTTTTTCAAACAACAAATTTTATATTTTGTCAAATGCAGCAATATGACATCGACAAAATAAGTGTTATTCCATTCTTTGTATTGTTATTAATCATTTACAGTAGTCATATTGGCCAAATTTATGGCATACAATGAAAATTATAGGGTTTTCAGGTATGTTAAAGATATGGCTCACCGTGCAGTGAAAGGTTAAAGAAGACGATATTGAACTTCAGCAACTTCATTAAAAAATAAAAATCTTAGCATCTTTGTTTTAATTATTCAGTTCTAGAAAAACTGTAAAGGGTATGAATCTGGATTCAAAGTTATTTCTGAAACAGTAAATTGAATACTTACATACTTATATACTGAACGTAAGTATTTATATTAATGTGTTTATTATATTTATTTTATTTTACAGCGCATTTTTTAAGCATTTGTTAGCAATTGGTTTGGTTGTTGAAATTAGCAGTTGTGAATTTATAGTATGTATAGTGATTAATATAACCTTAGTTATATATAATTATTGGCTGCTATCTGATAGTGTGTGTAACATGTTGACTAAAGCATTATGTCTCATTAACAGCATATAATAGTGCATAAATAGCTGTCAGTAGATATTTTTTATAGTACGCAATTCGGGTATCATTGTTATTGCTACATTCTTGTTAGGTATATCTGCACCTATGTCTGTCGCCCAAACCACGAAAAAATGGACATGATGATAAAAATTTAAATTTCTTTAAATATGATTGAAATTTTGCATATTAACTGTTAAGAGTGTACTATTTCATATTTTATCAAAAAAGAATTAAATTTTTGTCATTAACATACTTATTTTAATTAATAAAGTGACACTATGACTTTGTAAAATAGACTGCGGCAAAAATCTTTACATTTCATGGTCTCGTACAGCTGAACAAACATTCTGAAAATCTCCAAACTTGGATATATATGATCTGACAGCTATTATTGAGAGTTTTTGTCTGCAGAGAAGTGTTCACTAATCTTCATTACAAAAGGTAAGCATATTTAATTACTCTTAATTATTGTGTCACATCAGCAACAAAAAGTTACATTTATATCTCTGCAGAAAAATATTTTTGATTTAAAGTTATGAAATTTTATATTCAAAAATAGTTTATTAAGATACTTTGAATTACAGACACAAAAGAAATTAATTAATATTTTAATTATAATTATTGAGCGTTGCGGGCGTGACATGTTCCTGTTGCGACATGTTCCTGTTGTGACATTTAATTAAAGTCACACCCGCAACGTCTTTTAAAATTGAATACAAATGCATATTTGAACAAATATGTAAATTTATAAAAGAATAATATGCTGGAAAACATGTACTTGGCAGCTTTAACTATACCCTTTGATTTAATAGAGGGAATTTTAAGTAATAAATAGAAATTTGCATCATCGTAGCATGTAACACTGTGTGCAGTTGATTTATTCAGTTTGGATTGATAAAATTGTTGCTTTACTGCAAGAAAATAATTTTATTAGTGATATATGATTAAGAAATAATTTTAAAAGGTAAGATTTTTATAGAAATTAAAAAAAGAAAATTACGAAACAATATTTTAGCAATTTTCTTTAAATTTGTTAATTTTGTTTTGTTTTTTATATACATTTTTTTAATTTTGTTATTTGATAGTATTTTTCTAATACATATATTTTTAGTTTTTTAAAATAAGTAAATCAAAATTAAGGGAAGATTTTTTTCTCTTTTAATTCAAATTAAATAAAAAGTAGAAGTAAGAATAATATAAATTGTTAAAATGTTTATTAAGTTAGCATAAAATGTATATAGTCAGTTTGAAATTAACCAAAATTTAACATAATTAACTTTATGTAAGATTAGAAATTTCAAGGGATAACTATTAAAAATTTGTTAAGCTTATATTTTTGGACTGGAAGTACTATATTTATTCAGTTTACACATTAATTTCTTCTCTTTTGCAGAGAATGGAGGGTACAGAAAGATCACGATATCGTTGAAAAAAGATTAAGGAAAACCCTTTTAAATATGAAGCATATCTACAACAAGAGAAGGAAAGAGACAAAGCAAGGAGAGAAAAGAAGAGACTATTTTAAAAAATCATGGTAAAGGATGGCAATCCTTTTGCATTTCATCTCATGGTAAAGAAGTTGTCGATGGGGTTGGTACAGTTGCCAAGAAAATAGTAACACTAGCAACGCTCTGCAACTATAAATTCAGCTTCAGATTTTGCCATGTGTGTAGAAAAAGTCCTAAAAAATATAAAAGAACTTTGCTGAATGTAAAATTTCAAAAGATAATGTGAAAAAGCTTCATGAATGCTGGCACCAAGCACAATCGGAGCTCAACATTCAATCGATACAAAATCGATTTAAAAAATTCGTAAGAATCTTTTACATAAATCAGAAAATTTATTTAAAAATAGCGCTCATAGATGGCGCTGAAAGCGTTAAGACCTTCGAAAGATACACTGTTAAAAATATGAAACTTTTGCTACATCGTCACTCCATCGCTTTTATAGAATATCTCTATATTGACGAATGAGAATCTTCCATAATACATTGAAGTAATCGTTTTCAATATAAGTCATGGAGTCAAATACAAAAGTTCAAATACAAAAAGTTGCAATACATCGCTGAAAGTATTCTGCCTTTGAGTTAAGATTTACAAGGACCCTCTGATTAGTGAAGCATTGTAATTCGAAGACTATATCTCGTAATAATATGTTGTAATATTCAATGTTTCAATTTCTTGTTTTGGGTTCAATCTTGATTGAGGTGTGGGAGCTTTGCTTTACTTTACATCTACGAAGAAACGGGGAATACATATTACAGATATAAAGTACAGTAAACTATCTTCAGCCATATCAACATTTAATAAAAAACAAGATATTGACATAGACTTCAATAAAACAAGAGGGATAGATCATACTTCAAATTACGACGCTGCAATAATGAGAGAGTCCTTATAATCTTAACTCAAAGGAAGAATACATGCAACGACGCATTATGTTATAATAATTCTAAGATCTGGTACAGATTTATAAACGTATCTAACGATTTTGAAATATAATTATCATTCTCACGTCCCCCTCTCCCATCTTCCTCTATCCCTCCAATTCTTCCGATGTTCGACTCGTCTACAGTTACTTAAGTACAGAATTTTCACTCCGTCCCTCCGCCTTTTTTCTAGGATGTGGATAGGTCTACAGCTAATGAAAATTTATCAAGAATGTACCGGGTTATCCAGAAGTTTCGGGAGTTTTGAAAAGTTAATAATTGGGAAACTATGTATAATACAAAGGTCCTGTTTTCAGATATATGCTCAGAAACATGTGTGATTTTTGTTTAGAATGAATTTTTTAAAATATATATAGTTACCATTTTTAGCAACAGGTGGCGTTGTTGTATAAGACTGAATGTACCTATGCCCAGCGTTATATAGACACATGTGTTCATTGCGAAACTTCTTTTCTATGATATAAATGCTATTTCGTTTTAGGGGTGGTTTATGTTAAACATTTTTTGTAAGGTAGTTGAAATTGCATTGTAAGATAAATTTGATACAAAATTTGATGAGGAACTGCAATGTATAGACATTGTCTAGACTATGTTTAGACACATCTTTGCATGTCGCGTTGTTTTCATATCGTACAATACGTCAAGTTAAAACTTCAAAAGAATTGATGGCCATTGCAAATGTGAAATATTATGGTAAGCAACGTTTGAGAAAAAGGCTCGTTTGGAGATCGTAATAGAAGCAGGAGATCCCAAATGTCCGTTAGAATCGTAAATTAGGTAGGATTCTATGCCAATACTCTGTGGAAATCATCAGTTCATCGTGAGTGCAGTACACTTGTGATAATACGATGAACTGAAATTTCTTTCTGCTCTGAGGATACTGTGCACGCTGTTTTGCATCGGCTCACGGTGGTACTTATAAGCCATGAGCGTCATGATTAAATTTCGCAACCCTTGGACACTAATTCTTTCTTTTAAATGAGCTGTATCATACTATAAAAATAATACTATCAATTTTAGCGCCACCTGCTGTCAAAAAGAGCAAATAACATAATATGTTTTTTTCATCGAAAAAACAAATCCCACAAGTTTGTCAGCATTTCTGTGAAAACCGCATACTTCTATTGTTTATGGTTTTCTAATTATTAGCATTTCAAAAGTCCCGGGTGTGATGTAGAATCACATATAGTTTTCTTAAATTTTACATTTTCTAAATTACAGTTAAAGCTAATCTTTAATTAAATAGCTATTTTATCTTAACGTTTTATTTTGATCCCACAATAACTTTCCGTTCAAAAGAAAAGAAAGAAAAACATCTAGCATCTGCCTTATTACTGAAAAACGGCTGTCAGATAAAGAGAATTCATTAGGATGCGTATTTCACCCTTGCTGGAAACAAATAAAAAAAGAACAAAGATCAATATGTTTGCGGTCAGTGGAATTTCATTTTCCTTTCTGCGTAATTTTAAGTCTAACTTATTCGTTGCATAAGAGTCTTTTCATGTACATAAAGTTTGTTGTGTCTTTTGATAACATTCTCCCAAAACAGACCTATAACGTACGATTTTGGCGCGAATTCTTTTTGGCGTATTTTTTTAGGACTGTCCATTTCTGGTTGTCCTGCATTAAATTCAAAATCATCTTAATTGTTGAAGCATAACAGAAAATTTCATGGTTATGATATCATTCACTTTTCATATGCTTCTTTTCGCCAATTCTATGATGCCAATGTGCGAATACTGAATGAGAAATTCAATTGCCTCGCTCTCGCTTCACGCACTCAGTCATGTAAAGAAGATCTCTTGAAAAATGCATACAGGCACCATCCCTAACTATTTCTGTAAGGAATGATTTAACTGTAAGATTGATTTTTATAACTCTACTTCAAATAAACAAAGTTCTCAAAAGGCATTTATTTTATTGATCACAGCCTATAACTCTAGCGAATGCATTTTAAAAAGAACCTGGTCACAATACTTTAAACTACAGATCTACAGTACACCGGGACTTCTGGATCACCCGGTACATCACAAAAACGCAAAGATATCGAAATAAACATAAGCACACTTTACAGTGGATAAGTGTTCACACGTAGACAACACAAACATTAAATCAAGGCAGCTTGAAGGCTGCTAGAAGAACAGAACTTCCTCTTGTTGAGAGTCATATCCTGAAAGCTAACCTGATGCGCTTTCTACCAAGGAGAGTCTTCATTGCCAGAATTTTAATGTCTATAGGTCTAATATCATGGAAGTTTTAAAAAGTCTTAAAAGAATATATGGACATATGGCCACGCCAGTTGCATGTTAAAGATGTGAAATGGACTCCTTTAGGCCGGAGCTGCTGGATTTGTGGTCTCAAAATTTCATACTTACTTACTTTTGTCCGATGAACTTTCACGAAATTTTACTCTGGTGTCTTTCTCTTGAATAAGGCTGTTGATTACAGTTAAAAGTGCTCGCTGTTTTTAACATCTTTTGGCTGTATTTTATGTCCTAAAGATCTTGGTTTGTACATTTTTATAAACTTTTAAGTAATTTATACATCACAATTTTGGTATTTTATATTTCATTTATGTTTAGGGATAATATTTATTTAAATAGAATATTCTAAGCAAATTTATAATAAATACATTTATTTAAGAGAATATTTTCCTGATATTTACTTTCAGAGTACTTATATTAAAGTACTTAATATGATTAAAATATTTCTATTACAAATATATGGCATAAGGGGACTTGTGACCCTAGTCTGTTTTTTGTATTTATATTTTCTCGGTCTGTCCTGTGGGTTTTTAGAAAACAAACAGCATTGCCATCTCCTTGTACCACATCACATAATAACCAACAACTTCAGAGAAAATTACGTCATGATTAAATGATTTATTTAAAATGTATTTTATAAAGATGTTAAAAAATACCTGGATTCTAAAATTCTGCAGATTTTTTTCTTTCTTTTTTACATATATTTAATTGATATTATATTATCAACAAAAATATACTGAAAAAATACATAGCTTAAATGCAGCTGATTCTTCACTGAAAGAGAAATGGATGAAGAATTGGACTGTTAAAAAGGAGGTCAGCATTTATTAAAAAATATTATAATTCAATCTTCGGAAATACTTTTAAAACCGTAGCGTGTTTTTAGCGTCAGCAGTATTGAACGTGAATTGTCTAGCGTAGGAGACAAAGTAAAAGAACATAGAAGATAAGAAGGGAAAGGTTTGGTAACGTAACTAATCGAAATAGTGCAATGTGCTGTGCTGAAAAACACACTCAAAAAAGAGATCAAATTATAGGCATGTTTCATTTCAATTTTTTATTTTATTTTATTTTATTGCTATGTTATTTTTTTTAGTTAACATAAGATAACACAAAAGTACCGTGCCCATAGCCCTAGAAGAATTTAAAACGACATTCTTTTGACAGTTCCTCTTGAAACTTAAAGACAGTGATAAGTTTTCTTTTTTATTTACTATGATATATATTTTTAATGTTGCAAGTAGAAAGCCGATGTATATGTGCAATGGATAAATATTCAGTAATTCAGAACTCGGTAAAATAATTATTCTTATGTATGTTTCATTTAAACTAAAAAAATAATATAACAGCAAACAGATTCACCAAATCTTCAGCATGTAATATATTCTATGATTTTGATCTAGCATTCAAAAAAGGGGTTTTGACTCTCTCCACGAAATGCGCAGAGATAGTGAGTGCACTGATTTCGCGTGACGTTTACAGCTGCAGCATTAAGCAGCGGTCAGATGCGTAGTTTGCTGAAGTTCAACTGAATTCCTGTAACTCCCTTCTTTTTTCCCTATCTGCGGTTTACTAACAATAGAAAACGAGGGAATACAATGGTCAGGGATATAACTATCTTAAACCCTACTGAAGGGAAAGTTTCCTGCCCTACACTTGTATTGAAGTTTTACTTCAAAAGTCATTAACATCATATGCGCCGAATGCGGACATAAAACGCGCCTCCTGATAACCGGTAAAAGTATTTGTGTGTGTTTGCAGCTTTACTCCTCATTTTAATGACTATGGCTATTGTAATCTCGTTAAAGGGGCCAAGTAAATGCATTTTTTTCTTTCCCCTTTTAATGAGACTTCTATTGCTGGTCTTTGTACTGTTTCGCTAAATAGTCGAGGTACATTGCCTAGAACTAGATAGTGTGAAATACAACAGGTGAAGCGGTATCCCAAAAATTACTTTTAACCAGAGGAAACTATGGTCGAGTTTATTGCGTCAATTGAATAGAACTCATGTGTGTTTTTAGATATCTGTGATGCAATTTAAACTACGAGAAACTTAATATTGAAAGATAAATTTTGCGAAACATGGAAGTAAAAAGATTTTTGTTGTATTTTTAGGAATGAACGTATTTTTAGGAATGAATTAATTATATTCATTCAGGAATGTATTTTTAATTTATTTTGCATCACATGTTTTTAGATACAGTAAATAACGCTTATTGTTTGCAGTTTCAATCTATCATAACAATGGCAACGCCGTTTAAAAAAAATGTAATATTTTAGATAATTTCTAAAGAATTAAAGATATAAGCGATTTCTACACAATATACTTCTATACACTGTAGTCGAGGAAAAACGTGTATGTAAGCTTTCCTTCTTCAAATGATCTTTCTTTGACAGAGATTCCTACTCATTTAAAAAATATATATTTGATTTGATCAGAGTGTTGTGCGCTATTTATTAGTTCAAAAAAGATTTTTTGTCATTAATTAGATTTAATAGGCATTGTTTTGACAGATCTACTGTTCCAATAATAGTGTTAGAATATTTTTTCTAAAGCACATTTTTTGTCATCCAACAAATAGGAAACTTGCAGTGAGAATAAAAGCAAACATAAAGTTCGAGAAATTTAAATGCTGAAAACTTAAAAATTCCTTACTATTGGGTTAACATTAAGGCTAAAATATTGCATTATTCATACGTCTCTTGACAGTATGCGAATGTTTCTAAAAGCTTGGAATATATTTGAATGACAAATATCAATAAAAGTTCTAAGTAAAGTTTAGCGCTTTATAAATCTCGTCAATTTTTTTCATAAGAATTCTGTTTGTTTAACTTTGTGAAGTTTCAACAATTTTAATTAAAAAAAGAAGAGAATAAGTCTTGCAATGATGAAGTTTAATTAAAATAAAGTTTTTATTTAGTCTTTCTCAAAATTTAAATATTTTCATAAAAGAAATTAAAAATTTAATCGAAAACTCATTTTCTGTTACTGTTGCATTCAAGTTTGTAAGTTTGTCTAACATTTTACACAGGCTCTTCTTTTAAACATTTATTATTTATTTACTTTTTGAAATAAAAGACATGCATGCAGTTCAATATGTGAATATGTTATGCAACGATGATACACGACTTCTAACTAACTACGCATGGTTTCGAAAAGTGTTTTTATCTTTATAAATATCAGGAATAAATAGGCATTCGAGAATAAAACTGATTTGTTGTTACTTATTTTTGAATTATTTGTGAATAGTGTCATAGAGTTTATCCGTTTTTTAAACTTCTGTGTGGTTGTATGTCATGTATTTCATTGGCATCTAAACATTAAAAAAATCTTAAACAAAAATGAAACCATATAAATGAAAAAAAATTACATTGTAAAAAAAAATAATTTATTTGTGAATGTATGATGATATTATAGATAGCCAAAAACAAAAATATACAATGGTTTCTTAACAATCCTACATGACTCTAAAAAGTTTATCTTTATAAATCTTATAAGTAAGTATACAGATTTTACCTAAATATTTCATCTGGTTTCAAATCTGTGTACTGAGAGGTGTACGATACAATACATGCACTCACCAAATTTTAAAGTCCGCCTTGTGGATAGTTTATAGAAAAGTGTCACTGCTGCCGTGACGGACATCGACAAGAATATACTGCTGGTTTTATTAACTTACTTGGGATAGGTGCCGGATTACTAAGGACACACACATTAAATATTTGTAGTAAGTAACTTTGTGAGTGTATGTACCTTTTCCTGTATGGATCGTCTTTGTATTTTTATATATGTAAATAAATCTAACACTGCGCATTCCAGAATAAAGGTAATTTTATGCCACATGATTTTTGAATAGCTTCCTAATAACACCTTCAGTTTTCTCAAATCGGAATGTAATTTATGGAAGGCTATTTAGTTATTAATATGTAAAGATTTTAAGCTGCGTAACTCAGTTTATGTATCCAAGAATAAAAATATAATATTAGTTTCAATGTTAATGTCAAAGCTACATTTATTTTTTGTGTTTTTAGTGAAATATGGTTCTTGGAGATTTCAAATTATTAGCATTCGAAAAACTATATTCCAAGTTGAGAAAACCTATTAATGCCCTACAAAAATACTGCGAAAATTTATTGAACATATGCGGAAACAAAAGTCATTTCTTTTTATATACTTTTACTTATAAAACATATTTGTGTTCAATTGAACATCAGTGTTACATTTTGAGAGGCAGTTTAAAGAATGAATTTCATCGTCATAATGTATATATACATTAAAGAAAATTTAAAATCTGGCAAGAGAAAGCACTATTGCAAATAAAACAATAATATGAAGGGTTTAGATGATACAGGAAGTATGTTAAAAAATGTTAATTATACAATTGTACATTCAATGGTTATTTAGCATCTGCTGAGTTACGTTATGTAAAAACCAAATACACCAAAAGATTTTAATTTGCAAAGAAAGTATTAAAAAATTTCAAATTAATATTTTGTACTTTACTGCACATTTTTGTAAAATGATGTTAATGTCACTTACCAACGTCATCATCTCAGCTCTTGAGATGCAATAATGGTGAAGCAATTCTAATTTTTCAGCTGTATTCTTTATTTCTCAAAGTATTACATATTGCAGCTACATGTATATTACAGTACCATGAATAAATTCAATTTTATACCAGCTATAACATAAAACAGGACATCGGTGGGAATGGCACCCTAACTATTTTGTATTGATTGTAAAAGTGAAGGGCTTTCCAAATAGCCCGCCAACTGAACTCCAATAATTTTCTTTCAAATACCACAGAAACTACCTTCAGAAGTTTATTTTATCGCAAATATTTTAGAAACCTACGATGGAATTTTCTGTTAAAAATATTGGTGTTCGCAAATAATTTGAGAGCCCCAAATGTTAAGAATTTGAAGTATAAACACTTGTGTATAAATATTCCTTCAGTATGAAATAAAGCAAATTTTTGTTCCATAAACATTAATTGCATTGCATAATATTTATGGATTTTCTATATCCATAACGTTGTTTTTCCAGCATTCTCGCCTTTAAGAATTTGGATTTATATATATATATATATATATATATATATATATATATATATATATATATATATATATATATATATATATATATATTACTGCGAGGATGGATCTAAAAAAAATCGCAATAAAAAAGTGTAATAAATCATTATTTATTAGATAGAAAAATATAAACGGGAATTGACAGGTATACTCATTTATCACTTTTGCTTATAATCATCAAATCCATTCAGGAGAAACCTGTATAACTCAAGTCACTACGCATTTTGTTCATTTTTTGTCAGATTTTTTTTTTCACATTACTCTCTGGATATCCATGTTCCTTGAGTTTCACAGAAAAAGAAAATTATTTTTTGTCGTGTTTGGGCCGTATAAGTGTTGCTCCAGATTTTCCATTTGAACATTTACAGCAATGTTTGAATTTCGTGTGCAGTTTGGGAACTGAAATTGGCTTAAAAAATGATGACACCATCGGGGACCATGCCAATGTGTTTACACATATGGTCTGACGTACACTGTAAAAAAAAATCTGTAAAGTTACTAAAAGTTTTCTAGGAAACTCTAATTCCTAGAACGTTTTATGTAACGGCAACAGCAAATGTGCATGTAACAGATACAGATTTGACCTGAAAATTAAAAATTCTGTAAGGTTACTAAGATTTGTTTAATACACTGGGATTCCAAGAATTTTTTTATGTAATTACAACCCATGTTGCAGATAAACTTTTAGTAAGATTACTGTAATTTTAGTAGATTCGTTTGTAAATTTACAGATTTCTGTAGCTTTACAAAAATTAATTCTGTAAATTTACATCTCTCCTTGTAAGGTGCACAGGTAAAATCTTAGTAAGTTCAAAGGTTTTGGCAAATTTCACTGATAAACAAATTTTAACGAATTTTCGATTTTTCTATATACGTTGGGTGTTTCTTATAGATTTCAAGCTGCTGAAAAAGAATATGCTTGTAAAAATTTTCTATCATCCTCCATTTTTGAGAAATTTTATTTAAACGTTTTGGAGTATGTAGCCATCGTATAGGCATTATAATTATATTATATTATTCTCTTTAATATATTTGATTCACACAAACATTCATTTTTCTTATTACAACGATAGAAGATACAGTAAGAGAGTAGAAACAGATGTCCCCCTAATAAATTTTATGTTAGCGACCTTGAACAGACAGCTCTAGCCACCCATACGGTATTTGACTTTAACGCAAATACCTGACAGTGGAAACTTTCGGGGCGAATATACTACTATTTCATTGTTCTATAAGACTTTTTAATTGAATTTTGATTATAATTATCATATCTTCCTCTACAATATGTAAAACATGTCTAGAGGATGCATTAATGAACCCGATTCTTTTTGCTGTGTGTGTGCTGTGTGCGGGGAGCTAACTTTGAAAAAGCATCGATGCGCCTATCATATGTAATTTGGATATAAAGTAGTTGAACGAGATAATAAATAAGCACCTCGTTCTTGTTATCCACAACGTACTACAAACCTCCGGACGTGAATGAAAGGTACAAAAAAGTGTACGCCCTTTGCTATACTCATGATGTTACACACGCCGAAGAATCAAATAACTGGTTGCTACTAATGTATTACAAAAATTAAAGGATTCTTTGCAAGAAGTAAACATAAAATTAAGTACACGAACTTAGATTCAGCAATGTGACCAGCATTACATAATGATGATTTAAAAATACCGAAACCTCCAGAGAATTTCACATATGATGATGTAGCAGTAGAAATGGAAATCGGTGAAACTGAAACTTCCTCGACATCTGATGTGAACTGATCTCCTGGCATAAACGAAGAACCACACCTAATAACTCAAAAAGAATTAAATGATTTTGTGAGAGACTTAAATTTATCAAAAAAAAAAAAAAAAAAACTCAGAATTACTTGATCAAGATTGCAAGGTTGGAATCTCCTGAAAAACTATACAAAGATATCTATTTATCGAGATTGATATAAGAAATATTCAACATTTTTTAAAAGAAAAGATGATTTACGCTATTGTAAAGATATAAGTGGCTTAATGTCTGCTTTAAATTTACAATATAACTCGGAAAAGTGACCTCTAAGAGAGCACCCATAGATAAGACATTTACAGCTACATAAAGTATGAAATTTCTTATTAATATCATTTCTTATTACAAAAAATCTATATTTTTCCTCAATTTTATAAACAATGCATACTTTCAGTGTTTTAAATATTAATTTTAAGCTTTAAGCTTCATGAATGTTTATTTAAAAGTTTGTCATTACTAAAATACCAAATATTAAATTTCATAAGGTGTATGTGTTGAATAAATACTACAAAATTGAGATTTTCAGGATTTTGAATTTTTTAAAAATCTGTGGGTGATGGAAACTTTTTAATGGCATATTCTTTCACAGCACCATCTAAAATATAAAAGTCACCACATACTTAGTTAAAAAGAGAAACCTTGTTTATAAGTGTTTTCATCGGTAGGATTACAGATTTTTTTTTACAATGTATCTGTGAAATTAGTACTACAAAGAGAACTTTTCTAAAAGTCTTGCAATTTCAATCTCTTTGCAGTGTCTGCCAATTTACACTATTTACCCATACAAATGCTATAAGAAAATTATAGCGTCGTCTGTTTGAATATTACGTGCTTTTTAACCTTTACGGAGGGGCTGTGCCAGCATCTGTCCGGACTTGCATGTATTCTCAGGTAGACATTGAGCGAGCCCCTGCGTAAAGGTTAAGCGGTGTTCCTTCTAAAATCTATTTTTGTCTCACGTTGAAATTTTGAACATAGAAATCGAACATACACTTTTTAAATAAGCATAGTCGAGACCACTTTTCTTAAATTCTTGTAATTTCAATCACTCTTGATAGTCTGTCATTTTACACTATCTATACATACAATCAATGTATTTATAAGAAAACTATAGCATCGTACGTCTGCACATTATCTGCATTTCATTAGGCGCTGCTACTAACCTTTTTTGGGGGGTAGAGGTGGGGTGGGGGATCTTTAAAAAAATTACAATATAGGTTATCATGCAAATAATCTGAACTGGTAGCTCCCTTTCTGTTTGTAAATTTTATCTTGTACTACTTTGATTCAGCAATTTTCATTTGCATTCTGTATGAAGCCCTGGAACAATTGATCATCGCTAAAAAAATATGTTCACTAAATCACTATGTTCACTAAAAAATATGTTCATCACATCACTAAATTCTTTAGTTAATACAGCAGAATGTATGTTTAAACTGGACAATTGACATATTTCTTTAAAAATTCACATTAAATTTCAAAACGGTGTATTTGTATTTTCATTATAATTGCGCGTTACATTTCTAATGCTCTGTCATATGTTTTCATATTTAACTAGCTGCACCCGTCGAAACTCGACGGAAAATAATATATATTAGGTGTGATGTGTATCAATCTTACATACAGTAAAGTACTGAGTGAAATAAACAATTGCCACCTCTTAAAATAGGGATAACATACTTTTCATGATGAAGATACACAAACTTCAGAAAATAACAAAAATAAGGGAAACAACTCATAAATTATAAGGTTGGACTTAACATCAGCTACAAATTTTTTTTTAATGCGGTTTCTAAACCTTAAATATTATTTAAATGCCAAATTACTTAGGAAGTTAATATTATACCCCGGAAGACGAATTCAAAAATATCTGCATAGTTTATTTTTTCACCGTTTAAATATCACTTGATAACTATACAATAATTATAATATCAATAAAACATTTTAATTATAATAGAAACAGGGACTTACTAAAATGCCTAACCAACCCACTACACATTTATAGCACTTGCAATAAATTTAATTTATTTATTGGTTTGTATCCTCCATGAACTTGTAAAAATTAATTTTATTGCTATGGCAACGAAAAAAAAAATATCTCTGTTATTAAAAAGAATAAAATTTTTGTATTTGTTGCTGAAATGCAGATTTTTTTTTTTTTAACAATAACTTAATACAATGAAATGATTTTAATTATTTTTTGATATTATGTAAGATAGAAATATAGTAAAACCGGCATATCACAGGTTTTATTCTTTTTTTTCTAACATGACATCATTTACACCTTCAGAAATACTCATCTTTTCTTAAATAAAAGCGTGATTTATGCAGTTATTCAAGAATTCTTTAGTTTCATAAAATATTCATTATAATTAAATAGAAATGGCGCAGTTTATAGAAATATTTTCATTTGTGCACACCATGGACCCTTAAATTAATAGAAGTTCACTTTATTTAGATGCAGGAATTAAAGTCAGTGAATGTGACATCATTACTGACACAGCAATAACAATGTATATTATATTCATGGAATAAATTTATCTAGTTTCTTTATGACGACATTTTCTCCATCGACAAAATTTCACTTTAGATATTATATTTTATTAAAGTTTATATTCTGTTATTTTACTTACATAATACTTAATAATTTTACTCAGTAAATAATCTGTGTATTTCAGGTATGTGCAATCATTTTATTATGATTAAATTTAACGAAAACCTTTATTATTATTTTTTTTTTGTTTGAAATGCGATTATACATTCACCGATGAGATCAAGCTCCTGATTGGTGGAAAATAATGAAACAAAATAAATTTAGAGAAAAGCTTAACCTGTTGCCACTGTTTTGAAGAAATGTCCGGAAAAAGCTTTTAAAATTAAAAATAAAATATAAAAATTGAAATAAATTAAAAATTAGGCAGAATGGGCACATCTACACGTAAACAGCTTTCATTTAAAAAAATAATTATCAAAATCGGGCCAGTAGAAAGCTCAGGGCTGATGACTAAAAAAACAGCCAGGTGTTTTAAATATATAGATTTTGTCATATTAATAATTCTGCCTTAAAATCGGGCTAGAATATAAAATTGCACAATTACATTTAAAATTACTTGATATAATTTATTTAGTTTAGTTTAGTTTATACTTTTAAATTTTTCATTGAACACATTAAAAAGTTAATATTATCTCAAATGTAAATTGTTTAAGTTAGAAAATTTGCCGTTATTATTTTTATTATTAGCACTTTCCAACAAAGTTGAAAAGTGTTTATGCATTCGATTTGTAATGGCCGTCTGTCCATCTGTCCGTCTGTCCGTAAGGCCGTCTTTCCGCGCTGTAACTCTCGTAAATATATTCGAATTGTCATGAAATTTTTGGACGTTAATGACGTTTACTCGGGCACGAACCCTATAGAAAATGAAGGTTGTACCCTAATTGTTTTATTTACCGGGACAGTCAAATTTTTCCATTACATTATGGCCTATGGGGAAAAATCGTTTCAAATGAATTTTAAAGACGTTACACCCTGTCAAACATCTTCAAATTTATATGCCCCTACAAAGTGCACTAAAATGTCCATTTTGTAAAGTATGCAGTGAAAAGAATAGTTATTAATCATTCACAGGCCACACAAAAGCATTGCAATACTTAATAATAAAGGGGGGAATTGTTTGCGACGTATTTTAATTATGGTAAACGATTTCATATATAATCAAATGGATATACGTTGCTGATGATTAACATGAATTATTTCATGCATAATACTACTGCACAGCATTTACAGGGACACACAAGAGATTTCAAATAGTATATTCTATCCGAAGTTTTGTTTATTATGAAAGATGGCTGTTAGATGGATGAAATGCATTTTAATTATGATATACGCTTTTAAGTTTCACTATATGTATGCATACTATATGCTTTATATAAATGCTAATTGTTACACAATTTAGATATACAGGGTTACACAAAAGATCTCTGAAAGGTACTGAATATATGCGTAATTTACTTAAAAGTGGTTTTTAAATAGGTTATGTCTTTCTCCGATGAACTGCATTTAGTTTACTAAGAAATGTTTGTAGAATATAGATAAAATGATATACAGGACTGGATACATGGTCGCC
Organism: Maratus speculifer; assembly: GCA_964019185.1. Taxonomy (NCBI): domain Eukaryota; kingdom Metazoa; phylum Arthropoda; class Arachnida; order Araneae; family Salticidae; genus Maratus; species Maratus speculifer. Next base: position 419,047,032 of record OZ025290.1, on the reverse strand, counting down.
TTTGGATGGTAATTTCTAGAAATTGGACTTAAGTAGTTTAAAGAGATTTTTTTTTAAACTAAACTTTAGCAAAAAACTTTCGTGTAATAAAGGTACTATGTATTTTACAGTGCTAAACAAAAGTATCGATATATGTTTTCATCTATTAGTATAAATTGCTGAATGGAAAATTTCAACCAGTTAGGCGTTTTCTTGCTAAACTAAATTTTGCCATTATATAGTCTATATATTAATCGACAGATCAAAAACATCGGAATACATATTTGGATATGAACAATAATATGTTATTTCATGGAAAACGAAGTTCGGGATTTTAAGAAGTGTTGGAAAGTGCTTCATAATCTATGCTTAACACATGATTTTCCTTACTTGTTCAATTAAACATAATTCAAAAAGATTTGTAAAAAAGAAGAATTTTGGGTACTTTGAAAGCCATTAACCCATTAACTGCCAGATTTTTTTTAAAAAATCTTTTTTCATATAAAGTAACTTTTTTGCATGTAAACAAACACAAACAAGTAAATTTTACAATATAATAGAAAAATTCATGAAATTTATTAAATTGAAAATCAATCCCCATTTGGGGATCACGGTAGATCGCATGTGAAAGAAATGCGTAATTTTTTTATGAGTGCCATTGTATTACACATTCAACATGCAACCCTACATCACATTTTACACATTGTTTTCTAACATTTTTTTACAAACAGCACACTTTCTTTGTTTACCTTCTAAAGTTCTTTCTAAATAATGTCCTTTAGAATTTTTTCTTACCTCATCTGGTACTCTTCTCTGGGAACTTATATTATATGATGGTCTTCCACTATTTTTTGGATCCGATAGAGAATGTAAACTCAAGTAAAATCTTGCAACTTCTCTCCTGAAGTTTAGTAGTGGCATTTTTTTGTTAGCAATGATGTATATTGTATGAGCATTAACTAGAGCCATATCCACTGCATTGGTAAAAATTGGAAAGTACCACTTCTTGCCTCTAATTTTCGTCCTATATTTTTGAATATTCCAGTCAAGTTTGTCGACACCACCCATGTTTTTATTGTAATTTGCAATAGCATTAGGTTGCGGAATCAGCACTTGTTTTTTCTCAGTTCTAGACCACCTTTGCACACGTCCCAAAGGTAAAACTTCCAGATGATTTGATAACATTTTCACAATGCTATTATCTTTCCATACAAGGCAAAATATTTCATTTATTTCATCATATCTGTAATCAAAAGCCCCACGAAATTCTTTCTTCATTTCCTTATCTGTTTGTATAGGGCATTTATTCATCCTATTACATCTGACCGTTCCTGTTGCAGGTATATTCCTCTCTTTTAAATTTTTCATCAAATCAAAACTAGTGAAAAAATTATCAAAATAAAAGCTGTGTTCTTCCGGTTTGTGTATGGTGGCAATTTTATTCAATATAACAGACATCCCTAATCCATGCGTATCTTTTTCTAAATTATTCGTTTGCTGCCCTTCATATATTTCAGCATTATAGCAATATCCTGTCACACCGCAACACATTGCCCATTGTTTGAAGCCGAAGCGAATGGGCTTGCCTCTAATAAATTGCTTCAGATAATGATGACCATAATAACGCACCATTTGTTCATCAATACACAAATTATATGAGAATACTCCAAATTGCATAAATCTTTTATTTAGTTCATCAAGAATTGGTCGTATTTTGAACAGTCTGTCCTTGTTTCCATTTATGTTTGGAATACTTGCATTGTTACAGAAGTGTAGGTTTCTTTTTATATCTATATAACGATTTTTTGTCATGCATTTTCTCACAATTTCAAGATTTATATCTTCATCTTCAGACCAGTACATCTGTTTTTGGGGTAAAGAGTGATATCCAGTTAAGAGTAAAAATCCCAAAAATTTTTTTATACAGTCTGCTGAAAGTGTAAACTGGTGACGATTATTTTGAGCAGCATAAGATACACTCTGTTGTACGATATAGTTTACTAATTCATCTGTAAAGAACATCTCAAAAACTTCTACTGGCGTTTTATCTTTAATTGCATTTATCATATTCATTTCACGTTGCTTGCATTCTTCTTCTCCATGGCTAGAAATGTTATATGATGCGCTTTTTCTGTTCCACTTTGATATGGGGTTTTCTTTTTTAGGTTTCTTTTTTCTCGGAACTATAAATTCTTCATTACACTTACCACCATGTATTTCTAAAGAACCTGGAACATCATTTGGAATGGTATCTTCTAGTATATTATCATCTATATCTTCCAAATCAGAAACTTCATCCGCTTTGTCTGGGGGCAGTTCAACTATATCTATTGTACCATCAGGTTCTTCCTCATCTATATCAATATCATTGTCCCAATATTCTTCAAGTTCTCTGAGTGTTTTAAATTTTTTTCGAATCATAATTATCCACTTAAAAAATTCAAAATCATTCACAAAAATACTAGCAGAACAATAATTTCGTTAAAAATCAAAATCCAACCAAGTTAGTTTTCACTAGTTCAAAGCTGATAACATTATCTCTAAGTGAAGCAACTTCTCGAGTCAAAGTTCATAGCTATCTGCTCTAAAAAAAGTCTAAACTTTTGCTGCCCAAAGAAAAGTAAAGAAAAGAAAAAAAAAAGGATTGAAGATGTCATTAGAACAGTAAAAAGAATTTGTTTATCAAAGCACCTGCTCCTAACACCTGGTATTTCTTCCCAACCTTCCCTCCCCCCCCACGTGACCCATTGTATATATTTTCTTCTGTTATCAGAGGGTACATTCCACACTTACTGATAATGAACCTTTAAAAAAAAATTCCAGGAACGTATTGCATTAGTGGAAAAACATATCCTGCTTGCAATGTGAATAGTAAGTCCTTTTACATTGCAACAACCGTGAGCCCCAAATGGGGATCAGTGTATTTTGGATATAAAAAATCAAAAAAGAAAAAAAAATTACTCCGTTTTGATATTATGCTATTTAGGACACATGTACAAATAAATCCTATGGTAAAAAATATTTCATTTCAAATTTGCATATTAGATATTCATAAGGTAAATCCATAAAAGTGAAAAAGAGTTACTTTCGAGCAAACTTTGAAAGAAAAAGTTAAATATACTAATAAATATTTTAATCACACCTAACATTTTGACCATACATTAAGAAACAACTATTCTGTAAACATATACCATGAAAAATAAACAAAAACTTTGAAATTAGGGGAGAGCAAGATCAAAATATTAATGATCCCCAAATGGGGATCACGGCAGGGAATGGGTTAATTTTCTTCCTATTTTAATTAGTGATATATGTATTTTTTAAAGCAAACAGTTATTTAAATCGATAAATAGTTTCATTTTTATACCTCTACATTAATGATAACATATGGAGTGCTTTTTTATGGATTATTTTTTATACATATAAAAAAAAATAACAAAATATTTAATAAACTTTGTTGGGATACCTTTTCGAACTTCAATTTTCTCTTGCAGAATCCTTATGTAAACATGCCCTGAGATCAAAACAAATATTATTCACGTCATTTTCATAAAGTTAAACATCCTTTGTTTGAGTATGCAAATGTTTTCTTAATCTTGTTTGACTACTTACCAATTAAAGTATATATATAATTTTTTCTAGTTGCCTATAAACAAATTGTGCAGTTTAATTACTATTTAATAAGGTTTTTATTCAACAACAGAATAAATCTTTGTGAATGACCTATATATTTTGAAAATATTTATATTGGATATCAAAATTAAGTAGCTAATTTTCTTAACAGAGAAGAATTTTTAATAAATGTATGAAAAATAAAGTATCTTGAGAAATTTTTTTTGTGAATTGGCGTGAAAAAAGTAAGGAAATAAATTAGCATAAAACTAGTAATGCAACAGAGCGGATTGTTTAAATAAGGTTGATAACGTGTCCCATATTTTTATACCTTCGAAATCTCATGGTACGATTTCAGTCGATGTAGAAATTAAAAGTATCTAAAATAAAACGTATCTCAATATGTACACTCAGTCATATATAATACCCGTTTGAAAACTTAAGATAAACAGGAAAAAAATAAAAATAATATAAATGGGATTTAATTTTTTTTACATAAACTTTGTAAAAAATAATTAAATTCGCTATAAAAAAATCCGTTAAATTTACAGAAAAAAACGGTTAATATTCTTCCTACTTTATTTAATTATATATGTATTTTTTAAAGCAGCTATTAAAATGGATAAATACAAAAGTTCCATTTTTTTATATTTCTAAATTAATGATCATATGTCGTGCTTTTTTATGGAAAACTTTTTATGCGGTTAAAAAACGAAGAAATAAAATAATTTTCAATAAATTTTGTTGGCATACATTTTTAAACTTTAATTTCCGCCTTTAGAGTCCTTGTTTAAACATGCATTGAGACCAAAACAAATATTATTCACGTCATTTTCATAAAGTTAAACATCGTTTTTTTTACTATTTAAATTTTTTCTTAATCTTGTTTGACTATTTCTCAATTAAAGTATATATATATAATTTTTTTCTAGTTGCCCATAAACAAAATGTGCAGTTTAGTTACTATTTGATAAAACTTTTATTCAATAACAAAATAAATCTTTGTAAATGATTTATATATTTTGAAAAAATATATATTGGTTATCAAAATTAAGTAGCTATTTTAATTAATAGAGAAGAATAAGTTTAATAAATGTATGAAATATAAAGTATCTTGAGAGAAATATATGTGCACTGGCCTGCAAAAGTAAGGATGAAGCCGATAAAATATCATAAAACTAATACCACAGCAGAGCGGATTTTTTAAATAGCTTTGATCATTTGTCTCATATTTTTAAACCTTCAAAAACTCATGGTACGATTTCGGTCTATGTGGAACTTAGATGCATCTAAAACAAGACGTATTTAAAAATGTAAACACTTTCTTGTGTAATGCACATTTAAAAAACTTAAGATATATTGGGAAAAAATATCAATTTTTAAAAAAGTAAATGAGATAAAAAAAAAGTCACATTTTTATATAGACTTTGTAAAAAAATAATTAAATTCACTGTAAAAAATCCGTTAAATTTACATTAAAAACCACTAATATTCTTCCTACTTTAATACATTATATTTGTATTTTTTAAAGCAAACAGTTATTTAAATCAATAAATATAAAAGTTGCATTTTTTATACCTGTACATTACTGATCATATGGAATGGTATTTTAGGGAGAACATTTTTTATGCATAAAAAATAAAAAATAAATGAATGCTTAATAAACTTTGTTGGCATACCTTTTTGAACTTTAATTCTCTCTTTCAGAGTTCTTATGTAAACATGCCCTGAGATCAAAACAAATATTATTCACGTCATTTTCACAAAGTTAAACTTGCTTTGTTTGAGTATGCAAATGTTTTTTTAATCTTGTTTGACTACTTCTCAATTAAAGTATATATATAATTTTTTCTAGTTGCCTATAAACAAAATGTGCAATTTAGTTACTATTTAATAAAATGTTTATTCAATAACAGAATACATACTTTTCAATGACTTATATATTTCTAATACATATACACTGGAAATAAAAATTATGTAGATATATTTTTTTAATAAATAAGAATTTTCAATAAATATATGAAACATAATGTATCATGCGAGAAATTTATATATAATGGTGCGCACTAGTAAGGGATGAAGCAAATAAATTAGCATAAAACTAATTAGCGCAACAACGCGTGTATTTTAAATTGTTTTGATCACTTGCCCCATATTTTCGTAACACTTACTCCATATCTTTTAAATATCATGGTATGATTTCAGTCCATCTGGAGCTTTAGATGTATTAAAAAATGCATGCACAGTCTTGTGTAAGACACACACAAAAAAATACTTAAAAATTAGGCAAAAATCTCATTTTTTTACTTAAATAATTTAGATATAAAGAAAAATTCAAATTTTCTTGTAAACTTTGTAAAAATGTAATTAAACATCCAGTTAATCTTTTTTTTTTTTCTCAAAATATACTTTTAGTTGAAATACAGTTAATTCGTCACTTCAACCACATACATAAAAATAATTGAAATTGTTGAAAAATGAAACTGTCGACTCAAAATACAAAATACATCTAAACCCTTTCCTGTTGTAATATATTTAGCTTTACAGTAGCCGATAAAGATATCTCATATTATTTTGGGTTTGTTTTTAGAATTTTTTTCTCTATACTATCAAGTAAAGCATGTTCTAAATTTTACTGTTACAAACTTTTCGGAATTATCGGAAAAATAAACACATATTACTTCTTTTAGCGTTAATTTTCTATGAAAAGTGACAGGTAGTTGAATAGTTCATACTTTCTCTCATACAATCTAGTTTGTTAATTTGTTTAAAAGAATCACAGCGGTAAATCTTAAAACATAAATTTTTGAACATAAATTTTTAATCAAAATTAGCTTACGTATTTTAAAGTAAAAAGAATTTTTAACGTGTGTCAATTAAAGCATATTCTAAATTTCACTGTTACAAACTTTCTGGAAATGTCGGAAAAATAAACACATATTACTTCTTTTGCGTTAATTTTCTTTGAAAAGTGACAGGTACTTGAATAGTTCATACTTCTCTGATATAATCTAATTTGTTAATTTATTTAAAAGAATCTCTGCGGTAAATCTTAGAACATAAATTTGTAATCAAAATAAGCTTACGTATTTTGAAATAAAGAGAATTTATGACGTGATATTTCAAATTTTGTTTTGTAAACTGAAGAAAATAAAATATGCGGCCTGATTTATTATTAAATTTCAAAGAATGTTCTTGACAGATTCAGTACGGCAGAAGGATATATTTCAAGATAATTTCGAGAGAGTATTGTATAATTTTATTTAAAACACTGGTTTCGAGAAATAGTGCATTGTGTAAAACTTGCTACTATGCATTTAGTATTTCTCATGCAGAATTAAAACTTAGATTACGCTTTATCGTCCTAGCGTATAGTTCAACAGCCGGAAAGATCATTTAAAGTACTTATTTAATGGTAAAATATAAATTTCATTTTAAAGATGAACTTTAGCATTGTACTTACATCGTCTGTCCATTAGGTAATGTGTCTGATTTCATAAAATTCATTTATTTGAAGGTAATTTTCGACACAGTTATTCTTCTTCGAAAACGCTTCCTTCAGCATTAATACATCGTTTTAAACAGTTCTGTGACCCATTTATGACCGCCTAGAGGTGTTAATCTGTAATACTGTTCAGAAATTTCGTTACTTTTTTCTGCATACACTCCAAATTTCAAAAACCATGATTTTTCATAAGCTATATTTTAACTGAGTTAAAGGGACAGTGGGCCTTTATTTGAGCAAAATCGTCTATAGCAAAGAAGGTCTATTTCTGTTGTATAATATTACCAAACCGTTTTTTCTTGTTAAAATATCATTTATGAAGGTTTTAAGAAGAAAGTAATAAAGGTAAGTGTATTTATATATTTTAAATCTGTTTTTTTTCAAAACTAATTTTTCAATAATTTTAGAATTTTGAAATGTTTCTTGCTAGTAATATCTGATCAATATTTATGGAATTGGTAAAGAAGTATCCTGATATTATTTAAAAAGAAATTGTGTAAGCTTTTTTAAAATTCGTCTTTATTAAGACAGTCAAATTTGATTTTTTACTTATTAAAAGGCAAAATTTTGATGAAAATCGATGTAGAATTTAGAAAAAAATCTGTAAAATATTGACTATTCAAGAGATAAAAAAAAATCTTACACAGATTTCTAAAATGTATATGTGCACAAAATTTGATATTGCTACGATAAAAAAATAAAAAAATAAAATAAAATAAAATAAAATAAAATAAAAATTAACGTCCACCGAAAAGCTGAAAGCGACGCAGGATTTGGCGATCAGTGCATTTCCTCGCCAAAAGCAGACGATTTTAACAAATCTGAAAATTGATTTTAATTGACTTCACTGTTAAAAATCTGCAGCATTTACTGTAACGTCACTCCACTACTTTTATAGAATGTCTCTTCTGACCAATGAGAATGCTCCATTTCACGGCCAAGTAACCGTTTTCTATACAAGCAAGAGTGTGTTGCTACAAAATGCAGCAGATTTTTAACAGTGTATTTTTCAATTTGGAACAATTTTAATCAATTTAAATTGTGTTTTAAATGATTAAATATATTAATTTCATTTTGTTATAAGTACATATAAACGTATATGACAAAATTACACTTAAAGTAAAGTAAAAATGCAAAACTAAAATTACTTAAACTAAACTTATTTAAATAAATTGAACATAGAAAGTTTTTTCTTTAAAAAGTATTCGAAGCGTAAAAGGGTATTTTTCAAAATTTCGTTTTTTCGCCAACCGGAGATAAATCGCCAAATAAACAAAATTTTTATTATATTTTTACGGACGTTATAAGGAGGTTCCGCAAAAATTTTTCAAAAACATATATAACTATATGAGAAGGAAATTCTGTAATTTTTTCAGATTTTTCTGAGTATGCCCGTATGGAGACCTTCCTTATTAGTTGATAGACCACCACATCTATCGCTTGAAATCACCATCCATTCGGACTTCTGCTTGACGTGAAATATTTAGTCTTATTACTTATTGGTGAGTCCATGTATCTATTTGGTGATTTAACACTTTATGTCATAACGGTACTTTAGTGTACCGTTAAAAATGCATGCTAAATACTTCATTTAGCAAATAGATTACACGTCATCAATTATAAAATGAGTTATAGACACTTTATCTTATTCCAAAACCAATGCTAGTTGAACAAAGTAAAAATATCTTTATAACGATAATTTCTCTTTCATGTGCATATATTTGGCTTTGTTGACATTTAAAAATTATGAGTGAAAAGTTTCAGTTTGTAATTCTTTCTATATTTCTATTATAAAAGCGTGGCATTTCTAATTTTCCTACTGCTATAAAATACTAAAAAAATATTTTTTAAATAAATGACTTGAGGCAAGTTATTAATATCGCATAAAATTCCTATAAATACAAATTTAATTCATTTTAATTGACTAAATCTTTCTAAAATTTACTAAACGATTCTGCAAATCTTCTAATGTAAGTTCCATAAAATGAAATTTTCATAAATTCATAATTTAGAACATAAAAGATTAAAAAATTGGCATCCAGGAAGAGTGCATTGTTCCAAAAATATTAACTATAAACGTAATTATTATTATTATTATTTTGAATTAGACTCTTATCTTATACGTCCGTGTTGCTCATTTAAAAGAAACAAAAATCATGTAAAGTACTTAAATAGATGAAAATATTGATTTCATTTTTAGAAGTGAATTTTAGCATTCAGCCAATTTCTCGGCTTATTTAGCTTTTTTGTGCACGATTTTTTTATTCTCATGAATATATACATATATTTGAAATCTATAGATCATTCGAACAATGAGAAATTAGTAAAAAAAATAATTTAAAAATTTTCAGCTAAAATTTGATATTTTACAGCTAGCCCAATGTATACACAATTAGGGTTCTCAAATATTTTATTGTTATATTTTGTAAATAAATGGCTTTAGAGTATTAACTTTATCCGCTTAACACATTGCATCTTTCTTTATATTAATATTTTTAAACTACTCAATAACAATAATTAATGTAAGTTTTGCTTTAATAGCTTGATCGATTTTTTTTCGAAGAACAAATACTAATTTTTTGTCAAATGCAGCCATATGACATAGACAAAATAAGTGTTCTTTCATTCTTTGTACTGTTTTTAATCATTTACAGTGGTCATATTGGGCAATTTCATGGAATACCATGAAAATTATTGGGTTTTCAGGTATGTTAAAGATGTGGCTCAATGTGCAGTGAAATGTTAAAGAAGACTACTAGACTTCAGCAACTTCATTAAAAAATAAAATTTTGAGCGTCTTTGTTAGATCATGAACTTTTAGCTATGCTTTTCTTGAAAAGCTGTAAAGGTATGGATATAGACTTAAATTACTTAAAATATTTCTCAAGCAGTAAATTAAATACTTACGTATTTATATACTGAACGTAAGTATTCATATTAATGTGTTTAATATATTTATTATATTTTGCGGTGCATTTGTTAAGCACCTGTTAACAACTGGTTAATTTATTGAAACTAGCGGTTGTGAATTTATAGTACGTATAGAGATTAATATAACATTAGTTATATATAATTAATAACTGCTATCTGATAGTTTGTGTAACATGTTGACTAAAGCATTCTGTCTCATTACCAGCATATAATAGGGTATAAATAGCTTTCAATACACATTATATATAATACGCAATTAGAATATCACTGTTTTTACACCATTCTTGCTAGGTGTGCCTTTGTCTATGTCTCTTTTTATGCATGGATGTATGTTGTACTGTGTCTTGCATTTTATCGTATTTTGAATACTGTATTTATTCTTTACATGATTATTTACATCACAAAGTAAAAATATTTTTAACAATTTAACGTGATACATAAATCTAAAGCAAAAGAAGGAAAAATTGGTTATTAGTAATGCTGACTTAACCTTTTATATCCTGAATTTAAAAAAAATGCTTTACCTTAATAAATTGTATTTACGTTAACTCAATTTATATATATGTATGCAAATCTATTTAATGATAGTTTCTACTCTTTTTTTGAAAATAAAGAATATTCACGTGACTTCATTTCAATTTTGCTAAAATTATTAACAAATAGATGACAAGTTGTAAGATTTCAATGCTAGTGATCCGTGTAAAGTTATATATACAACAATACAAATGTTACAACAATATAGAGGATGGAATGTGATAAAACATAGAGTTATGGGGATATTATTGCGCACAAGGCGTATCCTGAGATTATTATTAATTAGAAAAATGACATTTTATAGAACTTTTATAGCCATTTTGTTATTTAGTGTACACTGTTAAAAATAAAGGTGACAAACCGGTTGCATTTGGCGCCCAGGGGTGAAAACATGTTACCATTTGACACCCGTGGGCTTGAAAATATGTTTGGGGTGCCGTTGGGTGTATCACGCTAATTAGGGTGCCTCGCAATGCATACCGTTGGAAGATTTTCACCCCTTAATCATTCGTGACGTGTATCCTTGCCCTCCAACTCGCTGTCACTGATGGATCAACACAGCAATTTTTTTCCTACGATGACTATCGCCGCTATACGCTATCCCAATTTCGTTTAGAACTTCGGATGGCTAATTTTTGTCGAGCTTTTTTATATAAAGCAACCCTTGAATTTCAGTACATTTGAACACTTCAAGGAAACTTTGAAGGCGAACTCGATGGCCGAGCGGTTAGAGCACTGAGCTTACAATCAGACGTTGTGGGTTCGAATCCTTTGAGGGCCAAAATTTGGTTTGTATGTTCTTTAATTTTTTATTATTAGGAACTATGGATTAAGGATGCAATCTTTTCATCCTAATTAAAGGTGCCACTCTGGCTCCTTTAGGGGTGTCACCAGTGAGACAAGTCTTTCATCCTTAAAAGGTGCAATGTGTCACCATTAGTTTTAACAGTGTACTCGATTAATATTTTGATTTTAGTTATATATTTTTATATTATGCTAGTTTCAACTTCAGAACCAGTTCTAACCGGTTTCGAAAGTTAAAGTAATATTTAAAAAAAAATCTGAAATCAAAATTGAAAAAAAACTAGCCCGGTTGTAGATCGTCCTCGACTATCCTATGCAAAAACAATCATGTAAAAACATTAAAAGGTGAGCGAGATATTTGAAAAGAACGCCCACATAAACTTAACATTATTATCCGGGTATTTTTCAGTCAATAGTGTGGGCTCTTAAGCACAACAAACTCCACCTTGCAGTGTATATCTTTCACTAAAATCCCCAGCCAATGGCCAAGACAGGAGAAGTCAATAAGAAAGGAGATCCTCCGTAGATGATCCAGCACCAACTACACAAGAAACCAGAGTCATTACATAAATGACCTCCAGACCGCCGGGAAAAAATTGTTAGATAGTAAATGAATGAAAAGGATATAAACACAATTATAACAGGTAGCTCTACTTATTCAGGACTTACCGAAAAATTCAACATAACTGAGGAATTCTTATAAAATTGCATTCTAGTTGCAAAATCTATATTGTAATCTGAGTACTGTAATATGAGTAAGCTGTTATACCAGTTTTCTGCTCGGCTTAGTAGTAGACCCCTATAAATGCTAAATATGCATCTTGATATTTTTTTAAATACATTTAATGAACGAACATATTAATGTATTACTTTTCCAATAAATATTCTGTATTGAAATCATGTAAAATTTAAGACAATAAATGTTGAAAGTGAACATTTTTTACATTCCCTATATATATGTTATAATATGACGATTATAATATGTTATAATATGACAATAATGTATCAGTACTCGTGGAATACCATCTTTGCTGTAGAATAAGACTATTCCCTTGAAAATAATAAACAGGGTTAGCAGTCGTCATGGTGAGCAATGGATTTGTTCCTTTTAGGTGTTTCTTTCAATAAAAGGCAAGTCAATCAGTTTCTAATCCTTTATTATTTAGAGCACGTTATAAAGTTACTCCACAGGTCATCATCCCACACAAATTAACGCAAGACCATTTGCTCTTAAGACTGCATCATCTCGATATTCTAAATTATGCTAAAAAGAGACGGGCCTCCTAACATTTGAAAGATTAGCTGCATTCTGACGCTCTAGTCTCGTAAAATGATGTCTCCCAAAATCCAAGCCAAAACTAGCCCCTCCCCTTTTCCACGAAAGAAATTTAAAACCCATTAGGATTATTTTCAACTCAAAGACAATCCAAATTACCATCTCCTATTGGTAGTTGGGCGTGACTCCTTGTAAGAACTTACTAACTAACCGCGCAATAACACCACCCGCTTACACGCAAAGGCTCATGAACATTCTACAGCAGACGATTTAATTAAATAATAAAACAAAATTAAAGTCTCGATAAATGTTCCAAAAAGGAAAATGAACCTGTGCACGGAAAGAAAGATTTCGCAATAACACTCCCGCTCTTTTTAAGAAAACAATCAATAGATTATTACTAAATTAAATAAAATAAGATAAAAGAACTTTAGCTGTTAAAATATTAATACATTACGAAAACTGAGAATAAAAGAATGTTCCATTAACGTTAGTATTAAAACTCAGGGCGGGCAAAATGGCGCAATTTTTTTTATTTATTACATATATATATATATATAAATATTTTTTTGTTTTGTTTTGATTTAGCTTCAATGGCTTAAAGACTCTTTATTAAAGTTAATCTATAAAGTAAATACACTGTTTCCACACTAATGCAATGACACTTAAAAAGCTCTCGAAAAGACTCCAACCACTACATTTTGGATTAAAACATCTTTCATACATTAAATTGCAAATTTGTGTAAACCGTCTACTTCACCTAATACATAAATAAACAAGCAGCTTAAATTTCAATGTCTTTTTTTATTTGCAAGTTATTTGTAAATATTGATTTTTCAAAAAAATGTAACTCTATATGAAATCTTAAAGAATAATTCTCTATAAACATAATAGGAAAAAGCGTTTTCCATGATGCTTTTGTGTTAGTAATTCCTATTTAATTATAATTAAATATAAAGTAATTGATCATGAATTTATAAGATGCATATCTAATTCTACCTATTTTACTAAAATATTAAAATATATTTAGGAAAATTCAGTTATATATTTAAAAAAAAAGTTCTCAGACATTAACATAAAAATAAAACCATATCATAAATAAACATAATCTAATACTTACAGTATTAAGATTTCATATACAGGGTGTCCCAAAAGCTCGTTTACAAATTTAACATGCTGGTCTGTCATATCATGATGAACAACATTAAATGGGAAACTAAGGGTCCCAAACGTCTTCCAAAGGAGATATGCGCCATTAAAGTTTAGGGTCCAAAAATTCAAATGATTATAAATAACAGAAAAATTGGTCGATTCGTTTGCGGTTTTCACTAAAACTATATGTCAGTATTTTCTTGAAAATAAATTATAAAGATAAATTTCAAAAAATGTCGATAGAGGGCGCTTTAGACTTTGGAGTAACGATAAACTAGTTTTTACCATTATTTTTTGCATCTCATTAAATTTTTTTAAAAGATTAGACATAAACTTAAATTTTGAGCTCAAAATCTAAATCGTTGGAAGGGGTTAAGTAGCGCAAACTGAATTGCGGGGTGATGTTCCAATTTCAAATGATTATAAAAAACCAAAAAAATGGTCAATTGATTTGCGATTTTCGCTAAAACTATTCTTTATGTCAGTATTATCTTGAAAATAATTTATAAAGATAAAATTCAAAAAATGACGATAGAGGGCGCTTTAGACTTTGGAGTAACGTACAACTATTTTTTCCGTTACTTTTTGCATCTCATAATTTTTTTTTAGAAGCTTACACATAAACTTAAATTTTGAGATGAAAATCTGAATCGTTGGGAGTGGTAAAGTAGCGCAAACAGAGCTGTGCTCAATGGAGGCGCGGAGGTTCGAATTTCAAGTGTTTATAAAAAACGGAAAAATTGGTCGATTTTCGCTAAAATTATTTTTTATGTAAATATTTCCTTGAAAATAAATTTTAAAGATAAATTTTAAAAAATCCGTTAGAGGGCGCTTTAAACTTTAGAATAACCAACAATTATTTTTAAACGTTATTTTTTTTTAAATCTAATTATGCTTGCAAAAGTTTAGACTTAAATTTTGTACTCGAAATCTAAATCGATAGGAGGGGTTAAGAAGCGCAAACTGAACTGTGTTCAGGAGTTGAAATGTTACCTTCCCCGCCCCTCGAACGTAGTTCAATTTTTGGCCGCTTAATTACTCACAACGATGCAGATTTTGAGCACAAAATTTAAGTTTGAACTTTTACAAGCAATTTATTAGATACAAAAAATAACGGTTAAAAATAGTTGTTGGTTACTATAAAGTTTAAGGCGCCCTCTGACGGAATTTTTTGAAAGATATCTGTAAAATTTATTTTCAAGAAAATATTGATATAAAGAATAGTTTTAGCGAAAACTGACCAATTTTTCCGTTTTTTTATAATAATTTGAACCTCCCCACCCCCATTGAACACAGTTCAGTTTGGCTACTTAATCACTCCCAACGATTCAGGTTTTTATCTCAAAATTTAGGTTTATGTCTTAGCTTTTAAAAAAAAATTATGATATGCAAGAAATAACAGAAAAAATAGTTGTACGTTACTCCAAATTCTAAAGCGCCCTCTATCGGCATTTTTTGAATTTTATCTTTCCAAATTATTTTCAAGATAATAATGACATAAAGAATAATTTTAGTGAAAATCGCAAATCAATTGACCAATTTTTCCGTTTTTTATAATCATTTGAAATTTGAACCTTCCCCCGCCTTTCAGTTTGCGCTACTAAACCACTTCCAACGATTTAGATTTTGAGCTCAAAATTTAAGTTTATGTCTAAGCTTCTAAAAAAATTTAATGAGATGCAAAAAATAATGGTAAAAACTAGTTTATCGTTACTCCAAAGTCTAAAGCGCCCTCTATCGACATTTTTGAAATTTATCTTTATAATTTATTTTCAAGAAAATACTGACATAAAGAATAGTTTTAGTGAAAACCGCAAACGAATCGATCAATTTTTCTGTTTTTTATAATCATTTGAACTTTTGAACCCTAAACTTTAATGGCGCATATCTCCTTTGGAAGACGTTTGGGACCCTTAGTTTCCTATTTAATATTGTTCATCATGATATGACCGAGCAACGTGTTAAGTTTGTAAACGACCTTTTGGGACACCCTGTATAATTTTTTTTTAAATTAATAATTTGGTTTTAGTGCATTCTTATATAAATCCATTAGTAAACTTATCTATATAGAAGCTCTATTTTTATTCCAGACCCTTAAATATTATTGCGTAATTAAAAGTCAAAGATTTTCGCGCTAATTTATTTTTGATGACTATCTTCCTATAGAGACGATATTGCGATGCCCTTTGTAAGTTTTAAGCTATAGTTCTCTCAGAAGAACTATTTTAGTGATTTTAAGTTCTTGATCGAAGACTCATAAAAAATTTGTAAGTTATTGATGATGATTGAATAAGGAAAAATGCAACCCAAAATTTCCACAATAGCTCTATCTCAAAAACTAATGCACAAAATTTTCTAAAATTTCAGATTAAGTTATATCAATAAATATAAAAACTTTGTTAAATCACCATAAAAGGAAAAATTAAACAGGACGCGTTTCGAGCTGCAAAATTACCGCTCGTCATCTGCTGGTCCAAACACGTGTCACAACGGACAGAGTGGAAATAACAGTTACTCCACTAGTTAGTTCACTGTTATTTCCACTCTGTCCGTTGTGACACGTGTTTGGACCAGCTGATGACGAGCGGTAATTTTGCAGCTCGAAACGCGTCCTGTTTAATTTTTCTTTTTATGGTGATTTAACAAAGTTTTTATATTTATTGATATATATTTATCGCCAGTATTTTCGGTGTTTCTGAATATCAGATTCAGTTAGTCTTTGATATAGGTTAGAAGTATTTAGTTTTTTATGAACATAGCCTTACAGATGGCACTGCAGTGCAGCATTTTTCACGATTCTGCAATAATGTATCCCAAGAACTAATGCATGGATTTTCATCAAAATTTAGATTCAAAGAGTTACTGATAAAAAAAATCTATACATTTGAGTACTACTACAAACAACTATACATCTGATCATTTGATGCTCAGGACTTAACACATGGCTGTGTTATGCAAATTTTGTTTTAAGATTTTTCAATAGTTCTATCCTAAAAATTAAAGCGCGGATTTTATTCAAACTTCAGATTCAATTATAAGTTGACATAAGTTGTTGCTGACTAGACTTTCGCGTAAATCGCCTAACTGGTGGCGCTGCTGTGCTGCATTTTTCATGACGTATTAGCATGTATAAGATAGATGAAACTTTTGGGATTGCCACATCTGACTAGTTCCATTTCGAGCCTTAAATAAAACCTATATTATAATTTTAGGCTCATGTTTGAATAATGCTAAATCGCAACAGATTCACAAAAAAAATTTAAATTCTCAAAAATGCAATACATAAAATTTAGATATTTAAAAATAATAACAATTTTTAAATGTCTTCTTTATTTTTATTTTACATACTTGAAAATAAATATTTATATCCTTTTTTCTCAATATTTTTTTCTATAAATCTAAGTATCGGATTTTTGATTTGTTCATTAGATGAGAAAACAAAAGAAAAAAAAATAATTGAAGGAATTATATGAAAAAAAACGGTGGAAAATAACGTAATTTAAGGGTTACAAATGTATCAGAAATCGGATAATTAGTTATACCACACATTGAAAAAAAAGGAGTACTCATAAATGAGTAAGTTGATGTCTTCATGTCCAAGTGAGTATTTTTAACCGACTTCCAAAAAGGAGAGGAGGTTATCAATTCAACGCGTATGTATTTTTTTATGTATGTTTACCGATTACTCCGAAACTATCCAAACAATTAACTTGATTTTTGTGTTAAATGAGAGAGCTTTCTCTCGAATTGGTACCACTTCCGTTTCATAGAAATTGGTTCAGTACTTTTTTAGTAATTAGGCAAAAACTAAAAAAATTAGTGATTTCTCGCAAATCAGTAGTAATATGTAAGTCGAATAATTATTGCCGATGCCAGGATGGCCGAGCGGTCTAAGGCGCTTGATTTAAGATCTGGCTTTCGAAAGGCAGCGTGGGTTTGAACCCCACTCCTGACGTACGTGTATACATTAATCTTTTCCGTATTATAATTTTTAAATATATATTTAACACGTTAAATACTAATTATGCTATTAGAAATATTTTGTATTTAACCGTTACCACAAAGTATCAGCGATTTTTTATTAACTCAATACTTTATCAGTGAAAAAGTACTCAAAAAGAGAATAGACTTGCGAAAAGTAACATGATTTTGAATACGTTCTCTGACGAAAATGAAGTCCGGACAGCCGAGAGGTCTAAAGTACCAGATTTAATCTCTGGTTTTGAAAGAGAGTGTCGGTTCGAACCTCACTCCTGACATATATGTATAGTATACAAAAAAGTTTCCGTGTTATATATTTTTTTAAGTGACTTCAAAAAAGGAGAGGATGTTATCAATTCGGCGCAAATGTATTTTTTGTCTATGAATGTTCACCGATTACTCCGAAACTATCCAACCGATTTATTTGTTTTTTGTATTAAATGAAAGAGGCTACTCTTCCATTGGTACCTCTTCCATTTCATTGAAATTGGTTCAGTACTTTTTTAGTATTTAAGTAAAAACTAATAAAATTAGTCATTTCTTGCAAACTAAAAGTAACATGGACGATGACTAAGCTCGCCGAATGGAGTGCAGTCAGGTGGCGGAGCGGTGTAAGACAGCAGATTTGATTTCTGGTTCTTAAAAGAGATCGTGGGTTCGAACCCCACTCTTGTATGGTGTGTATGGTTTACAGTGATTTTTCCCGTATTATAATTTTTATTAACTGACTTAAAAAAATCGTTAACTTTTAACTAAAAAGAGAAAAAAAAACTTTTCTACCAAAAATTGAACCGACTTCAAAAGCTACTGCAAAGTGAAAAATATTTTTTTTACAGAATAGTATTAAGAAATTAAATAAAGAGTGTAGTATTTATCATGCGTATTATTATATTTATGTAGATTATTTTGATTTTTTGAAGTCTGTGTCAGCCAAGCCAAGTTCAAAATTAAAAGTAATTATCCAATGCAAATCGTAAACTAAATAATAAATCGTAAAAAAACTTGTAGATACTGGGATGCGTGTCTATTGGAAAATTACATGTAACTTGGCTTGGCTGGCACCGACTTCAAAAAATGAAATTAATCTACATAAATATAATAATACGCATGATAAATACTACGCATGATAAATACTACGCTCTTTATTTAATTTCTTAATACTATTCTGTAAAAAAAAATTATTTTTCACTTTGCAGTAGCTTTTGAAATCGGTTCAGTTTTTGGTAGAAAAGTTTATTGGATCAATAATGAACACATTGCCTTCTCAATTTCGAAACAGCATACGTTATCAAATCCAAACAAACGCTAATTTTGTACCGAGCATTAGTTCTCATTCAGGGTGGCATGAAAGTTGTTTCTTAATGTAAATATTAAATTATGCACAGTATGTTTAAATAATTTTAAAGTATACTTGCTAATAATGCTCATAAAAATGTTTGATTTGTGTATTTTACTTATAATTTTGCTATTTCTCTTAATAAATAATCAATTAAATGTTTATTGTTCATAATTTTGCGCAAGATATAAATACCAGCATATTTTCATTTTAATTTGTAAATTCAGGGGGCAGGGATAATAGTGCTTTATATTTGAACACAACAATGGAATCAAAAATGAGTACATGTGTTTCACAGTTTTGAGAACTTTTGGATCGGAGCTATTTTGAATAGGTGAAGTACTTAAAATTGAGTAATTTTTACTTAATTTTGAGAACCCATTTTTTTTCAGTGCCATTTTTCTCTTAAAAAAACTTAGACAATTTGCTTAAATTTTGCAGAAATTGTGATCTCATTTCAATTAAAATGAAAAAAAAATGCAGACGCAGCAATATCTATTCCCGGCTGAAAACAACAACCACACTGCTAAAACTAATGTTGACACATTGCACCTTTTAGGGGTGAAAGGCTTGTCTCTCTGGTGACACCGCTAAAGGAGCCAGAATGGCACCTATAATTAGGGTGAAAAAATGGCACCCTTAATCCAGAGTGTCCAATGATAAAAAAATAAAATATATACAAACCGACTTTTGGCCGTCGAAGGATTCGAACTCTCAACTTCTGATTACAAGCTCAGCGTTCTAACCGCTCGGCCATCGAGCTCACCATCATTCACTCATAGCCATAGATTTTACTTGCCGTCACAGAAAACAGAAAGACACACGTGACACGTCATAGCGCATGCGCATGGTTCCAGTCACCCGATGAGGTGCCGCATTGCTGCCAATACGAAGTGCATGACACCTTATTTAGCTCCAATCACCCAGTAAGAGACCTGTCGGCACTGCAACCAAGTATCCAAGCCCCTATGGCACCCTAGGGTTCCAAATGCCCCGGATTCCAACAGACACTAGGGCCTTTTCACCTCCGGGTCCCAAATGGCACCGGTTTGTCACCTTCACTTTTAACAGTGCACTTTTCCAAATGGTTAAAAAGTGTAATTTAATAATTTACAATAACCATTTAGAAAATAATTTTTTTCAAAAACTAATATTTAAGACTTATAAATAAATTCTATATTTAAGAAAAATTCATGGTCTTTTACAATCATGCTGTTCAACATTAGATTATTTTCTTTCTCGTAGTCGTCCAATATTTCGTATTCGGCGGGTTTAATATTTGGACCTTTTTTATTTCTTTCTTGTAAAATACATTTTTTTATAGGACGTCTTCCTTTGGACTTGTTTTTTTCTCATATCTGATAATTTATGTCTACCCATTTTTTCAAATTTTTTATCGTCTTTCTTATAAAAAGCGATATTTTGATTCAAATAAAAATTCTTCTTAAAGAAAAGAATTTCCTAAAAAATAAAATGAGAACAGCCATTGCTGAAAGCAAAATGTTTTAATGTTTTCTAGTGAGTTAATAATAATCAATAAAACATAAATTTTATTATGAATAAAACGTTGCTTATGTAATAACAGAGCCCTCTATAAAGTAAGCCATGAATTAAACATTAATATTCCTGTATCAATCGTAAAAAAATAAAACGCGGTAACCAAGTTCCATTCTTGATCAAAAGCAACAGCCATTTTCCAAATGGTTAGAATAAAAGATGCGATCTCAGAAAAATTATTTTAAATATTGACATTAAAAATGGCAATTAATCCCTTAACTGCCGAAGCTTTAATAAAAGAACCTCCAACATAAAAAAAAAATGCCACCACAAATTTTGGAAAATAATCTTTCCTTTTTTTAATGATAAAAGTTCCTTTTTGTTAATAAAGGAAAATTTTTACTCAAAAAAAGTGGTTGTTCGATAGTTAATTCCAGAAATAGGCATTATTTTGAGCGGGACGTATATATACGCCCGGGGCAGTTAAAGAGTTAAAGAAAGCTTAAGAAAATTAAGCCTGTATCTCTTATTATTTATCGAATTATTCTAAATGTAATTCGAACAAAATATTCTAAGAATTTTAAAGCACATTTTAAAATAAACATCTGAAATCCAAGATATTTGTCATTTCTTATAAAATGAGCAGGTACTGAGCCCCCTTCATATATTCAGCTATACCTTAATCTATAAAATTATCAGATATTATTTTGAGTTTCTATGCAATATTTCATTTTTTCGACTGTTAGTTAAATCTTACTTTAAAATTTACCGTTGAAAATTTATCATAAATATTGAAAACCTAAGCAACAAATATTTCTTTCTTGCAGTAATTATTAGTAGAAAACTTGCAGGTAGTTCAATGTGTCGTATTTTCTCCGTTGCAAATTATTTTTCAATTTAGTTAAAGAAAATGTAGCGGTAAATCTTGAAACATAACTTATGAAAAATAAATGTTATCAAAATATTCTTAGAAATTTTGAAGTAAGGAGACTTTATAATGTGACACTTTATAATATAATAATTAAATATGTTAAAAATCTTCCTTTCACCTTTATTATGACAGGTGAAAATTTAAATTAGTCTCAAGTTGAGAACATATATTCTGATTTAAAATAGTTTATAAAGATAAAGCAGTTCTTTACCTCAGTTATAAACTGTGGAACATGTCGTTCTATCCCTCTCTACACAAGCCACAAATTTTCTGGGCACCATATGTTCAGAAGTAACTCGCCTTAATTAATTAAAATTTTATGTACAGTTAGCGATATAAATAGCCCAATAAATGGCACTACTATGATGTTTTTTTTAATCTCCGCAATATCTCTTCTAAATAATTAATGCACAGTCTAATTAATTAAAGAATATCTAAAGAATGAATGTAGATTAAAAAAGTAAGGCAGAATGAAGAAAGAAAATTTGTATTAATTAATATAGTAGATACCACTTCTGTTAACTTACAGATTTTATCGCGTAATTTTTTTAATTATTACTCATATAACTGATTATTAATATATCGAATATTATTTTGAGTTTCAATGCAGCATTTCATTTTTTCGACTGTTAGTCAAATCTTACTTTAAAATTTATTGTTAGAAATTTATTATAAATATGGAAAACCTAAGCAACAAATATTTCTCTTCTGCTGTAAATATTTGCAGAAAACTTGACAGGTAGTTCAAAGTGTCATATTTTCTCCGATACATATTATTTTTCAATTTATTTAAAAGAAATGTAGCGGTAAATCTTGAAACATAACGTATAAAACGTATTATCAAAATATATTTAGAAATTTTGAAGTAAAGATAATTTATAACATGATACTTTATTTCTTGTCCTGTGAAGTGAAGAAAAGAAAGTATGTGCCATACTTAAAATTTCTATTTTATTAAATTATGGAGAATATTCTTTAGAAATTTAATATGACAGATTTCTATCTGTCATATTAAAAGTGGTTGATCAAAAAAAACATCTCTGATATACATTGGATATGTTTATGTTTTGGTGTGATCTGCTTAAAAGGGGACGCTGTTAAGCTGCATTTCATAAAATTATTTCAATAGCTATATCTCAAGAACTAACATATGGATTTTCATGAAACTTCAGATTCAGTTAGTCCTTAATACAGTTTGGTACTTATTATTTGTGAGTGAAATTGATTTGAAAGGTAGTGCTACAATGTTACATCATTCAAGATTATCGCAATATCTCGTTTCACAATAATTTCGAAAGAATGTTTCAGAATTTATTCTAAAAAACTTACGGTCAGGAATAAAGGCTTTGGATGAAACTTAACCCTTTATCTACCGCATTACGAATTCATAAAAATTTTACATTCTAAAGTATTTTACGCAAATTGTTTAAACTAAATTAAAAGATTTACATTATCATTTAATAAATTTTTGAAGGATTTTAGAAGGAATGAAGGGTTTAGAAGGATTAATTAAATTTGAATTTACAGGGATTTTGTGTAATATTTAAACCCTTCTCAAATATATACATATATTTTTTTTACATTCTTTTCTTACTATTTTGTAGAATTATAAAATATAGAAATATGATGTTCTAACAATGTAAATATAAAAATATTTCCGAATTGAAAAATCCCGATCCCTCTGCTTCAGTGCCAAGAAAGCAGAAAAGAAATTATCCTTTTTAAAATATTTTGTTTTGCGTAACCAATAATGCTTTTGGAACAAAATAAAATAATGTATCTGTAACTAATTCTAAACAGTATTACAACTAATTTATATATTAAAAGAATTTTTTAATAAGTAATTTTTATGGCTCTTATAAGTACCGTCGGTCAATAAAGGGTGAATAACGATAATTTTAATTTTCTTCTATCCTTAGAAGAAAATTGTTAAACTTGTGAAAATTTTCGAATACCAATTTTCGACGTATTTACGCGTATTTCACCCAGAGATCTCAAAAAAACATGTTTTTTTTTTTTTTTTTTTTTTTTTTTTTTTGTGCGTTTGGTTGTTACTATGTGACATAAATTTTGTGGAAGCTCTATGTATATCGCTAACAAATGAACGGAACATAATTGAACGTAAGATTCAGCTAGTCTCTGATATACATTGGATATGTTTATGTTTTGGTGTGATCCGCTTAAAAGGGGACGCTGTTAAGCTGCATTTCTCAAAATTATTTCAATAGCTATATCTCAAGAACTAATGTATGGATTTTCATGAAACTTCAGATTCAATTAGTCCTTAATACAGTTTGGTACTTATTATTTGTGAGTGAAATTGATTTGAAAGGTAGTGCTACAATGTTACATCATTCAAGATTATTGCAATATCTCTATGTAAAGTTGAAGTGCAAAAATTTTTATCTAATTTCATATTCAGTTTGTCTTTGATATAAATTGAAACTATTTAGTTTTTAATATTAATCATTAAACATGTGCTGACTCTCACAAGCATTTTACATGATATGCGCAATAGCTATATCTTAAAAGTTAATACACGATTTTTTTTTTCAAATTTCAGATTCCATTTTCTGCTGATTAAATTTTAGTACAAAACATCTAACAGGTAATTTTCAGGATTTATATGATTTTAGCGACTGTGATATCGCAAGAACTAAATTTCATATCTTTAAAAAATTCCTGATGAGTATTAAAGTGTCATTTGATTTGAAACTGTGATAACATAAGATAGGTTTTGAGAAGTTAATTTATGAGATAGAAGAAAGTTTTGAGATTGCCAAATCTGCCTAGCTGTATTTGTTATTTTTAAAATGTCTGTTTTAGATAGTTCTATAGTTTTTAACATCATATACTCTGTGTGACGCAAAGGACTCTCTATACTAAAATATAAAGCTAGTTAAACAAAATAATTTACAGTAAATTTATGTATAATTATTCATAATGTACAGTACATACGATATATACCGTACATTATACATTATAAAGCATAAAAAATTCTTAATATCTTAATAAAATAAATAAGAATATTTGTGAGTCAATTATGATAAGGGGCTTTGTTTATTAAGGACTAAAAAAATCTGTAAAAATTATTTAAAAAAATTTATTAACTTTAACAAAATTAACTATTTACAAATACTTTTGTAAAAATTGTAGAGCGGCTAAATAAATTAATTGGAAAACATATGTTGTGGTTACATGATGTAAAGTATGGGGGACTCACAATAAGATTTTTTTTTTTGGGGGGGGGGGCATGTCATAATATTTTCCAATATACTCTCGTAAATATAATGCAAAAGTATGTTTCATCCATTTATTTCCTAATCTACTAAAAGAAAAATTATATTAAAAAAATATTAGTAGCTGAAGTTAATTTTACCTTCGCAGGGAAATTATAGAGATTATCCTAGGTAACACTTTTAATTAGAAAACCGCACTTATTTTGTTACACACAATAAATTTGCGGGTATTCAGCAAAGCAGTAGTGGAGCGCTCGTGGAACCATTCGTCGCAGAGATATGCAAATTTAAATGGTATACATACAAAATTAATAATTTTTATTTAGAAATCTTTCTTACTGATAAAGAAACAATGGAAGATAAATATTTTTAAAAATAATTATATTCTTAACAATTTACATGGAATCCGTTTTTCTGCTACTAAAAAATAAATAAATCAGAATGTTTTACAAAAAAATTACAAGAATAAAACACTTCTCAGTTACAGGTTGAATTACAATCACAGTATTTTTTGTTCATTAATCAAAATATACTTGTAAGTATTTTCCAAAAAATTACCTATTTATTAATTCATATAAAATTACCTATTCATTTTTAGATAAAAAACCTCCTTAAAACGCATCTAATGTAAATAGTTTTGCTATTTTTAAACGCAAACGAAGATAATTATTGAAGAGTTGAAAATTCCTGATTTATAATCCGGACATAAATGATTAAATTTCTGATTATGTAAAGTTTAGAATATAAGGTAGCTATCTGACACTTTAGTTTTCTTCCAAATTATGTATAAGAGTTAAACCAGATATTTTTACTATTTAATTTGTTCAAAATTTTCCAATAATTACCTATGTTTTTCTTTTTGGAGAAGGAGGGAAAGAGATGATTCTTTTTAATTGTTATTTTCAATGATGGTCTATTACGAGAACCTACACGAGGGATAATTATACACCGGACGAGTCCCTTCGTGGGGGTTTTAGCTAGGGAAGCTAATCCGTATTTACACAATGAAAAGAAAACCCCGTATGATTTGTCCAACGGGCGCTATTGGGTTTGAATTCAGTACCTCCCGACTACCAGCTTCGAGAGTAGATTCTTTTGGCCATTGGTGTTGGCTAAAGAGGCTCAGGACGAAGTTGCAAAGTAAAAATCATTTATTTGAGATTTATCATGTATCGCAGGTATGTTGAATTAGGAATCGACATATCAACTGCATTGTACAAAATTTGCGTTCCATTACATTCACATTTTTTCACTGTTAATTGAATTTAATTTCTCAATTTTGTAACTTTATAACTTTTATGTGAAGGTATATAGGTTTAGTAAGATATTTCGTATGGGTATTACATTCAACAAAGTTATTCAGAGTTTTTATTTTGTCTCTTTCTTTTAATTATCGTTTTTTATCTTTTTTTAATATTTCGATTCAATGATATACTACAGTTTTAACCCTCTAAGTGTTTGGCACGTAATATTCCATTCACTACGTTCCAGGTTTCACTAGAATATAAGCAATATTGAAGATAATGTAATTCTACAGATTTAATGAATTTTTAATACATTGAAGAATGATTAATATTTTCAAGAATTACATTCATATTTGTAATTAAGTTTCTTTTAATGTCAATTTATATATAATTCTGAAAGAATCATGCTTTCTTAGCATTTAAAGCTAAATAGAGAAAAACAACATTACAATTTTACCCTTTTACATGACCATCAAAAATTAAAACATTTTTTTTTCTTTTGTAAATATGTGTGCTTCGGAAAGTATAATACTATTCCTTGATTTTTACTTTTTTTAGAGTTTAACCAATGAAGCAGCAAAGGGATTTATGTGCTGTACAATAATATACTTAAGTTTAATTTTGTATTATGATTTTCACTCTTCTATATTCACAATAACTTAATACTTTTTATTTAATTAATTATATCCAGCTAAATGCAAAACGGAAAAGAGCTTAAAAAAATTGTATATCCGACGCTTATACTACTTGAAAAGAAAACCACTAATGGTACTTTCCCATTACTAGAAGAGAATGAACTAAATATTCGCAGCCTTATTATATTTTTATGTTGAAGAAACACCTCAATCTTCACACTTGTCTAAGTTTCATATAATAAAGGAATTACTAACTTGTTTTAAAAGCTAAATAAATGGTTCACTTACTTGCGCACAATTTAGAAAAGAGGAGTATTTATTATTATAGTTAATAATAAATACTCCTCTATTTATCCTTTATACCTCCTTATTATACCTCCTCTAATAATAACATGGTTGCAATTTCTTTATTTTAGGCTTACATAAATTATATTTTAATGAAAATTCTTAACTTAAACATATACAATTTAGAATCTTCACAAATTTATGGTAATAATTGCTTGTATTTTAGTTATTTGGTTTAAAGAAGTTTATTCCATGTATTCTTTTATAATTGCTTTATGGTCAGAAATAACATATTATGTAAATGTCTAAATATTTATAATTTTTTATACTATTTATCTTTGATAAATATAGAATTGGAATAATTAAAATCACTATACTAGGACTGTGATGAAAACTAAAACATACAGGATATTCATACATGATATTTAAAACCACTTCACCGGCGATGGGTATGAGGAAACAGTGCTTTTAACCCCGAGTTATCTCGGGGCAGACGGTTAAGTTCTTAATAATTCTACAGATTAATTTATGAAAAATTGCTTAGATAATTAGAGTAATCTTACAGAAACGCAAAATATTTCCGTTTATTATATATTTAAAAATGAAACAACTATTTCCATATCATATTTTTTTTTATTAGCATTTATAATTTTAATTAACATTTATAATCTATTTCCTAAATGAATAACTATGTTAAAATGTAATCAAAATTTATTCGAATGTTTAAAGAAAATTTTATATAAATTTAATTTCATTTAATTTTAAATTATTAATAAACATAATGACCAAGTATGATTTTAATAGAAATATAGATATATTATAAAAAACATAATTATATAATTACTAACTAACATCTAATTGGTGGTTTACATGTTAACTATAGCATTCTCTATTTATAATTGAATATGATGGGCTATAAACTGCTATGAATACTTAGTGTATATAATATGCAATTAGGATAGAACTGTTATTGTTAGGGTGCTGATATCTGTATGTATACATCGATATTTTTTTCTTAATGTGTATGTGTTGTCCTCGTATGCATTTAGAAAGATGTCGAATAATATTGTATCAACTTTTCAAAAAGAGTAAGTAATGGGAAACAAAAATACTTAAATAACTGAAGATCATGCATAATTTGAAATCAATGAGCGATCATCATTGTATACAACAGTGAAACACTTAATTTAAAACTAATATTGAAATGGTTGTTTCATTTTTATAATGCAATAAAGGAGGACGTTTTGCTTTTCAGCCAGATAAATCCGATTATCCGAACAGTTTTTCATAATTTAAAATATACAAATGTTGAACGCAATACATAGGAATTTTCTAAAATATTCAAGACCTTACATGGGTTTCTTAGGTTTAAAAAAAAAAAATGTTTTTTTTATATATTTTTATAAAATAAATAAATTATTTTATTTAGATTTTCAAGTTCATAACAGATATACATTTAAATAATCTTTTAAAAAATAATCATCGAAATATTGGAAAACTCAGACTGTGGGAACTGCTTTTCAAGAACTTTCTCTGTTTATACATAAGTATAGATCAATATTGGATAAAATATTTAAACAAAATTTAATATTTGATTAGTCAGTAGAGTTATACACAAGACAGTAAATCTTTGGTGCAATTTATACGACCCACAGGTTGGTAAAATTAGTTGTAATCGAAAAGAGAACAAAAACTTACTTTGGAGAATCACGAGTTAATTCCATTCTGATAAAATGTTCAAAAGTTCAATGAATTTATTAAATTTGTTTTTGTTGAATCGTCTCCACCGACTTCAAAAAATAGTTTTTTTTTTTTTTTTTTTTTTTTTTTTTCTGAAAAACCCAATTTAAATTTTGAGTAAGGAGTCGATCGCATATGAACATAATCTTGCTCAAATATACGGAATAGTACAAATGTAAAAGTGGAAACAATTAAAGCACCAATTATATTAACTTATTCACACACCGGTTTCAGTAGTATATAGCTTATCATCCTCAATGCTAAGAATAGCATAAAATTGCTCACATATGCAGACGAACTGAGGATCAAGTTGAAGTTTTAATAGCCAATAGGAGAAGAGAGGATTGCAAGTAATAGACAATGCCGCTTGCAATCCTTTGTTTTCCTGTTAGTTATTAAACCCTCAGCTTGAATCCCTCATCTCTCTTATATATGTGAACAATTTTCTGTATTCCTTAGCACTGAGGACAGTCAGTTATATTCAACTGAACCGTTATGTGTATAAGTTAATGTAATTGGTGCTTTTAAAGTTGTCACTTTTACATTTATATTATATTCCACAAAGCTAAACCTAAAAAATTAGAAATATACGGAGTTTCATTCTAACTGAAACTGCATTGATGGTAATAATTTTGAGAACAATACAATGAAAATGCAACGATACATACAATATTTTCTGTGAAATGATACAACATCACGAAATGTTCTAGAATAACAATATGCTAAGGCAATCGATGATAGTCTATGAACTGGCAATTAAGGTTCAAAATGTGGAGTGTCTAATGCATACTGCTGGGGCTCACAAAGGAAATTTCGACCCTTTTTATACATTATGCTTTTACAAAATTAGATAGAAATGTCTATTAAAAGTTTCTTTATGATATACTTGAGTGTTCTGAAAGATCTTGCCATCAATAGAAATTGAATTACTGCAGAAGGCACAATATTTTTCATGAAATACGTGGTTTCATACAATGCCAAGTTCTATGATAATTTATAATCCTCTTGATTCTTTCTATGACACCTTTATTGGTACATGGAACATCGCGTCAAATAAAAATATTTTTTGTGAAATATTCAGCTTATCGTATTTTACTTAAAAATAGATATAGAAATGAAAAAGAAAATTGCAAAAAATATAAACGTTACAGTTCGTATATAAAACAAAAGGAATATATTTCACACATAAACTAGTTTTAAAGAAATCAGTAACACTTTACATTTTTTTGAATAATATGTCTGTTCTGAACACTTTTCTAAAAACACTCTTGATTATTTCTCCTTAAAATTTTTTTTAGGGTCAGAAAACATAATATTTTAGCAAAACAAGAAATAATTTCCATTGTGGCTTAAAATAAAAAAAATCACAAATATTTTATTAAAAATCATTGAATATTTAAAGAGATAAGAACATATTTTAATTATTAAAAAATCACTTGTATTTGGAATGTTAAATATTTTTAAATAGGCAAGTTAGTAGCACGACTTTGAAAAGTTTGAACTTTTTACCTAAACTATAATTTAAAAAAAAATGTACCAACAGTAGGGCATAAAATACAATACTTAAAATTCTTCAGTAACATAATCTTCAAGCTCTTTTTTTAACCCGATAATTAGAAAATCAAAACTTTGGACAATAGTAAGCCCTTAATTTGTCGGATAATTTTTGGAACATCCCGTATATCAAGATATTACCTATTTTTAAAATATAAAACAAGAAAAAATGACTATACACAATGACAATTTGAAATGATTATCTAATTGCATTAAAAAACTTTTCTTTCGAGAGAAAATTATGCGAAAATTTTCCAAATACAGATTGTTAAATGCTCGCCAGTTCAAACATAAAATAGCGATTAAAAAACCGAAAAAATAATTAATAAACATTGCATTCTGGAACAAAGCCATGATAATTATCGTTATTCCATTTACCACGTAGAACCATTTTAAAAAGTTATAGAAAATTTTACTTCTATTTATATCGTATGTCATTAGTTATATTTTCCATACATTCAAATAATTACATGTTGAAAAACATCATTATGATTCGAAACTGAAATGAATTTATCCTTTTCAATGGTGTCTAAATAGATTTTTTTAAATGTGTAGTTACAGTTATACCTATAGTATTATTATTTTGTTCTAAATGTAATATGTACCCATTCATATTGATTCAGGTGATTAAACAATATTTCATTTGGAATGATAAGTATTACCCCTAGACTAATATGCTGCTCATTACTGACATGCTAATTATACAAAATGTATTTTGTGAAAAAACATGTTACATATTGTAAAGTGATAAAGCACATTGCCTGACTCTTAATGTATAATTTTGCTTGTATTAAATTAGATATTTTCTACAATATTTCACTAACATTGAAATGTACGTATTACATTATTTTTTAAAGCTATAATGATTTATTAAATTTCACCACTGAATTTAAAATGTAATAAAATTTTTTTGACTAACAATGCTTATGCGATTGTGTTGTTTAAATTTTATTCATTTAGAATAATATCTTTGTGTTACAAGTATATTTATGTTTTAGTTTTATGTTATAAATACAAACACAAAACAAGTAAAACAAATAAACAAGCTTGTTAATATGAAAAAGTACTTAAATGTAATAAAATTTAAAATGAGAAGTTAGAACATTAGAAAATATATTAAAGATACAATGATACATCCCCAAGAAATAAATTTATGTTCCACTGCAGCTAACTTAAAAAAATGTTGACACACAAATATTACAGAAGTACGAGCATTTGTTGAATTATTTAGGATATTTGCAGATCCTCTCATGTAAATGTTTGTTTTATTTAAAATACCGATGGAACAGAACTTGAAATTTGTTAGTCGAACAATGTCATATATTAGCTTTTTATTTCTTCTGAGATGCATATAATTCAATGACATAACTGTCAAAAACATCAACATCGTTCTTCTAGAAGAGAACTGGATAAATTGTCTCGCATAAGATCTAATGTTGAAAAATTTTCTTACAAATCGTCAACATGTATGCATGCCAGTGAAATGTAAGCTTCGCTTTAATTATCATAATTGCAATAAATATTATTTAGTTTCAAAAATACTTTATTATTTCTCAATTGTTCCTAATTTTATATTAATTCCATGTGTAACTTATGTTTTTGCTGTTGTGTTTGTGAAGGCCAATTATCAAGACGTGGGATATGGGCCCTAAGGGGAATTTGTTCTTCGTGGGGGGCTTTCTATAGGATCCTACCCGGTATTTACGAAATCGAAGGTTCGAATAAAACCACGGAAAACTCCGAACGATTAGCCCGACGCCCACGATTGGGTTCGATCCCAGCACCTTTCTGTTTCGAGGGCAGAACCTCTTAACCACTGGTGGTGCTGTACAACTTAAGGAAAGCTGTATATAACTTAAGGAAAGTTGTTTTTATAAACCTTAATACTTATCAAATTTTATTATTTTCTCAATTTTAATATTTATGAATGTATATTGCACATTTTTTTTAAATTTTATATTAAAAATATTTTATTTCTTATTTATCAATTTTCAATGCTACGTTGAGCACACGAGTATTTTATTCATAGCAAAATTCCTTTTACTGGTCTCGGGCCTTCGAAACCCGTCGCAAACTATCGTGTGATACGAAGAAGAATGAGTTCGGTCGGGTTAAGATGAATTTAGTAAGAAGAAATTTTCTATTTTTGGTCAGTTTAAGAATTTATATTATTAGAGTCTCTTTCAGCTGAAATTAATGTTTTTTCTTAGAATTCAATTCTCGTCCAATTTTTTTTTATTATTCATTAACGGTTTGGCATTTAATGATTTATTTAAAAAAAATTGCTTTTGAAAATATAATTTTTTTTTTATATTTCCATTACCTTTTTTGAATTTCGGATATAAAAAAATTCGGATATAAATCAGATATAAATTTTAGATTATATTTAAATAACTTCATTTGAATATTTTTAAAACGATTAAAATAAATAAATAAATTGTTAAAATAAATAACTTCTATTTATAGTTATTTTAAATTAAATTCGTTGGTGCTATCATCAATGTAAGAATTTAATAATTACAAATAAACAATTTCGATTTATTAATTAATGGATAAGTTTTTTTAAAAGAAATATTAAACGAAACCGTCTGTGCATTCTTCAATCACACTTTCACACTTGCTAATTACATTTAGGTTTAAAAATTCTACACGGTTTTTTGACCAATATACTAACAAACAGCTGTAAAAGATATTGGAGTAGCGTTATAACAACGTCATGAATTTTGTACGCTGTATGTTAAACATCAATATACCTCATCCAATCATAAACAAATTGTAATGAAATTTCAGTTTTGTAATTTTCGGTATTGCAAATTTTTAAGCTTTTAAACATCACTCGTTTTAATTTTTTACACCGTCAAATAAGGAAATTAAAATATACTTTTAACTGCAATTTGTTTTAATGCCGTATCTCAATTTATGTTTGAGTTATTAATTTATTTGTAGTTTTTATGTTATTTTTTCATCTTGGCAAGAAAAGCAACCCAATTTTGGACATAACACATGGGCCAATCAGAAAACGAATAAAATACGGGTGTAAAAAGTTTTTAAGATATGCTTTAGATATCCAAATTTTCAACTGGCAAAAACAACCATTTTCCAAAATGGTAAAATATATACATTTTATATTTACTTAAAAATATTCAGATTTCAGATTTTTTTTTTTTTATAAGACGGACATTTCTAATAGTCACTAAAAATCTATAGTCACTAAATGATAATGAATTAGATTTCTCATAAAATGATTCTAATGTTCAATATATTAATAAATGAATTCCAGATATTAAGAAGACTTAGGAGAACTTTGAATAGCAAAAATATATGTTCCTTAGAATGGTTCCAGACTAGATTTGTCGTTTCAGGTGGCTTATTTGGCAGAACATTGGTGCGCTAAATCGAAGAACCATGTTTGAAATCTGGTCTAGATATTTAACTCCGTTAGTTTTATGCTTCGTTAGCGATTTCATTACTAGAAAAAAAAGTCACATAACTAGAATCAAATTTACGGTTTCTCGGGCGTAGTCGTACCATAACGCTTGATTGGCAGAGCACTGGTGCGCTGAACCAAGCATCCGGACTCGAACGCTGGACTGAATATCTTTTCACTCTATTGGTTTTATGCCTTGTTATCTATGTCAAAAATTAATAAATTACATAACTAAAATGAGATTTACAGTTCTTGGGTGTATTGATATCAGATGGCTACGTTGGCAGAGCATTGGTGCGCTGAACCAAAGATACAGGTTCAAACTCTGATCTGGATACTTTTTCGCCCTTCCTTTTATGCCTTGTTAACAAAGTGAATAATAAAATAATCTATCACGTAACTATCACTCTGATTTCTTATAATTTGTTAGCAATGACAATAATAATAAAAAAAATACTTAACTAAATTTAGACATACGGTTTCTTAAATGTAGTCATATAATGTCGCTTAGTTTGCAAAACATAGATACGCTGAACCAAAGACACGAGTTCGAACTCTGGACTGGATACATTTTAACTCTGTTGTTCGTACGTTTTTTTCTTGAAACTGGTAGACGGCTGATGCTGGGTTACGAACCCAATCTCGGCGATCGGCCTATCTGTTTAGAGTTTCCCATGGATTTCTTCGAACCTTGGACTTCCTTGCGTAAATACGGATTAGGTTTCATTAGAAAGAACCCCTACGTAGGACACCACCGTTAAGGCCTATATCACACGTGTTGATAATTGGTCATCATAAACACACAAACACGTAAATTTTGTTAGTAATGTGAATAATAGGAATAAAAATTCACATAGTTTTATTAGGATTTTAAGTTTTTCGGGCGCAGACGTACTGGGTCACTTAGTTGGTACAGCCTTGCCACTCTAAACTAAAGACCCGTACTCAAAATCTGGAATGGATATCTTTTCCTACTCTTGGTTTTATGACTTGATAGCGATGTAAATAATAAAAAAATCACATAGAGGAATTTAGATTTACGATTTTTCCAACGTAGTTCAAAGTTTCGATTATTATATTTATATTTATCTATGATGAAAAAATATGTTGTTATGTTACATATACTGGTATAAATTAAAAATTTAAAACTTTTTGCCTTTTTATAAACATAACAGTCAAAATAAACGAAATTAAAAATTCTAATAAGAAAAAAAATCTAATTTTTATATAATTTATCTTTTGTTATAAGGATCACGTTTAACGGCATACAAAAAGAAAAAAAAATGTTTGACATCTTATAAAGTTTCTTTTTTCTTCTTTACTAACGAAAAATGCAATAATTAATATACATCTAGTTATGCTAATTTTTGGAAAATGTTTATTTCAAAGGGGAAAAAAATCAGCTTTTTACTTTTAGTACATCATTGGCTTAATATCAGTGAAAAATATGTTGTATTACAAAAAATATTTAATATATATTTATTATTACACAACTTTGTTAAAAGATATTTCAATTAATTAACTAAGAAAGGAATTACTTCCGCAATATTAAAAATAAATCTTTTTATATATATAAAAGATAGTAAAAAAAAGCTCTTTATAAAGTTTCTTCAGTGCAATATTGATTTTTCCAAAATCCGTTATGATTAAAGAAATAGAAGAACTTATTTTATTTAGTTCATGATATTAAAAGAAATCTATATATAAATAATTTCGCTTATAAATATTAATTGCAAAACACAAGTTACGATACAAAAATGTTTCGAAAACATTTTTAAACTGTAGAGAAATTGTTTTATTGACTTTGAATTTGAATGAGTCAAAGAATTTATCAACTAAACCTTTCTGTTATGATAAATAAAAACACATTAGAAACAATAAATACAATAATGAAATATCAATAAATGATGTTAAATTCAATGAAATGTTCAAAGCTTCCAAAAAGTGTGTGTATTGTCGATTTTATTTTATTTTTGCATGCGACAGATTTTTTAAGATCATATGTCTACAGAATGGATTATATCAAATAAATATGTGGACGTGAGTTTCAAATGTGGCCTTATCGAAAACTTTAGAAATGTAAATTTTTCTGCCAATGTTTTCTGATTGTAGACTTTCATCAAAATAACATTATGATGAAAAAAAAAACTAGTTTTGTGGTATATTATTGGCATTCTAATATGTTGGATTACAATGAAAAGCAATGCATGTCTATAGATATTTTTGTGATTTTCCAAATTTCAAAAATCATTATTTTAATATTAAAATTTACGGTTACAGACTTGACAGGGAAAAAAATCCAACTTTGATGAAAGTTGATTCTTGTCACCATTAAATTGCTTCACAATTGAAGAGTAAAAAATGACAAGTAGTAGTTGCGTGAATAGTTAAATTATGTCGCCGAATATTTGCTACTAACTTTAGGCAGAATTACACTCATGTCCATAAATTAAGGACAATTCAGAATCACATGGGAATCAAACTGTAAAGTAAAAATTTCACTTGCAGAATAATCACACACATTTTCAAGACTAATATGCAAATTTCAAAAAGCCACCAGATGGCGCCGATAGTACGTCACAATGACTAAAGTGTGAGAGAGGCTTATATAAAGAACGGTGGCAAAGAAGTAAAACTATTAACAATCATTTTCTAATCCTCTCAGCGCCAAAACCGAACAGTTGTGACACAGAGGACACATGTGGATGATATTTTTAAGTGGTATAATTATCGGCCGTCTTGAATGTGGGCGAACTCAAATGGAAGTATCCGAGGAGCTTAGACTTGCCAAAAGTGTAATATCTAAACGTTGGCAACGATTCCATGATGATGGAAATGTCAGTAAACTTTACTATACAGGTCGTCCCCGAGTTACAACCACGAATGAAGACCGCTATTTCTCAGTAACTGTCAAAAGAAATACACGGAGAACAGCATCAGACCTGTTTTGTCAGCTATCTTTTGCCACAGATACGACTGTTTCAAGGCAAACCGTGAACAGACGTTTGAGAAGTATTGGTCTATATGCTCACAGACCTGTTAGATGCGTTCCGCTCACGCCAACTCACTGTCGCCTGTGGTTAGCTTGGAGTAGAGAACATGCAATGTGGATATCGTCTCAGTGGGCTTGTGTAAAGTTTTCCGACGAGTCCAGGTTTAGATTGCAGTCTGATTCACGTTGGAAATTCATATGGAGAACGCCAGGAACCTATCATCACCAAGACAACATCACTAAACGACGTCTCCACAGTGGTGCAGGATTGCTCGTTTGGGGTGGAATTATACTGGGCTCTAGAAGAGATCTACGTGTTCAGACCGAAATCATGTCAGGACAAATTTATCGAGACATCATTCTGGAACAACATGTAAGTTTGTTTAGGGGTGCTATGGGCTCAGAATTTGTGTTTATGGATGATAACGGCTGTCGTCACCGAGAAAACATCGTAAATGACTGCCTTCAAGCTGAAGATATCACTCGTATGGTTTAGCCAGCATTTTTGCCTGACTTTAATCAAATAGAGTAGGTATGGGATATGCTTGGCCAACGGGTTGAAGCCCGTCAACCATCTCCTACACATGTGCCGGAACATTGGAGAGCATTCCTTGCTCATTGGAATAATCTTCCCCAAAATCAGCCATATAATTTGATACTCAGCATACCTAGGCATTGTACGAACTGTACTTGATCGTCTGGGAGGCATACAATTTATTAATCCTCATACCAACCATATAATGTTAAGTTATTTCAAGGGAGGTAATTTTTGTAAAAAATTGATCTAGGGAGCAAAATTGTAGATTTTACGAATGTTATCATACATATACCATCGTTTTTGTTCTTTTTCTTTTGTTTAATATATGGTCTTGACGAATAAGTCACGTTTGTTTTGTTTCTGTGTCTTTATTGCTGAAACTGGTATTATCCTGAATTTATGTACAAGAGTGTACAATGAAGACTCATGGACGTACAAAGACAGTAATTATGTAAAAATATGTTTTTTGGAATCTCTGAGTCCGAAAACATGTGAATCCGTCAGAAAATGGAAGTCGAAAAAAACATCGATTACAATACTTTCTTCAATTAAAGATAAAAAATACAAAACAAAATCAAGTTCTTAAACGTAAAAAAATAAGCAACCAAAGTATGATATATATATGTTTTTTGTTTTAACATTAAAACGGTAGAGAAATGCATATTTGAGTATATTTTTTTAAGCCCGTATCTTATACAGGATGTCCCTAAAGTATTGAGACAATCTTTAAAGGGAGGTTCGGGACATCACATGAATTTGGTTTTGCATAATTCTTTTCATCCTTTCAAACCATGGACGGAAAAGATTTGCTGGCACGGTAATGTCGACACAAAACACAAAAACGCAAATAGATGAAAAGAGAGAAAAAACATTTTTATTATTATCAGTGCCGCAAAAATACCAGGTTAATGCTGGAAAATGCTGAGGTTCTTGTTGCGCTCATCTTGAAAATTACTGGATAGATGTGGGACCCTCCCGGTATTTTTAAGAACATTAGACCTTCTATAAACCGGCGAAGTGATACCATGCATCACAGCTGGAAGTCGTAAATTCGAACACCTACTTTGTGGACGATCGTTGTCCCTTTAATATTCCCGTTTCTTAGTTATTTGCTTTTCTTAGAATAATAAACATGTTTTCTGCTCTTATTCGTATCCTGTATTTCTTGTGTTTCTTGTTGTCACTACCGAGACAGGAATACGTTTCCGAGGAAGGGATGCTGTGCAAATATGATTCCTTGCAATGTCCCATACCTCCTATTTAACTTTTGCCCAATAATCCTGGAACACCGTGTGTAATTTAAAAGTAACTTCCTGCGTAAACTCAAAATTTTCCAATTTGAAAAAACTCCTTATAAAGATTCAGTATGAACAGACATTCAAATATATTCACCATCTATAAATCATTATAACTTAGGAAATATTGTTGAATCTGTTTTATTTTTGTTGAGTATTTCAGAGTAAATCAAATTCAAAAAACTGAATTTATGAAAGTTGAAATGTTATATGCCCCTTAATTTAGTTGTGTTTAAATTACCAAAATAGGAGAGTACCCGTGGTTGTGGACATTGCAACCGGCGATCTTTTGTGCAATAATAATTATATCGCAAGGATAAAGTGCAATATGCAACGGAGTTTTAAAATTTTTTTCCAAATCCACTAATTTTGATGCTTTATTAAATAATCGGAAAAAATTCACTCAGTTCTTAGCGACCAAATGGTACATGTCAAACGCAGACTTGGTAAATTGACTTTTGGAACTTAGTGGATTTTATGAGCCAACAAGACATTTTTTCTTCTTCAACATTCTTCTATCATGAGTAGAAGAAAATATTGTAATCGACATTTTTTTCGACTTCCGGTTTTTGACGGATTTACATGTTTTAGGGATCAGAGATTACAATAAACGTGTTTTTCAAGTATCTGTATGTCCGTGTGTTTGTGTGTCTGTGTGTCTGTCTGTGTGTATGTGTCCGTATGTCAACATTCTACCATAAGAAAATGTAGGAAGTTATAGATAGAATTAAACCAAATTTTTTGTGAATCTTTACGACTGTAACATGCATGTTCTCCTTCAATTTTGAAATAATCCGCCGGAAGTGGAAGCTGCGACAACGATTTTTGTGCTATTTTCAATATTGTACCACATAAAAGTGTAAGAAGCTATGTATAGAATTGAAAAAAAATTGTGTAAGTGTTTGGCTATGGGTTTTTGGTCCTGCCTGAATTTGTAAAAATTCAACTCGAAGGGGGCGCTGCAATTGCGATTTTTCTGCCATTGTCAAAAATTTTTTTTAGCTATGGTCAGTAGACGCTTCTTAAATTTGAAAAAAAAAAATCCGCCAGAAGGGATCGCAATAATCGCGATATCGTGTCACTTTAATTATTTTACTATCAAAAACTGTATGAAATCATGCATAGAACTGAACAAAATTTTTTGTGTATGATTATTTTTGGCGAGTAGCCTCCCTGAATTTGAAAAAAAAAATCTGCCAATAACTTTATAAAATATTGTCCATCGGCTCTTGCAGAGGCGAGAACTCGCGTCTTGCTAAGCCGGTATTTGTAAATAGCTGATGATAACAGATTAAAAGGAATAAGGACAAGTTATAAATTCGTCGCGATTTTCTTAACTGTATGTTCACCGATTACTTCGAAACTATCCAACTAATTAATTTGATTTTTGCGTTAAATGAAAGAAGTTGTTCTCAAATTGGTACCACTTCCTTATCATCGAAATTTGTTCCGTACTCTTTTAGTAATTAGGCAAAAACTAATAAAATTAGTGATTTTTCGCAAATTAACTTTTATTGTTGTAACTGTTTTCCCAATCATAAGCATAAAACTCTATATTTATTATCGGTGTCAGTACCAAGTTTTCGCCAAACTTGACAACATTTAGTAAAGGCGATTCGCGAAATTTGGCGAAGCAAATAATTCGCCTTTCATGAAGCCAACATGGCTGTAGCTCAGGTATTTGGCGACGGTCCCATTCAAATTCAATAATGGATTTTTTCTAATCGTTTTTTTTTTCGATTTGTCAAGCGCAAATCATATTTTCAGTTGTCAAAGACCAATCGTATTTAGAATCTGAATTTAATGTATATTTATTAAATATGAAATGTTATTTAAAATGTTAATACAGAAGCAAAACTAAATTAATTCAAAACAAAAATTTAGCATACTTTTAACCAGTATTGAATTCAGACACTCTTCTACAGGAGGAATTTTTTCCAACTGAAAGTACAAAATCTCCATTGAAAGTACACAATCAAACTTATTTGTAAATCTATCATACGAATTGAATATTTCCAACTGAGCGAAAAATTGCCCAGGTTGGGAATCGAACTCAGAACCATGGCTTACAAGACCAATGCTTGAAAGGCCAATGGCTTACAAGGCCAATGATTCCCGGACTGGTCATTTTTTTTTGTTCAGTTGGAAATATTCAATTCGTAAGATAAATTTACCAGTCAGTTTGATCGTTTTGAAATAATATTACATCTACGTGCCCATCGTTATATGGAGTTCTTTTACTGCACTGTATTCTGTTGAGCTGTCTAAATGATAGACCAGATGCTATGAACTATAAAGTTATCTGAGCGAAAAAGACCCACCGGTTGTCGCCCAGTTAGATTAAACATTAAAACATTGGACTCGTAAGCCATGGATCTGAGTTTGATTCCCTGCCTTAGCAATTTTTTGTTCAGTTGAATGTATTCAATTCGTATGATAGATTTGCCAATCAATTTGATTGTGTTAAAATGATAATGTGTTTACCCTCTCAGATTTACAAGATAGAAAAAAAAATATTACTGCAATTAGTATTGCCGACATTGTCTGGGCGATCTATTTACATGACAAGGATCTTAAACGGCAGTAGACATTAAGATATTAAGATTAGGTCCATCACAATTAGGAGCCCTTCTGCATTGTATCCAGCAATAGGAGCAAAGAGAAGAAAGTTTGCACTTAAACGAATAAATAAATTGCTGTTTTTAAATTATTGAATCCCCAAATTAAAATGTACATAAACTGAATTTTTTGGCACTATAGAAATTTCATTAATGACAAGACATTTGAGGAAACGCTTTTTTGCATCTTTTACACTCTAATCTTTTTCCGGCAATCTTTTGTTGTTGCAAACCATATTTATTTTCTTTTAGCGTTTTCCTTTTGCAACGTATTTTTATTGTTACAAATAATTCAGCAATTTCTGAAACATAAACTGTGAACATTTATTCTTCAGTAATTTATTGAACTAAGCTGAAAGTTTCTTCATCGGCTTTTACCATGTAGGATATCATCATATTTTTAATTTACTTAAACCAAAGCTACTTTCGAAGCTCTGTATATAACTTTTAATCTGAAACTTACGTTCAGAATAAATTTACAGATTTCGAATCAGGGAGAATTTATGAGAAAATATTTCACGCTTATTTCACGAGAAACTCAGAAAATATAGTAACTAATTATGCTAAAAATTTTTCATTATTGAATTATGAAGAATCTCCCTTTCACTTTTATTATGGCAGGTGCAAATTTAAATTAGTCTCAAGGTGGGATTACATATTCTGATTTCAAATAGTTTATAGAGATAAAGAAGTGTTTTATCTTAGTTATAAATGGTGGAACATGTTGTTGTTTGTCTATCTACATAAGACACAAGTATTCTGGGAACTATATCTTAAGAAATAACTCGCGGTAATTAATTAAAAGTTTTATATACAGTTAATGATATAAACAGCCCAATAAATGGTACTTCTATGAGGATTTTTTTTTACGATTTCCTCAATAATTATAGCTAAAAAATTACTGCAGTTTACTGAATTTAAAAATATTTAAAGAATTCATGGAGGTTAAGAAATTAATGCAGAATTAAGAAAGAAAATATATATTTTTTATCATATTGTATAGTACTTCGGTTATCTGACAGAATTTATGTCTTAAATTATACAAATATCAATTTTTTACATTTTTGAGACATAAAATAACAGTAAATGTCTTTTAAAAAATCAGGAAACACTTAGAAATTATACAAATCTGTGTTATTTAAAAAATACTTTATTTGTCTTGTTGTTGGAAAGCAATTTCTTTTCTTTATGTTTTTACTTTAGCTGCGCACTTTTAAAATATTGTTACAAACTTTTCAGCGATTTCAGAAACATGAACTATGAACTTTTTTTCTGCAGTAATTCATTGAAGAAACTTGACAGTTTCTTCATTGGCTTACACTATGTATGATAGCATCATATTTTTTATTTACTTAAACCAAAGCTAATTCCGTAGATCTATAGATAACTTTTGAACTGAAACTTACGTTTAGAATATACTTACAGGTTTTTAAGCAGGGAGAATTTATGAGAAGATATTTCACGCTTATTTCTTGAGAAACGCCGGAAATATTGTAACTAATTACGTTAAAAATTATTCATTATTGAATTATGAAGAATCTTCCTTTCACTTTTAATATGGCAGGTAAAATTTAAATTAGTCTGAAGTTGAGATTATATACTCTATTTTAAAATGAATGATAAAGAAGTGTTTTCTATCTTAACTGTAATCAGTAGAACATATTGCTAAACTAGATGTTGTTGTACACCAGGTTATATATAAACTATTGTGTTATATATAAACTACGAAATTATACAAAAATGTGGTATTTTAAAAACAATTTTATTTGTTTTACTGTTACAAAAATATTTATTTTCTTTTATTTTTTTACTTTTACAACGTATTCTTAAAATATTGTTACAAACTTTTCAGCAAATACAGAAACATGAAAGATGAACTTTTCTTCCACAGGTAATTCATAGCAGAAATTTGACAGTTTCATTATCGGCTTATACCTTATGTGATACTCATATTTTTAATTTACTTAAACCAAAGCTAATTTCAAAGCTCTGTATATAACTTTTGATCTGAAACTTACGTTCAGAATAAATTTACAGGTTTCTAAGCAGGGAGAATTTATGAGGAGATATTTCACGTTTATTTCTCGTGAAACTCAGAAAATATAGTTACTAATTATGTTAAAATTTTTCGTTATTAAGTTATGAAGAATCTTACTGTTACCTTTAATATGACAGGTGAAAATTTAAATTAGTTTCAAGTTGAGATTACATACTCTGATTTAAAATGAAGTATAAAGATGAAAAAGTGTTATCTTAGTTAATCTTAGATAACACTTACTAACACTTAACTTATAATCTTATCTTAGTTAAGAATCTTAGTTATAATCAGTGGAACGTGTTGCTGTTAAAATTATAAAACAAAGGTAATATACCAGATAAATGTAATCAAGGTACTTATTATTACAACTCAATTTTTTATTTTAAAAAATAAAAAGGAAGATTCATGGGCTACAATTTTAGAGTTTGAATTGCTTGATTTGAAACCAGTAAGCTTTTTATTGTAATATGTACACATGTTTTAATTTGACTATGCAAGATATAACGTGAAACATTAAAGTTGTTAACGTAAGGTTTTACCTGAGGAGGGGGGATAGATAATTCTCCCCAGGGAATATCGAAAGGCCACCCCAGAATAAATTCAGAAAATATTACAAATATTAAGAAACATGTTATACATTGAATGCCAGCTACATATATGAAATAGACCAATTATATAAGCATTATTTGATACACAAAATACGAAAAAAAAAACACATAGAGTAATAAGGAAAACAGACAACTGAAAATAAGAAAGATTTTAAAGGAATGGTAGAAATTTTTAATAGTATTTAAGAATGATCATTTATATCAAACTTGTATTATCAGTATTTTTAGTTTTCTTTTCAGAGATACGGCGAAAAACTGTAACATAAATTTACCTAGATAAAATTTACTTCCAACCCAATCGCGGACGTCAACGTAACCGTTCGGAGTTTTCGGGGCATTCTTCGAACCTTGCGTAAATACGGGTTAGGTGCCCGTAGAAAGACCCCCCAGACCCCTCTGCTCCCCCTGGGCCTATATCCCTCGTGTAAGTAATCGGCCGACACGAAATAAACCAAATCACTTTTACTTGCAGGATACAATCTCAAATAAGAGAAAAACGTCGCAATTCCTAGGAAAATATTTTTTCATACATCTGCCAAAAATATTACTTTGCAATCAATGTTCAGATGATTTCTGATTGTATAATTAGAAATGTGGAATAAATCAAATGCCCGTAGCATGTAACTCAATAAGCATTGTTTTGTATTACAAAACAGGAGAAGGAAGCCATAGAATAATCTTAAAACGAAAGTTAACAAATAAAAATGAACTTTCAGGGAATGATAAAAATGCTTACAATTGTTTAGGAAAGATTTTTTTTTTCTTGTGGAATTTTATTATCAGTGTATTTACGCATGCTAATAGCATTT
The DNA here is from genome assembly GCA_964019185.1 of Maratus speculifer. Classification (NCBI taxonomy): domain Eukaryota; kingdom Metazoa; phylum Arthropoda; class Arachnida; order Araneae; family Salticidae; genus Maratus; species Maratus speculifer. The sequence continues at coordinate 419,002,472 of OZ025290.1, read as the reverse complement.
TTTACAAATTTTAGGATTTTAGTACTTTTAAAAGATTTAGTTTATTTCATTAATATAAGAAATAGTATTATATAAAAATGGATTTTTCACAGGTTTTTTGATAAACAAGCAAAAATAAAATTCTGCTACTAACTGTATGATAAAAGCCTAAGAAAACGAATTTTGCGATTAATGTTTATCTCGTTACATTATTTATATATGATTATTTCGATACAAAGAAAGGAAGTTTGTACACAATTTTTAGCATTTATCACAAGAAAGAAATATTGAATGCAAATATAAAGTTTTTCACAAAAGTCCCTGTGTTACAATACGTTATTTAAAATATCTTTATTGAATACGGACTAGATAATTAAAGCAAAACGGGGGGAAAATATATAGTCAATGCAACGCTTCACGACACTTAAAATACAAAATGTTAAAAAACTGTAATTGGTAATTAAATATTTCTATTTTATAAACTTTATGAGACACTTTTTTAAAAATAAAATTAAATATCGTAAAAAAGAAAAATGAAAAGTAAACTTTACCTTCAGCAAAAAATAAATTAAAAAATATAAATTGAGTGTTCAATACAAAAACATGTACAGCATGCATATAAAAATATCTCACAAATACCTCACTTCTAGAACAATTGTAAACATGCAAAAATCGTCTTTTTAGGCGATTTCGCATTTAATTTGACAGATAAAATCTACAAGCTTAATGCAAGTTTGAATGAAGCATAACATTTTGCACCTTCTCTCTCTCTCTCTTTTTTTTTACTTGACATGACAAAATTTAATTTGGTTCCAAATATTTAATAACCTGTAAATAAATCTATCATAAATGTGAGTCAATAGTCTTTATCACTTCCCCCATTTAAACCTTCCAGGTTTCATAGTTTACGAGTAAAATGGATATTACAGACAGACACAGTATTGATCGTATAATAGCTCTGTTTTCATTTTCTAAGTACGGAATCCTAACAAAATCATTAATGGTTCTTTTCCATTAAAACAAGTGTTGCTAAAAAAAAAAAAAAATACTCGCTGTCTTATTGCATTTTTTTGCTGAAATATTACCTATTTTGAAAAGTCAATTCCGTAAACTAAGTTTTTATATATGTTAAAAGGATTATATAATTGTTGTTTGTGTTTGCCAATGAATTTATTTGAACAATAAAATGTATACACTTTTAACTCTGTTGAATTGCATATTTTTATGTGGACTAGTTTAAAAAAATGAAAATTTAAGGAAGAAAGGCAGTGGATTAGGATCTCTATAATTAAGTTTATGTTATTTTATTAGTGTTCTATTTTCAGCATTAACTATATATTTTTATAAAGCTTTGAAACCAGCTTAATGGTTTATAGAATGTAGATTAACTTTTTTATACAAACATATTTAATTAGATTGCAAATAACAACATCAAAAGCATCGAGTTTTGAAGTAAATTAAATGTTTGTAACGCATTGAAATTTTGCAGCATGTAATTTCATCAAATAAAAAGAAAAGAGAAAATCACTTGAATTGAATTGTATTTTTCAAAATTAATGTTGAATGAAAACTTAAATAAAACCACTAATGGTTCTATTCCATTAAACCAAGTGCTGTTAAAAACAAAAGTAAACATTCATTCGCTTATTGCATTTTTATGGTGAAAATCTTTATAATAAACTAAGAGGACTTTTAAAATGTGTATAAAGGCTTATATAATAGTTTTTTGTGTTTGCCGATGCAATTATTTTCACTGTAAAAATTAAACGCTTTTAATTCTTTATATTCCTTAGATTACTTATACAGTCAAATCTCGTTAACATAAACACGTTTAAAGCGAATTAATTTCAATAGAGAATGTTTCGATTGTGCCATCCGCTTGTGTATGCACTGTATTTAAGGTGATCCACGATACATTTAAAAATAATTTTAATTTATTCAGTTAAAATTTTAAAATTTTATCGATATTATTTGTAAAAAAAATCATATGATAAAACTTCTCATTTTTTTCTGAAAATTTAAAATTTAGTAAAAAAGTGGAGTAATTTTATATCGTTATAACTCGAAATAGTATTCGTGCGATTTAAATTTTTTATTCTCTTAAATAAATAGAAGTTCATTAGTTTCATTTTTGTTTCAGCATTTTAAAGACTATGAATTTAAATAAAAAATAAAGGTATTTAAAGAAAAATCATTAAAAAAGTGAAATATTTTTTAAAGAAAATTCATATTTTTGAAAGTAAATATTTTTCTCAAATTTTCTGAATCAAAATTAAAGCGAAACAATTGAAAAAGACATGTTACAAGTCCGATCCACTTATTCCACTTATTATGGTTTTCTAATTATAACAATTTAAATGCGAGAAATAATAAATAATAATAATAAAAACATTATGAAGAAACGCATTTTCTCAAGAAGTCGCTATCATTGCTTGAAAGATAGATTTAAAAATATTTCCTATTCCTTTTAAAACAGAAACGTGATTTAAACGTTATTTGAAGCAGAAAAAATAGAGAAACATTTAATGCTATAAAAGCGTTTTAGTAAATTTGAAAGCTTCTGAATACTTTTTCTAGAAATTTTTAAAACAAATGCTTCATATTATTCTTTATAAATTGAACCTAAAATTTCGATTTGTTAATTTAAAAAATACTTTTTAGGTGGTCGTACGGTTGAAACTCTCAAAATTTTGTACTAGCTAAATGCAACTTTGTTTTATAAATATTTAAAAAAAATGCTTTAAATACTCTGTCTTTCATACCAATAAAAATTGTGCTTTAAAATCATATATTATTTAGAATATTAAATGTTGAAAAGGATATTTTCCCCACCCAAACTATCAATCCTAGGGGACATATTTATCTGAAATCAACCATCTCTTCAGTTTATTACTGTCAGATTCTCCCTTTTGACAAGTGTAGTGTTATTTTTATTGTCTTTATTTTCACTGTTTTAAAAATTGTGGATTAGAACGCATGTGGTAGCGGGGTGACTGAGCTACCCCACGTGATTGTTTGTGCCTCGAAATATTGCAGTTTTTTTTATTTTAAAAGTTTTTATATTTTGGGTAATTTTTTTTATAAATCACACACTTATTTTTTATATTAAGGTTACTTTTTTTTCATTTTTAGTAGATTTTTCGTGTAAAACTGATTGGAGTGATGCAGGCACCCCGCGTCATCTTCATCGTCAAATTTGGGTTTGTGCTTAGAAGCATTAAAAGAGATTTCTCAAAAAAAGAAAATTATTTGTTAAAAATATTTTTTAAAGATTTATTGCACTTATTCTTTATATTGACGTGATTTTTTTCCAGCACATTTTTTCTTATAAAAGTGACTGGGTATGATCCATGCACCCTGCGCTATCTCTGACGTTATAGCTTCTGCCGGTTTAATACCACAATAACGGCAATGCTTGCATTAGTGCTTTCAGCGTACTAAAAGAAATCACTCGATGCATGGAGCTTGCTATATTGGAATCTTCCCAAATATGCAAGAAATTCTGAAAAGACTTCATCGCAAAGAATCAACTAATAGTAATATATAATAATACATTTTACGATTTTTTAAAGAACTAGGGGGGCTCCGCCCCCCTGCTCGCTACGCTTGCCAACCCCCGGCGTAATCGCTTCACGATTCCAAGTTCTAAGGTACCCCTGCTTGCTGCCCTCGCGAATACCCGATGGAATCGCTTCGCGATACCTTATTTTCCATACACTATTAAAAATCTGCTGCATTTTGTTACAACGCACTCCCCTGCTTGTATAGAAAATGGTTACTTGGCCGTGAAAGATATTATATACAAGCGGTGGAGTGCGTTGTAACAAAATGCAGCAAATTTTTAACAGTGTACACTCAATTTTGGAATTCATCTCTCTTCTCATTGGTCGAAGCATATTACGGAGCCCTTTCCTGATTGGTCTATTCGACTCATGGAATGTGTGGTCCACCCGGACGCTTTATTTCCGGAAACCTTACACATCAGCATCATTTCAGGATATTTGTTTAAGGCTAGTTTTTTTTTTTTTTTTTTTTTTTTTTTTTTTTTTTTTTTTTTTTTTTTACTATAGAAAGAAATAAAACAAAATAAATATTAGATATGTATGTTAATATATATTTTTTCCTTAATTAACTTTCTTGGATAGAAGATAAACATTTGTGACGTTTGAATTATACTTACTACGTATTGTACTTAAATATGCATCACTTCATTTTACAATGCGCTTATCTATTAATATCACGGAGTAACGTTTTTGGCGTAGTTATAATTTTAACACAAATAATTCAGTAAAACAGCATTCTCAATATCGGTAAGTACAGAATTAAGAACACTTTATGACGCAGCAAATTTGTGTAAAGAATTTGGCCCTATTAGTCAGCGTCTTTCAACTTGTATGCCACAAGAGGTTGTCAAATGTACCTCTAAAATTTTTGATAAATAACTAAAATTGTATACTATCGGATCGAGGATACGAAATTTTCTATTTATCATGCGCTTAACACTTAAGGCCCCACACTAGGCATAGAAAAATGCCCGGATGATAATGTGATGTCTATGTGAGCGTTCTTTCCAAATATCTCGTTCAAATTTTAATATTTTACATGACTTTTTTTGCATAGGATAGCTGAGGATGATCCACAACCGGCCTAGTTTTTACTTTTTCGATTTTGCTTTTATATTTTTATATTGCGATAGTTTCAATTTCAAAATCGGTTTAAACCTTGTTTGTTTGTTTATTGAACAACATACATCTCACTTGTGTGCTCGACATGAAGCCTGCTTATAAGCCAACGTCAGTATACAGGGACGAGATAGCACACAAGGAAATATTACAACACAAGAGAAGTACAACCAGAAGCTCCTAGCGAGCTACGCCCGCTAGCTGGGCCACTTTTTCCAAACGAACCTCGGTATTAAGCAGTATATAATAAGCAAAAAATTCATTTAATAAGCAAGTCTTGGTGTTCGAATCCTCAAGCACAAAAAAGTAAATTAAAGAGCCATGGTCCCGTTAAAAATATGTGATTTCTCACTGTGGGCCACGTGCGCTTGAAAAAAAAAGATTGTGGATCGGAGCTATGGTCGCTTCGCGCCCATAGTCCCGTTAAAAATATTTGGTTTTGCACGGTGGGCACTACGCGCCCATAAGACATTTTTTCGTATTTTTTAGTTCATCAGAAGCAGATTTTTACGCAGATTCTGAATATGTAATCAGTTTTTTCTACTTTAAAAACTGTCTGCATGATGGTTTAAGAAAAAACGCGCAAAAAAAAAAAAAAAAAAAAAAAAAAACGCAATTAGCGCCGGTAGAAAAAGAGGTTTTCGGCTGTTTCTTCTTTTAGCCAAAGGGGAAAAGTTCAGGTTCTTCACCGCAAGGTGGCGCAGTGTTCTGCTTCGGAGCACCGTTTGGGAATTGAGATATTTTCCGTTCCGATTCCCAAGGGGTTTTTAATTCATAACTTTTTTAATTTTGGTCCCACGGTCTCGAAAATGCCCGAAATGACTTCCCCGGAATTTTTCCAATCGAAAGACACCTCTCGCGACTTCCAACTCGCCCGAGTTGCGAACTGTAATCGGCTTCAAGCAGACATAGGCGCACGGATTTTATTAGTATAGATTTTCAGCAATAACAAAAATCAAATCCAATTCATTGAATAAGACTCTTTTAGATTCCCTGTGAAATGATAACTGTCTGACCACGTCATAAAACAGTTTTGATTTAATTTGATCAGGAAAATTGTCTAAGTCCTCATTAAATTGTATAAATAAATATACGTATTTTTTGTATTATATAACATTCATATCATCTATATTCAGGTTACCGTACATAGTTAAAGATATGTTTAAAGTACCTCCAATAAAAAAAAATGTTGCAAAACACTGTTCTAAGTAAATGTCACAAAATCATGATGCTTTTTTTTTTCAGTTAACGAGTATAATTTGAGATATTTTGTAACTGAATGGGTTCGATATGATAATGGAAAAGTAACATGAATACACATCATCATCCGTTTTTACATACAAAAAGTATCTTATAGAAATTATTGTCATATTTTAAGCCAAAGACATTCTTAAAAACGTTTTATAATTGTCATTTTATAAATAAATATTTTAAAATGCAATAATCAAAAATTTCTCTAACATTTATTTTCTTCCTTTTACAATTCTGATAAAAACTGCCAAAAACTTCAATTAAATTTATTTAAAAATTAAATAAATGCTAGTGTCCTGTTTCACCATTTATTTGTACATTTTCTCTCTAAATCTGCTAATCTGAAGTAATTGCGACATAAGTATTGTAATCCTGCTATGTATAATTGTTGTACATAAATAGTACATTTAATGCTTGTTTGTTCTCGTCCTTCTAAAGCTATGCATGTTAATGGCGCGCACAAACATACACCAATACATACGTATTTATATATAATTAGTAACCTGACATCTGATTATTGACATTATGTTACACTTAGCAATTTAACCATATAAACGTTACGTGGCAGGAAATAAACAGCTGTCGATTCTTGATATGTATGATGTGTAATATGAATCAGTTTTGTGATTATAGCTGACACTGAAGGTTATATGAGGACTGTACATTATTAAACAGATATATAGTTTCAATTATATTTGAATAGTTAAAAATGCATTTCTTCAGCGCGTTAATATATTAAATGTTTTCCAAATTTATAATATTTTCCAAAATGTGCTTTTTAAATGATTGAAATCATTAAATAATAAAAAATAATTCCTTATCTAAATAAATATTCAATCTATGTTTAACCCTTTAAGCGGCCTAACCGGGGTTTTCCGTCACGTAGTTTTTGGATTCAAAAGCTTACTTAACTCATACTTGACATTAATGATAATTTTTTGATTTGCATATGATAGAAAAATATCTAAGAATGTAAAATACAAATGTAAAATACAATACTCCATAACAATACTTTCCACTGCTATTATTTTGCGAATCGTTAAACTGGAATGTAAAATACTGCTGGACGCTTAAAGGATTAAATTTATATAACAAACTTTAATGACTGATAATAAGCTAAAAGCAATTACTTTTACATATTATAGAAATCTAGTTATTCAATCATGCATGTATATGATTGTATAACTGAAATCGATGTTTGGCTCATCAGATAAATAGTATTAAATATTTTGTAACAATATCGTAAAAAAAAAATATATTTTTTAAATTAATTTTCAGCAGTGAAATTACATTTGAAATTCTTGACTATTTAATACATGAAGTATCACATTGCTACTAAGCTTAGAAGCGTAGAAGTAGCTTGTGTCTGATAAGCCGCAGGATTGTAAGCTCATTGGTCCGACGTTCCGGGAGGTGAAAATAATTATGTGAGTGAATAAGCATCGAATTTGAACTATGTGCTGATGTTATATGAAGAGTTATATTATAGATCTGTCAACGTTTAACATGAGAATCTTCGAATAATATCGTGCAGAAACAAGTGAAATATTGTGTTTAAGATGATCAATTTAAGAATTATAATGAGTCTTCTTCGGAATTTCGCAGCGATTTGAGTCAGGTAAGAGCAATTTTTTAATTTATTTTGATTTAATTATGTCTGTTATTGATAATCTAAATAAACACGAGCTTAAGCTTGTAGTTGAGGAATTGGGTTTAACTGCTCCTGCAAGTAGTAAAATTATTGATTTAAGAAATATTATAGAGAATAGTGAATATTACTCAAATGAGCAGTTATTAAAAAGCATCGTTAATTCGGTTGTTGAGGAGTATAAATCACGAACAGAAACTGAGAAAACAAAATTAGAATTAGAAAAAATTAAATTAGCGCAATTAGAAAGGGAGTTAGAATTACAAAATTCGGAATTTGAAAAAATTAAACTAGCTCAGTTAGAGAAAGAATTAGAAATAGCCAAATTGCGTAAAGAATCTCGGGAAAATTTGCCGTCCGTAACAGAAAAATCGGAAACGGAAATAGGGAACAATAACTTGGAAAGTTTTATTAAAAGTATTAAAACTTTAACTATTCCTTTACCAACGAGAGCTGAGTCATTTAATCTTTTTTTTCAATCTCTTGAGAAAGCTTTTCGAACTAAAAATGTACCTGAAGAGTTTAAAGCCGAAATTCTGTTAAATATTCTCGGCGAAAAAGCGAGCAATTTAATGATCTATTTATCAGAGGAAGAGTTGATTAGTTATGATAAATTGAAAAATATAGTGTTAAGGGAATTTCAACCTACTGCACAAGAATGTTTAAAGAATTTCAAGAGTGCACAAAAATTACCGTCGGAAAGTTACGTTCAATTTGCAGCTAGGCTGAGTTCAATTTTTCAGTATTACTGTAATTTGCGTGAGGTAAATGATTTTAAATCATTATGCGATCTGATTGTTTCAGATAAAATTTTCAGTTCTTTAGATCGCGAATTAATGAATCATATCGCAATTAAACAATCAGAGTCATATTTTAAACCACAGCAACTAGGAAGAGAATGCGATATTTTTTTGTCGATTAAAAATAAATCTAAAGGTGAATCAAATGTGTATTCGAGAAACACGATAAATGAAAATAAACGTATAGCGACAAATAAATTTCAAAATCGGCCTCAAAGGAGCGCTTCAAATATATTTTTTTCGGAAACAAAAAATGTCAAATGTGTCTTGTGTAAATCTAATGAATATCACGGTTTACATTCTTGTCCGCAATTCAAAAAACTGTCCATTAAAGATAGAGTAGAAGTTGTGAAATTAAATAAAGCATGTTTCAAATGTTTAAATTATAACTGTTGCGCACAGAAATGTAAGTCTAAAAATTGTGCTAGATGTAACCTACCGCATTCTGAGCTAATACATTTTTCTAGAGAAGAAAAGGAATTAAATAATCAAAATAAAAATGTTGGTCATGTGTTTCAATCGGCTGCAGGAATAAAAAATTCACAACCCGAGGAAATCCTTTCCTACCCTCCGAGTCAGACTGTCACCTCTAGTTTTGTGAAAAATAAAACAAAATCCGTTTTATTAAGTACGGCGCGTATCCTCATTAAAGATAAGTTCTCGGAATGGCAGGAAGTTAGATGCTTACTAGATGTCGGTTCACAAGCATGTTTGATTACTTCGCAATGTGCTAATCGATTGCAGCTTAGAATTAATAAAACGAATACTTTAATTTCATGTTTGGATGACACTTCTATGACAATAAAGGGCTGCGTAAATACAAAAATCGCGAATAGAGATAAAAGTTTTGAAAGAGAATTGACTATGCTAGTAGTAAGGAAAATTACAGATTTAATTCCGCAACAAGTGGTTAACGTAAATGTTGAAGTACCAGATTTAACTATTTTAGCAGATTATAGATTTAATTTACCTGATAAAATTGATATGTTGTTGGGAGCAGAAATATTTTATGAGTTATTAAGACCGGGACAAATATATTCTCAGAGTTCAAATTTACTTTTGCAAAATACCGTATTTGGGTATGTGGCTAGTGGATGCATAGAGCAGGAAAGTGATGTAAAAGTTCATTGTGGGCTAATTCGGGAGGAAGATTTAAACCAAACATTAAAAAAGTTTTGGGAAGTTGAAAACGTCGAAGTAGAGTTATCAAAAAGTAAGGAATTTGAGATATGTGAGCAACATTTTGCGCGTACGCATTGGAGAAATGAGGAAGGGAGATACGTGGTGAAAATGCCTTTAAAGGAAAATCCTTCGTGTTTAGGCCAATCTAGGGAGCTTGCTCTTAAAAAACTCAAATCGCTGTGGACTCGCTTATCAAAAGATAAGAAATACTTCAAATTGTATAAAGATTTTTTAAATGAATATGAAATGTTGGGGCATATGAAACAGGTTAAAGAAGTGAAAGAACCTGACGTCGTGTATTATGCTCCACATCATGGCATTTTTAGGCCAGAAAAGTCCACCACAAAACTGAGAGTTGTATTTAACTGTTCTGCCACAACAACAAATGGCACATCACTTAATTCACTGCAATATAATGGCGGTGTTATTCAGAATGATTTATTCACGATTATGGTTAGTTTTCGTGAGCATAGTTATGCACTGACTTCGGATATTCAAATGATGTATCGAATGATCAATATTTATCCTAGTCAGCACGCATTGCAGAGAATTTTGTGGAATGATAATTTCGAAGAAGAGCCTAAAATTTTTGAACTACAGACCGTTACATACGGTACGGTTAGTGCGCCTTATTTAGCAATGAAAACTCTCAACCAGCTATCGATTGATGAAGGAGATAATTATCCGATGGCAGCATCGGTTCTTCGAGAAAATATTTACATGGGTGATATTTTGTGCGGTGCACCTACGCTTGAAGAAGCCAAAGAGTTGCAGCGGCAGCTCATAGCGATTATGCATAAAGCAGGTATGAGACTCCATAAGTGGTGTACAAGTGATAAAAATCTTTCGCTGGCATATAAAGAAGGGTGTAATTTTGATAATGGAGTTGAAACAGAACAGCTCTGTAAATTATTTATTGGCGGACTCAATTATAAAACTACAGAAGAGCCACTCAAATCTCATTTTGAACAATGGGATGAAATTGTTGATTGTGTTGTGAGGAGGGAACGCAATAAACGCAGATCACGTGGATTTGACTTTGTGACATTTAGACGTGCCCATATGGTTGATGATGCTCAAGCTGGTAGACCTCATAAAGATGATGGCCGTGAAGTGGAGCCTAAGAGAGCTGTTTCTCGTGATGATTCAGGTAAACCTGAAGCACAGATGACTGTTAAAAAACTGTTTAAGGGATCTTCATTTCTACAGAACAGTGATTATCCTCAACGTACAATAATCATACCAGAAACAAATGATGAGTTCAATAAAGAGCTCAAATTTAATGTTAAATCCTCGAATGAATTTAATGTTATAAGTTGTAATATCACCGAGAATTGTTTTGTATATAACTTGATTAATCTTAGTAGTAATTATTTAACGCTTGTGTGTATTCTTAGTTATATTTTCAGATTTGTGATGAATGCAGGTATGCCTCTTTATAAGTGTAATGAACCCTTGAGTACATCAGAATTGGAATTGGCAGAGAAATATTTAATTAAATTAGTGCAAAATGAAGCCTTCAGTACCGACATACATAGCCTTCAGACTAAAGGATCGGTAAGTCCGAGTAGCAAGTTAAAAGGCCTCAACCCTTACTTAGATGAATTTGGAATTTTAAGGGTTGGTGGCAGGTTAAGTAATAGCAATTTGAATTTTTCAAAAAAGCACCCGGCGATTTTACCAAAGAGTAATAAATTTACTGTAATTGTTATAAATTATTATCATAAAAAATATTTGCATGTTGGTGCGTCAACTTTACTATCCTTAATAAGAAATAAATTTTGGCCAATAAATGGTCGTGCAATGTGTCGAAAGGTGGTTCATCAGTGCATTCCATGTTTTAAAGCTAAACCAGTTATTGCAAATCAATTGATGGGCGACTTGCCCAGGGATAGAGTCCAATTAGACTATTGCTTTAATATTTCGGGTGTTGATCTGTGTGGGCCATTTATGAACAAAATTGGTTATGCACGTAGGACCATCTTACAAAAAATTTATGTCTGTATTTTTGTTTGTTTTGTATTTAAGGCTATACACATAGAAATTGTTTCAGATTTAACTTCCGAATCATTTATTGCGGCACTGAAAAGATTCATAGCACGCAGAGGTAAATGTGCCAAATTGTATTCTGATAATGCAAAAAATTTTATTGGGGCAGATAAAACACTTAGAGTCTTTTAGGAATTAGTAAGAAAACCTGATGAGAAATTAGCAGCATATTTGTCTTGTGAAGGCATTGAGTGGAAATGTATTCCCCCCAGATCACCCAATTTCGGGGGTCTTTGGGAGGCCGCAATAAAATCCATTAAATTTCATTTTAAGAGAATTGTGGGAGGTGCTAATCTCACTTATGAGGAATTTCTTACAGTAGTGATACAAATAGAGGGAATATTAAATTCGAGGCCTTTGAGTTCATTATCAGATGACGCAGATGATTTTGGAGTCCTAACTCCAGCTCATTTTCTTATAAACAGACCATTAAATGTCATTATTGAGCCTGATTTAACCAATATAAGAGAAAATCGCCTCAAAAAATGGCAAAGAATAACTAAAATTGTACAACTTTTTTGGCGCAAATGGCACCATAATTATTTAAGTGAATTACAACAGAGGGGTAAGTGGAGATTTGAAAAGGATAATGTAAAAATAGGAGATCTAGTGTTGTTAGTAGAGGAAAATATATCAAGCAATAAGTGGCCTTTAGGCAGAATTATTGAAGTATATTATGGTAATGATAAGAAAATTCGCGTAGTTCAGGTAAAAACTCAGAATGGAATTTTTAAAAGATCGATTAGTAAAATATGTATTTTACCTATGCCTGAAACCCATAGTACTTAAAAAAAGTGTATATATATATATATATGTGTGTGTGTGAGAGTTATATTGTTTTTTCTTTCAATTTTATATTTAAGTAACATATATAGTGAACTTTTGTATTTATTTGTGTAATTAGTGTACTTAGTAAAAAAAGAGTTATTATTGAATGTGAAACATGTCAATGGGGGCCGGTATGTTCCATGTAGGCAGACGATACCGTGCTACCTAAATTAAAATGTCAGTGTTGAGAAACTGAAGAGAAGTGAAGTGTTTTTTCTGTTTTTATTCTAAAGTTGTGTTTGAGAGAAATGTGCAGACGATAATGCAGCAGTGAGCTGCGAGTGAGTGTTATTCTTTTAATAAAGTGTTTTTTAATATAATCAGTGCCTATGGAATAATTTGTGTAGTGTGTGCTTAATAATTAACACTCATGAAGACGGTTTCATCTCGTGCTGCGAATTTCAGCCTTACCAACGTATGAAGAGTAAAATGCTAAGCTAGACATCGTCTTCGGAGCTTAAACAGTAGAGCACCTGGAGCGCTGTTCCGGGTTCGATTCCCGTCTTGGATAATTTTCACTATGTTGCTTCTATGCTTAGTAGCAGTATGATACTTCAGGTATTGAATATTCAAAAATTATTTTTGCTTTTTATGAAAAAAATAGTATCTCTGTGTATGCAGATAATGATTATTATTCAGGGTCCAATCGATACTGATATAGAAGATATATAATTCAAAATACAATTCCCAGAGTACTGTATCCTCGATTATCCGAGGTAATTGGGACCGCTAGTACCTCGGAAAGCGTACCTTCGATAATACAAATTGAGTGCTTGCTCGCTTTACTAGCTGTGCTTGCGAATTTAATCTCTCTTACAATAAAAAGCATCAGAACGCTTTTTAAATGATAAAAAACTACATAAAGTTATACTTAACAGTTCAACACATGTAAAAAGAAAATTAACTGCCATTAGTAAATTTTAAAAAGCAAATTGAATTTTTTAGCTATACTAAGTTAAATGTACCATAATTCATTTTCACAAATAAAACAAATCTCAAGAATTTTTGCTTACATTAACATGTTAAATTTATATTTTTTGTTATAAAAAAGTCTGCTATATTTCATTGAAAAAGTCAATATTTTCTATGAATGGCTATCCGATTTCGCAATATTTTGAGTAACAGACTTTCTATCAGCGTAACATCGCTTCTTTGCTCCAGATATTTTAAGGCAGTAGTTATTGCTTAAACGACTTTAATATGACTTATAATCTTTCAATCCACAAGACTCTTGCACAGATAGTGAATTAAAAATTTTTGTCGTTTCCAAAGCTTATTCTCATTGAAAAAAAATATCACTTCGTTATCGACTGGGTTAAGAGAAACCTCGATTAATCGAAGTTCGGTTAATTGAGGTTCGGTTAATTGAGGTTCTACTGTATTGCAAATCTTATCTCATAAAATTCGTCACTGAAAAATCTTCACAATTATTAAAATCACTAAAACCAATTTGGAGTCAGCTTGCTGAAAACATCGTGTAATTTAATGAGTAATAATGAATCCATACGTATAAACTTCTTTTTTTTTGTTCAGTGTTAAAATTCTGAAATAAATAAATGTTTATCTTAAACAGCATAAACAATTACTTATAAGGAAAAATAGCTTTACAGTATATATAACATAAAATATACTAAAAAAATACAAAAATCCCAAAAAATCTAGCTTAATTGTTCAGCTAAATTTACTTTAAAATTTTTTTTAAATTAATGTGTTATCATGTCGTTGTTTTGTAATACTCTTATTATTCCAGTCTGATATTTAGAGAATAATTTATAATCTATTGTTACAAATAATCCATAAATATCAGAAATTTGAATTATAAGTTTTACTTTACAGTAATTCTTTGAAGACAACTGGCAGTTTATTTATCATCTTATACCTTGAGCGATAGCACCATATTTATAATTTACTTATAGCAAAGGGTTATTACTGTAAACACAGTTTTAAGGAGTAAAGTTCCTCTCAAAATAAATTTGCAGCATTTGCAGCAGGATAAATTTATGATATTTTACATTTATTTCTGGAGAAAATATGAAAATATTGTAACTGATTAGATTAAGAATTGTTCTTTATTTATCCTTTCATTAAGAAATGTTCCTTAAAATTCTTTATCAAGATTTATTTTATAAGTCTTTGAAAGGTAATGTGTTACCATATTGTTGGTTTGGAAAATTATTTTTACCTTGTATTTAGAGCACAGTTTACAATTTATTGTTACAAGTATTCCCTAAGTATAAGAAATTCGAATTATGAGTTTTACTTTACAGTAATTCATTGAAGACAACAGATAGCTTATTTAGCGTCTTTTTTCTTCGGCGATAGCATCATACTTTTTATTTACTTAAAGCAAAGGGACTGTTATGTTATATAAACAATTTTGGAACGTAAACATCCTCTCGAAATAAATTTGCACACTGTAAAAAAAATCTGTAACCTTAGTAATCTAAATTATCCGAAATCTCTTATGCTTACTAAAATTTTATGTGTACACTGTACAAGAAAATGATGTCAATCTACAAAACTTGTAAGCAAAACTAAAACCATCTGTAACTTTACAAAAGAATTTACTAAAATTTTGGTAACTTTACTAAAATTTTATCTATAATGCTTGTTATCGTTACTTAAAAAGTTCTTGGAATACGATTTCCCAAAAAAATTCTTAGTAACCTTAAAATTTGTTTGATTCAAAGTGCAAATCTGTATCTGTTACATGAATTTTTATTGTTGCCGTTACATAAAAAGTTCTTGGAATACAATTCTACTAGAAAAATTTTTGTAATTGCCCAAATTTTTTTTTACAGTGCAGATTTGAAGCGAGATAAGTTTGTGAGGCTATATTTCATGTATATTTCTGGAGCAAAGATGAAAATACTGTAACTGATTAGATTAAGAATAATTCCTTATTGAATTATGAAGAATATTTTTGACAGGATTAATATGGCGAGTGAGGATCTATCAAATTAATCTCTAGGAAAATTTTGATATTTTTGCTCGGTAAAAAATTTTCAAGATAAAATAGAGTAGTTTTGTAGTTTTTGTAGAGTGTTCAATAAAGCAATTTGATGAATAACTGCCTAATTTAAATAATTAGTCAAAATGTGATAAAATAATAACAAATCAAAATATGATAAAATAATAATATAAAAGAAAATTCATTTTTTATTCAGTGCCAAAATATTAAAAAAATAATATTTATCGTAAACAGTATAAGCAATTATTAACAAAGAATTATAGCTTTACAGCATTTATAATGTACAATATACTAAAAAGACAAAACACTCAAAAAATAAGTAGCTAAAATGTTCATATAAATTTACTTTTTAAGTCTTTGAAAGGTAATGTTTTACTATCTAGTTGTTTAGAAAAATTACTTTTATTTTCTCCTTGTATTTAGAGCATAGTTTACAATTTATTGTTACAAGTATTCCATGAATATAAGAAATTTGAATTATAAGTTTTACTTTACAGTAATTCCTTGAACACAACTGGCAGTTTACTTAGCGTCTAATACCTTGAGCAATAGCATCATATTTATAATTTACTTATAGCAAAGGGAATTTTAATGCTGTATGCGCAGTTTTAAGGCTTAAACATCCTCTCAAAATAAATTTGAAGAGTTTGAAGCAAGATAAATTTATGATTTTATATTTTATATTTATTTCTAGAGGAAATATAAAAATATTGTAACTGATTAGATTAACAATCATCCCTTATTGAATAAAAAAAAAATATTTTTAATAGTGTAATATGGGGAATGAGGATCTATTAAATAAATCTCTGCGGAAAATTTTATGTTTTTGCTTAGTAAAAAAATTCAAGTTAATGTAGAATAATTTTGTAGTTTTTGTACAGTGTTTATTAAAGCAATTTATTGAATAATTGCTTAATTCAAATAATTAGTCAAAATAGGATAAAATAATTATATAATAGAAAATGCATTTTTTAAATTGAAATATTGAAAAAAAAAAAAAAAAAACAAATATTTATCGTAAATAATATAAGCAATTACTAACAAAGAATTATAGCTTTGGAGCATTTAGAATAAAAAAAAAAAACGAAAAACACAAAAAATAAGTAGCTTAAATGTCCATCTATATTTATTTTTTAAGTCTTTGAAAGGTAATGTTTTACCATGTTGTTATTTTGAATTTTTTTTCGCCTTGTATTTAAAGCAAATTTCACAATTTATTGTCACAGGTATTCCATAAATATAAGAAATTTGAATTATAAGTTTTACTTTACAGTAATTCATTATAGACAACAGGCAGTTTATTTAGCGTCATTTTCCTTGGGCGATAGCATCATATTTTTAATTTACATAAAGCTAAGGAAGCTATTATGTTATATACTCAGTTTTGGATCGTAAATTTCTTCTCAAAATAAATTTGCAGATTTTGAAACAGGATAAATTATGAGGCTATATTTCATATATATGTCTGCAGAAAAGATAAAAATATTGTAACTGGTTCGATTAAGAATTATTCCTTATTCAATTATGAAGAATAATTTAACAGGAGTAATAAAGCGAGTGAGGATCTATAAAATTAATATCTGGTGAAATTTTGATATTTTTGCTCAGTAAAAATATTTCAAGATAAATTAGAGTAATTTTGTAGTTTTTGTAAAGTGTTCATTAAAGCAGTTTGTTGAATAATTGCCTAATTTAAATAATTAGTCAATATATGATAAAATAATAGTATCATAGAGAACACATTTTTTATTCAGTGTCAAAGTATTAAAAAAAAAAATATTTATCGTAAATAATGTAAGCAATTACTAATAAATAATTATTGTTTCACAGCATTTATAATATAAAATATACTAAAAAATACGAAAAACACAAAAAATAAGTAGCTTAAATGTTCATCTAAATTTATTTTTAAAGTCTTTGAAAGGTAAAGTGTTACCAAGTTGTTGTTTTGAAAAATTACTTTTATTTTCACCATGTATTTAGAGCACAGTTTACAATTTATTGTTGCAAGTATTCCACAAATATAAGAAATTTGAATTATAGGTTTTACTTTAGAGTAACTCATTGAAGACAACTAGCAATTTATTTAACCTCTTATACCTTGTGCGATAAGATCATATTTATAATTTACCAATAGCAAAGGGAGCTTTAATGCTTTATACACAGTTTTAAGACTTAAACTTCCACTCAAAGTAAAGTTGCAGAGTTTGAAGCAGGATAAATTTATGAGGCTATATTTTATATTTCTTTCGGGAGAAAAGATGAAAATATTGTAACTGATTAGTTTAAGAATTATTCCTTATTGAATTATGAAAAATATTTTAACAATTGGGGAGTGAGGAGTTATTAAATCGATTTCTGGGGAATATCTGATATTTTGCTCGGTAAAAATACTTCAAGATAATGTAAAGTAGTTTTATAGCCTTAAAGAGTAAAACGATTTCGTGTTCAATTGCCTAATTAAAATAAGTTAAAATATGCTGTATGCTTGTAAAATATCTGCATAGTGCTCTCTTAAAACGAAAGAGTGGATTTGGCTGCTCAAGAAAGAGCTCTAATTTATTGGATCGTGAATGAGTTGATTTTTAACCGATTCAGTCATCTTGGTTTATTTTTTTCTCTTTCTAATCCACTCATACAGCTTTAAAACTAAGCAACTCAACTCAATAATGAAACAACTCTTTTCCCGCGCTGATTTTCGCCGCTGACTCGTCACGTGACCTTGCAAGATAAGATGTAGACTTCGGCGTTCGCTAAACAATTTGCTGAAAATGCCTTTTTTACGGAGTAAGTAAGTTTTATATAAGTATTTTATTTTAATTATGCTTTCTTTTAATAACTTTCCCTTCTCTTTTTTAACAGACTAAAACTCATAACAGTATCATACCTTGAAAATAAAATGTCGTGTCACGCGGTAATATTGAGGATGTGTTTAATGCATTTCTATATTAATAATTGGTGTTACAGTGCTGCTACAAAACTTTCGTGCTTTAATAAAATAAATTAGTATATTTAATCAGAGTAAAAATTGTTAATGCAATGTAAATATCTCGTTATTTAATTGCCTTGTATTAATGTTTTGTAATTATTATATCTTTATTCATAGAAATTTATCAAAACATTGTATTTACTTCTTGTTTGCAGTGTCTTAGTAAAAACGTGCTCCGGATTACATATATATTTATATATAGAGGCTACATATATGGCATAATATGTAGTTTTTGTACACATTTCTAAGATTTTTTTTTTCATTCTTAATGTTGAACTTGTGTTACTGTTTTGTTTGGCAATGTCTCATACTGTTATTGGGCAAAATTATTGCATGCATGGTCTACATTATAATAATCTGCTTAATATTTATAAGTTGTTACATAATGCATGCTGAAATAATAGTTTTCTTGTGCTTGCTTTCCAGGTAGCTTTAAATCTAAATGAGAATTTATAAATAAAACGAAAACAGTGGACAAAAGTTTGTCTTTATACTGGGAAATGCAAGTATTATTTACTAAATATTATGCAACGATACCAAAAAGCAAATCCTCTTTCTCTTTAGAAAAAACCTTGTAATATCATTGTTTTCCCTTTCCCTTAACATTTTTTATGCATAGCCCAGCGGTAGAATTGATTTTAAAAAAAGTTACTGGTCCCAAAGACCAGTACGCATGAGAGTTTACTGGTCAGATATAGTCATCAGTAGCCCGCTACATAAAATTCTATAAAATACTTTTAACCGTCCCCCCCCTCTTCACACACACACTCCTACTAGAATGTAAAATAAACCAAACTTCCTTTGAGGTTATACAAAATTTTTGGCATAATAAAATGGAAAATTACTATTTTATAAAAAAGTATGTAGTATGTAAACTAAAACTATAAAATTGTGTATTTTATTTCCGATCAGTTATTTAACAGATAGTAAGGATTAATGCAATATTTTCTTATAATTATTTTTTCAAGTAATATTTTATGGTTTGTGTTTGGTACGGTTTTCTCAGGCAGGAAAATTTATTTACTTGTCAGAGATGAAGTGGGTGTGCAGTGGAGTAGCTAGGATGGGTGACATCCCGGACAAATACAAAAGGTGTCAAGCCCCCCCCCCTCCTCCTCCTCCTTTCCAATCTGTCATATTTTTTCAATCTCAATTCTACATTCTTATAAAAAATAACCTTACCATTCCTTATTTAACTTTTGTCCTTCTGCATAAAAAAACCGCAGAAGTGAATCATCACTCGACCCATAGTCTGCACAAGTGTATGCCGTGTCTATACATAGAAGAAAATTCTTTCTTTTAAAGTTTGCTTTTGTTACCCACTCGTTGAATAGGTTGGTTTTTGTTCCCTGGTGCATAACTTATTTAGACACACCATTCTGTATAAAACTTCACTTTAGCAAAGAAAAGAAAACTAGCTGTATTGTATCGTGAGCTAAAAATCTCATTTTATTTCCTAATTAGTCTCCAAAATCTTATAAAATTGTATTTTTTATTTGCAAATAAAGATTTGGTGTCACCCTTTAGAGGATGACACCCGGGTAATTTCCCTAATCAAGAAGAATTTCTTTTACAGCTTGACTAAAATCTTAAAGATCAATGAGTTATGTGTCTCTATATTCAAAATCACCATGCATATTATGACAGTTTACTTAAATAATTTGCTTTTTTTTTAAAATATTTTATACTAAATATTATCAAATGTTTTTAATCTATTTTAAGTTGGATAAATTCACATGTTTAAGCTTTTTCTTTAGAACAATAGGTATGTTCATCAGCACAATTTTAAACCTATCAATATAAACGCAGGAATAGTGTTAAAAATAGAAATTATTTATATCCAATAATTTAAAACATTTAAATTAAGTATAAAAAGAGAGAATGCCATTATGTTTTTGTTAAAAAAGAACAATTCTGATTGAACGAAAATGTTCAATTGAACGAAAATACAAGTTTCATCTCGAGTGAGATGAAATACAATGTATATTTATGTTATGACTCAATACTTTGATTGCGATTATGGTTTCATGAACAAAAAATATCTGTCACTATAGCTATTATCGATCCTAAAAGATTTTTTAAACGCCTTTATTTGGGAAAAGCAAGAAACAGATTATTTACTAAACAAAATTTAGAAACTTTTATTCGTATAGCATTCATTCCTAAGAGAATATTAATTAATCACCATTTTAATCATTCTGAAGATTAATTTTCATAAGTTATACTTTACAAACAGCAAATAATCTAAAAACATTCTATTTTATTTAATGATTTTTTCCAATTATTTTAAATATATTTATAAATTAACAATTAAAAGTAGAAATTGTGAAAAGTTTTTAAAAATGTGTTTTAAAAGGATTTATTAAGTATTGGATTCGGCTTAACCGAATAGTCTGCTATTTGGCCTAACCGAGGGATGCACAACCTGTGGCCCGTGGGCCAAACTGATACCACTAATTTTATGCAGAATAATTTTCCATATAATAATGACAGAAACTTTGCTATGTAAATAAAACAATCGTCACTTTTCAAATATTCTGGTGGCAAACGATTTTCTGGCAAAAAGGTTGTGCATCACTAGCCTAACCGAATATTTGGTACACCCCTATTGATTAGTAATAAATATATCTAATGTAGTTTTAAAAAATGTAATTTAATAAATATATTTTTATATGAGTAAACATTTATATTTAAAAGACCAGGCTGTTTTTTGTTTTGTTTTTTAAGTCATCAGCCTTGATGTTTTTACCAATCTATATATTTAAAAGACCAGACTGTTTATATGTAGATGTTTCCATTCTAGCTGGTTTTTTTCCTTTTTATGTTTTATTAATTTTAAAAGCTTTTTTATGAAATTTCTTAAGAACTGTGGCAATCCATTGTTGGTACATACATTGTTGCAAAAAAAGGGAGGGAAATATTCAGACACTTTTTTTTTTATTTTTTTATTTTTTTTAATGTAGTTTGCATGTTAAATTTCAGTAAAAAATAGCTATGCACATGTATTTTAATTTGATAAGCAAAAATTCCTATTTACTGTGGCATCATAAAGATAACGCTTATTAAGCGTATTTTACTTTTATTAATTTTATTGGTGCCTTTTTTTCATTTACAATTAAACTGAAAATGTTTTTATTTTATAAAGTATGTGAGAAAAGTTAATTCTGGTAAAAGTGGCTAAATGTTTAGTTTGAAATGTGTTTTTATCTTATCTTGACACTTGTAAAGAATAAAATTGATCTAATGCTATCAAAATGACGAGTATCCACTGTTTATTTTTATAGATTATTATTGGAAACTTATTTCTTCTTGATTATATGTTCTCTCTCGCTTTTAAAAAAAGTAATTTTAGGTAAGCTGTATACTAATTTTTAATGAAAAATTCAGAAAAGCAAAGAATTTCAGAAGAATTAATTATTCATAAAAATGGTTTTATAGTTAAAAATAAATAAATTAAAACTTGATGTAAGGCTTACAATCTATAAGAATGTTTTGTAAGTGTTTGTTGTAAATTCATTTAACAGTTCCATATTAGAGACATACCGAGTACTCGGTGCTTCGGCCAATACCGAGTAGTTGTAAAAATTTCATTTTTTAAGCATGAATTTATAACTGGCCTGTAAAAAAATTATTTGAATATCAATGTATAATATATGCAGTAATTCATAAAACTATTTATTCGGTATTTAACAATATGTCTGCAAAATATAGAAAAAGTTGAGAACAAAAACTGTCATAAAATAACTTCAGATTAAAATTTAGTTTAACATTTGCGCAAATAAAAATACTTTTTTGATATATAGGAAGACAGAAAAGACTTATTTTAGGTAATAAAACTGAAAATGCAATCAAAAATTAATTACATTTATTATATTTCAAATTATGGTGCAAAAGCACCAAATGTTCTACAATATCAGTGGACAGGACATTTCTTTTACTACTATAAATTTGGCCTGCCTCAGAAGATATATGTTCAGAATAAACAGTTGTTGAAGGTGCACATAAGACTTTTTTTTGCAAGGTTGCACATAATCAGAAAAGTTTTCTTCAATTAGGAATGAGATTTTTCAGACTTTTCTTCAATTTTTAAAGAAATTTCAGCAACTAAATTTTTGGGGAAATTTTATATTTTTTCCTTATTTTTGCTTTTGTACTTTGATATAACAGCCCATTATTTCATGTAATATATAAATTTTAAAGCAATTATAATATTTATTCCACTTGAAATTCATAAGTATTATTGCTCAAATGTCGTTCCCGCAGTTTTCAGATTTTTTACTTTTTTGTCAATCGCAGCCCTGCAACATGCAAATGGAGGGTCAGTTTTAAATAAGTCTTCTGTTAAGTAAGCCTGTGTCTTTTTTTGTACCAATTCTTCATGCGGAGTTTTTAAACTAGTTCTAGTGCCACAATCAATTACTTAAAAAATAATTTTTATTAGTTGGATTTATAATTAATATACAAGTCATCAATCTGCAAATCATTTTACTGAGCTATTTACATAAAAAATTTAAAATACCATGATTTAATCTGTACACACGAAAAATAAGAAACTGCAAAGCCAACGCAATACTTTTAATCAAACGAAAATAAGGTACAGACAGTTACAAAATAAATATGAAATGTTTTGCATTATTCAATGAATTGTTAAAGTAACCAATAAACATTTTTATTTTTGATAGACTGATTTCAATGCTCGGGATAAATTGGAGGGTTAAAGAATGTTTTAATTTTATATTGGTTAATAATTGTACTTGTTATGCATCAATTCTCCTTTTTTATTAGTTTTGAACTTTAAAGATTGTCTTTAAAAGGTGCACAAATAAACTTCAAATTTAATGAGTTAATTTATATACACTATATAGGTATATTATATATACAGGCTGTTTCGCTGCCAGACCGACAAACTTTGAGGGGTGATAGTAAACATGAAGACAAACATTATTAAATAGGAAACCATGGGGCGCAAACGTCTTCTGTAGGAGCCAGGGGCCTTTAAAGTTTAAGGTCCAAAACTTCAAACGATTATAAAAAACGGAAAAAAGGTGGATTTGTTTGCGGTTTTCGCTAAAATCATTCTTTATATCACGTTTTGTTTGTAAAAAAATTTTAAAGGTTACGTTCAAAAATTGTCGATAGAGGGCGCTTTAGACTTTAGCGCAAACTAACTACTTTTTACCCTTATTTTGTGCACGGGGTTGAAATTATTCTAAAGTTTAGACTTTAACTTAAAATTTAAGCCCAAAATCGGAAACATTGTTATCGGGTAACTAGCGAAAATTGAACTGTGAACAGAGGAGGGGATTTTGAACGCTCATAAACATTTGACAAACTAATCGACTTTATTGCGGTTTGCGTGTAGGTCATTCCCATGGTAATTATTTTATTCAAAATGACATACAGCATTGGTGTCTCCA
Source organism: Maratus speculifer (assembly GCA_964019185.1). NCBI lineage: Eukaryota > Metazoa > Arthropoda > Arachnida > Araneae > Salticidae > Maratus > Maratus speculifer. The sequence continues at coordinate 418,978,676 of OZ025290.1, read as the reverse complement.
TTTTTTGTTAGAGGGCGCTTCCGACACATCTCCGAAATTCCAATGGCATTACTCCTGGGTGTTTTACTATCAGACTAACATACTTCCAGGAACTGGAAGTATGTTAGTCATGCAAAGACGACTCGGAATCATAATATAATGTAATGTCAAAAATATCTTTTTTACGAGGTAGAGTTAAAAGAAGCAGAGAAAAAAGCCACTTGATATTTCTACAACACTTTCTGTCGGAACTTCTGGTAAAAGCACATGTTCCACTTTCGTTGCGCCACTCTATAGCACGATGGGACTCCTCACCATTTTACCAATGATGTTCGCAGACACCTCAACATAACATGTGGACAGCGCTGGATAGGTAGTGGTGGCCCGGTTCGTTGGCCTGCCAGATCGTCGCACCTACTTCATTATATCAATTACTTTTTGTTACCTACCTTTATTTTATTACTGTATAATTGTTCTGTATTTTTTTAAATAAACATTGCTGGGTGGGGCTAGTTGAGCTCAAACCAATTGGTAGCCCCCCCCCCCACACACACACACACCACCACCACCTGGCTCAATCTGAATCTGAATAGATTTCTTCTGCTGGGATCAAATGAAAAGTTGAATGTATGAGACTCCTGTACCGTCAGTGGGAGACCTGTCAGCTAGAATTTCTGTAGCTGCCAGAAAGCTATCCAATATGCCAGGAATCTTTCAAAGCGTAATGAATTGCATGCGACGCTACTGTCAAGCATGCCCGACTACTTCTGGTCGTAATTTCGGATACCTTTTGTAGTAAAACCTTTAACTAAATTGCTTTCTGCCACATTAACGTGTTGCTGTTTCACTACCTGTTTCTGTTGCTTTTGTCTCTGCTTCTTTTTACCACAGCTCGCTAAAAAGCCATTTTCAATGTTACATTCCTATGTTTTTCCGAGTCGCTTTGCATCCCTAACACTTCCTGGAAGTATGTTGGTCTGGTAGAAAAACATACAGGAGTAATACCATTGAAATATCGGAGATGTGTCGGAAGCGCCCTCTATCAAAAAATGGATACACAAGAGCTGTAAGTCATTTGGAATAAAATAATTACCAAGGGAATGAACTAAACGCAAACCGCAACAAAATCGATCAGTTTGTATAATGTTTATGTAAGTTTAAAATCCGCCCCTCTGTTCACAGTTAAATTTTCGCCAATTACCCGATCCCAATGTTTCCGATTTTGGGATTAAAATTTAAGTTAAAGTCTAAACTTTAAAATAATTTCAATCCCATGCAGAAAATAACGGTATAAAGTAGTTGCTCGTTACTCTAAAGTCTAAAGCGCCCTCTATCGACAATTTTTGAATGTAACCTTTATAATTTGTTTTTTTTCTTTTTAAATCGTGTTATAAAGAATGATTTTAGTGAAAATCGCAAATGAATCGACCCTCTTTTCCGTTTTTTATCATCATTTGAATTTTTGGAATGGCCCCTAGTTCCTATAGAAGACGTTTGCGCTCCATGGTTTCCTATTTAATAATGTTTGTCTTCATGTCTACTATCACCCCTCAAAGTTTGTCGGTCTGGTAGCGAAACACCCTGTATGTACACCTAAGCTCACATTATGTGCACATCAATGTTTTTTTCTTTCTTATTACATAACTACTAGGTACACCACTATTCCATATCATCAACAAAATCCTTATTTCTTTCATTGTGTAATTCTCTGTTGTCGAAAAATGGAATAACAGTCGAAAAATAGTCCACTTTTGAACAGTAGCAAAAAATTACAAATTTTAAAAAATTATAACGTTGGTGATGCAAACATCATCATACTTAAATTACTTCTATTAATCGTACTTATATTGTTATATGGTAGAATAGGAATCAAAACATTAAGAAATCATTTTCCATGAATTCAACCAAAGATTTTGCACCATTCAGAGTTTTAATTTTTACTGTAGACATAGTAGCCTCAAATCTGACATTTTAAAATCATTTTCACCAGACAGCCATCTTCGATTTCTAAACCAATTTATATATGTCCATAAAGTTTTACATGTATATGTTTTATTTTCACACTTTTATTTTATATTTATCTTGCACATTGTTTAACATATTGCTCAATTTTTGCTTTATGAATTATTTAACTTTTTACTCATTTTTTATCTTGTGCGTCATTAAGAACTTTTTGGGTTTTTTTTTTTTTTTTTTTTTTTTTTTTTTTTTTTTTTTTTTGCATTATTTAAATTTTTTTGTTGTTGTTGTTGTTCATATGTTATTTCCTCTTTTTTGCCTTTTCCTTACTCTGATCCTTGAATATTGCAAAAAATTTTAATTTCAAATTTGAAGGTTTAACTAATATCTATAAGATTTTTAAAAATCTATGGTGCAACACGCTTTATTGTATTCATGTAGAGTGATCTTTGTATTGAATTTATTTGAAAATTAAGTTGCAATTTAGTGACATTCAATTTATAGAACATTAATTTAATATCGTATAAATTGATTGAAATATATTTTGATTTAGATTATGAGAGGAATATTGCATTATGAATCTATTGAGTAGTATGTATTTTATAACAAGAATAATATCCCCTTTTATGGAAATAGGGTAGCTATCAAATTATATAAAGGGAGTGAGGAACTTATGCAAATAAATTAAGTTGAAAGTATTAAAATCTGGTTTCATCTGCAAACTGTCATAATATTGAAAAACATTTTCTCCATTTTACATAAAAATTAGCTTAACAATAGATGTGTTTCAGAAGAAAGGAATTTGAAAGAAAGAATATTAATGAGGACATTTTAAAACTTCTTTTTTTAGTCTAATTGCAGAGTTGGAAAAAAACCCTGTTCTTTTTTTCATAAAAAAACAAAAAAGTTTTTTTTTTTTTGGTTTAAACCGGTTTTTTTTTTTTTTTTTTTTTTAACATCCCTTCTTATTACATATACATGCATATTTATTGATAAAAATAGACATTGGATTATAAACTGTAACTTAATTTTAAAATGATTTAAATTAAATATTTACAATGAATTTATGTAAAAAATAAAAGAAATTAAAATTTAATTTAAACAGTATTAGCAAACTGTCTTATGTTCTAAGAATAAAGTGCTGTATACAGTGAAGCATTGATACTCTGAAAATCTTTATAACTAATCTTTTAATTACTAATAATAAACATTTGAAAGTAGTCTGATAAATAAAATATTCTTCTCCATAGCTATCTAAATAATAAATTTCAAATACTTCTTGAGATTTTGTTTCTTGAATGACAATTTGAAGTCAACATTTTTGGTCATAGATTCAGCAGATAACTAACAGGGGAAAAAAAATCACTATTATTAAAATGCTATAAGTAGCATCCAATCTTTGAAAACTCTCTTATTCGACTTCATATTTTGATTTTAATGCTTAAGATAACCTCCCCAATTAAGAGTGGGGATTTCTTTTACAGCTTGAAATCTTATATTTTGTGTTATGTCATTGCGTTAAATAATCTGCAGTTTTCAAAAAATTAAGATATTTTCTATTAAATATTGAATATTTTTAATCTATTTTATATTAGATCAATTCATATGTTCGAAGCTTTTTCTAAAGAGAAATAAATATATTCACCAATGCAGACTGATTTTAATCCTATACCCAAAAAATAATCTAAATCTGCTACATCCAATGCTTATTGCTGATATAAAGTGTAAAAATAGAAGTTATTTATATTCAATAATCTGACATACATAAATTATTAAGAAAAAGAGAAAATGTCATTAGATTTCTTCTGAATTTTTTTTTTTTTTTTTTTTTTTTTTTTTTTTTTTTTTTTTTTTTTTAGAAAAATACCAGTTGGTTTAAAAACTAAACCGTTGTTTAAACCAAAAGGAGTAAACAGTTGTTTAAACCATAGTTAAAACCAATTGGTTTAAACCGTGCCAACCCTGGTCTAATTGTTGTAGGTTCTATCTTGTATTATATAAATATGCAAATATATAGAAAAACAACTAAAAATCCACAAAAACCTGTATTGGTTGGGTATTTACCAGCGCTGATACATTTTGAAAGTAGCAACAAAGGTGAATTTTCAAAAATATTTTATAATGTTGCTTTAAGAACTTTCATTTTAAATTTGTTTTTAAAATGGTGATTTATTTTAAGATTGTATCAGAAGTAACACCATGATTTAAACAAGCAGATAAGTGTAATCGCACAGGATTTATTTATTCTATTTCCATTTTATTCATGATTGGCTGAATTTTCAGTAGTGTAACATTTATAAAGCTAAAATTTTTAGTGTATGGTTCATTTTTTGTTTAGACTATGGATGGGAAATTTTATTAAACATTTAATCTGAAAGCTGCAAAATATTTTAATATGTTCATAATCATTCCTTAACAATATATTTATTGCTATTTAACTTAATTTCAATATTTTCTTTTAACACAGGAAGATGGTGAGTTCATGGAGGAGTAAAATTCTACTGTGAGTGAGGAGTCAAATTCAACAATCTTATAATCTCAAGGATTTTCAAGAAAGCGTCTATTTTGCCTAAGATTTTAAAAGTTGGACAAACCAGTGGACAGATTACAATATGCTCTTTATGTATTTAATGTTTAATGCAAATGGACTGTTATATTTATAAAGGTCCTGTTAAAGATGTTATTGAAACTTGTTTATCTCATGTTGGAAAGAATTGTTATCAATTAATGTTAGGTTTATTTTGTTCTTGCTAAATAAAATGTTTTTGTTGTTAAATAAAATTAGTTTTTTTTTCTTTCTTGCAACATTCTAAATTGAACATTTGGCTCTAACTTTTGACATAAACTGCTGCAGTCTTATACTTTTATATTTATTTAAAAGTTAGTTGATTTAAGAAACATTGAAAAAAATCAAAAATTAAAAGGTTAATTAAGAAGAAATAAGTTATTCTTGAATATAAATTCAAATTTTAACAAATGTTTTAAATGATATAAAGAATAATTGCACATGGTCAATAAATCCATTTCTCAGTTATTTCTGCATTTAACTTTTGTACTACAATATTTAGTGGAAGGTTCTTCATACAATAAAATAATTGTCCATAATCAAAATTTTAGCTATACAAGTTTTTTAATGGCATTCCTCCACATTTCCCAATTGCAATGTGCTTATATAAATGCTATGGGTAACAATTATTTTATCTAAGATTTCAAAGCCATTTCAGATTTCAAACTAAACAATTAAAATATTTTTTGAAAATTTAGTCAGTTTAAGAAATATAAGATTTTGATTGAGATTTAAATCGAGGAATAATTACAACAAGGTATCATGGGTTGATGTTTATCCATTTAAAATATTTTCAATTTCATTTATTTAAACCCTGCACTGGCCGTGTGTGTGTGGGGGGGGGGGAATACTTTTTTAAATTTAGGTTTTATGTTTTTTAATACTTTCTTTTTCAAAACTGGTTCTGAAACTCCTATTAAAATAAAAAAAATAACCAAAATTGCAAAAGTGAAAACTAACCCACTTACAGATCATCCTCAAATATTCTATGCCCCCCCCCCAAAAAAAAAAGGTAAACATTTTAAAATCCAAACAAGATATTTGAAAATAACTTCTGCATAGGATTATCTAAACTCTTAAGGGGAACAATCAGCTTCTGACATTGTGGTGCTGAAGTTGAGTCGTTGGGCTGATATCAAGTTTATTTTTTCAATATTTTTTTAGTAAGATGCCTAAGATTGGTTTATTTGATTGAAATCGTAAATTTTTAATAAAAAAATAATTGTTATTTACAATTAAATCAGAAGCTAATGAAAAAATTAAAATTGTATATAAGCATATCTGAAGCTATAAGTATCATTGGAAAATATGTAAACTTGAAATTGCCCAAGAAAAGAAAGGAAAAATCCCATTAGTACCACAGCATCAGAAGCTGATATTCTGTTTAATGTTGTTCGGGTGCTGTTGTACAGTTATGCAAATTTAGGCAGTTTGCATGAATAAGTGTTTTCAAATTTGCAATTTTGAGATCACCAGTATTTTTAATTTAATGAATATATGTACTTTTAAATTTAACAAAAGAAAATACTGATGTTAAAATTTCTGATTTGACAGAATAATAAAAAATTCATGTAAGCTCTATTTAATTTGGTATAACGATTCAATTGCCTTTTCCCCTAAATTGACATAGGAAACAGTTTCATTGAATTAGAAAGAAAAAAAAATGTTTTTATGATTCATTAGAGAACTTTCAGTCATGTAAATTAGAAAGTAAATTGGAAGAAATATTATATATATACCCTTGTAATGTCAATAAACAGAAATTTAAATCCGAAATGAGAATTTAATTGCAACACTTGAAAATGTGGCAATAATTCCATGTTATATTGAATTTCATTGATAAAAATTAATCGAGGATTACTGAATTTAGTTTTAAATGATGTGATTTTATTTAGACGATTTAGAAATCGCTTGAAGATTTTTGTAATTTTAAGCAATTTTGCTTTTCTTAAGAGTGAATTTATTCAATTCTACAAATTCAAGGAGTTTTGGATTAACTCTTAAATGAGTTGATTTTATTCATGTATGAATTGGTTACAAATCGCCTAAGTGCTACTCGATGAAATCAAAAATGACAACATTTCACTCCAACTTGAATTGATAACAAATCGCTCAAGTGCTACTGGATTCGCCTTAAATTATTTCACTTCACTCAAATACGAGTTGGCTGCAGCTAAATCAAGTGCTACTCGATTTAATCCTACAGACTTCATTTCACTCAAGTATGATTTGGTTACAAATCGCTCAAGTGCTACAAGATTCAGTCTTAAATGACTTCATTTCACTCAAGTATGACTTGATTACAAATCACTCAAGTACTACTGGATTTAACCTTTATTGATTTGATTTCACTCAAGTATGAGTAAAATAGAGATCACTCAATCACGAGTTGATTAAAAACAACTCATTCACTTGAGTTGTTTCAGCTCTTCTTGAGAAGGTTCGTTTCAACATGGGAAAAGAGTGGATTTCAGCTCAACTTGAGTTATTTCAGCTTTTTCGTTTTAAGAGAGTGCCTTAAAGCTTTACTGTAAAAAATCCTTTAAATTTATGGCAAAAACTGCAGTAAAATTAGATTTAAATTTTATTATATCTAATTTTACTGGCATTTTTATGGATAAATTGTTACCAACAGTTTGGTCGTAAATTTAATGGATTTTTTTACAGTGTTCAAACAAAAGTCTTTTCGAAATTTTAATTATTTTCTGTGATAAACTTCTATTTTTTACTGAAGATCTTTATATATTTATTACTTTGAAATCTATTTTAGAACAGGTTTTATGGCTTTTAGAACAATTCCTGCTCAACAATTGTTTCATCTAATAATATTTTTGTATTTAATATAAATGTGAAGTAAAAAAGTAAAAATATTGCAAACTTATATTTTTAAAAAAAAAAAAAATTATTACCTTTGCATTTGCACTGCTTGTCTTGTACTTAGAGCATAGTTTAAAAAAACATTGTTAGACAATTTTTATCAGTACCAGGAATCTTATAAGTTCCTCGTTCTGAATTCATTAGAAAGAAGAATTTGTTTTGCATCTTTAAAATTAGGCATAACAATATAATTTCAATTTACTTAAAAAAATAATAGCTATGCAGCACTATACATAGCTTATATACATGGCTTATAATTAAAAAACACTTTTGAAGCTCTCAAATATTTACTTTGCTTTCAAATTTTCAATTGAAATGTTTCATGTTACTTTGTATTTATTGAATCTAAAATTTATTTTTTATTGTTCAAAAAAAATTATTTTACCCTGTTACAATTAATTCGAATTTTACCAAACTTTGCATTAGCTAATTTCATCTTTTTATTAAAAATATAAAATAAAAAATATTTAAATCGAAATTTATTTAGGTTCAGAGTATTTAGAATATTATGAAGTATAATTAGGCATGAAACTTTTAACTCTAGTTGCAAAATTAATTTGGCAATTCTGCGCGTAAACTGCTACACAAATTTTCTCATCGACTTATATCTGATAGTTTGAAGCCTAATATAATTATTAATTACTGTTCAGTTTATAAGTTCTTAAATGTAAGAAAAAAATAACGTGGCCTAATACACTATTAATAAAATATCTTCGCTTCACACATTGTACGAAATGTGTATTTCAGGATATATTTCAAAGATGTATATCAGTTTTATTATGTTCAAAAGAGTATTATATCATTAAAATGCACTTGAAACCACTTTTTTCATCACCGTATTGTAAATAAATGCTTTTGATTGTCCTTGTAGTTAAACTACACATCTGGTTTTCACAAAATTTTTAAAAACTCGACAAATTAGACAGCATCAACTTATATCAAGGTGTAACTTCTTCAGTTGATCAATTAAATATAGTTACAATACACTGTAAAAAAAATCTGTGAAGGTACTAAACATTTTCTAGGAAACTGGGATTCCAAGAACTTTTCATGTAACGATAACAGGAAAAATTCATGTAATCGATTCTAAAACTTGAATTTTTGCTGTTACCGTTACAGGAAAAATTCTTGGAATCCCAGTTTCCTAGAAAAGATTTAGTACCTTTGCAGATTTTTTTTTTTTACAGTGTACATGAGCAAATTACTGATAACATTAAAGCTCACAAGAATTAAATAAATTTAAATTTAAAGCAAAAGCTGAATGTATTGGATTTCTAAAAAAAAAATAATATAATACCATATAATTACATTATGATATTACTTTTTGTGTCTTATATTATAGTAAAGGCATAGTTTAAAATTCTTACTAGCATTCCATAAATATCCCAAATCTGAACTGTTGTTTTTCTTTATCGGAATTTATTAAAGAAAGCTGGCAGTTTGTTTAGCAATTTACAGTTTGAGCGATAGAATCATATTTTTAATTTACTTAAAGAAAAGGCAACTGTAAAGCTGTGTACATAACTTCCGAGCGGAAATTTTCTCTCAAAATAAATTTACAGATTTTGAAGCAGGATAAATTTATGAGGCTATATTTCATATTTATTTCTTGAGAACACTGAAAATATAGTAACTTATTAGATTAAGATTTATTCCTTATTGAATTATGAAGAATATTTTGGCAGATTTAATATATGAAGTGAAGATCTATTAAATTAATCTCTCGGGAGAATCTGATATTTTGCTCGGTAAAAATGTTTAAAGATAAAGCACAGCAGTTTTGTATCCATAAATAATAAAGCAAATTGTTGTTAATTGTGTAATTTAAATAATTGTTCAAAAGGAGTAATATACTCCATAAAATACAAAAAATTTATGGAGTATAAAATTTTCACACATTAAATTCCTTAAATAAATGATAGGCATTTACTTTTTGTGCGTTTAAATTTTCTCAAGGGGTCATGAAAATTTATGGAAATATAAGTTTCAATATAATTATATAGAAAACCTAACAAGACTCTTCCAATCTTACTATAATTTTAATAGCAACAATAATAAAAAATTAAAATCCTTTTTGCTTTATACTTCTTTTAGAAATTTCTTCTATTTCACATTTAAAAAAATTTAATTTTTATTACAAACAGATATGAGTATTGATTTTTATTTCTTTCAGTAATCAATATTTCAAAATAAAAATTTTCTGAATTTCATATAAAATATTTTGAATAATTAAAAATCAAACTCAGTTAGCAAAATCAGGATTTATCTACATATATTTCATCAATTTTCATAAAAACTTATGATTTATCGCGACTTTAAAAAAGGTTGAAAAATCCGTTTTGAAAATAACAGATTTAATTAAAATATATTAAAGTACCATAAAAACCGTTTGAATACAAAATTCAAACACTTGTAACTCAGTGAAAAAAATGGCATCTGCGTGTGAAGGGAGCTGTAAAATGTACTTTTTAAGATAGAGATAACATTAAAACGTTAATAAAAAGTCGATATTTTTGTTTTATTATTAAAGAAAAAAAGCATTTTATTATTATTAAAATATTTTCTTTAGAAACATAATTTACATTTTTGGGCAAACAATTCTCGTAATCTCAGTCTCAGCTTTATGCTTTTGAACTTTTAGTGATACATCATTTTTACACATTGTTCTTTCTAAATGTAAGTGATTTAGAGAAATAAAAAAGAAAAGAGGAAATCCTGCTTGCTTGATTTGCACTACCGAAAAATAATATTCTATTGCAAATAAAAGAAAAACGACTGATGACTATTTTTCATTACCAGAGTAGCTCTTAAAGAATAAAAGAAGGACTCATTGCCTTATTATACTTTAGAGAGCAGAACATGGTAGAATTTCACACTTATTGGAATACAATTAAACTAACAATTTTGAGAACATGTTATGTAAAAGCTGCATTACCTATCAAAATAATTTACAATTTCATATTTCACTAGTAAATATTTCCTTTTATTTACTTTTTGAAAAAAACAATTTTCGTAATCTCAATTTCAGCTTTATGCTTTTATACTTTTAGATATGCATCATTTTGACATATTGTTCTTTCAAATGTAAGTAATTTAATGAAATAGAAAATAAAGAGGAAATCCTATTTGAATGATTTGCGCAACCGAAAAATAATGTCAAAAAACCGCTAATGACTACTTCCCATTACGAGAAGAGCTCTTAGAGAGTAAAAGAAATACTCATTGAATTATTATGAAAAGTAGTTTCTTGTTTTGTTTTGAACTACAAAACTATATTAGATCGTTTAATGCCAGACCATTTACTAACATTTCAAATTGAAATGTCTTTTTCCCGAAAAAATCCATCACTAATGCTCTAGATATCAAAATAATTTATATCTTCATATATTATTAGTAAATATATCCTTCAGAAACATAATTTACTTTTTATGGCAGCCAATATTTTTAGTCTCAATTTTTGCTTTATGCTTTTAAAGTTTTACATATGCATCATTTTCACACCTAGTTCTTTTTAAATGTAAGTGGTTTAGAGAAATAAAAAAAAAGAAAGAGGAAATCCCCTTTGCTTGATTTGTATTACCGAAAAATAATTTTCCATTGAAAATAAAAGAAAAATCACTAATAACTATTTTCCATCACCAGAAGAGCTCTTGTAGAATAAAAGAAACATCCTCTGCCTTATTACTTTTTTACACAGAAGAAACTGGTAGATTTTCACACTTATCACAATCCCATAAACTAATGGATTTGAGAATGCATTATGTAAAAGCTACATTTTTTTTCCATTAGTAAGTATTTTTTCTCGGATAAGAAATAATACAGATTTTACACTTATTTGCAATTATTAAAATATGTTTTTAATCCTTCTCTACACGTTTATTCCTATTTTTACGAAAAAAATAATATTTGACATCTATATATGTGTCTAATAAGAAAAACTGTAATAATAATAATAATAATAATAATAATAATAATAATAATAATAATAAAATTCAAATTTGAGCTAAAATTTGATATAAGTGCAATATAATAAAAATCCATTGTTACTGCTCTACATATCAAAATAATTTGCATCTTCATATTTCACTTTTAAATATTTCTTTTAGAAGCATAATTTATTTTTCGGAGCAAACAACTCTTGTAGTCTAACTTTTAGCTTTATGCTTTTAAACTTGTAGATATGCATCATTTTCACACCTTGTTCTTTTAAATGTAAGGGATTTAGAAATAACTTGGAAAGAGGAAATCTTCTTTGGTTGATTTGTACTACCGAAAAAAAAAATACTTTATTGAAAATAAAAGAAAAAACCGGTTATGATTATTTTTCATTACCAGAAGAGAATAGAAGAAAAAAGTGGCTGCCTTAATTCGCTTTTAGAGAGTAGAAACTTGTAGATTTTCATTCTTATTTCAATCCCATAAAATAATGGATTTGAGAACACATTATGTAAAAAATAGTGTTGTTTTTCTGATTAGTCACCACTTTTTCTAGGATAAGAATTAATAACGACTATCTTATGGTTGTTTTCTAATAATTTTAAATCTATTTTTTTAACTCTTCGTAACACAAATTTTCAATTTTTTTTTTTAAAATAAAATATAAATCTATATATATGTCTAATAATGGAAAAACAGTAATATATATATATATATATATATATATATATATATATATATATATATATATGTATATATAATAAAATCAAACCTTTATTTAAAATTTAGAAATATTCATTACTATCATTAGAATTTGACTAATCCCCCTCTTGTTAATCTGACTGCTTGTCATGTCCATGCTTTCCATTTATTTCTTCGGAACTTGTATAGATAAATGATGGAGTTTCTGAGACAGACCCTCAGGAAGGGTAAACCCGAACCCTCCTTCCTGCCAATTTTCTCACATGCATCCATAAGAAAAACCCAAACTAACACAGAAATTGATATTTAGAAATAATTTTAATGTCATAAAAGAATTTTTACTGTACATATTAGATCATCATGAAAGATAGTTTTTTCTTGTTTTAGACAACAAATATATGTCAGACCATTTACTTCCATTTAAGCTTGAAATGTGTTACTCTCCAAAAATCCATCACTAATGCTCTACATATCAAAATAATTTACAACTTCATGTTTCCCTAATATATGTTTCATGCAAAAGCATAATTTACTTTTTGCGGCAAACAATACTCGTAATCTGAGTTTTAGCTTTATGCTTTTAAACTTTTAGACACGCATTATTTTCACATCTTGTTTTTTTCAAATGCAAGTGATATAGAGAAATAAAAAAAGAAAGAGAAAATCCTCTTTGGTTGATTTGTACTATCGAAAAAATACCACAAAATAATGTTCTGTTGAAAATAAAAGAAAAACCGCTAATGACTATTTTCCATTACCAGCAGAGTTCTTAGACAATAAAAGAAACACTCAGAACCTGATTACCTTTTTTACAGAAAAGAAACTAGTAGATTTTCACACTTATCGCAATCTTACTTATCGCAATCACTTACACTAATGCATTTGACATCGCGTTATGTAAAAGCTACAGTTGTTTTACTCATTAGTTCGCACTATGATTGTTTGCTGATAATTTTCAATTTATATATTCAATCTTCACTAAACGATTTTCATTTTTTATGAACACAATTATTTGAAACCTATACATCGGTATAATAATAGAACAATAATAAATAATAAATAAATTTCAAAATTTCAGCTAAAATTTGATGTTTTATATCGTACAGCTACTATACACAATTAGAAACTTCAATTAGCAATATAATATTATATGTATTGTAATACTGCTAAATGTACATTTGTTTCACGTCAAGAAAATGCATTACAGAAAATTTCGATGTCTCCGTCAATATAATACATTTTTGCCTCCTTCCTTATTGCCCACCACTCATATTGAAATCCTCACTACACATTTTTAAGCTATTGCATAGCTTTTATCGCTGGCTTTGAGCGAAGCGACCGAATCTAGAAATTCCGTAACAAGAAAAACCTAACACTTCCGTAACGAAAAAACCTAACACTACGGCTAACGTCGTTTCAGTTCGGCAAACTTCGGCAAGGTATCCTTCGGTAGACTTCGGCAGACATTGACACGGTATTTTTCAGATATTAGGATATCAAATCTCAAACTTATGTTTCTTACGATCTAATTTTCATAGCGCGGCCAAATTTTGTTTGGTAATTTATTATGAGACAGTGTTAATTTTTGGTGACAGGAAATCCCCCACCGAGAAGGTCGAAAAATTTAAAATGCTTATAGCTCGCGATCTAATTTTCGTAGCGCGGCCAAATTTTGTTTGGTAATTTATTATGAGGCAGTGTTAATTTTTGGTGACAGGAGACCCCCCCCCCCCACGGTGAGGATCGAAAAATTTAAAATGCTCATAACTCGCAATCTAATTTTCGTAGCGCGGCCAAATTTTGTTTGGTAATTTATTATGAGACATTGTTAATTTTTGGTGACAAGAGACACCCCATGGTGAGGATCGAAAAATTTAAAATACTTATAACTCGCGATCTAATTTTTGTAGCGCGGCCTAATTTTGTTTGGTAATTTATTATGAGACATTGTTAATTTTTGGTGACAGGAGACCCCCACGGTGAGGGTCGAAAAATTAAAAATGCTTATAACTCGCGATCTAATTTTCGTAGCGGGGCCAAATTTTGTTTGGTAATTTATTATGGGACTGTTCATTTTTGGTGACAGGAGGCCCCCTACGGTGATGGTTAAAAGATTTAAAATGCTTATAACTCGTGATCTAATTTTCGTAGCGCGGCCAAATTTTGTTTGGTAATTTATTATGAGACTGTTAATTTTTGGTGACAGGAGACCCCCTACGGTGAGGGTCGAAAATTTTAAAATGCTTATAACTCGCGATCTAATTTTCGTAGCGTGGCCAAATTTTGTTTGGTAATTTATTATGAGACATTGTTAATTTTTTGTGACTGGAGACCCCACGGTGAGGGTCAAAAAATTTAAAATGCTTATAACTCGTGATCTAATTTTCGTAGCGCGGCCAAATTTTGTTTGGTAATTTATTATGAGACTGTTAATTTTTGGTGACAGGAGACCCCCTACGGTGAGGGTCGAAAAATTTAAAATGCTTATAACTCGCGATCTAAATTTCGTAGAGCGGCCAAATTTTGTTTGGTAATTTATTATGAGACATTGTTAATTTTTTGTGACTGGAGACCCCAAAGTAAGGGTCAAAAAATTATAATGCTTATAGCTCGCGATCTAATTTTCGTAGCGCGGCCAGATTTTGTTTGGTAATTTATTATGAGACATTGTTGATTTTTGGTGACAGGAGACCTCCACGGTGAGGGTCGAAAAATTAAAAATGCTTATAACTCGCGATTTAATTTTCGTAGCGCGTCCAAATTTTGTTTGGTAATTTATTATGAGATTGTTAATTTTTGGTGACAGCAAACCCCCCACGGTCAGGGTTGAAAAATTAAAAATGCTTTTAACTCGCGATCTACTTTTCGTAGCGCGGCCAAATTTTGTTTGGTAATTTATTATGAGACAGTGTTAATTTTTGGGGACAGGAGACCCCCCCACCGTGAGGGTCGAAAAATTTAAAATGTTTATAACTCGCGATCTAATTTTCGTAGCGCGACCAAATTTTGTTTGGTAAATTATTAAGCTATTGCATAGCTTTTATCGCGGGCTTTGTTCGCGGCGACAGAATCTAGGTATTCCGTAACGAGAAAAATTCCTAACACTCCGGCTAACGACATTTTAGTTTGGCAGACTTCGGCACGGTATTCTTCGATAGACTTCGGCAGACACTGACGCGGTATTTTTGCATAGGTTGATAAAAAATGCTATGCTATAGCTTTACCGCGGCAGTCCCCGAGTGCCACACACATTTTTTTTTTCTATTTTCATGAAAAAAAATGATATACATTTAACGGTCTGAAAAGGGAAAATATTTAAAAAAATAATAATTTAAAAATTTTCAGCAAAAATTTTATATTTTACGGATTGTACCCTATATACACAATTAGGAAATTTAAATATTGAATTGCTATATTTTACAATTAAATGGGTTTAAATTAATTAACTTAATCTCTTCAATACTCTACACCTTTCTTTATATTAAAGTATTCAGTAAAAACAATATAAATAAATTTTGTATTAATAGCTTGAAAAATTTTGTTTTTGTTTTTGTTTTGTTTCCGAAGAACAATTTATCATATTTTGTTAAACACAGCAGTCCGACATGGTAAAAAAATATGTGGTTATATATTCTTCGGACTGTTCTTGACCAGTTACAGCGATCATATGGGCCACATTTAGCGAAGATTATCGCTACATGTCTTTTCCCTCTCATAAAAGCAGTAATTAATTCCCCTTAATAAATTCTTAGATTTGTTTTAAAGTCCCTTTTCACTAATAAACCCATTAATTTAAATTAATTCTACATTTAATAGTTAATTTTTATCTTTCATACTCACACTAATAGAAGTTAAAACTTATTAACTTTTAAGGCTCTCTGTAGAAAATAATAACAGATTTTCCTTTCTCACGAATCACTGTTGCGTCTTCAAAAAACATCTGTCGCTTCTCAGATACCGCATTTATTAACAAAATAAAGAAAATACTGTTGGCTTGGTTCATCATAATCTTTTATTTGTTACATTCTATTAACATCTGCCTTACACTCACTGTTTATCAACCTCAAAATTAATGTTTAGAGCTAGAAATAGTTTTGACTCTTTTTCGGTTCTAATGACTCCGTCTTTTATGTAATCAATTGCCCATCTTGGTAACATAATTTTGGTCAAAAAAAGTACAATGTATGTAACGGCTTGCTTATCACGGTCTTGTTCCCAGGCTTAAAGTATTTCTACAACCCTAAAAGATATTCGCTAGAGTGGGAAAATTTCTGGGTTGCTAATCTCAAAAACCTTATCTCATACTGAAAGCGTGGTCTACAAATTTCTGTCGCCAAAATCTTTGTATGAAAAACTTCTTCCACCTTATTGGCGATAAACGATATGACTGTATATCGTCACTTCACTGGTAATCACCGATCTGCAAAGATGTAGCTGGCTCGAGCTCTGAGAATTCCCCCTATCCGGGGGCACTTGCTTGTCTTAACTCTCTCGTTAATAAATGAAGTACTTAAATTTCTAAGTTACACTTTCGGAGTTTTTTTGTGTGCGATCTTTTCTTTCGGTAAATCACCTGGGTCGGTGAACTTTACCACAACATGCATGTTACATAAATAAAATATTAGTTATTTTTAGTGTCAGATGTGGCCCACGGTGACGTAGAAAATTAAGGTGACAAGGGAATTTCAAACTCCTTTTCAGTTTTTAGTTTCGTTTAAGAATTTTAATGCTAGTGTGGTTTACATATACAAATATATCTATGCATAGTTTTTTTAGAATTAATTTGGCTGGAAAAGTGAGATAGCGCAATTATGATGCAAAAATAAGTTTGAAGGTTCCTTGTTCTTTTTAAGTTACATTTATGTACCTAAACGGAATATCGTACATTACACAATAAAATATATTCTATTGAGTGAAGAGCAAAAAGCTGTCCAGTAATAAAAGTATCTTTATTTTATGGATGTGATCTACATTTATCACAAACTTAATTATTTAAGCAGACATTTAAAAAAAAAATCCATACTAAATGCCAGTTAGATTTTTAAAAAACTGTGTCTTAATGTCTTTCTGAAGTAATGTTTTCACTGTAGAATTAAATGATTTGTTTACAGTGTATTTTTCTTTATAGAATTTAAAATTAAATATACGTTTGAAATTCTCAAAACATTGATTTTTCTTACTAAATTGAACTGTTTCAATCAATAAAATAATTCTCAATTACCAATATTATTTAATTATTAACTTATTGTCAGCTGTTACCGATAACAGACAGGTCAATATTGAAAAAAACTTTTTTTTTAGTCTTGATATTTTTTATATAATTCAAAATTTTAAGTCAACGGAGTGATTGCATTTTCTATCGGAAAAATTTATGTGATATTTTACTTTTTTGTGTTGTGATTTGTAGGAAATTGATGTGTTAACATTATATGCAAGGTGTTCATAATAGTAATTTTGGAAAAAAAAAAAAATGTGATGATGTGTACCTTGTTTTGTATTTCATGTGAATATTAAATGTGAAGTGTCGTGATGATTATGCATGTCATACTGCTGGCACAGCAAAGGGAAGCTTTTACCACTGTTTTGGTTTTATTATATTTGCAACAAAGTTTTTCACAACAATGGTGCTCTTGTCTATCAATAGTTTCTTTATAGTACAATTAAATTTTATGGAAGTTGTTTACAACAAAGCAAGATGGGTTAGGGTACACTGTAGAAAAAAAGTTGCGAAGGATTTTCAAGAAAAAATGGATAAGAAGATAGTTATATGTATATGTATCTACAAAAATCCAAGTAACATATACACGTTCGCACTGTTAATGCAAATATATGTAAAGTTAGTATTTTTTTTAACTGCGATTCCTAGAGCATTTTGTGTAACTGAAAACCTTGTTACAAATATAATTTTAATAAGATTGCTGTATTTTTATTAGATTTTTTCCCACCTACAGAATTTTGTTAGTCTAACTAAGTTGTTTTCATATACTTACATATTTTCGTGAACAGTGTACAGGTAAAATTTAAGTAAGCAAACAGTTTCTGTAACTTTACATCTGTAAAATTATATGTTTTTTCCAGTGTAGTACACCGTTTTTTTTATTAAGTGGGTATTTGCGGCAAATGGGAAATTTTCGTTATGTTTAGGCCTAATATAAACTCACTGAATTCATCGGACTAATTTAAAAATCATACTGTATAATTATGCTTCGTTACAAATTGGATATCCCATCAATCAATTTCGTCAAGTTATACAATTCGCCAAACTATTTGCCAAATTGACGAATTTTTATTTTAAATAACGAAAGAATATGCGAATTAATGAAACATTAATAATCATATAAATAAAATTTCATAGTAAAAATTACTTGATGGTGCAACAAACACTTATTATGAGTATAATGTTACGTGAATGTCACATTTTTTGTCATCATTATTGGCATTTAATCCTTTATTTTGGCGATAATTTATTAGTCGACGGGATAACCAAGTAGTACGTTTCAGAAATGATAAAAAGAGACTGCTAGAAAAGAGTAAATATAGATGTGTATAAAATAAATATTTACGAATAACACTTGATTGCAGAAAAAACCTCATTTGATCTGAGGATCTGATGCAAAAGCAAGCCGTTAAACCTTTCACCCTAATCAAAAAGAGAACTATAATGCTCCTTGGAAAGTACCTAATTACGACCCAATCCAATTACCTCAATATTTTTACGACACTAAACGATGTAATCAAGAGAACACGTTTTCTCACAATGCTAAAAGAACAAAAGTGTTCCTTGTTTTTTCCTAGTCAATACGAAACAGAACTGAGGTTAAATAAAGAAAATTTATGAAAGTGGTATTTTAGGAGGCATTGTATTTAACGTGTTAAAGAAAAAATATGAATGTAAGTTACAATTAATGTACTTAAATGCTTTTAAAAATTTCTGAATTATGCGAAAGTGAGACAATCTTTAAAAAATAATTTAGTAATTGAAAAAATATTTAAAAAATTAATTTGTCAATTTTGCAATTGTGTTTCATAGAAATCATTATCATGAAATTAATTTTGAATTAAACGTTTAATTCAAACATAATTCACACATATACAGAAACACACACACACATACATGCATGTATAACGAGAAATAGAGATAGACAGATAGATTTAAAAGTAAATTGGTAATAACTTTTTATTTATATATTTGAATATCTAATAATTTAAACACGCACCTGTTAAATAGTGAATTATTCTATTACGTTCTCAAAACTCTTTAATTTCACATATCGTATTATAATTTTCCGTACTTGAAATATTTTACACAGAATTTTCTAAAAGCATAGCTAAACATTGTTTTTATTTTAGAACACATCATCTAAAAGGTCTTTTGGTATTTTAATCTTCTGTTACATACATTTATAATACAACTTATTAATTTTGCGTTATTCTCCATTTTCGGTTATTCGAAGTGATATAAAGAGTTTTTTTAAGTGTGAGGTGTTGAGAGGGAAAGTCTCGTTTTGAGTTGATGAAGATACATTTGTGATAGTGAATGAAGAGACGTGGGTACATCACTATGGCACATCACTATTCCGAGTCCAAAAGACAATAGTGACGTCTCTCCACTGTCACAAATCTAGCCTCATAAGCTCCAAACCAGCTTTTCACTCCATTCTCACTTTCAGTTCCTCCATCCAAACTTATGTGATTACAGTAGCTACTGTTCAGAAATTCAGCATATCGACATCTACGAGATTTTATATACCCTAGGGATAATAATAATTGAGCCGTACTCGTAGATATTTGGACATTACATCAGAGTAACGCTCGAACTTTCTATGTCTGTTCGGCAATGTCTTAGTAGATGCAATAATAAAATCATGTAACATCCCGCTTAAAGTCCATATCTCACACCATCTGATCTAATGCTATTACAGACGTTAAAAGAAAATCTTTGTGGCAGTAAATTAATACGATAGTGAAGTTATTTGATCAGTGTAGAGTTCTTCAAAGGAGCATCTAGAGAAAAGGTTTCTCTAATTCTTTTGAAAAATGAGTTGAACTATAGCATGATATCATATCATCTGATGGTAAGCATTAAAAAAAGATGTATATTTTGCTGTAAATATATTTTTTGATTTTTTTTATAATTTTATTCTTAGTTTTTATAGAACGCCCTTAGTATATTAGGAGAAAGTCGAAATAAATGATATTTTATAAACGTTGGTTGAAAAACTTAAAGCAGGAATTTTTGATGGATCAATCATCAATACGCTTATAAAGGGCACACATTTGGAGAAAATGATGCATGAGTATTAATTGTAAATTACGTCGAAGTAGTACAAAATTTCCTTGGGAAACATAAAAGTAAAATCTACAAATACCTTGTTATATGTTGCCAGTATTTGTTCATGACACAGTCATGTTTAATTTCCGTAAAACATAACATTTCAGCCCATGTACATTGTTGAAAATATCTTTTTAATGTTTAATGAATTCAAATGGACATGCATACAGCAAAAACTAGACCTTATTGAGAAATAAAGGAGATATTTTTAAATTTATCGAAGAAATTTACTTAAGAATCGATTAAAACATTGGATAAAATTTTCTTGATTTTTTTTTCAGCTAAAACGAATTTTGCATTTATAAAAAAAATCAATAACACCTACTCTCATTTTAAACAATTACTAGTGTACCATAATTACATCATGTACACATATATGTATTTACTAGACTGTTTCTTCCGCTACACTGGACGGTTTCTCAGAAGAAACTTTATTTCGAACGAAATAATTCACTGAATTTGACATCGATTTATATTTTTTAATACGGTCCTCTACTTAAAAATTTCTACATCATTGCTTAAAAACGATAAGAAAACCATTTGTTGATCATTTTCAAAAGGGTCTTTTTAACGCCTATTGAAAAATATGTAATGTAGTAAAATCATCCGAACAATTAGTGAAGTAGCTATGCAAATCTGATCAATATCCGCCCACAAGAATTTTTTTTAAAGTGTAATCTTCCACAATTGGTTACATAGAACTTTCCCAGTATAATTTTATTAACCAATGAAGAACGACAATCTCTGCATAATAAAAATCCCTGGAGAATTATCGAACTAATAATGCAATCACATCACAATCCTTTCACAATTTTTTAAAAGCGTAATCTTTCATAATCGATTTCACTGTTAATGGAAATTTTTTCCATAAGTCTATTACTAGCAACGTCAAATGATATGCAACATACTTTATTGAATAATTAAAAAAACTTTTTCCGTAATACCAACAAGGTTCATAAATGGTCTCCAACTGAACATCAATATTTTCTTAGAAAATTTTTCGTTTTAGATTTTTCTTGCAAATTGCCCAAAAATCAATTTTGGAGGTTAGTTTTAGCACAAATGCTGTGGAAACTTACTATGAAATTTTTTCTGTTACGAAATATTGGTGTTCAGTTTGCGGACCATTTGGGAACCCTGCACCAATTAACCCCCTCTCCCTTTATGTAACCAATGTCGAAAAATGTGCTATGTTATAAAAACTTTCCAAATAAATTTAACTAACTGCAAAAATCTAGTCAAAGTACATTTACAAGATCTTAAGTTATAAGCTGTCGAAGTTTTATTTTGTAAATAGATATGAAAGATTAAATCTTTGTGCATTGTTTAATAAAATTTTTCATAGTAATCGTTATCTTATTTTTATTTAAATATGTAAAATCACAAAAATGTTTATAATTTAAATTTTAAGTAATTGAAACAATAAATTATTAATTTTACTAAAATCGATAATAAATGCTAAAGAAATACATTATTTGCTCTTACTTCTTTTGCAATAGAGAAAATAGAATTGTTACCTCTTGTTTTCAGTCATAAAATATTTTGAGCTCAGCGGGTGAACGAAATTTAAGACTACAACGAACAGCTTATGAAAGAAATGGAAAAACGCAAGTGTAAGTGAATTAATTATGACACAACCCATTTACCCCAATACAATTTGAAAGGTAAGTTAGTTAATCTTGAAAAAAAAATTGTTACTATAAATAACTCTTATTTCCAATTCTGCAAGACCAGATACTGCAGATGGATAAATCTACGTCTTGAGGCTTCTTACCTTAAAGATAAGGATGAAAAAAGGACAGGACTAGAAAATGTCTTAATTATGACACAGTTTCTTTGCCTCAATAGTCTTTAGAGCTATAAGAAATCAAGAGAATAAAATATACTACGACTCTGAAAGAACAAAACGTTTTCTTGTTATAGGATAATTATTTTGCATAGGGGTGTTTCAATACAAAAAAATGCATAATTTTACATAGATTTATTAACGTTTGAAATATATTATCGTATTAAAGATGAATTTGAGAGCAGTACTAAAATCGCATTTTAGCATTGTGATGGATGCTGAAACAACAAAACTGTTTAGTAATATAGAATAACTTTTTTGATCCGGAGGATTTCAATAATGAAACCTAATTTTAATCAGGTGCACACTTTTACACATATTTATTTTCTTAAGAAATTTGGTATTAAATTTGAATTTAGAGCAGTACTGAAATCTCCTTTTAGCAGATGTACTGTAAGATTAAATGACAATAATGATTGAACGTGAATGCCGTCAAATTCAATAGCATTAAATACGATACACGTGTTTAAAACGCCATTAAGTCATTTTTATTTGGACTTTTTAAAATATTTTTATTAATATTCTACTAATTATTTGTTCTTTTTTTCGTTATTTAAAATGGAAATTATGACAGTATGTATAATTTGGCTATTAATTTGGCAAAATTGGTCGACGGGATAACCAAGTAGCACCTTATTTCGGATAAGATAATTTTAATAAACAAAGCTTATTTCTATAAAATGGATGGTTTTAAACATATTTCTTTTCTTGTGAAATATATTTTGATAATTAAGTCGAAGTCAGAGCATTGAAATCTCTTTTTAGCATTAAGATGCTCAAAGGACAAAATTATTTCTTGTTATAGTTATATTAGGTATTTCACATCAGAAATTTTCAATAAAGGAATCTCATGTTTATAAAATTCATATTTTTGCACGTGTATTTTTTCCCTCAAGAAACATATATTGGCTTTAAAGCTGAAATCTAGAACAGTATTCAAAACTCCTTTTAGCATTACTGTTTCTTATTTTAGGATAACTTTTTTAAGATTTCGTGTTTCAATAAAGAAAACCGTTTTCTATAAATTGCGAAATTTTGCAGATATTTATTTACTCAAGGAACATACTTTGATTCTAAATCAAAAATTGAAAACAGTTCTATAAATCAATGTAAGAGAGTCGAATAATTTCTCTACCTAACCAATATCAGTTTAAGAAAAGACAATTTTTGAGATCAGGTACTGGATAATCTACATATAATTATTTTCTGAATTAATTTAAAATACATTTTAATTAGCAATAAGAATAAAATATTGAAAAAAAGTTTAAAATATGATTCTAGAATCTAATAATTTTACTTTGAAAAAAAAAAATCAATTTTATAATTGATTTTTCTTTTGCTCAATTGACTTTATTCATAACCGAGTATTTTTTTTTTTTTTTTTTTTTTTTTTTTTTTTTTTTTTTTTTTTTTTTTACTGGGACAGTCGTACGATACGGGCATGAGTGCCAAATTAAATTTATTGTATCATATCCGGCAAATGAAATCACTTTTGGGGGAAATCAACTATTAGAAATTTATTGCATTAAAATTTAGTATATAAAAAGACACATACTACGAGTTTTGCCGATAAATTTTATTGTTGTACAGCTTTGCACTTTGAGGCATTCAAATTGGCCAGGTTCCAAAAGTAAATCTGTTACTACCAAAAGTGGTTAATTTTTTAATAAAAAGGTATCTGCATTTATAAGATTAAAATAATTTATAAAATTGCTGTAATTTTCATAATTTTTACCGGTGTTTTACGTTACAATTTATATACGTTATGAATTTATAGAAAATATTATTATATCGTACTACTAAGAGAATGCTATATATAAATTATTTTTTCAATAATTCTTATTACTCTTATAAAAGCCTTGTGCAATCAATTAGTTAGATATAGGTTGAGGTACTTTGATTTAATGAAAAAAGGAAAAAGACGCGAACAGAAAACCATAAAAAAAACCAATAATTAAGAAAATAATTTTTAAGGCACAGAAGGAATGAAATTGTTCCGTGCTGTAATATAATCAGTTTGAGTTAAAAGCGTTTCCTTATAGAATACTGTTTACAATTTCAAAATTTAAAAATATTACTTACATTTTAGTTTTTACTTTTGCATTATTTATCTATTAAAATCTTTTGGCAGAAGAAAGATTTTAAGATTGAATAACTATAAAAAAGTAGGATTTTAGGTAATATCTTGAGATAAATATAATTAAAATTAATTACATAATTTCAAAATTTCAAAGAAGTCTGCAAAAGACGCCTAGATTTTTATCATGCTGTTATAAGTGACATTGTTCACGTAGCATTAAAAATATATATAAATGCATAAATTAAGAAAAACATTTCTGTCTCTGATAATTGACAACAAACCTTTATTATATTTTCCAGGTTACAATCCGGTACATATTTTTATAAGAGCCTTGACACAAGATAGGCATAAAAATGAAACATTTTGCTAAATAATATTAAAAAAAGAAAGAAAAAAAGAAAGGGGATTTAGCAGCGTACTTTAGATGGTATTTGATTAAAAAAAGAAAACATGTGTAAGGATTGTATACAAAAGCATTAAAACAATGTATTATATCGAAAAAAAGCTATTTTTAAAAAATGAAACTTCTTTTTACTCTTATAAAACTATAATAAATGCATGCCGATCAATTAAATGACCTGTAGCTAATTATATGCATTTTCTTCTTTTTCTAATAAGTTAAAGAAGCATTGATTGAATAGATAAGACTGCTTAACAAATCTTATAAAATAATAAATTAACAATAAAGTGATCATTAAAGGTCTAAAATCTGTAAATAACCCATGTTTATTCTCATGCCAAATGAAAGTTCAGGTATTTTATGAATTTGTGGTGTCTATTATGCAACTAAACTCTACTCACGGATACTCAAAGTTTTGCTTACTACTATCATACAATGTTATTATACAACGTCTTAGAAGCAAAACGTTTGTTATAATATAAATTCTTATATTTTTATGTAGAATATATGAGGACCCCAGAAGCCAAGGGGTATAAGTGTCAAAATTGAAAAAATTGAGTTAAGTGCACAGGGTTTCTGGAAATATGCTTTTTTCATTTCAGGTAAAGATATATAAGTCATTTTCTTATTATTTGGGGAGTTATAGAGATAAACCACTTTTTTCGAAAAACAAACAATATTTATTAATTATACATTTAAAGAAAATTATACTCTATTTTTTTAACAGTTATTGAAATGAGAGTTCAAAGATTAGAATGCAACAAGCAGATGTTTCCTATTTCAATTTAGTCAGTTGTTATTGATGTTCCAATTTAACATCAATTATCTTTAAACTCAATTTACTCCAAATTGACATTTTGTCAATTGTACCCCTTTTCTTCTGAGGTCGTCATATATTATTAGTATTACGATCTACTCACGGATACTCAAAGTTTTGCTTACTACTATCGGGAATTCCTCTATTGAGCCTTTAACTCAGTATCGTAAGTTTTGGAAAAATTCGTAGCATTGAAAATTTTTCTTTCTTATGACCCTTAAGAGTACCTCTCAGCCCCTTCTTATTTTTTCCCTCCGAAAAAAATCCGATTTTAGAAGGATTTCGGAATCTCCTTTTATAGACAAAATGTGATGTTCAGCCTCAATTTCTTTTTTATTGGTTGACCACACGGTAGGAACTTGCATGTAACTGTTCGTGGAAACGAACAATGATATTTGTCCTTCTCAGTCTAGAACATTTTCTCTGTCTTTAAAGAGATGCAAATAATTCATGTTGATTCATACATCATGCCAAATTAAAATCCAGCTATTTTAGCAATTTTATGCATTATTTTTGTTCTTTATGCAATTGAACACTACTCAAGGACACTCAAAGCGTTGCTCACTACGATCGAAAATGCCTGTCTTGAGCCGTTAGCTCAACATCATAAGTTTTACCACACTTTATACCATTGAGAAAATGTCTCTTCTCTGGTTCTTGAGAGCACCTCTCAACTGGACCTTTTTTTTAAAAAATTTCCAACAAAGTAGAAAAGTGTTTATGCTTTCGGTTTGTCTGGCCAGATGGCCGTCTGGCCGCGCTCTAACTCTCGTACATATATTCGAATTGCTATGAAATTTTTGGCCTTTATTGAAGCTTACCTCAGAAAATAACCTATTGAAAATAAAGTTTCTAACATCATTAGTTTACTTACAGGGACAGTTAAAATTTTCAACTATATTATGGCCTAAGAGAAAAAATCGTTTTAATGAAATTTAAGGATATTAAACAATTTCAAATTTATATACATCTACAAAGCACCCAAAATATGCATTTTGTAAAGTTTACAGTGAAAAGAATTGTTATTATTCATTTACAGGGCCACGCAAAAGAATTCCATTGCATAATAATAAACTTGGGAATGGTTTGCGACATATTTTAGTTATGGTAATTGATTTCATATATAATTGATGCACGTTACTGAGGCTTAATGTGTGTTATTTCATGCATAGTACAGAGTGCAAAGCATTTAGAGTGACACACAAAAGATTTTAAATAGTACATTCTATCCGAAGTACTGGATATTATTCACAAACTACCATGACATCTCATTATTTATTTTCCTCCTAGAAAAATCTAATTAGGGTGGGTTTTAGGATTCTTCTTTCGTGGCCTAAAAAATTATGTCAGCCTCCAAATCTTTTTTTATTGGTGACAACAAATTAGGCACCTTCTGGGTTATTCATGGGAATTAACTATATTTGTCCTTGTCAGTCTAGTACAATTTCTTGATCTTTTTGATCTACTATGACGGGTTGCCTTTTTAACCTAAAAAACACATCACCATTTTCAAGGTACAAAATGTGAAAAAAAATCGACACCGCAGTTTGCTACTTGTGTGGACATTGAGGTAGGTTTCCATGGTTCCCATTCAGGTAAATGTGATAATATTCATATTTTTTAATGAATGGCTTCTAGAATTAAAACTCGTAGATATTTACGTTTCATTCAATCAAGTTACATCTTCTAGTTTTTAAGGCGAAAAATAACTTTTTGTCAATTAATTCATGATGTCATTTTCGACATGGATAATTTTACAATGATTATCATTTTTGTTTAAATTTTTTTTTTTTAATTTTAAATTCAAAATAAATTCTGTAAGTTGACCGTGCGCAGACTATAAACTCTCAAATATTAATATTATTTATTCTGTAAATAAAAAAAAAATTAAAACCATTATTAAAGTAACCTTTCTTTTAACATCAGAACATGTATATTTTATATTTTCTATTTACGACATCATATTCGCCTTCTGTCCTTACTTATTGGTGTTAATGCACCTTGTATTTTTAGAAAAAACTTAAAGTTTCCTATTTTTTAATATGATGTCATATTCATCTTTAAAGAATTCTTTTTTTTAATTCTTTTTTTTTTCATTTGAAAATGTCTTATGTGAAAACTAAATGTCGAGATGGCGAGATGTAACAGTTGAAATTATTATTCTGGGTTTTGATCTTCTTGACATCGATAAAGAAAAATAACTCAATTTTATAGGAAAATATTTATTGATTTTCTACGAAAATAATGGCATTTTTAATTATTAAGAACATTATTTGAATACAGTATAAATCACAGCCTGTATTTGTTTCTGGAATATAATTTATCTATATATAAACCTACAAAGTCATTAAGTTATTGATTTTGACGTTGCCTTTATACAAAAATTTTCATTTTTAACGTTATTGTAAGGATTTGAAATTACTTAAAAAGCACTTTTAAACAATCTCTTTTGTTTTTAAAGAAACTGATGATACAAGTTTCCTAAAAACGACGTGAATGTTTAAAACTTAACCATTATATGCCATGATACGGCAGTTTATATTGGTTATTTTTATTTCACGATCTATGTTTAGACATGTATTAATTGTATATTCATTTAATTATGAATTTCGTGTATGTTTTATAATTTATTTTCAATATATATTTTACTCATTACCTAGTTAAGAGATCAGTCAGAAAAATGTGAAAATGCATTATGCTAATAAGATAATGTTTTATGACAATTATAATTTGGATAATGTTTGTTGTCATTGTAAACGGATTACTTTACAGGTGAACACAATATATGGATCTGCAGGTCCTACAACGTAATAAAAGAAGAAAAATACCGCCACCAATAAAAGGCCTAATTATGACGCAATCACATTACCAGACTACTTCTAAGGCACAAAAGGAATTAATCAGGGGAACTAATTTTGTTGTAATAAACAAAGAACAAAACTGTTTCTTTTCAAGATCTACTCAGTGTGATAAAGGAGTGTTTGTATACCTTAATATTGATTTCTTTGCTCTCTATATCATAGAATTGAATAAATATTTATAAAGGTTACCTTTTCCTACTATAATTTGAAATATATTGTACATTATAAATATTTATATAAAAAAAAATATTTCCTACATTTCAAAATACATTGAACAACATATACAAAAGCATTTCCCTTTTATTTTATTCCATATGAGTTCGTAATTATATAAAAAATAGCCACTACAATAACCGATTGGTCTGTCCCTCTGTGTACATATAATAGCGAAATATTTATCCAACCGAATGGCTGTACACTTAAGATATTTATATATTACAAATTTTAATTTTTTTTTGCCAAAATTAACCTTTATACTATATTAATTTCCTTATGACAATATTCCGTACTTACTTCAAATTATTAAATTAAAATCTTGTTTCTAGATCTAATCTATTAATCTTTAAGGAAACGATATAAATTCATAATTCGCCTTAAAAAACATTTATTCCGATACGTGTAAATTTAAAAGATAGCTCTAAATTAAAAATATTCTTAATTAAACTATATTTTGTAATATTCCAAATAAAAACTAATTTTTTCTATGTTTTTATCAACTCTGCACTCAGAACACAATCTTTTCATAGTGTTCATCATTTTAAACTTCTGTATAACATCTTTACAGCTTACATAATAAACAAAACTGTTTATCGATTTCTTTTTTTGAGAAATTTAATTCTAAAATCAGGATTTTATTCGCTTGTATAAACAATATTCTTGAAAGTATAAACGGACTTAAAAACAAATGGGTAAGTATGATCGCATATCGCACAGAGTATTTTGTTTAATATCGCCCACAAAACACTTTATAATTAAATTAACAAACGAAAATTGTCAATAGATAATTAATCATACCTTGCATAAGTGTCTTAGCATAAATTTAAAAGAGACTAAACTGGTCACCACAGGCAGCGAGTAATTTAAAATAATGATAGTTTAATAAAAAAAATATTTCACTTCACGTGCCAAAATAGATGATATATACGAATGAATATGATGAAATAATAACAAATAAGCGCGTTTTCACGTGATTTATTTAATCCATAAATTTATGTTACATACATAATCATTTTCGAATCTATTTAATCTTGCGTTCAACAATTAGAAGAAAAAATAATAAAAAATGACTGATGATATAAAAATATTATTTAATTAAAATATTTGTCTTTTTCAAAAAATTTTGATTTGTTGTGGGACAAAAGGTATTTAGCTGTAAGTACACGAAATTCGAACGCTCTGACTTATATAGTTTTTCTGTACAGGAACTCTATGAGAGACTGACGGTCAGAAGACTGAGACGAATAGGGCTTCGTCAGATGAAAGAAACCATTAAAATAAAACGAAAAATAATTTGCAATTTGTAGGATTTTCAACCAGCATTAATATTTATTTAAAAGCATAACAATGCACAGGAGAAAATATGTATTGCAATTAAAAGATAAATCTATTAAAAATTTCTCAGAACATTAAACAATAATTTATGCATTTGTTGCTAAATATATCACATTTAATGATGACGATGCATTATTATATTTGCTATTTATTGAACCAATTTTTAAAGTATTCTTAGTAATAAGTTAAACTTGCTTAAAATGGTAGTTTTACAAATATTATACATATAATATAGCCAAATATATACTATATCGGCTATATTATATTGCATTCATACTTAGAAAATACACCGTTGAAGCGTTACTTCATTGATTTTCAATAGATTCTGAAATCGTTTACGTCAGTGAATACCATAAGAAATATTTTCTATTATTTGTAAAAATATTGGTTAAATTTGAATCGTATTCTCAAAGCATTAACGCAACAGAAAGCAATAAAAGAATCATTTATTTTATTTGTTAAAATCAATTGGATACATATCAGTTTGTCTCGTTAAATCTTACTTTCTTTAATAGGCAGTATAAATCATCACATAAGTGATATATATACATACATATATATATATGTAATAAAATAAAAAAATTTTGCGCCATTTTTTTTTTATTCTCTCTTAGCTTCAATTCTAAATTTGTGGAACATATTTCAATCTTAGTTTCGTAACTTGTAACAGCTAAAATTCTTTTTCTTACTTTAGTTATTAATAAATTATTTCTTGCTTCTCAAAAAGGCGGGAAGTATTTCGTAAGCTTTTTACTTTCTGGCATATTCCTGCGATTTTAATTTTATTTTTTATTTTTTAACATCGCGTGACAAGTGTTACTACGCGTTGCTAAAGGGCTTAGTGTTCCGAGGAAAAAATATAGTTCTTGCCAATAGACCGCCTATTACGGCCAATTAGAATTGATCATTTTGTCCGTTAGAGGCTCGAGTCCATCCTGATTGGATTTTTAAAATGATTGACGCGGAGTAGGAGGGCGCTAGTTTTGTCGTGAAAATGATTTTTTCATTTGGCTTTTCAGGAGAGTAGAATGCACCTTTTCTTTAAACTATCAAGACGCGCGTTTTATTGCTCCGCTGAATTAGAATGCATTTTTTCTTAAAAAACTACTCGGAAGCCATGTCATGTTTCCCGAGAATGCGATTGACTTTCAAAAATTATTAGGATGCTGTTTCTTCTTTCTCCCCAAAATTCTAATATTGTGGAATGTAGCTTAATCACGGAGTTGGTGAAGTGGAAGTTATTCGATGAGAGTGCCAAGGTGATTGCGTGAAAGAACTTAACTTATTTATGAGTTCTAATAAAATTAATTTAAAGACTGCTTGATTGAACTTTCTTATGGGGAAATAGCCCAATAAACTCATCCACTGCTGGTCAAATTGCCGGAGCGACTGCTCAGCTCGTCCCACTGTTGATTCTTGGTAGTAGTAATCTGTTCTGCCTCATAGATGGTGTGCCACTGGAACTTGTACATTGTTATGGAACATCGATCTCGTCGAATCATTACATATTAGCCGGCAGGATTTCTTAAATGAACCTGCATACGTCTCTAGAGAATTCTTCGCAACGCTGTGTGTGCACGTGCCATTTTCGCCGAGCTTGAAACTAATTGCTGGAACTTCGGCCTTTGTTTATTACTCATCATGAACCGACATGAATCAATCTGTGAAAAAAGATCGTCTTATAAAGTTTTGTTTGTAATTATGTGTGGTATCTACATCTACAAATATTTTAATTGTGAAATATACCTCGCATTCTAGTGAGAAACTTTTCAACTGTGAGATATGCAACCAAACTGTGAGATATGCAAAATAAAAATTACAAAAGATCACCTGCATGAAATCAATTCAACATCATTTTCTTTTATTTATTTATTTACTGTATTTTCTAGGTAAAAGTGCATAAATATTTTGATAAATTTTCATTTCATAATAAATGAACACCTGCTGTATGTTTGCGAAACTACGGTAGATTCCATCAGTAATACAAGATAATTGAAATTTACACCTGTGAGTCGTATCTACGAAGTTCTTTATTTTTGTTTAGTTTAATAAAAAATTAGGTATTTGAACAAGGCCACATCGAACATGTCTGTAAGTTATTATTTATTATTTTATTGTTTTATTGATTAAGAAATTTAATGATAATTTCTTTGTTTAAATTCTTGATTTTTTTTCTCTCTTTTATTACAGATATTAAAAAATAAATTTGTTCTTAATTTATAATTAATTAAAATTTTCTGCTCATAGAAATTTTATTTAGTTTTAAAGGTGTTATTTTTTTTTTAAATCGAAAGATGGATTAATTTGTTGTTAAAAAAATACTCTGTTGCAAAATTTATTTTCCATACGTAAAGAAAAGTATTTTTGTTTTTAAAATTATTTGTTATTTCCCATGTATGGAAACCCGATATTTATTATTTTATTACTTATTTATTTATTATTTATTTATTTTTATTATTATTTATTGAGGTATTTGAAGTATAGTAATTGAATTTTAATAATTGAAGTATAGCATTTAAATATTTTCCATATGAATTATCCTTCTTTCATGTTACTAAGGTCAGGATTAGTAAAAGAAGAAAAAATGTCAGAAAATAAACTTGATATTGTCCCTTTTGAATTTGGGTCGGGCATGGATATATTTAAATGGTTTAAACATTTTGATCGAGAATGTTCGGTAGAAAAGAAAGATAATGAGTGGAAACACCAAAATATTTCAAAATATTTAAAGGGGGAAGCGCTAAAAACTTATATAAATGATTGTTTGGATTGTGCTACTTATGAAGAAATTGTCGAGATTTTAAGTGAAAAATTCATTCAAGTTAGAGTTCCAAAATTTTCTGAATTTACTTCCTTAAAGTTAAATGATCTAAGTGATTTGGATTCTTATTTTAGAAAGAAAGTTGAGATTGGAAGGCAACTTCAGCTTGAGGAAAATTTAATTATACAGGGATTAATTGATGGCCTTCAGCCGGAGTATCAAAATTGTTTGATGGTTAACCCTCCTTCCAATACTCGTGAATGGTTT
The DNA here is from genome assembly GCA_964019185.1 of Maratus speculifer. NCBI lineage: Eukaryota > Metazoa > Arthropoda > Arachnida > Araneae > Salticidae > Maratus > Maratus speculifer. The sequence continues at coordinate 418,945,742 of OZ025290.1, read as the reverse complement.
CGCATTGCTAAACAATTAGCAGCGATTCCAAATCATACCTCTAATAACGGCAATAGAAATTTTCAACAAACTAGACCAATGCACAACCCCAATCCTCAGCCCAGACATTGGACTCGACCTACTCCAAACAATCCATCCCAAAATTTTAATCCTAGGTTTTTCACTCCTAGAATGCCTGCAACTCATTATCAAAACAATTACCCTAGTCGTCCGTGCAGAGTATGTTTAAACAGAGGCATAGAAAATGCATATCATTGGGAGAGGAGTTGTATATTTAACACAAATTCCTGTCAAGCTCAAACTCCTGCTCATATTCAACCACCCCCTACTAATAATATTTGACAATTAATCATCCCTGGATATGTGGGCAATAACAAAGTGTATTGTGTGGTTGATAGTGGATCAACTGTCTCAATTTTACCCCTCAAATTTGTTCGATATTTAAATGGTAATTTACATAATGTTACCCCTATTACTATCAGACAGGCACAAGGAACTCTTACAATTAATAAATCTTGTCGATTATGTATTAAATTTGGTAATATAAAGAGATATGTTAATTTTTTAGTAAGTCAACTTGATTTGGACTATGCTATTTTAGGTTTACCTGATTGTGCCAAATTTAAATTGAAAATTGATTGTGCAAAAAGCCAGGTGTTACAAGACAATATTTCGTTAAACCCATATGTCAACATATCCAGTGATAACTTAGAACTGCTTCATTTTGATATTATAAAAAATGATACTACTGTGCAACCCGATTATGGAAATACCATAACTCCTCAATCCTTGTCGCGAACTAATAATGATGATTATAATCTATTGGGGGATCTGAATGCTATTCAAAATAAAAATGTAAGGGAACTTTTAAGGGATTATTTAGATATTTTTGCAAAAAATAAATATGATGTAGGGAGAATTAATATTGAACCTCAGCGTATTTATCTTAAATCTGACCTACCAATATCTTTGAGGCCTTATCGTACATCCACTGCTGATGGAAAAGAAATATCTCAGCAAATCCAATCATTATTAGCTGCTGGGTTAATTAAAGAAAGTTATAGCCCATACTCTTCTCCAGTTACGTTAGTAAATAAACGAGATGAAGGTAAAAAAAACCCGAATGTGTGTTGACTACCGAAAATTAAATTCTATCATGAAAAATGACGCTGAACCTTTACCCCGAATAGATGAAATTTTAGACAAATTAAGTGGTGCCCAATATTTCTCTACACTAGATTTAGCCTCAGGCTATTGGCACATACCTATTCACCCAGCCGATTCCGAAAAGCCGATTAGCCTTTACTACTAATTGTGGGCTCTGGGAATGGAATGTTCTCCCCTTTGGTGTAAAGGTAGGCCCCCCAATTTTCAACAGGACAATTAGAAGAATTCTTACAAAATATAAAATAGACTTTGCTTGTTATTATTTTGATGATATAATTATTTTTTCTAAATCAATAGATGAACATATACAGCATCTCATCTAAATTTTTGATTTATGCCGAATAGAAAATATTAAATTAAAATTATCTAAATGTACTTTTGCTCAAAAACAAATCAATTTTCTAGGGTATGAAATCCAAAATGGAACTTTAACTCCAGCTAATACTAATATAGAAACGATTAAAAAATTAAAACCTCCTACTAACACTAAAGAATTACAAAGATTTCTTGGTTCTATAAATGTGTATCATAAATTTATTGACAAATATGCTGAAATTAGACACCCCCTAAATAAATTACTTAAGAAAGATACTATTTGGGAATGGAATACTGAATGTCAAAACTCTTTTCAAAAATTAAAAGATGCCCTCATTGCTAAACCAATTTTAAAGATTTATGACCCAAAATTACCCCTACACATGTTTGTTGACGCTTCTCAGGTAGCGGTAGGTGCAGTTCTTAAACAACCCGACCATAATAACTTTTTACATCCAATTGCTTATTTTTCTAGAGGATTGAGAAGTTATGAGAAAAATTATTTCATTACCGAACTAGAGTGTCTTGCTATCATTGATACTTTAGATAAATTTTATCATTACTTTCACGGTGTACAATTTACCATCCATACTGATCATGCATCTCTTGTTTGGTTAAAAAATGTCAAACATTTAAGAGGTCGATTATTTAGGTGGTCATTGAAGTTAAGTATGTTCGATTACAAAATAGAGTACTTAAAGGGATCTACAAATGTCGAAGCCGACATGTTGTCCCGAAACCCTATTTCTCATTTTTGTAAGCCCCTTACTTTTCTTCTTGACGTTAAAGAGATTATTGAGATGCAAGAAAAAGAAAATGTGTGTGGATCAAATTATATTAATGACAATGGACTGATTATAGTTAAAAGAAAAGGTTTTCGTAAAGTGGTAGTTCCCATGTCCCTAAGAAAAAAATTGCTTAATGTTGCTCATGAACAGTTTGGTCACCCTGGTGTTCAAAAAATGCAAAATTTAATTTCTCCTAACTATTATTGGCCAGATATGACCCAAGACATTACTAACTTTGTTAAATACTGTGATATTTGCCAGAAAAATAAAAAACCTAGACAGAAAAAATTTGGCTTATTACAAGCTATGCCCACTACAGATCAACCTTTTGACTGTCTGTCTGTTGATACTGTAGGAGGGTTCAATTATTATAATTCTACAAAAAAATATCTCCATATTATAATAGACCATGCCACAAGATATGTTTGGGCATTTCCTTCCAAAAGTGTCACTTCAGAAACTTATACAAATTGTCTGAAACAAATTTTCAATATCAAAATCCCTCAACAATTATTCTGTTTTAGTAAGATTTCAAGTGTACAGTCCCCTCAAAAAATACTTAGTGACAGGAATGCTGCTTTTACTTCTTCAAGATTAAAAAAATTCCTGCGAAATCATAATATTAAACAACGTTTGACCACTGCCCATCATCCACAAACGAATGGGAAATGTGAAAGAGTAAATCAGACAATAGTAACTAGATTAAAATGTAAAGTAAACTCCACTACCTCTAAAATTCCCTGGACTAAGCTTTTAACTGAGGTAATTAATGAATATAATAATACACCCCATTCTATTACCAAATTTCCACCTGCGTACTTGCTTTTTGGCCAATTACCCTATGACTCCCCCTTACAACAAAATTATTATCCCCCTGTTCATGAAGCACTTAAAATTGCTAAAACAAGAACTGATGAATTTCATTTAAAAAATAAAAGATATTATGATAAAGATTATATCGAACCAAAATTTAAAATAGGAGATCTAGTTATCTATGAAGAATTTCAGTACCCTAATACTAGAAAGTTGTCACAAGTATTTAGTGGCCCTTATAAAATTCTTAACAAATTATCCGAAGTAAATTTTGAAATTGATAGGCAAAACCAGTTCAAAAGTTCAGAAATAGTACATGTATCTAAATTAAGGCCTTATTATTCCCCTGATAAATTTAAATTAAGTCATGAGCAACAACCCCCTAATCAACAACAACAAACTCAGGTAAAAACTGTAGCTTAAACTATATCTCTAGTTTATCATTTTATAATTTTTTCTCTTAAACAGTAAATTTCTTTTCATATTTTAATTCAGATAATATCCTGTAATTCTCACAGAATGGCAATGATATCTCTTGACTGCAGCGAGAGTGTCACTTGTCTGGAAATTTTTATATTTGTTTATTTATGCCGGCGTAGACGAACAAAGTGGAAATTTCTTATTCTGTACTGAATTACTCTACTTAGAATATTTTTTTTTTCTTTCAACTGAACCTATTTGTAATATTAAATTTAAATTATTAAATTAATTATTTGCCAAGTAACAAAATTTTTATCACTTTATTTTAATATATTTTTTTTCTTTCTCTCTTTCTTTGCTTCTGCATTCCAGTCCAAGTACATGTCAATTATAATATAATTTTGTTTCTTTTTCTCTTTCCTACTTGCATCTTGCAATGTTTTATCACACCGAGAGAATATTTATTGCATAATTATTTGACATGAATAGATCTTGTTTTTTATTTTTATCATTTATTAATATTTCTTTTTAAGAATCTTAGTAGTTTAAAGGTCACGTGCATTCTCAAACATGAACAAAATTTTTATTTATCTTTATTTTATTTTAATTTATTATATTATATTTTAATTTTTTTTTGTACATATTCCTACTTAATCCTGTACTCGGATTACCAGATTAAGTAAATGATTTCATAGTTGATTGCATTTTTTATTTTATTCCACTTCTCTCTATATTTCATCCCAAAAATATGAGATGAGATAAACGAGATTAAGTATTTAAAGAATGTCTTTTGTGATATTTATTATTACTTATTAAGAGATTTACTTATACCCATTATGAGATTTACTTACACTTATGATATTTATTATTATTGATATTTTTCCTTATTATGTTTCTTAATTATATTGTTTATTATTTACATTGTTAAATTTTATTATTACTATATTATAAAATGTGTTATTAATTAAAAATACAATTATAAAAGTATTTTCACAAAGATTCCAAAATGGAACTGTTATGAATGTTCAAGGACTTACTCACACAAAAACTGAACTAATATTATAATGTTAGCTGATGAATTTGGACAGTTAAATGAATTAGACATCCTTGAAATGAGGTAATGAACTATGCCATTCCAAATATGACTTTAAGAGGATTTTTGAAACAAACTTTTAAAAATTGATTTCTAGATTTGACATTGTTAAAAAAGAATTTAACGTTATTGTTTTTCATTTTTATGTTTCATTTTTATGTTATTACTATGGGTAATTGCTTATATTTTCAAATTACTTTTTGATGTGTACTTTAAACAAGATTATATCTTGTATTTGTATTGAAGCCTGTTTTATTGTATTTAAATTTGAAGTTATTCCACGCATCACCTTGGTGTTTTTAAATTTGAATTCTATATTTATATAAAAAAGAGAAATTAATTTAAATTTTTTTTTATTCAGTATCTAATTATTATTACTTATATCAACAACTTCGTGAGCTAAGTCTGCATCATCTCCCTTTCTGTGAAATTGCAGGTCTCAGACCTACTTTTTCACCCGTCTTTCTGGGAGGGGGGATTTGTAATAAAATAAAAAAATTTTGCGCCATTTTTTTTTATTCTCTCTTAGCTTCAATTCTAAATTTGTGGAACATATTTCAATCTTAGTTTCGTAACTTGTAACAGCTAAAATTCTTTTTCTTACTTTAGTTATTAATAAATTATTTCTTGCTTCTCAAAAAGGCGGGAAGTATTTCGTAAGCTTTTTACTTTCTGGCATATTCCTGCGATTTTAATTTTATTTTTTATTTTTTAACATCGCGTGACAAGTGTTACTACGCGTTGCTAAAGGGCTTAGTGTTCCGAGGAAAAAATATAGTTCTTGCCAATAGACCGCCTATTACGGCCAATTAGAATTGATCATTTTGTCCGTTAGAGGCTCGAGTCCATCCTGATTGGATTTTTAAAATGATTGACGCGGAGTAAGAGGGCGCTAGTTTTGTCGTGAAAATGATTTTTTCATTTGGCTTTTCAGGAGAGTAGAATGCACCTTTTCTTTAAACTATCAAGACGCGCGTTTTATTGCTCCGCTGAATTAGAATGCATTTTTTCTTAAAAAACTACTCGGAAGCCATGTCATGTTTCCCGAGAATGCGATTGACTTTCAAAAATTATTAGGATGCTGTTTCTTCTTTCTCCCCAAAATTCTAATATTGTGGAATGTAGCTTAATCACGGAGTTGGTGAAGTGGAAGTTATTCGATGAGAGTGCCAAGGTGATTGCGTGAAAGAACTTAACTTATTTATGAGTTCTAATAAAATTAATTTAAAGACTGCTTGATTGAACTTTCTTATGGGGAAATAGCCCAATAAACTCATCCACTGCTGGTCAAATTGCCGGAGCGACTGCTCAGCTCGTCCCACTGTTGATTCTTGGTAGTAGTAATCTGTTCTGCCTCATAGATGGTGTGCCACTGGAACTTGTACATTGTTATGGAACATCGATCTCGTCGAATCATTACATATATATATATATACAGTAGGGCGGAGCGTAAAAAAAATTTTTTCGAAATTCTTTTCTCCCTAGCGTGGAAAAGTTGTGTAGTGGTATCACTAACATACTCACAAAATTTCACAACAATCAATAAATATCTTCCGATTCCACTTTTGGGTCGAAGTATGCAATTTTATTCGAAAGTGTTGTAAATTTTCATATTTCAGCAATATTTTTAATTTACGATTATTTCTTCCCCCTAGAAAGAAAAAGTTGATAGATTACATAAGGAACATAAGTCCAAAATATTAAAGTAAATAAAAAATATCTTCCGGTTCCACTTTGGAGTTTAAATATGGAAAATTTATTGAAAATGATGCAATTTAACATTTTAGTGATTTTTTTTTTGTTTTAGATTTTCTATTCCCGCTGGCACGGAAAAGTTGGAAAAATACAATAGAAATTTAGGGAAAAACTTTAAAATAATCAATAAATAACTTCCGGTTTCCCTTTCGGAATCTAAAAATGACAAAGTCACCAAAAATTAAGTAAATTTTCTCAAGGATTTTTGTCTTAACAATTTTCTCTTCTTGCTAGCACGAAAAAATCGAAAAATCATCTGACAAACATTAGTGTAAAAATTTAAAGTAATTAACAAATGTCTTCTGGTTTGACTTTTATTACTTTAACTGGCAAATACATGGTATTGATGTACACATAAATCATAGAACAATCGAATTAAAAGCGATCTGAGGGAAATCCCTCTAATAAGTTCAGCTTTCTGTTCGTTTACTGTAGTTTTACCGTTGGTTTAATGCTCTGCTCGTGATAGATTCGTAATGAGGATATTCAATTTTAGCTTCTATATTTTATTAAAAAATAATAATCTGAAAATATTTACAAAATTTTAATTTTTAATATTGTGTTGAAATAATACTGTTCATGGAAAATATTACACAAAAATATCACAATTAAGGCTCAGTACACAGGATTTGTCTCATCCCATCTTTTCGTATCCTACATAATTAAGAACTGGCGTTCTACCAACGTATGAAGATATAACGTACTTTTTTGTTGGGGAGAAATGAAACGAAATATAATTAAAAATCGGACCCACCTTTGGGGTGATAGCGGATTATGGGCTGAAATAGTTGAAGCAATTTGGCAGGCTGCTTCAGTTCCAACGGTTTCTAGGTAAAGAATAGTCCAAATGATTAGTTCATATAATGATAAATAGAAGAGTATAAAGAAGTTTGACGCTATAGAACAGACGAAGTTAAAATTGAAAATTTTCATATTGGAAGGGAAAAAAAATGTCTGTTTGAAAATTTTTCTTACAAGTGTACATCTCGAGAAGGATGTAAATGGCCACTTGATGTAAAAACTCCAGAATTGGAAGACAGTTTTTTGAGGATCAAAGAAATTCAAGGAAATTGTCGATAGACCCAATTGATACAATCGGAAACACAGCCCACAACACGGAAACTTAGTAAATGAACGAGCAGGCTTGAAAAATAATAAGAAAGTTTCAGAAAACGGAATAAAAGCGAAAAAGCAATCACTACTGCTTCATCGAAAACTTAGAGTTATTTAAATCTTTTAGTCTAGTTGATGAACAACTGTGTCACGATCTTAGTGATAAACCTTTAGTATTATTTCAATAGAACATAAGTACTATAAGTATATCACGAACAACCCGTCGTCCTGCCCTAGCTAGAGCTTAAACACAATGGGAATGCCCAACCGAGTTGCTGTATCAGTAACAGGCGTACTTCTTTAAGCCTTAGGAGTTGTGACACTTGACGACAGGTCCAATGTTATAAACAGGAATAACACAAGAAGAGAAAAAATATCGAATGAAATGTCAAATCCAAGATTACAGTTTCACATCCATCAATAACTTGAAAAGATTGTATTTTGACCGTCGAAAAGATCAAAATTTAATTCAGAGGAATATTGAGGGAACGCTCCATCAAGAAACGGTGCTTGAAGAATACTTGACACTTATAGAAGAATCTGGCTGCGATTACATAGAGTGTCATCTATAACCTCTTCTGCTGTGTTTCTTATATGATTTTCCATATTTTCCGCTCCAGCAAGAAGAGAAAATTGATAAGGAAAAAAAATCCCTGAGATGTGAAATTTTACATACTTTTTGGCTACTTTGACATTTTTAGACCCCGAAGAGGGAGCCGGAAGATATTTATTTATTATTCTAATGTTTTTTACTTATGTTTCATGCATATTTTTCGAACATTTCTATGCCAGCGGAATAAAAAATAAAAAAATAAAAAAAATGACTGAAATGTGAGAATTTGTATCATTTTCGACAAATTTCCCATATTTAGAACCCAAAGTGAAACCTGAAGATATTTTTTAATTACTCTAATATTTTGGACTTGTGTTCGTTATGTACTCTTTCAGTTTTTACACACTAGGGAGAAGAAAAAACTGAAAATTAAAAATATTACTGAAATGTGAAAAATTACAACAGTTTTGCCTAATATTGCATATTTCGACCCAAAAGTGGAACCGGAAGATATTTATTGATTGTTTTGAAATTTTGTGAGTATATTAGTGATACCACTACACAACTTTTCCGCGCTAGGGAGAAAAGAATTTCGAAAAAAACTTTTTTACGCTCCCCCCTAATATACAGGGTGTAGCAAAAAATGCTCTCAAATGTTGTACAAACCGATTAATCGTTAAAAAAATGTTCAAAAAACCTTACCTGTACTATCCATTGTTTTCGCGTGAAACACGAAAAAATATGTATGTTGTTATATTCGTTGCAGTTAAAAACACCATAATCGACAAATTATAGCAGTATTTGCTTATATTTTCAAATGATAACGTTCAAAACATCCGTTGTGCAGGTAGTGTCAAGCATGCGCGCGCCGCAGAATGACGTTAAGCCGCCATCGTTGAACTCGTTACTGCATCTTGCAGCTACAAGTATTCTTTGCACGGTTATCATGTATTCCACTCGTGCATACAGCGACAAATATTTGACGTACTGAGATGCAACTGAGATGCAACTGACTTGTGCAACTGAGATGCCTTACGATCTATCTTTACAGAATACCTTTATAATTTGCAACTATTGCTTTTGGTGTGTAATTTTTTTTTCAAGCACCGGCACCTGTGATGTTATATTTTGCTTTTCACATTTTCTCGCAAACAATGGATTGTACGGGTACAACTATTTGTGCATATTTTAGGTACACCCGACGAGGAATCTTGCTGGTCAGTGTTTGGGTGCCAATTTTGAAAAACTCTCTCTCTCTCTCTCTCTATATATATATATCTTATACTATAATGTGAGCAAAAATTGTGTGTGTGTGTGTGTGTGGGGGGGTAAATTTTATCTCAAAAACGGCTCTAACGATTTTCGCAAAAATTTGGATTTTACCATTTTCGGGCCCGGGAAGACCATTGGGCTAGGTCCCATGTTCGGGAAAATTCGATTACTGGGTCATTTTGGGTCATAATGGGTCAGGATAAAGCTATTTATATCTATAGAATGGCTGGATCGATTTTAAGGAAATTTTGTACCCAATCGTTTTTTGGTACGAAAAAACTATTGAGCTGCGTCACATGTTCGAAAAATTTCGATTAGTGGGTCATTTTTGGGTCATTATGGGTCAAGCCATTTTTATCTAAAAAACGGCTCTAACGATTTTGACCAAATTTTATATTGTACCGTTTTGGATTACAAGAAGACCATTGGGTTAGGTAACATGTTCGAGAAAATTCAGTTAGTGGGTCATTTTTGGGGTCATTGTGGGTCATGCTATTTTTATCTAGAGACTTTATCACGCAATTTTGACTAAAAATTGCATTCTATGGTTTTCGGGCACGAAAAAAACATTGGGCTAGGTTACATGTTCGAGAAAAAATTTTAATGGGTCATATTGGGTCATTAAGGGTCTGGGTCAAGCTATTTATATTTAAAGAACGGCGTGATGGATTATAACGAAATTTTGTATGTAACAGTTTTTTGACACGAGAAAACTAATTGGCTAAATCACATGTTTGAGAGATTTCGACTATGAGGGTCATTTGTGGGTCATGATGGGTCATAATGGGCCATGGTCAAGCTATATCCAAAGAACAGGTGAATCGATTTTAACGAAATTTTGTATGCAACATTTTTTTGGCACGATAAAATCATTGGACTAGGTTACATGTTCGAAAAATTTCGATTAATGGGTCATTTTGGGTCATTAAGAGTCTGGGTCAAGCTATTTATATTTAAAGAACGGCGTGATGGATTATAACGAAATTTTGTATGTAACAGTTTTTTGACATGAGAAAACTAATGGGCTAAATCACATGTTTGAGAGATTTCGACTATGAAGGTCATTTGTGGGTCATGATGGGTCATAATGGGCCATGGTCAAGCTATATCTAAAGACCAGATAATCGAAATTTTGTATGCAACATTTTTTTGGCACGATAAAATCATTGGACTAGGTTACATGTTCGAAAAATTTCGATTAATGGGTCATTTTGGGTCATTAAGAGTCTGGGTCAAGCTATTTATATTTAAAGAACGGCGTGATGGATTATAACGAAATTTTGTATGTAACAGTTTTTTGACATGAGAAAACTAATGGGCTAAATCACATGTTTGAGAGATTTCGACTATGAAGGTCATTTGTGGGTCATGATGGGTCATAATGGGTTATGGTCAAGCTATATCTAAAGAACAGGTGGATCTATTTTAATGAAATTTTGTATGCAACATTTTTTTGGCACGATAAAATCATTGGACTAGGTTACATGTTCGAAAAATTTCGATTAATGGGTCATTTTGGATCATAGAGGGTCTGGGTCAAGCTATATATAATTAAAGAACGGCAGGATCAATTTTAACGAAATTCTGTATGCAACAATTTTTAGAAACGAGAAAACTAATGGACTAAGTCACATATTCGAGAGCTTTCGATTATAAGGGTCATTTGTGGGTCTTAATGGGTAAAGGTCAAGCTATATCTAAAGAATGGGTGGGTCGATTTTAACGAAATTTTGTATACAACATATTTTTGGCATGAGAAAATCATTGGGGTAGGTCACATGTTCGAGAAATTTCGATTAGTGGGCCACTTTTGGGTCATTCTAATTTTATCTAGACAACGTTTCGCGCAATTTTGACTAAATTTTGTATTTTATCGTTTTCGGGCACAAGAAAATCATTGGGTTATGACAGATTTTTGAGAAAAATCGATCAATGGGTCATTTTGGATCATAAGGGGTCAGGGTCAAACTAACTATATCCAAAAAACGGCTCAATCGATTTTATCTAAATTTTGTATCTAATGTTTTTCGGCATGCTAAAACTAATGAGCTAGGCCACACGTTTGAGAGATTTTGATTATAAGGGTCATTTGTTGGTCATGATGGGTCATGCTAATTTTATATAGAAAATGGTACTCACCATTTTGACTATACTTTGTATTATATTGTTTTTGAGCAAGAGAAAACCATTTGGCTTGGAAACATGCTCGCGGAAATTCGATTAGTGGGTCATTTTGGGTCTTAATGAGCATAATTGGGTCTTAATATATAACAACGCTAATATATATAACAACGGAGCAGAATAGCTAACTATATATAACAACGACTCAATCAATTTTACCTAAATTTTGAAACAAAACGTTTTTTGTCACGAGAAGACTATTGGGCTGAGTCGCATGTTAAACAAAATTCTATTGGTGGGTCATTTCGCTTCATTGCTGAATGCTGCCAAGCTAATTTTACCTAAAAAGTGGCTTAAACGATTTTGATTCAACTGTTGATTCTACTGTTTTTGATTACCTGAAGACGATTGAGCTATGCCAAATGCTTGATCAAATTTGATTAGGGGCTCATTTTGGGTAATACTGGTCAAGGTCACGAGAATATGGCAAAAGCCAATAACTTGATGATATTTGACAAAATATTGGCGACATATGGCCAAAAAATCGACTATAAAAGTTACGAAAACCAAAACACGTATTTGGAGCCAAATGAAAGAATGCCTCCAAATTTGGCTATATCTAGCAAAAAATATTGTCTTTCAGAATGTAAAGAATTTTTTTATACATTCTTAAGAGGATTCGAGATGCATGGTTAAACCAATCAGAGTCGAGCTAAAAAAGTGATTTAGATCGATGTCCTTTCGTTGTAAATTTTAAAATAAAGTAAAATTTATAAACATCCGCATAAAAACATAGTTTTCTTATTCATTGTTTTTCTAAATAATACTATTATAAACATGTTTTACAGTAATAATACAGAGTTAATGATACAGTGAAAATACTATATCGAGTTCGACACAAAGTTAATTTTGACCGAGCTAAGCTCGGTCTCCCCTGCTAGTATATATATATATGTTAAACAAAAGTTTTGTTGATTTAGATCTGGCATTTGTTTTTGGTTAATTATTGGCATCTAAATCAAAAATTTAACCTATATTGTTTTTCCTATCACGAAAAATTTTTATGTTGCTTTAAACCCTAAAAATCTTACTTAATGCGGCTGAAAAGAAAATTAAAGAAAAAAATACCAAACGTATTATTCATACAGCGACTATACACACTTACTATAAGCTACATTTGTTCCTACAACTAGTAAACACCTTTTACAAATCGAAAAAATATATATTAGAGTAAGTGTACCAGAAGTGGGCCACGTACCAATAGTGGGCCACCAGTTTTCAAAGTTGAAAAACAAATTTTCTAGTCCCCCCTGTCAGATAACAAACAAACTGCTGATTGGCTGGAACCCTTATCTGATATCAGGGAAAGGGACAATTTCAGTATTCTCATAGTTTTTGAGCTGGAATGGTGTTTTTACAGGCTATTCGAAAAAAACAGAAGAGAAGTTAAAATTACTTTACGTAATCATCGAAACTTCTTAATATGATTTCATTATTGTGTATATTTAAGTGTAGAAATGTGAAACCCAATTATAACTTCTATACAGCATGCATTCAACTCAAGAATGGAATGGCCCACTACTAGGGGGGGGGGGCTACCGGAGCATCAGAAAGTTACTATGCCCACTACTGGAGCATAGAGGCAGGTAACATTATTTATTTTCATTTTTTCTAGAGAATGTATTTTAAAAATTTGAATGTTTATTCTTATACATAAAGATAAGGACTGAGCTAAAAAAATATATTTTTTTTAAATTCACTAATACTTTAATAATAATTAGGTAAATGTCCTTAAGTGGCCCACTACTGGTGCATTTACCTTAAAGTAAAAATTTCCGCCTGTCGCTTTTCTTATAATCGCAATGAGGTGTGGATAATATCTCTAGAAACTGCAGCAAAAATCAGTCCTAATTTGTTCATCCCATCTACCTTGATATCGTTCTTCCGTAAGCGTTAAATCTTGCTAGAATCACTGCTCCTGCTTATAGCTTATCGCTGATTATATCAAGATTTTCCGGAAAGTTATTAACCCTTCACTGGCATCGTAGGTCATATATGGCACATACCTAAAAACAAAATAATATTTATTATGTGACATGAATTTGGCCAGTAGGATCACTATAACGGATCAAGAATAATTCAAGGAATAGAATAACACTTATTTTGTCCATGTGAGATGGCTACATTTGGCATAAAATTAGAATTTATCGTTCGGAAAGAAAAAAAAAATTATCATGCTTTTAAGGCCAAATTTACTGTCATTGTTTTTACTGAATACATAATTTTTTAATATAAAGCAAATTGCAGAGTGTTGAGCAGATAAAATTAATTAAATGAAGCTCATTTAATTACAAAATATAGTAATACAGTATGAAAAAACCCTAATTATGTATACAGGGTACACGCCATAAAATATCAAATTTTAGCTGAAAAGGGTATAGTCATGTTTCTTAGTAAAATATGCCCTTAATTCAACCACATCGAATCCTACATGGATCAATAGCCCATAAATAGAAATTCATTTATCCCCAGTTTTAAGATTTTATCTCAAGACCATGGGGGTAATGGCCCTAAATGCCTGTTTTGGAAAAGAGCGCATTGTGACGAAACTACTAAGCAGATTTCAACGAAAAAAATAAGGGATGTAAAAAAAAAACGCCATACAAATATTTGGCAATTTTTTCAGATTTTTTTAAACAAAAGAACAAGTTTTTTAACATTTTTCCTGTTTTTAAGTGTAAATTTTAATTAAAAATAAACTGAAATTTCTGAGTGACCCCCTTAATATTTTTGCATGAAATACTATGAGAGATACATATTCACTATCAATTTCAACTTTCTACGTATGGTACATCATATTAAAAAAGGGCAAAATCAAATTCCGGTGGAAATGTGGGGCGTGTCTCGGACAAATTTCACGCCTTCTTTTAAAAATACTGTGTGAAATAATATGTGAGAGTTGAAAAGAAGGCGTGAAATTTGTCCTAGATACGCCCCACATTACAGCCGGAATATGATTTTGTCATTTTTTAATATGATGCACCATACTTAGAAAGTTGAAATTGATAGTGAATATGCATGATGTCTCATAGTATTTCATGCAAAAAAATTAAAGTGGTCACTCAGAAATTTCAGTTTATTTTTAATTAAAATGTTCATTTAAAAACAAGAAAAATGTTAGAAAACTTGTTCTTTTGTTTAAAAAAAATCTGAAATAATTGTCAAACATTCGTATGGTGGTTTTTTACATCCCTTATTTTTTTCGTTGAAATTTCCTTAGTAGTTTTGTCACAATGGGCACTTTTCCAAAACAGGCATTTAGGGTCATTACCCCCCATAGTCTTGAGATACAAACTTAAAACTGCGGAGAAACGAATATCTTTTTATGGGCTATTGATCCATATAGAACTCATTGTGGTTTACTCAAGGGCATATTTTAATGTGAAACCAGTCTATACCCTATTAAATTTAATTTTTTTAAATTATTTTCCCATTATTAGACCTATTTATCGATTTCAAAATAATTTTTCATAACAATAGAAAAAAAATCATGCAGTGAAGGGTTAAGATGACTATGCCTAAAATAGAGCAACGAATCCTTTAGAAGCTCTCGGAAAGCTGCTGAAAAATTTCTTGTAATTTTCTACTCGTGTATTTGGAAGAATGTGTATGACAAGCTTTTTGACAATGTATACTTTTTAAGTTCTGAAATTCTTTCGATGAAATATAATTCTCTAATGAGCTGCTGATTTTGTTGACCGTCAAATACACCGGCCTTTATCGTCTCATAATAGAGATTTGCAAATTTCGAAACGCGATATGTGAAATAACCTTATTCATTTGAGAAAAATATTCACGGGCATTTTCATTAGATCCAGTTTTATATGCACATTTGAAAATATGAAGTTCTTTCTGCCAACAAGTGGCTGATGTAAAATTTTTGAATGACTGGATTTGAGATCTTAAATTGGAGGCCAATTCGACTGAAATCAATGCTTCTTAGAAACTCTCTTGTCCCACAAACAGAAAAATTGTCATATTTGGTATATCATTCTTGATGTTCAAGAAGGATGTCATTTCAATCTCAACAAAGATTATAAATTTATCCATGTGATAATTCAATAAATCAATGGTTAATTTTTGTCCCCTTATTCATCACCCAAATAAATTAAACGGTCTTTTGGAACTGCTCAAATTAAATTTCAGTTTAGATGACACTTCTAAATTCTAATTTGAGGTATCGGTGAACGTTTATCATTCATTACGATGAAATTCCAAACTGCTCCATTAAACCATGTATGTTATGGCAATAAGCAAATCCGCTATCACTTTGAAAATACTCCACTTTTCCTTGACTGAAAGTAGGATATTTTTCTTCTTTTCAAGCACTTATCTTTCATACAGTCTTCATGCTGAGTGTTCTGAACCTTTTCCTTCCAATGATTTACTTCCGATTCAGCGTACAGTAGTCCCATAAATATAACATGTCGAGAAAAACATAACGTTATAAAAAAACAAAATGCAATGATTGACGAAATAGAATTGCAATTTTGAAATCAGCATGTTTTTTTTTTTATTTTTTTACTTAAAAGCAGCTGAAAGATTGAAGTAAATACAAATTGTCTAAAAATTGTTCCTTAGTCTTATTACTATAAAAGTAGCTTTATATTATTACATAAAACTTACAGTTTCTTATTTTTTTATTTGAAACAATCAAAGTTAATGTTTTGTAAAAATTACATACAAAACGTACAAATAATATTTTGTTATTTATAGCGAACTTTTATTGCTTTTATTTAGTCATACTTTTATGTTTCCCATTTTCTTGCAAAAAGATTTACTTGTAAGAAAAAGTTTATGTCTATTCTAGTTCATATCAATTATATGAT
This sequence comes from Maratus speculifer, assembly GCA_964019185.1. Lineage (NCBI taxonomy): Eukaryota > Metazoa > Arthropoda > Arachnida > Araneae > Salticidae > Maratus > Maratus speculifer. Next base: position 418,929,443 of record OZ025290.1, on the reverse strand, counting down.
GTATCTTTATCTTTCCTGATAGTATTAAATAACGAAGCCTGTGTACATAACAATTTTTAATATAATTCTGACATTTCGCATTTATAATGTTCGAAAACTGTACAAATAATGTACGCTTGTTTCTTTCCAATTTACTCAGTATAACAAGGAATATTATATTTTTAGTTATGCCATTAACAATGAGAAATATCTAGATGTCTGAAATACTAATAGAGAATTGTATCAATAGATATATCATCGGTACATATCTCGGTTTTGTTATTAGAGTGTAATAATATTTATTAATTAATCTGTCAATTTATGTATGAAATTTACTTTTTGTATTTCATTTTGAAAAATTTCAAACTTAGAAATTCTAGGAAAATATTTTGCAAGATATAGTGTATTGTATGTGCTTCCAGTTGAAAAAGAAAATAGAGTCGAACTTCAATAACAAATGATGATTAATCACTGAAAGTTTTCAAAAACTAAATTACCAAGGAAATTAAACTTTAATTTACGTTCGCATTTTCAAAATGTAATAAAGAACTATGCAATACTGTCATAGTTCTTAATTATAGAGAAATATTGCAAAATTTAGACGTTGTCTATTTTAATGACAATTTACAGTAGGGACTAACATTGAAAATTTCTTTTCCGAACTTACGCAGCTGGTTTTATATCCCATTCATAGACCAAAATAATTCCACTCTATTTATGGAATTCATAAAAGACCCAATTAATTTGCTTCCCTGATTTATCCGTACGTCATACAGATAATGTATTTTTTGCCAATGAAATTTACTTTTTGTATTTCATTTTGAAAAATTTCAAACATAGAAATTCTAGGAAAATATTTTGCAAGATATAGTGTATTGTATGTGCTTCCAGTTGAAAAAGAAAATAGAGTCGAACTTCAATAACAAATGATGATTAATCACTGAAAGTTTTCAAAAACTAAATTACCAAGGAAATTAAACTTTAATTTACGTTCGCATTTTCAAAATGTAATAAAGAACTATGCAATACTGTCATAGTTCTTAATTATAGAGAAATATTGCAAAATTTAGACGTTGTCTATTTTAATGACAATTTACAGTAGGGACTAACATTGAAAATTTCTTTTCCGAACTTACGCAGCTGGTTTTATATCCCATTCATAGACCAAAACAATTCCACTCTATTTATGGAATTCATAAAAGACCCAATTAATTTGCTTCCCTGATTTATCCGTACGTCATACAGATAATGTATTTTTTGCCAATCATGATTTGTCCGTAATACTTAGGAGCTTTTTTATTCTAAATATGAATTATTATTCTCACCAATAAATCTTTATTCTAAATTTCACGTTTTTTAATCCAAGCATTTTTTCTGATTCAATTAGGCAAAAAATTTTGTTCTGAATAACCTATAATAAAAGATTAAAAATTCTGTAAAAAAAAAAAAAAAAAAAAAAAAAAAAAAAAATAGGCATTATTCATAAGTTGTTTTTTTTTTCGAAAATTTTGATCAGTTAAGTGGTTAAGCTATATAGAGAGCAAGCATAAAATGCTCCCAAAAGAAACGCTAAAAATATTTCTAGAAATCTCTCGGAAAAATGCCGATCAGAATAATACGCTCCAAACTCACCGAAATTAAATTGTTACTGGTACAGTGTGGAAATGAAAAAAAAAAAAGAATGACGCGTAGAAAATTAATAGGTTTTTATGAAAGATAAATAATAAATTGATATGTTTATCATGAAATACAAGATAATTATACAAGGAAATTTTATCAAAATTTTAAGATAGGATAATGCGAAAAGTATGCTACAGTCCTGTTAAAAGAAAAAATATATTTTTGTGAGACCATTGAATTTGCTTACATTGGTTCGTTTTAAGATAGTTGTAATAGTTGTATGGCTCTTTTGCTTTTTATACATTAACCCTTTCTGGCGCACAATTCTTTAAAGTTGGAATGTAAAGAGGAAAAAAATTAGGCAATCTATTTAGGCCTAGAGGAGTACACAGGTATTGTTTTGTAAAGATTGCACTAATCATTTTGATTATACAGCTGTAGCCGAAGTGGTAACTTCCCATAAGTAAAGCATTGATAAGCGCAGTGAGAAGAGCATTGCTGTGAAGCGCGTATTACAGTAAAACATATTACCTATTATTTAAAAACAGTAGAGTTTGATCTCTGTGTTGCTGCCATCTAGAACTCATAAGAAAGATTTAAAATAGCCATTAGAGTAGTTTTTGAAATATTCACAGAGTTTTTGTGTCTCTAAACAAGGGGAAATTTAGGTGTTGCCGACCCGGCAACACTGCGCGTTAAGGGGGTTAAACACTAATGATTTGGATGAATATCATTAAAAAGTTGTACTACAATTACTAAAACTATCTTAAAAATGAACAAAAATAGGCTAATATAAAGGGTGGTTCAAATTGAAGTATCACGTTTTGGGACGCAATAGAGAGAGAAGCAATGAATGTAACGTTTTCATATTTGGAAGATATACATATCAGACCATGGGAAACAGATTCGTGAGAAAAAAAATAGCTTAAACAAAAGCCCCTAGGGGATAATAAGGTGCTGAGATCGGTTTATGATAAGAAAAATGTAACTTGACCAAGGGTGAAAACATCTTGGTTCCAATGGGCTGATTCCCAACAAAAATTTTTATTGGTATTATTCGTTTAAATTTTATTAAATATGCTTCGATTACGACTTCGATTTCGAATGATGTTTTACAGAGGCGCCTGTGGCTAAACCACACATCCCGGTTAGTAACAGGTGTAGAGCACAGGAGAGCATCTAAAGACCTGAATGGTAGCAATAGCAGGTACCGATAATAATTTACAGAATTAAAAAAATTAAAATGAATTTAAAATTATATGCTTAAAATAGGGTTAATGAGCTACTGTATAAATACCCTGCCCAGAGTGATAAAAACTAAAAAATGCTAAATTAAGAATAATATGGTTAAGCTAATAGTTAAAAATTTAATAAGAAGATAAATGGCGAGTGTGTCTCTGATTTTTAATAATGATTTAAAATTCCAAACGTCATTTCTGCCCACTCCCAGACTCCTATTGGAATATGTCCTCCGGTAACCCTGAAAAGGGCTCCTCGGCACTACCAAGTACGGCGCTGAGAGATGTGCTTACTGCGACGTTCGGTGAAGAAAGCAAGACATGCGTCTCATCAAGGTAGCAATTTACACTAACTTCAGAAAAAATATAACTAAAACTAAAAAGGATATTACAAGCAACTTCCTCGTCCAATCAGGAGAGGGAGTGCGACCAATGAAATTTAAGAGAAAAGAATTTAACTTAAATTTAAGAGAAAAGTGGGTTTATGGACAGAATTTTAAGTAAAATACAATTTGAAGATAAATTTAACAGTTAAAAATAAATCACCATAAGAGAAAAATATTATGATTAAAGAAGGGAGTTTAAAATAATACGCATTTTGGGTCTTTTACGATTGTTGTTGCCGTGTATGTCGTAGGTTGACAGAGTATTTAAAGCACTATTATCTGTATCAATGATAGAAGTGTGAAACTTAATATTAAGATGCTAAATAAAGTCTAGGAAAGTTAATATCTCTATAAAGGTGTCTATTTCTAACGTAGTAAGGGGCATCACAAATACGATGGCTGATCACGAATCAGTCAATATGAACCAAGATGTTTTTACTTTTGGTCATGTTACATTTTACTCATCTTAAACCGATAGCAATCGCCTTATTATCTTTTAACGGTTTTTGTTTGAACTATTTTTTCCACCAGTCAGTTCTACGTGGTCTGATATGGTTATCCACCAAATTTCAAAACGCTATATCCAATGCTTCTCTCGCTTAGGCGTCTCAAACAAGGATGGTTTAATTTGAACCATCTTGTGCATGTTCAAAAAAATCAGTTTTTCTTTTTTTTTCTAGGACTGTATGTAAACCACCTCCCCACCCCACCATTTCAATAAAAAAAAGAAGAAGAAGCCTTATAAGTCTTTGATAATCCAACATGATTGCAAATTCATGCAATCATGCACAATTTTACATTAAAAGTTAACGGACATCAAAATAAGACTAATAAATATCAAATTACAATATCAAATTACTCATTTTGGAAGGAGAAAAATATGGTTAAAAGTGCAGAAAGTTGAAGAGAGAATACCATATATTACAAATACACATTACTATTATTATTTATTTTTTGTCTGTAAAAAATAAGATTAAACAGCAATAAATAAAATTAAAAATTCATATAAAAAGAAAAAAAAATGAATGTGCTATAATTACTTCAAGAATGTACGTATAATATAATTTAAATGCATTAAAAATTTCTTTAAAATATATAAAAAAAAACATTTAAAAAGTCCAAAGTGTTTCCAGTCTTTACATGGCTGTGCATTCACTCTAAAATAATTTTAGTACATTTATTTGTGCTTTCGGATATGTGAATTCTAGTTATTTACTCAAAGTTAATTAACTAGAACTTTATTGAATGAATTAGAATTTTAACTTCCATTTATCAAAAATGACGGATTTCCAATCATAAAAATAATTCCATTAACTTGTAGGGCCATATCACACAATGAATTATTTTCAATTCTTATGATGCGTTCCATAAATAAAATCAAATAATGTTCATTATCTACTTCCTCAGTTATGTATTTGCTTAACTAGCAGCATTGAATTATATTGTTTAGATTAATATGTCTAGACATTTAACTTATTCTTAAAATTAGTTATGCTGTGACAACGCATTATGTCAATTCTCAGTAACTAAGGAAATGTTTGCAATTGTAATTTATTGCATTAAAATTTATTCCAATTCTCAATAATGGGATTCAGGTACGAATTTTTGAAATTATTTTTTAAAGTAAGCAGTGATCAATTATTCTTTTAATCCAATGCGTTTTTTAAAAAATCTCAATTATAAAAATTTATTAATCTTTTGTGTCTTCCACCGGCTTTTCTTTTAATACTTGCCAACAGAGTTAAAAAGTGTTTATCATTTGGGTTTGTCTGTTTATCTGTTCGGCTGTTATTTGTGATGATTTAAATAAAAATAACTTTATTTAATATATATATATATATATATATATATATATATATGTGTGTGTGTGTGTGTGTGTGTGTGTGTGTGTGTGTGTGCACTTTAAAGTAATTTTCAGTACATTCATTAGTGCTTTTTCATGAATTCTAATTATTTACTCAAGGTGAATTAACTAGAACATTACTGAAGGAACTAGAATTTCAATTCTCATTTGTATGCAATAACTGGTTTCAAATCATAAAAAAATCCATAAATTTGTATGGCAATATCACCCAATGAACAGATTTAACTCTTATGAAGTGTTCCATAATTAAAATCAAAATAATGTTCATTATCTACTTTCTCAGTTTTGTTTTTGCTTAACTAGCAAAATTGAATTGCATTGTTTAGATTAAGCCTTCCGGGTCTGGTTTACTGTTAATAATACATGTCCTTTAATTGAGTATAATTTGTATGTAAGTAATATTTTTGCTACTATTTACAGGTAATAATATTAGCATATGTCTATGCATATACAATATGATTTCATTTATATTTAGGAATTCTGTAATAATAAAATTTTTTATTATTTGTTTACTTCTTTTTATGCCTTTTGCGATTTTTTTATTTTAAAAATACATTTCTTACTTTAAATTTAAAATAAATATTACTTTCCTGAGTAAATCATATGTAATAAAGCTAAAAAAATATTAAAAAGTTATAATATAAGTGAAGTCTTACTCTAATATAATATTTTCTAATCATTTCCAAAAATTCTTCTTTAGCCTATAGTCAGAGGAATATCAACTGAATAAAACGCAAAGCAACAACATCCGTAATCTTTCAGATGATGAAATATTCGTTAAACACCAATTAATCTATTTGAATAGCTAGTGTGAATGTTATTCGTAAAAGTAATTTTTTCTACAAACTGAAAAACACGAAGGGTTAATGAGTCTAGACATTTAACATATTATTGAAATTGGTTATGCGGTGAAAACTCATTTTGTCAATTCTTCGTAAATAGGGAAATGTTTACGATTGTAATTTATTCCATTAAAATTTATCCCAGTTTGTGGTAATATGATTCAGATACCAATTTTTGTAATTATCTTTTACAGTAAGCAATGATCAATGATTTCTTTAATCCAAAACATTATTTTAAATAATACTCAATTAAGAAAAAATATTAATCTTTATGTATTCCTCCGGCTTACCTTTTAATACTTGCCAACAAAGTTGAAAAGTGTTTATGAATAGGGTTTGTCTGTCCATTTGTCCGCCTGCCTGCCTATCGGTGCTCTAACTCACGTAAACATTGTCCGGTATATATGAAATCCATAGATATTAGTGAATATCACTATGGAAAGTTCGGCATTAGTATAGATATTGTTTATAACGACCAATTCTTAAAATGAGTCATATAGGTTCTAAGAGAAGGGGTATCCTCCGTTGGTACCTTTATAGGGGAATCAAACTTATATTTATGCAAGAAAATCCAAGGTTCGGAGAAACAACTGGAAACTCCGTACGATTACACCTACGGGTACGATTTTGTTTGAAGTCAGAACCTCTCAAGTATCAGTTTGGAAAGCATAACCGCTCGCCCACTAGTGAGGTTTTTGGTATTGAAAATGAAGTGTTTATCATTTACGGTTCTTTTACAGAAACATTTAAAAAGTCTACGGAGAAAAAAAGATTGAAATGTTTTTTAATGGTATTGTACTATTTTAAATATACTGTAGTTTATATACTTCCTCTGACAATAAAGTTCGGTGAATAGTCCTGTAGCATTAATGTAGATGAAATATTCACGAAAGTTAACATACCATCCTTTGAAATAGTCATCTTCCATAACTATGCACTGCTGAAATCTGCTATATATGTCCTGGGAAATTTGCAAAAAGTCTTCTTTTGGAATCGGGTTCAAAAGCTTCGTCACGTTTCCTTGGATGTCAGAAATATGGTCGAATCTCTTTCAAAGAGAATTTGAATCGTGAAAATAGGAAGAAGACTGGAGGATTGAGATCTGAAAAGTATGGAAGGTGTTCAATTTGCACCATCCCTCAATAATTTCTTTCGGTTTCTTACAAAGTTAACCAAATTTTAAACTGATTATATTCGTTCATTTTCCTGTTCTCAGTTAAGAACCGACACACTGAACAAGCACTTAGTAAAGCACGTCTTACACAGAACATAAACGACGTTCAACTGAACAACGGTGGGGGAAGATGGTCTAAACTTGCCTCTCTGCAGCTGCAGCGTTTTGTTTCCCCAGTGTTGCCAGATCGGTCGTTCTGAATTCATTCATCGAACTTTATTGTCAGAAGTAGTAGATTAAAGAAGTATACTACAAGTCGCTTACTACGGAATATGTGTGCATATAATATTTTCACATATTAAAAGGGACACACAAATAATTTATTTTCAGAAAACTAATTATGATATTCAAGCCTAATATGAACAATAATCGCTGGAAGAAGGGTTTTCATCTGTTGCTCGATTTTTTAAATTGAACATTAAAAAAATACTTGGTGTGTATAGATGGTGTGTATCATATAAAGGGCGGCACATATAATTTTGAAGAATATTTAAGAAAAATTTCTGAATGAAATGTTCAACTGCGCTAATTGTTTAACTGAGCACTTCTATAATTTTTTATCGTATAGATGCATATATATATATCATAGACAGGGTTATGTAAAAAATTGGGTATTTGTCCAACTATTGATATTAATAGCAGAGATAGATTTTTCAAATGTGCTATGCTTTATGAACAGTGTTTATTTATACACCATCGGTCATCGTAACAACCTGGGAAATGTTGTTATATTATTCTGAATGTGTCGGGAAATCTTTCAAATTCTGTGCCGTACACATGAATTTTCATTCTGGTTTCATTAAATCAAGATCAATAAATTATTTTTTTTTCGATTTAATAACAACAATAATTATAAATAGATTTGTGCTTCAATGATCTTGAATAAATAATCAAGGAATTAGTTTAAAAAAAAAATTCGTATTAAAATTTGTATGAGACATAAAAATACTAAGCCAAGAGGGAAAAATGATTATTATATAAAGAAGTGCTAGGACTTCTACTATATTTAAGCAGTGTAATTTTTGTTTTATGTGTCTTAGATCCTATTTTTGATAACTAGTTATGTATTTTTTGATATCCTGCAATGTAAAAAATAGAACTTTGAAACGTACTATATTCATACATTCTTTTTTCCGATACATGTCAACTGATTATTATTTCTGAAGATCTATTGGATTAGTTACCAACAGATATTTAGATCTATAGAAAACGTTTTTTAAATATATAACGAAAAAAAAAAAAACTATTTCCAAATATGAAAAATAACGAGGAGAAATTATTAAATTCGGATTTTTTTTTTCAAAGCATTTTTTCAAAATATTACTACAGTGAGAACTTAATATTTTTTGTTATATATTATGAATAAAAAAAGTAACGTCGCCGGTGTGATTCGAACGGACAATCATTGATGCAGTTGTCGATTGCTCTAGCTATAACACCATAGTGTCTTCAATTGCCCCAGATTCTAAATGCATATACTGAATTCTGCTGTGTATTTATCTTTTTATAAGATAGATTATAATTTTATCGATGCTATTTTAATTCTTGCAAGTTTTAAGAAATAGGGCAAATTTATTATTATGATTCTCTTAGGGTTAATGAATAATTATAATATGGAAAGATTAAATAATATATTACGGGAATTTTACTCAATGAATGATTATAATATGGTCTCTCAACGGTAAATTATACAAAATAGAAAAAATAACTTTTTGTGGTTTTCTGTGATTCAGATGATTCACAGTCCTTCTGCGCAAATCCCAAATGCTTCTATATTTCGTATTCTTTCAAAATAACGCGTAATATTTGCACTTGGTATTTTTACCCCCGGTTTGAACATGGTTCGTGGATGTAACTCAAAAAATATGTTTAGTTGATTTGTATTATGCAATAAGATTGCATTTTGAATTCGAATTTGTTTTAGGTTAAAACTCTATTTCATTTTTAAAAATATGTATATCAACGTTTTTTTATTATTTAATGTAATTTTATATAAAACAGCTTATCATTAAAACACAAAAGATGGAAATTCAGATGTAAAATTATGAAAAATGGAAATTATGTAGCTGAATTATGGGTAGAAATAATAGAAAAAGCAGTTTGACAAAAAAAAACTTAGCACAATAAATGTGATGCAAACTTTATATGAGTTAATTTGTATTATTTTAAAACAAACAAAGAAAACATGAAAATGATTACATGAACGTGAAACTAAGGTTTCACGTTCATGTAATTATTGTACTTCGACACAAAAATTCAGTCACGGGTTGCAAGGGAATAACTGCATTGCTAACACTGTGTTGTAATAAGTAAAATTTTTTTCCAAGCACCTTCGTCGTTCCAAGCCCAAACTCGCACTCTGATTGGTTGTTGCTCTCGGCACTGTTTTCACGTAACTTGGCGATAACCATACTTGGCGAAAAATACTTCGCTCGTAAGTGAACGAGTAAATCTTAAACCTAACCTACTCATTCTTATTCTTCCTTCATTTTCTGCTTTTGTGTATTATTATCTTGTGTTATTTTATAAAATGACTAATGCTTTACTTATTAATAAACGGGAAAAGTTACTTTGAACTCGGTTCGGAAGGAAATCAAACACCTCGACGGAAATATCTAACGCTACGCCAAATATGATTATCGCCAAGTTACACGAAAACAGTGCCGAGAGCAACAACCAATCAGAGTGCGAGCTTGGGTTTGGAATGACAAAGGTGCTTGGAAAAAAAATTACGCTTGTAATAATGCAGATATTGTGTAGAACATCCCTGATTAAAAGAAGAAGAATTTAAACAGACTAATGTAGACATACGTCTTGCGCATATGTTGTATCCGAGTGGCTATCTAATTTCCCACAGCTGTCAACAATATATGTGCAAAATTTTTCGAATGCATTTGGAAAGGTCATTTAAGTATACCTATTCTCTGCATTTTAATAAACTATGATATCATTCGCACATTTGCTCCAGATTTATGACAGTATTGCATTCCGCAACGAATTTTGTTCTTAAGGCCACAATCCTCCCGTGAATAGAGGCAATGATATTTTATATGCCCGTAGAAAAGTTACTGTATGTAATATCAACGCCTCTGATTTTGTATGTTTGCCGTAAAAATAAATAAATAAATAAATAAAACTCATAACAGAACAAGCTTTTCACACTTGAACATAAGCATACCGGTATTTATATCCAAATATTCCATCTAAGGACGTTTTATAAGTGCTAGGCTTGAATATGTCAACTACATTAACTCCTAAGAGCAAAATTAGTAGATTTGTATTAAATAAAAAGAATACATTTTGATTTTGAATTTAATTTACGTTAAAACTCCGTTTAATTTTTAAGTAAAAAACAAAAATAAAAAATAATAACCTAACATTTATTATTTAATGTAATTTTATAAATAAAAAATAAAATTTAAATATGAAAATATAAAAAATTATTTGTAAAATTATGGAAAATGAAAAACACGTGTGTGATTGATAGAAATGGAAGTTTATCTAGTAAAGTTTAGTGCGATAAATGGAATGGTAAATTTCTATGAATTTATTCGTATTTCTTAATAACAACAATAAAAGAAATCATTTCAGAAAGATACCTGAAGTTCGTGTAGTCACTCTTATTTGCCACGAAAATCAGTTATAAAATATGTATGAACAATTTTATGACATATGAAATGCATTAAGCTTAAATAATACTAATATTGTTCAAAACATCCGAGATTAAAAGAGAAATAATTAAAAGTTATTAGTTATGAACCTAAGCATATGGACAAACGTCATGTGCGGTGCATGTCACATGCAAAAATCACGTTCTAATGATCTTGTTTCAATTTCCACATCTGCGTATAATAATGGATGCGCAAAATTTGTCGCTTCCGCAATGCACTGAGACAAAATTCTCGTACTATTATTCCCCCAATGTATCTATTTCCTGTGAGAGTATCGAGAAATTCTTAAAGTAGTTTCGATTTCGTTTCGTGACTGTCGCTGAACAAGAAACTGCTCGGGGCATAATAAGAAACAGAATCCTGCAATGATGTATAAATACATATTTGATAATAGCATTATTATTTGTAGAGCTGTTATCGTGTTTCAAATATTATTTACAATAACATCACAACGATAAATATTGTAAGCCGAATACGTGATTCATTGAAGTAACATAAATTCACATCACTGCTGCCGCCACCCTACACTTCAAAATACTGTTTTTGATAATGTCAGCATGATATCGTCCAATGGAAAACATATAAATCTGCAGGATAATAAATATTCATAATAATAAAATCTTTCATTGTAAAATACACTTTTATATTTCAAAACGTTTCTGAGTGTTCCTTAATTAAACACCTTTTACCCTACATGTCAGAGCTGTAAATAGAGGACGACATGTGGAAGATTGTTGAAAATCTATTTTAGTCAGTTCTTTCATTAACTCAATTCTGAGCAACCAGAATTACGCATATAAATAGAAGTGGTAAAATTAAATGCTAGATTTGGCTCTAATATCAACCTGTGTAATGTTATTTAAAAAAAATAATAATGTACTTTCATGTGCTCTCTCAATCTATCTATAGTTTTCCAATACATCCGATATAATTCTTCATGATATTCACAAACGTTGATTGAACTACATTTCGCTTACTGTTTCTTTAAGTGAAACTTTTGTCAAATAAAATATATATAGTTAAATATTTTCCACAAGTAGCAATTCTAAAGGGACTGTCAAATAAATATTTAATCGAGTGGAAAACAGTTCTTCAGGAAATTTAAAATCCGCAGAATAGTCGTATGAATAAAAGATGGTTCTGTCTGTTTGAGAAATCATACAACTTTAATTCTTGTATATGACATCTCTATATTTCCGTGTATATATACTGCCGGAATGTATCGAAACAGAAAAATGTAGGGAGCTGGGGAGTACTTTAATAATTTTAGCATTTGAACTACAGTTCGAAAGCTAGTGTGTTTACAGTAATAAAAAAAATTATAATTAAAAAAAAAATATCGAAAATAAATTTTACGAAATATGGAAAGTATAAAGTAATCAGATTTCAGGTTCATTTTATGTAAAAATAAAGAAAATTTTAAAAATAAGGTTTATAAAGTAGATTTTCTATTAAAAAAGTAGAAGGTTAGAAAGTACTTTAATAACTTTAGTATTAGAGCTACGGATTGAAAGCTATAATGTTTACAGTAATAAAAAAAAGTTATAAGAATTTTAAAGGAATTATCTGAACATAAATATCACGTAATATATTAAATTATAAAATAATGAGACCATTATACAGGTCCATTTTATGTAAAAAAGAACATTTAAAAAATGGTTTACAGTGTAGTTATTCTATTAAACATTAAACATAAATTTTAAACATTCACAATAGTAATATATAGTTATTGCATTAGAAACGTTTTTTGGCAATAAAAAATTACATGATGCTTTTTTTCCCTAAATAGTAGCTATAATTAACAATCAAAATAGTATTCCATCGAACAACCCATGCATATTACCTAAATATATACAAAAATTAAATTTGTTTTAATATCCAATGAAACAGTTGAGAAATTATTAAATTATTAAAACTTGTTACGTAGACCGCATATGCAGTCATTTAATTTCTTTAATTTTTAATTATATTGTACTTTTTTTTCAATGATAAAACTCTTTTTCAGAAGTAACTTTTGTATTTCAAAAATATTATGTATTTTATAACGCGGTTCCATAATAAAAATCTCACTACATTTTATTCACCAATACTTAAAACTACTTAAATAAATGAAATAAAGAATAAACAAAGGCAATGAATTTACATTATAATGAAAATATAACTAGTTGGATGTGCGAATCCAAAAACTTTCTTTTATCTTATTCATGGTAATACTTTAAAATTTGCGAGCATAATGCTACGTTACGCTAATTATCTGTCTTTATAATAAATCTCTATTTATAATAAATTTTCATTATTATAAATGATAACGCTAATTATCTGTCTTTATAATAAATATATATTTATAATACATTTTCATTATTATAATTCTAAATTCATAAAAATTCGTCCGAGTTCTAAAAGAGTGCCGAGAGCTTTCCAGAAGAGTAATCCGTGCCAGGTCATATCCGAGTACTTGAGATGTAACATTTGCTACGGTCGTGTAAATCATCAAATTGCAACATAGCAACTTCACCTGTTGGGTGATTTTAGCAAAAACCTAATCAGTAACACCGTATGTCAACGTCTAAATGAATCTGAAGTAAGATGAAAATCGTGCATTTTTTTTACAAGACACACGTACTGCGGAGATCAAGAAAAGCATAACATAGCACCGCCACCTGAAGAACGATTGACACAAAATTATCCCCCAAAAATTTTTTGGAAAAAATTACCTTGTAAGTTGGAAATAATAAAATAAATAAACTAACTTTAGTAATTGCTTTTCTACTTATTTGATTTCAATAATTGTCCTACATAAAAAGAAGTGTTGAATATATTAGACTTAAACTCAACACTTTGCAGCGTTGCATGTTTGTACTCAAAATGTTTAGTTGTATATATATTATGAATTGTCATATTTCTTTTCTTTCTTTTGCTGGATTTTATCTTTTACAACAGTAGATTTTTAAATTAAAAATGCATACATATATTTGTTAAAGAAACTTTTCCAACTTTTATGAATCATCCTGTGCATTCTTTCAATAAATTATAATATTTTGGTTAACAAAACGATTACATTATAGATACACGTTTTCGAAAGTAGTGTTATGTTTTTTAATTTTGAATTTTTTAAATCAAATAATTAAGTACTACTTTTCCTGGCACAATATTAATAAGCTATCTAAATTCATAAAAACTGTATGAAATGTCAATTGTTTGGACATAAATTATCAATTATTAAATGTTAAAAATAATCTCAGATACGACATTATGATAAAATAAAAAAAAATAAGTTCATATAATTTTATATGATTTCATTTCATTCTGTTATTCCTATTCAAAAATTATATTTCACGCTTGGACTTTTTTTAGCTTAATTTTCCAACTCAAAAATGTTTCGTAATACATTTAAAAAATAATGTATATTTAAAATCCATCTATTTTCATGCGTTTCACCTCAATTAGCCTTAGAAAATGCATGATATAATAAATTGAAAAAGAAAGAAAAAAAACTGTTTATACCAAGTATTTTCCAGCTGCAAATAATGCTTCACAAGAAAAAAAAAGCAGAGCTATAATCGCTGCTGTTCGCGTATTTCTGACACTCATAAATTTTCATTCTCCATTCACATTCCGTATGTCAGGGGAACAGAATTCTTCTGCGATTTATGCTCTTATAAATAAAATTGAATTTCAAACTTCATAAAGTTTTTTAATGAATACGAAAGGAATGTCATTGGTAAAGAGGTTTTCTGACATACTTTAGAGTATATCTGTCTGCTTCTAGAATGTACAGGAATATTCTAGAAATAATACATACGAAGCACTAGAAAGAAAATCTAACAGCTTGTAGGAAATATAGGAATAAATTTTAAAATACAATAAAAAGATACAATCTTTCTTCAAAGGAGACGTAATATTGAAATCCATCCTTATTGCTACAAATATTGAATAAATGGAAGAATTTTCAGTTGCTTACACAAAAAGTTTAGCATTATAGTATATTGTATAAAATGTAGTATGTTTTACATGTGAAAAAAATAATTTATTATTCCTATTCAAAAATTAGATTACGCATTTTGTCTTTTATTTTCATTAGCTTCATTTTTGAAATAAAATATATTTCCTTATACGTTTAAAATGTGTATTTAGATCCATTTATTTGCATATGTTACAGCACCATAAGCGCTAGAAATGCATGATATGATTATTAAAAAGAAAAACTGTTAATACTAAATATTTTCCAGCTGCAAATAATGCTTCACAAGAAAACGAACAGAGCTCGTATTTATGAAACTCATAAATTTTCTTTCTCCATTCACATTCCGTATGTCAACGGAAGAGAATTCTTCTGTGATTTATGCTATCATAAATAAAATTGAATTTCAAACTTTATAATGTTTTTTAATGAATGCGAAAGGAATGCCATTGATAAAGATGTTTTTATATCTGGTATATTTTAGCTGAAACACATACGAAGCACTAGCAGCTAAAACTAGCAGCTCATAGAAAATGCAAAAATAAATGTCAAAAATATAATTAAAAGATAATATCGTTCTTCAAAGGCAACTAAATATTCAAATCGATCAATATTGCTACAAGTTTAGAAAGGAGGGGGGTGTTTCAAATATTTTTTAAGAATTTTTTTTAAGTTAATATTTGTGTTGCTTAAAGAAAACAAAAACTATTTTCTGATGTATTGACCTGTATTTTTGAATTTTCAAGTAATAAAAGAAAAAAATCGTCTTAAGCCCTTGCTGCATATGAAACTGGGACAACACATATCTAACTAAGAAATCCTTTTATGCCCGAATTTTCTCGTGAAAATAAATAATCTCAATATCTACAAATCAAGGCAATCATGAAAACTATTAATACAATATGATATTTTTATTTCATTATTTTCACTATTACATCGCCTTAAAAAAATCCTAGATTTAATGTTGGATTTTGTTTCTTTTGTGTTTTTCTAAACTTTCTTAGAAACTTTTTTTAGCTTTATTATGAATTGTCATGCATATAGTCTTTTTCTTTGAGTACTACTATTCATAGATCTTAGCTTATATACTATGTCTTCACCTAGATTCTTATGAATGTGATTATTATAGATAAAATATTTTTTTTTGTATTAATGGAAATACATAATTATACTCAATATCCCTTCTTTGACAAATTGATCAATAGTAAAAAGAAAAACAAGTCCTAATTAACTCCCAAACTCAAACAGTACAAAGCTCAAAATAAAATGTAATCACTTTTAAAAAGTCCATTTTTTTCGACAAAATATTTTCAGATCTGTATGAAATATGAGGTTCATTTAAGTATTTATAATTAATTGAAAAGTGCCTAAGTTAAAACGCATTTTCTTTTCCTTTGAAAGATTTAATAATCATTTCTAACCTGTATTTAGGAAAACTATAAGAATAAAACTGCTTGTTTTGTCAAAAGCTTTTTTTTTATTTTTTTTTATTTCTAATTTTTATCTCATTTCTCATTTTTCAATTTCGAAAAAAATCTACATTTTTGAATAACCATAAGCCAAGGTAAAAAAATTATCTTTTCTTTATGTTTTGTAATGCTAATATATAAATCATTTTTATCTCTATTTTTTATTGCCATAATTTACGGAGTTAATGCTACATTAGAACATGCAAATTGCATAAAAGTATCGATTTTTACTATTTGCCTTCAAAGAAGATTATTAATGGTAGATTTGTCTAATACTTCATTCTTGCTAGAATTTTTTTTCTGTTATCGTTATGGCTAAAAGTATCATTAAAATAATCTTTTATCGCAAATCGCTCTTTTAAAATATCTATTTTTTTGTTTTGATTTGATTTCCCAATAAATTATCATTCGCTTTCTGTCGATAAACTTGCAGGGTGAAGCAAAAGAAGTGTGGTATTTTAAAAATGTTTAAAAAAAACATCAAATAATTACCATACGTCAGTGCGGTTTGGTCTAAATATATTTCAAGATCAAACGTTTCACTCATATAAATAAAATTAAGTCTGAAAATTTTTTACATGCATGTTAATATTACAAAGTTAAAATAAAGAAAAAACAATCAGAGAAAAGAGTGTGTTTACCGTTGGGACTATATATTTCAACATTTAAAAATTATTTTTCGCTATGAATGGTTATAGTATTCAAAATAGCTTTTAAAGCTGTCATTCTAAAGGGTTTTACATTATTTTAAAAAAAATTCAAGTAATGCATTTATTTTTTTTATCTAATAGTACAATATGCCAAGAATATTATTCCTAAGTTTCAACGCAATCAGATTAAAAGACTAGGATATAAAGCCATTGAAAATCGAATTAATTAGACTAGACTTAGTAGAAGCTTTGCTGGTTTGGTCAAATATATATATATATATATATTTCTTTTAGAGTCGGTAGACACGATTTCTCAAAAACGGTTACAGTGATCTTTCTTAATTTTTGCGCAATTTTTCAAAAAAAGATTGATTTTTTTTGGGACCTTCGAATACTAGGACCCACAGGTGGAATTTTTGAAATTTTTATGAAAATATTGTTTAAATCTTATTCTTTTATAGCCATAAAATTTTGAATAAAATATTTTTTATTATCTTCAAAACAATAGGGAAAATATACTTTTATTAAACTGTCGTAAACCGTCATCTAAGCCATGTAAACTCATAATGTCAAGATTCCAAGACAATAATTTAAATTAATATGAAATATAACTTATAATCTGAAAGATGGTGAACTAGATCATGCTGCCTGAAAATAAATTTCATAGTCTGACATTTTTGCTTATGTGAAAGAAACAAACATTAAAATAGATACAAAAATATAAATATAATATATAGATAGATTAAAAAAGTCAAAATAAATATACATAATGATATGATGTATAATCAAAGAAATATAATATTGGTTAAAATAAAGACTTTTGAAATTAATTTAGACTTTATAATTTAACTGAGTAATTTATCTTCAGATAAATAATAAGTATATGTTTCTATGAACAATTACCAAAATTGCACAAAACAGACAAGCACATATGCTTTCCAAAATAATCCCTCTATACAATAAAGATTGAATTAATTGTTTAAATTTAGTAACCTTTTCTAAAGTAGGTCAAAGTATTTTAAACTCTATCTAAAATCTTTTACCAATAACCTTTAATGATGCCAAAACTTTTTTATTTTACTTGACTCACTGTTTCTTTCATGTTATAATGACTGAATAAAAATGTGAAGTGAATCAAATAAAATATTTTTCAGATAAGACTTCAATGAAGGTAATTTTACAAGGTTTTTGAGAAAACATCTTTGTTAAATAAAATATTTTGTGTGTAGATTTGGCACGAATCTTCATTGTTTTATGCCATTGAATCTAAATATTGTCTTTTATAATATAAATATAAATTTTATTTACTTTGATATATTTGTATACTTAAATGTATTTATGCAATATAATTCATCAAATTTGCGCAACTATAATTCAGAGCTTGTGGGGATTTTAGGATTGCACATAGGATTGCAACTAAAATAATAAAAAATTTCACAATCAAAATAATCAAAATTATAATATATTTTTTAGTAAAAGTCAAAAATTATTAAGTAAAATAATAAACTGTAAGGATAATTGTAAAATACGTACTCTACACTACAAATTCGTGAAACACTTTTATAAACTAACTGAATATAACAGATAACACTTCGAACTGAAATCGTTTTACATTGTCTTGTTGTGTTGAAAATGTTTTGTGACAGGAAATAGATTGTACAATAAGTGATATTGAAAAATAAGGTACCCTGGGGTAATAACGCCACGTTAAGGTTCTACCAATTTTCACGGCTCAGTTTTAGTTTGTATTTTTCAAAAAATATATATATAAGATTTGATACAGCTACTCATTGACTATTTATATAAAAAAATAATTTAACATATATGTATTCATAAAATGTAATGACGTGATTTCTTGACCAATGCTATTTGGCGTTATTACCCACCTATATGGGTAATAACGCCATGCAAACAAAAGTATGAAATAATATGGAATAATTGCATGTAGATTGCCCAATTCTAAAAATACAAACTCTACAAACTTAGAAATTGACAAATTGCATTCTAAGCTATTGAACATGTTCATTTTTTGTTAAAGTGTAAGAAAAATAAAGGTGTGGTGTGGGGAGAGGGAGGATGAGGTAAAGGAATATCAGACCATGAGCTTCTTTTTGCTTAAAAAGGATGGCTTAAATAGAATTATTAGAAACATTGCACAGTTTTAACTGTGTTTATTTAAATCAATATTTAGGATGTAGCTCGGCTGCTGTAGGAAATCAACCGGGTATTAATGGCAAGGATTGGCGTTATTACCCCGTTATAGTTATTGCGCTGTACATTTTAAATTACAAATTATCTCGAGAAGATATCCAAAATCTTCAAAAACATTTTGAAAGTCCATGACATGTACTAAAAATTTATGTAATTAACAAAGTATTTCCGGATTAAAAAAAAATAGTCTTCACATCACAAAACGTATCTCGCAAATTTTAGATCAAGCGTTAGTTTTAGTTGCTTGTTAAAACAATAAGGCCTAAAACTAAAACAAATCAACTTGAGGATGCTGTTTTGCGATTTATATGACTCAAAACCCTACTACTCAACGCACATGGGTATCATTTAACAGATTATTTCATAATTATGCATAATATTAGCACTTGGCGTTATTACCTCGCCTGGCGTTACTACACCAGACCACCTTACATAATTTTCCCAGAAATGCAGTTATTAATATTCATTGGTAAAAATAGACAACTCACTAAGTAATCACCTGCAATTTTTTCTAAAAAGCAAAATGTCGCTTGTTCCCATTTTAATATTGTGTACTTTTAAAGACATTGCGAAGAAATGGCTTTGAAAATGTTTTACGTGAGCTGTTTTATATAGCTCTAAATTGTGTGGTGTTTACAATGAGTTTTAATTTCGTGACAAAGTATTGTTCAGCACAACACTATTCTAAGAAGATATTTTAATCTGCACTATATACAACACTATTTCAACGCACTTGTGTAACGTTTGCAATAAGCTTTAATTCCGTGACAAAGTATTGTTTAGAACAACACTATTGTAAGGAAGTATTTTATACACTATATGCAACACAATTGACAACACTATTTTTAGAACACATTTTTAGATAACAATTCTTTTGCAACATATTATAGAAGACATTTCTATGTAGCAACACTTTTGAAACATATTAAGAACACAATCACAACACAAAAAAAAGCTTTGTATATGAAGTTTAATACTTCACAAAACATTAGTATACTGCGAATTTCGTGACAAAAATTGATCTAAACGGTGAAACCAAAAATGCTGATGCTTTTCATGTCCAAAACTTTAATTTTTTTCAATATATATACAAAAAAATTCCAATTTTTTTATGCCATCTTTCAGAAAAAACTCTTTTTAATTAGTCTAAAATTTGATCTAGCCAATTTTAATGTAATTAATCCATTATTTATGCAATTTATCCATTCTTATCTATGAAATTTAGCTGTCCAAATGATTGGAAAGACAACTTCAAACAGATTACAATTCTAAATATTATGAACAAAACAATATTTATGTATTTTTATTTAATTAACATATATTGTAGTTTTATAAATTTGTAATAATGAATTAAGATATGTATTTTTTAACTGTATAAGTTAAATTTAACATTTGTTCATGAAAATGTAACCTCTGTTACTTTATTTACAGTTAGCAGAATAAATAATAAAAAATTTGTCAGAGATCGCTACTAATCAATATTGCATAAAGAGCTTTTTAGAAGAGAATACAAGTGCCATTTTCACTTTGTCTGCCATATGTTTAGAGTATAGAACAGTATTATCAAGTTCTAAGGTGAGTTCTAAGGTGTTTTCTCTTTGTAACTTATGTTACTCCAATTTTAGATTTAAATAATGTTTTAAAAATAAAGTTTCTCTTTAAACCACAAAACTCAAAATAAAATAAGTTTATTTAAGCAATATAACTATTTTTAAGAATATTATTATTTAAGAAAGAAAATTGTCTTTCCTTAAATGTAACCTCTGTTATTATATTTTGGTAACAGATGTTACTAAACAGAGGTATATATATATATATATATATATATATATATATATATATATATATATATATATATATATATATATATATATCCATAGTAACAAATTTACCTATCATTTTTATCATTTGTTTATATTTATTTTTGCATTAGTAAGTATTATTTATTCAGTTTGTTTACATCTTATAAATTTTTGTAACCTCTTTTACATGAATTTTTCTATTTTATTTTAATAATTGTAAACCGATAATAAATCAAATGTACTTAAAACAAAGAATATTTTATGTACTTTAAATTCAATTAAAAAAATCTTCTTTTTAAAACTAAAAAAGTTATAATATTGAACTTTAACTTAGTTTTTTTTTTTTTTGAACGAAATAAAATTACGCATGTAATGATGATTAAATTTTATTATTTATTATTCATCTTTCTATTAGTATTGTTTTTAACTAAACGACATTTTTGCCAAAGTAAAATATAAAAATTATATCTTTTGTTAAACTATTTCTATCAAAAATTAAGCAAAAATTGTCTGGTAACAGAGGATACATTTTTTATACTAGATATGAATTTTAAAAGTTATATTTTAAGAGTAAAATTGTTTTTTTTTCTGTTTGTATGCTAATTTTGTGCAGCTTAAACACATATTTAAACAATATTATTGTTATTTAGTAAAATCTAGACCCGAAAAAAAGAGATTTTTTTTTTTTTTTTTTTTTTTTTGAAAAGCACAAAAAAATTTGGTTTCACCTTAAAATGTATTTATTTTTGTGGGCTAAAAATTTTTAGCGTAAATAAAGAATTAAAAGATCTACTTCTAATATGAAAAATGGAAAAGAAGGGATTTTTCTGTTCTGATTTTTTTTTTTCAAAATATTACTACATAGAGAATTAAATAGTTCTTGGGTACTTATGTAATAACACAACCACAGCAGAAGTTGAGCTAATGCTCCAATAAAGCTAAATATTGTTGCTCGCACGCGCAAAAAAAGCATCAAAAATGAAAGAAAAAAACATTAAAAATCACTAAAGCACTAAAAAATGGCATTAAAAATCAGCAAAAAACAAGGCAACTGGGAATCCAGAAGAGAACTTCATGCGCGGGCGTGGAACAAGGTTGCTCTTTATTGGTGTATTAGAACAACTTCTGCTGTGGTGGCGTTAACGCTTAAGTACCATTTTTTGTTACCTAATATGAGTATGCCTTTATCGAAATATGAACCTAAAAACATAATGTGGATTATAGCTACCAAAAAAACTTTTTTTTTTAGTCTTGACTTACTATAAAATTCAAACATTTGTATGTGTTTTCTCTAATTTAATTTTTAAAATTGTATTATTTTCTAAAGAATCGAATATTTCAAAAAATCACGAGGATATTTTTCAAGAAGTATATAAACTAAATTCATTGTAAGATAACATCATAAATTTTTACTTTATCTGTTGAATCATAGATAAAACCATATACATTTTTCAGATAACTTTTACACATATCTAGAAATATATAAATATTTCAAGTTCCATTGTAAACGGTTTTAAAGACGGTTTTTAACGGTTTAAGTAGAAAATTAAAAAGTTATGTATTTTTTTTTCTCGTACAGAAGAATCTTTTTCCCCAGCAGTTTAAAAAAATATGAAACTTTTGAAATAAAATATACGACTAAAAAAACACCTTATGTCTTTTTTAAGTGAAGCTAAAACTTCTACACACTTGTAGTTTGAATTTGTGAATCACTAACAAATTATAAATATCTACTAAGCCAAAAATTACGCAGAAATACCAGTAAAGTTTAAGAACATGAGTGTAAATTTTATGGCAAATGTGTAAATTTACAGATTTACTTGCATACGTATGTAAAAGAGATTACATTGCCAAATAATTTTTAGAGCGTAGGTAATAATCATAAAAATAAGAAGAAAAATAAAAATTCATCGGAAAAAAGATTTATATTGCAAAATTATGTTATAAAAATTTAGTATATTTAATTAAAAATTTTAATAAAATGTATTTTTTTCATATTTAGTAATTTTGCACTTTAAATGAGATTATTAAAGTTTTAGTAAAAAAAAAAAAAAAAGTTTATAAACTTTATGAAGAAAGTTTTTCATATGGAATATTTCTAGCATTTTTTAAACAAAATCTCAGGAAAAGTTGAAATATGCTTAACCATCTATAGAATTATTATTTTAAGTTACATTATATTAACAGCACTAATAACTACATTAAAATGTTAACAATACGAAATGCAATACACTTTTCAACACCACATTCCGCCACCATAACCTCTTCGCTACTGAGGTCCACATATGTGGACCTTGGATGTTTGCTGTTTATAATAAAACTATGAAAATTATCTGCATTTTTTTTTCATATTTGCATTTCTGATAGTTTAATCTTCAAAAAGAATCCAACAGATGGCAGTACCAGACACATTTTCATGGTCATACACTTGTTTAAAATTGTGATTTTTAAAAATGCCGCCAATTCAACGATTGCGCAGAAGTAAGTACTTTTTATCTATATTTTAATTTTAATTAAGGTGTCATAATTTTTTGTATTGTTAAAAACATGATAAATGTTCACCAGACATGTTTATTTTGTTCATTTGATGATATTTTTTATTTAAAAAGTAGCATTTTGTTGAGGTCCACGTGTGTGGACCTCAGTACTCAAAGCGTATAAATAGGCTTAAAATCAAGAATTACTCTTATCTATACATATAATAAAACAGTAGGACCCGGTGTGTCTGTACATTGAAGATAATTGACAAAAATGGAGTCAGGGCGATAAAAGAAAACCAATGAAACACAAAAAAAATTTTTTTGAATTTTTTGTCTGTCTGTCTGTCTGTCTGTCTGTTTGTTCGAGGTTATCTTCGTAACTACTGAATGGATTTTTATGCGGTTTTCACTAATGAAGAATGCACACTCCCGGGCAGTGTATAGGCTTTGTTTCATCAAAATCGGACAACAGACAAAAAAGTAACAAAAAGAAACAAAAGAAACTATTAGGTGCGCTGCTCACGTTTTTTAGTACATAACGTTTTTTAGTACATATAAAATCCAATAGATGTCACTGTGCGATTTTAAAACGCGCTATCGTTATGTTTTCGCCAGTCTACTTAAGTATGAGAAAGTTTCAAGCTGGCTGTCGTTCCATGTGGTTTAGTCGGTAGAACGTCAGTGCGCCATACTGATGGCCCGGGTTCGATTCCCAGCATGGAATTTTTTTTCACTATGTTGGCATTAACGCCTATAAGCAATTAAAAGAATTTGAAATATTGTATTCAAGGCGAATTTTCTCTCTTGGAAAATTTCCTTGCATTAATATGTCAGTGTAATTTTTTTTTCGATTTAATTTTTTTTTTCGAAACTTTGTTTTTCTTAAAAAATTACAGTAAATATTTGATATTTCCCAACGTTTTTTGAATGATCGACTTGCTTTTTTTTTTTTAATGTATGTCTGAACCTTATCTAACTACTTCTTCAAGATTTCTTTAGATAAACCGACCAGCGTAGCGGGCGAAGGCCGCTAGTATAATAATAAAAAATCAAGGTATTTAATTAACTCATAATATGAGTCTTTTTAACATTAAATATGCTTTATTAGCTAGATTAAGGGAATTTAGCTTTTTTTTCCTTAAAAAATACTTTCATATTATTCATGGCAGTTATAGAATTTTATTAAAAATATATGGATCAACTGGATATTACAGTTAGATATACAAAACGTTTTTTTACTATAAATAAATAAATTTAATAATTATATAAATAAATTTGTAAATAATTCATTTCTCTATAATTTTTTTTAAAATATTTTAAATAATAAAATAATAATATTCTTTAAAAAATAAGACAGTGATTGTTAACTCATAATATGTGTCGTTTTAACATTAAATATGCTTTTTAAGCTAGATTAAGTGAATTTAGCTTTTTTTTTCCTTAAAAAATATTTAACCCGGGAGAACGCGCGCTTACCCAGGGTATGAATGATTTTAACTTTGTCGCCAATAAAATTAAATTAAATTACTTTATTTAGACAGAAACAATTCTTGAAAATCTTGCGATAAAATAAGTTGAAGATTACTTTAAAAAAATTAGTGGTTGCAATTGTAAAAACCATACGCACTCCGGGTCTTTTAGGCCCTGCGCGCGTCCTCCCGTGTTAAATATTATTCATGGCAATTATGGAATTTCCTTAAAAATATATGGATCAACTGGAAATTATATTAAATATACAACACGTTTTTTTTTTTTTTTTTTTTTTTTTTTTTCTTTTTACTAAAAATAAATAAATGGAATAATTATATAAATAAATTTGTAAATTATTCTTTTATATATATGTATATATATTTAAATATTTTAAATAATAAAATAATATTTTAATTAAAAATAATATTATTTAAAAAATTACAAAATGATTGTTATTGTATTTAGACCAAATTTTGATTTTTTTTTTTTTTAAATGCCATTTCTATGAGTAAGTAGTTTCTATATCATTAGGTATTTATATTATATATAAATCAGTAAAATTAAATTATTTCCCAAGATAAGTTGTTACTTTAATATTTTTTTTCGTTGGTAAACATATATCAATTTAGTTAAATTTACTAATAGCCTTCATTTTCAACTGGATAATTTATTTCTGAATAATGTTTAAATGTATAAAATTATTTCTCAGGTCCATTAACTCAACAGGAAATAGAAGACCTTTTACAAAGAAGTGATTTGTCGGACTTGTCTGATGAAGAAAGTAATGATGGTTGACCTGCAATTACTTTCACAAATATTTCAGAAGATGAAGATAGCTCTTCAGATTCCTCGGAGGACTTAATTGATATACATGCAGAATCAACCAGCAACGCACCACAAAGAAAACATTTGTGGAAAAATAAGAGGTAACATTCAAAAATAATTTCTAAACTATAAAATGAGATTTACAGATTATATGTAAGATTAATAATCATACAGACATTGTATGAGATTTAAAATAGAATTGTAATTTTCTTTTTTCAATTTAGTCATTTTTTTTTTTTTTTTAGGATGACTCAGAGAGGTCCCCTCATAGAAGATGAAAAGTTATTCGATGTTGATGAAACTCCAACTCCTCTTGATTCTTTTTTCGAGTATTTAAGCATTGAATTTTTTGAAGAACTAGCTGAGCAAACAAATATGTATTCCGTACAAAATCGAGATCACAGGTCAGTGACTACCACAACTTGTGAGATGATGAAACTCACACTCCTGCAGATTCTTATGGGTACATTAAAACTCCCCCAAGCAAAAATATATTGGTCAAGAGATATGTCAATTATATTATTTGTTGAAACAATGGCGAATAACAGATTTTTTGAACTAAGAAACTATCTACATTTTGTTGATAATACTACCCAACAAAACAATAAAGACAAACTGTGGAAAGTTAGACCCTTTTTAGTTTTAATAAGAACAAAATGTTTAAGCTTACCTCGACCTAAGCATATTTCTTTAGACGAACAAATGATTCCCTTTTCGGGACGATGTGGGTTTCGACAATATGTACCTTCGAAACCAAATCCTCGAGGTTTAAAAAATTTTGTCCTGTCTGCTAGAGATGGACTGGTATTAGATTTTTGAATATATGTTGGTAAAGGCAATATTTCCTCAGATGATATGAGAGATTTTGGTTTAGGTGGGGGTACTGTAAAATTGTTGTCTGAAACTGTGCCCCAGAATTTCAATCACGTAATTTATACAGACAGATTTTTCACTAGTTTGAAGTGTGCAAGATACCTTCTGCAAAATAAAATTTATTTGTCAGGTACTGTTATGTCTAACAGAATTGGTTCTGCTATACAAAAATTGACACCTAATAAAGAACTGAAACGAGGAGAGTGGAATGAAGTGGTTAGAGATGATGAGAAGATTTGTATACTTAAATGGAAAGATAACAAATCTGTTACTTTTCTTTCAACATGCGTTGGAATTGAACCAAATTCGTTGTGCTTGAGATGGTCAAAAGAAGACAAGGTAAAAATAAATATACCACAGCCCTCTGTAGCGAAGATGTACAGTGTATCTATGGGCGGTACAGATCTTTGTGATCGATACCTTGCATATTATTGCTGTGCAGCAAAAACAAATAAATGGCCAACTCGTGTATTTAATCACTTTGTTCATTTAGTTATTACAAATTGCTGGATATATTATGTGAGAAATAATAAAACATTGAAAATTAAAAAATACATGACCTTAATAGAATACAGGATGTACATTGCCACATCTCTGATAAAATGTGAAGGAAACAAGAATATCACACCTCGAAGAGGTAGGCCATGAACAATATCAAGTTCCAGTAAAAAGAAGAATTGCCAAAGAAACAAAGAAAAGTTGTCAACAAGCCTAATAAGGAAATCCGCCTTGACAATGTAGGACACTTACCAAGATTTGTTGACAACAAAAATGCATCTAAATGTCGTTTAGAAGGATGCAAATCCAAAACCAGAGTAATGTGTATAAAATGTAAAGTTTATTTATGTAGTTTGAAAAACAACTGTTTTGAAAATTTTCACACTAAATAAAAAATAAAGAAAAAACTAAGTTTTTTGGTAATTTTTTTTTAAATAATTCATAAAAAAATATTTCAAAAATTTTATATTTAAGATTTATTAATGCAATACTTTTAAAACAATAGAAAATAGCATTTACATGTTGAAAAACATTTGTTTCTGCAATTTTAAAAATAATTAGATGCTTGCAATGATTGTCCAAAAAATTTAACTTTTATGCAATTGAGTCCCGAGGTCCACATATGTGGACCTCAATTTGCTGCTACTCTGGTACATAAAATTTTATTTTTTTTTCATTTCTATCATATTAGAAGCCAAATTAGTTAAATAAATCTATTCCAGTATTTTTTCAAAAATTTATTTACATTCAGGACTGAAGAGGATAAAAAGCAACAACTCTTCAGTCTACTAAATGTATGCTCCTATTTTCAGTCCTATGGACAATCGGTTGTTTCATTAATTCAATTCTGTTCAAGCAAAATTATCCATATAAATTGAAATGGTACAAACAGATATTAGATTTTATTGTATTTTCAAAATATCAACCTGCATAATATCCTTTTTTAATTAAAGCAGGTACTTTTGTATACAGTTTATTATTTTCTACTACATTCTACATAATTCTTCATAGTGTTCACATCGTCTGTCAAGCTGCGTTGATTAACCCTTTCTGATCCGATTTTTTTTTCAGTTTTTACAAAAAATTACTTTTGCGTTAATTACATTAACACTAGCGATGTAAATATATTAATTAGTGTTTAATACTGGACGTGTAAAATACTGGATTTTACTACCTGGAAGATAACGAATGCTGTTGTTTTGCATACTGTTCAAGTAATATTCATATGACAATACGCTAAGGAAGAATTTTTGGAGATGCTTAAAAAATATTGTATTATAATAAGATTTAACTTCTATTGCAACTTCCTAATACTTTTTTACGCTTTATTACACAGGATCCTTTCAGGAAAGAAACTTTTATTTTAAATTTACAGCGTAAAATATATGTTTAAAACAAAAGAATCGCAAACACGCAAAGAAAATAAAACAAATAATAATAATTATTATTCTTACTAAATGCCTAAACATAAATAATGCCTTATAGTAAATGCATAGACATATACTAACATTACTACATGTAAATAATAGCAGAAGTACACTGTTAAAAATAAAGGTGACGAACCGATTGCATTTGAAGCCCAGGGGTAAAAAGGTTAAATCACTTGGCACCAGCGGGCTTGAAAATGTGTTTGGGGTGCCATTGGGTGTTTTACGCTAATTAGGGTCCCGCGCAGTGCATACCGGTGGAAGATTTTCACCCCTTAGTCATTTGCGCATGCTCTGTAACGTGTATCCTTGCACTTCAAATCGCTGTCACTGGTGGATCAACTGAGCAATTTTTTCCTACGATGACTATCACCGCTATACGTTATCCCAATTTTGTTTAGAACTTCGGATGGCTAATTTTTGGCGAGCTTTTTTATATAAAGCAACCTTTGAATTTCAGGACATATGAACATTTCAGGGAGACTTTGCAGGTGAGTTTAATGGCCGAGTGGATAGGACGCTGAGCTTGTAATCAGACGTTCTGCGTTCGAATCCATCGAGGGCCGAAAGTCGGTTAGTATATTTTTTAATTTTTATCATTGGGCACTCTGGATTAAGGGTGCTATCTTTTCACCCTAATTAAAGGTGCTATTTTGGCTCCTTTAGGGGTGTCACCAGTGAGACAAGCCTTTCACCCTTAAAAAATTCAATGTGTCATCATTAGTTTTAACAGTGTATTTCTTATAATAAAATAATTCTCTATTAAAAGACATGGACTATTAATGGTACACCAGACCCGGAAAGGATAAAACTACATTTGTCTTAGTGTGATTTGAAATGAAACCTTTGTCAAGTAAAATATATGTAATTAAATATTTTCCACAATTAGCAATACTATGGGGACTGTCAAATAAATATTTAATCGAGTGGAAAACAGTTCTTTAGGAGATTTTAAATTCGCGGAAAGGTCGAATGAATAAAAGATGGTTCCGTCTGTTTGAGAAATCATACATCTTTGATTCCAGTAAACGACATCTCTATATTTCCATATATACATTTCTTGAATGTAACGAAACAGAAAAATGTAAATTGTTAGAGAATATTTTAATCACTTTATCACTTGAGATATAGTTTGAAAGCTATTATGTTTACATTTTTAAAATTATTATGCTACTATTATGTTATGTATGTGTATGTCATAGTAATAAAAAATATAGCAATTTTAAAGGAATTATCTAAACATAAATTTCATGTAATATGGGAATTATAAACTAATTAGATTTTAGGTCCATTTTATTTTAAAAAAAGATCCTTTTTTAAAAAAAGTTTTCAATGTAGCTTTTCTATAAAACATTAAACATAAATTTTAAATTTTCACAATAGTGATATATTGTCATTGCATTAAAAATGTTAATGGGAATAAAAAAAAAATACTATGCTTCTATGTCCCTAAATAGTTGCTAAAATTGACTATCTTAATAATATCCCATGAACGATCAATAAATATTACGTAAATGAATACAAAAATGTACGAATTGCTATAATACTTTATATAATCTAATACTTTCTTCGCGTTATACCGCATAATTCTTTCAGGAAAGTAGCTTTTATTATAAATAAAAAGAGTAAAATGATTGTTTAAAAAAATAATCGTAAACGGTAAATAGAATTGTTATTGTTATTAATATTATTTAATGCCGAAACATAAAGGAAATGATATAGTAAATGTGTTGATATATACCGGGTGTCCAGTAAATGACTGACCTAATTTAAATTTAAATAACAAACAAACTGTTTGAGATAAAAATGCGCGGCTTGCTGTATTTTTATTAGAATATAAATAAATTTTAAAATATGCACTTTGTTAATGTAATATAATATTATTTAAAATAATATCCTAGTCTTAAGACTGGGGAGGTGAAGTACAATATAGATGGTTCAAACATAACTATTATTTTAAATCACTTTCCAACCAACTTACCCTATTTCTGAAGCTGATTCGAGAGTCGATTCAACATATAGATTCAGATTCGACAACATATAGATTCAGATTCAGCCGAAAATCTCATATTTATGAAAATTAGAGTCATGTCTCTATTCAAATAGCCTGTTACCGCCAGCGCGATATTTTTTTCCGAAATTTGAACTATATTAACAAAGTACATGTTTAAAAATTTATTGATTTTCTAATAACAATGCCGCAAACCGCGCATTATTATCTCAAACCGTTTATTTGTTATTTAAGTTCAAAATGGGTCAGTTATTTACTGGACACCCGGTACTAACATTACTACACATAAATAGTAGCAAAAGTATTTTTTTAAACAAAATAATACTCCATCAACAGACATGTATTATTCATAGTACACCAGACCGGAAAAGTTTAAAATAAAGATACATATGTAAATTTTTCAAAGCAACTTGTTCATCTTTTGTGAAATATACTGACAAGGAAGGTCTCCATACTGGGCATACTCAGAATTTTATGAAAAAAATACTAATTAAAGTACTTATGTATGTAATAAAGGATCAGTCAAAATTAGCGGCGGAATCACATTAGAAAATATGTAAAAAAATAAAATATATTCGAATATTTGGCGGGAAAAGACGAAAGAGTCACTCGATTTGGCGAGCAGCCCTTTTCCTCGCCAAAAGCAAACGATTATAATGCAACTCAAAACTGTTGGATATTTAGAATGCGTGTAAATGGTATTTAATGAATTTAAACATAAACAATGAGAGACATTAATATATTATATACATATATATACATTTTGTATTACATATATATATTACTTGTTAAAATAGTTATTTAATTAATCACTGGAAAAAAAATGTTTTCAGAGATTAAAAAAAATCATATTGAGAAAAATTATCTTCATACATTTAAGCGTATTGAAAAATAAAAGCCAGGTTTCCATAGCAATAAAATTTAATCGACAATTCTCAATTGGGCTTTGAGATTGAAACAAATCTTATTAATTGAAATTATGAATTTCGTTTTAAATCTCAAATTTTGAAGATTAAATTTGAATATATATACATATAAATATCGATATAACAAAATTATACTTAAAACAAACTAAAACTTACAAAACAAAAGTTATTTAAATTAAATTTCTCAAAACAAGTTCAAGATGAAGCTTTTCTTTTCCTTGAAGTGTATTTGATATAAAGTATTTTTTGAAATTACATTCCATCGCCAACCGGCGATAAACCGCCAAATAACGAAATTTTCATTATTTGTTTACGGTTACTGAATGGGGATTCCGCCAAAAAAATTTTTTATAAACGTATATAACCACACGAGAAGAACATTCTGTAATTTTTTCAGATTTTTAGGGTTATGCCCGTATGGAGACCTTCCTTGTAAGAATTTTTTTTCAATAAATTATAATATTTCGATTAACAAAAGTATGACGTTACAGTTACACATTTTCGCAGCGTGTATAATTTGGTTTCCTTTCAACTTTTGAATAAGAAATATCGATTCATAAAAACATTGCGAAATGTCAAATTCTTACATAGAAGTATAGGTTATCAAATAAAAAAAAAAGTCTCAGATATGATAGTATATATTTTTTATTTAATGTTCCATAATTTTCTTTTATATAATTTCATTCTGTCATTCCTAACCAATAGTCAAATTTTACACTTCCTTTTTTTTAATGACTTCATTTTCAGAATCAAATATGCTTCGTAATACATTAAAAAATATTGTGTCTTTAAAACCCATTTATTTTCGTACATTCCATCAAAATTACATTGGCAAATCCATGAGGTAATTAATAATAAAAAAGAAGAAATAAATAAACAGTTTATACTAAACATTTCCCAGCTGCAAGTAATGCTTCATAAGAAAAAAAGCAGTGCTATAATCGCTGCTAATTGCGTATTTTTGAATCTCATAAATTTTGAATCTCCATTCACATTCCTTATGTCAAGGGAACAGAATTCTTCTTCTGTGATTTATGCTGTTACAAAAGGAATTGGATTTCAAACTTCATAAATTTTTTTAATGAATGCTAAAGGAATTACATAAATAAAGATGTTTTTTGACAGCTGGGATATTTCAGAAGCAACACATACGGATCATTATTACACTGTAAAAAAAAATCTGTAAACATACAAAATTATTTTTTGTAAAGCCACAGAAATCTGCAAGTTTCCTAAAATTGTATCTGTAACCGGGGTATTATATTTACCAGCGCATAGTACAAATACATGAAATATCTTAGTTTCACCTGTCAGCCAATCAGAAAGGGCTTCAGTAGTGACGTGATCATTGTTTACGCGGCCACAAGGGCGTAAAAGTCTTCCATTTTGAATCCGTTATTGAGAAGGATTTCTAGTTAAAAAGTAAGTAAATATTTATTCTTAATGTGTTAGAGTTTGTTTTAATCTCTTCAGTCCTGACTTCGCCCCCAGTGGGACACTTATGAACACTTTAATTTTTTTAAAATGCTTCTAGAATTGTTAAGATTACTTTTAAACCTCTTTTAATGAATGCGTGCATATTATATGCATCGATAACTCAGATAAGGCTATTTGATTTTTTGTTATAATGTAGCATGATCTAGCAAGTAAATCTTTCTATTATTTCCTATTAATTACATATATTATTGTCAGATAACTATTTTTTAAGTAGGTATTTATTACAAATGCGAAATTTCTAATGTTTAATGTAACAAACAAAACCTCCCTTCTATTTTTCTCAAATTTCCCTACTGCTTTTTCGCCTCCTTCTCCAAAGTCCAAAAGATTTAAAGTGTTTAAAATTTATTTCTACTGTTTTTGTTACTTTATAGTGAATAATCAATCCTAAATTTCATTAGCAATTAATTACATCACTTTCATTTCATTAAAAATTTCATCTGAATTTCACCCTCAAAATATTCGTTTCCAAATTTTGTCAATCCCACACATTAACAACACTTAAAGTTAAAAAAATCTGTAAAACTTTTTAATTTAAAATAAATAAAATCTGCTCTATGTGTTACTTTATTTTCACAATCAATTGCCAAATAAAATTTTTCTTACCGCCCGAAATTTTAATTTTCCTTTTGCTCCCTTATCCCTTCATTTTGCGCTCTATGCTATATATTCTATACGCTCCTCATAAAAAAAACATAGAATTTTAAACTATTTCAAATTCCTTAGAGCCCGGTGGTGGGGGGAGGCGAAATCTGAATTAATTAGAGAAAAGTTCAAAAATTGTTTAAATCCTTGTAGATCTAGAATGAATATACTAAGTTTACCCGTTTCTTACTACGTTAGCGTTACAAAATGTGTATAGATTTATCATCGAAAAGAACACTTTTATTAATTACCATAAAAATATTTATAAAAACTATTTTTATCAAAAGCATTGTCAATTCATTATTTTTGATATTCGAAATATGTGTACATAGAGTTATCGAATGTGTATATATTAAGTGGATATATATTAGAATTAAGGAAATTGAAAAAAAAAATAGTGCGAGAATTTGGGGGGGGGGGACAAATGAGTGTGCAGAAACCTTTTCGCTAGAAGAAATTTAAAGTCAACAAGTAGCATGGTTCTAAGCTTCGATATTTTACATAAAGGACAAAAATGGTTTAATTTTTTTTTCGATTAGTACGAACATCTTAAATTAACCTTTAACTAATGTTACTGATCTCACAGACCGCTGCTCCCCCCTCCCCATTTTTACACTTTAACCACACACACTACCGAAGTTTTCATTCATTTGAAACTTTTGTACTATCATCAGAGACTTTTGAATAGGTGAATTTTAATTATAACAGACTTATATAAAACGTTTAGTACAAAAAATCCATCCTATGAGTTAATCGGGCCTTTCATTTATCTTTCGGTAGAGACTGCTTCACAGTAGTTATATGATAATTTCTGTCAGGTTAAATTTATAAAAGTGTAAAGTCTTCGGAATAATAAAATATTGTAGTCTTAACATTAACTTTTTTTTAAACTATGGTTTAAGATTAGCGGTATCAGTTGCGACATGTAAAACAGCTATCATTCATGCACTGTTTAACAATAACTACAAAATTATAATTCTTAAAATTCATAAAATAAAGTCCTAGCATAGTTACATAAACATCGTGAAGGCTTCAACAACTTAAAACATGTAAAACAAATGGAGGCCGGGCAGATTGATAACTTGGTCTCTCCTTGCATCAATATTCTGTTAGCGATTAAGGAAAAATTTTGAAATAGAATACGACAAAAAATATACTCCTTTTATTTTTAATTTCAAATTAGAAAACATTTGTCTTGACAATGTTTTCGATAGAATCAGTTCTTTTGAGATATTGCTCAGGTAAATAAAAAAAGAATACTGCCCAGTTAAACTGAAGGCATTGAGCTCACAGGCTACAAATACTAATTGCACATTAAAGCTTTATATTTTCAAGGGTTAATTCCGTTCGAAAAAAAAAAATAAGAAGGGGAAACAGCTCTCCCCTTTTCTCTTTTTTTATACTTAATCATTGAACCTCCTATACTATCAAAGACATGCTTTATCATATAAAAAATCTATATCCAAAATTCAGAGCAAATTAGATAATTCTTAATAAAAACCCATTTAGCATTTATATAATTTAAAAAGAGTTATCCCCCTCTTTTATACTTAACCATTAAACTTCCAAAACAATTCAGAGATTTGAAAGAAATCTGAAAATTCTGCTTGAAAAACCCATTTATATAAATTAAGGGGGGGGGGGACATTAGAACCCCTGTTCCCCTTATTTATACTTATTCAATGAACACCTAATAACAGTCACGGAATCGCCTCATCAGAATGATCCTAATCTAAATTTTGAACGAAAATTAATTCTGCATGAAAATCCCATTTATATCAACTAACGGGGGGGGGGGTATTAGAGCCCCTGTTCCCCCTATTTATACTTATTCAATGAACACCTAATAACAGTCACGGAATCGCCTCATCAGAATGATCCTAATCTAAATTTTGAACGAAAACTTAATTCTGCATGAAAATCCCATTTATATCAACTAACGGGGAGGGGGGCATTAGAACCCCTGTTCCCCCTATTTATACTTATTCAATGAACACCTAATAACAGTCACGGAATCGCCTCATCAGAATGATCCTAATCTAAATTTTGAACGAAAACTTAATTCTGCATGAAAATCCCATTTATATCAACTAACGGGGGGGGGGCATTAGAACCCCTGTTCCCCCTATTTATACTTATTCAATGAACACCTAATAACAGTCACGGAATCGCCTCATCAGAATGATCCTAATCTAAATTTTGAACGAAAACTTAATTCTGCATGAAAATCCCATTTATATCAACTAACGGGGGGGGGGGGGCATTAGAACCCCTGTTCCCCCTATTTATACTTATTCAATGAACACCTAATAACAGTCACGGAATCGCCTCATCAGAATGATCCTAATCTAAATTTTGAAAACTTAATTCTGCATGAAAATCCCATTTATATCAACTAACGGGAGGGGGCATTAGAACCCCTGTTCCCCCTATTTATACTTAATCAATGAACACCTAATAACAGTCACGGAATCGCCTCATCAGAATGATCCTAATCTAAATTTTGAAAACTTAATTCTGCATGAAAATCCCATCTATATCAACTAACGGGGGGCATGAGCCCCCCGTTTCCCCTCTTATACATATCGAATGAACTCCAAAAACTAATCAGGGAAGCGCCTTGTCAGGATATACCTACATACAAAATTTCAAGTGGATCGGATATTTTTATCATGAGTTATCGCGTTACGTACGAACATACATACAGAACGGGCGGGCACATAAGCTCTCAGGCTATGATAGCCTGTGAGCTAAATAAAGAATACTGCCCAGTAAAACTGATGGCATTGAGCTCACAGGCTACAAATACTAATTGTACATTAAAGCCTTATATTTTCAAGGGTTAATTCCGTTCGAAAAAAAAATTAAGAAGGGGAAACAGCTCCCCCCTTTCCTCTTTTTTTATACTTAATCATTGAACCTCCTATACTATCAAAGACATGCTTTATCATATAAAAAATCTATATCCAAAATTCAGAGCAAATTAGATAATTCTTAATAAAAACCCATTTAGCATTTATATAATTTAAAAAGAGTTATCCCCCTCTTTTATACTTAACCATTAAACTTCCAAAACAATTCAGAGATTTGAACGAAATCTGAAAATTCTGCTTGAAAAACCCATTTATATAAATTAAGGGGGGGGGACATTAGAACCCCTGTTCCCCTTATTTATACTTATTCAATGAACACCTAATAACAGTCACGGAATCGCCTCATCAGAATGATCCTAATCTAAATTTTGAACGAAAATTAATTCTGCATGAAAATCCCATTTATATCAACTAACGGGGGGGGGGGTATTAGAGCCCCTGTTCCCCCTATTTATACTTATTCAATGAACACCTAATAACAGTCACGGAATCGCCTCATCAGAATGATCCTAATCTAAATTTTGAACGAAAACTTAATTCTGCATGAAAATCCCATTTATATCAACTAACGGGGGGGGGGGCATTAGAACCCCTGTTCCCCCTATTTATACTTATTCAATGAACACCTAATAACAGTCACGGAATCGCCTCATCAGAATGATCCTAATCTAAATTTTGAACGAAAACTTAATTCTGCATGAAAATCCCATTTATATCAACTAACGGGGGGGGGGGCATTAGAACCCCTGTTCCCCCTATTTATACTTATTCAATGAACACCTAATAACAGTCACGGAATCGCCTCATCAGAATGATCCTAATCTAAATTTTGAAAACTTAATTCTGCATGAAAATCCCATTTATATCAACTAACGGGAGGGGGCATTAGAACCCCTGTTCCCCCTATTTATACTTAATCAATGAACACCTAATAACAGTCACGGAATCGCCTCATCAGAATGATCCTAATCTAAATTTTGAAAACTTAATTCTGCATGAAAATCCCATCTATATCAACTAACGGGGGGCATGAGCCCCCCGTTTCCCCTCTTATACATATCGAATGAACTCCAAAAACTAATCAGGGAAGTGCCTTGTCAGGATATACCTACATACAAAATTTCAAGTGGATCGGATATTTTTATCATGAGTTATCGCGTTACGTACGAACATACATACAGAACGGGCGGGCACATAAGCTCTCAGGCTATGATAGCCTGTGAGCTAAATAAAGAATACTGCCCAGTAAAACTGATGGCATTGAGCTCACAGGCTACAAATACTAATTGTACATTAAAGCCTTATATTTTCAAGGGTTAATTCCGTTCGAAAAAAAAATTAAGAAGGGGAAACAGCTCTCCCCTTTCCTCTTTTTTTATACTTAATCATTGAACCTCCTATACTATCAAAGACATGCTTTATCATATAAAAAATCTATATCCAAAATTCAGAGCAAATTAGATAATTCTTAATAAAAACCCATTTAGCATTTATATAATTTAAAAGGAGTTATCCCCTTCTTTTATACTTAACCATTAAACTTCCAAAACTATTCAGAGAGTTGAACGAAATCTGAAAATTCTGCTTGAAAAACCTATTTATATAAATTAAGAGGGGGGGAGGCATTAGAACCCCTGTTGCCCCTATTTATACTTATTCAATGAACACCTAATAGCAGTCACGGAATCGCCTCATCAGAATGATCCTAATCTAAATTTTGAACGAAAACTTAATTCTGCATGAAAATCCCATTTATATCAACTAACGGGGGGGGGGGATTAGAACCCCTGTTCCCCCTATTTATACTTATTCAATGAACACCTAATAACAGCCACGGAATCGCCTCATCAGAATGATCCTAATCAAAATTTTGAACGAAAACTTAATTCTGCATGAAAATCCCATTTATATCAACTAACGGGGGGGGGCATTAGAACCCCTGTTCCCCCTATTTATACTTATTTAATGAACACCTAATAACAGTCACGGAATCGCCTCATCAGAATGATCCTAATCTAAATTTTGAACGAAAACTTAATTCTGCATGAAAATCCCATTTATATCAACTAACGGGGGGGGGGCATTAGAACCCCTGTTCCCCCTATTTATACTTATTCAATGAACACCTAATAACAGTCACGGAATCGCCTCATCAGAATGATCCTAATCTAAATTTTGAAAACTTAATTCTGCATGAAAATCCCATTTATATCAACTAACGGGGGACATGAGCCCCCCGTTCCCCCTCTTATACATATCGAATGAACTTCAAAAACTAATCAGGGAAGCGCCTTGTCAGGATATACCTACATACAAAATTTTAAGAGGATCGGATATTTTTATCATGAGTTATCGCGTTACGCACATACGCACATACATACAGAACGGGCGGGCACATAAGCTCTCAGGCTATGATAGCCTGTGAGCTAAAAAGTGGTTTTTCGACTATAAAAGTGTACTTACTTTTTAGGTAGCTTTCATTACAAAAAGTAAAAAGCTACCTATTGCAGCCGTCCGGAATAAAGCACTTCCGGAAAATTTTGGTATATTTTCACCGATCATGACCCCCAGACCCCAAAACCACCCTCCGTTCAAATGTTGACATATATATATATATATATATATAACCATATATATATATATATATATATCTGATTTTTGTCATGCGATAACTAACGTATTTATGGACCGATTTGAATGAAACTTGGTATGTAGATAGTACATACAAATGTCTCGACCGAGTTCGTTGGTCAGCATCATCCGCCATTTTGAAACAAAATGGCGGCCATTTTAATTTTTTTTAAAATTTAAAATTTAAAATTAAATGCGAAAAAATTAAAAGTTGAAAAATATTTTTCTTTTACGTGTTAGAACTTAAAACAAAGATTTCAGAACACTTTTTATTTTGTCTATATCTTAAAAAATGATTGAGTTATAGCTCTTTGAATTTTTTTTATGGCTGACATTTTGAAACGATCTGATTTTTGATATGCTATAACTAACGTATTTATAAACCGATTTGAATGAAATTTGATATGTAAATAGTACATACAAATATCTCGACCGAGTTTGTTGGCCAGCATCATCTGCCATCTTGTTTCAAATTGGCGGCCATTTTAAATTTTTAAAAAAATTTAAAATTTAAAATTAAAGGCAAAAAAATTAAAAGTTGAAAAATATTTTTCTTTTGCATGTTAGAACTTAAAACTAAGATTCCAGAACACTTTTTATTTTGTCTATATCTTAAAAAATGATTGAGTTATAGCACTTTGAATTTTTCTTATGGCTGACATTTTGAAACGATCTGATTTTTGTCAGGTAATAACACGCGTATTTATGAACCGATTAAATCGAAACTTGGCATGTACATAGTACATACAAATGTCTCGACCGAGTTCGTTGGCCAGCATCATCCGCCATTTTGTTTCAAAATGGTGGCCATTTTAAATTTTTAAAAAAATTTAAAATTTAAAATTAAATGCGAAAAAAATCAAAATTTGAAAAATATTCTTCTTTTACGTATTAGAACTTAAAACAACAATTCCAGAACACTTTTTATTTTATCTATATCTTACAAAATGATTGAGTTATAGCACTTTGAATTTTTCTAATGGCTGACATTTTGAAATGATCTGATTTTTGTCACGTGATAACACGCGTATTTATGAACCG
Source organism: Maratus speculifer (assembly GCA_964019185.1). Classification (NCBI taxonomy): domain Eukaryota; kingdom Metazoa; phylum Arthropoda; class Arachnida; order Araneae; family Salticidae; genus Maratus; species Maratus speculifer. The sequence goes on along the minus strand of OZ025290.1, from coordinate 418,889,379 downwards.
ATTTCAATGAAACTTGGTATGCACATAGTACATACAAATGTCTCGATCGAGTTGGTTGGCCAGCATCATCCATCATTTTGTTTCAAAATGGTAACCATTTTAAATTTTTTAAAAAAATTAAAATTTAAAATTAAATGCGAAAAAATTAAAAGTTGAAAAATATTTTTCTTTTACGTGTTAAAACTTGAAACTACGATTCCAGAACACTTTTTATTATGTCTATATCTTAAAAAATGATTGAGTTATAGCACTTTGAATTTTGCTTATGGCTGACATTTTGAAACGGTCTGATCTGAACGATTCATCATGTTGCTTTAAAATGGCATACACTTTATGATATCGTGGGATTTGGTGACTCTCTAAATCGCTTAAAATAAAACCAGGTTGAATAAAAGATGACTAATTTCTAAAAATTCCTATTAATATACAGTCTTGACAAAAACTAGTATTCAATCATATAAAATCACTAATTTTATAAGATTATTTCCACTAATTTGAGCTTAGTATTTTTGAACAATGTAACTTACTTTAAAATAAATAAATAAATATATAAGTACATGAAAGCTACCTCTTCCTCCCGGCATTGCCGGAAGGACTTTTATAACGTTGACCACAAACGAGGGGGGGGAGGGACTCAGTACTTTTATTCTAGATCTAAACTGAAGGATTTAAAACAATTTAGTTTTCTAGTAATTAATTTTGAGTTATACCTCTGACCTCTGACTTATTTAGACATTAATGTTCAACAATAATTTTGAGTGTAGATGCTCATTTTACTCAGAATTTTAAGCCATACATCATTCGTTTTAACAAAGTTTTTGACAATTGGTTTGAGATATTATTATGGCATTAAAAACGGGGGGGGGGTTGTTTTATTTATTTTTATTGTAAATCAATATATATTTTCTAATGCTCGTCTTGTACGACAAAGAAAACTTAATATGTTCATTGTAGACATAAACTGATGGGATTAAACGAATTTCCTGTTTGCCTCTAATAACGAATTCTACCAGCTAACCACTGGGCTATTAGTATTTTACTTATTTGTATATTTTTAGTAATGTAAGCCAGTCATCTAATAAATCTCCCCTCTTCTAAAAAATTGCTTATATTTTTGGCCCTTTAATATATAAAGTTTAAAACTTTAAAAATCCTTTGCTTTTTAAAAACCTTTTCCTGATCTATTTGTGACTTTATTGTAACAAAAAATAAACAATCAAAAAGTCTTAACATGTTTACTTTTCATTTTTTGCGTATTTGTAAAACTTTTATAAGGTAGATTATAAGTCGTTTCATAAGTCATCCCCCTTCAATAATTAATAAAATATGATTATTTTTGTCTCCTATTTCTACTCATAAAATTTAAATTTTTAAAATGCCTTCATATTTTTTTCACCTGTATTTATTACTTTATTATAACAGTAGTTAACTTCCTGAAAACTCCCCTCAAACCAAGATTTTTATACTTAGCACATCTTTTATATTTTAATAGTTTGAAAGATTTAAACGCGTAGCTCAATTAAATATCTGTTAAATTTGTGTTTTAGATATATTATTTAGTTATTTTTAGAGGACGTTTTATCTTTTTTTATGGAATATTAACTGTAAGAAAATGATGATGAAACCTTTGTTTTAAGAGCAAGATATAACATGAAATATTTTTTTTATTCATCTCTTCAAGTTTTTCTTCAAATCATGTACAATCAGTGAACTCAAATGTACTTTGCAAATAAATTCCATTAAGGATGAAAAAGGGGGGGGGTAGAAGAGAAAAATCACAACTTCGTCAATTCTCAAGATATCGCATGCAATTATTTTTATTTATTTATTTATTTATTTTATTTTTTTGCATAGAAATTTATTATCTAAAACTTTTATATTTACAAGTTTTAATAGAATCAACTAATACTGAAAAAAATAAAAATAAAAATAAAACGATAACTGAAAAAGGGGGGGGGGGAAATATCCATACTTCGTCAATTCTTAATATATCAAATCCAATTAAATTTATTTAACATATTCTCAATAATATCTACATTTTTTATACTGACGAGTTTTAGAACCAATTGTTATAGTAAAAATAAAATTAACAAAAATATGAGTTGAAGAAAAGAATCTCAAATCCAAACTGCTTATATTCTGACTCGTTTTAAATTCATTTTTGCTTTTAAACGCATCCAAATGATAAGCTCTCTTATATAGGAACTGCATAATGTGCCACGTTGGTCAATTTTTTGATAAAGATAAAATATGTATATATATATTAAATGCTATCAAATTGGACATTTATAACTGCATTTCTCATGATTGAAAAATTGAAGGTGTATTCAAATAACAAACTCCTTATTTTCTGACTCATTTTTATATTAATTTTTGCTCTCAATTGTATGCAATTGGCATTTTTTTTATTTATAATGTGCTGTATTGGCCAAATTTTTTATAAAGCCAGAATATGTTCTTAAAAATTCTGTTAAAGTAGGTATTTGGAACCGAATTTCCGAAATGCAGGAGGAATCGATCATGTACTTAAATTTGAAATGCTTATTTCCTGGCTGTTTTTAAATTCATTTTTTGCTTTCAGACTCAACAATTTAGCAGGTTATCTTATTTATAAACTATATAATGTGTTGTGCTGGTCATTTTTTTGATAAAGATAGAATATATATTTTTTAAATGTCGTCATAAAGGACATTTTGAACAGTTTCCCAAAGCGATCATTCTCAAAATGAAAAATGTGACTGAGAAAATAAAAGTTTATAGATTATATTTTAATTAATAGAATGAACTTAAAAGCACCAGGTCGCTTACAAATACTTTTAAAAGTCACATAAGAAGCTTTTACATTTTCTTTTAAAAATATGCCTGAAACAATTTTAAAAAATTTTGAGTGATTGGGCGCGGAAAATATATATTTTTTTAATATTGACTTAAGATGGTTCTCAAAAAATTAACTCTTGTAGAAAAATGAAAATAAATTTTTTTTCAAAAGCGGCCAGATAAAATTGATAAACTGGGTTTATCGCAAATCATATTTTGAGTTTTGTTGGTGAAATTACACTTAACATCGAAATATAACTGCGCCTGTAGGCCGAGCCGACAGATTTTTTTTTTTACTTGCAAAATAATAAGTTTTTTTTTTTTTCTGCTACTATTTAATTACAAAACAAAATACTCTTATAAATATAAATTACCAAAAGTTGTATGTAATTAAATATAATTATTTGAGTAGAGATACAATTTGGGAACGATAGAACATGTCCCAATCTTTCTTGAATCATTGTGTCCCATTCCTCTCTTGGAGCAGCACTAAAAGAAATATGTTTCCAAAAGAAACATTGCCTTTTAGATATAACTTAACTGTTCATTTATAAAAATCATATTGCTGAGTTCATAAATTGTTAAAATCAATTAAATTAGCAACAAAAAATGAGATGGAAAATTTACATTAAAAATCTGAATAGTTACTTACTTTTTCTACTGTGAAATGGACTTTTAAGTGACAAACTCATAATTACTTGCAACTCCAATTATTTATAACAATAAGTATAATACATTGATTATTTCATCTGGTGGAAATTTCATAAATTAAAATTTAAGCATATTTTAAGAATTATTGCAAATGTCCTATCCCTCCCAGTGTTCCACTCTTCCTTAATCACCCCATCATTTTTAATCAATGTGTATGTAATGTGAAACCTCAATAAATTACGCAGATAAAAAAGAAAAAGTGACTTCGGACAATGAATTTTTTAAACGATATTTTTTGTATTTTTACTTTCTCAATCTTTACAAGAAGAAAGTATTAGATTCTTAATACTTTTAGACAGATTTACACGCTTTTGGGGGCAGAGACCCCGCTTTTTCAAAATGTGAATCTGTGATTTTATTTGTGTATGACACGCACTTTCCAAATACTCTATCTCAAGAAACAATGCACAGAATTTAATATTTTAAATATATAGGTTTAATACAGAAATTATGTTCAATCAGTCACTGATGTAAATTAGTGATGGGTAGTTTTCGATGTAAATTCCAGTTCTCGACGGAGTTACGTTTTGAGTGAGATATACCAAAACCATGATTTTACAAAATGTCTGTCTGTAACTTTGTCTGTGTGTTTGTATGTTTTGTGACACAAATTTTAAGTTGCACTCTATCTCAAGAACTAATGCACTCCATATAATAAAAGTTCATATTCAGTTAATCCGTAATGTAAATTTGTGCCGATTAACTCTTTGTTTAAATTGCTCAACATACGGTGTTCCTTCGCTATTTTCTTAGATTTCTGCAATAACTCTATCTGAACACTTAATAATCGGATTTTCATCAAACTTGAGATTAATTTAGATATTGTCCTGTTACATATTCGGTTCCGGCCCAACTCACCAAAGAAGAGGCGCTGTTTTCTTGCAGTTTGCAAAATTTAGGTGATTTTAGCCATGTTCATACCTCAAAAAATAATGCACAACATTTCGTATCCTTAGAAATCCCAAGATGGGCATATATTTTTCGTATTGGGACGGCAAATTTTAAAGTATTAACATGTATATAGATAGAAGAAAGTTTCGGCATTGCCACATTTAACTAGTTTGAAACGTTTTACAGTATTTCAAAGGGTAATTTTAATGTGTAATTGTAAGTGCTGTCGAAAAGGGGAGGGGGAGGGAACAAAGCTCTTCCGATGTTCAACATGTACTTAAAAAAACATGCCATCATTCAAACTCTGAATTTTTTTGCCGTTAAACATAAAGTTTGCGTATCCTGGGTGAAAAAGTGATATTCAATAATTATTTTCAATAATTATTAATTTTTAGCAGAGGTAAACAATTTAACGATAAAAGAAATTCCTAATTGTAATACATGTAAATATCAGGGTTATTTAATATGATTTTACAATTATTATGTCAAATAGTAACGTATATAACATTGTACACATCTAATTAAAGAAAGTGATCGCAATATTTGTAATTCCTATAATTAATATTAATTAATAACAGTTTAAAAACATTCATTATATTACAAATTAATGTTTTGGAAAAATTAAATTATTGGTTGTTATTTCGCATTTTAACTCTGGGGGAGTGGGGGGGGGTAAATAATAAAAATTTGATTTTTTAAAAACTATATTTTTCATCAAGAAAAGATGAAAAGTTAATTTTATACTATCTGAAAGGTTTTTAATAATTTTTTTCAATTTAAAAATAACTTTGACTTAAAAAGTGTTAGTATTTTTTTTTTGTGCATAAAGATAGAATTGAATTACACACAATTCAAATGAAGCACTTAGCAATTATGAAAACTTTTAAGTGCCCAAATTCACAAATAGATGGATATATCAATTTATAGTTATTTATACATATTGAAAGCTTAAGCATTTGTATTACAATGCAAATTTATATAATTATTTATTGGAAATGAAGATGGATTGTGTCTGAGTATTAGTTATATATCTAGACATGCCGTCACAGGAAAATTGCTTCATGAAACGCTGAAAATTTTTTTAATCCACAACTTCAACATTGTAGATACCTTCAGGACATCATTTTTACACCAGTTGAACTGTTTTAGTGCTATATATTTAGCATTTATAAAGCATATTCAATGTTTTTAATGTTATTGGTGCTACCTTATGACGGATTTTTGTATTTTTATTTCATAAAGCATGTCAATCCTTAAAAAGGGGAACTTTTCAGTTTCACACGGTTTTACTAATGTATTTTACATGAAAACTTACATTATATAACTTACATATAGTATATAATTTACTGTCATCATTTTAATAAATAATGACAGCAATTTACGATTTATTGATGTTCTGTCAGTAAATGAAAAACCTCAGATATGAAAACTTCTATGACTACATGAATGAATGTACCACTGACAATTGCCAAGCATTGATTTAAAATTAAATTGCATGGCTCTGAATTGCATGGTTTTTCCAATTATTTATAATTCTTATTGTTTTATTTTTCAACATTTATTCATTTAAATAAACTTTTATTTCTTTGATACCATTAAGATATTTACCGTCAAATTTTGACTGTTCAATAGAAATAATTTTGAAGTAGTTGTAAAATTCATTTATTCAATACGAAGATAAATATAGATTTTTTTATTACATGATATTCATTATAATTTTTTTTAAATGTTTCTTTACTTTTTATGTTAACATATAACTTTCTTCTATAGATGCGTAAGAAAACTGAAGTCCAGTTTAAAAACAGTGTGACCTGCCCGGATGATGTAAGTTTGATAAAGTCAGACGAGGAAAAAAACTATTATCTATAAGAAAAATCCCTCCCCATACCTCAGTCGGGCTTTCTAATATATTCTACAGCACTGGTATTTTACCATAATATTATTTTATCAATCATTTTCCAATAGTATCTTAATAGGTATATAAGCTTGATGATTCAAATTTGGAGAAAACATGTTTCCAAAAATACAATCGATGAAGTATGAATTTAATAGATATTTGTATGAACTCTAGTTATGTAATATTTGTAAAATATGAGTCATATTAAAAATATATATGTAAATTATTTTTATTATATAGAATATAATAAATCATTATTTAGAAATAAACTTTATATTTTCATTGTATTTTGTCATTTAATCACATTACATTTATTGGTTGTACAGGTATGTACATTGCATTTATAATAAAAACGACTACTCATAATATTTTTCAAAGTATTATACCTTTTTATTTGTTTCAATTCTTGTTTTCATACATTTTCTGGTTTTAGAAATTCTTCTTAGTCACGTCTGGTGATTATAACATACTGATAAGCACTAAAACATGTGAAATAATGACTGTTGATATGTCCAATATGCATTTTTGAGTACATTTGTTAAGGTGTGTATATCATCTGTCTTGTATGCAACTTTTTGAATTAGAATTTCTAATTCCAGAGCTGATTCAACCACAGTTCAGTCCTACTAAATTCATGAAAATTAGATTTATTCTTCTGGATCTCCAAGCCAGTTTAGAGTTTGAAAATTGTGGTTCTATGACTAATTAAATTTTCCTCTTAACTATTTCAATTTGAAACATAACTCTAAAGCAAATAAAATATAAATAATGTCAGGTGTATTTAATGTAGACAGTGCAACAAATTTGTGATGAGAAAGTCGAGGAAAGAGACAAGAAAATAAATAAAAAGAAGAAAGTTTCTAGTGATCAGTGACAACTATACGGAATATTCTGCAGAAATAAGAATAACAGATATTAAAAAAACATATTTTCTTACATATGATATTCATGTAAAGACGTTAATTTTATATATATTACAGATGTCACATTTTTTTTCAGCCATTGAACCGAGTATTGTATAGTCTTTCAAATATATGTACCATGATACACGTGTGACTGAAATTATTATAATCATGGAATTGTACAAAAGTCCATTTAAAAAAATCGCAAGAGTACTTTTTTCCATTTCTAGTTCAGATGCATATTTACATAAGATAAACTGATGGTAATTCTGAATATGCAGGTTTTCAAATCATATATTGGATTAGATGATGCACAGTGCTTACTCATACAAATAGAATTGTCTAATACTCATACAAATAGAAATTGTAAATTTAATTTGTCACAATAATAACCATTTTTTTTTTATCATAGGCATATTTTATAAACTTACAATGATATTTTTTTTACATTGCTGTTTTTATTGACCCTTTTTTAGTTTAACTGAAAACCGTAAGATCACCTTAAGCTTCTCTGCTCATTTATTGTTATTGTTACAATGCTCACCAAGCATGGTTTCAATATCAAGCATGGTTTAGTACCTATTTAATTATCTATAGTGAAGCTTCAGTCAGTATTCTCATGCGTAACATACAAATATTTATGGTAATTGCTGTGATTATATTGAAACACATGTCAAGCTAATATTACTTATTTTTTAAAGAAATATATTGATACATAAGGAAAACCCCACTGCGGATATTTAAAATTGTTAAAATTCAACTTCATATTGAAAGAATACTATTCTACTAACAACTTCAATTAATATAAGTATTACTATACAAAAAAATTACTTAATAAAATCTTTTTTGAATACTGCTGAAAAACCATTGGTAATACTTCTGCAAAAGTTTTATATAGTTAGAAATATTTTTTGGTAAGTGTAAATATTTTAGATACAATACTAAGAAATCATAGCTCTTGCACTGTTAGAAAAAACTTTCTGGTGATAATGCAAAAACTATTTTAAATACAATATTAAATTATTATTTGTAATTTTTCTCACTATATCTTAATAAAGTTACATTTCTAATGATTTTTATACACTTACAAGGGTTTTTTTTAGCATATTTACTAAGATTTTTTTGTGGATTTGTGAAGGACTTTATAATACATTTACTCTTATTTTTAGGAATGCGCACTAAGTATTTTATCTACTTTATCAAAATATTTAACTTTTTTAAGGGTATTCGATAAAGTATATAAAATACTTAGTGTGCATTACAAATGGAAATTAGTAAATATACTTAAAGTCCTTCACAAATCTACAAAAAAGTCTTCAGCAAATGTACAAAAAAAATCCCTTGTAAGTGTACTAAAAATCATGAGAAAATTTACAAAATATTTTTTAGGAAACACCCTAAAAGTTTGTTTGCACGTTTATTACGTAATCCTTAGTAAGTTTACCAAGAAGTATTTAGAAAACTCCCTAAGAAATCACTAGTAAGTATACTGAACAATATTTAGTTCATTTACAAAAACTAATTTGAGAAATTCCCTTAAAAATCATAAGTAAATTTACTCAACAATCCGTAATAATTTTACAAAGAGCTTTTTGGAAAACTCCCTACAAAATCTTTACTACGTTCACAACATAATTATTAGTAAATTTTCTCGATATTCGTTACTAAAATCCCTAAACGATCGTTAGTAACGTTACAAAACAATATTTAGTAAACTTTCAGAAGTTTCTTTGGAAACCTCCCTAAGAAATCGTTAGTACGTTTACTAAACAAAATTTAGTCACAGCTACTAAAGAAACTTTTGTTATTTTATGTGATTTTCTTTTGTTGCGGTTACATAAAAAGTACTAGGCATCCAAGTTTCCTAGAAAATTCTTAGTAACCTTACAGAATTTTTTTTTTACAGTGTATCCGAAACTGGCGTCTCATAGAAAATATAAAAATGAATGGTAAAATCTAAGAAAAAGATACAATCTTTCCTCAAAGGAGACGAAATATTGAAATCCATTGATATTGCTACAAATATTAAAAAAAATATATGAAAATAAATTAATGAGTTTTCGGTTGCTTATACTCAAACTTAAGCATTTTATTGTATATTGTATGAAGTGCAGTATGTTTTGTATGTAAAAAAAGCATTTGTAATTCCTATTTAAAATTTAGTTTACGCAATTCGTCTTTTTTTTAGTTTCGTTTTCGAAATGAAATATATTTCATTAACCTGTAAGTGTTTGAAACGTAATATTACGTTCACTAAGCTTCTGGTTTAACTGCAATTTAAGCAATATTTAAGATAATATAAATGTATAGATTAACTGAATTTTAAGTATATTTTAGAATGATTCATAGTCTAAAGGATTACATTTACCGGGAGTGCCAAAAATGACTGATGGATTTCAAAATTCAATAACTTGCAAACGGTGACAGCTATTTAAAAACATTTTGCAGGAGGATTATGTATAATGTCAGGAGTTTTTTACTGTATTTTTTTTTTATTTTAGTTCGAATTTCAAACAATAAGTGGCACCGAAGGCGATTGAAGGCCAGGTGATCAGTGCTGAGTGAAGCGTTGACCTGGCCGTCAATTGCCGTGAGCGCCATCTATTGTTTGAAATCTGAACTAAAATAAAAAATTACGGTAAAATAAAATCCTGACATTATACATAACCCTCCTGAAAAAATTGTTTTAATAGCTGTCACCATTTGCAAGTTATTGAATTTTAAAATCCATCAGTCATTTTTGGAACACCCGGTATATCGGTAATTAAGTTTTCTTATAGATATATAATGTTGAAAAAATAATATTTTCTGATATTTTAAAACTAATTAAAAGAAGTAAACATTATAATTTTAACCCATTTGCAAGACGCTCAGAGGATTAAACAGAAATGTGTATTATTAAACAGAAATGTGTATTTAAATGCATTTAATTTCGTACGTTACAGCCACATTAACACTAGAAATGCATAATGTAATTATTTTTTTAAAGAAACTGTTTATGCTAAATATTTTACTGCTGCGAATAATGTTTCTCGTGCACTGTAAAAAAAAATCTGTAAGCTTACTAAGAATTTTCTAGGAAACTGGGATGCCTAGAACTTTTCATGTAACCGCAACAGAAGAAAATCATGTACAGTTACAAAAATTGCTTTAGTTAATGTTACTAAATATTGCTTAGTAAACATACTAAGGGTTTTTTTGTGAGTTTCCTAAAGAATAGTCTGCAAATTTTCTAAATATTATTTAGTAAACTTACTATAAATTATTCAGGAAGTTTAGTAAGGAATGTTTCGTAAATTTACCAATGATTATATTGTATATGCAGTAACGATTTGCTAGGGAGTTTTCTAAAGAACGTTTTGTAAACTTACTACTGATTATTTAGTATATTTACTAATGATTTGTAAGGGAGGTTCTCATATCATTTTATATAAATGTACTAAACATTATTTAGTAAGCTTACTAGCGATATTTTAGAGTGGTCACTATATATATATTGGTAAATTTACTGAGAATTATTTAATAAACGTATTTACGAATTTTTAGTGAGTTTTCCATACATTATTTTGTGAGTATTCTAATGGTTTTTAGTATTCTTACAAAACATTTTGTAGTAGATTTATTGAGAATTTGTTGTACATTTGCAAGGGACTTTATGGCATATTTACTATGGGTTTTTTATGCTTGCACATTAAACCTTTTATGTTCTTTATATAAAAAAATGTAACTTTAATGAGATATCGTTAGAAAAATTACCAAATTTTTTTTAGTATTGTATTTAAGCCACACTTTGTATTCTCGCCAGAAAGTTCTTTGCAACAGTACAAATGTTAATACAGTAAATTTGTTAATGATTTTTTTGTATTGTATTTAAAATATTTTATTTGCACATACCAATATGTCTTTGTAACTGCACAATTTGTTTGCAATGTTATTACTATATTTTTTACAGAAGTATTCCAAAAAGATTTTACGTAATTGTTTTTTATTCTAATACTTAAATTAATCGGAGTTATTATAGTATTTTTTCAATATGAAGTTGAATTTTTACAGTTTTAAATATCCAGAGTGGAATTTTCCTCATGTATCAAAATATTTCGATGTAAAATAAGCAATATGGTCTAACATGTGTTTCAATATTACTGCAGCAATTGACATAAATGTTACGCATGAGAAAACTCACTGAAGTTTCAATGTAGATATTTAAATAGGTGCAAAATCATTTTTTATATTATATGAGCATTATAACAATATCACTAAATGGGCAGATAAGCTGAAGCCGATCTTACGGTCTTTAGTTAAACTAAAAAAAGCAAATAGATAGAGTAATGTAAATAAATTACCATAACTGAGTTTTAAAATATGCCAAAAAGAAATATGATTTTAGATGAAGCACAGTGCTTAATTTATACATATAAAAAACTGAGTTTTACCTAATCCAATACATGATTAGAAAACCTGTATATTATGAAAAAACATTGTCCGTTTATTCTATGCGAATATGCTTTTAAACTAGAATGCTAGAAATGAAAATATAGTAGTCTTGTATTTAAGATGTTTTGTTCAGTTCTATGGTCATATGAATTTCATTAACAAATGTCTTCTGTTACATATATTTGAAACACTATACAATAACTAATTCAATGGTTCAAAAGAGATAAGAGTTCTGCAAAAAATTAATGCCTTTATGTGAATGTCACATTAAAGATTTTTTTAAACTTTATTCTTATTTCAGGTGGATATGTCGTACAATTCTTACTAATTACTAGAATCTTTTCCCCTTTAATTTATTGTCTTTTACCTCTACTTATTCCTAACAAATTTCTTTCACCATCTACGTTTTTAATTTTACTATTTTTTAATAATTTATTTGCTTGAAAGTTTTGTTTCAAATTAAAATATTAAAGAGGAAAAATTTAATTATTGATAGATCGCAAATTTAAAACTCTAAACTGGCTTAAAGATCCATAAGAATGAGTCGAATATGTATGAATTTAGTAGAATTCTTCTGCGGTTAATATTGCTCTGGAATTAGAATCTTTAACTAAAATAGTTACACATAGGAGAGATAATATACATACTTTAACATATGTACACAAAAATGCATCTTTGACATATCAACTGTAATTGTGGGCAGGTCTTGCACTTTTTATGTTTATCAGTATTTTATAATCAGAGTTTCCTAAGCAATCTTTCTGAAAGTAAAAAGCTAGAATGGAAACAAAAAGAAATACATATTGATTTGGAAAATATTATGGAGCTGTCGTTTTTGATATAAATGTAATATGCATATCTATACTACCAATAAATGCAATATGATTAAATAACAAAATACAATGAAATATGAATAAGTTTTATTAAATAACTATTTATTTAATTCATTACACATTTATATCCTTTTAATATGACTCACATTTTGCAAATACTACATAATTAGTATTTGTACAAATATCTATGGTTTGCATACTTTTAAAAAATTACTTTTGGAGATAATATCATAAAGGAAATGTTAAAGATATATTACAATAAATTAATTGAAAAATTTCAGTGCTGCAGAATGAGGTTCGCAAGATTTTTCTCATTGAAAGACAGTGCTTCTTTTCTTCTACTTTCGTCATCAAGGAGCTCGCATTGTTTTAAAATTGAACTTCAGTTTCTTCATGCTTCTAAAATAAAAAGTTAGATGTTAACATAAAAAAGAAAGAAAAATTTAGTAAAATTTATAATGAATATAATATTATAGAAAAGCCAATATTCATCTTCGTATTGAATGTTACAAGAATTTAAAAATTAACTTGATGAAGAAAAACCATGCATTTTAAATTCAAGCTGATAATCGGCATTTTGGCAAAGTTAAAGTCACATATACAGTCGTAGGATTTTCTCATTTGAGGTGTTTCCATTTACTGACATAGCATCAATAAATCGTAAATTGCTCCCATTTTTAATTACTAATTTCATCTAAAATGAACTCGCAAAACCATATTGAAAAGGTCTTTTTTATAAAGGCTTGACATTCTTCTAACTTATGAAATAAAAATACAAAAATCCATTGATAGGTGGAATTGTAGCACATAAAAAATATTGAATATGCTTTATAAATGCTAAATATGTATCAATAAAACTGCTCAAATGTTTTTAAAATGATTTCCTGAAGGCCTCCATAATGTTGAAGATGTAGATTAAAAAAAAAAAAAATCAACAACATTGTATGTTGTCATTGTCCTTCGACGGCAAGTCTATATAAATAAATAGTGCTGAAACACAATACGCCTTCTTACCCAATAAATAATGCCAATAGGCGTGCATTGTAATATAAAAGCTTAATCTTCGAACAAATGAAAGCAGCCATCATTTGACAGGCCCATTTATTAAGGAATCTGGGTACTTTGTTAATAATTTTTGTTAAAATAGTGAAAATTGCGGTGGGGTGCGACACTTTTTACAAAACTTAGAAAATCAACTTTAACTTTAAAACAAAAATTTCAATTTATAGAGTGCAAGGTGGAACACCTTTTAATATGCTTGAACAATATAGAAACAAAACATTCAAAAGGTATTTTATAATAAAAGAAATTGTAAGTTTTAAAATGTGCTCCATAACTCACCACTTATATGTATATATCGAATTGCAGTAAAAAAAAGCTATAAGGCACAAATAATCAAGTGTCGGCTAGATATATAATCTAATAAAGATGGTAGATTGATATAATGTATGTGGCAGAATATAAGATTCCAAGATTTTCATAACGTAAATGGAAATTCAGTATTGTTAGTCGTAGATAACATTAAAAAATCGTCAATTTAAATTATTTACATTTTGAAGTAAATGAATATGCTATCAACGTTATAATTAATATATTACCCTCTAAATATGTTTGCATGTTACCAATTTACATTCATATCATTAAAAAAAGAAAGGCATATCCCATTCTTCCCTTTACTGGCATATCCCATTCCTACCCACTTTCTTTTTTTGTGTTAAACTTCTTGTATAAACAAGAGTGCTGCTTTTAGACTTGTTTTAAATAACTAATAATATACAGTATAATGTTCCATAAATAATGAAACTATTACACCTATGAATAACAAATCACTAATATACAAAAAGCATAAAATGTAAATTTACTTTTGATTCTTGAAATGATCTTTTATACAATTGTAAGCTTATACAGACCAACAATTTTTTTTTCAACTAAAGTTTGGCTACCAATGCTTTATCTAGCGTGCGATTGATGAAATGTTTAGAATATTACATAAAGAAAAAACCTACTGTCCCATTCCTCCCACTATCTCACATCACTATCCCCATTATAATAACATTTTATAAAAATTACGTAAAACCATATTAAATACCTCTTATATTTGCATGCATAAAAATTAATTGAATTTTAACAAAATTAATGAAATTTTAACTCTTTCAAATACACTGGCGAAGACAGATCACTTCACACTACAAGGAAAGCATATGTTTATTAAATATATGTAATTTTCTGCATATAAATGTAACTAAACTTCCGTATTTCAACATCTTTTCAGAGCACTCCAACAGATCATACTTGCATTACCTACGAAAATTTCGAAACATTCCGACAATTAGAAATATTTTTTTACAAAATAAAATGTGTGAAAATTTTGACAAAATTTGTTAAAACCTGAGAGTTTTATCTCGTTAAAAATCTTACCAACCCTTTTCCACTAAATAGCAATATTTTTTTTCACCCAGGCTACGTATATCTTATGTTTTTAACACCAAAAAAATTCAAAGAGATTGGTTGATAATGTCAAGTTTTTTAAGAAAGTAAAATACCGGAAATACCTTGTCCACAACTCCAAATCCCACAACTTTCTTCTATCACAAAGATAATACTATTTCAAAATTCGTCGAAGTACCAAAATTAAAAGACAATCTATGTCTATGCCCATCATGGGAATTTTAATGATATGAAATTCCGTGCATTAGTTCTTAAGATATGAATATCGGTAAAATCACGTAAAAAATGCACCATAAAAGCGCTACTTGTTTAGTGATCTACACCAAAACCTGACACGGTGACACTGCAATAGCTGGTGTCAACATATAACTGAATCTGAAGTTCGATGAAAATATGTGCGTTAGTTCTTAAGATTAGAATTTGCGGAAATTATGCAGATCCCCCTCCCCTCTATTGTGCAAATTATGAAAAATTCAGCACATCCGCGCCATATATTGAGCGCGATATTTTTTACGCCAAAATATAAAAAAACACCAAATCATATTAGGGACAAACTAAATCTGAAGTTTGATGAAAATCCGTCCATTATGCATTCAGGTAGAGTTGTTTCAGAAATCTGAAAAAAATTAGAACAGCAACAAAATCTATTAAACAATTTACGTCAAAAAAAAAAAAAAAAAAAAATCGGAATCAATTTATAACAAGGACTATCTAAATATATTTTTTATTGAAAGCTGTACATTATTTCTTGAGACAGATCACCCACGAAATTTAGGTCGCATACATACAGCCATTTAGTAAAAACAAGTTTTTTGGTATATATATGACCCCTAAAACGTGTAAAATCCGTTGAAAACTAGAATTTACATTAAAAACTAATCATCAACAATTTATATCAGAGACAGACTAGTCATAATTTCTATATTAAACATATATATTTTAAATATAAAATTCTGTGCATTAGTTCTTGTGACAGAGTACCCACGAAATGTGTGTCACATGCAAATAGAGTAGCAGGCTGACATTTCGAAAAAACGGGAAATCTGACCCCTAAAACATCTAAATGTGACGAAACTTTTTACGAATCCTATACTTTTTTTTCGTAATAACAAAAGAAATAAAATATTAAAAAATTATCTTTGAAAAAATTAATTGTTAAAAGTCTCTCTTTTTCTGTGTATTTTACTGTACACAGTAAAATTCATATTACGTACGTTTTAAATAAATTCATGCACTTGATTTTATGCAATATAACTATAATTATAGTTGCATAGCCCCTTACCGATTGTCTATGGTATTAGAAAGAATTTTGAAGCATGAAATATTTTTAATTATTCTGTATCGCGTAGAGCTCGCTTACGAAAGGGGCTGTGCAAATATAATTTTATCAACTTTTTGTTAATTTTGGATCCCCCCCCCCCTACTTCTGATTCATACGTTATCCTCCTTCAACTCTCTCCCCCCCATTAATGATATCGGTATCAAAGTGTAGAAAATTTTGATTCCTATAACTTATTTTGCTCGAAAAGACATACAAAACTGGTTTCATTTATTTTCCGCATACTTTTATGATCAAATGATGAGAAGTTGATAAAATATCATTTTTCATATGAAAAATCTTATATCACATAACAATTAAAAGCAATTCTATTTAAATGAATCCCATGATACCTCTTTGTTACATAATGCATTCAACAGTAATAAAGATTTATTGTACTTGCACCGAACGGAGAGGGGTGGGGAGCACATAGAAATTGATATCAACAAAACGAAGACAACATTCTTTCTCTTTATTTATTAGTAAGTACAAGCTTAATTTCAAATACACTTTTTACTGTTTCTCAAACTGTGATTATATATGCATACACATATGAAGAAAAATAAGAATTTTAAACTTTAGAGTATACTATATTTTAGAGTTAAATAATTTTATAATAATTTAGCGATTTTAATAACTTAAAAAAAATATGTAACAGGCTATAAAAATAACGTACTACTTTGCACTAAAGACCATATTACAAATAAAAAGAGAAACAATTGATGATCAGAAATGATATTTATATCAAAAGACAAACCTCCTCCCTCCTGAAACGATAACATTACATTTGCACAACCCCAAAGATTAATTTGTTCTTAAAACAACATAAAGTGTGCATCCTTTTTTACGGCTAATTTTACATAAAAATAAAAACTTCCTCTATGAGTAATTAAAATAATATAAATAAAACAAATTTAACAGACATGCAATTGAACTACTCCCTTAAAGCTCTGAAATTATCGGAATATAAAAGAAATTATGGGAGAAACATAATTTTCAGAAACGATTTTATAATTAACGAAACTGTAACTAAGAGAAAAAAAAAGAGTGAAAAATATTGGAATTGTCCCATTCCTTCCTTTGCTGGTATGTCCCATTCCTCCCTGTACTTTATGTTAAACTTCTTGTATAGACATAAATGCTTCTTTTAGACAGTTTAAATTATGTATGATTAACAGTATAATGTTCTATAAATAGAGAAACAATTACATATTTACATAAACAAGTCATTAATAGCAGAAAGCATAAAAATATATAGCAAATTTACTTTTGATTCTTAAAATATTCTTTTCCTTTTTACAATTGCAAGCATATGTAAATCAGCTAATTTATTCAACTGAAGATTGGGGATGCTTAGCTTAATGGAATACGTGACTGATGAAATGTTTATTAATAGAATATAAAAAGAAAAATTTACTGTCCCATTCCACCCCACTCTCCCTTATTAAGTAACAAAATTTTCGGTTAAGGGATTTAGGGAAGATTTCAGGTGTTTAACTGCTATCATAATAAAATAACAAATACAGCAGGAAGAAAAATAGACTTTTAAAGATTTTTAATGCAACGAGTAAGAATGGAGACAAAGATAACCATATTTTCTTTTATTATTCAAGAAAGGAAAGGGGGATATCTCAAACGATTGATAATATAACTTATTGAAGACTTACAATTAGCAAAAAAATGAAAATTAATTAGGGTAAAAGACTAAATTTTGTATGCTTGTAAGGCGAGAGAGGGAGGGGGGATTTTTATTTGGATTTTATGGATATGACCTCTTATTTATTCTTATAATGAAGGAACGGATCAGAAATATTTTTAAAGAATGACTTAAATGTTTTAAATTTTATATGTTGAGGGGGAAAAATTAGAGATTTATTTTTCTTTTTAGAAAGGGGGAGTATTAGATGACTTATTTACATTAATGAAAATTTACAAAGTACTAATAGCCCAGTGATTATATGGTAGGATTCGATATTAAGGGAAAGTAGGAAATATGTTTAATCTCTTCAGTTTAGATCTACAATGAATATAGTAAGTTTTATTCGCATACTAGCGGAGCGTTAGAAATATATTAGATTTACAATTTAATGCCACAATAATATCTCAAAAGAACTAACTATCAAAAACACTTAATATAAGAGTTGTAAAGCTTAAAATTCTAAGTAAAATGAACACTTACATTTAATATTTTTGCTGTAAATTAATGGCACAATTCTATTTCAAAGTTTAACCGCAATGGTCAAGAGGTTTATCTTAAAATAATTAGGGAAAAACTTGAAATTGTTTTGATCCTTTCAGTTTAGGTCTAGAATTAATGTGCTGACTTTTTACCCACATACTAGATGAACGTTAGAAAATATACTTTATTAAAAAATATTTTAAGAATATTCTAAAACAACTAAGTCGATAGAAACGATTGTGAATACAAATTTGTTAGAGTTTGAAATTCGCAATTAAAAAAAAGCATATTTTTGTCTCAATTCAATTTCAAAATTTTATCTTAATCGCTAATCCACAGCTCTAAACTATAGGAGAGATCAAGTTATCCATCCTCTCTGTCTCCATTTGTTACATACGTGTACATTTTTTTAAATTGTTGAGGCCTTCACGATGTTTTTGTAACTATGTAAGGATTTTATTTTGCATATTTTGAGAATTATAATTTAGTAGTTATTGAGAAAATGGTGCATGGATGATAGATGTTTTACATTTCATTTCTCAACTCACACCCCAAGACTTAAATCATTGGTTTAAGGGCGTATTTCGATTCAAACTGCTTATTTTCCGATTTATTTTTTAATTCATTATATCTCTCAAATACACGAAACCTACAAAATATCTTATTTGGAAAGTACACAAGGTGCCGTGATTGTCAATTCTTTGATAAATACAAAAAATATTGCAAAAAAAGCAATCAAAAACGGCATTTCGAACCGATTTTTCCCAAGTGGGAGATCTCGGAAGGAAAAAAAACGGTCATACTAATAAGGTAATTTTTTATAACTTAAATCCTAATGAATTGAGCGTAAAAATACATCACGCGGCACCTCATACGTCCCTTCAAGAATCCTCTCAGCAAGTTTCATGTTTCTACTTTTTAAAATGAAATTGTATCGGAAAATTTCGAGATGTTGAAGGTGAAAAAGCGTTTTTTCGAATACACCCTTAAATGAAAGATTTTTTACTTAAAGACTAATTTTTTTTTCAATATTCCTTAGGTTTTAAACTTTTATGAATTTAAATGAAGATTCTTGTATACTAGTCGAAAATCATTTAATTAGAGCGATCTTTGTCCTTAACACAAAATATGAAGTTTAAAATCGCGCTATTCGTTGACCTTGAATTTCTCTAGGGAAAAGTCTTATGCACACTCATTTGTCGCTCTGCTGCCCCCCCCCCCCATTTTCTATTTCCTTAATTCTAATAGACATGCACTGTTGTTCAATCTATATACATTATATTAAGAGCTACACCCATTTCATATTGGAAATAATAAACAATATTTGCCATCATTTACGAGTCATTTTTGAAATATTCTAAAAATTATGAAAGGATGTACTTTTTAAGTTAATTTGTTTGTAGCTCATTTAGCAAAAGAAAGAAACGTAGTAGATTAATTTCTATTCTATGTCCGATGGAAATTAAAACAATTTCTGGATTTCCCGTAATTAAATCAGACTTCGTCCTTTCTTTCATATACAATTTCTGGTCTATAACCCGCAATCAAGAGGTTAAGCCACAATTCTCAAAATATCCATCCTAAATAATGCATCAATAACTAAAAATTACATTTACATAATAACAATCACGTATAAACTAATAACCTCGTTTGTTCGCGTTGAAAGCTTTTGTTTAGTGATTTAGGCAATATCTGAATCTAATAGTTGAATCCAATTATCATTTTATTCAGAATTTTAAGTTCTAAAACATTTGCATTAACAATGTTCTTGATAAGTTTATTTTTCTTTAGATATTTTATGGTAATCAATAAAATCGTGTTTTTTCAATTATAAAATTTGTACCCATTTTTTAACGCGCACATAGTAAGAGGGAGAAACTTAATACATTCATTTTAGACCTAAACTAAATGAATTTAAATAATTTCCAGCTTTCCATTAACTAATTCCGATTTCGGCTTTTTTCCCCTTCTCCACCACTGGGCTATAACGAATTTTAAAGACTTTGTGTTCTTAAAGTTTCGCAAGGAGTGTGGATGAACGGAGAAATTATTTTTTTTTTTTGGGGGGGGGGAAGAAATGTCTTAATTGATAATTTATTATGACAATAAAATAATGCATAGAACACATATTGTATTTTATGTTATTTTAATTTAAGCAGTTTTAAAGAGTTTTTAAATATTGAGTACTGTTACTGTGTGAAGAAAGTTCGGGAACAAAATTTTAAGGGTGAAATTCACATGAAGTTTTAGTGAAATGAATGTGATTTAACGAATGGTTAATGGAATTAATTCGCTAAAATCAAATAGAATAATATATATTTTTTTTAAAGTAAGTTTTAAACACTTAAAATTTTGGTACTGCGGAAAAGGGGGCAAAAAAGAGAAATGACATTCAGAAAAAGAGCAGGTAAATTTGATTTATTGTATAAAACATCAGAAATTTTGTACTTATAATAAACACAGATTTAACGAATAATTAGGAAGATTAGCTTGCTAATAACTAAAAATCAAATATTATATAAGAAAATTTAAATCATATGGACTAAAAATTTACTTACTCACTAGAAATATTTTTATCAACACCAGATTCAAGATGGATGCATTACTCGGCGCTGTGGCTGCGTGAATAGTCCTTACGTCACCACTGAAGCCCTTTCCGATTGGCTGACAGGTGAAACTAAGATATTTCATGTATTTGTTCTATGCGAGTGGTAAAAATAATACCAGGCTACATATAAAATTTTAGTAAACTTGCAGTTTTCTGCAGCTTTACAAAAACTAGTTTCGTAGGTTTCCAGATTTTTTTTTTACAGTGTGAAAACAAACAGAGTCATAATCGCAGCTACTTGTGAATTATTGAAACTCATAATTTTTTATTCTCTATTTACATTGTGTATGTCAACGGAACATAATTTTTCCATGATAAATGCTGTCATAAAAGGAATCGGATTTCAAACTTCATAATTTTTTTTTATTAAATACGAACGGAATGTCATTGATAAAGGTGTTTTTTGACATCTGGTATCTTTTAAAAGTAACACATACGAAGCACTCACTGCAAAAAATGACAGCTCATGGAAAATTTAAGAATAAACCTTAAAATAAAATAAAAATATACAATATTTCTTCAAAGAAGACGGAATATTGAAAATTATCGATATTGCTACAAATGCAAAGAATACATAGTTTAACAGAGTTTTAAATTACAGAGTTTTTTTTTTGTGTTTAAACTATGCTTTTTAAGCATTAAACTATGTTTTATAAGTTGCAGTATGTTTTGTATGAAAAAAAAAATTAATTATTAGATTACGCGCATAGTCTTTTTTTTCAATAGCTTCATTTTGAGTATGAAATGTATTTCTTTATGTATTTAAAAATTAATGTGTATTTAAATTTATTTATTTCCGCACGTTCCACGCACATTAACATTAGAAAATCAAAATATAATTATTCTAAAAAAAGAAAGAAACTGTTTATACTAAATATTTTCCAACTGCAAATAATGCTTTACAAGAAAACAAGCAGAGCTATAATCGTCGTTTTTCGTGTATATGTGAAACTCATAAATTTCAAATTTCCATTCACATTCCGTATGCAAAAGGAAGAGAATTCTTCTGTGATATATGTTCCCATAAAATAAGTTGGATTTCAAACTTCATAAAGTTTTTTAATGAATGCGAAAAAAATATCATACTAAATATTGATAAAATATTGTAACTAAATATTGATATCGATCGATATTATAACAAGTGTAGAAAGGAGCGTTATAATTTAAGAACTTTTCAATTGTTTATAGTGAAATGTTTATATAATTCTTTATTTAAATAATGTGTATTTAAAATCCATTTATGTTCGTGCGTTCTAATTCAACTAGCTTTAGAAAATGCAAAATGTAATTATTATGATTACTTAAAAAAAAAAATAAACTGCTTACACTAAATATTTCCAGTCTGCATATAATGCTTTACAAGAAAACAAGCAGAGCTACAATCGCTGCTATTCGTGTATTTGTGAAACTCAAAATTTTTCGTTCTCCATTCACATTCCGTATGTCAAGGCAACAAAAATTTTTTTTGTGATTTATGCTGTTATAAAAAGAATTGGATTCCAAACTTCATAAAGTTTTTAATGAATGCGAAATAAATGTCATTAATAAAGATGTTTTTTGATATCTGGAATATTTTAGCAGTAGCACATATGGAGCACTATCAGCAAAAAATGGCAGCTCATAGAAAATAAATAAATAAATGTTAAAAAACAATAATTTCTTCAATAAAGACAGAATATTGAAATGCACCGAAATCGCTACAAACGTAGAAAAAAAATATATAAATTAATCAGTTTCCAGTTATTTATACAGCAATTAAAGCATTATACTATATTCTATATAATGTAATATGTTTTAAAGAAAAAAAATATTATTTCTATTCAAAAGTTAGATTGCGCATTTTGTATTTTTTTACTAGCTTCATTTTCCGAGTGAAATATATTTCCTTATAGACTTAAAAATTAAGGTTATTTAAATATATTTATTTGCTTATGTTACATTAACATTAGAAATATACAGTTTGACTATAAAAAACAATGAAATTGTTTATACTAATTATCTTTAAGCTGCAAATAATGCTTCACAAGAAAAAAAAAAGCAGAACTGTAATCGCTGTTATTCGAGGATTTGTGAAACTCATAAATTTTCATTTTCCATTCACATTCCGTATGTCAAGGGAACAGAATTCTTCTGTGATTTATGTTGTCATAAATGAAATTGAATTTCAAACTTCATAAAGTTTTTTAATGAATGCGAAAGGAATGTCATTGGTAAAGATTTTTTTTTTTTTTTTTTTGACATCTGGAATAATTTAACACATACGAAGCACTAGCAGGAAAAACTGACAGCTCAGAGAAACTGTACAAATGAATGTAAAAAACATAATTATAAGATAAAATCTTTTTCCTAAATATTCAAATCGATTGATATTGCTACAAGTTTAAAAAGGAGCGGGATGTTTCGAGCACTTTTTAGATTTTTTTTTTATTAATGTTTGTGTTTTTTAAAGAAAACAAAAACTATTTTCTGATGTATCGACCTGTATCGAATTTTCAACTAATAAAAGACATAAAATCGTCTGAAGCCCTTGCTGTATATGAAACTTGAACAACACAAATCTAAATAAGAAATCCTTTTATGCCCGAGTTTTCTCGGGCATATATAATAACAATATCTACAAATCCAGGCAACCATTAAAACTCATTATACCAATACAATATTTTTATTTATATATTTTTAATATTACATAGCCTTAAAAAAATTCCTAGATTTAAAGATAAGTTTTATTTGTTTTGTCTTTTTATAAACCTTCTTAAAAACTTTTTTTTTACCTCTATTATGAATTGTCATGCATATACTCTTTTTCTTAGAGTACCATTATTCATAAATTTTAGATTATATACAATGCCTTCATCTAGGTTCTTATGCATGTGATTATTATATATAATAGATTTTCTTTTAATTAAGAGGAAAACTTGATAAATTGGTCAATTGTAAATATTTAAAAAGTCCTAATTAAAACCCCCTTTCAAAAAGAAACAATGCAAAACTCAAAAGAAAAATTTAATCACTTTAAAAAGCCCATTTTTTATGAGAAAATATATTTAGAATTGTATGACAATATAAAGTGCATTTAAGTATTTATACTTAATTGCAAAGTGGAAAAGATAAAACGCATTTTGTTTTCTTTTGTAAGTATTAGTAAATATTTCTAATCTGTATTTAGGAAAAGCATAAGAATAAAACTGTTTATTTTGTTAAAAGCTATTAATATTTTTTTTTTTAATTTCTAATTTTTATTGCATTTCTCATTTTTCAATTTCGAAAAAATCTACATTTTCGAATAAACATAAGCAACCATAAAAAATCAGATTTTTCTCTATGTTTTGTAATGTTAACGTATAAATCACCCTTATCTCTATCATCTTTTTATTGCTATAATTTACGGGATTCATTCTACATTAGAACATGCAAATTTTATAAAAGAATCGATTTTTACTATTTGCTTTCAAAATAGATTATTAATGATAGATGTGTCTAATACATCATTCTAACTTGACTTTTTTATTATCTTTATTGCTAAAACCATCATTAAAAAATCTTTTATCGCAAAACCTTCTTTTAAAATATCTATTTTTCCCTAATAAATTATCATCCATTTTCTATCGATAAACTTGCAGGAGGAAGCAAATGAAATATTGAATTTTAAAAATATATAGAAAAAAAGTCAAATAATTATTATACGTGAGTGTGGTTCAGTCTAAATACATTTTCAGAATCGAACGTTTCGCACATATATACTGCTGGCCACACAAAATGCAACACGAAGAAGGACCAGAGATATCACAATGAAATTTATTTGGCAGATAGCATGTTGTACAAATATCAAACGATTAAAATTACAGCCTCTTGTGAAGTGTAGACGAGGACAAAATCAGTAGTACTGTAGCCGCCATTCTTGGCTATAATTGCTGCCACACGCCACGGCATAGAATTACAAAGGCTTTTGGGGTACAGCTTGAATCTCTTTGGGGTACAGCTGTATATGCGGCTTTCACATATTGCCAAATTTGATTTGGCATAGCAACGGGTGGTGTATTCTGGTCCAGTCGCTGTGCAAGCACGGACCAATGGTTTTCGATTGGCGATAGATCTGGAGAATAAGCAGGCCAAGAACTCATTTTAATGTGATGGGTAAAGAAGAACTCTTGAACATTGCGAGCCATGTGTGGTCGTGCATTATCCTGTTGGGAAAAGCGCTAAATGTACGGAAAGACCACGTGTTCCAACCTCTCACAGATTTAGAGCTGGCTGATAAGTGTACCGGCAATGCGTGCTAGAGGGGTGCGGCAGTGAAATCCAATGCCACCCCAAACCATGATACCGGCTGTAAGACCTGTGTGCCGATGCAAAACGCAACATTTTAGCAGCCTCTTAGTACAGTATCTTCAAACTCAAATCCGACCATCGTGATGTTGCAGGCAGAAGCGGATTCGTCAGTAAGCTCATTTTCATTGCATTCCGTTGTCCATGTCCGCTGCTCCTCGCACCAATTGCGGCGCAAACCCCTGTGGTTTCCAGACAAAGATAAACGAAGCAATGGAAGCTTCGCGAACATTACACTCTGCTGCAAACGGCGTCGAATGGTACGAGCGGACACTGAATGATGCCTAGCAGGGTGAATCTGTTGTGCTATGGTTCGTGATGTGGCTGCGCGACCCATCACTGTCATGCGCATAAACCACCTGTCATCACATGCATCAGTGAAACGACGTGGGTGCAATCGGCCTCGTTGGCCCGTCTTTCCCTCCTGCATCCATCGTTTACAGATCCGCATCATATTCGCTTGGTGTCGTCCAATACGTTGATCGATTTCCCTAAAGGATAATCCACATTGCCTATAGACTACTATTCTTCCTCGGTCGAATTCAGAAACTTAGTCAAAATACGTTCGATGTCTTCCACGACGTACAGGTAAACAGCTTACGCCAAAAAAACTCAGGAAAAAACAATTGCCGTTCTTCAAATCACCAATCTGTTATCCTTTTATATAGTGCTTGCGGGTGGCGCTACGGTCGCCCGTGATGTGTGTCCGCGCTGCAATGCTAATGATTTGCATATTTCATCGCCACAAATTCATGCTGTTAATTTCACATAATTTGCATGCTTTCTTCAGGGTGTTGCATTTTGTGTGACCAGCGGTATAAATAAAAGTTAGTCTGGAAATGTTTTACATGTAAGTAAAAGCTACAAAGTTAAATGAAAGAATAAACTATCAGAGGAAAGAGTGTGATTATCTATCGGCTATATACTTCCACATTTAAAAAAATATTTTTTTTATAAATGTTTATAGTATAAAAAAATAAACCTGTTAATAGATTACATTGTTTTAAAATTTTCAAGACATTCATTTGGTTTTTTATCTAATAGCACAATATGCCTAGATTATTTTTCTTAAGTTTCATCGCAATCAGATTAAAAGTTGATTTAACACAGTCATTGATTATGCTAGTCATAGTAGAAATGACGAGGGTTATTAAACACTTATATTTTCCTTTTAAAGTCGGTAGACGCGATTTCTCAAAAATTATTACATCTATCTAAGTGAAATTTTGCGAATTTGTTCAAAAAAGAATTAATTTGTTTTTAAGGATATTCGAAAACTGGGCTTCACCGGTAGAATTTCCGAAATTTTTGAATGATTTCATTTTAAGTATTCTTAAAATCTTGTTCTTTTACATCCTTAAAGTTTTGAATAAAATAATTTATTTATTATGTGTAAATCAATAGGGATAATATGTTTTTTAAGCTGTCGTAAAGCGTCGTTTAACCCATTTAAACCCATAACCTCAAGATTCCAGAGCAATAATAGGAAACTAATATGAAACATAACTTGTGATCTGAAAGATGCTAATCATAACAAGGTCATGTTCCCTGAAATTAAATTTCATCGTGTGAAAATTTTGCTTTTGTGAAAAAAACCGATATTAAAATAGATATAAAAATAAAAATATCATATATAGATAGATTTTTTAAAAAAAAGTCAAAGAAAATATGTATTATGATATGATATATAATAAAAAAATATATAAAATTTGTTAAAAATAAAGATTATCGAAATTAAAAAGATACTTTAGGAGATTAATTTGTCTTTAGGTAAATAATAAATATATATGTATATGACCAATTACCGAAATTGCTCAAAACACACAAGCAGATGCGCTCTCCAAAATAATTCTCCTATACAATAAAGATTCAATTAATTGTTTAAAATCTAATAACTTTTCTAAAGTAGGTCAAAGTATTTTAAACTCTTTCTAAAATCTTTTATCAATAATATTTAATGATTCCGAATCTCTTTATTATTTCTTCACTCTGTTGTTTCTTTGATGTTGTATTGACCGAATAGAAATGTGAAGTGAATCAAATAAAATATTTTTTTTAGATAAGGCTTCTATGAAGATAATTTTAAAAGGACTTACGGAAAATATATTTGTTAAATAAAATATATTTGTGAGTAAATTCGGTATTAATCTTCATTGTTTTATGCCATTGTAATGTAAATTTTTTGTTTTTTATCATATAAGTATAAATATTATTCAGTTTAATATACACTGCTGGCGATTAAAATTGCTACACCAAGAAGAAATGCAGATAACAAAATGATATTTATTGGACAAATATATTATGATATAAATAACAAGTGATTAAATTTTTAAGAAATTTCCGTGGCGTGCATAGATCCTGAGAAATCAGTACCCAGAACAATCACCTCGGGCAATAATAACAGCACTTACACCCCTGAGCATTAAGACAAACAGAGATTGAATGGCATTTACAAGAAAAGCTGCCCATGCAGCTTCAACACGTTGCCACAGTTAATTAACCGTAGCTCTGCAACCGTTGACCAGACATTTTCTATTGGTGAGAGATCTGGGGAAAGTGCTGGCCAAGGCAACAGCCGAACATTTTCCGTATCAAGGAAGGTCCGAATAATACCAGAAACAGCATTATCCTGCTGAAATTTAGGGTTTAGCAGGTCTCGAATAAAGGTTAGAGCCACGGATCGTAAAATATCAGAAATGTAACGGGCACTCTTTAAAGTGCTGTCAATGCGAACAAGAAATGACCGATACCTGTATACAATGGCATCCCATAACGTCACGCCTGGTGATGGGCCAGTATGGCGATGATGAATGCACGCTGCCAATGTGCGTACTCCACGATGTATCCAAAACGGATTAGACTATCATGATGTTGTAAGCAGAGCCTGGATTCATCTGAAAAAATGATGCCTTGCCATTAGTGCACCCAGGTTCGTCGTTGATCATATCATTGAAGACGCTCCTGTCTATGACGCAGCGTTAAGTAAAGTCGCAGCCTTGGTCTCGGAGCTCAGAGTCTATGCTTCTGAAAATATTGTCGATCTGTTTGTGCAGACCTTTTTTGTTTTGTAAATGACGCAATTCTTTGATTCGGGGCTCGTGACGTGGTAGCACAGTCCATTACGGCCATACGGATAACATGCTCGTCTTTTCGGCTTTTAGTGATAGGGGGCCATAAGATCATAAGTACGTGATCATAAGATCCCGTACGGCGTTCCGTATTACCGTCCTGATTCCGTCGATTCTATATTCTGCAAATAGTCATTGGATCTCGACCAACGCGAGCAGCAATACTGCGATACGATAAACTGCAATCCCGGTAGGCTACATTTCTACTTTTATAAAAGTCAGAAACATGCTGATACGCATTTCTCCTTCTTACACAAGGCATCACAACAATTTTTCACCAGTCAACAACGGTCAAATGTAGTTTCTGTGTGAGAAACCGGCTTAACAATGTACTCATTTAAACACATTGTAGGTGTCGCTACCGGCCCTTGCTTTGACAAAATGCGCTGAAAAGCTGATCATTTGCATATCATAGTAGCTTCTTTCTGTCGTTTAAATTTCACGTCTGCAGCATGTCGCCTTCATGGTGTAGCAATTTTAATGGCCAGTAGTGTATGCATATATCTATACATTGTAATTCCTGAAGTCTGTAACGTATAGGCCAATTGTTGTGGTAATTTTAAGTTGGTACATGGTAGTTTCTTTGTGTACATGTTTTATCCAGTAATTTTAATGTAAATAGCAATCAAAATAATTAAAATATAATGAATTTTTGAAATAAAATCTTAAAATAATTAAGTAAAATAATAAACTATAAGGATAATTCAAAAATATTAAATATATAAATATATTAAAAAAATTAAAAATCAATTTTGAGTCAATAATTAATTATATCTCATAAAATATACTTAATAAATATGAGATACATCTTCCTTGAATTATGTGATAATATTTTACTCATAAAGGGCTCTATTGCTTCAGATCAAATGATACAGTAAGGAATTTCACCTCAGATGTAAACAGTTTTAATAACGAAAACAACTTGATTAATACATACAAGAGCGTATCGATTTTTAACTTTTTTTTTATTTCCAAATTCCAAGTTGATAAAAAGTTGCTACTAGACACTACAACTTACACAAAAATTTTTGGATTTAAAAAAGAATGTTTAGGTCTCCCGCACAAGGCCTAAAGTTTAGAAATTTTACTTAAAAAATAAATTTTTACAAAAATTTTCAAAAAAGAAAAATCCAAAACATTTTTATTTAAATTGCCAATTAAAATTCCACTATCAGTAAGCACAAAAAAAGATAGAAAATGTATTTCAAAAACTTTTAGATCATATTTTTAGCACAACATTTAGATCTCACTCACAAGGCCTAAAAGTCGTAAATATCAGCCAATATTTGAACATTTTTCAGTTCTTTGACATTTGTGTTGTTGCTGGTTTAAAAATTAAGACTCGTTAGGCTTGGTTGAAATTGTTGAAATAAGTGAAATAATAAATCATATTTCAACATGAAGCGATGAGGTGAAGGCAGGCCAGACTGTCACGCCGCGGTGACGTGACACCTATGAATCACCGCGCTGGCTTGTTAGTAGACGTCTGCTCGCGAGCGAGCATTACGGTTGTGTTTTAGTGCGATAGTCTTGTTGTAAGAATCAAGTGAGTGAGTTTTTTTGTTGTTCATTATGAGTAAAAAACCGCATCTGACTAGACAAACTACCGACAGGCCGGTTTTCGTTCAACCTATTGATGTGAGTGAGTTTAATGTTCTGCCAACCAAGATTAATGTTTTCAAGTATTTTTAATGGATGCACATTGGAATAAAATAGCAGGGAATACACCAGGCTGCAAGAAATGTAATTGCGTTAAGAGTTGCTTTAAAACTTGAGAAAATATGGAAAAGAGCTTCAATTCCTGTTTGTGACACCAAAAACACAATATTTATGGTTTTAAAACTCATAAACAGCTTGAGAAAATTAAAAAGTGTTCAGGGCCTAAAAAGAAGTATCCTAACTCCTACAAAGCTGCAGTAACTAGCTTTCAGTCAAAAACTGAAACTGCATTGTTTGATATTTGTACTTGCAAATGTGACTTTAGCAATTGTATTTGCTCTATTGACAAAAAAGTCCCGGCACTAGAAGTTTTTGCTCGACCAACATGGTCCTAGATTGATATCAATTGCAGAGTGTGACAAAAACGAGACTAAAAAGCTGAAAAAGAGATTAGAAAGAAAATCTAGGTCACAAACTTTAATGCAGGTAGTAGTAAAAAAGACTGAGGAGGAAAACTTAAAATCTGTTGATAACATTGATTTTGGTGATAGTACAGATTATTCAATGTCTCACACATCATGTCAAGATAGTGATTTTGAAATAAACGTACTTGATACGAGTCAAAAAAGTGTTTCAAGTGTGGAAGTAAAACAAGAACTGCCACAACGCTTGTCTTTGTCTTCACGAGCTTGTGACCGCACGGGCATTTCTCGTAGAGCTAGAGCTCAGTTAGCTACTGCACTTCTGCGAGATTTAAATGCCGTTAATGCGGAAAACCGTGAAACAGTAATAGACAAATCAAAAGTAGCATGTGAAAGACTTAAGTCTCGTAAAGAAGTAAGCTCAATTCGAACCTCCGATCTGTTGTCCATTTACTTTGGTGGTGGTAAAGATGAAACCATAACAAAAGAAATTGTAGCTGGTAAAAGTGTCCGAAAATCTTTAATGAAAGAACACATATATATAGTTGAAGAACATGGATCCAAGTATTTCGGTCATGTAACTCCCATAAATGGAACAGGAAAGGAAATAGTTACATCACTTGTAAAGTATTGTGAAGAAAAACTGTCGATCTTAAAAACCCAAATTCTATTGGTTGTGATGATTCGGTAGCAAACACAGGCACATTGAATAGAGTTATCACCTTATTTGAAAATAAAATACAAAAGCCACTGCTGGCAGTTGTGTGTCTACTGCATTTGAATGAATTACCATTTACAAAAATTATGATTGCTCTTGATGGGCCAACTTCTGGACCAAACACATTAAGCGGGCCTATTGGTAAACAACTTCTAAGCTGCCAAAATCTGGATGTGGTCAGTTTTGTTGCAATTGAAAGCGATATACTAGAAGTTGGTCTTAAAGAGTTGAGAACAGACCAAAAGTACGAAATATCCAAAGCCGTATCAACAGGTACAGAAGAGTTGGCCAGGCGAAACCCCGGAAACATCTCGCAAGCCAGGTGGCTTACTCTGGCAAATCGAATCCTTCGTTTGTATGTAGCCATGGATGATCCGACCCCTGAGTAGAGAAAGCTTGCAGAGTTCATAATAAAAGTCTATATACCATTATGGCTTTCAATTAAGTGCAATCCCAAAATCCCGCAGGGTTCCATTAATTTTTCTTAATAATTCATTTCAGCAATTACTTCGAGGACGAGTTAAAACATATCGTCCGTGCAACGTTACAGAGAAACGCATTCATGGCTCACCCAGAGCATGTTTTGATAGCTATGTTGTTTGATGAATGAAAACATATTAGAGTTTTCGCTTATAAGAGAATCCAGACAACTCATAAAACAGAAAATAAAGGGTTAAGGATATTTAAACCCCCTCAGATCAATTTTAATTCTAAAGACTATATAGATATGATTGACTAGCAAACCACTTCAGTAACCGGACACCCTAGGTTTACCGATATGAATCTAGAAGAGTTACAGTTAATTGCGGAAACGTGAAAAAGTGGAAGGGTTGAATTTACAATTCCTTCTCACACTCAAGCTGTGGAACGAATTGTGAAAAAAGTCACAGAAGCTTCAAAGCGAGTGTGTGGGATGATCGAATGTGGGTTTCATTCGTCCAGACTGGAAGACCGTAAAGAGCTACATACGTTAGTGGCCAAGCGCCAGTACAAAATCTCAGTGAAGGATTAAAATATAAGTAAATATTTTTTGTACTACTTTGATTTTTAATGTTTTTAAATAACATCGTTATCTTACTGTCTTCCATATAATATTTGAAATTCATTGGGGATCATTTCTACAATTTTATAAAAATCTGTAAGTCTACGTGAACACTACATATAACTTTCGTTTCAGGTTTTGAAGACAAAATGAAAGGACGAATATTTAAAACAAGTCAGATAATTTGAAATAGAACAAGGAAACTGCGCTCATGTTCTATGAAAATACATCAGCAACATTTTGTATTTATATACTACATTTTATTCCACACTATAATATTTTATACATTTGTAATAAACAATAGTAATCACAAATAACGATAGATTTCATTTCAACACCTATTATATATATATATATATATATATATATATATTACAAATTTAAAAATTTTTCGCCAAAACTAACCTCTATACTATCTTAATTTTCTTATAATAATGTTCCGTACTTACTTCAAATTATTAAATTAAAATCTTGTTGTTAAAAGATCGTTTGCAAAAACGAGTTTTTCCCTCTATAATGACTACAGTTGAATAAATAAACTTACAGCCACCAATGAGTGATTTATTGGATATTCTACATTTATTTATTTTTTATTTTTTCCCTCGCTGGCCATGACTTCTGTGCAAAGAACGGGGACCCTGGCGATGATGTTTCTGGCTCCTAACTTTAAAATGTCACATATATATTAGGGTGGGCCTTAAAAGTTGGTAAAAATTTTTTTTTCACGATTTATACCGGGGCACCCTGCTATTTTATTCTACTCATTATAAAAGAATTACAGCATTTTTTTCAAAATTTTAAGCATGATTTTAGGGGTCGCTACCACTATGTAAAGTTTAGACTTATTCAAAAATATTGAAGGAAAATACATAATTATTCTTAATAACAAGTAAACATATTTTT
Source organism: Maratus speculifer (assembly GCA_964019185.1). NCBI lineage: Eukaryota > Metazoa > Arthropoda > Arachnida > Araneae > Salticidae > Maratus > Maratus speculifer. The sequence continues at coordinate 418,856,143 of OZ025290.1, read as the reverse complement.
ATTAACTATTTAAGTAAATTCTACAGCAACTACATTTTTTGTGTATTTAAAGAAGAAAAAAATTATCATTATTTTAAAATCCTTACATTTACTTTTTTAGGACATCAATGTAGATTTTTTAGAGTCTGGGTATTTGCTTCGAAACTGCTTGACTAACAACAATAAGTACGGTTCATCTTTTGTATGAAGTTTATTGTATTCCGCAATAAGTGCTACCCCACGTTCGGCTACATCATTTATAACTTTCACTGAAGCTGAAAAAGCCTTACAATTTTTATAAGATTCATTTTTATACCAATTTGTTACATCTGTTTCAAAAAAGTCTGAAGGTAATTACATAATTTTAAAAAACCACAGAGTGTTACTTGTTACAAAATCTTGCAAGTTCTTTTTGAGGATGTCATCAGGTTCAACCCGTGCACGTTTCAATGGTTTCTGATTTTTCACATTTTTCAAAGCACGCACCATTTTTCTTTTAATTCTAAATGAGAAATTGTCATCGAAAAATTCAAAACCAACTAGTTCTTCTCAAAAGTACCACAAATGTCTTATCTCAAGTCAAGTCAACGCTGGTTTTTAAGGAGTACTTACAGTGAGTCTCAACCCCTATTAAACCTCCAACGAAAGTGAAATAAAACATAAAGATACGGTTAAAAAACAATGCATTCTAAAATTTTACGAATTTGGAGACTCGAGTGAAATTTAGCTCTCGAGTTGGAGCACGGGGGTAAATATACCCCCAGTGACCTTCTTAAAAGAATTAATTTTTAGGAAATCATCACATACGTTGACAGACTTAACAAGTTGGAAATTGCACGTGAAGCGTAGCAAATGAGGTGCGTTCGTCCGATAACGAAGTTTTAAAATATTCAGATCTTGCTGATATAGTAGAGCGTACTTTGGATACAGTATAGTGGTCGAAATCTTTGTGTTCATGTAAATATGCAGGGAGTAATTTTATTATACTTCATTAACGTATATCTTATTCATAAAATACGAAGTAGTTTATAATTAAAACACGCCCCAAACAATGTTTTCCCGTATAACATTATTTAATGAAATACATTTGTGTGGCCCTGTAATTTCATAATTAATATTCTTTGCATCACAGATTATACAGAATGTATATTTTAGTACACACTTCATAGATTCATGTCAATTCTATCATGTTCAAATGAGTGTAACAACTTTAAAATGCATTTGAAACTTTTTCCCATTGATCGCAATGTAACGGAATACTTTTGATTGTCCCTGTAATTGATCTATACATCCGATTTTCATAACAATTGAAATGACTCGATAAAATTATGTAATAATTATACTTTTAAATTTCAAACGATTAAAATGCATTTGGAACATTTTTCCCCATTGACCGTAATGTAATGAAATCCTTTTGATTGTCCCTGTAATTTATCTATCCATCCAGTTTTCATAAAATTTGAAATGACTCGACAAAATTATATAATAATTATGTATTTTAAATTTCCAGCGATTAAAATGCATTTGAAACTTTTTTCCCCATTGACCGTAATGTAACGGAATACTTTTGATTGTCCCTGTATTGATCTATCCATCCAATTTTCATAAAATTTGAAATGACTCGACAAAATTATGTAATAATTATATTTTTTAAATTTCAAACGATTCGGTTTTGTAATGTTTGCGTTGTTATATGCGGACAGACGGACATACAGACCGACAGACAGACAGACGGACAGACAGACCGACAGACAGACAGAGGGACAGACAGACGGGCTGAGCGACAACAATAGGTGCTACGTATTTACATAATTATGAACGCACCTAAAAAGTGGTCGAGGCGGTAAGGGCAGCATTGGAGATACCAACAGGCACAGAAAAAGTTCTAGCCTATCCCTAACAACTTTAAAATTGGGGGCCACATAGCTCACTAGATTTTGAAGGTTGATCGAAAGAATTGGGAGATAAAATTTTTTAAATACTAGTCTATCATGAAATGATCTGTGACCAGACCCGGCGTCGGACAACTCAAGTGGTCGACAAAACAGCGCGGACGCACAAATGTCCTATGAATTTCTTCATAGCACACAAAGAAATGTCTCTATTTACATTTTCGTACTCTTTCAAGTTTTTAAGGAGCAATAAATCATTTCTAGGCACAGAACAAGCAGATGGGTTCCTGATACCAACTGTCAATGTAGATTTTTACCACAAACGAGAAAACTCGACGAACTCTAGATTTTTCGTGCTATGAAATTTGAACTGATCTCTAAATAAATAAATTTTGAGCGAGTATATGGCCTTTGCCATCCATCGTGGTCGATGCAAGCCACCAAGAGTTCTAAATAAAACACTTCTTTCGAGTACTCCTCCTAGGAAAATGCTCTAACAGTTATTTGTAATTGCCCCTTGGTTGCAAATCATTAAGTTGATTTTGCGCACACAATATGATTTTTGATGCATTTTCTGTTGTTTTTTTCATTGATAAAATTATCAGTTACGGAAGTCTAAAATATGTCATGATCAATAGAGTTCCACGAAATTTTAAATCATTTAAATAAGAATATGTCTGGTCCGTTTGGAACTCTGAGTGACTTAACAACAACTGCATCATACGAAAAGAAATAAAATCATTTCCTTTGGATTGGTGAAATTACATGTATAAAATATAGCAAAGACTTTCGGAAAATAAAGACATGTCAACAAACCAATTAGTTGTGTTCTCCGATTTACAATTTCTGCACATTTTTCGCCGATTGGAAGTTTTTATGTATAACGAAATAGTAATTGATTTAATGGGGGTGGGGGGGGGTGGTTTACGGTTATACGCCTCAAATATTACAATAATTTTCTTCCATTATCAAAATAGAAAAGATTTATTAAAATGTAAATTAATGTCAGAATTGTGGTGCTCAAATTACCTTGAGTAAATATTTAAAATGTATATAAAAAAGCACAATTTATCTTAAAAATATATTAAATACAATAAAAATCCAAACAGTTCTCAACCCTTGCATGAAAAGGATGACCGATTGCCGTCATCAGTATTCAATTAAATATTTTTATTTTATTTTATTTATTTATTGTAATATTTCGAAAATGCTCTAGTCATCATCGTTGTAATTTAAAGGTTGTACACGAAATAAAATGCCAAATAAATCTATATGAATTTCCCAATAAACGAAAATTTATCCATTATGCTACAATGTTTTCTCCAAGGATATCGTATGGTAACATCGATAAACATAATATCTTTATAACAATTATTTAAATGGATTCTCTTCTCATTTCATCTAGGTAATTATTTGTGCGAAAGAACTTTATATTAATTAAAATCCATTTTAAAAGCAAAATATCTGTTATCTTATCTGTAATAAAACTTGTAAATTACAATGATTTTTTTTTTTCTTGGTGATTCTTGAGTATGCACAAAGAAAAATATGAACAACAGTTAAAATGCGATTTGTGACAGTCGCGTTATGGATGAAAATGGATGTCCGCTTTGGACGTCTAGTAGTTTTTAATTCGATTTGAGATAATTTCAATCTATTTTAAATAGTTTTATATTGTATGTATATAATATACTATATGTGTAATTATAAGTATATAATATATTATATGTATGTACTTGCAAGTAATTTTAGCAGGTTTATTTGTGTTTTATTTTTATACCATATAAAAAATATATCTTATACATATTTTCATATGTATTAAATATATATATATATACATCTAATGTCAAGTTAATCAATTCTTTAATTATAATGGAAAAAAAATATTTAAAATCTTGCATACAGGGAAATAATTAATCCGTGTGTCATTGATTGTTATTTAAGAAAATTGAAAACTTTCCTTTTTCCTCAAAAATAATTCATTTAATAGTCGATATGTTAACAATAGGCAAAATCATTTAGCATTTTTTACCAAAGTTAAAAAATACAATATTTATAATAAAATTATTGTCGTGTAATGATTCATGTTTTTATGTGTAATTTGATAATTGCAATTGATAGCCATTAATGGAATTTATTTGCTTCGCATATATTTTATATGAATTTTTTTCTACGTATAAAAATGTGTAAATTGATTAAATATCTCTTTTTATGCACTTAATCTTACTTACTTATGAAATTTCTTTGTGAAATTATTCATAATGGTAATTTATGGAATCTAGAATTTTTCTGTTGTAATGATTTCAAGCGTAAAAAAGTAAGTATGCTTTAATAAATCATTCTTCCTAAAGTAATAAAATTACTCATTGCTTCAGTTGAGATTGTGACATATTACTAAAAGGGAGCAATAAATAATGAGAATAAGATAAGCCTTGTTAACATAAATATGTCTTTTTGGTGTTTTGAATTTATCGTGATAAAATTTCCATTTAACTGCTTTGGGAAATGCAAAAAGTATTAACAATGCAAACAAAATAATAATATGTAGAAATAAAAAAGTAATATATATTAAATTAAATAGCAAAATGTTAGAATATATTTATTATGAATCTAAAATAGTAGAAGTTTTATAAAAAATAAATTTAACCCAAGAGTTTATTCTCATCTAGTAATTATTTACAAATAGAAACAATCAGTATCATTGATTTGAAAGATTACACAAAATATTGGCATACTGTCTGCTTAAATTTTGATGCTCTTTCGAATTAATTAAAATAAAATGATTGCATTATACATTTGTTGCTTTAGCTATAAAATTGCGCTCATTCTGACAAAAATGTTTTTCTTTATTCTGTGAACTGTACGTATGTATAGATCTATTATATAAATAGAATTGACTAGTTAGATATTTTCCTAATTTCGTTTTTGTTTAGCCATAAAATATTTCATTAAAAATGTTTGCCAATCTTGACTTCTTCTAATGTATATTTTTTCTGCTTTTAACAAATTTCATTGGAAAATATATCCAAAGTAAACATTTGGTAAGTGATTATCAAGTGAATTTAATAATATATTTTACACAATACAATGACGGAAAAACAACAAAATGGCGTGCAATAATGCATTTATGATATATCTAGGCATGCAAGCGCCACGCCAAAAACTGCTGATTTTTTACCACGAAATTTTAATATTATTCTTTGCATTATTAAATTTTAAAAGTGCTATCATTAACTAAGTTAAGAAATACTATTAAAGTATGTGTAATATAGTATCTGAAAGACTCTTTCGAATAAATTTTAGAACTTATTCATAATGATCAAGCAGACTTCTCAATCTCGGTTGAGAGGAGTAATTGTAGTATTATATAATTTAACATATGAGAAAAAATATATGTGTTGCAGATGTACAATTTATCATGCTTTAACGGAACTATCTAAATATCATTTTGATTTTTTAAGGAAAAAAAAATGACTCGCTTTCACATATACAGGGTGAGTCATAATTAGCGAAACAACAGGCTACCTCCTTCAATATTGCCCCTAGGGACATACTTACAATTACAAAATTTCATAAAAAAGGTGCACAATTTGACGAGATATGTTGAAATTCCATGGAGGGTCTTTTTAAAAAAATACAAAAATTAAATTTTTATACAGCCCCCGTATGTCGATATTCCCAATTAGGAAATTAGTCCTTATCTATTCCTGAAATGAAGGAAAACAATTTCCTCTCCATAACTTAAAATCTGACAGAAATATGAAAATACAAACTTCTCCAAAATTCGTTGCTTACAACACCTGACCATGCTTCTAAACGAAAAGTTTTTTACTCACTTTGAAAGAAAATTAAGGATCATCCACAAGTTGTCCATTATTAAGTGTCGATTTAAAACAGTGCCTCTCATTTGGACATAAAAAAGCAGCGTACAGATTTAACGCTAAACTTGCTTTTAAAATATGTTATAGTCTGCACTAGAAGTCTGCATGGGTTGACATTTTTAGGCCCGGTAACGAACCGATCCGTATGTTTGACAATCAGACGATCTCACAAACCGGTCCGGCCTGGAAAAATATTAAAATCATAACCCGGCCCGGCCTGGGAAACAGTTTAAATCATAGCCCGGCATAGCCATAAATATAAATATAGTTTTTTTTTTTTTTTTTTTTTTTTTTTACATTTATTTGATTAAAAATTGTTTCGTATGGAGGAGTTCTGACTAAAAATACTTATTATAGCTTATCGTTTTTCTTATTTTTACTTTTTAATATTAAAGAAGCACCAAAATCTGTGATATACTTATTTTATCAATGAATCTTTATTTATATATAAATTTGTCACTAATACTTTATTATCGTTAATCCATTTTCCATGGGATGCAGACTTTGAATAATGTTATACAGTAAAACCTTTTAAGACGGAATCTGAAGAAGGAAAGAAAAAAATAGATAAATACCCTACTGTTATCTATACATATAATAAAACAGTAGGACCCGGTGTGTCTGTACATTGAAGATAATTGACAAAAATGGAGTCAGGGCGATAAAAGAAAACCAATGAAACACAAAAAAAATTTTTTTGAATTTTTTGTCTGTCTGTCTGTCTGTCTGTCTGTTTGTTCGAGGTTATCTTCGTAACTACTGAATGGATTTTTATGCGGTTTTCACTAATGAAGAATGCACACTCCCGGGCAGTGTATAGGCTTTGTTTCATCAAAATCGGACAACAGACAAAAAAGTAACAAAAAGAAACAAAAGAAACTATTAGGTGCGCTGCTCACGTTTTTTAGTACATATAAAATCCAATAGATGTCACTGTGCGATTTTAAAACGCGCTATCGTTATGTTTTCGCCAGTCTACTTAAGTATGAGAAAGTTTCAAGCTGGCTGTCGTTCCATGTGGTTTAGTCGGTAGAACGTCAGTGCGCCATACTGATGGCCCGGGTTCGATTCCCAGCATGGAATTTTTTTTCACTATGTTGGCATTAACGCCTATAAGCAATTAAAAGAATTTGAAATATTGTATTCAAGGCGAATTTTCTCTCTGGGAAAATTTCCTTGCATTAATATGTCAGTGTAATTTTTTTTTCGATTTAATTTTTTTTTCGAAACTTTGTTTTTCTTAAAAAATTACAGTAAATATTTGATATTTCCCAACGTTTTTTGAATGATCGACTTGCTTTTTTTTTTTTTAATGTATGTCTGAACCTTATCTAACTACTTCTTCAAGATTTCTTTAGATAAACCGACCAGCGTAGCGGGCGAAGGCCGCTAGTAGATAAATACCCTACTTAGGATGAGGTAAATGGAGTTTATTTATTTTTTTTTAGTATTATTACATCTATTTTGCATGGATCGACACAGTTTCCCTTTAAGACAGGATATTTCTAAAGGCAGTTCATTTCACCTCTTTTATTGTATTTATTTTTGTTGCCTTTATATATACTATTCTTTCAAAAATAAATTTTAAAGTTTTTTCGTGAAATAAAGCCATTTTCAAAGTCTATGTGCTTATCGTAAAAAGTTTGATTGAACTAAATTTTATTTTTTTATGCACGTAGTATGTCAACCAGAGACAATAAGTTTAATACCGATTGTGACGAGACCGGGATTGAAAATTCCGCCCCGTTCAGATATTGGAAGAAGGAAGCAGTCCCCTCCGGTATGAAAACTTGCCAAGCGAATCTTCAGAAAAAAGTAATTTACGGGTCCTGGCCTGGGCTATGCTCAGGACTCATGGACTTTTTAACAGCCTCTCCAGCACTATAAAAAGCCTGAAGTTGTGGTAGCTATATTTTTAAAAGGCTCTTAATCAGCATGTTAGGAAAAACATTGTTTTACTTAACTGAAGGGCATTTAAACAGTACAGAAAGAAGGTGGAACTGGGAAAAGTTAAATTGAATGGGAAGTTTGATGAACAGTAACGAGTTACTTTACACTTTCAATTTTTAAAAAGCTTTGAAACATTTTATTAGAAAAGAAACTTTGTATAAAACTTTAAAGGCGTTTTTCTGCAGTAAGTTTTTCCCCCACTATTTCTAAATTACTAAGAGTCAAGAATCTTTAAAGAAAAAACTGCAAGCTTGAAACATGTCTTTTTTTCTTATTTTACATTAGTTTTGTTTCGAGAAATTTGAAAAAAATATTTAAATTCATATGAAAAAATATATAAATTATTTTGAATTTTTTAAAAAATAAATTACACAATTTTATTAAGAAATATTTTAAATAGTTTAAAATAGTCTAAAATAATTCATTTAAATTTGTGTGAAATAACTTTTGGCTGAGTATGCACCATGGGTTTTCATCAAGAAAAAATGTCAATCTGGTATGTACAGCAATATCAGTTGTGCATTACCAATTGGATAAAAAAAAGTTCCTGCCAGGATTCGAATCAAGGTTGTCTTGTTTGTAATGTAAAATGCTCTGCCATCTGAGCCATTTAGAATGATTCCGGAGGACAAATGCATTTGAGTTTGCCAAATATCGGCAAATCATCCCTATCTATGATCATGCCTTTTTTTCACTCGGCTGAAAATGTACTACTGAGAAGATTTATTTAAAAATACAATGTAAAATAGTTAAAAAGTAATCTAATATATAGTGAACCTTATAAGAAAATATATTTCTATTACCGTAAACATTCGGAAACATACCGAAAATAACATTATCTCAATTTTAGTTTAATTCAAAAATTAGCCGAATGATGACAGTTTTTTCACCAATTTTTTCATTTCATAAATTGGCTTATGACAAAGATTTTAGCAATGCGTATGCGTATGACAAAGATTTTAGCAAAAAATTGCAATGCGTAGTTTTTGAGCTAGTACTTCGATTAGGATTTTATTGTTATTAGAATGGGCTCTTTCTCACTATTCTTCATGAAGAATGAGCTTCAAATTATTTAATAAAATTGTTAGCATTTCAAATGAGGTTATATAGATATTTTTTACATATTTATGTGTTTTATCTATACTACACGCTTATATTCACACAATTTAACCATCTTATGCACTAAATGAACACACAGTTATAATATGGTGCCTGATATAATGTTATGTTTTGTTCATTTTTAAATTTTTATAATTATTTAGAAGTTGTTTTTATCGTATATTCTACTTTTTAACATACTTTTTCTTGTCATACTACAAAAAGTATTGAAAAACGCAACTATTTATAGAAAAAAAAATTATTCTTGCCGATTTAAAAAGAAAAGATTTTTCTTCTAATATATATTTTAACTTGAAACATCAATCGCTCTTCATTATCACTAAAGCATTGTGATAAAATGAATATATCGATTTATCAGATTTATCTTCAAAGAACATCGTTCATAATGAATTTTATTGATACTTCATTTTGGCACTGTTTCTTTTTTAAGGGGTAATTCTTTTCTCTCAAAAATGACAGAACTAATTTTTTAAAAGACTACCAAATATGATGCAATGTGGATTACCTAAAAGATAGCTCTTTCAGCATTGATAAATTTAAATTATAATTTGAAGTTTAAAATAATTTAAGGTATTTTACCAAAATTGTTTACTTTTTACAAAAATATGAAATAAGACATGAAATATCTAAGATGGCTGATTAGTAAAATCTGCAAAAAAAAAAAAATACAGTCGAGCATTGCTAAAAGACAGTGATTTAATACAACACTTTCAAAACTAGAAGAAAAAAAAACGAAAAAAAAATACAAAAAGGTAACTAATAATCCAATAAACGAAAAAAAATTTATGGCATTATGAAATGCTAAAACTTCTACAATGATTAAGCAAATTGTGTTTTTTTTTAATAAAATGTATCTTTAGATCATGATATTTAACTATCTGAATTTTGATATTTTATAACATGAAAAAATGAAATTAGCACAAGACAAGTGAGGAAATATTTTAATCAGCACTATATACAACACAATTGACAACACAATTTTGAGAACTCATTTCTGGATAGCAACTCTTTTGTAACATATAAATAACGCATTCCTAGGTAGCAACGCTTTTGAAACATATTAAGAACACAATCACAACACCAAAAACGTTTTGTATATGAAGTTTCCTAGTTCGCAACACATTAATGTGTTGCGATTTCCGTGACAAAATTTGATGTATTTATCTAAAATGTATTTACTACCTCTGATAAAAAAGTTCGGTGAATGAATTCAGAACGGCCGATCTGGTCACACTGGGGAAACAAAACACTGCACCTGCATAGCGGAAAGTATTGACCATCTCCCCTCCCCCCCCCGTAGTTCAGTTGAACGTCGTTTATGATCTGTGTACGACGTCCTTTACTAAATGCTTGTTCAGTGTGTTGGTTCTTAACTAAGAACAGGAAAATGAACTAACAAAAGATCAGTTTAAAGTTTGGTTTTAAGATTTGAAAGGCACCGAAAGAAATTCATGAGAGCTGGTGCAAATTAAACTTCCACCATACTCGCCCGATCGCAATCCTCCAGACTTTTTCCTATTTCCACGACTCAAACTCTCTTTGAAAGAGATTTGACCATATTGCTGACATTCAACAAAACTTGACGAAGCTTTTGAACTGCATCCTAAAAGAAGACGTCTTGGAAATTTCCCTAGATATGTATAGCAGAACTCAGCGGTTATGGGAGGTGACTATTTCGAAGACTGGTATGGTAACTTTCGTTAACATTTCATCTACATTAATGTTACAGGACTATTTACCTAACTTTATTGTCAGAGGTAGTATTTTTGTGTGTTGAGAATATTTAGTATAAATAAAGGATAAAAAATATATTTATAATATGAAAGATGAAAACGAAGGAACTTTTCAATTCTGAATTTTTTTTCAAACTATTGCTACATTAAATCTAAACATTTTTTTGTTATCGATTATGAGTATGCTTTATTCAAACATGAACATAAAAACATAATGTAGGTTATAACTACATTAAAAAAAATCCGACTGTTTTTAAATTTCAAACAATGATATGTGTTTTCGCCAGTTTAATTTTAAAAATTGTATTCCTTTCTAGAGAATCGAATATTCCAAAAAAAAAAAAAAAAAAAAAAAATCACGAGAATATTTTTCAAGAAGTATATAAATTCAGCGTAAGTTAACATCCTAAATTTTCACTTTATCTGTTGAATCATGGATAAAATCTTATACATTATTCAGATAACTTTAACACATATCTAGAAATATATAAATATTTCAAATTCCGTTGTAAACGGTTTTACATAAGTAGCAAAGTAAAAAGTTATGTATTTTTTTTTCTCGTATAGAAGAAGCTTTTTTTCCAGCAGTATAAGAAAATATAAAACTTTAAAAATAAAATATATGACGAAAAAATACCATATGTCTATTTTAAGTGAAGCTAAAACTTCTACACACTTGTAGTTTCAATTTGTGAAGTATTATCAAATTATAAACATCCACTAAGCCAAAAATTTCGCAGAATACCCATTTATTTTTTAGAGTGTTAGGAAAAAAAAGTAAAATCAATTTGAAAATTCCTTGAAAAGCCATATTTATATTACAAAATTATACGATAATGTATGATAAATGTTTTATTAAAAATTATAAAAAAATAAATTGTAGTTTTTCACTAAAGTATGATATATAAAGGGGATTATTGAAGTTTTAGAAAAAAAATCAACTTTTTAAAGGAAGTTTTTCGAATTAGATATTTCTAGCATTTTTCAAAGAAGAACTCAGGAAAAACAGAAATTTACTTGAATATGTATATAGAATCAATATTTTAAGTTATAGTGTATAAGCTCTACAAATAGCTCCATTTTCTACACAACATTTTGCCCCATAAAATGCAACAACAGTTTAGTCTATTAAATTGATACATGTACTTTTAATCATATGCATAATCAGTTCTTGCATTAATTCAATTTTGTCCAAGCAATATTATTTATATAAATAAAAATGGTACAAATAGACGTAATGGTACAAATATGGTGAAAATATGGTACAAATATTTTCAAATATATCAACCTGTATACAAATATATCAGCCTGTGTAATATCTTTTTTTATCAAAAAAAAAAATATTACTTGACAAAGATGTTACAAAAATTAAAAAGAAATAGTATTGACATGTTTCGGATCCGTCTAATAAGACTCATAATCCCAATAAAAATAAAAATGAAATTCAAATCGTTTCACAGACAATAAAAATGACAAGCGACAATGAGATATAAACTTTCAATTAAATATAAAATATATGACGGAATGAAATTTTTACCTTGCTTTTAACATAAAATTAATAATGCTTACTTAACAGGCGATGAAATAATCAATTATAGATGTTAAAAATTAATTTTATTTAAAAATCTTAACACCTTCAAAGCTTTTCCAAAAAGGTTTTCCTCAGCGAATATTTTCTTTTATAAATACAAATATAAGATTTCATTTTGAAAAATGAACGAGATTTGTAGCTTGAAGATTGAGTTAGTAATATTTTAGGTGAACTGTTAAAAAAGTTATTTGATTGTTGTACCTTGAAATTTTAAATACGTCATTTTCTCAAATTGTCAGGATTTTATTTATAAGAGAATCAATAGAAATCCTGTGCAAGAGCAATAAAGTGTGCAATAATGCCTTGTCTTATACCAGGTTTATGGTTTAACATCCTAAAAATAAAATCCTGACAATTTGAGAAAATGACGCATTTTAAATTTCATGGTACAACAATCAAATTTTTTTACAGTTCACCTAAAATATTACTAACTCAATCTTCAAGCCACGAGTCTCGTTCATTTTTTCAAAACGAAATTTAATAGTCGTATTTATAAAAGAAAATATTCTCTGAGAAAGAACCTGTTTGGAAAAGTTTTGAAAGTACTAAGATTTTTAAATAAAATTAATTTTTTACATCTATAATTGATTATTTAATCGCCTGTTAAGTAAAGCATTATCCATTTTATGTCAGTATTATTTCTTTTTACTTTTTGTAACACCTATCTTAAGTAATATAAAATTTTTATTAAAATGTTTATGTAAAAGGTGAATTCCTAAAATCTTTTGAATTAAAAAATCTAATGGATTTAATAATAGTTTATCCTATTTTAATCAAAGCAGGTACTTCTATATGCAGTTATCTATTATTTTCTAATACTTTCTATAAAATTCTTCATGGCGTTCAAATTTATGGGAGGCATTGAGCTACATTTCTCTTATTGTATCTTAAAGTAAAACCTTTGTCAAATAAAATATATATAAATATTTTCCACAAGTTATAATACTAAAGGAACTGTCAAATAAATATTTAATCGAATAGAAAACAGCTCTTGAGGATATTTTAAATCCGCGGAAAAGTCAAATGAATAAAAGATGGTTCCGTCTGTTTGAGAAATCATACAACTTTAATTCTTGTTTAGGACATTTCTGTATTTCCGTACATATATACTGCTTGAATATATCGGAAGACAAAGGAATAGAGGGATGGAAAATATTTTATTAACTTTAGTATTTGAGCTTTAGTTTGAAAGTCATTTTAAATACCGTAATAAAATAGCCATAAGAATTTTAATGAATTATCTCAATGTAAATTTCATATAGTATGAGAATAGTAAATTTATAAGATTTCAGGTTCATATGATGTAGAAAAAAAAGTAAAAATAAGGTTTACAATGTAGATTTTCTATCAAATATTAAACATAAATATGAAAAATTTACAATCGTTTTTAATTGTCCTTCCTTAAAGAAATGTTTTTGGAAAGTAAAAATAATTCTGCACCATGATGTATATGTATATATATATATATATGTGTGTGTATGTATATATTAATAATATGTTGTAGTTTACTATAAAATCGAAAGAAACTTAGTAGCAATTTGTTGTATTGCAAAAATAAACCATTCCTATGTGCCAATGTAAAAACTTTCTTCAGTTTTATACTAAATACTTCAAAATTTGGTAAGTAAACACTATGGGTAAGTAAACACTAAATTCTTAAAAGTTAAAAAACTGGACAACTTATGCACTCATTGAACAGCTTCAACTTTTAATTAAATTGCAGTCATATTTCATGTATTAACTGTTTTTCAAAAGTAACATCCGTATTTCAAAAATATTATTATTTTATTTGAAATCCCACGTCATAATCGAAATCTGTAGAATGCAATTTATTTACAAATATTTAAAAGTAATTAAAAGAATGAAATAAAGAATAAACAAAGACAAGGAAGTAAATTTTATCAAAATACAACTAATCCGATGTGTCAATGTAAAAACTTTCTTCAATCTTATATTAATTTTTTCGAAATTAGCTAGCGTAATGTCAGAAATAATTGGCAGAGAAATCCCGTTTATTAATTCTTGAGATATGACATTCGCTAAATCATACAAATAATGTATAATTATGCATAGCAGAACCACCTGTTGGGTTATACCAAAACCTTATCAACAACAACATGTGTTGTTCAACGTCTAATTGAATATTGAATTTGACGAAAATCCATGTAAGGTACCCTGGGGTAATAACGCCACGTTAAGGTTCTACCAATTTTCACGGTTCAGTTTTAGTTTGTATTTTTCAAACAAATATATGATTTGAAGGAGCAACTCATTGACTATCTTTATAAAAAAAATAATTTAACAGATATATATTCATAAAATGTAATGGCGTGATTTCTTGACCAATGCTATTTGGCGTTATTACCCACCTATATGAGTAATAATGCCATGCAAACAAAACTAATAAATACGATGGAATAATTGCATGTAGATTGCCCAATTCTAAAAATACAAACTCTACAAAATTAGAAATTGACAAATTGCACTCTGAGCTATTGAAAATGTTAAATTTTTTGTGAAAGTGTAAGAAAAATAAAGGTTTGGTGTGGGAGGGGGAGGGATGAGGCAAAAGAATATCAGACCGTGAGCTTCTTTTTGTTTAAAAAAGACCGCTTAAATAGAATTATTAGAAACATTGCACAGTTTTAACTGTGTTTATTTGAATCAGTATTTAGGATGTAGCTCGGCCATTGTAGGGAATCGACCGGGGTATTAATGCCAAGGATTGGCGTTATTACCCCGTTATAGTTATTGCGCTGTACATTTTAAATTACAAATTATCTCGAGAAGATATCCGAAATCTTGAACAACATTTTGAAAGTCCATGAAATGTACTACAAATTTATGTAATTAACAAAGTATTTCCGGATAAAAAAAAAATAGACTTCACATCACAAAACGTATCTTGCAAATTTTAGATCAAGCGTTAATTTTAATTGCTTGTAAAAACAATAAAACCTAAAAATGAAACAAATTAACTTGAGGATGCTGTTTTGCGATTTATATGACTCAAAACCCTTCTGCGCAGAGCACATGGGTGTCATTTACCAGATTATTTCATAATTAAGCAAAATATTAGCACTTGGCGGTATTACCCCGCCTGGCGTTATTACACCAGACCACCTTATTAGTTTTTTGAGATAAAGCTATTGAGAGAATCCGGTAAAATCCAGCATGACAATGCAACCTATTCACATGAAAACCTAATTAGAAACAATATGTGTCAGCGTCTAAATGTATTTGAAGTTAGATGAAAATTCATGCTTTAGTTCTTGAAATCTATTTATTCAAGTAATCATGAAAAATGTAACATAGCAGAGCTTTTTATTCGGTGTGAATGTTAATACTTATGCGCATATATATTAACATCATTATCAGTGAAATTTTTCGTTATTTCAGAATCTGCTCAGAAAAACACCTGTTTCATACGGAGTTATTTCATTTTAAAAGTAATCTTCATCATAAAAACAATATATTTCTTATCTTTATAAAAAAGTATTCTGATTTTGCGAATTTTCTTCATCATTGACCGTTTGCTTCTCGATGTCAGTGAATGACTTGTATTGCCTAAAGCCTGTTTAAGGACGGTTCTATGATGATGTGCTACATCGACTGGCAACAGACTCGGATTGATTTTGGATTGGTTGTTTAGAAGATGGTTTCTACTTATTTCAGTTCAGTTTATTTGTTTTGGGTTGTGGCAATGTGGGTGAGTTGAGGATGTGTGTTTTATTAGACGAATATATATATATATATATATATATTTTTGCCTTTTTTACAATGTTTCAGGTAATGTATTCATTTACTAATGTGACACATTGTCCGGTGGGGGAGTGTGTGAAAAGTAGCCATCAGTTGTTTTAACAATTTAATTTTGCTATTCACCGCTCTGGCCGAAACCCACTGCCACTTATACGTATTTACAAATCTGTATACTCGGCTGCTTTTTGTTATAAAACCCATCTCTGACGAGGCTGCAGCCTATTGTTTTATATTTTTTCTTGTTGACTTTTTAACTTTATAGGAGTCTTTTTGTTTTGAGAGGGTGTGTGTGCTACTTCCAGTTAAGTTAATATTTTAAAGGTTTATATATATATAGTATTTTTAATAAATTAATTACAATG
Source organism: Maratus speculifer (assembly GCA_964019185.1). NCBI lineage: Eukaryota > Metazoa > Arthropoda > Arachnida > Araneae > Salticidae > Maratus > Maratus speculifer. Next base: position 418,839,874 of record OZ025290.1, on the reverse strand, counting down.
TTTTGATTCCCCATTTCGCTGCTGGCAGGCCTGGGGAAACAGTGTTTTTACACCAGACTTATCGTGGGGTAAACGGTGAAGGGTTGACAAATTCATTACGTTATATTCACATTTTCACCACTAGTGTCATCCATTTAAATATTTAATACTTAAAGGGGGATTATTTGGGGCCCCACAGTTTCCAAGAGGTACTGTTCAAAAAGCTGTCAGGCTGCAAGAGCTGAGCTCGGAACTAATTGTGCTATCAGAAAAATAGTTCGGTGTTTTGTGTTATTTTCTTTGAGTCTTGCGCTTTTATGCGTAAATACAGGTTGGATTCCCTTCGGATACGGGTAAAACCCTCACAGAGGGCACTTTACCCCTCTCGGGTATATATCCTTTGTGTGGATAATCGGCGTTCATATAGCAAAAACAGAAAAATTAGTATTATGCTTCTTGGACTATATTAACATGCTAGATATATCTACACTGTAAAAAAAATCTGTAAAGTTACTAAACTTTTTCTAGAAAACTGGGATTCCAAGAACTTTTCATGTAAAGGTTACAGGAAAATTTCATGTAACCGATTCCGAAACTTGAATTTTTGCTGTTACCGTTACAGGAAATGTTTTTGGAATCCCAGTTTCCTAGATAAAGTTTAGTAACTTTACAGAATTTTTTTTTTTTACAGTTATGAAATCAGACATGAAACATGAAAATTTATATAAAGAAATATCAGTTATCAAATTTTGAAAATAAAGTCAGATATGACATTGTGAAAAAGATTTAAATTTCTATAATTTTTATTTTATTTGATTCCAATTCATTATTCCTATTAAAAAATTGAATTTCACATTTCGTCTTATTTTTTGAATAGTTTGATTTTCCGAATGAAATATGCTTTGCTATACATTTAAAGTAATGCGTACTTAAGATATTTTTATTTTCGTGCGTTCCACCGCAATTAGCATTAGAAACTTAATCCATAATTCAACTATTATTAAAGAAAGAAAGAAAGATTATCTTTATACTAAATATTTTCCAGCTGCGAATAATGCTTCACAAGAAAACAAGCAGAGCTATAATCGCTGTTATTCGAGGATTTGTGAAACTCATAAATTTTCACTCTCCATACACATTCCGTATGTCAAGGGAACAGAATTCTCCTGTGATTTATGCTGTCATAAAAGGAATTGGATTTTAAACTTCATAAATTTTTTTTTATGCATGCGAAAGGAATGTCATTAATAGAGATATTTTTTGATACATTGACTATTTTAAATGTAATGCATATGAAACACTAGTAGCAAAAACTGGCAGCTCATACAAAATATATAAATAAATGTTAAAAATATAGTTAATAGTTAAAATTTTCTTTCTAGGTAAAAGGAATATTGAAAAGCATTGATATTGCTAAAAGTGTAGAAAGGTAAATTATAAATTAATGGTTTTAATGTCTGCATAGAGTACTGTATTTAATGGAACATAAATTAAGAATTTTCAAGTTTCTTATACGGAAAGTTAAACATTAAACTATATTGCATACATGGTAAAATATAATTGAATAAATATCTATAAAGTTAATATATTTTATCTAGAAACTGGGATTTCTTTGAACTTTTCATGCAATGGTGACAACAAAAAATCATGTAACCGATTCTGTTACATGATTTTTTGCTGTTACCATTACATAAAAAGTTCAAGGAATCTCAGTTTCTAAGAAACAATTTAGTAATCTTACAGTTTTTTTTTCCAGTGTAGAGTATATCATTTAAACTATAAAAAATAGCTTGATTAAACACGTGAAATATCTTGTTTACCCCGAAATTTCCAAGAGCATCTTAATAGATAATTATTATAAAATATTAAATATTTGTAATAATTTCCCTTTTTTCATTAATAAAACACAATTTATTGATGCTCGGAATTTTTACAGAATACAGCTTCTTAGTGATTTAAGTACATTTTTCACATACATAATAGGATTTACAAGGTTCACACTGTTCCTAAAATTTTCATACCTTCCTACCACAATTTTAAAACGTTAATATTTATTGCATAATTCTATGTTAGATGTTAAAGAAACCTTCAATAAATATTTTTGGTTTAAAATACTGGTAACAATGTGTGAAAATTTTAGGGATGATGCCGTGCCCTCAATTTACACTATTTACTACCTACCTAAAAGATGCAAATAGCAGTCAATTTGTTTGACAAATAATTTTAATGCGCATATTAAATTGTAATGATTTATACCATTTTATACTACTATTTAAAATATTTTAATTACTTTTAATTGTCTCTGTTTTATTGACAAATTATTTTTATCAGAAATAATTAAATTTGTAATAATTTCCTATTTTTGTACAAAGGAACCACATTTTATTCTTATTCGCAATTTTTACAAAACACTAATTTCAATGATTGAAGTGCATTTTTTACTTACATAACAGGGACACTTTTTTTACATATAAATTATTTTATTTTTATTATAAAGTTCAATTTGGCATTATAATGTCTTTTCTTTGAGAGTCAGTTACTAATGTTAGAAAATTTCTAGTGAGAGCTTCAGTTTATTTTTCTAGACAAATGAAGCTGATTTAATTCCTCCGCTAACGCAAATAGAAAGCTATACCTTAAAATATTTTTAATAGTTATTTCACTCTACGTAGACTTTTGTACCTGCTAAATATAGCACATTATAAAAAATATTTTCAGGCCATCCACATGAAGTGAGCAAAATTTTTATGCGTCATTTAGTCCACAATATCAACTTCCTCTTCTTCTTCTTCTTATTATTATTATTTGTAAAATTGTACAGTTTCTGTAAGTTTTTCTTTATTTAAGAATATAATACTTACATTTGTATGCAAAGTACAGAAAAGCAGCACATTTTACTTATTTTATCCTAATAGGCTGACAGAGTATTTTCTCCATTCTTCCATAAAACAGTTTCTTGGCGCAGCAAGTCCTTGAAGGGATTTTGCCCATTAAACCCTATACAACCAACTAACCATAAAACAGTTTCATACAGGTGAGTTTTATAATTGCATGTTTCATGCTGAATTTATTTTCTGGGTATTCCGACTACGTAAATTAAGCATACTTTTTTTTAAATTTTATATTGTAGTAGTTGTAGCTAATTACAGTGAGTATTGTAGCCAAAAATAATGAGGAAAAATACTTATCCGCTGCCACATTTCTGCCTATATTCATATAAGGCTTTTAATATATTTTTGGGAATGCTTTCAGTTTCATTTCTTAATTTACGTTTTTCAAAATATGGAAAAGCCTTGCACATAAACTTCAAGTCTATATAAATTAGCCTTCACAATTGGTCATCGAATCTATATGGTAGCATGTATGGTAATATATAAACTTACATCTTAATGCTGTTTGAATAACTACTCATTCGCAAGTAGATATTATCCTGCTTTATAAGTCACAGCTTAGATTTTTACAATTCTTTTTCCAAATAGCAGAAATCATAGCAAACTCATTAGATTCTAAACGCTGAGTCCTAATTAATTTCAATTCAAACCTTAGATTTTTCATTACATCTCGAAATCGATTGCAATGCATCGTTTTCGATAAAATGGAGGTCCGCATGTATGATTAAAAAAAAAAATTGTAATCTGCATCGTTGCAACTGTATGCTCTTTTTGAATAAATTGCAAAAAAGCATCAAGTTCTTTCAAAGATAATTGATTTTTTTTCATTGTTTAAAAGTGCGTCTGCTTTCGCGCATTGTTTGTTTCGCATATCACTGATTCATTCGTAGACAATCCTGAAGCCTTCATCACATTGTACTTGACAGTTCCTTTGGCATATGGAATTGGATTCAGTATTTCTTTCAGAAAATTATTAGCCCCGTTTCAGGAAATTCAGCATTTCACTGCTGTAGCGTGTATAGTAGATATCAGAGTCATATTTGAATACGTGTATGTGTCTTCTTCCGCGGTTTTGTCAATGATCCTAGCTAGTGGAATACTGAAATCTTAACCCGTCAGTAGTCCCATGTCGGTCTTTTCGCCGCCTGTATAACTTATCATCCCCTAAATCATATCACACAACAAATACAATAGAGATCTACCAAGTAGCTGACTATTAAGGTTTCTCGACTACCTTACTGAAGTAACAGGACATCTCTGTGTTTCCTTTAGGTACATTTTTAGAAACAAAGATGAAAGTTGTGGAAAAATCTACGTAACAATCCTTAATGTCAGTTCATTTTGATTTTTTTCCATTACTTCAAATTTCTTGAATAAAATGCATAATTTACGAAAACTTCAGATTTATCTCTGCATTGAAAAATTATATTCGTATATTAAGTGAAAAGAATTTGTTATTTTTCATTTTTTGTATGCGGGGGAGCAGCGGCGAAAAGACCGAGCGCGACTAATGACGTTGTGAAAAAAGTCGCGACTATTCTCGGGTTAAATTAAAAAAATATATATATATGTATGTTTTCTGGCAATAAATAATTCATTATTTTATTAAAAAAGGAAAATCACAAAGAAAAATCAGTGTATAAGCATTAATGTTCTGAAAAAAAGTATTTTAGCATTATTTCTAATTATCATCGTGCATATTATCTTTTCCTTTAAGTACCACTACTGCCGAATTTTATTACTTGCTTATATAGTTTTCATATGCCTAGTCTTTTGTGCGTATTATTATTCACATTTTCCTTTTAAGTAAAGGAAATGATACAGAATATTTTCTTTTTTTGAGAAAAGATATAATTAGTATTAAATAAAGTCCTAATTATGCAATTTGGAAGCGGTACACAGTAAAAAAATGTCTAAAGGTACTAAGCTTTATATTGGAATCTGGGATTTTCGGAACTTTTAATGTTAAGGTAACATAAATACTTCATGCAATGAAATCGGTTACATGATTTTTTATTGTTACAGTTACAAGAAAAGTTCTTTCAATCCCTCTTTCTTAAATCAACTTTAATAACTTTACATTATATATTTTTTAAATGTTTAAAACTCAAAATAAAAATAAAGTTAATTTTTAAAAAATTCAAATATTTTCAAGATCCCATTTTTAGTAATTTATCTCAATATTATTTTGCATTTATTTATTTGTAATTAATTGCAAAGTGGCTAACATAAAACGATTTTTTTTAATAAGCAAAAGTAAATAATTTTAACCTATATTCAGGAAAACTATATCAATAAAACTGTGTATTTTGTTAAGGGCTAGTATTTAAAATTTTATTTCGTTAATTTTCATCCTATCACTTATCGTTGAATTTCAAAAAAATCTACAATTTTGTGATAACCACACTGTAAAAAAAATTCTGTAAAGGTACAAAACTTTTTCTTGGAAACTAGGATTCCAAGAACTTTTCCTGTAACGGTAACAGCAAAAATTTAAGTTTTAGAATTGGTTACATGGGTTTTTCCTGTTACCGTTACATGAAAAGTTCTTGGAATCCCAGTTTCCTAGAAAACGTTTAGCACCTTTATAGAATTTTTTTTTACAGTGCACAAATCTGCGAAAAAAAATATTTTTCTAAAATGTTTTTTAACTATAGCATATAAGTTATCCTTATCTCATTTATTTTGATCGCCTGAATTTACTGAGTTCATAGTACATTAGAACATGCAAATTGCACAAAAGTATCGATTTTTACTATTTGACTTCAAAAAACGTTATTAATGATAGATATATTTAATAATTCATTCAAGCTTGACTTTATTATTATTATTATTTGACTTTTTCTTACTAAAAGGAACAAAAAAAATCTTTTATCGCAATACGCTCTTTTATAATATTTATTTTGTTTTCTTTTGCTTTTTTAAAAAAAATTATCATACATTTTCTGTCCATTTCTGTTCCAATTTGCATGGCGAAAAAAATATATATCAAGATGTAGTTTGAGGAATTTGAGTAGTTTGAGTAGTTTGAGGGAGTTTGAGTAGTTTGAGGAGTGTAGTCTGGTCATAAATGTACTTCAGAGTAAAACGTTTCGCTTAAATAAATTAAAGGTTAGTCTGGAAACTTTTTACACATACTTTACACCTGCAAAGCTAATTGAAAGAAAATGCAATCAAAGGAACCTGTAACGGTAACAGCAAAAATTTAAGTTTTAGAATTGGTTACATGGGTTTTTCCTGTTACCGTTACATGAAAAGTTCTTGGAATCCCAGTTTCCTAGAAAACGTTTAGCACCTTTATAGAATTTTTTTTTTTACAGTGCACAAATCTGCGAAAAAAATATTTTTCTAAAATGTTTTTTAACTATAGCATATAAGTTATCCTTATCTCATTTATTTTGATCGCCTGAATTTACTGAGTTCATAGTACATTAGAACATGCAAATTGCACAAAAGTATCGATTTTTACTATTTGACTTCAAAAAACGTTATTAATGATAGATATATTTAATAATTAATTCAAGCTTGACTTTATTATTATTATTATTTGACTTTTTTTTTACTAAAAGGAACAAAAAAAATCTTTTATCGCAATACGCTCTTTTATAATATTTATTTTGTTTTCTTTTGCTTTTTAAAAAAAAAATTATCATACATTTTCTGTCCATTTCTGTTCCAATTTGCATGGCGAAAAAAATATATATCAAGATGTAGTTTGAGGAATTTGAGTAGTTTGAGTAGTTTGAGGGAGTTTGAGTAGTTTGAGGAGTGTAGTCTGGTCATAAATGTACTTCAGAGTAAAACGTTTCGCTTAAATAAATTAAAGGTTAGTCTGGAAACTTTTTACACATACTTTACACCTGCAAAGCTAATTGAAAGAAAATGCAATCAAAGGAAAGAGTGTATCACAGTTTAGGATATATATACCTATATTAAAAAAATATATTTGGTTTTCTTTTGCGTATCATATTCAAAATAACTATTAAGGGTGTTCTTAACTGCTCTGCTCAACAAGCGCAAAACATTTTGACACATTTACAAATTCATTTTTTAACAAAAATATACAAAATTGGAATGCCTGACTATCGAAGCGATTTCGAGTCCAACCTATTTTTCCATTTTATGATAATTAAATTACTTATCCAGTTATAAGCTATTTCGATGACGTGATCACCCGTTTTTTCTCCTGCTTTCGACCGTTTTTTCTGCTTTCGTCGGAAATTGTGCTCAAAAGTGTCAATTTTGAAGGCTTGTTATGAAAAATCAATTGTGTTTTAGAAAAAAACAGAAAATTGAGTGCATTTAGACAGTTTCTGAATAAAACACATGCTATTTTCATGCTTTTCCGAACAAAAATAAATTAAAGCATGTGTCACAAAGTTGACCTTTTTGATTTAAGAACAACCTGAAGACTGATAAAGTGCTATATGAGCTTGAAAAATTAAAAAAAAATGAATTTATTTATTTATCTATTTATTTAATAGTACAATATGCCTAGAACTTTTCCCTAAGATTCCACCCAATTTGAATAAAATACTAGTACACAGAGCCATTTAACATTCCACTCCTTAGGCTAGACCGATCAGAATCGACGCAGGTATATCGAATTTTTATAAAAATACCATCTTCTTTTAAGTTGGTAGACATGTTTTCTCAAAAACTACTATACCGATCTTTTTTAATTTTTGCGCCTTTCTTCAAAATAGGCTTGGCGATTTTTAGGGGGTCTTCCGAAATAAATACCACCCGCTGAAATTTCCTAATTTTCAATGAAAATTTTACAAAATTTTATTTAAATTTTTCATTTTTGTTCCCTTAAAATTTTGAATAAACTAATTAAAAAAAAAGATTTTGTTACAAATTTGAAAAAATAGAGGAAAAAATGTTTTTATTTAACCGTCTAAACAATGTAAATCCCTAACGTTAAGAGTCCAAGGAAATAATTTGAACTAATATGATGCAAATCCGCCAAGTTTTCATATATAGAGAATTAAAATAATGTAAAATTGGTTAAAATAATGCTTACTGATTTTAAGAAAAAGAATTTATCAGAAAAATTTGTCTTCAGAAAACAAATAAACACATATTTCGATGAGCAATTAAAAGAATTGCCCAAAACACAGAATCACGTATATTTTCGAAAATAAGTTGTCTACACAATAAAGATTGAAATAATTGTTTAAAGTGTAAAAACATTTTCTAAAGTAGGTCAAAGTATTTTAAACTCTTTTTTTAAATGTTTTATCAATAATCTTTAATGATGGCACATCATCTTATTTTACTTTACTTTACTGTTTCTTTGATGTTGTACTGACCGAATAAAAATGTGAAGTGAATCAAATAAAATATTTTTCAGATAAGGCTTTTATGAAGACAACTTAAAAAGGTTTTATGAGAAAATATATTTATTATATAAAATATTTTTGTGTAAATTTGTGTCTTTTATTGTATTATAAAAATGCACAATTTATTGAGCTTAATATATATAACTATATATATTTATACAGTAAACAGATACCGGGTGTCCCAAAAATGACTGATGGATTTTAAAATTCAATAACTTGTAAACGGTGACAGCTATTTAAAAAAAATTTGCAGCAGGGTTATGTATAATGTCAGGAGTTTTTTTGCCGTAATTTTTTATTTTAGTTCGCATATCAAACAATAGGTGGCGCTGATGGCGATTGAAGGCCAGTTGATCAATGCTAAGTGAAGCATCGACCTGGCCTTCAATCGCCGTCAGCGCCACCTATTGTCTGTCATGCGAACTAAAATAAAAAAATTACGGTAAAAAAAAAAAAAAAAAAAAATCTGACATTGTACATAACCCTGCTGCAAAAAAATTTTTAAATAGCTGTCCCCGTTTGCAAGTTATTGAATTTTAAAATCCATCAATCATTTTTGGGACACCCGGTATATACATTTTTGTTTTCCTTACTAAAAAAGTGAAAACGAAACCATTATAAAATTACTGCTATGTCTGTCTATTACAGGTATTTTTACTGCTATTTTTTAACTATGAAACGTTGAAAGTTAAAATTAAGGAAAGTAATAAAGGCTATTGACAAACATATTTGCATATTTTTAAATGATCACAAATATATTTAGTAAAAATATAGGGCGGCTTATTGATAGTAGAAAAACGGCAACTTGGCTTATACCTAGAAAGACGGAAGGGGCCAATTTGGCCCATCGGTGTTTCTTGAACTTTTCAGTCGGGTTTATGCTGAGTAATATATAAGAAAATGGTAAAAATTAAAGAAAAAAGAAAATAAACTTACTACTAGCCTTTATTTGTCTAAACTTTAAATCTTATACATTTTTAAAATGAACTAAAGTAACGGGCTTCTATAGATCCGCATTTGCCGCAAACTAGTCTTTTATATTCGTTGCAAGCATTCACTTTTGCAGCTTGTTTTTTCTTTGCATTTGGATCTTTTCATTCCTCTTCTGTCTTTTATGCCATTTGTTGGCGTCACTTTAGATATTTTACAGCATCATGATGCTGTATAGGAAGCTCCCAGCTCTTCCCATAATTTCAGAATAAAAATTCTAAGATTCGAGCTAATGAAAATAAAACAAAAATTTCGCTCTCTAGTCAAACGAGAGAAGAAATAATTCAGTAATAATTAAAAATACTGTAATAACCGCCAGTAGCGAAGAGGTTAAACCACTGGGCAACTTGTGCCACAAAACTACATTAAACGCATATACGCACATTTAAATCTTCTTATGTATGAAACGAACATACTATTGAAATGTTTCTTCTGATTTAATGCTATGGTTTAGTACATTTTCATTATTTTTATAAATTGTTTAAAAGTTTTTTTAATTATATATTCGACTTTTAGATATTTTTTTTTCTTGCATACTACAAAATTTTATTGAAAGCTTCAACTATTTATAGAAATAAATGATTCTTCTCGCTTAATAAAATAGATTTTACTTATAATATAAATTTTAACTGCAACCATCAATCGCTTTTCATACTCAAAAAAGGATCGAGATAAAATACACTTATCGATTTATCAGATTTGTCTTCAAGGAAGATCGTTATTAATGGATGTCTTTGATGCTTTATTTTGGCCTAGTTTCTTTTTGAAGGGGAATTATTTTCTTCCATAAAGGACAGAACTAATTGTTTATAAGACAGCTTTTTATAAAAAAAAATTATAAAATATGGATTGCCTATAAAGTAGAATTAAATAAAATTAATTATATATATATATATATATATATATATATATTGTTATAATAATGTTATATATATATATATATATATATATATATATACATATATATGAGTAAACAATACTCATTTTTACACCACATATACATTAATTCTTCGATCTAAATGTACTCAAAATTGAGAAACAGGAGTACATATTTTGATTTTATTAATATGGAATATGGTCAAGTATGAACTGTTATTAGTTTTTTTATGTCATGTTTTTTAATTCATGTATTAAAATATGAAGCATTTATGTACTCATTTTTTGGTCACATGTATATATATTCGAACATGAAGTTTTAAAGTAAATGCTCTCTTTTAAATATTCAATACATATTTCTTAAGCATTCAGCTGAACTTTCTACATTTATGTAATCATTAAATTATGCTCAGCGTTTTAAAAGAATTTAAAAGTATTTGAATGCAACGCTCTTGTTACAAAAATATGAAAAAAAAAGATAACGTTTAAGATAGCGTAATAGCATATGCGAAACCAAAATTAGGTAAAAGACAGTTGATGAAACCAATCATTTAATGCAGCACTTTCAAAACACAAAATTAGTCGTTGGGGGCCACCGTAATATTTATCCATCCTGGATATGAATAATATAATAAATGAAAATAAAACATGCGTAAACTCGTTATAAAATGCATCGCAATTCGAAAACGAATTTTAAACACATATTTAAATAATTTTAATATACATAGTAATGCTCTATTAATGAATTGCTGATGAACCCATTTCAACAAATTATATAAAACGCCAAACTACTCAAGTAGTACCGAATTGCGTGAAAAATGCATCCTTATAGCTCCGAAAATAATAATCATAATAACTTACAGTTTACTTCGTCGGATTAAGCGTCTCATTTACAATTAAAATGTAACTTTGGATTAAAATTTGAATAAAATACAGGGTCATAACTATAGAAGAATGTGGAAAACTGGATTACAAATATCTCGACAGCTAATAATCCGATCAACTTCTTTATGCAAAATTTGTGTTATTTTATTTCCTTTTACATTCATTCCTTAAAAAAAATAAAAAATAAATTAAAAAAAAAATCGAAAATCTTTATTTCTTTTCATCAGAACGAATTTTCGAGAGTCCGAAAAAATAGTTCCGGATAATCGAGGTTACTGATATTCAATGATCTTCTTCCCATTCTTAAGTACATTGAAAATTTCAAGTCTCTATCTCAATTTGTTCCGGAGAAAATTTTTCGTGTAATTGTTTCGCTATGGTTATTTAAGACCCTTCCTGAATTTGAAAAAAATCGCGGGAAGGGAGGGTTCGAATGGCTATTTTTGCGCCGTTTCCATTAAGCAGTTTTCCGAGTTATTTTTTAAATACCGTGCCCTTTTTTTATAGTTACATTACTTTAATGTTTACTGAAGGTGCAGATGATTACATTAAATACAAAAAGTATGTATTGAATATTCAATAGAGAGAACTTAGTTTCAAAGTGATTGGCAAAATACTGACAATCCCATACTTCCATTTTTTTGTTGTTGTTTCATCAACAAAACAATATACTTAGCAAACAGTGTTTATATCAAAATTGGACAAGTCATATCTTATAATAGATCTTGAAATAATCTAAATTCTTTCAAGTAGGCTCATAAATCTCCGATTGTTCTCGAAACATTTTCCAATATCTTATGAGAAGAACTTATTCTTTATGTTTGTTTATTTTTTTCTTTATTTCAATTTTATGTATTCCAACTAGAGATGGGCATCATTTAACATAACAGGATGAATATTCATAATATTTACCCTAAATTATTATTCAGTAACATATTAACAAAAAGTCAATATTAATTTTGGAACGCCTTGTATAAGCATAAAAAAACAATAGGAAGACTGAAAATTATTTTACGAATACATTTTTATACAGAAATTAAAATTAAGTTATCCAAAATCTGTTTCCTAACTTGTAAATTTCATCTGATTCTACGATAAAGAATTTATATTATTGCAGAAAACAAAATTACCAAGCAGCATTAAAATGCTTTTGAGACAGAGAGAAGGAGAGATAGATAGATAGAGAGAAGCACACGCACACAGAAAAATACTTTCCTTTCCACGCATCCCTGTCCATCTATGATTCTAAGATATTAAAAATCCGTTTGGTCTAACAAAGAGAGCCAATCACAGCAATATTTGTCTATTTGCTATCTGAAAAGATCAGCTGATAAAATCTCTCAAATCCATTGGTTGTTGGTAAACACTATGGATATTGTACAGATATTTAAAAACATCTAACTTCGATTTTTGTCAGAAGTTATTTTTTTTTTTATGTTTTGTAACGCTCACAGTTACAAAGATTAAAACATCAGAATTTTTTTTTGAATAATAAAAGACACATTTATTTAATCAGATGATTAGAATTATGAAAACTACATTTATTGAAACAAGTGGTTAGAATTTTGAAAATAAAATGGGGAAAAATTTATTTCACACGAAGAAATAATTGAATGATATTACTAGATTATAACAAGTCGGAAATTGCAAGCTAAGTGTAGCAAATGAGGTGCTGTCAAACTCTAACGCAGTTTTAAATATATTCAGATCCTGTTGTTATGGTATAGAGTATTTCAAAAACTATAGTAGTCGAAATCTTTTGTGTGTACCTATATATATACAGCAAGTAACTTGTATTAAGCTTCATCAACGTATATCAATTTCATAAAACGTGAAATAGTTTAATATAATTAAAACATGCCCCAAACAATGTTTTCCGTATAACATTATGTATAGAGAAATACTTTTGTGTGTCCCTGTAAATTAATAATAAATTAATAAAAAAATATACAGAATGAATATTTTAATGTATATTCCGTAGATTCATGTCCTAGATACAATCCCTCATCTTTTTTGCTTCATTTTGGGAATAACGGATTTTGAACTTGTCCTATCGACGATAATTTTCAGAATTTTCAAGCTGTTTTTGAGATTTTCACAAAAGTTGCTTTATATATTTATCTAATATGCAAAATTTGCATAATATGCAAATGAAATTTTAATAGCGTTGACGCATGCGCAGTAAAAAGTTATTTAGTAAATACGCTCATTTGTCATACAATTTTTATTATACTTTAATTCTGTATACAGAGTATTGTGTACAATGGTTGTTTGTCATATTTTCTGAAAAGAACATTATTTATATTAAGAACTCTGCATATTATAAGCAAAAAACTTGAAAAAAATTGGGACTGTTTTGATAAAATCTTCCTTTTTCTTTGAGTTTACATGCTGTACTTCTAAAAATGAACACAGTTTATTACAACAATCCATTTAATCATAATGTGCAGTTTAAACACTTTTGCGTTATTAGTTTTGACAAGGTTATCCAAACGATCTTCATTGTTTTTCATTTTGGTAACGGCCCCCATTGGGATTTGGGAGGAAAATCCTCTCGAAAATATATGACGTGTACTGTTTTGTTTACACATCTGGAGTTTCAGACTAATTCTTTATGTATATTTCTAGATATTTAACATAACGTCTAAAATCGCAAGTGTCTTTTTTTTTTTTTTTTTTTTTTTTTTTTTTTTTGCTGAGATTGTAGTAGTATGTGCCATTTTGTATTCTCTATTGACCCTAATCAAGAAATATATGGATAAAACCCCTCATCTTTTTTGCTTCATTTTGCAAATAATGGATTTTGAACTTACTCTATCGACGATCATTTTCCAAATTTTCAAGTTATGTTTTAAAACTCTTACAAAAGTTCTGCATACATTAAGCTATCACAGTATGCAAATTACATTTTGATAACGTTCACGCATGCGCAGGGAAAAATATTAGTAAACCTGCATTTTTTTCCATAAAATTTTATTATTTTTTTATTCTGATTATAGGGTATTATGTACCATGTTGTTTGTCATTTTTTAAAGAACATTCTTTTATATATTAAAGACAAATTATATGCAATAAGTTGGAAAATTTTGAGTCTTTTTTTAAAAGAACAATAATTTCTCTACGAGTATACATGCTAAAGTCCTTCCGGCAATGCCGGGAGGAAGAGGTAGCTTTCATGTGCTTATTTATATATTATTTATTTTAATTTAAGTTATATCATTCAAACATACGAAGCTCAAATTAGTGAAACCCGATTTTATAAGATTGAATGCTAGTTTTTGTCAATGCTGATTTTTAATAGGAATTTTTAGAAATTAGTCATATTTTATTCAACATGGTTTTATTTTCAGCGATTTAGAGAGTCACCAAAATCCACGATATCATGAAGTGTATGCAATTTTAAATCAACGTGATGGATAAAACAAACCAATGAGCTTGGTAGAAATCTTAATTCATGTGGACATGCACTCACATATCGAAATCGATTAATATACACGAGCGCTGTCGTGGGCAAATTGATTTTTTAAAAAATGTCATCCACATTAGAAATTCAAACCGGTATATCGCAGGCGTTTTTGAGATAAAGACAAAGCAAAAAATACTCCGTAATTCATTATTAAGATAAATACATTCGAAAGAATCTTTTTTCAATTTCTATTTTTTTACTTGTACATCATTACACGTTTAAAAGATTTTTGACAAACCTAAATAGCCGCCATTTTGAAACAAAATGGCGGATGAAGTTGGCCAATGAACTCTGTCAAGACATTGATATGTACTATGTACACACGAAGTTATATACAAATCAGTTTATAAATATGCGCATTATCGCGAGACAAATTTCAGACCGTTTCAAAATGTCAACCACACTGGAAATTGAAAGTGCTATAACTCAGCCAATTTTCCAGATATAGATGAAACAAAATATGCCCTGGAATCTTTGTATCAAGGCCAAATGCACAAAAGAAAAATCTTTTAAATTTCTCACCTTTTTATACCTAATTTTAAATTTTAAATTTTAAATTAAAAAAATAAAATGGCTGCCATTTTGAAACAAGATGGCAAATGATGCTGGATAACGATCACAGTTGAGACATTTGTATGTACTATGTACATACCAAGTTTCATTCAAATCGGTTCGTACATACGTTACTTACAGCCTGACAAAAATCAGATCGTTTCAAAATGTCAGCTATAAGAAAAATTCAAAGTGCTATAACTCAATCATTTTTTAAGATATAAACAAAATAAAAAGTGTTCTGGAATCATTGTTTTAAGTTCTAACTCATAAAAGAAAAATACTTTCCAACTTTTAATTTCTGCGTTTTCAATTTAAAATTTTTAAATTTTTAAAACATTTTAAATGGCCGCCATTTTGAAACAAGATGGCGGATGATGCTGTCTAAAGAACTCGGTCGAGACATTTGTATGTACTATGTACGTACCAAGTTTCATTCAAATCGGTTCATAAATACGATAGTTATCGCATGACAAAAACCATATATATATATATATATATATATATATATAGTTATATATATATATATATATATATATATATATAGGTATAGTTATATATAGTTATATATACCGGGTGTCCTGAAAAAGACTGAACGATTTTAAAAATCAATAACTTGAAAACTTTTACAGATATTTAAAAAATTCTTGGACTAGAGTCATCTAAAAGGTCAAAAGTTTTTTTTCCTGCGATTCTGGATTTTAGTTCGAATTACAAACAATAGATGGCGCTGAGAGCGCTAGGTGCTGTATTGAGACGGATATTGACGTTACTTGGCACTGAAGCAAAATAAGGAGGTTAAAGCTATGGAGTGGATCTTATTCAAAAATGAACTTTTGCTTTTACCGTCCGATTTTGAATGCAATTCATATAATTTTGATTTTGCTGGCGTCAGCGCAATAATAGAGAAAAATATTATTTTCATGGGTACGACTCCTTTGAAATCGAAATGCGTGAAACAACAACGTTCGAATTACCGAGTTTTATTTATTTATTTATTTATTTATTTTTTTTTTTACATTCCAAGAATGTAAGTATTTTGAGGACAAGATATCTTATTTATCTATTTATTTATCTGGGTAGCTTTTAAACCTTTTTTTATGTCACCTAGTCCTGTCCTGTATTGTATTTTAAGTATGTGGGATTAACAGTTAATTTACAGGTACACCCAAAAGATTGCATCACATCATAGTTTATGGGGGAAATCACTTGCAGTGTATATTAATGAAATACACTATTTCAAATGTATTGAAACTGATATAAATCAGTGAATTTCAGTATAAGATGATTATGATAGAATAGAGTATTTGGTATTTATAGAATTTAACGTTCATTTACAAGGGCACACAAAAAGAAACCGGTTACTGTACTGTCTTTAAGTAATAACTGCTGGAAATGCGTTTTCAATTTCGGCATGCGCTTTTAAATTTAGCTGTTTTTTAGATACATTAGTAATTATATAAATACATATCACCTATACTCGTCTCTGGTGCGTCCGTCCGTCTGTCTGTCCGCATATAACAGTGTAAAAATTACTCTGTCGAATCGTTTGAAATTTTAAGTACATATTTATTGAAGAATTTTATCCAGTTATTTCAAATTTTATGAATATCGGATGTGTATTTCCAATACAGGGACAGTCAAAAGTATTCCGTTACATTATGGCCGACGGGGAAAAAGTTTCAAGTGCTTTTTGATGATATTACACCCGTCCGAACATAATGAAATTAACATGCATTTATGAATTAAATTGAAATACAAATGATGTAGAATATGCTGCACAAAGAATAGTTATTATTCATTTACAGGGTCACACAAAATAATTATGTAACATAACGGTATAGAAGGAAACATACTTTGCGGCATATTTTAATTTAGTTACACATATAATAAAATTGTTATAAGTTACTTAGGTTTACTACGAATTTCTTACTATGTAATAGAAAATATGAAATATTTACAGGGACACACACAAAAGATTTCGGAAACTATGCTGCATCAAAAATGCTGTACGCTAACGATAATTGCTTGAAGTTTTAAGTTTTGCTATGATTTTTTTAAAGTTTCAGTACATTTTTGCATGTTACGCTGTGTATATAATTGATGCAAATCATATACAGGGCTACACAAAAGAATTCGCACTCCTTACTAAGTGTGTAAGTAAATATATTAGGTGGTTTGTAAATGAGTTATGCATTTTTTTTACGTTGAACAGCTTTAAGTATATTACGATATGTTTAAAGAATAGAAATGAAATGATATACAGAGACACTCAAAAATTGGATTAATAGCCGGCTCTGGATGGTAATCTCTGGAAGTGTGATTTCATTAGTTTAAAGCATGTTTCGGTTTTAAATAGATTTTAGCTAGATAAATGGCGTGTATTTAAAGATAGTAGGAAAAGTACAGGGCAATACAAAAAGAGTTTAAATATGCTTCCGTCTATTTAAATAAATTGCTAAATGTCAAATTTCAACTTAACATGTGTTTTTAACGCTTTCCAACATAGTTAAAAACTTTTATGATTTCTTTTTAGTTAGCCGTCTGTCTTTCCAAACTCTAACTTGCGTTGAAATAATTGAATTGGTCTGTAAGTGATATATGTTAATAAGATTTATTATGCCATGATGTTGGGTATTGTAAACAAACTATGCATAATTCATAATTCATTTACACAGACACTCAGAACTATGCCATTACATTATGTTCTGTGAAGATAATTATATATGTAGCTCCTATATTCGTCATCTGGAATGTTCTTTTATCTGTCCGCACATAATAGCGCAGAAACTACCCAACAGAATGCTTTGAATTATAATATATATACTCGTTGCAGAATTTTCGTTACTCATTTAGAGTTTTATGAAAAGCGAATCAAAGCTTAAAAGGACATTAATAAATATATATTTCATTCTATTAAAACCTATTCTGCGTGACTAATTCAATGATATCCAGTGATAGGTGATGATTCTAGGTTGTCATTATGATTATAGCTCATTTAATGTGGCGGTAGTATTATTTCCCTTTTACCATGAATTTAATATACATAATCGTATTAAATTTTGTATTTGGGTATTTTTACAAAAGAGTGCAACAGCTATTGCACCAAATTTTCAATGTGTATACTATGAATATTCTTTGTTCTAAAGAATAAACCATTTCCGCAATTTTTTTACAACATACATAAAACTCTACTAAAGAACTTCTTTAAAACAAACTAGCATTTCTTAGAATATAACAATTTTTTTAAAATAGCAAAATTGATTAATTTTTAACAACAACAACAAAAAAAACTACTAAATCGTTTCACTTTATTTTAAAATATGATGTACAAAGTATTCTTTAAATTAGATGATAAAAAGTAATTTAATCCGAGAAAATACGGCTTTTTTTTTGTAAAATCGTCTGCAAAATTCGTATGCTGCTCGTTAAATTCATTTCCAGTTTCCAATCGCTGCTATTATATAAAAGGATTTATTATTTCCAAGACAACAACACATTTCATTGAAATTATACCGACTGAGTCCAAAATCGGGCTTTATGTCGAGTGCACAGGTCAAATGTATGTTGTTCAATAAAAACAAATAAACAAAAATTCAAAATCGGGCCCTAAGAGCAAGATTGCATTGTCAAGCGAGACCCACTCCACAGCCTTAAACTCCTTATTTTGCTTCAGTACCAAGTGACGTCAATATCCATCTCAACACCGCACCTAGCGCTCTCAGCGCCATCTATTGTTTGTAATTCGAACTAAAATCCAGAATCGCAGGAAAAAAACTTTTAACCTTTGAGATGATTCTCGTGCAAGGATTTTTTAAATATCTGTAAAAGTTTGCAAGTTATTGATTTTTAAAATCGTTCAGTCCTTTTCAGGACACCCGGTATATATATATGTATGTGTGTCAACATTTGAACGGAGGGTGTTTTCATGATCGGTGAAAATATGCCAAAATTTTCTGGAAGTGCTTTCCTCCGGACGGCTGCAACAGGTAGCTTTTTACTTTTCGTAATGAAAGCTACCTAATACAAACAAAAATGAACACAATTTATCTCAATAAGTCAGTTATTCATAATCTAAAGATTGAACTCTGTTGCTACATTAGTTTTAAATGTAGGGCTGTCCAAAAGATATATATATATATATATATATATATATATATATATATATATATATTATATATATATATATATTTATATATATTATATATATATATATATATATATATATATATATATATATATATATATATATATATATATATATATATATATTATATATATATTTATATATATATATATATATATATATATATATATATGTATATATATATATATATATATATATATATATATATATGTATATATATATATATATATAATTTGTTGACGGTTCCCTATAGATTTTTGGGAAAAAATCTTCACAGAAATATATGATCTGTACTATTACGTTTTCATGATTAGAGTTTCAAGATTCCTCATGTATTTTTCTAAATTCTTAACAAAATGTGAAAAATTCCACGTGGTCAGTCACCTTTGGCCATATAGTGTATATATTATGTACATTATATTTTTTGTCATTAATCATTACATTAAGATGTTAATTCTATGATAAATATATTCTATAATATTATGTGAAGCGTGCGTAAATTTGAAACTAATATCAAATGCACTTGATTTAAAATTAAATGTGCGATTAAAGTGTGACCCCCTCCCCCAGACCCGACTAATACTTAAGTGACCCCTTTTCAAAAACGAGCATTGAGGATCATATAATATGTAAACTTCAAATTGGGGAGAAATGCATTTTTCAAGGGCTATCGATTCAAATAGCACGCCACATTATTGATTCAAGAGCATATTTTACTATGAAACCCGGCTCACCTTTGTTAAAGCAAGTTTGACAACGGAATGAATCCTTTGTTTCAGCAAGTCAAATTTGTCCAGAACGCAAATTGTTGTTTGGGAAATGCATAGAAATTAAAAGCATTTGTCTTATTATAACGGAAAGTATTTTACAAACATCATAATATTACAAATGTATTACAAACACTGAAATCTTAATTTTAATAATATACTTACAATGTGATGTGAATAATGAAATTATAACCGATTTCTTCCTGATATTTTTATTATTATTATTTATTTGTAAAACGACAGTTTTAAAGTTAGAATCAAATGTGAAAATACTTACACCAGGATTAGATATATACACTGTAAAAAAAATTCCGTTAAATAACGGAAATAGTACTGGTAATCTAGACGCCAGTACTATTTCCGTTATTTAACGGAAAAAAGAATTCCGTTTTTTCCAGAAATATTTCCGTTTTTTAACAAAATATTTCCGTTTTTTTTCATATTTTTTATATAAAAATTTTCGTTTGAAAGCCAAAAAAGAATTTTCAAGGACAAACTGACATTTTTATTCTTTAGACAAAGACACATCAGATTAGAACACATAAATTTAATTTAAACAACAGTGAATAAATGTCACTTACCCTCGATGGGGATCGAACCTAGCACCTATCCCATGGCAGCTTGCAGTAGTATAATACCATTACGCCATAGTTACGCATACAGTGCTTGCAAATATCTTTACTTATTCCGAATGATTTTATAAAGCAAAGGCCTTATGTTGAACGCGACATTAATTTTTGTTGAGAATTATTTTCTATATGAATGTACAGTTCTAAATGTTTAACAGATTTTATTTCCATAATTTCGAATATTTAGTTTTTAATTTAAGCTCTATAAAAAATAAATTTTAGACTTTAAACTATTACATGTATTAAGAGTTGAACGCATCAAAAAGTTTTTTTTTTCATTTTAAGGAGATTTTTAAAAGTTTGTTGTAATATTATTCATATTTATTTACTTATTTATTTTTAAAAGTATATTCTGAAAGTAATATTAAAATGTATTAAAATTAAAATTATTTTATTAATATTTTATTATTACTTTTATAAAAATATATTAAAATTAAAAGTAGAACTTTTTTCCATTATCCTACGCACATTTTAAAAAATATGCAATAAATGTGTTAAACATTATTTAAAAATGATAATGGAAATAAACTAACTGAAAATAAACTATCTAACTAATCTCAAACTTAAAAGGGATTAATAAAATTTAATAATTTTTATTATTTTTTTAATATTGTAAAAATATATTAGCTTTATAATATTAAAACAGAAAGAAATAAAGAAAATTATTATAGAAAGTTGTTCATAAAACAACTTTGTAATGTTTTTCTATCCCAGATGTAGATGGCGACACTAGAGTTATTTATGGAATTTATTCTGTTTAATTACGGAACTCCTCTGTTTTCAGAAAATTTTACGGAAAACTTGCTGTATTTATAATCTTAAAATATAAATAACTGAAATTCTGCTGTTTTTCGGGAAAACGGAACTATTCCATAGAATTTTACGGAACAATTTCTGTATATTAACGGATATTTTTTACAGTGTAGATAGATCGCTATAATTGACGGAAATCACGCTAAAAAACTTAGTAGTGAATTAAAAAAATTCACATGTTCGTTTTAAATACATTTCAACTTTAATCTGAAAAATTTCATCCTAATAAATTTTAGAACAAAATAATTTGTGTATGGTTCATATAGATGTAGTAATAACCAAATTTTATCGTTTCATTATCTCTTGAACGTTGAAAAATATATTCCTCTTACAATATGACATAAAAGAAAGCAATGACGCAAGTGCATTGTATGTAATGCAAAAAATCATATTATCGTATAACATTATTCTCAAAGTCCGAATGTATATATATATTATTTTTCAATAAACTGTAACATTTCGATTAACAAAATCTTTATTACATGAATTTTCACAGCTAGTGGGATATATATTTATTCATGTTTACATACATATATTAATCAAAAACTTTAACACTGCGTTCTCTTGTATCATTTTAATAATAAATATAGATCCATGATGTTAGGTTTCAAATATCAAAGTCTTCCATAGAAATAAAATTATAAAATTTAGGGAAAAATGAGATATGACTTTAGGAAAACGTTTAATAAAATTTTAAGTTTCAATAAATTTTATTTTCTATAGTTTCAATTTGTTATTCCTTTTGAAAAGTTGGATTTCAAACTTCGTATCTTTATTAAATAACTTCTTTTTTCCGAAACAAGTATATTTCGTTATATTTAAAAAAAATAATGTGTATTTTAATCTATTTATTTTCGTACATTCCGCCAAAATTAACGTTACAAAATCCATAATTTAATTATTAATAAAAAAAAAAACTCTTTACACAAAATATTTTCCAGCTGCAAATGATGGTTCGTAAGAAAACAAGCAGTACTATAATCACTGCTATTTGCGTATTTGTAAAACTCATAAATTTTCATTCCCCATTCACATTCCGTATATCGAGGGAAAAGAATTCTCCTGTGATTTATGCAGTTATAAAAGGAATTGGATTTCAAACTTCATAAAGTTTTTTAATGATTGCGAAAGGCATGTCATCAATAAAGATGTTTTTTTTATATCTGGAATATTTTAAAATTGACACATATTAGAGCAGTAGCAGCAAAAACTGACAGAGCATAGAAATTACAAGAATCAAAGTTAAAAATATAATTAATTGGATAGTTGCCCTTCAACCGGTCAAAAATAATAGGAAGCAGATTCATTGTCTATACCTTTACGCAAATTAACCGATGAGGCAAATTAGATGAAATTTTTTGGACTGTTTAGTATAGCATTACATGACACAATAAGCTAAACAGATTCATGAAAAAAAATTAATTAATTAATTAACAATTCTTAATTAAGTTATCTATTGTTTTTTTATTTCGAAAATACTATACTTCACTGCGCGCAAGTTCTTTTTAATTTATGAGATTTAGATAGATTTTAATTTAAAGATAACTCTTTGCTTAATATAATAATCTAGAATCTTTTAATTATCTTCATTTAAAATATGTTTATTTCATAATAAAAATTTAAAAAAAAAAGAAATTTTCCAAATTTTCTCACACATTTTTAAAAATAAAATTTTTATTATTCAAGATAACTCTCAGGTTTTAGTTCATTTTATGAAGAAGCATAATATTAATGCACACAGATAATTTCAAATCATTATCTTTAATAGTTTTTTAGAAATCATGCGCGCAGTAATCAATCGTACAAAATAAATAAATAAATAAATAAATTATCCCTGTCAGTTTGGCCTATAGGCGGAGATAGATTTCGAAGAATATTCGTTTTAACAATAAAAAATAAAATATGATTAGAGATAAATCCAGTTTAACAACTTTATTTGGATGCATTTGAAATAGCTTTAATTTTATTTTTCTGTAAGAACTGATTTTATCAGAATCATCTTAAGCGAAATTCGGCTTAAATGCCCATTTTGACGACATATTTTGAATGATCTAGTTCTTAAATAGTAAAAAACTGTCGATTGAATGTATTTGAGAGCAAAATTTAATTTAAAAGTGAGTGATAAAATAACCAATTTGTTATTTAATCACATCGTCAATTCTTCAATCATGATCTCTTAGGGAACTTTTGTGCGAAGTGCCCACTTTGACAGCGTTTTTTGAAATATATTCAGCCTTTATCAAAAAACTGACCAATACGGAACATTACACAGTTCTTAAATAAGAGAACATGCGAATTGGATGCGTTTGAGAGCAAAACCGAATTAAAAAATGAGTTAGAAAAAATGCAATTTGTTATTTGAATACCTCAAGTGCCCATTTTGGCAGCCTTTTTTGAAATACATTCTACCTTTTAAAAAAAAAAAACTGCCAGTACGCCACATTATATAGGGTGTTTCAGCGAAGTGCGGACAAATTGTAAGGGGTGATAGAAGGCATGATGACAAACATTAGGACATAGGAAACCATGGGGCGCAAACATCTTCTGTAGGAGCCAGGGGACATCAAAGTTTAGCGTCCAAAAGATCAAGCAATGATAAAACACGGAAAAAAGGTCGATTCATTTCCAGTTTTCGCTGTAAACTTTATTTATATCGAAATTTGTCCAAAAATTTTTTTAAAGGGAACTGTCAAAAAATTACGGTAGAGAGCTCTGTAGACTTTGGAGTACGAACAACAACGTTTTACTGATTTCTTTTTTATTCTGTTAACAGTTTTCTAAAGATTGGAACTTAACTTAAATTTTGAGTACAAAATTTGAATCATTCCGAACGGTTAAGATGTGCAAACTGAGCTGTGAACAAGGGGGGGATTAGAACGCTCATAATCAATGAGCAAAGTAATCGATTTTGTTGCGGTTTGAGTGCAGGTCATTCTCTTAGTAATTGATTGATTCAAAATGACGTACAGGCATACTTGCAGGAAGTGTTAGGGATGTAAAAACTACTTGTAATCCCATGGGAATGTAATGTTGGAAATGATTTGTTTGCGAGTTATGGTTAAAAGAAACGGAAAAAATAGCAACAGAAAGAAGCAGAAAATCAGCAAAAGGTGAATGTGATACAAAACATTTTATTGTAAGGTTTTACTGCAAAAGGCGATTGTAAAACATTCTTCAAACTTTGGAGCAATAAACAACCGGTTTTTTTTTTTTTTTTTTTTTTTTTTTTTTTTTTTTTTTTTTTTTTTTTTTGACGGGATATTTGTAGTTATGTTGAATGTTTAGCAAAGTTTGAACATTCACTTAAATGTTTATCTCAAAATCGGAATCGTCCAGAACGAATAAAAAGCGAAATTTCGCGTATGTATTGAATTGCTTTTTTTTTACACTTAATAAGGCAGCACAAAACCCAAAGAAACGACACGAACAGGGTTAGAATACATATATTATTCTAAGTACAGCCAAAACAAGGCATAAACAACTTAAAGAGACGTTATCATCAAAATAAGTGCTCAAAATTTCGACCCCCAGCCGTTCCCTCAAATCTCCGGCGCATTGAATTTCTGATCTTTTTGAAAATATCGGGCTTCTCCCTCACTTCTCCAGCAGCTACCACTATGCGCGCAACAAGTTCCTCTTCACTGTCAACGGGAGTTTCGTAGATCAGAGACTTCATGTACCCCCATACTTAGAAATCGAGGCAAGTGAGGTCAGGCGATCGAGCGGGCCAATTCACTGGACCACCTCTGCAATCGCCTTTTGCAGTAAAACCTTACAATAAAATGTTTTGTATCACATTCACCTTTTGCTGATTTTCTGCTTCTTTCTGCTGCTATTTTTTCCGTTTCTTTTAACCATAACTCGCAAACAAAGCATTTCCAACATTACATTCCCATGCGATTACAAGTAATTTTTACATTCCTAACACTTCCTGCAAGTATGCTGGTCTGTTAGTAACACACTCAGGAATAATGTCGATGAAATGTCGGAAAAGTATCGGCGGCGCCCTGTATCTAAAAATGAGGGCACCAAAACTGTACGTCATTTTGAATAAATCAATTACTAAGAGAATGACCTTCACTCAAACCGAAACAAAATCGATTACTTTGCTCTTTGATTATGAGCGTTTTCACCCCTCCCCCTTGTTCACAGCTCAATTTGCACATCTTAACCGTTTCGGATGATTCCAATTTTGTACTCAAAATTTAAGTTAAAGTGCAATCTTTAGAAAACTGTTAACAGAATAAAAAAGAAATCAGTAAAACGTAGTTGTTCGTACTCCAAAGTCTACAGTGTCCTCTACCTTCATTTTTTGACAGTTCCCTTAAAAAATTTTTTTGGACAGACTTTCAATATAAACAAAGTTTACAGCGAAAACTGGAAATGAATCAACCTTTTTTTCCGTGTTTTATCATGGCTTGATCTTTTGGACGCTAAACTTTGATGCCCCTAGGCTCCTACAGAAGACGTTTGCGCCCCATGGTTTCCTATGTCCTATTGTTTGTCATCATGCCTTCTATCACCCCTTACAATTTGTCCGCACTTCGCTGAAACACCTTGTATAGTTCCTAAATAAGAAGACCTGTCAGTTGGAAGCGTTTGAAAGCAAAAATGGATTTAAAAATGAGTCAGAAAAAAATGCAATTTTTTATTTGTATACTTCCTCTATTTTTTAATCACGATCTCTTCGGGAAATTCCTTTTTAAAATACCCTTTTTGGCATTCTTTTTTTATATATATATTCTGTGTTTATCAAAAAACTGGCCAAAACGTCGCATTATATAGTTCCTAAATAAGAGGATCTGCCATTTCGATGCGTGTAAAATCCAAATAGAATTTAAAAATGAGTCAGAATATAAGCAGTTTCGATTTGAGGTTTTTTTCTATAAGAATCAATCCTAGAAAAACTTGTCAGCATAAAAGTTGTAGATATTATTGAGTTGATGTAAAATAAATTTTATCACATTTGGTGGCTTAAAAATTGGCGATGTTATGGATTTTTTTCTTTTTCCACCACCCTTTTTCTTTTCGTTTTTAATTTTTTTCATATATAAAAATTGGTCCTATCAAAAACTTGTAAGTACAAAATTTTTAGATAATTTTTAGAATATTTATAAAACATTCAATTGGATTTCATATCTTGAGAATTGACGAAGTAATGGAATTTTTTTTTCAAAAAATCCTGTTTTTTTTCAACTATTGAATTCATTTTTAATTTTATAAAATATCTGTCATGCATAATCTATTTGCCCATTTCTTAGAAATATAATAAACTTTAAACTGATTCGATATCTATTTTAATTAAGAAGTTATGGCGTTTTTTGTTGTTAAACTTTTTTACTGATTGTGTTTTTGGGGTCTAGAGATCATGATCGGCTTAGGTCTGCAAAATGTTATCAGAAATTCCAAAATAGGAGCGATCGCAATAGGTAGTATTTCATACGAAATCTATCTAAAACAGTAGGTTACTAAATTAAGTTTTACTAATTAACTTAAATAGTTTTCTTTAATCTCTTTTATTTATTGTAACAAGTAATGATATGCTTAACAGTCCTCAAAATTTCATGGAATTTGCTTCATTAGCTAGCTTTTGAAAAGGTATAGAAATTGAATCTGTTTTCTAGTTTTTTTTTCAGTTGAATAGATAAAATAGATAGATACATAAATAGATAATAGATAAAATAGATAGATAGATAAATAGATAATAGATAAAATAGATAGATAGATAAATAGGTAATAGATAAAATAGATAGATAAAATCTTTCTTCTCAGGAAAGTGAATACATGAAAATACCTAAGACAATGTAAGCAATTTACATAAGAAATTTAATCATATCATATAAAACCTACTGAGAAACATAAAACTAAAAAAATATATTAATTTCTTAAAACGAAACTAATTAGAAAAATTAAAAACGGTTTATTTGGTACATTCTTAAATCGAACATTTCTAAAGATTATTATCAAATCAAAAAATAAAGAATATTAAAAACGCTATTTTTAACAAATTGATATGTTTAACAAAAATATTTTGCTTAATTTATTAGTCATTAATCTTTTTTATTCACTTCGAACAAACTGCTAAACCGCGTGGGAAATAACACATGACTGTGAAAGTAAATATGATGAAAATATAAAAGCAAAACTTTAATGCTATGTAAGAAATATGCTCCACTGCAAAAATACTAAATTATTTCAAAATATAAAAAGGTTACAATATGCATATAAAATTTCTAAGTGTATATTTTGAATTTAAAATGTAATTTAATCTCACTTATTGTTTTTTTATTTTTATTTTATAAGTGAAGAATTAAATGAAACATTGTATGGTGTTGGTTCGTAACGTTATTAAATAAATTATCGTTATCCATTAACGAAAGATTTTTGCTACAATATATTATGTACCTTTTAATCTTTTGTATAAATTCATCGTTTTATTATGAGGTGAGGTTATACATTTTACATAAAATTCTTTTAGATGCTTTATGCATTACGTTTTGTTGAACTATTTTACTAATAAAAAATATACACCCATTTTATTAAAAATATAGGTCCCAGATTTAATGTATCAATTATTTAATTCTCAAAAAATCATACATGACTCTATGAAAAAGTTTTAAATAGTGTTAATTTTCCATAATTTTTATTTTATTTTATTGTATTCTACTATCTGTAATAAAAAATTAGAATTCACACTCCATATTATTTTTTAATAATTTCATTTTCTGATATATTTCGTTATATTAATATAATAACGTGCATTTAAACCTATTTATTTGCATACGTTCCACCCAAATTAACCTTAGAAAATCCATAATTTAATTATTTAAAAATAAAATGAAGAAACAGTTTACACAAAATAATTTCCAGCTGTATATAATGCGCCTTTAGAAAATAAGCAATGCTGTAATTGCTGATATTCGCGTGTTTATGAAACTCAGAAATTTTCATTCTCCATTCAACTTTATAAAGTTTATAATGAGCGCGAACAGAATGTCATTAATAAAAATGTTTTTATGTTTTTTGTTTTTCTTTTATTTATTTATTTTTTATTATATATATATATATATATATATATATATATATATATATATTTGGAATATTTTAGAAATAACACATAAGAAATACTAGCAGCAAAAACTAGAAGCTTATAGACAATATAAAAATTGATGTGTAAAATATAATAAAAAAATTAGGAATAATGAACTCTAGGAACTTCAAGGAAGACGGAATAATGAACTCTATCGACATTGCTACAAATATTGAAAATAGAGATATAAATAAATGTGTTTTTAGATGTTTATAAAAAAATTAAGCATTAAACTATATTTCATAAATTGCAGCATGTTCTGTATGTAAACAATATCATTTGTTATTCCTATTCAAATATTAGAATACGCACATAGCATTTTTTATTAATAGTTTCATATTCCGAATGAAATGTATTTCATTATGTATGTTTAAAAATTACTGTGCACTTCAATCAGTTTATTTTCGTACGTTACAACCACATTAACATTAGAAATGCAAGATAGAACCGTAAAAAATAGAATATGTTTATACTAAATATTTTCCAGCTGCAAATAACGCTTCAAAAGAAAATAAGCAATACTATAAAAATTTTTCTTCACGTGTTTCTGAAACTTATACATTTTCATTCACCATTCACATTCTGTATATCAAGGGAACAGAATTCTTCTGTGATTAATGCTGTCATAAAATGAATTAGATTTCGTTTTTTTTCAATAAATTATAATGTTTAGAATAACTAAATGATACACATTTATACACGTTAATACACTTTGGATAAACACATTTTCATAGATAGTGATGTGAATTTTAATTTATAATTTTTTTAATTAGATTATTTATTATTGCGTTTAGCTTTACTATAATAATAAATATATATAATAATAATAATAAAATATAATAATAAATATAATAATAAATATATAATATATAATAATAAATATATATTCAAAAAATAAATATGAAATGGCAAACTCTTCTAGAGAAATATAAATTATGAAGTTTTAAAGATAATCTAAGGTATGACTATATGCAAAAGTTTAATAAAATATAAACATTTTCGGTAATTTTCATTTTATTTAAATTCATTCTGTTATTTCTAATCAAAAATTGGATTTCATATTTCGTCTTTTTTACAGCATTCATTTTCCGAAATAAATATATGCATTTAAAGAATAATGTTCATTTAAAATCATATAAATGTTAATGTTCTACTCGAATTAACATTAGAAAACCCATAATGTAATTATTAAAAACTCTTTATATTAAATCTCTTCCAGCTGCAAATTATGCTTCGTAATGATGGTTCGTAAGAAAACAAGCAGAGCTTTAATCCCTGCTTTTCGCGTGTTTGTGGAAGTTATAGTTTTGCAATCTTCATTCACATTCCTTATGTCGAGGAAACAGAATTATCCTGTGATTTATGCTGTCATAAAAGGAAATGGATTTCAAACTTCATAAAGTTTCTTGATGAGTGCGAAAGGAATGTCATTAATAAAGATGTTTTTTTTTTTTTTTTTTTTTTTTTTGACATATGGAATATATTAGAAGTAACACATACGAGGACGCTAGAAGCAAAAGCTTATAGCTCAGAGAAACTATAACATTAAATGTTGAGGATATGATTAAAAGATAAAATCTATCTTCAAAAGCAACTATATATTCAAGTCGATCGATATTGTAACAAGAGTAGAAAGAAGCGAAATAATTCAAAGAGTTTTAAATTTTTTTTTTTATAGTAAAATGTTTATATTATTGTTTATTTAAATAATGTGCATTTAAAATCCATTTATTTTATTTAGCCCAATTAGCTTTAGAAAATCCTAAAATTAAATATTACTTATTTATCTTTTTTAATAAAGAAATTGTTTATACTAAATATTTTCCAGTTGCAAATAATGCTTCCCAAGAAAACAAGCCGAGCTTTAATCGTTAATTTTGCGTATTTGTAAAACCTTTAAGAGTTCATTTTCCATTCACATTCCGTATGTCAATTGAACAGAATTTTTCTGTGATTTATGCTGCCATAAAATGAACTGGATTTCAAATTTCATGAAGTTTTTTAATGAATGCGAAAGAAATGTCATTAATAAAGATTTTTTTTACATCTGGAATATTTTAGAAATAAAACATACGAAGAATTAGCAGCAAAAACTGGCAGCTCATAAATGTTAAAAGAAAATAAAAAGATACAATGTTTCTTTATGGAGAATGGAATATTGAAATCCATCAATATGTCTACAAATGTTAAAAAGATATATAAATTAATAAGTTTTCTGTTGCTTATAATATAATTTAAGAATTATAATGTATTGTATAAAATGCAGTACGCGTTTTGTATATATAAAAAATCATTTTATAATCTTATTTAAAAATTAGATTACGCACTTCGTCTTTTTTTCAATAGTTTCATTTTCCGAATTAAATATGTTTGATTATACCTTTTCCAAATATTAATGTACATTTAAATCTGTTTATTTGGGTACATTACACCCACATTAACAATAAAAATGCATAATGTAATTAAAAAAGGTTTATTCTATATATTTTACAGCTGCAAATAATGCTTTGTAAGAAAATAAACAATGTTGTAATCCCTGATCTTCACGTGTTTATGAAACTCATAAATTTTCATTTTCCATTCACATTCCGTATGTCAACGGAACAGAATTCTTCTGTGATTTATGCTGTCACAAAGAGAATTGGATTTCAAACTTCATAAAGTTTTTTGATTGGTGGAAAGGAATGTCATTAATAAAGATTTTTTTGATATCTGGAATATTTTACAAGTAACACATTGGAAGCACTGGCAGCAAAAACAGACAGCTCATTAAAAAGACAAAATTAAATGTTAAAAATATAATCAATTGATAAAATCTTTCCTCTTGGGAAAGTGAATATTAAAATCCATTGATGATATTAAAAGCGTATAAAGCAATATTATAAGTTAACGTGTTTTCAATTTCTTACTCAAAAATATAAATACTGCACTATATTGTATAGAAAATAATATTTTTGTATTCAAAATAATCTAATTAAATGTTTAAGAAATAGATTGCTTAAAGAGCTGTAAATAATGGTTTATTACAAAACAAGCAGAATTATAATCGCTGATCTTCACGTGTTTAATAAACTAAAAAATTTTTATTCTTCATTCACATTCCCTGTGTCAAGGGAACAGAATTCTTCTTCTCTGACTTATGCTGTCATAAAAGGAATTAGATTTCAAACTTGATAATTTTTTTTTTCAATGAGTGCGAAAAGAATGTCAATAATAAAAATGTCTTAATATACATCTGAAATATTTTAGAAGTAACACTTTTGAAGTACTAGCAGCAAAAACAGACAGCTCATTAAAAATATGAAAATAAATGTTAAAAATATAATAAAAAATGTAGTCTTTCTTCAAAGTAGACGGAATATTGAAATCTGTCAATGTTGCTACAAATGTAGAAAAACATGTAATTTTATGGCCTTTCAGTTGCTTATACACAAATTTGACCATTGTACTGTATTATATAATTTGCAGTATGCTTTATGCGGGAAAAGAAAAAAAAACATTTGTTATTCCTATTGAAAAATTAAATTACTGGCATCATTTTTTTTATTCATTTATTTGAGTACGCACACATTAACATTAGAAATGTATATTGTAATTATTAAAAACAATGAAAAAAAATAAACTATTTATACTAAATATTTTCCAGCTGCAAATAATTCTTCACAAATAAACAAGTACAGCTATAATCGCTGCTATTCACGTATTTATGAAACTCATAAATTTTCATTCTCCATTCACATTCCGTATGTCAAGGAAACAAAATTTTTCAGCGATTTATGCTCTCCTTGGATTGGAAATTGGATTTCCAACTTCATAAATATCAAATTTGAAAGGAATGTCATTAATAAAGATTTTTTTTATATCTTGAATATTTTAGAAGTAACACATACGAAGCACTAGCAACAAAAACTAGCAGCTCATAGAAAATATAAAAATAAATTTTAAAATAAAATACAAAGATAAAATCTTTCTTAAAAGAAGACGGTATATTGAAATCCATCAATAAGGCTACAAATGATGAAAATAGAGATATAAATTACTGAGTTTTCAGTTGTTTATTAAAAAAATTAAGCATTAAACTCTATTTTATAAATTGATTTATGATTTGTTTGTAAATAAAATCATTTGTTACCTCTATTTAAAAATTATACTAGGTACTTGTTTTTTTTTTAAATACAGCTTTATTTTCCGAATGGAATGTATTTTCTTATAAATTTTAAAACAATGCGCATTAAAATACATTCATTTAGACACGTTACACCCACATTATCATTAGAAATTCATAAAGTAATAATAAAACAATGAAACAGTTTATACTAAATATTTTCATCTGCAAATAATGCTTCACAAGAAAACAAGCAGAGCAATAATCGCTGCTATTCACGTGTTCATGAAACTCATAAATTTTCATTTTTCGATCACATTCCTAGTGTCAAGAAAACAGGATTCTTCTGTGATTTATGCTGTCATAAAAGGAATTGGATTTCAAACTTCATAAAGTTTTTTGATGAGTACGGCAGGAATACCATTAATAAAGATGTTATCTTTGACATCTGGAATATTTTAGAAGTAACACATTCGAAGCACTAGAGGCAAAAAATTACAGCTCATTAAAAATACGAAAATAAATGTTAAAGATATATAATTAACTGATAAAATCTTTCGACTTAGGAAAGTGAATATTGAAAAGTAACGTTTTAAGTCATCGTGTTTTCAACCGTAATTTAATTATTTAAAAATAAAATGAAGAAACACTTTACACAAAATAATTTCCAGCTGTAAATAATGCTCCATTAAAAAAAAAGTAATGCTATAATCGCTGATTTTCACGTGTTTATGAGACTCATAAATTTCCCTTCTCCATTCGCATTCCGTATGTCAAGGGAACAGAATTTGTCTGTAATTTATGCTGTCATAAAAGGAATTGGATTTCAAACTTCATAAAGTTTTTTTTTTTTTTTTTTTTTTTTTTTTTTGATGAGTGCGAAAAGAATGTCATTAATAAAGAATTTTTTGACATCTGAAATATTTTAGAAGTAACACAGTCAAAGCAATAGCAGCAAAAACTGACAACACATTAAAAATATAAAAATTAATTTTAAAAGTATAATTAATTGATGAAATATTTCCTCTTGGGGGAAGTAAACATTGAAATCCATTAATATTGTTAAAAGCGTAAAAGGTAACTTTCTTGAGTTAACGTGTTTTCAATTTCTTATTCGGAAATTTAAATATTGTATTATATTGTATGGGATATAATATGTTTTGTATGAAAAAAAAATAATTAAATTTATAACACTTTCGGGTCCGATTTTTTTTTCATTTTTAGAGCAAATTGCTTTTACGTTAATAACATTAACACTAGCAATTCAAATAGATTAAATAGCCTTTAACTAATGTTTTACTGTCTGAAACATAACGAATGTTGTTGTTTTGCGTAGTATTCAATTCATATTTATATGACAATATGCTAAGGAAGAATGTTTTGATATATTAAGAAAATATTGTATTACAATAAGATTTAGCTTAAATTACAATTTTCTAATACTTTTTGCGCTTCATTATGCATGATTGTTTCAGGAAATTAACTTTTATTTTGAATTTAGAAAGTAAGAAATGTGTTTAAAGTGAAATAATCGTAAATTGCGCAAATATAATGAAGCTAACAATAGTAATTATTATTACTACTAAATGCTTAAAAATAAATGAAAGTATATAGTAAATTCATAGACATATACTAACATTAAAATTTGTAAATATTAGCAAAAATATTTCTTAAATTAAAAAATACTCTTTTAAAAGACATGTTCTATTAATAGTACACTAGACCCGAAAGGGTAAGGACTGTATTGCTTACGCCAAAATTTTAGAGTAACAATAACAGTAAGAGCGCCAATCTCCACACACTGCTATTTTTTTTTTCCTGTGACATTACAAAGAATTTATGGATAATCCAATACTTTAAGCCTTACGTAAAATTATAGAGATTAGAAAATCGGAGATTTTGTGAAGTAATAGAGAAGTTATGTGGTAAATTCAGAATAGACTCTGTAAATTAACATCGTAAAAAAACGAAAATTCTGTAATTTTACTATTATTGATAACAATTCATTTTAACTAGCCGCCCTTCGCAACCTATTTGATCTCCTTCAATGCATACTAAGCATTAAATTATGCTGTTTTTTTTTTTCATAATTTATATTAATTGCTCAATTTTTTTCAGAATTAGAAGATTCTACTAAAGAATCAGGCGCAGATGTGATAGACGCACTACGTTGGCGCAAATGCAAATGCAAATGCAAAAAAAAAAAAAAAAAAAAAAAAAAAAAAAAAACAATTATATGCCTGACATGATAACCCGCCAATTGTTATTTATACTTTAATATACTGTTTATTTACTTTTATTTTCTTTTTTTAAATGATACAAATTGTTTTGTTCTATAATTATTAATTAAACTTTTTTTTATTTGTTATTATTTCCATTTTAATGCCGCAATAATCGGTAAGAAAAAACTTCAAAGAACTTGAATTTTTCGATTAAATTTGAACTGCTGTATCATTAATCTTGAATGCAATTTTTTTTCTTGCCGTCCTGAATCTTTAACCCAAGACCTCTTTACAATGGAAGGAAACTTTACTGACTGAGCTATAGCAACTATTACTATTGAGTACAATATATGTATTTTAATATTCAGCGGGAGAAAACCCACACTAAAACTTAAAAGATAATAAATTACAATTTTCTTTATTAACATACCAATTTTAGGCAATACTTTTAGATCTTTAAAATGATAAAAAAATAGTTTTATTTATAACTAAATACATCGTCATTATCATAACAAAAAAGCTTGTAAATCATGAGGGATATTAAAAAATTAAACCTAAGAAGTTTTCTTTTTGTTATGATAATAACGTTGTATTTAGTGATAAGTAAAATTATCTTTTTATCTTTTTAATGATCTAAATGCCTAAAATAGGTATGTTAAGAAAGAAAATTGTGAATCTAGGCATTTTATATGTAAATGTAATTAACCACAGTACTTGATAATAAATTATTCTAATGTAACAAAAAATCATTCAACTATTTTTTTCTTTAATATTTCCAATAATATTATAAAAGAATTTTGTAAAAGTTTGAAAAGATAAAAAATATAAGTAGGCATGGAAATCCCTCCAGGGAATTAAATACAAGTTATGAAAACCGTGTGTAATATGAAGAATGAGAAACTGAATCGATTGCATTTAACGGAGAACTAGTGTAAATTATATAGTACGATCTTTAAAATCTTCACGTTTACTTAAAATGCGATTAAAATCATAAAAAATATAGACGTTAATAGTTAATTTTATTTAAAAACACCTTAATACTTTCAAACCTTTAATCAGGCTTTTTCTCAGAAAATATTTTCTTTATTTATACAAATACAAGATTCCGTTTTGAAAATGTACGATTGTAGTTTGATTTAGTAGTTTTGGTTATGGTAAAAACACTTTTCACTGCTAATTCACACCAACACTACTAATTGAATCTCCAAGCCACGAGTCTCGTTCATTCTCTTTATTTATACAATCTTGTATTTGTATAAAGAGAATCTTGTAGTTGTATATATAAAGAAAATATTCTCTGAGGAAGAGCATGATTAAAGGCATGAAAGTACAAAGATGTTTTTAAATAAAATTAGCTATCAACATATATATTTGATTATTTTAATCGTCTTTTAAGTAAATCTGAACATTTTAAAGTTTATGTTATATATTTTGTGTTAAAAGCAAGGCGAAAATTTCGTTTCGTCATATATTTTTATATTTATTTACTAGTGTAAATTTACAGAGAATTTTGCTTTTTTCTGTGTTTTTACAGAAATATTTAACAGTGTAACGGTAGTGAAAATTTTTTTCTCAATAAATTAAATGAATTTACTAAACTATTACTGTTTTATGCTATATTGTAATGCAATTAATAATATAATTGTAATCGATAATTTTGTACTGATTTTTTTTCTTTAATAAAACATATTATATTGCTATTCGAAATTTTTACACAACACAACCTTTCTAATAATGTAAGTGCTTTTTTCAAATTATTTTTTTTTTTAATAAAACACATTTTATTGCTATTCAGAAAATTTTCACAATACAACTTTTCAAAAGATCCAAGTACTTTTTTCAAATTATTTTTTTTCTATAATAAAACACATTTTTTGCTAGTCAGGACTTTTACATAACACAACTTTTCCAATCATGGAAGTGCATTTTTTACGTACATATTTTCTTGTTTTTATTTAGTCCAATCAGGCACAGACGTCTTTTGTTTGAAAGCCTATGTATAATTAAAATAGCAAATAAAGCCTTTGTGCAAAAAAGTTTAAAGATACAATCCAACGATTATAAATGCACAAATGAAGTAAGAAAAGGGGAGCAAACAGCTGTTTCGAATCTACTAACGAGATTTTCTTCAGTGCAAAAACTCAGCGAGCTAGGCAAAGCAAAACTTAGCAAAGAGACAGAGAGACGCAGGCTTATATACCCGCTACGAGAACGATCCCGCTTAAAGGAAAACAACTAATGAGAAGAAAGCAGGCATAACAACTGGGTGAACAAGCAGCGACAACTACCGGAGAACAAACTAAACAAAAACTAAAAAGCTAGGGAAAAAAAGGTGAGAATTGAATTGAAGATTTCCAAATGCTAAGAAAATAAGGAGTTATTGAAAAGTCATTGACTAAGGAGTGAGAATTTTTAATGATGTGGTAAGCTTCCCAAAAATCAAGATCAAGAATAGAAGGACACTTATGGATGATGGTGGCTGAAGAAAAGTTAAATTTATGTTGTGAAGACCAACAATGTTGAGCAATAGAAGAGCGTTTAAGCTCTTTATTTTTGACATACCTTTTATGTTCAGTTAAACGAAATCTTAGAGCACGTTTAGTCTGGCCGATGTAAGAAAGACCACATTGGCAAGAAATTTGGTAAATACCCCAGTTATCTAAGCGATCAATGGGGTGCTTAAGATTTGAAAAAGCAATTTTATTAACTGGAGAAAAAATAACATTGAAACCGAACCATTTTAAAATTTTAGCAACTTGCTGTCTGATTTTGGGGAAAAAGGGCAAAACAACCAAAGTATTTGAGTTCGAATTATTTTTTTTATAAAATTATTACTAAAACTTCAGAAAGGTGCGATTTCAATGTTATTTTTTCTCTTATTAATAAAATTGCTTTTTCAAATCTTAAGCACCCCATTGATTGCTTAGATAACTGGGGGTATTTACCAAATTTCTTGCCAATGTGGTCTTTCTTATATCGGCCAGACTAAACGTGCTCTAAGATTTCGTTTAACTGAACATAAAAGGTATGTCAAAATCAAGAGCTTAAACGCTCTTCTGTTGCTCAACATTGTTGGTCTTCACAACATAAATTTAACTTTTCGTCAGCCACCATCATCCATAAGTGTCCTTCCATTCTTGATCTTGATTTTTGGGAAGCTTACCACATCATTAAAAATTCTCACTCCTTAGTCAATGACTTATCAAGTACTCCTTATTTTCCTACCATTTGGAGATCTTTAATTTAATTCTCACCATTTTTTTCCTTGCTTTTTAGTTTTTGTTTAGTTTGTTCTCCGGTAGATATCGCTACTTGTCTACCCAGTTGTTCCGGCTGATTTCTTCTCATTCGTTGCTTTCTTTTAGGGGATATCTTTCCCTTAGCGGGTATATAAGCCTGCGTCTCTCTGTCTCTTTGCTCTGTTTTGCTTTGTCTAGCTTGCTGAGTTTTTGCACTAAAGAAGAATCTCGTTAGTAGATTAGAAACAGTTGTTTGCTCCCCTTTTTCTACTTTATTTGTGCATTTATAATCGTTGGTTTCCTATATCTAATGTTGGAAATTCCTTGGTACAATATTGAGCTTGTGTTTCTTGTGTTTCTGTTCAACTGAAGCTGTTTTAATTCTTCCAATGAATTAAATGAATTCCCCAAACTATTAGTGTTTTATAGTTCTTTGTAATGGTATTGATATTAAAATACAATCGATAATTTTTTACTGGATTTCCTTTTTTTCTTTAATAAAACGCATTCAACTGCTATTTGAAATTTGCACACAAAACAACTTTTCCAAGGATGGAAGTGCATTTTTCAAATTATTTTTTTTCTTTAACAGAACACATTTTATTGCTATTCGAAATTACAATATACTGCCATTGAATTTTTACATAACAAAACTTTTCCAATGATGCAAGTGATTTTTTCAATTTTTTTAATAAAACACATTTTATTGCTATTCAGAATTTTTACATAACACAACTTTTCCAATGTTGGAAGTACATTTTTCAATTTCTTTCTTTTTATGTAATAAAGCACATTTTGTTGCTATTCAAAATATTCAAACAACACAATTTTTTCGATGATGCAAGTGCTTTTTACAAATATGTTTTTGCACAACTTTTCCAACGATTGAAGTGCATTTTTAAAATTATTTTTTTTTTCTTTAATAAAACACATTTTATTG
This sequence comes from Maratus speculifer, assembly GCA_964019185.1. Taxonomy (NCBI): domain Eukaryota; kingdom Metazoa; phylum Arthropoda; class Arachnida; order Araneae; family Salticidae; genus Maratus; species Maratus speculifer. The sequence goes on along the minus strand of OZ025290.1, from coordinate 418,800,938 downwards.
CTATTCGAAATTACAATATATTGCTATTGAATTTTTACATAACACAATTTGTCGAATAATGCAAGTGATATTTTCCTTTTTTGATAAAACACATTTTATTGCTATTCAGAATTTTTACATAACACAACTTTTCCAACGATGGAAGTTCATTTTTCAATTTCCTTTTTTTATGTAATAAAGCACATTTTGTTGCTATTCGAAATTTTTAAACAACACAATTTTTTCAATGATGCAAGTGCTTTTTTCAAATATTTTTTTCTTTAATAAAACACATTTTATTGCTATTCAGAATTTTTACATAACACAACTTTTTCAATGCTATTGATAATATAATTGTAATCGATAATTTCGTACTGAATTTCCCTTTTTTCCTTTAATAAAAGACATTTAACTGCTGCTCGAAATTTTTGCTCAACGCAACTTTTCCAACAATTGAAGTGCATTTTAGTTTTTTTTTTCTTTAATAAAGCACATTTTATTGCAATTCGAAATTTTTATACCATATAACATTTCCAATGAAGCAAGTGCTTTTTTTCAAGTTATTTTTTCTTTAATAAAACTCATTTTATTGCTATTCAGAATTTTTCCATAACACAGCTTTTCCAATGATGGAAGTGCATTTTTTACATACATTTTTTCTTGTTGTTATTTAGTTCAATCAGGCACTCACGTCTTTTCTTTGAAAGTCTATATCTAATGCTGGAAATTTCCTGGTACAATACTGAGGCTGTTTTTCTGTTGAAATGAAGCTTTTTAACCGACTTCAAAGAGGAGGTTATGATTTCGACCTGTATGTATTTGTTGTTCACCCATAACTTTTGCAAATATGAACCGATTTTGATAATTCTTTTTTTGTTTGAAAGCGTATGAGGCCCATGTGGTCCCATTCGAATTTCATAAAAATCCGATAATTAGAACTTTTTTAAAAATAAAAACTTTAAATTTCAAACTCATTTTGAAGCAATCGACCAATTAGAAGTGTTCCTTTTGCATGCTTTCATATTACACTTACATAGACACACAATATTTTCACTGTTAAAAGTTTGAAGTTTTTGCTGCATCATCACTCCACCGCTTTTATGGAATATCTCCATTTTGACCAATGAGAATTCACCACAATACAATGAAGTAATCATTTTCTATAAAAGCGATGGATAGACGATAAAGTAAAAGTTTCAAATTTTTAACAGTGTTCAAAGTGCAAAATCCTAACTGGACGAGGGCCAGGATTCACATAAATTTTGCGCTGTTTGCGAAACGAGATTTATTAACAAGAAAATTTATTTAAAACATTGAAAAATTTGCTAAAATTCAGGCTTCTGATTCGTTAATCTGGTTTCGCTAACAGCGCGAATTCTACCTGGATTCCGGACAAGTTCTCTTATGCAAGAAACCGGAAATATAGCATCTAGGGGATATAGTGTGGAAATCGGCTATCTCAGGGCGTGTTCAGAGCAACTTACAAAAGTAACCAATGTTACCGATCGATTGTAGGGCAGTACAAAAGCAAACTGTGGCAGCAATGAAAACTATTCTGTTGAATTGTAGCTGACGTCACACTTTGCTTTGATTTTCATTTCGTATTTGTCTACAATCGGTAAGTGGTCGGTAAGTAACCGGTAAGTTGTGGTGAACACGCCCTCTTTAATACTTAAAATAAGCGCTAAAATGTTCTGTTCGTTAAATGTGCAACAATGCTAATGAAATTTAAAGATAGAAACGACATCTGCAGGACATTTTCTAAAAATGCAAGAATTATTGCGAGTCTAGATAATGTATCACGAAAATGCCGCAGATGTCGCTGTGATCGACACTTTGGAATTCAGTAGTATCGTTGCACATTTAAAGGATACAAATTTTTAGCACTGCTTGCATTGTAAAAAATTGAACCCTTTTGCTGCATCGTCACTCCATCGCTTTTATAGGAAACGATTACTTCGCTCTATTATGGAGCATTCTCATTGGTCAAAACAAAGAGATTCTATAAAAGAGATGGAGTAACTATGCAGCAAAAGGGTCAAATTTTTTACAGTGTCGATAGCAAATTTTCACTCCATGTAATCCAGACTCTCTCCTTCGAACAATGAAAAGTTCTTAAAAATAAAGGCTTATGATTGGTCAATCTTGTTTTGCTTAACAGCGAACAATCATTCTCGATCCTAACCACTGTTGCAGAGATGCTAGTTTTTTTTTCAAAGTACGAAATCTTAGCTGGAACAATTCTCGTATCCACCAAAGTGAAAGATCCACATCGATCCAGGTTTGGTTTAGTTTGGTTTATTCTTGTCGTCCGATTATCTGCGCTAGGGATATAGGACCAGGGGGGAGTGCCCTTCGTGGGGGTCTTTCTAAGGGAACCTAACCCGTATTTACGCAAGGTTCGAAGAAAACCACGAAAACTCCGAACGGTTAGGCCGACAGCCGCGATTGGGTTCGAACCCAGCACCTGCCGTCTACCAGTTGAGAGGTCCGTACCTCTCGGCCACTGGTGGGGCCCACATCGATCCAGACATGAGAATTCGATATCGAAAAGCTGAAAATTCATCTCTAAAGAGCCTTACACGCTAAAGCAAGAGTGTCTGTAAATCAGGGTGCTTGTTATGCCGGATTCACAAAGTGATTAAAGTACATTGCTATGTGCTAGATTTACATTTGGACAAATATAAATGACGAAAAATTTTGATAAGCTTACCATTAAAGTTAAGCGAGTTAACTTCTTTCACCCATAAAAAAATTCGTTCAGGCGACTACCGCCAAGTTCTGGAATAATAAATTTTCTGTACTTTGGAAAACCGCGTTTATCAAAGAACATTCTTAACTTCAAATATTACTACTTTCATATAGACGCATGTTGAATCATGGTGTGATTTTGATAATATCTTCCTTTTTATTTTTTAACCGACTTCAAGGAGGAGGTTATGATTTCGACCTGTATGTATTTGTTGTTCACGCATAACTTTCGTAAATATAAACCGATTTTGATAATTCTTTTTTTGTTTGAAAGCGTATGGGACTCATGTGGTCCCATTCAAATTTCATAAAAATCTGTTGATTAGAACTTTTAAAAAAATTAAAACATTAAAATTCAATATCTTTTAGAAGCAATCGACCAATTAGAAACGTTCATATTTCATGTTTTTAAGTTACACTTACATAGACACACGATCTTTTCAAAATGTGAAATCCTAACTGAACAAGGTTCACATTTATTAACAGTGTACACTGTAAAAAAATTGACCCTTTTGCTGCATAATCACTCCCCCGTTTTTAAAGAATATCTCTCTCTTGACCCATGAATATTCTGCACGATAGGCCGAAGTAATCGTTTTCTATAAAGGCGGTGGATTGACGATGCAGCAAAAGGGCCAAATTTTTTACAGTGTACACTGTAAAAATTTTGATCCTTTTGTTGTATCGTCACTCCCCCGCTTTTATAGAATATCTCTCCTTTGACGCATGAGAATGCTCCATGATACATTGTTAAAAATTTGACCCATTTGCTGCAGCGTCACACAACAACTTTTATTGAATATGTCTTTATGACCAATAAGAATGCTCCGTAACACAGTGAAGTAATCGTTTTCTATAAAAGCGGTGGACTGATGATGCAGCAAAAGGCTCAAAGTTTTTATAGTGTAATTGGGACCAAAGCGTTTGTAAAAAGAAATATTTCCGAATCAAATGCTGTCACTCTCTTATAGAGGCAGCCAGATGTAGGTAATGAGTTTCAGATAACTCATCGAATACGCCACCGCTCATTTCCGATTACAGTGTCACTGTAAAGAATGTGACCCTTTTGCTGCATCGTCACTGCCCTGCTTTTGTAGAATATCTCTCTTTTGACCCATGAGAATACTTCGTAATTGGGTGAAGTAATCGTTTTCTATAAAAGCAATAGAGTGATGATATAGCAAAAGTATCAAATTTTTTACAGTGTAGGTTCCCTCGATATGAATATGACACATGTAGCACAGTATATAATTGGTTGAAACGATTCTGGACAAAAACGAGTCACCAAGCATCTTGTTGAGCGGGCAATTTTCGTCAACCTTGTTAACTTCTCATACGAGTACAATCTAATTCTTCCAGGAAATCATCATCATCAAATTCCATAATGAAAAAATGCCTGGCAATGCAATGCACTGTTAAAAATTTGCAACTTTTGCTGCATCATCACTCCATCGCTTTTATAGAATATCTTTACTTTTATCAATGAGAATCCTTCATAATGCATTTAACTAATCTTTTTCTATATAAGTGGTGAAGTGATGATACACTGTTAAAAATCTGCTGCATTTTGTTGCAACGCACTCCGCCGCTTGTATATAATGTCTCTACTGCGACCTTTGAGAATGCTCCTTAATACAGTCAAGTAACCGTTTTCTATACAAGCGCTGGAGTGCGTAGCAAAAAAATGCAGCAGATTTTTAACAGTGTACACTGTTAAAAATCTGCTGCATTTTGCTGCAACGCCCTCCACCACTTGTATATAATATCTCTATTCCAACCAATGAGAAAGCGCCATTTCACGGCCAAGTAACCGTTTTCTATACAAGCAGGGGAGTGCGTTGCAGCAAAATGCAGCAGATTTTTAACAGTGTACAGCAAAAGTTTCAAATTTTTAACAGTGTAGTTGGGACAAAAGCGTCTGTAAAAGAAATATTTGGGAATGAAATGCTGTCACTCTCTTATAGAGGCAGCCAGGTATCGGTTATGAGTTTCAGATTCCTCGTCGAATTGCCACTGCTCATTTCTGATGCCATTACTACCTGTATAGGTATTAGAGTGTTGCTCTTTATCGATTGAAGCATAGTGCGATTTTTGCTAAAATCTTTCTTTTTCCTTTTTCTGAGTGAAGGGGGAGTACTTTTGACTGACTACACTAGAAAAGCATTTTACTATACATTAATATATGAAGTCATTTTGCTCATATATGGAAGCACTATGTCGCGCTCTTATGTATAAGGACACTTTACTTGATGGATTGTCACCTTTTGAAAGCCACTTTCGATGACCGTAGGATTCGATGCAGACTAAGATTTCATAAATGCGGTAGCTTTTCGAAGTGGCAGATCTTGTCTGAAGAAGTTACCATACAAAAAAAATCTTAAGATTCACAACGATACTAACCGATATTGTAAGTGGTTTCAGAAAAGTTGACAATCAAACAGTGACAAGTAAACTGAATACATCAGAACTTAGCAAAGTGCGTACATTAATATTGCATTGCAAAGAGCTATCGTGTGCCAGTACACATAATTATGTATTACGGTATGCATAACTAAAAAGTAGGAAATAAAATAAGCTTTTTAAGAAAAAAATATCAACCGACTTCAAAAAAGCGCTAAAAAGAATTAAATAATTCTTTAAAGTTCTCTAAGGCCAAAACGTTATCCAATAAGCACACATCGGATATTAGATACCGGCATAAAAAACGGTTAAATTTAATATGTATAATTTAATGTCCACCAAACATAGATTTTAGAGATAATATTATTTTACAAGAGATGAATTGACATATTTATGATTTATTTTATGAATATATACATATAAAAAGTAATGAATTACTTTTTGAAGTTGGTGCCAAACTCTATTTGATGTATATTAAGAATTGTAGCTAAATTATACCTAGTGCCATAATTAAAGTGGGGATAATCATTATCGATTGTGATTGTTTGGCACCAACTTAAAAATGTAATTCATTACTTTTTATATGTATATATTCATAAAATAAATCATAAATATGTCAATTCATCTCTTGTAAAATAATATTATCTCTAAAATCTATGTTTGGTGGACATTAAATTATAAATATTAAATTTAACCGTTTTTCATGCCGGTATCTAATATCCGATGTGTGCTTATTGGAAAACGTTTTGGCCTTAGAGAACTTTAAAGAATTATTTAATTCTTTTTAGCGCTTTTTTGAAGTCGGTTGATATTTTTTTCTTAAAAAGCTTATTTTATTTAATTCTTTCTCTTACTAAAATAGGTAGGTGTACTTGAAATATTTTTAACAGTTCAGTTGATAACGAAGGCATTTGCCCATACTAAATCCAGTACATTACAGTAAACTTGGACTGGCATACTATGTGAACCAGTCCAAACGGAATATTTACGCATCATATGGATAATGATACATTGAAAAAAAAATGAAGTACTCAAAAACGAGTAAATCGATGTACTTATATCCAATTGAGTATGTATGGATAAAAAATGAACACATTTCTTTCTCAATTTTGAACCATCATATGGGCCTCCCGTGGCCGAGTGGTTAAGACGCCGCTCTGCTAACCTTGAGGTTGTGGGTTCGATTCCCTCTGGCTCCATTGCACACACACACTTTGTGTGGAGCTCCTGGTTGTAATTCTGTTGTGTTGTAAATTTCCTTGTGCTATCACGTCCTTGTATATTGACGATGACTTATAAGCAGACTTTCATGTCGAGCACACAAATCGGATGTATGTTATTCAAATAAATAAATAAACCATCATATGTTCTTAAATCCAAACAAACGATAATTTTATACCCTGTATTGGTTTCTTTCACTCAGGGTGGCTTAAAAGATCCTTATTAATGTACAGTTTTTTAAAAAATACTTAAAAGTGCTTGAAAATAATTCTCTTGTTATGAGAGTATTTGATTTTAATTTGTGACTTCAGGGAGCAGTCTATATCGATTCATTTTTGAACACAACCACGGATTCAAAAATGAGTACATGTGTTTCTCAGTTTTGAGAACATTTGGATCGGAGCAATTTTGAGTATGTGAATTACTTAAAATTGAGTACTTTTTATACAATTTTAAGAACCCATTTTTTATATATATAAATTCTTTATTTATTTTTGTTGAAAACTTCTATTGTTACTGGAAGTTTCTTATTATGTTATTCAACATTTACATTTAGATGCAATGTAGTCAGAAAACTCACAACTCTATCCACTTTCCACTTTCCCCTGATTCACCGCCAGATAAGAGGACTTTGTACCCTTCAGACTCTTTTATTTTTTATTAAATTTAAGTATTTTTAGGCGTATTTTTGACATAATCATAAAATTTCAGTAAAGTAACATGATTCTATCAAGAAATATTATTCGAATTTTCTTGTGAATTCTAAAAATTTAAGTAAATTTTAAATGTCGTTTAAATGTCATGTCTTCTCGTACAATTTTGAACATTTGAAAATAACATATTTTTCAAACTATACTGAGAGGGTACTGTGTAATTCCGAGTACAGGATTAATTATAAGTTAATACGTTTTTTAGAAAATAAGTAAAATTTCAAAAACGTTTAAAATTACAGTAAAAATTGAATTTATTTCATTTTTCTATGCATATTTTCTTTTACTCTATTTTACATCAGATATTTGGTTTTAAGAAGCAGAACATAAGGAACAACCAAAAACCCCGAATAAGTTGAAAAATATAGACGAAAGTAAAATCATTTTGAACATCCCTATAAGACGAAAAAACACAAGCTGAGAAAAATCACTTTTAAGTGAGTTGAATTGCTGCATGTAAGTCGATGTCCATTTAATAAAAGTTCCTTAACTGTATTTATAATACTCAGATTTATAGGAAATTTCAAGAGAATGTATTATGGATAGGAAAAATATAATTTTAGAAAATAATTAGGAAATCAGTATTTTCTTGATATGCGTATTATTATTTAAAAAAATATTTCATTTAAGGGAAATAATACAAGATATTTCTTTTTTTTTACATTGGAAATAATAATTAGTAATCAAAGTCCTTATTGTCTCCAAAAGAAGAAATACAAAACTAAAATAATGCAATCCTTTTTACCAATATTGTTCGATAAAACATTTTAAGAACTTTATAATGGGCAATTAATTATTTATAATTAATCAAAAATTGGAAAAGATAAAACGCATTTTTTTTCTTTTATAAAGACTAATAGATATCTCTAAACATTATTCAAGAAAAAAAAAGTCAATAAAACTGTTTATTTTGTCAAAAGCTTTTATTTAAAGTTTTATTTCATAATTTTTTTCTCATTTTTCATTCCTCTCTCTCTCTCTCTTTTTTTTTTTTTTTTTTTTTTTTTTGAATGAAATCTACACTTTTGTGATAACCATAAATTTACGTAAAAAATCAGATATTTTTTTAAAAGTTTTATAAGGTGAACATATAAATCATCCTTATCTCTTTCTTTATTGATCGCCAGAATTTACTGAGCTCATCCTACATTAGGACATGCAAATTGCTTAAAGTATCGATTTTTTTCTATTTGCCTTCTAGGAGGATTATTAATGATAGATATGTCTAATACTTCATTCTAACTTGAGTTTTGTTTTGGTATCTTTATGGATAAAAAGGACATTTACAAAAATGTTTTGCCGTAAATCTTTTATTACGCTCATTTAAAATATCTATTTTTTGTTTGTTTTGTTTTTTGTAATAAATTATCATGCATTTTCTGTCGACGAACTTGCAGTGTGAGCCAAAAGAACTTGAGTAATTTCTGCACATGAGTGCGGTTTTCTACATGAATTATTTAAAGTTTTATAAGCGCGCAGACCATAAAAATTTTAATTCACGCATTAATATGAGGAATTTTTAAATTTAAAATTCAGATATTAGTTTTGTATATGAAGAATTTATTTTTCTTGATAATGTAGTTAAGGTCGCATAATTTACGCAGAAACGGATAAAAATGTGAATTTATTTTTTAATTTTTGAAAGAATTTTTTAGTAAAAAATAACAGAAAAATAAAGACAACTTACTCGTTAAGACTGACTTTTTACATTAGCAATCTTTCATTCATTTTTTGCAATATGCTTTTAAAAAATTAATATATTTTTTATAATGTACTTATAAATGAAATAACATATCATAAAAGAAATAGCATATCATGAAGAAAAAAATTTCAAAATGACTGTTGATAAAAAATCTCCAATAACTTCGAGGAGGCAATTTTTCTCTATTTAAATTATTCTAATTTAATATATATATACATATATATATATTCTTTTATATTTTTAATATAATTTAAAAATAATTTTATAAGTGTGTATTTTTAATTATATGAATCAAATCACTGTGTTAATACCAGTGTCTTGATGCAATTTACACCTTGTTTTTAATCTTAAAATATACATATAAATACTTAAAAAGCATCAAAAAATAACTAATATGTAATAATTATAAGCATGATTCCATTCCCTACAGAACATAAAAAAAAGTTTATTCTACATTGCTCAGACTTCTAAAAAATTAAAAGTAAGATTGAGAGATCATTTTTCTGATATACAGTATAACAAGCCAAGTACAGCCTTATCTAGAATGCATCAAAAAGAAAATATTGTGATATATTTCGACAAAGCTATAATGATCTTTTCAACATCAAAACATTACTCTCCAATTATCCGTATATCCATTGAAATTTTACTTAGGAGTGATACTCGTGATTACTAGTCATTTCTTAAAATATTCCCGCACTCTTGTATAATATCATTGGTGTTTCGATGAACCCCACGTAACTTTGTTTGCGCACGCGGACTGTTTTTGTTTTTGTTTAGTTTTTACGTTTTTTATTTCTAATCAATAATCTTCTTTTGTACCTTTGAAAATGGATGCGACAGCATCCGTAAGATCTAAGGTAAATAATAAATAAATAATATTTATTTTTTCAACGCCTTTTAAGTATTTATATGTATATTTTAAGTTTAATTATATGTTTTAAAAAATGTGTATTTAATGTTTTAAAAAAGAAAAAAAATGTGTATTAAGAAGGACATGGAAATCACTACAGGGTTAATATACATGATATAAGGGAAATTTCTGTAAAATAATGACCGAGAAACTGAATCTAATGCATTTAATCGAGAATTAGTATAAATTTACAAAGATTCTGCCTTTTTTACTTATTCATCATATGTAGTAAGGGTAAGTCTTGCAATCGTTTTGAAAATCGAAAAAAAAAAAATTCCACGGATTTATGCGTTTTTGATACCGGAGATTCCGAAAAACATATTTTTAGAATTTAAATAAACGTTTAAATTTTGTCTTGGAATTGCAATGCATTTTAGGTAGATTTCGTATGAAATACTACCTATTCCATTCGCACCAGTTTATATATATATATATATATATATATATATATATATATATATATATATATATATATATATATATATATATGGACTTATATACTACTATATATACTACTATATCTTTATGGACACGATAACTTCTATAATTCTTCAGCAATCTCTACCAAACTTTTACGTAAAATCAAAGGGGATAAAATCTCGGCTAAGTTCGTTAATGGGCAAAATCGGACCAAGGGGGTCGGAATAGGGGACGTTTTTGTGAAAACAGAAAAAAGCCCATAACTTCTTAATGAAAATAGATATCGAATCAGTTTAAAATTTATATTACTTCTAAATAATGAGCCAAAAATTTATGCATGACAGATTTTTGATAAAGTTAAAAATGGGTTCTAGGGGCGAAAAAAATAGGGTTTTGGGAGAAAAAAAATAACTTTGTCAATTCTCAAGATATCAAATCCATCTAAATTTTTTATAAATACTCTTAAAATTATCTAAAACTTTTGTATTTGCAAGTTTTTGATAGGACCAAATTTTACCGATGAAAAAAATTAAAAACGAAAAGAAAAAGGACGGTGAAAAAAAGAAAAAATCCATAACTCCGTCAATTTTTAAGCTATCAAATCTGATTAAATTTATTTTACATCTTCTTAAAAATATCTACAACTTTTATATTGACAATTTTTTCATAGGATCAATTCTTATAGTAAAAATAAATTAAAAGAAAATTGGAGTTGGTGACAAAACCTCTAGTTCAAACTGCTTACATTCTGAATCGTTTTATAAATTCATTTTTTATTTTAAACACATCCAAATGGCAGATCCTTTTATTTAGGAACTGTATAATATGGCGCACTGGTCAATGTTTTGATAAATACAGAATATATTTCAAAAAAGGCTGCCAAAAAGGGTATTTTGAACAGAATTTCCCGAAGTGACTGTGATAGGAAATTTCAGGAAGTATTCAAATAACAAATTGCGTTTTTTTTCTGACTCATTTTTAAATTCAGTTTTGCTCTCAAGCGCATCCAATTGACAGGTTCTCTTATATCGGAGCTGTGTAATATCCCGCATTGTTCAGTTTTTTGATGAAGGCTGAATATATTTTTAAAAATGCTGTCAAAGAGGGCACTCGCGCAAAAATTCCCGAAGCTATCATGATTAAGAATTGAGGTTGTATTCAAAATTGGTTATTTTATAACTCATTTTTAAATTCAATTTTGCTCTCAAACACATTCAATTGACAGTCTTTTGTTATTTAGGAACTATATAATGTACCGTATTAGTCGATTTTATTAATAAAGTCAGAATTATTTCAAAATATGTTGTCAAAATGGGCATTTGATCCGAATTTGGCTTAAGATGATTCTGATAAAACCAGTCCTTACAGAAAAAGGAAATTAAAATTTTTTCAAAAGAGGACAAATAAAATTGCTATACTGGGTTTATCTGTAATCAAATTTATTTTTTGTTGTTGAAATGAGCACTCTTTGAAATCTACCTCCGCCTATAGGCCAAGCCGACAGGGATTTTTATTAATAGTTTACACATGTTTCATTTTCATATATTATACTATGCATATCCATGACAAATTTACTGTGTTTTTACAGAAACTTTTAACAGTATGTTACAAATATAATAATGCAAACAAAATGCAAGCAAAATGATAATATATAGTCCAATAGCCGGCCGCAAAAAACTGTAAGTCATCGAGCACGAGAAAAAATATTTTATATTATGAAGAGTAGTCATAGGGGAGTCTGCCAGAAGCAAAGTGGCGCATAAACAAAAAATAACACCACTTGTGGCTCACTCGTAAGTCTATCATTGTGTTTGCTGTACAATAAAAAGTATGAATACACGAAAACCTGGGTTCAGGAAAACATAATGCTAAGTCTACGAGTCAACCACAAGTGGTATTAATTTTTGGCTTATATACTTTGCTCCCGGCAGACATGGATCCTTAGATTCGGTTAATTTTAAACACGATTATTCAATCGGTAAATCAATTATAACAGAAGTAATTTATTCCATTTTTCAATATTGGGTGAAAAAAGTCCGGGCCAGGATTCGTACCAGGGATGTATTGGCTGAAGCCGACTGAGCTATCCCGGACACGAACACTGGAGGACTATTTCACCCAATTAAAAATGATCGTTGAGGTTAATTGGGTGAAATAGTCCTCCAGTGTTCGTGTACGGGATAGCTCAGTTGGTAGAGCATTGGCGGCATCAGCCAATACATCCCTGGTTCGAATCCTGGCCCGGACTTTTTTCACCCAATATTGAAAAATGGAATAAATTACTTCTGTTATAATGGATCTTTAGATTTCCCTATGACTACTCTTCCATAATATAATGGATTTTTTCTTGTGATCGATGACATAGTGTTTTGTGCGGTCGGCTCTTGGACTAATCGAGAAATAAAATATTAACATATTCGAAAAAAAATTATCAAGTATCTGAAATGGTAATAGTTTAATATAAAATAAATTTAAGCGAGGGGTAAATTTTCTTTGTTAATTATTCACACAATTGGACACAATCGGTATCCTTATTTTAAAAGATTAAATTAAATAATTATTAAAAGTATATTTGAATTTTACGATCTTTTAAATTAATTAAATAATTAACATTATGTGTTGAACGTTTTTGTTAGGAAAATCTTCATTCATTTTGGTTAGTGTGTTTATCGATATTCTGTTAATTCTGCATACTGTAAAATGATTTTCTAAACAGTATTTACTAGCTAGATATTTTCGTGTTCGTTTTTGTTTACCATTAAAATACTTTATCAAAAATGTTTGTGAATGTTTTTATTCTCTATATATGTTCTTTTTTCTATTTTTAATTGGTTTCGTTGCAAGATAGACGCAAAGTAAATATTTGATCATTGATGCAATTAGTAATGTAACATAAACAATAGAATAGAATAAAAATAAATAAAGTTAAAATATTTATTATATGTTTATGTACTCAGTATTCAAACAATTTAAAGATACATATGCTTAATATAGTTTATGGAAGAATAACTATTGAAAAATATTTTTGCAATTATTAATAATGATCAATTATTATGATTTAGCATATTTAAATATCACGTTATTAATTTGTATTTTATTGTATATCACCTGATAATATTTGTGTTATTACATCTGGAAATATTAATTTGTTATTATTATTATTAGTTATTCTGTTCCTAAATTGCATTTCTTTTCACTTAGTTGTACTCCCGTGGTTCTAAAATAAATACGCTCATTTTGTGTATTTCGAAATAGTTTGCATTTATAATACGTTATACGCTTTCCTAAACTGTAGCGTTTTATTTTAAAATTTAAGAGAGAGGTGTATTTTCATCTAGCAGTTATTTATAAAGATAAACTTTTTTTATGCAGCATGTTTAAATTTTTCTCGCCAACTTTTCTCGGACCTTTTCTTCTCATTCTGGTTAGTGTGTTAATTTGTATTCTGTAAATACTATGTATGTATATATAAATTTATTTTATAAACATAAATCACTAGTTAGATGTTATCATGTTCTCGTTTATTTTTACCATGAAAATCTTTCATCAAAAATGTTTACCAGTCTTATTTTTCTCTCTCTACGTTATATATACATTTTTTATATTTGATTGGTTTCATCAAGATCAGTGCAAAGTAAGCATTTGATAGGTGATTATCCAATGCAGTTTACTAGTATACTATAAACAATGCAATAACATAAAAATAAATAAATTTTAGAAATTTTGTGATGCATGTTAAATAATCAGAACTAAAATAATTCAAAGGTACATATAAGTCCCGTGACAAAAACGCGGTGACACGGTAACGTTGTCGTAAAAAGGAAACGGCAACTTGCAGAATTTTTTTAGAGTCAAGCCTCTAAACGTAGCAGATTATTTATTTATTTATTTATTTAATTATTTTTTATGTTATAAGGTACCCTGGGGTAATAACGCCACGTTAAGGTTCTAGCAATTTTCACGGCTCAGTTTTAGTTTGTATATTTCAAACAAATATATGATTTGATACAGGAACTCATTGACTATCTTATATAAAAAAATAATTTAACAGATATGAATACACAAAATGTAATGGCGTGATTTCTTGACCAATGCTATTTGGCGTTATTACCCACCTATATGGGTAATAACGCCATGCAAACAGAACAATGAAATAAGTTGGATTAATTGCATGTAGATTGCCCAATTCTAAAAATACAAACTCTCAGCTCTAGAAATTGACAAATTGCATCCTAAGCTATTGTGAAAATGTTCATTTTTTCGTGAAAGTGTAAAAAAAATAAAGGTGTGGTGTGAGGAGGGGAGGATAAGGCAAAAAAATATTAGACCGTGAGCTTCTTTTTGCTTAAAAAGGAGCGTTTAAATAGAATTATTAGAAACATTGCACACTTTTAACTGTGTTTATTTGAATCAGTATTTAGGATGTAGCTCTGCCACTGTAGGGAATCAACCGGGGTAAAAATTGCAAGGATCGGCGTTATTACCCCGTTATAGTTATTGCATTGTACATTTTAAATTAAAAATTATCTCGAGAAGATATCCAAAATCTTCAACAACATTTTGAAAGGCCATGAAATGTACTACAAATTTATGTAATTAACAAAGTATTTCCGGATAAAAAAGTAGTCTTCACATCACAAAACGTATCTCGCAAATTTTAGATCAAACGTTAATTTTAGCTGCTTGTAAAAACAATAAGACCTAAAAATGAAACAAATTAACTTGAAGCCGCTTTTTGCGATTTATATGACTAAAAACCCTTCTGCGCAGAACACATGGGTGTCATTTACCAGATTATTTCATAATTGTGCAAAATATTAGCACTTGGCGTTATTACCCCATCTGGCGTTATTACCCCAGGGTACCTTATTATTTTTAAATAAAAAATTTTAAACGTTATCATCCTATGTCTCTAAGACGAAATATTGGGATCTTCTTCTCTTACACAACTTTTATTTCATTGGCAAAACTTTTTTATGAAACACATTCAATTATATTTTGTCAACATGTACAAGAAAAATAGCTGCAATTTTTTAAATATATTGGTGTGGTTTAATTTAGGATAAGTTTTAAAATAGGTAAAGCATTTAAGAGCAGAAGTTTCCAGAAGACTATTTTTTTTATACAACTAAACAACTCCTTACTTCGTTATGCAGAAAACGTGACACTTTTTTTTTTATTTGTGCTATATATATATATATATATATTATTGGCTTTCACGTAACTTAGTTAAAAGCGATAAATTTATTACTTTTATATATAGTAATAATACTGTGCACCCTATCCTCGAATTATAGAAAATGAAAAATTAGATAACTATGTATGTATAATTGTTTATAATTTAATTATTTGTAATAATCAAGTGTCTGTGTATAATGTTTTTCTCATCCTCCCCTTCCAACGAAAAAAATTCATCTAATTATAGTTTTTAAATGTGTGGTGCACATCGGAAAATTGAAGTTATTTAACTTTACAGTCTCTCAACAATTCTTCAAAGAAAAATTTGCGATAACCTGTTTATTACAAGTTACTGTAGATATAAATCATTCTTCCAATGCTGATTCATTATTTTTATGTATTTGGCTTTATTATTATTTATTATTTATTTATTTATTTATTACAGTCAATTTTAAAATGGATAAGTTCATGAGACATAAACAATACATAATACCTGGTTTAAGATATATTAGTTATTCAGTGTCTTTTTCCTAATGGTGGTTATGGATGAACATGCATTTATTTCTACTGTTAAATAACACCATGTTTCAGAAAATTTTCTGTGTTAATTTCGTTTGTCGCAGAAAGCTTTAAAAATTTCTGCCATAAAGGATATAAATACACATTATTATCTCAAAAAACTAATTGAAAACTGTTTTAGTAACTGTCAGACATTATATATGTTTGCTTAAAATTTTCAATCAAATATTTATAAGTCTAACATACATATTCCATGCAATTACTTTAAATATAAATAAAGATCTAGAGTTTTTGACACTTCGAAAACGTAAAATTTGGTCGCTATTCGAAGATGTCACTTTTTGAAATGGTTTAACTGTATAGGTTTAGGTTTAAAAAAATATGAATCACAACTTTATTTTTTTATAATGTTTTTACTGAATTATCTAATGTTCATTGTGATTTATTTCGGAAAAAAAATGTGTACTCATTTTCACTTATGTATCATGTTTTCCAAAGACTTTGATGTGATAATTTTTGCATTATACATAATGAAATATGCTTATGTAAAATACTCGGATTCTTGACTTGCAGTCTCAGGTACTCGGCACTGTAAGCCTTGAATCTGGCCTCAACTCCTGGCCTGCGCAATTGTTCGCTCAGTTGGAAATATTCAATTTGTATGATAACATTAACAATTAATTTAACTGTGTTAAAAACAACGGTATATCTACGTATCTATCGTTTATAAAGATTTCCTTTAACTGCGGTTTATTCTGTTGAGTCATATAAATGATAGAGCAGGTGTTATAACGAGTAAGATTATCAGAAAGGCGAAAAATGCTCGCCGGTTGCGGACCCAGTTAGCTTAAACAGTCAAGCATTGGCCACGTGACCAGGGACCAGAATTCGATTATCGGCCGGCGTTTTTTTTTTTTTTTCGCTCAATCGGAAATATTGAGTCGGTATGATAGCTTTACCAATCGGTTTCTGTAATGAATTGTTTCAGTGGAGAAAAGTTAAACTTTGATTTCTAAAATGGTTTCATCATTAACCAGGATTACAGATACTAAAGCTAACCTGTTGTATTAGCATCATATTACCTAGATTTTTAAATAAGTTTGACTAAGAGAATATAGAAAAACACCTTTTCAATTCTAGTAGGAGATTCTAGAAATTTCTAGCAAAGGGAACTATAATTTATAGAAAAGATATGGAACAATTTCTTCTAAAGCCACAATTTAGATTTTAGATGCCTAAACCATTATTTTTTTTCTCTCATTGTAACACGACATAAACTATAAGATACTAAATCGATTATTTTAAAAATCTATATCAATAATCTAATTATTTTCAAAGTCAACTGCTTTTTGTGTAAATATAAATAAAAATGCGATTTACCAATTGCATTTATATTAAATTTATTTGCATTTAAATGTGTCTTTTTTTTTGGGAGGGGGGGTTCATTGTTCAGGTGAAACCCTATTCGTTTCAGTACTCCGAACACAAAGTAAGAGACTTAAATGTTTGTGTACTTACAGCTGACACTACAAATCATAAAATTTCGAAAAAAAAATATTAATTTAATTAAATCAAATTTATTAATGTCATCCGCACATATTAGCGATTTAAATTTCATAAGGCAACCTAAATGTCAAAATTTTTCGTGTATATGTTGTAGTTTGGAGGTGATGCACCTTGCTAGAAAACAGAAGGTTCTTAGTTCGAAACCTCGATGCTGGAGCTTGGAATTTTCATACTAAAATGAATTTAATTATAAGAATTTTTTTGCCAGTTTAAGTATTTACATTATTATTATTATTATTATTTTATCACTAACATGCATAATATTCATGAATTTCAATTTTCTTTCTATTTAAAAAAAGATATTGCGATTGATTAATGATTCAGCATTTTAGATTTCATTGAAACATTTTTTTTTTAGATTTTCACAAAATTTGGAATTTTGGATTTTCTTTAAATAACTTGATTTAAGCATTTTTATATTATTAAAATAAATAACTTCTTTTATAATTATTTTAAAATTAAATTTATTGATGCTATCATCTACTTATAATTTTAATAATTATAAACTGACAATTTTAATTTATTACTCAAAATATAAGTTGTTTTCAAAGAAATGTTAAACGATTTGTGGTCACACTTCCCCACTTATCATAATTAAAATGATTTGTATACAATTGCATCGAATTTATGATGTTTCTTCATCAAGTTAAATAATGTCATTTCACTATCGCTTTTAATTATCCAACACTTTTTAATATATTTTTTTAATTGCGTTTGAGATATTTTATTAGTTTTGAACAAACATTTTAGATTTAGATATTCGGATTTTTTTTTTAATTAAGTGTGAATAAACTAAACATTTGAAAATACCAATGTCAGCACATGCAATTTACATAAGAAATTTTAAAACATCGTTTGAAACATATAACTAAAAAAGAATATTAATTTCTTAAAAGAAAATTAATTAGTAAAAATTAAAAATGGCTTATTTCGTACATTCTTAATTCAAACATATCTGAAGTAAATTATAAGTACAAAAATTAAAGAATATAAAAACCACTTTTATTTTAAAAAATGATGTGTTTAACAAAAAGATGATACTTAAAATATTAGAAATTAAACGCTTTTAATCACTTCAAACGAAATCCCAAACCTCGTGGGAAATGGCACATGCCTGTGAAAGCAAATATGATGAAAACATAAAAAAATACAATACAACGTAAGAAATATTGTCCATCGCAAACAGATTAAATTGTTTTAAAATATAAAAAGCTTAAAATATGCATTTTAAGTTGCAAGATAAAGCAGTTTGTATTTAAAATATTACTTAATTTTGCAGCAGCTTGTATTTAAAATTATAATTGTATTTATACTTAATTTTGCTTATTAAATTAATATATATATATATATGTTATCTGCATTAAGTGTATATCATTATGAAGTGAATACTTAATACGTCATATATTTTTAACAATTAACATTTAAAAATTCAAGAAGAAATGTTAAATAATATTTTAACTCAAAATAAGTCCTGATTTATCCCATTTATGACGATACGTACTTATATGCACCTTTAAAATGTGCATACAAAATTTGTTTTTCGCCCTTATTAATAGAGAAATGTAGTATTTGCTTTTCTTAATTAGAGCTTTTTAGAAACTGTGTAATTGAGAGTAATTTTATTAAAAAGCAGTGCAACTGCAGCATCTCTAATACAGCATTTCTTCGTTCAGCATTTCTTTCTTTTTAACACCACTTTTTAATCAAAATTTATTTTCTATTACATAGTTTCTAAAAAGCTGTAATTAAGCAATATTTAAGGCAAATACTATATTTTTCTATTAATGATGCGAAAAAAAATTTGTATGGACCTTTTAAATTGAATATATGTACGCATTTTCACGAATGGGGTAAATCAGAACTTATATTGGGTTTAAATATTATTTAACATTGCTTCTTTAATTATAAAAGTTTAGTTGTTACAAAAAAATATAAAAATAAAATAAAAATAAAAGAACTGTGAATGGTTGTTACTTATTTTTATTTTATTTTCAAAATATTTTTTTGAAATTTATGGATTTTAGTCTTATTGAATAATGAAGACATTATATTGAAAACTCACCATATCCAAAATTGATTAATATATAAATATAATGTTCCATCACTCAGTCTATTCTATTGTCAAACCTGCAAAAAAACTGTATTCTGTGAAAAGGAAAAAAACACTTTTTTCTGTATTTTGGGCACTGGAATTTATTGATTCACAATGAAAACAATAGCTCCAGTTTCAACCTTTGCGTTTTCCCAAAATTTGATTTTAGGGATATGGAGTGATTTGAGACTCACTATCTCATTTCTTATGCTTTATTCTACATTGACAAAAAATTTATGGTTAAAAAATGGTATGGTTTTAAATTTTATTTTAATTCATCAATACTACTGATGGATTAAAACTATCAATATACTAAATCCATCAATAGTATAAAAAATTACTTGGCTTTCGAAATTGAGGCTAGGTAGTGGCTTGATATTTTATGTACCATAATAATAAAAAATGACTGCTGCAAGCATTTGTAAAAGAAATTTATCATAATATCGAACAACAAGAAAAAAAACACTGGTAATAGTTTTTTTAAGATATAAGAAAAGCCCGTCTAATAAAATGTAATTATGCGTATATGGAAATGATTAGGTATTATTTTAAATGCGTTTTTTCAAAATCTACTTTATTATGTTTGCAATATTTTAAATAATTTTTTTTCAGGTTTTTTTTGTAAAAATATGTGGTTTTCAGATAATAAATGCAAAATAATTTCGACAGTATCGTTAAAGTATGTTTAATTATAAGCCTTAAAACATAATATGATTTCCATGCCCAAATGTTATTGAAAAATTGAAAAAAAAAATGTAATATTTTACCCAGATAAATATATTTTTAATTACATTTTGTATTCAATTAGTGTTACATATTTGTTAATCTGAACAGTTTTACATAGCTTTGTATAATTTTTATTTAAAGGAGCTTTTTTTTAATAAAAATATTTATTTATATTTTTTGCTATTTTTAGAATCGCACGAAGATTATATCATACTTTGTAGAGCATGTTTTTTCAGATATTTTTCGAAGGTATTTTATAAAACAGCTATTACTTAGTAGTTTTTTATTTCTTAAAACTCAATGCCATTTTGATAGAAACATAAACATTGCAACTTATGATGCAATAAAAATCGATTATCTAGAATTTGTATTCCTTCAATTATGATAATTATTCCAATAACTGAAGCATAATTATTTTAAGTTTTTTTTTTCTACCAATGCATATTTTATTAATAAACTACTGTTTCTAAATTAATGGATAAACATTATAAGTTTAAACATTCGAGCACAAATGACAGAAATAGAATATAATTATTACTCTATTGGCATAGACAATAAATCCAATTTTTGCATTCATTATCTCAGTTGAACGTCATTTGTTGATTCCATTAAAAAACCATGTGCGCGTTGCTTTGATACGATACCAGGTTCGCCACATTAATGTTACCTGATGATGATACCATAGGAAATGACTGTGGAATTACCATGACCATTTTATTAGTATTTTTTACAAATGATGTTACATACAAACCATATATAACTCCCAAATCGATCTAATTTTAAAATGATATTTATAAGTTATATCACTGCCACTTTGCATCAAATCACGATGTTACACGATATTGGCGTTTCTTTGGAATTCTTCACAAATCACGCAGACTTCACAACGCATTTTTCAACTGGCGATCACCTGAATATTGCTATGGAATTTTATAGTCTATTCATCTTATAATTGCATTGTAATGCTACTTTATGACTTATAAAATAGAGTAATTGCAAAGTAGAGCATCTCCGAACACAAAAGGACTTTGATAAGCGATGATTTTTATATGTATGTGTTATTTATGATGTCCGTTCATGTACAGGAGGAATATGTGCTATAAAGGGAAGCTCTTTCAACGGTGGTCTTTCAAACGGAACTTAACCCGTATTTACGCAAGGAATTCAGAGGTTTAAAAAAAACTGGAGAATTTGAAATTTCGCATTAATCATATTTATTTGAGTTTTACGGTAATAATAAATTGCTTAATATTTAATATACCTTAGTTTTTTTGGATACCATACAAATAATGGATTTAAAAACTAGTGTTTCTATTTTTAACCACTTGTTTTTAAGCAATCAAGCTAATAACATTTAAGAAAATCAAAGCTTTATTCAACATTAATTTAGACTACTTTTGTTAAATTACTGCTCAAATTAATGCAATTTTTATGTATAAAGTTGAATGATCTATCAATCAAATGAATATTGGTAAGATTCATAAGTTAAGTATTTACATTTCGTCTGCTCTTCATAAAATTAAAACTTAAAATAGTAATACAACTAAACTTATGCAAAGAGCATTTGATGCAAAAATATGTATTAATTTTCTTATACAGCTCAAAATGCTTGATTCTGAATTTATAGCATCCTAAAACCTATTTTAATAAAACTGATTCGTAATCTGAAAAGCAGTAGCAGCAAAATAAAAACGTACATTTAAATGTATGTGTTAACTTTTTAATTCAAAATTCAAATGAAAATAATATTTTTCTTATAAATAATAATGTAAGTTATTCCTACCTCCCGGGCTCTTCGGATGCACGGCGGTGTTGAGATAAAATTCTATGCATCTTCTTCAAACAAATAAAATCCACAGACAAAAAATCACACGGAGATGTTTGACAAATAAATATCTGTCTTATATTTACACGCGCGAAATTACCTTATTTTTCTTCTTTTGAAATTTTCTCTACAACTACTGAAAATTCAGCAAAAATACAAAAAAGGGATTAGAGTCATAAATCCATTAAAAAATGACATAAATTGTTTAAAATGATTTTTAATTATTGCGGGGGAGTTTTTAATGTGAATTGTTTTCACTGTATGTGTATAAATTGAATTTCTCTGCTCAAAATATTAAATTGAGGAATCATAGCACTCGAAATCCTATATCCTATATTGTGAGTTAGACTGGTGTAATTAACAAAGTTATCTTATTTCATACAAACTTTAACTGATATATGTATTTTAAATTGTGTTAGGGATTTATTTTTCATTTTCGTCCGAAACTTTAGCATTCCTTAGTTCAACTTAAGGAACAAAATGAAACATTTACAAAAAGCACACGTTATTTACATTAAGAAAAATCTTAGTGATAATTTAAATTTTAATTTCTTAAAAGACTTACTGCCAACAGAATGTAAAAATATCTAAATCGGGACTCATTTTGTTGATTATAGGTCTTTTGTAAAAATAAAATTTAAAATAGTTTTGAATTCAAGGAATGAGAAATTTTTTTATAAAAAAATGTTTAACAATTCTATGGTTAAATATCTTAATAAGCAATTAACAGAACAAAAATTAGTTATAAATATATAACAGTTGTTCATTTCATTTTTTTAAAATTCGAACAAATCCAATTAAAATGAAAATACCAAGAAACAAAGATACAAAGAATATTGAAAATGCTATTGTTACAAATTTGATCTGTTTCAATAAAAATATGTTACTTTTAAAAATATTGAAAATTATTAGCCATTAGACTTTCTTATTAACTTAAAATAAATTTCTAAATCTCGTGGGAAA
Organism: Maratus speculifer; assembly: GCA_964019185.1. Classification (NCBI taxonomy): domain Eukaryota; kingdom Metazoa; phylum Arthropoda; class Arachnida; order Araneae; family Salticidae; genus Maratus; species Maratus speculifer. The sequence goes on along the minus strand of OZ025290.1, from coordinate 418,777,973 downwards.
CAACACACGCTAGTGAAATAAATATGGTGAAAAAAATAAAGCAAAAACTTAAAATTGTTGCAATAAGCTGCACTACAAAAGGATTAATTTGTTTTAAATATAAAAACTTAAAATATGCATTTAAACTTGTTGAGAAAAAGTATTTTATTAATTTTATATTTAAAATCTTACTTAATCTTGCTCTTTCATTTTTTTAGATTTTAATACGAGAACAATTGAATGAAAGAAATGAAAATATCATAAAATGTATAATTATCGTTATCCATTTCAAAGGCATTTGTGTTACAGTATAGTAATTATTTTGCATCCTTTTGTATATGTTCGTCAATTTATTATCAGCTTATGTAATACTTTATATTAAGAAAATCTCATTTTTCCCTTTTTTAATATGAGAACAATTGAATGAAAGAAATGAAAATGTCATAAAATGTATAATTATCGTTATCCATTTCAAAGACATTTGTGTTACAGTATAGTAATTATATTGAATTCTTTTGTATATGTTCATCAATTTATTATCAGCTTATGTAATACTTTATATTAAGAAAATCTCATTTTTCCTTTTTTAAACAGCATTTATTTGGTTGACACAACTTTTTCATGAAAAGTTTGATTCAATTACATGGTTTCGAAAGTGTTCTAATGAAGTAACGCAAACAATACATTTCTCATTAACGAAGCCAAAAACATATGTTGTATATCCTTTTTAAAGGAGAATATATGCATCCCTGTTCCCGAAAGGGGTATTATAACGTACTTCATGTTAAAATATTATTTTTTTCTTGAATTTTAAGGTATGATTTTTAGGAAATAAATAACTGTAAAAAGTAAATTTTATATAGTCATCGTATTTAGTAAATAGCACGTCTTGTAATCGTTTTAAAATTCGAAATAATAACGGATTTACGCATTTCAGATGCTGGAGATTTCGAAAAACTTAGTTTTAGGAAGCGTATTTTGCTGTTGGTATGTGTGTGTGTCTTCTGTCTGTGTGTTTGTGTGTTTTCTGTTTATACGTCTATTATCTGTCAGCCTGTGTGTCTGTAAACGCTCAATACACCGACCGAATTGCTATAAAGAAATGAATTGGTATTCTATTGCACTAAAATCTACTGAGAAACGTTTCCAAAAATTATGGGCAGCTATTATTTTTAAATAATTTTTATATTTTGTAAATAAATAGTTTTCTGTCGTTTTTAAATAGAAAGAAGTACTTTTCGTATATTTTGGTGAGTCGGAAGAGATTAATGTGTATTTTAGTTCTGAAGTATAATAATAGTTTACCTTTTTTTCCAAAGGCCGAGCACTTAAATATCACCATGTAATTTTTTTGTAAATTCTTCTTATGACTTTATTGTAGTGCTACTAGATAAATAATAAAATATAGTAATTTCAAAGTTGAGTAACTCAATAACGCCATATAACTCTAACAAACGCACCTTTTTGTGTGTGTGTTATACGTGTTATTATCGATTCTACACGAGGAAAAAGGATTCATTGGAAGAGTATCCTCGTGTCGGTATTTCTGTGGGAACCCAAATCGTATTTACGCTAAGATATCGAAGTTACAAAGAAAACTTGAGCAGCATTAGTGCACTTCATTAAAGAAAAATACTGAAATCTTAATAAATACCATCTCTCACGCAGTGAATTTGCTTCAAAAAATAATACATAAATGTAATTTTTTCTTGAAAACACTTTTGACGATAACAGTTTAAGAAAATCTTGCAATTTATTTTACTACAAAAATTAAATAGAATTCATTCTGATCGTAGTTGAAAATGTTTTGGCTGTAGTATGATACAGAAATGACATTTTTGGAGAGCTCGAAAAAAACGTACTTAAAAATGCTAGGCATTTTAGAAAAAGTTGTTGAAAATTTTCGTAATTGTGATATATGTTATTTATCACAACAGAGTAGAAAAATACAAAATGTAATAAAAACATTTTGATGTAACATATTTAGAAAAAAATTGGTACCAATAAAAATGTCTGTGAAAATAGATACATACCCTCATAGCATGCATGTGACGTCACAATGACGTCACTGTGAGTCACTTTGGTCACATCACATCTGTGACGAAAATACCACCACTCAGTGACGTCACAATGTGACTAAGATGCGACTTTCTAAAAAAATTTTCACAGTTCGTCACAATGTTAATGTCAAAGTAGTCACAAATGACACACTTTTCACAAATTGGTCACATTGTGACGTCACAAAGTTTTCACAATGTGACGTCACAAAAAAGCTCTAAAACGGCCATAACGACTTCACATTTTAGTCACTGTGACTTCACATCGACGTCACGTGACGTCACATCGAAAATCGATGGTCACAAAGTCACAATGTGACTTCACATCGACGTTGCAGTGACGTCACCATGTCTTACGGGTATATATTCATGCTTATCAAAATCAAAAGTGCACGATGATTTTTTTTCTTTTTACTTCTTTTTCTTTTATTTTTTCTACAAACATTTTATGAAACGTAATACATATTTCAGTTACAAATAATTAAATATTTTTTAATTGCTATTTTATCGTAATCTAACTGATTGGTAAAGCTATCATATAAATTAAATATTACATACCGAGTGAAAAAATAAGGTTATCTGAGAGAAAAATGTTCGCTGGTCATTAAATCAAATTGCTTAAGCGGTAAAGCTTTGGCTCTGTAAACCAACGACCTGTATTCCATTCCCAGTCAGAGCTTTTTTTTTTATATCTCAAATGGAATATTCAATTCATGTAAAAAATATTTATTTACATATTTTAAAATCTTAACAATATAAATAATATAAATATATTTATAATGTAATTATAATGTGTGTATAGTTCTATTAATTTTAGCAAAACACTTTACCATCAATCTTATTCATGATATTTAAAATTATGTATCATAGAAGGCGGCAGCCTTCAAGTGACGCAGCTTTAAATCTACCATCGTCAAAACCTACCATCGTCATAAGGGTAGATGCGGAACTTCATATATACAGCTAACTCAACTTCAAAGGAAATCGGAAAAGCCGCCTTCTAATAACTCAGCAAATATTGGTCAGAATGGTCCAATTTTTTTAATATAGTCTTATATTCCCAGTCTAATCCTATCCTATAATTTTTACATTTCTACGTGCCGTATATTTTTAGATCTCGATAACCATTTTTAAACTGAAAACGATGGTGTTTGTTCCTGATAATGAGATCTAGGAAACGGGCTGGGAGATTTTATTAAAACTTATATATAATATGAATCTCTTTAAGATAGAGGGAATAAGACTTGCCTTGTTTCTAGGAAAACTCTTGTTTGTTATATATTGATCTCGGAAAATTGGACTATATTAGCTCGTGGATTACATGTTATTCTATGGGTTAGCAGACGGAGACACTGCAAAAAGGCAAATGTAGTTATGGTCATAGTTAAAACACCCGCATCGAAGCAAAAAATGTTTTTTAAACTACAAAAACATTTTATCATGTGCTTTAAAACATTCAATAAATATATACTAAATCAAATTTCTATTTATTTTGCCTTTATTTTTCGTAAGAAGAAAATATTACGTTTCTTACATTGGATATTTTTGCATTTTGTGGAAAAAATATTTTGAATCCTTTTTTAAAATAGGAAAGTATTTTTTAATTATACATATTCAATATACTTTTCACTTATGATTTTCTTTTAAAGTTTACAAACAAAAATTATTTTTAATAAATTTGCTTTAGAATTCCATGTATTCATACGCCGTTTAGATAGTTTTGTTTTGAATCGTAATAGAATTCGCTGGCGGTAAGCTTTGTACTTGGCACTTGTTGTTTTTAGCATGTATGTTGTGTAATTTGCGAAATAATGGTTATTATGGTAATATAGGTATTGTGTTATTTGGAGAAACTGAAAGGCCCCCTTTTTTGGATAAAATAATATCGTGAATCCAAGTACACGAATCAAAACAAATTGATTCGTGCTGTATGTTGGCATGAAATATTCAATTTCAGGAGACGAACGTGAAGCTAAACCATCTATAATGAAAAAGAAAGGTAAATAAATATTTTTTGGCACTCATTATTAAAGTATTATTTAAAAAGTATAAGTGATGTATACATTAGTTAGCATGTTGATTTGATTTCAAACCAACATAAACTATCACAGAATGTGTAAACTATTGCTAAATTTTGGTAAACAAACAATATTTATAATTGACCAACAGTTTAACCAAGTGCTTGTGAATTCTAAAATTCTCAAAATAGATTGTTTTTAAGTTTATAGATGTCCTTATTATATGAATTAACAATAATTATATGAATTAATTAACAATACTAAGTTTTAAAGTGTTGTAAAAATTGTGCTTTTTTATTTCATTTATTAATTTCTGTGATTAATAACCCAGGATGTTAATTTTTAGATTAAAATTGCTTGAATATGTTATTCAAAATGCATTTATTACTTTTTCTTATGCATTTTTGTCGCTATTAATTTTCATTTTGAAACTGTGCCTTTTTAGCTTAGCTTAATGGCCAGTAAATCCAGGTTTTAAACAATTTTTAAAATAAGTAAGTGCACTTATTATTGGAAATTGTGAACAAACTAGTATTTATCAACAAATTACAGCAGTATTTTGATAATTCAAAAGAAAGTAATGAAGTTAATTTGTTCTTACATGCATTAGTGACTGTGGCTATAAAGATTTCAGAGATTTAAAAACAAATTAGTTGCACTCATTGTTTTTTTCTTCATGTACACACAGTGCTTGTACAACATGCATTAGTGATTGCATTTTTAATTAATTTTGTGTATTTTATGGATTGTTGCACAGCAATTTTGCTGCAGCCTGAGTGTTTTGTTTTTGTTTTGTTTTCATGTGCTCTAAGTGCTATACATGCAGTAGTTGGACTGCTTTAACGAGTTTTATTTTAGCGAGTGAGAGTTTTAGGCCCTTTTTTTTCTAATATAAACGTTATTGTTTTAATGTATTTGTTTCACAATATTGTCACTGGATTTTTTTAGTTCAGGTATCACTCATTTCTTCCAGATATTGGGAATCTGCATGTTACTGCATAGTTTGCTGCATCTGTTAATTTTTGTTGTTTGTTTTCATATGGGCATAGTGCTCATACATTTGTTATTGACTGCGGCTTTGAGAAATTTCATGTGTTTTAGAGACCATTGCATAAGTTTGCTGCATCCAGTAATTTGACATGCACCCAGCTCTCATTATCCATTAGTGACTGTAGCTTTAACATGTTTCATGCATCCTATTATTTCATTAATAATTTCGAAATTCCATGTTTATATTTTAAAATGTTATTTAGCAGTTGCCACGGAGGTACTACAGCGCATCATTGTAGTCTGCATTAGACGCTGTTCAAAATAGAATTTTTTTTTTCTTTTTTTCTTCCTAAGAGTCTGATGATTTAAATCCAAGCGTGAAAATTTTTTTCTCAGATCACAAACCAAATACAAAAGTATTGTAATAGTTAATATTACGTTATAGAAATCAATAATCAAAATATAAAAGCATTAGCTTTACAGCTTAGAACATAGCGTTATTAATAAACTGCATTTATAAATTGGACATCTAAAATGGAAAATCTTAATATATTTTTATAATGTTAGAATTTACAAGCAATAAAAGTTGGGTAAGCAAATAATTCTTAACCAAATATTAATGATAACATTGGTTTAAAAAGAAATAACTTATACTTCTATGCTTTAATAATGAGTTTCATAAAATATAAATTTACCCCCTTTTTTTTTCTATAGATGTTTTAATTTCATATTCATTGTCTCGAAATTGAAGTATTTCTTTCTAACATTCTTTTACAAAAATGTTTGATAATTAACGCTTTTTTTATTAAAAAAAAAAAAAAGGCCTTGTTTCTACTAATGAACACAAAATCCTCAAATAACTTTGAATCCATTATTTAAATAAATTGCATAACATACCTAAGAAGAAAACAAGATTAAATTTAATACAAGAAATTAAAAATTTTTAATTCAAATAATGTAAAGTTACTAACACACTAACAAATAAATATTTTAAAATACTAACAGCTAATAATGGGCGATAAATAATTACATTTTTTAGTTTTGTCATTTCTAAAATGTAATTGTTTAAATTCTATTTGAGTTGAACCTCATCCAAACCCTAAGAAATATTCTATCAAACCTTAATTCAATCTGAAAAAAAAAAAAAAAAAATCTGACAATACACATTGACAAGCATAGTTGTATAATATAGACGCACACCATGTGCAGAAAATTTTATGAAGAAACAATTTTTATTTATTTATTTCGACAAAGAATTGCATTAAAAAAAAAGTGTATCTCAACAAAGAATCATGTAAAAAACCCCAACATTTCGAGAAAATACCACACGAAAAACATGAATTTCGTCCAAAGACCGCAAAAAAAAAAAAAAATTCAATCCATGAATCGCATAAAAAATACAAATTCCATGAATCGCTAAAAAAAGAAAGCAAATTGCATAAAAAATGGGAATTATGTCCGCAAATTGCTTAAAATGTGAATTACGTCCATGAATCATGTAAAAAAGCGAGAATTATATTCATAAATTGTATGAAAAACACAAATTACGTCTATGAATCGTGTAGTAAAACATGAATTATGTTCATAAATCGCTCAAAAAACACTAATTTTGGTGGCAGAAATCTGAAACGGAAATTACCTCTATAAAACGCATAAAAATAGCGACTTGCATTCATGAATTGCATAAAAAATGCAAATTACATCCATGAATTGCATAAAAACGTGAATTACTTTCATAAATCACTCAAAAAATGCGAATCACTTCCATGAATTGTGCAAAAAAACACGAATAACGTTCAGAAATTGCAAAAAATGCGAATTACGTCCAAGAATTGGTTAAAAAAAGCGAATTACATTCATAAATCCTATAAAAACACAAATAATGTCAATAAATCGATCAAAAAACACAAATAGAAAGCTCAAAAGATGCAAATTAGATCTATGAATCGCATAAGTATAGCAAATTACGTCCATAAATCATGTAAAATGTAAATTACATTCATTAATCGCATAAAAATCTCGAATTATGTCCATGAATCACGCAAAAAAGGCGAATTGCATAAAAAACATGAATTGGGTTCACAAATCGCTCAAAACGTGAATTACGTCCATGAATTGTTTAAAAAAGTGAGAATTACGTTCAGAAATTGTATGAAAAACACAAATTATGTCTATGAATCGTGTAGTAAAACGGGAATTATGTCCATAAATCGCTCAAAAAACACAAATTTTGGCAGCAGAAAGCTGAAACGCAAATTACATTCATAAATCACTCAAAAAATGCAACTCGCTTCCATGAATCGTGCAAAAAAATACTAATAACATTCATAAATTACAAAAAATGCGAATTAGGTCCAGCAATTGGTAAAAAAAGCGAATTACATTCATAAATCCTATAAAAACACAAATAACGTCAATAAATCGATCAAAAAACGCAAATTTCGTCGAGAGAAAGCTTAAATGAAAATTATGTCTACAAATCGCATAAATATAGCAAATTACACCCATAAATCATGTAAAATGTAAATTACATTCATTAATCGCATAAAAATCGCAAATTATGTCCATGAATCTCATAAAAAACGCGAATTGGGTCCACAAATCGCTCAAAACGTGAATTACGTCCATGAATTGTTTAAAAAACTGAGAATTACGTTCAGAAATTGTATGAAAAACACAAATTATGCCTATGAATTGTGTAGTAAAATGGGAATTGTGTTCATAAATCACTCAAAAAACACGAATTTTGGCAGCAGAAAGCTGAAACCCAAATTACGTCTATAAATCGCATAAAAATAGCGAAGAGTGTTTTGCATTCATGAATCGCTCAAAAAACACAAATTACGTCCATGAAACGCATAAAAACGTGAATTACATTCATAAATCACTCAAAAAATGCTAATCACTTCCATGAATCATGCAAAAAAACACTAAGAACGTTCATAAATTACAAAAAATGCGAATTACATCCAAGAATTGGTAAAAAAAGCAAATTACATTCATAAATCCAATAAAAACACAAATAACGTCATTAAATCGATCAAAAAACGCAAATTTCATCGATAGAAAGCTCAAAAGATGCAAATTATGTCCATAAATCATGTAAATTGTAAATTACATTCATTAATCGCATAAAAATCATGAAATATGTCCATGAATCGCTCAAAAAAAGCGAATTGCATAAAAAATGTGAATTATATCCACAAAACGTGAATTACATCCATGAATTGTCTAAAAAAGTGAGAATTATGTTCATAAATTGTATGAAAAATGCAAATTACGTCTATTATTTGTGTAGTAAAATGGGAATTATGTTCATAAATCGCTCAAAAAATACGAATTTTAGCAGCAGAAAGCTAAAATGCAAATCACGTCTATAAATCGCATAAAAATAGGGAATAGCATTTTGCATTCATGATTTGCATAAAAAACGCGAATTACATCTATGAATCGCTCAAAAAATACAAATTACATCCATGAATTGCATAAAAATGTGAATTATGTTCATAAATCACTCAAAAAATGTGAATCACTTCCATGCATCGTGCAAAAAAACATGAATAACATTCATAAATTGCAAAAAGTTGTGTAAAAGTGTTACGTCCAAGAGTTGTGTGAAAAAAGCGAATTACATTCATAAATCCTATAAAAACACAAATAACGTCAATAAATTGATCAAAAAACACAAATTTCGTCGACAGAAAGCTGAAAAAACATAAATTATGTCTATGAATTGCATAAAAATAGCAAATTACGTCCATAAATCATGTAAAATGTAAATTACATTCATTAATCACATAAAAATTGCGAATTATGTCCATAAATTGCTCAAAAATGCAAGTTACATTCATAAATCGCATAAAAAACACTAATGATGACCATGAATTGCGCAAAAAATGCGAATTACACCCAACATTAAATTAATTTGCGGAAAGTTTTTGGTTTTATACAAGTCGGCCAACAAGAACCTACAAGTTATCCTGAAACCCATTCTAAACCAACAAAAATTTAATGGAAAGATAAATTTGTCCAAGATAGACAAAATAAATTCCATTGACATACATTGACCAGAATCGAAAAATTCCTATTGAAATCTATCCTATACACTCCAAAACCAGAAAGAAAAAAATCCCTCCAAGAGTAACTCAATCTATCTGCTGCAAAATAAAAAACATTGAAATGCAACTGAACAAGAACCTGAAAATTACTTTTGAAATCAAACCGAAACCAGATTCAACCCCCCCCCCCCCCCAAAAAAAAAAAAAAAAAATCCAACCATATCTCGATTTGGGAAAGAAAACTTAATTTCCATAGATACGCGTGGTCAGAAATCTGGAAATTCCAATTAGTCTATGGGTTAGCAAACCTTAATTCAATCTGAAAAAAAAAAAAAATCTGACAAGCAGAGTTGTATAATATAGACGCACGCCATGTGCAGAAAATTTTATGAAGAAACAATTTTTATTTATTTATTTCGACAAATTGCGTAAAAAAAAAAGTATCTCAACAAAGAATCATGTAAAAAAACCCAACATTTCGTCAAAATACCACGTGAAAAACGTGAATTTCGTCCAAAGACCACAATAAAAACATTAATTAAATCCATGAATCGCATAAAAAATACAAATTCCATGCATGAATCGCATAAAAAATGTGAATTAAATGCATGAATCGCATAAAAAATGTGAACTACATCCATGAATCGCTAAAAAAAAAAGCAAATTGCATAAAAAATGGGAATTACGTCCACAAATTGTTTAAAATGTGAATTACGTCCATGAATCATGTAAAAAAGCAAGCATTATATTCATAAATTGTATGAAAAACGCAAATTACGTCTATGAATCATGTAGTAAAACATGAATTATGTTCATAAATTGCTCAAAAAACACGAATTTTGGCAGCAGAAATCTGAAACGGAAATTACCTCTATAAAACGCATAAAAATACCGAATTGCATAAAAAATGTGAATTACGTTCATGAATCGCTCAAAAAACGCAAATTACATCCATGAATTGCATAAAAATGTGAATTACGTTCATAAATCACTCAAAAAATGCGAATCACTTCCATGAATTGTGCAAAAAACACGAATAATGTTCATAAATTGCAAAAAATGCAAATTACGTCCCAGAATTGGTAAAAAAAAGCGAATTACATTCATAAATCCTATAAAAACACAAATAATGTCAATAAATCGATCAAAAAACACAAATAGAAAGCTCAAAAGATGCAAATTAGGTCTATGAATCGCATAAGTATAGCAAATTACGTCCATAAATCATGTAAAATGTAAATTACATTCATTAATCGCATAAAAATCTCGAATTATGTCCATGAATCACTCAAAAAAGGCGAATTGCATAAAAAACGTAAATTGGGTCCACAAATTGCTCAAAACGGGAATTACGTCCATGAATTGTTTAAAAAAGTGAGAATTACGTTCAGAAATTGTATGAAAAACACAAATTATGTCTATGAATCGTGTAGTAAATCGGGAATTATGTTCATAAATCGCTCAAAAAACACGAATTTTGGCAGCAGAAAGCTGAAACGCAAATTACGTTCATAAATCACTCATAAAATGCAAATCACTTCCATGAATCATGCAAAAAAATACTAATGACATTCATAAATTAAAAAAAATGCGAATTAAGTCCAACAATTGGTAAAAAAAGCGAATTACATTCATAAATCCTATAAAAACACAAATAACATCAATAAATCGATCAAAAACATAAATTTCGTTGACAGAAAGCTCAAAAAATGCAAATTATGTCTACGAATTGCATAAATATAGCAAATTACATCTATGAATCATGTGAAATGTAAATTACATTCATTAATCGCATAAAAATCGTGAATTATGTCCATGAATCGCATAGAAAACGCAAATTGGGTCCACAAATCGTCAAAACGTGAATTACGTCCATGAATTGTTTTAAAAAGTGAGAATTACGTTCAGAAATTGTATGAGAAACACAAATTATGTCTATGAATCGTGTAGTAAAACGGAAATTATGTTCATAAATCGCTCAAAAAACACTAATTTTGGCAGCAGAAAGCTGAAACGCAAATTACGTCTATAAATCGCATAAAAATAGCAAATAATGTTTTGCATTCATGAATTGCATAAAAAACGCAAATTACATTCATGAATCGCTCAAAAAACACAAATTACGTCCATGAAACGCATAAAAACGTGAATTACATTCATAAATCACTCAAAAAATGCAAATCACTTCCATGAATCATGCAAAAAAACACTAATAACGTTCATAAATTACAAAAAATGCAAATTACGTCCAAGAATTGGTAAAAAAAGCAAATTACATTCATAAATCCTATAAAAACATAAATAACGTCAATAAATCGATTAAAAAAACACAAATTTCATCAACAGAAAGCTGAAAAAACGCAAATTATGTCTATGAATTGCATAAAAATAGCAAATTACGTCCATAAATCATGTAAAATGTAAATTACATTCATTAATCGCATAAAAATTGCGAATTATGTCCATAAATTGCTTAAAAATGCAAATTACATTCATAAATCGCATAAAAAACACGAATGATGACCATGAATTGCGCAAAAAATGCGAATTACACCCAACATTAAATTAATTTGCAGAAAGTTTTTGGTTTTATACAAGTGTGCCAACAAGAACCTACAAGTTTTCCTGAAACCCATTCTAAACCAACAAAAATTTAATGGAAAGATAAATTTGTCCAAGAAAGACAAAATAATTTCCATTGACATACACTGACCAGAATCAAAAAATTCCTATTGAAATCTATCCTATACAATCCAAAACCAGAAAGAAAAAAATCCCTCCAAGAGTAACTCAATCTATCTGCTGCAAAACAAAATACATTGAAATGCGACTGAACAAGAACCTGAAAATTACATTTGAAGTCAAACCGAAACCAGATTCAACCCCCCCCCCCAAAAAAAAAATTATCCGACCATATCTCGATTTGGGAAAGAAAACTTAATTTCCATAGATATGCGTGATCAGAAATCTGGAAATTACAATTAGTCTATCTTAAACCTAATCTGAACCTGAAAAAGGAAATTCCATATAACCGGAGCCCAGTATCTATACAGGACAAAATATTTTCCATTAAAGCGCAACCTGAACAGAACTTGAAAATTCCATTTGAATTGAACCTGATTGAAACCTGAAAAAAATTTCCATCGAACCTTAACCTAATCCGAAAAAGAGAAAATTATTTCTGCCGATACACATTGACAAGAGTCTGAAAGTGAACATGAAACCTAATCCAAACCCGAAAAGGAAAAAACAATGGAAACACAAGTCTGTCCAAGAAAGACCAAATAATTTCTGTCCACATACACCGACAAGAATTTCAATTGAAATCTATCCTAAACCCAGTTCAAACACTACCCCCCCCCCCCAAAAAAAAAAAATCCAATTGTAACCCAATTTATCTGCGACAAAATAATATACTTGAAATGTAACTCAACAAGAACCTGAAAATTCCATTTGAAGTCAATCTGAAACCAGATTCGATCCCCCCCCCCCCAAAAAAAAAAAATTAATCAAATCAAGATTTTAGAAAAAAAAGGAACAATTTATGTCGATATGTATTGACCAGATCATGGAAATTCCAATAGAAGTCTATCTCAAACCCGATCCGAATAACCTGAAACTCAATCCAATCCCTCCCCCCCCCCCAAAAAAAAAAAGTAAAATAAAAAAATTAGGAAATAAAAATCTGTTCAAGAAAGACAAAATAATTTCCGTCCCCATCCACTGACCAGAATTGAAAACTAGTACTTGAAATGCAACTCGGCAAGAACCTGAAAATTCCAATTCAAGTCAAACTGAATCAAGATTCAAACCCGGAAAAAAAAAAAAAAAAACATCTAACCAAATCAAGATTTTTAGAAAAAAAAAATTATGTAAATAGGTACAGACTAGAGCATGGAAATTTTAATAAAATCTTAAACCCGATACAAACTCTCCCCCCCCCTTACATAACTAACAAGAAGCCTTGATGACCCCACAAAACATAACTAACAGGAACGAAGAGTCATGCATACTGCATCGATTATGATGCATTTTCTGACTCATTCTGAATATTGTAAACTTATTGTCATTCATGTACAATAATTTTACCATTCTGTGCAAAAAAACAAAGCATAATTAACGAGAGTAAAAAATTTTCCATTAAACATGTTTATGTACTTTCCATTTTATTCTGAATGCTTTAAACCTATCAGTTTCATCTTTGTACAGTAATCTTCCCATCCAAATCTCCCCCCCCCCCTCTTAGTTTATATATGTTTTGTGCAAACAGCAAAACATAAATAAACTAACAAGAATGAAAAGTTACACATACAGTATAGATTATGAAACACTTTCCAACACATTTTCATTATTGTAAGCCTATCATTTTAATCCATTTGCAGTAATTTTACCACTCTATATAAAGAACAAATCATAATTAACAAGAAAGAAAAACCTGTGTGCAACATAGATTATGAAACACTTTCCAGCATATTCTGAATATTGTAACGGATATAGTCTTAATCAATCTGCAATATTACCAACCTATACAAAGGTTGAAACATAATTAACAAGAATCATGCACGCAGCATAGATTATGAAATACTTTCCAGCACATTCTGAATATTGTATTCCTGATCATTATCCATCTGCAGTATATGTATCATCATGTGTAAAGAATAAACATAGTTAACTAGAATGAGAAATGATACATACAGCATAGATTATGAAATCCTTTCTTAGAAATACAGTGCTGAATGTACATTACTTTCTTATCTTATACTAACGTACTTTACTACAGAGTTGTTTTTAACGAAATCAAGTAGCACAGCATATATTAATAATAAAATATGAAATATCTTTTTTTAAGTGGGTGGGGGAGGGGTAATTAAAGGTGATCAGAAATCATGATTATGAATTCTTTGCATTAGTCTTTAATTTTTTGTTTTTATCTTTTTATTATTAACCTAAAAAAAGCACTGATATCAGTACAAAAAACCCTGAACGGGTTAAAAGCTTGTGACGCAGCACTTTATCTTATATATCTAAGAATTTTAAATTTGGGACTTAAAACTAATGATATCAAAATTTATGTGACGCTATGCTATTAATTAATATATACATATATTAAAATTTAATTCATTAAGGTTTTATCAATTACATCTTTCATAAATTCAAAATATGAATCTTAAAAGATATGATATCAAAATTTAAGTGACGCCTTGACGAGGCTTTAAACAATGTTTTAAAATTCCATTTATTTATTTATTGTCTAAATACATTTTCATATCTAAACAATACTTTTCATTTTCCAATACACTGTTAAATACATCACTTTCACTGAATATATATAATGCACTGAAATGTATTTATTTGAATAAATAGATTTATCTTTTGGGCTACGCTATCCAAAATCAAAAATAACGTTTGAATAAATATTTTTTGCGTCATTGTATCCAAAGTAAGTTAAATAGATGCAAATAGATACAATGACGCAAAAATATGTATTCAAATGTTATTTTTGATTTTGGATAGCGTAGCCCAAAAGATAAATCTATTTATTCAAATAAATACATTTCAGTGCATTATATATATTCAGTGAAAGTGATGTATTTAACAGTGTATTGGAAAATGAAAAGTATTGTTTAGATATGAAAATGTATTTAGACAATAAATAAATAAATGGAATTTTAAAACATTGTTTAAAGCCTCGTCAAGGCGTCACTTAAATTTTGATATCATATCTTTTAAGATTCATATTTTGAATTTATGAAAGATGTAATTGATAAAACCTTAATGAATTAAATTTTAATATATGTATATATTAATTAATAGCATAGCGTCACATAAATTTTGATATCATTAGTTTTAAGTCCCAAATTTAAAATTCTTAGATATATAAGATAAAGTGCTGCGTCACAAGCTTTTAACCCGTTCAGGGTTTTTTGTACTGATAAATATTTATACTTAATTCTTAACACTCTTGGGTTTTATCATTTTGTAAATTGCATAACATAATAACATAGCATTAAAATGATTGCGAAATTCAAGAAACACGTTTCCCAATAATTCATAGACACAATTCTTGGAGATAAAATTTATAAAATCTTTCTTTATAGAAATAAGAGCGCTTCTTTTATGTTTGTACTGCAGCAATGAACAAAATCCAATTTTATTGACAAGACTGATTCCTGGCTGTAATATGATTCAGAAATGCGATTGTTGTTAGCTCAAGAAAATTCGATTTGAAGGAAATTTCTATTTTTTATATGTATATATATATAAACAGATCCTAATAAAGTTCTTACTTTTTATATTTGCCTTTAATAACATAGGAACATGAATGCCATATGGAATTTAAAATTCCGAGAACTTGATGCAGGTAAATTTTTATTTTGAAAAATAAATGTAACTATAGCATTATTAAAAAGAAAAGGAAAAAGACAGGTTTCTTTCCGGTTACAAAATGTAAGTAAAAATCATGTTCTATATTATTTCTGAAACCAACATCTTATTTTTTTTGCTATGCAAATATTAAAAATCCCTTTCGGCATGGCCTATAGGCGGAGGTAGATTTCAAAAAGTTTTCATCTCAAAAAAAAAAAAAAAAAAAAAAAAAAAAAAAAAAATTAAATGATTAGAGATAAATCCAGTTTAACTACTTTATTCAACCGCTTTTAAAAATTTTTTAATTTCATTTTTCTGTAAGAACTGGTTTTATCGAAATCCTCTTAAACGAAATTCTACTCAAATGCCCATTTTGGCAACATATTTTGAATTATATTCTTACTTTATTAAAAAAATTGACCAATATGCTCATTATATAGTTCCTAAATAACAAAAAACTGTTAATTAAATTCGTTTGACAGCAAAATTGAATTTAAAAATGAGTAATAAAATAACCAATTTATTATTTTACTACATCCACAATTCTTTAATCAAGATTGCTTTGAGAAATTTTGTACGAAGTGCCCACTTTGACAGATTTTTTTAAATATATATTTAGCCTTTATCAAAAATCTGACCAATACGGCACATTACACAGTTCCTAAATAACGAAAAACTGTCAATTGAATGCGTTTGAGAGCAAAATTGAATTTAAAAATGAGTCATAAAATAAAAAAATTGTTATTTGAATACAACCTCAATTCTTTTATCATGATCGCTTTGGGAAATTTTTTTGCGAAGTGCTTACTTTGACAGCTTTTAAAAGTATGTATATTCACCCTTTATCAAAAAATGAAAGAATACGCACATTATATAGTTCCTAAGTAACAAAAAACTGTCATTTGAATGCATTTCAGAGCAAAATTGGATTTAAAAATGAGTCATAAAATAAACAATTTGTTATTTGAATACCCACAGTTCATTAATCATGGTCGCTTTGGGAAATTTTGTGTGAAGTGCCCATTTTGGCAGCCTTTTTTTGAAATATATTCTGCCTTTATCAAAAAACTGGCCACTCCGTCACATAATATAGTTCCTAAGTAAGAGAACCTGTAAATTGGATGCGTTTGAGAACAAAAAAAGATTTAAAAATGACTCGGTAAAAACGCAATTTTTTTAATTTCCTCAAATTTCAATCATGATAATTTCGTGAAATTCTGTTTAAAATACCCTATTTGGCAGCCTTTTAAAAAATATATTCTGCCTTTATCAAAAAACTGGCCAATACGTCGCATTATATAGTTCCTAAATAATATGACCTGTAAATTGGATGGGTTTGAGAACAAAAATGAATTTAAAAATGACTCAGAAAAAACGCAATTTGTTATACTTAATCAATTTTTAATGACGATAATTTCGGGAAATCTGTTCAAAATACCTTTTTTGGCAGCCTTTTTAAAAATATATTCTGCCTTTATCAAAAAATTGGCCAAAACGTCGCATTATATAGTTCCTTAAATAAGAGGATCTGTCATTTGGATGCGTTTAAAATCAAAAATGAATTTTAAAATGAGTCAGAATATAAGCAGTTTGGATTTAAGGTTTTTACTCCAACTCCTATTTTTGTTTAATTTATTTTTGCTATAAGAATGGGTTCTATGAAAAACTTGTCAATATAAAAGTTGTAGATCTTATTGTGAAGTAGTAAAATAAATTTAATTAGATTTGATTGCTTAAGAATTGAGTAAGTTATGGGTTTTTTTCTTTTTCCTCCCCCCTTTTTCTTTTCGTTTTTAATTTTTTTCCTCGGTAAAAATTGGTCCTATCAAAAACTTGTAAATACAAAAGGTTTAGATAATATTGAGTACATTTATATAAAATTTAGTTGGATTTAATATCTTGAGAATTGACGAAGTTATGAATTCTTTTCTCCCAAAAACCATGTTTTTTTCGCCCCTTGAGCTCATTTTTAACTTTATAACACATCTGTCATGCATAAACTTTTTGCCCAATTCTTAGAAGTAATATAAACTTTAAACTGATTCGATATCTATATTAACTAAGAAGTTATCGCGTTTTTTCTGTTTTCACAAAAACCCTCCCTATTTCCACCCCCTTGGTCCGATTTTGCCCATTAACGAACTCGACCGAGATTTTAGGCTCCTTGAATTTATGTAAAAGTTTGAAGAAGATCTGAGCATAATTATGGAAGTTATCGTGTCTAGAAGAAAGTGATATACACCGATATATATATATATTAACTTTTTTACTGATGGTGGTTTTGGGGTCTAGGAGTCATGATTCGTGTAGATCCGCAAAAATTTTTCAGAAATTCCAACATAAGAGACAATGCAATAGGTAGTATTTCATACGAAATCTACCTAAAAACACAGCTATGTATGGGGTATTTGTCGAATGTTTCTTCGATGGCCTTTTAATATAATATCTTTAAATATCGCTGCAACGCTGTAATTCATGGTCAACAGCATTTATCCATGTATATATATATATATATATATATATATATATATATATATATATATATATATATATATACATATATATATATATATATATATACTAATATTTTTTTTTAAATCCCCATTAACATTGCTAAAAATCTTATTTATGACAAAAACAACAATAATGACTTCATTTTTTTTATTTGTGAAGATTAATATTTTTGTAGGGTACATCAAGACTTACCACCTAAAGAAATAGCCAAATTTCACTAATTATATTCAGCCGTTTCAAATCTGTTCATCTAAATTATTCAAGTTCGATTATGTCTTAAATTTATGTATATTTTAATGTTTCACTTAAACAGATGTTTTAATTTCGCTGTAGAATGTAAACTGTAAACTAAAGATAAACTAATTACACTACTTCAAGTGAAACAGCAATCGCTATCTTTTATAATCGTATGCGGGCAATAAAAAAATATTTGAAAAAAAAAAAAAAAGAACCTGGAACTTTTTAAAAGTAATAAAAATAATAATAAGTAAATTGCTATAACATCTTCAAATAAAGTGCATTTAAAAATATTTTGTTTTCTATTCGACAGTGACAAAATTTAAAATGTACAGAGTTCAGAAATAAAAAAAAAGTTGAAGTAAAAGCGAAATTTGCAACATAAACACTCTCTGAAGTAAACAGTTCAACAAATTAATTCATTTCAACGTGCAGAGGTACCTGGGCGATAAGCTGTTTTATACAAAACAATTGATGTCTTTTAAGTTTAGCTTTTGCGTTTAACTTTTGCCCGTAACCTCTAGTTCTTAAAACAGCGAAAGTCAAAGGAATTTTCTTTGCTGCGATAGGTAGTCAAAAATTTCGGTTTCTTAAGGAAAAAAAGCGTCAGTTTTGTTGAATTTTATCCGCTCTTCATAAAAATACTGTAAGTACATTTATTGAGGAATTATATTTTAAAACATTATACCTATAATTGCATTGTATTTATGCATGTTTATTTCATGTTTCAAATGTAAGACCGGTGTACAAATTACCCTATGAATATTTCAAGAGTGGGGTAAGTGGGATATGTATCAAGGATAACTGAACCATACTAGATCCAGTTACCCCAATAGATATACATAGATTTTCTATGTTTCTCTCAATATGTGAAATTAATATCCCCATTGTTTGTTTGTTGTTATTCATAATAAAACAAA
This sequence comes from Maratus speculifer, assembly GCA_964019185.1. Lineage (NCBI taxonomy): Eukaryota > Metazoa > Arthropoda > Arachnida > Araneae > Salticidae > Maratus > Maratus speculifer. Next base: position 418,758,834 of record OZ025290.1, on the reverse strand, counting down.
TTATGTCTTATTAAAATTACATAATAATTTTAAAGCATATTGTGGGTATTAAACCATATTTCTTAAATGAGACGGCCAAACTTCAAAATTTTACAATATAAATGAAGAGGTATAAATAAGATAAAGAAACATTGTTAGAAATTTATCGGAACCAATATAAAATAATTCTGTTAGATATAAAAACATGATTACATTATCCATAGGTTTATGGGACATATTGCTCTCCAGTTGGGGTAAATGAAAAAGAGAATGTCATACTTCCGTAGCCGTTTGTTCATAGATTTATCTTGTTATTTTTCCCCTAACATATTCATGTAATTTTATTACTCGTTACCAAAATCAGAGAACATAAGTACTCACTTATTTCCAATGATTTTAGTATAAATAAATATAATAATTTCACGTTAAGTGCTTTTTTAGACACTTTTGCTGCAAAGATTTTTCTTACAATGCGCTCTATTTTATGTTTAATTTACATTATTTGTTTGATTTAATATTTTTAAGTTGTTAACACTTTTTCAAACAGGATTTGTTACATCAAATTAAAACACACAATTGCGTGTGGATCACAGAACATCCTGGTCGAGCTGCGCCATTTTTACGGGGCAACTAGAACCACCAAGAAAGAAATGTTAAACATATATATTTTTTTATTTTTAGACATTGATGTATTTTTTTCTGTCAGATAGAGTTTGCCAAATGGGTCACACTTACAGCGGTCCAAACATTAATTGAAATGAATATTAGCTTTTGGAAGTTCAACTGAAAAAATCTCCATAGTCGCATTTTAAAATCATGGCCTAGTTGCTCCATGCAATCCAATATCATTAAAGAATGCTTAGAAGGTTTTTTTTTTAATCATGATTTGTAATATTTTCTATGTATTATTATATGTTTCTTTCTGTCTGATAGAGATTGCCAAATGGATCACATTTACAGCGGTTCAAAAATTATTTGAAATGAATATTAGCTTTTAGAAGTTCAATTGAAAAAATCTCCATAGTTGCATTGTAAAATCATGGCCCAGTTGCTCCATATAATACAATATCATTAAAGAATGCTTAGTAGGTTATTTTTTTAATCATGCTTTGTATTATTTTCTATCCACTATACATTATTTGTATACATTATTTGTAACGTAAACGTATGTTTCAGAATCATGTTAAAAATAATATACCGTATTTATTCGTATATAACGCGCACTTTTTTTCAAAAAAAAAAAAAAAAAATAGGGCAAAACTTCTAGGTGCGCGTTATACACGGAATAATTTTTTACTGTTAGATGTAATATACACAATACATGAATAAATCAAGAAATGTATTAAAATATAATAAAAGAAGACATTAAAACATGGAAAATCTCAAGTATTACTGGATCTTTAATTCACTCCTTGCACTCTTATACAACAGTACTACACTGTAAAAAAAACCTTTAAAGGTACTAAACATTTTCTAGGAAACTGGGATTTCAAGAACTTTTCATTAACGATAACAGGAAAAATCGATGTAACCGATTCTAAAACTTGAATTTTTGTTGTTACCGTTACAGGAAAAATTCTTGGAATCCCAGTTTCCTAGATAAAGTATAGTACATTTACAGATTTTTTTACAGTGTAGTAACACACTTTGAAAGCTAATTAGCAATTCTCATTACCTTTACTCACTCCTACTCACAGTCATTCACTCCCTACCCAAAGTATAAAAATGTATTTTCGCTTTGCTTTTTGGCCTGGTGTAATGTTTGTTTCGACTTTATTTATTGAAATTCATTTGATAATTCATTCATCTGCATATCAAATTTCCGGTGCGAGTTATGTACGAGATTAAACAATCGCCATTTTTTCTTGTAATTTTCGGGCTGCGCGTACCAGTATACCCATTTTCGGGTATACTGGTACGCGCGTACCCATTTTCGGGTTACCAGTAAACACGGTAATTAAAAAATTAATAATGAAATATATTCTAAATTGGTTTTGCATACATCCTCTCCCAACACTCTCACGCAAAAATCTCCATGACGCAGTGAATTCCAGTTTTATAGCATATTTGATGAAAACTACTATTAAAACTTACTAACGCCTATTTTATTTAGTTTCCAGAGCAAATGAAATCAGTGAAAAATCAATAAGATTTCTTTTTCTTTGCGGATAAATGTGTCAATATTTTTGAAAAAAAAAACTTTTTCTACCAAAATATTAATGTCTTTCAAACCACCTTTTATTCGATTATCAATAATTCCTTCAAATGATTTCTGAAAATCACACAACTGAACCGATTTAAAACATTTTATTTTAGCAATACGAAGCAAATTTTGAGCACTTTATATATTAAGTGTAGATATATGTTTCAATGCTTGTATGCCGTCATCAAATAAAAGAGAAATTTGATCATTATCAGAATAAATATGCACCAAATGTGTTGAAGTATTTCTATCAGTTTGAAATGAAAAATGATTTAATAAACAAATAGAATTTCCAAAAGCATATTGCTATATTTTAAATGCTCACTGTAAAATAATAAATAAATAAAATAAAATAAAATTTGTTACATTTACGGCAAAAACTACTGGCAGTAGTTTTAACCGTAGAAATTACAGGCATTAGATGTATTTTTTTATTACATATAACTTTACTGCAATTTTTACTGCAAAAACAGCTGGCATCATTGCTGCTAGCAGTTTTTGCCGTAAATTTAACAATTTTTTTTTCAGCATTATTATATATAATAGTGTTATTTTATTAATCTCGTCCCTTCAAATAAATAATGTTAGCAAATAATAAATGTAAAGCCAGACCTTTAAAAAAATTACAAAAATATAACAAAAAAAGATAGTGATACTGATAACTTTAGGAAGAGGGTGAATTCAAGGTTTAACCACTTAACGCGCAGTGTTGCCGGGTCGGCAACACCAAAAGTTCCCCCTGTTTAGAGACACAAAAACTCCGTGAATATTTTAAAAACTACTCTAATGGCTACTTTAAATCTTTCTTATGAGTTCTTGATGGCAGCACCACACATATCAAACTCTACTGTTTTTAAATAATAGGTAAAATGTTTTATTGTAATACGCGCTTCACAGCAATGCTCTTCTCACTGCGCTTATCAATGCTTTACTTATGGGAGGTAACCACTTCGGCAACAGCTATATAATTAAAATGGTTAGTGCAATCTTTACAAAACAATACCTGTGTACTCCTCTAGGCCTAAATAGATTGCCTATTTTTTTTTCTTTAAATTCCAACTTTAAAGAGTAGTGCGCCGGAAAGGGTTAATAACAGGGGATATAGTGATCTAATGGAGGAGTTAAACATTGCTAAAAAAGTTGATAGCGTTATATATGTGCGTCCCCTTATGAATAAATGTAAGTCTGCTTACACCCCTGAAATGTAGTAGCTATGTATGCAACAATATAATTTAAAAATGTTACTTTTATAGATATTGATACATTAATATTTTAATAACTTTGTTTTTGCGGCATTTATGTTTTCATTTAACCCTACATTGCACGATGTGCCACATCTGGCAGATAAGGTGCCCTGGGGTAATAACGCCACGTTAAGGTTCTACCAATTTCCACGGCTCTGTTTTAGTTTGTATTTTTCAAACAAATATATGATTTGATACAGCAACTCATTGACTATCTATATAAAAAAATAATTTAACAGATATGAATACATAAAATGTAATGGCGTGATTTTTGACCAATGCTATTTGGCGTCATTACCCTTCTATATGGGTAATAACGCCATGCAAACAAAACTATTCAAAACCCTTCTGCGTAGAGCACATGGGTGTCATTTACCAGATTATTTCATAATTATGCAAAATATTAGCACTTGGCCTTATTACCCCGCCTGGCGTTATTACGCCAGACCACCTTATTTTTATTTATATTAATATAAAATATATGCATTATAAAATCAAAAAATACTAAACTAAATTGTAAAAAATTAATGCTAGCTGTAAGTAGCTCTATTTGCGCCCATATTGGCGCACTTTTATTATCAGCATTGCGCATGTTCAATTTATACTATAATTCTGGCAGTTGGGGTGTTAATATAATACTGTAAAATCAACAAATATACCGCACTTGACGTTATTACCCCGACTGGCGTTATTACCCCAGGGTACCTTACTTAAAAACGCTGTAATTCTCGTTATGTGCCATAAATTTGGATAATATGATCACTGAAACTGAACAAGAACATAATGTGCGTAATATAACCTTTGGAGGTTTATATATACGCTGAAAAATATCATTAAAGAAGCAGATAACGCAATGGAGCTTTTGCTGGTACCTAACACTGTATTGGAAGTTAAAATAAGTGTGAGCAGTATTTGATGTCGATCTCTTTAGCAGCAAATAAAAAGTCAAAAATAAAACTAATATATTTATTTCATTACTTGGAGAAGTTGAATCAGTATTACAGAAGACTTGACACGGCGAACTCCATTACATTGGTACAGATGAACACATTAACAGTTGAATATATAGTTGACAGCATTGTGCAGGTTAAAACAATTAAAAATAAACTAAATAAAAACAGGTATAAATAAATTATACGTCCAGATTGAAGTCCAGCTTCAATACAGTTACTTGATATCCTTCCATTGGTAGGAAGATAAAAGCGGGCAAGAACAGAAATAAACATCGCGTATTTATACTAAGCAAGCCGGATTGAAAACGTCGTTTGCGAGCACGCCCACGAAACGAGCCAATCAGAAGACGACATGTGTACGAATCGAAAGATCGATTCGGTAAAGCGAATGAAAGATTCGATTATTGTTACGATATTCCAAGTCGCCATCTGGCGGGGAAAATATCGTTACGGAAAATATGATTAGTCGTAGATAAGTTATTGTCGATGCAGGTTGGAATTAAAGATGGAGTCCGTGGAACAAATTATGAAAGGCTATTGAAGTTAAATAGATTATTGGATGTTCTGAAGTAGATATCGGCCGGAAAGGATTTAGAAGGTAAGTTAATATTTATTGGATATAGTTGTTATGAAATAATAAATAAATGAATGTTAAAATAAATTATGAGTGAATGAATTTATGAATAAAAGAATACAGGAGGCGATGAGAAAACCATCTGTTGATGGGATTCCATCAATGCCCCCCCTCTCATTGCCTCTGTAAAAAGAGTTTCAAATGAACTCAAAGAGCAAAGGATTGAAAAATCCATAGATATCACAATTACATTCACAAATTCAAAAAACAAAATTGAAATTTTTTTTTTTTTTTTTTTTTTTTTTTTTTTTTTTTTTTTTTTTGTTAGTAGTACTTCCACATCATGTCAACTAGGAGTACCTCATTAACTAGAACAAGTCAGGATTTACCCCAAAAAGAAACTTAAGGAATTAAAATTCCATCTAGTTGAAAAAGTGAAACAACTACAATAGTTGAAAAAACTTGAAAAACACACGACCTCAACAATTGAAGTCAGAAAAATTTAAACGAAGCCTTTTAAAAGTGCTTCGAACGTGAAAAATTTAAACGAAGCCTAAACACTTCGAACTTGAAAAATTTTAACAATTTTTAAACAATTTAAACAAGAAAAATTTGAATAAGTTAACAATTTAAATAATTTAACAACTTGAAAAATTTAACGATTTGAATAATTTAACAATTTTAACAAGTTAACAATGAAATCTTTGAAGAATTGTTAAATTTTATTTATATACGAAAAGCCTAAAGTATTTGCGAAATTAATTAACTTTCCAAAAATCAATTTGCACATGAAAAATCTCAATCCAGTGACAGAGGCTAGCATATCCTAGATTGGACTAATAAAAGCCAAACATGAAAGTTAATCTCTAAAAGATGCAAATAGAGACTTTTCAAAGATTTAAAGTATGAAAGAAGAAAAATGAATATGACGTACCATTTCAAAAAGTGAAAAATTTCCAATTTGGAAATGTTACAACCAGCTCTAGTTGATTTCTTGATCACAATATTTAAATAAATCTTTATTACAATTAACAACAAGAAAATTTATGCAGAAAGAAATTTAAATTTTCATTATGAACTTGAACTCCAGGCATCTAGTCCTAGGGGACAACACAACGGCTCTTTCAAAAATTCTAACATTCAAATTCATTATATGAATTAGGGACTCATTTATTCTCCTGACAATCTTCCGGTACCTGGAATGCATTCACTCACAAAAAAATGGCTGTTGGCCCTAGATGCCTAGAATGAACAAATAGAAATAAATTATATACATATAAACAAAAATTGTATAAACACAAGTACAAACACTTTAAAAATAAGATTTCTCTATTTTTAAAGACACGGCGAACTCCATTACATTGGTACAGATGAACACATTAACAGTTGAATATATAGTTGACAGCATTGTGCAGGTTAAAACAATTAAAAATAAACTAAATAAAAACAGGTATAAATAAATTATACGTCCAGATTGAAGTCCAGCTTCAATACAGTTACTTGATATCCTTCCATTGGTAGGAAGATAAAAGCGGGCAAGAACAGAAATAAACATCGCGTATTTATACTAAGCAAGCCGGATTGAAAACGTCGTTTGCGAGCACGCCCACGAAACGAGCCAATCAGAAGACGACATGTGTACGAATCGAAAGATCGATTCGGTAAAGCGAATGAAAGATTCGATTATTGTTACGATATTCCAAGTCGCCATCTGGCGGGGAAAATATCGTTACGGAAAATATGATTAGTCGTAGATAAGTTATTGTCGATGCAGGTTGGAATTAAAGATGGAGTCCGTGGAACAAATTATGAAAGGATATTGAAGTTAAATAGATTATTGGATGTTCTGAAGTAGATATCGGCCGGAAAGGATTTAGAAGGTAAGTTAATATTTATTGGATATAGTTGTTATGAAATAATAAATAAATGAATGTTAAAATAAATTATGAGTGAATGAATTTATGAATAAAAGAATATAGGAGGCGATGAGAAAACCATCTGTTGATGGGATTCCATCAGAACAGTCCAAAGAATGGAAAAGCATTTATTTTGTGCTTGTCAGATAAATGCAACTGACAAAAAAATTGTTCTTGAGAAAAAAAGAACGAATGAGTTATTAAAAGTCAAATTTACTTTAGTTTTTACTGAATACTTAAAAATGTTAATATAAATAAAGTTGCAAAGTGTTATGTAGATAAAATTAATTAATTAATTCCCATTTAATTTCAAAAGAGAGCAATACAATTTTTCAAAATATTGATTGTGTACTAAACATTGTACTGATTGTGTTAAAAATATTCATAGTGGACATGCCAAAAAATATCATATTTTAGCGGAAAATTTAACATTTACTTTGTTTTATACTATTATTATATATACTCTTAGATTGATATATAGATTTCAAATATAGTTATTTTTCATTTAAAAAAATGTGCAGTGAAAAGTTAAACTAAGTAAAATAAAAATAAATCATATGCATTTTTGTGTTAGAGAGATCAAATTAAACAGATGCTTTGTTATCCACTAATTACAATCGATACAAAATTAATTATATTGTTTGAATAATATGATTATTTGAACTTTTTCATGTCTGCATAAAAACAAAATCAAGAAGAATAAAAGGAAGAAAATGATATCATATATATTTTTATTTTAATTCATTTTTTATCGTTCTATCTACAAATTATTTAATTAAGATTTTTCTACGAACAAATTATCTACAAACAAAATTAATTATATTGTTTGAATAATATGATTATTTGAACTTTTTCATGTCTGCATAAAAACAAAATCAAGAACAATAAAAGCAAGAAAATGATATCATATATATTTTTATTTTAATTCATTTTTTATCGTTCTATCTACAAATTATTTAATTAAGATTTTTCTACGAACAAATTATCTCATTTATCTATTACTGTAAATGTTTCTATATCGAAACCTGTGGATGAGAGAGCTGATTAAATCAAATTATGTTTCTCTGTACAATTGTTTTTTCTGGCACATTATAAATGCTAAACTGCACCATTAATTAATTCATAATTTAAATCATATACATCCTTGATGTATTAATTAAAGATGTTCATTTTTCATTTATTACTTATAGATATGATTTAAAAAAATATATGCAATTTTATAACAACTGTGCATTATTATATATGTTTTTAGATAACGATTATTAGATTATCATCTACTCTGTACTATAATACTACAAATCGGTTATTTCAGTTGTTATTCACATTTATTACAGTCCGACTTCTAAATAAAAAGAAAAAATCAGCATATTCGCTTACATACCAAAGACAAATTGCACTTATACTGATTTCAAATTAATTATTTTATTTATTTACTTTTGAAGAAGAATGTTTAGTCCTAACAAGTTTTAAAATATGGTAAGTATTTTGAAATATCTTATCGAATGTGTAACACAGTTTAATAATAAGAGTGCTGCCCCTGCTCGCGAAGACACTTGCGAGCTAATGTTATTCCTATGGGGAGGAATTTTTCTAATAACTATTTCGCATTTTGTCATTTTTAAATATTTTTTCCATTGGATAGATGAGGTCCCTCTCAAGATCGCTCATTGATTACTTTTTCGGTTCTAGTCGCAGATGTTTTTTACAAAGTTACTTTCACTTTCAAAACCGGTTCAGAAAGTGAAAGTAAATTCATAGAAAATTCCCGCGAACAAAATTGAAAAAGTACTCAAGAAACGATCCTGAGAGGAACTCAGCTATGCATAGAAAAAGAAATGTCAAAATGCGAAAGATTTATTAGAAAAATGCCTCCCATAGGAATAGCATCAGCTCCCGAGTGTCTTCGCGGACAGGGACAGAACCCTTAAAGACACGCGAGACATAAAATCATTCCAATTTTTATGTTTACAAATATCGTTTTAAAATATAGTCGTAAACAAATATGGGGCTACATTTTTAAAGCTATACATTTAAGAAACTGTGGGTATCTATGTAGTTTTTTTTTTTTTTTTTTTTTTTTTTTCATTTTTATTGAAATGTGTGTATTGAAATTGGTACACTTTTCTAAACTTCTATTTTAAGACAATAGTTGATACTTTGTCAATACTGTGTAAGTAACTTGTCATTTTAAAATATATAATATTATAGGACCTATTATTAATATTTGTTAATAATGAAAAACATGTTCTTAAATTTTTTAGGATTTTCACTGTTTTTCTAAAAAGTATTTTTAATTTTATGCCTTTTAAGACAAAATCAAAAGTGCTTCTTTTTATTTTCAAATAGCATGCTTTTTGGTATCACAAAAATGAAAATAATAAGGTAACATATTTAACAGAAAACTATACCGAAACAATCATATTGTTCAAAAAATATCTTAAAATATATTAAAAATTTCATAAATTGTCGAAAAGTAATTTATGCATGAAATTGATTTCTTTTGATTTATATTAGATCTACAAAGTGTATATTTAGGGTTAAAAAAAATCATTTTTAAAAAAAGTAAAATACAAGATGTTAAATAGGTCGCAAAAATTATTTCATTTTACTTATCAAGTTTTTCCATGTGCCTCCTTGTAGCTTATTATTAATTTGTTTAATTTTTAATAAATCATCTTAAAATTACGAACATTTTTTTAGGATAGTGAAATTCTATCGCAGATAATTATAAGCGAATTTTAAATATAGAAAATATCTGAAAACAACATTAAAGGACGACATTGAATTGTAAAATGATTTCCAGTAAAACATCATGAGTTGTAATAGCTTTTTTGCAAGCCATATAAAACATGTTATCATATAACATTATTGCTATAAAATGTATTGTTTTTGCCCACATTATGCCTTTTTATTTGAAAGAATTTCTTCTATAAACAGTCTTATGACTTCTGAAAAATTAACATACTATTTTTTAAAACGAATATTAAGTTCATTATTTTAACAGTTTCTAATTGTTTACAATATAATAAGCCATTCAAATAACTGCCCAGTCCTATGCAGGATTCTTAAGTTTTTGTAGATTATAAAAGTTCATTTTCTTAGAAAATTTTAATTCAGACGTTTTGGCTCATTTTAAATGCTTTTGAATTTTAAATAGACACAGATATAGTTCGAAAAAAGACGCAAATGTAAAGTTTTAACTGAGGATGTTTAGCTTTTATATGAACAGAAATAGAATTTAAAAATAAATAAATAAATCGAATGCTACAGTCACGTTAACAGTTACCGAGGACTACTACTACTAATAATAATAATAGTGATAATAATAATAATAATAATAAAACAGGTTTTTCTAATGTCTGGTTGATCGTATCCTGAATTTTTAAGTAGTTATATATTTAACAAAATACTTCCCAATAAAATTTCAATAAAATTCCCCCATTACGACATTTTGGCATAATTTAATTTTTTTTTCAACACGTAAATTTAACATAGTTACGTTTCCAAGAAAGACGCAAATGTAATATTTTATCAGACGATGCTTAGCCTTTTTTATTAAATGAAATGCAATTTAAAATGAAATAAATAAATAAAACGAAAGTTGTGGTAATATTTTTAAATTGATGAGGATTAAAAATAAAAGAGACCATATAAATAACTGCCCCATCGTATGTTGGATTCTTAACTTTTGTAGATTATAGAAATATGTGTCTTCATCTTAATAAAATTTCTTGTTAGATATTTTTGGTACCTTTTAAATATTTTTACACAGTAAATAAACATGGTTACACGCTATTATTACTTACCCATCATACGTAGTATAGGGTAAGTCTTGCAATCGTTTTGAAAATCGAAATTTTTTTTTTGACGGATTTACACGTTTTCGACCCTGGAGATTCCGAAAAACATATTTTTAGAGAAAAAAAATTGCCGTCCGTCCGTCTGTGTGTCTGTCTGTCTGTCTGTCTGTAACCGCTCTATCTCCCGAACAAATTGAGATAGAGACTTGAAATTTTGTATGTACTTAGTATATAAGAATGGAACGAAGCCTATTTGATATCAGTAACCTCGTTTATCCGAAACTATTTTTTTTGGACTCTCGAAAAATTCATTCTGATGAAAGGTATATAAAAATTTTCGATTTTTTTATTGTAAGGAGTGGACATAAAAGGCAATAAAATAACACAAATTTTGTATAAAGAACGAACTCGATCGGATTACTAATTGCCGAGATATCTGTAATCCTGTTTTTCACATTCTTTGATTTTTCATGACCCTGTATTTCATTCAAATTTCAATACAAAGATATATTTTAATTGGAAATGAGATGCTTAATTCGACGCAGTGAATTGTGAGTTACTATGATTGTTATTTTTGGAGTTATAAGGATGTTTCTTTTACGCAATCTGGTATTACTTGAGTATTTTGGCGTTTTGTATAATTTGTCGAAATGGGTTCATCAGCAACTCATTATAGAGCATTACTATGCACATTAAAAGTATTTAAATGCATGTTTAAGTTTTGTTTTGGAATTGCAATGCATTTTATAAATAGTTTACACATGTTTTATTTTCATATTTTATATTATGCATATCTATGATGGGTAAGTGTTACGGTGGCCCCCAACGACTAGTTTTTTTTCCTGTGAAATTAAATAGAATCTACAGGTAATCTAATATTATCTGTCTTATGTAAAATTGCAGAGATTTGTAAAAACATATTCTGTTAAATAACAGAGAAATTATTCGGTAAATTTATATTGGAAATTGTAAATTAACATTGCTTTAAAAAACACGACTCTGTAAATTTATTTTGAGTGATAATAATTTAATTGAATATAATTTTCAAAATCCGTATATCACTCAATTTTCAGGTAACCTGAAATATATGTATCGAATAATAGCTAACATAATTGCAAAAAAGATTTTATAAGTTTGTATTTTGAATTATAAATTTTAACAAAGTCAAAGAAATCTTTAAAGAAAGACGAAATCTCTACGGATAATTAGATATAATATAAGGGAAATATCGATAAAATGATGACTAAAAAATCGATCGAATTCATTTAATCGAGAACTACTGTAAATTGACAGAGAATCTCAGTTTTTAAAAGTGTTTTTACAGATTTTTTTAACAGTGCAATTCCGAGAAAAGAAAAAAATGTAAAATTTTATTTTATTTATTTATTAATAATCAATAGAAATATATTTTTTGCCATGAACTCCATATAATTTTCAGTTAAATTCCAAATTAGAACAGTAGGAACAATATAAGGTTGTATTAGGAACAATAATAAATATAAAATATATATTTTATAGTTCTGAAAAGGAAAGGATAAAAAAAGACTTTTATTAAGATATTTTTTCTAGGTAGTCCAATAATTGACTAGCGGAAATGAAAATGATTTATCAAGACTTACGAAATTCCCCATACGGGAATAATAACTTTGGAAAAATCTCATTATGCATATTATTATAATAAAAACACAAAGTTCAGAATTTATCTAGTCAGTAATATAATTATGGTGACTCTCTGGGTTACTGAATGAGGAAAAAACGTTATTCTTATACGTTCGAATAAAAAAAAGATAAAGACGTAATCGAATTATATAACACCGTATAATATTTTGCTTCTTTTAGATAGATTGCACAAATCCTTTTATTACTTAAGGATATGGTAATATACATCTCCGTAAAGAATGATAAATCTATTTTTACTTATACATTTTTTTTCGAAAGTTTTTCGTTCTTACCATGGATGCAAAAACATTATCTTTTATATTCATGCTAGATCGAAAGACTGAAATTGTAAAATTACTCATAAAGGTATTAGCAATTTTATAAATACGGTGCGCATAAGTAATTGTTGCTATCTGCATAACCTTTGTGTATTGTCTGTGAGATTTCTACAGTGTAGTTTTCCGTTACCACTTAATAGGATTTCCATTAAGAGTTGCAATTCGTTTCATCATAAATATTATGTATGTTATATTTATTTGTTAATTTTGTTATTAAGTTTAATTCATTATCTTGATATATGTTAGACTAAATATCAAAATCAATGTACATTATTTATTATTTTTTAATATTAAAGTAATACATTGCAATTATGATTATTTAAGCGTATGTGCAATGTAGTAACGATGTGAGGATTGTGCTGAGATGTTAATTGGATAAGATTGCGGTTTATTATGTAAGGCGATTATTTTACTCTTGAATGAGTCGATTTTCTGATATTGCATTAATTGTACTATGAGTACTATGATTCTTATTATATGATGTGTGGGATGGTATTATTAAGGTCTTGTATTGTTACTTTTTAGAGGTTTGAGTACTGCTTTAATTCTTTGTACATATTGTATCTATCTTCATTGTATAGTTGTATTATTCTAGATCTATTTCTTTAGTAAATTATATTAGTCAAGATACTAGATTATTTAATTGTAATTTTTATATTTTTATCTTTTTATTCTATTTATAATATCTCTTATATTATGTCAGTACTTAGTAAAAATCTCGTTCCTGGCAAGATACACAATGCTTCTTTGCAGTGTAGTGCCCGATACAGGAGCAATAATAGGGTTGCTCCTGGACCGTCATCCAGTTACCATATACATGCTCCTCCTCCTCAATTATATTTTCAGAAATGTTCAGATATCCGATGTAAAACTTGTCCATCTGCTTCTCAGTCACAAGTCGTATCAGATCCTCATATTTCTATTTTTTGTAAGGCTTTTAATGTAACTTATAGTATAAAGTGTAACATTTGCAAATTGAAAAATATAGGTGAAACTTCTGGTCCTCTTTAAAAACGCATTAATCAACATCGGTCAGATTCTGATAAAAATTTAGCAAAAAATATACAGTCTACAGCTGAAATACAGCATTTTTATAAACATAAATTTAAAAATACTACTATTGAAATAATACAAATTCAGAAAAATAAATCAGAGCGTCTGTATTTAGAGTCTTCATATATGAAATATTATAATACAATTTATCCATATGGTCTTAATAGTGAGGTTTTTAAAAGATCTGTTAAAGTTTTTTCATCTATAAATGATACTACATATTATTCTCCCATTTATTATAGTTTAAATCATCTTATAAATCCTAAAACTACACGTAACAAAAGAGGAAAAGGTTAATCTTCTAGTATTACTTTTAAAAACATTATAATTCAACAAATTAATAATCTGCATTGTAATTATTTAAAAAATTACAATTGGGTTTTAATACGTAAATATATTTTTGGAATAAAAAAGAAACATATAGTACAATATTTAAATATTTTTCTCAGTAAAACTTACTCTAAACATTTTTCAGATGTTTTTTATGATCTCATTATGACTCGAGTCAATCTTTACAATATAAATTTACTAAAAAAAATCTAAAAATCTACAAACTAATACTCAAATGGTAATTACTTTTTCTAATCAAATATTTAATAAAAATCAATGTTAATTCCATAATAAATGATAAAAACTGTCGATTTCCTATATATAATATTCATTTATCAAAAACCTTTAAGTATCCCATATCTATTGGAAGAGCGAATTTTAACTATAATTCTTTCTCTAAACCTTCTTTTGATGCTAGTACATTACCCTATAAATGCAAGGACCCCTCTGTACAAAAATATATAAATAAGAATCATGGACATATTATTACTGGTAATCTTAATATAGTAGATGATTTACAAATTAGAAAAATTATGGGTTATGGGACCAAGTACAGAATTCCATCCAAATTAAATATTAAATATTTCAAAAAACAATTTACCTATGATATAGATATATTTATTTATAAAATTGCAATAATAAACCCATTAAATATTTCAATCAATGGAAAATATTAGTTATCGATAAATTAACTAGGTCCTTAAAATATAATATTTCACACCTAAATTATGTAAATGCACAGCATCTGTTTAAGCAAATCAATAAATTACAACAAAACTTTGTGATAACTTATGTTGACAAATCTCCAAATAATTATGCAATTATTAGTAAATCTTATTATCATCAACTGCTTAAGTCTAGTATATCTTCAAGTAACACATTCCAAAAAATTAATGATAACTTACTTGCCACTAATCGTAAAATTAAAGGATTCTATAAATTATTAGACATTAACCCTACTAACTTTCAATATGCTTATCTAGTCCTTATAACCAAATTTCATAACAATCCTGTAAAATTCAGAACTGTTACAATTGGTTGCAATACTTATAATAATGCTACTAACAAACTTCTATTAGCAATTATTAATCAAATATACTAGTAAATCTGCAGATCAGGAGCCTCAACGTCAGCTTTGTTCATATTTTTTTAAAACACACTTTGGGTAATATTCAACTCCCTGGAAACTGTAATTTAAAATTTTCAAATTGCGTAATTATTTATAAGAATAAAATAGGAATTAGAAATTTTCAGCCATCAAAAGCGGTAAATTAAAAATTTAGTTATGTTAGGATATTCTGAAATTTTCATGATCTATTATTTTTGTTTTCTTTATTATAACATAGTAGATTTCTTCAGGGGGGCTCCGCCCCCCTGAACCCCCCGAGCCTCACTTAATTTAAATTTGTCTCTTTCTAATAATTGTGCTAATGATTATTGTATATTTTGTATTTCTTTATACATTTTGATTTATAAGAATAAGTAACAGTTTGGGCAAATATTTTTCTTTATCTTCATACTTCTACATGCCTGCCAGCCACAAACACCTAAATCTGATGCATCAGGAAGTTTTGTAATTTTTAACTCAGTAATCTAGAGTTTTACAATTTTGTTTCCAAAAAAATTTTTTTTTTAATTGCATTTTGCTGCAGTTATAGCGGGACAGACAGACATACAGAAGTAGAGACTGACATATGAAAAAAATAAATTTCGTGTCTCCAAAGTAAGCCTTCACTGAAGTTTCGGCAATGACGTCATTATTCATGAGTTATTGATATTCATGTTTCTTGTATTTTTAACGACTACTATAAAATACCTGTTTTTGTTCAACTATGACGTCATATTTTACTAAGTGAAATATTTATTAAAAATATAATTCTTGTTTATTTCTTTTACTTCTAATTATGTCCCCATTTTTGTCAGAAAAATTCCTATTAACGAAACTAATATCCGTGTTTAATATTTAATAAAAAGTACTATATCTATAGTTATTTTAATTCTGACGTCATATTTATTTTTTTTCATAGTTTAATTTTTCGAATGGAAATTGCTCAATTGAAACTTATTGCAGTTGAAAAATTATTATTCCAAGTTTAGATTTTTTTTTGGCAACAATAAAGGAAATTGTTTAAATTTTATTTAAAAAATCCCTATTGATTCTGTATGAAAAAGAAGGAAATTTTGAATTATTAAGGAAAATATTTGAAAAAAATTAATAAAATATAGCCTATGGTTTTTTTCTGAGCTATGCTATATTTATACGCAAAGATACAAAGAAATTAATTAATTCATAAGTTTTGATGTTGACTTCATTTAAATTTTTCACACGCTTTCAAATTTATAGCATTATAAGGATAAGGATTAAGATGAATGGTTGCTTAGCAACCATTAGAAGAAAATAAAGAAAATGAAATAAATACATTTCAAATAAGTAAATCTCTAAAACAAATTAGTCTATATTATTGGAACACATTTATAAAAAATTTCCAAAATTTACAGTAATAATTTTAAAAATCTGACAAATGCGTTGACAAAATTTCAAAATAATACGAATAATTTAACTGGTAAATTTTAGTATTCATTTATCATTGAATTCCATTAATCAAATGTGTCATTTTCTCTCAGGGGAAACAATGAAAATAATTGGATTAGCCATAGAAAAACATTATTGCGCGAAATAAAATATTCTATATCTTCCGAACGAATGAATGAAATCTAACAAAAAACTATACAGCTTAATCCCAGTGTCTCACTAACATACCCACTTAATTTCAAGCCAATCGAATGCTTTTTACGGAAGTTATCACGGAACAGACAGACAGACTGACAGACTGACAGACTGACAGACAGACAGACAGAATCCAAAAAATTTCGTGTCTCCAAAGTAAGCCTTCAACTGACGTTTCGGCAATAATACAGTGAAACCTCCAAATAAGGGACACCTATGGGACCGCAACTTTTGACCCTTAAATAGAGGTGTCCCTTATTCGGAGTTACTTACTCAGTGAAACCTCCAAATAAGGGATATTTTTTGGTACCGCAACTTTTGTCCCTTAAATAGAGGTGTCCCTTATTTGCAGGTTTCATTGTATTACAAAAACAAGTGATAATACACATTGTATAAAAAATAGTTATGAACTGGTCAATATTATGAAAAATCTTAAATGTATAAAAAATATCACTACATATGACTTTAAAGATCTATTTAATAATATAGACTTATCAGATTTACATAATATCATAAATTAGATTTTTAAAAAATATCAGCACGAGTTGGATATATCACATAACATCGATTCTGATTATTTTCATACCTTAACTAATTTCATTAGCTATAACAATTTTATCATGCAAGATAACAAAATATATATTCAAAATGTTTGTATACCACAAGGTGACAAACAAACAGTAGCAAAAAAATAGTCTTCACATTGTCGTGTCCACTGGGGGGGAAAGTTTCTAACGACGTTCCGAAAAGGAAAAATTAAAGAGTGTGATCGTATTTTAGTAGTACACTGCAATGATTTGGCCGCAAACGACCGCAAGACATGAAGCAATATAGATCAACAACTTTTTGAATCATTTGCAGGAAAATATAACTGAAAAATAAAAATAGAGCTTACCTGCATAAACTTGAATGAGAAAGTGAGCAGATACACACAGAAGAATAAGTTCATAACATTTTTTAGTAAAGAATTTTTATTTATTGTTTATGAAGATAGTAAATGATTATAAATTCTTGGAGCATATTATAGCTTTTAGAAGATATGACTCTCTTATTTTTAGAGCCGGGCATGGAAAGCACATTTTCACTTGTACAAAATTTAGTGAATGAATAAAAGAAGTTTTTTTTTTTAAATAATTATACCTTTTCGTGATTCTCTTGGAGAATAAGGGGCAAAATATTAACATACGCAATAAAACGAAAAAGTGTTCCTTCCTGCATTGAGCATACAATGTAACGCTGACGGACATTCTAAGTGAGCGATTTTTCCAACAATTAAAAAAAATAATCATTCTTTCAGGAAAATACAACACTCTCTTAAATCGAAACATATTTCTTTATACGAAATTTTCTTCTTTTTTTGGAAATCATAAGATGTATCTTTCATAGACGAACAAGTCTTAAAATATCTCCACAAAGGGATAAAAGTCTTTCCTTGCCTTTTAAAGACTTCCATTTTTCGCATTTAAAAAATGCTGAACGTTAATCGTAAAAAAAACGAACAAACCATTAGTATTGGGATCCCACACATCATTTTTGCAGGCGTTTATTTCCGTACATCCGCAGACGTCCACTTCGCTCTGAGCCGAAACCGCTTCCCTTCTGTTCTGCTCTCTTCTGACGAAACGATAGTGACCGCTCCGGAAAGAAGGCAGGGGTTGCCATAAAATTAAAAAATAGCCAACTGGCACGGCAAAAGGAAGTGACGAAAAAATAGAGAGGCCAAGCGCATCGCTACGAATAGGGAAAGTGTATTTTAAAAATAAACTTTTATATCAGCAGAAAGATGCGGAGCCAAAACTGGATAACTGGACGCACCAACTTTTAAATTACGTAACAGAAGAATAGTACCTGATTGGACAATAGGAGGAGTCATAAAACGGAAGAAGACACCCCATCGAACATTCTAGAAAAGACAGGAAACCTCCACAACCGGAAGGAACAAAATTTCTAACTGATTTCAACATTTGAAATCAACAAAAAGTTAGGTAATAAAAAGGACTTTACAGGGGAGATTTAAAAAAACGAGAATTAAGATAATTTTTAGAATGCGAAATATATAATAAATAACTAAAGATTAAAACCAAAAATAGACGATAAATTAAATTAAATAAAAATATGGTAGTGGTTAAGAGTAACCACAACACACATCACAAAACGTATGTCGCAAATTTTAGATCAAGCGTTAATTTTAATTGCTTGTAAAAACAATAAGACCTAAAATTGAAAGAAATTAACTTGAAGCTGTTTTTTGCGATTTATTGACTCAAAACCCTCCTACGCAGAGCACATGGGTGTCATTTACCTGATTATTTCATAATTATACAAAATATAAGCATTTGGCGTTATTACCCCGCCTGGCGTTATTACCCCAGAGTACCTTATAATGACCTGATTTTCTGGCTGTTCCTTGTCTGTTTGTTGGCTGTGGTAACTTTGTCATATCTGGCACATTAACCCCAGAATTATATTCTTTCTTATGAAAGGTGAAAGAATTACCAGGTTTTCTGTTTGTAAATAGGTTTACAATAAAAAAATAAAGGGTAATTATGTAAAAAATATGTTTATAATATAATTATCCTGTACTGTATTGCAGCTTGTTTATCTTACTTAACATTTCTCATGTCGATAATACGTTTTTCTCTGGAGAATCGATATAAATTTGAGATTTGCCAGGCTGCCGTCCTTTTCTTTTGTAAATTCTACTAGTACTAGATATTGTATAAGTTTGTACGTCTTCTGTTTGCAAAAATACTATAATATGTTCTAATATAAAGAAATTAGAGCTATTTCACTTCAATAAAAACTAATAATAGAAATTTTTGACTAAAAATGGTCGAATTAAGGAGTGTAAAAAAAATAATGAAAGGTAATGAAAA
Organism: Maratus speculifer; assembly: GCA_964019185.1. Classification (NCBI taxonomy): domain Eukaryota; kingdom Metazoa; phylum Arthropoda; class Arachnida; order Araneae; family Salticidae; genus Maratus; species Maratus speculifer. The sequence continues at coordinate 418,739,181 of OZ025290.1, read as the reverse complement.
AATTAACTAGAAAAGGATTTAGATTGTATCAATGTGCCCCATACAACCATTTTGAATAAAATGAGTCGCAAAACCAACACTTCATAATTTATCTAACAATAAAGAATGAGGAACTGATAAAGAGTAGCTTTACTTGCCAGTGAGGGTATTCTTTTCGGATGAAAATACTGGAACAGTTGTATAATACCATTTCAGTTGTACAACTCGAATTTACATTTGGCCTACAAAAACAATTAATCATCCATCCCATTTCATCAAACTATTGAATCATTCCAAAGCTTTCTGCATGTAGTTAATTTCACTAGTATCATCTTTTGGAGCTGTTGTGAATCTTCCTGTAATGACCCAGCGTGCTGTACAGAGGGTGTATCAATGTGCCCCAGGTATCAATGTGCCCAGTTCCCCCAATTTTAAAGTTAACAGTTACCTTATTTTTTTAGATACTATATAAGACAAAACACATCTCCTTAAAAAAGTATGTAACTGTAGTACAAAATCAAATTTTCCAGGTTTATAAAATTTCGTTCTATATTTCATTTTTTGAGATATTAAAGGATTGTCTCTAATATAAGTCGATTTCAATTTTATAGATCTATCTAATAGTCTTATAAAATGATCAAGTAAAGAATAAATATAAAATTTTGAAGTATGTTCTTTCAAAGATGATTTTCGAAATATTTTATAACAAAGTAAAGATGTTTCTTGATCTAAGTCTTCAAAAGAGAGATTAGTTTTCTTATTTCTTTAAATTTTCTATTTTTTGTTACGTATTTCTGTATAGTACGATATAATGTTCTCATTTTGAATATTCTACTTTATAGTTTTCATTAACAATCATATTCACATATTTTGTATTTGAGTGAAGGAAAAAAATATAAAATATTTTTTTTTACAAAATACTCTTATTTCTGGGATCATTTTAGAATTTATTTTCAAATTCAAAATAGCTTCATATGAGGTTAATGATTTTTTTATTTTTGTAAATCAGAAGTGCATATTTGAAAACTTTATGCTTCATACGTTATTTACTATTTGTGAATAGTGTAAGCGCAGATTTTAAAAGCATAAAAAATATTCTTCTCAAAACATGTAATTTTATTTTTTTATTTTATATTATTTTTATTATTTTCTTGTGTCATGGTTTGTTCATTCGTAATTCTACCCATTATAATTTTGGAAACTGTTCCATGATTTTTTTAGTGTTTTTACAGAAATTTTAAACAGTGCATTTCCAAATAATGTAAAAATTTAGTTATTGTTTTTTTAAACAATAGAAATACATTTCTATGCTATGAGTTCCTATAATTTTCCGTTAAATTATAAATTAGATTCTTAGAGAGGAATAACAATAAATATAAAACACACATTTTATCTTACTCAAAAGAGAAAGGGTAAAATAAAGACTTTTATTAAGATATTTTTTCTAGGTAGTCCAATAATTGACTAGCGGAAATGAAAATGATTTATGAAGACTTACGAAATTCCCCATAACGGAATAATAACTTTGGAAAAATCTCATTATGCATATGATTATTATAAAAATACGAAGTTCAGGATTTATCTAGTCAGTAATATAATTATGGTGTTTTTCCGGGTTACTGAATGAGGAAAAACATTATTCTTATATTTTCGAATAAAAAAAATAGATAAAGAGGTAATCAAATTCCATAACATCGCATAATATTTTTTTTTTTTTTTTTTTTTTTATAGCTTGCATAAATCCTTTTATTAATTAAGGATTTGATATATACATCTCCGCAAATAATGATAAATGTATTTTTACTTTTACACATTTTTTCGAAAATTTTTTCTTCTTACCGTGAATGTAAAAACATTATGTGTAGAAACACTTTATATCTAACACTCTGTATCGGAAGAATGGAAGAATTCTTTAATAATTGTAAATATTCCTAAAGTAATTTTCTAAAACTTAAATATTGTTGTTTAAAAATACTTCAGATAATATTAAAAATATATCTTGTGTTAACGATTAAGTTTTTTGAAAGAAACCTGAAATTTACCCTCAATATAAAAACATCATCTTTTACATTCATGCAATATCGAAAAACTGAAAAAATACATCAATAATTGAAAGAAAATACTCACAAAGTAATTTTGTTTAAACGTATCATTACTTTTTGTAGACACTTCACATAATATTTAAAAATACATTTTGTGTTAACCATAAATTTTTTTGAAAGAAACTTGAAATTCTGGCACTTACCCTGAATGTCAAAACATTATCTTTTACATTCACACTATATCCAAAAATACGAAGCAAACTTCAATAATTGTAAAATTACTTATGAAGTAATTTTGTGAAAATTTTACATTGCTGCTTGAAGACGTTCAGATAATATTCAAAATACATTTTGTGTTAATCATTAAATTTTTTGAAAGAAACTTGGAACTTACCCTGGACGTAAAAACATTATTTTTTACATTCATCAAATATCAAAAGACTGAAAGAACACTTCAATAATTGTAAAATTATTCATAAAACAATTTTTGTGAAAATTTAACGCAAGTATTTGCAGATACGTCACATAATATGAAAAATATATACATATTTTGTGTAAACTTTTGAAAGAAAATTGAAACTATAAAAACACATAGAAAACCTTCATTTTAAACAGTGTGTATCAAAAGTGGACAAAACTTTAGGAGGTGATAGAAGGCAGCCATGCGAGTAAATTTCCTCACAGAACGTATTGTCGAAAAGCAAACGGTGAGAATATACCTGTAGCATTCCACAAATAAATACGTATATTGTATAATATCCATATATACTTAAGTTATAGCGATAAATCATTTCGTGCATTTTATATAATATTGTGATTCTAAACGTTGTTATTTTCTTTGATGTTTTTTGTGTGCCCTTCACAGAACAAAAAGACCTAAAACAGCCAGAAAATATCAGAATGGGATACAAAGATTCTTACGTATCAGGTTAATCAATTTGGTCTGTTTTGGTTATCTCTATGTATCCATTTTAAGGACAGTTAAATACATATTTTGGATAAATATATAAACATTTCAAAATGGATGATTAAGAGTCTACACTACTGATTGAAAAAGAGCCGGATGATAATTTTAAGTCTATGGGGGCATTATTTTCAAACATCTCACTTAAATTTTAATATTTTTACATTTTTTTTTATTTTGCATAGGATAGCAGAGAATGATCTACAGCTGAACTAGTTTTTGCTTTTTCGATTTCGGTTATTTTCCTTTTATTTTATAATAGTTTCAATTTCAGTACCGGATTAAACCGGTTTTGAACGTTAAAGTAATTAAAAAAAAGAATCTAAAACCAAAATTGAAAAAGTTAAAATTAACTCGGTTGTGTATCGTCCTCAGATATCATAATAAAAAAAATCGTGCAAAAATATTAAAATTTGAGCGAGATATTTGAAAAGAACTCCCCCATGGACTTAACATTATTAACCGGGTATTTTTCACTCAGTAGTGTGGGCTCTTAATATTTACCAAAGTGATACACTGTGGTATCCAAAAGAGACACATAATCTGAAATTGTTCAACCACACACGGGAGATTTTTTCTTCCCAATTCAGGGGGATAAGAATATGTGATTCTAAAAAAAGCATATATTTATGATTTTTTTACTGAGTACTGTATTTGTTAATATTTTTCATCTTATTGTACATTATTAAACAAATTTATAAGAACATTATGCTACATTTTCATAAAAAATTTTTGAAAATTCAGCCAGTGGTAGTGGTAAGAAAAGAGTCATCTCAAAAAAAAAAAGTTTCGGAGGTAGTCAGAATAATTAATTATTGTTTCACTTGAAGTAAAAAAACAAAGAGATTTCTTTTGTACATAATTTTATCTTGAATTTCAACAGAGGAATTTATAAAATATTTCTTTTTGAATTTTTATTGAAGGTGCATTTAAAAAAAAAAAAAAAAAACTCTAATTTAAACTCTGAACCAAAAATTGCTCCTTTCGATTAATATATGTAATTGAAAAAAAAGAAAAATCCTTAGTTCAGAAACTAACATTTAGTATGTAAATAATGTGTGCAAAGCTAAGGAGAAATCGGTCAGAAAGTTTTCGAGAAATTTTGACTACCAACTTTTATTTTATTTATTTTTTTAAACGCAATTAAAGTTTGATACATGAGTAAAATAGAGAATTCTTTTAATTTAAATTGAATCGTCCATTTCAGCTCCATAAATCAACACGCCAGCAACTGCTGAATGATCCAAAACACACTTTTGCTTCATCCTACGAAGCTAACAATAAAGTGTCTCTTTTAATGGCTTAATAACGGTCAAAGGTAACTGAAAAACTGGAGACTAAATTGTCTATAACTCGGAAAGTTTTGCTCTTAATGACTTCAATAATATTTCTTAAAAGTTGTAGAATGAAAAAATTAAAAAAAAATAAAAAATCGATTTTTTTAACCTTCCTCCCCACTAAAGGAATTTTTACCTATTTTATTTCTTTTATATTTCTGTGTAATTGCCAATCTTATCAAATTGCTATCAATAAATATGCAGTAGGACATATTCTTCATAAACCTGAAGCTCCAGGAAAATCCGATAAATATATCTTTAAATATTTGACAAAAAATTTAAAATTACACTAAAAGCTTGTTTAAAAACATACACTTAAATTCCGCAAAAAAAAAAACCATTTTATTCAGCTAATTCTTTTCTAAAGTTACTGTTTATCGTATTTTTTTAATTATTAAATAAGACAAAAGACACCTCCTTAAAAGGTATTAAACTATAAATTAAAATCAATCGTTTCTTTATTAAAAAAATACGTTCAATAATTCATTTTGAGAGATAATAGAGAAAAGCCCCTAATCCAAATCATTTTATTTTTATAGATCAATCTAATAGTCCTAGAAAAGTAGAGTGAAGAGTAAATATAGAAATTTGAAGTATGTTCTTTCAAAAATGATTTCGGAAATATTTTATAGCAACGTAAAGATGTTCCTTGATCTAAATCTTCCCGAGAAATATTAGTTTTCTTATTTCTATCAGTTTTCTATTATTTGGTACGTATTTCTGTATAGTGCATTATTTTGTTCTCAATTTGAGCATTATACTTTGTAGTTTTCATAAACAATCTAATTGAAACATACAAGGTGGTCATAAAAAAAAAAACTTTGCCGACATATGGAGCTCTAGCGACTAGTCCGTTCAACCGATCGGGGTGAAAATTCAGATATAGCTATTCAGAAGTATGAGCTCAAGATTCTGTGAACGGCAACAAAATGGCGCTAACGATTACGGTTATATTTACAGAAATTCGAAATATTCTAATGGCAACACCAACTTTTTCATCGCAAACTGCTCAGCGCATGCGAAAACCCTAAAGAACGTTGGAACGATATAGTTATTGCAATAAAGGGATGCATTATGCTCGCCCAAAATTAGCTCTACGAACGGCCTTAAAAAAAAACACGACCAAGCCGCACGAAGAAAATTTGAATATGACAGAGACAAAATACCAATGACGGAGAGTCGTTTGCAAGATAGTCATCGTAGAAAACGGATAAAAAGTAGGGTGGGAATGTTAATTCTTCAGTCGGAGCTCGCAGATACCAACAAAATTACTTCGTTTGTGGAGAGTTGGTAAAACTATTGTCAAAATGAAATGAATGCTGCGAAATCCTGGCGCGTTTACTGTCGAAACCATCGCCAAACACGTGCCCTATGCTTTTCACAAGCTCTTCGTGATTTACTAATGAAATTCGAAGAAATTTGCTGCACCTGTGATAGTCTGCGATGCGGACGGCCAACTGTTCCTGAGGATACTGTTACGGAAGTGCATCACATAGTGACCAGAGGACGCATGCAAACTACAAAAGGTGCATCTCGTGTATTTGATATACCAAAATCAATGGTCTTAAAGTTCCTGCGCTTTGTAATCCGCATGTTTCCTTACCGGTACCAGCGCGCCCAGATGTTGAAAGTGAGAGACCATCAACAACATATAGACAGTGTTAATGAATTTCTTATCCAATATGATGGAGATAACGATCGGACTCTTCGCATATTATGAACGGACGCGGCACATTTCACCTTAACTGGTAAAGTCAATGGCCTCCGCGATTTCCCGACCTCATTCCTATGGATTTCAGTTTCTGGGGAAATGCAAAACCTAGAGAGTATATGTGCAATTCGTAAACTTTGCCGGATTTGAAAGATTCTATCAAACGTGAGATTGCAAACGTCCCTCATGCGATGTAACGTTCGGCTGTATTGTCCATAGTCGCCAGCATGCAATGTGTAGTTGCCTATGATGGCACCCATGTGGAAAATGTGTAATAAAAATAAAAATATTCTTTTCTCCGATCCGTGTTGTAATCAGAGACTAGTGTACTGACTCTGTGTCATACGAATGTACTCCTTGCGCCCCAATCATGTTTTTTACGGGGGGGGGGCGTATTCGCAGAACAGTTTTTGTGCGAGCAAAACGTGTCCGTTTCTTGATATACACGTACGGTTCCAACGCCTTCAGGGTTTTCGCATGCGTTGAGCATTTTGCGATGAAAAAAAAACGGTGTTGCCATTGGAAAATTTCGAGTTTCTGTAACTATAACTGTAACCGTGAGAGCCATTTTGTTGCCGTTCACAGAATCTAGAGCTCATACCTTTGAATAGCTATATCTGAAATTTCACCTCGATCGCTTGAATGGATTGGCCGCAGAGTTCCATATACCGGCAAAGTTTTTTATGACCACCCTGTATTTCACTTGAATGAAGGAAAAAATATATATAAAGTAGCTTTTTTTAAACAAAATATTCTAATTTTTCAAATCATCTTCATGTTTATTTTCGTATTTACACTGTAAAAAAAGGGGTAAAAGCGGGGGTCTATAAAATTGGAGGATGCTTCTGCCTCCACTTTTCTGGAATATGTGTTTCGCATATGTAATGGTGTAATTTAAATATATATTACTGGTGTAACATTGCTGTGCTACACCGGTTGTATCGATTAAAGTACTTTATAAAATTGCCAAGAATTCATGGAACAACGTTACACAAATATTTTAAGTTGAATAAGACAAAAGACACCTTCTTAAAAAAGTATCAAACTGTAATACAAAATCAATCGTTTCTTTATTAGAAAAATACGTTCAATAATTCATGTTTAAAGATATTAGAGAAAAGCCCCTAATGCAAGTCATTTCTGTTTCATAGATCAATCTAATAGTCCTATAGAAAATGATCAAGTAAAGAGTAAATATAGAAATTTGAAGTATGTCTGTTCAAAGGTGATTTTAGAAATAATTTATAACAACGTAAAGATGTTCCTTGATCTAAGAAGTTCCTTGATCAAGAGAAAGATTAGTTTTCTTATTTTTTTTCAATTCTTTATTATTTGATACGTGGGCCATTTTCACCATTCGCTTACATTTCAGAATTATATTTTTATTTTTCCAACTTAATAATATCTTTTAAAATGGAGACATGCAGATGTTAAAGTAAATGTTTAAGGTACATGAAAAAATGGTTATGCACTTTGCCTTATAATATAACATGTAAATGCTATTTAAAGTTGGCTTGTAAGGCAAATTGTCAAGTCCGTTACCATACAAAATTACTGAAAATACTCAGCTTTAAATTTATTAAATTTCCTGAAATCAACTTACTTTGAAATGACAAACTGATATATTTCAAAACATGATATATATCAATAATAGTTTAATTAAATTGAAATTAGAGACAGTTTTAGCTACAAGATTTTGATCACATAGAAATTATACAAGATCTTTTTCTAATAATTAAAGTATATATTCATGTAAATTATTAAATTTTAAGGAAATTGCACATTTGTTTCTTAGTTGATAAGAAATAAAAGTATAATGGTGAAAAAATGATAATCATTAAAAAATACTTGCGGTAACAGACTTGACATTTGGTAACGGAATTGACACTGTATTGAAAATGGCCGACGTAATACTGTATAGTACGTTACATTGTTCTCATTTTGAGTTTTATATTTTGTAGTTTACATTAGCAATTAAATTCAAATTTATTTTATTTGAATAATTTTATTTTAAAAAAATATATAATGAGTTTTTTCAAAAGATACTCTTATTTTTGGAATCCCCTTTATATTTATTTTCTTATTTAGGATAGTTTTGTATGAGATAACTATATAGAGTGTTGATATATACAGGGTGTCCCAAAAGGTCGTTTACAAACTTAACATGCTGGTCTGTCATATCATGATGAACAATACTAAATAGGAAACTAAGGGTCCCAAACGTCTTCCAAAGGAGATATGCGCCATTAAAGTTTAGGGTCCAAAAATTCAAATGATTACAAAAAACAGAAAAATTGGTCGATTCGTTTGCGGTTTTCACTAAAACTATTCTTTATGTCAGTATTTTCTTGAAAATAAACTATAAAGATAAATTACGAAAAAATGTCGATAGAGGGCGCTTTAGACTTTGGAGTAACGATAAACTAGTTTTTACCATTATTTTTTGCATATCATTAAACTTTCTTAGAAGCTTAGACATAAACTTAAATTTTGAGCTCAAAATCTATATCGTTGGAAGTGGTTAAATAGCGCAAACTGAATTGCCGGGGGAGGTCCAAATTTCAAATTATTATAAAAAACGGAAAAATTGGTCAATTAATTTGCGATTTTCACTAAAATTATTCTTTATGTCAGTATTATCTTGAAAAAAATTTATAAAGATAAAATTCAAAAAATGCCGATAGAGGGCGCTTTAGACTTTGGAGTAACGTACAACTATTTTTTTCCGTTATTTCTTGCATCTCATAAATTTTTTTTAGAAGCTTAGACATAAACTTAAATTTTGAGATAAAAATCTGAATCGTTGGAAGTTGTTAAGTAGCGCAAACTGAACTGTGTTTAATGGGGGTGGGGAGGTTCAAATTTCAAATGATTATAAAAAACGGAAAAATTGGACGGTTTTCGCTAAAACTATTCTTTATATCAATATTTTCTAGAAAAAAAATTTTACAGATATCTTTCAAAAAATTCCGTCAGAGGGCGCCTTAAACTTTATAGTAACCGACAACTATTTTTAACCGCTATTTTTTGTAGGTAATAAAATGCTTGTAAAAGTTCAAACTTAAATTTTGTGCTCAACATCTGCATCTTTGTGAGTAATTAAGCGGCCAAAAATTGAACTGCGTTCGAGGGGTGGGGAAGGTAACATTTCAACTTCTGAACACAGTTCAGTTTGCGCTTCTTAACCCCTCTTATCGATTTAGATTTTGAGCACAAAATTTAACACTCTAAGCGTTTGGCCCGTAATATTCCGTACACTAAGCTCCAGGTTTCACTGCAATATAAGCAATGTTTAAGATATTATAATTCTACAAATTTAATAAATTTTCAAAGCATTGAAGAATGATTAAGACTCTCAAGGATTACATTTATATTCCTAAATAAGTTTTTTTATGTAATGGTGAAAAAATCATATTTTATTAGCATTTAAAACAAAATTAAAGAAAACAACATTACAATTTTACCCATTTGCAAGACGCTTGGAGGGTTTTAAGTCTAAACTTTTGAAAACATTTAATTAGATTAAAAAAAAAAAAAAGATTTAAAATAATTGTTGGTTAATCTAAAGTTTAAGGCGCCCTCTAACGGATTTTTTTAATTTATATTTAAAATTTATTTTCAAAGAAATATAGACATAAAGAATAATTTTATCAAAAACCGACCAATTTTTCCGTTTTTTATAATCATTTGAAATTTGAACATCCCCACCCCCATTGAACACAGTTCAGTTTGCGCTACTTTACCACTCCCAACGATTCAGATTTTCATCTCAAAATTTAAGTTTATGTCTAAGCTTCTAAAAAAATTATGAGATGCATAAAATAACAGAAAAAAATAGTTGTACGTTACTCCAAAGTCTAAAGCGCCTTCTATCGGCATTTTTTTAATTATATCTTTCTAAATTATTTTCAATATAATACTGACATAAAGAATAATTTTAGTGAAAATCACAAATCTATTGACCAATTTTTCCGTTTTTTAAAATCATTTGAAATTTGGACCTCCCCCGGCAATTCAGTTTGCGCTACTTAACCACTTCCAACGATTTAGATTTTGAGCTCAAAATTTAAGCTTATGTCTAAGCTTCTAAAAAAGTTTAACGAGATGCAAAAAATAATGGTAAAGCTAGTGTATCGTTACTCCAAAGTCTAAAGCGCCCTCTATCGACATTTTTTGAAATTTATCTTTATAATTTATTTTCAAGAAAATACTGACATAAAGAATAGTTTTAGTGAAAACCGCAAATGAATCGACCAATTTTTTCTGTTTTTTATATTCATTTGAATTTTTGGACCCTAAACTTTAATGGCGCATATCTCCTTTGGAAGACGTTTGGGACCCTTAGTTTCCTATTTAATATTGTTCATCATGATATGACAGACCAGCATGTTAAGTTTGTAAACGACCTTTTGGGACACCCTGTATATGAGATAATATACATAAACTGAAAATTTAACGCTGGCAGTAAGTAGTACTATTTTCGCGTATATTTGGGTATTTTGCCAGTTACTTAAGATTGTTTAAAAATTATTTGGTGCTTCCGAGTAAAAAATGGTCATCAATTATCAGTCTAGTTTATCAAAGCGACTGAATCTGCCAAAACATCAATTAAATATTATTAAAAATATAGCTTTGCAATAAATAACAAATAACGTAAAAATAAAATATTTTTATTTATATTAATATAAAAAATATGCATTATAAAATCAAAAAATACTAAACTAAATTGTAAAAAATTAATGCTTGCTGTAAGTAGATCTATCTGCGCCCATAGTAGCGCATTTTTATTATCAGTATTGCGCATGTTGATTTTATACTATATTACTGGCAGTTAGGGTGTTAATACAATACTGTAAAATTAACAAATATACCGTTAAATAACAATGATAAACCTTAAAATAAACGGTAATACATGGTGATCCAAAAGTCAGGACGAACTTTAAAAATGAATAATTTGAAAACGAATCAAGGTACAAAGATACGGTTTGCACCGAACGGATGGAAAAGAAACCGGGTTTTGTATAATAACGAAAAAAATAGTCTAATTGGTGGCCAACAGTGTTTTATTGCGTCAAAAGATGCTTTACAAATAAAAAAATGTAGACAACTTACAAGTCAGCTTAATTACAGCTAATTAATACTATAGTTAATGTTCAAAGTGCTGTTCATCATTCATAAGTACAGCTGTGATACTAGGCACCACACTATTCACAGCATTTAGTATCTTTTCTTGCGTTATGGTAGACACATTTTGGCGGATGGCATCTTTCAGTGCTACTAGTGATGCCGTTGGTCGCCCACAGAACTATATTTTTTCATTGCCGTACAAAACCCGCTTCCTTTTCAATCCGTTTGGTGCAAACCGTATCTTTGTACCTTGATTCGTTATTGAATTATTCATTTTTAAAGTTAGTCTTGACTTTTGGATCACTCGGTACTACGCTAGACTGTTATACACGGTAATGTTATTTTCATAGTAAGTATTATTATACAAGTACTGTTATTACTTTCTTCTATCTTTACAAGAAGAAAGTATTGGATTCATTAAAATTTTGGACTTCCGGTTTTCAACGGATTTATACGTTTTAGAAGGTCCTGAACACGTTTCGACTATTTTTAGAAAATGTCTGTCTGTGAGTCCGCCAGTCAGTCAGTCTGTCTGTATGTGACAAAAAATTTTGGGCGCTCTATCTCAAGAACTAATGCTCAAAATTTCATTAAATTTTATGTTCAGTTAGACCATGATATGAATTAGTGCCATGTGAATTGTAGTGTAAATTGGCCTGCAGGTGGCGCTGCTATACTACGTTTTTCATGATTTTAATGATTGCTATATCGCAAGAACTAATGCACATAATATCTCCAAACTTCAGATCCTGTGAGACCTTGATATACATAGACGCTGGTTAAGTTTTGGTATAAATTGGCTTGCAAGTGGCGCTGCTATGCCACGTCTTTCATGATTTTCATGATAGCTATATCTCAAGAACTAATGCACAGAATTTCACCAAACTTCGGATTCCGCAATACTTTGAGATACATTGCCACTGATAAGGTTTTGGTGTGAACTCCCCAATAGGTGACGCTGCTATGCTACATTTTTTACGATTTTTGCGATAGCTGTATCTCAAGAACTAATGCAGAAAATTTCATCACATTTCAGATTCTGTTAAACTAGAATATATAACATAATTAGACGCTGATTACATTTTGGTATAAACCTCACAACAGGTGGCGCTGATATGCTACGTTTTTCATGATTTTCACGATAGCTATATCTCAAGAACTAATTCACAGAATTTAACCAAACTTCAGATATGGTTTAATTGACGTGATTTATATAGAAGAAAGTTTTGTGATGGCCAGAACATAGTTTTTCAAATGAAATACCAATACTTTTTTATTAAAAAAAATAAATCTATTGCAAACTTGTGAAATTTCTCCTTATTTAGGGAAAGATTTTTCTGTGAAATATATACTGGTTCCAAAGCATTTCCGCTCTGAAAATCCCCGGACCGATACTGATCCAGCTACATATATTATGTATCTGGATTTTCATTCATAAAACGGTACACTACTGTTTATTTAACGTTTATAACTGTTAATTTTACAGTATAATATTGACATACTAGCTAAAAGCATTATAATTAAAATAACCATTTGTTTTCAGTTGGCGTATATATAATGCATAGTTATCAATTGATTAAATAAGTTACGCACCCATGAAATATTAAACAATAATTCAATAAATAATATCCGAAAATCTTGATCCAGTTTAATAATAATTTTACAATAATAAACAACTTATATCGTTAGCAAGAAACTATTATATTATATAAATTAGTTTTCTTCTAAGCCATACGGATATAATATAAAATACGAAGTACATTTTCTGCAGATTCTAATAAGATATTTTACTTTGCTAGGAAAATAATACTTTAAGAAAATTACTTGAAGAAAGCTTAATGTATTGTTGATTTAGAAAAAAAAAATGAAGTCAATGATTACTTCAGAGAGAAATTTTGACGTTATCGTACCAGGAATTCTTATTTGTAAATAAATAAATCTATTAAAGTTTCGTAAAGAAATCTTATTCACTTCAGAAAGGTACATTGTTTTTAATTATGTGCATTGTTTTTAAAATTAATTAAAAATAATAAAGTAATAAAGTTTCTGTAAATGTTACTTTCAAACAGTATTTTGCGTTTCTTTCATTTAATTGATAGACATTTAAAAATATATATATTGTTACGCGCATAGCATTATATGCTGCAAACAGTATTGTAATTATTAACGTTTGATTAATAAAATGTTGTTACAAGACTTCCAAGAAGGAGGTTTGAAGCGTATCTCGGCATGTATATATGTAGATATGTTTATAATATCGAAATACCCCAATGGCTCGATCGGTTTTAGCGAATGAGGTAGTTGATTTGTTATAACCGTCCAATGGTTATAAACTAAGGTTTTTTTCGAAAAAAATAAAATTGCAACCACAAAATATAAAATGGCGGTAGAGATGAACGATAGATTACAGTCAGAAGACGTTTTTTAATATAGGTATGAATATAAAAAGGGGCTACTTATTAAAAAATGTTTTTAAAACATAAGTTATTTTCTCAATTTTAAAATATTATTGCCACATTTAAATAGTTAGTTTTTTCTTCCATTTCTAGAAAATGATCTTAAGAGAATGTAGCTACCGATTTTAGTACGTGTAGCTAACAAGAGTAATAACTTTTACAACTAATCTTTAAAACCAATCTTATTCGATCGTCGAAAGCGGTATTCTTTTTAATTCACACTAATACTTTTTAAATAAAAATAACGATAAAATTAAGTTTTTAGAACAAGCACGCAAACTTTATTATGTCAAAAAATGTTAACTGGTAGAAGGTACAGTTACAGTCAAAAGATGCACAATAATACACAGTTAAATAAGTGAAATATAAAAATACAAATTATTTTACAAAAACTATTTTAAATATTAGAAATGCATTTTAAGTAAAGAAACATTATTTTAAATTATTATGTTAGCAAAGAATTATTATAAAACATTTTAATTTGAAAAGATGAATATCATTTTAAAAGTTACTATTTGCGATGCGACAGAGCTTACGATTCCAGTTATTTTTGCTGGACCAGTATCGCCAACTGTTGGCATATAATGGCCCGACATTACTCCCCTACCAGTAACTAAGTTACGATAACAGAAATCATGGTAGAAAGTAATTAATTACATTTCAAAATAATAATGGAAATAATTTAATGAAAATAATAATAATAATCGTATATATCCACAAAAATCTATTTCTGTTTTCAGTGAGACATTAATTTTAAACTAGTGTAGAATTGTTATTAATTTAAATGCAACAACTATAAATGCAACTTTATCCACCATTGGGGGAAGAAAAAGAAGTAATATTTATAAATTATAAAATTGTTATTACTCAGAGTAACGTCTTGTAGTAAGCTTAAATAATCTCATATAAAAGAAAATTATCTGAAATCTATGAGATTATAAATATTAATGGTTACTAAAATTGAAGACTATTTACTCGACTTAAATACTATATGAAACCATGCTAGTTTAAACATGTAATTCAATATTATAAATCATATCATAAACTAAGCAAGAATAGGAGAAATATAAAAAGTATATATAAAAGAATTTAAGAAATATTATAACACAATCATAAATTTATCAAGAATAAAAAATGACAATCAATCTTTAAAGCGAACTGGCAAATTAACTTTTCTGCCACAACGTGATGTTGAAGGCAATATTTGATCATCAGAAATGACTTGTGGAGTATGGCAGTGACTAGGCATATTAGTATTCTCTGGAATTTCATCATGTATCAACATATAGGCTGGCTTAAGCCGGTCAATTGAGATATTGACATTTTTGCCTTTTATTTTCAAATTATAATATTTATCATATTTATGGACTACCAAAAAGGGTCCTTGGTAGGCCGGTTCTAGCGGTTTTTTTACTCGGTCTACCCTAATAAACACCTGGGAGCAAGATTTTAAATCCTTGTGTACAAATATTGTTTTTTGTGTTGCCTGTTTTGTAGGCATAGGTTTTAATTGCTCCATATAATTCTGTAGCTGAGTCACAAAAGTGTCAGAATCTGTACTGACTGTTGGTTTATCAAAAAATTCACCTGGCAGTCTAATATTTGTACCATAAACCATCTGTGCTACAGAATAATTCGTGTCACTTCTGATAACTGATCTTAGTCCTAAAAGCACTGTTGGTAAAATTTCAGTCCATTTCACATTGTTGTGTGCTTTAATAGCTGTTTTTAAAGTTCTGTGAAAGCGTTCAACTTTGCCCTGACACTGTGGATGGTATGGTGTTGATGTTCGAAGTTTTGCACCACAAATTTCTGCTAAGTTTTTGAGCAACTGAGACTTAAATTGTTTACCTTGATCTGTTATGATTGTTCCTGGCACACCGAATCTACAAATCCAATGTTCATAAAATTCTTTGCTCACTGTTACAGCACTATTTTCAGGCAAAGGGACAACTTCTGTCCAACAAGAAAATCTATCGATGCAAGTTAAACAATAAATATGTCCATTAGATGGAGGCAAAGGTCCAATTAAATCAATATGCACAACATTAAATCTTTCATCAGGTTCTTGAAAAGTAGAAAATTTAGATTTGGTATGTCTATTTATCTTGGTCTTTTGACAATTAATACAGGTTTGAGCCCATTCTTTTATTTGCTTGTTGATTCCTGGCCAAATGAACCTGGCAGCCATCTCTTTAACGGTAGATTTTATGCCTGGGTGTGACAAGCCATGGATTTGATGAAAGAGTTCTCTCCTGAATTTGAGAGGAATATATGGGCGAATCTTGTTGTGGGAGGTATCACACCATAATGTTTTTCCAGATGCCAGAGTGTAAAGTTTGAAGTCCAAAGATGTGTCACTAGAACGTAATTCTTTGAATTCTGCATCATTACTTTGCTCTTGAGCTATTTCATCATAGTCGATAACACAGACTGTTTCTATTCTGGACAAGGTGTCAGCAACCACGTTATCTTTGCCACTAATATGTTGGATGTTGGTAGAGAATTGAGAGATGTACTGGAGCTGGCGCAACTGTCTTGGAGAAGCCTTTTCATTTTTCTGTTTGAAAGCAAATATTAAAGGCTTATGATCTGTCCAAATTGTGAATTCGCGACCTTCCAAAAGGTATTTAAAATGTTTGATGGAAAGATAGATTCCCAATAACTCACGGTCATACGTACTGTACTTTTTCTGAGTTTCGTTAAGTTTTTTCGAATAGAAGCCAATTGGCTTCCACATGTTGTCTTCAAATTGTTCTAAAACTGAACCAATTGCCCAATCTGAAGCATCTGTGCATAGAGATAATGGGGGTCCAGGTTTTGGAAAACACAGAAGTGCAGCATTAGCTAGATCAGCTTTGCACTTTTCAAATTGCTGTATACTTTCATCTGTCCAAGGGACTTTTCTGCGATCCTTTTTCTTTGCACCTTTTAACATCTCATGAAGCAGTGCTTGGGTTTGTGCTGCATCTTTCAGGTATCTGCGATAGAAATTAATCATACCCAGAAAGGTACGTAGATCGTGCAGGGTTTCTGGCAATTTATAATCTAGGATAACTTGGACTTTAGCTGGAAGGGGTGAGGAACCTTTCTCATTAATGAGGTATCCCAAAAATGCAATTTGGTTAACTCCCATTATTGATTTTGCAACATTAATGAGCAGGCCATACTTATTTAATCTCTCAAATACTATTTTTAGGTGCTCCTTATGCTCGGCTTCTGAGCTCGAAGCAACTAGCACATCATCCAAATAGGGAAACAAAAAATCTAACCCCTGAAAAACTTGATTAATAAATCGCTGGAACGTGGCAGGAGCATTCCGGAGGCCAAAACTCATGACATTGAACTCAAACAATCCGAATGGGGTAATTATTGCAGTTTTGGGCTTGTCTTCTTCAGCTATTGGAATTTGATAATATGCTTTGATTAAATCAAGCTTAGAGAAAATAACTGTATCTTTTAATATGTTATGAAAATCTTCAATTCGGGGTATGGGGTATCTGTCTGGAATGGTTTTGTCGTTTAATCTTCTATAATCTCCACAAGGTCTTAGGGTGCCATCTTTTTTATTAACCAAATGAAGGGGACTGGCCTATTGGGATTTTGAAGGTCGGATTATGTTATTGTCAAGCATGAATTGAAACTCCTGTTTGGCCAACGCAAGCTTTTCAGGATTTAGTTGTCGTGCCTTGGAATGCACTGGTGGACCTGTTGTTTCAATGTAATGCTTAACTTCATGTTTAACTGATTTATTTAAAATATTAGGTTTCGTAGTATCAGGATATAAATTTAATAAATCACTAAATTGGGATGTACGATCAAACGTAGTAATAAAACACTCATCAGAAATTGTTGAAATTTCACTTTTTACAGACAATTGTGTGATGCCATCAATTAATTTACGTTTATGTATGTCAATAAGCAAATGAAAATGATGCAGAAAATCAGCACCAATGATTCCTTTACTCACCTTGGCTACTATGAATGGCCATTGAAATGCACGTCGTAAACCAAGATCTAGTGTCAGTGTTTTTATACCATAAGTTGGTATTTCAGTACCATTGGCAGCATATAATACATATGAGCATGGCTGTTCTGCTTTTACGTTTGCTGGAACCAAGGACACATCAGCACCACTAGCGACTAAGAAGCGCACACCAGTTTTTTTGTCATGAACAAATAGTCTGTAGTTGCGGCAATCTATGTTCTTTGCAGCAGGACTTGCCGCTGACTCTACTGCTGGGAGGAGTTTTCCGCTTGTTGCCAACTACAGGGTTGTTTACATTTCTCAGGAAGACATTTTTTTCCAAATCTGAAGTGGTAATAGCAAAGCTTACCATTAGAATCATAACGCTTGCGAGATTTACTTCTGTATCGGCCAGCACGGCGATGAGGAGTACGACTACGAGATCGTTGAACATGCAAACTTGCAATCTGCTGCTCCAAGCTGGAGATCTTATCCAAGAGGGCTGCATAGCTGGGAGTCTCTTTATCAACTTTGGCAAGTTCCATATTAGGGTTCAGTTCAGTGATTTTATCAGCCATTTTGGCCAATTTTTCTAAATCTTCATCACTGACAACAATTATGTTTTTCACTGAATCCGGGAGCTTTTCTAACCAGAGAGTTCTGAGCACTTTCTCTGAAACGTCCTTCGTATCGCCTAATACTTGCATCTTACGTAAGAGTTGGCTGGGCTTCAAATCTCCTAATTCCAGTTCAGTGAGAAGTCGTTTGATGCGCAAATTTTCGCTTTCTTTAAAAGTGCTTAAAAGTCTGTCTTTCGCGGCTGCATACTTATTTGGGGTGTCATTTTGAATTATGTCCCATATATTCTCCATAAACTTCGGGTCCAACTGTGCGATCAAATAATTGAACTTAGTTTCGTCGCACGTAATTCCGGCTATCTTGAATTGCGCTTCAATTGTAACAAACCACATTTCAGGTTTTTCTGTCCAAAATGGGGGAATTTTGATGCTAACTTTGCTAGCTTCTGCTGATCCGGAGTTTTGGTCGGTAAGAGGCATTTTGAATAAGTTATGTTAACGAGGGTCACCAATTGTAGCTACCGATTTTAGTACGTGTAGCTAACAAGAGTAATAACTTTTATAACTAATCTTTAAAACCAATCTTATTCGATCGTCGAAAGCGGTATTCTTTTTAATTCACACTAATACTTTTTAAATAAAAATAACGATAAAATTAAGTTTTTAGAACAAGCACGCAAACTTTATTAGGTCAAAAAATGTTAACTGGTAGAAGGTACAGTTACAGTCAAAAGATGCACAATAATACACAGTTAAATAAGTGAAATATAAAAATACAAATTATTTTACAAAAACTATTTTAAATACTAGAAATGCATTTTAAGTAAAGAAACATTATTTTAAATTATTATGTTAGCAAAGAATTATTATAAAACATTTTAATTTGAAAAGATGAATATCATTTTAAAGTTACTATTTGCGATGCGACAGAGCTTACGATTCCAGTTATTTTTGCTGGACCAGTATCGCCAACTGTTGGCATATAATGGCCCGACAAGAACATTAGAACAATTTCTTATAGCCAACAAAAATTTACTTATATGTCTCCTTATTATCAGCCTAGTAAATTTATAAATCCCCAAAGCATTAGCAATTGCGTAACCATTTATAATTCACATTTATTTTTCTATTTCTTTTTTCTTTCTATTTATCAATTTGTGTAAATGTATTTCTACTAAGTTTACATCTTAATGCATTAAACATTTGGGCATTTGTGCTTTATTTTCTAAATTTATGTAAATACATTAATATTTATAAAGTATGTGTATAGTAAAAATGCACTTTTTAGAAATCAAATTTAACCCTTAACTTCTGTAACAAAAATTTTCAAATAACTACTTTGAGCGGTCAGTCAGACCGCTTAATCTAAACATGAATAAAATGTTACATTAACTTTCAGAATATTATTTATGAATTAAATTTTATAAACAAGGCTATTATAAATGAAATTCAGTCATTCAAAAGTCTCTAGAAGTACTATTAAGGCTCCAAACGAAACCATTTGACCAGTATCTATAGCTAAACTAAAAATCACAAGTTAAAATTCGAAACTTAAAAAACTCAGTGGTCTCTGAGACCGCTAACAGCAGTTAAATTTAAGATAGACATGAACCTAAAAGAAGGCTACTTATTGCAATAAATATTATTAAAGCATGAATTATTTTCCAAATTCTTCACAAATGATTTCCATAAACATATTTATTGCTTTTTTTCTTTCCTTCATTTACAAAGATTCAGAGAGAGCATTTGACCAGTTTTTTTATAGTTAACTAAGATTTACACACATATCGCCTTATTATCAGTCAGAATATTTATAAATCCACACGGCATTAGCAGTTTCTTAACCTTTTCTAAATTACTTTTATTTTTTCCCTTTGTAATATCAGTATGTGCAAAAATTATTTCTACAAAATTTCCTCCTTTATTCATTACCATGTACTAATTAGATCCAACGGTTTATTAATATATATTCGAGACATAGGCTTGGTAGTCCGCTAGTCTTTAATTTGTCTACTTTCTCTTTTAAATTTTTCAGGTTTCAATTTCGCTCATCCCTTTTTTTTCCTTCCGTAGTTAGAGTCCAAGACTTACAGGTCGTAAGTAAAAACGTTTGATGGGGCTCTTAGTCGCTTAGCAGCGACAGCGTTTCGCGCAAGAGAGTCGGGCTTTTCGGGGCGTAGGTAGAGATCGTGGACGAAGATAAGCTGTTCACCGTGTCGGTTGATACATTTTAACTTCAGTTAAGAATTTACATTAACAAAGTGATAACTAAGAAAGGTTGAAAAGCAAAGATAAAAATAAAATTAATCTTTTGCACATAAAATTTTTTATACAACGGGACTGGATAAGCACATTTTTTGACAATTTCTTGGATTGTTTTATTTTATTTTATTTATCTATTTATTGCATTGCAAAAGCAATGAAAAAATGAAGACCTGTGTTCTACGTATAATTCTAGATATAATAACTTAACACACATAAACATTGTTTAAGTTTTCAATTTCTTAAATTTCGTACATCTTAGATGCAATTCGTTTTATTCTAACGCATATCTCGTAAAATTTCTATAAGGATTACTATTTTATTTAGTTTTGCTATCCCTTAGTTCTGTTATCATTTACATCGACTTCTTTTGCTATCAGCATTATTTACATACGTGAAAAAAATCTAAAAATGTGTATCCTATAACATACACCGGAACTGAAAAGGATGAACATTAAGGCATCTGTGCTTTATTTATAAATTTATCTAAATATACTAATATTTATCAATTATGTGTATAGTAAAACTATAATGTTTTATCACAAAAAAATAAAATTTATCCCGTTTAAAATGGACATTAACATGAAAAAAGTCTACTTACTAAAGAAAAAAAATATTATTAAAGCATGATTTTTTTCTCAATTTTTAATATATTATTGCTACCCTATTAAAAAATATTTATTGCTTTTTTGTTTTTTATTTTTTTTAACTAGAAAAAGATCTAAAAAGGGCATTATAATATTTTCTTATCGTTAACTAAGATTTACACATATATCTTCTTATTATCAGTCAAATTATTATCAGAACTTATTATCAGTCTTCATTATCAATTTATAGATCCCCATGGCGTTAGCAGTTTATTAACATTTTCTAATTTACCTGCCTTTGTTCTTTTTTTTTCTTTTTGTTATGTAAGTTTGCGTAAAAAATATTTCTATTAAATTTCCGCCATAATTCATTAAACATTCAGGCATTAATGCTTTTTTTCTAAAAAATTTCTTTTGAAAAAAAGTTAGTAGTTGTAGTTAAAAAATGTTCAGTTAAAGATATATGGGGAAATTTCGCAGCAGAATTACGATGAAATGAGTTGTATTGAATAATTTACATAGTTAGTCCATATTTTTCAGAATAAATAAAAACGTTTTCCATTTTGTATTCTAAAAGTACTGAAAGTATTAAAAAAAGTATCAGACAAAAAGGTAATTATAACCAGTATGTATATTTAATAGTTAATTTATTATAATACTAATATTTAGCTTAATAATAATTATATAATAATAATATTCTAATAATATTTTGTGAGAAAAATCCATCTGAAGAGCTCACACTGATGTCTGAAAAGACCCGGATGATAATGTAAAATCTATGGGTGCGTTCTTTTTAAGTATCTAGCTCAAATTTTAATATTTTGAACTGATTTTTTATTTTTGTTTATTTATTTATTTATTTATTTATTTATTTTGCATAGGATAGCTGAGGACGATCCACAACCGGGCTAGTTTTTACTTTTTCAATTTTGGTTATGATCTTTTTTATATTAGGATAGTTTCAGTTCCATAACCGGTTCAAACCGTTTCTGAAAGTTTAAGTATTTTTTTTATCTGATACCACAGTAAAAAAAAAAAAAAAAAAAAAAAAAAAAAAAAAAAAAAAAAAAATTACTAGCCCGGTTGTGAATAGTCCTCAGCTATACTATGCAAAAAAATCACGTCAAAATATTAAAATTTCAGCGAGATATTTGAAAATAAATAATAAAAAATCGATAATTAAATGCAATTATCTTAAAAAATGTATCATAATAAATAAAAAATAATAGACTTTACATTATCATCCTGGTCCTTTTCAGTCAGTAGTGTGGCGTCTAAAGATATAGAGAAAAGTACTTTTAGATTTAAAACAACTAAAATTCCCCAAAAGTCTTGATGAATACGGAAGAAGATGCTCTTACCTCACACATATTGCAACAAATAAGAATTTTGCAAAATGCTACGAAAAATTTAACCTACGAGAAAAGTTTTTTAATTATTTGCTGGCCGTTGTTTTGTTTGTGTGTAAGAAAAACATACTTTGACTACACTAATTTTATTTTTATTATTTAAGGTATAATATCTTTATTAATCCGACAATGAGAAGAAGAAATCTTATAAATATTTGCTGATTGCAAGAAACAATGATTACGAAGAAATGAATGCAGTTTCTAATATTATTATACTTAAGTTTGTAGTTTTTCATCATATGATTAATATACCGGGTGTCCCAAAAATGACTGATGGATTTTAAAATTCAATAACTTGCAAACGGTGACAGCTATTTAAAAAATTTTTTGCAGGAGGGTTATGTATGTCAGGAGTTTTTTTAATGTAACTTTTTATTTTAGTTCTCATCTCAAACAATAGGTGGCGCTGACGGCGATTGAAGGCCAGGTGATCAGTGCTGAATGAAGCGTCGACCGGGCCTTCAATCGCCGTCAGCGCCACCTATTGTTTGAGATGTGAACTAAAATGAAAAATTACGGCAATAAAACTCCTGACATTATACTTAACTCTCCTGCAAAAATTTTTTAAATAGCTGTCACCGTTTGCAAGTTATTGAATTTTAAAATCCATCAGTCATTTTTGGGACACCCGGTATTTGATAAGAAATCAAAAGTGTTTTATCTGTGTAATTCATGAAGTGTAACTTTATTATTTTTTATTTATTATGCTACATTTTTAAAGATAATTGCATTTAATTATCGATGTTTTATTATTCTTATTATTATGATTATCCTTTTTTCTGAATGTTATTATTTTAATTTATATAATCACAATTACATAATGTCCTTTTGTTTCACTTCAAGCAAATGCTTCAATGATGCTGTAGTATGTGAAAACATGATACATTTTCATCTCCTTCTGCATTTCCCATGGCTAGCATTTAAATTTGAGAAAACTTTACACGAACCTTCAAAAAGTAAAGCAAGTATACGATTTTTAAATAATTTTATATAAATTTAATACATTATTCACTTCAATTATTTGATGGACATCTTGGTGCATGATATTACAATTTTTGAGCTGGTATTTATTTATAAACAGCATTCTAACGTATGTAGAATATATTAGTAATCCCAAAATAATCATACCTCCTCGAAAATTAAACTATAAAATAAGGAGAAAACAACAAAAATTTTTACGCAAGGAGACTAATTCGATTGTACCATGTAAGTTTTATTTACATGGATTCCTGATTGATTTTCTTGAGCAAAAACTCGACACAAAAAGGAATTGATTAAGCGAAGATAAATATTGACACACGGACGAAATATTTAATGTCTACTTCTTTTATTTTATTTGTGGTGAGAGTATGGAAAAAATTATAATTTTAATAAACAGTGTACAATACTACAGCATTAAGAAAAATGTTTTTTTTGTTTTGTTTTAGAAAAGTAATGTATGATAAGTAAGTCCTTTTACAGTGGTTATAGAATAGAGATCGTTATTGTAGAAAATGTGCCTTCTGGAATTCTGATTCAAGCATGGATGTTTAATAGTGCTGTAGAAATAACGACAAAATGAATACCCGTATGGTATCATTATTTTCGATATCTCTACTCGTAAGAAAATATTCGTTACGTTACGTGTTATTTTCGTAGCTGTTCAGAAACCAAGTATTAATGAGCATCGTACATACTACAAAATGCAACAACTCGTATTACATTCCTTTCATAGCAGTCTTTGAAAGAATTAGTTACTGCTGTGCTTGTAATGTGCTGCCATCTATATATAAAAAAATTACGTAAAATGCTATCGTAACAACATTTATGAATATTTTTTTGTATTTATAAAAAAATGAGAAACGTTTCAATTGCTTGATGTCTGAATGGAATCTGTAAATTATATATTTTTAGGAATGCTAATGGAAAATTCTTCTATAGTCTGTCTCAAAAGTTTAAGCACTCTGCAAATCTGGTTTAAAATAAATAAAGAAGAAAATACTTTATGCTAATTTACAAAAAATACTCGACATTTAATCAAAATAAAATAAAATAAGACATTTTGGGTGGTTAAAATAAAAAATATATTTATTTTTATTCAATTTTTCTTTCTTCTTGAAGAAACGCTGTCTCAAAAGTTTAAGCACTTTATGAAAATTTTTTTAGACACACGGGATAGGCCGTGTGTAATAACGTTGTATGACATGATATTGCAATTTTATAAACGTACAAAAGGCGGAGAAATGATTTTCTTTCATTTTAAAAAAGCTAAAGGGTAAAGAATTCACAAATTGTGAGATTTCGAATGTTTTTAAATTGAAATCGTAAAATAAAACTGTTTCTGAATTTACAAAAGATTTAAATTGATGAAAGCGAAGTATATATCAAGTACTCTCGAGAAATGATAATTTTAAGTGGAAACCAAGATGTGGACGACCATGTACGACGACTGTTCAGACTGATCAGAGAAAACGGAGATTTTTATCTAGACAAAATATGTCCATACGACAAGTTAAAACTAACCTCAGTGTACAGATGACCAAAGACACTGCACATAAGACGTATTAAAGAGTGTGATTACATCATACTAAAGAAAATGGCACGCAAACCATCTCTCAAATTACATCACAAAGAGGCAAGAATGAAGAGGATTAAAAAATACATGTTCTACGGGGACAAATGGCTTACTGTTTTATTTAGCAATGAGAAAAGGTAAAACTTAGATGTCTCTGATAGTTCGGAAGCGCATTGGCATGATTTACGAAAAGAACCAAGGGCATTTTTCAGCAGGCAGCAAGGCGGTATATTTGTTATAATTTGGGAGGCATTTGGATTCAATGTCCAGGCTTCTTAGTATTTTTTAAAAGGAAGACAAGATTTAAAAAAGTATCAAGAGATGCTAAACCAAAATTTGCCTCCATTTGGGGACATTTTGGGGTGTCCTGATTGGACTTTTCAACAAAACAATGCCTCAATTCACGTGTCACATTGTACAAAACTTTGACTTTCTCAGAAAAATGTTAACGTTCTGGATTGATCATCTTTAAGACCATACTTAATCCCGGTTGAGAATGTCTGGGATATTTAAACCTGGCAGGTTTACGACAATGGATAGCAGTATAACTCGAATGAAGAACTCCAAGAAGGCATTGAGAAAATATGGTACTCTTTGCCACCAGAAACCCTACAAAAATTAATAATTTCGATGGACGTGCATTTATTTGAACCAATCTGAAATCAAGGAAAAATAATTTGTAATTAAAAGTTTTGCAAAAATTATATATCTGGTTGTTTTTGACATTGTGCATATACTTTTGAGACAGTTTCTTTGAGCATTTTTTTAAATTAATATTTTTTACAATTATGTAATTTATTTTTTTTCTAAATTTGATACCATTTATTGAAATATTGTTGCGAAATATGCAAATAAAAATGTTATTCATTCTAACTTTTTATAATTCTTTGAATATCGACATTTTATGCTTGTGCTTAAACTTTTGAGACAGACTGTATTTACAAATAAAAATGAATCAGATAAAGTATCAGAAATATAGTCACTTTCATTTTAAGAATAACTTCCAACATAATAATTGATGGTGAAGTGATGTGACCCCCCCCCCTCTCAAAGAAAAAGTTTCATGACCCTCCCCCCATCTAAATTGAGGACGGGATTCGCTTTTGCATATAATAGTTTTATATAATGCTTTTGTTATTCTTTAGAAAACAAAAGTAATCGTAAATACTAGCAGGGTCGTGCGAAGTGGGGAGAGTGAAGGGGGCGATCGCCCCGAGCGTGGATATAGAGGGGGCGCCAAATTTATACTACCATCTGCATTTCTTTCTTCATTTATTGTAAAAAAATATATAAAAACATAGTGGAATTTGTGTGTGTGTGTGTGAAAAAGACATACATTTTCAAAGCAGGATATTGCTTCTTACTTAGAATTCAAAAGGGATTGCAAACTGTTTTACTGTAGTGTTAAATACATTTTCTTCTACATGTGTTTTTAAGATCCCCTTTGCCAAAATGTAAATGCACTGTTACTTTATATTACTTAGTTGTTAAAATTAATACTTTTAAAATTCGAAAATAAATTCAAAACATGTATCCAATAGAATTTATTTGTGTTTTTAAACTTTATAATTTTATGACACCTGTTGCAAAGAGAAATGGTGGTGGTAGGGGGAGGGGATGCCAAACACAAAACTTCGTCCTGGACGCAATTTTCTCTTCGCACCCCGCTAAATACTAGTACATATACATTCGTTGTTTTCTCTAATTTTCAAAGACTTGCTTCGTTAGTTTTACCTATTTTTTAAAATAGAAATAAAATCTATATACCTGCAGTGATTTAAAATTTCATAAATTATGAGCCTTGGCGTTTAAAATACTTCATATGAAATATAATGTCACAAGATTGCAGCAAATCTACATATCGCTATACCATACATATAGGCTAAGTTATATACCGTACATGAGATTACAATTCGTTATCATTATTTAGGCCCATAATGAAATTTTATTAAAAACATTTTGTATCAGAAATTTGAATAAAAATGCAAACCATTATAATATAAGAATAAATAAATTCATCCTATGAAAGTAGAATTCTACTTTGAATGGAAAATTCTAAGATAAATTTCCATGAAAATTATACAATGCAGTTTCATCTGATAAGACAGAAAATCTGTCTAAGATAAAATGTTTTTCTCGTGATTCCGTTTCAATAAATATATTATTGTATATATTAAAAAGAAAAATAGTAATTGAGTATCTTAATAGAGATGTCTATTCTTTTGAAACCAGTAAAACATGAGACAACGAACAACTGATTTGCAGTCTAAAGTCCGACTACAAACTTTCCTAATCAGACTACCGGCGCCGTTCATGAATCACGAAATACTGGGAAGGAACGTATGATGATTGTTTCATCTAGTTTTGCAGTACATTGATACCTAACGACTAACGAGTGAAATTCCAACATAACGATTCGGTATTTCGTATTAGGAAGAATAACTGTTTCTCAAAAACGAGTACGTGCAGTTTTTAACAGCTCTAATGTTTAAGGTGAGTTAAACTCCCCTTTAAACCGAAGTTTTGGTCCTTTTTTTTCATGGTTACCATAACTTGGATGGCCTCCTATGACTCAAATTCAGATTGTGTCGCTTATGTAAGGAAAAATTTGTTATACATTATTTAGTACTAAATGGTCTCTAAAGTGCATGCACCATAACAGCATTTCATTACTCTATATATATAGTAACTTTACTATTAACCTGTAAAAATCAGTTTTTTCAATTTGAGATTCAAACTTACCTTAGTGCATTTATTATTCATTACATTAACTTATTAATAATAGAAATTATAGTAAAACTATAAATTTTTCTTCCATTTAACACATTCACATATTTTTTTTCATTTTTAGGAGTGGAATCTATATTAAATATTGAAACAAATTAGATTATTAAATGTGCAGCATTAAGAGACCATACTGGACCAGTTTTAGTGAAAAAAAATACATCTTTACGTTTTAATCTTATTATATCGAAGATGCATGCTACAAACTACTACGTTTGATTTATGAAACCAAGTTACATACATAGAGAGAAAGTTTCCATTTAGAATTCTCAACTTACTTATTGAATCTTGGATAAAGTATTATACATTATTCAAGCAATTTTAAACATAACTTCGAAAGTCATAAATATTTCAGATACTAGAAATACTTATATCTACTTTTACAATAGGTTTCATCGAATTTATAAAATATAAAGCATACGTAGCTATACTCCGTTTTTATAAAATAAACTGTTTAATGCAAGTATGGTTTCTTTCGAAAGACAATTTAGGATAATTATAAAGCTTTTTGCTGTATGCTTTAGTTCATGAAAGAAAAAAAATGTAAGGAATCAAAATTAAATATTCCTATATCGTATTTCGATATTTGACATTCAATTAGTCTTCATATAAAACATCGCACAACATTTAAATAATGTGATATACATGGTGGGATAAAGAAACTTCCCCGATATATGAAACTCTCATGGTCTTACCGTTTAATCAATCGAAAAGAATTTTGAGATTCATGAAGATATACGATCGAGATCATGGTAATTTAAAACAACAGAGCTCTCTCGTTTAAGGTTACAGCGAAAAAATTTCGAAATTTTCTAATGGCAATATTCATTTTTTTTTCATAAATTCATCTGCGCAAACAAAAACCATAGATGACGTTAGAATGATACACGTACGATGAATTATTTTTGAGTTGTATTTGCCTACATAGAGTGAAAATAAAATTATAACGATTTGTTTTAAAATACTGAGTTTTACATTACATACGAACTGATTAGGATTGAGTGCGGCGATGTTACACAGAAAATTTTAGACATACGTATATCGTTTTCAACGTCATGTATGTTTTTTCAGTGTACTGATAAATTTGCACAAGATAAAAAAGGGTGTTGCCAGTTGAGAATTTCAAAATTGTTCCATTCTAATTGTAACCATGAGAGCCCTTTTTTTTTTAAATCATCACGATCTCGGGCAAATACTTTTAAATAACTAAATCTGAAATTTCCTTTCTATTGGTTGAGCGGTTAGTTCACTAGGTGTGCACATAACGGGTACATATATAGTAATTATTCATGTATAATTTTTTAATGACCAAACTGTATATTAAATATTTTTTTGACAAATATTTTCATGGAAGCATAATTTAAAATTTTATTAATTGCCGACATATGTAAAAAAAAAAGAAAAAAATCCCTTAAAATTAAATATTAAAAGTTCAAATGAAAAAATGTCTCAGGAACTTAAAGATTTTCACAGGATTTAAAATGTACTTCAATAGTTTGATTATTTCGGACAATAATTTTTAGCTTATGCAAAGATTTCAGATTTTCTTTAATACAATTCACTTAACATATATACAATATATACATATATATTAAATAAAAAAAAAAAAACTTATGTGTTTGTGTGTACACAATTGCTAGGGAAATCTGTGACTGCTTCAAGATTTGAATTAGAATAACTGCAAATACAAAAAGGTCTGATTACTTTCGAAATTTTTAATGATTTTCTTCAAACATTGTGTTTATTTGTGTAAATACGAGTTAGGCTCCCTTAAAAGGACCCCCGACGAAATGCACCCCCTCTTTTGCGGGACCATGTTCCTTTATTATGAAATTGGCCGTCATAAAAATACGGACACAATATCATTCATTACTTGATTTATCAAATGTTTGAATATGTTAAAAGGAAAATGTGATATACCTTATTTTTTAAATATTCTTTCCTTTTGTCGCCATTAGAAAAATAAGGATAGTTTTGAATTTTAGATTATTATTTAAATGGTTGTAATATATTGTTGGAAATAATTTGATACTTTAATAATCACAGTAGGCATTTTAAATAAAATTTTCTTGTAATTAAGAATTAAAGAATAATTAGAATTAAGAATTAAATTTGAACAATTTTCTCTTGTGCAAAATCTGAAAATATTATATAATATACATGTAATAATATTGTTACTATTCAATAAGGAATGTATTATTAAATTTAACAAATTTTAATTATGTGAAAATTTTCTTCTGAAAAATTGCAAACATTAGTTATCAAGCGGGTAGTCTAAACAATCTTTTACTGTTCTAGATAGTTAAGGTATAATTAAAAATTTCTGTTTAAAAATTATAAGATTGCTTACTGTGATAATTCAATTTTACATTGATAATTTGGTCTACATATTTTTATGGAAATAAATTGAAATTTACTTAATGCTATATATATGCAATGCAAGTAAAGTTACTGTAGTGACATGTAAATATAACAAATACAATATATTAAATTATACTAAAACAAACAGCATTATTGTTCCACAAAATGATGTACTGATGATTTAAACAGTAGTTATCTTTATTATTTTCTTATTTATCAACATTTTCGTAAATATTAACAAAAACATCTTATTTATGTTTATATTTATTTATTTTTCTCTTATTTTAAATTTTAAAACTTTGTTATGATTATTTAAACTAATAATTACTTTTTACTTGAATCGCATTTTTTGTTATAATTTTTGTGTTTAAATTATATTTCGGAAGTACAATTAAAATGTGTTTGAATTTTTTTTTAAATCATGTCTTAAAACGATCTACATTATTGATGTCTACTGATCTTGTATATTTAATAGTTTAACAATTATGCCTTAAAGCTATGTTTTTTTGTGCCTATGTGTAAGGTTGTGTTTTGATAAAAATGTGTGTTAATTTAATCCTTTATTTACACTTTTTAATGCGGGATAAGGCAAATTTGTCATTAAGATTTTTAATTTTTGAAAAACCAAAAATCATGTTGCATTTTATTAATGATAATCCTGACAATAGAATAATTTAGATAATTATTTTCAATGATATACCAAAATTTTAAAAGATAAATTAATTTTACCTTTCAAATTAAGATTATAACTAAATAAGGAAATATCAAGCAAATTCATTTAACATAATTTTGTTCTTTGAATTTTTTTAATTTTTAAAGTGAAAATTTTATTAAAAGTTAAATAATGGTTTCATTTCAAATCTTGATAAATCTTTCTTAATCTAATATATTTTTTCTTCAAGTCTTAATAAAATTCATTATTATGTGTTTAATATTTGATAGAAAGAATAAAATGTTTCCTGTAAAATAATGTTACTTGATTAAATCATGTTGTAAATTTTTTTAATTATGTAATGATTAAAGGTTCAATAAATTAGATTTTAAACGGGTATTAATCGAAGTCTTTGAACTGGTTAAATATAT
Source organism: Maratus speculifer (assembly GCA_964019185.1). Classification (NCBI taxonomy): domain Eukaryota; kingdom Metazoa; phylum Arthropoda; class Arachnida; order Araneae; family Salticidae; genus Maratus; species Maratus speculifer. The sequence continues at coordinate 418,707,980 of OZ025290.1, read as the reverse complement.
TTGTGATCTTATAAAAATTTTAAACATTTAGAATACGAAAATAATATTCTTTATTTTCAAATAAATTTAATTACTTTTGCGCATCGTGTAATTTACACACAAAAAAGATGAAGAAGTAGATTTAAACAAAAAATGACAAATCGAGCTGACGCATTTTCTCTTTCATTTGAAGATTAAGTCAAACCTAACGATATATATAGATAAATAGATAGATTGATAGATATGGATATAAAATAGATAGATATAAACTAATATTAAAATTATTTCTAGCAATCACTTTCTCGTACAATATTGACTGAAATATTTGAATTTAACAAGAAACAATGTATGAATTTCATTATTAAAATTTATCAAAAACGTCAAAAATCAAGAAAACATTTCTTCAGCAAATTATGGGGACCCCATATGCACGCACGCGGATTAAGATCTGTATAAAAAAGAATGTTGAAACGAAATTATAACTCCAGGAAGAAAATATAGCAGTTTAAGGATTCAACATTTCTGTAAAATCACATAATATACCAGCATGTCTAGATCTGCTGAGCTGATTCGGACATCAAAAAGTGAAACTTATTGTGATCGTTAAAAGTTAGCTTGGTGAATTAGTCTTCTAGATTCATCCGGGATGCGTGAATTTCTCGGTTTTAGCCGAGAAATCGAGGATACGAATCCTGGTTCGATTTTTTTTATTCATTAGAAAATTTACAGCAGATATGATGCGTTTACTATCTGAATAAAGGTGTTAAAAATTAAGTTAAAATATTTTAGTTCAACGGCGGAAGACAAGTTAAGTAAATCTAAAATCAAAGGCATTTACAAAATGTTTACCAGTAGAAGCACACAATAGAAGAGAGATTCAGTGTTATGAGAACATAATAGATCAATCAAAGTTATTACGACAAAATTTAGCGGTTCCTGAATGTGGAATTTGGTGAATAGTTTAGAACTCTTTTGATCAGAGACAATGTGTGTAATAGAAACGATTTATTAAAAAGCATTTTATGCAATTATTGTTTTCATAAAAAATAGTACTCAAGAAATCTTTTACACACACACACACACACACACACACAGAGAGAGAAAAAAAACTACAAGAGCTTTACAGGTGTAAAAATGTAATCCGAATAATCATTGGTTACATTTAGCATTTCAAAAGTCCTTAAATGTAATTAAAAACTAGACAGAAATGTAATAACTCTGTGAAAAATTGTAAAATAATGTAAGTAAATTATGAAAGAAACAAAAACATAAAGAATTTTTTCGTATTTTTATTTAAACGATTTTTTTTTTCAATTTTTACTACACTTTCATTACTAGTTTTGTATTGTAAAAAAGTATTAAAAATAATCTAAATATAGAAAAAATTCATAATGCCACGACAAAAAATCTACAACGATCTTTTGGTGTTAACCGCTATTCCAGATTTCCTACGACTCAGAAATACGTTTTTTATTGCTAGAAATTTCAAAAAATAATATATTTTAAAGATATTAAATAGCTTTCAAAACATCACAGTTTCTTTTGTTGCCACTAGTTTCAGGAGATGTTTCCCAGGTAGCTTTTATAGTGTACTAATCAGATTTTAGAATGGTGTAAGACTCATCTAAGAAATTTAACATTTAACAAGCATGTGACATAAAATATTCACATTAAAATTATTATTACTTAGTCACTCTATCGCGTTAAAATGTAGTTACGCAACTAAAAAATTTTAATTCCAAATTTATAGCATCCTAACAACCGATATTTCGGTTTAATGTAAAAAAAAAGCTATAAAAAACTTCTTGGAAATGCTTTAGAAAATTAATTTAAAGAAAAAGAAACTTTGACTTTATGAATTTTTCTTTTTATCTTTGGTTTTTCTAAAGGTAAGTTACTAATGAGTTACTAGTTTTGCAGAGCTTTGGAGGAATTCATTGTCAATATTCGTACTAATAAAAACTTTATCTTTAGTTTGAATTCCCCTTTTATATACACTCAATTTCCTAAATTTTTTTCAATTGCTTTGTTAATATCAATATATACATATGTAAGCTTAAATTAATGTGTCAAACGAACACACAATGATTATTTACATTTTGAAAGACATTTAAAATTTTCTGTTAGCTCTATTTCCTTTTAAAAAATGGATCTGGAAATAAGTTTTATTTGTGCAATTATAGAAATTTATGCAATTCTGAGAGTAAGAGAGAGAGATTTTTATCAGAACCAACAACCTTTTTTAAAATCAAATTCGTAGGACACGTGTGTTTAGGTTCTGTGTAAGACATCTTCTTATATGTCACTGTTAAGCAAAATCAGATTTCATAAGTAAAAATACAATAGTGTACAAATATTATGGGCAGAAAAATTTAAATCCAAACAAAACAACTAAACGGATTGTTTGAATAATTTCGATCACATTTCCTACATATTAACATCTCGGAGACCATATGGTAATGGAATGATTTCGGTGGATGTGGAAAACTTCTCTTCGATACATTCAAAGAAGTCAGAAAATACCTGCCAGTCGTACCCAGTGAGGTCCGTTTGTACTATAACGAAGTTTTTAAAATATTGAGATTCTAATGTGACAGTTTACAGTATTTCGGATAAGGTATATTAGCCAAAATCTTTTTTTGTGTGTGTCCTTTTAAATACTCTTTAATACAAGAAGTAACTTTAAGTAAACCTCAGCAATGTATATAAATTTAATGAAAAATGAAACAGTTTAATATAATTAAAACATATCCCAAACCATGTTCCCTCTATACCATTATGTAATGGAATAATTTTGAATGGCATTGTAAATGAATAACAAACATTCTTTGCACCACATATTCTACAGAATGTATATTTGAGTATATGTTTTGTAGATGCATAACAGTTTTATTGTATTGGAAGGAGTTAGTATTCTTAAAATGTGGTTGAACATTTTTCTCCCATTGAATATAATGTAACGGGATACTTTTAATTGTGCCTGTACTTAAATTATACATCGGATTTAATTTTCTTGAAATTTGAATTAACATGATAAAATTATGTAATAATTATATATTTTAAAATTCAAACGATCTGACTGGATAGTTTTTGCTCTGTTATATGCGGACGAATGGACAGATGGACGAATAAAAGTAACCCACTGTAAGTGACTATAGTTAACGCAACTTAAAACAAACTCGTCCTTAATTTTTGAGCACCAATGTAACTTTTATTATGAATTATCTTTTATTTTTCAAGACTATATTTAATAACAAATTTAAGAAATTTGTTCATAAAAGAAATAAAAATAAATAAATAAAATATTATACACATATTGAGTACTTACAAAAATGATTGAATATGATTCCTAATTAACTTCTAAAAAGTAAATGCGATTGAATTCAAAGATATTACACTTATAATTTTATTTAAAATATTCTTATTAAATATTTTCATCTATTTCTAAATTTCTTGCTCTTTCTTATCTTTCAATTTTCTACTAGATTCATTAGAGATGGATAAAAAAATGTTTTTCATAAAATCATTATATACCTAAGATAAATAACAATCACTTACTTATGCGTATACTGATCAAAGAAAATATGCAGGTTTAATAATAATAATAAAAATAATAAAATATATAAAAATAAATATTTTATAATGTTCTGTAATTTGTAAAATAATTTAAAAAATATATGAATATACTATACTTTTTAACAGAAATCAAATATCGTGAGTTACATTATTTCATTTTGTCCTAAAACCGCTTATTTTACGTATCCTTTACTCCATTGAATAGAAAAGAGAGTATGTAAAATGTGAATTCTTGAATGTATGTTTAAAAAATATTATTATCATTTTTTTGTTTACGAAACAAAGTATAATTTGAATGCTATTTATACATTTTTATCTTATTCAACGAAACGGAAATCAGTCAAAAATTAAAAATATATTCTCCCCATGTCTCAATTTTTAAATTTTTATAACATCACGAGCACTATTAATATCGAAACTAAACTTTTAATACATATGTAACATTTTGAATACCAAGTAACACATTCTTGGCATTTGAATTGATTTTGTATTTTAGAAATGTCTTAGAAAATGAAGTTTACACGCAAATGTAAAAACACTTTACACATACAAGCATGCAGTTAATTATGTGTATATTATATATATATACAGGGTGTCCGAAAAGTCTGGAAACGGCCGAATAACTCGAGAAATACATATGAGATTGAAAAACGTAAATATACGTGTTAAATATTTTTAAATAAGCTACTCTGTGATACCAAATTTGACCTTCGAAACCGACCCCCTGGGGGTCAGAGGGGGTCCAACTTTGAAATCTTAAATTATAACCCCCATTTTTTATTGCAGATTCGGATTCTACGGACAAAAATACGTAACTTTTGTATTTGATGTTTATTTCAAATCTTCGTTTATCACGGTGTAATCGAGCATATTAAATCGATACATATTCCCGCTTTTCCAACGGGATTTTCCCTAATCGAAACTGATTGGGCAGAATTTTTGACGTCAAATTCCTCGTCTTTTGTAGGAATAGCGTTTCCTGAAAATCACCCGTGGCGATTATTTCAATAGTGCTACACTGTTAAAAATTTGACCCATTTGCTGCAGCGTCACTCCACAGCTATTATAGAATATCTCTTTTGTGACCAATGAGAATGCTCCATAACACAGTAAAGTAATCGTTTTCTATAAAAGCGGTGGAGTGACGATGCAGCAAAAGGGTCAATTTTTTTACAGTGTACTTTACAGTGTTATGGAACATTCTCATTGGTCATGAAAGAGATATTCTGTAAAAGCTGTGGAGTGACGCTACAGCAAATGGATCAAATTTTTAACTGTGTAGCACTACCGAAATAATCGGCACGGGTGATTTTCAGGAAACGCTATTATTGCAAAAGACGAGGAATTTGATGTCATAAACTCTCCCCAATTAGTTTCAATTAGGGAAAATCCCGTTGGAAAAGCCGAAATATGTATCGATATAATATGCTCAATTACACCGTGATAAACGAGGATTCGAAATAAACATCAAATACAAAAGTTACATATTTTTGTCCATAGAATCCGAATCTGCAATAAAAAATGGGGGTTATAATTTAAGATTTCAAAGTTGGACCCCCTCTGACCCCCAGGGGGTCGGTTACGAAGGTCAAATTTGGTATCACTGAGTAGCTTATTTAAAAATATTTAACACGTATATTTACGTTTTTCAATCTCATATGTATTTCTCGAGTTATTCGACCGTTTCCAGACTTTTCGGACACCCTGTATGTAATGACGTACACTAAAATACCAAATATCGGCACAAATTATATATATTAAATTATTACATGTTCACTATTGTGAAGAAACTTTACTAATACTTTACCCATCGAATGTATTTCCTGGTGATCAACTATGTATAAAGATTTCACATCCAATGTTGCTTTTCAGTTCTTTCCGCTTATAAGTAACGAAAGTTGCTTTTAGCGTTTCGAATGTTCTATGGTAATGCTATCGGACAACTTGCGGTTGGAATCTTCTTACGAAAGAATTTGTGTTTATTTTTTTTCGGGTGTACTGGGATGTAAGTGAAAAAGGGTATTTTTCTTTCAATTCATTAAAGCAATATGTTATGTACCCGTTGAAAATATAATGCATGAAAAAAAGTGAAAAATTTTAAAATATAAAACTTAATAGATTATAAAATTTTCTAAAGAATATATTCAGTCAAATTTTGTGACAATATGTATATCTAACATAATTTACGTTATTTAATGTTTAACTTAATTAATGTTTTAATATGGATTTGAAGGTGCAGTTCATTTTTTCAATATTTGTTTATAAATATGCTTCAAAACACATTGCATTTCAGTGTTCTAATAAAAATTCATTTAAAAAATAAATAACAAGACATACAGTTGTGTTTTATAATTATTTTTTTTTAAATATTATTTTTTTAATACCAATATTTTTAACCAATATTTTTTTTACAGATTTCCAAATATGTTTAGCACAAATTTACGCATGGATTTTCTATTACATCTAATGTTACATTTAATGTAGTTTTTTTTTATTAAGAAATATTGTGTAAAACTATGAACTCTAACACATATTCATATAATTTTAATAAAAAGGAAAAAAAGGCTAATTGTAAGCACATATTTATCTCATATATAAAAATCTCATATATTCAAATCTTTATCTAAAAAAAAAAAAAAAAAAAAAAAAAAAAAAAAGATTTTGCCATTTAAATTTGTTGCTGATTGCTATGGGGATTAACACTCAACCATCCATTTAGGACATGTCAAATACCGATGACTGACAGTGTAAAATATGGTATATAACCAAAAAAAATCTATCGATTTGAGTAATTATTAAGAGGTAATGAATAAAAATTAAGTGTATTTTAAATAAATTTTAATTAATTACTTAACGCAATATATATATATATATATATATAGACTATATTGCCATTGATTATGGGACACTTGCGATTTTAGACATTTTACTAAATATCTAGAAAAATACATGAGGAATCATCTCGAAACTCTTAGTGTATAAATATAATAGTATAAGTCATACATCTCCGTGAAGATTTTTTCCCGAAACTCCAAAGGGGGCCGTCAACAAATTAAAAAAGAATAAATATCTTTTGAATAACCCTGTCAAAACTAATGTAGCAAAAGAGCTCAAACTCTAGATTGTAATTGAATGCCTTATTGTAATAAGCCTTGTTCATTTTTATGCAAATAGCATGCATACTCGCAGAGTAATTAAGGTTTTTATAAAAATGATCCCAAATTTTTCCAAGTTTTTTCCTTATAATTTTCAGAGTTCTTAATATAAAATATTATTTTTTTCAGAAAATATGACGAACAACATTGCACACAGTACCCTGTAATCAGAATTAAAAAATAATGAAAATTGTATAAAAAATGAGTTGGTTTACTAAATAATTTTTTACTGCGCATGCGTCAACGATATCAAAATTTCATTTGCATATTATGTTAGCTAAATGTATAGAGCAACTTTTGTGAAAGTCACAAAATCATAACTTGAAAATTCTGAAAATAATCGTCAATTGAATAAGTCGAAAATCCGTTATTTTCAAAATGAAGCAAAAACAAGAGGGGTTGTATCCATATATTCATTGATTAGTGTCAATATAGACACACAATATGGGATGTACTACTGCATTTGGATAAAATCCCTCTTTTTTTTGCTTCATTTTGGAAACAACGGATTTTGTCCTTTTTCTATAGACGATTACTTTCAGAATTTTCAAGCTATGATTTTGAGACTCTTACAAAAGTTGCTCTATACATTTAGCTAACATAATATGCAAATGAAATTTTGATATCTTTGACGCATGCGCAGTAAAAAATTATATAGTAAACCTACTCATTTTTCATACAATTTTTATTATTTTTTAATTCTGATTACAGGGTACTGTGTGCAATGTTGTTTGTCATATTTTCTGAAAAAAAATATTATTTTATATTAAGAACTCTGAAAATTATAATGGAAAAACTTGGAAAAATTTGGGACCATTTTTATAAAAACCTTAATTACTCTGTGAGTGTGCATGATATTTGCATAAAAATGAACACAGTGTATTACAATAAGGCATTCAATTATAATCTAGAGTTTGAGCGCTTTTGCTACATTAGTTTTGACAGGGTTTTTCAAAAGATATTCATTCTTTTTTAATTTGTTGACGGTCCCCTATGGCGTTTCGGTAAAAAATCTTCACGGAGATGTATGACGTATACTATTATATTTATACACTAAGAGTTTCGAGGTGATTCCTCATGTATTTTTCTAGATATTTAGTAAAATGTCTAAAATCGCAAGTGTCCCATAATCAATGGCAATATAGTGTATATATATATATATATATATAGTTACTCTATGATGTGCACTGTAAAAAAAATCTGTAAAGGTACTAAGCATTTTCTAGGAAACTGGGATTCCAAGAACTTTTCCTGTAACGGTAACAACAAAAACTCAAGTTTTAAAATCGGTTACAGGGATTTTTCCTGTTATCGTTACATGAAAAGTTCTTGGAATCCCAGTTTCCTAGAAAATGTTTAGTACCTTTACAGATTTTTTTTTCAGTGTAACTCTATCATCACTGTCATACATCAGTGACTCACGCGGATTGAACGGAAAATTTAGTATCATTCACTGCTTATCTGAGACGTGGCACTCAACATGTCGAAAATGAACGTAAGTGATATAATAATCATGTGTAAACAACATGTGTTTATATAGCAGGTTTTAATCTTCACATTTACACACGCTTTCATTAAACATATATATTTTTAAAATGAATTTTGATCGATTTTGAAGTAAACGGATCTTTTAAATACTGTTATGAATAAAATCTTATTTTAAAAATGATAAGCCCTAATATATTTTCCACTGCATTTTATCTCATATTTTTCTAAAATATATTACATTCAGAATTTGATGCAAGATAGTTTGCACAAATCATGATCCAATACACAAATTCATTACCCTACATATTCAATTTGCATCGAAGAAGTAGTAGTAGAGATCTTTAAAGGAATTTCAGCTAATGTACTAAAATATACTTATTATCAAATTGATTTTCTTTCTATCAATATTAATACAAGCAGAATGTAGGTTAAAATCTTTTTAACGCTTCATGTCTTAACGGTACTTTAAAGCACATTCAAGCACTCTAAATAATTTGTTATAAAATTAATAGAAAAGACGAATTATTAGTAATACAATTTTAAAAGATTTATATATAAAATAATTTATATTTATCTAAAAACCTTATTGTTTGAATAAAAAAAATATTTTTAATAGGATTTTTTAATTGCAACTCTGCAGGTTTCATAATGCTATTTATCCCTTTATATCTTAAAAGTATTTTAAAGCACCATCAAGTACTTTAAATAGATTTTTTTAGTAATGATATTTAAATACTTAAGATAGCACATATGAGTAAAACATTTTTGATATGTTGAAATTAATTTACTAAATAATTTATTTTTCTGCATAAAATTTTATAACAGACAAGAAAATGTTGTCCATGATATTCTTTTGGTATTCTTCGGTAATAACCTTTACACGAACGCGAGAAATATTCCAGAATTACCTTGAAAACACGCAACTTTTCTCATTATTAAGTAATTGCCAATATGTGTTTCTTTTACATTTGTAACACCCTAAATCTTATTTTAATAGTTCTTATGAAATCATTCCGTCTGTCAGTTTTCCTATGCTCTAACTCGTGTAAATATACTCCAAATGTCATGGAATGTATATATATGACTAGGGTTTAATATGGTATTTTACATATTGATAATGAAGTACGCAGCATTTTCGGTTTTTTTACAGAGTCATTCAAAAGAATTCCATTACATTACTGTCTATAGGAAAAATAGTTTTCCACGTATTTTAATTATATTGAAGTATATTAAACATATTAAAAGCTATACATCACAGATGTATGCTAGAAGGATTTTGCTACAGTGAAGTGCAGAAAACTTATCTTTTACTTACAGGAATACACCAAAAAAGTAATTTATAGGAGGAAATGGGCAATAATTCAATTATTAAAGCCTACGAACAATCATTTTTGGAAGTGGATTTCCAATTGTGTTACGCTTTTTAAAATTTAACATTATTAAAAATTGTACTTGGTTTGTATAAGTTTTATAGATTACATTCAGAGTTGCCTAAAATTTCACAAAATTTCACCGGCTTTTTGTCTGAAATTCCCGAGTGGAAAATTTCAAATGCGCTATGTGTTTAGTTGAACTACATTTTGGCATATTGTTCAGTGTGCATAAATATCTGCGGATTACAAACCCCGCTAATAACAAAATCGTACATTTTAACTACAACACATGGTAACTTCATTTTTGAAATGCATTTTATATTTTGTTTTATTATTTTTTTTAATTATGCATTTGGACATCATCTTAAACATTACCTAACCATGATATCTTGTTATATTATTCTGAATGTGTTGGAAAGTGTCTGATAATTTATGCTGTATGCATATTTTTTCATTCTTGTTTTTAAAAAAAATATCTGTTTTAAATATTCATCTAGTTTTCAACGTCATACACTCTTTATGACGCAAAGAACATAGTATACTTAAAAATTGATTTAGGCCCCTCTTTTAATTATTAATTATACTACCTCTGACAATAAAGTTTTTTGAATGAATTCAAAACGACCGATCTTGCAACACTGGGTAAACAAAACGCTGGACCTGCATAGTGGCAAGTGTTGACCATCTTTCCCCATCGTTGTTAAGTTGAGCGTCGTTTATGTTCTGTGTAAGAGGTGCTTTACAAAGTGCTTGTTCAGTGTGTTGGTTCTTAACTGAGAGCAGGAAAATGAATGAAATAAAAGTCAGTTTAAAATTTGGTTTTAAGTTTTGCAATACACCGAAAGAAATTCATGAGGTGTGGTGCAAACTGAACATCCGTCTTACTTGTCAGATCTCAATCCTCCAGACTTCTACCTATTTTTACGACTGAAACTCTCGTTGAAAGAGATTTGGCCATATTGCTGACATCCAACGAAACGTGACGAAGCTTTTGAACTCCATCCCAAAAGAAGACTTCTTGCGAATTTCCCAGGACATGTATAGCAGATCTCAGCGGTGCATAGTTAAGGGAGGTCAATATTTCGAAGGATGGTATGCTAACTTTCGTTAATATTTCATCTACATTAATGCTACAGGACTATTCACCGAACTTTATTGTCAGAGGTAGTAGTTACATTTCACAAAATTATATGTCAGTAAAATCTTTTACTTGTGAAATTCTTCATGGGGACACTGTCCGTGAGCACAATATGGATATCTGATCTTCTGAAAGAAACCTGAAAAAGTGTATATTATTTTATTTTGTTAAAATATGTGTAGTAGATTTTATTTCGATGGTAATGCAGTGGTACTAATCTTGATCGACGAAGAGTATCCTATAATTAGCACAAAAATATTGTTTATCAATACACACTAAAAATACAAAAGAGTATAATTTGAATTAATATCAGATTTGATTATTAGTATAAATTATGATGGTGAGACACAGTGCTGAAACAGTTTTGCATCCATCTTTTACTGACTCCACCGCTACATGAAAAGAAAGTAGGTATTTATAAAAACTGTACAATTGAAACTGTTGCAGATTCAATTATAGTAATGGATACCTATTCAATTTTGTCTAATGGGTTTAAAGTTCAAATTTCGTGTTTCGCTTAAGTGTGTTCTTAACTGCTCCGCTCAACCAGTGAAAAACGTTTTGACACATTTACATATTCATTTTTTTAACATAAATATATATAAATAAAATGCCTGACTATGGAAGTGATTCGATCTTTTTCGATCACATGATCACCCGTTTTTCTCTTGCTTTTCGACCTGTTTTTCTACTTTCGTCGGGAAATGTGCTCAAAAATAGGCTTTGTAGGCTTGTTATGAAAAATCAATTGTGTTTTTACAAGTAGGGATAATTAATCAATTGTATTGCAAATGATACTAGGTAAAAATTTGCAAAATTAAGACAGCTAATAAAAATTTATTTTTCTAAATTCCGATTAAAATACAGAACATAAATTGTTTTTTGCGGGTTCTAAAGATGAATGGACATTTTTGGAATCATGGGTGAAACGGAAAAAGGTTTTATACATATGCATTAGTGATAACTGTACATATACTTATATTATTAAAAATCTGTCATTTTTTACAGTGAATGTGCTATGTGCAAATGCAAAGCTGTTGCAGCAAAATTTTCATTTACAAGATAAAAATATTTAGAAATGTTTCAATGAAATAAACAATATTATTTTTGAGCCACTTAAGATACACTGTAAAAAAATTGACCTTTTGCTGCATCGTCATTCCACCGCTTTTATAGAAAACTACTACTTCAGCCTATTATGGAGCATTCTCATGGGTCAAAAAAGAGATATTCAATAAAAGCGGGGGAGTGACGATGCAGAAAAAGGGTCACATTTTTTACAGTGTAGGTGACATTCTTTATTTAAGTTTTAAATTTTCTGTAAAATTTACTTTTACATTTTTTTTTCAAAAAATATCATAATTAGTTTAATGTTCACACGAAATTTGTGTTTCAAAATCTCGAATAAATCCTATACATGAAGTGTCTACATATTTACTGCCCTCGCAATCCAACACTTTAAAATAAACCGTTTAAGATTAAACATAAAAAATAGATTTTATGTTACATTACATAAAAGAGTAACTGATAAATATAAATAAATTTTTACATATTTACTCAATTATTCAAATCTAAAATTTGAATAAATTTATTTTATAAACTGTGAAATATTGTCAGATCTATTTTTCTTGGTAAAACTTCATGCTTAAAAGTTCTTATTTAATATGAAATATGCAAAACACATGATGTATCATGCTTGTCTTGTATATTCTCTGAATTCAAAAACATATTTTAAAGAAAAGTAAGAACAATTCATCTAAAAAGACTGAGTCTTTTATTTATTTTTTTTTAGTTTAGGCAAACACTAGTACATCATTCATAGTAAATAACAAACATTGAGATAATTCTTCCGAAAATATCATTATGCCGTCAGAAAACTTTGAAAAAGGAACAAAATAATAAATTTGTTGTTTAGAATGTTTCTCTTTTACTTTGTTATTGCTGTATTTATGGAGAAATATTTTATGCTTGCTCAATGAACCCGTATTTATTCCGTCTGCCCTCTCAGTTGTGATTTACTGAAGAAGCAATAAATTTTGAACTTCATAATTCATTTCTAGTTTTATAAAAACAGTTGTTCTGAACATTTCTTTGTAATATATTAAAACATGATTCTTCTTTCATTACCGCATATAGAAGGAATTTTATGTGGTCTTTAAAATGTTATATTATACTATATATGTATTTAAAATGAAGTGAGACACTTTTACATATCATATTTTAATGTTTGCTTACTATTATTTGTAAAATATTTCATTTCATTAGAATATATTTAGTTATTTAAATAAACATTTTAGTAACTAATAATCATAAGTTTGAGAAATTTAATTTCAATTCATAATTGTGTTTAATTAGCCAAGTTTAAAAATTATTTTGATTATTTTTATTAAAAAGGTATAATGAAACATCTTACTATAAAAATCTAGTTCAATATTGAATTTTTTACCAGTTGAATCAGCCAATCACAAAACATTTTTCTTTCTCATATATGTTAGCATTTCAAAAAGTTATTACACACGTTCACACTTGCGTATTATTGCTTCAGTACTAATCAACTTTTATTTTCAAAATATCTGGCACTGATTTCAGGTCTAGAAAGCTCGCTATAAATTATTTTAAAAAATTATAAAAAATAAGATACATACAACAGATCAGGAAACTATATATACAAAAATCTAAAAAATCTTTCATACATTTATAATTTACGTATTTAGTGTTAACGTAATCTCATTATAAAATATAACAAATCGATTAAGATTAAACTTAAAATCTATTGACTTTATGGTACCTTCCATAAAATACCAACTTATCAATATAAAGAAATTTTACACATTTACTAAAATATTCGGATCTTAGATTTGAATAGTCTTCTTTAATAAATTGTAATATATTATATGATCACTATTTCTTAAAAATACGATATGTATAAAAGATCTTATTCAATACGAAATATGAAAAACAAATAAGCCATCATACTTGTTTTAGATTTTTTTTTAGTATAAAATCATATTTTATAGAAATGTGTGTATCACTCTTCTATACATTCTTTTATATTTCTTATGTTTTAATTTAGGCAAATACGAATGCATTATTCATAACAAATATCAACATTGAGATCATTCTTCCTAAAGTAAATAAAAGTATTATTATACCGTAAGAAAAGTTTGAAAGAAGAACAAAAAAAAAAAAAAAAAAAAAAAAAAAAACTGTTGTTTAGAATGTTTTTTTTTTTTTTTTTTTACGGCAATTTTATGAAGAAATATTTTATGCTTGCTTAATGAATTGGTATTTATTCCATAAGTTCTCTTTATTGTGATTTATTTTTTAAAAACAATAAATTTAAACGTTATAATTCATTTTTATTGCTGTGAGTTTCAGAAAAACAGTTGTTCTGAATACTTCTTTGAAGTATATTAAAACATGTCTCTGCTTCCATTACTCCATAATGATTGCAATTTATGTGTTCTTTTAAATTACGCTATTTATAAAAAAAAAGAAAACTTTTTTTTATTTAGTGCCAAAAGTAAATGTAAATGTACCCTGATTTTGATCAATCAAAGCAGAATTTATGAAAGCAATTTTTTTAAAGCTAAAATAACAGGTAATTTTTTAATTATGTGTTTTGATGTTTTCTCACATCACATTGTAAAACATGTTAGTTACATTAAAAATAAAAATTAGCTATTTTAATGTCTTTTAAGCTTAAAACTTAAAAATCATAAGTTTAAGCAATATGCATTGAATTTATAATTACCAGTAGTTAGCAAACATTAAAAATTATGCTGATTATTTTGATCAAAGTGTTACAATTAAACAACTTACCATAAAAAAGTGTTTTGAGTTTCAGCAACACAGTTTTTCTCATTACCTTTTTGAAATATGTTAAACCATTTTTCTTCTTCAATTACCACATATGGAATGGAATTATGTGTTCTTTAAAATTACACTATTTATGAATAAAAAAAGAAAACTTTTTATTTGGAGCCAAAAGCAAATGTACATGTATATTTAATTTAATGAAATATAACGCTTTAATAATATGGTAATAATAACGTTTTAATAAATATAAAATTTAATATAAAGTATGTAAATTAAAAGATATATCATGATTATTTTAGATGTTCTCTGAATTCAAAAACATATTTTATGAAAAAAATAGTCTTCTACAAAGACTATGATTTTTATCTTTTTTCGGTTTAGGCAAATATGTATGCATTATTCATAATGAATCTCAAATATTGAGATTATTCTTCATAAAATAAGTAAAAGTATCATTATACTGTAAGAAAAGTTTGAAAGAGAAACAAAATAATAAATTTGTTGTTCAGAATATTTTTTCTTTTATTTTGTTACTGAACTTTTTATAGAGAAATAGTTTATGCTTGCTCAAAGAACCCATATTTATTCCATATGCACTGTCACTTGTGATTTATTGAAAAAGCAATACATTTTGAAATTCATGATTCATTTTCAGTGCTGTGAGCTTCAGTAAAAAAGTTGTTCTGAATATTTCTTTAAAATGCATTAAAACATGTTTCTTCTTCCATTACCGCATATAGAATGAATTTCATGTGTTTTTTAAAATTATGCTATTTATAAATAAAAGAAAGACTTTTTTTATTGTTTGGAGCCAAACGTAAAGTTAAATCTATATTCATTTTGATCAATCTAAGCAGAACTTATAACAAGCAATTTCTTTTAAACTAAAATTTCAAGTAATTTTTAAGTTATATATTTTAATGTTTCCTCACACCTTATTGTAAAACATGTTTATTCCATTAAAAAATATTCATTTATTTAAATGAATTTTAAGAATCTTATTATCATAAGTTTTAGAAAATGCATTGAATTTATAATTATCCTTAATTATCCAACATAGAAAAATTATGTCAGTTATTTTAATTAAATAGTTGTAATGAAATAACTAACAAAAAAAAGCTTTTTCAATACAGTTAGATGTGCCACTAATTAAACTTTCTTTTTTCTCATGAATGTTAATATTTATAAAAGTTATTACACAAGTTAATACTTACCTGCTATTACTTCAATACTTCATACACATTGGTTTTCAAGGTATTTTTTTAATTTGAAAATCATTTTTCAAGGTATTTCCCTTTTTTAATTTGAAAATCATTATAATTTATTTTAAATTTTTTATAAAAGATATAATAAGGCTGCAGTTGATAAGAAATTATGTTCCAAATTTCCTAAAAAATCCATGATTGCATTAAACGTCTAGGAATTAACTGCCAATACAATCTCATTACACTATACCGTTCACCGAGAAAAATTAAACAAAAATAAACGGTAAAGTGCGAGTGATATTCACTCTTAGGGGTGTTCCGTACAATAAATATTTGAATTATTAATTTATTTTTACTAAAAAACGCTTTGCTGAGAAAATAAAAAGACTTTGTACAAAACTATAGAAAACTATAGATCCTAGGGTTGAATATAGCTGTATATACTAGAAACGTATGAATGGAAATGTGTCATTTAATACAAAATGAGAAAAAAAAAATAATTTAAATGTCGTGGGTCCATAGCAAAAAAAAGGTAAAATTTCGTACACAGATTCAGTTTATATTTAAATACAGCTATAAAAAATACCATGATTTTTTTCTTCTTTTTCATCTAAGGTAATAGTTGAAAATTTTTAAGCAAATAATCAAAATTAAAATTTGAAGCATCTAGACAAAACCTCGATTTTATGGAAAATTTTAAGATAAGTTTTGATTCGTAAATAGACAGTCCTGAAATATATTATTTTGTATTTACTCATTAATAAAACCAGTGAAACCTCCGAATAAGGGACACGTATGGGACCGGAATTTTTGTCCCTTCAATAGAGGTGTCTTCTTATTTGGAGTGTTTGTTTTATTTTAATTAATTATTTAAAAAGGACATAAAAATAACTAAACATTAAAGGTTAAGATTAAATGTTCCCAAAAGCTATAAATTACATTAATAGACACAAAAAAAGGAATTAATTAATTTGAATGTTCAATCAATTACTACATTAAATGATTTGTAGAACTATTAACTTGCATTGTTTTTTTTATGCATATCAAGTGTTCGTTTACAAAACTTATAAATTTTACTTTTCATTATGAGCAGTATTTACGAAAAACGTTTTCAATTGCTTTACATATGTTAAAGCAATATTTTGAATATTTAAAGCAACATTTTGTGTGCATGCAAAATTGACAATAATATTTAAAAGAATCATTTTTCAAGTAATCGATAAAAAATGGTTGTTTTACAGATTTAAGTTTTTCATTACAAGCATATCAAGTGTTTATTTACCAAAACTTATAAATTTTACTCTTTCTTTATGAGCAATATTTACGAAAAAAGTTTTCAACTGCTTTACGTATGTTAAATCATATGTATAAGTTCTTCCACAAATTTCATTTCTACTCTTTTAAAGTCATCCTCACAATGTTCAGCATTGCTTTCAATGGCGATAAACGCACTGATATCTTTAAATCTCAATTATAGATGAATAAATGCTCGTCAATTGTGTTATATCAATATGAGTGCCTGTCTCATTGATAAATTAACTAAAATCTGAATTTTCATTATCTGAAATGCAAAAACCAGCTTTATTAATTTTATTTTCAACTGTCCCTTATTGAAAAGTAAATACATTACACATCCTATACTAAGAGACTTGGACCGGAATTTTTGTCCCTTAAATAGAGGTGTCCATTATTCAAAGTGTGCCTTATTCGGAGGTTTCACTGTATAATCTACTTATAAGCTGAATTTCATTAAAATCTGTCAAGTGTCAGCCACATCTGATTTGTTCATTTTATATGAAATCACCCGTATGCCATAAAATTTAAGCTACTGAAGCCTAAATAACATCAAATATTGGTATTGAGTGTACTCGTTTGTTAGATTCATCCTAAAATGTTCATGAATAACTTAATTCAGTACTTACTAGAAAGGTATTCCATAATTAAACTTCGTATGGTATTTCACGAAATTAAATTCAGTATGGTAATGATCGTTTCTTACTATAAACAAAATCATTGTAAAAAGTTTCAACTTGGCATTGGGTTAAACGTGATACGAAAGGAGTTCGTTAGTTGCAATGTAGCCTTGGTCCATGTCGCCTTTTCAAAATTGGTTTTTAAATACACGGGAAGCGTATTGCGACATCCACTCAGTTTAAATTAGTCGCGATTCTCCTAATATTTATGTGGTTGATTCAGATCAAATTAGTCTGCTTTTAACAATTGCACGTTAATTGCTTTTATCTTGCTACTGGACATCGCATTAGATAAATATTACAACAAAAATTATTATCTAGGTTTCAAAAGCAAACGGCACATAGAATACGCAATTCTGTAATTATGCATGTCCAAATCGTCCGTGTTCCCAAACTTGCTTTGACACAGTCCCTGAAAAGCATTTGTAAAATCACTATGCCAACACTCTTCCTACACTCACTTTGTAAATGATATTTCTTATTATTAAAAAAGTGATTTATACTGACACGGTGGAAGCGCAAAAGAATCATAATAATAATTATTCACTTTATGTATTTTAATTTATTAAATATAGTGTAAAAAATGTGTATAAAATAATTAATGTAAAAAAAAATCCTTCAATTTTTTAAATAAATACTTAAAATGAAAGAAATTAAGAAATGTGTCCGGAAAATAATGGGCAGTTGGAAGTATTTGTACGAAAAGTTTCTGGAAAACAATAGAAATCTTATTAAAGAGTTCTGAAACGTTCCATAGAAACAAAGTAAGATTCATCTGATACATCAATAAACTTTTTGTTCTCATCAGAAAAGTTCCTGATATTTCAAAGAAAAGTTACTGGTATTTCAGTTTATTTTTATTATTAATAATTTTTTTTGACAGAAACATTCCTGTTATTTCATAGGATTCTTACTGGCTTTTCTGTGGTACTTTTTTTTTAATTACAGAGTAAAGTTTCAATCATTTCGGAAACATTTATCTTGGAAATAATATGTGGCCAGCTGCCCTTTTTTTTCACCAAGAATTCTCGTAATTTTTTATACAATGAATGATTGTGAAACAAATTTATAATTACCCCCATAAAAAGACAAAACCCCCCTCTTGGTAGACCGTACGCTTCACTTTGAGAACCACTGCTTTAATGATTAATGTTTCGACTTATTTCCGGCATTTTTTTTTTTAAATCATTCTGAATAATGCTATTATGCTTCTTCCATAAGAGATACTTTTAGCGTTCCTCCAAAATTTTTCTAAAGACCCATAAATCGAAATTTCTGTGTAACAAAAAAATACGTTTTTTTCTCCAAAAATATTTGACGTTGTGTAATCACTATAGTTTTCCTGATAAGTTTTAAATTAATTTCTACTACTTCATTTTTTTCATAAATTTTATTTTAGTAGATTCAGAAATAGATTGGTGGGTTGTGATTATACTCCTCCACTAAATTTTCCACGATATCTCTAAAAATATATTACGTAAAATTATAATATCTATTTTTGAGTTCAGCGTTACAAATTCTTACAAACGACACTCCACAGAATATACAAAGGACAGTTTTTTTTAATTTCTTTAATTAGCCTCTCTATATTTATACTAAATATAATTGTAAATATTTAATAATATGTGTATTATACGGATCAAAAGTCTTTATTATTTTCCCCAATTTGAACTATCCACGTTCAGTAGTTTACGAATAAAATAGCTGTGTCAAACAGACAGAAACAGAAGTGTTTTTTATAATGGTTCCGTTTTTACATTTTAAGTACAGAAACCTAAATATTGGTTTTATGTTATGTCTCAAAAATGACTTAATAACCAGAACAAAGAAATTCTTACATTTTAGTAAATTATTCAAATCTAAGATTTGAATAAATTTCTTTCGTATACTGCTATATATTATCTAAACTGTTTTTCATGACAGGCTTTAAGCGTAAAAGTTCTTATTTAAAATATAAATGTAAAACATTGGAAGTATCATATTTGTTTTAGATATTCTGTGAATTCAAAAACTTATTTTAAACAAAAATGTGCATTACTCTTCATTAAACAGTATATCTTTTTTTTTAAGTTTATGCAAACACAAATGCATTATTCATAATAAAACACATATACCGATATCATTCATCTTAAAAAATGTATCTTTTTAAAATAAGAAAGTTTTAAAGACAGATCATAATAAATTTCTTGTTCAAAACGTTTCCCTTTAATTTGTTACGAATTTTTTTTCGTAGAGAAATAGTTTATATATGCTCAATCAATCTGTATTTATTCGATCTGTTCTCTCACTTTTGCTTTATTAAAAAAGCAATAATGTTTAATGTTCATAATTCATCCCCAGTTCAATCCAGTTTAAGCAACACAGAATAGTAGTTTGAAATATATTAGAACATATTTTTTCTTTTACTACTGCTAAATGAAATAATTCTATATGTTATTTAAAATAATATAGTGCATTATTTATAAATAAAATAAAGTTATGATAAAACTTTTAATAAATCCATTATTTTTTTAAGAATAAAAACTTTAATTAAAAATTAAATTGCTTCAGAGATGTGTTACAAAATACATTAAAAACAAATAACTTTCGGCTCCAATTGTAATAAGAACCTGCGACCATAATAAAAATGAAAATACAAATCGTCTCACTGTCATACAAACGACACGCGACAATTAAATGTGAACAATCTAAGCACAAGTATTGAAAAAAATAAATAAAAACAGATTGTGGTTAATATTTTATTAAAACAAAGAAAAGTTTTTAATTCAATGGTAAAGCAGTTGCATAGTCAAGAAAATTTTCACCAAATGAAACAGAATTAGGGATAAAAAAAATTCTTTTAACTAAAATCTCAAATAATAATAATAATAATAATAATAATAATAATAATAATAATAATAATAATTGCACATTTTTAATGGGAAATATGTTCATTTCATTTAAATTTATGCTATATTTATTATTTAAGTTATATTAATGCGGTTTAATAAACTAATAGACACACAAGTTTAAGCAATATGCATAAAATTTATAATTATCTGTAATTCTTCAGCATTCAAAATCATGCCAATCATTTTGATTGAAGAGTTACAATTAATCAACTTACCATTAAAGAAAAAAAACTAATTCAATAATTAACAAGTAGGATGTAACAATCTCATAATTTTCACTTTTTTTTTTTTTACCATACATGTTAATATTTCAAAAACTTGTTTACCACGTTACCACGTTTTACGTGTTATTACTTCAATGCTACATCATCATTGATTTTCAGGATATCTCGCAATGTTTTTAGAAATAAAAAAAAAATCTCTATAATGTATTTTTTAAATTTTATAAAAATATGTTAATTAGGTTATTGTTGCTAGAAGATTTGTATATCAAAATCTGAAAAACACTACATGCGTGAAACGTTTAGGCAGTTACAGCCAACATAATATTATTATACTACATAATTAATCGCCTATGATTAGTTAAAGATTATTGGTTTTATGTTACCTTCTAAAAAAGGGTAATGCATCAATATAAAGAATTTTTAACATATTTACAAAATCGTTTAAATGTTAGATTTGAATAATTTTCTTTTGTAAATTGTAATATATTCTGTGATCTATATTTTCTTGATAATCTTTTTTGTACAAAATTTCTTTTTTGTAAACGAAATATGTAAAGAAAAGAAAGTTGTAAATTTCCTCTGAATTAAAAAACATATTTTAAAGAAAAGTATGTCCTTTTCTTCTATAAAGGCTGTGTCTTTAATTTATTTTTTTATTAGTTTTTGCAAATATACATGCATTTTCATAAAAAATCTCAGAGGAAAAAGTCTGAAAGATTTACACAACAATTTTATAAACGGAAATAAGATAATTTATTTAATGTTGGCAGGAAATGTATGCTCTAAAATTTCAAATACATCCAATGGATGTAGCGCCTACATATTTAATGCAATCTTAACCTAATTACAATGTAAAAAATTGATTAAGATTAAACTTAAAAAAGATTAGTTTTAATTATTCCCAAAAAGAGTAACTGATAAACATAATGAATTTTATATGTATTTACTAAATTGAACTAAATATTTACTAAATATTTACTAAATATTGAAATTTTAGATTTGAATAATATTCTTTTGTAAACTGTAAAATACTCACATATCTATTTTTCTTGTTAATACTTTATGTGTAAGAATCTTTTATTCAATATGAAATATGTAAAACAAAATATGTATCATATTTAAATTAGATATTCTTTGAATTCAAAAACATATTTTAAAGAAATGTCTGAATTTTTTTTTCTATAAACTCTTTGTCTCTACTTTTTTTTAGTTTATGCAAACACGAATGGATTTTTTCATAATAAATCTCAAACATTGAGATCATTTTTCTTAAAATACATAAAAGTATCATTACACAGAGAAAAATGTCTGAAAGAGAGACGAAATAATAAACTTGTAGTTCAAAATGTTTCTATTTTACTTTACTCTTTCTAAGTTTTTTCGGAGAAAAAATTATGTATGCACTTTGCAACAATATTTATTACATCTGCTCTGTCAGTTGTGATTTATTGAAAAAGCAATAAACTTCATAATTCATTTTCAGTGCTTTTAGTTTCAATTACAAATTTGTTTTGAAATCTTCTTTAAAATATATTAAACATGTTTATACTTTATTACTGCATATAGGATTGATTTTATATGTTCTTTAATATTAAGGTACCTTGGGGTAATAACGCCAGGCGGGGTAATAACGCCAAGTGCTTATATTTTGCATAATTATGAAATAATCGGGTAAATGACACCCATGTGCTCTGCGCAGAAGGGTTTTGAGTCATATAAATCGCAAAAAACAGCTTCAAGTTAATTTGTTTCATTTTTAGGTCTTATTGTTTTTACAAACAACTAAAGTTAACGCTTGATCTAAAATTTGCGAGATACGTTTTGCGATGTGAAGACTATCTTTTTTATACGGAAACACTTTGTTAATTACATAAATTTGTAGTACATTTCATGGACTTTCAAAATGTTGTTGAAGATTTTGGATATCTTCTCGAGATAATTTTTAATTTAAATTGTACAGCGCATTAACTATAACGGGGTAATAACGCCAATACTTGGCATTAATACCCCGGTTGATTCCCTACAGTGGCCGAGCTACATCCTAAATACTGATTCAAATAAACACAGTTAAAACTGTGCAATGTTTCTAATAATTCTATTTAAGCGGTCCTTTTCAAGCAAAAAGAAGCTCACGATCTGATATTCTTTTGAATCATCCTCCCCCCCCCCACACCACCCGTTTATTTTTCTTACACTTTCACAAAAAATTGAACATTTTCAATAGCTTAGAATGCAATTTGTAAATTTCTAAGTTTGTAGACTTTGTATTTTTAGAATTGGGCAATCTACATGCAATTATCCCATCTTATTTCATAGTTTTGTTTGCATGGCGTTATGACCCATATAGGTGGATAATAACGCCAAATAGCATTGGTCAAGAAATCACGCCATTACATTTTATGAATACATATCTGTTAAATTATTTTATTTTATATAGATAGTCAATGAGTTGCTGTATCAGATCCTATATTTGTTTGAAAAATACAATCTAAAACTAAGCCGTGAAAATTGGTAGAACCTTAACGTGGCGTTATTACCCCAGGGTACCTTACATTATTTATAAATAAAAAAAAGAATTTTTTTTATTTTGAGCCAAAAGCATATGCATATGTTTATTGATTTTAATGAAATATTACATAATTTAATGTAAAATATGTAAATCAATATATGTATCATGCTTGTTTAAGATTTTCTCTTGAATTCAAAAAATATTTTAAAGAAAAGTCTCTTCTGTAAAGACTGTGTCATTTTTATTTTATTTTTATTTATTAGTTTATGCAAATACAAATGCTTCTTCATAATAAACATCAAACATTGAAATCACCCTTTCTGAAATACAAAAAAATATCATTATACCGAAAGAAAAGTTTAAAAGAGAGATGAAATAATAAATTTCTTGTTCAGAATGTTTCTCTAATTTTTTACTGAAGTTTTTAAGGAGAAATAGTATATGTATGCTCAATGAACCCGTTTTTATTCCTCTGCTCTGTCAATTATTATTTATAGAAAAATCAATAAATTTTGAGGATCATTATTCATTTTTTGTGCTGTGAGTTTCTGCAAAATAGCGTTCTGAATACTTATTTGGCATAAATTAAAGGAAGTTTCTTCTTCCATTACTTCATATGGAATGAATTGTACGTGTTCTTTAAATTTACACTATTTATGAATAAAAGAAACAAAACTTTTTATTTGGAGACAAAAACTAATGTACATATATATTTGATTTAATGAAATATAATGTAATTTAATGTAAAGTATGTTAATCTAAAGGTTCATCATGCTTGTTTTAGATGTTCTCTGAATTCAAAAACTTATTTTAAAGAAAAATATGAATTACACTTTATAAAGACTGTGCCTCATATTTATTTTTTTCAGTTTAGGCAAACACGAATAGATTATTCATAAAATATCCCAAACATTAAAACCATTCTTTTTAAAATTGGTTAAAGTATCATTTAGCCATAAGAAAAGTTTGAAAAGGGAACAAAATAATGAATTTGTTGTTTAGAATGTTTCTCTTTTACTTTCTTACTGCAATTTTTGTGGAGAAATAGTTTATTCTTGCTTAATAAAACCTTATTAATCCCATCTGCTCTCTCAATTGTGATTTTTTGAAAAAGCAATAAATTTTGAGCTTTATAATTCATTTCCAGTGATGGGAGTTTTTGCAATGCAGTTGTTCTGAGTACTTCTTTGCAATATCTTAAAATACATGTTTATTCTTCTGTCACTGCATACAAAATGAATTTTACGTGTATTTAAAATGTTATATTACACTACTTATATATTTAAAATGAAGCGAGAAACTTTTTAATTTTATATCTTAATGCATCCTTGTTACTTATTGTAAATTATGGTAATTCCATGTAAATATATTCAGTTATTTAAATATTTTTTACAAAACAAAAAATTATATGTTTAAGAAATATGCATTGCATTTATTAATATCTGCAGTTATACATCATTAAAAATCTTTATGATTATGTATAATAAAGAGGTACAATTGATTCTAACACTAAAGCACTAGATTAAAATTAAAATAGTTGGATGCACAATCGCAAAACATTCTTCTTTCACATACATGCTAACTCTTCAAAAAGTTTTTACGGTTGTTAAAACTTATGCATAATTATTTCAGTACTACTCAACTTTGATTTTCAAGATAGCTGGCACTTATTTTTTCAGGTCTAAGAAGTTTGCTACAATTTATCTTAAAATTTTTAAAAAAGTATGATATTTAAGCTATACTTGACAGGAAAATTATATAAAAAATCTAAATTATCCTGCATGCATGAAATGTCAAGGTATTTACTGCCAACATAATCTCATCATACAGTATAATAAAATGATTCTGATTAAATTTACAAGCAATCGGTCTTATGTTATTTTTTTAGAAAAGAGCAACAGATAAATATAAAGAAATTATAATTTAAATATTAAATAATTTGAATCATAGATGTGAATAATTGTCTTTTGTAATCTGTAATATATTCTCTTATCTATTATAATTGGTAATGCATTATGTTTAAAATATCTTATTTAATATAAAACATGTAAAGCAAAAGATGTATCATTCTTGTTCTAGACATTCTTTTAATTTAAAATCATATTTTAAAGAAAAATATGAATTATTTTTTATAAAGACTAAGTCTTTTATTTATTTATTTGAAGTTTAGGAAAATACGAATGCATTATTCATATTAAATCACAAACATTGAAATCATTCTTCTTAAAATAAGTAAAAATATCATTATACCGTAAGAAAAGTTTGAAAGAGGAACAAAATAACAAATTAGTTGTCAATAATGTTTCTCTTTTACTTTGATTTAAGTTTGTATGGAGAAATAGTGTATCTTGCTCAATGAACTCATATTTATTTTATCTGCTCTTTCAATTGTGATTTATTGCAAAAAGCAAAAATAATTGAATATCATAATTCATTTTCAGTAGTTGTTTCAAAACAGTTTTTCTAAATACTTCTTTGAAATACATTAAAACATGTTTCGTTTTCTATTACCGTTTCTATTTGTTTCTATTTTCTATTTCTATATAATCAATTTTACGTGTTCGGTAATATTACAGTTTTTTTAAATAAAAGAAATAAAACTTTTTTTCGGAACCTGTATTTATTCCATATGCTCTCTCAATTGTAGTATATTCAAAAAGCAATAAATTTTGAACTTCATAATGCTTCGACTCATTTTGCTTTGCAAGAGCGTTCAGAATGCAGCTAATCTTTCAAATGATAGGAGACCCCCCGTCTCTGATTTGGAATCATTTCTAACGTTGAGATGATGCAGTCTTAACCTCTTCAGACCTGAGGTACACAAATGTGCATTTCCATTCTTTTCCTCATAAAAACTAAACTGTTCGAATTTTTCGCATTTTTCTTTACTTCTTTAGAGCTTAATGTTTTTTGCTTTAAAACAAAACCAATAAATGTCAGTACTGATGAATATTACCTCATAAAATAAATATTATTTTCATCTGAGTGTGGAAGTGACATTGTGGCCAAGAAAGTAAGAAATATTCATGATTCTTTAACTTAGATGCTTTACAATGTAAAATTTTGAGGATTTGCTGATCATTTACTTGTTTAAAGACCTTTATTTTGTTATTGTTTAGATTTATATTACTGATAGTTAAACTGACGTTTTAAGGGGATTAGTACTTTTATATCCGTATTTGTAAACCTAAATTACCAGTCCCCTAAAGTAGGGATTTCATAAAAATGACTCTTTTTGTCATCTATGGTGTCATTTCGATCATGCAAAAGCAATAAATATACATTAATAGAGTTATTTTATGCTCAGGTCTGAAGAGGTTAAAAGCGAGTTGTCTAGTGTTAATTTGTGTACACTGGTGACATGTGGAGTAACTTATGGTTATGCTCTAAATAATAAAGGACTAAAAACTGATTGTCTTGCATTTTATTTGGAGAAACTCCCAAGGAACCCAAGTCCATGGCTTACAATGACGACTGCTGAGCCTGTTTATCGTTTTCAAAGGAAATGACTTATTCTTATAGCAAAGATCTTATCTTACAAGAAACGATGTATTGTTACAGCAAATCGCCTTATTATTTCATATATAAACTTTAATTTTGAGCCAAAAATAAATGCAAATGTATATTGATTTTGATTTTGATCCATCAAAGATGAATTTAAGAGAAAAATTCTTTTTAAGTTAAAATTTAAAACAATTTTTAAATTTTGTATTTTATAGTTTCCCTATTCTCTTAAAATATCAGACAAAAAATAATTAAAGGCGAGCCGAAATCCACTCAAGTCAGCAAAGAGTAGCCACCACTCCACTCGTAAAGAGTTTAAAAAACTGGAGTAAACGAGTTGTTTTTATGCAATTTCTTTCAATATGAGTAATTTAAATAAGCATTTTAAATCAAGATGAGTCAAACATTTAAAAAACATCAGTAAATTTAAGCTTTTTTTTCACACATCAGCCAAAAAAAAAAAAAAAACTAAAGTTGAGACAAAATCTACCCATCTAATAATTTTCAAAATATAATATAATATAATATAATTAAACGAAATATAATATAATTTTCTAATATTTCAAAAATATATTGCACATGTTAATAATTGCGTGTTTTTCCTTTAGTGCTACATAAACCTTGATTATCAAGATATCTGGCACATTTTTTATGTCTAAAAAATCATTATAATTTGTTTTTAATATTTTACATTAAAAAATATGATAATTGAGTTACAAATGATAGAAAAATTATATTTCAAAGTTAGAAACACCCTGCATGCGTGAAGCGTATGTATATTTACAGCAAACATAATCTCATTAGAATAGATTTCAAGATTCCAAAATCCAAGATTCTTGCCAATGTGGCCTTTCTTATATTGGTCAGACTAAACGTGCTCTCAGATTTCGTGTAACGGAACATAAAAGGTATGTCAAAAATCAAGAGCTTAAACGCTCTTCCATTGCTCAACATTGTTGGTCTTTACAACATAAGTTTAACTTTTCTTCAGCTACCATCATCCAAAAGTGTCCTTCCATTCTTGATCTTGATTTTTGGGAAGCTTACCACATCATTAAAAATTCTCACTCCTTAGTCAATGACTTATCAAGTACGCCTTATTTTCCTAGCATTTGGAAATCTTTAATTTAATTTAAATCTTTTTTTTCCCTCGCTTTTTATTTTTTGTTTTGTTTATTCTCCGGTAGATGTCGCTTCTTGTCCAGCCAGTTGTTAGGCTGCTCTCTTCTCATTGGTTGCTTTCCTTTAGGCGGGATCATTTCCGTAGCGGGTATATAAGCCTGCGTCTCTCTGTCTCTTAGCTCAGTTTTGCTTTTTCTAGCTCGCTGAGTTTTGCACTGATGAAGAATCTCCATAGTAGATTCGAAACGGCTGTTTGCTACTTTTTCTTACTTTATTTGTGCATTTATAATCGTGGGTTTTTTATCTTTAATCGTAATCTCATTACACTATACCATGTATCGATAAAGATTTAACAATAATAAATGGTCATGTGCGAGTATTATTCACGCTCAGAGAGTTCCGTACGATAAATATTTGAATTATAAACTTTTATTACTGAAAACAGCATTGTTAAAATTACAAAAAGTCTTTGTAAAAAAATATAGATTCTACGATTGTGTATATCTGTATATGCTAAAAATGAACAGGCATAAGTCTTTTCATTCAAAATGAGTAAAAAAATATATACTAATAATAAATTAAAAATTCATGGGTTCATGGTAAAAAACTTTGACAAATTTCCATACACAAATTCAGTTATTTAACTACAGCTATTAAAATACACTGAAAAAATATTTTATTCTAAGCTAATAATCGATATTCTTTAAGAGGGCTAAGGGGTTGAAAACTTTTCAAAAAATCGATTATTTTATGATCTAGTTTCATTATTCAATTAATTCTTAACTCAATGCAAAAAAACCGCATAAGAATATTAGTATTTTTAACGGAGTTATAAGCATTTATATATCAATACTTACATAGCCGCATCCATATAATTTCAACTTTAAGTCGTGTTTTCTCAAAACTTGATTTCTGACGACTAACATCAAGATTTAAAAAAAAAAAAAACTATTTGATGGAATGGCTTAATTGTTTTTGCATGCATATAACATCATAATCTAGATTATGAATTAAGGATATAACTATCACTTAATAAAAACAGTATTAAAAAATCTCTCAAAGTTGAAAATTTTAAAAACCCTAAAAAATACAACTTTTTTTAAATTAAAAATACTCAAAATATTAAACTATCTAAAATATATTAATTCATAATCTAGATAATGATGTTATATGCATGCAAACAAATTAAGCCATTCCATCAAATACTTTTTTTAAATCTCGGTGTTAGTCATCAAAAATCAATTTTTGAGAAAACGCGACTTAAAGTTGAAATTATTTGAATGCGGCTATGAAAGTGTTAATACATAAATGCTTATAACTACATTAAAAATGCAAAAATCTTTATGCGGTTTTTTGCATTGAGTTAAGAATTAAATGAATAATCAAATTAGACCATTAAAAAAAAATCGATTTTTTGAAAAGTTTTTAACCCCTGAGCCCCCAGCTAATGATCAAATTTAAAATTTCAAGCACCTAGAAAAAACCTCGATTTCAGGGCAAATTTTAAGGTAAGTTTTGATACGTAAACAGGCAATTTTTTTAGTCATAAATAAGTATGGTATACTTATATATTGGATATAATTAAAATCAGTGACGTGTCGCCCGCAGCAGATTTACTTATTGTGTATGGCATCATCTGTATGACATAAAAGTTCAACGCGATGTGAAGCTTAAATAATGTCAAATATTGGTATTGTCTGTACTCTTTGTTAAATTTATCATAAAATTAGATTAATTTTAAACACGATTATTATATCGGTAAATCAATTATAGTGGTGTAAATTTTCCAAGTGGGTGAAAAATGTCCGGCCCAGGCTTGTCCTCCTGCATTCTTCCGGGATGTCTCAGTTGAAAGAGGATTGGCGGCTTCAGCAAATACATACCTGGTTCGAATCCTGGCCCGGACCCACTTGGAAAATTTGCACCGTTCTATCATAATATGTTAATGAAAAACAGAAATCGGTTGTAACATTAAAAGTAGAGCATAATTCAACTCCATTTGGTACTTCAAAAACCTAAATTCAGTACAGTGATAATCGTTTTATATTAGAAACAATAGCATTGTATACATTTTAAACTTGGCTTCTTCTACCATAGGTACCCTCGGCTTTCCTCAAAACCTTTGCCTAATGCCTTCAAATCGAAATATTTGTGTAACGGAAAAAATATTTTTTTCTCAAAAACTATTTGACCTTGTGTAATCACTATAGTTTTCCTAATAAGTTTTAAATTTATATATACTACCTTTCTTTTTTCATAAATTTAGATTCGGAAATAGATTGGGAGGTTGGGATTATATTCCTGCACTAAATTTTCGACAATATCTCTAAAAATATTTTATGTAAAATTACGAAATCTATTTTTGAGTTCTTCATTTCAGAGTCTTACATATGATACCCCAAACAATATACAAAAAAAATGTTTTTTTTTTGTTCAAATTTTTTAATTAGCCCCTGTATATTTATACTAAATATACACTATATTGCCATTGATTATGGGACACTTGCGATTTTAGACATTTTACTAAATATCTAAAAAAATACATGAGGAATCATCTCGAAACTCTTAGTGTATAAATATAATAGTATACGTCATACATCTCCGTGAAGAGTTTTTACCGAAACTCCATAGGGGACCGTCAACAAATTAAAAAAGAATGAATATCTTTTGAATAACCCTGTCAAAACTAATGTAGCAAAAGCGCTCAAACTCTAGATTATGATTGAATGCCTTATTGTAATACACTGTGTTCATTTTTATGCAAATAGCATGCATACTCGCAGAGTAATTAAGGTTTTTATAAAAATGGTCCCAAATTTTTCCAAGTTTTTTCCTTATAATTTTCAGAGTTCTTAATATAAAATAATATTTTTTTCAGAAAATATGACAAACAACATAGCACACAGTACCCTGTAATCAGAATTAAAAAATAATGAAAATTGTATACAAAATGAGTTGGTTTACTAAATAATTTTTTACTGCGCATGCGTCAACGATATCAAAATTTCATTTGCATATTATGTTAGTTAAATGTATAGAGCAACTTTTGTGAAAGTCCCAAAATCATAACTTGAAAATTCTGAAAATAATCGTCAATTGAATAAGTTGAAAATCCGTTATTCTCAAAATGAAGCAAAAACAAGAGGGGTTCTATCCATATATTCATTGATTAGTGTCAATATAGAATACACAATACGGGATGTTACGACTACTTTTGGATAAAATCCCTCATTTTTTTGCTTCATTTTGGAAACAACGGGGTTTGTCCTTTTTCTATAGACGATTACTTTCAGAATTTTCAAGCTATAATTTTGAGACTTTTACAAAAGTTGCTCCATACATTTAGCTAACATAATATGCAAATGAAATTTTGATATCTTTGACGCATGCGCAGTAAAAAATTATTTAGTAAACCTACTCATTTTTCAAACAATTTTTATTATTTTTTAATTCTGATCACAGGGTACTGTGTGCAATGTTGTTTGCCATATTTTCTGAAAAAAATATTATTTTATATTAAGAACTCTGAAAATTATAAGGAAAAAACTTAGAAAAATTTGGGGCCATTTTTATAAAAACCTTAATTACTCTGCGAGTATGCATGCTATTTGCATAAAAATGAACACAGTGTATTACAATAAGGCATTCAATCATAATCTAGAGTTTGAGCGCTTTTGCTACATTAGTTTTGACAGGGTTATTCAAAAGATATTCATTCTTTTTTAATTTGTTGACGGTCCCCTGTGGAGTTTCGGTAAAAAATCTTCACGTAGATGTATGACGTATACTATTATATTTATACACTAAGAGTTTCGAGATGATTCCTCATGTATTTTTCTAGATATTTAGTAAAATGTCTAAAATTGCAAGTGTCCCATAATCAATGGCAATATAGTGTATTTGTAGATGTTTAATAACCTGTATATATATATATATATATATATATATATATGGGTCAATAGTCTTTATACCTTTTCAAAATTTGAACTTTCAATGTTCAATACAAGTAAGACATAGTGACGTCACTGCAACGTCGTTGTGAAGTCACATTGTGACTTTATGACCATCGATTGCCGATGTGACGTCACTTGACGTCGATGTGAAGTCACAGTGACTGAAATGTGAAGTCGTTATGGCCGTTTTAGAGTTCTTTTGTGACGTCACATTCTGACCACTTTGTGACGTCACAATGTGACCAATTTGTGAAAAGTGTGTCATTTGTGACTACTTTGACACTAACATTGTGACGAAACTGTGACAAAAGCGACGATTTTTAAATTGCCAGAAACATGTTTTTTAAAGTAAATAACATGTTTTGAAGAATATTTGTCAATTTCTAAAATTTAAAAAAAAGTCACATCTCAGTCACAATGTGACGTCACTGAATGGGGGCAATTTCGTCACATATGTGATGTGACCAAAGTGACTCACAGTGACGTCATTGTGACGTCACATTGACCATGCATGCTATGAGGGTAGTTTACGAGTAAAATAACTGTGTCAAACAGATAGACACAAGAGTAATCTTATAATGGTTCAGTTTTTACTTTTTAATAAAGGGACCCTAAATATTGTTTTTATGCACGGGTCGCAGTGTCCCCAAAATTTTCACAATTTGAAAACGACAATATTTTTTGTAGAATGTCATTGTAGATGTTAAAGGATTGTGACACGAAGATGCTTGATTTAAAATACTGGTAGAAAAGTGCGAAAAATTTAGGTACGCTGCGACCCCTGTTTATGTTATATTCCAAAAAATAGTAAATATTCAGTACAAAGAAATTCTTACATTTTAATAAATTATTCAGATCTAAGATTTGAATAACTTTCTTTTGTAAGTTATAATATATTATCTGATCTATTTTTCATGACAGACTTTATGCGTAAAAATTCTTATTTAAAATAAATATGTAAAACATTGGAAGTATCATATTTGTTTTAGATATTCTGTGAATTCAAAAACTTTTTTTTACAGAAAAGTATGCATTACTTTTCATTAAACAGTGTGTTTTTTTTTCTTCTTTAGTTTAAGAAAACTTAAATGCATTATTCATAGTCAACCACATATACCAAAATCAGATACTAAAATCATGTACCAAAATAAAATAATAAATTTCTTGTTCTCTTTAATTTGTTGCGACATTTTCTTTAATAGAGAAATTGTTTACGTATGCTCAATTAATCCGTATTTATTCCATCCTCTCTCTCACTCGTGCTTTATTGAAAAAGCAATAAATTTTAATGTTCATAATTCATTCCCAGTTGAATCTAGTTTAAGCAAAAGAATTCTCCTGAATAGTACTTTGAAATATATTTAAACATATTTCTTCTTCTACTACTGATACATGAATTAATTATATGTGTTATTTAAAATGCTATAATGCATTATTTGTAAATAGTAGATAATAAAGTTATGATAAAACTTTTAAGAAATCCTTTAAATTTTTAAAAATTACAAAAACTTAATTTTTTTTATCAAAAAATGTAATAAAAAATTATAAATAAAAGAAAGTAAAGTTATGATAAAACTTTTAATAATTCCATTATTTTTTTTAAATTGCATGAACTTCATTTTTTATAAAATATTTAATAAAAAATTTATATTACTTCAGGGAGGTGTTGAAAAATATATTAAAAAGAAATAAGTTTGTCATGTTTTGGCTGCAATTCTGATAAAAACCGTGACTATAGTAAAAATAAAAATGCAAATCATCTCACGGTCAATATAAATGTCACGCCGTGACAATTGCATGTGAACAATCCACACGCATATATTGTAAAAATAAATTAAAAATAGACTATGATATTTCGCCATGTTTTATTGAAATATAGTAAACTTTTCTTAAAGCTATTGCATAGCTTTTATCGCGGGCTTTGAGCGCGGCGATCGAATCTAGAAATTCATAACACTTCCTAACGAGAAAAAACCTAACACTCCGGCTAACGTTATTTCAGTTCGGCAGACTTCGGCAACTATCTAATTTTCGTAACGCGGCCAAATTTTGTTTGGTAATTTATTATGAGACAGTGTTACTTTTGGTGACAGGAGACTCCCCATGTTGAGGGTCGAAAAATTTAAAATGCTTATAACTCGCGATCAAATTTTAATAGCACGGCCAAATTTTGTTTGGTAATTTATTATGAGACAGTGTTAATTTCTGGTGACAGCAGACACCCCCATGTTGAGGGTCGAAAAATTTAAAATGTTTATAACTCACGATCTAATTGTCGTAGCGCGCCCAAATTTTGTTTGGTAATTTATTATGAGACAGTATTAAATTTTGGTGACAGGAGACCCCCACGGTGAGGGTCGAAAAATTTAAAATGCTTATAACTCGCGATCTAATTTCCGTAGCATGGCAAAATTTTGTTTAATAATTTATTATGAGACAGTGTTAATTTTTGGTGACAGGAGACCCCCCACGGTGCGGGTAAAAAACTTAAAATGCTTATAACTCGCGATCTAATTTTCGTAGCGCGGCCAAATTTTGTTTGATGATTTATTATGAGACAGTGTTAATTTGTGGTGACAGGAGACCCCCCACGGTGAGGGTCAAAAAATTTAAAATGGTTATAACTCGCGATCTAATTTTCACAACGCGGCCAAATTTTGTTTGGTAATTTATTAAGGTATTGCTTAGTCTTTATCGCGGTCTATGCGATCTAATCTAGAAATTCCGTAACGAGAAAAAACCTAAGACTCCGGCTAATGTCGTTTCAGTTCGGCAGACTTCTGCACGGTATCCTTCAGTAGACTTCGGCAGACATTGACGCGGTATTTTTCAGATATTTAGAGGATATCAAGTCTCAAACTTATGTTTCTTATTTCAGTTACCATAAATTTATAATTTCAATGATAAAAATTCCTGATTAACCTACATGTATTCTAAGATAATAAAAATATTTTAAACGATATTAACTTCTCATTTATTCAATAATAAAAAAAATCTTTTCTTATCGGTCATCACGCTCAAAAAGTGTAATTTGAATTAATATCAAAGAAATAGAAAAAACTTGAATTAATATCAAAGACAAAAAAACTGCATAAATACAAAATAAATAAATAATTATAATTGCATAAGTTGATAAAAAAATGCTATGCAATAGCTTTACCGCGGCAGTCCCCGAGTGCCACACGTATATATTTTTTTTTCAAGCGTAAAATAACTTCACATCCAAACAGTTTTTCTACCATTAAAACAGAATTAGTGATAGGAAATTTCTTTCAACTAAAACCTGAAAGAAATTTAAATTTTACATTTTAATATTTGGACACTTTTTAATGCAAAATATGTTAATTTCATTTAAATTTATTAATTGTTTAAATGAATTTTATGGAACTAATAATCAGAAGTTGAAACAATATGCATTGAATTTATAATTATTTATAATTATTTAACGATCGAAATCATGTCAGTTATTTTTATTAAACAGGTATCATCAAATAAACTTATCATTAAAGGAAAAAAAAAATAATCTATACATATAATAAAACAGTAGGACCCGGTGTGTCTGTACATTGAAGATAATTGACAAAAATGGAGTCAGGGCGATAAAAGAAAACCAATGAAACACAAAAAAATTTTTTTTTGAATTTTTTGTCTGTCTGTCTGTCTGTCTGTCTGTCTGTCTGTTTGTTCGAGGTTATCTTCGTAACTACTGAATGGATTTTTATGCGGTTTTCACTAATGAAGAATGCACACTCCCGGGCAGTGTATAGGCTTTGTTTCATCAAAATCGGACAACAGACAAAAAAGTAACAAAAAGAAACAAAAGAAACTATTAGGTGCGCTGCTCACGTTTTTTAGTACATAACTTTTTTTAGTACATATAAAATCCAATAGATGTCACTGTGCGATTTTAAAACGCGCTATCGTTATGTTTTCGCCAGTCTACTTAAGTATGAGAAAGTTTCAAGCTGGCTGTCGTTCCATGTGGTTTAGTCGGTAGAACGTCAGTGCGCCATACTGATTCGGCCCGGGTTCGATTCCCAGCATGGAATTTTTTTTCACTATGTTGGCATTAACGCCTATAAGCAATTAAAAGAATTTGAAATATTGTATTCAAGGCGAATTTTCTCTCTGGGAAAATTTCCTTGCATTAATATGTCAGTGTAATTTTTTTTTCGATTTAATTTTTTTTTTCGAAACTTTGTTTTTCTTAAAAAATTACAGTAAATATTTGATATTTCCCAACGTTTTTTGAATGATCGACTTGCTTTTTTTTTTTTAATGTATGTCTGAACCTTATCTAACTACTTCTTCAAGATTTCTTTAGATAAACCGACCAGCGTAGCGGGCGAAGGCCGCTAGTAATAAATAAGTTTGATGCGACGATCCCAAAATTTTCCTCTTTTTTTCCATACATGTTGATATTTCAAAATGTTATTTACCACGTTGATACTTATTTACGTTTCTTCACTGATAAATATTGTTTCTCAAAATTGAGTAAAAAGTACTTAATTTTCAGTACTTCACATACTCAAAATAGCTCCGATCCAAATGTGCTTAAAACTGAGAAACACATGCACTCATTTTTGATTCCATGGTAGGGTTCAAATGTAAATCGCAATGAACTGCCCCCTTAACTCATAAATTAAATTAAAAATATACTAGCATTTATTACTTGTTCAAAATTATTAACAATAAAAGTTTAATTGGCTGTTTATAAAGAAAAATAGCAAAATAATATTAGTAAAATACCTAAATCGAATATTTTTATGACAAGAGCACTATTTGCAAGCACTTTTAAATTATTTCACATTACTGTGTATAATTTAATATTTATATTAATATGCATCTTTTATGTCACTAAATATATAATAAACCATTACAGGGTACAAAATTATCGTTAGCTGGATTTGATAACATGTGATGTTTAAAAATTAAGAAAGCAATGTGATCATTTTTTGTCCAAACATACTCAATTCAGTATGAGTACACTGATGTACTCATTTTTGAGTATTTCATTTTTTTCAGTGTTTTGATGCTTATTAAGTATTACGACTTCAGTTGTATATCAACTATTATTTTCATGATATCTGACACTGTTTTTAGATCTTAAATATTCTATAGGAATTAATTTTAAATCTGTATTAAAAATATGTTCATCAGGCTTCAGTTGGTAGAAAAATTTTACTCCTAAGAAAATCTGTATACCAAAGTGATGTCATGTTGTTGTAGAAAAATTGTATTACGAAGAAAAATTGCATACAAAAATGATGTCATGTTGTTGTAGAAAAAGTTTACAACAAAATCTCAAAAACATTGCATGCATGAAATTTGTAGGCATTTACAGCCAACATAATCTTATTACATTGCATAATAAACCTAAAATGATTAAACTTAAAAATGATTGGTTTTATGTTACCTTTTAAAAAAAGATTAACTGATCAATATACCGAAATTTTACATACTTACTAAGTGATTCAAATCTTAGATTTGAATAATTTTCTTTTTAAAACTGTAATATATTCTCTGAACTATTTTTAATTGCTAATGCTTTATGCACAAAATTTCTTATTTAATATGAAAAATGTAAAGCAAATAAAGTGTCCCCATACTTGTTTTAGAAATTCTCTGAATTCAAAAAACAAATTTTTAAGAAAAGCATGCATTACTCTCTATAAAGACTGTATCTTTTACTTATTTATTTATTTATTATTTCATACAAATACGCATGCATACTTCATAATAAATCGTTAACATTGGGAAAATTCTTTTTAAAATAAATAAAAGTATCATTATACAGTAACAAAAGTTTCAAAGAGGAACTAAATAATAAATTTGTTGTTCAATTTTTTTCTTTTTTACTTTGTTACTGAAGTTTTTGCAGATAAATAGTTTATGTATGCTGAAAGCAAACTGTATTTATTCCATCTACTCTGTAACTTGTGATTTAATAAAAAAAAATAAATTTCGAACTTCATAATTCGTTTCCAGTGCTATTAGTTTCAGTAACATATTTATTCTGAATAAATCTTTAAAATATATTAACACCCATTTCTTTTTCGATTACTGAATATAGAATGAATTTTAGTTGTTCTTTAAAATGGTATGTTAGTCTATTTATAAATAAAAGAAAAGAAAATCAAATTTGAATTTGGACACAAAGTTAAATGCATACCTATATGATTTTTCATCCGTCAAAACTGTATTATTGATATGGAATTTTTAAAAGTTAAAATCTCTAAAACGTTTTTAATTATGCATTTTAATTTTACTCCCATCTTATTGTAAAATATGTTAATTTTATTTAGATATATTTAGTTTTTTAAATGAATTTTAAAATACTAATAATCACAAGCTTATAATATATGCATTGAATTTGTAACTATTTGTAACTCATGTTATTTAACATTAGAAAATATGTCTAATATTTTAATTATATAATTAAAATTAAACATCTTATTATAAAAAGAATCTTGTCCAATGTAAACTAGCTGGTTGTGCCAATAAAAAATATCCCTTCCTTCTCATGTATGTTAATATTTAAAAAGTTGTTACGCATGCTAATATTTATGTGTTTTTACTTCCAAACTATATCAACTTTGATTTTCAAGATAACTGGTATTTTTTATGATGATATGAAAAATTCGCTATAATTTATTTTTAAAAAAATACAATAAATATATTAATTATGGCACAGTTGGCCGTAATATTATGTACCAATAGCTACAAAGTCTGCATGCTTATTTGTAGGTATTACGGCCAACATAACCTCTGCAGTCCTGATGCCTCCTGGAAGCGACAGTAAAAAGTAGCCTTAAATTAATTTAAATGCTTCTAGAATAGTAAAATTACATCTAGACTTTTTAAATTAATATAGGTTATTAGATGCATCGATACGTCGAATGATGCATGTTTGGAGAGGCTTCATAAAAATGTAAAATTAATTTTTGTAGTGCTAGGTAAAATTTGTCTCAGGACTGAGGTGGATCATTCCATTACACTGTAACATAAATCGTTTATGGTTGAACTTAAAAACGATTGGTTTTGTTGTCTACCAAATAGTTTTAGTATAGCTGATCAATATAAAGAAAATTTTACATATACACTAAATTATTCAAATCTAAAATTTTAAGAATTTTCTATTGAAAACTGTTATACAGGGTGAGTCATAAATATCGAAACATTAGGCTATCTCCTTAAATATTGCCCCTACATCCATACTTCCAATTGCAAAGTTTCATAAAAAAGGTGAAATTTTTGTTAAGATAAGTTGCAACTCCATTGGGGGTCTATTTTAAAAAATACGAAAATTAAATTTTTATACGGCCCCCAGAGGGTAAAACATCCAATTAGAAATATTTTCCTTATTCATTCCTGAACTGAAAAAAAAAATTCATCTTGATATCTTCAAAACTCAGAGAGTTATGACAATTTTAATAAATCGTGAGGTTTCAAGGGATCAGACACAAATTGAAATGCGTGTAATTGAAGAAAGTATGTTGCTGTAATGGGTCCAGGAAACATTTATTTTATTTATTTATTTATAAAGTTGGAATTTTGAATGTTTTGGGATGGTTAACCATATAATTTGTAAGCATTATCACATCATAAGACTTCTTAATATTTTTATTTTTTAAAAAAATTGAGTAATTTAAAATTGTTATAACTCAAAATATTACTTGTCGCGTTGAAATTTTTTCCTTTGATTAAACGAAAATGTCTAATTTTCAATTTTAATTCAGCATTTTAAATAATATTTATTTAAAAAAATTAAAGGTATTTAAAATAGCAATATTAAAAAAAAGTAATTTTTGTAAACAAATGATATTTTTAAAAGTAAATTTTCTGAGCTGAAAAGTTACCGTAACCGACGGTTATTGACGTATGTCAGTTTAAAAATGAGAAATACTGAAATAAAAACATTTGATGCAGTAAAGTGCATTTAGTTTTAAGATGGGCAAAGATGGGCTCCTAATGTTTAAATGCTGTATAGTTTCGATTTCAGATTTTGTTTAAGTTTTGCCATTTTCACCTTCTTTAATTACTGTTTAAATGCGTCAGTTGATTTAAACTTTATTTTTTTATTACGTCAATTTCAAATTTTTTCATTGTGCTGTGACTCACAGTCAGACATTTCATAAAAACATGTTTTTCGGTATCTCTGAGCCCTAAAACGTGTGAATCCATGGAAAACCGGAATTCAAAATTTTCATGAATCCAATACTTTCTTCTTCTAAAGATAGAAGAAAGCAAAAGTAGTTTTAAAACCTTCATAAATTTTGAAACTGAATACAGTAAAACCTCAAAATAACGGACACCTCAGGAACGCAGAAATTGTCCGCTATTCGGTGGTGTCCACTATTGGGAAAATCAAAGATATTAAAAAAATGCTAAGAAACGTTTAACATTTCATTAGTTGACTTTTATGTGACCTAAAACCTCTTTTATATGATTTATCAGAAATTAAAATTATTTTTAAGTAATGGGGCTAAATAGAACTGTACACACCTTTACCCACTGTTCATTACATGCTTCTGAAAAAACCCTGTTACAAAAGCTAACTTTTGCTTGCGATTACATGCAATTTGTTTTTCAAAGTGACATTATTGGACATTATGGAGTTCTGGTCGGGGAGGGGATTGCACTTTTTGGCTGTTAAAAGCATAAAAGCTCAATTTTCCGAGGGAATATTTCAATGCTCTGGATTTTGTCCCTCCTGGGCAACACCTTCAATTCAACTCTGAATTTGGGGGGGGGGATTTTCCCCAGCTCATTTATCACAAAATTCCCTGATAAATTTAGAGGCCTTTTTACTTTTTTTTTTCATTTTTTTCTCCTTAAAAAATACTTTTTTATCCTTTATCGCCTTAAATAGTGTCCACTATTCGGAATGTTCGTTATTCAGAGGTTAAACATACACAAATTTAGGTTTTGAGAATGGGGATTGGAAAATATTCCGTTAAAAAGAGGTGTCTGTTATTCGGGAGTGTCCATTATAGCTGTTTAACTGTCGAATAAAGTAAATTTTTGAAAATATTTCTATGTAATTTATTAAAATATATTTCCATTGATTCCGCTAATAGAAGAGCCATTTTCGCTATTACTATATTTACTAAACTTATTGCCTGCGCTAATAAGTTTTTAAGACACTTTTAATGAGAGTTTAATTAATATCACTTATTTGATAACACTTTTAATAAGTATTTAATAAGACGGTCCGTTCAAGAAATCGTGCCAGTTACAAAGTTGGCGGCAAGATCGAAATATTGCAGACATCTAGCATATTTCAATGAAGTTTAAAGCAAAAACCTATACGCTTTTATTTTATATCTAAAAGTTTAAGTGTTATCTTGGATCGACAATTAACAATACGTACATTTAAGGTCGATCCCTTAATTGTACTTCAAATGAACTGATTTTGCTGCTCTCAGAGGCATGCTTAAGTGGTGTAAGTCAGGAATTTTGGAAAATTTTGGATTTTAATATCTTTCAAGGATTTGCAGATATTGAGATGAGATTTTTTTGTTCAATTCAGGAAGGGATAAAGAAAATTTTTCTAATTGGAATTTTTATCCTCTGGGGGCCGTATAAAAATTTAATTTTCATATTTTTTAAAACAGACCCCCCATGGAGTTGCAACTTATCTTATCAAAAAGTTCATCTTTTTTTATGAGTTTTTGCAATTGGAAGTATGGGTCTAGGGGCAATATTTAAGGAGATAGCCTATTGTTTCGATATTTATGACTCACCCTGTATATTATCGGATAGGTTTTCCATGACACTACTTTATGCGTAAAAGGTCTTATTTAATATAAATATGTAAATCAGAGAATGTATCATACTCGATTTAGATATTTTTCTGAATTCAAAAACATCTTTTAAAGAAAATTATGCATTATTCCACAACAAATAGTGTTTTTTTTTTTTCATGTTTATGCAAACACGATTGCATTTCTCAAAAAAGATCTCCAATATTCAGATTACTCTTCCTAAAATATGAAAAAGTATCATAATCTCGGAAGAAAAGTTTAAAAGAAAAATAAAACAATAAATTTA
This sequence comes from Maratus speculifer, assembly GCA_964019185.1. Lineage (NCBI taxonomy): Eukaryota > Metazoa > Arthropoda > Arachnida > Araneae > Salticidae > Maratus > Maratus speculifer. The sequence goes on along the minus strand of OZ025290.1, from coordinate 418,666,018 downwards.
ATGTTCAAGATTTTTCTCTTTTATACTGAAGCTTTTGTAAAGGAATATTTTACGTATGCTCAATGAACCTGTACTTATTCCATCTGCTTTCTCATTTGTGTTTTATTGAAAAAGCAATAAATTTTGAACTTGATGATTCGTTTCCAATGATCTGAGTTTCAGAAATATTGTTGTTATGAATAATTCCTTGAAATATATTAAAACATGTTTCTTTTTTTATTACTTTTATTACAAAATCAATATTTTGTTTTCTTTAAAATGTTGTATTATACATTATTTGTAAATTTAAAAAGAAGAAAAATTTTAATTTTGAATCAAAAGAAAATGTACTTCCATATGGTTTTTGATATATCAAAGAAGAATTAATGAATTTTTTTAAATTAAATCTCAATAAATTATTAAATTTGATATTTCAACCCATTCGGGTCCAATATTCTTTTTATTTCACGTTAAAATATTTTATTTTACGTTTTAAAGTTACTTTTACGTTAACAACTTTAACACTAATTATCCAAATGCATTAATTAGTGTTTAATGAATATTTCATTGTCTGAAATATAACGAATGCTGGTGCGTAATATTAAATTCATATTCATATGGCGATAGGCTAAGAAAAAATGGTTGAAAATGTTTAGAAAATATTGCATTAAAATAAGATTTAACTGATATTACAACTTTCTAATACTTTTTGTTCCTAATTACACATTCTTTCAGAAAAGTAATTTTTATTTTAAATTTAAAGAGGAAGTATATGTTTAAAGTAAAAGAATCGCAAACGGTGCAAAGAGAATTAAATAAACAATGATAATTATTATTATTATTATTAAATGCCTAAGTGTAAATGAAATCTTACAGTAAATGCATAGATATATAGTAACATTACTGTATGCAAATAGTAGAAAAAAATTTTTAAACAAACTAATACTCCATTAAAATACATGTACTATTAGTAGCACACCAGACCCGAAAGGGTTAATGTAGCCCCACTTCACAAAACATGTTAATTCAAAATTTTATATATATTTTAATATTTAAGTGAATTTTAAATATACATATCACAAAATTTAATTTTTTTTCAGTAAAATAACCCTTATACTATATCAATTTTCTTTTAACAATAATCCGTATTTATTTCAACTTATTAAATTAAAATTATGTTATTAGATTTAATCTATAAATATTTACAGAAACGATAGAAATTCTGAATTCACCTTTAAAACATTTATTGCGTATCAATAAATTCATTTCTTTTTTTTTCTGTGAAATTATCGCATGTGTGTAATAAACGTTAAATAATAATTAATAAATGTTAAATAATAAATAAGTTAAATATAAAATTGTCGTCTGCAGTAGATGGAGTCTGCTACTTTTAATTTCGACAGTTGATATTAAATTTTGTTTTGCATAAAAGATTCGTGGTTAGAAAATATTGAAAGCTCTAGAAGCTTTTTATTTACTTAAGTGTGGAGGCCCAGAAATGGATGGAATTTTTAGGTAGCTTTCATTTAAAAAAGTAAAAAGCTACCTATTGCAGCCGTCCGGAGGAAAGCACTCCAGGAAAATTTTGGTATATTTTCACCCATCATGACCCTCAGACCCCAAAACCACCCTCCGTTCAAATGTTGACATATATATATATATATATATATATATATATATATATATATATATATATATATATATATATATGGTAATCTGCCTTCTATTTCACTTCAAACTTCAACTGTTTCCAATAAGATGATTGTAAAAATACTGGTTTCATTCGTTTATTGTATGGTAATATATGTATTACTCTGGTTATATAATGTCCATTTATCAATATATTTCTTAGTAATTTGGTAATCTGCCTTCTATTTTTCTTCAAACTTTAACTGTTTTTAATAATATGATTGTAAAAATACTGGTTTCATTGGTTTATTTATTGGTATTGTCTGAATAACTTTGGATGTATTTATAAAAGTATATATATATATTTTTTTTTAAATCTAAAAAACGGCTCAAACAATTTTGACCAAATTTTATATTGTATCGTTTTGGATTACAAGAAGACCATTGGATTAGGTAATATGTTCGAGAAAATTCGTTTAGTGGGTCATTTTTGGGGGCATTGTGGGTCATGCTATTTTTATCTAGAGATTTTCTCAGGCAATTTTGACTAAAAATTGCATTCTATGGTTTTCGGGCACGAGAAAAATATTGGGATAGGTTACATGTTCGAGAAAAAAATTTAATGGGTGATATTGAGTCATGAAGGGTCTGGGTCAAGCTATTTATATTTAAAGAACGGCCTGATCGATTATAACGAAATTTTGTAAGTAACTATTTTTTGACATGAGAAAACTAACGGGCTAAATCACATGTTTGAGAGATTTCGACTATAAGGGTCATTTGTGGGTCATGATGGGGCATAATGGATCATGTCAAGCTATATCTACACTGTAAAAAAAATTCTGTAAATGTACTACGAGAAAACCAATGGGCTAGGTCTGATGTTCGAAAGATTTCGATTATAAGTTACATTTGTGGGTCATGATGGTTCGGGCCATAATATAGCATAATAAAGCTGTATCTAAAGAACGGGTGGATCGATTTTAACGAAATTTTGTGTACAACATTTTTTGGCACGAGAAAACTATTGGCTAAGTCACATGTTCGAGAAATTTCGATTGGTCATTTTTGGTTATAAAGGTTCTGGGTCTAGCTATTTATATTTAAAGAACAGAAGGATCGATTTTAACGAAATTTTGTATGTAAAAGTTTTTAGACACGAGAAAACTAATGGAATATGTCACATATTCGAGAAATTTCGATTATAAGGATAATTTATGGGTCATGATGTGTCATGATCAAGCTATATCTAAAGAACAGGTGGATCAATTTTAAGGAAAATATATATATTACATATTTTCTGCACTAGAAAACTATTGGGCTCGGTCGCATGTTCGAGAAATTTCGGTTAGTGGGTCACCTTTTTGGGTCATTTTTCGTTAAACCATTTTTATATAAAAAATGGCTCTAATGACATTGACCAAGGTTTGTTCTCTATCGTTTTGGATTTCAAGAGAATTATTGTGTAAAGTCGTGTGTTAGACAGAATTGAATTAGTGGGTCATTGTGGATCATGCTAATTTTATCTAGAAAATGTCTCGCGCAATTTTGACTAAATTTTGAATTTTATCGTTTTCGGGCACGAGAAAATCATTGGGTTGGGTCAGATGTTTGAGAAAATTTAATTAATGGGTAATTTTTTATCATAAAAGGTTAAGGTCAAGCTAATTACATCTAAAAAATGGCTTAATCGATTTTATCTAAATGTTGTATCCAACCGTTTTTCGGGGCGTAAAAATGAATGTGCTACGTCACATGTTCGAGAGATTTTGATTATAAGGGTTATTCGTGAGTCATGATGGGTCAACCTAATTTCATCTAGAAAATGGCCCTCACCATTTTGACTATACTTTGTATTATATCGTTTTCCGGTAAGATAAAAACAATTGGGTTAGAACACATGCTCGCGTGAATTCGATTAGTGGGTCATAATGGGTCAGGGTCATTCTAACCATATGTAACAACGACACAATCAATTTTATCTAAATTTTGTAAAGGAACTTTTTTTTACAAGAGAAGTCTATTGGGCTGAGTCGCATATTAAACAAAAATTATATTAGTGGATGATTTCGGCTTCATTGAGGAATACTGTCAAGCTAATTTTGCTTAAGAAATGGCTTAAACGATTTTGATTCAATTTTATATTTTATTTTATTACCTGTTTTTTATTACCTGAAGACAATTGAACTAAGTCACGTTTGATCAAATTTGATTAGTGGGTCATTTTGGGCAATACGGATCAGGGTCACGAGAATATGGCAACAGCCAATATGTTGGCGACTTTTGACAAAATATTGGCGACATTTGGTTGAAAAATCGACTTTTAAGATTACGAAAGCCAAAACACCTATTTGGCGTCAAATGAAAGAATGTCGCCAAATTTGGCTATATCTGACAAAAAAATTGTATTTTAGAATGTGAAGAAATTTTTATACATATATAGAATAGAACAGAATAGAATAGAATTCGAATATTATAATAGAATTCGAAATGCACTGTTAAACCAATCAGAGTCGAGCTAAAAATGTGATTTGGATCAATGTACTTTTGTTGCAAATTTTGAAATAACGTATAAATGTGCATGTATACATAATCGTCTTATTGGTTGTTTTTGCAAATATTATTATAAACGACATGTTTTATAGTAATAATACAGAGAGACTGATAAAGCGAAAATTGCGTTGAACAAAAAGTTAATTTTGACTGAGCTCAGCTCGGTCACTCCTGTTTGTGTATAATGATGTACAAACAAATAATTAGAAATTGAAAAAAAAAATGTTTTTTCTGAAATGTTTGATGTTTTTACATGAATCCCGGGGTATTTTTGTTTAGTCTTTACCTTAAAAAACGTCTGAGATATAGCAGTTTAAATTTCTAATACGGGTGATTTTTTTTAAATGTATTTGCACGCGACAGCACTCGTATATAGGTGGTTCAAAATAACGTGGACAAATTGATATGACATATCAAGCATACGACAAGGATAAAAAATCACATAGGAACATAGGGCCGCAAACAACTTATTGAGCCACTAATACAGGGTGTTTCATCCTAACACAATTTGGCTTGACGGCAATAAATTTCAGAAAACTGAACTGTATTATGATAAAACAATTAACAGACATTCTCACCTTTGTTTTAAGTGTGATAACACCAAACAAATGTGCTAGATGGTTGCATTATACGCACCAGCAATATGTACTTGACACCTCACATTTTGGACTGTCATAATCAGTTTATGCGTATCATCGATTGCTTGAGCAATACGTTTTTCGGGATCTTTTCGTAATGTTATCACATTTTACACAAAATAAGGTACATATCGTTGCATTTTCATTACAATATTTTTATTTTCTTTGAAATTATAACTTTCAAACCAGGTGTAGCTAGAATGAAACACCCTGTATTTGTGACTCAAGAAATATTTTGCGACCCTATGTTCCTATGTGATTTTTGATCCTTGAAGTATGCTTGATTTGTCACATCATTTTGTAGTCCATTTTCTAATTACATCCCGTGTTCAATTTTATGATTAAGTATAGTGAGTGGGCTCATTTTGTTCCTTATGTCTTGTAGACTAAGAAAAGCGATGGTGGACATCCGGGACCCGCGACTGAGGAGGGGGAGGGGAAGGGTTGAAATGTGCAAGGGGAAAAAATTCCATTTCATAAAAAATAAAGAAAATTATGTATAAATATTAATGTTTAAAACATTTATACATTAGGAAAAACATTTGTGGACATGCGGGACCCGCAACTGGGGAGGGGGAGGGAGAGGGGAAGGGTTCAAAATTGCAAGGGAGAAAAATTCCATTTCATAAAAATAAAGAAAATTATGAATAAATATTAATGTTTAAAACATTTATAGATTAGGAAAAGCGTTTTTGGACATCCAGGAGCCGCGACTGGGATGGGGGAGGGGGAGGGGAGGGGAAGAGTTGCAAAGTGCATGGGAAAAAAATTCCATTTCATAAAAAATAAAGAAAATTATGTGTAAATATTAATGTTTAAAACATGTATAGATTAAGGAAAACATTTGTGGACATCCAGGACCCACGACTGGAGAGGGGGAGAGGGAGGGGAAGGGTTGAAAAATGCAAAGAAAAAAATAAGTAATAAGGGTAATTGAAAAGGAACTGAATGATGATAAATACTAAATGATACAAATTTTGTAACGCTAAAGATTATTTATTATCTTTGTATTACTATTCTATATTATACATCTTACACCTAAATAGTAAAAACTTTCAAATTTTAAACTGCAAGTAAAAGTTTAACTTCAGAACAAAATAGGATCATCGGTATCACTGTCATCATAATTTACATCATCAAGGCCTCCAACATTATCACATTTATCAGTCTCACCCGATCATGAACATATTTCAGTTACAAGGTAATCCATTTTGTGAACATTTACAGGATGCTACACATCTTGACTTGACACACGAACAACGCACCGATTAAACCAGTTCTTGAGGAGCACATGGCATGTTACACATGACAGGTAGGTATCCTTTTTCCTTTATCATCCAACCAAAATCAGTTGGGGGTGGAATATTAGTATTAAAATGTGTGCTCTATGCCATATTATTGCTTGGTAATGAGCTCTTCTTATGGCTGCGTAAAGGGCGGCTTGAGTTGGAGGCATATTTGTTTCTTCAGCTTGCTTTTTTGTAAATAACCACATCTTAGCTCACTCAATGTTTTAATGTTTAATTTTGGCATATACACTGAGCATATGTATTCTTCAAGTGCAATACACTGTTAAAAATCTCGTCTTAGTTTGAACCATATTTTGGTGCTAAATAGCTGCACTATAAGATGGTGAAACCTTGAACCAATATTTGGATCTCCTGCTGAAACAAAGTTCCAATAGTTGGTACGAGGTTGAATTAGGAAGCTCCAAATGCTGGTACCAGTTTTTACCAATTTATGGTGACAGCTGCGGAGCACCAAAATTGGTTCAAACGAGGACAAGATTTTTAACAGTGTATATATGTTTCACTCTCAAGGGTATATGTTTGATCTATGCGGCAAGTGCTTTCAGAAAGTGCAGCAAGTGCTTCAGTCGTCAGCATTTATGAAGCTCTTCCAAAAACTGGTTTTTAATTTACCACTGAATGAGTCAGTGGTGTCAGATCCAGAAAGAGAATGCAGTCTCACTAAAACTTCAAATCTTTTTTCTTGCCCTTTTCAACCTTTTCCATTCCCTCCCCCTCTCCCAAACTTAGTTGCGGATCCCGGAGGCCCAATATTGCTTTTCTTATTCTATAAAAGGTTTATATACAAATATATATGTATTTAAATACTAATACATATATATATATATATAATTAAATAGCATTTTTTTCTTGCCTCTTTCAACACTTTCCACTCCCCTCCACTCCCCTCCTCTTCTTTTACGTCCGTCTTCCTAATCACAAGTCCCGAATATCCACCAATGCCATTCTCATGCTATAAACATTTTAAACTTTGATATGTATGCATAATTTTTTAAACATAATTTTTTTACCACCTTTTTCAAATTCCTCTCTTTCCTCCCTCCTCCTCCTCCCCAGTCGCGAGTGTCCACAAATGTTTTTACCTAATATATAAATGTTTTAAACATTCATATTTATACATAATTTTCTTTATTTTTTATGAAATGGAATATTTGTCCCTTGCAATTTTCAACCCTTCCCCCTCTCTTTCCCCCCCTCCCCAGTTGCGGGCCCTGGATGTCCACAAATGTTTTTCCTAATCAATAAATGTTTTAAATATTAATATTTATGCGTAATTTTCTTTATTTTTTATGAAATGGAATTTTGTTCCCCTGCACTTTTCAACCCTTTCCCTTCCCCTCCCCCTCTCCAGTCGCTTGTTCCGGATGTCCACAAATGTTTTTCCTAATCTATAATTGTTTCAAACATTAATATTTATACATAATTTTATTTATCTTTTATGAAATGGAATTTTTTCCCTTGCACTTTGCAACTCTTCCCCTCTCCCACCCCTTCCCCTCCTTTACCCCTCCCCAGTCGCGGCTCCTTAATGTCCACAAATGTTTTTCCTAATCTATAAATGTTTTAAACATTAATATTTTTGCATAATTTTCTTTATTTTTATGAAATGGAATTTTTTTTTTTGTCTTGCACATTTCAACCCCTCCCCTTTCCCTCCCCCTCCCTAGTCGCGGATGCCGGATGTCCACAAATGTTTTCCTAATCTATAAATGTTTTAAACATTAATATTTATAGATAATTTTCTTTATTTTTTTATGAAATGGATTTTTTCCTTTTGCACTTTTAAACCATTCCTCTCCCCCTCCCCCTCCCCAGTCGCTGGTCCCGGATGTCCACCATCACTTTTCTTAGTCTACAATACATAAGGAACAAAATGAGACCACTCACGATACTTAATCATAAAATTGCACATGGACCTATGAAAAGCTCTGTAATTAGAAAACGGACTGTTGTCCACGTTATTTTAAAACATCCTGTATATTAATCGATTTCGATATGAGTGTGCATGAGCACATGAATTAATATTTCGACCAAGCTCATTGGTTTGTTTTTATCTATCATGTTGTTTTAAAATGGTGCACACTTCATGATATCGTGAAATTTGGCGACCTTATAAATCGCTTAATATAAAACCAGCTTGAATAAAAGATTTAAAATTTCTAAAAATTCCCATTAATATTCAGTAATGATAAAAACTAGTAGTCAATCTTACATAATCGGGTTCCACTAATTTGAGCTTCATATGTCTAAATAATATAATTTAATTTAAACTAAATATATAAATAAATAAGATATTTGAAATCTACCTCTTCTTCTCGGTACTGCCGAAAGGAATTTTAATCGATGATTCAAGTTTAGGTAACTTTTAAAAACTTTTTTTTTTTTTTTTTTAATGAAATGTCTGCTTTGGGGAGAGCATATATGAATGCATCTTAATAAACTATTTTGGAGCAGCCAATGTGTAGTTTAATGAAGCTTCTACATTTATTTATTTTCTCGCTTGCTACAACTCCTGTGCTGTGAAACTGAGAAACCGGCGATGATACTTCTGGCTCCCAACTTCAAAATGTCACAATCTTTTACCTTGAATGAACTTGATAGTTAAATAAACTACAAGTTCAGACAACAGAAATCTAATAACTTAGGACAATTAAATTTTGGAAAATACATGTTCAGATGTTTGAGAAAATTTCTCTGAAATTATAATTATCTGAATTATCCAACATCAGAAATCATGTCGATTGTTTAAAAATTATTTAAATTATGTCGATGAAATAATTTTAAAATTGACTCTTTTATCTGTCAAATTCTGCTTAAATTTTGTCTGTATCTTAATTTTAGTCAAATTTACTGTCATTTAGCGTTATACAGAGTTGCCAACCTCCGGCTTTTGTTAATTCAAGAAAACGTACATTGAACCAGAAAATTTATTTAATTAGAAATGTCTAGTATTAACTCAGAGGGTCATTTGAAATTTACTTAATATCGTTAACTCAATAAATTTCTGGTTAGAAGTATAATTGTTTGATTTTTAAAAAGCCGGAGGTTGGCATGTCTGCGTTATAGCTATTACAGCTTTTGAATTGTATTTAAACGTTATTTTTAGCTTTTTTCTCAAGAGGAAAAACATCTTAAAACAAAAAATATGCATGAAATGCAACGGAGTTTTCTACACTTATTTTAAAAATGTCTTTTTAGAGAATAGACTATGCTCATGATACTATATTAAATAATTTAATGTTTACACTTGTATAAATGACAAACTGGTGACAAATTTTGCGACTTTTTCACTACATTAGTACTTTAACTGCACACCATCTGAGATAGAGATGCGATTATAATGTGTGTAGTCTAAGTGCTAAAAAAAGTTATTCTGTTTAATACGCAATTTACGAAATATCAATATATTGTTATGATGTTTTGCGAAAATGTCAATCTCTGGCATAACTTTTGCCTCTTAAAAATTTATTTCTCGTAATTTCTAATATTTTTACATTTGTTAGTAAATGCCATTATGAAAAAAGGGATAACAAGTTAAAACTAAAAAAAAATCACTTCGGAAGGTGTGCAGTTATCTAAGTTTCAGACCTCACTTTACAAATCAGAATGAAAACGAGTTAATGTCGATCCTAATATTGTATAAAATGAATAGTATTAGTATTCTGTTGTACATTGAAAATCATGTAATTAGGTGAATGGTAATATTCTGTCGATGCATGAACAACTGATGTTCAAGAAAACAATAATTAATCAAAAAGAAACTACTATTACACACACCCTATTGCAAGTTATTCTTTAATTCATGTGGGATCAATTTGATATAGCCTAAAACATAAAAATTAACATTGGGTTAATTCTATGCATATATTTCATATGATTTTCGATGATAAAATAAAGTAAATGACACAAAAACCGTTATTACAGCGACCGTTTCAGGCAAAATATTTCTTAATTCTTTGATGACTTTCTTGTAGTAGTTAAAAATATATGTGTGGCTCAACTGTATGCATAAATGCAAATACTTTTTTGATAATGAATATTAATCAAAAATTGGATTTAAAGCGCCATCTTCGAAGGAATATTCCCCAATCAAAGGAGGACTTACTGGCCACATTCATAAACTTACATGAAAAATTTCGTTGAATTCTATGCGTAACTTAAAGCACTTTTCGATGGTAAAATAATGGAAATTTCACAAAAGTCGCAATTACAGGACCCCATTCCGGTGCAATATTTCCAATTTCAAAAAAAACCTTTAGGCATTGTAAAAAAAAAAAAAAAAAAAAAAAAAAAAAAAAAATGGAGAAGAACTTTGGTTTGATTCTATGCAAAATATCATACAGTTTTCGATTATAGCGAACATAAATACGTACGGACATTTGGATATATGGTCGAACAGGTATAGGTTCTGCATAAACATCTTTTTCGAAGTCTAATAAGCATAAAATACGTAAATCCACCGAAAACTGAAAGTCGAAAAAAATTTATTTTGATATTTTTTTTTCTTTAGAAAAAAAAAGCGCAAAGAAGAGCGAATACAAGCTCCTGAACGTATAATGTCTAACAAAATGTTTACTCAGTAAATAAACTTCAATTCGCAGTAAACCAAATGCTTCAAATACTAGTAAAACAATATACTGAAACCACAGCTCGCTTAAAGGAGTCCGGAACACAAAATTTTAGTGTTTTTTAAAGAAAATCTATCGTGTTAAAACCTTTTATGTCACTTTCTACTTAAAATGACGGTTAAATCATGTTTTTATCTTAATTGAAGCAGGAAATATTATTATGTATATTTTGATTTGTTTTCATAAGTTACCATTCAAGCAATGGTTTTTATGGAAGCGACTTCTTAAGAAAATGAGTTTTTCTTCACGATGAGATTTTTTATTCACAATTTCACATTGATTAAATAAAAAAAAATAATAAGAAGTTTCATTGTATGATTTTGTTTTAAAATGGTATGGTTAATTATTACAAAAATATTTCAATATTTTAACTCAATAAATAAAAATTATTTACAAATGTATCGCGAACCTTCTTAAAAATATAGAATTCTATTTCAAACCAAAATCATCTTTTACTCAAAAAGAAAGGTTTTTGTAAATTGAAAATATGATTGTATAACTGACGCGATTGCTTAAAAATAGAGTTTTCATTAACCTAATAATATAATTCTGTTCGTTTACATTTTTATATTGAATATTTACATTTTTATTGATTTTTTAAGTAATATTCCGATATAAATTTATAAAAATTGTGTATAGAAGTAGACATAAGATAACAATACTGTTTTTTACATTTGTAAAACTTAACTGAAAATACTAACTTAATTTTAAGAAAGTTTTTTTTAGCCTGCCATCAAAGACAAATTGCTTATTATTCCATATTTACAATATATACCAGTTATAACAGCAACGGATTTAGTTATGCACAAAACTGCACTCGCCACACATGGTCAACTATCTGTGAAGCTGCAAAAATGTGATAATCTAAACTCTTAAAACTATAAAATATGAATAAAAAAATAAAATATATATATATATATGTATTTAATACATATTTTGAATAAAAAAATAAGGAAGTAATACTTTTGTTTTATTTAAATTATAATTATAGGATGAAATGTCTTATTTATAAATTGTAATATATATATATATATATATATATATATATATATATATATATATATATATATATATATATATATATATATATATATATATATATATATATATATATATATATATATATATATATATACATATATATATATATATATACATATATATATATATATACATATATATATATATATATACATATTTATATACATTTCAATTTTATTCTTACAGATGCCACATATTAAAAATAACACAGAGCAAAATTACATGTTATATACATGTATGTACCGGGTGTCCAGTAAATAGCTGACCCATTTTGAACTTAAATAACAAATAAAAGGTTGAGATAATAATGCGCGGTTTGCGGTATTGTTATTAGAAAATCAATAAATTTTTAAACATGTACTTTGTTAATGTAGTTCAAATTTCGGGGGAAAATATCGCGCTGGCTGTAACAGGCTGTTTGAATACAGACATGACTCTAATTTTCTTAAAAATGAGATTTTCGGCTGAATCTGAATCTATATGTTGTCGAATCCGAATCTCTGTGTTGAATCGACTCCCAAATGAGCTTTAAAAATAGGGTACGTTGGTTGGAAAGTGATTTAAAATAATATTTGTGATTGAACCATCTGTATTATATTTCCCCTCCTCAGTCTTGAGATTGAGATATTATTTTAAATATTATTATATTGCATTAACAAAGTACATATTTTAAAATTTACTTATATTCTAATAACAATACAGCAAGCCGCTCATTTTTATCTGAAACAGTTTTTTTGTTATTTACATTCAAAGTGGGTCAGCCATTTACTGGACACCCGGTATGTATGTATATTTAAAGTACTAGCTCGTGCTTTCTGCCAAGCCATAATGAAAGCGATGAACTTTGCTTCATCAGGAAACAAATAATAGTACTGCAACGGAGAATATTGTGACGAAGGAATGGGTTAATTTCCAGATAAAGAAGTGAATGCTTTCAAAAGAGTGAATATATTTAAAAAATATGTCACTTTTACACTTAGTATGCTTCTTACTGTTCAATAATAAACTTTAATTCCAGTAAAATAGATATAATTAAAATACATTGTAAATTGCTATATAAACCTACCCCGATAAAAATATTCATGGACTTATTCTTTCAACTTTTAAAGAACAACCAATTATAGACATAATAAATACAGATATTAAACTATAAAACAGTAAGGCGCAGTACATATCAGTATATAGAAATATCACTATAAAGTAATAAAAATTAATAATAAATAAAAGTTAAAATTTTAAATCTCATAGTCTCATTTTAAAATAAAAAAGTTAGAACCATCACGTAAAGCGTAGGAAATGAGGTGAGTTCGTAATATAAGGAAGTTTTAAAAATATTCATATATTGGTGTAATAGTGTAGAATATTTCGGATACAAAGTTGCATAAAATGTATCCGAAATCCTTTGTGTGTCTCTGTAAATATTATCTGTTTTGTATTAAACATGATGCAATTTTTAGTAAGCCTCAGCAACGCTTATCAATTTCATAAAATGCATAAATTGTTTTATATTATTAAAACTCGTTCCAAACTGTACTTACCCCTATAACATTGTGTAATCGAATAATTTATGTGTGGCCCTGTAAATTAAAAAAAAATATATTGTTTACACCAGAGATTGCGGAGAATATATCTTTTAAATATGCTTAATAGATGAATAACAATCCTATTATGTTCAAAAGTGTATAATGCCATTAAAAATCACTTGAAACTATTTTTTTTCCAATTGACCGCTATGGAACGGGATATTCTTGATCGTCCCAGTAATTAAATTATACAATCCTATGTTACTAAAGTTTGAAATAACTCAACAAAATTATGCAGCAATTATATATTACAAATTTTTTCGTTGTGTAATGGAATGGTTTTGATTGTCCCTGTAATTAAATTATACATCCAATTTTCCTAATGTTTGAAATAATCAACAAAATTATGCAATAATTATGTATTTTAAATTTCAAACAATTTGGTTGCGTAGTTTTAACGGTGCCATATGCGAACTGATAGACGGATAGATTGAACGATGAAAATAGGAATTTTATATAATTACGAACGCACCTGAAATGAAAAAGATGTATGCTTAGATCAATGCTTATCTTCGTATACGTTATTGGTAATCGAAATATTGTTAAAATTTTATTCCTTATATTCTTAATGTTTTATTTTAAAAAAAATATTCATTTTTATTCTGACGCTTAGTATTTTCTCATTTTAAAAATAGTAGCATTTCCTTTTATTTTATTTTTGACGTATAGGTAACGTAAGTATATACATAGAAGGTATTGTTCGCAGAAAATTGCTTCGTATTGGATAAAGGAAATCTTTCGAGCTATTTTCCACTCTGCTTTATAAAGAGTTTAGTAGGAGGAGGTATTGGAAATCGAACAAAGAGAAGTATAAAGGACTTTAATATTTTAGATTTTTTTCTTGCAAATATTGACAGTTAAATCTGAAAGAATAATATTTATTAAAACAATGTTTTTACTTTGTCCATAAAGGAATCTAATAAAATCGTTATTAATCCTATTGTGGTTTTGTATCAAAATTTCCAATACTCTGCATTTACTAATATAAAATACCTAATATAAAATAAGGACGTATATGAGTTACATATATTTTTAACGTGATCATCTAAATTAATCTAGTTTTTAGGCATATTCACTATTTCACTACTTTTTAACCCTTCACTGCGCGATGTTTTCTACTTTTATGAAAAAAAATATTTGAAATCTATATATCAGTCTAATAAAGAGAAAATAATAATAGTAATAATAATAAAAACATTTTTTTTCAAATTTTCTGCAAAAATTTGATGTTTTATAACGTGTATCCAAAATATACAATTAAGGTTTTCAAATATTGTATTGCTATATTTTGTAATTAATTGAGCTTTAATTATTTAGTTTTATCAATTGACACTCTGTATCATTTTTTACATAAATATAGTCAGTAAAAATAACAACAAAAATTTACTTGTTAAAAAAAAAAAAAAAAAAAAAAAAAAAAAAAAAAAAAAAAATCAAATGATTTGTTAAATGAAGCCGTCTAAAATGGTCAAAATAAGTGTTATTCCTTTCTTTGAATTGTTCTTGATCAGTTGCAGTGATCATATTTGGCTAATTTTTGGCACATAAGGAGATTTATATTGTTTTTAGGTATATGACAGATGCTCCATACCATGCAGTGAAGGGTTAATAAAATTCATTATTTCTTCTTATCTAATTTCCTTAAAATTAAAACATGTTTATTGTTAATTATTTTATCCAACGTTTTAATCAAAATTATCTCAATCTTAATACAATATAATTGCATTATTTTGAATGTGTTGGGAAATGTTTTATAATTGTTATTTGACGCATGGGGATTTTCTTACTTGTGTAAATAAAAATTTCCGGTGACACTTTAGCACCAAAAAAAAACTTAATTTTCAGCATGCCTGTTTTACATTATTTTTTCATACACATAATCATCAGTTGCATAATTTTGTTCTTCTTATATGGAGTGGCTTCTGAATGATGCATAACTCAGATGATCTTATTCAAAAGATGAGGAAGAAATTTTTTTCCAAATTTTACTTCTTTAATAAATGAATGCCATTCCATATTCAAACTATAACTTTATCCAATATTTTAAATTATCTTGGTTGTATGAAATATATATGAGATCCTGAAAATAAGTATATTGTTTAATTTCGATTTCATTCCTTTTTGGAGACCATTTATAGGGCTGCATTAAAAAAAAAAAAAAAAAGTATAGTATAATGATTATTCATCGTAAAAGTAGAAATCAGGTGTTCAAATGCGTTATGCGCTTCCTAAATTTTCATTTAGGCATAATCTTTCACCTTATTGAATTGTAAACATTTCTATTGTATTCTGAATGTGTTGGAAAAAGTTTCATAATCTAAGCTGTTCGCATGATTTTTAGTTCTTTAAAAAATATATTTTCAGCAAGCCAATTTTTTATTACCTTTAATCACATTTATAATCTTCAAATGTGTAATGCTAGTCTTTTATATATGGAGTGATTTCTGAATACCGCAAAATTCATTTGTTTTTATACCAGAGTTGAGCGGTAGTAATTCTCCAAGTTCTATTTCTTTAATAAATGGATAAATTTCCATCTTCCAGCAGTACTTCAACCAATTTATTTAATAATTTTTTTTAGCATGAAATATATTTAAGTCTCTCCAAACACGTGCTACACTTTTGCTTTACATTTTTTATTTGCAGGTCAGATATAAAAATTTGCACAAAAATGACGTGCAAACAACACGTGCAATTGTTGCACAACGGACCACCCAAATGAACCAAGTGGCTACCAATAGTGTCTCCTTAAGACGTTTTAGTGAATTTTGCTCCACATGGGCCTCTGCAGCATCTAAGCTGATTAATTGGCCTATGCTTACTACTGTTCATTGGCGATGCAGACAGGAACTTTCTCGACATTAATGCAATTTGACGTCCACTGGTTGTCGAAAGATTCCTGTTTCCGATGAATTACGTTTTATGCTTGCACGAACAGATGAATATTGCAGTATAAAACGTGAAACGTCTATAAACAAACATTATTCAACAATGCAAGGTATTATACGGCTCGCAGCGTACGTGGGTGTTTCTTTAACACTAGAACGCCTGGAAGGTGTCAACTCGACACCTATTACTGGACTAATTGTCGATTCAAACCAGAAAAATCTTCGAAAAATAAGTTATATATCACTTGCAATGATATGCGTTAAACAAATAAACTAAATAATTTCTATTTATTTTTCTGGTTTTAAGTATATTTTATAAAAGTTGCGTAAAATTTCCCGGCGTTCTAGTGTTAAGCACCAGGATACGTTTACCATACGTGCCTGTCCGGAACCCCCCCCCCCCGAAATTAAACCCAATCGATAATCTGCGGGATCACCTCGATCCAGTTGTTCACGCCATGGATATTCGCTTAATCTTGTGCAGCTGGCCACGGCATTAAAGTCGGGATAGCTAGATAAACCACTGAACACATTCAAGAATCTATTTAACTCTCTTCCTGCAGGTTTCGTTGTGAAAGATAGACATTGAGGTTTCTGACAGGTAGTCAGTTAATGTGACTGGACTGTGAATTTATGTAATGAAATAATCCTTAGTAGCAGTATCACAGCTTTTAGTGTGAAGTGGCAATCCCAAAACTTTCTTTTATCTCTTACATGTTAATATTTTTTTTTTAAATACAGCAATCACAGAAGTAATAACATTTAGGTAGTTTACACCAAAATCTAATGAATAACTGGTGTGACAAGTGAACAACCAATCAACACACCCAAGAATCTATTTCACTCTCTTCCTGCAGCCTTCACAGCGGTGCGCACTGCGAAATGTATATATTGAGGCTTTTGACAGGCAGTCACATTAACGTGAATGCTCTGTGCATTTATGTAATGCTATATTCCTTAGTAGCAGTATCACAGCTTTCTTCTGTTCTTCTGTTTCTTTCATCCCAAAACTTTCTTCTGTTTCTTATCTCTTAATGCTTTTATAAAAATAACACATTCATAACAGTAATACCAGTTAGGTAATTAACAACAAAATCTAGTAAACAACAATTTATATAAACTTCTAACTGAATCTGATATGTGATGCGAATCCGTGTATAAGTTTTTGAGATAGAGCTATTGACTCAATTAGAAAAAATTCTGTATATCATCGCAACTTGTAAGGCAATTTACACCAAAAATTAATCAGGACTAATTTATGTCAAGGAGAAACAGAATCTAAAGTTTGATAACAATGTGAGTATTAGTTCTTCAGATATTTCTACTGCAATAATCAAGGATAATGCAACATAACAGCGCCACCTATACGCTCAAAAAGTAATAAACATCAAATTGTAACAAGGAATAACGGATTCTGAAGTTTTATGAAAATCAGAGTATTAGTTCTTAAAATAGAGTTATTGCGATTGTAGTGAAAAATGCAAGACAGCAGTGCCGCCTTTTGGGAGATTTGCACCAAAACCTAATAATCTCTTAATTGTACCAGAGGCTAACGGAACTTACAGTTTTTCTAAATTCTGTCATTAGTTCTTGAGATAATATCCGCCCAAAATTTATGTCACATTCAGGAAGACATTTAATAAAAAAAATGTTTTGCGAATTCTCTGACCCGTAAAATTTGTAAAACCATCGAAAATTGGAATTCAAAAATTTTTACTAATCCAATACTTCCTTCGTATAAAAATACAAAAAACTAATAAACTTCAAATTGTTATAAACAGATTGATTTAATTAGAACTAAGCACATAAATACTATGGGATTTTCGACTAGTTTACAGTAAGGAAAACACGACTGGGAATCAAGGCCACTCAAATGAGTATTTCTCTAACATTTTATACTCATTTAGTATATGTAACTACATTTTATCTGTTTCTAAGCATTTAAATCAATGTGTTTCATAAAACTGTTTAAGTATTTAACAGAAGTTAGATGTATCTAAGTTTTTTTACGTCTCAGGAAAATTGTACATTTCAGGTAAAACACCATTAATTCTCCTGAAGTATTTAAACAATTTCGATTTAAAAAAATTGATGTTAGTATATATGAGTTTGTTTTAATAATTACTTTCCCTAGTGTGTATAAAAGATTTATATTCCGATGGTTTATGTGGAATATGACTAATTCTTAGATATCTGTATGTTCACTTTCAAAACCGCAGAACCATAAAAATATATTTTTCGTGGGAATGTTGAAAAGAGTGTGGTGGGAATGGAAGGTTTTGAAGGAGTAAAAGTTTGAAACATATGGGGCTAAATTTGGGAGAGTGAATGAGACTTTGCTACTGTCGTTTGGACTCGGGATCATAGAGATGTAGCTGTGTCTAATCCACTGTCACAAATCTGGCTCCATGCGCTCAAAACGAGATTTTCTCCTCACCCCCTTCTTTTAAATTACTATGAAAAAAGGTCATTAAATTTATACGTAGATATACTGTTATTTTAGCACAATCAAATTGATTGGTAAATTTATCATACGGACTGAACGATAAATTGCCGAGGCTGGAAATTAATCCCAGATCCTTGGCTTACAAAGACAGTGCTATACCGTTTAACCTAACTTGGTAATAACCTTCGGGCATTTTCCACTAAGATATCGTCATTGTCTTAATTTCTGGTTTGTCATTTAGACAGCTATAACCAGACAGAAAAAGATTTTAGACTGAATTTAGACAGAATAAATCACCGGTAAAGGAACATACATATAACGATGGGTACGTTCCTAGACTGGACAATTTTTCGCTCAGTTTGAAATATTCAATTCGTATTCAATAATAAATTTATGATAATATTCAATGATAAAATTCAATGATCCTTTTACCTGCGGTCTATTCTGTCGAGAAGTTTAAATTTCAGAGCAGATGTCATGACCAATAAGGTTATCTTATCGGGAAATGCCCACTGGTTGTTGTCCAGTTAGCTTAAACGGTAAAGCTTTGACCTTGTAAGCAAATGATTGGGGTTCGATTTCTGGCCTGGTTAACATTTCATTCAGTTCGAGATATTAAATTTATATGATAAATTTACCGATCAGTTTGATTATTTTAAAATATTAGTATATCTATGTACAAATCGTTTTATGGAGTTCCTTTACCTGCGGTTTATAATGTCGAGAAGTTTAAATAACAGACCAGATGATCTGACCACTAATCCTATCTGAGCGTGAAATGCCCGCCGGTTGTTGTCCAGTTACACTGTAAAAAAAAGAGTCGATCTACTAAAAAAACTTTAGTGATCCTTGTAATTACTAAAAAATTTTTAGTTATCTTAGTCGGTTACAAGAAAATCTGTAAGAATTACTAGAAAAAAGTTAGCAACGAATAGAGTTAATAGTTTTATTTTTTTAATAGCTATAACTAAAACTCACTTGGTGTGGCTTTGATAGCATAGTGGTTATGGTAACGGACTCCAGGCCAAAAGGTCCCGGGTTCGATACTGGCCTACGCCCCAAATGTATTTAGTGTAAGTACTCGTTAATAAAGGGTTTATGAAATTCCTGTCGGAGCAGGTAGCAATGTTTGGTGCTCCCATCTATTGCGGTTTTGCCGAAAATCTACCGCTTCAGAAGTCTGGATGCAGCTCGGAGGAAGCTCCTGCCCTGCGGGCGCACGCAATGGTTATTAAAAATAATTTTGGAGCTATTACTAAAATTTGCTTGGTGGCTCATACTAAAAATTTTTATGTTATACAAAAAAATTCTTTTGTTCAGTTTACAAAAGAAATGTTTGTTTCACTTGCAAAAAAAAGTTTGTAATGGTTACTAAAAAATTCTGTGGAATACAAATTTACTAAAAAATTTTTAGTAACATCTTGAATTTTTTTTACAGTGTAAGCTTGTAAGTATTACATAGGCCTTAGCATTGGCCTTGAAAGCCAAGTACCTGGGTTCGATTCGCAGCCTGGGAAATTTTTCGACAAGTTGGAAATATTCAATTCGTAAGATAAATTTAATTTTATGAAATGTCAAATGGAGTTAAAATGTTCACTACTTTCATTGCCAGTACTAAATTAGTTTCATCATAAACAAATTATAACATAAATATATTTAAAAAATATTTATACAGAATAGCAATAATTGATATTATTTAGTCTTCATATACCTGTGCATTTTTATGGCATACCCATTCATACTTATCAAATACAGCTATATCCAACCTTACGTTGTACAGTTTTTTACAAAATCTTATTATTTTATTAGTAATGATTTTTTTTTATTTAATACAGATAATATTTCACATATTTATTGCACGGAAATCTCTGAGCGCAAGAAATACTCACACTTGAACGTTTATTTCACAAACATAATGATCAATTGTGTATTTCCGTTTTTTTTTATATGGAATGGCTTCTGAATAGTGTATAATTCAGATGTTTTTATTCAAGAATTCAAGAAGCAATTTTCCAAGTTCTGTTTCTTTAATAAATGAAAGAAATTTCATTTTTAAATTGTGACTTCATCCAATGTTTTAAATAATCTTGGTAGCCTGAAATATGTAAAAGTTTCTGAAAACACTTATGTAGTTGTGTTTCCCTTTTAAATTTATCAGATACATAGATTTCGCTTTTCATGCAGTGGGTTAAGTTTTTTTTTATATAAAAATAAACATAATATTTAAATTTTAACACCGTTCTACAAAAGTATTTTCCACAATGCATAATTCAGAATTTTTTCCTCAAATTGAGACATCATTTTCAGAAATACTTGTTTTTTAAAAATTTCATAAAATTTCAATTTGAAATACGACTTGACATACTTTTAAATTTTATTTATATAATTTATCTAATTTATAAAATTTTAAATTTCTATTGCAAACAAATTTTGAATAATTTCCTTTCCGATCATATAATTTATTTATTTATTTATTGTATAAAGATAATATTTTTGAGAAGCGTATTTCTATAACTTTTACATTTATTTTATAATAATTAATTCCACTAAGGTTGCCAGCAGTTTTTGTCGAAATTTAACGTTTTTTTTTTTTTTTTTTTTTTTTTTTTTTTCTTACAGTGTGAAAGACTTGCAAAAGCAAAATGCATAAAAATCCCCTTATGTTAAACTAACTTTTAGTGCATTTTCACAATAGAATATACATTATAAAAATATGTAAACGAGTATTATTAAATCTACAGAAATTTTTAAGTTTACTAAAATTTTATCTCTGCAGTTAGATAAAAATGTAAATCTACAAAATTAGTGTTTCTAAAGCTACTGAAAATTCTATGCTAACTAAAATTTGATTGATAACCCAGGATAATTATATGATATTTTATGCAAATTTATAAGAAATTCTTGCATCCCCAGTTTCCGAGAAACATACCACAATTGTTCAGAAATGTATCATAGTAGGCACGAGTTTATATTTGGATTCCCTTTTCAAAGTCTGATTCCGGCTGCATTACATGCTTTCTGTATGATGGCAGCCATGAAATTTTGCTTGGATACCGATTCCAAACAAACGATTGCTGTTCTTTATTTTTTTTTATTAAATATAAACCGTCGAAATTGGTATCGCTGCCTATAAAGTACTAAACACTTCTCTGTTACTTATATTTAAAAATGTAACTGTAAGTAAAAAGTAAAATACAACACAGTAACTGTTTGTTTGGAGTTATTTCCAAGCAAAACGTCGTAACGGAGGTCACGACTTTTGCGTCTTTTGCAACATTTGGATAACAATAGATCTAACCTCGTCATCGTCTGTGAATTATATCCCAGCAAGAAAGGATCTTAGATGATTTAAAACATGAAAAATCAATTGATGCGGTATCCAGGCTCTGGCGGACTGGTCAATAACTTCGTTTTTGCGTCATCTATTAAAGCGCTGCAACCACCTTCTAAACCTTGGAATCGATCACCGCAATGGGCACATAAACTTCACAAATTTATCTGTGCATTTTACATGCTTTGGTGATCATCGCAGGAATGATGACCTAGGTAACTCATCTTATGTTTAAAAACAGGATGACTGACCATATATAGAATGCAAGATGTACGACTGCACATACTTGGAAAAAGCCAGTGTTCTAAAAATGCTTTTCCTCAGTTACCAATGATTTAGCAGGAAAAACTAATATGCTGGAACTAATACATATCTAATTCTAATCTAATACATATCTATTGGGGTCTAATACATATCTATTGACATATATCTCTCTATATAAAGCATTTTTTGATTTAATGATCTTATAAGCCATTATTATGCTAATCCTTATAAAAACAGATTCATTGGATGCGTTACGTAGAAATTGATATAAAAGTCTTTCAAACAGAGCCGTTTATAATGCTAATGTATGTATATATTCCACATG
Organism: Maratus speculifer; assembly: GCA_964019185.1. Lineage (NCBI taxonomy): Eukaryota > Metazoa > Arthropoda > Arachnida > Araneae > Salticidae > Maratus > Maratus speculifer. Next base: position 418,643,403 of record OZ025290.1, on the reverse strand, counting down.
TATGACTGAAAATATTAAGAAATTATCAAATACAGTAATTATAGTACAGAAATGGAAATAATTTATTATATTTTTTCTAACAATATGTACATAAACATTTTGTCTCATCTATCAGATGGAAACATTATGAGAAGCTTCTTTTCCCTTGCAAAATACCGCATAAAGTTTAATCATATGTATCTCTTGACACCTATTAATGAAATCTGAAATTTTAGTTTTATATGATTTAATTTTATCTTACTTTTATCTGAAATCTGATATTTTTATTATATATATATATATATATATATATATATACAGGGTGATTAAGCTCGTCGGTGACAAACTTTAAGGATCGATAGAGCACACCTAGACGAACATTTTTGAATAGGGAATGTAGGGTCCCTGACGCGATGGTAAGGCGCTAGGCGCTTTCGAAAATTTGGGTGCCGAAATTCGAAACGTCATAAAAACTAGGGAAATGGTTAGATTTTCTTGCTTGTTGCGTCGAAATGATTCTGTTTGTTTAGACTTTCTTCAGTACCAATTTGATAAGCGTATCTCTTAAAACATGGATAGGGGGCGCTGCAGACTTTGGAGAGCTAGACAACAACTTTAAGCCCGTTATTTTGATAATTTAACACATGCTCGCCAAAGTTTATACTCTAACTTAAAGTTTGAACCCAAAAGTAGAGCCCTGCAAAAAGCGTAAGAGCCGGAATAAAATGTCAAAGTACAGGGTGGTCGAAACTCGAAGGCTCCTAAGAGATAAAAAAACAGATTTCTTGACTTATGGCATGCATTTTCATGATTCTGTTTGCTGGGGCTCTCTGAAACTCAGTTGAACGGTACAAAAAGAAACATCGATAGGGGGCGCTTTGGGCAAAAAACATAATTCGTTGACATTTCGGACGCTAACTGGAAACGGGGCGCTACGATCAGTTAGTAATAATGAAAACACATTTTCTACCTCTTCTCAACACTTCTGAATAAATTTAGACCAAAAACATCAATGATACTGGAAATTTATTTACAAAAAATAACACTTCAGAAGATGCTCGAAATTTCGACATTGGGCCATGATGCAGGCTTCGCACCTCCGTCGCATTGAGGAGTGTGTGTTTCCAACAATGCCAGGAGTATCTCTGATCTGCCCTGCAGCTGCCACAATGCGCGCCACAAGTTCTTCAGCACTGCTGATAGGTGTATGGTATACCTTTGCCTTCAGGTAACCCCAAAGGAAGAAATCCAAGCAGGTGAGGTCTGGTGATCGGGCAGGCCAGTGAACTGGACCCCCACGCCCGATCCACCGCTGGCCATACCTTGCGTTTAGATGGAGACGCACGTCGTTCGTGTAATGGGCCGGAGCTCCATCGTGCTGGAACCACATCTGGCGACGCGAACCTTCGGGTACGTGCGCCTCCTCGAGAAGCTGCGGCAGCACTTGATCCAGGAAAATCAGGTAATTTCCACCTGTCAGCCGTTCAGGTAACAAATAAGGGTCAATGAGGCAATCCCCCAGAATGCCGGCCCACACATTTACTGAGAAACGCTCCTGGGCTGCTCGGCTTCTGGTTTCATATGGATTTTCATCACACCACACATGACTGTTGTGGGCGTTCCACATTCCCTCCCGGCTGAAGGTGGACTCGTCCGTAAACAAAATGCTGTTTACAAAACGGGGATCCCTGGATCTCATCGCCAAGTACCATCTTGAGAATTCCACTCGAGGGCCAAAATCCTGCTCTCTGAGCAACTGCACCCGCTGGATGTGGTAGGGGTGCAGATTCCGGGAACGTAAGATGCGCCACGCAGTTGCTTGCGAAATGCCAACATGTCTGGCGATATCTCTCGTGCTAAGACCTGGGTTGTCCTCAACCAGGTTAAGCACAGCCTCTTCGTTGTCGGGGGTGCTCACTGATCGCTCCCGTTCAGGCCTGCCTCCGTCGAAAGATCCCGTTGTGGACAACCTCTGGTGTACTCGAGCGAAGAAGGCATGGCAGGGGATTTGCCTGTTGGGGTAACGCTCGGCGTACAACCGCTGAGCGGCTCGTCCATTACAACCAGCAGCGCCATACGCCAAATGCATGTCAGCCAATTCAGAGTTTGTGTACCGTTCCATCCTACTACCGATCTGCAGACAAGTAACCCGAAGCTTAAGTAGGTACCGCACGTTCAAAAGACGTGTCTGCGCATACAACTACGTCATCTCGCGTTGTCGTCTACGCATTACATACGTCTACGCGTCTTTTGCATATCGATATGGTACGATATCTTTTGCATAAATCAGCAAAAATCACCTTATGTAAATTTTATTGCGCGCATTGTGCATGATTGAAACCAGCTATGTTTGTTAAAAAAAACAAACAAACTGCAGTTTTAATAGCTTCTTATGATAAGTAAATTACTCTCTTGTTTTGTTTCTAACTGATCGTAGCGCCCCGTTTCCAGTTAGCGTCCGAAATGTCAACGAATTATGTTTTTTGCCCAAAGCGCCCCCTATCGATGTTTCTTTTTGTACCGTTCAACTGAGTTTCAGAGAGCCCCAGCAAACAGAATCATGAAAATGCATGCCATAAGTCAAGAAATCTGTTTTTTTATCTCTTAGGAGCCTTCGAGTTTCGACCACCCTGTACTTTGACATTTTATTCCGGCTCTTACGCTTTTTGCAGGGCTCTACTTTTGGGTTCAAACTTTAAGTTAGAGTATAAACTTTGGCGAGCATGTGTTAAATTATCAAAATAACGGGCTTAAAGTTGTTGTCTAGCACTCCAAAGTCTGCAGCGCCCCCTATCCATGTTTTAAGAGATACGCTTATCAAATTGGTACTGAAGAAAGTCTAAACAAACAGAATCATTTCGACGCAACAAGCAAGAAAATCTAACCATTTCCCTAGTTTTTATGACGTTTCGAATTTCGGCACCCAAATTTTCGAAAGCGCCTAGCGCCTTACCATCGCGTCGGGGACCCTACATTCCCTATTCAAAAATGTTCGTCTAGGTGTGCTCTATCGATCCTTAAAGTTTGTCACCGACGAGCTGAATCACCCTGTATATATATATTAGCTTCCATATATGAAAACTTTTAATCTTGTTCGAATTCGATTCAATCAACAATAAGGAGAAGAGAAAATACACTTGATGAAATATCTAATATGTATATGATGTATTTTTAAATTTAATGGTCTTACATTATTAACATACTAATCTCTAAACACATATATTCAGTGCATACGTTATGTAAAATTGAAAGAAAAATCATTCAAACAGAGCCGCTTATAACACAAATGCATGTAGTACACATTGCGCATATATGATTGAAAATTTTAAAAATATATGCTTAGTACAGAAATGGAATTTTTTTATCATATTCTTTTCTAACAATATATATATAAACATTTCGTCACATCTATCAGACTGAAATATTACCATATTCTTATTTTCCCATGCAGATGCTTTTCCTGCAAAAGACCGGAGAACGTTTTATCATACGTATCCCTTGACACCTATTCATAAAATCTGGAATACCTTTACGTTGACAAGCTTTTGTGAACTTCATAAATCAAATTTATTTTGTTATGGTTTAGTTTCATATTGTTGTTATCTGACTATAGTATATATATAAATGAACATACATACATACCGTATTTTCGGGTGTATAGTCCGCGGCTTATACAAGAAAAAACCTTCCAAAAAGCCGCTGCGGCTTATAGAAGAAAAAACCTTCCAAAAAGCCGCTGCGGCTTATACACGGTGTGGGTTACACAAATATTTTTTTTTTTTTTTTTTTTTTTTTGGAAATCGTGATATTTTTTCTACAACTTTTAAACCTCAAAAAATTTATAAAAAAAACATCAAAATTTGTAATTTTTTTTCGCTATGCCGCGAAATTTGGAGAATTCTCCCATGTTTGTAAAAGCTTTTTTTTACTGCTTAAATACAGTTATTTCTGAGTTTGGAAGAACTGTCGCAACTATCGTCAAGTATTGCACTGATAGATCTACAATAGTTACCGTATATACTCGCTTATAAGTCGTGAAATTTTAGGCAAAAAAAAGAACTTCAAAGTGGAGGGATCGACTTATATACGAGGCCTAAAAAATCTATAAATAAAATAGCCGAAAATAATTTGCTAGCGAATCGATGCTGCAGCACAGGCAATTCCAAGGAATCGTTCCTTTACAGAGTCGTTTAATTTCGTAACGAGTTCAAGGAATCGAACTTTTCCGGAGTCGCTTCATTTCAGTTAGAAACCGAGAAATCATTCCTTTTCGGAGGTGGGACCCTACCCTGTTGCAAAGAACAAAAAAAGTGCCTCATTTATGTCATTTCGGAACGATTCAGAGAAGTCGGTCTTTTTCGAAACGATTCCGAGGAATCGTTCCATTACAGAGTCGTTGTATTTCGGAACGATTTCAATGAATCGATTTTTTCTGGAGTCGTTTCATTTCAGATAGAGTCCGAGGAATCGTTCCTTTTCGAAGTTGATGCATTTCGGACCGATTCTGAGGATTCGTTCCTTTTGGGAAACAATGACCTAAGTTACGTATTCATTCTATGTCCAGAATTTTGAATTTATCACCGATTTTTTTTTTTTCGGAAAAATTCAGAAAAAATATCACGCTTGTTTGAAAAAAATGCGCGTAAACGCCGCATCGCTTGAAATTCTATTTTAAAACACGTAAACGCCGCGGCGTTTCTTCCGAAAATTAAGGTACTGATAATCTTAATTTTTTTAGCCGAATTACTGTAGGTATTATGCATCACGAAAAAATCTGGTAAATTTATGTTCAAAACTATGACTAATGGCTTCTAATTTCGAACCCTGATCGAAATATACGTTCGTAAATGGTGTATAGCCCGCGGACTACACACCGATGCATCTCTGTGGGTTATACACGAACTTTTTTTACTGCACTGCTCGATTTAGGGGTGCGGGCTATACACTGAGTGCGGGCTATACACCCGAAAATACGGTATATATGTATATATATATGTATACATATGTGTGTGTGTGTGTGTGTGTGTGCATGGAGAGAACGATTTTCGAAAGAATGACTTGTTTACTTAAATTTGTTTTGTTATTTGTTTCATTAGTTTAGAGATTAAAATCAACTATTCAGCTAATCATGGATCTTTATCTAAGCAAATATGGTCCCTAAAGATTAGGATTAACATAATAATCTCTAAAATGATTGATTTACTGCATGCGTTATGAGAAAATTGATATAAAAATCATTCTAACAGAGCCGATTTTCACTTAAATGTATGTACACATGCCACAAATATGAGTGAACATTTTAAGAAAATATGCTTATTACAGAAATGGAAATAATTTATCATATTCTTTTCTAACAATATATATAAACATTTCGTCTCATTTATCAGATGAAATATTACCATAAATTTCTTTTCCCATGCAAATGCTTTTCCTGCAAAAGAGCGGGGAACGTTTTATCATAGGTATCCCTTGACACCTATTAATAAAATCTGGAATATCTTTGCTTTGCCAAGCTTTTCGAAACTTCATGAATCAAAATCATTTTGTTATGGTTTTAGTTTCATATTGTTGTTCATTGTTTTTAGTATGTATATATAGAAAGAAATATTTCCGAAAAAATTACTTGTTTACTTAAATTTGTTTTGTTTTTTGTTTTATTAGTTTAGTGAAAAAAGTTCAGCTATTCAGCTGACCATGGATCTGAGCAAACATGGACTCAGAATGCGAAATTTCTGTTTCTGAGTTTTTTTTTTTTTTTTTTTTTCAAATTTGTATAAAATTTTATCAATTTTATATTATATGTATGTATATATGTATGTATATATATACATATATATATATATATCTTTAAACTTTCATGAATAAAACTTTTCATATTGCTACAAATGGAGTTCACGCAAAAATTCATTCAACAATAAGGAGATCAGAAGTTACGCTTGATGAAATATCTAATAAGTACTATATGACGAACTTTTTAAATTAATGATCTTATAAACAAATTAAATACTTATCCCTAAAAATATAGGTAGCTCCATTGCATACCTTATGTTAAAATAACATAAAAACTATCCAAACTAATACGGTTATAACGCAAATGTAAACGCATAATCTACATAAATAATTGAAAATTAAAAATATATATATGCTTAGTACAGAAAAAGAAATAATTTATCATATTCTTTTCTAACAATATATATAAACATTTTGTCTCATCTATCAGATGAAAATATTACCATAACTTTCTTTTCCCACGCAGATGCTTTTCCTGCAAAGGACCGGAGAACGTTTTATCATACGTATCCCTTGACACCTGTTAATAAAATCTGGAATACCTTTGCGTTGACAAGCTTTTGTAAACTTCATAAATCAAAATTATTTTGTTATGGCTTAGTTTCATATTGTTGTTATCTGATTATAGCATATAAATATGTATATAATAGGATGGCTGAGTGGGTAAATAGTAGAGTACGGGGGAGGGTGGTGTTGTCTGAATAACATGCAATGGTCAATTATTTTTTAAAAAATGAGAGTGGGAAATTTGTTAAATTGAAAAACATATTATAATGGATATTTAATTGACACTAATGCATGGATAATTGTATAGTTACATCAATTAATTCTATTAATATAATTTAATTAATTTACATGATTAAATTGTACCTAACTTTTAATAAATTGGCGACTTGTAGGATTATTCTAAGTGTATAGAGTAAATATATTAATTATCTATTTTTAAATCTTAAATTTCCTTATTTAAGATATTGTGTTTAGCTTAGCATAGTCAAATTAAATGATTTTGTTTTAAATCTTAATAGGGCAAACTATGGCGTATAGTTTATTTTCTCTGTTATCAGATTACTCCGTTTTTAATTTATTGACTTATTTATTATTATCATGTTGACGATAACTATTTTTATTTTTCCGTTTTCATTTTTCTATCTTATTTAGTAATTTTTATGTGCCTTGTTTTTTTTTAAGTTTTTTCTTCATTTAATTTTGGTTTTATGTGTGTTGGTAACCCCAAGTTTGTAATATTTTGCTTTTTCATGGCAAATACGAAGATGAAACCACATACTTCATTTGTAGTTACAAAGTAATTCGGGCAAGAAGATTCTAGTTTGGTTCTACAATTTCCATTTGCATTCATTTTAATTATTTATTTTTTCCTCCTTGTTCAATGTGGTATAAGTTATTCAATTCAATGGTTCATATATTGTAATACAATTAATGGTTTATATGTATATATATATATATATATATATATATATATATACAACAATTTTCAAACGAATTACTTGTTTGCTTAAATTTGTATTATTCAAAAATAGTAGTTTACTGGAAAAAAAAAAAACAACGTATTCATCTACCCGTGGATCTTTATCTGAGTAATTATGGACCTAAAAGTCGAAATTTCTTTTGGTGAGCATTGTCTTTTTCTAGTTTGTACACTGTAAAAAAAGTAATTTGACAGATAAAAAGTTAAAAAAAATCTGTATGTTTATTAAAAATTTATCTGTGCACTAAAAAAAAAAAAAGATTTTATATCTACAAAATTATTTTTTGTAAAGCTATAAACATCCACTTCCTACATGATACGTAATAATCATAATTATTACACAAATCTGCACTATTTATGTTTTATAATTATTAATATTAGACGTTTTGTGAGATTGAAAATACATATTATGGTGTTTAAAATTTCATTTTTCTGTGATATTTACTGTTATCACCTAAACAAAAATATGACAGGGATATAGTGATAAATTCACAATTTATATAATATATCTAATCATTTCACTGAGACGAATGATATTACTAATTTTTAAAAAACTAGATGAAAATATTTTTTTGAATAATTATTTTGAAAACTGCATAAATCATACACATTATATGGCCAAAGATTACTGGCTACTTGCATTAGACATTTTGTTAAATATCTAGTAGAATGATTGAGGATTTATCCTGAAACTCCAACCCTCATAGCACGCATGGTCACAGGGACGCCACAGTGACGTCACTGTGAGTCACTTTCGTCACATCACATCTGTGACCAAAATGCCACCACTCAGTGACGTCACATTGTGACTAAAATGTGACTTTCTTAAAAAATTTTAGAAAATTACAAATATTCTTCAAAACATGTTATTTACTTTAAAAAAACATGTTTCTGGCAATTTAAATATCGTCGCTTTTGTCACAGTTTAGTCACAATGTTAATGCCAAGTAGTCACAAATGACACATTTTTCACAAATTTGTCACACCGTGACTTCACAAAGTGGTCACAATGTGACGTCACAAAAGAGCTCTAAAACGGCCATAACGATTTCACATTTTAATCACTGTGACTTCACATGGACGTCACGTGACATCGATGATCAGAATCGACAATCGATGGTCAGAAAGTCACAATCTGACTTCATAAAGACGTCGCACTGACGTTACCATGGCTTACAGAAAGTGTGCAAACATAATAAAACAGGTCATATATTTCCATAAAGGGTTTTTCCCGAAACTTAAGAGGAGACCGACAACAAATTGAAAAAGTACGAATAACTTCGGATTAACCCTGTCAAAACTAATGTGTCCAAACCATAAGCGTCCAAACCGTGGATAAAGATTAAGTGGCTTATTGTAATAAGCTGTGTTAATTTTTATGCTGATAGCAGGTATACTCGTATTGAAATTGAGGTTTTTATAAAATAGTCCCAAATTTTTCCACGTTTTTTGCTTGACCTCTTCAGACCTGAATATAAAATAAATCTAAAATTAAAATTTATTAATTTTAGATAATCGAAATAACAAAATAGGTGACAGAAAGAGTCATTTTTATGAAATGAGTACTTTAGGTGACTGGTAATTTAGGTTTACAAATATGGATATAAAAGTACTAATACCCTTAAAACATCAGTTTAACTATCAGTAATGTAAATTTACGCATTAACAAAATTAAGGTCTTTAACGAAGTAAATGATCAGCAAATCCTCAAAAATTTTTATTGTAAACCATTTAAGTTAAATAATCATGAATATTTCTTATTTTCTTGGCCACAATATCTTGAAGGTATTTTCGAAACGCGGATGAAAATAATGTTTTTTTTTTATGATGTAATATTCACCAGTGCTGACTTTTATTGGTTTTATTTAGCAAAGCAAATTTAAAGTAAAAAACATTCAGCTGTGTAAAAGTAAAGTCAAAATGCAAAATATTCGAACAGTTTAGTTTTTATGAGGAAAAGAATGGAGGTACACATTTGTGCACCTCAGGTCTGAAGAGGTTAAAATATGCAGAATTCTTAATATGAAAACATACTGTTTCCGGAAAATATGACAGACCACAATGCATACTATATCCTGTATTCAGAATAAAAAAATAATAAAAATTGTGGGAATAACGAACAAGTTTACTAAATAAATTTTACCTCCACGAGAGTGAACGCTATTAAAATTTCATTTGCTCTTTGCATTAGCTAAATATATTAAGCAACTTTAATGAAAGTTTCAAAAGCATAGCTTGGAAATTTTGAAAGTGATCGTTGATAGAAAAAGCTCAAAATCTGTTATTTCTAAGATGACGGAGAAATTATGAGAGTCTGTATTCATGTATCCATTGATTACTCTCAATATAGAATACACAATATCGCACATACTACTATATTTGGATACAGCGTCTCATTTTTTTTTGCTCCATTTTATGAGCAACGGATTTTGAGCTTATTCTATCAACGGTCACTTCCAGAATTTTCAAGCTATGTTTTTTGAGACTTTCACAAGAGTTACTCTATAAATTAAGCCAACGAAATATGCAAATGACATTTTCATAATGTTCACGCATACGCAGTAAAAAATTATTTAGTAAACCTGTTAATTTTTCATAAAATTATGAATTAATAATTTTTCTTTTTTTTATTATTTGTTTAATTTTGAACGTATTCTATTATGTACAATGTTGTTTGTCATATTTTCTAGAAAGAATATTTTCTTATAATAAGAACTCTGCAATTATAATAAAAAAAACTTGGGACTTTCTTTTATAAAACTATAATTTCTCTACGAGTGTACATGATTTCTACACAAAAATTATCACAGCTTATTACAATCAGCCACTTAATCATAACTTACAGCTTAAACTGTTTTTCTACATTAGTTTTTATGAGCTTATAAAAATGATATTTGTTTTTTTCTCAATTTGTTAATGCCCCCCTATGGAGTTTCGGGAAATATCTATTTTGCTTACACGCCGGGAGTATCAGAAAAATTCCTCATGAATTTTTCTAGATATTTAATAAAATGTGGAAAGTCGGAAGATGCCGGCCACCTTTGGCTATACATATACGAATATTTTTTTTATTCACTATTCTTAAATACTCCAACTATACTTAGACAGTGCTCAGCAAAAGTTCAGACAAGGACAGGCTTCTATATTCAATAGTATGCAACGCATTTTTGTAATTCATCTGTCAGATATTATTTGTGACTTATCCTTTATTCACAAACAATACATTTTTAACTATACCTTTACATAAAGTATATTAACAACAACAAAAAAAAAACGAAATTAAAATAGTGGGAAAAGTATAAACAACCCGTATATATACAGATAAATAATCATAAATTAAAATTAAGTTGCAATCACATTGTCTGCAATTAGTGCAAATATTCGACTTTTCATCGAATAAACTAAATCATGTGTCTCTAGAGGGTCTATTTTGCACCAAATACATTCAACAGCAGTTCGAAGCTCATTAACAGAAAATAATAAGAAAAGTTTTCATAAACCTTACGAGATATAACGTCACAAATGTTTTTGATTGGGTCCAAATCTGGGCTGTACAACGACCAGTTGAGATCAGTAGAATTTTGAGAGTGAAAGAAAGTTTTTGTATCGTATGCAATATTGCTAAAACACGTACTTCGGACCAGATAAATATTTCTCCGATGATTGTAAACTGTTTTCCAATGTATGTATGTAGTCTTGTTCTGCTTGAGAACCATTGAATAACTCTACAGATACTCAAGCATTAAAGCCAAGGGAGGATCAAATAATTAAATATTCACCCCCTTGTTTTGGACTAAAGAAAGTCTCAAGCTCTTTACGCAAGCCTTGTCAATAATGTGCTCAACCAACTGGGCCATTCAAATTCCACATATTATCGTTACATAATAGCATAGTGTACCACATGGGTCCATATGGCATATGATTGCAAGTCCATTGCTTTCTCGCTAATTCGTAGTGAGTTTTCAAAACTGGTTCTTTTATCACTTTCATGTAAATTGATTTACCACTTTCTTTAATTCATCTATGAATCACATCCGTCGACACAGAAAGTCCTGACTTACTTTTAATGCAACTACTAATCATCATTTGTGATGTAAATACCATTTTTATGGGCCCTTCTGTCGTCTCATTTACTGGTCACACAAGGTATTCCAGATTTACGATTTGTTTTGAAGGAATCACCATCAGACTATACTTCATAGACGGATACCTTTGGACGATTCAATGTAGCTGAAATTTCTGCAACAGTCATTCTTTCCATTCCAGCTTCCCTATTTCAATTACCTCGTATAGCTCGCGGCATCTTCACAAAACCAATGCTATAGCGAAGTATACTTAAATACAAGTGACATCATAACTTTGAAACTTGCATTTAGCATTGCAAGTGAACAGTTTCCTAAAAATCGAAAGCGTGTCAAAATTTTCCAAAATGCAAATTTCTTTTTTTTTCTGTTGAATTAAATATTTTTTTCTATATTAAAACAATTATTTTCATTCTAAAATGTTTAAAACACATTTTAAAATATGTATAGTTATTTGTATGACTGAAGAGTTCGTAATTTTTATTTAGAGATTAAATAATACCAGTCTCTAAACTTTTGCTGAGGACTGTATGACACAAAATAAATGCTTTATGACTAAATAAAAACTAGTATATTTTTCGAAAGTTATCGTTTATAATACCTCTTATACATATTTCTGAAATTTCCTATTATCCAAAGTTTCTGATTGACAATTTGTGGAAATATGCAACAGAAATAACATATTTAGCACAGAATTGGAAATAACTTTTCATACTATATTCTAACAATTTACGAACTTTTCATATACTCTATCAGATGGAGATATTACCATAATATTCTTTTACCATGCAGATGCTTTACTTTCAAAAGAGTGGCATCGTTTTATCATATATATCCCTTGATACCTATTAATAAATTCCGAATATATTTGCGATGCCAAACGTTTCTCCATAAATCAAAAATATTTTATTTAGGCTTTAGTTATACATTTGTAGATTTTTATTTCTACTATAAAAGTGATTTTTAATAATGCTGTGTGTAATTATTAGATTTTTAACAGAATGCATTATCTTTTAGATACTTTTCAGTAATTTTTCTGTTACTTTAAGAGAAAAGCTTAAACTTTTATACATAAAAAAATAATTTTCAGATTTTTTTTAGATATTTTCTTTCTTACAGTAAGAGGAATTAATTAAATTAACTATGTTTATGTTCCTTAAATGTATTAATTATTTTAAATGTTAAGATTTTGTGTAAAAAATTTTGACATTTTTGAATAATTTATGGTTATTTTTGATATAATTTTATAATACTTATCTTTACAAATAAAAGTTAGTAATTTTATTTGTTAAATGCTAACATAGTTGGTAGTACATATAAATTTTAAAATTAAAATAATTATAAAAGTAGTTATTTATTTTAACCAAATTAAAAATATTCAAATTAAGTTATTTTAATAAAATCTAAAATTCCAAATATTTTGAAAATAGTAAATGAAAAAAAAATTCTTGAAATATAAGTAAAATTTAAAATTTCTTAAAACAAAAAAATATTTAATTGAAATTTAAAATGTTAAATCATTGACAAATCGCGATAGTTTTTAAAGTAGAAAGAAAATTGAATTAAAAAAAATTAAAAATGTCATTGATAAAACGTACATATATACAATATAAACTCTTAAATCGACAAAAAATACGAAATCTCTTTCAATTAAACCCATCTTAATGTAAAAATTTTAACATCGAAGAACGGGGCGCGCACTAAAAACCTTCTGTTTTCTAGAAAAATTCTTTACTTCCAATCTATGATGTCTGCTAGTAAAACTTTGCAATTAAGGCACACTTTTAAAATTTAAATCTCAAAAATGAACTGAAAATACATTGAAAAAAATTAATTTAATTAAAATAATATTCTTTTTCAAAACTTTATAATTTATCGTGGGACACGAGGTATTAAGGTGTAAGTTCAATAAATTTTAAGTCTCTGACTTAAACAGTTTTTGTGCACAGACACTGTGATGAACAGGCAGACAGAGAAATGAGACGGATACGGTTTCGTCAGATTAACTAAGCCGTAAAAGAAATGTTGGTAGTTACGTAAATGGAAATTAAATATAAAATGTTTAATCTGAATTTTCAAGTCGTAAATTTTTATTAAAATTTCTATTAAGTCGTAGAACAAACAGAGTAAAAAATCATCGAGGAAAGAGTTCGATCCTGTATTATTGGCTCAGCGTATCAATGCTGTAGCACAGCGCAACCAAAAATGGAGGTTCGAACCAGGTCTTGTAAAATTTTTAATACTGATGGTTCTGCACCTCGTTAGCATAGTGAATTAAAATTCGCGAATTAATTATTCAAATTTATTATTACTTGAGAGTATATAATCAATAAAATTCTAATATATTACTAATTTTAAATTTATTTATTTGCTGCTTTTAAAAATATTTTTCTATTTATAATGTAAGTTATATTTATATCTATGGAAAAAATATTGCATGTTTTCTTTTAATATATATATATATATAAATGGTTTTTAAAAAGGAGCTTAAAAATTTAAAACTAAGCGCAGTGCAACTTTAAAAAAAATTCTAAAAGTCTGTTCAAATTTTGTAAAAAAAAACTCTTTTCCAAAATAAAAAAAATAAAACGAAGTTCAGAAGTTTTTAAAAAATTTCTTTTTTTGTTAAAACATTTCTGAGAGCTCATTTTTCCATGCAGCTTTTAAAAAGTATAGTACATAGAGTTCTAAAAAAAGTTTTCAGATTTATACTTTTTAACTAAAAGTAGATTTTCTTTCAAATACAGTTTATTTAAAGACCACTTTTTTTTCTACCAATGCCGCATTATTTTTCAAACTGTTCTTATTATATAGTCAAATATATTACCATTCTCAAAAAACGTTTGCTCATTTCCTTTCAAAAATACAGTAGATAGAATTTTAGAAGTTACTTATTTAAGAATTGACTAGACATAACACAGTATCATATAAAAAAGATTGAAAATAGTTATTCTTATTATTAATGTCTGATGTAACACCAATGTAAGTTTGACTTATACCAAAAAAAAAAAAATGTTCCAATCAAGCAAATGGAATTTAAAAATCAAATATTTATCTGAGTTTTAAAATCGTAAATTTTAATTCACATTTTTATTCAGTCGTAGAATTAACATTCTAAAAAATTATTGAGGTCAGAGTTCGAACCTTGGTCACGAATGCAGCGTACCGTTCGGTTTATTTGGTTTATTTAATGCCGGCCGATTATCTATTGGGATATAGGCCCGAAAGGGGTAGGATGCCCTCCGTGGGGGGGTCTTTCTAAGGGAACCTAACCCGTATTTATCCGTAAATCCAAGGTTCGAAGTAAACCACGGAAAACTCCGAACGGTTAGGCCGACGACCGCGTTTGGGTTTGAACCCAGCATCTGCCATCTACCAGTTGAGAGGTCAGAACTTCTCGGCCACAGGTGGGGCTCAACGTACAAATTCTGTGGTATAGTGCAACTAATGACCCAGGTTCGAATCCTGGCTTGTATAATTTTTCACCCTGATAGTTCTGCACATCGTTAGACATGTGAATTAAAATCCGTGGATAAAAAATTCAGATTTCTTATTTCTCGAGCGTGATTAATCATCAATGTCGTAATATATATCCAATTTTGAAATTATTTACTTGCTTAGGAAATTTGTTAATTGAATTAGGAAATTTCTCCTTATCCATTCCTAAATTGAACAAAACAAATTTCATCTCCGTATCTAAAAATCCCACAGATATATTAAATCCCAAAATCCTGAAAAATTCCTGACTTACACCACTTTTCCCTGCCTCTAAACTGTGATTTCTTGACTCAATTTCAACGCTTGTTAGGGAACATAGACAAATTGTAATTTAATAAAAATCGGTTTAAGATAGAGATTTTTCTTTAGACATAAAATAGAAGCGTACAGTTTTTACGCTAAATTGGTATACCAGACGTCTGTCCGGGTCAAAATATCTAGGTCAGGTCCCAAACCGACCCATAGGGGAAAAAGTTCAGCGTGGCCTGAAAAAATGTCAACATCCTAACTCGGACCAGTTTCGAAAATAGTTTAAATCATAGCCCGGTTCAGTCGCAAATTTCTACATAGTTATTTAATTCGCCGCAGGAAAAAAATGTTTCATATGAAGGAGTTCTAACCAAAAAATTCTTTTATAGCTTTTCGTTTTTTATATTTATACTTTTTATTATTAAAGAAGCGCCAAAGGCTGTAATATATTTATTTTATCAATGAATCTCTATTTATATGTAAATGTTTCACTTATATTTTAATATCGTTAATCCATATCCCATGCGTTGGAGACTCAGAAAAATGTTATACACTAAAACTTTTTAAGACGGAATCACATAGAAAAGAAAAAATACGTTATAGACAGATGATCTCCCTAGAAGATGTAATTGGAGCTTATTTTCTTTTCAGATACTATTGCATTTATTTTGCATGGATCAACATATTTTCCGTTTAAGACAGAATTCCGTCATAGGCAGATTTTTTTTCACTGGTTTGTATTTAATTTTTTAGCCTTATAATAATCTATTTAAAAACAATGAATTTTAAAGTTTTTTTTTTTTTTTTTTTTTTTTTTTTTTTGTAAAACAAAGATTTTAAAATCTATATGTTTTTCGTAAAAAATTCGATTGAGCCGAATTTTATTTATTTTATGTACGTATTAAGTCAGTCAGAGACAGTGATACGGGTTTTGTCGAGATGATACGCGTTTTGTCGAGACCGGGTGTGAAAATTTCAATAACTGACTGTCAAATAACTGACGGACATTTAAACAATACACTTCGTTTTTCTGCACAATGAATTTTTTATCATCTATTTCTTGTCTTTAAATTATTAAATGTTAAGAATTTTTTAAAGAAAAAAGAACTTGAAACACGTCATTTTTTATTTTTTTACATTAGTTTTTTTTTTTTTTTTTTTTTTTTTTTTCGGAAAATTTGAAAAAATGTTAGGTTTGTTTTTGAAATATGATTTTTTTAAAAGATATATTATTTTTTCAATAAACATTTTTAATAGTTTTAAAATTAATACAAAAAAAAAAAAAACCTTGGAACAAAACTAAAATCAGATTTTCATCTTTAATTAAATGGAAAGAAATTGAAATCCGATAAATAATGTTACGAGTTAAAACGATTATTGATTGTCCCATTTAAACCAGTACTAACCACATGAAACTTTTATAAACTGTATGAGAAATTTTAGAATGTGATTTTCTTAGCAAATTATAAGGCTAGCCATCACAAAAAAAGAAAAAAATCAAAATTCTAACTCAAGAAATAGATTTTTTACGGGTTTTCTAGAACTGTTAAAGTAACATTGTTTTTTGAATTGCGCGCATTTCAATTTCTGTCTAATCCTTTAAAACCTAATGAATTTTTTAAACGGCTATAACTTTGCGAATTTTGGAGATATGAAGAGGTAACTTTTTGTGTCTTATTCAGGACTGAATAAGGAAAGTTATCCTAATTGGAATTTTTGTCCTACGGGGCCCGTATAAAAATTTAATTTTCGTAACTTTTCAACTAGACTCCCCATAGAGTCGCAATTTATCTTATCAAATTTTTACATTTTTTTATGAATTTTTGCAATTGGAAGTATGGATCTAAGGGCAATATTTAAGGAGATATCATATTGTTTCGATATTTATGACTCACCCTGTATAATACAATGGTTTTCAATAAAGCCTTAAAATACTTTTTTTCTTAAAACCGATGATTCCAAAAACCACAGCAACAATGTAATACGATTACATTCAGAAAAAAAAGAGAATAAATTATTTACTATACATCTATAAGTAATGAACTCTCTTTCGTAATTTTGGGAAGCACACATTCTTTCAAAAGAAGAAGATTGGACTTGTCAGTATTGGAAACCCAATAGGAATTAGTTTTTCTTTTTGATTTTGTTTGAAAATAAGAAAGTATGGAAAAAAGAAAATAAATAAATTGATATGTGTTCTGAAGCAAAAGGTAATATTTTCTTACTACGCAGTGA
This sequence comes from Maratus speculifer, assembly GCA_964019185.1. Taxonomy (NCBI): domain Eukaryota; kingdom Metazoa; phylum Arthropoda; class Arachnida; order Araneae; family Salticidae; genus Maratus; species Maratus speculifer. The sequence continues at coordinate 418,626,084 of OZ025290.1, read as the reverse complement.
GGATTGAAATAAAATGCTGTCGACATATCACTTTTTGATTTATGGAAGACCATATTGCTAATTAATATAAAAACTTAGATTAAAATAGATGACATAGAATTACAACAAATTATTATTTTAAGACCATCTGTTTCTATCAAAACTTTTAGTTAAATTTGAATGTTTAGTCGTGGAATGTTATTAAAGAAAATTGTAAATAGAATTTTCTAAAATTTCTTGAAATAAGATAGATTTTCAGAATTATGGCATTAGTTCGCGCACTTACACACAACAAAATGGAGTGTATAAGCGTTTTTTTTTTTCTCCCTTAAAAAAAAGCGAGCTATCACACGGCTTAGTACATTACACCAATTTTTACGTGTCTTTTTTTAAGAATCAAAATAGAATAAACACAGGGTGTTGCAACACACAGAAATAAAAAAGAAGTATCTTATATCATTTCTAAATACATGAAAACAAGGAACATGCACCGTTTGCTCGCTGAAGGTACTTACAGAGACATGAGTATTTTATACTGTTTTCAATAAACGGGCGTAAACACAGTCATTTTGATAATTAATATAATATTTAAAGAATAAATTGTTATCAGGTTTACAGTTTTTTTAAGTAGTTAAGAATTTTGGAATGTATATATTTTTTAAAATAAAGAATACATTTTTTTCTATAATGGCATTTTATTTAAATGCTTTAGGAGACTTTCATATATAAAACCGATGGTTCCAAAAAAACACAGCAACAATGTAATAACATTACTTCCAAGAAAAAAGATTCAATTTTTTATTATACATCTATAAATAATGAACTCACGACCGTAATTTTCAAAAGCACACATTCTTCTAAAAGAAGAAGATAGGACTTGTCAGCAGCGGTAACCCAATAAGAATTAACATCTCTTTTTGATTTTCTTTGAAAAAAAGAAAATATGGAGATAAAATATATAATCCGCTAAGTGTTCTGAAACAAAAGGTATTTTTTTTTTTTTTTTTTTTTTTTTACCACGCAGTAAGTATTGAAATAAAATAGATACATACCACTATTTAATTTATGGAAGACCATATTGCAAATAAATATATAAACTTAGATTAAAATAGATAACATAGATTTACAACAAAGGAATATTTTAAGATTATCTTTTTTATCACTATATCTAATTAAATTTAAATGTTTGGTCGTGAAATGTTATTAAAGAAAATTATAAATAGAATTCTCTAAAATTTCTTGAAATAAGATAGATTTTCAGAATAACTGCATTAGTTAGCACACTTATACACACAACAAAATGGAGTGCATAAAAGCTGTTTCACACGGAGAAAGATTTTTCGGCAAAAATTTTACAAAACAGGATCATTCATTTTGCAGCGTGTTCGGTAAACAGGTTTTTCAAACTTCTCGCGGGGTTATTTAATTTCTCGCTCCGCTCCTATTGTTCAGTTGATCAGCGCTGAATGAATGACCAACATTTTCCGTGTAATGCGGGAAACGCTCGGTAAACGAAAATACCGAGCAGATTCTACCTATATCAAGGAATATATATCACGGTTTGGTTTGGTTTATTTTTGTCGTCCGATTATCTACACTAGGGATATAGGACCAGGGGGAGTGCCTTTCGTGGGGGTCTTTCTAAGGGTGCCTAACCCGTATTTACGCAAGTTTCGAAGAAAACCACGAAAACTCCGAACGGTTAGGCCGACAGCCGCGATTGGGTTCGAACCCAGCAACTGCCGTCTACCAGTTGAAAGGTCAGAACTTCTCGGCCACTTATATATCACGGAACATTTTGCTGGCTGTAATGTTGTGTAGGGAAAAAAAAAAGATCTGTGAAAGACATCCGTGTGATACCGCTTTAAGCGTTTTTTTCTCTCTTAAAGAGAAGCAACCCATCATACGGCTTAGTACATTACATCATTTTTTACGTATTATTTTAAATATCAAAGAAGAATAAACACAGGGTGTACAACATACAAAAAGAAAGAAAAAAATATTATATGATTTCTAAATACATAAAATCAAGAAACATGCACATTTCCTAGTAGCACACTAGTAGCAAATATTGGTCCAACATGGCGCCAATATTTCATTAATTGGGAATATTGTCAATAAAGCGACAATATTGCTCCAATATTGGGATGTTTACATTTTGACCTTATTTAACCAACATTTGCAGCCAATATTATGCCAATATTTTGGTTTCATTGGAAATATTGCCAATAAAACGCCAATATTGTACAAATGTTGGCGTTACGTTGGAAATTCCAATATTTAACCAATATTGGCGTTTTATTGGCAATATTTTCAATGATATCCCAATATTGGCATAATATTGGCTGCAAATATTGGCTAAATAAGGACAAAATGTAAAAACACCAATATTGGAGCAATATTTCATGCCAATATTACGCCAATGTGCCAATATTGCTCCAAGATGTACCCAATATTGGCCCAATATTGTTTGGCTACTGGGTTAGCTCGCTACATAAATACATGTATGTTATTCAGTTTACAATATGGACTTAAATATACACATTTTTATAACAAATAAAATATTTAAGGAATAAATTACTATCAGGTGTATAGTATTTTAATATATAGTAGATAAGAAAGTAAAAAAAAAATATAATACATACAATATATAATACAATGATGCAATTAATAAATTCATTTTACTTAAATGCGTTACAATACTTTCATACTTAAAACCGATGGTTCCAAAAAAACATAGTAGCAAAGTAATACACATAGTACATGCGGAAAGTAGTACATACAGAAAAAAGTGATTAAATTGTTTACAATACATTTATAAATAATGAATTCTCTTCCGTAATTTTTGAAAAACACACATTCCTTCAAAAAAAAAAAAAAAAAAAAAAAAAAAAAAATAGAACTTGTCAGTAGCGAAACCCAATAGGAATTAATTTTTCTTTTTGATTTTCTTTGAAAATAAGAAAGTATGGAAATAAGAAAATATATAATCCGATATGTGTTCTGCAAAGAAAGGTAATTTTTTTTTACTACGCAGTGACAATTGAAATAAAAGGCTATCGGCATACCATAATTTGATTTATGGAAGACCATATTACAAATAAATAAAAAACTATAGCGTAGATAAATAGATAGCGTAGAATTACAACAAAGGTTTATTTTAAGATTATTATTTTTTATCAAAATTTGTGGTTAAATTTGAAAGTTTTGTAAAAGAATGTTATAGAAAAAAAATAAAGATGAAATTTTCTAAATTTCCTGAAATAAGAGATTTTTAGAATTATTGCATTGGTTCGCATACTTACACACAAAAAATGGAGTGCATAATCGTTCTTTTCTCTCTAAAAGAGAAGCGAGCCATCACATGGCTTAGTTCATTACACCATTTTTTACGTACATTATCAAACTAACAAAATAGAAAAACACACGGTGTTGCAACATACTGAAACACAGAAGAAGTACCTTTATATAATTTTTAAATACATGAAAACAAGGAACATGTACCGTTAGCTCACTGTAGCTGCGTACAGAAACATATGTATTTTATTCAGCTTACAATTAATGGGCATAAATATTGACATTTTTATAATTAATATAGTATTTAAAAAAATTATTATCAGGTGTATAATTTTTTTAACATATTGTAGATAAGAAAGTTAGAGAATACTTTTTCTCATATATAATACTATGGTTTTCAATAAAGCCATTTTATTTATATTCCTTAAAATACTTTTATTCTTAAAAACAATGATTCTAAAAAACACAGCTTATAATTGGTTTATATTTAGAATTAAGATTAAATTATTTACTGTGCATCTATAAATAATGAACTCTGTTCCGTAATTTTCGGAAGCACACATACTTTCAAAAGAAGAAGATTGGACTTGTCAGTAGCTGAAACCCAATTGGAATTAGTTTTTCTTTTTGATTTTCTTTAAAAATAAGATAGTATGAAAATATAAGAAAATATATTATCCGCTATGTGTTCCTAAGCGAAAGGTAATATTTTCTTACTACGGCGTGAGAATAGAAACAAATTTCTATCAACATACCAATATTTGATCTATGGGAGACCATACTACAAATAAATATAAAAACTTAGATTAAAACAGATTACTTAGAAATACAACAAATTATTATTTAAAGATAAGCTCTTTTTTATCACATTTTGTTGTTAAATTTTTGTGAAAGAATGTAATGCAGAACATTATTAATCATTTATTATTGTTATTATTATTTCTTGAAATGAGATAGATTTTCAGAATTATTGTATTAATGAAAATATATTAGAGTCAAAACTATTCTTTTATATTATCAAAAATTTCTTTATAATACTTTTATATTATATTTTGTAAAATAGATAATCTAGAATTACAACAAAGAATTATTTTAAGATTATCTTTTTTATCATTATTTCTACTTAAATTTTAAGGTTTGGTCAATGAATGTTATTGATAAAAAAAATAAATCAAATTTTCCAAATTTCTTGAAATAGATAGATTATCAGAAATATTATATTTATAAAATAATATTTAAGTCAAAAGAATTTTCTTCAATATTATCAAGGATTCATTTGTGATATTTTTTAAACATTCATTAATTTGTTAAAGGTAAACTTTGTCGGTTTTGAATGTAGAAAAACAGCCATTTTTAAAATTTAAAACATTTAATTTGTGTTTCAAAATGAATGTATTGAGCATTATTCCTTAAAATTCACTAGGATTAAAAACTATATATATAGAAAAAAAGTTATTTTTTCAATATTTGACAAGAACAAGAAAATGAAGTTACTTCATAAATAAGGCAATATTTTCCTTTTATATATAAGTCCTTTTTATATAAATTCTTTGTAATTTTAAAATACTTAAAACAGACAGGTTCCTAGAATCGTATTAACAATGTCATGGTATTCCAGTCAGAAAAAAGTATATTATTCATTATATGTCTCTAAGTAGTGGGCTCTCATCTGTGAATTTAACATGCACACATTTTTCAAAAGAAGAAAATTAAACATCCATTTAACCCTAATAAATCTGTCAAAAATAAAGTAAAATAATTTCTCAAATGAAAAAAAGAGATTTATTATCATTATAAACATTTTCTACATCCTTAAGCAATATTTATGTATGTAATATAATCATTTCCTAAAGTATCAAATGCAGTTTATTGCAGTTATATGATTATTATTTAATTTGGTGTTACAAAAACAGTCAGAAGATAGTTTTAAGGGATTAGATGAATGTTAGAAAATTATCAGTAGCATTTTTCTGAAAAGTAAAGATTCCGAAAAAGAGTATGAAAAAGATTTTCAAGCAGCCAAAGAGTATCGTGTTAGATACTTTGAATTCCGATTTCAAAAGCAGCCGCAGTTGTGCATAGATTCCCTACTACGGCTACTAATTATCAATAAGTGATAAATGCAATTAAAGAATGATTTTACATGGTAGATTTTCTTGTCCAAGTCCATATGCGGCGATTATTAAGAATGTTGATGTAAAATGCCATCCATGGTTACGTAATAACAGATTTACCTCAATTGTATGAGATGGATTGTATGATGAGAATGAAAATTATGATCGCTTCAATGTTTAATATTTATAACGTATGCAAATTATCCAAATGGGTGTAAAAATCTGGGCCTGGAATAAACCATTGATGTATTGGTTGAAGCCGAAAATTTTCTTCCAGCTGAGCCATCCCGGACGAATACTGGCGGACTAATTCACCCAACTAACCTTAACGATCACACACTCTGGTCTGATGATTTAGGTCAGCACAAGAGAATAAATACTAGCGAACTAATTCAACCAACTTACCTTAACGATCACACAATCTGGTCTGGTACTTTGAATCAGCACAACAAAATAATGTAATTTAATTTGATGTTTAAGACTTGTTCAGGAAAAATGCGGGGATTTTTTATATATTTAGCAGAAAATTTTCTCCCTGTTTCATAAAGCATTAAGTACGATTTATTGCCTTTATACGTTTCTCCTTTAATTCGATATAGGTGCACCTCTGACCTTGACTTTGGATGCTAAATTATTTTTCTGGAGAGCAAGTAGTTGATTGATAAAATTAATTTATATTAAACATTTTTATGAATTTAATGATTTAAGTGAAACATATTTTAAGAGAATTAATTGGGATGATACCTTATTTGTGAATTTTATTTGAAGAATATTTTATATATAAGATTCAAATAATGAGCAACAAAGATTTGAAGATTATTTTTTATCAATATATTTGGCCAAACTGAAATTATTGCTAATTGAATGCTACTGAAGAAAATTATAATTCATATTTTTCTAAATTTCTTGACCTATACTTTGCATTAAAACAGTAATAATACAATAGGATTACACACAGAAAAAGTAATTCATTACTATATGTATGAGCACTTATGAGTATTTTTCTGTAACTTTCAGTATCATGTAATGTTTCCAAAAAAAACGAAGATAGAACTTTTCAGTAACGAAAACCCAAAAGGAGTTAGTTTTGTAACTTTTATTTTTATTTAAAAATATGTATAAAAGCTAGAATGTATGTAATCCGATATGCGCTTGGAAGCAAATTTTAAGTTTTCTGTAGTACGCAGCGAGGATTCGAAGAAATTGTTATAGACATACACTTCTGTGATTTACAGTAGAACGTTCGGGAACATTACTGTACCATTTTAGGAACACTACTATACCCAGAAACCTTACAACCCAATTTGAATCTTTAATTTTTACAGTGTACTGAAATATCATTTGATTTAAGGAAGACCATAGAGTAAATTAATGTAAATTTTCTATTAAAGTTAATAACCTAGAATTACAATAGAAGAGTATTTGAAGATAATTTGTTATTATCAATATTTGTTACTAGATTTAAATTTTTGATCGAATAATGATATTGAAAAGAATCACAAATTGTATTTTTTAAATCTTCTTAAAAAAAAAAAAAAAAAAAAAAAAAAAAAAAAAAAAAAAAAGCTAGATTTTTTTATTTTTTCTAATTGAAAGCATCTACTGGATCATGCAAAAAGATGTAGTGAACATCACATTTTAAAATAATAATTGCAGTCAGATAGTTTGCATAAAAAAAAAATCATTCATTTGCCTATACCATTTAATAATGGAATTTCTTTTACAGATGGTTGTATGATTATTAAAATTCGAAGTCAAATTAAAATTTCACATGTTTCTGATTTTGTACGAATTATATTTAGAACAATGTGAAAATGGCGTAACAATATGCATTTATCCTATTAAAATTTACTGAGTTGGATACATTGGATTGATGAATTCCCAAAGCCTTCTTACTTGTTTTAAAATTTGTATTACTAAAAAATCCTTATAAACAGTTTAAAGATTTGTATTGCAGTAGAATGTTTATTTTTCCTTTGTAAAATAGCGTTTTTGGTTATTCCTATATGAATGCTTTGGAAAATTAACATGATAAGTATTTATAGAAAAGAATATTGCAAAAAACATACTTTAGTTACTAAAATAAATGAAATTAAAACAATTCATCATTCCAGCATTTAATCTGTATAATTTGTACAGCCTAGGCAATACTATGTAAATAAATTTTTTATGTTATATAAACTAAATGACAATTTCTAAACCCTTCTGGCATGTCTGCATAGTACTTTCAACATAGACAGATGTGATTTTACCGATTCGAAATTGAGAACAATGTTTATAAGATAAAGTGAAATCTTTTTTCATATATGAATAATTAATTTTTGCCATTTATTTAGTAAATTTAATATTATTGATATTTCATGTGAAATAAATGAACGCGAAATTACTTACGATTTACCGCTTGAATTGTTGGGAATACCAGAAATACATCCTTTAATTTCAGTTTTTCTAAATTGTATCGTCGTTAATTTAATATATTTTTCAATATTTCTTAATTATATTGCTTTAAAAGTTTGAACATTTGTTTTATCATACTACAAAGCATACTAATTACAAAATTTATAAAAGAGCATCTTAGTTGTCAATTTTTTATTTTTATTTTTTTTTTATAAAATGTTAGTTATGTTTTTAAAAATGATAAAAAAAAATATATATTAAAATACATTAAAATACTACAAATTCAGTAGTATGGATATAAAAAATATTGACAGTTTCTATTAATCATTTAATTTTACAATACGTTACTTTAATAATATTCTAGTTTTTCATTCACGCATACTTGAAAAAGGCAGATGTTTCTTGGTTTTAGTACAATAACCTCTCTTCTTTCAATTCCAAAAGGATTTTTGACTTATTCAAAGTTGATGTTTGTAATATCAAATACAATGATGTTTACGAAATATTTAATTACTCAAACTTGTTTTGATTATCACAAAATCTATTTACATATTTAGAACTAATAGAAACTGCTGCAGATGTTGGCATTGGAATTTATGTTTATATTTATAAAAATATTGATACATTTTTATAAAATATATAAAGAAACAATTCTTTTACACGGTTGGAATAAGATAATTGAGATATTTTTCAAAAGAGCAAAAAATGCGCAGACCCGGTCCCCTTACTTGGATATCTTGGCTTGCCATGCAAATGCTTTACCTATCCGGGTAATAACTAATTAACATAAATTAAATTTTAGGTGGTGAACATTAGTCTGAACTGAAGCTCGCAATGCTGTTAATTACTTAATTAATTCAAATAAATAAACTGTAGATATATTACATTGTTTATACATGCTTATTATTTAAAAAATTAAGTATGTATAAATAATTGTAAAATATCTAATGCGATCTTTATGAGATAAATTTTTATGATTGGAATTTTTACCAAAGACTCCACGTATACATTTATTACTTAAAAGTATTTCCACAAAATTATTACACTATTTCCATAATTCTCTCAATACGAAATAATGACAAGTTTATTTAAAAAAATAGGCACTTTCTGTAAAAGAAAAGGAAATATTTTTAAATCAGATGAATTTTAATAATAAGAATACTTTAGCGAAAGAATTTAAATCTTACAGTCACTTGAAACAATAAGTGGAAACATTTGAAGTTTCAGACAGAAATTCGATCTTTTGAACTTGTATAATTTTAAATTATTAACTTAAAGACGACCACCTTTGTGTATAGTTCCTAAGTTTATCTCAATTTAAATCTGAACCCTATCGCCTTTATTGCCTAAAATACATTTAAAAGTTTAAGCTTTGTGAAAATTTAGTATTACGCATAGTCTATAAGAGATATAGTTATAGCAGTTGGTTTTTTTTATGAATAATTTTACATTGCATTACGATTTTGGTGAAAGGAAATTCTTTTCAATCTATATTTATGCTTAACAATGTAATATAATATGCTCAAAACTTTAAGAAATCAGAGAAAAGCTATTTTCTGTGCAAATGATCTGAAAATATAATCCATTTTTTAGGAATAATAATAATAATAATAATAATAATAATAATAATAAAAGTTTTTATGGTGTTGTATTGGTTGAATTATCTTTTTTGACAAACTATATTCATTCTAGTTAATTTTATGTTTTAAGATTGAAAATCTGTTATCAACTTTATCATAAAGAAATGTACAAAAATGGTGACAGATCAGAATTTTTTTATTACAAATGTCAATATTAGGGAAATTCTATGATGTTGTATAGCTTAACATCTAAAGGACGTTTTTGCCCTCTACTTCCTATAAGAGACATCATGTCCTCACTTAAAATTTCTTCTTGTATTTATAGGAAGAATTTAAGTAGAAATTGGGATAAAATGAAAAGATTATCTAGAATAAAATTTTAATACAGGAAATTTTAATTTCAGAACATTTTATTTTCATTCAATATTTAAAAGAAAACATATACATATAATTTCCATTGAAACTGGTGTACTAATACAGGGCTTTAATGGTGAAATTTTTGATTTGATTTCTCAAATAATTTTCCACTATTCATTGCAATTAGTTGACAAGGGTAAACTGTTGAATTTCTTAAAGAACCGAAAATATGTGAGTTGTTCAACAATTGGCTCTGGTTTATATAAAATATTTGTACTGTGATAGTTTATGTGGAATATCCAAGCATAAAGTCTTAAGTACCTACATGTTCCATTTCATAACTGTATTAGCTAAAATATTAAATTTTTTGGAGGAAGGGATGAAGTTTTAATGACCTATTTTTAAAGGGTTTTATAAGGGTGAGTGTGAAGGTGAAAGGCTGGTTTGGAGCTTATAAGGCTAGGTTTGTGACAGCAGATGAGATGTGGCTACAGGACTATGATCCCAAATTCAAACAACAGTAGCTACGTCTCATCGTCTGTCACCAATGAAGCCCTATAAGCTCTAAACCAGCCTTTTATTCATATTCCCCTCTTTTCCCCTCCTCCCTCCAAAAATACGTTAATTTAGCAGCTATGGTTCTGAAATTGAATATATAGGCATCCAAGACTTTGATATTTCACATCAACCATGGCAGTGCAAATATTTTATATAAATGGTGACAGCGACGGCTAAAACACCCATGTATGTAGTCTAAACTAAACTAAAATAGAGCGAGCCAATCCATTAAGGTCAGCACTGTTTTCTTGACTTTGGACTCGGGTGTATTTTTGTACGTCACATGTCTCCGTCAATTTTATGATACTAAAATGATTATAGGATCAGCCTAACGCGAATTCTTTTGTTTCTGTGTCCTAAATAAGATGCTGCTAATTTCCTCAACCACGAATAATAATAAAAAAAATAAGAGAACCTTGGCTTGAAAGTATTAAAACTCTGTACGAATAGCGTTCTTGTCAGACGTGGTAATCACAGCACTACGAAGTTTAGATATATGATCATATCTTGGCTGTTAAGAGTATGTATTAGAACTTAATTTACCTTTTTTCTCAAGTCCAAAATTACTGTTACCAACTTTTGGCCAAAAAAGTCCTAGATTTGTAGTATACTTTTGAGAAGTATTTTAGAAGCTTACTTTGATACTCTGTTTAATATTTAACACTGTTTTGTAGTTCCAGAAATAAATTGTGAACTTCTGTTTGCGATAGTTTTAATAAATATGTTATGTAATTGACTGTACAAAAAATAGAAAAAAATTCCGTTAAATTTACGGCAGAACTGTTGACAGTAATGTTTCCAACAGTTATTGCCGTAAAAATTGCGGTAAAATTAGATGTAGTTTTTTTTTTATTACATCTGATTTTACTGCATTTTTAAGGCAAAAGCAGTCGTTTGTCCTTTCTGCAAATATTTAACAGTGCATAATAATGCTCCATCATTGCAATGCGGGTACTACTTGATTATTCCCCCTGTCAATTTCGACAAGTTATATAAATCACCCAACTATTATTATATCTGTCATAAATCTGCTCAAAGAGCTAGCCTTCGGATATTTATTTAATAAAAGTAATTTAAAGTGTGTTAGATTAAATCATTTTATACTATATAGAAATTATTTTCAAAATATATTATGCATAATGTTTGATGGATCTGCAAATCGATGTGATATCTTGTGTAATACATATTTGAAAATCTGAAAAAGTGCCAAAAATATCACTATTTAAAAAATACTAGAGATTTTATAAAAATCAAATTTTGTTAAGGTATTTTAAATCACAATAGTTTTGAAAATAGAAAAAAATAACAATTCCCAAAAACATTAAGAATGACAGATGGGCAAAATGCTATTAATATAAACCGGACATTATAAAAAAAATAATAATAAAATAAAATAAAAATAAAAATAAATAAAAATAAAAATAAAAATAAAAATAAAAATAAAAATAAAAATAAAAATAAAAATAAAAATAAAAATAAAAATACAATTCTTATCAAGCCAAATATGTTATATACTGTCAAGCATTAAAATTTTTTATATTTCTCTACATTACTGAACAACATTTGTATTTTTAACTTTCACGGTCAACTTATTGATCAATCAATAACAATAATAATAACGATAATAATAAATAAATAAATAAAATAAACCTTTTTTTCTCAAAGAAAAAATAATTAATGAAATATATTTTATCCCATAAATATGTTTTTTGTGCTATAAATTATAAACAAAGAAAGCTTTGTGAAAAAAAATATATTTTCTTTATATTTTAGCTTTTTTCGATTAATTTAAATTACTTTGCAGACGACTTTCTTTAAAAAAGAAAAGAAAAAAAAATAGACATGAGAACGCATAAATAAAATTTTAATTAACATTTATAATTATACTATACGTTTTCCTGTATTTATTTTTTTTTTCATTTGTTGTTTTCAAGTATGTAACAAATACTACTTGAAATTTTATTCCTTATTTAATTAAAAGTTTTCCCCAAATCTATTATTTAAAAAAGAAATTTTTTTAACTTTTGTGTTGCCGTATTTTTTCCCTTTTTTTAAACAAGTTTTTTAATTACAATCAAATTATTCTATAAAGTTTAATTTCAAACAATCTATAAAAATACTCAGCTTTTACTAATTCAAAAAAGTTTTTTATACTGAAGTAAAATAAAAAAAATAAATAATTAAAATGTTTAATTTTAATAATAATAATAATTCTTTTATTATATTTTTTCTTTCGCTGTTTTCATAATTTAAAACGAATTTAGATATAAAATATTGTTCATATTAACCACAATTCATTTTTAATAGGATTTTACTTTGTTGTGCTACACAGGTTAAATCGTCTGACGTCATGCTTATACTGACAATACTAGAGACCCTTTATAAGAAAGTCGGGAATCCGTCACAAAATATATGCATCAAAATATACATACAATTGGAAAATCTGCTACTTATTTATTTTATTTTATTTATTTTTTTTTTTTTATCAAGAAACTGTTATTATTATTAAAAAAAATAAATAAACATATAATTATTTTTGAATTTGTAATAAGTCAATTCTCAGCGATGCTTGATATTAATGTATTGATCTGTTTAAGATAACAAAACACTGTTAAAACTAAAGGTTGCATAAGGCACTCCTAGGAGTGAAACGCTTGTCCCGTCAGCGACACCCCTAAGGGAGCCAGAATTGCACCCCTAGAGGGGCTCTAGGACACCCCATGACATCTCATAATGTGCCGTGGGGGTGCCTTGCGGTGCCATGTGGTTCCTTAAAGCACTTCTAGGGGTGCAATTCTGGCTCCTTTAGAGGTTTTGCTGACGGGACAAGCGTTTCACCTCTGAGAGTGCCATATGCAATAGGGTGGTGCGAAAAAACAAAAGTGTTTATTTCCGAATCGCTATAGTGCGGAAAAGTTGCGATTGGTAAATACAAGAAAAACTAAAAAAACATTTTTGAAATCGGACATTATCTTCCGATCGCGCAAACCACCTAAAAATTCAAAAAAATTGAAAAATTCCGATTTTTTCAGAATTTTTTAAAAAATATTACATATACATATATTTTATCTCTATAGTGAAAAATATTTACATATTGTACTATTTAATAATAATAAAAAATAAATTGCGTTTAGAGAATGTCTTCCGATCACGCAAGCTCATTAAAAATCGGGAAAAATTTAATTTTCAGCGATTTTTGATGCATTAAGAAAATAATTAAATAAGTTCAATTTGCGGTCTCATGTTAAAATTTAAATGTAAATTAATACTATTGTGCATGTTATGCTATTTTTGAACAACCGAGATCTTACCACGACGAGATCGCTGCTGGGCGAAAATGTTTAGTAGTTCGCGCAACTCCTCTTAGCCACGTTGCGAAACAGCGTTGAAGTCGCCCTATGTGTCCACATCCTTTTCTCTCCCCAACCTCGTCCACTTGCACAGTGCGCCATTTCGTATCAGTGAGCCCGTGAACGAATTTCGTTTGTTAATTAGATGTATTGTGTTATTTAAAATACATTAACATGTGACAGGTACACGGATCTGCATACGTCGTTCACAAAGAAAATTACTAGACAATCTTTTCATTGTCCTATATTTTGTCATCCCTGTAATGGAGATTCATTTTTTGATGTTTGCTTGTCCACTTAAATTTGGCTTTTGGAGTAGTTAAGTTTATGAGAGGTTGTACAAGTTCAGAAAAGGATGGAACAAGAGATTTGTAAAATGTAATGACGCCTATGAGTGCTTTTAACTGACGTTTAGTTGTAGGTGTTGGAAAAGATGTTATTTTTACAATGTTCGACTGAACAGGAGAAATAGTTTGATTTTCTATGTGAAATCCAAGATAATCTAAACGGGTTTTGTGAAAAGTGCATTTGTTAGGGGACAGCGTTAAATTATATTTTACTAGTATTGCAAGAATTTTATCCAACTTATCACACATTTCTTGATATGAATTGGCACCAACAATGAGATCATCTTGGTAGGTATAGACACCTTCTAACTGTAATTCATCAAGTAACGAGTCCATTAAAGCTTGATAAATTGAGGCGCTAGATTTTAAGCCGAATACTAATCTCTTATACCGAAAAGAACCGAACATTGTAGTGAATGTGAGCTGATTTTGAAATTTTGCAGGCAAATCAATCTGATGATATGCCTGATGAAAGTCGAGAGAAGAGAAAAAACGATATTGTGAAAGATTTGAAATAATAGTTTGAATTTTTGGAAGTGGATAGGACGAACCTTGAATTATAGTATTAACCATTCTGAGATCTAATGCGAGTCTATATTTCTGTATACCTGTACCGTCTGGTTTCTTTTTAACAAGAAGCATGGGGCAGGCCCATTCGGAACAATGACGTTCAATGATTTTGGCATCAAGTAACTGTTTGATTTGATTTAAAACATCCTTCTGCACAGCTTGGGGAAGAGGGAAAGGGAGAGTCTTTATGGGGTAATCATTAATGAATTTCAAATCAGGTACAATTTTATCAGTATGACCAAGAGTGTCTAATGATTTGGAAAAGGCAGGATAATAATTAAGTAACAATTTAGTTAGGTTCTTTGCTTCGTCAGATTTTAAGTGAGAAAGTTTGAAATCATTAGCCGATAACTCCTGCTTTCTTTTTTGTAAGATTTCATTAGACGCCTGAATGAAATTTACAAAGTGCTGTTCTGAGTTATTTTGCTTGTCAGACATTTCAGAAGTATAGTCGCGAATTTCCTCAATCTCAGATAATTGACCTATTTTTGTGTGTTTAGGGAGATGAATGGTTTTTTCAGAAGTGTTTTTAAGTGTTATTGAGAAGAAATGATGTATTTGTGAAGTTTTCTTTCTTTTATTGGATAATTTATTCATTTGAATAATGGCATCATTTCCTATTAATTCTTTTGTTTGTGCCAAATATTCAAATAGATAATTTCTGTCATTGTTGATGTTATTGGAGGTGTAAACAGAGCACCATATTTGTTGTTGAGGTTCTACTATAATTTTTCGAGTTAAGAACACCGCTTGGTTCATTACTACATCACTCAAAGAATTGCATGATTTTGATTGTTTCTCTCCAGAAGATTCTTTACTGGTTTTTAACCCCTTGAGGGGCGCCGGTATATATTATATACCACCTACGATCGATGAAGTTTTACACCAGAAAAATGTCATTAAATTTCCCTTTTCTAACTTTGGTGGAAAACAGTCGTGAAAATGCTTATCCTCTTTTTGATATAACTTTTTTCGGTGGGAGTTCAGAATTACACGAACGTAATTGCTTGCCCCTCAAGGGGTTAAAGGGACAGCGAAATTATTGTTGACATGGAGACACTTGTTAAAAGTATCGATGACAACATTGTATCTAGTTATGAAATCGAAACCTAAAATGCCTTCAAAACTGGAAGACTCGGGTATGTCAACAATATAAAAGTGGTGTGAAAACGCTTTTTGTTTTAGCTTAATGGATGTTCTGATGCAGGCGGAAAATGAGACATCAGAATTGACAGTTTTAATATTGACGTCAGTGGACAGTCTTTTATATTTTAAGACAGGTTTAAGTTGATTAAATAATTTTTGTGAAAGTAAAGATATACTACTACCAGAATCAGCCAACAAAGTAATATCATGGTTTGCTATAGTGGCTTCAACAAGAGGGAGGGATGGTGACATAGTGTTTACACTACAAATTATCTGAACATTATCACTTTCTGTTTGTGTACTGATGTTATTTGCTATTTTAATGGAGTCAAAAGTTTGGGAACCTACTGAATTAACTAGTCTCGAACTTGAAATTTTAGGTAAAACAGGGTCAAAAACAAAAGTTGCTGATGTAGAAGTATTAGACTGAGACACAACACCATCAGCATAAAAATTGTATCTCTGTTTCAGTTTTCCTGAAATTGGGGCGTGGAGTTTGTGTAATTGTTTTTCCTTTGAGTATTTGCTCTTTTCCATTTAAAACAAGAGAGAGCGTCATGATTGTTTCGTCCACATAACTGACAAACAACTGGTTTTTTTTGTGAAAACTTGTGTGGGGAATAACGTCTAGTGTAGTTTCGATTTTTGTAATTTTTTTTGAAGCGTGAAACACCTGCGGAATGTTTTGGTCTAGTCTGGAAATTTTTTTGCTCAGTTTCGGTTTTAGTATCAGGAGGGACAAAAGATAATGCATTTATTTTCTCAGAGATTTCTTTTAATTGCGATTCAATAAGATTTTCTGGTCTGTGTACCGAAGGTAAGGAATGTAAGATTTTCTCATTCCTTAAAATTTCATGAAGGGTTTGCGCTCTTTCAACTGCTGTTTTATAATCATTAATGCCTTCTTCCTGTAATTTTATTCTAATATTTGAAGGAAGGGCTTCTAGAAATTTCATGAGTTTGATAGTGTTGCGTGCATTTTCGTCGTTGATATCTGCATAAACTGTCGCCGCAAGAACATTTAGTCTATGGGCTAAATTTTTTATCGTCTCAGACGGCATAAGTGCTAAACTGGACAATTCAACAGAAGCAACACATTTACTAGGGGGGGGCGAAAAATGACGCAAATTCCTTTTCCAGCAAATCGAGGTCTGTTATCTTTTGCAGGTCAGGATTTTGGGCTAGAAATTTTTGTGCAGGCCCAACTAACTTTCCCTTTAAGATTGCAATTGTTGTTTGTGGGTTATATTTATTAATTTCTGCACAGACGCGAATTTGATCAAAGAAAAATTTAAGTAAATCTGGATCTCCATCAAATTGAATGATATTTATCGGAATTTGTTTTGCCGCCATGATTAGTTTTTTTTGTTTGTTTACGCTCACAAGTTTTAGAGAAATTGTTACACAGACCGGACTTATACCCTAAAGCACATTGAAAACAAGAAAATTTCCTAGCAAGTAAACTACGTAAACTAGCAAAATAAATAGATCTTAAAAAATATACCTCACTTTAAAGATATCTTATTTGAACCTTTTATGACAGTAAAGCAAGGAAGCACATACAAAATTAACACATTTAGAAAATAAATTAAATAAAATGGCAAAATAATTACACTTTGAAACATATATCTATATATTCCTTCACTTTAACAAAGTACTTACTTTATCTGTATATAATAAAGCAAAGCAAACTATCAAGAAAACACCAAAAACTGTTAATAAGTAAGCAAAAATGAAATTAAATCTTCTTTTAACTTTTTTTTTTTTACACAAGGGAAAAGTTCCCTTTTTGTAACTTAAAATATTTTTTTTTAGATGAAAAAGAAAAATCTTATTTTAACTTTGTCATTAAAGTTCAAAACTGTCTAAAAACTTATTTAAGCATATTAGAGAATCCAAATACAAAATTAAAAAAAAACGAAGGGGTGTTGGACGTAAAATATGAAACACTAGCACATAAATGTAATAACTGATAAAAACTGCCTAAAATGTCATAAAAATAATAACTAGAAATGACAACAGTTACCGTGCTTTCGCAATTTAAAAAAATTTTGCAAAAACACAATAACAGGATTATAATAGTTATTGAATTGAATATGATTTAAAAACACCAAACTGCAATATCGACTATGGTGTACTGACTGTGGAAGCAGAACATAAAATAAACAAAATACTTGGGGTAACTTACAGATTGAGTTTTTTTTTTTAAAAAATAATTAAATGATTACTAATTTAATAAGACAAAGCTTAGGGAACTGGGGCACGATCTGCTCCCACATTCAAAATGTAGATTTTTTTGAGGTTGCATTTTCGTTGTTGTGCACTTTTTTTTTTTTTTTATCACTGACGACTAGCAGAAATTTTATATTGTAATCAGGTAATTGAATATGCACTTATCAAAGGTGGTGACACCTCATTTAGAGAATTTTTGTAATTCTCTTATTTATTTATTTATTTATTTTGTGCACTGTTAACTGATATAAACGATGAATTATTTCTGATGGATTTTCTCAGAATTGAAGACAATCACTATTTTTTTGCACGATGAACGATTTTACGATGCATCACACCACAGGAATACTGTTATTCACTAAATTTTCTATGAGGCTATATGAACTTTCTGTAGACTACGTTCACAAAAGACACAAAACACACTGGTATAGAAGCACAACATGAGCACATGCAGCCCTCGATGATATCTGGCTGCGATGAACACGTCAATCACACAGACGATGGAGATGACAAAAGGGGCACCCAGCGCTCAGGTGACAATCAGCCGCAGATTTCTTTTGAAGATGGAATTTCAAGGGGAGACCCTCCGAAGCAGTTGAGATGGAGCACACAGGGGAGAAAAAGGGGGTGTCCAGCAAAGGAATTTCAGGACGAGAACAGCTCTGTACTTTTTCGGTTGACACTTAGCAGGCAAGACTAATAGCATTTTCTACCGGGGGATGCAGAGAAGAAAAAGAAGAACAGAAATGCATCACATCCGCAGAAAAGTCGCAGTTGATTGTACCCCCCTCCATATATATATTTTTTTTTATGTGGGGAAAAACGAAAGAGTCAAACGGTACCAGTTATTTTTGTACTGTCTGAGTCGACTCAACTTCTACATATAAAAATACAGTACTAGCTTGGATCCATATACAGAAATAGTAAAAAAAAATATAGAAACTTTAGAACTGCTGACTGTTTTTGAATACAAAAGTCTCCATTATCATGACGTCAAATTTCTACAGATACATATTTAAAAAAAACTCCACGATGATTGCTAAGTTACAATTTATTTAGACATATATTACTGAGGGGGGCACACTTACAGCACTCGGAGAAAATCTCCGAACCAAAAATTAGCACGTTGACAAGACAAGCGCAGAGAGACAAGTGACCTCGTACATAGCAACAAACTGCCACCTTTGGCATCATAGAAAATCGCCAACATACACAAGTTCGCCCATGCACAATGGATAGTATACGCCAAATACAGTTAAAATGCAGCCAGCAAGATCAGAATTCAATTTAGTTTCCCAGGTGGGATGGGAAAGGAAAAGGTTGCCAAACGATAAAATGTTACACGTGTTGTTTTGTCTAAACACAGAGGCACACCGAAGGGACATCAGATTTTACTGCGCAGATGTTAAATTCTTTTTAGGGTTTTGTCGAGAAAGGAAAAAGAAGCGTAAGCATAAATTTTAACTGCGAAACAGAGATGATGTCCATATAAGGTAATGCAGAATTGCCTCGATCGGAAATAGCAGACATCTGGAAATAGCTTTAAACGGTTGATTAATATGTGAGTGTATTTCTCACAGACAAAGTTAAGCAGCTGCCGATTTTTCGGTTAGAGAAAAACTAGGCGAGGGAAAAAAAATGGAAAGTGAATGAAGGACACTTAAAACTGATTTTGAATTGAAAAGAGACAGGGGGGAAGGAATAATTTAAGAAAATAACCAATATATAACGAAATAATCGTTATAATCCCCAAGAGATTTTTTGTCAAATATTCTTCACGAATATAGCGCCTGTACGAGAAATTAAAGAAAATCCTTTAAAAGAATTTAAATACTTCTAAAATCGTTAAAAATACTTCTAGACTTTTTCAATGAATGCGTCCATATAACACGCATTGATATGTAGAATGATACATTTTTGAAGATGGTTTATAGTAATTTTAAACAGTGTATGTTGTCCATCGTGATATTTGTCTCAGGACTGAGGAGGATAACTAAATAATCACCATTTTTTCCATCAAAATGTATGTCATGTGGTTCTTCTGATTCCACTTGACTTTGCCGTAATTTTTTTCTTTCTGTTTTTTTTTCTTCTAATTTTGTAAATGTCAATAACTTGAAAAGCATCTGTTTTAGTTATTACAGGAATATATTCTAGTACACTCAACGCTTTAGCAGCACCTGCACTGTCAGATACACCATTGCGATCGCAATGTAAAGATGTAGATTGTAACTCCACTTTCATTTGCCATGGTAATTTCTTCTTCTTAAATCTGATAGGCTGTATCCGTCATGGTAATGATATTTTACATATACCTACATTAGCATTAAAATTCTCATGTATTTTATCTAAATGCTCAAGGTCTTTTATTTTCGCTTCAACAAATTTGGAAAGTTGCCTTTTCAATATATAGTTTCGTCTTCCAAGTCATGTACTCAGTTTTTTTTCTTTTTTATTTAAACTTTATACCAATTTTTCCCGTTCCGTCGTTTCTCTGGAGGTAGATAAATCTATGCTCAATGACTGGAATTTTGTTATGTGTTTGAGACGTACAATTAGTCTCAATTAGACACTCTATCAGATCTGGTGAGTTTTTACAGGAGCAATATAAATTCATTACACGTTTGCAGGCTGAAATATCACACAGTTGAGTTTCTTGTTTTTTAAATTCCTTGTCTCGAATATAAGATTTTGTTAGTTTAGAATATTATCGTAGTAGGCATTAATTAGCTAAATGATTCTACAATCAAACACTTTTGGGATTGACGCCTTCTAATAAATATATTTTATTTTTTGTGCCACTGTATTGCTGACAAATGAGAAACTCACTTTAATGATGTTGAATTTACTTGCTAATAGAGATCTCTCCTCAAGGTAGCATTGAAGAACATCGTGTGTTGGAAGAATATTTGGCAGAAAATCTCTTGGATGACCGAATATAGGACAATGAAAAGATTGTCTAGTAATTTTCTTTGTCAACGACGTATCCAGATCTGTGTACCTGTCACATGTTAATGTATTTTTAATAACACAATACATCCAATTAACAAAAGAAATTCGTTCACGGGCTCTCTGACACGAAATGGCGCTCTGTGCAAGTGGACGAGGATGGGGACAGAAGCAAGTAGACACGTAAGGCAACTTCGACGATTTTTCGCAACGTGGCTAACAGGATGCGCGCGAAACTCTAAACCTTGCAGCGATCTCGTTGTGGTAAGATCTCGGTTGTTCAAAAATAGCATAACATGTTCAATAGTATTAATTTACATTTAAATTTTAACATGAGACTGCAAACTCAGCTATTTAATTATTTTCTTAATGTATCAAAAATCACTGAAAATTGAATTTTTCCCGATTTTTAATGAGCTTGCGCGATCGGAAGATATTCTCTAAACGCAATTTATTTTTTATTATTATTAAACAGTACAATATGCAAATATGTATCACTATAGTAATAAAATATGTGTATATGTAATACTTTTTAAAATTTTTTGAAAAAATCTGAATTTTTCAAATTTTTTTTTAATTTTTAGGTGGTTTGCGCGATCGGAAGATAATGTCCGATTTCAAAATTTTTTTTTTAGTTTTTCTTGTATTTATCAATCGCAACTTTTCCGCACTATAGCGAATCGGAAATAAAAACTTTTGTTTTTTCGCTCCACCCTAATATGCAACCTTTAGTTTTAACAGTGAGGGAGCACCAAACTCATTCTTTATGCTTCCTCACCCTCCAACAGTCTTCCAAAAGGACAAATTTGAATTTTCGTTTTCTCTTCATTACTTTTAAATTATAACAAACCATGATTCGTTCAACATTATATAAAAATACTTGTTTACGACAATGAATATGGATCTTGTGAACATTAATCATTACAGAAATAATCATTATATTAAATGAATAGATTTATATTACTTTAAATATTGCACCTGGAGCTTAGTGAGCATATTTGCATGAACTGTCAGTGAAAAGGTTTTTAATTCCACTTCAAATGCTATTCAAGGACACACTATAAGCATAATTATATATATCTATCAAACAAGAAATTAAATGAAAAATGTTGGGTGGAGAAAATAAAGAATTTTCGTAAATATTTTAAGCGTTATCAACAACTTTTCAAAATGCCGCATGCGCATTAGGGTGGATCGATTGTCTATGGGGAAAAAATAATTACTATTCACCAAAACCTACCTATGCGGAAAAGATGTTCTATTGTATGGAGATAAAGAGAAAAATAATAAAAAAAATTTATTTTAAAATTAATGCTGCCACAAAAGGGTTGAATTTTGGAAAAAAAATGAAAAAAGACAAATTTTCGTTAGATGATTTTTGCCAAAAAGTAGTTATTTTAATAATTTTTTTAAATCGAACAAAGCGTAAAAGATGTTATATCGTATGAAGGTTAAGTAAAAAAAATAATAAATAATAAATTCGAAATTTAATTCTGCCTCAAAAAAGTTGAAAATTCGATGAAATTTAGTAAAAATTGAAAAAGATCTAATTTTGGTTAGATTTTTTTAAAACGGAAAATCAATCAAAACCTATCTTTGCTTAAGCGATATTATATTGCATGGAGATCAAGTGAAAAAAACTAAAGAAACTAATTTCAAAATTTAATACTGCTGTATGTGGTTTAAAGTTACGAAAAACTGGCAGTTCCAGTTTTTTCAGTGAAGGATTTGCCTGCTTTTATATTGTGTAGCTTAATGTACTTTCAATATCACTGTACCATGGCGTTATAAAAATAGGTATGAACTACCCTCTATTTTGTTCTCACTTTGATATGCTACTAAATATGCTCCCTATTACAAAAATGTTATAAAATTTATATATTGGTATTTAAAAAATAACAGAAGCAAGGAATCGGTCTACATCTATTTCTTTCCTGCCAGTGAGAAGACGTTGCTAATAAGTTAGAAGTGACCTGTAAATGAGATTCGAGCTCAATAATTTACCACTGCAGCATTTTTAGAAAAATTAAATTGTCTCACGACAAATATTGCGCTTTTCATAATTCTTAAAAAACAAAATAAGATATTGAAAACTATTACAGTCAAGTGGGCCATTTCCGAAAACACTGCCTATTTTTTTCAGTTCAATAGATTTGAGTATGAATATGAATATTGGGTGTAAACTAAACCGACGTAGTGCGAGCAAACTTATTTTTCAGCAGCTATCATTTGGAAAGCCAAAATGCTGACGAGCTATATGCCACACCACCTGTAGTGACAAAAATTGGCATCAGCCAGAATATTGGACAGTTTGGGCATTTCCTACCAAGTAAGTGCTGTGATCGTGTCAGGTGCACTTCAAGATGTGGGCATTATCTCACAAAACAATGAATCGAAGCTATTGACAGAAAAAAAATTCGGAATGACAAAACAAACCAAAGACCACTCTATCGTTTTAGTCATTCGCTTTAGTCATTTGTGAAAGATTATGATCATGGCCATTTTCTTTAAACTTTGATGAGTGTAAACACAAGACTGCATCACTAGAAGACAACAGAAGTTTTAATTTCCGAGTTTCTCTGGAGATTCTGGGGGATTTTCCTACGAATTTTGATTCCAAAAATTGTTGATTTTTCTATCAACAGTTCGAATTCATCTAAAACCCAACTTAACAATCAAATCATAAGTAGTTCTTTGAAGTTTACTTTTACATTCCAAATTTACACCTTCAAACGTCATTTCTTTATAAAAGTCACTTTATTTTTCAGAATGTTACATATAATCCATCTTAAAATATATTGATATTGAATCCACCGCAAATGCACATTTAGCTAATTTTCTGGAATTAACATCTGCTACTTCTGATTGTTTGTTTGTTTCCTTCCTGGGTAATTTTGAATGTATCACTTAAAAAAAAAAAATCACTTTAAACTCATTCTTATTTTTAAAGCTTGTTCACGCTTAACTCGTTAACTGCCAAAGTTATATAACGGAGATGTTCCTTTTTTTTCAGAAAAACTTTTTGTTCAAAAATACTGGAGATTGATAGTTAGTTTCAGCATGCTTATTTATTTTTACCTTTACTTCAATATGCAACCAGCAGGCAATAGGTTAATTTTAAATTTCGTCTTTCTACCCCTCTCTTGCCACACTTATTTATGAAAAGGGCTTTGCTAAGCAACTGAAATAGTAGAGGTGCTAGTAGAGGTATTGAAAATTTACCTCCACATTCTTCGAATCTCAATTATAGTTGGCCCCACCAGTGGCCGCAAGGTTCTGCCCTCGGATCTGGTAGCGGTAGGTGCTGCGTTCGAACCCAATCGCGATTGTTGGCCAAACCGTTCGGAGTTTTCCGTGGTTTTCTTCGAACCTTAGATTTACTTGCGTAAATACGGGTTAGGTTCCATTAGAAAGATCCCTACGGAGAGCATCCCTCCCCCCTTTGGTCCTATATCCCTCGTGTTGACGATCGGCCGTCATAAATCAAACAAAACCAAACCTTAGTGGCACTTAAAACTCGTAGTATAGATAAATAAACAAATAATAAATAAAAAAAGTATCGTAGAGGGGGCAGTAGTTTAGAATTCGTTATTCGGTGGTTTGAAGTTTTTTTTTTTTTTTTTTTTTTTTTTTGGAAGACATTCTGTAACGCTAAAACATGTTTGGCATTCGGAGGTTACAGTTGTAGGCTGTTTCACTGTATTTCGTAGCATGTTCTAAGTGTGGTATGAATATTTATTTAATTTCCTATTTTCTATTGTCTATTTAGTATCTAATAATTTTATTATTGTCGTTATTTTATGATAGAATATAACACATTAAACTGCTACTGCATTTATAATAATATGACATATTGACTGCATATATTATGACGATCGCAATAAACATGGGCAAATTTTGAAGTTAGAATTTTTTAAATGATGTCAAAGATAAATCAACCCTCAGCTATCCTGTGGAGTAGAATGAATAAAGCTTATCGTAAACTGTGCAACATCACATAACATTTAAGCTATAATGAGTAATACTGGTCAAGGACATTATACATTTGTAGAATAATACATGCATTTCCTAATTTGCCTAAACTAAATATACTAGAAACAATAATCAAGTAGGTAAATGATCACAGATCACAGATTGCACAGAGTATTTTGATTAATATTTCTCTCAAAACAACTTATTCTTTAATTGATAAATCCAAATTATACATTTATAAGTATTAAATTCTTACATAGATGACAGAATTAATAAATTAAATTTAGAAATAACCATTAAAGGAATTTATTTATATTAATTAAGTTAAAAATGTTCAAATCAAATTATTTAAATAAAATCTGAAATTCAAAATTTTTAAAAGTCTGAAATTTAAAAGAAATACCGAAGAAATAAATAAAATTTTAAATTTCTAAAAGAGAAAAAAATGTTTAAAGTTAACTTAAAAATTCTGAATCTTTAATAAATTGCAAAAGTTTTTAAAGCAGAAAGAGCATTGGATTACAAAAAGAAAAAAATATTATGAATGTCACATGAAGGAAACGTTAACAATATAAACACTTAAATGGGCTAAAAATGCGAAATTTCATCTTGTTAAATCCTTTAAAAATTCACCATCAGGGTTCTAACAGGAACCTTCTCTTTACTAGCGCGACACTTTATCTCCGAGCTATGATGTCTACAGCAAAACGTTGAAATTAATATTCTCTTTTGAAATTTTTATCGCAAATATGAACGGATGACATTTATAAATTTGATTTAATTAAAATAATGGACTTTTTCAAATTTTATGATTTCTCGTGTGACCCGAGATTTTCAGCTTTATGTACACAAAATTTTAAAGTCTCTGATTTATAGAGTTTTTGTGGACGGACTATGTGATAGACAGATAGAAGACAGAAAAAATTCGGGTTTCTTCAAATGAACTAAACCCTAAAACGGAAGGTTGATTTTAAAATAAACAATATGAAGGCTTATAGAAGAAACATATTTAAAAGAAAGGAACATATTTAAAGAAGATTCCTCCCCCCCCCCCAAAAAAAAAAAAAATCTGAAGAAAATCTATAGCTTTTCGGCCCAAAATCTGTGAGAAATCCAAAGGTTTTTGGCCCATTATTCAGATATTTTTAACAATATGTTAATAAAATATACAGATATTTTAAAGATAAAGCTAAGTCTGCAAATTTTCTTTAAATTTCTGTAGACTTTCTGTAGAAAGTGGCGATTTCTTCAGATAATCTTAAGATTATTTTTAGTAGGGTTCAGTGTTATAATATTTTTATATAGTATGCATATTTGAAAGAAATATTTAGTCTAGTCTGTATTAAGTATTTAATAATTTTCTATTTATTTCAAATATAAAGAAAAAGTAAATTATTTATTTTCATTTATAATAATTATAAATTTTTAAGTAAAAGTTTCTTTTTAAACAAATCAAATTCTTGATGTATATATTTACTATAGAAATTAACATCCTTGAACGTTTTTAAAATAATAATAAAATTTATATAATGTTGTCGGACGTTCCTCTCAGCCCGCACAACTTTAAAAAAGTCCGTGGTAGTTATAGCTGCCACCACCGATATTATTAGGTGATATCGGTCACCCACTGTTAGGATTGTGTAAATGAACACTGACTGACGCTGTCAATTAACTGAATTAACAGTTTATTTAGAATATATGTACACACTAAATACGCTATTTACAATTATATACAATTACAACTCGGATATATGTGATCCGGTTCAACATTAAATTAAATACAGTAATGGTTGGCTGTGTACTATTCAAATTCCACCTTCCACCTCACACTCAATGCACGTTAGATTCACTTTATCGGAGATCAATCTCGAATCTCCCAACACAGGTATACTCGGCCTGCACTTCTCGGCCCAGAGCACTAAACACCAGGACGTCTGTGTCCTTTGCTTTCCAGAAACGCACTACTTACGCTCTAAAACACAGAGCACACTCTATCAGGACCTCAGTCCTACACACACCTCCAGGTACGAACCCCAGGTACGAACTGAACTAATCTGAGAGAAGACTTGCTCTTCTCAAATCACTGTGCGTCCCCAATTCAACCCCCTTTGGAGCTTATACATTGGGCACATCCCACATTCCTTTCTTGATTAGTGACATGTTGCTTGTCTGTCATCATCCACATACATCACTGACGGATGAACACGCCTCTCAGTAATCTCCTTTCTCTAACACACCACCTGCACAGGATTACCTGTCGATTCTCCCTTCAACAAAGAAAGAATGTCACCTTGAAAATTCTAGTACACAGCCATACAATACACAAAAGGTTAAGATAGAGAAATATCGGAAATTCCAATCTTTAGCAGAGGTGGTCTCAGAACCTGGCAAATGTTTTATATAATTTCGAAATATTAAGAATAATATGTATTAGAGCATACACTTAATATATTTCAAATTAATATATTATACTTAATAAAAACTTATTCACATGATTTAATTCTAAAAAAATAGTTCAATAAAAGTTGAAATATTTTATTGTGTGTTACAACTTTTTATTATTATTATTATTTAAGAAACGGTAAAAAACAATGCAAGAAAATAAAACATATTGATCTCTTAGAATTAGGTTAAAAAAATCTTAGGTTAGAAAAATCTTTAAAATTAATCGGAATTCACTATTACATAAAATACCTGATATTTCTATATTTATTCTCCACTAGGTTAGAAAGCCATTAGCAGTATCTATAAATTTAAAATGACTTATATTAAAACTTTTCTATAAGTCAATTCAAAATTTATTGTTTTTTTGTAAAAAGAAATGATTTACTAGGGGATATAATTATAGAATATTTGAAAAAAGATTGATTGATATATCTTTGGCGGCCAAGATACACGATTACTGTTAAATTAAATTTTGAAGTAAGGAAGTATTAATTTTTAACATTTTTGTTAGACACTTACATAGAAATAATTTCCAAGGTTTTGAAAATCAAGAAATGGTGTATTTTAGTGCATTTTATTACTCCGTATATAGGTTGAAATCATTTATTTGAGTAATTTTTTATTTGAGTATTTAAAATCAGTGGAAGAGCATTTTAAGTCATTTATATAGCAAATTGTTGAAATTAAGTTATTTAAAAGACTCACATTTAATTCAAGGAATTTTAGTGAAAAGCAGATATTTACCTAAAATTACAGAATAAATTAATGAATTAATGAAAAATACATACTCTATACAATATAACTCATATAAAAACACACTATAACCTAATAATATATATATAT
This sequence comes from Maratus speculifer, assembly GCA_964019185.1. Classification (NCBI taxonomy): domain Eukaryota; kingdom Metazoa; phylum Arthropoda; class Arachnida; order Araneae; family Salticidae; genus Maratus; species Maratus speculifer. The sequence continues at coordinate 418,597,948 of OZ025290.1, read as the reverse complement.
ATATATATATATATATATATAAATATATACTGTCTATAATATAGTTTACTAAAGATACAGTATTACTTAATGAAAAAAAATATACACTCTCTGTAACATAGATTCTCGCTAAAATATTTTACCTTATTCTAGTTTTTACATTAAAGCTAGTCCTCTTTATTTGAACAAAGAGTATTTTTCTTACGTTAGTCTTTTTAATTTGAGACTCTTCATTTCAAAATCAATAAAGCTGATGAACTGATGTTTGCATGACATACTTTTTATGACAACTTACAGGAAGTTTTTCACAAGTTTACTTTTGCATTTCTGTAACTTAAATGAATTGAAACATTCCTTTTTTTAGTGATGCAATTATGTTTGATTTTCTTTAAAAAAAAAATAATAATAATAATTAATTTAATCAAGTCATCCTTTTAAGCAATAAATATTTACAAAATTTGTCAATATTAAAATAGAATATCCTCTTAGATTAATATTAAAATCAAATATATCAATATTAAAATGGAAATTACTCTCTGCATTACAGTGTTAAAAAATTGTCTGTGAAATTACTGAGAATCTGCGGGTAATCCATTGTCTTAAGGGTCATCCATAAATGATGTCACGCTTGGAGGAAGGGGGGAGTCATGAAATTGTGACAGTTTGTGACAAAGTGGTGGGCGGGGGTAAAAAGAAATGTGACATGACACATTTTAGTTAACATAAAAATATTAAGAGTCAGCAGATTCAATTTTAAAGTTATTTTAAAATTCAAACATTTTGTGTTCATAAAACAAAGATATAATTTAAAGCCAAATATATTGTTGAATTAAATTTCAAATTCCAAAATACTGCTATTTTCAATTGCTCTTGTATTGTTTTACTACTGTATACTAATTATAAATTTTGTTGTAAACCTTAATCATTTTTCATACAAAAATATACGCAAATCATTTTTACTGTAATTATGATAAAAGTCATTAAAACACACAGTCAAAATTAAAAAATAAAAATTGAAATATAATCTATAACATAGTGCTTTGTTTCTGAACTGCAAGTATATGTATATGTAATATGACATGACATGTAATAAAGGGGATAAAGGGGGGGGGGTGATGAAGTATGACATTTGTGACTAAGGGGGGGGGGGGTATGGGGTTAAAATATTGAAAAATGTGTGACATCATTTATGGGCAGCTTCTTACGTCTTATGTAAAATTATAGATATTAGATTCTGTAAAATAACAGAGATGAGTAAGTAAATAATTAAGTAAATAATAATAAGTACAATAATAAGATATTCGTAAAATTTCGAATATACTCATTAATATAGCATCGTTCAAGATATAAAAGAATCTGTTAATTTATATTTAATGAAAATAATTTAATTTTTAAAATTACTGATTCAGTCAATCTTCGGAGATATCAATGAACTTGAATTTTCCGAGAAAATTTGAGTTGCTGTATCATTAAACTTTAACAAAATTTGATTTTAGCCGTTCTGGTGTTTGAATCCGATACTTCTTGAAAGTGGATGGACAACATACTGACTATTGCTATTCAGTACAAAGAATGTCTTTTAACATTCAGCAGGGAAAATTCCTCACTAAATTTATTACATGATTTCTCTTTTTCTAAACTATTCTAATTAATCTTTGATTTAAATTTTTTCTTAAAAATTGCAAAATATTTTTTCTTGAATTGCTGAATTTAACACAAGTAATTTTTTTAAAATAAAGCGATGAAGTCCCTACGGGTAATAAGCTATAAAATAAGAGAAATATGTTTAAAATGATGACCAAGGAACCAAATCGAATGTATTTAACCGAGAACTACTATACTTTTACAGATAATTTCGCTTTTTTCAGTGTTTGTAGAGATATTTTTAACAGCGTATTGTGCTTTTCCAAAATATTTTACGTTATTCAGCTTTTTAGCAATTAATATATATTTTTTATTTTTTTATTAGAATGATTTTTTAATTTTAGACTTGGGTTCAAAATCAGTAAAATTTATGAACTTAGGTGTGCATGTTTTTTTTTTTTTTTTTTTTTTTTTTTTTTTTTTTTTTTTAATTATATTCATACTTTGACAAGTAATAATACTTTTTTCACAAACATACTTTTCAATTTTTGAAAATTAAAATGAATTGAAATATCTTTTTCTTTATTGATACAACTAAGTTAACATTTCTGTGTAATTTCTCTTCCCTATAAGAAAGGAATATAAAGGATTTTTTCTATATTTAAATCAAAGACGATTGCTAAGGTAAAATTAGTTTAATACCGCATATTTATAGATTTCAAAAAAAGTTTAGGGACAAATAGATATTTGCCCAAAAATATAGTTTTACTTAATGAAAAAAATACACTCTTTGGGATATAGTTTTACTCTAAAACATTTTGAGAAAATTTTAAATTTTAGATTAAAGAAATTTCTTTTCATTTAAAGAAAGAAATTTTCTTTCGTTAGTATTTATAATTTTGGATTCTCACTTTCAAAATCAGTAAAGCTACTGAACTAATGTTTCCATGACCTAATTGTAATATTCCTACTTTTTATGACAAGTAACAAAAAAGTTTCACATGGTTACTTTTGCATTTTTGAAAATTAAAATGAATTGATTTTTTTTTTCCTTTATCGATACAACTTAGTTCGAATTTCTGTATAAAGATATTCTTTTTTGTCAAATATATTTATAAACGTTTTAAGAATGGAGTAATTAGAAAATGTATCCATATAAAAATGGAATATAAAGGAGATTTTCTATATTGAAATCAAAGAAATTCGCTAAAACAAAATTAGTTTATTAATTCACATTTACTGATTTCAAGAAAATTTAGTGACAATTAGAAGTTTACTCCAAAATACGATGTTACTTAATGAAAAAAATATATACTCTCTGTAATTTAGTGTTTCTATGAAATAATTTATTTTGTTCTAGTTTTAGATTAAAGCAGTTACTCTTTATTTAAACAAAGACTTTTTCTTATTACGTTGTTTTTAATTTTGTACTTGGTATCAAAAGCTATAAAGTTGATGAACTGATGTTTGGAACACATTATTTTAAACATTTTACTTTTTATGACACGTAACAAGACGTTTTCAACAATTTACTTTTATATCTTTAAAAAATATTAAAATTAATTGAAAAATGTTTTTTCTTTACTGATAAAACAAAATTCAAATTTGTGCCCAAATTATTTTTTTTTCTTTTTTGTTAAATATATTTATTAACTTTTTAAGCATGAAAAATTAGAAAAGTCTCCAAATAAAAATGGTATATTAAAAAGTCTTTCTATATTGAAATCAAATCAAAGACAATTGCTAAAGCAAAAAATTTTACTGATGCACATTTATTGAATTTAGGAACGTATAGTGACAAAATAGAAATGTACTATAAAATACAAAGTTGTTTAATGAAAAAGGCGTACTCTCTGTAATATAGTAATATGAAAAATATTTTATCTTATTCAATTTTCAGGTTAAAGCTATTCCTTTTATTTAAACAACTTTTTTTACGTTGGTTTTCTTAATTTCAGACTCTTACTTTTAAAATAAATAAAGCTGATGAACTGATGTTTGCATGACATACTTTTTATGACAACTAAGGTAAGGTTTTTGATAAGTTTACTTTGTACTTCTGAAACATAAATGAATTGAAACATTTTTTTTTTATTTATTCATGCAGCTTTGATCAATTTTCTTTGCAAAAATAGTTATTTTTTGTCAAATATATGTTTCATTCTTTTAAGCATGAAAAATATAGAGAATGTCTCAAATCAAAAGAGAATATTTAGGATTTTTTTATATTGAAATCAAAGGCAATTGCTAAGACAAAATTATTTTAATGACTCACACTTATTAAGTTCAAGAAAGTTTAGTGACAAATATAACTTTAAAAAAATACAGTGTCATTTAATGAAAATAAATTTACTCACTGTATTATAGTATTTCTATAAAACATTTTAACTAATTCTACTTTTTTCATGAAAAGATTTTTTTTATTTAAACAAAGAATTTTTATTTACATTAGTCTTTTAAGTAGCTTTCTTTACGAAAGTAAAAAGCCGTCCGGAGGAAATCACTTCCAGAAAATGTTCGTATATTTTCATCGATCATGACCCCCCAGATCCCAAAACCATCCTCCGTTCACATGTTGATATATATGTATATATATATATATATATATATATATATATATATATATAATAAATTCGGAGCCTGTTTCGTCTGTCAAATGTGTGAGGTAGAGCACATGGAATTTATAATTGTCTGTGGTTGACATTTTAAAATGTTCTTATTTTCGTCACGCGGGGTCACGCGCGTATATATGAACTTGTTTTGATGTAATTTAATGTGTACACAGTACATACCACTGTCTCAAACGAGTTTGTTGGCTTCTTCAAATTAAATTTTTGGTTGAATAAAAAATTTGCCAAATATATTTATTAACGTTTTAAGAATAAAATAATTAGAAAATTTCTTCAAATGAAAATTAAATATTAAAGAGTTTTTTGATATTGAAATCAAAGACATTTGCTGAGACAAAATTTCTTTAATGACTCACTTTTATTGAGTTCGAGAAAGTTTAGTGACAAGTAAAAGTTTTCCAAAAAATACAGTGTTACTTAGTGAAAAAAATGTTTACTCTCTGTAATATATTATTTCTCAAAAAAATTATCTTATTTTACTTTTTGCAATAAAAACAATTCCTCTTTATTTAGGAAAAATATTCTTTTTTTTTCTTACGTAGGTGTTTTTAACTTTGTATTTGATTTCAAAATCAATAAAGCTGATGAACTGATGCTTGCATGACATACTTTTAACGTTCTTACTATTGATGACAAGTAACAGAACGTTTTCACAAAATTATTTTTGCACTTTTAAAAATTGAATTAAATTCGATTTTCTAAGTATATTTTTAAACGTTTTCAGTATAAAATAGTTATAAAATGTGTCTAACGTATGTAAAATTGAAATATTAAGGAGTGTTTTGAGATTGAAATAAAATAACAATTGCTAAAAGTAAATTATTTTAAATAATCACATTTGTTACGTTCAAGAAAGCTGAGGTCAGAAACAGAGGTTTATCAAAAAATATAGCGTTTCTTAATGAAAAATACATACTCTTTATAATATAGTGTTTCTCTAAAAAATTAATTCTAATTCTTATTCTAATTTTTAGATTAAAGAAATTCTTCTTTATTTATATAAAGAACTTTTTTGGTAGTCTTTTTAATTTTGGACTCTCATTTGCAGGCTGTTGAACTCACATTTTCATGATATACTTTTAACGTTCCTACTTTTAATGAAAAGTAACAGTTAGGTTTTTACAAGTTTACTTTTGCAATTTTGAAAAAAAAAGAAATAAAAAATCTTTTGTTTAACCATACAACCATATTCGATTTTCTTTTAAAAAATGATAATTTTTCGAATACATTTTTATTCTTTTAAAAATGAGCTTTTTAGAAAATGCGTCAAGATAAAAATGGAACAGTAAGGAATTTTATCTATATTTAAATCAAAGAAAATTGCTAAAAATATTACAATTATAAAAAATAGTTTAAAAACTTAATTAATCAATATCTTTGATATATTTTTTAAATAACGCCTTTTTATTACGTCTCTTACAGAATTTTAATCTTTAAATACTTTTTTTAAGGCCTAAATGGATTAGTAAAATGCTCTTAATAAATAATCCAAACACTACAATAAAAATTTACTGGTGAGAATAATAAACGATATTTTGAATATGTATAACGAAATGTAGTACGGTTAAGTCACTATTAACAAAAATGCGTTGTCCATATAAAGTACGGGTAAATGAGGGAAGATGTTAAACTATATTTTTTAACGTCATATTCAGCTTGATTACTGAAAAAAATTCGATATATTAAAATTTTGATTAATTTTGTTAATTATTAAATTATTGTGTTAATTATTATTAAAATTGTGTTAATTATTAAAATTGTGTTAAATATTAAAATTGTGTTAATTATGAAATGTGCATATATATACATAATGAGGTCTTATTTCAAGTTACTGAGGTCTACTACAAGTTACTTCCTGTATAATAGAGAACAGATAGTATTTGCAGGGATACACAAAAGATATCTCTTACCCTTCTGTATCCAAAGAATTTTATAATATTACACGAAGATATTTTAAAAACATCCTTGAAGTACTCTTGATGTGCAATTCCAACTTATTGAATTTAAAACTATATTTCTGTATCTTGTTTGATTTCATAATGGATATAAAACCTTGTTACCTGAATATAAAGGATTTAAAATACGGTCATCACATTTTCATCATGTTATAACATTTCACTCAAAAGAAACTACATATCGTTACAGTTCCAATGCAATTTCTTGAATTCTTCACAATTGTATCACCGACAAGCCGAATTCAGTTAGGATGGAAAAATCCTGTTTTTGTGACTAAATAAGTGACCTGCTATTCTATGTTTCATGGTAATTATTCATCTCCTACATGAATTCTATTGCACCTTTTAATTTTTCGGTTAAATTTTTGAACTCCTTGTATATATATACTATATGTCAAAAGGTGACTTATATTTTGAGATTCTAGATATTTTGTTAAATATCTAAAGAAACACATGAGGAAAACTCCAGGAAAACCATTAAACATAATAGTACAAGTCGCCTAGTTCAGTGAAGAATTTTTTTCTGAAACTCCATAAAGGACGAACAACAAATTGAAAAGCAACGAATATTTATTTTAGATAACTCGGTCAAAACTAATGGAGAAAAGCGTTCAAACAGTAGATTGTGGTTAAGTGGCTTATTTCAATAAATTTTGTTTATTTTATGTGAATAGCACGTGCACTCGAAACAAAATTAAGGTTTTTATAAAATCAGTCCCAAATTTTGCAAAGTTTTGGCTTATAGTTTGCAGAGTTCTTAACAAAAAAATTGTTCTTTTCAGAAAATATCACAAACAACATTGTACACAATGATCTGTAATCAGAATCAAAAAATAATAAAAATGTATGAAAATGGGCAGATTTACTAACTAGGGAAGTGCACGAAGTGTGAGTCACCGATTTTGACAAAAGTGGTATCGTTGGAAAGATCTCATCGAGAGCAGCAAAAAACTCAATGAAACTACCCGTCGCAAATGAGTCGTTACCGAGATATCCGACAATATATGTGACGCAACTAGCGCATACCTAATGGAGCACCGTAAAAAATTTTAGTCTCGATTTTAACTAAAGTGATATCGTTGAAAAGATATCATCGTGAGGATTAAAAAACTCAATGGAATCACCCGTCGGAAATGAATTGTTTTCGAGATATCCGACAATATGTGTCACATTTTTAATACACACTTCAAGAAAACTGTATTAACCAGGGAAGAGCAAAAAGTATAAGTCACCAATTTTGACAAAAGTACTCTCGTTGGAAAGATCTCATCGAGAGCAGTAAAAAACTCAATGGAACTACACGTCGCAAATAAGCCCTTTTCGAGATATCCGTCAGTTTATGTCATTTAACTAGTGTACACTTAATGGGGGACCGCAAAAAAATGTTTTCTCGATTATAATGAAAATGGTGTCTTTGCAAAGATATCATTGTGAGAAGTAAAAAACTCAAAGGAACAAACCATCTGAAATGAGCGATTTTCGTGATATCCGACAATTTCTGTCACTTGATGCAGTTTCCTAGAAGTGCGTATTAAAACTGTGACACTAATTGTTGGATATCTCGAAAACAATTCATTTCCGATGGGTAATTCTATTGAATTTTTTAGTCCTCACGCTGATATCTTTTCAACGATACCACTTTAGTTAAAATCGAGACTAAAATTTTTTACGGTGCCCCATTAAGTATGCGCTAGTTGCGTCACATATATTGTCGGATATCTCGATAACGACTCATTTGCGACGGGTAGTTCCATTGCGTTTTTTCTGCTCTCGATGAGATCTTTCCAATGATACCACTTCTGTCAAAATCGGTGACTCACACTTCGTGCACTTCCCTAGTAAGTAAATTATACTGCGCATGCGGGAATGCTTATAAAATTGAATACAGCCCCTCATTACCTTTACTTTATTTTAGGAACAGCGAATTTTGAGCTTATTTTATCAACGATAAATTTCAGAATTTTTAATCTATGTTTGGCTGAGCCTGTAGCACATAAATAAGAGGAGGGCAATAAGTATTTAACCATTATACTGCATTTAAAACTATATAATTTTATTATTTTTCAAGATAAATTTGAAATTAAACATTATTTTATTAAATATAAGATATCCTTGCTATAAAAATGTTATTAAGTATTCAATTAAAAGGCATTCCAAAAACATCTATACTTTTTTAATTTCTTTCAGAATGAACGATTAAATTCTAATTAATTACTGCACATATTAAAAAATAAGTATTATTTCGTTTTTATAGCTCTAAGCTTCTCATCTTGCATTTACCTTTTATTTGCATCCCCATATTTCAATTTATCCCATTTACACGTAAATGAATATATATCCCGAGAAGTAACGAAGTATTTAGCATTCAGTCATGACATTTATTTCAAGTAGTTTTTCTTGAAGATTCTTAATGTAGGATTAATTTTCTTTTGGTCAAGTAAAACGTTAATTACGGAAGAATTAAAGTATTTTATCTGAACGACAATTTTTTTTGTCTGTACTGGTTAAATGCTATTTTTTAAACTATAAATAAAAAGTTAAAGTAAAAAAAAAGTATGGTCCAACTTAATATTTCACTATTATTTAATCATTGAGATAAATACACACATAAGTTAATTTTTTAACATTCAGTATTAGACCGGAAGGCGGCAGCTCAGACAATCATCCCATCGTATTCAATTATGAATATCTAGAATTAGTTACACCTTGATTCGCATATTAAAATGCAATGAGAATGCCAAATCATATTTTGGTGGAAAACACCTAAAAACACGGTTTTAACGGTTCATTGATAGATTTACCATTATGTTTTCCTGCTCTTAATACTCCATGTTTTCATACTTTAGGGCATAAAAAACAGAAGTATTCAACTTCTGTACATTGGACATGGAGCGATCAGAAAACGAATAAAATAAAATAAGTTACAGAATTCAACCAATAAAAAGATATACTTCAGAATACAAATATACTTCAGATTTCCCAGTTATCTACCGAGGTGAATAACTATTTTCCAAAGAGTAAAAAATGATTTGTTCAATCCTAAAACAGCAAAGTACCCTTAATCGACTGCAATAAACTAGAATGTCCTCTTTATGCATTTTTTAGATGAAGAAGAAGAAATTACATATTTTTTTTGCTTGTACAGAATAAATGAAGTATATGCATATTTCAAATAGATTGTTCGACAAAGAAGTTAAAAAATACTGAACAGTATTGAAAAATATTTTGTACGAGTAAACCTATCACTTTTTATTTCCATTTCGTTTTATACATTCAGAAGCAATCTAATGTCTTTTTCACCTCTAAAAATAGACCGAACATTGCTCTTGCATTTGTAACAAAAGGAGATCTTATACAAAAAGCATAAAGGTCGATACAGTCTCAGGACATTTTTGTATGGAATATGTGGAAATATATCTTATGAATGAGACAAATGTATATCCATAAAATATTGCATATGATTTTATAGGATTCTGTTTGTAATCGGATTTTTTTTTCTCTCTTCAAAAGATGTATACATTCAGAATCATGTATCGGATAATTCAGAATAAAGATGATAGTGTAGAATTTTATTTTCCTTTTAAGGAGTAAAATATTTCAGGATCTAAAATTGTTAAAATTAAATAATTTTAAATATCCCCTGCTTTTCTATTCTTTTGAAAATTGGTTTATTATTACTTTGACTTTAATTTTGAAATTTCTTTATTAACAAAAATTAAAACACCTCTATTTTTAAACCCAAACGCTTTTTTTTAAATAAATTCTGATACGTATGGTAAAAAAAAAACTGGTAAGTTATAGTCTTTTTTAACCTGATATATCTTTTTTTGTAAATAATAGTGCTGTTTTCTATCTTGGTACAATAAAACTGATGTATTTTTATCTGTAAATAAGACTACTGTTTGTGATTTTTTATTAAAACCCATTATACAATGACTTCTGAATACAATACTTTTTGTCGATGTTGTTTTCTTCAAAAAATATAACATTATTTTTGTCTCTAAATAAGAATTTGAAGAATTTGATAAACTATTATTGTTAAAAAACAATTTTTTTTTTAAATTTTTCTGTACTTTGCTGAAATCCTTTGTAAAATAAACAAATAAATAAATAAATAAATAAAATACTACTTTTCGGGCTTTTAAAAACAATGTCAAATATCTATATGACGAAAATAAAATTCCTGCGCTTTAATAAGTTTACATCATAAAAAGATCTTTTCTAAATTTATTTTTCAATTTTAATATGTTGTATTATTTTTTATCTTAAACAATATTATATTCATTTCATTTATTTAAAATAATTTCTAATGTGTATTTAATTATTTATTCCCTTACATAATATTTATATATATATATATATATATATATATATATATATATATATATATATATATATATATAAAAAACATTTTTTGAAATATTTCTTTTTTGATATTTTTATTTCTTCATCTTAAAATGGCGAATATTATTCTATTAAATTTATGCGTTTAAGACTTTTTCTTCTTATGTTGTTCAAAAAGTCAATCTCGCGGCTTTTTCACCGGAGCACAGCATGCATCCTATTTTTTTACGCGGCTAAAACAAAGATGTTAGAGGAAAAGATGTGAAGGCTCTATAGGCGTAACGTAAATCCACAGCTGTCAGTGAAACAGTGCAAATAGCTAGGCAATAGAAGTCGCATACAAGGGCGGAAGATAAGAAGCGTCCACTTGGCACGCTTTGCCATTATCACCAGTAGCGATAATTATCAAAATGTGGAGTAATGATGTGGTCATCGCTGCCCGCCTCGGTCCCTCGGTCCCCGCGAAAGCAGTGCGCGTCCCCCCTCACTCTCCATCCCTTTTCGTGGAGGGAGATGAGTTAGGTCAAATTTCATATAATACGTTACAGAAGACTACTTATAGATGAATTTGTTCGTTGTTATGTTAGTTTTCGAGTGAAAGTGGAACTTTCGATACATAAAATTTATTTTTTAACAAGTTCAGCATCACTAAAGACTTTTCAGTTGTACGTGTTAATCGGCTATCTATTTGCAATATAAAAAATATATCACAACAAACAAATCATGTTAAAAAATCTCCCACAATCTTTAAATCTCAAGATGAACTGCCAAAAAAATGGCGTTTTGAATTCTCGCGGGGGAGTTGGTGCAAGCAGGTTTACTAGAAAAATATGTGCCGAATCGTTGGATGCAATGAACCAGCCTACGATTGGATCTCTCCCTTTGAGCGTGTTTCATAGCAGTGCTGTTTGCACTGTTTCAGTTAGTTACAGTTTCCAAAGCCTTCATGTCTTTCCCTCTAAGGTCTTTGGCTAAAATATAGTTTTCCACTGCTTCGAGGCTATCATTAATTCCTACATGCATCAACATCAGCTTACATGATCTTCCACTTCTCTACGGGTCAATCCATTTCAAGTGATCCAGCACTGGTCGCTCGACTATTTTTAAAAAATCTGAAATTTTTTGTACAACAAACCTAACATGATGGAAGTTCAAAATGACCGTTATTTTAATTCTACTATTTTTTGTTTGTGCATTGCGGCCATCTTTGTTTCATCGTGTGCAGCGATTTTCTCAGATACTAGGATACACAAAATTGTAAATATCTCACCTTCTATTTTCGCAATTGAAATGGGGTTTGCAGCATTTTTTTCAGAATAAAATAGGCTAAATATACAGTGTAAGAAAAATTTTGAAATATAAATTTTTACAAGTGAAATTTTAGTACAAAATTTACGATTTTTTCTAAAATCTATCCGTTTGCAAGAGGAAAATTTTCATGCAACGGAAACTCTCAACCTTACACAATTTTTTTCTACAAATAAGTCAAAAGTGCTTGTACTCATACACCAAGTCGCAGATCTGGGAGTTAATTTCTCTTTGCGAAAAAAATTCCGAAATTCGTCAAAAATTTCAAAAATCGCACTTTTTAGGCTTTGATATCTCTTGTGGGGCACGAGATAAAAATCTGAAATTTTGGCCTATAATAGTATCGTGTAGTAGCATTATGTACAAAAAATTTCAAGAAATAGATTTGACTACAAGCTGAGATATGACATGGAAAATATTTGAAAACAATACTACCAAACTATTGTAAACCTACTATGTAATTGTTCAACAAGACTGTCAACCTTGCACAATTTTTTCTACAAATAGGTCCAAAGTGCGTTTACTCATACACCAAGTCCCAGATCTGGGAAATGATTTCTCTTTGCGAAAAAAAATTCCGGAATTCGTCGAAAATTTCAAAAATCGCACTTTTTAGGCTTTGATATCTCTGGTGGAGCACGAGATAAAAATCTGAAATTCTGGCCTTTGATAGTATTGTGTAGTAGTGTTATGAACAAAAAAAGTTCAACTATCACTGGCCAAAATTTCAGATTTTTATCTCATGCCCCACCAGAGATATCAAAGCCTAAAAAGTGCGATTTTTGAAATTTTTGACGAATTTCGGAATTTTTTTCGCAAAGAGAAATTAACTCCCACATCTGGAACTTGGTGTAGGAGTACACGTACGATTGACCTATTTGTAGAAAAAAATTGTGTAAGGTTGACAGTTGCTCTTGCATGAAAATTTTCCTCTTGCAAACGGATAGATTTTGGAAAAAATCGTACATTTTGTGCTAAAATTTCACCTGTAAAAATTTATTTTTCAAAAATTTTCTATCACTGTATATTTAGCCTATTTTATTCTGAGCAAAATGCTGCAAACCCCATTTCAATTGGGAAAATAGAAGACGAGATATTTAAAATTTTGTGTATCCTAGTATCTGAGAAAATCGCTGCACACGATGAAACAAAGATGGCCGCCATGCACAAACAAAAAATAGTAAAATTAAAAGAACGGTCATTTTGAACTTCCGTCATGTTAGGGTTGTTGTACAAAAAATTTCAGATTTTTTAAAAATGGTCGAGCGACCAAAAAAATATTTTCTGGACCACTTGAAATGGATTGACCCCTACTGATTTACATAATCTACATAATTTAACCAGAAACGTGAGAACGGAATCAAAAATTTTCATTCTGAGCTATTGTCTAAAATATACTAGGGTAAAGAGCCCATATTTCGTACGCTTTTCTAATTTTGCTCCTCTATATTTCCCCATTTCTACGAAAACGACAAACAAGCAAGGCACAAAAGGTGGAAGGTAAAAGGGGTCAGTTGTAAAAGTCTCGTTCGTGAAAACGCATACATATATTACTAAAGATGAGATTTCCTATTTTTAGAAGGCCTGAGTTCCTATTACATCAATTGTAAAAGTTTATTTATTTCGTATTCATTACATGTCTTTTAGTTAGGTACGTTGCTGATAGTTGCATACAGTGAGCTTCAGGACGCTCAGTTCGTCTAACGGGAACTGAAAATTAAACCATATCGGAAAGTAGCGTGGTCCCAATTTCGTTCCCCTTGCAGTTTTTATTTTCGTCTCGGGGATGAAATTAGGAATAATGTTTCAAGGCGATTATTTCAAAACGAAAAAAAAGTAAAAAATTTAATTATAAATATAGGCAGTTATAATTATAGGAAGGCAGAATCATCGAATTGCTTTTTTAAAAAGAAAAATTGTACCTTTATTTTAATCTGCAGCGTGTGATAGACTGCCAAATATTGTTCCTACCACAATCTATTGTATTACCTTCAATTAACTGGAATTAAAAATCTTTAAATCGCTTCATTTTAAAAATTGAGCTTCAGATTAAAATACCTGCATTGCATACAGTACAAACAATTTAAATATGTGCATAACGTAAATTTTACTTACATGCATCAAATACATTTCAAATGCATACCTTATAAGTATTTTATTTAAAGTACAAAAGATAAGAAAAGAAGTAACAAAAAAAGAAATAATACTATAAATATTACTGTAGCATCAGAATGTTTTTCTTTTTTTCTTTATTTATATCCGAAAAGAAAAAAATCAAAGCTGTTTACTGTTGATGAGGACAAAATGTGTTATTGACAAGTTCATGTGATTTGCGCTTGGCTTAAATAAAAGAATCATGTAAAGTAAGCACAACTCAATATCAAAACTATTTCATTTTCGGAGCAAAATATAATAAATTAAAATTTTACACATTACTTTTTATTTCGTATTCTTAACATTACATAATAATGAAACATAATTCATAACTATTTTTAAACTAGGTGATTTTTTATAGGTCTAAATTTATAATTTGAATGATGCTCCGTTTCATTATATTTTAATTATTGAGTTTCCATTTAAAGCAAATTTTTTATCTTTAAACACTATAAGTGTCACTTTTTTAATACTTATTTCTTTACACACTCAATTAAACAGTAGAAAAATTACTATTTATGTAACACATTGTTATAGAGCTTAATCTTTTTTCTGATAAATCCAATTTCTTTCAGAAAATATTTGATTTTTATTCAGTTCAAATTTGAAATTAAATCAAATATCATATGTTTGAATCAAATATCATATGTATGATACGAATTGAGATCTCGCCAAATGGTATCGCACGGCTGAAAGTTGAAATTGAATTTAGTCTGGATTTAGTCCGGTAGATTATTAACCCGCGAGTAGTCGCGACTTTTTTCACAACGTCTTTTCGCCGCTGGCTCTCCACATACCAAAAATATAAAATAAGAAATATTTTTCACCTAATATACGAAAATAACATTTCAATTAAGATATAAATTTGCAATCTTCTTAAATTATGCATTTTATTCATGAGATCTGGAGTAATTGGAAAAAGTAAAAATGAACTGACATTAGTGATTGTTACGTACAGTGCGCGAAAAAAGTATAAGGACAACATTTAATTGCATGAAAATATGCTTTATTTTCATTTCACCTAAATGAAATTTTTATACATCTTACTTCTGCTACATAATTTTGTGATAACATTTATACCCGATAAAAAACATAATACAGCTTCAAAATACTGATTTTACAAAATTTAACATTAAAGGAAATACGGAAAAAATTATAAGGACATGTTCCAAAATACTTTGAAAATATTTCAATAATCAAGAAAATTACCTTTTTTTTCAATCACTTGAATAAGCCGAGAGGTCAGAGATCCTGACAGATCT
This sequence comes from Maratus speculifer, assembly GCA_964019185.1. Classification (NCBI taxonomy): domain Eukaryota; kingdom Metazoa; phylum Arthropoda; class Arachnida; order Araneae; family Salticidae; genus Maratus; species Maratus speculifer. Next base: position 418,582,732 of record OZ025290.1, on the reverse strand, counting down.
TTTAAAATGTCCACAGATATTTTTTCCCAAGCGTCTTTGATAGCGACGACAAGATCTTGTTTACATTGATACTGTGTGCCATTTTTATAAACTTCTCGGGCTAGAAGTCCCCATAAGTTTTCGATTGGATTAAGATCGGGACTTCTCGCCGGCCAATCAAGTAACTTTACAGAATTAGCTTCAAACCAAAGTTTTGTGCTCTTAGAAACGTGTATCGAAGCATTATCTTGCTGAAAAATATAGTCCCCTGAAGTAATTAGTGGCGCTTCAGGTAACAAATTTTCTCCTAACATATCAACATACCTGTCCGAATTCATTTTATGATTGATAAATACAATTGGAGTGGTTCCATTTGCCGCAAAACCGCCCCATACCATAACTGAGCCACCACCAAATTGACGCCTGGAAAACACTTCCTTGGTCTTTCGCAAATCATACCAAAAATAACGAAAACCATCAGGTCCATCAAGATTGAACTTTTTTTCGTCCGAAAAAACTACATCAGCCCACTTTTGACCAAGAGAAATGTATTTTTTGGCAAAGTCAACTCTTCTTTTCTTATGATGATTTGTAAGAGGGGGACGTGACACTAATTTCCCATAAGAAACTTGAGGATGTTTACTCAAAACATTTTGAACAGTCCTCGTTGAGCATGGTAAACTCAAATATTGTCTAACTTCATTTGCGGTTTCTTTTTTCTCGCAAGCTCTTCTTACAATCATTCTTTTTTGTCGACGAGAGAGAATGTCGGGTCTCCCAGTTCGCTTTTTCATACCATACATCCCAGGATTTTTTAGAAAATTATAAACTACCGTTTTAGATCTCTTGATTCTTTTTGAAATTTCCCATCCACTTAATCCACATTCTCGAAAAGCAACAATTTTTCCTTTTTCAGAGTCAGAAAGTTGAGTTCCTTTGGGCATCGTTACAAATTTACACTGAAAGTCGCCGAGTAGGAAATTTTTTTCGCAAAGGAATCTTTTAACTCGGAAATGTCATTTGTTGCTTTCAAATATGCAAATTTTTAAATAATTACTGGAGAAAAAGCAATGTCCTTATACTTTTTTCCGTTTTCATTTTAGTTCAAAAATCAAAATTTAAATTTTAAAAGATTTAAAATGGAAAATTTTAATTACTTTACGCATGAAATATTTTAGTTTTACATCTATTTTTGCTGCAAAAATTTGCATACGATTCTGATAACAAGGCTTCTAGATTTGGCGATTTTTCGCGTGTCCTTATAATTTTTTCGCGCACTGTAGACTTTCACGCAAATTTCAACTTTGTTTCTAAAAATGTACCTGAAAGAAAAACAGAAGGGTCCTGTAACTTCACTAAGGTGGTCAAGAAACCTTCAAAGTCAGCTACATGGTAGATCTTCGTTCTATTTGTAATGTGATACAAGTTAGGAGAATATAAGTTATGCGGGCGGCGAAAAGACCGACACGTGACTACTGACTGGTTAAAAAACCCAAAGCGTTGATCACTTAATCGTTTAAACATGCGAAGTGATTCTTCTTTGCTTTTTATATTAGAAAAAGATATACCGAAAGTAGTTTGCAATAAAAATTAAAGTGTTTTGGAGCTTATTTATTTATATTGTATTACGCCAATTTACTTCTCATTCTAATTTAAAATACAATTTTATTAATTTTCATTTTTTCGATAAAGCAGACAAAAATAACACGTAAATTGATGAGAAGACAAAAAGAAATCTAATTCTGAGAAAATTATACTTTAGAACGTATATTGAAGATTTCACGCACATTTCAGTTTTCATTTGGTGTTCTATTTTTTTAGAACCGTTCATTCTAAGAATTTACATTAAATGTAACCATCATGCTATATTCCAGGCTTCTGATGTAAAAGTCTACCACCTCCTTGGTATTAGTAGCAGTAACAAAACACATGCTTTGTTTTTGAATTTGATCTGTCAACATTTTGTTTTGACATTTAACCATTATTTTTCATAATTGATTCACAAACACTATTACATGTTTCTCGAGATTCCAATGAAATCTTAATATAGAAATTTTTATAAAGCTTTTCGCTCGTTTTGCTCTTTTTAATAATAAAGTTTTTAGAAATTCTTCGTAGAGAGAGCATTTACATATTATAATTAATTGCCATACCAAATTTCAACTTTCTATATTTACAAACCTTTAGAAATTAATATTTAGAAATCTTTTTGAACGTTTTTTACTGATTTCATTAGCTTAATTTCCATTTCTTATAAACAATTCGACAGGACATTACTTCTTGTTTGTAACTACAAAGACAGATTTTATTTTTCTTTTCCCTTCAATATCACAAAAATCTGAGAAAGTTTTAGAACGTTCCTCGCTCTTGCATTTCCCTCATTGATTGCCAGTTATCATAAAATTGGTTGAGAACTCTGTTATTTCAGAACTTTTCGTGGTGTAATAGCATTTTACACAAAATAAGGCACGAATCGTTGCATTTTTTGTTATTGCTTGTTTTGTCTAAAAAAAATAGTGCTAACGCAATTTAATTAGGTGCACCCAGCAAATGTGGCTAAATACGTAGCTTTTGTTCTAATGTTCTGTGGTACTTTTTCATTCACATGATGCCTTAAATCCTCTAACCTAATTTGTCGGTCAAACTTTTAAACATCCAGTATATTGCTTACACATTTTAAATGAAAATCAGTATATAGAGCATGGAATAAAAATTTAGCAGTTTCTACATGTAACTTTTATTTTATGTACTTAAAGATAAAACGTACTATAAATAATAAAATAATGCATAACGGGATTTTAAGAAAATAAAATTAAATATTAAAGTAACTATATTTTATGAATGTTTTTAAGAAACTATATTAAACAAAGTAGAGTTTTTATTATTACAATATATTGCCTTAAATCTTAAATTCATATATTTTCTTTGTGTACGTTTTATTTATTTTAGCCATGTATTCAATAAAGAAATAATTGCAAAAGTATTATTTAATTTCTATATTTTTTATCAAATCTAAATTTATGATTATACTGCAACTCAGCCTAATAGAAAATCATAAAAATTTTATATAAAATAAATACTACATTTATTGTGCAAACCGTGAACAATCAATAATTTTATAAATATTATTTTTATAGATTTATTTGTCAATATTTGCTATTAAAGGGTCTACTAATATATTAAAGTCCTTTAAACTATTTCCTCTTCGATTTCCAATAGTTTCCCCTACCAACTTTGTCCGTAACACAGTCGAAACGATTTCGAAATATTTCCTTTATCCAATACGAAATATTGTTCTTCAAATATTAATTTATAAATGAACTTATGTAGCATTTACGTATAAACTAACAAATTCAAATATTCAAATATATATCCTTGAACAATGTAACTGTAAAATAATTTAAAATTTTCAAGCTTCTAATGAAATAGTTTTATTTTGAAGAATAATAGTCAGAAATAGTCGTGTAAGAATGCATAAACCTTTCTTGGATTAGAAAACTCCCTAATCTATGGATTATTACATTTTTTAATATTGTAATAAAGTTTTTAAAGCATATTCGTTTAAATTAATACATAAAATCAGTGATTTAAATTGATTTCAATCCTAGAAGTTGTTTATAAAACTCTTTGATAAAAAGTTTTAAATAAAGTCACAACTTGAACAATGTAACTGTTTAAAATTTTCAAGCTTCTAATGAAATAGTTTTATTTTGAAGAATAATAGTCAGAAATAGTCGTGTAAGAATGCATAAACCTTTCTTGGATTAGGAAACTCTCTAATCTATGGATTATTGCATTTTTTAAATATTGTAATAAAGTTTTTAAAGCATATTCGTTTAAATTAATACATAAAATCAGTGATTTAAAATAATTTCAATCCTAGAAGTTGTTTATAAAACTCTTTGATAAAAAGTTTTAAATAAAGTCACATCTTGAACTCATTATTAAGATGTTGTTTATTAGGTATATTAGTAATCTTGACGTAGAAGTGAGCACGGGCAGGGAATTACACGCCCGACTACAGCCCGGCAGTCAAAAAATCTGTCAATTCAGCTCGAGTCCAGATCATTTATATTTTTCCGGTTCACGGCAGGACGGAGGAAACATTAGTAAAAATCAACCCGGCTCTTTCAAAAACTAATCAAATCAGACTCGATGCAATTTCTCTCTCAATATCGATTTTTCTCAACATACAACTAAGAATTTTTCTAGAAAAGAGCATGCTAAAACATGTGAAGTTTTTATGTTGTAGAATGTTCTATGACTTAAAATACTATATATTTGCGGGGTATGCAAAATAGTTTCAGTATAGGTTCGCCATGTAGTAAGGTACCCTGGGGTAATAACGCCACGTTAAGTTTCTACCAATTTTCACGGCTTAGTTTTAGATTGTATTTTTCAAACAAATGTATGATTTGATTCAGCAACTCATTGACTATCTGTATAAAAAAAATAATTTAACAGATATGTATTTATAAAATGTAATGGCGTGATTTCTTGACCAATGCTATTTGGCGTTATTACCCACCTATATGGGTAATAACGCCATGCAAACAAAACTATGAAAAAGATGGAATAATTGCATGTAGATTGCCCAATTCTAAAAATACAAACTCTACAAACTTAGAAATTGACAAATTGCATTAAGATGGAATAATTGCATGTAGATTGCCCAATTCTAAAAATACAAACTCTACAAACTTAAAAATTGACAAATTGCATTCTAAGCTATTGAAAATGTTCAATTTTTTGTGAAAGTGTAAGAAAAAAAAGGTGTGGGTTGGTGGGGGGCAGGATGAGGCAAAAGAATATCAGACCGTGAGCTTCTTTTTGCTTAAAAAGTACCGCTTAAATAGAATTATTAGAAACATTGCACAGTTTTAACTGTGTTTATTTGAATCAGTATTTAGGATGTAGCTCGGCCACTGTAGGGAATCAACCGGGGTATTAATACCGAGGATTGGCGTTATTGCCCCGTTATATTTATTCCGCTGTACATTTTAAATTACAAATTATCTCGAGAAGATATCCAAAATCTTCAACAACATTTTGAAAGTCCATGAAATGTACTACAAATTTATGTAATTAACAAAGTATTTCCGGATAAAAAAATATAGTCTTCACATGACAAAACGTATCTCGCAAATTTTAGATCAAGCGTTACTTTTAGTTGCTTGTAAAAACAATAAGATTTAAAAATAAAACAAATTAACTTAAAGCTTTTTTTTTTTTTGCTATTTATATGACTCAAAACGTTTCTGCGCAGAGCACATGGGTGTCATTTACCAGATTATTTCATAATTATGCATAATATTAGCACTTGAAGTTATTACCCCGATTCGCATTATTACACCAGACCACCTTACTTATATGTGGAAAATAAATATAATAATCCAAGGGCCGACCGCACAAAACCCTAAACCATCGAGCACAAGAAAAGTCCTCCTTTATTTTATGGAAGAGTTGTAATAGGGGATTCTAATTATCCATGTCTACCGGAAGTGAAGTGGTGCATAAGCCAAAAATGAATACCACTAGTAATTGACTGTAGACGTAGCATCATGTTTTCCTGCACCCAGTTTTCCATGTTTTCATACATTTGTACGGCAAACACAATAATAGACCAACGAGTGAGCCACTAGTGGTATTAATTTTTGGATTATGCACCACTTCATTTCCGGCAGACATGAATTATTACATTCCCCTATGTCTACTCTTCCATAATATAAAGGATTTTTTCTTGTGCTCGATGGTTTAGGATTTTGTGCGGTCGGCTCTTCGACTGTTCTTTGTCCGAGAAGAGTTTGTTGAAATATTTAAGTCCTGATTCAAACATAATGCAACTGCTTCTCAAAACTGTACATGTTATATTTTTGTACTGATATGGATTTTGCATCGTGGTTTATACTAATTACCTACCCTCGTCTCAGTCACGTCCATTGAAACTTGCCCACATTTTATTGACTCAGTTTGATGCGTTTAAATTTTATATCGGGCTGAATTTTTTCGATGTCTCGGCATGTCACGGTTCTCTTATTTATTTATTTTTTATTCAATTCGGCCTGTAACAAACTGTGTTAAATGATGTATTCAATCCAAACTCCTTATTTTCTGATTTATTTTTAGATTCACTTTCACTCTCAAATGCAAATTCTCTTATTTAGAAACTGTATAATGTACCCTGCTTGTCGAATTTTTTTAAAGGAAAAAAAAATTATAAAAATGCTGTTAAATTTGGCAGTTTGAACCAAATTTTCCAAAACAAGAGGCCTGGGAACGAAGAAAAATGTCATAATGAGTATATAATTATTTATAAATCAAATTCTGATGAATGGAGCGAAAACTTAAATCACACGGCATATTATACATCTTATCAAAAATCACCTCAACGAGTTTCATGTTATTACGTATAAAAATGAGTCTGGAAATGTATCAGAAAATTTCGAGCTGTTTTTTCGAATACATCCTCAATCAGTAGGGTTGACTGGACACAGTGAAAAATTTCCTTTCACTTTTGACCAGACCCCGCGTTGGGCTCGGGTTAACATCGGTTCCGTGCAGACCTCTATGATGAAGTAGGTTTCAAAACTGTTATGGGTTACTAAATGAAAGAATAAAAACGGAACAATATTTTTGAAAATATATTGCTTATATTTAGTAGATAGACACATATATGTAATGTAAAACATCCATAAATAATCAGTTTTCAAGACCCGAACGTTATGACGCATTTACTCAATTTGAAAATACAAGGTTTACGTTATTTAACGTGAAACATATTTGCTAGAACATTATAGCTGCATTAAATAGTGAATGCAGAGATTATGATTATATTGTACAGTCCTTGCTAAAAATTATAAAGTTTTTTGACATTTTTGAACATGTACATACATCTAATTTTGTTAACTTTAAAATATCTTTAGTAATTGCATGGCGCTTTTTCACTGGCATTAAATCAAATCATCAATGATCAAAATATAAATCTGAAATGGACATTATTTGAAATTTTTGGATTGACATTATCATGTATGATTATAGTCTGTTATAAATGTCTGCCGAATATACAATTATTTTTCTTGAATTTGGAGATAAATAGCCCAACTTTAAATTTATTTTTTCTTCTTCTAGTAGTATAACATTTATTATTTAATAATTAAATTAAATCGTTTCAAATCCCCATTTATTTCTTGTCATTTTCTGTTCATAGTTTATTCGAAAGCTGTAATTTGATTTATTCTAAAATATTTTTTACATACTTAAATTCTCCAGTACAACATTTGTATTTTTATACATATATATACATATGTATGCTTAGTATATGAATCAAAGATTATCAATTTTAGCTTAGAGTTTTTTAACATCGAGCTTAATTTTACTACGCATAAATATTTTCTAAAAGATAGCAATAATTTCAGACTGTCCTATTTTAGACATATATAAACAAAAGCTTTAAAAAAACCGTTCATTCAGTAATTCAGAATAAACAAATGCCATAGATTCTGACATGTTTTCACACTGAAAAAAATTTTTTGATCAAATGTCTCCCAAGATATCCATTAATAAAATCCAGAGTACGTTTGTGATTTCATGCATTTCTAAACTTCATACATCAACAAAATATTTGACTTGTTTCTGTGACTTCTATTACATATTCGTTTAAATCCAATTTCAAAATATGTCAAAAGGTTCGGAATATATTAAAATATTTATTTTGCATTAAAAAGATGTCAGCTCAGTTTATTTAAAAGTTACTGTTTCCTTCTAAAAAGGATAGAATTCTCTAAAAGAAAATCATTTTATCAAAAATATTTTATTTTATGCGAAACATATTTTACATAATATAAGTATTAATAAATACATTTTGCTTTTATGGATTGTTAATAAATGACCATGAAAAAGCGTAAACGCATGTTTCAGTCAATAATTATTCTTTTTATGAAATGTACATGAAGTAAAAGATTCAACGTTAAATTAAGAAGGTGATTTTGAGTAGTGATTAACCAAAAATTCGTTTTCGGTTTTTATCCAAATTCTGAGGTCAAAACTACCAAATATATCTATAATCCAAAAATCATATTTTTCCCTCGGAAACGTTCATCGAGTTCTGTTGTATCGGTTCAAATGAAACTATTTATTACTATGAACTACATTGCTCATAATTTACCAGTCACAACCGACTGTAGATGTGAGTGCGAATTATAAAGCAAATAACATAAATATGATTAAACTTTTCCACATATCCATTAAAAGCTACACATTTAACACTGATAGAATGTTTTTACTTTGAAACTATATAAGTGTCTCGAATACTCTTTGAAAAATTTCTAGCATAACAGAAGATCATTTACAAATATCGTTATAAAAGTTAAGTTGAGATAAATATACCTGGAACAAGTTGAATGAACAACATTTTTTAATTAAATGAAAATTCTATAACAACCAAAAATTTTTCAGCGTCATAGAAGAATTAATTACGTTTTATTTTTTATGAAATAATAAATAAAAAAAAAATGTATAAAAATAGGAAAAAAATAAATAAAGTAAAAAGTTTTGGGTAAAACGCACAGAGAGTCAACTAGGGCCACACCCATATCAATTAATAATATTGTAAATTTAATAATAATATAGAAGTAATTAATAACTATGCATTTTTAATAAATATGTATAATTAATAATTATGTATACTTATGTAAGGATTAATTACTTCAAATATTTTTTTTATTCATTTTTGCTCGAAAATTAGAAGATCACCGAAATCAAATTCGGTTTAGGTTTTTGACTTAAAAACCTGTTCAAATCGTTAATTTAAGCAAATCATGCTGACCAAAAATTAAGTACACCATATTCCACATACATACATTGACGCACAATTCTCCTTGCATTCTCATCAACGTACTTACAAGTACATAGCAGATGTTTTGAGTTATATGAGCGTGAATCAAATATAAACTGAAATTTTTAGTCTTTTAATTTATTGGTACAAGATACAAAACAGAAAGATACATATTATTTTTTTATATAATATAATGATTGCAAAACATATTTTTCACAACGAATTGGAAGTTTTATGATGCCGTTATCATAGAAAGAATAGGGGCGTGTCTCCATCCAATTGTGCAAGAAGGCTTCAACGGTAATGTCCTTACCAAATTATTTACCTTCTAATGTTGTTTTTTTCGTTTTCAAAATCACAACCATGTGATAATTACTGCGGGATAAGTCAGGATTTTAAGGAGGGTATTCCAGCGTTCTTCAGTTCATTTCTACCTCATTTTCGAGACTCAAGTTGGCTGTGTATTGATGGACTTTTTTGTAAAACAAAGTCACTTCTCTGATAGGAAATTCGCATTTTTCCCACCGATATCGACGTTTATTTCTTGCAACAGTTGGTTGTAATAAACAACATTAATGGTAAGATGTTCGTAGAGAAAATCTCTTTGAAATCTTAAAGGAACAATATGAATATTTTCCTCCGTCAAACTTGTTCGACTGCGGATGTGGGGTTGCGTTTTCAAATTCTGCTCTTCCTTCCGCAAAATTTCTGTGCCAATCTTACACTTGGGATTTCATTAGGCATGTGTCAAGAAGCCATGCTTGAAGTATTTCTAAGATTTAAGCCTGTTTTACGATTTCATTTCTGAAAAAAAAAATACAATAATAATTTGTTCAAAATTAGGGTTAACCTCGGGCAACGGTCGTTGCAGCAACTGAGAGACACAAATTTAGCACATGCGTAATTGAATTCTGATTTGTCATATGCTGAAAAATACATTTCTTTTAATTTTTATTTGCGCTTTCAGAGATATCGTCGAAAATATAACGTAAAAATGTCTTATCTCTTTTTTATTTTTCAATCTATAAAAACTAAAATTATGAAAAAAATTACTTTTAGTCGAAGTTCATTTAAATCTTACAGAAAAATTATAGAGATTGCCCCAAGTTCCATAGTTTTTGAGAAAATCGCATTTTTTCTTTCTATTTGCGGCCGTTCGCCAAAGGTGTTGGGGAGCGCACGAAGTACCTATCGTCTCAGAATTGGGCGGGGCACTCTATCCGTTACCTGCTTTTAAAGCCTACATCACAATATTTATTGAGACATTTTTGCAATCTGTAATATCCCACCACCTTTTAAAAAACATAAAAGTGATAAACTCAGGTCCATATTGACCTACTTTGGACTATTTTTATCCAAATTTTCCCCTCTATATGGAAGTGGATTTTACCATACAAACATTTTTTTTTTCTTTTATTAGTATAGACTGTTATATAATTATAATGAAAAAAAAAGATATTAAAAAATGAACTTTTATTATCTTGAGACGTAATGAAATGTAGATGTATACATAATTTGCACAATTATTTATGCTTATAAAATATATTTTCAATATATTCCCATTCAGAAATAAATTTGAGTAAAGACTAAGTTATCTGATTTTTTAAATTTTTACGAGGATTTTCTTTAATGACATATTTTTTCCTATCAAGTAAATAGTTTATGATAGATATTAAATTTATATTTATGAAGTATCATAAGTTCGTCTTAGGGATTTACGCGTGTTATCTTTCAAAATTAAATATATATTTTTTTAAAATATAGATTATTGGCAAAGAATTTTGTTTTTGATATAAATAAATTTAAAATACTGTGCACCGAAAAATATTTTGATTAAAATTCTCAGCATGGAATATGAATTATTAAATATAAAGCTTGTTGTTTTAGGTAGCTTTCATTACAAAAAGTAAAAAGCTACCTATTGCAGCCGTCCGGAGGAAAGCACTTCCAGAAAATTTTGGTATATTTTCACCGATCATGACCCCCAGACCCCAAAACCACCCTCCGTTCAAATGTTGACATATATATATATATATATATATATAACCATATATATATATATATATATATATATATATCGGATATTTGTCATGCGATAACTAACGTATTTATGAACCGATTTGAATGAAACTTGGCATGAACATAGTAAATACAAATGTCTCGACCGAGTTCGTTGGTCAGCATCATCCGCCATTTTGTTTCAAAATAGCGGCCATTTTAAATTTTTTAAAAAAATTAAAATTTAAAATTAAATGCGAAAAAATTAAAAGTTGAAAAATATTTTTCGTTTACGTGTTAGAACTTAAAACAAAGATTCCAGAACACTTTTTATTTTGTCTATATCTTAAAAAATGATTGAGTTATAGCACTTTGAATTTTTCTTATGGCTGATATTTTGAAACGATCTGATGTTTGTCGCGTGATAACACGCGTATTTATGAACCGATTTCAATGAAAGTTGGTATGTACATAGTACATACAAATGTCTCGACCGAGTTCCTTGGCCAGCATCATCCGCCATTTTGTTTCAAAATGGTGGCCATTTTAATTTTTTTAAAAATTTTAAAATTTAAAATTAAATGGGAAAAAATCAAAATTTGAAAAATATTTTTCTTTTACGTGTTAGAACTTAGAACAACAATTCCAGAACATTTTTTATTTTGTCTATATCTTACAAAATGATTGAGTTATAGCACTTTGAATTTTTCTTATGTCTGACATTTTGAAACGATCTGATTTTTGTCACGTGCTAACACGCGTATTTATGAACCAATTTCAATGAAACTTGGTATGTACATAGTATATACAAATGTCTCGACCGAGTTCGTTGGCCAGCATCATCCACCATTTTGTTTCAAAATTGTGGCCATTTAAAAAATTTTTAAAAATTTAAAATTTAAAATTAAATGTGAAAAAATTAAAAGTTGAAAAAGATTTTTCTTTTACGTGTAGAACTTAAAACAACAATTCCAGACCACTTTTTATTTTGTCTATATCTTAAAAAATGATTCAGTTATAGCACTTTGAATTTTGCTTATGGCTGACATTTTGAAACGGTCTGATCTGAACGATCCACAATGTTGCTTTAAAATGGCATACACTTTATGATATCGTGGAATTTGGTGACTCTCTAAATCGCTTAAAATAATACCAGGTTGAATAAAAGATGGCTAATTTCAAAAAATTTCTATTAATATTCAATCTTTACAAAAACTAGTATTCAATCTTATAAAATCACTAATTTTATAAGATTATTTCCATTAATTTGAGCTTAGTATTTTTGAACAATGTAACTTACCTTAAAATAAATAAATAAATATATAAGTATATGAAAGCTACCTCTTCCTCCCGGCATTGCCGGAAGGACTTTTTTGAAAAATCATCACTATTTAAACAGGTGGCAACAACTGTGTGTTACAAAGACAAAACAAGCAATTTCTCTGAAAACAAAATGTAAAAGAGAAAATATTTTGAACAAAAAATTGAATATTTTATATCTATTTCAAGCTTTCCTCGTATTCATATATATTTCCATTATTTTATCAATAAAAACCCGATTTTTAATATTCAATATGAAAGATGGATTCGTCTAAACAAAATTTAAAAGAAGTAATATTTATGTCAAAATAAAACATAATTTTTCTGTAAAATTTTCATTGTTTTCTCAAAATTTGAAGAGTAGGAATAATGCTGTTTAGCTTAACAATTTTAACAAAACATTTTTTCTTCACTAAAAAAGGGGGGGATAACAGTGTAAAAGAAAGAAACTACTTTTAAAAACATAGCCAATATTTTGTATCTATTTCAAACTTTTCTAGTGCTCAAATATACTTCTTTTATTTTTAGAAAGAAAAAGTCCTCTAAGAGGTTATTATTAATGATCCATTCGTATTTTCGTGTTCGTAAACTAAGCGAGATTTAACAGAATACATTTTTATGAAATAAGAATGTTGCTTATTCGTTTAATATTTTTCAGACACATTTTTAACAAAGTATTTTTTTTAAACGAAAAAAAATAAGAAAAAAAGAAAGATTTTTTTGAAAGAGAAATTATTTTGAATAACAATTTTGTCTTTTTCAAAATTTTCTAGTATTTCATATTTTTATTTTATTTTAGGAAAAATAAAACCACTCTTTAAGATTTATTTCCGTAAACTAAGAGAATTTTTTTCAGGTTACATTAATGTAAAAGTATAATATAGTTTTCTTTCGAATTTTGTTTTGTTTTCAAAAAATAGAAAGAATAAGCATGATCCTTTTTCGTTTTACATATTTTTTACTAAATCAAATCTCTCTAAATGAAAGAGTATTTAATAAATATTTTCAAGCGCATATGTATTTAAAGTAGCTGAGTCGTCTGACTTTATGCAGCCCCGTATCAATATTCCTAAATGAACCTAAAATCTGTATTGCAAAATTTCATAAAAAAGTGTCCAATCTGGAACTGAACGAATGTCGAACAGGATCCATGCAGCCTATAACACCGTTTAGCAAGTGTGCTCTTGCAGATAAATAAATAAATAATATAAAATAAATAATAAATAAATATATAAATATATAAATAAAATAAAATAAAGTAAATAAATAATAAATTAATTAATTAATTAATTAATTAAGTCTCGAATCTTTTAGTTCCAATTTCCACAACCAAGGGCCGAACTCTGTTCTTAACAAAATTGTTACTGAATGAGATCCAATCAAACTACTTTAAGATATATTCGTGAAGGAGGTGGCGGATTTCAGCAAAAATTATAGATAATTGATCAAATCACTATTCGAAAATACTGATAGTTATGCTTTTGAAATTTTACGTTAAATAAGTGATATTTATCCCATGGCTCTGTCAAAAGTCCGCATCCAAAACTATACGTTTTTAAATATTTGAACACTCCCCCCTTTAAGATTATTGCTCCCCTCCCCCTCTTGAATTTTTCTGACCCCTATTTTTAAAAATCTTTATTACGTGTTATAAATTATCTGAAAGTGGAAAATCGACCAGATCGTTTGTTTGTTTTCATTCGTCTAATAAATTCAGGTTTCAACAATGTAATTCTTTTTCTTTTTAAAAGTCAATTTTTTATAAAACGAAAAATTACGGCTCGATTTTTTTTAATTTGTATATTATTAAACAGCGTTTAACGAGATAGGCCTAGATTCACAACTTTAAATGCTCTAAATGGCCATTTATAAGGAAGTGCGAGGGATGGTTCATCCCCCCCCTAAAATTTTTGAGCCTTTTCTGGAAAAGATTCCAAAGTCACTAATTGAATTTTTGTTTAACAAGTAAGAAAAATCATGCGTTAAGCATAGATTATGAAGCACTTTCCAACACTTAATGAAATCTTTAACAAAACTTTGCTATTTAGGGAAGTAATAGTGTATAGCCAAATGTACCCAAATATGTATTCCAGTACTTTTGAACAGCTCTGTATTTCATATGTCAGTTGATATAATGGGAAAATTTAGTTTAGCAAGAAAATACCCAGTAGCTTGAAATTTCTTCTTCAGCATTTCATACTATTAGATGGAAACATACTTGAATATTTTTGTTCAGCCCTTTAGTTTACATTGTACCTTTATTACACGTCAGCATTAGGCTAAAATTTATTGTAAACTAAAATACTTTTAAAACAACTGAAATCACATTGTCATAAATTATCATTCATAGGCGTCCATGTACCGAATTATTTGCGTGGCCCTGTATATCCTTTTATCTATATTCTGGAAACATTTCTCAGTAAATTGAATGAAGCTCAGCGTAAAAATGCATATCTTATTTAACAACCACGTTTAAATAATTTACGCTCATATTCTGCAACGTTAGTGAGCTCTTTTGGGTAGCCCTGTATATAAACTATAACATTTATAAACACCATATAATGTGCGTATATTTAGCAAAATATAAACGCGCATATCATAATTAAAATGCATTTCATCCCTCCATCAGTCATCATCGGACACATATACAGTACTTTGGAAAGAATATACTATTTGAAATCTTTTGTATGGCCGTGTAAATGATATGTACTTCATATTATGCAAGACAGTAGCGTATAATTTATATTAAATTTCAGTGACATATAGCAATTTTATTATGCATGAAACAGCTTAATATATTTAAAATATGTCACACACAATCCCCCCTTTTACTAATGGAATTCTTTTGTATGGCCATGTAAATGAATAATAGCTACATTTTCACCTTATATTTTATAGAATGCATATTTTAATATGTTTGACAGGGTATAACATCTTTAAAATTCCTTTGAAACGATTTTTCCATATAGGCCGTAATGTAATGGGAAACTTTTGATTCGCCCTGTAGATAAACTAATCATGGTAGAAACTTCATATTCAACAGGGTTTGTGCTAGGGTAAACGTCAATAACGTCCTAAAATTTCATGGCAATCCGAGTATATTAACGATTTTTCCCCATAGGCCGTAATGTAATGGGAAACTTTTGATTCTCTCTGTAGATAAACTAATCATGGTAGATACTTCATTTTCAATAGGTGTCGTACTAGAGTAAACATCAATAAAGTATAAAAATTTCATTGCAATCCGAGTATATTTACGGGAGTTAGAGCGCGGACATACGGCCATCCGGCCAGACGGACAGACGGCCAGACAAACTGAATGCATAAGCACTTTTCAACTTTGTTGGAAAGTGCTGTACAATTTGTTCTTTGGAAACAAATAAACAAACAAACTAACTAACAAAAAATAAATTTTCGCTCAAGTTACAAAGGGAAAATTTACTTTTACTATCTTTACTAAATACTTAAATATATTAGTATACATAAAGTTAAAGAGTGTTAATCAAATAAAACTAATTAATTTAGACCATTTAATTGCAAAATATTGCAATACAATATTTAAAAGCCCCAATTTTGTGTATAGTTTACACGCTAAAGTTTTATCTGAAAATTTTTAATTTAATTAGTTATTAAACTTTATTAGTTATTTTACTATTTTCCCCATTATTATACCAATAGATAGGTTTCAAATATTTTTTTTTCATGAAAATAGAGAAAAATGGCTTATAATTTTTAAATTTTTAAAAATCTGAAAAATGTCTCAAACATATACAGGGTGAGTCATTAATATCGAAGCAGGAGGCTATTTCCCTTAATATTGCCTCTAGGCCCATACTTTGAATTGCAAAAATTCATAAAAAAAAAGGTGAAATTTCTGATAAGATAAGTTGCAACTCCATGGGGGGGGTCTATATGAAAAAATACGAAAATTAAATTTTTATACGTCCACCGTAGAGCAAAATTCCCAATTAGGAAATTATTCCTTATCTATTCCTAAATTAAACAAAAAAAAATTCATCTCCTTACCTAAAAACCTGACAGAGATATTGAAATCCAAAATTCTCCAAAATTCGTGACTTACACCACTTTACCATGCTTGTAAACGAAGCTTTATTGACTGATTTTCAAAGCAATTGAGGGATCGTCCACAATAGGAGTTTTCCCCATAATCCGTAATGTAATAGGAAACTTTTGATTCGCCCTGTAGATAAACTAATCGTGGTAGAAACTTCATTTTCGATAGGACTTGTGCTAGGGTAAACGTCAATAACGTCCTAAAATTTCGAGGCAATCCGAGTATATTAATGATTTTTCCCCATGGGCCGTAATGTAATGAAAAATTTTTGATTCGCCCTGTAGATAAACTAATCATAATAGAAATTTCATTTTCAATAGGGTTCGTGCTAAGGTAAACGTCAATAACGTCCTAAAATTCCATGACAATCCGAGTATATTAACGATTTTTCCCCATAGGTCGTAATGTAATAGGAAGCTTTTGATTCTGTCGGTAGATAAACTAATCATGGTAGATACTTCATTTTCAGTAGGGTTCGTGCTAGGGTTAACCTCAATAACATCCTAAAATTCCATGACAATCTGAGTATATTAACGATTTTTCCCCATAGGCCGTAATGTAATGGGAAAATTTTGATTCGCCCTGTAGATAAACTAATCATGGTAGAAACGTCATTTTTAATAAGACTTGTGCTAGGGTAAATCTCAATAACGTCCTAAAATTTCATGGCAATCCGGGTATATGAACGATTTTTCCCCCTAGGCCGTAATGTAATGGGACACTTTTTATTCTCTCTGTAGATAATCTAATCATGGTAGATACTTCATTTTCAATAGGGTTTGTGCTAGTGTAAACCTCAATAAGGTATAAAAATTTCATAGCAATCCGAGTTTATTTACGGGAGTTAGAGCGCGGACAGACGGCCATACAAACCGAATGCGTAAGCACTTTTCAACTTTGTTGGAAAGTGCTAAAAATAGAAATGAAATTAAGTTTTAAAAAATCTAATTTAGTTTTGAGGACATTTCACAGTATTTCAGATATACTAAATTGCAATTAAAATAAGTGTTTCAACACTCGCTCATCCAATTTGCACATATGAAGTTCACATGATGTTTAATATTGGATTAGTTGTCCAGTGGAATTTTTCATCAGCATATTACTTTAAACATAAAATGAAGTTATTACAACAGATTAATAAGAAACTTGGTACCTACAGTGTAAATATGTACTCATTAATCTTTCTGCATTAGAGAGAGAGAATATGAGTCCCTCTCCCCTACATTTTGTTGACCCCCTATTATTCACTTCTAGCTACGATTATGGATGTATTTTAAAATAAGTTGGAAATTGCACGTGAAGCGTAGCAAATGAGGTGCGTTCATACTATAAGTTTTATAATATTCAGATCTTGCTAATATAGTAGAGCGCACTTTCAATACAGTATAGTGGTCGAAATCTTTGTGTTCCTGTAAATATGCAGGGAGTAATTTTTATTATACTTCATTAACGTATATCTTATTCATAAAATGTGAAGTAGGTTAATATAATTAAAACACGCCCCAAACAATGTTTCCCCGTATAACATTATGTAGTGGAATACCGGTGTGGTCCTGTAATTTAATAATAAATATTCTCTGCATTCCAGATTGTACAGAATGTATATTTTAGTACATACATCATAGATTCATGTATATTATATTATGTTCAAATGAGTGCAACACCATTAAAATGCATTTGAAACATTTTTTCCCCATTGACCGTAATGTAACGGAATACTTTTGATTGTCCCTGTAACTGATCTATGCATCCGATTTTCATAACATTTGAAATGATTCGACAAAATTAGGTAATAATTATATGTTTTAATTTTCAAACGATTAAGGGGTCAGGTACCTTTCAAATGGTCAAAATTTCGATTTTTTTTTTATTGCTTTATATGAAAGTATAATCTTTTAGATTCATATTAAAACAAACCCCATAAAAAAATTCTCATTAGAAACGAAGTTATGGGCAAAATAGTAAGACCTCTTTTAATGAAACAGCGATATTTAAAGGGCTAGACTGTTTGTTTACATTTTTCAGGCAGCAGGCGCCGGCCGTAGCTGATAAGATTCAAGGATTTCTACTCTTATTTTTCTTTACTCTGTGGTTATTTATTTTCCCTTTCCTTTCAGGAAATCAAGCAGAAATTAGCAACTGCTACTTCAACTTTAGATTCAAGCTATTTAGCTTGATTTAGAAATAAATCTATGCACGTTGTGTTGTTTACTCTTTCGATGCTGAATTTCTGATTTTTTTATAGTGATTTGTTTGCGAATAAGTTTTATTTTAGCTTTAAATTAATTTTATTTCGTTAATAATCTTCTGCTACAATGAGTGAAGTTCTTAGCGAAAACACACCTAAAAGAGCTTCTGGGATACGACCGAAAAAAAGGAAATTTACTGGTAATGTATATACCAGAAAGTTGACGAAAAGTGAAAATGATTCACTGAATAACAGTGCTTCACAGAGAAAACTTTCTGTAAACAAGGAGTTTGAATATAATTCTAGCTTTGATGGATATCGTATTATGGATGTCAGTCACATGTTTTCCATTCTGGAAAAATTTTTATGCTGTAAAGCTTGTGGTGGTGAAGTAAGTATAACAGAAGAAATTGAATGTGGCTTATCATCTAAAATTTCGATTTTATGTGAAAATTGTGCTGAAGTTATTAAATTTAAGAATTCTAAGAAGATCGGCGAAAATAACAAAATTTCAGAAATTAACAACAGATATATTTATGCCATTAGATCAATTGGACTGGGGTATGCAGCAATGAAACTGTTTTGTGGAATCATGGATTTGCCTCAACCGGTTTCCAAAAAATCTTACAATGCTGCGATAAAGGTGCTACAGAAATGCTCTGCATCTGTCGCAGAAAAATCTATGATATCTGCAGCTTCAGAAGAAGTAACTCTGACTGATTCTTCATGCTTAAACATCAGTGGTGACGGTACATGGAAAACTCGGGGTCATACTTCACGAATAGGTGTGTGCACTGTCATTGGTGACAAAAGCGGCAAAGTTATTGATACTGAAGTCCTTTCCTCATTTTGCAAGTCATGTGATGCATGGAAACTAAAAAAAGGGACGCATGAATATAATTCATGGAAAAAAACCCATGAAAATGATTGCCTCAATAACCACGATGGATCTGCTGGAAAAATGGAACTAAGTGGTATGGTTCGAATATTTCAACGTTCAGAAGCCACAAGAAACGTAAAGTACATTGGATATATAGGTGATGGTGATGCCAAAACTTTTCAAGCCATATCAGAGGCCAGCCCATATGGTTCTGATACAAAAGTTGAAAAAATTGAATGCGTGGGTCACATTCAAAAGAGAATGGGCACACGCTTACGAAAACTTAAACAAAACAAAGTAAAATGTAGTGAAGGTAAAGCACTTGGAGGAAAAGGTAGACTTACGAACAACATCATTGCTAAGCTAACAGATTATTATGGAAATGCAATTCGACAGAATAAAAACAATTTACATGAAATGCGTAAAGCTATCTGGGCTGCATATTTTCATACTCGTTCAACGGATGCCGAACCTCTACATTCATTTTGCCCTACTGGAAGTGAATCTTGGTGCAAATATAATAAAGCAGTTGCTTGTGGTACCATTAAAACATTTAAACACAAGAACACAGTCCCGACTAGTGTAATGGATACTATAAAACCAATTTTTAATGACTTATCGCAGCCAAAACTTCTGTCTAGGTGCTTAGGAGGTAAGACCCAGAACAACAATGAATCGATAAATTCTTTAATATGGAAATTATGTCCAAAAACACAAGGAGTAGGTAAAAGGATTGTGGAAATTGCTACAAATGAAGCAGTTATTTTGTTTAATGATGGCAATCAAGGAAAAATGAATGTAATGCAAGAATTTGGCTTGACAGTTGGTGCACATGCTCGAGGATGTTTGAAAGAGTTAGACGACCAAAGGATTGCAACTTCTAATTTACGCTTTCTTCAAAACACAAAAGAAGCAAGAAAAAGTAAGCGAATGAAAGAAATTGCTCAGAAAGATAAATTTCTCTTGGAGGAAGGTGAAATTTACAGTGCCGGTGCTTTTTAAATGTGTTAAGTTTTGTGAAAATCTTTGAGCAAAGTTTTTTTCCATCTGTTATCCCATGCGATGATAGTTATCAAAGTATATGTATGTAAATTAGTGTTCAAATTTCTAAAAGGTTTATTTATGTCATGCAATAGAAAACATCAGAATGAATTTATAGATTTTTGTTTCACAAGTCTTCTAAAAAGTTTATCAACCTAATAATCTAAGTAAACAGATGATGTAGTATTGTTCTTGTAAAGGTAAATTTATTTTTATTTCTACTTTTATTTTTCTTGATTTAGTACACAATATTTATTTTTTAATATTTATTAAATTCATGTGTATAAATAAGATAAGTAAATAATTATATAAATTACTGCAATACTTAAAAATAATGTTTCATAATAAGTTCCTAAGTCAATCTTTTCTTTCAATTGAATTTTCACAAAAATAATTTTCGTTTTTACGCTTAGGATTCAGTAACGCACATGATTTCTCCGAAACTGTTGGCTAAAATTTTATAAAAAATTAACAGCTCATACAAAACATTCAAATGTTGAAAATGACGAATTGTTATCAGTGTCATGTAAGAATTTATTAAATAATGAATGGTTATTTAGAAAAATGATATAAGGAAAATTTTTTTTCGTTTTTTCGTTTACGATTCAATAGCGCGCATGATTTCTCCGAAATGGTTGTCTAAAATTTTATAAAAAATTAACAGCTCTTACAAAACATTCAAATGTTGAAAATGACGAAGTATTATCAGTGTCATGTAAGGATTTATTAAATAATGAATGGTTATTTAGAAGAATGATATGAGGAAAAATTTTTTCGTTTTTATGTTTACGATTCAATAGCGCGCATGATTTCTTTGAAATTGTTGGCTAAAATTTTATAAAAAATTAACAGCTCATACAAAACATTCAAATGTTGAAAATGACAAATTGTTATCAGTGTCATGTAAGGATTTATTAAATAATGAATGGTTATTTAGAAGAATGATATGAGGAAAAATTATTTTCGTTTTTACGTTTACGATTCAATAGCGCGCATGATTTCTCCGAAATGGTTGTCTAAAATTTTATAAAAAATTAACAGCTCTTACAAAACATTCAAATGTTGAAAATGACGAAGTATTATCAGTGTCATGTAAGGATTTATTAAATAATGAATGGTTATTCAGAAGAATGATATGAGGAAATTTTTTTTTCGTTTTTCCGTTTACGATTCAATAGCGCGCATGATTTCTTTGAAATTGTTGGCTAAAATTTTATAAAAAATTAACAGCTCATACAAAACATTCAAATGTTGAAAATGACGAATTGTTATCAGTGTCATGTAAGGATTTATTAGATAATGAATGGTTACTTAGAAGAACGATATGATGAAAAATTATTTTCGTTTTTACGTTTACGATTCAACTGCGCACATGATTTCTCCGAAATGGTTGTCTAAAATGTCATAAAAAATTAACATCTCTTACATAGCATATAAATGTTGAAAATGATGAAGTATTACCAGTTTCATGTAAAAATTTTGTAAATAATGAATAAATATATAGAAAAATGTTGTATCAGTATATGTTATTTGTGTATTTATATTCATTTTGCATGTTTTATAGCACACTATTTACTATTTTTTTATAATGAAACTTATTGAATTTATGTTTTTATATAAATAGGTAAGTAAATAAATATATGTATACTTAAATATCTAAAGATATTTTGCATAATATGTTTTAAAAAGAAATTTTATCTTTAAATTGGATTTTCTCAAAATGCTATTTTTTCAACTTGCGCGCATGATTGCTCGAAAATGGTTGGGTAGAATTTGATAAAATTTTTACAGAAGTTACATAACATATAAATGCTTAAAATGACGAACTACTATCACTTTTGTGTATGAATTTTTTAAGTTATGAATTATTATTTACAAAAAAAAGTGCTAAATTTTGTTATTTTTCATATTTTTATGTATTTTTATACAAAGACAGAATTTAAAGTAACTAGGGTTCGTCATTTTGATTATTGACTATTTTTCTTTATATATAAAGTGATTTTAGGTCTTTATGATATTTTTTATGCATGTCAAGCTGCGCGCAAGACTATGTATGATTTTTCTTCGAGAAAAAAAGACCTTTTGTAATTTTTTAATTTAATTTTATGGTGAAGGTATAAAAATATTCCATGACCTGTAACAGTTACAGGAAGATTATTTAAATATGTGTTAAAAATTTGAAGTTCTTAAAAGCGATAGATTTAAAGATATTGAGATCAATACTGTATGCAAATTTTGCTTCTATTTTAATCGATCAAAGGTACCTGACCCCTTAAAATGCATTTGCAACTTTTTCCTCCATTGACCGTAATGTAACAGTATCCTTTTGATTGTCCCTGTAACTGATCTATGCATTCGATTTTCATAACATTTGAAATGACTAGACAAAATTATGTAATAAATATACGTTTTAAATTTCAAACGATTAAAATGCATTTGAAACTTTTTCCCCCATTGACGTAATGTAACGGAATCCTTTTGATTGTCCCTGTAATTGATCTATCCATCCGATTTTCATAAAATTTGAAATGACTCGACAAAATTATGCAATAATTATATATTTTAAATTTCAAACGATTCGGTTGGATAGTTTTTGCGTTGTTATATGCGGACGGACAGACAGACGGACAGACCGACAGACGGACAGACGGACGGACTGAGCGACAACAATAGGTGCTACGTATTTACATAATTACGAACGCACCTAAAAATGAGAAAAAATACCGCGTTCCAAAGCACACTAGTAAAAAAATCGTTTGCTGCTTTGGAGACTGGCTTCTAAATTGAGAGTTTTAACATTGCCAACTAGATCTAAACGACCCATTCATTTGAGTTTAATGTTTGAAGACCCCGCCAGAGGACTCTGATACCAATCGCATAAACCCTGAACCAAAACAATGACCAGTTGCAGAAAAGAGAAATCAGGTTATTCAATGCTGATTTGGGCACGACTTGCGCCACGTGGTCAAATGAAATGGTTCAGGGTTTGAAGCTGAATCCTGTTTTACTTTTTCAGTGGTTTTTAGCAAAAATCGCAGGCCGTTATATATCTAGTTGGCCATGGTTAAAATCACGCAATTATAAAATAATAATTAACATTTAATGTTGTAATTGAGCTACAGTGAAGAAATTTACATATCTGATATCAGCGGAAATTTCTACATTTGAATGCCTGAAAATAAAAATTACAAATATAATATTTTAAACTTTTTACGTTCGATCGAAAATACCCACTTATGAAAGGCGTCAGTTTGTTTGCTTTGATCATTGTCATCCACGGTAGAAATTTCAAAGTTTCTTTTCAAGGAAATAAAAAAAAATCTATAACCGCAGCGGAATAATTTTTACAATTTCTGAGAAGGAAATTTGTTCTTTTTTTAGCTTTGTAGTTTTTAGCTCACAGGCTATCATAGTCTGAGAGCTTATGTGCCCGTCCGTTCTGTATGTACGTTCGTACGTGCGTTCGTGCGTAACGCGATAACTCATGATAAAAATATCGGATCCACTTGAAATTTTGTATATAAGTATATCCTGATAAGGCGCTTCCCTGATTAGTTTTTTTGAGTTCATTCGTAATGTATAAGAGGGGGAACGGGGGGCTCATGCTCCTCCCTTTAATTGATAGAAACGGGATTTTCATGCAGAATTAACAGTTTTCGTTCAAAATTTAGATATAGGATCATTCTGATGGGGCGATTCCGTGACTGTTACTAGGTGTTCATTGAATAAGTATAAACAGGGGGGAACGGGGGGCTCATGCCCCTCCCTTTAATTGATATAAACGGGATTTTCATGCAAAATTAACAGTTTTCGTTCAAAATTTAGATATAGGATCATTCTGATGAGGCGAATCCGTGGCTGTTATTAGGTGTTCATTGAATAAGTATAAAAAGGGGGAACGGGGGTTCTAATGCCCCTCACCTTAACTTGTATAAATGGATTTTTCAATCAGAATTGTCAGATTTCGTTCAAATCTCTGAATAGTTTTGGCAGTTTAATGGTTAAGTATAAAAGACGGCAATGACTCCTCTTAAATTATATAAATGCTAAATGGGTTTTTATTAAGAATTATCCGATTTGCTCTGAATTATGGATATAGATTTATTAATATGATAAAGCATGTACTTGATAGTTTAGGAGGCTCAATGATTAAGTATAAAAAAGTAGAAAGGGGAGAGCTGTTTCCCCTTCTTAATTTTTTTTCGAACGTAATTAACGAAAATACAAGGCTGTAATGTACAATTAGTATGCGTAGCCTGTGAGCTCAATGCCATCAGTTTAACTGGGCAATATTCTTTTTATTGAGATTTTAAGCACAGAAGAACTTAAGATACATCCTTTAATAAAAATGTACATTTATCGCCATACGAAAGTAGGTGTTTTTGAAAGCAGACATAATGACATATCTACAAAACTTATACATAAAACTACCCTTGTGTCACAACTTTTGAAATTTGATGGGGGGCGGACTGCCTTGCTAGCCTCAATGGAGGTCCGAAATACAGTCAACTTTTGGTTTTGCGGAAATAAATACTTTTGTTAATGGGGTTCTTTTATGAGTTTTGGTTGCTACTTAATTTCTCAACTAATTATAAGAATTTTAAAATTCTGAATCTCAGGTGCGACCCTTTGGGCTAGTGTCACAAAAATTGTGAGCCTCGTACGTGCCTTAGTTTCCGCTAGCGATCGCACAAACACACACAGACATATATAGAAATACATGCAGACAGAGCGATTATTATTTTTTTATTAATACAGGCAACAAAAATACATTTGAAAGAAACAAAAAATATTAAAATTTCAAATCTGAATATTTTTATAAAAAGTGAAATGCTATCATATTAAAAAAATATAGTTTTTAGGATGATTATATAAGTTTATTAAAATTTATTTCAACATAAATTTTCAGTAATGATATACATTGATATTTAATTTCTCTTTTCTGCATTCAAAATGAAAATAGACTAATCTCTCCTTAAAACGAAAGTTTGAAGCTCGGCAATCATGATGCAAAATAAATATTGGAATTCCGGTAGAAAGCTGCATATTTATACCAGAAGAATAGTACGTATATGCTTTTTCTTATAGTAATGTTGTGAATATCCCTGTAAGCTGCCAGTGTTAAAAGTTTTTATTAACTAGTGTATATGAAAAAGGGTTTATATGAGTTTATTTTATTTATTAATTTATTTATTGACAATATAAAATGCCACATAGGTAAGCTAAATAAATGACTAACAAGTAGATAATATTTATTTAATGATTATGATTTTTATCAATGTTATAGTATTTTAATGATGATGATATTTTAATATACACTAGCTGACCCGTCCGGCGTTGCCCGGGTCCGTATTAACAATATTAAACGAACTTGAAATTTGTATGATTTTATCATTAACTGGAAAAATGCAGAAATGCATTGGCTGAAATACGTCGCAGCTGACTTTGTGAAAAATCGGTTTTAAAAACAACAACTAATATTAAGCTCTAAAAATACTTAAAATGAGCAATGAGAAACACGGGAAGGAACATGTATCCAACGATTGCGTTATTTTTGTGTTAAATTGTTGATATTTACCCGTAAAAATCACTGTAATATCACGTAACTAATTATTTTTTTCGCATAGAAATCCCAAGTGAAATATTTTGAATTTCAAACTAATTATAACACTCTTAAATCCGACTATACCATGAATGAAATCGGTACGCGATGATAAAAGATTGGTATATAGTATTATAATTCCAGAGCCATTTAACAAAAGTATATATTTTTAATCAAAGCATGCGTAAGGTTGACTCTGTGGACAAATTCCTAACCGTAAACTTTTGTACCATTACCGTAATCTGTCTGTAACCTAACTGCGACACAACAGTATCCTACCGTAACTTAAATATAACATAAATGTAACTTAGCCGTCACTTTATTGTAACCTATTCTTATTCTAACCATCACATAAATGCAATTTAATTTTAACCTAACTTTAAATTGACCGTGATCTAACTCTAACCTAACGTGAAATTAAATAAAATCAAAGACTTACCGTAATGTAATTGCAACCTAATCGCAACCCAAATGTTACCTAACCATTTATTGAGTTCATGTCTATGGAAATTATTTTGTCTTGTTCGGATCTGGTTATGATTCATTAGAATATTTTCGTCGGGTTCAGATTTGGTTCGATTCAGGTTTCAGGTATTTTTTGAAATTCGATTTAAATGTTCGGGTCGGATTCATGTCCATGGAAATTATTTTTCTTTACTCGGATCCAGTTATTTTTCTGTGAAATATTTTCGTCGGGAACAGATTTGGTTCAATTCAGATTTCGGCGTTATCTTCAAATGGAATTTTTTGGGTTCATGTCTTCCTGCGTGTTCACGGAAATTATTCTGTCTAATTCGAATAAAGACATGCTTCACTGGAATATTTTTGTCAAGTTCAGACTTGGTTTAATTCAGATTTCGGTTTTTTCTTCAAATGTAATTTTTGGATTCGCGTTTTCTTGCGTGTTCAAGGACATTATTCTGCATTGTTCGAATAAATACATGCTTCACTGGAATATTTTTATCAAGTTCATTTCCGATTTCGAGATTTTTTCAAAGACATTTTTTAGGTTCAGATTCGGTTCATGTGCATGGAAATTTTATCTTATTCGGATCCTGTTACGGTTCTTTGGAATATTTTTGACAGATTCAGATTTGGTTCGTTTCAAATTTCGGGTATTTTTTCAAATAGAATTTTTAAGTTCGAATCTCGTTCATGTCTACGAAAATTATTTTACCATACTCGAGTCCGGTTATGATTCTTTCTAATATTTTGATCGGATTCCAATGTGGTTTGTGCCAAATTTCAGGTTTTTTCAAATCGGATTTTTTAGGTTCGAGTCGGGTTTATGTCCATGGAAATTATTTCGTCTTGCTCGGATTGGGTTATAGCTCTTTGGAATAATTTTATCGGGTTCAGATTTGGTTCAATTCAGATTTCGGGTTTTTCTTCAAATATAACTGTTGGGTTCGGGTCTTCTTGGATGTTTATGGAAATTATTCTGTCTTGTTCGAATAAGGACATGCTTCACTGGAATATTTTTTGCCAAGTTCAGATTTGGTTCAGTTCAGATTTCGCGATTTTTTCAAAGAAATTTTTCGGGTTCGGATTGGGTTCATGTCCATGGAAATATTTTGTCTTGTTCGGATCTGATTTCGGTTCTTTGAAATAGTTTTGTCAGATTCAGATTTGGTTCGATTCAAATTTCAGGTATTTTTTCGAATGGAAGTTTTAGGTTCGTATTGGGTTTATGTCCACGGAAATTATTTAGACTTACTTTAATCCGGTTATGGTTCTTTCGAATATTTTGGTCGGATTTAGATGTGGTTTGGGTCAAATTTCAGAATTTTTCAAATGGAATTTTTTAGGTTTGAGTCGGGTTTATAAACACGGAAAGTATTTTGGCTTGCTGGAATCGGGTTATAGTTCTCTGAAATATTTTTATCGGTTTCAAATTTTGTTCGGGTCATATTTCGAGTTTTTTTAGGACAATATTTAGGTTCAGGTCAGGTTTCATGCCCACTAAAATTATTTTTCCTTGTTTGGATCGGGTTATGCTTCATTTGAAAATTTTTATAGGATTGAGATTTGGTTCGGGTCAGTTATCAAATCCATAGGTTTTTTTTTTTTTTTTTTTTTTTTTTTTTTTTTTTTTTCAAACAGAATTTTTAAGTTCGGGTCGGGTTTATACCCACGGAAATTTTCTCTATCATTGATCGGAGTGTGGTCTGTTTTTTTCTGGTTGGGATCGGGTTATGTGTTAATTAGTCTAAACATTAACGTTATAATCAGTTTTGCTACTATTCTTTTTTATGGCTATTTCTGACAAATAATTTACTTTGCTATTTGATAATTTATTATGGTGTATGAATCGTTTCCTGAAATGGAACAATTGTACGCAAAACAGCTATATTTTATTTTTGTTTTAAAACCAAATTAAAGCCATAATTTAATTTTAAATTGAATAGAATACATTTAAATTTTATCAAAGATAAAAAAATAAACTCTTAGAAAAGTGTTGTGTGATTTTTTTACTGCAACACATTCTAATGTTCGAAATGCCAAAGATCTGCGTACAACCACACAGTAAAACGAAATTGAGTGGAAGTATAATGTCTTGGGCTGATGCCAAAAATTTAACCCTAAAATCCGCTACATTAAGTCTAAATAAGCACCAACAAAACCATGTGCTTTGACACGCAGATCAATTCAAACTGGTTTAAACCCGTATTTCTTTGTTTATTACCTTTTAAACTGTTATTGAATAGATGACTAAAATTTCGTTTAAAAAATAACGTTTTGTGCCATTATTGACTGTAATACACGATCGGAATGCATAAAAGATGCAAATATATCAATCATTGGCAAGAATTGTGTGATTATTTTTATCATATGACTTTGAAATATAAATATAGAAGCATCATTTAAGATTTTGCTTGAAAAGTTAACATTCTTTTGTTAATGTCTTAAAATCGTCTGCACTCTGAAATCTAGATTTTAGACTAATATTTGTTATTTAAGTTTTCACACATGATTTTAAAA
Organism: Maratus speculifer; assembly: GCA_964019185.1. Lineage (NCBI taxonomy): Eukaryota > Metazoa > Arthropoda > Arachnida > Araneae > Salticidae > Maratus > Maratus speculifer. The sequence continues at coordinate 418,553,834 of OZ025290.1, read as the reverse complement.
GAATGTTTTTATAAATATTTTTTATATATTGTTATAGAATTATTAATATGTTGTTAAATCATAAACATTTTTCATCTACGTTATAAAATTTTAAAAAGTTCTGAAAAAAAGAAAAATTTTTAGTTCAAATCAAATGTTTTCAATATTTTATTTAATTTTATTTTGAAATTTAATTGTTTCGAATTTATCAATTTCAATTATTTTAAAAGCAAACATTTTTTTTAAATAAATAATATAAAGGTCTGTTCCAGCTTTTTTAATTATTTCTGCGAAAATTTTATGCAATCAACCAACCATAACTAAATGAAGGGAAAAAAAGTAGAAAAAAGCCGATTTTTTATGAGAGTGATCTTTGGAATTTAATTAATTACTCAGTTAATAAATATAATTTCGAAATTCTGAAGCTCAGGTGCACCAGGAGAGATTTGGGGCTATTCTCAAAAAATTTTTGAGCCTCGTACATGCTGTAGATTTTGCTAGCCATCGCACATACACACACACACACACGCACACACACACACACACACACGCAGACAGAGCGTTTTGTTTTTTTATTAATATAGATTAAATATTTTCCCAATAATCATAAAAAATAGGCATTTTTTTACCAACACATATAAACATATACATGTATATGACTAATATGTGTTAGTTTTGACCAATGTGTGTTACTGCTAGTGTGTGCTAATGAAAATGTATGTTCCTGTAAAAGTAATAACTGTTTTTCCAGAACCCGCAAACAGATTTTGTCCGTCAAAGTGAGACTGTTTTTCAAAAAAAATGTAAGAATATTGAAATAGAGTATGGATTTAAATGTAGAAAAATTTCATTTTAAAAGGAAATGGTTACATTTGCAGTTGATAAAGCATAATGTTTATAACCTGCATAATCCTAGTTATGCCAGAAGAAAAATTTTTGGGATAAGTAGGAACATAGAACTTTTGGGTTAATTATAAAAGGAAATGTAAATGTTTTTTTTTTTCTATTTAAATCAAATTGTGGTTTAGAATGCATTTTTTAACTTTCGGTTTTGAGATCCTGTAAAAAATTCCTGTCTTTTTTTCTTCTTTTGGTATACTTTACTGTACATTTTTTGTAAAGAAAACATTTAGTTTTATTTTATTTTACATTTATTCCAAACTTTAGCTTTTACTGCATATTTTAGGCCTAATAAATTCTAAATACTTTCAATGTAAATGAAAGTTTTCTCCTTCACATCATTTTTTGTCCACTGATTGTGTCTCCTTCTATTTTAAATTTTATTTTTTAACTTTAAAAGTCATTTTTTGTAATATTATTTGTCTATGAATTTCCAATAAATGCTTTTGTTAATTGGGTTGTTTTATGAGTTTTTTGTATAAAATTTACAATACATTTTGTTTCGCAGCCAGATTTCAAACACACATGAATATTGAAAATTCCTTTTTTATTTTTTTCCATCATGTCTTTTTTTTCCAATACAGTATCCCTGAGAATAAATGTAGTTGTAAAACCGAAATTATCTTGCTGCAAATTACATACCAAGAATCTTTTAATCTCATTTACCTATGATTGTGTTATTTGTGAGACATAAAAGAAAATACCAATGGTCCAAATTAAACCATCCGATGCTGTAATTGGGATCGAATATGTAGTTTTTAAAAAGACCATTGTACAAGGTAATATGTTATATTGAAGAATTAACTCTTTACTCATTTTATGAAGTAACTAACTATTGAGTAAAATTATGCATAATATTAATATGTTACCTATTTCATTCTCTGAGAATTAGTTCACAATGTTTAAATTGTGAGAAAGTTATACTAATTACCCCTAATTCCCGTAGTTTTGTTGCGTAAACCTATAAACTAACAAATACAATTGTTAAGGATTTTTTTTCAACGAAAAATAAAATATCTAATATTATCTGAGACTAGTTATTTTTTTGATGTATTGAAACTTAAAAAGAAAAATGTATATGCCAGTAATTTCAAAATGTATTGTGTATAAGTTTTGGAAGCATACTCTGTTGTGTAATTTAATTTAAATAATAAATCAATAATGTTATTTTATTACAAACTAAAATGTTTTGAGCATCTTAACTTTTTTTAAGCTAGAGAATTAAGCCTTTGGAAAGTTTCAATGCATTTAAAAACAATAACTATTATCTAATAATTCCAGTGACGATGAAATGTTGCACGATAAATTTTCCACACACAAAATGAAACTATATAATAAATAGCGTAACTTAGTTTGCATATTACATTTTCGTCAAATAAATCGGTTCATTTTTCAGTCGTTGTTTTAACTCTCCATAGATTTATATTCGGAAATTTTAAAATTCACTTATCTCACTTTCGGAACTCATCAGAATAATTCAAAAACTCTGTACTTTGTTGAGTTATTAAATCAACATTTAGCTAGTTGGCAGGCGAGTTAGAATAATATTAATAATAAATTCTTCATTAATTAAATGCTACTTATATTTATAATTATTTTTAGACTTAGAATATGACCTTATTGGTTTTAACCAATATAAATAAAATTAATATATTTTTTTATATGTTTAACAAAACTCAATACAATTTAAAAATTGCTTCAAAAGTTTGTTTTGCAATTATGCACGAAAAGTTCTTCTTTATATTTCCACTAACTAAAATGCATGTTTGTTTTAAAGTTTTTTTTCGTTTTACTTGTCAACATATCTCACCCAAACACAAATTGAACATCACATACGTGTAATTCTTTCGAGGAAATCTATACTATATAAAATAGTTTGTCCTGACTGACTGATAATCAATGCACAGCTAAAACTACTGAACGTAGAAACTTGAAAATTCAGGAAAATATACTTCTTAAGATGTAAGCGAGCGCTTATATGGGATTTTTGAAAATTCAACCCTAAGGCGTGCATATGGGGCGTCGAAAATTCGGGAACATCTCAACAGAGTTTAAGGTATAGCACCGTGATATTCCAGAAAATAGTACACTTATGTGCAATCCCAATTTTCAAGGGATTTTCAAATGATAATTTTCAAGCGGATATTTAAAAGGGAGTTATATTATTCGACTAATTACTATCCCTGCATAACAGCTAGTTCATATAACATCTCATTCAGGTTGCACATGGTCACAAGTGTCACAGTCACTTTGGCGAAACAAAAAATAGCAAATTCCATACGTCTCATTTATGAGTTTCAAATGACTACTAATGTGACTCTACTGACAGGTCACTGTGACTGCTGCTTTGTGCCGAGTAACAGATGTTTTTACAATGTTGTTTTATTGAGACTCTCACGTGACTGTCATTTGGAGACTCAATTTGAAAGTCATTGTGATTATTGGATTATGATAAATCATCAAATAATGTCACATTAAAGTCAAATGGTGACTTTCTGTCACAAGACTTTGTCAAATGGTGGCAAAAACCCTACTGTGACGTAACCACTGTGAAAAGTGGTGAAAAGGCTTCATGTGACTTTTAGATTTTTGAAAAGCGACGTAATTGCGACGTAATTTTTATCAATATTTATGAAGTTAATAAGTAAGTATCCTGATATTGTTTAGAAAGAAATTGTGTAAGCTTTTTAAAATTCGTTTACATTAAGATAGTCAAATTTGATTTTTTACATATTGAATGGCAAAATTTTGATGAAAATCGATATGGAATTTACAAAAAAAAATTTCAACATTAACTATTCAAGAGATTTAAAAAAAATCCTACATAAATTAGTTTATAATAGAGTTTTAAGTGATAAAAAGGTAAAAGCAAGAAAATATCTCAAAAATTAAAAATTCTTTAGAAAATTAATTTTTTTTTTAAATTAAAAATATTCAATAATAATATTCATTTGGAGACTCAATTTGAAAGTCATTGTGATTATTGGATTATGATAAATCACCAAATGATGTCACATTAAAGTCAAATGGTGACTTTCTGTCACACTTTGTCAAATGGTGGCAAAAAACCTACTGTGACGTAACCACTATAAAAAGTGGTGAAAAGGCTTCATGTGACTTTTAGATTTTTGAAATGCTCCTTGCGACGTAATTTTTGATCAATATTTATGAAGTTGATAAGTAAGTATCCTGATATAGTTTAGAAAAAAATTGTGTAAGCTTTTTAAATTTCGTTTACATTAAGATAGTCAAATTTGATTTTTTTACTTATTAAATTGCAAAATTTTGATGAAAATCGTTATGGAATTTACGAAAACATGTAAAGCATTAACTATTGAAAAGATTTAAAAAAAATCTTACACAAAATAGTTTATAACAGAGTTTTAAGTGATAAAAATCAAAAGCAAGAAAATATCCCAAAAATTAAAATTTCGTCAGAAAATTTAAAAAAAAATTAAAAAATTAAAAACATTTAATAAGGTTGGAATTTTTTTTTTGAAGATGTTCTATATGCTTTTGGTGAAATGTATATATTCACAAAATTTCAAATGCTATAATGAAAATTTAAAAAAAAATCAACGTCCGCCATCCTCTTAAAAATGTTAAATGTTCATGCCTCTGCAAAATAACATAAGATTGTTTAAAACGTTTAACGAAGTTTTTTACGCGGCAACTAGTGTTTAAAGATAATGTTTTACAAAAAAAAAAAAAAAAAAATGTGTGATTAAAATTAATTTTTTTCCGTGTTTTCAACTCTATCTATGCAAGTTTATATGCAGATTATGCTATCATTTAAAAATTTATTATATTTCTCTTAATAAATATTTCAATATAAGATAAAGTAGGTTATTATTCCTCATGTGGCGAGCTTTGACCCATTATTTTCTCAAGATTAAAATCAATAATTTTTAAAGTTTCTTATACATTATATTAATGTCGCAATTTTTTCATAGTCGATTGTATAAGGAAGAAAATGATATACTGAACATTATTATCGGTACAAATTGTTAAATATAAAAAAAATATTATTGTAAAAAATGGATCATACCTCCTTAGTCTGAACTATTTGTACTTTATCGCACGATAGATCATTTAAAATAAATTTGTGGATTGCATTTTTATGTTTCTCGATTTTTCTATTAATTTTATTACAATTCTTCAACTTGGACTTTGTTTAAAACTTACTTATCTTTTAAAAATTATTTTCAACCATATTTTTCCAAATATTAATAGTTTATTAATCATCACACAATACAATATTTAACATAAATGTGTTTATTGTTTTTTATATTTTTAGATTTCTCTATTATTTTTATTACATTTCTTTAACATGGATTTTGTTTTAACCATTTTTATATCTTTTAAATTATTTTCAAGTGTATTTTTCTAAATCTTAATAGTTTATAAGGTAACAAATAACACTATGTAGTCTATTTAATATAAGATATTTCATAACATTATTCTTTAAGCAGTACAAACGTAAAATGTTTATGTCATATTATCGAAAACGTTTACTTTTACTTTTATTTATTCTTTTAGACAATGACTTTCTTTCTTAAATCGTTTCAGAATTTTAGTTTAAAAAAATTAACTAAGATGATTTTTACTGAGATACTTATTAGCCGATTAGATATTTTGTAATATTATTTTTTAAGTTGTACAAACTTAAATTGTTTATGTCATATTATCGAAAAAATTTACTTTTATTTTTATTTATTCTTAAAAAAAAGACTTTCTTTCATAAATCATTTTAGATTTACATATTTTTTTATAAACTAAGATGATTTTTACTGAGATACTTAATGATTTCATTGAGATAAATACTTCTTCAATGAGATAGTAAATCCTTGTGAAAAAAATCTAGCATCATTTGAGACTATTGGTAATGGATTTCAAACAGAGTTCAAAATACTTTGACCTATGTTTTAAGGGGTCTCAGGAGTCTTACTTTTTACCTGGTAGTGCGATTTAGCAACATATACATTTGATTTTTTTTCTCAGTCCCTATTAAACTTAAATGCATAAAACTTTTTATACAGACAACTTAATATCTCTTCTATTTAAAAATAATATTTTTAACATTCTATATTAAATTTTTTTTATATTTTTTTATGTTTAATTTTGATTAAAAAAATAAATTGTTCTTTGACTGCGCGCAACATTTCTCAAAAAATAATAAAGTAATTTGTATGAAACTTGGTAAATATCTTCATTTTAAGTTTAAGAACAACTTATATCTCAAATTTAGAATTTTAATTACATTAATTATTGATAATTGGCAATTTTTCTAATAAAAAATTATTTTTTTTTCAATTTTTCCAATTTAAATTTAAATTTTAAATAAATAAATGCATAAATTGCTTTAAAATGAGTTATAAGTTCAAGATACATTAATTTTACACCATTATCAACTTTTTTAGCGGTTCTTGAACTAATAGTTTTGCTAGAACCCTGCGCGCAAGGGATACAAGTCAAATTTTTTTCTATCAAAATTAAACATTAAAAAAATAAAATAAAATTTCAATGTAGAATATTAAAAAAATTATTTTTAAATAGAAGAGATATTAAGTTGTCTATATTAAAAATTTTATGCATTCATGTTTTATAGGGACTGAGATAACAAATCAAATGTGACATGTTGCTAAGTTGCACTACCAGGTAAAAAGTAAGACTCCTGAGACCCCTTAAACCTGAGTTTGTTTTTTGTTTAATCTTTAATTTTGTAACATATTTTTAATATATTAATGTACTTTTGACATATTGGAGATATGCTTATATTCCAGATGGTGATTGCAATATATTATTTTATAACACTTTATTTATCAATAAATATAGGATTTTAAATATGTTTTTAAACTTTATAAAATATTTAGATATGTCTAAATTGCAGCTTTTAAAACGAAGTTGTATTTCTTTTTTTTTACAGTTAGGTCATTCCATGGTAAATTACGTTACATTTTGAAGAATTTAATGCAATTTTTTTAGTAATATAGTGCTAAAAATATTCAAATAAAAAATTAACATGATTTGCCAGTGAAACCTATCTAAGATTCAATTTGGAAGAAAATTATCTAAAAAATGATAATGAAAATTACACTTTATATGATAACTAACATTTCTTTGTCAGTAATGGCAATTACCATAGTAAATGCAACTTCCAAAATTTAAGAAATAACATTAAAATTAGGTAGTTTACATCTAAATTGAGCTTTGAATAAGTTTAATTAGCAAATAATCTCAAATTTACATCAGGAATACTTAGTTTATGTACGTTACATTACTAAAATATTTGAAAATAGTTCTAAATGTAATGTAATTAAACCATGAAATGACCCAGTTACTATATGTACAACGGAAATTTTATTTAGTAATTTTTTTTATCTTTAAACAAAAATATATGCTGGTGTAGTATACATAGAGAGATTTATAAATATCCAAGTTTGTTTTAATAGATTTAAATCATTCGTTGCATTATATTGGATTTATATTTCTTATTATTCATACGCGAAAATCTTTCTAAAATTGTATAATGTTGTAAACCCTGCACCATGTTTTTGCCATAAAGTACTTTTGAATTTGTATATTTTTATACGTTTAAATGAAAATCCGTGAAATGCAATTTCACTGTTAAAAATATGCAGTAACGGTTACTTGAACATATTATTAAACTTTTTGACCACATTATGATCATACTAGTTTTAAATTAGGGTTATGAAATCATTATCTAAAAACATCCTCTATATAATAAAAGCCTAAGTCATGTGACTGTCAACACTTCCGTTCTTACCCAGTTCACTCTTTATATGCTAAGCAGCCAATTTCATGTCAGCCAGCGCAGGTGATAAGTCGCCAATCTATATTATCCCAGGTCACCTCACTTCACATTTTTATATGCGGGATTGCCATTTTGGTGCTTTTATGCTAGCCGAGTGCAGGTTTGCCAAATTTTATGCCATATGCCCGTTTCATTTGAAACATAAAACTATAACTTATTTCATTTAAAATACATAACTTTTATTTATAACACGATTAAAAAATATGTATATCAGATTCATTCATCTCATTTAAAATACAATACTAAATGTATTTTTCCAGCATAGGTAATTGGCAAAAGAAAATAAGTGCTTGGCGAGAAAAGAAATTTGACAAAATCTTTTCTCGCAACCTTTTTATTTTTTCATATGCACAATCACATAAATAATTAATAGTATTAATAATAACTTAAACCAAAATAATTTATTGCAACATAAAAGCATTGTTTCTAATTTACACTTTTAAAAGAGCATGCATATTTTGAAATAACACCCACTGAATTTAAATTGACATTCATAGTCTAATATCGCATTCCTAAAAAATAAATAAGCCTTAAAAGATTCATTCAATCACGAATGGGAAAAAAATAATCATGGAGGTTTATAAAGCAAGTTTTTCAACAATAAATGGACAATTTTCTTATGACATCATTGTAGATAATGACGTGATAGTATTGTTATGTCTTAAGACATCATACTAGGTAAAATTGCGGCGTTGTTTACAGTTTGAATTCACGTTTCTTTGTTGTCATATTTATGAACTCAGAAACGAAATTAATGAAAAAAAGCCTGCTTTTTCATTATTAAATTGTGAAATAATGAATTATGAAATGCTACCATGATTACAAATAGTTCTTAATTTCTCTGGTCGGAATCTTCCGATTTGGATAATGATTGAAGAAGTAAATTAAATTAAGAGTAAAAATAACATGATGTAATGCGTAGAATACTTTTAATGGAGACAAATCTGGTCACCATAGGCGGCTAGTGATTGAATAATTGGATAGTTTGATGCAATTGTTAATGCGATGACGGACTCACTGTTTCAGGAAGCATACACCGAAATATGTGCACATGCTCCAGTATAAAGCAAATTTGAAATCCATAGAACAATTTTCTCGAATGAGAAACCATATCTTTAAAATCAGTTAGAAAAACAAAGGCAAGTGTGTAAATCGATCACAGATTGCACAGAGGGTTTCGTTTAATATTTTTTTTTCAAAACAAACATATCCTTTAATTAATAAATCCAAATTGTTCATTTATAATTATTAAATTCTTACTTAGATGGTAGTAGCGATAAATTTAATTGCTAAATAATTATAAAACTGTGTTATTTATTTTAATCAAATTAAATATGTTCAGATCGGATTATTAGAATAGAATCAAAAATTCCATTTTTTTTTTTTTTTTTTTTTTTTTTTTTTTTTGAAAATCCGAAAAAAAAAATAGTAGAGTTATAAATAACATTTTCTATTTCTAAATACAAATAAAAAGAATGCTTAAACGAAATTTAAAATCCCGAACCATTAATGAATAACAATAGCATTTAAACTGAAAAGAAAATTTAATTCCAAAAAATATTATGAATGTGAGATGAACAAAAACTTTATAATAAAAATGCCCTTAAATTGGCAAAATTACGAAATTTATGTTAATTAAATTTATTTGAATATTAAAATTTTAACTTTGATCATCGGGGCTCGAACTAAGAAACTCACGTTTACTTTCGAGGTACTTTACCTCTAAAATATGATGCGTACATGAAGAATATTGAATTAAATGTTCTATTTTAAAATTCAAATTGCAAAAATGAACAGATGACATTGATAAAATTGATTAATTAAATTAAAAGGATTTTTTCAAAATTCTATGAACTATCATATTTAAAAGTTATTCAGTTACATATACAGAAAACTCGAAGTCTCTGACGTATACGTTTTATGTGTACGTACTCTGTGACGTACAGACAGACAAATGACTGAAATAAATAAGTTTTAGTCAAATGATTGAAAAACTATTTAGCGAATCTATGAAGCGACAGGAATAAAATTTTTTTATGAAAAATATATTGATAATATTGAGAATTATTAATCCAAACATACCATTAGAAGCTAAATGTACGGTATATAAGTGGACCTTTTTTTTTTTTTTTTTTTTTTTGTATTATTTATACATTCGTTCGCATAAAGGGTGGTATTTTAAAATTGGAGAAAAAATCGGAAAAAGAAAAGAAAATGTGAATCTATCTATGGGATGACGAAATTAATTGCAATGGGCTAAAGTATCTGAATCGTATTCAATTTACGAACTCTTCAACACGCTGTAGAGTTCAAAAAACGTATGCGTAATTTTGTTGTAAAAAATTGTTGTAAGTTATCGGAATAACTCTGAGAGTATAAATTGAAACTGGATTGCTTTGGAAATTTATGAAAAAATTGCAGAAAAAGGGCAAAATTTTCTATAACTTGCTATAAATTTAAAAATCTAAATGTTTGAAACAGAATATGAAAGCATGTTGCACAGAATGAGAAAAATCTCTAAAAATCAGATAAACAAGCACGACATAACAGTTTAACGCATTCAAAAATTTTAATTAAAGTTAGAAATTTATTTACTATATTAGCCAAAAGATTGAAACGACACTCCTGTTACTTATTTCAAAATGCACAAAACGCTAAAAACGAGAAGGAATTTCTTTTATGAATTTAAAAACATTCATCACAAAATACTACAGAAAATTCTAAAATCAAAAGCAAAATTTGCTCAAAAAGATCTTTTTTTAATATATATATATATATATATATATATATATATATATATATAAGAGTATAATTTACTTTATCTGGCTGAAAAATTCAATCTGGATTTTTTTTAACTAATATGAAATAAAGTCGTGAAATGTGAAGATGCGAATGGCGGAAAATGCAAAACTCCAAAAAGCACATGAAAAATACATAAGTAATAATCAAAATAAATAAAATAAATTAAATTAAATTATAATCCAAAAACTGACTTCCAGATGCTTAATTACAGGCATACTAAGAACCCTCTGTTCTTCTTCGTACCTCTACCTACAACGTTCTTAACATATCAAACTGACGTGCAGACAACACGCACTCTAAAAAAATAAATGTGTAAATTAGTCATTTTTAAAAAAGTAAATATGTAAAATTGTCAAATTGCAGTTTTGTCACAAAATATACAAACTTGCCTTAAAAATATATCTGCATTTAAGGGGTTTTTTATCACCTTAATGACAGCGTGTAATATGTTATTTCTTTCAACAATTCAAACAAGCTTATAAGTGTAGAAAATCGTACTCGAATTGGTTTGTTAATTTAAATTCCAGGATTTTGCATATTATACATTCATGTGTGTACTATATATATTAAATAAAAATGGGTGTACAAATATCATACAAATATATGCGTAAAACAATATTGAACTGAGCTATGCGTACACCAGCTATATATGTAAGAACAGAATATCATCAATAGGAATAATAGACAGACATCATACACAGAAATATCTGTATTCATGTACACTCAATAAATATTGATAATTATAACTTGACTTGTGCAACAACCGAATAGTAAATGCTGTGCTTCTAAAAATTCCAGTTCCTTACTCCGTATCCCGATCCAATAATTTTTGCTTGTTTACTGTACATTCAATTAAATGCACTGTAAAAAAATCTGTAAAGTTACTAAAAGTTTTCTAGAAAAAATGAAATTCCAACAACTTTTTTTGTAATTGCAACAGGAAAAAATTCATGTAACAGATACGGATTTGCACAGCAAATCAAAAAATCTAGAAGGTTACTAAGAAATTTTTAGGAAACTGTTATTCCAATAATTTTTCCTGTAACTGCAAGCCTGGTTACCGATAAAATTTTAGTACGATAACTGTAATTTTAGTAGACTCGTTTGTAAAGTTATAGATTTCTGTAGCTTTACAAAAATTAATTTTGTAGATTTACATCTTTTCCTGTACAGTGTACAGATAAAATTTCAGTAACTATACAGATTTCGGAAACTTTACATCTGTAGGATTATAGATTTTTTTTTCATTTTTTGAAAATTTCCTCTTTTAGTATAGCTGCAACATAAAAGTTTCGTGGCTTTATTTGATAGAAGACAAAATAAGGAAATAATATTGGCGTCACAATTTCTTTATTATAACGAAATTTTATTTTAGGGTACAATTATTTATAATACACAAATATAATATATATTTATTATAATATATTTATTTATAATACTCGTAAGTTGTGCTTACAGTTATAGTACTATAAAACAACTCTAACAGAGATATGCTAAGCTGTAAGTATAATTTGATATGATGCTATAAATTAGAGCTACGCTAAAACAGATCGCCTGGAAAAGAACAAACAAACTAAGCACATATGTTTTTACTTCATACCAATTTGTTTTGCCACCAAAATATACTTCAAGATTTACATCTTAAACAATAATGCTTTGTAATATGTATACAAAATCCATCGTTTTTGTATATTACAGGGACATATCTATAATTTTGTTCATTTCAGAGGTAAATTTTTACACATTTAAGGACGTTAATGTGCTATCATAAAACAACACAAAACAATGTGTCTTGTGAAAATCACACCTGTCATATGTTTGATAATTTACACGCCATTTTACGTTGTTTTTGTATCACCAGTATACACGTTTTAATAAGTAATGCGCTTTTAATTTTAGAGTGCACATACAGATAGAAAAAATATTTCTAAATTTATTAAGAATTAAATTAGAATAACTAACATATGTAACACTAAAATAAATTTATAAAGGTAAAATTAAATATTGAATGCGTAAATATATGCAAAAATTATTCAAATATTTATTTTTTACATTAATACATTTATACTTCTGTAATCAAAAACTATAAATAATAATCTATAAAATTTCATAGATACGATTTAAACTCACACATGGCTAAAGCATTATAAATTATGTCAAAACGATTGCGAAAATATATATAAATATTTCATATGTCTGGAATATGTATGTCATTGAAAATCATGTTTATAGATTCCTGAATAATGTATAAACTTTCCTCCAACATTCAACAGAGATTTTTAGAACGATGACTTCTTCTTAAAATAAATAACTTATTTTATGAAATCGAAATAGCTTTTCCAATGTATAACATTTTTTGTATAAATAGCAACTATATGTAATGTAGAATTTTTAGGATATAACTCAGCGTTGTTAACTGCTGCTAAGTCTGTCAAAAATTAACTTCCTTTGAATAATGCTTAAGAAATCGAAGAAAATTATTAAAAATGTATTTGTTAAGATTAATTTGATAATTTCTTAAAATTGCGGATTATTTATTGAATATGATTTACTTTAGCATAAAAAATATCAAAGCAAAAAATACAGCTATTAAAACATCACTTTTTTGTCTGAATTTCAAAATAATGGCTCTTAAACAAAAATGCTATTTAATATGTACACAAAATCCATCATTTTTGTATATTACAGGGATCTATCTATCATCTTGTGCAGTTTCAACTGTGTATTTCAGAATTACCTGATACATTTTTACACATTTAAGGACGTTAGTGTGTTATTATCGTCCTCTTTGTAACGTTTGAATATGTAACATTCAAATATATATTTTTTATATCAATACATTTATCATTCTATCATGAAAAACTATAAATAATAATCTATAAAATTTTATAGATACGATTTAAACTCATACATGGCTTATGCATTATAAATTATGTCAAAACGATTGAATATATAGATATAAATATTTCATATGTCTGGAATATGCATGTCACTGAAAATCCTGCTTATAGATACCTGAAAAATGTATAAAGTTTTTTCCAACATTCAACAGGGATTTTTGGAACGGTGACTTAATCTCAAAGTAAATAACTTATTTTATGAAATCGAAATAGCTTTTGCAATACATAACCTTTTTTTGTATAAATAGAAGCTATGTCTAATGTAGAATTTTTAGGATATAACACAGCGTTGTTAACTGCTGCTACGTCTGTCAAACGTTAATTTTGTTTGAATAATGTTTGACAAATTGAAGAAACTTATTAAAAAATATATCTGTTTACGGTTAATTTGATATATTTTTAATTCATTAATAATAAGAGGTTATTAATAATAATAAGCACATCTATTGGTAAATTTGAAGCAATGTTGTACATTAATCAAATTTACCGTTTATTATTAATTATTATAGATGAAATTTGGTGAAAATCATTAATTAAGCTTATTAAAGAATACATACTTTACGGAAATATGTACTATCATAACTGATTGTGTCTAATAACAAAAACAATTTACTAAGGGTTAAATCATAATAACTAACATATGTAACATTAAAATAAATTTATAAAAGTTAGATTAAATATTAAATGTGTAAATAAATGCAAGAATTATTAAAATATTTATTTTTATATTAATACATTTATCATTCCACGATCAATAACTATAAATAATAATCTATAATTTTTGATAGGGACGACTTAAAATCCCACATGGTTTATGTATTATAAGGTATGTCAAAAGAACTGCAAAAATAGATATAAATATTTCAAATGTCTGGAATATGCATGTCTTTAAAATCCTGTTTAAAGATAACTGAATAATGTATTTATTTTTTTCCGACATTCAACAGGGATTTTTGGAACAGAGACTTCCTCTCAGAATATGTATCCTATTTTGAGAAATTGAAATAGCTTTTTCAGTACATAACATTTTTATATAAATTTCAGTTATATCTAATACATATTCTTCAGGATGAAACACAGTGTTAGTAACTGCTGCTAAGTCTGTCAAAAGACAATTTCGTTCGAATAATATTTGAGAAATTGAAAAAGAATATTAATATATATAATTAGAAAACAACGAACTCGATTTATGTATTCAAAGGAGTAACAAAACAATTAATATTTCAATGGTAATGTTCATGGTGTGATTTTGTTTTCTATAATATATTTTTTTGAATGTAAAAATTCTTACTTGAGAATTGTTAATATCCGAAATATTTATATTCACGATACATATGAAAGTTAATGAAAACCAGTATCAGTCGATATATATATATATATATATATATATATATATATATATATATATATATATATATATATATATATATATATATATATGTGTGTATATATATATATGGTTTTAGGGTTCGGCTTTGACTTTCAAGTTTACTTATTTTGATTCCCTTTCAGGTACTTTAAAAACTTATCATGGAAAGTAATAAAGAAAAAAATTGCATAGCACCGGGTCCGTCGCGTGCTCAAACAAGGGGCCCTGGGGATTATTTTGGTACAGGAATTTCCCCGGTAAAAAAGCTACCGTACCAAATGTTTTTAGTTGATCTAAAATTTAGAAAATCTTTAAAAAAATTTAGTATTTGTAGTGATAAACGATGTCTTACTTGTCCTTATGCTGGCAAAGAACAGATTGAAAATGATCAAGATATTTTTTGTAAAACTAATAATGTTGTTTATTTTTTAGAATGTGGAATCTGTAAATTTGGTTATATTGGACAGACTTCTGGTAGTTTAAATATTAGGATTACTGGGCATAGAAATGATATAAGAAAGAAAAATAACAAAAATTGTAACGATATTGAGATTGAGCACTTTCAAAAACATGAATTTAAAAGTATT
The DNA here is from genome assembly GCA_964019185.1 of Maratus speculifer. Classification (NCBI taxonomy): domain Eukaryota; kingdom Metazoa; phylum Arthropoda; class Arachnida; order Araneae; family Salticidae; genus Maratus; species Maratus speculifer. Next base: position 418,538,462 of record OZ025290.1, on the reverse strand, counting down.
AGCATTTATATTTTGGATATAGTTCCCAATAGGGAAGATAGATTAAAAGTTGAAAATATGTTTATGTACAGACTTAAAACAATTTATCCATATGGCCTGAATTCAGAATTTAATGGTATTAATGTTGTTAATAGGGGTAATTTTTGCGGTTTCAGTAAATTTAGATTAAAGGATTCATTTTTTACATTCAACAAGAGAGGGAGTAGAGGAAAAGGAAAAAGTAAATTTAAAGCAGATATTTTTGATACTATTGATTCTGTAAATAAAGATTATGTTAATTTTTATGATATTAATGAAATAAAAAATAAAATTTTTAGATTAAAAAATAAAGTTATTAAATGGTTTTTGAGGAGTAAGTTTGATAGTTATAAATTTAAAAATCAGTATATAAAGGATATTGTTATTGATTTATTTAAATATAAAACTGGTTTCAGTGATTTAAATAAAATAAACTCTATAAGTGAAGAAACTCTTGAAAATTTTGTTTTGTGTTTTATAGATAAGATTTTTGATTCTATTAAATTTAAGAATATTCTGAAAGATTGTAATAGCCTTTTCCCTCTTAAAAATAGCTTTAAAATTAGAATTACTTATAGTTATGACAGGACATTAAAAAATCTTATTTGTAACTATAATGATTATAGTAAGAATCTTGATTTAATTAAAGGGGATGATTGTTACTGTGATTTAGACTGCTATAAAGATTATATTAATCCAGATTTTGGACATATTGTTTCAGGAGATTTAAATATTGTAAAAGATGTTCAGTTAAGGAATATTATGAGTTTGGGTTCTGGATTTAGATTAAACTTTAATTATAGTAATCTTAAAATTATAGAATTTATGGAAAAGGATTTGGATGCCTTTATTTTAAAAGTTTCATATAAATATAGTTGGCCTTTTGAGGATTTTAGAGAATGGAAATTAAAGTTTATGGTATTATTTAAAAAAGATTTTTTGTTTTTTAGAGACTATTATAATAAGGGTTGTTCTAAAAAATTTCATTATAATTTCGATTTAAAAACCAGTATAGCTAAATTAAAAGAACAGTTTATTATTGCTACTGTTGATAAAGCAAGTAGTAACTTTGCCTTAATTTGTAAAGTTTTCTATAGGAATCTTCTTTTGAAGGAATATACCTGTAATGAATCTTATAAAACGTTAACTGAAAACCCCTCTAAAATAAAAAAACGTATTTTAGATTTTGATAAAAAATTTGGAATTAGTAGGAATTACTTTGTATTTCCTTACCTTTTTGCGACTTTTAAATTTCATAAGAAACCAGTAAAATTTCGCTTCGTTACCTGTGGTACTAATAGTTATAATTGCAAAGCGGGTAAAATTTTGTTTGGTTTGCTGAATTTAATTTTAAAGGAAATAGAAACTTTTGATTGCAATACAATCATTGGCAATAACCTTAAAGTTTTAGATTTTTTGAATGATAATTCATGGAAAATTACTTCTGTAAACACTTTTGACTTTGAGAATCTGTTTGGCAGCATTCCTCACAATTTGATTGTGGGAGTATTTGAAAATATTTATGTTGAATTTGAATATGTTTTAAAAGTAGATAAGAAGTTTTGGATTGATTTAATTAAGTTTTGCCTATTTGAAAATGTTTTATTTAATGGAATTAATTATTTTAAACAAAATAAGGGGGTGCCAATGGGAACAAGTTTTTCAAGTGCGTTCTCTAATCTATTTTTATATTTTTACGAAAAAAATTTCAATAATATTTCCTTCTTTAGATATGTAGACGATCTTATAGTATTTAACTGCAATAATTTTGAGGAAATAAGCCTTAACATTTACCCTAAAGAGCTCGTCCTGAACCGAACCGATGATGGTGAACAAATTACTTTCTTAGATCTTAAAATTAAGAAAAACAAGGAAAAATGGTTGATTGGACTTTATGATAAAAGGAAAGATTTTAATTTTGAAGTTAATAGCCTCACTTACTGGTTTTCATGTATTAGCAATAAAGTTTTAAAAAATATTATGTATTCACAAGTTAATAGGATCCGCAGGATTTGCAATAACAAAACAGATCTAGAATTGGCTATGAGTGGTTTAAAAAAGATTTTAATGGTTAACTGTTATCCATCTTATATGTTAACTGAAAGTTTCTGAGTCTCAGTGTTTCTTTACTTGCGGATGCTTGATTTCAATTTAGGGCGAGATTGAAGCGCTAGTGAATGGCCCCACTAGCTGAAGAGGGTTTTGTATTCCTGGGGGTTTGTATTTTACAATTCTATTTTTTATATTAATTTTGTAGGTAATTTTCCTTTTTTGTTTGTGTAATTTTTGGTCTTGTCCTTTGGTATTTTTAAAAAATTTTTGTATATATTTATAATATTTTTGAAGGTTTGAGTTTGATTTCTGAAAGTTGGGGGCTAAGGATGTAATTTAGCTTATGAGCCTACATCCTTTCAGAAACTTCTCTTTATTTACCCCTACATGGAGGGGCCTCCCTGATGAAGACTTCCATGTATTTTGGGGATTTGGAATTTCTTTTGGTTTTGTTATATACATTTTTTACATTTCTTTTTGTAGCATTTTGCGCATTGGTCTGTAAAAAACTGTTTATTTGTTTCTTTATTTTTTAAAAATTAATTGAATGGTTTTAATAAAATTGTGTATATATATATATATATATATATATATATATATATATATATATATATATATATATACACATATATATATATATATTATATACATGGTGGTCTAAATTTCGACCAGCAAATTAAGAGGGTGGAAGAAGATATCAAGAGGATGAAAATATATTGCAGAACATGGGGTCGCAATCCACGTATTTAGGTACAGATATAGGATGTTTCATCTTAACTGAACTTGGTTGACGGTACTAATTTTAAGCAAATTAAAAACACTGTCATTAAAAGCTTCCATAAGTGCCCCTTTAAATGTGAAATGTTACATCAGCACGAAAGTTTTTCAAAAGAACTGAGCTCAAGCAATTGATGATACCCTATGAACTGATAACTGTATCCAAAATCGTACAGTCTAATGGAATTTTATATCTCATATTTCGTATGTTTCATATAAAGTCATTCAACTGTAATTTCGTCAAAATCAAGGAACTTACAAAATGCAGTTTTAAGAAATTTAAATTCAAAACATTGTAAATATGGTGTAATACCAATAAGTTTCAGGTCATTTATACTTTAAATAATATTTCTTCCCTGGAAAAAATAAACAAATAAAATAATCACATTCACTATTGTCTTATTGCAAATTTACATTAGATTTCTTTTATTCATCTAAAAATTAAAATATGTCATACCATTTAAAAGCAACGCCGTATAATTATAGGTGGTTATATGTAATAAATATATAATTCGGCGAAATAACTATGTTGCATAAACTCTAGGAATCCGCAGCAGTACGAGCAGAGTAGTCGCTCCGACAGTTGGCGAGCAGTGGAAGAATTTCATTGGGGTATTTCCCCATTATAAAAACAAACACCATCAGTCTTCAAGTTCTTTATTTATGAACTCATAAAATAGGTAAGCTCTTCCCCGCAATCACCTTAGCACACATCGACACTACAACCTTCGTTATCCAGTCCACATCATCAGATATTCTAATTCAGCGGGGAAATGAAACGGGCGTCTTGATAGTTTAAAGGGCAATTGCATTCTAATGCTCCTCAAAAACCAAATGAAAAAAAACATTTTTCCGACAAAACTAGCTCCCTCCTACTCCGCGTCAATCATTTTAAAAATCCAATTAGGATTAACTCGAGTCTCACCGTAAAAAAATGATCAGTTCTGATTTGTCTTAGCAGGCGTGCCCTCGGCAGGATCTATATTTTTCCTCGCAAATAACAAGCCCTTTAACAACGCGCATTAACACCTGTCACGCGATGTTAAATAAAAAATAAAATTAAAATCCCGGGAATATTACAGAAAGTAAAAAGTTTACGAAAAACTTTCCACCTTTTTTAAGAAGCAAGCAATAATTTATTAATAAATAAAATAAGAAAAAGAATTTTAGCTGCTACAAGTTAATACAGTACGAAACTAAGATTGAAATATGTTCCACAAATTTTAGAATTGAAGTTAAGAGTGAACAAAATGGCGCAATTTTTTTTATTTTATTACATATATTTAGAAACGTTCCTTTGAAGTGCATATCAGATTCCTTATTATATCATATAAGCAATGTATTCTCTCACTGAATTTACTAAATTTTGAAACCATATGGAAATAGGATTTTTAGAATAAATAGTTCGTTTTTTTTAATATACCAAAGTTTTCTGGAAGTAAAAAGTAAATAAACCAGATTCTTTGTAAAGTTCCACTTTTATTAAATTGGATTCATTAGAAATAACTCAGTTTGTTTATCAATAAATTTTATCACATTTTCTTAAATGCTGGTGTACATTAAAGCAACAATTTTGTGATCAACAGTAAAACATAAAATTACGTGTAGGGAATAAATGCATGTTTATATAATTTAAATGCAATTACTACATTATTTCCAGCAAAAGACTCTCTAATTTTGAAATTAAATATCTCAAAAATTAAAACCGATAAAAGAAGGAATTAAGTTGTATTCTTATTTTGAAAGCCATCTAAATATAATACAATAGTTTCAAAATTAGTTGAAAATCTTGTAAACAGATGGCGCGCTGAAGCCACTAAGGATTCTCTATAAAATCTAAATGTAATATCTTTTTATATATCTTTTTTATAAAAATAGTACTTTGAAAATCAGAGGGATCAATCTTCTTAATTAATTATATGAAGGGCATTGTGTGATCTGTGAAGCAACGTGTTTTCTTCTACTCGAGCATTCCTATTTCCAACAAGGTGCAATCTTCAATCACATTTTAAAGTTTCAAAATCTCCTGGCTAAAAAAATTAAAACTTTCGAGAAATTTCAGTGAACTGGTAGACTCGCCGATTATTGAAAGCACTGCTTTCAAAACTCAATTTACAGCCTATTTTACTAAATCTCTTGAGCGACTTCAACAAAAAGCGCCAATTTTTGAAAGATTTGCAACTAACTTTGAAACGATTGTATCAGATTTTGATGGCTTTCAATAAATAAATAAATAAATAATGCACGTTTTTACTTTTTCTATCTATATTAATTTCCGAGTTACTTCAACTCAATTTACAGCCTATTTTTCCGAATCTCTAGAGCGACTTCAACAAAAAGCGCCAATTTTCGAAAGATTTGCAACTAATTTTGAAACGATTGTATCAGATTTTTATGGCTTTTAATAAATAAATAAATAAATAATGCACGTGTTTACTTTTTCTATCGATATTAATTTCCGAGTTAATTTTAAAATCAAATAGTCCTTTGCTGGATAACCTGTATAAATCTTATAGTGTCAACAGGTATAGAATAATAATTTCTGTTTAGTTATTGCAATTAAAGTTTTATCATTTCATATGAAATTAAACTCTGAAATGACACTATAAAAAACAAAGATTTATTCATTTACGAAAATATATTATAATCATAAACGAACATACATTATAATCTCTTTCACGTCACTTTAGATTCCGAAAAGCGTACCTTTTTATATAAAAGTATCACAAATTAATTTAACTTCGAAATTAACAGAAGTGTTAAAACAAATAATATTTTATTAGCTGCCCGCACTTTCTGTATACGCCTCCGTGTACCTTTTACAATGTATTAATCAACAGTGCATTGTTTCTACTCAAATAACCGGGATTTTTTTTTCAGTGATGCCTCAAATAAACAATTTCATGTCCATCAAACATGTTTAAGTGAAAAACATACATAAGTAACACCATGTAAAATGAACATTAAAATTAACAATGTTTTGTTACAATTGCAAGCGCAATTGGACTGGAAAATGATGAGTTAATTCTGTTATCATCAGAAAAACCGATTTTTTGGATAAAAAAAATCTGATTGTAAACCTATTGTAAACCTATTCGAAATCAATTAAAAAATATACGGGCTGGTAAAAAGAAAAAATTATTTTTACATATTTTTTCTTTAAATTTTGAAAATATATTGCTTTCTGGGATTTCAAAGGATTAGAAATCGCTGTTAGGGAAATTGGTTGACTTGGAAGCGGTTATCGAATTTTTTCGCTTGCGATTATGGTAAATTTTCGCTGTTTATAAGAAATATATGACTTTTTTTTCACTGTATTGCGCATTATAAACTAAAGTATAATTATGACGACATAATGGAATATTTTAATCGAAATCTGTTTAAAAACTTTTTTACCATGTTTTTCCACAAAATTCCAGATTTTATCTTCCAATATATATATATATATATATATATATATTGAAATTTAGGTTTAAAAACCAAATGCGGGAACATGTATGTTTATCACTTACAATAATTGAACAAAACATAAAATTCTAACATATCCTAGTGAATAGTTGAATACGAATAATATACTAGCAAATACCGGGTGTCCCAAAAATGACTGATGGATTTCAAAATTCAATAACTTGCAAACGGTGACAGCTATTTAAAAAAAAAAAAAAAAATTGCAGGAGGTTTATGTATAATGTCAGGAGTTTTTTTACCGCAATTTTTTATTTTAGTTCGCATCCAAAACAATCGCCGTCAGCGCCACCTATTGTTTGAGATACGAACTAAAATAAAAAATTGCGGTAAAAAAACTCCTGACATTATACATAACCCTCCTGCAAAAAAATTTTAATAGCTTTCACCGTTTGCAAGTTATTGAATTTTAAAATCCATCAGTCATTTTTGGGACACCTGGTATATTAAAAATAATTATAACTAACTCAGCTTTAAAAAAAAGAATACTTTTCGAAAGATTATATTGAAAACCTCGTTTTTTTTTTTTTTTTTAAGTAATTGAAAGTAAGTTTCGGAAAAGTTTAAATTGTTTCATCGCATTGAGAAATTACATTTCGATCGATACATGTACGCTCATTTCAGGAAACTCTTTACTTAATGAAGGTTATTTTATTCTGAAATTTTCTTTGGAAGTGAGATGAAGTAATTTCCTGCTCTTCTATGATCGAGAAAATTCAATAATTATGATTCATTTACATATTTCTACGATAACTGAATATCTTTGGTTTGCAAAAGAATATAATCAGTATTCCTTTGCCCCGTTAACAAATATGCTTTATGAAAAGTATACCAATGTAAATTAAAATACATATTACAAAAAATTACAAATTTATTATATATATACATATAATTCAACATCTACAATGAATGTAAAATAAATCAATATATAACAATCTTAGCCCTTTTCGACACACTGTGCCCAGTGCGGGATACCTACTTTTAATTCCATATTTTCAAACGGAACCAATAATATTTTAATAAAATTATGCTTTTATAATGAAAGTTTAAATTAGGGGATTCTTAATTTCTAAAAACGTCGCTTATAAATTCCGGTGACAAGCGATAATTTCTCATTTTAGTAGCAGAAGTTAACCGTGCCGGAAAAGGTTAAACATCACAAGACAATGAGATGGGCTTAAAAGAGATAATAAACATCAATTTTAAGATGATTATAACGAGTCATATATTACGTACGCCGTGCATTAAACATTAATATCCCTAGACCAACGGTCAAAAAACAGTAAATTAAGAGACAGTCAGCATTAACTGTTTGAAATGTTCGAACAGTTAATGACTTCTGAATGCCTCATATTATGTACGACATGGATTAAACATTAATATTCCTAGACCCATCACAAACAAATTTTAAGTAAAATTTCAGTTTTACAATTCTCGGAACTACAAATTTTTCAACTTCTAGAAATTTCAAGAAATTTATATTTAAAAATCAAACACGGCAACGTGCACAGTAATTAAACAAAACATCAAATTTAAAGTTATTCTAGTGAATTGGAGAATACCAATAATATTCTAGTAAATATATTAAAAGTAATTAAAATTAACTCAGCTTAAAAAAAGAATACTTTTCGAAAGATTATGTTGAAAATCTCGTTCTCATTTCAAAGTAATTGAAAGTAAATTTTCGAAAAGTTTAAATTGTTTCATTACATTGAGAAATTACATTTCGATCGATACATGTACGCTCATTTCAGGATACTCTTTAGTTAATGAAGGTATTTTGTTCTTAAATTTTCTTTGAAAGTGAGATGAAATAACTTCCTGCTCTGTTATAATAAAGAAAAATTCAATACATATGATTGATTCATACATTTCTACAATAACTGAATATGTGTGGTTTGCAAAGTAATATATTCAGTGTCCCCTTAACATATATGCTTTTAAGAAAATTATGCCTATGTAATTTAAAATGCATATTACATAAATTTAGCATTATATATATATATATAAGGTATTTGTACCCTATATGGACAGGGCTCCCAATATGGACACCCCTAATATTTTTAAAGGTAATAATTTTAATCGAGAGATGACTCAACATTTTCGCGAAGAAAAGCAGTTGAAAAGATAATTAAGGCTGGAAAGTGTAAAAAAGCGCGCTGTTCGCCATTTAGGAGAAAACCTGTTGTTTCGAGATGTGTTGATCTTAATTACTCGTAAGCTTAAATTCTTATTAGATATGGTAAAGTTACATTAAATGTTGAAAAGTGGAGTATTTTAGAAAGCTAACAAAACATATTTTCGATTGCTATTGCATAGTTTGCTTAAAAATATTTTCCTTATTCATTTGTTACTAGATTTAGTAAAACTACTCCCAGTTCCCAGTATGGGCAGCTTATGTCAACATCGACTACAACTGTAAGAAAGAAGAAAATTCAAAGTTGCCAAGCAATAGATTGAAAAAGCATCAAAGTGGTAAAATCTTTGTTCAACAAGATGCTATTTGAACAATCCCCCCAAAACCTTCCACTAAAAACACTTGCAGAAAAATAAAAAGAAGCCCCCCCGCCAGTAGAATATCTGTTGGCGAAATCGTAGGCACCAAAGGTATGACTTCCTCAACAAAGGGGAGCTGGTACTGCTTCTTTTGCAGTATTGATGCTTTATCAAACATGCGGCCATGCATCACATGTGGCAGATATGTTCATGGGGATTATGTGGGACTTACTGCCCATGGTGAAAAAGTTTCTATTTGTCCATGCTGTGAGGACTGAGTAATAACAGATGTAGATTCGCAGACAGATGCTATAAAGCTAAGCAAAACCAACAATATCATTTCATAATATTAGTAATTAAGGGGCTTTGCATGGGTCTTCGAAGTTTAAAAACTGAGAATGATCCTCCCCTTTCGAAAATGCATGTTATGAAGATATTTACTGTCCCCCTCCTCTTCCGAATACTTTAAGATACATTTTTTTTATTCCCTCTCCTTTAAAATCCCTTGGAAAAGTGGCTCTTCCGTACACACTGTGTAGAAAGTCAACAAGGAAACATCTGTCCATAATAGGGACAGGTAGTTCCTTAAATGGACACTTGTTAACATTTTTTTTTGTTTTTATGATATAAATTAAACCAGAATAATTACAAGGTCGCTAATTTTAATAATGATAGTCAATAGTCCAAGGATAGTGGACACACATTTTTGAAGTCCTCTGACTTGTACATGGGGGTGAAAAAAATACATTTTCTTTAAGGTGTCCTTATAAGGTACAGGTACTATATACATATACATACATATATATATATATATATATATATATATATATATGCACTGTATTTTTCTTATGATTAATTTGTACATTTCTACGATAACTGAATGTATGTGGTTTGCAAATGATTATATTCAGTGTCCCATTAACATAAATGCTTTTAGTAAAATAATACCTATGTAATTTAAAATGCATATTACATAAAATTAAAAAAATATATTACGCTAATAGATGCAGTTTGAAACTCAAGTTAACACGAATCTATTCGTGGCAAATAGCATTATATATATAGATACATATGTATCATTAAATATGCTTAAGTACTGTTTATCTATTGTTCATATTGGTAAATATATGTGTTGAAATATAACTAAAAAAATATAATTTAAAAATCTATTTTTTTTTTTACTTTGAATTATTCAGAAAGGGAAAAGTTGTCTCCTCAAATTTAGTAGGGATTTTAATCAAAATCGCATAATTATGATAAAAGACATACTTTGTTCCCAATAAGTCCCCCCCTTTTCGTCCCCTTTCAACATGGGCTATATTTTATGCTAAAATCTCTATCTTTCCTTAATTAAAATCATACATTATATTAAAGATTTCCTGTTATAAATTCTTTTTTTTTATTAAAGAAAATATATTTTGTGTCCAGGTGCTCTAGGCGCGAGGCCCTGTACGGCCGTACCTGTCACACACCGCTAAGCACAGCTCTGTACATAATACATATTGCAGATATCATTAGATAGATAATAGATTATCCGATTAGATAGACAAGAAAATGGATTACCCGTAGATTATTCGTAATTTCACAGAAATTTTTTAACAGTGTGTAGCAGACTTTTACACATGAAAATCATAACGTCGTAATGACGTAATAAACGTTAGAAAACTACTGCATTTTTTTCTAAATCAAGCTTTGGAAATTTTAAGAAATATCTTCGGATAGGTAAAAAATTAATGACTTAAAATGCTTTTGTGATAATAATTAATTCATAAAATAATAATTGAATATACTATTAGTTTAACACAATCAAACTTACTGGTAAATTTATCATACGAACTGCATATTTCCAACTGAGCGAAAAACTGCCCAGGACGGGAATCGAACACATATCCTTGGCTTACAAGGCCAATGCTTTGCTGTTTAATATAACTGGACGACAACTGACGGGCATTTTCGGCTCAGATAACCTTATTGTTCACGACATCTGTTTTGTCATTTAGACAGCTCAATAAAATAAACCGCAGGTAATGGAACTCCATATAACGGTCGACAAGTATACATCATTGGTCCTCTAAGCCAAAGATCTGGGTTCATTTCCCGGCCAGGGCAATTTTTCGCTCACTTGGAAATATTCGATTCATACGATAATAATTGAATAAATTTAATAAACAATATATGTGTTTTTTAAAATAAAATTATAATATACAAAACTTTCAAGGATTCTTTTTTTTAAGTTTAAACAAGAACTCGAAATTGGTCTTATCGATATAATTCGAATTTGAAAATATTTCCTTTTTTATTCTTATTCTAGTTAATCCTATAAAAACAAAAATTATTTCCACAGAAAACTAAAATTACTATGTGTCCAATTGTGTACCAGACTACATCTCAAACGTTAAAAGCAACTTTCAGAAATAGTAAACCGAAGAAATTGCAAAACAACATTGAATGAAAATCTTTTTTTGTTTTACCTAGTTAAGCATTAGGAAATATGTTCTATGGATAAAGTAACACTGATTTTCTTCACAAACGTGACATGTGCAATAAATTAACCAAATAAAAGTTTTGTTTTGTTTTATTCCTTGTTTTGATAAAGGTTTTTATCTACAAAATAATGTAAATAAAATAAATAAATGAAAAAATATAAAAAAATGCTTAAAATTTTGCTTGCCTTGGAGCTCCAGGCCACGAAGTTTTTCAAATTTTGGGAAACAAAAATACTGCAGTACACTTTGTTTATTTCTGCTTAAAATGATGTTTAAATCATGTTTCTTCTTTCTAACAAGAAAAATTTTTTCGTTTGTTTGTCTTGATTTGTTTTTTAATTCTAACTTCCAAATAATGGTTGTTTACGTTTTGTGGAAATGCATTTATAATGGGGTTTTTCAGCATTTCTCTTATTTAAATTGTTATAACTCAAGAATTTTTCAAGATAAATGGTTCAAATTTAGTACATGATTTTTTCTATAGTTTTACTTTAAATTTGATTCAGCATATTTAATATAAATATTGACTTTTGAATATATGATAAATAAACGTTACATCATTTTTTTCATAATTATTTATATATATATCTATGTGTGTGTGTGGGTGTATATATATATACAGGGTGTCCCAAAAGGTCGTTTACAAACTTAACATGCTGGTCTGTCATATAATGATGAACAATATTAAATAGGAAACTAAGGTTCCCAAACGTCTTCCAAAGGAGATATGCGCCATTAAAGATTAGTGTCCAAAAATTCAAAAGATTATAAAAAGCAGAAAAATTGGTCAATTCGTAAGCGGTTTTCACTAAAATTATTCTTTAGGTCAGCATTTTCTTGAAAATAAATTATAAAGATAAATTTAAAAAAATGACGATAGAGGGCGCTTAAGTCTTTGGAATAACGATAAACTAGTTTTTACCATTATTTTTTGCATCTCATTAATTTTTTTAGAAGCTTAGACATAAACTTAAATTTTGAGCTCAAAATCTAAATCGTTGGAAGTGGTTAAATAGCGCAAACTGAATTGCAGAAGGAGGTTCAAATTTCAAATGATTATAAAAAACGGAAAAATTGGTCAATTGATTTGCGATTTTCACTAAAATTATTCTTTATATCAGTATTATCTTGAAAATAATTTATAAAGATAAAATTCAAAAAATGCCGATAGAGGGCACTTTAGACTTTACAACGTACATCTATTTTTTTCCGTTATTTCTTGCATCTCATAAATTTTTTTAGAAGCTTAGACATAGTCTTAAATTTCGAGATAAAAATCTGAATCGTTGGGAGTGGTTAAGTAACGCAAACTGAACTGTGTTCAATGGGGGTGGGGAGGTTCAAATTTTAAATGATTATAAAACAACCGGAAAAGTTGGTCGGTTTTCGCTAAAACTATTCTTTATAGCAATATTTTCTTGAAATTAAATTTTACAGATATCTTTCAAAAAATTCCGTCAGAGGGTGCCTTAAACTTTATAGTAAACAACAACTATTTTTAACGTTATTTTTTGTATCTAATAAAATGTTTGTAAAAGTTCAAACTTAAATTTTGTGCTCAAAATCTGCATCGTTGTGAGTAATTAAGGGAAAAAAAATTGAACTGCGTTCGAGGGGTGGGGAAGATAACATTTCAAATCCTGAACACAGTTCAGTTTGCGCTTCTTAACCCCTCCTATCGATTTAGATTTTGAGCACAAAATTTAAGTCTAAACTTTTGCAAGTACTTAATTAGATTTTTAAAAAAAAGGTTAAAAATAATTGTTGGTTATTCTAAAGTTTAAGGCGCCCTATAACGGATTTTTTTTTTATTTATCTTTAAAATTTATTTTCAAGGAAATATTGACATAAAGAATAATTTTAGCGAAAACCGACCAATTTTTCCGCTTTTTATAATCATTTGAAATTTGAACCTTCCCACCCCGATTGAACACAGTTCTGTTTGCGCAACTTTACCACTCCCAACGATTCAGATTTTCATCTCAAAATTTAAGTTTATGTCTAAGCTTCTAAAAAAAATTATGAGATGCAAAAAATAACGGAAAAACTAGTTGGAAATTACTCCAAAGTGTAAAGCGCCCTCTGTCGGCATTTTTTGAATTTTATCTTTATAAATTATTTTCAAGATAATAATGACATAAAGAATAATATTAGTGAAAATCGCAAATCAACTGACCGATTTTTCCGTTTTTTATAATAATTTGAAATTTGAACCTCCCCCCGCAATTCAGTTTGCGCTACTTAATCACTTCCAACGATTTACATTTTGAGCTCAAAATTTAAGTTTATGTCTAAGTTTATAAAAAAATTTAATAAGATGCAAAAAATAATGATAAAAACTAGTTTATCGTTAATCCAAAGTCTAAAGCGCACTCTATCGACATTTTTTGAAATTTATCTTTATAATTTATTTTCAAGAAAATATTGACATGAGGAATAGTTTTAGTGAAAACCGCAAACGAATCGACCAATTTTTCTGTTTTTTATAATCATTTGAATTTTTGGACCCTAATGGCGCATATCTCCTTTGGAAGACGTTTGGGACCCTTAGTTTCCTATTTAATATTGTTCATCATAATATGACAGACCAGCATGTTAAGTTTGTTAACGACCTTTTGGGACACCCTGTATATATACATACATGTATATATATATATATATATATATATATATATATATATATATATATATATATATATATACAGGGTGTTTCTAAATTCATGGTTCAAACTTTCAGGGGTGATAGTACACATCAAGACAAACAATATTTAAATAGGAAACCAAGGGTCCCAAAGTCTTCCGAAGGAGATAGGCGCCATTAAAGTTTAGGGTCCAAATATTCAAATGATTATGAAAAACAGAAAAATTGGTCGATTCGTTTGCGGTTTTTGCTAAAATTATTCTTTATGTCAGTATTGTCTTGAAAATAAATTATAAAGATAAATTTAAAAAAAATGAAGATAGAGGGCGCTTTAGACTTTAGAGTAACGAACAACTATTTTTTACCGTTATTTTTTGCATCTCATTAAAGGTTTCGTAAGCTTAGGCTTAAACTTAAATTTTGAGCTTAAAATCTGAATAGTTGGAAGCAGTTAAGTAGCACAAACTTAACTGTGTTCAGAGTGTTTTAAATTCAAATGATTATAAAAAACGGAAAAATTGGTCGATGGATTTCCGGTTTTCACTAAAACTATTCTTTATGTCGGTATTTTATTGAAAATGTATTATAAAGATAAATTTCAAAAAATGCCGATAGACGGCGCTTTAGACGTTGGAGTAACGTACAACTATATTTTACCGTTATTTTTCGCATCTCATAAAATTTTCTTAGAAACTTAGACATAAACTTAAATTTCGAGATGACAATCTAAATCGTTGGGAGAGGTTAAGTAGCGCAAACTGAACTGTGTTCAGTGGGGGTGGGGAGGTTCAAATTTCAAATGATTATAAAAAACGGAAAAATTGGTCAATTCGTTTGCTGTTTTCGCTAAAACTATACATATATATGTATATATACATATTGTATATATATATATATATATATGTATATATACATATTTATATGTATATATACATAGTCGTTTTTTAAGATATAGGCGAAACAAAAAGTGTTCTGGAATTGATGTTTTAAGTTCTAACACATAAAAGAAAAATATTTTTCAACTTGTGTTTTTTTCGCATTGAACTTTAAATTTTAAGTATTTAAAAAAAAATTAAATGGCCGCCATTTTGAAACAAGATGGCGTATGATTCTGCCCAACGAACTCGGTCAAGACATTTGTATGTACTATATACCTACCAAGTTTCATTCAAATCTATTCATTAATACGATAGTTATCGCATAGCAAAAATCATATATATATCAACATTTGAATGGAGGGTGGTTATGGGGTCTGGGGGCATGATCGGTGAAAATATACCAAAATTTTCCGGAAATGCTTTCCTCCGGACGGATGAAATAGGTAGCTTTTTACTTTTTGTAATGAGAGCTACCTAAAATCTTAAAGTATTGCGGGGAGGGCACAGTAAATATCTTCAAAACATGCAGTTTAGAGCGGGGGGGGGGTCATTTTCGGTTGTGGCTCTTCGAATATCGATGCAAAGCACCTCAGTTACTACAAAATATTATGAAATAATGTAGTTGGTTTTGCTTAGCTTTCTATTTTTGTGAATCTGAAGATTCACTGCTGTACTTTCAATGTGGACATAAGGTGTCCATATTGGGAATCGGGAGTAGTTTTATTAAATCCTATAATAAATAAAGAAATATTTTTTTAAGCAATATACGCAATAGCAATCGGAAATATGTTTTAAAAGTTTTCTAAAACACCCCATTTTTCAATATTTAATGTAATTTTACAATGTCTAATAAGAATTTAAACTTACCTGTAATTACGATCAGCACACCACGAAACAAGAAGTTTTCTTCTAAATGGCAAACAGCGGGCTTTTTTGTACTTTCCAAGATTAATTATCTTTTCAACTGCTTCTCTTCACAGATATATAGCGCGATTTCTCTATCATAATTGTTACTTTTAAAAATATTAGGTGTGTCCATATTGAAGGCACTGTCCATATAGGGTACAAGTACCTTACGTTAATTTGAATAAAGCTTTAACTGCAGTGAAACCTGCAGCGTAGTGAACGGATATATCCCGTGGGAATGTTAAGTAAAAAATGATTTTAATTTATTTAGAAATAATAATTTTATTAAGCTTGCTTTGATCTGACTCAGCACGAAAACCTTTTTTTTTCTTTTTTTTATCATTTCAGTTAATGATTCTAGTGCCACTCGAATTCGATATAGTATGAACATACTCACATCCGTATAAAACATTGATCATTTCAGGTGAATAAAATCCGTTAAATATTCATGAGCCTAAAGTTATGCATTATCACAATATGAATTTGTGCAGAAATAGAAATATTTTTTTCACTGAAAATAGACAAATGTTTCATAATATAGACAAATATATGAATATCTTTATTGATTCACCCACGTTTTCCGAAAAAGTATCTTTATCTAACATAGTTACGGAATTCAAAGAAGCTCCATAAAACCATTTTTTCTTTACTATCAGAGATTAGAGCCCGAAAACAACGGCCCGAACTCGTTTATTGTGGACATCATTCTGAACAGGTAGGCATGGTTCGAATGATATGTGTATTTCTATAAATAAATGTGTGTTTTCGATGCATATACAATACATTTTAATTAATTTTGTGTGAATTACTTTTCATAAAAACCAAAATAATTATGTATTCGTGTACTAAACTAACTTTATATTTAAATCAATTTGCTTTTTTTTCCTTTGAGAGCTTGAAACTTATTGAAAAAGAAATTTATGTAAAGCTTAATTAAAATTGATTTGTTTTATATATCAGTTTAACAAAATTATTATTAGTGATATCAAAATTTCCCAATCTTTAAAGAGTGTTCGAGTCATTAAAAATTTAGAAATAATTTCAACCTGAAAACCCCCCTCCCACACACACACACACACACACAAAAAAAAAAAAAAAAAAAAAAAAAAAAAAAAAAAACATTTCCGTGAAAAGAAATATTAATTTCGACAAAAGTTTAGCACACGAATGTTTAATTGGAAATTTTTCATAATTGCAAAATTTGTATTTGTTTTTCATTTTATTTTTTTTAATATACTGTACCTATGTAAATGGTTGTGTCCACAACCACTTTAAAATTTTATCAGTTTAGACTCAACATTTAGTACTCAACATATTAAATATGATGCAAAAAAACATTTTATACGAAAGTTAAATTTTTTTTTTGCTAAAATAAATAAAATACTAAAAAAACTTATTAAGTAAATATTATTTTTTTTCTGTTCCGTAAATGCTCTAACAATTACAATTTCTATAATGACGCCTAAAAGTACCACCAAAGAATAAACGATTAATATATTAAGTTATCTTATATAATATTATTCTATTTTCAGTTTATACCCGTAAGGCATGGTAACGTCCCTGCGACGTCATTGTGACTTTGTGACCATCGATTGTCGATGTGACGTCACGTGACGTCGATGTGAAGTCACAGTGACTAAAATGTGAAGTCGTTATAGCCGTTTTAGAGCTTGTTTCCCACATAGCATGCATGGTCACAGTGACGTCACAGTGACGTCACTGTGAGTCACTGTGGTCACGTCACATCTGTGACCAAAATGCCACCCTTCAGTGACGTCACATTGTGACTGAAATGTGACGTTACACCTCTGACATAAATGCCACCCCTCTGTGATGTCACATGGTGACTGAAATGTGACGTCACATCTGTGACCGAAATGCCACCCCTCAGCGACGTTACATTGTGACTGAAATGTGACCTTCTTAGAAAATTAAAAAAATATATAAAAAAATTCTTCAAAAGATGTTATTTAATAGAAAAAATATTTTTCTGTCAATTGAAAAAGTTTTTGTGACGTCACTGTAACAAAAGGCCACCACTCAGTGAAGTCACATTGTGACTGAAATGTGACCTTCTTAGATAATTTAAAAAAAATACAAAAATTCTTCAAAAGATGTTATTTAATGGAAAAAATATTTTTCTGTCAATTGAAAAAGTTTTTGTGACGTCACTGTAATGCCACTGCAAATACCGTACGTCACGTCACATCTGTGACCAAATGGCCACCATTCAGTGAAGTCACATTGTGACTAAAATGTGACCTTCTTAGAAAATTAAAAAAAATACAAAAATTCTTCAAAAAATGTTATTTAATGGAAAAAGTTATTTTCTGTCAATTGAAAAAGTTTTTGTGACGTCACTGTAATGTTACTGCAAATAACGTCCCTAATAGCATGAATTCTAATGAATTCTAGTCCCTAATGAATTCTAATTACCTATGAATATTATTATTTACAAAAAACGGTTTTACAATTTATTTTAACTTAAATTGTTTTGAAACTAATAAAAATAAAAGGTAAAAATACATTAAAAAAATTCTTTAAATAAAAAAATTTAATCAAAGACACACTCATAAAATTATTGCATATTTAAGTTCCTAAAATACTGTATAGAAAAGGAAAAAACAAAACGGCCATGCGCGTGGAAATTTAAAATCGTCTGCAAACGAAAGGATCACGGATTATGAAACTTACTCCGTGGAAAGAATAAATAAACGTAAACAGAAATATTTTAAATTGATGATAGACGCAAGAAGTTAGTTGGCTGGAATTTATGTCAGTTGTGGATTGTTTCGTATTGTTACGGATTTAACAAATTAAACAAAAAGGTCTACTACAGCTCTTCCAAGTGGCAAAATATGAGTCCGAGAAAATTAATGGGGCTTTGACTGTGAAAATGATTTGGTCTTTGCCACGTTAATTATTATCGGACTTAGTTTGTGCGACAAAAAGAACGAATGACTTCGATGGAAAAAAAGGTATTTAGAAATATTTTTCATTGTTGCATTTTAATTATTATTGTTCTTAGAACGATTTTAATTAGCTACTCAAAAACATGCTATAAAACATCAATTTTCCATTAACTTTATAAAGTTTAATACATTCATTGTTTATTTTGTTGACATAGAACACTTGATTATTAATAATTTGGATTAGGTTGTTAAAGGTAGTGATTTTAATTGCACTTTAATCTGCGTTGTTTCCTTATTTAAAATATCTGGTTAAAATAATATGTTTCCATAAACATAAAACCTTATATTTTTTAATAAAGAAGCTTTAAATAGAATAAAATTATTTGCAAACATCTTTTTTTAATTTTTGTATTAAGTAATCTTCTGAAACATTACATAAATTTATTTAAAAAATTACATATGTTCAGAAGAGAAATTTATAAGAGAACGAGAAGAACAATTAAAATAAATCGTAGATGTTTCATATTAAAAAAATAATTATTGTTTAATGTATTTTTCAAGCTGTGAAATGTTATAAAATTTCTAAATGGATAGTGGGTGAAAACGTTTCAGTTGTAAATATTCTTATTGGAATGTTTTCAGAAAGAACTAGAAGTCTGAATGAAAATTTGGAAGTTACGCAATCAATAAGAATTTAAACATGATTGTATTTAAAACAAATAACGCAAATACTTAATCGGTATGAAGCTAGAAATTAATAACAGTATTTTATTATTTATTTTTCATTCTAGACACTTTTATTATTTCCTTTCCTGAATGATTTTACAGAGGTAAATTTCACAATATCCATTATATGTAGAATTAGTATACATCGTGATTAACACTAGAACGCCCGGAAATTTTACTCAAGTTTGATAATAATATTTCTCACCAGAATTTTTATTCAACATTATTTAATTGATTTATTTAAAGTAAATCCACGTGGTTTGAAATTAACTTATTTCTGGAAAAAATTTCTGGCTCGAATTGAAATTTAAACGCATGGTCAGAGTCGAATCGACTCCTTCCGGGCGTTCTAGTGTTACAGTGGGTCTCTTACTTATAATTACTCTCTAATATTATAAATAAAATATTAATAATTACAATTAACGTATTTGTTGTTCTGTTTTATCGTTGGAATTTTTATTAGGTAGATGTGTTTGTGATGGACAGCCTTCCAGTAATGGATAGCCCCTTAATGTTTTTTGTTCATTAATATACTAATAAATATTTAGCTTTAATTTTTTTTCATAATTCCTCTTTGCATGTTTTAATAGTATTTTAATATTTATAGGAGATAGTATTTGAAGATAGTTTGCGATTATTTTTTGATTTGTGACAAATTTGTCACTGTGACGGTGGCAACGTTGTCAATGTTGTGAAGTCACACTGGGACACAATTATACAGTTATGAACATTATTATGTCGTGTAAAATCACTTACATCTATAATTTTATTATACCTTGGCGATACATCTCAATTAAAACTTGGGAGCAGCTATAAAAAGAATGTACCAAAAGAAAGTTACTGAATCAAATTTTAATGCCATGCAGACTTTAATCTTTGTTATATATATATATATATATATATACAGGGGTGCAAAAATCTAGGCGCCAGTCGCTAATCTCCCACCACAAAAATTTCAAAATCTTCTTCGCTCAAAATTTAACAGCAATCTTACTAGAATTTAACACGAAATATTAGATAAAAAGAAATGAAATAATTTTAGTGGTGAGAGACTGCCTGCTGGCGCCTAGATTTTTGCACCCCTGTATATATATATATATATATATATTGCAATAAATGAGAATATTTAAGACAATTGAATATTCGATCTATAACAATTATTTCAAACTTAGCAATTTGTTTTTCTAATAAGCATTAAAATTATCTAAGAAACACTTCCTTTAAGGTGCAGCCTTAGTGACAGAAAAAGACCCGGATGTTTATGTAAAGTCTGTAGGAGCGTTCTTTTCAAATATCTCGCTCAAATTTTAATATTTTTACATGATTTTTTTTATATAGGATAGCTGAAAACAATCCACAACCGGCCTAGTTTTTACTTTTTCAATTTTGGTTTCAGATTTGAAAAAAATAAATAAATAAATAAATATTTTTTTTTTAATTTCAAAACCGGTTTATACCGGTTCTGATATTGAAACTATCAAATTATAAAAAATATATAAGCAAAATTAAAAAGGTAAAAACGAGGCCATTTGTAGATAGTCCTCAGCTATCCTATACAAAAAAACATGCAAAAATATTCAAATTTGAAAAGAACGCTCCCATAGACTTTTTATTATCATCCGGGTCTTTTTCTGTGACTAGTTTTGCACCTTAAAGGAAGTGTTTATTTGATAATTTTAATGCTTATTAAAAAAATAAATTGTTAAATTTGAAATAATTGTGATAGATCGAATATTAAATTGTCTTAAATATTCTCATTTATTGCAACAGAAAAAAAAAGTATCAAAGATTAAAGTCTGCATGGCATTATATTTTGATTCAGCAACTTTCTTTTGGTACATTCTTTTTATAGCTGCTCCCAAGTTTTAATTGAGATGTATCGCCAAAGTATAATAAAATTATAGATGTAAGTGATTTTACACTACATAACAATGTTCATAACTGTATAATTGTGTCCCAGTGTGACTTCATAACATTGACAATGCTGCCACCGTCATAAAGTTAGTGACAACTTTGTCACAAATCAAAAAATAATCGCAAACTGTCTTCACAACCTTGTCACTATCGTCACAAAATAATCACAGTTTTAATAACAATTTTGTCACAAATGACACATTTTTCACATTTTGGTCACACCGTGACTTCACAAAATGGTCACAATGTGACGTCACAAACGAGCTCTAAAACGGCCATAACGACTTCACATTTTAGTCACTGTGACTTCACATCGACGTCACGTGACGTCACATCGACGGTCACAAAGTCACAAAGTGACTTCACAACGACGTCACTGTGACGTCACCATGTCTTACGGGTTGTGACGTTTCACAAAGTGGTCACAATGTGACAAATTTGTGAAAAATGTGTCATTTGTGACTAATTTGACATTAACATTGTGAAGAAATGCAAACAAAAGCAACGATATTTAAATTACCATAAGCATATTTTTTAAAGTAAGTAACATGTTTTAAAGAATATTTGTAATTTTCTAAAAATTTTTAATAAGGTCACATCTCAGTCTCAATGTGACGTCACTGCGTGATGGCATTTTGGTCACAAATGCTATGTGACCAAAGTTACTCACAGTGACGTCACTGTGACCATACATGATATGAGGGTATATAATAACTTATCTTATTGCGATGTTTAACCCTCTAAGCGTTTGGCCCGTAATATTCCGTACACTGAGATCCAGGTTTCACTGCAATCTATCTATGTATTAAACAAACTTTCGAAATATCTATGCAACTCTTTTATCTAAATAAAAGAAAACCTCTGTTTTGTTTCACCTCTATATCTAACAAAATTACATTTCTTTCGTATACACCTTATTTGCTTTACGTTTGTAGAAACATTGAAATCTCCTTATCCAGGCATGTGTCTCAATGTTTTTTTTTTATATATTTTTGGTAATTTCTAACTGAAAAAAAAAAAAAAAAAAAAAAAAAAAACATAGAAAGACTTATACTCGATTCTTATCTTTATATTTTAGATTTATAAGAAATTTTCATTTCTATTGAAAACAAATCTCCTTTAATGAACTCCCAAGACAAATATTGAAAAACTGCTCAAAGAATTGTTAACGGAATAGCATTAGATCTACACATATGTCTAAAAGAAATCACAAATTGAATGTTGAGTGGCAATTTACAATTACGTACTGGGATGAAATATATCTTGAAAAATTTAAACAAATTAAAACGTTCATGAACTGATGTATATTAGGTGTGTTATAATTAGTGAAATGCATTGACTGTCATTTTAATGATACACAAAGTACAAACATATAGAATTAAGCAGAATATAATGAACAAGTAGAAAACATCGAACGGATAGCATAGATTAGGAAAGCCTTTCCATCACATTCCGTGACGCATTTTAAAATTAGATTTCTGTTGTCGAATTTAATAGTCCCTATAATATAGGATTTGTTTTAGTTCAGTATATGATTAATGTGCACGAATGCACATAGCATACTATATATTATATTAAATTTTAGTTTAGATAAAATCATAACACAACTAAAAAAATTACTCTAAGCAATTACCATTAAGAAATGGTTGTTTTTCAGAACTTCTTTGAGAATCTGTATATGGTCTATTAAATTTATATACATCAAATAATATAAAAACAGCTATGTTTAAAAACGCATACAACAACAGGAAACGGGCTTCTAACTGTTAATATTCATAGGCATATTCATAGGCATGTTAATATTCAATAGTCCAATTATTGCTCGTAACCTTCTAAAGGCAAATTCTTTTGTGAGCCTTTGTAAATAAACAGTAAGTTCTACACACTGCATAGTTTATAGCAAGAATTTTGTAGTACACCTCACTGACGTATATAAGTTGGAATATGCTTAAAATTCTGTAATATCTTTAGGTAACTCGATAAATGATTTTCCCCCACAGACCATAATTTAAGGGAACATTTGAGTATCCCTGTGAATGAACCAAAAATATTACAGATGATAGCTAGTACCAATAACACTCGTAACAATAATATTTCATCGCTAAAGGACGACATTTATGTGAGTTAAACCATTGACAGGTGACTAGACCGGCTCTGTGACTCTCTGTAAATAAACAGTAAGTTCTACGTACTCTATATTCAATATTGAGAAGCTTGTAGACACCTCACTGACTTATATCAGTTGGAATACGTTTAAAATACTGTAATGTGTTTAAGTAACTCGACAGATGATTTTTCTCCATGGACCATAATATAAGGGAACTTTTGGGTATCCCTGTAATTGAACCAAAAATACTGCATAAGATAGCTAGCACCAATAACATCCGTAACAATAATAATTCATCGCTAGATGACGATATTTATGTGAGTTAAACCATTGATAGGTGACTAGAGCGGCAGTCCAGTCGAACTCATAAACTCTTTTTAACTAATTGTTAAAAATAAATAAATATATATATATGTATGGAGATTTTTTATTAACATTATCTAACGAATGTAACCATATTATTGATTCATTTTATTATATGGCAAGACTGATATTCTGATAAAGTCAAATATATTTGACTGTACTATTATACAATTTGAGCGTCTGTTTTAAAAATATTTGTTATAGCTTCAACAATCAATTATTTGTACTGTTGTTTCTAAACTACAATTTTTTAAATTTATTACGTGTTTTTTTTATTTAAATCGTTTTCTCAAACTAACATCAATTGTCATTTCATTTAAATTTTGATCTAGATAAAAACTAAACGATATTTGTTATTGTTTCATTACTTATGCCACTTCGAATTATATATTTTTTCGTTAAAAAAATTGAGCATGATTTAAAATTTCAAAGAACAGTTAACAAAATACAGTAAACGAAAAGTTTAAAACAAGAGTTTGTTTTGATATGTTAGAGAAAATCGGACAACATAAATTATTAAATTATTAAAAATAAAGTGACAAAAATTTAAATAAAATAGGTATTTTTATGTTGTTAAAAAACTCCTGCTATTAATTTTCATAATTTTTTCGATTCTTGGTTTTTATGTGTTATTTTCGGAAATATTTCTATCATGATCGAACAACCAATATCAGTGAAAAATAAATTTTTCTAAGACTGTGACTGAAATTTTTTGATTATATTGTGATTATTAAAGTAGATTTTTTAACTTCTTTTTTTACCTTTAACCCCTGAAAAGAATCCGATAAAACAAGTGCTATCTAAGCATTACTAGAATTTTAACAATAATATCAGGTTTGGTTCCATTAAATATATATATTTATATATATACAACTCTTTTTAAGCTTGAACACGAAATTCCAGAATATTTTGACAGCAACAAAAATTTCAGGAATTATTAAGTTTAATTTTTGTTCTTTCTTCTCTTTTATATGAAGATTGTGTTCTACTCTTAATTTTCTGAAGATACGTAATTTGTCAATCATTACTTTTCCTTCCATTGATTGCTCTCTTCTTTTCAGCAATTTATTATTGACTCCAGTTTGAATCTATTACATTTAAACTGCGAAATCATGCTTAAAACCACATGCCTAAAGTTTAGTTATGTTTAACATGATGAAAATTAACTTAAAATATCAATAAGACATCAGTGTGTGAACATGAAATACACTGGTCTCCAAAAAATAAAGAACAACCGGTGTTTTGCATCTAATTTGCAAATGAATGAATATAGAAACAACAAATTTGGAGGAAATGTGCTTTAAACTATTATTTTGGAAATGCGAGATAGAAATTTACTTAAGTTAAACGTATAAATGAAATTACAACAAAAAAGCACTCATGGTGAAAAATTCCATTCATGGAGAGATCAGTAAATCGCACTACTATGCAGTAAAATGCGACAGAAACATTAAAAAACTGATTCTAATACGGAATATGTCCACCCCGGACTTAAATGCATTAGCGACATCGACATCCCATGCTCGCAATTAAATTCTCGGACACCGAAATAGGTAGCGCTGACCAGACATGGAGTAGAGCTTGTCCCATCTCATTTAAAGACCTTGGAGGCGGACTTAAAGCCACAACCTGTCTTCCAGGATAGTCTCAAAGATGTGCAGACGGATTCAAGTCTGGAGAGTGAGCATTCCATTCTCTCCAAATCGTGATCCTCAAAATAATCCTCAACAACAACGGCTGGGGGTGGTGTCGCATTATTATCCATTAGAAAGAAACCAGCCCCAATAGCACTGGCATATGGGGGCACATATAAATCAAGTATCTCATATCGATATCTCGCACCAGTCAGAGTTCCTCCATGAAACACATGGAACACATGGTCAATGTGGCCTCCGAGTGAGATTCCTGCCGAAACCATTATTCTACTGTTGCTGTACCTGTGTGTTTCGAAAGTGTTTGTTTGATGCTTTGTTCTCTTCAGATCAAAAGGCTTCTAAATCGATCTCTATTGTGAATCATGATTCGTCTGCGAAGAGTACAGAACCCCGCTGTTGTTTGGTCCAAGAAACACTTTCTCTTGCCCAACATAAGCGGGCCTTTCTCTGTCGTATGTTGAGAGGGAAACACACAACTGTTCGCCTTGCATAGAGACCTGGAGTGTGAAGATGTCTTTGCACCTTAGTAACGGAGATTCTTCTCCCAGATACTGCAAAGTGGTCTGCAATTAGTTGCTTCACGTTAGTGCGTCTTCTGCTTCGGGGCGAAAGAGCTGGAAACCTTTCTTCTCCAGGTGTTGTAACACGTGGGAAGCCTGGAAAATATCTTCTAGACACAGAACATTTGGATTCATACTGATCCAGAGTCTTTGGACCACACTGCGAGACACGTTGAGCCGTCTAGCAATATCGGCCTGTGACAATCCTATTTCTATCCTTCGTACCGCCCGCTACCTTAATGAATCAGGCAAACGACTTCTTGTAGATGCGTCTAGACTCTCCTGGCTGTTGTGAACAAAACTGACAACAATAGTTCAAATACAACAAAACCTATACGCGAAATTACGAAAGATTCGTGCATATTTTTCTCTCATTCACAAGTACATTTTCTTTTCTATAAAATAAAAGTGGTGGCTGTAATTTTTGTGTAAGATTTTTTAAATCTTATTATTATTATTCATATAAACTATGAAGTTTAATCTGACTGCCATTTTTTTCTGGTGAGTTTTGAAAAACATGTTGTACCTTAAATTTTGGAGCACAGTGTATTCTCAATAAGTGTGTATCGGCAATTTTTACAACAATGTGTCTCTTTTGTTGTCCCCTAATTATTGAAAGAAGATTTAATTTTAATCGATATTTTCTTCATATACAAACTACATTGCATAAGTTTTCAAAATGCTGCACGAATTAAGATTATGTTTATGAATAGTAGCTATTTTTTTACATATTTTAAAGAATTATATTGTTTTGGAATTGAATCTAAATAGAGATGCAAGATATTGCTTTCAGATTTTACTGGATAATGCTCTCAAATTTAATAAATTTAAATTTATTATATCTAGGTAAGTATTTGTCATAAACGAATAAACGTGTTCTGTATTTCTTGAAATATCGCGAATAATACAGGGTGTCCCAAAAGGTCGTTTACAAATTTAACATGCTGGTCTGTCATATCATGATGAACAATATTAAATAGGGAACTAAGGGTCCCAAACGTCTTCCAAAGGAGATATGCGCCATTAAAGTTTAGGGTCCAAAAATTCAAATGATTATAAAAAAACAGAAAAATTGGTGGATTCGTTTGTGGTTTTCACTAAAACTATTCTTTATGTCAGTATTTTCTTGAAAATAAATTATAAAGATAAATTTCAAAAAATGTCGATAGAAGACACTTTAGACTTTGTAGTAACGATAAACTAGTTTTTACAATTATGTTTTGCATCTTATTAATTTTTTTTAGAAGCTTAGACATAAACTTAAATTTTGAGCTCAAAATACAAATCGTTGGAAGTGGTTAAGTAGCACAAACTGAATTGCGGGGGAAGGTTCAATTTTCAAATGATTGTAAAAAACGGAAAAATTGGTCAATTGATTTGCGATTTTCACTAAAATTATTCTTTATGTCAGTATTATCTTGAAAATAATTTATAAAGATAAAATTAAAAAAATGCCGATAGAGGGCGCTTTAGACTTTGGAGTAACGTACAACTACATTTTTCCGTTATTTTTTGCATCTCATAAACTTTTTTTAGAAGCTTAGACATAAACTTACATTTTGAGATGAAGATCTGAATCGTTGGGAGTGGTAAAGTAGCGCAAACTGAACTGTGTTCAATGGGGGTGGGGAGGTTCAAATTTCAAACGATTATAAAAAACGGAAAAATTGGTCGGTTTTCGCTAAAATTATTCTTTATGTCAATATTTCCTTGAAAATAAATTTTTAAGATAAATTTTAAAAAATCCGTTAGATGGCGCCTTAAATATTAGAATAACCAACAATTATTTTAACCGTTTTTTTAAATCTAATTAAGTGCTTGCAAAAGTTTAGGACTTAAATTTTGTGCTCAAAATCTAAATCGATAGGAAGGGTTAAGAAGCGCAAACTAAACTGTGTCCAGGAAGTGAAATGTTACCTTCCCCACCCCTCGAACACAGTTCAATTTTTGGCCGTTTATTTACTCACAACGATGCAGATTTTGAGCAAAAAATTTAAGTTTGAATTTTTACAAGCATTTTAATAGTCACAAAAAATAACGGTTAAAAATAGTTGTTGGTTACTATAAAGTTTAAGGCGCCCTCTGGCGGAATTTTTTGAAAGATATCTGTAACATTTATTTTCAAGAAAATATTGATATAAAGAATAGTTTCAGCAAAAACCGACCAATTTTCCCGTTTTTTATAATCATTTGAAATTTTAACCTCCCCACCCCGATTGAACACTGTTCAGTTTGCGCTACTTAACCACTCCCAACGATTCAGATTTTTATCTCAAAATTTAAGTTTATGTCTAAGCTTCTGAAAAAAAAAATATGAGATGCAAGAAATAACGAAGAAAAAATAGTTGTTCCTACTCCAACGTTACTCCAAAGTCTAAAGCGCCCTCTAACGGCATTTTTTGAATTTTATCTTTATAAATTATTTTCAAGATAATACATACATAAAGAATAATTTTAGTGAAAATCGCAAATCAATTGACCAATGTTTCCGTTTTTTATAATCATCTGAAATTTGAACTTCCCTTCGCAATTCAGTTTAAGCTACTTAACCACTTCCAACGATTTAGATTTTGAGCTCAAAATTTAAGTTTATGTCTAAGCTTCTAAAAAAAATTAATAAGATGCAAAAAAATAATTGTAAATACTAGTTTATCGTTACTCCAAAGTCTAAAGCGCCCTCTATCGACATTTTTTGAAATTTATATTTATAATTAATTTTCAAGAAAATACTGACATAAAGAATAGTTTTAGTTAAAACCACAAACGAATCGAAGAACTTTTCTGTTTTTTATAATCATTTGAATTTTTGGACCCTAAACTTTAATGGCGCATATCTCATTTGGAAGACGTTTGGGACCCTTAGTTTCCTATTTAATATTGTTCATCATGATATGACACACCAGCATGTTAAGTTTGTAAACGACCTTTTGGGACACCCTGTATATTATAATTGTAACTATAGACTTAGGCAACGTATAAAAATTTTAAATGTTTGAATTTCTGAATTTCAATAAATTTAATTCTGCTAATAATTCTTATCTTCTTTTGAAGATTGTTCCTTCTTTCTGTATTTGGATTTCCACTACAAATGTAACACTTCTTACGAATAAAAAATTAAACTACCTGTCAATTTTTTATACATAAATGAAGTATTTTTAAATTTTTATAATAATTAATAATATGTGGCTTAAATTTTATTTCAAGAAATTTCTTTAGAGAAAAAAAAATAATTTCTTTCAATTAAGCATAATTTTGAAAAGTGATAAAAAATTCAATAAAACGTGACTGATAGCAAAATAACGAAATCTAGAAAAGACATAAAAACTTCTAAGAATGCTATAAAAGTAATTCAAGTTTTTTCCAGCTTAAACATAAAAATTAAAAATATATATATACGAAATGTTTTCCAAAGCTTAAAACTTTTAGAATATCGGAGTATAAAAAGCATCTTCAGATCTTACAGGAATAGTTTTCTAATTTTATTTCCACTGAAACTCATGAAAATATGTTTTACAAAGAGAAATTCTTCCCTTTGTATTTATTATATGAAAAGAGATTAATTAATAAGTTTAACATACGTTTAGTATTACACAATGTACTTAACAATACATTTGTATAGTTTCCAGAAATACAAAAAAACTTTTCTTGACTAGAAAACTGTAAAAATCGAAACAATGAAAAAAAACTGTAAAATTGATGTTGGTTTCAATTAATTCGTTTCGTCAGACTTTATAGATTTTATTTTTGGTGGTATTTGGTAGACTTTCTACAAAATTTACGTCCATGATTTTGAGACAGCAATTTGATTCTATTGTTCAATTTCTGAATATTATCTGATTTGAAGCCTGTGGAGTACTCCTTGTACTTAAGATACGATCCGAACTGCTCAATTAGTCGAATTTTGGGAACGTTAGCCAGTTTATTGGACTTCTCTACGAAATCGATGTTTTTCTAGCGGAAGCGGCTGGAAAAGATTTTTTAATAATGACTGCTGTCCAAGTCTGGCCGGAAGACGTCACCGCTGTTGTAATTGATACGGATACAGGGGATGAGACAGCGGTGACTGAACATGTTCACATATCCCACTGACACCAAATCTAAATTTTAGAATGAATAGATGACCGTAAATTTTCTGACCCAGCTCAATCCACACCAGGAATTTACCTTCTAATTTCGCTTTAAGGCCCCACAATAGTCAATGAAAAAGACCCGGATGATATTGTAAAATCTGTGGGAGCGTTCTTTTCAAATATCTCGCCCAAATTTTAATATTTTTATATGATTTTTTTTACATAGGATAGCTGAGGATGATCTATAACCGGCCTAGTTTTTACTTTTTCAATATTGCTTACATTTTTTTAAATATTTTGATAGTTTTAATTTCAGAACCGGTTTAAACCGGTTTTGAATAAAAAATGCGCTAGCATTTCCAAAACTTTAAATAATTTCGTTTTTAATTTGGGTATTTTAACGTACAATTTTATAATACTCAATTTTAATCTCAATTAATCAAATGCGTCGTTTAGAACAAGATACATGTGTATTATTCTCAAATGTATCTTGATCATAAAATACATTTTTCAAAAGATTGATAAAGTATTTTACGTGTATCGAAAGTGTAGTTTTACGAAAGCATTAAGTAATCATCAGCCAAAGAAAGCAATTTTCTGAAAAGGCTATAACGGTAAATCAATAATTTCTCTTAAAGAATAAGACAGTGGTAATGATTCGATT
The DNA here is from genome assembly GCA_964019185.1 of Maratus speculifer. Lineage (NCBI taxonomy): Eukaryota > Metazoa > Arthropoda > Arachnida > Araneae > Salticidae > Maratus > Maratus speculifer. The sequence goes on along the minus strand of OZ025290.1, from coordinate 418,507,772 downwards.
CTTTTAGCTGAAAACTTTTAGACGATAATACAGAAACAAACAAAGCTATAAGATTGCAAGACAAACTTTCCTAAATGAATCAAATATCTACCAATGAAAGAATGAATTATGATTGGATATACAAAAGAACAATATTTATAAAAGCTTTAACTTAACGTCATTTTATCTTCATTGCTAATAATCATATGAAGTAGAAACTTAAGTTACTCTTTACTTTACTAGAAACATAAATCTTAAAATATTTGTTATCAGAGATCTGTTGCAAAATATACTCAAAGAAAAGTAGTTTCCTATATCCTTATAACACTAACTGATATTTAATTTTTAATATTAGTTGAGAGGTTTTTAATATTTTTTGTCTGAAGACGGTACATTTTTTACTTTGTTGTTTTACCATTAATTAGCAATGTGGAAAAAATAATGTATTTAATATTCAACAATTTCAGGTGTAATTTCACTGCTGGAAAGTAATTTAAAATTTTACTTATAAATGTTCGCATATGCTGGACGTTATTTCGTCTAAGTTTACAGCTGGTTTGTATATGATATATATAACTTACACACATCAACTAATATTTAAGAAAATAATTACATTTAAAAACGCAATCTACAGCTGTAATCGCAGTTCCAGCAATTCTTGTACGTGTTCTTTTGTGGCTTATTTATTCGTCAATTTATTCTACATCCAAATTATTTTGCGTCTCCTTATAAATGAACGATATGTTCCTTGCACATCTTCTTCTATAATAAAAAACTACTAATACACTTCAGTAATGTATATCAATTTAAATACGTTCAAAACATTGCTTATATTTCATTAATGTACACGAAAAACGATTTTCCCCATAGGCCATAATTTATAGGAGTTCTTTTGAGAGCACTGTAAATGAACAGATAATCTTACACACTTTTCATATTATACACATATCTTGATTTCAAAGCAAGCTGACAATGTGTATGCGATTTAGATCAGGCGGATAGATAAACAAATTGAATTTATAAACACTTTTAAAGTTTTTTGGAAAATGTTATAAAGAAATAGATTTCTTTAAGTATTTTTCGACATAGTTTTATTTAGTTATTTATATCTATGAACAAGTTATAACAACTGCCTGATTCAAAGCTTCCCCTATTTGAATTTTCTGACTATATCTGTGTTTTAGAGAGAAAAAATAATAACTAGTTTGTTATTGCGACCAAGATAAAAAAAAAAAAAAAAAAAAAAAAAAAAAAAAAAAATATAAAAAAAAAAAAAGAAAATATGAATGTAGATTCTACCACAGCAGAATTCAGTTTCGCCTCCGATTAGAAAAAAAAAATCGATAGAAGTTTTTTAGAAGGGCGACCCCGTTTAGATTGCAATGAACTAACTTCATTTTTCTTGTGTTTATCAATATAATAGCAAACAGAACGGCGTGAAATACCCAATTGAATAGCAATTTTTTTCTGAGACATTGGAATTGCGGAATAATAAAGAGATACAATTTGACGTGCTACTTTTTCATTGACTAGATTCATCAAAAACGGATTTTTTCTTTAGTTTAAACGCTTTTTTATAGACTCTGAGTAAAAGGAAATGCAATTTAAATATAAAACGAATGGAATCCCGTCGAATTCGACGAATGAAATGTTTAAAAGACCCGATCGATTTGGTTTAAAAAAAAGCAAAAGTAATTACATTATTGAATCAATATATAATAAATATATTTACAAAGTAAATGTCAAATTTGCCAGTTACAATTTTGCATTCATATATTCGCACATCTACAGTTAAAATTGTAATATGAGTGCCGGCGAAATCCAGAAATTTTATTTTATATGCACTCATAGAAAAATAGCTTTATTTAAAAAAAAAAGAAAAAAATAATATAGGGTACTACTAGGTTAGCCCATCGACCAAAAAATTATCGCCAAACTATAAGATTAAATGCCAATAATGGATGATCGTGAATGTCACATTCAATGACATTAAATACGTTTCATGTGTTTAAAATGTCATTAAGTGATTTTTATTAATATTTTTATTAATATTCTACTAATTATTTATTTTTTTGTTATTTAAAATAAAAATTATGTCAATATATATAGTTTGGCTATTAATGTGGCGATTTGTATAAAATATTTGAAAAAATAATTATCAAAATCGGTTGACTAGGAAATTCAGGGCTGATGACACGACATTTTTAGCTTGTCTGAAAGAAATAGCATCGGATGCTAATAATAACATAATATAATAATAACATCCAATTTAACAGTTTGTTTTACCTACTATTTAATCCCTATCCTCAACCCTGTAAAAAAAAAAAAAAAAAAAAAAAAAAAAAAAAAAAAAAAAAAAAAAAAAATTATTAAATTTTTTTTAAGAAACTGGGATTTCTAGATCTTTTTGTAACGGCAATAGCAAAAATTCATGTAACAGATACAGATTTACCCTTAAAATCAAAAAAATGTGTAAGGTTACTAAGAATTTTGTAGGAAGCTTCGGTTGCCTGGAATATAATATGGAAGTGCAATCCAGGTTACAGATAAAATTTTGTTAAGATAAATGTAGTATTAATAGATTGGTTTGTAATGTTACAGATTTCTAAAGTTTTACAAAAATTAGTTTTGCAAATTTACATCTTTTCGTGTACAGTACACAGATAAAATGTTAGTAGACATACAGATTTCGATAACTTTGTAGGATTATATATATATATATATTATGCGTTTTCGTTGGTTTCTGCCCCGCATTATATATGCTGGACGTTATTTCGTCTAAGTTTACAGCTGGTTTGTATATGATAATCTAATAATAACGTAATATGATAATCTAATAATAACGTAATATGATAATCTAATAATATGATAATCTAATAATCTGATAATAACTTACACACATCAACTAATATTTAAGAAAATAATTACATTTAAAAACGCAATCTACAGCTGTAATCGCAGTTCCAGCAATACTCTCTTTCTCTTTTCAGAATCACTGTCAAGATTGTTGTGTATCGTAATATTAATAATATATATTCCACACTGAAAAAGTAAAATTATAGCCAATATTATGCCAATATTGGAGATCCATTGGAAATATTGCCAATAAAACGCAAATATCGTACAAATGTTTGGCGTTTCATTGGAAATATCTCCAATTAAATACCAATATTTAACCAATATTGGCGTTTTATTGGTAATATTTCCGATGAAACCCCAATATTGGCATAATATTGGCTCTAGATATTGGTTAAATAAGGGCAAAATGTAAACATCCTAATAATGGAGAAATATTTCATGCCAATATTGTGCCAGTGTGCCAATATTGACCCAAGATGTAGCCAATATTGGTCCAATATTGTTTGGCTACCGGGGTTATAAACAAATATTTTGTTTATAAGACGTTGTTGTATTAATAAAAACATTTAAAATACATTAAAAATTTTTATTTACATATTTCAACTATTTTTAAACGAGTCATCTTCAGAATATAAATAGAAAAAAAATTAGAATGTAAATAGAAAAAACCGAAAAAACTATTTTTTTAGAATGTAAATAGAATTATTTTTTCTATTAACATTCTGAAGATGACTCGATTAAAAACAGTTGAAACATATAAATAAAAATTTTTAATGTGTTTTAAATGTTTTTATTAATACAACAGCGTCTTATAAGAAAAATATTTATTTATAATATAAATTCTTACATTTTCTGTGTGCAATATATGTACTGTAGATCTGTACTTTAAAGTATTATGATCAGGTTCTTTTTCAAATGCATTCGCTAGAGTTGTAGGCTGTGATAAATAAAATAAATGCTTTTTGAAAACTTTGTTTATTTGAAGTAGAGTTAAATCATTTCTTACAGAAATAGTTCGGGATGGTGCCTGTAAGCATTTTTAAGAGACCTTCTTTACATGTCTGGGTCCGTGAAGCGATGGCCAGGTAATTGAATTTCTCATTCAGAATTCACACATTGACATCACATAATTGGCGAAAGGAGCATATGAAAAGTGAATGATATCATAACCATGAAATTTTCTGTTACGCTTTAAACAATTAAGATGATTTTGAATTTAATGCAGGGCACCCAGAAATGGGCAGTCCTAAAAAAATACGCCAAAAAGAATTCGCGCCAAAATCGTACGTTATAGGTCTGTTTTGGGAGAATGTTATCAATAGACAAAACACAGAGCATGTACATGAAAAGTTTTTATGTAATAAAGAAGTTAGGCTCAACATTACGCAGAGAGAAAATGAAATTTTACTGACCGCAAACACATTCGATCTTTATTCTTTTTTTATTTGTTTCCAGCAAGGGTGAAATACGCATCTTAATGAATTCTCTTTATCTGACAGCCGTTTTCCAGTAATAAGGCAGATGCTAAATGTTTTTCTTTTTTTTCTTTTGAACGGAAAGTTATTGTGGGATCGAAATAAGACGTTAAGATAAAATAGCTATTTAATTAAAGATTAGCTTTAACTGTAATTTAGAAAATGTAAAATTTAAGAAAACTATATGTGATTCTACATCACAATATATATTATTAATATTACGATATAGCTATTAATGGACGTAATCAATGCTTACTAGTGTTATTTTTCACATTGAAGATTATCGTGATCCGCCATTCAAATATTTGACTCGGAACGCAGCGAAAAGGGGAAGGAAGGGCGAGGATCATACGAAGAGAAAATGAGACGAAGGAAACAAACAACACTATTAACTATTTTTGATAATACTTGTTGCTCTCGGTAGAGAATTGGGAAATATGAAGTATAACTGAATCTTTTTAATGGTTGAATTTCGCAATAAAGCTGGTGTATTTTATGCATTTTCTGATTGGTCTATGTTTAATGTCTAGAAATTAAATACTTCTGTATCCGTGGAAAGTTCAAAGAAACACAAAGACACAGTTATGACTCAATGCGAAAAGCAGTATAGAACGCTTTATTACACAGAAAAAAGTACAAGAAATGATTTAATTTTAAATTAAATTTTAAATCATGTTTATTTAAAATCAAGTATCTTAATGTGGAAAATGCTACTAGAAATTGCTGAAATGTGGAAAAATATGAATGACATCAGAAATCGCAGAAAAACGCAATTGCAAAGAAGAAAAAGTACATTTAATATAGTAAATAATTCGAAAAATCATATTAAAATTCTAGTGTCAATGTTCATTTTGTATTAAAAATTTTATAGTTTCATATACGTATCATAGTCTGTGAAGGGGTTAACAATCGAGGATAACGTTTCCGCCAATGCGTTCCTGTGTAATTGTGGTTCCAAACGATGTTCTCTATTACTCCTCAAAGTTTGTACATGAAGTTCTGGGACACCCTATATATATATATATATATATATATATACAGGGTTGTTATAATTAAAGTTCGCCTATTCAGAAGGCTCTAGAGCCGGTTCTATGGCTCCAAACGAATCAGAATTTCACTAGTGCGTAGTTGAAGACATGCGCTCTGCGAAAATCGAAAAAATATATTAATTAAAATTTTTGCCAGTAGGTGGCGCTGCGCCAATATTTAAGCCAATATTTGCAGATTCCTTTATTTTTTGGGGATTTTTGAAAGATTCTGTATTTAAAAACACATGTCAGACAATCTCTGATCTGAAACACAGCATTAGACTTCACATTCGCTCAATCTTACAGGACAATTTACGCAATGCTGTAGAAAGCACAACTCTGAGAATGGAATGCATTATTAAAAATGGCGGAGGATTCATTGAGCATGCATCATGTTATTCTTCGTTATTTCCTTACTGCCGAGCGACATGTTTTATTATTGTTGATGCAGATTACATCACATGAAATGATATTCATTTTTCTGTATTGTTTGGAGTCATAGGTCAGGCTTTAGAGCTGACTGATTAGGTGAACTTAATTATAACAATTCGCAGCTCGTTGAAGTTTGTTGAAACTTTTAAATTTGTGTGTTTCTTCTGGATTGACTGATATTGATATAATGAATCTGCAAACATCGCCTTAAATATTGGCGCAGCGCCACCTAGTGATAAAAATTTTAACTTTTTTTTCGATTTTCGCAGAGCGCATCTCTTTAACTATGTACTAGCGGAATTTTGTTTCGTTTGGAGCAATAGAACCGACTCCAGAGCCTTCTGAATAGGCGAACTTTAATTATAACAACCCTGTATATATATATATATATATATATATATATATATATGTACATATAAAGATTTTTTGTGTCATCTGTTGTGCCATCTTACTATCTATAATTTAAAAAATACATAAAGAGCCCTGCTTAACTGTATAAGTAAAATACCTTTTAATAGAAAAAGCTAAAAATGTAAATTACACATTTGAGAAACAAAATTAAAAAATGTTGACACAATATTTATAAAGAATGTCATTTCATAATAATATATTAGTTATTTAACAAACATGCATAAACGACAGAACATATGCATAGATTTTCTTTTTCTCAATCAACTTCTACTGTTAATGTTATTAAATTTACTTAAAAAAATTCTAATTAAGTAAAATTAATCACAAATTGAAAATGTCAAAATTTCTAACCAGTTTTAATTAAAATACTGACTGAAACTGAAAAAAAAACATTTAGAAAATGGAATAAATAACATTTTTCTCATAAATTAAGGAAATATTCTCTAAATTAAATTCCATTAAATATTTATTTATTTACTTCGTTTCATTTAAAAATAAACTCGTCTGTGAGGTAATTTAAAATAATAGAGAAAGATTGAAAATAGAAAAACAATCTCAAGGAAAGGTTTACTTATCTACAATTTACTATACTTCTACAGAAATGCTGGTAAAAAAATAATGCTGGATTTTTTAATTTTTTTTTTTTTTCAGGCGAAAAAACTAAAGATGTTTTCATTAGCCGAATCGTTAAAATTAAATATATATATGAAATAAAGTATCATCTGATTTTTTTGGAGGAGGTATAGTTGTGGTGGGAGAGGTAGGGTTAAATCCTTGAAGCTAGAAAAAATTTATTTGATAATTATACATTTTTAAAAATTTTTAGTGATTAATCTTTCTAAATTTTTACGATTTATATATTAAAAAAACATTATGCAAACTTCAATAGACTTGATTTTTTTATTGTTATATAGAACTTAATTTTATTTTTCTTTGTAAAATCATTCAGCATTGTATAATGCACATATACCGGGTGTCCAGCAAAATACCCCTTTCTTTAGGTTAAATCTTTAGGTTAAATAATTTGGAAACTAAGATCCATAGTGGAAGGGATTAAGTGGAACGATTTCTTTCGAAGCTGTGGAAATCTGATACAACAGTTTTTCCAATTTCGTTACAAATTTTGTCCACTGATGGCGCTGATAGTTGAAGTCGAAAAGTTAAGGAAATAGAGAAATATGCAGATTCCAATCAGTCCGTGCAGATATCAGCCACTCTGCCTGTTCACGGCTTTTTACCGTCCTATCCTCCATTTCAAGTCTCATAGTTTTCCTTCGTTTTTCTGTCTTAACTTTTATTTTACTGTTAGATTTTTTTTCTGTCTTAATTGTCTAGTCTGAATTTCCCGATCACACATGCTGATTTGCACTCGGTACTACGGTTGTCTTGCATGACGCAAACTGTGCGTTTCACTATTGTACTCTTGCAATTTCATTGTATTTGGGGGAAAGAATAATCCCTATTAGAGATTTCGCCATGTCGTCATCCCGTCGCGATAAAAAGAAAAAAAAAGAATAGAATATTTTATGGATCCTAGCCCTAGCTGACGATATTTTTTAAAGATCCGGGAAAAGCCGAGAATATAGCTATTATGTGTTCGTCAAGTGTTGTGTTTTGTGATTAAAAAAGTGTGCATCTGCTAAAGAGGACCGATTATTTAACCTTCCTATCCTGCATGGGTCTAATCGACCCAGTCCTCTAATGCGTTTCATTCGATTCAAACGAGAAATTTTTTATAAAGTAAAATAAATAAATAACACAAAGATTTAAGTTAAATAAATATGTTAAATGGATTTAAATAAAAATTCTGGTGTAAAATATTTTAATAAAGTTTGAGTAAAATTTCTACAGGATAGGAAGGTTAATGAAAAAGTTTTGAATTTATAATTTGGACGACGGCGATTAATGTAAGTTATTTCATGTACTATAACGTCGCTGATTAAAATTATCTGTAACAATGATTCTAAAGTTAACTTTTACGTATACCGGATTTAACATGCATTAAACATATGTTTAAAAATTACAAAGCTTCGCTATAAATTCATTAGAAAAAGCAGAAAAGAAAAATACAATAATTGATTTTGTTCTTTCACGTTTTTGAAATATCTTAAAGTCCTTTTAGAAGCATTTATTTTTCAAAATAAATTAATATTAAACAACAATGTAGGAAAATAACTAACTAAAACACATTTTATGAAAGTCATTAATTTAACGTGGTCTTTAAATGTTGTTAATATGATCTTTCAAACAGTTAAAAAGTATAAAATCTGTTCTTTCATTAAATAATAAAACATAAAAGTATAAAATTACACGCGCTTCCGGTTAGAAATTTTTGCAGTCTTTTATATGCAGAAGTAAACATGGAGGAGGAAGAGGTCACAAATAAACATTAAATTAACGGTTTTCTTAGGGAAATTTGTTCATTTCGGTTGATGACGGACAGTTAAAACTTTCAGCTTCAAACTAGTCATGTGGTTTTTATATATATTTATGATGATTCATACAAAATTTTCTTATTTAATTGTGTTTTATTGCCATTTTTCGGTATTGTTTCATGAAGTATTTTTTATGTGTTTAAAAATATATTTATATGCTATAAAAAATATATTAACATACTTAATAACTGATGATCAAAAGTTGTATTAATTATATTCAGTATTAAATACGTAGTTAATTTATAAGCAAAAAGTTCTTCTAGGGTTTATTTTTCTATTTTTTCTCCTCGCTTCTGTAAAAATAAGCTGAATTTTAGTTAATAAATGTGCGAAAATGAAAGATCTTTAGCATTTTCTGCTTTGCAGGAGTTTTGTTTATGATCAGTAAGTGAAAGTAATTAAGTTACTTAATGAACGAGACAATGAAAAAAAAAACGTAGGTAGCTTCTTTTTATTCCCATAAAATAGTGAAAGAAGAAATTTTTCGTTCAATATTAAAAAGTTGTTCATTCTTTCTACATATTAATATAAAACATTTTGTAAATAAAAAAAAAACTTATGCGAAAAATGTGCAAAAAGCTAAAAACATACGCACATTATTTTTGGTTTTTAGATTAAAGCGTTTTATTGAAAAATGAAATATAAGTCATTACTTTACAGAATAATTACAGAATTTTATTTATTTATTTTATTTTATTTTAATATTTGCTAAACAAAATTTTATAAATTTTTCTGTTTGTGGCTTTTACTCTTCTATCTTCGAGATTAATTGAAGTAGGATCATTATAACCCTCTCACAGAAAAACTGGAGTTAACAATCGCATTACCGGTCTGTTAATAGGAACCTACATTCGCGGTTAAAGTTAAGGTCCAAAATTTCAAATGACTATAAAAACGGAAAAATTGGTGAAATCCTTTGTGGTTTTCGCGAAAATTATATGCTATGTCAATATTTTCTTGGAAATAAACCTTAATGATAAATTTCCAAAAATGTCGATAGTACTGTTCGAACAACTTTTTTTTTTACCTTTTTTTGTATTTTCTTAAATTTATTCAAAAGTTTAGACTTAACAATAATTTTAGATCAAAATCTAAATTTTTTGAATGGTTAAGCAGTGCAAACGGAACTGTAATCAGGAATCAAAATCCCCCCCCCCCCTTCTCGCCCGCTGAAGATAGTTACATTTGCGCTACTTAACCGCTCACAAAGATTCAGATTTATAGTTCAAAATTTAAGTATATGTCGTGTATACGACGTTCTTAAACTATCTGAACTTTTTAAAAAATAATTTGAAAAGTAATTTAAATGTGTTTTTAAGTTTTTATATGTTTTACTATACCTTTTAAGTAATATATATACAGTTACATCTATTTTTACGTTTTAAATTTTTTCGCTCTGTTGATTTTATGCTTCGTTAGCAAATTGAATGAAAATTTCTGTGTTTAAAATCAGATTTTTGGGGTAGAAGTCATCATTTAAAATTATCACAAATTTATTTGTGCATCATTCGTTTATAATTTCAGATATTCTTCGATAATATACGTGTAACATCGATAATATACGTATAACAAATTTAAACGATGAAAAGAAGCAGCGCTGAGGTTAAATCGTTACGAACATGTAAGAGTGCAGTATGCCACCGTTTGTGTGTATTTCCATTTGACTCCAATGGTGGAGTGTTGGCGAGATGTATCAAAAACCCAGGTTCGAACCCTGACCTGAATACTCTTTCACTCTATCGGTTATACACTTTGTTAAGAAAGTAAATGAACATTCGCATAATGAAAACTAGATTTCTAGGGTGTAAGTCATCGTTTAAAATTATAACATATTTATTTATACTAGTTTCCTCTAGATTTTGAAAACTTTTTTGTCATTTATATTATTTTTATTTTTATATAAAAAGCAAAAAGTGTAAAATTGTTTAGATAATGTCATACTCAATGTACGAGTAATTTCAAATGTTGGTCACTGAATTCCTTTTCTAAGCATGAGATAGAAATTATATTTTTACTTCATTTTTTCAAGTTCAATATGTACTAATTTATACTGAATAAATCATGTATATTTGTAAAACCATTTCAAAATGTTAACATTTCAAGGATGAAGTTGAAAAGATTACATTAACGTTTTTTCTATTAATACAACAACAAAGAAATGATAAAGTCAAATAAAAGAAATAGAATTGAAATCATGAAAAAATATAGATAAATAGGCTTCATAGTGCGGTTAAAATACATTGACCTACATTTAGAAAACTTAATATGATTCTTAGAAATGTATCGATTTTTAGTGCATTGAAACGCTACATTTTCAGTTGTATATATATTTCTGTGCTTTGTTTGATTTTACAAGTGATTTTGAAAAGAAATTTATTAAAAAGAATTTTTCAAGAAATATATGTTGTAATATTAAGTAGAAAATAGTGCCTTGGCAAACAATATTAGGCACCCTCACTTTTATTTATTTTATTTTATTTTGTTTTTGTTTTTGTTTTTAATGGGAAAAATAAAAGTCTTATTGTCCTATAAATTGTTATATAAACGTAAAATTAAAAAATATATATCAATTTTGTGGGTACATTTTTGTTTTTAATAAGGGAAGCAAACCTTTGAGGCATGCTGCGTACATGGCTTGCATATTATTCTGCATTTATGGCATCTCATTCTTGAATAGCATAATTTTCCCAAGCTGATTTTGCTGTTATAATGTGTTCTCTGATTTTACGTTTTCATATTTCTCAAAGGTGCTCGATTGGATTTAAATTCCTGGGCTGCACTGACTAGTCTAGCAACATAATGCTACTGTCTTTAAAACAGAACTTTGTAGTGAGCTACATAAGACAAATAGCATTATTTTATGAGAACTTGATGTCGTGTAATCTGGTATCACAAGAATGTGCATTAATGGCGGCATCAGCACAGTGTTCAGTTTGTTTATGTTTTTCTGTCTGTAATAGCTACCTACGCAAATGAATATTTCACCTACGCCTTTAGAAACCATGCAGCCCCAGATTATAATTGTGCCACCTCCGTGTATTACAGCAGTCTCCACGCATTATTGATGATATTGTTCGTTGATACATCTAGTCACAAATGCCATGCAGGGTGTTACAAATATCAGAAAATAAAATAAAAGTGATTAATCATACGATATTCTCATTTTTATTACAGAAGCCGACTCTGACTGAATGATGGCTCTTTTTCATTATAAAAAAGGGTTGCATTGCTAAGCTTAATATATTTCATCGATCCTCATAACATTTGACCAATTTTCTTCTACAAAATTTTTATGGTGGCGAGACCAGATTCAGCGATTATTCCTGTGTTTTTTTTTAAGCTATTGCTTCCTCTTGGCTTTTTACCTTTATTATAGTCCGCCAGTTTTTGTCTTGCCGTCAAGCACTTACATTTTTTCCAATGTATTCTGACACAGAGGCAGCGAGCTCTTAAGAAGCTTTCATGCTAATTTTCTGCATCGGCGTTTTGTTGTTGCATGTTTTCTGCCCTTTTTTGATTCCCTGAGACCATATCTCCGTAACCCTTTTAATAGCAAATTGTACTGCACTTGGATAAAATTTCATCAACTGCCTTATCTTTATTTCAGATATGCTCTATTTAATAATATCGTGATTTATCACTTATTTTTCAACAATCAGATAACTTTTTCAGACATTTTAGAATTAATTGATACAAAATTCACCACTGGATCATACAATGATGCTACTTAACGTTATAAATATCAAGTAAAGAGTGGCAAAACATGCAAAGCATATTTTCAAAGAGTTACATTTCCTTTTTTTCAGTTGTCAGATGTCCCCAGTACACAAACATGTATGTATGTTTTAATTGACGTTTGGCAACACAATTTATGCCTTTGTATAAAGAATTTGTTGTTTTTTTAAATATTTTTTTATGATTTAAGTTTTTATAGGGAGTGCCTAATGCTTTTGGACAAGGCATTACATAAATTCTTCATTGTTTTTCATATCTCCTACGTAAGGAGCGTCCTTTAACATTATAAAGATTTTAAATAAATACATGGTCTATGACGACATGTTTTATGGTTAATTTTCGTCATGCCTTTTATTATCTTTCTTAATTTGTCTCTTAATTAACTCTGTATATATATTATATTTTCAAAGAATTACATTTCCTTTTTTTCAGTTGTCAGATGTAGAGGTCTGCACGGGCCGGGCCTCGGCCCGAAGCCCGAGCCCGGCCCGGCCCGCGGGCCGCGCTCGGGCCGATTTCCAATAATGGCATTCGGGCCGGGCCGGGCCGGGCTCGGGCCTTACTTCTGAATACTCGGGCCGGGCTGGTCTCGGGCCTTAATTTTTTTGCTGGAGTATCGGGCCGGGCGTAACTTTTTTTTTCCGTACGAAGCCGAGACTGATTCCATTCTTCCTAGTTTTCATGGACCAAAATAATCAGTTTCTATTGAATCTTCCTATATGAAAATCCTTTTCTCCACTTTTTATAAATCAGTAATATTTGGCTTTGTCCAAAAATTTCTGCAAAAAAAGCATATACTTTTAAGCCGTCATTATTCTACAATTAAACATTAGAATTTATTCCTTTTAAAGAATCGTAGATTACTAGGCGTTTTAAAATAGAATTAAACAAACACACACACAAAAAAAAAAACATGATTATGACGGAATTTTTTTAAAAAACTGAAAACTGAAAGTTTCTTTTAAAATGTTCATCCATGCAAAATGAATACAACAATACGGGAGAAAAAAAATATTAAACATTTACATCTGTTAAGAAGGGAATGCATTTTTTTTTCGTTCCAAAGCGATTTCGTCTTTGGAAATTTTACCATATACCGCTTTTTCAATTTTTTGTCTCCATTACAGGGAATGTGGATTAATAAATACTAGTGATAACTGAAACATTCATTACATTCAAACATTCATATACAACAAACATTCATTTAACACCATAAATATCGAAGCCTACGGCACTTCTGCATAAATGGAGATTATAAACATGGAAAAAAAAGACTAATATAATTTTTTTTGGTCAGAACTCTTCCATAAGATTAAAGATCAATGTTCTGTAGAAATTCACTGAAGCCGGGCCGGGTTCGGGCCGAAATTTAAAATTTTTTCCGGACCGGGCCGAGCTCGGGCCGAAATTTTAACTTTCGGGCCGGGCCGGGTCGGGCCATTATTTTTTTCGTTCGGGCCGGGCCGGGCTCGGGCCGAATTTTTAACTTTCGGCCGGGCCGGGTCGGGCCAATATTTCTTTCGTTCGTCCCGGGCCGGGCCCGGGCCTGGAAATTTCGGCCCGTGCAGACCTCTAGTCAGATGCTCCCAGTACACAAACATGTATGTATGTTTTGATTGACGTTTGGCAACACAATTTATGCCTTTGTATAAAGCATTTGTTGTTAGGGAGTTTCTATTGCTTTTGGACAAGGCAGTATATAAATTCTTCAATGTTTTTCATATCTCCTACGTAAGGAGCGTCCTTTAACATTATAAAGATTTTAAATAAATACATGGTTTATGACGAAATGTTTTATGGTTTATTTTCGTCATGCCTTTTATTATCTTTCTTAATTTGTCTCTTAATTAACGCTGTATATATATTGGTAAAAAAACCTCTATAAATAAAAATATTTCTGAGTACTTGCATTAATTTTATTAGGGATTCGTTAATCTAAGGAGTCACTATTCATAACTGTCCTCTGTCTATTTATCAGTCACAGAGTCCATACACTAAAACTGTAAAAATCTAAGACTTCAAATTTTGTGTACTAGTAGCTAAATATCTCGTCTCACATGAAAATTATAAAAGTTTGAAAAAAGTTTTTAAATTAAAGCAATCCATTCAATGTCAATGTCAAATGAATGTCATCCATTTATTTTTGCGAATTAAATTTTTAAATAGAACGTCTAATTTTAACATTTATCATGAAGACATCATAGAGTGGAGGTACAGAATCTCGTTAGTAAACAGTAGGTTCTGAGTTGGAGTCCGGTTCTGGAACTTCAAAGTTTCATGCTAAAATGGAAAAAAATAAATTAAAATTTTTCGTATTTTTTGACAATTTAAGTCTATATACACACACACACATATATATATATATATATATATATGGGATATTGAGTGATTAGCTTACGATTTAAGTAAAACTAATATTCTTGAAAATATAAAAAGGTTTAATAGACATAAAATATGTACGTAACATTCAAAGATAACAGTGGAACTGAATAATATTCAACATGAATAAGCTTCCCTGAGCTTTGCATTAAAAATCCATCCAACTCGCCATCGCTGAAATCTATAGAACGCCTCGTTCTTTCCACGCATCACCACATGAGTCTCCATTGGGATATCACGTTCTTTAAATCATTGAGTTTATTATCTTTTATTGCTGAATACTTCATTCTTTAATCCCGCATTCTTATATATATATTATCACTGTCATTCATAATACTTTGCGGAATTCAATTTTCTTTCTATTTTTCTTGCGATTTATTAATGATTCAGCTTTTTAAATTTCATTTAAACATTTTTTTCGTTTTAAAAATTAAAATATATATCTGTATCTAGAAGGTATAAATGTAAATTTATATCTCTGCTATTTTTTCGGATTTTGAAAAAAAAAATGGAATTTTGAAGTTGTAGGATTCTTTGTAGGAATTTTTGAAATGTTTGCAATTAATTTTGTTGAAATTTCTTGTGAAAGGTAATTAGATTTGAACATTTTTAGTTTGATTAAAATAAATGACATTCTTTTATAATTATTTAAAAATTAAATTTATTTTCTTACCATCTATGTAAGTATTATTTATTAATTAAAGGATAAGTTCTTTTGAAAGGAATTATTTAACGAAACCTTCACTACGATCTGCGATCATATTTAACCACTTTTTTTAATAAATATTTTAATATGTGCCGATCTTACATTTTGTACCATATTAAGATGTGTCCTGTAATTATATTCCATGAATTACGCTTCTGTATGTTTTAATACATTAAAAAGATTACTTTCATAAATATTTTTTTTTACAAATACTAAAAATATTTGAAAAAATTATAACATTACGAGCTTATTCATAGGTATATGGGTGATTCTCAAAATAGGGGACAATTTCAAAAGTGAAATCTTAAAAAAATTACTGTTAGCATAATTTCTGAAAAAAAAACAGAAGTTGTTAATATAGTATTAGGTATACTTTACATGTAGTCAGCAAAGTTAAATATTTAAAAATTAACTTTAAAAAAATAATTAGTATTTTTTGAGCCATGCTACTGACAAAACAAATTGCATGGAATAAATATATTAAGAAATTTTTATTTTCCTCCTGTTTAAATATTTTTTTCTATATTTATTAGCCTTTCTTTTCAGCAAATGGTTTCCATTTTTACATATATACATATAAGGAGAATAAAAACATTACCAAAGAGCAAACTTTGTTTACATGAGCAACATTCTGACACTAACAATGTAAGAAGCTGTCTTAGTGATTTTCTGACAGATTTAATGCATATTTTAGTGATAATAAATGTAATATCTAAATTTATATGTAAAATTAATCTTTATAAATATACAATATAAGCAATGGTCACATTTATGCACATAGGAGTCTTTAGCATGGACAGAAAACCCATGCTAATGACACTGATATTTCTCCATGCTCATGACAAATTTTAATTTAAATAAGATTATGAGCCATAATATAATCACAATGCAGTAGTTGTTAGGAATTGATAAATTAATATATCTGTTTATTCACAGAAAATCGTTTGCAAATTTGTTATTGTGATATTTAATTTATTTATAAGACGCGACTCGTTGCTATGGAAGCGAAGCTGTTTTTTCGTCTGCTTTGCTTTTTATATTTTTTATCTTACGAGATGAGTTAAAAGTTTAGATAAAAAAGTTGGCATCAATTTTTGATGGAATGTAAAAGAATTTTTTAGAGAGAATGTTTATATTTTTTGTTTGTCGTGCGTGTCTTGAGTTTTATTGAAGAATTATGTTATTTTTATGAAAAGGCACGCAGAAATGCATATAGGATCATCTTTCCAGTTTTAGTATGATGATAAGAAATTATCAAGGTAAAAGCATTTATATTTTGTACATATTATACATTTTGTACATAGTATGTAAATAATTTGAATTCAATATTTCTTCATGCTATTATTCTACGTATGCAATAAAATTTTTTAAAAGAAAATTCAAGAATATTAAGAAGATTTTTGAACCCAAATAAGTTTTGATTGTTTACAAAACAACTGGCGCCCCGAGCACGGACATTTGAATAATACTGTTGAGATATTGAATTGTTTTTATAGCGTATAGTGTTTTCATAAGCTGTGCATTACTACTTAATTTTTCTAAGATGAATAAGCTAAAGAAAAAGCGTACACCACTACGTTCGTCATTTACCAGAACTTTAAATGTTTTGAATGAAGAAATTAACAGCGAGTCATTAGATAAGGGTAAAATTTCAGACGATTTTAGTAAATTAGAAAATTTGATTCATGAAATTAAATCTATTGATGAAACTATAATTGAACTCATGTTAGATGATGATAAATGCGATGAAGAGGCTATTGAAAATGAAGTAGTGGAAAATGAAAGTTATTCAGATCAATTTATTACCATTAAGCGTAAAGTTAGGGAAGCATTGGGTACAAATAAACGTAATCAAGATGATAGTGAAAAAAGCACAGATCACGGTTATTCCAAATCAAAGCATTATAAATTACCTAAACTAAATATTAAGCCATTCGATTCGCAGTTAATGAATTATCTTTCATTTTGGTCCCAGTTTCAGAAAATTCATGAAGACATAGATTTGGATAATAGTGACAAATTTCAGTATCTTATACAATCGGTAGAACCTGGAACCAGTGCCAGGCGTTTGTTAGAGAGCTATCCAATGACCGCAGTTAATTACCCCAAAGCTGTCGAGGCATTTCAAGAACGTTTTGGGAATAAAGATTTATTAATAGAAGTGTACGTAAGAGAATTCCTAAAATTGATTGTAGCTAATGTACAGGCGCAAGGCAAAGATAAACTTCCGTTATCAGATTTATTCACGAAAGTCGAGGCATATTTAAGATCTTTAGAATCAATGGGTTTAAGTTTAGAAAGCAATTCGGCGTGGCTCTATCCCATGATAGAATCTAGCTTATCGGAAGATGTATTAAAAGCATGGCAGCGATATAATATTTCAATTACATCAAACGTTGTTAGTAATAATAATGCATTGTCAACAAAAGCAAATATAGTAAGTTTGATGGAATTTCTGAAACAAGAAGTTGCAAACGAGGAAAGATTCAAATTAGCCAAATCGAGTTTTATAGAGCTGGGCTTTAAAGACAAACCTAAAGAAAAATTAAGAAAAGCAGAAAGTAAAATACCTACTGCAGCAGGGCTATTTAGCGCAAAAGAACGCCTTTGTTTATTTTGCAGTAAATCTCATGAAAGCAAGGACTGTGTTAGGGCTAGATCTCTTTCCTTTAATGAACGGAAGGCCAAAATTAAGAATAAAAATTGCTGTTTAAAATGTCTTCGTTTTGGTCACCACGCTAAAGTTTGCAAAGTTTTTATTCGTTGCCACGTTTGCTCTAAACCCCATACCGAGTTATTATGCCCAGAAATTTCAATGTGTAAAGAACCAGAAAATACAGTTAAGACCCCAGAAGTTATTCAAAGCACCATAGCAAGTAAGCAGTGTTCTGCTGAAGTAGCCCTTATGACTTTAGAAATAGTTATTAAAGGTCGAATAACAAAGAAAGTACGAGCGTTACTTGATTGTGGGTCGCAAAAGAGCTATATTTTAAAAGGTACAGCTGAAGAGTTAGGTTTACATCCCATTTCTTCTGAAGCTATTGTACACACTTTGTTTGGTGGTACGCAAACAGAAGCTAAATCTCACAATAAATTCCAAGTTGAGTTAAGTTCTTCTGATAGACAGAAACAAACGGAAGAAGTCTTAGAACTTTTGGATGAAGATATAATTTGTAACTATATTCCTCGGATACCAAAAGAATCAGTAATTAAAGAGCTTAAACAAAATAAACTATGGATCACAGATTTAGGAGCAGGAAGTCCAAAAATTGAAATTTTGATTGGAAGCGATTACTACGGACAACTTCTTACAGGTCGAGTAAAACAGTTAAAGAGCGGTCTTACAGCAATAGAGACAAAGTTTGGATGGACACTTTGTGGTCGTTTAGAAAGTACATCACAGTCTTGCCTAAATTATGGAAATATGTTTATCACGAACCTAGCTTTAAAAGATATGAAGATTCCAGAATTATGGAAGTTAGAGACAATCGGTATAACAGATCCCTGTCAAACTTTGTCTAAAGCAGAAGAAGAAGAACTCGCTCATGATAATTTTATAAAAGAAGTTGATAGAAATATAGAAGGTCGCTATATTGTAGGTCTTCCTTGGATTAACGGCAAATGTGAGATTCCCTCAAATAGACACATAGCTGAACGAAGATTGATAAATTCAACAAAGAAATTAAAATCAATGAAAATGTTTGAAGAATATGCTAAAGTTTTCTATGAATGGGAAGAAGAAGGCGTTATAAGTAAAGTACCAGATGAAGCACTCAAGATTCCAGGACATTTTTTACCTCATCATCCCGTCATCAAACCAGATAGTCTTACTACAAGTGTTCGACCAGTTTTTGATGCATCGTGTAAGGTAGGGAGGTCTCCTTCTTTAAATGATTGCCTCTTTAAAGGACCAAACCTCATCGAACAAATTCCTGCAGTGTTAATAAGATTTCGTGAGAAAGCTATTGGGGTAGTAGCCGATATAAGAAGAGCATTTCTTCAAATTGAAGTCAAAGAATCAGATCGGCATTTCTTGCGATTTTTATGGTGGAAGAGTCCTGACGAATTTCAAGTTTATCAACACAATAGAGTAGTTTTTGGAGCAACTTGTAGCCCATTTTTGCTAGGTGCAGTTATAAGATATCATTTGAGTAATGTTGATGAAGAAAACAAACAGATAGCTGAGAAGCTTATGAAATCATACTATATAGATAACTGCGTTACTTCAGTCGACAATGTGCCTGAACTAGAAAATTTTATTTCAAAATCTACAGAAATCATGGCTGATGCGAAAATGGAATTAAGAATGTGGGAATTCGGACCAATTAAAAGTGAAGACAGCAGTTTCCTTAACGAAAAGAAGGTGCTCAGCAAAAATGTAACAACGATAGTTCCGGTTTTAGGGTTGAAGTGGGACACAATGGAAGATAGTTTGAAGATCGCTTATAAATTTAGTGATGAGATAGAAAATCTGTCGAAAAGAAAGATATTAGCTGTAACCCAAGGGATCTTCGATCCAATAGGACTTTTAGCCCCAGCATTGTTGCCAGCCAAACTGATAATTCAAGACGCCTGGTCGACGAAATTAGATTGGGATGCTCCACTTCCAGAAGAAATCCGGAATAATTTTCAAAAATGGTATAGCGAACTCAAGTATTTAAATGACGTGAAGATAAATAGACGTGTAGGCTATGGTTGTAAAGAAAAATGGTCTATTCATACATTTTGTGATGCAAGTACCAGAGCTTATGCAACAGCAGTTTTCTTACGTTGTGAAGATAAAGACGCAGTCTTTGTACAACTTTTAGGAGCTAAGTCTCGTCTTGCACCAAAGAAAAATGTAACCATACCACGTTTAGAGCTTCTTGCTTGTATTTTAGGAATAAGGTTGACTAAATTTGTTTTGAAAGCCTTTAATTGTATTTCCATACCAGTAAAGTATTGGACCGACTCTTCGACCGTTCTCGCTTGGATTCGAAGAAATGATCAATGGGGAACGTTTGTAGGCAATAGAGTTAGAGAAATTTGTAAATTTTCCGAATCTCAACAATGGAACTTCGTACCTGGTCATCTCAACCCTGCTGATCTACCTTCTCGCGGATGTAGTCCTAAACAGCTGCTGAAGATGAGATGGTGGGAGGGACCAGAATGGTTGAAGTTATCAGAAGAAAATTGGCCACATTCAGAAACAAGCCCCAACGAAGAATTAGTAATGATGGAAAAGAAGAAAACTTCAGTACCTACTCTTTTATGTTCTAATTCACATGAATTTATGATATATAGTAGAATTTCAAAATTTGGTAGATTTATTAATGTCGTATGTTGGGTGAAGAGATTCATAATGAAGTGCGGAAACAGAAATATATGTTTTCCATCAGAATTGTCAATTGAAGAAAAAGAAGATGCGGAAAGGTCGCTCTGGTCAATAATACAATCTGAAAGTTTTGGTAATACTACTGATGCAATAAAAGGATTAAAGGTTATGAAAGATCAAGAAGGTTTGTTAAGAGTAAAAACAAAGATATTAGAGCGAGATGACGAGTTTTCTTTCAGATATCCAATTTTATTACCATCGAAACATCATGTAGTGAATTGTCTGATTCAGGAATGTCATTTAAAGAATTGTCATGCTAGACTTCAAACAGTTGGATCCATTTTAAGAGAAAAATATTGGCTAATTTCTTCTAGACGCAGCATTAGAAGTCAATTGTCTAAGTGTTACAGATGCAAAAGATACTCTGCAAAACCATATACTACACCTCCAATCCACCTACCTCTAGATCGAGTCAGAGATTCCAAAGTTTTTGAAGTTGTTGGAGCTGATCTTTTTGGCCCTCTTTTCGTAAAGCAAAGATCCAAAGTTTGGGTTGTACTTTTTACATGTGCAGTATATAGGGCAATACATTTGGAACTTGTATCCAGTCTCTCAACGGAAGGATTCATTCAATCATTTCGAAGATTTATATGCAGGATTGGAAGGCCATGGTTTCTTCGAAAGAACTGTCTCCTCTTAAATGGAAGTTCGTCCCTCCAGCAGCAGCTTGGTGGATGGTGGGAGCGTCTGTTTATATGTGTTAAGAATTCCCTTGATCAGAACACTCGGTGCTTCAATTCTAACTTTTGAAACTTTTCGACTGTCCTCTCTGATGTCGAAGCAACAGTAAATAATAGACCTGGGAAAAGACTTTTCTAGAACTCTGAACTGATTTTTCTAGAACTCTGAAATGACTTTTCTAGAATCCTGAAATGACTTTTCTAGAACTCTAAATGTTTCATTATTATTTTATTATTGCTTAGTTATTATCTTTATTTATTTTTATATTTTTTGTTTTGAATTAGTGTTTAATTTGATCAAAAGTGATCTTAAGTTTAATTTGGCTTCCGCCTAAATTAAAGGTGGGAGTATGTTAGGAATTGATAAATTAATATATCTGTTTATTCACAGAAAATCGTTTGCAAATTTGTTATTGTGATATTTAATTTATTTATAAGACGCGACTCGTTGCTATGGAAGCGAAGCTGTTTTTTCGTCTGCTTTGCTTTTTATATTTTTTATCTTACGAGATGAGTTAAAAGTTTAGATAAAAAAGTTGGCATCAATTTTTGATGGAATGTAAAAGAATTTTTTAGAGAGAATGTTTATATTTTTTGTTTGTCGTGCGTGTCTTGAGTTTTATTGAAGAATTATGTTATTTTTATGAAAAGGCACGCAGAAATGCATATAGGATCATCTTTCCAGTTTTAGTATGATGATAAGAAATTATCAAGGTAAAAGCATTTATATTTTGTACATATTATACATTTTGTACATAGTATGTAAATAATTTGAATTCAATATTTCTTCATGCTATTATTCTACGTATGCAATAAAATTTTTTAAAAGAAAATTCAAGAATATTAAGAAGATTTTTGAACCCAAATAAGTTTTGATTGTTTACAAAACAGTAGTGCTTTCTGGGACTTTTTAAAACACAAAAGTCCTATGCAAATAAGTAAAATAAAAATTTTAATTATAAAATAAACATGAAAATTATTATCCATTCTAATGACATACAACTGATGTACGCCCCTAATATTCAACTTCTATTCTTAAAATACAACACATGCTTCTATTTTCAGGCTGGGATAAAATGGCTACTTGTTGCCATGGAGAAACTTTATATTTTCAAACTATTGCCATATGTGAAAATGAAATTTTGATTAATAACCAGCTGTTATAGTATGACCTTGTTTTGAAAATAGAATATGGAGGACAAACTTTAATTCTTTTTTTATATACTATAATTTTATTTTTAAAAAGAAATTTATTGGATAAATCCTCTCCTTGATTAATTTAAAGAAAGAATAACAATTGTTTTATTTTATAAACATGATATTAACTCTTGAAAAAGCTAGTATATACAAGGCACAGCTGCTGTGGACATCCATGCTAATGACATTTTGAACCTTTTTATTCTGTTATTTTAAGGTGTTTTTAACTAAAAAGTGAGTAATTCTTGCGTGCAAATAATGAATAATATTAAGAAAAACATATCTAAATATAAAAACATGACAGAAAACCTCTCAATTTTTGTTGTATGCCGAAAGACATAAATTGTCCCCTATTTTGAGAATCACCCATATTCATATGTCTCCATTCCAAAAGATGACACCTTTCGTTTAAAACCGAAGGAAGATTAATGGTTTTTAAAAGTTTCGTTTTCCTTTTTAAATCATTTTAGATGGAGTTTAAACAATATATATTTTAAGAAAAATGATGTTTTAACGACGGTGTTCAACAGTTTCCTTTCAGCAACAGTTTAAATTTGACATTATAATTCATGTTACTTCATATAATTTATCTATTCTTTTACGAAATTTATTAATATATTTCTTTGAAAGATTATTTGCCTAAAATGCGACAAGAGTTAGTATTTGTCCCGATGAAAAATTTGTTTTCTTAATTATGGCCTAATTTAAAATTTTTGAATTAATGAACAGCTTTATAATATATGCTTCCAAGCCTGTTAAGTTTTTTAAAGTATTCAAAATGTGCCAAATTATCGAACATAAAATAAAATATATCTTTTAAATCATTAATAAATAAGTATATGGGTTGAAACGTAAGGTATTCTAACCCATTTTAGCGTCTATGATTTTCTTATATATGGTGTATTACATGATGCAGATTACGAAATTACTTATTAGAAAATACGTTATTAGATGAAAATAAAGTTGCGTTGCAATGTGTTATCTTGAAAGATTACTGACAACGCGATACTTAAAAAATTATTTAATGGTTCCTATTTTTCAGTGTTTCATTTATAGTTTCAGTTTAAATCCAAGCAGAGAAGGTTACCAATATGGTTTCACATAAACATGTCCCTCCCAACAAAATAACTACCATCATCACTGACAGCTGTAAAGTCGGGCCCAGAAAGCTTACGTTGGTTGTACGATTTGAGCTGTGATTGTACGGTTTCGTTGAAAGAGGCTAGAAAAATGTAAATATAACATAATAGATAATTATAAAATGTAATTCTCTTCCAAAAATAATCAAAAATAAATTCTAAATTTAAAAGTTTTAAAACAATGGTAACGAGCAAAAATCGTTCTAAAAATTGCTAAATTATGATTAGTATGCAATCTTAGGATATAAAAAAATGGCTATAAAAATAAATTCTTGCGAATCGATGGTGACAATTTCTAATCCTATGCAAGTCCTGTTTTAAGCCTGTGCCACAAACACCTGTACTGTAAAGAAAAAAATCTTTAAATCTACGGCAAAATTGTCTTAAAAATTGCAGTAAAATTAGATGTAAATTCTTTTATTACATTAAATTTTACATCAATTTTTACAGCAATAATTGCTGACAAGATTGTTTCACTGTAAATTTAACTGATTTTTTTCAGTGTGGGTATAGTACACTGTAAAAAACTCTGTAAATTTACGTAAAAAAGCTGATGGCAGCAACGTTGTCAGCTATTTCTGCCATAAAAATTTCAGTAAAATTAGTTGTATTTTTTATTACACCATTACATATTGTATTTTTATTTATATTATTTTATTTTACTGCAATTTTTCCAGCAAAAACTGCTGGCAAAATTGCTGCCAAACTTTTTAAAAAGAAGACTTTCAATTTCTTTTAATTATGTTTTTACTGAATAACAGAAATTTTTAATCGATTTCAAAATTAATGTTGGCAAATTATTCGTGGGAGTCCCTGCTTGAACCTAGGCATTTTATGTTGTTGCCACGAACCCTAAAGAGATTTTAGACCTGAGAAAAGAAGTTTGGAAATTGGTTAACGATGGTTAATTTAAGAAGTAAATGGGTACTTAACCCTTTCCGGCGCACTACTTTTTAAAGTTGGAATTTAAAGAAAAAAAAATTAGGCAATCTATTTAGGCCTAGAGGAGTACACAGGTATTGTTTTGTAAAGATTGCACTAACCATTTTAATTATACATCTGTTGCCGAAGTGGTCACTTCCCATTAGTAAAGCATTGATAAGCACAGTGAGAAGAGCATTACTGTGAAGCGTGTATTACAGTACAACATTTTACCTATTATTTAAAAACAGTAGAGTTTGATATCTGTGGTGCTGCCATCTAGAACTCATAAGAAAGATTTAAAGTAGCCATCAGAGTAGCTTTTAAAATATTCACGGAGTTTTTGTGTCTCTAAATAGGGGGAACTTTAGGTGTTGCCGATCCGGCAACACTGCGCGTTAAGGGGTTAAACGATGGTTTAGAAGAACTCAAAATTCAAATGAATATGAAAATAAACAAATGAATTGATCAAACAAATTTCAAAACATTTTCTAAAATATCAATTATTTATAATTAGTATCAGTTCTTCCTATTTATTTCAACTCTTTTCTGTCTAATGCAATGCAATGATGTAGTTTAATTAAATTATGGATTAAATGCTAATTTTTGAATTTTCCTAAAACTATAATTTCTTATAATAAAATTTAGACACACAAAATCACTTTTCATATTTCAATGATTACGCGGGCAAAGTCACGGAGTTTGCAAACATTTTACAAAGCAAGGAGTGAAAGAAAGCGATTACTAGTGAAAGAAATTGTCAATTTTCTCGTTTATTTGCATCGTGGAGAAAATTAGCCCTACATTAAATTTTATTAACTGATTTAGAAAGAAACATAAAGTTATTTTCCTCATATTATACAACTTTCCGTACGCGTTTATGTTTGTTGTCATTTCTAATAAAAGCTTGAAACTGTAGAGAGATTCTTTGAACACGGCACATAACGCAATAACAATAAAAGTTAATATCAAAGCAAACGCCGATTCCTAATGATGCCTTCAAATACGCCTGCTCAGTATTTTTTAAAACAACTACTCTACTACAACAGCTTTTGCTATACATTCACCCCACCGCTTTTATAGAATATCTCTATCAAAACCAATTAGAATGCGCTGTACTGTAATCAAATAACCGTTTATATATATATATATATATATATATATATATATATATATATATATATGAACAGTAAGTATACACAAAGGCTACAGATTTTTAACAGCATTCCAGAAAAAAGTCGTTCATTTTTTGTCTTAATTGCTTTTTGTAGCCAATTGCGCACATATTGATTTTATATCGATGCAAAAATTATTTTAGATATGTACTTTTCATATTGTAGTGCATACATGCATATTTTTAGTTGTATCAGTAATAAAAGTGTAAAACTGCAAAAATACTTTAGAGGCACTTAGTATAATATTACAAATGTTTAGTGAATTTAAAATGCAGGTGTACAGTATTCGATGCTTTATTAAAGTGACAAAAAATATAGTAATTCTATAGATTTTTATTAAAATCATTGAATTCTATATATGTAGACATCCATATATGTACGTGGGAATAAAGGATGAAGTATTCAGCAATAACAGATAACAAAACTCAATCATTTAATGAACGTGATATCCCAAGCGAGACTCATGTGATGATGCGTGGAGAGAATGAGGTATTCTATACATTTTCAGCGATGGCGAGTTTGGTGAATTTTTAATGCAAAGCTCAGGGAAGCTTGTTTCTCTTAAAGGTAAGAATTATGTATTGAATATGTTTATTAAAATTTGCTTTGGAATAAAATCATATTACATGGAAACAGTTTCCGTTGACAAAGCTAAAACATTCAAATGGATATTACATAATTTTTATTTTTTATTAAAGATTTATATGATTTTCAATGGAAATACATGTTATTTAGAAAACTGTGTTTTAATTACATAAGATTATAAATAAAATAGAGTATTTATTTTATTTAAATTACATTGCGAAACTATTTAAAAATCATTAATTTTTTTTCGTATGGAAAAATCGTCCATAATTATTTTTTCATATACATTTGTATTTAATGAATTTGTATGCATGCAAAAATAATATATGCGTAAAGTATATATATCATGAACGATAAACTTAAGTGTGGATAACACATGTGCCCTTTTGACAGAGGAAATAGCAAAGTTTAAAATTTCGCTTTTACTGCAAATTTTTAAACATTCAAATACTGTACATTTTCAATTTTTGTAATGTGAAAAAAAAAAAAAAAGTGCTTTTAAATGAGTTTTGGTTGAAATTCTCTTCAAAACTTGTCTATGAACCACATCGCAAACTAATTAGAGATTTTTGAATGTGATCACGTTCATTGAAGGATCAGCTAAAAGACGAATTAAATAAATGTGGATCGAAATCAATGCGTAATAACCTGTTTATGGCGAAACAACTTTTAGCAGGGATAGCCAATTTGCGGTATCACCAAAGAAAGTTATTTAACGTAAAACATCTAACTGAATATCAGATGTCATGTATAGAGCGAAGAATGAAATACTGAAAAGAAACAGGAAAATAAACCAAAAATTTATTATTCTATTAGACAATGGCTTCCCATAAAAATAGAATCTTTCAACGTCATAATCTACTATAGATACTTTTAGGGATAGAACAATATTAAAAATCCAACATAAGTTGCATTGAAATGCAGAAAGTAGAATATATTCACTAATTACTAGATAAATGGAAGCTGAATGCACACAACCAGCCAGGTTATAACAAGCATGAAAATCGGTATTTAGCAAATTATAACTGTACCGCAGCGCCATACCTTTTGGATAAAAAACAAGCTATCAAGTAATGAACATGGTAGTCAGATCTCAAGTCGGTGGAACATAATACACATAAACGCAGTGATCCAAAATGAAACTTTTTTATGGTGAATGCCAAAGGAATGCCAGAGCGGCTACGAGGGTTTTTTCAGAATGCTTCTCTAGAGATTGAATCCAAAGCATTAAATTATAACTGATGTATTATTACCGTTTTAGAGAGACCGACTATGATGCATCACAACTCAGAACAAATATAAATGTAAGGTATAATGTCAGAGTGAAACAGGAGTAGGTGCCGCATTTGTTTTTTAAAATTCACAAATGAGCACGTCGGGAAAAAGCGAGGCATGAGGGTACACACGACTGCACGTCTTTCATTTATTTCATGTATATGGTGCATATCCATTCATTCAACATGGGTGCAAGCATTGGTGCTTGATCACACACGACCATTAGGGTGGATCGATTGTCTATGGCGAAAAAAAAATTACCATTAATCAAAATCTACCTATGCGGAAAAGATGTTCTATTGTATGGAGATTAAGGGAAAAATAATAAAAAAAATTAATTTTAAAATTTAATACTGCCACAAAAGGGTTGAAATTTCGAAAAAATTTGAAAAAAGACAGAATTTTGGTTAGGTTATTTTTGTCAAAAACTAATTACTTTAATATTTTTTTAAATCCAACAATGCGGAAAAGTTGTTATATCGTGTGGAGGTTAAGTAAAAAACAATAATAAGTAATAAATTCAAAATTTAATACTGCCACAAAAAAGTTGAAAATTCGATAAAATATTGAAAAAACGGAAAAAGATCTAAATTTGGTTAGATTTAATTTTGACGCAAAATAAACATTTTAATATCAATCAAAACCTACCTTTGCGTAAGAAATATTATATTACATGGATATTAAGTAAAAATAAATAAATAAATAAATAAAACTAATTTCGAAATTTGATACTCCTGCAAGTAATTTAAAGTTTCGAAAAACTGGCAGTTCCAGTTTTTTCAGTTAGAATTTGTCTGCTTGTGTATTGTGAATCTTATTGTACCTTGAATATTACTGTACCATGGCGTTGTTAAAAAAAATAAAAAAATAGAGAGATATGAATTACACCCTATTTGGGTCTAGCTTTGATATGCCAGTAAATATGCTCCCTAATACAAAAAGTTATAAAATTTACATATTGGTATTTAAAGAATAACCGAAGAAAGGAATCGGTCAACATCTATTTATTTCCTGCAAGTGAGAAGGAGTTGCTAACAAGTTACTAGTGACCTGTAAATGAGATTCAATCTCAATAACTTACCATAGCAGCCTTTTAAGAAAAATTAAACTGTTTAACGACAAATATTGCGCTCTTCTTAATTCCTGTAAAACAAAATAAGATACTGAAAGCTACTACAGTCTTTTGGACCATTTCCGAAAATAATGCCTAATTTTTTCAGTTCAATAGATTTGAATATGAATATGAATATTGAGTGTAAACTAAACCGACGTATTGAGAGCAAACTCACTTTTCTACATCATCAGCTATCATTGAAAAGCCAAAATGCTGCCGAGCTAGGTGTCACATCATCAGAATATTGGACAGTTTGGGCACTTCCGACCAAGCAGGTGCTGCCATTGTGTCTGGTGCACTTCAAGACGTGGGCATTATCTCACACAACTATGAATCGAATGCTACTGACCGAAAAAAATCGGCAGGACAAAACAAACCAAAGACCACTCCATCGTTTTAGTCATTCTCTTTAGTCATTTGTAAAAGATTATGACCATGGCCATTTTCTTTAAACTTTTATGGGTGTAAAGACTGACTCATCACTAGAAAACAACAGAAGAAAAATCATAATAGAAGCAGACTTGAGCTTGAAAAAAGAACTCGATTCCGAATACATCGACCACATATATATAAATTCCGGGAGAGTACCAAACAATTTGAAAACACGACGTACATTTTTTGTCATGCGTTAACAATAATATACGTGTAACAAAGTTGGTTGCTATCGGTTGTGACGTAATATCTGTTAACATAGATGTTAAAAGATGTGTTATTCGAAATATGGGACTGATCTTCAAGCGTCCACTACAATGTTTTTTGTGCTAGTTACACACCAATGAAGTTCCACTATGTCATCTTTTTGCAGCGTGGATGGAACCGCGGCTGGGCACAAATGTTTCACTGGTGAAATAGAAAGATTATTCGCAGCATGTTAGAAGCTTTTCGTATTTTCATTTTTGTCAGTATATGAATTCTAAAAACGCGCGAGTGAAATCAAACGGTCTGCTGTAATCCTAGTCATTACATAAAAACTATCTATATTTTCCATTTACCAGCTTTTTGACCTTTTGCGACGGATTTCATAGATTTAATTAAATAGGAAAATGTGTCGAACCTCCACTAACTGGCGGATTTAGTAACGACATGATTTCAGAAGCAATATGTAAATCCAGCAATCATTTCAGTGGCAATAACATCTACTATCAATAATATTTATTCGCGCAACTCTCATTCTACAAAAC
Source organism: Maratus speculifer (assembly GCA_964019185.1). Lineage (NCBI taxonomy): Eukaryota > Metazoa > Arthropoda > Arachnida > Araneae > Salticidae > Maratus > Maratus speculifer. The sequence goes on along the minus strand of OZ025290.1, from coordinate 418,477,692 downwards.
TAATAATCAAAAGAGTCACGGAAGTATTTCTGCTGTGTATGGACCATACATAAGAGACAGTTTTATAAAAATTGAATTGAATTACAAAATCTCATGTCGATTTTCAATACCGAACGTCATTATCGCCAATTGGAATGTTGACGATTTTTCTTGATTTAATACTAATGAAGCTGTTAAATAAGAAACTAAAGTTTTTATCTTGTAATCAATTAAATATCCCCTCATTGTAATAAATGTTAAAAATGTCTAAAATTCATATTTTATTTTAAAAAACAAAAGTTGATTTTTTACCGTAAAAACGTTCAAATACATAAATTTGAGCCACATTGCGGTAGATTTAAATTTTGAAACTAATTTTTTAAATTATTTTTCTCATACTCATCATATAATATAACATCTTTTACGCATAGGTAGGTTTTGGATAACTTTTTAAACTATTATTTTGAATAAAAAATAATCTAGCCAAAATTAGGTTTTTTTTTTCACTTTTTTTCGAAATTCAACCTCCTTGTGGCAGTATTAAAATTTAAAATTAATTTTTTTTATTATTTTTCCCTTAATCTCCATCCAAGAGAACATCTTTTCCGCATAGGTAGGTTTTGACACAGTGAAAAAAAAAATTTCGATCCACCCTAACGACCATGTGATTACTCTCATTTCATACTGAACACCTGCTAGGAAAAACCTTTATTCCTTTGGGAAATTCTGTGAACAGATGAATCCATATTTGCACGGGTTGACATTGCGAATGTGCACAACTTGCACTACTAATCTCTAGAAAACCCCAAATTGTCCGCAAAGTACGATGCCAGATACGCTGGTGTGATGCAATCGTGTGATGCGATAAATGAGGAACCCATGTTGTTGGGCTACGATGGGATCTTAAACGGCGATCATTATCCGTACCTGCAACAAAACACGGTTCGTGATTGTAATGAACAGCTACTTCTCCAACATGCTTGCTGGTGTGGATTGAACATGATAGGGGCAACTCCGTATAAAGAATCAAATGTTCGCTTGTATCTAACCATCGAATTCGCTCAACAGATCATTAAATATTGCGGTCCGATAGACTAGCCAAGCGTTCACCGGACTTAACTTCCATGGACTCTCACCACTTGAGTACAAGAAATCATAATTCTATATGATTGAGCTTACATCTGTGGTTGACCTGAGACAGTGCATCATCCTTTCGTGTTGCATGGTTACATATACTGTGTCTCAACGTGTCCAGGAGTAATTCACCCATTCATCTATCCATTGCCACAAATTCAACAAATCATCTCAATGCAAAATCACACTGAGCAATATTTGTGGTATATTCGGACATTTGATTCATTCATTTTTTATATTAGACCGTTTTCTTACATGAAAATATATTGATATTTATTTTTCTGTTTAATTTCAATATTTTCTTCTTCGCTTTGTATATGATCCCTAAAACTCAGCTAACATTTTTGACGAAATAACCCTTATTGGCGATACTCAGATTTTGCAATACCAACTAAAGATGACATTTCCGTAAAAGAACATTGCACCCTGATTTCGATCTTTAGTAACTTAAATTTTTAACTGGTGCCTCAATGAAAGACAAAATCATGTGTAAAAATCTCAATCTTTTAAATTTAATTACTTTAACAATTTTTACAGTAAAGAAGTCAAACATTTGTGTTATATGTGTTGCAATATGTATAAACTTTTACTATGAGGATTTGGGGACCATATAAAAATTTCGTATTTATTTTCCCATTTAAAGATTTCGTATTTATTTATAAAGATGATTTTTTACTTTAAAAAATGGCACAACATGAATATTTATATCATTTTAAATGTTTTTATAATTGGAAAATTATGTCTGCGACAAATGGTTGAGAAAAAAAGTGAGCGATTAATAACATGTTTCACCCTGTATGTTCATAAGTTAACCCGCGAGTAGTCGCGACATTTTTCACAACGTCATTAGTCGCGCTCGGTCTTTTCGCCGCTGGCCCCCCGCATACCAAATATGTAAAATAAGAAATATTTTTCACCTAATATACGAAAAAAACATTACAACAATCATATAAATTTGCAGTTTTCTTAAATTATGCATTTTATTCATGAGATCTGGATTATTAGAAAAAGTAAAAATGAACTGGCATTAGTAGGTTTTACGTAGATTTTTTCGCCAATTTCAACTTTGTTTCTAACAATATACCTGAAAGAAAAACAGAGGTGTCCTGTTACTTCATTAAAGTGGTCAAGAAAGCTTCAAAGTCAGCTATATGGTAGATCTCCGTTGTATTTGTAATCTGATGCAAGTTAGGAGAATATAAGTTATACGGGCGGCGAAAAGACCGACACGCGACTACTGACGGGTTAATATCAGGTTCAGCAACCAATCGGTTAAACCGGACACCACGAACAATAAGAGTGAAGGTTTACTTCCTGTGTCTCTAAAATTAAGAGGACTGTTTACCTTTCCAAAATATTTGTTTATTGTTTGAAATATGGTTCAAACGAAGAACTAACTGCATTTCAATGCTAAAAAAACAGTGAATTTCAAAAAAATAATTTAATAAATATTTAATTGAAGATTTATAAAATTACAAAAAAAATACGTTTTTGTATCCCTACTTTTCCATTTAAAATATCAATATATATATTTTCTTTTGAGATTCCCAAATGTGCATATATATATATGTATATATATATATATATATATATATATGTGTGTGTGTGTGTGTGTATATATATATATATATATACCGGGTGTCCCAAAAATGACTGATGGATTTTAAAATTCAATAACTTCCAAACGGTGACAGCTATTAAAAAAATTTTTGCAGGAGGGCTATGTACAATGTCAGGAGTTTTTTTACCGTAATTCTTGATTTTAGTTCGAATTTCAAACAACAGATGGCGCTGATGGCGGTTGGCGGCCAGTCGACGCCGAGACTTACTTCATTCAGCTTTGTCGGAAAAGAAGGAGATTAAGACTATGGAGTGCGTCTCATTCTACAGTAAAGTCTTGCTCTCAGGCCCCGATTCTGGACTCATTCGATATGATTTCAATGGAATGCGTTGTTGCCATGGAAATAACAGATTGTTCGATAGTGGAATACAGCGTTCAGAAGTGGGCATAAATTTCGCAGGCAGTATTTGAGTTTGCAGAAGAATTTCCTTTAGGAAGTTTTATTTTCCCGGATTAAATTACTTTTTCATGGCACGATTTAAAGAATATTTTATGCATCATATTTTAAAACTAGATAAAGAGATTTTTCCAATTTGATGATTTTTGTTACATTCTTAAGAAATTTTAGATCTTTTAAGAAAATTCGTCAGTAGATTTTTATGAATGTTCAAAAAATAATCATGAAAACTGTTGATAGTACATTATTGTGTAAAATAACTATCAAAAACAAACATGATTTAAGGAATATTTTAGGCACCGTATTTTAAAACTACACTGTTAAAAATTTGAAACCTTTGCTGCATCGTCACTCCTCCACTTTTATAGAAAGAGATTACTTCACTGTATTATGCTGCATTCTCATTGGTCAAAATAGAGATATTCTATAATAGCAGTGGAGTGACGATGCAGCAAAAGTTTCCAATTTTTAACAGTGTAGGTGAAGATATAATGCTACAATCTTGCTCTTACACTATAAAAATCTGCTGCATTTTGTTGTATACGCACACCGCTTGTACAGAAACGGTTACTTGATTGTATTGCGAAGTATTGTTATTGGTCGGAAAAGAGATATTATATACAAGCAGCGGAATGCGTAAAAAGCAAAATGCAGCAGATTTCTAACAATGTGGGGCCCGATTCTGAACTCATTCGATATGATTTCAATGGAATGTGTTGTTGTCATGGAAATTCTTCTCTAGAAAAATACAATATTCAAAATTGAGCATGAATATAACAATCTAAATCGATCTAAAACTTCTTAAAATATAACAAAAATTATCAAATTAAAGAAATCTCTTTATCTAGTTTTAAAATATGATGCATAAAATATTCTTTAAATCGTGCCATAAAAAGTAATTTAATACGGGAAAAGAATACTTCCTAAAAGAAAATCTTCTGCAAACTTGAATACTGCTTTCGAAATTTATGCCCACTTCTTAACACTGTATTCCACTATCGGACAATCTGTTATTTCCATGGAAACAAAGCTTGTTTGTTTATTTGTTTGTTTATTGAACTACATACATCTGATTTGTGTGCTCGACATGAAGCCTGCTTATAAGCCATCGTCAATATACAGGGACGAGATAGCACACAAGGAAATATAACAACACAAGAGAAGTACAACCAGGAGCTCCGCACAAAGTGTGTGTGCAATGGAGCCAGTGGGATTCGAACCCACAACCTCACGATTAGCGGCGTGATGTCTTAACCACTCATCCACGGAGGCCCGGAAACAAAGCATTCCATTGAAACCCTATCGAATGAGTTCAGAATCGGGCCCCACATTGTTAAAAACCTGCTGCATTTTGCTTCATACGCACTCCGCCACTTGTATATAATATCTCTTTTCCGACCAATAACAATACTTCATAATACAATCAAGTAACCGTTTCTATACAAGCGGTGTGCGTATACAACAAAATGCAGCAGATTTTTATAGTGTAAGAGCAAGATTGTAGCAAGATATCTTCACCTACACTGTTAAAAATTGGAAACTTTTGCTGCATCGTCACTCCACTGCTATTATAGAATATCTCTATTTTGACCAATGAGAATGCTGCGTAATACAGTGAAGTAATATCTTTCTATAAAAGTGGAGGAGTGACGATGCAGCAAAGGTTTCAAATTTTTAACAGTGTAGTTCTAAAATGCGGTGCCTAAAATATTCCTTAAATCATGCCATAAAAAGTAATTTAATTCGGGAAAATAAATTTTAATTAACTCACATTTATTTTATTTTTTTCTATTTAATGCAACGATAGACTAATCCTATTGAAAAGGGCTAAACAAGGCAACTTATAATATTTGTTTTGGGTAGTTATTTTACACAATAATGTACTATCAACAGTTTTCATGATTATTTTTTTAACATTCATAAAAATCTACTGACGAATTTTCTTAAAAGATCTAAAATTTCTTAAGAATGTAACAAAAATCATCAAATTGAAAAAATCTCTTTATCTAGTTTTAAAATATGATGCATAATATATTCTTTAAATCGTGTCATAAAAAAGTAATTTAATCCGGGAAAATAAAACTTCCTAAAGGAAAATCTTCTGCAAACTCAAATACTGCTTGCGAAATTTATGCCCACTTCTGAACGCTGTATGGCGCAGCATGTCCCACAAGGGATTTTGCGCCATTAAAACTTATAAACCAACCAACCTGAACGCTGTATTCCACTATCGAACAATCTGTTATTTCCATAGCAACAACGCATTCCATTGAAATCATATTGAATGAGTCCAGAATCGGGGCCTGAGAGCAAGACTTTACTGTAGAATGAGACGTACTCCATAGCCTTAATCTCCTTCTTTTCCGACAAAGCTGAATGAAGTAAGTCTCGGCGTCGACGTGCCGCCAACCGCCATCAGCGCCATCTGTTGTTTGAAATTCGAACTAAAATCAAGAATTACGGTAAAAAAACTCCTGACATTGTACATAGCCCTCCTGCAAAAATTTTTTTAATAGCTGTCACCGTTTGCAAGTTATTGAATTTTAAAATCCATCAGTCATTTTTGGGACACCCGGTATATATATAAATTACTAATATACCTGCATATATTAAAAAAACGATCAAATGTAATACAGCTTTATACACTTTTACTTTTAAAAAATAACATAAACCTGAAGGCTAATTCCATTCGTACATTTATCACATTTATAATAACAGAAGAACAGACATTTATAACAATAAAGAACAGACTCAAAATTTAAATCTCTATTTCAAAAAAAAAAAAAAAAAAAAAAAAAAAAAAAAAAAAGAGAGGAAAAAAAGGTCTTAGTATTTTAAAATAACTAAATCACAAAAATATAAACAGGGAAAAAAATCTGGTAAAAACATTCATTTTTATGGGTAATTAAACTGGATCTATTAGCAAAATTTACAACAAATGGCGATGCAATTGCCATATCGATAAATGAGATGGTCAAATAATCACAACTAAATGAGCTTTCACTTAATATTAAAAAATTGACATTTTGAACAATTTTGGAATAAGCAAATCCTTTAACAGAAAAAAATACATAAGGGTGTTATTATTTTGTTTCCGTATACAATCTCCTCGAAATATTGTACATATGAAATCCCTACTTTATCATGCAGAAGATAAAATATGCTTTAAAAGAAATTTATGGAAACTGAAATATAATTTACATAACAAATATGAATTTTCCAATCTCATTTTTTCCGCTAAAAAAAATCCGGACCAGGAATTGAACCAGGGATGTACTGGCTGATGCCGCAAATGTTCTCCAACTGTATCATTCCGGGCAAATATTGGAGGATAAATTCGCCCAACTGACTGTTGTACCATGGTTTAATCGTGTTATAAATTAATCTAATATATAATTTATGTTTTTTTAATTAAACATAACTTTTCATATAAAATAATTCGAAGTAAGACATAAGTATTAGTTTAGTAGTAGTTTGCTACGTTAAGTATTAGTTTACTACAGAAATGATAAAGTAATATAAACATAAATGCAGCAAAATATGCAAAATTAAATAAAAGACAATAGAACATTCTCTTCATTGTCGAACAGAATATATTTGAAGACATATTCATACCAAAATTATAATAGTTTTTTTCATCATGTATTGCAATACATTGGAATTCTATATTAAAAAATTCAAACCTAAAACTTTCATGAGTCGTACAAAAATTAAAAGATAAATAAATATGTCCCTGTTAATAATTCTGTTTCATATATTTAAGTGATATCATCGCATAAAATTCTCATAATTTTTCTAAGGACAAAATTAAACTAATCATTTTAATTCTTCTTTATAAAAGGCTTTTACATTTACATTTTTTTCTACCATTGCCTTCATATCGATTGTTTTGCTCATTAAATAATTTAATTACCTTTACTTGTTAAACACTCAGTATAAAATGTTATTTCCTGTTTCTGCGATAACAGTAATTTTTTGATTTTTGTTTTTTTCTTTATATTGAGTAACGTGACTCTAGAATTTTTGATTAAGCATCAAGGCAAAAAGTAAATAAGTTTTTTCGGTCTAAATACATGCATATTTTTAAGCAATTTGACTGTTTTAAACACTGTTCTCGTAATTTAAATAATATATATTAAATATTTATGCTATTGTGAAGTTTCTTTTGTATTTCTATTTACTTTTAAAGGTACTACTTGGTTATCCCGTCGACCAAAAAACTGTCACCAACTTACAAGATTAAATGCCAATAATGCATGATCCAGAATGTCACATTCAATGGCATTAGACACGAAATGCATGATTAATACGTCATCAAGTAATTTTACTTCGACTTTTATTTGTATTTATTTTAATGTTTTACTAATGTATTTGTTTTTTTTTTCGTTCTTTAAAATAAAAATTACGTCAATATGCATAATTTGACTGTTTGGCGATTTATATAATTTGGTGTAATTGGTTGACGGGATAATCAAGTGGTACCCTTTTATATTAGAGTAAACATCCTCTAATCCTGAACTTTCGGGATTTAAAAATTGCCAGATTTTCACGTATAATTCACGTATGTATAAAAATGATGAATCTAAATATTCACAATTAAAGAAGCTTTCACTTAATACTACTACTACTACTAATAATAATAATAATAATAAACCGACGTTTTGGCAAATTTTGCAGTAAACTGTCCCCAAAAGTGAAAGGTTGTGCATCAAGATATTATTTTGTTTCCACATGTCATCCTTCTAAATGTTGCACATTTCAAATCATTAATTCATTATAAAAAAAACAGAACATGATTTTAAAAGAAGTCTATGGAAACTGTAACGTAATTTTTCAATTTTAGAAAACTTTTAATAATAAATTTTTAAGTATATTAATGTATAGTAAAACCGTAAATATTCGTTTGCTATAGAAAAGTTAAAAGAATATAAACATAAATACAATACATTTTACAAAATTAGGAGAAGGCAATAGAACTTATGATATCTTTTCAAGACATATTCATGCGAAACTTATAATACATTTTTTTTTCAACATTTATTGTACTACAATTTAAATTCTATATTAAAAATGTTTAAATAAAAATAAAAATATTCATGAATCATATGAAAAGTTAATAAATAAATAAATATGCCCCGGTTAATGTGTGTATTTAATTTATTTATAGAATGTTAATTGATAAAACTCTCACATTTTTCTAAAGACAAAATTAAACTAACCATTTTAATTCTTCATTACGAAAGACATTTACATCTACATTTTTTCCACCAATGCTTTCATGTCGATTCTTTCGATCATTAAATAATTTAATTACTTTTACTTGTTAAACAATAACAAAAAATGTTATTTCCTGTTTCGCAATAATAGTGTAGATTTTTTTTTTACTTCTTCGAATTGATTAACATGTTTCGAGACTTTTTGATTAAGCATCAATGCAGAAATTAAATAAGATTTTATTTGTCTAAGTGCATGTATATTTATAAATAATCTGAGTGTTTTAATAAATTTTCTCGTAACTTAAATAATGTATTTTAATTATGTATTCTATTGTACAGTTTCCTTTGAGTTTTTTAATACTTTTTTTTATAATTAACGTCTTTTGATACTGCACGTTCGCGATTTGAAGCATGCTCGGATTATGAAATTCTACATGTCCAGAAAAGCTTGTAGAAGTGGAATTAAACATAAAATGACGTTAAAAATTAGCATTATTTGAAAGTTTTTTCAAAACTATTGATCAGTTAAAAATTAATTCGTTTCTCTAGTATCATAATGAAAATATCACTTCAATCAAACGGAAAGAACCGCTCGCTGATGCTAATCCTGTAGAAGAAATGTATAAGGATATCTCATTTGCATTTCAAAATTGTATTTTTATTTTCCTTTTATTGGACAGTTCAGGTCAATATTTGCTTCTTATACAAATTCCGTTTATTACTTTTTTAAATTTTATTGCAGATTATTTATTTACTTATTTTACGAATAGGTTTTTACTTTTGAAACTTGCTCCGAAAATAAAGGTGCTGTCATTAAATGCATGCAGATAAAAAAAAAAAATTTAAAAATTGGCCTTTGTACAAATCGATGTCAACTATCCATTTGAAAATATCATTAAAAATACTGAATTTCGAACAAGATACTTTTATAAATTTATTTATCACTGAAGTAGCCTCTTAAAATCCTCTTTGAGTTTTGTGTATGCGACCATGTGCTTTTAATTAGATTCCAGCACTATTAAGTATTCATGTAAAAACATACAAAAAAGAAGCGACACTACATGTGAACATTCACGAGTTCTTGGTTAAATGCAATCGATTAAGGGGGCTCAGGGGTTGCAAACTTTTCAAAAAATCGATTTTTTTATGATCTAGTTTGATTATTCAATTAATTCTTAACTGAATGCAAAAACAGCATAAAAATATTAGCATTTTTAACGAAGTTATAAGCATTTATGTATCAATATTTACATAGCCACATCCATATAATTTAAACTTTAACTCGTGTTTCTCAAAACTTGATTTTTGACGACTAACACCAAGATTTAAAAAAAAAAATATATATATATATATATGTATATATATTTATATATATATTTGATGGAATGGCTTAATTTTTCTGCATGCATATAACATCATTATCTAGATTTGGAATTAAGGATATAACTATCACTTAAACAAAAACATTATTAAAAAATCTCTCAAAGTTGAAAATTTAAAAAAAACCTAAAAAATACAACTTTTTTTCCATTAAAAATACTCAAAATATTAAACTATATAAAATATATTAATTTATAATCTAGATAATGATGATATATGCATGCAAAAAAAATTTAAGCCATTCCATCAAATAGTTTTTTTTTTTTTTTAATCTTGGTGTTAGTCATCAAAAATAAAGTTTTGAGAAAACGCGGCATAAAGTTGAAATTATATGGATGCGGCTATGAAAGTGTTGATACATAAATGCTTATAACTCCGTTAAAAATGCAAATATTTTTATGCGGTTTTTTGCACTGAGTTAAGATTTCAATGAATAATCAAATTAGATCATAAAAAATACGATTTTTTGAAAAGTTTTCAACTCCTGAGCCCCCTTAAGTTTCTCGATTATAATTTTACAAATATTTATCTTATTTTAAATATAATTCCGTAAGGTGACTTCCATGTCTTTATTTAAGGATATTTTTATCTATTTTAAAACTTGTAATTCGAAATATGTATAATTAAAATTCTCTTGCAATTTCATTAGAGATATTAAAGAAGAAAATTGAGTTTAAAACAAGTATTTTTTTAAATTTAAATATTTCAGAAAAGGAAATAATCTACTTTTAGTTTGTAATGATTTTAATTGTAGATATTTCCTTCATATGCGAGATGCTTGGTGATATTAACAGTAAATTGCGTTGGTAAATGAATAATAAAATTGAAACTAAAAACCAAATTCTAAAATCACATTACACAAGATTAATAACATGATGAAAACGTAAAAAATCCCTTTAAAATAATAAAACATTTTTTTTCTTGTTAATAAAAAAAATCGTTTAAAAAATAATAACAAATTAAAAAATAAATAGTGTGCGACAATTTCGATAATCACTGATTTATTTATTATTATTATTATTACCTAAATTACTTAAAAATTAAAATTGGTTAAACAAATAAAAGACATTCTGTATCGCTCTATTATTAAGTGAAATAAACGGTTTACGCGATTTCTAATCAATATAATTGAATCGAAATCTTTGAAAAGCACAAATACAATAAATTTTTCAGGCTGCATCATAAAAAGAATACTTTTAGCTCAAAATAACAGCTCATATTGCTCAGTCCTTTAAGTTTTTATTCCAGCGTCCAGAGCCCTCGGGTTTAATCCATAGGTCGACATAAAACAAATTGTGTGAAATTTTAATGGTACAGCAGTTCAAATTTAAACAAAAATGCAAATACTTTGAATCTCACTTATAAAGTCATACTATCATTGATGTTAATTATCCGCCACAAAAGGTGGAGTATCGCCGCTAAAGTGTAAAATGTAGTAGTATTTTCTGCTTTATTAAATCTCAGAAATGTGGTCATCAAATAAGACGAAAAATGCTTTTAAAATTTAATTGTAGCACGTAGTCACTTAGGATAGAAAATTTTAATACTTGCGTTATTATCATTAAAAATAAACTTACAGAGTCTTATACTATTATTTTCAGCACAATCCAACTGATTGGTAAAGTAATCATACGAATTGAATACTTCCAACTGAGCGAAAAATTGACCAGGCTGGGAATCGAACCCTGATACTTGGCTTACAAGGCCAATGCTTTACCTGTTAAGCTACCTGGGCGATAGCCAGCTAGTATAATAGTATATCTATGTACCCATCGTCATATGGAGTTCCATTACCTGCGGCCTATTCTGTTGAGCTGTCTAAATGACAGACCAGATGTTATGACCAATAAGGTTATCTGAGCAAAAAATCCCAGCTGGCTACCGCCCAGGTAGATTAATAGGTAAAGCATTGGCCTTGTAAGCCAAGAATCTGGGATTTGATTCCCAGTCGGGTCAATTTTTCGCTCAGTTGGAAATATTCAATTCGTATGATTACTGAGTCTTGTGTATTTTTAACGATGTTCATTTACCGAGCCTATTGTAGATTTAGTAAATACCTTCTCAATTATTTAACAGAATCTCGTTTTTTCTAACCCGTGTGTAAGTTTATATAGTATTTATTGTATTAAATTACCCATAGATTCTCTGTAATTTAACAGAAAATATTTTAACAGTAAGGTTTGTGTACGTTCTGGTTCTATGTGAGATATTTGAAGACTATGTGAGGTTGTTAGGGGTATTGTCATACCGGATTTCATGTTTAAGGAAGATAATGCGAAGCTACTCAAAGGTCATACTGTTGATGATTTTTCATTAACCTTTACGCAGGGGCTCCCTCCATGTCTATCTGAGAATACATGTAAGCCCGGACAGATGCTGTCACAGCCCCTCCTTAAAGGTTAAGGAGAGGGCATTCGTTATATGTATTGGTCCTCAATGTCCCTGGAACTATTGAACATATTTGGAATGGTCTAGGAAGAGCCACTGTACAATGTATCCCCTAACCCAGGAGTTACGGGTGTTCTTAACTGCTCCACTCATCAAGATCACGTGTCACGTTCTGACATATTTACAAATTCATTTTTTTTACAGAAAGATATAAAATTGGAAGGCCTAACTATGGAAGCGATTTCAAATCGAACTTAGTTTACCATTTAACGATAGTTGAATTACCTATCAAGTTATAAGCTTTTTCGATCACGTGATCATCTGTTTTTCTCTTGCTTTTCGACCGATTTTTCTGCGCTCGTCTGGAAATGTGTTCAAAGACATAACTTTAAAGTCTTGTTATAAAAAATCTACTGTATTTGTAAAAAAAAAAAAAAAAAAAAAAAAAACTGAGTGCAATTAAAAAAAAAAAAAAAAAAAAAAAAAAAAAAAAAAAAAACTGAGTGCAATTAAACAGTTTTTGAACAACAATACCTTTCATGCATTTCCAAACAAAAATAAATAAAAACTTATGTCACAAAATTGCCTTTTTTGATTTAAGAACACCCTTATAAAATGTGTTTCTGGAAAAATTCTGGAGATTAGTTACCCCAAACATTTATTGGCATTCTTATAAACACTACCAGAGCTCGCTTTGAGGCTTGTATAGCAGTGAACGGTGGTAACATTCCATATTAGACATTATTTTTCCCGAGATAAATGATTTACCTCTAACGCATAATTTAACCCTTTTTGTTGTTCCCCGTTTCTTAATTCACAAATAAAATCATTTCCGTAGTTTTATGTTGCTCATATTCTTTAACTCATTGTAATCCACCCCTGTGACTAAATTGTTGATACTTAGAGATTAGTTTATCAATTTTCGCAGTTTTTATGTTTATTACCTTTATTTTGGACAGCAGTGTAGACATTAAATGTCATATGACATTAATTTATAGAAATTTTATTGGACAGTATACCAGTTTAAACACATTTTGTTAAAACACATTTTCTGCCACAATAATTACAGGTACTTAAAAATTAATGATCCTACTTCAATTAACCGCATAGATAGAAGAGTGAAACCCACTAACGGAGCAAATTATAAATTTTTGGTCAGGAAATCTTAAAATAAAATAAAATAAATAAATAAACTTCTGTAAATATTCTGTAAAGGAATGATTTAAATTTCATGTTAAATAAAACTCTTTAATCTAAAAACCAAAAATAATTTACGTATTATTTTCAGTCTTTTGCATATTTTTCGTATAAGTTTTTTTTTTTTATTTACAAAATGTTTTATATTAATATGTGGGAAGAATGAACAACTTTTTAATATTGAACGAAAAATTTCTTCTTTCAATATTTTATGGTAATAAAAAGGAACTATCCACGTTTTTTTCATTGTCAAGTTCATTAGTAACTTAATTACTTTCACTTACTGATCATAAAGAAATATCTTGCAAAACAGAAAATGCATAAAGTCTTTCATTTTCGCACATTTATTAACTGAAATTCAGCTTATTTTTATTGAAGAGACCAGGAAAAAAAGAAAAAGAAAACCTAGAAGAACTTTTTGCTTATAAATTAACTACGTGTTTAATCCTGAATATTCTTAATACAGTTTTTTGAAGCTCAGTTATTAAGTCTATTAATATATTTTTCTAGCACATCAATATCTTTTTAAGCACATAAAAAATACTTGATAAAACAGCACCGAAAAAATGGAAGCAAAACACAATTAATTTTTTTTAAAAATGTATGAATCACACTAAAGATATATAAAAAACCACTGGACTTGTTTCAAGCTGAAAGTTTTAACTGTCCGTCATCAACCGAAATTAACAAGTTTCCCTAAGAAGGTTGTTAATTTAATGTTTATTTGTGACCTTGTCCTCCTCCATGTTTACTTTTGCAGATAAAAAGGCTGCAAAAATTTCTATTCCGAAACGCGTCGCGTGTAATTTTATACTTTTATGCTTCATAATATAATGAAAGAAAAAATCTTAAACTTTTTAATATATGATCATATTAACATCATTTAAAGATCTCGTGAAGTTAGTAATATCCATAAAATGTGTTTTAGTTAATTATTTTCCTACATTGTCGTTTAATTTTATTTATTCTAAAGAATATATACTTATAAAAGGATTTTTAAATATTGCAAACACGTGAAAGAACAAAATGTATTTTCTTTTTTTTCTTTTCTGATTTTTTTTATATAAATTTATAGCGAAGCTTCGTAATCGTGGAACCATATGTTTAATCCGTGTTAAATCCGGTATACGTAAAAGTTAACATTAGAATCATTGTTACAGAACATTTTAATCAGCAATGTTATAGTACAATACTGAAACGCACAACTTGCGTCAAGCTAGACAACCGAAGTGCCGAGTGCAAATCAGCATGTGTGTTCGGGAAAGTCAGACAGACAATTATAGTTTAAGAGCCAACCTCACAAAACCCTAAGTCATCGAGCACAAGAAAAAAAATGCTTTATTTTGTGGAAGAATGGCAATAGAGGAATATAATGAACTATGTCGGCCTGATGAGAAGTGGTGCATAAGCGAAAAATTTCTACCACTACAGGTTGACTCATTGTGTTTTCCTGCACCCAGTTTTCGAGTTTTTCATACTTTTGATTGTAAGGCAAACACAATGTTAAAGCTACGAGTAAACCACTAGTGGTATCGATTTGTGGCTTATGCACCACTTCGCTTCCGGCCGACATAGATCATTAGATTCCTCTATTACTACTATTTCTTAAAATATAAGATTTTTTCTTGCGGTCGATGACTTAGGGTTTTGTGCGTTCGGCTCTCAGACTAGTAAGACAGAAAAAATCTAATACTAAAAAAGTAAAAACTGAAAAATGCGGGAAAACTATGTGAATTGAAATAGAGGATTAAAAGATAAAAAGTCTTACTCGTACAGCAGGAAAAAAAAAACCTTTTGATTACACCCGCTGGGATTAAAAAGGTTATCATAAAGAATTAACCCATTATTTGCAAAATTATTTATCAAGAAAATACTTCACCTCAACAATTATCATTTTAAATATCCCAATACGTTCTGGAATTTTAAATCTTATACTATAATGCGAGCAAAAATTGTGTATGTGTGTGTGTGTGTGTGGGTAAATTTTATCTCAAAAACGGCTCTAACGATTTTCGCAAAAATTTGGATTTTACCATTTTCGGGCACGAGAAGACCATTGGGCTAGGTCACATGTTCGAGAAAATTCGATTATTGGGTCATTTTGGGTCATAATGGGTCAAGATCAAGCTATTTATATCTAGAGAACGGCTGGATCGATTTTAAGGAAATTTTCTATCCAATCGTTTTTTGGCACAACAAAACTATTGGGCTTGGTCACATGTTCGAAAAATTTCGATTAGTGGGTCATTTTTGGGTCATTATGGGTCAAGCCATTTTTATCTAAAAAACGGCTCTAACGATTTCGACCAAATTTTACATTTTATCGTGTTGGATTACAAGAAGACCATTGGGTTAGGTAACATGTTCGAGAAAATTCGGTTAGTGGATCATTTTTGGGGTCATTGTGGGTCATGCTATTTTTATCTTGAGATTTTCTCACACAATTTTGACTAAAAATTGCATTCTATGGTTTTCGGGCACGAGAAAAACATTGGGCTAGGTTACATGCTCGAGAAAAAATTTTAATGGGTCATATTGGGTCATTAAGAGTCTGGGTCAAGCTATTTATATTTAAAGAACCGCAGAATCAATTTCATCGAAATTTTGCCTGTAATAGTTTTTTGACACGAGAAAGCTAATGAGCTCACACGATCGAGAGATTTCGATTATAAGAGTCATTTGTGGGTCAGGATGGGTCATAATGGGTCATAGTCAAGCTATAGCTAAAGAACAGGTGGATCGATTTTAACGAAATTTTGTATACAACATTTTTTTGGCACGAGAAAACTATTGGGCTAGGTCTCAGTTCGAGAAATTTCGATTACTGGGTCATTTTGGGTCATAAAAGGTCTGGGTCAAGCTCTTTATATGTAAACTACGACAGTATCAAATTTAATGAAATTTTGTATGTAAGTTTTTTGACACGAGAAAATTAATGGGCTATCTCACATGTTTGAAAGATTTCGATTATAAGAGGTTATGGGTCATTATATTATGAGTCATGATGGGTCACAACGGGTCATGTCAAGCTATATCTAAAGAACACGTGGATCAGTTTTAACGAAATTTTGTATACAACATTTTTTGGCACGAGAAAATCATTGGGCTAGGTCACATGATCGAGAAATTTCGATTAATGGGTCATAAAGGGTCTGGGTCAAGTTATTTATATTTAAAGAACGGCAGGATCGAGTTTAATGAAATTTTTAGTGTAACAATATTTATACACGAGAAAACTAATGGGCTAAGTCACATGTTCGAGAGATTTCGATTATAAGAGTCATTTGTGGGTCAT
This sequence comes from Maratus speculifer, assembly GCA_964019185.1. Taxonomy (NCBI): domain Eukaryota; kingdom Metazoa; phylum Arthropoda; class Arachnida; order Araneae; family Salticidae; genus Maratus; species Maratus speculifer. The sequence goes on along the minus strand of OZ025290.1, from coordinate 418,461,085 downwards.
GATGGGTCATGGTCAAGCTATATCTAAAGAATGGGTGAATCGATTTTAACGAAATTTTGTATACAGCATATTTTTGGCACGAGAAAATCATTGGGCTATGTCACATGTTCGAGAAATTTCGATCAATGGGTCACTTTTGGATTATTCTAATTTTATCTAGACAATGTCTCGCGCAAATTTGACTGAATTTTATATTCTATCGTTTTCGGACACAAGAAAATCATTGGGTTAGGTCAGATGTTTCAGAAAACTCAATTAATGAGTCATTTTGGGTCATAATGGGTCAAGGTCAAACTATTTATACCTAAAAATTGGCTCAATCGATTTTATCTAAATTTTGTATTTAACGTTTTTCGGCACGCAAAAATTAATGAACTAAGTCACATTTTCGAGAGATTTCAATATAAGGGTCATTTGTGGGTCATGCTAATTTTATCTAGAAAATTGTTCTCACCATTTTCAGTATATTTTCTATTATATCGTTTTCGGACAAAAGAAAACCATTGAGATAGGACACATGCACGTAACAATTCAGTTAGTGGGTCGTTTTAGGTCTTAATGGGTTCGGGTCATTCTAATTATATATAACAACGACTCAGTCAATTTTACCTAAATTTTGCAATGGAACGTCTTTTGTCACGAGAAGACTATTGAGCTAAGTTGCATATTAAACAAAATTATATTAGTGGGTCATATCGCTTCATTGCTGAATGCAGTCATGCTAATTTTACTTAAGAAATGGCTTAAACGATTTTGATTCATTTTATACTCTACTGTTTTTGATTACCTGAAGACCATTGAGCTAAGTCACATGTTTGATCATATGTGATTAGTGGATCATTTGGGTAAAAAAGGGTCAGGATCACGAGACTATGGCAAAAGCCAATAAGTTGGCGATATTTGACAAAATACTGACGAAATTTGGCCGAAAAATCGACTATTAAGGTTACGAAACCAAAACACATATTTGGCGCCAAATGAAAGAATGTGTCCAAATTTGGTTATATCTGGCAAAAAATATTGTCTTTCAGAATGTGAAGAAATTTCTTATACATTCTTAATAGTCTTCGAAATGCATAGTTAAACTAATCAGAGTCGAGCTATAAAAGTGATTTGGATTGATGTCCTTTCATTGTAAATTTTAAAATAAAGTAAAATTTATGAACATGTGCATACAAACATAGTTGATTGTTTTTATAAATAATACTATTATTAATAACATGTTTTACAGTAATAATACTATATCGAGTTGAACACAAAGTTAATTTTGACCGAGCTGAGCTCGGTCACCCCTGCTAGTAATAATAATGTGTAATTTAAACACTTTTTTTCAATGAAATTGATTAAATAAATCGGTGCTACTTGGTTAACGTCGTCAACCAATTTCGCCAAATAATATGAATCAGCAAACTACTCGCCAAATTATACAAATTGACAGATTTTTTTATCTTAAATAAGGAAGCAACAAATAAATTAGTATAAGATTAGTAAAAGATATAAATAAAACATCGAAATAAGAATCATTTGACGACGTTATAAACACGCGTAACCTGTTTTCTCAATTGAATATGATATGCATGATAAACCATTACTGGCATTTAATATAACGAGGTGGAACCCGTCGAAATTCGAGGAAAGAAAATCCTTAAGAACGAAATGTTTCATTAATTTATAATAAATCTACAAAATTAGTTACAGAAAAAATACATCTTATATCAGTCAATCTAACTCTCAAAGAAATACTTATTATTTTAAGCTAAAACTAATATAATATTATAAAACTCAATTATCTAAATTATTAAACGAATTAAAACCGAAATTCACCAGATTTTATATCAAACGATATTTTTGAAATAATATACGCATTTTAATGTCTTTTTTTTCTTTGAGAGAGAAAGTGGAGTGATTTTGTTGCCACATTTACAAAATTTATACTATAATTTATAAAAAATAATAATAATAATATCTCAAAAATCAATTGAGGTACAGATTTGAAACAAATAGCATTTGAAAGAACATTGTTTTCCTCTATACGACGGTGAAAAATTAAAAGGTATGATCTTTAGAAGTGGAAACTTTTCAGTAACGAAAATTGCATGGAAAAGTTTTGTGCATTTTAATTTCTTTTTTTCCCCTCAATTTCAAGAGAAAATAGAGTTATTTTGTTGCCACAATTACAAAATATGCACTAAAACTATAAAAAAATAATTAATATACCAAAAGCAAATTGAGATACAGATTTTAAACAAATTGCATTTGAAAGTGTATTTTTTTCTCTATTCGATGGTATAAAAATTAAAAATGTGCGATGTTCAGAAGTGCAAAATTTACAATAGCCAAAAATTGCAAAACCGAAATTGCAGTTGAAAAGTGTTGCCATTGACAAAATGACGTATGCGTTACGCACAGATACATTTGGCCTTTGAAAGCATTTTTTGATTGACGGGTTATCCAAGTAGTATCAATAAATTGGTAGTTAAAACTTTTTTTTGCAAAATATTTACAAAATAATCAGTGTGATTTACCAAATATTCTCTTATGGAAGTATCAAAATTAATTTAATCAATCATTTTACAATACTCTGTCCCTCTTTGAAATGGCTTTTGTAGTTAAAAAATTTTCACATCTGTCTCTTTATATATATATATATATATATTTATATATATATATGTATATATACTTTACCTATTAAAACGCTTAATAAGTCGACTGTTTCTCCACACTATTTAAATTTCATAAAAGCCAAATATATTGTGCGGGGAAAAGTATTAATGAAAAAAAATAAATAAAATTCATATTAAAGTTTCTTGAATGTTACTTAAAAATACCGTTAGTGCATAAAAGTTTAAATGAGTTAGTTGATGTTTTTTTATCAATAAAGAGTGGTTACTGCTATATTTTAAAAAGAAGGATAATCGATTTTTTTCGAAAAAAAAGTTTTGTTCTTCTTCGCTGAAAAAAAAATTCTTTGAACTTTCATAAATCCAGTAGTATGTCCAGTTTTTTTTCCTGACCATCATAACTAATTCTAAAAAATCAAGGAAAGATAATACTGCGGCATTATTCACACATATAATAAGTGAAGGCACTTCTGTGACAATACGCTCACTCTCATTAATTTTAGTCTAACTAGTCGCCCTTGGCGACCACTTTCGTATCCCTTAAATGCATACTAAACATTAAATTACATTCCTTTTATTCCTAATTTCTTTAATTGCTCATTTTTTTGCCAAATTAGAAGATTCTGCTGAAGAATTAAGCAAAGATGTTATATGTGCACCACATTGGCGCAATTGCAACAAAATGGAATTATATGCCTCACATGATAAGCCGGCAATTGTTATTTATCATTTAATAAACTGTTTACTTACTTTTAAGTTCTTTTTTTAAATGATAAAAAATGTTTTCTTCTATAATTATTATTTAAACTTTTTCCATTTATTATTCTTTCCTTTTTAAAATAATAGAAAAGAGTTTAAAAATATGTATGTGGCTGGTATTGAAAACGAAGTTTTCGCCAAATTGGCATCATGAAAAAAATAACACTAAACAAAAATCGCAGCAATATGGTACGTATGACATCTATGCCGATAAATTAAACACTTGGTGTTTTTATGCTACCGCCAAATATTTACCAAATATACCGATATTTTATTATTATTAATTTAATTAAAAATATACTTAATATCTTTTCACTCATTTCATATATAATAATGTAATTTTAATTTGAAAATGAAAACGTTTAAAATTCATGATTTTTATTTATTTTTAAGCCAATAGAAAAAAACCCCGATATTTTGAATCTTTGTGCAGCGAATGGGCGTTGCCATTAAACAATTAAGAAATAACCGTGATTTTTGTGTCACATACGTTAGCGTAATATATATATATATATAGATAGTTTATACTCATTTATCACACGTAACTTAATTTTATCCAGGTGTTTACATTACTTTGACTCATGTGTTTAATAAATAATTGTACAGAAAAGGCGGTTTTTGCTCCCCGCGTTACAAGTAATTTTGAAAAAATTCTTTTCTCCTATACTTTCCAATCCATCCTAATATACAGGGTATACAGCAATGAAATTTAATATATCAGAAACTAAAATCGATAGAAAAAGGCAGAAATTATTATCATAAAAATCTCAAACATTAGTTTCAAAATTAGTGTTAGCGCTCTAGTTACTGTGTTATCACTAAACAAAGACGCTTAAGTATAGGGTGATAATTCTTTTATCCAAAGAAATTGAATGAAATTATGCATTCTGTGAAGAATGATTCTTTTTTTTTTTAGCACTCGAGTATCGCCCATTAAATCGAGCATTTATACGATGATAAGACGTATTACAATCAATTACAGTCTGAAGTTGCCGACAACAAAAAAATTTGCAAACATTACAAAGAATTTCAGTGTACAGGCAGAGTGGCTGATATCTGAATGGTCTGCTTGGAATCTGCAGAATATTTCCCTAATTTTCGATTTCACCTAACAGTGCCATCTGTTGACAAAATTTGTAATAAATTAGAAACTATTGTATCAGATTTCCATAGCTTCGAATATAATCAATCCACTTGATACCTTCCACTATGGATTTTAGTTTCCAAATTATTTCACTTAAATATAAAGGGGTATGTTCCTGGACACCCTGTATATATATATTATACATTGATGAATGATTTTACAAAGAAAAATAAAGTTGAGTTGTACATAACAATTAAAAAAATCAAATCTATGCAAGTTTGCATAATGAATTTTTTTTAAATATATAAAACGTACAAATTTAGAAAGAATTAATCATTAAACAATATTTTAAATATTTAATTATCAAATAAAATGTTTTTTCTATCTTCAAGAATTTAACCTTACATCCCCAACCTTAACTATATCCCCACCAAAAAAAAAAAAAAAATCCCATGATACTTTATTTCAATAAATATGTGTGTATATATATATATATATATGTATGTATATATATATATAATTTAAACGATTCATCTAATGAAAACATATTAAGTTTTTTTCTCCCGAGAAAAAAATCTAAAAAAGCTAGCATAACTCGTTTTTTTTTACCAGAATTTCTACAGAAGTATAGTAAATTGTAGCAAATTAAACCTTTCCTTCAGATTTTGTTTCTATTTCCAATCTTTCAGTATTGTTTTAAATTACCTCACAGACGAGTTTATTTTTAAATGAAACGAAGTAAATAAATAAATATTTAATTGAATTTAAATAAGTGAATCTTTCCTGAGTTTATAAGAAAAATGTTTTTTATTCCATTCTCTATTTTTTTTTTCAGTTTCAGTCAGTATTTTAAATAAAAGTGGTTAGGAATTCTGACATTTTTAATTTGCGATTTATTTTACTTAATTAGGATTGTATTTTTTCAATTTAATTTAATACCATCAACTGTAGAAGTTATTTGAGAAAAAGGAAATCGATGCATATGTTCTGTCGTTTATGGATGTTTGTTAAATAACTGATATATTATTATGAAATGAAATTCTTTATAAATATTTTATCAACATATTTTAACTTTGGTTCTCAAATGTGTAATTTACATTTTCAACGCTTTCAATTAAAAAGTGTCCAACATATACAGTTAAACAAGGCTTTTTTTAAAATTTTGATGTGGTGTTGTCTGGGAAATTTTGATGTGATTGTAATGTGGGAAAATTACAGATGACACACTTATATGAATATACCGGGTGTCCCAAAAATGACTGATGGATTTTAAAATTCAATAACTTGCAAACGGTGACAACTATTTAAAAAATTTTTGCAGGAGGATTATGTATGATGTCAGGAGTTTTTTTTACCGTAATTTTTTATTTTAGTTCGAATTTAAAACAATAGGTGGTACTGACGGCGATTGAAGGCCAGGTGATTAGTGCTGAGTGAAGCATCGACCTGGTCCTCAATCGCCGTCAGCACCACCTATTGTTTGAAATTCGAACTAAAATAAAAAATTACGGTAAAAAAACTCCTGACATTATACATAACCCTCCTGCAAATTTTTTTTTAATAGCTGTCTCCGTTTGCATGTTATTGAATTTTAAAATCCATCAGTCATTTTTGGGACACCCGGTATATATATATATATATATATATATATATATATATATATATATATATAATTCCATGTTTTCAGGCCACAGATGTTGATTTTTAAGCTATTTTCGTAATAATTTAAAAACTGTTAAATAAAATTTATTTTAGCTGAATTTACTTTAAAGTCATATTTAGTTTTCGAAATATTAAAATAAGCTATGATTATACATTATTTAATAATTGTGCGGGTTTGAATAAGGCGACTTTTATACACTTTTCGCGAATAAAAGGAAAAATAATAATAATAATAATAATAAAAATGTAATTTAACAAATTACAACGACTATTTGGAAAATAATATTTTCGAAGACTGTAATTTTAGACTAATAAATGATTTCTATATTTAAAAAAAACAATAATAACATAATTTTTATGATGATCAAAACGTAGCTTACATATTAACAGAGCCATATTAATATGCCTGGACTTTTAGATACACGTTGATGTTCCTAGACCATAAACAAATATTAAATGAAATTTCACTGCAAATCTGTATCTGTTACATGAATTTTTGCTATTACTATTTCATCCTAGAAAACTTTTAGTAACTTTATAGAATGTTTTTTTATAGTCTTTAGGATGGTAATTAAATAGGAGGTGAAAGAAATTGTGAGATTAGCTGTTAATTATTTTATTTTATTATTTTATTTTATTTTATTTTATTTTATTTTATTATATTTATTTATTTTTATTTACTTTTTTCACTCTAAAACACAGATATAGTCAAAAAATCCAAATAGGGGAAACTTTGAAGCAAGCAGTTGCTATAACTTGCTCATTGAAATAAATAACTAAATAAAAGTCGAAAAATATTACAATAAACCTATTTTTGTTTAACATTTTCCGAAAAACTTTAAAAGTGTTTATAAATTCGGTCTGTTTGTCTGTCCGTCTGAACTAAGTCGCATACATATAGTCAGCTTGCTTTGAAATCAAGAGATGTGCATAATATGAAAACTGTATAAAATTATCTGTTCATTTACAGTGCTCTCAAAAGAACTCTGTATTGTCTCTGTCGACATTTTTTAAATATTATACGCATTTAAATTTAATTTTTTTTCAATTACAAAAATGGTACTAAAAATTACATAAAATATTAATGCATTTTAATATATATATATATATATATGTATATGTATATATATATATATATATATATATATATATATTTAATTTTTAAAGAAAATAGAGTGATTTTGTTGACACAGTTAGAAAATTGGTACTAAAAAAATTAATATCTCAAAAACAAATTAAGATACAACTTTCAAACAAATTGCATTTAAAAATATTTTTTTTTTCTACATACAATGGTGTAAAATCTAAAAATATGCTATGTTCAAAAGTGTAAAATTTGCAGTAGCAAAAATTGCAAAATCGAAATTGCATGGTAAAGTGTTGCGCATTTTAATTTCTTTTTTTTTTCTTTTTTTTTAAGAAAATGGAGAGATTTTGTTGCCACAATCACAAAATTGGTGCTAAATCTATAAAAAATTAATATTTCAAAAATAAATTGAGATATAGCTTTCAAACAAATTGCATTTAAAAGTAATTTTTTTTTCTCTATACGACGGTGTAAAAATTTAAAATGTGCGATGCTTAGAAGTGTAAAATTTGCAGTGGCGAAAATCGCAAAATCGGAAGTGTTGCCATTCGCAAAATGACGTATGTGTTACGCATACGTCATAATATAGATACGTATACTATATATATGATGTGCAAGGAACATATCGTTCATTTATAAGGACACGGGAAAGATTTTGGATATAGAATAAAATGACGAATGAACAAGCCACTGAAGAATACTAACAAGATTCGCTGGAATTGCGTTTACAGCTATAGTGAGCCTTTTTAAATTTGATTATATTCTTAAATATTCTTTGATGTGCTTAAATTTTATATATCATATACAAGCCAGAGGAAAACTTAGACGAAATAATGTACAGCATGTAAACACATATAACTAACATTTTAAATTATTTTCCAGCAGTGAAATTACACCTGAAATTGATGAATATTAGATACATTACTTTTTTCACATTGCAACGTAAACCAACAAAGTAAAAAAATGTAATTTTTCAGACAAAAAGCTTCTCACATAATACTAAAAGTTAAACAACATTTACTGTTATAAAGACACAAGTACCTTTTTTGAATATATTTTGTAACAAATATCTGATATCAAATATTTTAAGATTTATGTTTCTAGTAAAGTAAAGCGTAATTTAAATTTCTACTTTACGCGATTATTAGAAATGAAGATAACATGATATTAAGTTAAAGCTTTTATAAATATTGTTCTTTTGTATATCTACTCATAATTCACTCTTTTGTTGGTAGACATTTGATTCATTTAGAAAAGTTTTTCTTGCAACTTTATAGATTTGTTTGTTTCTGTATTATCGTCTGAAAGTTTCCAGCTAAAAGAATGGAATCATTAGCACTGCCTCTTTTTTGCCTTAAATTATTGATTTCCCGTTATAGCCTTTTCAGAAAATTGCTTTCTTTAGCTGATGATTACTTAATGCTTTCGTATGACTACACATTCGATACACGAAAAATACTTTATGAATGTTTACAAAAATGCATTTTACGACCAAAATATGTTTGAGAATAATACATATGTATCCCTTTGTGAAAGATGTATTTGATTAATAAAGATTGAACTTGAGTATTATAAAATTGTACACGCAAATATCTAAATTCAAAACGAAGTTATTTAGATATTTTAAGGAAGCTCTTAACTAGTTTCTTAGATATCACTTGATGTGTGTAAATTGTACATACCATATTCTATCCTGTGGCAAACCTGAGAAGAAATGAAGTTCATCCTAGGTCAAAACTTAAAAGAAAAGCTTAAGTATTTTTTCAGCAGTGAAATTGTATCCGAAATTTTGAATATCAATAATGTTAATTTTTTCCCATTGCTAATTAAGCGTAAACCAACAGAGTAAAATGTGCTTTTTTTCAGATAAAATTTTTAAAAGCTTCTCAACTAATACTAAAATTTAAATAACAGTAACTGTTATACGAACATTAGTAACTATTTTTCTTTAAATATTTCTTTTAATAAATTTCTATAGCAATTATTTTAAGATTTATGTTTGTAGTAAAGTAAAGAGTAGTTTAAGTTTCTACTTCATATGATTATTAGAAATGAAGATAAAATGATGTTAAGTTAAAGCTTTTATAAATATTGTTCTTTTGTATATCCAATCATAATTCATTCCTTCATTGGTAAATATTTGATTCATTTAGAAAAGTTTTTCTTGCAACTTTTTAGATTTGTTTGTTTCTGTATTATCATCAGAATGTTTCCAGCTAAAATAATCGAATCATTAGCGCTGCCTATTTCTTTCTGAGTGAATTATGGATTTCCCATTATAGCCTTTTCAGAAAATTGCTTTCTTTGGCTGATGATTACTTAATGCTTTCGCATAACTACACAATCGATACTCATAAAATACTTTATGAATCTTTTCAAAAATGCATTTTATGATCAAGATACATTTGGGAATAATACATATATATCTTGTTCTAAAAGTCATATTTGATTAATTTAGATTAACTTGAATATTATAAAATTGTACATTTAAATACCTAAAATCAAAAGGGAGTTATTTAATGTTTTGGAAATGTATGTGCATTCTTAATTATAGAAAATTTCTTAAAAATCTACGTAAATTGCGTTCATATATATACTTTATTAAATAAATGTTAAAAAATAAAGCATAGTATAATATAAGTTTTTTTATTCTAACCACTAAAAACTTCGACGGTTAGGCCGATGGTCGCGATTGGGTTCGAACCCAGCACCTGCCGTCTACCAGTTGAGAAATTAGAACTTCTCGGATATGTAAATATAGAAACATGCGATTCTAAATTAAATAGATAAGGAGTTACATTTCGCGTACAGATGTAAGCTTAATCAACTATTTTAAAATTATCATTATTTAGAATTCGTCATTGGCCACTGCAAAATGCAATGTAAATTAAAACTATTGTTTCCCATTCAAAAAGTGACCTAGTGGGAGAATGCAGTCTGATCAAAGATTTCTTATCTATATTGAAAATTCTTGAAAATATCAGATTGGGGGGGGGGGAATAAATAGTTTGTATTATGCGGTTACTAAGGTCTTATCTCAAAAATTAGCACACGCGTATAATGTCAATTTTCAAAGAAATATATAAAGTTAGAATGAAAAACTTTTTTTTTTCAGATTTCGCAGCGTTATTTAAAAAATGATATCAAAAATAGAAAAATTAAATTACATAATTGTAAAAAGATACACAAAAAAAAGTAAAAAAAAAAAAAAAAAAAAAAAAAAAAAAAAAAACTGTGTCAAAAAATTATGTATAATGTCAAAAACAACCAGATTTATTATGTTTAAAGAACTTTTATTTACAAATTATTTTCTCGTGACTTTTAATTAGTTCAAATAAAAGTGAGTCAAACAAAATTATTAGTTTTGTAGTGTTTCTGGTGGGAACGAGTACCATGCTTTCTCAATGGCCTCTTGGGGTTCTTCAATAGTGTCATAGTGCTTTCCATTGCCTTAAAACTGGAGGGTTAAAATACCGCAGGCATTCTCAATAGGGTTTAAATCCGAACTTAAAGTTGGCCAGACAAGAACTTAAAAAAAAAATCTGAGAAACGTGATTTTCTGTAGATGCGATACATGGATTAAGGCATTATCTTGTTGAAAAGTCCATTTCGGACCTCCAAAATTATCACCAAATGGACGGAAATGTTAGTTTAACTTTGAATTATCTTCCTTTTAGAAAAGCCAGAGAAGTCTTGCCATTGAATCCAAATGGCACAAAAAACTTAACAGATTTACCGCCTTGCTGCCTGCTGAAAAGTGCCCTTGCTTCCTTTCGTAAATCATACGCGTCTTAACCATCAGGGCCATCTATTTTCTACTTTTTCTCATTTTTGTATAAAACAGTAAGCCTTTTGTCCCCGTAGGACATGTGTTTTTTTTTTAACCCAGTTCATTTGTTCTTGTTGATGATTTAATTTGAGAGACGGTTTGCGAGACATTTTCTTTAGTATGATGTAACAAAACTCTTTAACAAGTCTATGTACAATGTTTTTGGGCACCTGCACCCTGAGATTACTTTTAATTTGCCGTATGGACATGTTTTGTCTAGTTGACAATTTCTTTATTCTCCGATCAATCTGAACAATCATCATACATGGTTTCCGCTTAAAATTTGTATTTCCAAAGGGTTCTTGATATATATCTCGCTTTGACTGATTTAAAACTTTTGTAATTACAGAAACAGGTTTATTTTGAGATTTCAATTTAAAAACTTTCAACTTCAATTTCAGATTTTGTGAATGTTTTACCGTTCGGAATTTTTAAAAAGAGAGGAAATATTTTCTCTACCTTTTATACTTTTATAAAAGTGCAATATGATTTCATACAACGTCATTACACACGGACAATCCTGTGTTTCTGAAAAAGTGCATAAAAATACTTAAACTTTTGAAACAGCATTTCCTTAAGAAAAAATTAAAAATTAAATTAAGAAAAGCATATTTTTTTATTTTAACCATTAAAAATGTTTTATTTCATTTTATTTTGATTAAATATCGAGTATTTATTTTAAATTAGCATAAAATATTTTAATCTTCAATTATTTTACACCAGATTTATAGAGTGATTAATATTTTGAGAGAGGCTATATTATTCTATTCTTTGAAATATGTATCGTGTAATATTTAATTAAAATGTCTTTCATTACATCTTGTTTTTTTAATGTATGCCTTATGTGTGAAATATTCTGTTTTTTGAAATTGTTGTTTCAGAGTTAACCAGATCAGTACTTGGGAAAAAAGGCACAAGAAACCTCTAAAAATCTCTAAAAACGCATACTCGGATGAAAACGTAAAGTCTTTTAGTATGTTCTTTTGAAATATCTTGCTCAAATTTCAATATTTTGAAGTTTTTTTTTTTTTTTTTTTTTTTTTTTTTTTTTTTTTTTTTTTGCATAGGATAGCTGAGGACGATCTGCAACCGGACTAGTTTTTACTTTTTCGATTTTGGTTTCAGATTTTTTTTCTTAAAAATACTTTAACTTTTAGAACTGGTTATGAAACTGAAACTATCTTAATATAAAAAGAATATAACGAAAATCGAAAAAGTAAAAACTAGCCAGGTTGTGGATGTTCCGCAGCTATCCTATGCAAAAGAAAGCATGTCAAAATATTAAAATTTGAGCGAGATATTTGAATAGAACGCCGTCATAGACTTTACATTACCGTCCAGGTATTTTTCATTGAGTACTGTGGGATCTTAAAGCGAAATTAGAAGGTAAAATCCTGGTTTGGTTTCAGCTGGGTCAGAAAATCTACAGACTTCCATTAATTCTAAAGTTTGGATTTGTTGTCACTGGGATATGTGAAAATGTTCATTTATCGCCGTCTCATCTCCTGTATCCGTATCAATTACAATGGCAATTACGTCTTCTAGCCAGACTTGGACAGCAGTCATTAGTGCAAAATTTTTCTAAGTCGCTTCTTCTACCAAAACATCAATTTCGTAGAGAAGTCCAACAAACCGGCTAACATTCCCGGAATTCGATTAACTGAGTTGTTCTGATCGTATCTTATGTACAACGAGTATTCAACAGGCTTGAAATCAGATAACATTCAGAAATTGAACAATCGAACCAAGTTGCTGTCACAAAATCAAGGACCAAACTTTGTACAACGTCTGGAACACACCACCAAAAGTAAGAACAATAAAGTCTGACGAAAAAAAATAATTGAAACCAACACAAATTTTACAGTTTTTTTTTCATTGTCTCGATTTTTACAGCTTTACAGTCAAAAAAAGCGTGTGCATATTCCTGGAACTTTATTAATATATTTTAAATACCATGTGTAGTACTAAAAGCATGTTAAACTTATTAATTAAGCTATTTTCATATTATAAATAAAAAGGGAAAAAATTCTTCTTGCATAACATATTTTAATAGATTTTAGTGGAAAAAAATAAAGGAAACTATTCCTGTAAGATCTGAAGATGCTTTTAATACTCCAATACTCTAAAAGTTTAAAGCTTTGAAAAATATTTCATGTATTTTTTAAAATTTTTTAGTTTAAGCTGGAAAAAAATTGAATTACTTTTACAGCATTTATAAAAGTTTTTGTGTGTCTTCTAGATTTCGTTATTTTGCTATCAGTCACGTTCTATTGAATTTTTTATAATCTTTCAAAATTGCACTTAATTGAAAGAAATTATTTTTTTTAATCTAAAGAAATTTTTTTAAATAAAATTTAAGACACACACTATTCATTATTATAAATATACAAAAAAAAAACTTTATTTGTCTATAAAAATGGAACGTGGTTTATTTTTTTTACCCGTTAGAAGTATTACATGTGTAGTGGAACTTCAAATATAGAAAGAAGGGAAAATATTCAAAATAAGATAAGAATTATTAGCAGAATAATGGAAGTAATTTTATTGAAATTCAGAAATTCAAACACTTTAGATTGTTATACACTGCCTGTCTATATTTGCATTTAGAATATATTATGCGCGTAATTTCAAGAAAAACAGTACACGTTCAATCATTTATGACAAATACTTACAAAAAGATGATATATTTAAATTTATTAAATTTGGGAGCATTATGTAGTAAAATTGGAGAACAATCTTTTGCATCTATTGTCGAATCTTTTGAATCTAAAATGATTCGACTCTAAAAAATATAATTTTTTAAAACGTGTAAAAAAATAGTTAGTATTCATAAACATAATTTTAATTCGCGCAGCATTTTAAAAATTTTTGCAAAGTACATTGCATATTAAGCAAGTATCAATTAAAACTAAAAACGTCTTTCAATATTTACGGATCAATAAAAGAAATATATTATTGTAAAATTTGCTGATACACATTTATTGAAAATACATTGGCCTCCAAAAATTAAGGTACAACATGTTTTTCGAAGCTCACCAGAAAAAAAATTGCAGTCAGATTAAACTTCATAATTTACATGAATGACAATAATAAGCTTTAAAAAAACTTACGTAAAAATTACAGCTACCATTTTTATTTTCAAGAAAATAATAGGTATTTGTGAATGAGAGAAAAATATGCAATTACGAAGCTTTCGTTATTTCGCGTCTAGGTTTTGTTGTATTTGAACTATTTTTGTCAATGTTCTTCAAAACAACCAGTAGTGTCTAGAAATGTCTACAATAAGTCGTTTGCCCGATACGGTAAGGTGACGCCTGAAAGGATGGATGGGAATGGGGTCGTCAAAGTCCGATACTGCTAGATGGTTCAATGTGTCTTGCAGTGTAGTCCAACGACTCTGGGATCTGTATGTATCCGAAGATACTATGTCCAGAAGACAAGTTCCAGGCTGCCCATATGTTACAGCACCAGCAGAAAATTTCTAGCTCTTTAGGCCCAAAGTAGAAGACGCACTACTATGCCGCAACTCATTGCAGACAACTTTGCACATCAGGGAGAAGAATATCCGTTACTACGCCTCAAAACGTCATCACAATGCAGTTCTCTATGCAAGGCAGTTAGATGTGTGTGTGTGTGTGTCAACAAATGACAGAGAAGGGTCTGCTTATGTTGGGTACGAGAACATGCTTCCTTGACTAGACAACAGTGGGCTTCTGTACTCTTCACAGACGAATGCAGATTCACACTGGAGAGCGATTCAGGACGTCTTCTGATCTAAAGAGAACAATGCACTCGATACCATCCATCATTGGGTGGGGCTAGCAGAGCTGAAAACATACGGTAGTCCCCTCCACCAGGCTGAATCTGAATATGATATCATCAATCAAACACTGTCGAAACATACAGGTACAGAGATTGTCGAATCATGGTTTGGGCAGGGATCCTTCACGGAAGCCACATGTGTTCCATGGAGGAACTCTGACTGGTGCGATATATCAGGATGAGATCCTTGATTAATATGTGCGTCCAAATACGAACATATTAATCTATTCGCAATGGTTCCGTTCTAATGGATGATGACCACACCGAATTGTGGCTGTTGAGGACTATTTTGAGGATCACGATTTGGGGAGAATGCAATGCACAGCTCATTTTCCAGACATAAATCCGATAGAGTATTTTTGGAACTATCTTGGAAGAGAGGTTGTGGCTTTAGATCCTCCTTCAAGGTGATTAAATGCGATTGCAAAAGGCTTACTCCATGTTTCGTCATTGCTACCTATTTCGGTGTCCGAGAATTTATTTGAAAATATTAAAAAACGATTCCTCTAATCCATTAAAGTCCAGAGTGGACATATTCCGCATTAGAACAAGTTTTTTAATGTTTCTGTAACATTTTACTGAGTAATACTGCGATTTACTGATTTCTCTAAGAATGGAAATTTTCACCATGAATGCTTTTTTGATATAATTTCATTTATACGTTTGACTTAAGTAAATTTCGTTGTCGCATTTAATGAAATACTGGCATAAAGAATAGTTTTGGTGAAAACTGTAAAAGAATTAACTATTTTTTCCGTATTTTATGATCATTTAAAGGTTGAACCTCCCCACCCCCATTGAACACACTTCAGTTTGCGCTACTTAACCACTCCCAAGGATTCAGATTTTCTGAGCAAAATTTAAGTTTATGTCTTAGCTTCTAAAAAAATTAACGAGATGCAAATAATAACGGTAAAAAATAGTTTTTCGTCAGTATAAAATCTAAAGCGCCCTCTATCGCCATTTTTTGAAATTTAGCTTTATAATTTATTTTCATTAAAATACCGACATAAAGAATAGTTTTAACCGCAAATCAATCGACCAATTTTTCCGTTTTTTATAATCATTTGAAATTTGAACCCTCTGAACACAGTTCAGTTTGTGCTACTTAACCACTACCAACTATTTAGATTTTGAGCTCAAAATTTAAGTTTAAGTGTAAGCTTGCGAAACCATTTAATGAGATGCAAAAAATAACGACAAAAAACAGTTGTTCGTTACTCCAAAGTCTAAAGCGCCCTCTATCGACATTTTTTGAAATTTAACTTCTTAATTTATTTTCAAGAAAATACCAACATAAAGAATAGTTATAGTGAAAACCGCAAATCTATCGACCAATTTTTCCGTTTTTTATGTTTATTTGAAATTTTGAACCCTAAAGTTTAAAGCTGGCTTTCTCGTTTGGAAAACGCTTGGGACCCTTGGTTTCCTATTTAATATTGTTTGTCTTGATGTGTACTATCACCCCTTAAAGTTTTGCCCAATAGTTTGGATATACCCTGCGCAGATTCTCAAAGTTCTGAAAAACATCCATTTCTTGATGGTAATTTCTGAGTGTATTTTTTTAACTGTGTTATGCTTTTAACTGAAATAAAATTTAACATAATATGCTATGTGCATTCGTGCATGTTGTTCATATGCTGGACTGTAAAAAAATCCTATGTTTTAGAGATTATTAAATTCAACAACAGAAATCAGGTTTTCACCTGCGTCACTCAATGTGATGCACTGTAAAAAAAATCTGCAAAGGTACTGCACATTTTCTAGGAAACTGGGATGCCTAGAAATTTTCCTGTCACGGTAACGGTAAAAATTCAAGTTTCAGAATCGGTTACATGAATTTTTCCTGTTATCGTTACATGAAAAGTTCTTGGAATCCCAGTTTCCTTGAAAATTTATAGTACCTTTGCAGATTTTTTTTTTACAGTGTGGAGAGGGTTTCATAATCAATAGTATCCGCTTGATTTTTTTGCACCTATTCATTATATTATTCTACTTTGTGTATCGTTAAAATGACAGTCAATGTATTTCTCTAATTATAATACATAGATAATAAGCATCAATTCATGAATGTTTAAATTTGTTTAAATTTGATACAGATTTTTTGTATCCCACACTGTAAAAAAAAAAAAAAATAAAATAAATAAATAAATAAAAAATCTGTAAATGTACTACATTTTATCTAGGAAACTGGGATTCCAAGAACTTTCCCTGTAACGGTAACAACAAAAACTCAAGTTTTAGAATCGGTTACATGGATTTTTTCTGTTATCGTTACATGAAAAGATCTTGGAATCCCAGTTTCCTAGAAAATGTTTAGTACCTTTACAGATTTTTTTTACAGTGCAGTATATAAATGTACATTGCCAGTCAAATTTCATTTTGTTTTTGATTTTAGATATATTTGTAAGTCTATTGTTATTCCATTTCAGTTCTCTCAACAGTTTTTCAATATATTTTTCATGCGTGTTCTTTAAATGAGATTTATTTCCGATAGAAATAAAAATTTCATATATATTTATAATATAAAGAGAAAAATCGAGTATAAGACATTGTATGTGTTTTCCTTTTAAAAATTACCAAAAATATATGAGAAAAATATTGAAACACATGCCTCAATAAGAAGATTTCAATGTTTTTGCAAACGTAAAATAAATAAGGTGTATTCGAATGAAACGTAATTGTGTTAAGGATAGAAGCGAAACAAAACAGAAGGTTTTCTCTTATTTATATAAAATAGTTACATAGCTATTTCGAAAATATGCTTCATACACAGAGAGCTAAACATCGTAATACGATAAGTTATTATATATGAACTGAAAATAGAATAATATTATATATGGTAATATAGGATGGACGAGTCCTTACTGTAAATAAAAACTATTCTCTGACAGTCACATACATTTATTATCAGACGAACAGGACAAAAAAAACGAACAAAAAATAAAACATAGATTCGTTCGTCGTTACTTTTCTTAACAATCTTTAAAAAGTCTTAATACGCCGTAAATATTTTAGTTCTTAAAAGAATCGTCTTAAATCGTCGTTTTTAATTCGTTGGAATCATCTCTTTAGCTTTTTATCAACGTCGTTAGCCATCGTCGAAAAACGTTCTATTTCCATTTTTTTCCTCTCATCCTGACCACACAGCTTCGATGTTTCCCGTTTCTACTTTTAATCTCGAAGCAGAGTTCGGAGAGTGGTGGAGGGAAATACATTCCAATGCAGGTGCAGCAGAGAGAGAGAGTGTAGCCCACACAAGCGAAAGTATATCCCACATGCGGCCGTCCTGACATCTGGAGCTGCCGCAGCGACATGTGATCTTATAGAATCTGAAAAGAAACAAAAACAAAAAAAAAGTAACTGTTCTTAGAGAAAAAAAAAATAGAGTTCGTTTGCACACTAGAAAGGTCAGTCAGTCTTTCTTCTGAAATGGTGTAACATCGTATGAAAATGTTCTTTAAAATTGTTGACTTTTAAAATGATCAGACATACACATTAAAGATAAGGAAAAAAAAATAAAGTTTCAGTTATCGTCATGCCAAGGCTTCATGTATTCAGCACAGGAACTAGTACTGATCGGTCCTTCAGTTGATGAGATTTTCTCTACGTCGTAGGTGTCGTTAGACTTCACTTTGGTTACTTTATATGGACCTAGGAATTTAGACTTCAATTTTAACCCTGGTCCTTGTTGGGTTCTTTTAATTGCTACGAGGTCTCCAAGGTTATATTTCCGGGGTTTCTTACGTCTTAAATTATAATGCTTTCGATTTTCTTGTTGAATTTCCAGAATATTCTTCTTAGCTTCTTTTCGGAGTTCTTCTCTATCTTTCATGAATTGTTCTTCGACTGCACTGTTTAGGAGTTCAATAATTTGTAAATCTTCTTTCTGTTTCATTTTTGTACCAAATAGTATTTCAAACGGTGTTCTCTTAATGCTTCGTTGGTAAGTTGAATTAATAACTTGCTGAACTTTAGGAACATATTTAAACCATTTGGTCGGTTCATCTTTGGACATTTTAGAGATTACTGAAATTATGATGGAATTAAGTCGCTCTACTTGGCCATTAGCACGGGGAAGGCCAGTTGTTATTGTCTCGTGTTTTATATTTTCATTTTGGCAATAATCAGCAAATTCTTTACTTGTAAAT
Organism: Maratus speculifer; assembly: GCA_964019185.1. Classification (NCBI taxonomy): domain Eukaryota; kingdom Metazoa; phylum Arthropoda; class Arachnida; order Araneae; family Salticidae; genus Maratus; species Maratus speculifer. The sequence goes on along the minus strand of OZ025290.1, from coordinate 418,442,070 downwards.
GCAGGACCTTTATCGCTAATAATTTTGGAAGGGTTGCCAAAAGTATAACTTTGTTGTTGCAGCTTCGATATGACTTCGGCAGAAGAAGTAGTTTTACAGGGATATAGCCACACGAATTTGGTAAATGAATCTATTAAAGACAAAATATGTTTATAGTTTTTGTTAGTTGATTCGAGAGGGCCTAGATGATCAATGTGGTAAGTTTGGAGGGGAGTCTTCTCTTTGTGTAAGGGATGTAACTCACCTTCTTGTTTTCCACGTTTCCGATTATATAAAAGTCATGTTACACAATTTTCTATAACTTTATCAATCTTATTTGCCATATTAGGGATAAAAAATTCTTCATTAAGGAGTTCTTCACAACGTTTGCGTCCGAAGTGTCCTTTGTCATGAACGTGTTTAATGACGTTTAGCTGCATTTCATCCGGCACAACTACCAGATCGCAACCTTTATGATTTTTATAAAGAACGTTATTTTTGAGGAAATAGTTGTCATATGGCTTTGTTTTCAAAATTTCTTTGATGGCCTGTATATGTTCATCGGTGTTCTGTGATTGTATGATTTTGGAAGTAAAACTGTCTTGAATGGTCATACATACGGGATTTCTGCTTAAAGCGTCGACGTGGCGCATACGTGTACCTTGTCTGTGTTCGATTGTATAGTTATAATCAGCTAGCATTAAAGCCCATCGAGCTATCTTGGTGCAAAGATCTTTTTTATTCATAGTTAGGGCAAATGCGTTGCAATCTGTGACAATCTTGAAAGGAATACCTAAAATATAAACACGAAATTTTTTAAGAGCCTCGATGACAGCCAAAACTTCTAGTTCATAACTCGAATATTTACGCTCAGCATCTCTGGTTTTTTTGCTCATAAAGTAGACAGGGTGAAATTGATTATCAATAGAAGACTTTTGAAGGAGGACTGCTCCGTAACCATCAATAGAAGCATCGCAATGAACTTCTGTTTCATTACTAGGGTTATAATGCTTAAAACAGGACCTGAAGCAAGAATGTGTTTCAACTGATTAAATGCATTTCGCTGTTGGTCACCAAAGTGAAATTTAGTGTCCTTCCGAAGTAGATCTGTTAAGGGTTTAGCTATTAAAGAATAATCTTGAATAAATTTACGAAAATATGAGGTTAGTCCGACAAATGAATGTACATCTTTTACACTTTTAGGTTCTGGAAAATTTAGGACAGCTTTAGTTTTGGAGGGAGATGGATGTAGTTGACCATTTTTAATGTGGTAAGCCAGAAAATCAATTTCTCGTTGTAAAAAGTGGCATTTTTTTAGATTCAGTTCCAAACCATATTCGGATGCAGTTGTAAGAACGCGTTGTAATTTCTGGAGTCCTTCGGCTTCGTTTTCAGATGGTATTATGAAATCATCCATGTAGACGATAAGTACTTTTTCATTAATGAGATCGCGAAAAACATTATAGATATGTCTCTGAAAAACTAAGGGAGCATCGCAAAGGCCATAACTCATGTATAGAAATTCAAATTGACCAGAATGTGTTACAAAAGAAGTGTATTTTCGGCTATTTTCGTCTACTTCGACATGAAAAAATGCATTTTTAAGATCAAGAGTAGTAAATACTTTTGCAGAGTGCAACTGATCAATAATGTCATCGATTACTGGGAGGGGAAAACGTTGTTTATGTGTTTTAGCATTTAGCTTTCTATAGTCAACACATAATCTATATGAACCATCTTTCTTTTTTACGAGGACAATGGGTGATGAAAAATTACTGGTGCTTTTTCGGATAATTCCCTTTTCAAGCCATTCAGAAATTTGTTTTTCGACAAATTCTTTCTCTATAGGAGCTAGGCGTCTGGGAGGACAAGTGACAGGAATTTCGTCTTTCAGATGAATTGATAATTTTACATCGGTAGTCTTTACTTTCCGGGGGGAATAATTTTGAATAAGTTCCGTAATTTTTGAACGTATAGTTTTATCGGTAATATGAGATAAATCAAGATTACTATCGTCTAATACTTGAGCAACATTAACCAGAAAATTATTTGACATATCTTCATTTTGCTTGATTTTTTGCATCGAAATATTATTTTGAGAAACTGTTAAAATACTTTGCTGTATAACATCTGTACCAATAATAAAATCAAAAGATATGGAATAATCTGGTACTACATAAACATTAGTGGTGTAATTAAAATCATCAATTGTAACATCCGTAGAGAAAAAACCCAGGGGTTTGATCATAGTGTTTCCTAATCCAGTTAATGTGATTGTTGAATGTTCGAGGTTCGAAACCGTTGGGAGTTTGCGATAAATACTTTCTTTTAACAGACTTCTTTCACTTCCCGTATCGATCAAAGAAAGAACATTTACTGACGAAACAATTACTTGTTTGGTCATAAAAGTATTCGACGTAATGGTGGAAATATTGAATGGTTCAGGCTTATTTCTAGATTTCCTTGGTTGATCACATTGAGCCGACTTATGGCCAAAATTCGAACAATTGAAGCAGCGAGGGCCTTTGTCTTTATGCCTACATTGGCTACTTTTATGGTTGGCTAAACCACAATTAAAGCAGAGAAGATCAGGTTTTGGACGAAAAGATTTCTCTTTCAACGGCATTTCTGGTTTAGATTTACGAAATTTAGTGTTCTCATAGTCATGCCGAATTTTATCATAAATTTTGAGCTTTTGTTTAAATTTTACTATAGATTGGCAGCCATATAATATTGATTTTCTAAAAACAGGGTCGGGTATACCGTTAATAATATACTGCATCAGTGCTGAAACTTCGATGTTACCGCGCAAACATAATTGTTTCATTACGAGAAAATATTCTTCAAGAGATTCATTTTCTTGTAATTTTCGTTTATTTAACATGTCATGTAACTCAGCAGAATTATAAGTAATGCCAAATTCAGAAATTAAAAGTTGTTTAAGCTTTCCATACGAGTTAATGTGAAATTCTGTTTGTACTAGCAGCTGGGCTTTTCCTCGAAAGGATCGTTTAGCAAATATAAATTTATGGAATTTTGATAAATTGAGCATGCTAGCGACATCGTCAAATTACTTAACCAAATATTTATGTCTTGAAAAGAACTACCATCAAAAGGCGGTATAACGCTTTCAACATCATTAAAATTAATAGTAGATGGCAAAAAACTTTGAACTGGAAATTGCTTGTTTTTATCAAAATTTGATGATTCAGTATTACTTGCAGTGTCTTTATTCAATGTGGTATTATGTGAAGATATTTCAGGTTCCGAATCGGTATCACTTTCGTTTTGGATAATGTTAGCTTGCAGTGAATTTAAGTCTGAAAGATATGTGACTAATCTGGTTGCAAGTTCAGTTAAAGAACCTTCGTTAGAAATGCAGAGTAAATTACAAATTGTGATTAAATCGTTTAAAGAAAAATCTGCTTGATTTTTCGTAACTTTATTTTTAAATTCAGTGCTGGTCGTTTCGAAATCGAAACCAGTGAAGTCACGAATTCTTTTTCGATTTGAGCGATCACCATCAGTGTCGAACAATAATTTATGAAGGAGTTTTATTTTATTAGTACGTTCATTTTTAAATGCAAGTTCCAGTTCTTTGATGTCGACTAGCTTCATAGTAAATATAAAATATGGAATTATTAACTCACCCGTAAAATGATATCTGGCTTGAATCTGAAGAAAAAATATCTAGTTCATAACAATGAGCAAAAATGGTAAGTGGGCACTTCTGGCACCACTTTATAGGATGGACGAGTCCTTACTGTAAATAAAAACTATTCTCTGACAGTCACATACATTTATTATCAGACGAACAGGACAAAAAAAACGAACAAAAAATAAAACATAGATTCGTTCGTCGTTACTTTTCTTAACAATCTTTAAAAAGTCTTAATACGTCGTAAATATTTTAGTTCTTAAAAGAATCGTCTTAAATCGTCGTTTTTAATTCGTTGGAATCATCTTTTTAGCTTTTTATCAACGTCGTTAGCCATCGTCGAAAAACGTTCTATTTCCATTTTTTTCCTCTCAACTCTGACCACACAGCTTCGATGTTTCCCGTTTCTGCTTTTAATCTCGAAGCAGAGTTCGGAGAGTGGTGGAGGGAAATACATTCCAATGCAGGTGCAGCAGAGAGAGAGTGTGTAGCCCACACATGCGAGAGTATATCCCACAGTAATATGATACATTAATCGTTTATTCTGCTGTGGTACATTTAGATGCTATTAAAGAAATTGTAATTGTTAGAGAATTTACAAAACAGAAAAAAAATTAAATTTATTTAATCAGTTTTTTTCATTATTTAATATAATTATTTTAACAAAAATAATTTTACCTTTCATATAAAATATTTTTCTGCATCATATTTAATATGTTAAGCTGACTAAACTGATTAAGTTTTAAGGTGGTTATGGCTACAACCATTTTGGTGCAGTGCATTAAAAAATAAAATGAAATAGAAAACAAATAAAAAACAAATAAAAATTTTGTAAATAAGAAAAATTTTCAATTAAACAATTCTGTGCAAAATTTTGTCAAAATTTATATTTCGTTTCATGGGAATGTTTTTTTTTGTGTTTGAAGTTGAAATTATTTCTAAATTTTCAATGACTCAAACACTAGAATTAAATATTGAGAAATTTCGATATCTCTTATAGTAATTTTATTATAAACTGATAAATAAAACACATCAATTTTAATTCAACTTTACATAGATTAATTTTTTATTAAGTTTCAAGCTGTTAAAGAGAAAAAAAAAAGATTGTGCTCATAGACGGCAATTTGATTTAAATATAACGTTAGCTTTAGTATACATAAATACATAATTATTTTGGTTTTTATGAAAAGTATTTCATTCAAAAGTGCTTAAAATGAATTGTATATGCATCGAAAATACACATTTATTTATAGAAATACAGATATCATTCTAACCATACCTATCTGCCCAGTAAAGCAAGCCGTCCACATTAAAGGAGTTTGAGCCGTTGTTGCCGGGCTCTGAAAATCTCTGTTAGGAAAGAAAAATTGGCTTCACGGAGTTTCTTTGAAATCCGTAACTATGTTATTTTCGAACGATAAACATAAGTTTTCTGAGAAAGTGAGTGAATCAATACAGATATAGTAGATTTTCATATATTTGTCTAATTTATGAATCCTTTATCTATTTCATGAATTATTTATCTGTTTTCAGTGAATAAAACTTTTGTATTTCTACACAAATTCACATTGCGGTAATACATAAATTTAGGCTCATGAATATTAAACGGATTTTATTCATCTGAAATGATCAATGTTTTATACTGATGTGAATATCGAATTTGGCTATACCGAATTCGGGTGGCACTAGAACCGTTAACTGAAATGGTCAAATTAGAAAAAAATGGTTTTCGTGCTGAGTCAGATCAAAGCAATATTACTCAAATTATTATTTTAAATAAATAAAAATTAAACTGTACTTAAAAAAGGAAAAAATAAGTGAAAAAATAAATTATATGTATAAAACTATACAACAATATTCATATCAAACTCTAAACATGCATGGGCACAGATAATGATAAAAACATGCAAGTACATGAGAAATATATAAAATAGTACTTTTGAAAGTACTTTTACAGTTTATGTTAATTATATAGAGTTATAAATTATTTTATTTATAAAATAAAAAAAAAATGCTGACTGAAAACATTATGATTTACATTTTTTTAATTTACATTCACGACAAATTATTTCCATCTTAATAAAAAAGATTTATTACTTTTCTTTTCAAAGCTAGAAAAAAGTCTTTTGAGACCACTGAACTAGTTTATTTTAGTTAACTAAGATTTACACATCGATCTCCTTGTTATCATCCTAGTAAATTTAGAAATTTCCTTGGAATTAGCTGTTCCATGACATTAGGCGATATTTTTCTAGTGAATATATTATTTTTAGTATTTTATATTCTCTTTATTTTATTTTCATAAAAGATCATTTAAATAAAAAATACATCGACTACATTTTTTGGTTAATTCAGTTAATATCGTTACTTAATTACCATATTTTTTTTTCAGAAAAGATACAGTTAAGAAGCACATAATTAGGAATATTTGTTAAAACATGCTAAAAACGTTTAGTGAAAAAAATGTGGCATGTTTATTTTTTATTATTTTTTTTTATAGAGACAGTAAGAAAAACTGTCTTTTAGTAAAAAAAAGCTATTTTCTTAGTTATATTTTATTTATTTGGAAGCACAAAATGAAGAAAACAATAATTGTTGTCTTTATGCATTCTAGATAATGTGATTTCTAATTATTGGTATTTTATTAGAAGCGTTCATAATTATGTAAATACGTAACACCGATACTTGTCTTTCAGTCCGTCCGCCTGTACGTCTGTCAATCTGTCTGTCCGTCCTTCTGTCCACATACAACAGCGCAAAAACTATCCAGTAGAATTGTTTCAAATTAAAAATATAGAATTATTTCATAATTTTTTCAAGCCGTTTATAACTTTATGAAAATTGAATGCATAGTACAAATATGGGTACAATCAAATGTACTCCCCAAAATTACGGAAAAAAGTTTCAAGTGCATATTTTGTTGTTACGCTCATTGTTACATTCAAAATTGATATGCATTTATGAAGTATATACTATAATATATATTCTGTACAATCTGTGGTGCAAAGAATATGTGTTATTGATTTACGGGGCAACACATAAGTACTCCATTACATAATGGTATAGGACGAACTTTGTTTGGTGCGCATTTGAATTATATTGAACTTTTTAACATTTTATGGAATTGATATACGTTGCTGAGGATTCTTACAAGTTATTTCCTGTATAATAGACAACAGGTAATATTTACAGGGACACACAAAATATTTCGGCTATTATACCGTATCCGAAATACTGTGTACCAATATACCAAGATCTGAATATTTTTAGATACGTTCGTAGTTCTATAAATACGTAGCACCTATAGTCATCATCCAGATTGTCCGTTCGTCCGTGTGACTGTCCGTATAAATAAGAGACAAACTACCCAACCAAATCGTTTGTTCGGTCAAAAGGAAAAAATGCATCCAAATGCATTTTAATGATGCTAAATTGCTTCGAAGATAATAGAATTCACACGAATCTATGAAGTATGTACTAAAATATACATTCTGTGTAATGTGTGATGAAAAGAATGTTTATTATTGATTTACAGAACTACACAAACGTATTCCACACATAATGGTATACGGAAAACATTGTTTGAGGCGTGTTTCAATTATATTAAACTATATATCCCTATAGACTATATTAAACTATATCTATTTTCTTTTTTGCTTATTCAATGTAAAACATTTGTGGTAACGTTACTCCATAAAATTGGTGGCAACTACGATTTACACTTCATTGAGTAATTTTTCACTGACATAATGGTGTAATAAAAACATGCATTACTGGTGTAACATTGCAATGTTACACCGATTATATCGGTTAAAATACTCCACCAAATTGGAGGCAGCAAGGCTGCCACCAGTTTTATGGAATAACGTTAAACAAATGTTATACAGTGTTATTATTTCACATTATTCTTTTTTTTAAAACATTTCATTTTTATCTTTCAGTTTTTTGGTATCTATTTGATTGTTTTTTTTTCGGTTTGTTTATTTATTTATTTTTTACAATTACACCTAATCTCATAGACACTTACTTTTGATTTAATCTAGAATAGCCCTCCATTAAGGCAGTACTTTAGAAGTATTACATTGCTCCACTGTTCTTACTTTTGATACAGTAATTTGAAGGCCCGAGTGCTATTGTTGAGTATCGAAGAATTCCTAAAACCTTTTATTTACAAGATATTTCAAGATGTTGTGTCTATCTCATATTAAACTTTTATTTATTTATTTACTTATTTATTGTCTTTTATCTTATATATCATAAAAAAATGTTAACCTGTTACTCTGTACATTGAAAAGTCTCTTACTTTCGTAAACGTTTCCCTGATTTGCGCGTATGTCAAATAGACAACATGTTTTTTCCAATCATGATTTGCCCGGGCATGTACATTCTATTCATTATTTATTATTTTCACCTGAAGTTTTTATTTAAATTTTGCATTATTTAACCCGAACATTTTTCGGAAGCTATTAGAATTTTTTTTTTTTTTTTTTTTTTTTTTTTGAAAAACCAGTGATAAAGGATTACAAATTCTATAAAAGACATTAAAAAGTAATCGTTATTTGAAAAAATTATTTTAAAAATATTGATGAGTTAAGTGGTTCATGGTTAGCATTTGCCTCGGTAGATATTTCGTCTTACTAGGAACTGGTGTAATATTATCTTTTCTTTATGTTCCTTAATTTTATTTTTCATTATTTTTTACATTTTTCTACATTCATATTTTAGTCTTTAAATTATCATTGTTTTTACAATACATGTAGTATTTTTTCTTATGTACAATTAAACAATTTGTTTCAAATGGACTTCCAAATTCCTATGGACTAGATGTAAAGTTGCCCTGCAGCTAGGTAATACTTCGAGAGGCGTTTCATCGTTCTTTTGTTATTACATTTTATAGCATAAATTCAGTAATTCAAAGGTCCTAGTGTCACAGTGTAGTATTATGTAATTTAATAAAAAATCTTGTTTGCAAGATGAAGTATGTTAGGTGTTATTTTTTTGGAAGGGAGGGAGGGATTTACAAATACTTGACATATTATAAGTAAAATGTTCAAAAATTTCTCTAAGAGTTCTACCTTAATCTATTGTTTTGTAAATATGAATTGAATAGTACCCAAACTATCAGCAATCTTTATATTTAAAACAGTCATCAATTCGTAAACTTTAGGATATCTATTTGAGTGATTACTTTTTATATTACTAACGTAAAAGTAATTTTCTTCTCAAAACTGAAAGAAAATCGGACCCGAAATAATTTTTAAAATAAGTTCCAAGAAACAAATTAACAGGTTTTTCTTTCTGATATACATAAAAATTATAACATGAGACAGAAGCATGTCAGGTTTATTCCTTACAATTAGCATCGCCCTTTGGTGCTGATATTTCCTTCATTTTCAGACTCGTTGAAGCAGTCCACTCGATATATAAGGTAAGTTCAGCTGACGTGACTGTGGGTCAGCTGCCCTTACCTTATATATCGAGTGGATTGCTTCGACGAGTCTGAAAATGAAGGAAATATCTGCACCAAAGGGGGGGTGCTAATTGTAAGGAATAAACCTGAGATGCTTCTGCCACATGTTATGCTACTTTTCAATTATATCAGAAAGAAAAACCTTTTAATTTATTTCTGTGAATTTGTTTCTGTGTGAGTTACTGTGAATTAGCAAGAAACATCTGCTTATTTTTTACGACTCCTAATGTTCTCATGAGTTAGAGCGATTTGTTTGGTCTGCGTTCGACATGCCTATGATATAATTGGCCTACATCGTCAAGATGAACCTTACAACGATCGTAACGACAGGAATGCAGTAATAGATTGGTTGACGGAAGTGTTTGTTTGTAAACATGCCCCTTTCTTATTATCATGCCTAAGTAGAAACTTCACGAAATTCTTTGTTGTGGTTTGTACTTGTTTCTCCCTTGTTCAGGTATTTGGACTGGCGGGTTGGTTTCACTGTGGCAATGCCTCACTTCGGTCCCTTTTGAGAATAGTTATTGCTACTCAATTTCCTTGAAATGACTGCGTGCTTTTCGCTCTGGTTCTGGAAAATTTAGTTTAATGTATTAAAAATATTATAAACTAATAAAACACACTATCAATCATCATTAATAATCTAGAAACCTTTATTATTGTTAAGTATAGAAAAACCTCAAGGAAGCATTTCTTTTGTGAGATAAAAATTTAAAGGGTTATTTGAGGGATTTTAGAAATATGAAACAGGAGATATGTAATTAACACTTGAAAAACACTGCATTATAATTTAGTAATATTATAAAAAGTATCTAATACAGTGATATGAATTCATAAATAATAGTTGCAATAAAAAATGAGAGAGTTTTCTTAGATTTTAAACAAAAGATACTGATATGAAACAACGTTGTTATTTTAAAGTATTTGTTAATTTAAAACATGACTGTTTATCAAATTCAATTATCTATATAATATTTTAATAAAAACTATTTAATAAAGAAAATAAAAATCTAATAACAAAGAATGTTTTAACAGAGGTTGGTGAATTCTTCACTAATCGTTGTATCACGTTGATCTACAGAAAAATGTTAACCGTATACGCCGTAAAGGACAATCAGTTGTCTAGTCGTTTGCTGCTAAGATTGCTGATCAGATACAATGAAAATTCTTCTGTATCTTATTATTTCGCAACGCTTCATTTCAAAACCTGATCTTTTTCTAATGATTTTCATAAATTGCGCAATCATTTGTGGAATCATTAAATCATTCCACAATTTGTGCTACTTCGAAATGTTCAAATCACACGTCACGTGCTCTAAACATGTAAGTAAAAATTCTAACTGTTTGTTGAAAACAATTTTTCCGTCTTATAAATAGATATTATTTAGTACTACTCTGTTATCCCGTCGACCGATTTCGCCAAATTATACAAATCGTCAAACTAATAGCGAAGTTATAGATATTGACGTAATTTTTATTTTAAATAAAAAAAAAAGAAATAATTAGTAGAATATTAATAAAAATACAAATAAAAAGTCGAAATAAAAATCACTTAATGGCATTTTAAACACGTGAATCGTGGAAATCGTTTTTCCACTCTGTCCGTTGTGACACGTGCTTAGATCAGCTGAAGACGAGCGGTAATTTTGCAGCTCGAAACGTGTCCTGATTATTTTTTCTTTTTATGGTGATTTAGCAAAGTTTTTATATTTATTGATTTTTATTTATCGCCAGTATTTTCGGTGTTTCTCAATACGTGAATCGTATTTAATATCATTGAATGTGACATTCACGATCATCCATTATTGGCATTTAATCTTATAGTTTGGCGATACTTTTTTGTTCGACGGGATAACCTAGTAGTACCTATTATTTTAATCAGATTCACATTCTCATGAAATTTATTATCTTTTTAATGCATACTACGTATGTTCTAATACACTTCTAATTAGACGCATATCTTATCCTGCTTTTTTATAAGTCTTCCTTTCAAAATCTGGCTATTTTTTAATAACTGTTAATAACTGATTTTTTAATAACTGATTAACTGTTAATCATGCAATGTTAATTTGCACTACTTCGTAAAATTTAAAACACTACTTACATTTAGAAATATATGAATCCATGCCAAGTATTAATATTTTCTTGCTCATCGAACAACAGCAAATTACTTCACCTCACTTCCAAAGAAAATTTAGGAACAAAATACCTCATTAACTAAAGAGTTTCTTGAAATGAATGTGCATCTATCGATCGAAATGTAATTTCTCTATGGGATGAAACAATTTAAACTTTTCAGAAACTTATATCCAATTACATTGAAATGAAAACGATAATTTCAATAATATTTAGAAAAGATTTTTTTTAAAGGTAAATCGGCGTTAATTATTTTTAGTAACTTTACTTGTCAGTTATTAGTGCTGTTAATTGATAGTTAATATATTAGAATAGATTATTTTTTTTATTTAATTATTTTAATTGTGAAACATATTTTTGATGCATACTTTCTCACTTTTTTAAGCACAACTTACAAAAAATATATTTAAAGGTAAAATTTGATCATCTTTGAAAAACAAGTTAAAAAATTTCTTAATTAAGTTCCATTAAAAAAATTTAGTTCATAATTCAGATTAATACTGATGATTGTGCATATACACCATGCATACAATTTTCGTAATATATTAAAATAATGTATTAATGTAATACAATATATATATATATTTATATATATATATATATATATATACACCATGCATACAATTTTCGTAATATATTAAAATAATGTATTAATGTAATACAATATATATATATATTTATATATATATATATATATATATATATATATATATATATATATAACATAAAATATTTAAAATTTAAGCAGGAATTATAAAATTAGATCTTTGATTATATAAGATTTGTCGGACTTTCTTTTAAACTGTAAACAAAACTTGTATTTGTAAACTACGTATAATGTTATGTTTGATTATTTATCATAAAAGCGACACAACTTAATTAAGAGAGAGATTAAAACTCGCAGCACTATGAACGAAATATTAAAGAAAAAAAAACTGACTCTGTTGGTAAATTACCCCGCTCCTCCCACACCGCTAAGTAATTATAATGTTCGTACGATACGAAGATTAATTTCATTGATATTGAAATGTACACACAACTAAACACAAAAACAAAGAAATAACGAAATGAGAAAAGGGCCTACATTCGGTTGCATGGTAACGCTATACCCACAGCAAACTAATTTTTGTAGCATACAAAAAATATCATTCTATATCTTGAAATGTTATAAATGACAAAAAACTTTCGTTCATTGACTACGATGGAGTCCATGTGACCCCATTCATAATTCCAACAAATAAATGAAAACGACCTTTGTAAGAAATTACCACACACACATATACATATATATATTTATCATACCTACTCTAAATGAACAAAAAACTGCAATAGTCCAGATAGAATTCTAATTGACCCCATCTTAGTACTAAAAAGATTAAATATTTTTTTACGTAGTTATTTGTTTAAAAAAATCCAGGGTATTCCCAAGTGTGTGAAAAGTATCCCAGTCCGGATTTGAACCGAAATTTTATTGGCTGCAGCTGCAAATGTTCCAGTAAGTCTGAACTTTTTATAGTTCATATTATATATTTTGAGTTAAAAGCAAGGTGAAAATTTCATTCTGTCATATATTTTTATATTTAACTAGCTGACCCGCCCGGCGTTGCCCGGGTCCGTATTAGCAATATTAAACGAACTTGAAATTTGTATGATTTTATCAATAACTGGAAGCATGCAGAAATGCATTGTCTGAAATACGTCGCAGCTGACTTTGTGAAAAATCAGTTTTAAAAACAACAACTAATATTAAACTCTAAAAATACTTAAAATGAGCAATGAGAAACACGGGAGGGAACATGTATCCAACGATTGCGTTAGTTTCGTGTTAAAGTGTTGATATTTTCTTAGCAGACGATTTTTTGTGATAAATACATTATCTGTTTTATATTTCTTAATGATATTCCTCTGGACCGAGTTGGCGCATTGCCAAGATTTGCTTCCTCTGGACCGAGTTGGCGCATTGCCAAGATTTGCTTTCCCCTGTGCCTCAATTAATTATCCTCGGAATTCCTTTTATTTATAGAGAAAACACGGGAGGGAACATGTATCCAACGATTGCGTTAGTTTCGTGTTAAAGTGTTGATATTTTCTTAGCAGACGATTTTTTGTGATAAATACATTATCTGTTTTATATTTCTTAATGATATTCCTCTGGACCGAGTTGGCGCATTGCCAAGATTTGCTTCCTCTGGACCGAGTTGGCGCATTGCCAAGATTTGCTTTCCCCTGTGCCTCAATTAATTATCCTCGGAATTCCTTTTATTTATAGAGATTTTAATTGGTTGAAATGGTATTATATAATATATGAGTTAATTAACACAATGGTTACTAAGCGTAGATCTAACACAGGGGAAGATTTTTAAAGGCGGGAATCAAACCTGGGACCCTTGAAACAGCAATCCAAGTTCTTTACTATTTAAGCGAAGCGAATGATCCCCAGCTTGGCATCTCTCCTTCTCATATGTTGGTAAGGATGAAATTGCAGCACCAAATGAAATCATCTACATAAGTACGCAAAACTGCCGCATAACATAAGATACAAAAAACCCAGCATCGGTGAACGTATATATATATTCTTTAATTAATTTTTTCAGCAATCATCACCAGTGAATATATGCCTTAAATTGTTGGATATGTAATAATTGAATCAACACTTTACTAACTAAACGTATAACCATTACTATGTTGGTTCCACGCTTAGTTAGCAGTGTGTAAATTCACTTATTGAATAATTTCAATTGTAATTTTATTGCTGAAAATTAATTGAAAAAATGAATCAAAAAATTCTGTAGTGTTTCACATATATTAAAGATGGTTCAGTTAGTAGCGCAGTGTTCGCCAAGCCATACTTTGTCCAAAACCTGGTCCAGAATTTTTTCACCGATTTAGAAATTTGAACTGTTAGAGAAAGAGATTAGAGGCTATCAATTTATTCCTAAAGAATCCAATTAACTGTCAGGTTATCTACTAAAGAATCTTGTTCTTTTCCGATATTGAATTCTCGAAAATTTTAAAATTCAAAATTTCGACTGATTTACACGTTTTAGAGCATCAAAAATCTTCGTAAATCATGTTTTTACAAAATGTCTGTCAGCGAGTCTATCTGTGAACCTGTCTGTATGTGACACTAATTTAATTTTTTGAGTGCTCTACCTCAAGAACTAATGAACGGTATCAAATTAAACTTTAGATTATCTCTGACAGTGCTGATAACTTTTTTGTGTAAATCGTCTAAAATGCTGATTCAGCTAGGCTGCATTTTTCACAATATCCGCAATACATATATCTCAAGAACTAATGCATGATTTTCCATAAAATATAAGATTCAGTTAGTCCTTTGTATTATTTGGTGCTGATTGCTATTTGGTGTAAATGTCCTAACAGATGGCGGTGATATACTGCATTATTCATGATTATCGCAATAGCTCTATTTAAAGAATTAATGCACAAATTTTCGTCATATTCCAGGTTTAGTTCATTCTTGACATACATTAGTTCTGTTTAGTTTTTCTTGTTATTTGGCCAACAGATAATTTTAAAATTCTGCCTTTTTCAGGATTTTCTAAATAGTTATATCTCAGAAGTAATACGTATATTTTCATCAAATTTCAGATTATATTAGTCACTGATGTAAGGATATTTGTATTAGTTTTTGCGTAAATCGTACAGTATGTGGCGCTGCTATGCATAATTTCATACGATTTCCGAAATAGTAGCATCTCAAATACTAATGCATTGATTTTCATTGAACATCACATTCAGTTATAAGTTCACATAATCTATTACTTATTGGATTCGGATGTAAAGTACAGTAACTAATGTTGTTACTATTCTGCATTTTTCAAAAATGAATAACATGTATGAGATAGAAGAAAGTTTTCAGATTACCACGTCCGACCAGTGTATTATGGATTTGAGGCACCATATATTTTTTTGCTAAATTTGTAATTTCATGAATAATACAATTTAATTAGTTGTTGCAATTTTCTCAAAAGCATGTAAGTAAATATATTAATAGCACAGGTATTTAATTTGTGTCAAAAGATAAGAATCGTTTAAAAGTATTGAAATTTTCTTTGTCATAGAGTAAAAGGAAATCGTTTCTTTTATTTCCAAAGAAAATTTAAAGTTGAAATTTTCCTTCAATCGAAGAATTTTCTAAAATGAACAAAATTTCATCGATGGAAACGTAATTTCTGAATTGGGTAAAACAATTTAAACTTTTCAAAAACTTAAGTTCATCTACTTTAGAATTAAAAAAATAGTAATTATAATCTTTTAAAAAGCTTTTTTTCTTTTAAGATGAGTAATTTTTAATTATTTTTAATTTCATTTCTCGTAAATTATTAGTATACTAATACTTTTATACTTACTATAATAATATGATTTTGTTTCTGTTGCAAAGCAAATTTATTAAATTATTATGGAAGATAACAATCTATTCAAAATCTGGAAAAAAATTTAATCATAAAATAATAGAAAATCATTTCATTTTATTTCCAGAAACATTTTTTACAGTGAAATATTTCCATTAACTAAAATATCTGAATGAAACGAAAAAATCTGAAATGAACAAAATTTTACTGATCGAAATGTAAATCCTGAATGAAATGAAACAACTTTTTTAAACTTTTCAAATACTTACGTTCAATTATTTGAAATAAAAACGAAATTTCAATAATGTTCTGAAAAGTATTTTATATTTTGTTTCAAATGAGAGTTTTTTAATTACTTATTATTTCTTTTATAATAAATTATTAGTGAAATGATCATACTATATTAAATACTATGATAAGATTGTGATTTATACTGTTGCAAAGCGCAAGTAACCAGTTTAGAAAGGTAAGAATCGAGTGAAAGTATGGATCATTTAGACCAATACAACAAATTCTAGAGCTCTCTCTAGTTGGCAACTTATTTCTTGACCACCCTGTACATTAACACATATATTATGTACAATATGCGGTGCAATGAAATATTTTTATTAATTACAGGATCCACACAAAAATTATTAAATTTTTATATGGTATTATGCGAAACATTTCTTGGGGCGTTTATTTTAAACGATTTCACATTTTAAGAAATTGATATACGTTTATGACATTTACTACAAGTTATTTCCTGTATATAATAGATACCACAGTGTATTTACTCTTAAATATAAATGATTTCGTATACTATACTGTATCCGAAGTACTGTAAATTTGCGATGAATGTTGAACGTTCAGTTTTAGTTATGGCACGCGTTTTAATTAAATTTTTGCGTATTATACTGTGTGTATAACTACTGTAAATTATAAAGAAAGTTACAGAAAATCACTTGTAAGGGATTTTGTTTATGAACAAAAATAATATAAAAGTACAGGTTACATGTCCGTCTATGGATGATAATCTTTGGGTGTATCATCTCAGTAGTTTTAGAAGGATTAACTCTTAATTAAAATTTAGTTTATGAATGTCGTGTACAAAAAGAAATTAGATATAATAAAGGATTGTACAAAAATATCCAAATGTGCTTCCGTTTGCAGGTATAAATTGTTGAAATTGTAATTTAAAACTATCATGATATTTAAAACTTTTCAATGACTTTCACAAGTATTTGGGAATTAAATTTGTCTATTAAAATAGCCATTTATACTAGGCTAATAAATAATGCTGCCATTAATCAAAAATAATGTTTTGAGTCTATGGAATTATTTTAGATCTAAACTCACATATTTTTGTGATTAGCAATGTTTTCTCATTGTGCAGAAATATCTTACTAAGAGAAATTTATACACATATGTAAAAATTGCATATATAAATTTCTCAGAAATAAAGGGTGGAAGGTAATTTATCATTAAAATTCACCAAGGTGGGGACACATTTTAAAATAAATTTCATTCATTGAATTAAATTTTTTTGTGATGTTTAACCATATCATTTTCAAAAAATCACATGATACAACTTCTCTTATATATATATATATATATATTAAATGCGGAGTAATTTAAATTCATTATGACACGAAATATTATTTGTAGGATTTCAATGTTTTTATTTTTTTTTCATTTAAATAAATAGACCTACATAAGCTTTATTCTTGGTTCAGCATTTTTAAAAATATTAAATTATAAAAAAAAATAAAAATATTTAAAATAAAAAAAATATTTAGTGTTTGTTTTAAATTATATTTTCAAAAGTAAATATTTATTTCTAATATACTGAATCAAAATAAAACTAAAATTATTCAAAAAGACATGGTACAAGTTTTAACCAAGTTTTATCTCCAAAGATTCTTGAGTTATAACAATTTAAATATTAGAAATTGTGAAAAAACCCCATCATGAAGAAAAACGATTATGAAGAACCATCGTGAAGAAAATTTTCACAAGAAGTCATTTCCATGAAAACCATTGTTTGGAAGTTGAAACCAAATTAAAAAAAAAAAAAAAAAAAATCTTTCCTGTTCCAATTGAGTTAGAAACATGATTTCAACCTCATTTTCAGGGGACAGTGGACCTTTATTCGAGCAAAATCGTCGTAAAAAAGGCCTATTACTGTGGTATAATAGTACCAAAACAGTTTTTTTTTAATTAAAATATCATTTATGAAGGTTTTATGAAGTAAATAATAAAGATAAGTGTATTTATATACAGGGTGGTTAGTTATTAACGTCAGGTGTTCAGAGCCCTCTAGCGAGTAAAGTTTTGGGTGAAACATAACCAAATGTGATCAGCATACATAGTAGACCATCGGATTTCGAATTCTTAAAAAAATAAAGAAAATGAAAAGTTTAAAAAATCGCCACTAGGGACAATTTTAGCTAAAATGCGACTAAAATGCATTTAATTTGCATAAAATCAGCAATTTTGGAACATCAAAAGTGTATTAGTGCAAATGTTGAATGATTAAATGACAAAAAATAAAGTACAGATCAATTTTATACTGCTGGAATACTGCTCGAGCGCTGATGGTACCTGCACATTTTTCATCTCTTGTTCCACAAAAGCAGTTACAACTTCGTCAACTTGTTATTGACTAGTCACTTTGCGTCCTAGGCCTTGTTGCCGCATAGTTTCAAATCGATGAATCATCTTTTGTAAGTTTGTTATGCTCATCAGTTCTTTTGGCAAATTCTGTAATCGGTAAAATTCAGGACGAGCATGATTGCAATTCTCGTTCTGCTGATAACACAGCTTGACTAGCAAAGTAAGCTGATAATGATGAGAACTCTCCCAGCCTTTCCTTTTATACTCATGATTGCTATACACAACTGATTTTATGCAAATTAATGCATTTTAGTCGGTAAACAACGCTAAAATTGCCCCTAGTGGCGATTTTTAAAACTTTTTATTTAATTTTTTTTTAAGAATTCGAAATCCCATGGTTAACTATGTATGCTGATCAAATATGGTTATGTTTTGACCAAAAATTTACTCCCTAGAGGACTCTGAACACCTGACGTTAATAACTAACATCCCTGTACTTTGAATCTGTTTTTATCAAGACTAATTTTTCATTGCTTTCAGATTTTTGAAATTCTCCTTGGACGTAATTTTTGATCAATATTTATGGAATTGATAAGGAAGTATCCTGATATTGTTTAGAAGGAAATTCTGTAAGCTTTATAAAATTAGTCTTCATTAAGATAGTCAAATTTGATTTTTTAGTTTAAAATTTTTTTTTATGAAAATCGATATGGAATATAGAAAACAATCTGTAAAGTATTAACTATTAAAGAGATTAAAAGAATCTTACACAAATTTGTTTATAATAGAGTTATACGTGATAAAAATGGAAAAGCAAGGAAATATCTCAAAAATTAAAAATAAGGAGTATTTTAAATATTCGTTTAAAAACTTATTTATTTAATTAAAAATTTGAATAATATTGGAAAATTTTGTTGACTGTGCTCTATATGCTTTTGTTGAAATGTATATGTACACAAAATTCCATACTGTTATGATATAAATCACATTTAAAAAATAACGCCCATCGTCCTTTTAAGCAGAAAAAAAACAAAGAAAGTTTAATGCAATACATTTTTTTCAGAAAATTTGAAGCTTTTGTGTCTTAGACCCCCCCCCCCCTTATGGCAATCGCAAATTTTAAGCTTATGTTTTTTTGTTTTGTTTTTTACATTTTTATTTATTTATTTGTTTCAATTTACATTATTTTCTAGATAAAAGACTTTAACAAATCTAGGAATAGCACAAATAACTTTTATTTGGTTAATGTATTGCACATGTCACGTTTGTAAGGAAAATCAATGTTACTTTATCCATAGAACATATTTCCTAATGCTTAAGTAGACAAAAAGAAAAATATTTCCATTCAACGTTGTTTTGCAATTTCTTCGGTTTACTGTTTCTGAAAGTTGCTCTTAACGTTTGAGATATAGGCTGCTATACAATTGGACACTTAGTAATTTTACTTTTCTGTGGAAATACTATTTTTGTTTTTTATAAGATTAACTAAATTTAAAAATAAAAAAGGAAATATTTTAAAAATCGAATTACATCGATAAGACAAACTTAAAAAAAAAGAAAAAAAAAGTTCTCTATATTAATATTTTATTTAAAAAACATATTTTTTTAATACCATTATTCAATTATTATTTTATTAATTAATCATTGACACAAAAGTATTTTAATGTTGGAAGGCAGTTGGAAGGTCAAAACCTGAAATATATCTATTTTTCGATTTTTTAACATTTTGAATCTACGATTTCTCTTCTTTCTACTGATATATTACTTTTGTTTCTACGGCATCCAGAAGTTGGAAAATGTTTAGTAATTCTGTTTGTTTATCTCCTAATTTTATTATTGCCAAAACATCTTAAAAACTCTTTATCGCGAGCGAATACTAAGAGTAAAATATGACCATTTGCAGCAAACTAAAGAAAACAGAGAGTTGACAGAAAAATGATTGAAAAGGAGGACCCAGAGGAATGCGAATTAAAAAAAAATAAAATATAAGCACTATGTAGCAGGAATATTTTAAGTAAATGGGTTTATTTACTTTAAACTTGATTTTTCCAAAATGTATTTTTTTTTTCTATTTTAAACTTCGATATACCTTTTTTGAAAAAAAAAATATTATACATTATGCTTTGAAATTCTGCTTGAACAGTCTATATGTATCTTTGTTTAATCTGAGGTAAATGCTTAAACTCACAAAAATAATTTTTTTTTTTGGTTATCGTTATCTTTGAAAAAATTCACATGTTTTTTGAAATTTGAATGTGGTTTCTACTTATTTTTTTATCTCTAAGCTTTATTTAATTATAATTTTAACTTCATATTATTAATAATTATTTATTTTTGCATGACAAAAATTTTCAAGTTCATATCTTAAGTAGTTTATGAGAAAGGTACATTAATTTTAAAATGGCAGGTATAGAGATTCCAACTGCTCTTAAGTCATTAAAGTTTTATCTATTCATTGATGTTTATAAAAATCTCCAAAGCTTGATTTAGAATACAAAATGTAGTGTTTTTCTGATGTTTATCACCTGAGTTTCATGTGTAAAAGTCTGTTACACACTATTAAAAAAATTCTGTGAAACTACACAGAACCTACTGGTAATCCATTTTCTTGTCTATTTACGGGTAATCTATTACACTGTCAGAAAAAAATGTCATTATGCACTAAGTTATTCTTAGTTTTTCACAAAGAATTTCCGTACTCCCAGAAAACATATTTGATCCGTGAATTTATTCCGAACGTCTAAAAAAGAGGAATAGATTCCGTTTATTCCTACCACGCATGCGTACGAGGTCTATTAGTAATAAATTTAAATTTATTTTTAAAATGAAAAACAAAAAATTCTATAGATTAAAATGTCTAATATAGTTTAAAAAGACAAAAATGTTTTCGAATTTAAAAATAAATAACAATTAATTTCTTCATTAATTCAGAAATACTCGCCATTTATTATTTAAAATTGGAATGTTGAATAAAGTTGAATTTACAAAGATATTTATAATTAAATATTCTCATTTAAAATATACTTTAAGTGAATACATTTAAAATATATTTTAATAAAAAAATTAAATACAAAAAAATCGATATTACTCCAAAATAATCTTATAAAATAAAAATAGAACACCCATATCTTACGTCTAACAATCTACGGAAATAAATTTAAAATTCACATTTTTATATTACATTAAACTTCTCGTATAAAAACTCCAGCTACCATCTCATTAAAGACGAAATCTTCCCGAAATTAACTTCAAAATTAAAAGCCTTTTCAAGAAATAGACCAAATCACACCCATATGAAACGAACCATTTATTTCAAAGCATTTTCCTGCTGTACAACTGCAGCAATGTGCTAGCGCGCTCGCATTCCAACGCTGGGTCGGTGGTTCGATCCTCACCCCGCTGCATTTATCTTTTCCAAACTTTTTTGAATTAAAGGATAGTTTACCTCTTTTGAAGGGGAAAATGGATATACGTCAATTTACTGAAAATTACTGGGAGTAGTGCTGCCAGTAAATTTTCTGTGAAAAGATGGAATTTTTTTTGAGAGTGTGTGTATCTAATCCTCTATACATTATGTCAGGTGCGACAGGTGCGGTCGCACATGGCCTCTCATCTGGTCACAAAATATTTTTCCTTTATTAAAGAAAAGAAGGTATAATAGAAAATCTG
Source organism: Maratus speculifer (assembly GCA_964019185.1). NCBI lineage: Eukaryota > Metazoa > Arthropoda > Arachnida > Araneae > Salticidae > Maratus > Maratus speculifer. The sequence continues at coordinate 418,420,187 of OZ025290.1, read as the reverse complement.
TAGTATAAAACTATGATTATAGTTAATGAAGGATAGAGGTTTTGACATAAAATATAGCCTATGTTGGAAGAAGGACTTACTCTTTCAATTTGCCAATTTACTCTATCAAATCACCATTATTGGTTCAATAGTTTCAGAAATTACCCCCACAAACACAAAGAAACGCTATTTTTTATAATAGATAAGGCATCGAACCCTGGTTCCCTGTATCACAGTATATAGGTGAAATCCATTCTTTTTTATTGATAGTATAATAGATAAGACAAGTCTCAATGGAAAGGGCCTCGCAAAAACCTTGCACCGGGCCCCGCTATAAACCGTCCTCCATAAGGAAGGCTCTGCTCATGTAAAATAAGAAAGATGAGAAAAGCCGAGTTTCTGTTAAATAACAGAGAATTTATTCGGTAAATTTAAAATAGACTCTGTAAATCAACATCGTTAGAAATACGCAAGACTCTGTAATCTTATTTTTAATTATAATAATTTAGCTTAGTTTTCAAAATTAGTGAATCACTTATTGACATATTCTTTAGGGATCTTAATGAATTTTAATTTTTGGGAGTAAATTTGAAATGGTGCATCATTTAATTTTTGTGCAATTTGTACTTAATCCGTCCAGCTGTTTTGAACCCAAAACCACTTGACAGCGGTAGGAGACTTTACTGAGAACTTTAAATACTTTATTACTGTAAATACTTTATTGGGAACAAATTATGTATTTTATCATAATTACACGATTGTTGATTAAAATCCCCACATAGATATTTACTAGTATTAACAATAGATAAACAGTATTTAATCATGTATAATGATACATATATATAATGCTATAATGCTACAAATAGATGAATGCTACCCTCAGATTCAGACTGCATCTATTAACGTAATAAATTTGCAACTTTTTTGTAAGATGCATTTTAAATTATAAAGATATAATTTTCTTAGAAATATTTATGTTAATGAGACACTGAATATATTCCTTTGCAAACCACAGTTATTCAGTTATCGTAGAAATGTACAAATCAATCATAAGTATTGAATTTTCTTGATCAAAGCAGTGCAGGAAATTACTTCATCTCACTTCCAAAGAATATTTAAGAACAAAATACCTTCATTAGCTACAGAGTTTCCTGAAATGAGCGTACATGTATCAATCCAAATAAATTTCTCAACGGAATGAAACAATTTAAACTTTTCTGAAACTTAATTCATTTACTTTGAAATGAAAACGCGATTTTCAATATAATCTTTCGAAAAGTATTCCTTTTTTCAAGCTGAGTTAGTTTTAATTATTTTTTATATATTTACTAGTATGATATTGGTATTCACCAATTCACTCGAATATATTTGAATTAGACATTTTTTCCAATTATTGTAAGTGGTAAACATGCATGTTGCCGCATTTATATTTAAATATATATTTTTTAATTGCTTGATCGTCAGATCGGAAATTTTGTGAGAAAACAGTTTAAAAATGTTTTTAAATATATTTCATTAAAGAATATACTATATTATGTTATATTTAGTTTACAATACGCAAACAGTGTAAAAAAAAATAATAATACAGTTGTTCCTTAAACTACGAAAATTTACAAAAATTCTATATGAAAATATTCGATAACCGCCCCCCCAAAGGAACCAATTTTCCAAATAGCACTTTTTTATCTTTTGAAACCCCAGGAAACAATATATTTTAAAATTTTAAAAACGAACATGCAAATATACATTTTTCTATATCTGCCCTTAATTTTTTTAGCTGCTTTTAGAATGTTTGATTCCGTTCTCTTTAACCAAAAACAAAAATCAGTTTTTCAAATGCCCTACCAGGCTTCAACTAATAATTTTCCAGCTGCATGTATAGAAATGTACAAATGAATCATAGGGATTGAATTTTCTTGATCATAGAAGAGCAGGAAATTACTTCACTTCACTTACAAAGAAAATTTCAGAACAAAATACTTTCATTAACTAAAGAGTTTCCTAAAATGAACGTACATTTATTGATCGAAATGTAATTTCTCAAAGGCATTAAACAATTTAAACTTCTCCAAAACTTACTTTCAATTACTTTGAAATGAAAACGAGATTTTCGATATAGTCTTTTAGTATTCTTTTTTTTATTAGAAATTTTTATTAGAACTTTTTTTATTAGATTTTTATTAGTAGAAACGTATTCTTTTTTTTTATTTTTTAAGCTGTGTTAGTTTTAATTATTTTTAATATATTTACTAGTATATTATGCTATGTAAATATATTAAAAATTCTGCAATATGCAGAAATAACAGTCTAAAATACATTTACAAACTCAGAAAAATACAGTGCATATGTAAATACAAGTAAACTTTTTTATAAATAAATCCAATACTACACAGATATTTACCAGTATAAACAATAAATAAACATTATATAGGTATGTATAATGATACATATGTATATATATATATACAATGCTATTTACCACAAATAGACTAGTGTTACCTTGAGTTTCAGACTGCATCTATTAACGTAATAATTTTGTAATTTTATGTAATAAGCATTTTAAATTACATTGGTATAATTTTCTAAAAAGCATATATGTTAACGGGACACATAATACATTACTTTACAAACCACAGGTATTCAGTTATCGTAGAAATGTACAAATCAATCATAAGTATTGAATTTTCTTGATTATAGAAGAGCAGGAAATTACTTCATCGCACTTCCAAAGAAAATTTCAGAACAAAATACCTTCATTAAATAAAGAGTTTCCAGAAATGAGCGTACATGTATCGGTCGAAATGTAATTTCTTAATGGGATGAAACAATTTAAACTTTTCTAAAACTTACTTTCAATTATTTTGAAATGAAAACAAGATTTTCGGTATAATCTTTCGAAAAGTATTCTTTTTTTTTAAGCTGAGTTAGTTTTAAATATTTTAATATATTTACTAGTATAATATTGGTATTCCACAATTCACTAGAATATATTTGAATTTGACGTTTAGTTCAAATATTGTAAGTGGTAAACATGCACGTTGCTGTATTTGATTTTTAAATATAAATTTTTTGAAATTTCTAGAAGTTGAAAAATTTGCAATTCCGAAAATTTTAGAACTGAAATTTTATTTAAAATTTGTTTGTGATGGGTTCAGGAATATTAATGTTTAATACAGGCCGTACCTAATATGAGGCGTTAAGAAATTAGTCTGATTAACATTTTAAACAGCCAATGTTGTCTACCTTAAATTTACTGGATTTTCTTAATCATTGGTCTAGGGATATTAATGTTTAATGCAAGACATGCGTAATATATGACTTGTTTTAATCATCCTAAAACTGATTTTCATCCTCTATTTTAACTGTATCTCATTATCTAGTCATGTTAAATCGTTTTCGGCAAGGGTAAATTTTGTGACTAAAATGAGAAATTAATGCTTGTCACCGCAATTTCTAAGCGACGTTTTTATAAATTATGAATCCTCTAATTTAAGTTTTCATTATAAAAGCAAAATTTTATTAAAATATTATTGGTGCCGTTTGCAAATATGGAATTAAAATTAAGTATCCCGCACTGGGCACAGTGTGTCAAAAAGGGCTAAATTTGTTATATATTCAGTTATTCTATATTCATTGTAGATATTCAATAAAAGGCGGGAAGTATTTCGTAAGCTTTTTACTTTCTGGCATATTCCTGCGATTTTAATTTTATTTTTTATTTTTTAACATCGCGTGACAAGTGTTACTACGCGTTGCTAAAGGGCTTAGTGTTCCGAGGAAAAAATATAGTTCTTGCCAATAGACCGCCTATTACGGCCAATTAGAATTGATCATTTTGTCCGTTAGAGGCTCGAGTCCATCCTGATTGGATTTTTAAAATGATTGACGCGGAGTAGGAGGGCGCTAGTTTTGTCGTGAAAATGATTTTTTCATTTGGCTTTTCAGGAGAGTAGAATGCACCTTTTCTTTAAACTATCAAGACGCGCGTTTTATTGCTCCGCTGAATTAGAATGCATTTTTTCTTAAAAAACTACTCGGAAGCCATGTCATGTTTCCCGAGAATGCGATTGACTTTCAAAAATTATTAGGATGCTGTTTCTTCTTTCTCCCCAAAATTCTAATATTGTGGAATGTAGCTTAATCACGGAGTTGGTGAAGTGGAAGTTATTCGATGAGAGTGCCAAGGTGATTGCGTGAAATAACTTAACTTATTTATGAGTTCTAATAAAATTAATTTAAAGACTGCTTGATTGAACTTTCTTATGGGGAAATAGCCCAATAAACTCATCCACTGCTGGTCAAATTGCCGGAGCGACTGCTCAGCTCGTCCCACTGTTGATTCTTGGTAGTAGTAATCTGTTCTGCCTCATAGATGGTGTGCCACTGGAACTTGTACATTGTTATGGAACATCGATCTCGTCGAATCATTACATATATATATATATATATATATATATATATACAGGGTGATTCTAAATTTTTTTTGCAATAAAAGAGAGGTGATAGTATACATCAAGACAAACAATATTAAATTGCAGACCAAGATTCCCAAACGTTTTCCAAAGGAGATAGCTGCCATTAAAGTTTAGGTACCAAAATTTCAAATAAACATAAAAAAACGAAAAAAAACGGTCGATTGATTAGCGGTTTTCACTAAAATTATTCTTTATGTCGGCATTTTCCTGAAATTGAATTATAAAGATAAATTTAAAAAAATGCCGATAGAGTCAGCTCTAGACTTTGGAGTAACTAACAACTATTTTTCGCCGGTGTTTTATGCATCTCATTAAATGTTTTGGAAGATTAGTCTTAAACTTAAATTTTGAGCTCAAAATCTTAATAGTAGGGAGTGGTTAAGTAGTGAAAACTGAACTGTGTTTAAGGAAAGGGGGAGGTTCAAATTTAGAATAATTATAGAAAATGGAAAAATTGGTCGATTCGTTTGCGGTTTAAAATAAAACTATTCTTTAAATCAGCATCTTCTTGAAAATAAATTTTAAAGATAAATTTAAAAAAAATTCTGTTAGAGGGCGCCTTAAATTTCAGAGTAACCAACAATTAATTTTAACCATTATTTTTTGGTTCTAATTAAATGCTTGCAAAAGCTTATTAAATGTTTTCGGAAGCTTAGATTTAAACTTAAATTTTGAGCTCAAATTCTGAATTGTTGAGAGGGATTAAGAAGAGGAGACTGAAGTGTGTTCTGTAGTTGAAATTTAATGCTAATTTTTTGCTACTTAAACACTCCCAACTATTCAGAAATTGAGCTCAAAATTTATGTCTATGCATTTGAAAGCATTTAATGAGATTAAAAAATAACAGTGAAAATTAGCTTTATTCTACTCCAAAGTCTAAGGCTCCCTCTATCGGCATTTTATGAAATTTATCTTTAAAATTTATTTTAAAAAATGCTGATTTAAAAATTAGTTTTAATCGAAAACCGCAAACGAATCGACCAATTTTTCCGTTTTTTTCAAATCATTTGAAATTTGAACCTCTGAACGCAGTTCAGTTTGTATACTTAACCACTCTCAACTATTCAGATTTTGAGCTCAAAATTTAAGTTATTGTCTAAGCTTCTAAAACATTTAATGAGATGAAAAAATAACTGTTAAAAATAGTTGTTCGTTACTCCAAAGTCTAAAAGGCCCTCTATCGGCATTTTTTGAAATTTATCTTTATAATTTATTTTCAAGACAATACTGACATAAAGAATAGTTTTCATGAAAACTGCAAATCAATCGACCAAATTTTCCGTTTTTTAGAATCGTTTGAAAATTAAACCCTCTGAACACAGCTCAGTTTCTGCTCCTTAACCACTCTCAACTATTCAGATTTTGAGCTCAAAATTTAAGTTAGTTTGAGTCTAAGCTTACGAAAACATTTAATGAGATGCAAAAAATACCGGCAAAAAATAGTTTTTCGTTACTCCAAAGTCTAAAGCACTCTCTATCGGCATTTTTTAAAATTTATCTTTATAATTTAAATTCAAGAAAATGCCGACATAAAGAATAATTTTAGGGAAAACTGCAAATCAAACGACCGATTTTTCCATTTTTTATGTTTATTTAAAATTTTGGTCCCTAAACTTTAATGGCGGCTATTTCCTTTGTAAAACTATGCATTTTAAATTGCATAGGTATAATTTTCTTAAAAGCATATATGTTAACGGGGCACTGATTATATTCCTTTACAAACCCCATATTTTCCGTTATCGTAGATATGTACAAATGAATCATAGGTATTGAATTTTCTTGATCATAGAGAGCAGGAAATTACTTCCAAAGAAAATTTAAGAACAAATACCTTCATTAACTAAAGAGTTTCCTGAAATGAGCGTACATGTATCGATCGAAATGTAATTTCTCAATGAGATGAAACAATTTAAACTTTTCTGAAACTTACTTTCAATTACTTTGAAATGAAAACGAGATTTTCAATAGAATCTTTCGAAAAGTATATTTTTTTTATGCTGAGTAAGTTTTAATTATTTTTAATACTACTTTTTTTAATTTTTATACTTTTACTAGTATAATATTGGTATTCACCATTTCATTAGAATACATTTGAATTTGACGTTTTGTTCAATTATTGTAAGTGGTAAACATGCACGTTGCCGTATTTGATTTTTAAATATAAATTTATATATATATTTGAAGGTAAAATAATAAAAAAAAAATTGAGGAAAAATGTGATAATTTTTTTTAATTGATTTCATTAAAAATATATTACTATACTGTATTAACTATATTTTAATCTACAACGCACAATACAATGTGAGAAAAAAACAACTGGGTTTTAATTTATAATGTGATATACACAATTTAAAAAAATACAGATTTTCTTCAACTACGAAAAAATACCATAATCTTAACGGAAAAATTCGATAACCACTTCCAAATCAGGAAACTTTCCAAAAAACGTTTTTTTTTTTTTTTTTTTTTTTTTTTTTTTTTTTTTTTTTTGGAACCTCAGAAAACAACGTATTTTCAATATTTAAAAAAGCACATGCAAAAATATCATTTTATTACCTGAGTAATGCGGCATAATTTTTAAACCTGTTTCAACGTAATCTTCGGAAACGCTTTCGAGTAGATATTACAGTACATTAATCAATTCTATCTAACCTTAAAGGCGTTTCCTTGATGCTATTAGGCCTCAAGTAAGCATTTTCAGCTTTATAGCTGAAATTGTGCATGCAATTGTAACATTAAAGTAATAATTTGAATGTTGATTTTACATACTGTTAATTCTGTGTGGTTTTTAGTTAAACCTGTTTTACTGTGAAAAAAAAAATATTTATTTGAGATATAATGACATAACAAAAACTATTATTTTAAGGGTGTATTTCGATTCAAATTTATTACTTTCTTATTTATATTTAAATTCATTTTTGCATTCATATGCATCAAACTGGTAAAATGCCCTATTTAGAAAGTACACAAGGTGCCGTGATAAACAGTGCATTCTTTCTTTCATAAATGCAGAAAATATTGTAAAAAAAACAATCAAAAACGGCATTTTGAACCGATTTTTCCGAAGCGGGAGATTTGTGAACGCAAAAAAGGGTCATACAGAGACGACAATTGTTTATAAATCAAATTCTAATGAATTGAGGGTAAAATGACATCACACGGCACCTTATACGTGTCTTCAAAAATTCCCTCAGTAAGTTTCATGTTTCTACTTTTAAAAATGTGTCTCAAATTGTGTCAGAAAATTTCGAGCTGTTGAATGTGGAAAAGTGGTTTTTCAAATACACCCTTAAGTAGTAAGAATGCATTGTTTATTAATGCGCTGTAAAAGCTACTCGTAAACGTATACAAAAACTACGGGCAGATAATAAACAAAATATTTCCATAAATATACAGGGTGTCCCTAAACAAATGGTATATACGCTAGGGGGTGATAGAACACATCAAGACGAGTAATAATAAATAGGAAACCAAGGGTCCCAAACGTTTTCCAAAGGAGTTAGCCGCCATTAAAGTTTGGGGTCCAAAATTTCAAATACACATAAAAAACGGAAAAATTAGTCGATTGATTTGCGGTTTTCACTAAAATTATTCTTTATGTTGGTATTTTCTTGAAAATAAATTATAAAGATAAATTTCGAAAAATGCCGATAGAGGGCGCTTTAGACTTTGAAGTAAAGAAAAACAATTTTTTATCGTGATTTTTTGCATCTCATTAAATGGTTTCATAAGTTTAGACTTAAACTTAAATTTTGAGCTCAAAATCTGAATAGTTGGAAGCGGTTAAATAGCACAAACTTAACTGTGTTCAAAGGGTTTAAATTTCAAATGATTATAAAAAACGGAAAAATTGGTCGATTGATTTGCGGTTTTCACTAAAACTATTCTTTAAGTCGGTATTTTATTGAAAATGAATTATAAAAATAAATTTCCAAAAATGCTGATAGAGGGCGCTTTAGTCTTTGGATTAACGAAATAATCCAACCTAATACTATTTTTGCCGTTATTTTTTGCATCTCATTAAATGGTTTCGTAGGCTTAGATTTAAACTTAAATTTTGAACTCAAAATCAGAATAGTTGGGAGTGGTTAAGTAGCACAAACTTAACTGTGTTCAAAGGGTTTAAATTTCAAACGAAACGAAAAACTATAAAAAAAAATGGAAAAATTAGTCGATTCGTTTGCGGTTTTTGCTAACTACTCTTTAAATCAGTGTTTTCTTGAAAGTAAATTTTAAAGATAAATTTCACAAAATGCCGATAGGGGGCGCCTTAGACATTGGAGTAGCGTAACACTATTTTTAACCGTTATTTTTTTAAATCTCATTAAATGCTTTCAAATGCTTAGATTTAAATTTTGAGATCAAATTCTGAGTCGTTGCGAGTGTTTAAGTAACGCAAAAGTGAACTGTGTTCGAAGGCGGGGGGCTAAATTTCAACTCCTGAACACACTTCAGTTTGCGCTTCTTAACCCTCTCAACGATTCAAAATTTGAGTTCAAAATTTAAGTTTAATTCTAAGATTTCGAAAACATTTAACACGTTTTGGAAACCATTTAATTAGATACAAAAAATAACGGTTAAAATTTGTTGTTGGTTACTCTGAAGTTTAAGCCGCCCTCTAACGGAATTTTTGAAATTCATCTTTAAAATTCATTTTCAAGAAGATACTGACTTAAAGAATAGTTTTATTTTAAACCGCAAACGAATCGACCAATTTTTCCATTTTTTATTATCTTTTGAAATTTGAACCCTCTGAACACAGTTCAGTTTGTGCTACTTAACGACTCCCAACTATTCAGATTTTGAGCTCAAAATTTAAGTTTAAGTCTAAGTTTACGAAAACATTTTATCAGATTAAAAAAATGACGTAAAAAGTAGTTGTTCGTTACTCCAAAGTCTAAAGCGCCCTTGTGATGTGACACATATTCTATTACATATATTTCTATTATTTTTTCAATTATGAGTTCCCCCCCCTCTTTTAAAATTTAATTTTAAAAGAAAGGCATTTTTAATAGTTACTAGCAGCCTTCGCCCGCTAACGCTGGTCAGTTTTTTTTAAAAGAAACTTTGAATCAAACGAAATTTTTATATCATAGTAATTTTTAGTTTTATATCGTATTTTAGACTCTCTGTCATCGGTGAAAAGTCAGTCATCTAAACGGAAAGTTCAGTGTTAGTCACCAATGAATGACGTAGCGCTCAACATGTTAACAATTTTAATCACATAAAAATTCATTCAGCGGAACTTTTAAATTAAAGCCAACCTTTTATAATTGTGTTCATCTGATTTAAAACATCTCCATAAGTATTCAATTAAACAACGTAGAATGATATATTTCACTTGTTACAAAATTTCTGAAAAAATATCCAACTAACAATGTAAGTTCCATTAAAAACTATCTAGTAGAATTTAAGTTATTAGCGTCCGGAGTGAAATTTAACTTTGCGTTTTATATATATTCCATCTGTTCTTCTTTCTGTTCTTCCATCTGTTCTTCCAATTGTTCTTCCATTTGTTCTTCCATTTGTTCTTCAATTATAATTCGACGATTCACTGTTTGAGAGCCTATCTGTCCTTTTATTTATAGAAGTTCAAAATGAAAAAAGATTTTCTTAGCAGACGATTTTTTGTGATAAATACATTATCTGTTTTATATTTCTTCTGCTTTATTCCTTTTATTTATAGAGTTCAAAATGAAAAAAGATTTTCTTAGCAGACGATTTTTTGTGATAAATACATTATCTGTTTTATATTTCTTCTGCGTTTACCTAAGCTGTGTAAAATATAAAGAAAAAAAATATGACACTCAAATGCAATGCATTCACTGTTTGAGAGCCTATCTGTGCCTCAATTAATTAATTATCCTCTTTATTCCTTTTATTTATAGAGATTGTTATTGTGTGTTCGTCTCCAAGTGCATATAAAATAATATTAATAAATAAAAAGAACAAATAATAAATTAGTTTTAAAATATCATTCCATTTCTAGATTTTTCTTTCTTGTTCTTCAGTTGATTAAATATCAAACGACTGTTTTATGTAACTGCTATTTTTTATTTCCCAATCATTTCATTTTGTCTTGTATAAAGAACTTAATTTGTTACCTGTTGTGAAATTCTGTTTAGGGTTGCCGGCTGCTGCACGTTCTCGCCACGAGCGATAAAGACTATATTCTTGGCAACGCTCCTTTTTTAAAATTTCCCCTTTGTTTATCATGTAACGGTCCTTTTTTACCTGTACATTGTTTTGCTCAGATTGGGAATCTATTCTATGCCAAAAGACTTTTTTTGGCGTTTGTGAAATCTGAAATTTTTGTCAGTTTTACGTTTGTCACTGCTAAGTAAAGATGCACGCTCTCTGTCGTCAGCGATGACTAATGTTTTCTATATTATGTTCGAAGACATTTCATATTATCGTGCTGCTTACTGACTAATGTTTTCTGTATAATGTTCAATGGCATTTTATATTACCGTGCTGCATACTTAACGTTTATGGATATTCAACTTCTTGTGCTTTTGAAAAATAAAAAAAAATAGTCAAGATGATCTCTGAGAACTGATTTTCCTTAATGAAAATGTCTTCATTTTTTAATTTCAGAAACAAAAGTGAAATCTGGACCTGGTGTTCATCACAACGTTTGTACTACGATCTCGGCCTAGCAAAAAAAACGTGCCTTTTATTTCATCTTTTCCGGCAATCTCGGACACACACATACGAAATGTGTCCTAATTTTCATATTTAGCTACCATAGAACTATAGCACAAAAAAGATGGCCCTTTATCTCCAAAAACTTCGCCACCTCAGAACTATTTTGCCATCATAGAACTATTCACACACATACGAAATGTGTCCTAATTTTCATATTTAGCTACCATAGAATTATAGCACAAAAAAGATGGCCCTTTATCTCCAAAAACTTCGCCACCTCAGAACTATTTTGCCATCATAGAACTATGGTGCCGCGTGAAGAAGGGTTTTTTGTTTCTGGAGAAGTTGTCCAAGTGTAAACAATGCTATGAGACGAAAATGTGATTTATGCGTGGACAGTGTTTTGTTTCGGTTCCGGTTGGTGCAGTGCAGAATGTTCGACGATGGCGAGGATAATGCGTGGAATCTTGTGTTTCAGTGGTGTCTCAATTCTGCAAAGTTGTTATCCTACAAAGTGGTTCTACAATGAAGTGTTGGTGTGTTCTGCGAGTAAAAAAATAATTAAGCCGTCTTCATTTTCTGTGTGGGAGCTTCTAATTTAACTCTCCTTAATGTTGAAACCCCCCCCCCATCTCAGAACAAATTTCGGAACGCTGGACAAAAAAGGAACTCTGCTGCAACTTATCATTTAAGTAATAGTCTCAGAAAGAACATTTTTTTGTTTCTCGTTATTCCCCCCCCCCCCAAAAAAAAAGGAAATGTATTTATTTTTTTCTTATGATGTTGTTTTCAGCTTAGAAGAAAGGTAATGTACAGATTCTTTTTCTTTATTTTATTTTTGTGTTTCATATTATATATTTGCTTTTATGTTATTATTATTTGTAATTGATTATGATATATTTCAACAAGCTTAAGTATTTATAAGTATATATATACTTTTTGAAAATGACTTCATCAAAGAATAATTTTAATATTTCTGTACCTTGCTATGAAGGTGATCCAACCACTTTGGATTTTTTCTTTGATGTAGTTAGTAATTATGCTAAAATACAAAAATGGACAGATGATCAGGAGGTCTTGTTTCTGAAAACAAAATTAGCAGGACCTGCCCTAAAATTTTTTCTTGCAAATGACAAAATTAGAAATTCAAATAGTGTAAAACTAATTAAACAGGAACTTTCACGATTTTTCTCAAAAGAATCTCAAACAGTTATAGATATCGAATTTGATAACATAAAACTCTTACCTAATGAAAGTATCAGTAATTTTTCCCATAGATTGAACACTTTGGCCAATAAGGCTTTTAAAACGAAAGATCCTGAATTTCTTAACGAAATAAAATATAAGAAACTTTTGCAGTGTTTATCAACTGATATTCGAATCAAAATTAAGGAGGAAAAAATTGAAGGCTATGACAAAACAGTAGAAAGAGCAAAGTTTTTGCAAAATATTTTGTCAAATGAAAAATTAATTAATATTCATAATGAATATTCTAATCATATTGATTTTTCTAAACAGATATCTGAATTATCAGAGAAAATAAATGTTTTGTCATTTGTAAACAATACACAGAAAGATGACACTAAACAAACCCAAACACGTCCTAGTTTTAAGAAGGACACTCGTGAGTTGTACAAATCAAAAAACTCTAGAAATTTTGATTTTAAGTTTCAAAATAAAAATAACAGAAAGGTAAATATTTGTCAAATTTGTTCTAAGCGAGGTCATTTGGCCCTCCAATGTTTTAAGTATAAGAATTTGTGTAAGAGAAAGAAATCTTATGATCAGAATTATTATGGACAATATAGAAATACTAATTTTGATAATTCTGGTTATAACCAATTTCAGCCTTTAAACGACCAGTGAGACGCAGTACAGCTGATGAGCTGTTGTCTCAAAACTGTCTTGGGTCATCAGCAAATAAATTTAAACTGTCTGATGAAGGACAAGTTAAATCCACTTATTCACATACATCTAAGGAAATTCAGATTTGCAACAATCAGTCAACACAGACTGATGAAAAAGTAGTTATTTATAATGTATATGATAAGTGTTCGTTTTTACCTAATATTTCCAGTAAGTTTGGCAAATTTGAGGCATTTTTATTACTGGATACAGGAAGTTCAATTTCAATTTTATCACTTAATTTCTTTAATGAAATAAAAAAGGATGTTTGTTACAAACATTTAGCTTCTTCAGTAACTATTTCAACTGTTAATTCTGCTGTTAAATTCTCTTCTTGCATTTCTGTGTCTATCAAAATTGGTAAAATATTCTTTCGGCATACCTTTTATATTGTTGAAATTGCAAATTCTTCAGAATTTGTTGGAATTTTAGGCTATGATTTTATTGTGAAAAATAATATTGTTATTAATCCCAGTGATAATACTGCCTTAATAAATGGTGTTGAAGTACCATTAAAAAATAAATGTAGAAAAAGTCAAATAAATGCAATGTGTATTGATGAAAGTTCTGAAAGTGAGGTAAATAATAATGACAGTAGTTCAAGTGATATTGTGCATAAAGTTAACAGTAATGAATCGCATGATCAGATTTGTGCATATCTTGCACACAAAGTGAACTTAAATCCGTATGAACACAAATTTGTAAAAATTAAAACTGACATCTCACCAGATCAAGATGAGATGCTATTTTGTAGTAATATTTCCTCTAATAATGTGTTATGTCATGATGCACTTATAAAATTAGATTCTAAAGTTCAAAATATTTCATATCCCAAAATCATGCATGTTTACATTGAAAATTTGTCTGATCATGTTGTTCATTTGAATAAAAATATGGAAATAGGTTATCTGTGTATACCAGATGAAATTGTTGATCAAAATGAACTGGAAAGTAATTTAAATTCTTCAATAAATGAAAATTATTGTAATTTTATTACTGCATCTGATCAAGTACTTGCTCAAAGAAAAAAAGATCTTTCTATAAATGATTTTAAATTGGATTATTTAGAAGCAAATGAAAAGAAGGGAATCTCTGATCTTCTCTTAAAATATTATTCTGCTTTTTCAAAATCTCTTAAGACACTTGGTCATACTGATCGCATTGTACCTAATATCAAATTTATTAATGTCTTCCCAATAAAAACTTTACCGTTTAGCATTCCCCAAGCACTTCAGGCAGATGCTAAAGAGCAAATAGATAATCTTGTTGAAGCAGGAATAATAGAGAGGCATTGCTCTGAATGGTCTTGCCCTATCTTAATTGTCAAGAAAAAGTCTGACGGTTCAGGTAAACAGAAATGTCGTTTAGCGTTAGATTTGAGAATGCTTAATTCAGTTATTCAGGGATCTTCTTATCCTCTTCCCAAAATTCAAAATATTATTGCTAATTTATCCTCTTATAAATATTTCACTAGCTTAGATTTAAAACAAGCTTACCATCAAATTGACTTGCCACCAGAATTGCAAGATAAATTGACATTTACATCTGAGTATGGCTCTTATAAGTATAAACGTTTAGTTTTTGGCTTAAAAAATTCTGCCTCAGTGTTTCAAGCACTAATGGACATGATTTTAGATGAAATAAAATTGGAAGGTATATTTACATATCAAGATGATTTTATATTTGGTTCAAACACATTTCAAGAGACATTACAAAAACTTGAGAAAATTTTACAGGTTTTATCAAAGTATAATTTGACTCTTGCCCCCAACAAATGTACTTTTCATCAGACTTCCACAAACTATCTAAGTTTTCACATTGAAAATCATGCAATAAGTCCCATTCAAAGTAATATTTTGCGAATAACATCTTTTCCGGTACCAACAACTAAACGCCAACTAAAAGGTTTTATTGGTTTAGCGACCTTTTATAGAAGTTTAATGCCCAAATTTTCTGAAATCATACATCCATTAATTCAGCTTACCAGGCCTAAAGAAAAATTTCGCTGGACTTCTGAACACGACAAAATTTTTAATAATATTCAAAAAATGTTTTTTTTCTGAACCAATTGTTCATTTACCAGATTGGGACAAACCATTTTTCTTAAATACAGATGCGTCAAAAATTGCTATTTCACCTGTATTACTTCAAACATTTGATAATAACTTACTACCAGTTGCATATTTTTCTAAAGCATTATCCCCTTCTGAAAAAAAATACCCTGCGATTAAGCTAGAATTAATGGCTATTTACAAAGCAGTTGTTGCATTTAAATATTATCTTTATAACAGAAATTTTACTATTTTGTCTGACAGTGCTCCATTAAAACACTATAAGAAGGTTAGTAACCCTGCGGATATTATAACTAGATGGCTCACCGAGTTATCCGAATATTCATTCAATTTTCAACACATTCCAGGTTCTTCAAATGTACTTGCTGACTATCTTTCTAGAAATAATTTCAAAAATAATCAACAAACACTAGACACAAATCCTGAATTAGTATATGATACCACTCACATTCTTCCTATCATTGAGAATGATGAGCATGAAAATACTATCTCTGAGTCACATTCAATTAATTATTTGACTGTTGGTAATTCCGAAAATCATAAAGATCCTTTGCTTGAAATATCAAACCAAACATTTGTTAATGAACAGTTAAAAGATACAGAATTATCTGTTATATATAATGAAATATTAAACAATGGTAGTTCAGATAAATATGACATGTACTTTATTCATCCTGATACTAAAGTGTTGATGGTTAAAAGAAACATGCCACACGACTCAACATTTTCTTATCACATTGTGGTACCACACTCATTAAAAGCTAAGGTTTTAGCAATTTCACATCTTTCACATTTCGGTCTAAAGAAAACCTATGAATTTGTAAGTAAAAGATATTTTTGGAAAGGTATTTACACAGACACATTAAATTATGTTACGTCATGTATTAAATGTTTGCAACATAAACATCACAAAACACAGCCTGCACCTTTGCAAGCAACGTACACTCCAAAACAAGCAGGTCATACTGTAGCAATTGACATTGTAGGTCCTTTTAAAAATGGTTATTCAGTATTAACAGTAACTGATCACTTTTCTAGACATATGGAATTATATCCTTTAAAGGAGACTTCTGCTAATAAAGTTGTTGTATCACTGTTTAAATATTTCACATGCTTTGGGAGACCGTGCGTAATTTTGTCTGATCTAGGTTCCCAATTTATTTCCAGTGTTTACAACATTTTTAATGAAACATTAGGTATAAAAATATCTCATTCTTCAGTCTCGCACCCCCAATCGAACTCGATTGCTGAAAGAATCAATTCTTCAATCAAAACTTCAGTTAATACTTTATTACTTGAAGGACACTCTTTTGAACATGCATTGTTGATTCACAAATGCTTATACAATGGCTCCACACACTCATCTACAAAATTCTCACCAAATCTTTTACATTTTGGGCGTGAGTTATCATTAATATTTGATACATATGACACTCATGCAAATCAACCATTTCTTGATAATGTTGACACTTATAAATTATTAAAAGAACTGGATGCAATGTACCAAAAAGCTTATGAAAACATTGTGTCTGCTCAACATCAAAGAAACTTAAAATTTTCACAATTTGCAAAACTACGTCCTCTAACTGTCCATGATATTGTTTACCTAAAATCTCGAGATAAATATAAACCAAAATATACTGGTCCTTATGAAATTATTATGAAACATTCACCTGTTTCATTTACTATGAGGAAATATCACTATTCACATGCTCCTTCTTTTAGAGTGCATATAGATAGACTTTTACTTGCTCCACCTAGAAATGCATACCTTAATTCCAACTTTAATAAAAATGTAAGCTCTAATATTAATAACAACAATAATAATTATCAGCAGTACAATAGCAATAGCTCTCCTGAAAACATTATTTCAGGATATAATCTTAGACCAAGAAAATAAATGTAATGCCACATGTTTTGTGTTAACTGGCCAGGACACAGAATTATGTTTAGTTGTGTACTATGTACTGAATCTTTTACTGGTCTACTGCTGGTTCAGTTCATTGTGTATTAGATTCTCTATGCAGTGTACAATTTGGTTTTATATTTTATTTTCATACTACTATTTTGATATTTGTGTACTTTAATATTTTGACAAGTTTATTTCATAAGGTGCTTATGTAAATTTGCTCTACACTCTATTGGAGTGGCATTTTACATTTCCAGAATTTTTTTTAATACTGATCAGTGTTGATTTTTTTTATTTACATATTATGCATATTTTGATTCTTACATTTTAATAAAGGTATTATGTTTTTGCAAATTTCATTCAACTATAAACATTGTATCAAGTCAGTATTTAGAATTTTTATATATAAAAAAAAATCCTTTTTCAGCATTTATTTAAATGTGTGTTTAAACAGTGTATGTAAACTGTTATGATAATTTGATGTAACAAGTTGCAAGTATTTTCAAGCAACAGCAACATAAAAGACAATTTCTATAAATAAAAAATATGTCATCTAAAGATTTGCTTTTACAGCAGAACTGTTTTTTGTAAGCGCTTACACTTGAATGATGAAGAAGACATGCTTACACTTGAATGATGACGAAGACATGCTTACACTTGAATAATGAAACGAAGAATATAAAAAATAAGTTGTGTATACACATCAAATTGCTGGATATTAAAAGCAATGACTAGCATATATGCATGTATATAAAGGCCTAGGCATAAGTTGAAGTTTATTTTTTTTGGTAACATTTTGTGTATCGTATTGTGTTTTATATATATCATATATAATTTGTAATTTTTATAAACTTATAATTATTCTTATTTTATAAGTGTATATTTTGCTTGTGCTTTGTACATAGATTCCCAACACTTTACATTTTTTTATAAGAAAAAATATTTTTTTTCCTTCGCCAAAAAAAATATTTTTTTTGGTGGTTCTTCGAGTGATAATATGTGATGTGACACATATTCTATTACATATATTTCTATTATTTTTTCAATTATGAGTTCCCCCCCCCCTCTTTTAAAATTTAATTTTAAAAGAAAGGCATTTTTAATAGTTATTGTTATTGTGTGTTCGTCTCCAAGTGCATATAAAATAATATTAATAAATAAAAAGAACAAATAATAAATTAGTTTTAAAATATCATTCCATTTCTAGATTTTTCTTTCTTGTTCTACAGTTGATTAAATATCAAACGACTGTTTTATGTAACTGCTATTTTTTATTTCCCAATCATTTCATTTTGTCTTGTATAAAGAACTTAATTTGTTACCTGTTGTGAAATTCTGTTTAGGGTTGCCGGCTGCTGCACGTTCTCGCCACGAGCGATAAAGACTATATTCTTGGCAACGCTCCTTTTTTAAAATTTCCCCTTTGTTTATCATGTAACGGTCCTTTTTTACCTGTACATTGTTTTGCTCAGATTGGGAATCTATTCTATGCCAAAAGACTTTTTTTGGCGTTTGTGAAATATGAAATTTTTGTCAGTTTTACGTTTGTCACTGCTAAGTAAAGATGCACGCTCTCTGTCGTCAGCGATGACTAATGTTTTCTATATTATGTTCGAAGACATTTCATATTATCGTGCTGCTTACTGACTAATGTTTTCTGTATAATGTTCAATGGCATTTTATATTACCGTGCTGCATACTTAACGTTTATGGATATTCAACTTCTTGTGCTTTTGAAAAAAAAAAAAAAATAGTCAAGATGATCTCTGAGAACTGATTTTCCTTAATGAAAATGTCTTCATTTTTTAATTTCAGAAACAAAAGTAAAATCTGGACCTGGTGTTCATCACAACATTTGTACTACGATCTCGGCCTAGCAAAAAAAGTGCCTTTTATTTCATCTTTTCCGGCAATCTCGGACACACACATACGAAATGTGTCCTAATTTTCATATTTAGCTACCATAGAACTATAGCACAAAAAAGATGGCCCTTTATCTCCAAAAACTTCGCCACCTCAGAACTATTTTGCCATCATAGAACTATTCACACACATACGAAATGTGTCCTAATTTTCATATTTAGCTACCATAGAACTATAGCACAAAAAAGATGGCCCTTTATCTCCAAAAACTTCGCCAAATCAGAACTATTTTGCCATCATAGCCCTCTATCGGCATTTTTTGAAATTTATCTTTATAATTCATTTTCAATAAAATACCGACATAAAGAATAGTTTTAGTGAAAACCGCAAATCAATCGACCAATTTTTCCGTTTTTTATAATCATTTGAAATTTAAACCCTCTGAACACAGTTAAGTTTGTGCTACTTAACCGCTTCCAACTATTCCGATTTTGAGCTCAAAATTTAAGTTAAAGTCTAAGCTTACGAAACCATTTAATGAGAAGCAAAAAATCACGGCAAAAAAGAGTTTTTCATTACTGCAAAGTCTAAAGCGCCCTCTATCGGCATTTTTGGAAATTTATCTTTATAATTTATTTTCAAGAAAATACCATCATAAAGAATAATTGTAGTGAAAAATGGAAATCAATCGACCAATTTTTCCGTTTTTTATGTGTATTTGAAATTTTAGACCCCAAACATTAATGGCGGCTATCTCCTTTGGAAAACGTTAGGGAACCTTGGTTTCCTATTTACTATTACTCGTCTTGATGTGTTCTAACTCCCCTTAGCGTATATACCATTTGTTTAGGGACACCCTGTATATTTTTTAATTTCAATGATATTTTTTGTGACATTTCTAAAGCTAACGGAACACTTTTCGGAATTCTGTGTGCCTGCAAGAGGCATATTTTCGTTCGTGATTACACAATACTTTCATAAATTAATAAACCTCTGTCTATTTTTTCTTTTCTTTTTTGCAGTGTAGTTTTAGTGTTCAATTTCCTATTCTATAATTAAAATATATCAATTTCAATAGTTAAACATGAATTACAATTCTATATTTAATTGCAGTACAAAGTTTTATACGGCTTGTCCAGCAAAAGACTCCTTGAATTTAAAATTAAATAACTCGGAAACTATGATCGTTTTTTTTTAAGCCGTAAAAATCTGATACAATAGTTTCAAAATTTGTTAAAAATTTTGTCGACAGCTGGCATTTTGTGATGAAGTCGCAGTACACATTCTGCAAATAGGCTAAGGATTGTCTCAGTGTAGGGATAGGCAAGCAGTTGTTTCAATCATCTTGTTTAGTGAAGTTTCTCGAATAGTTTGCATTTTTTTAAAGGATTTTTTGCATTAATAATTTGCGACTAAAAACAACTGCGTCTAGTTGAAATAGAAACACTAGCATTAGAAAAACACCTTGCTTTACAGAATATGTGACTTGTCGCCACTTGTCGACTAAATCTTTATTCAATTTTATTTATTTATTGTATTATATTTATAAGTCTCTCTAAATAAGAATAAAACGTTATTTCTTCTTTTATCGATTTTAATTTTGAGATATTTAATTTCCAAAAAAAGCAGTCGTTTATACGACATCCTATATAGTAATTGAACTTAATCTATTTATAAATATGTATTTGTTCACAACATGTAATTTTATATTTTACTGTCTTACTTTCATGCAAATAAACTTCTAAGAAAAATGTGATATAGTTTAGAGAAAAACAATTGAGGTATTCGAATGAATCCAGTTTATTAAAAGTGGAACTTGACCAAATATGTGATTTGTTTCTGATTACTTCCTAAAAATTCCGGTTTATTTAAAAAAAAAGAGAGAAAAAAAGTATTTCTTAAAAAAAAAAAAAAAAAAAAAAAAAAAAAGATTCTAAGTATCCTATTTCTACATATTTTCAAAATTTAGAGAATTTTCATAGAAATTGTATTTCCTTTCTGACATATGGAAGAATCTGATAAGCACTTTAAAGAAACGTTTCTAAATATTATATCCTAGAATCCCGATTCGTTGCTAAATGGCACGACGTGCATCAGTATTTGAGTGAATAAAATAAATATAATGTAATTTTGCAGTAACAAAAGATTCATAATATTAATTTTATTTGTTACTTATTCCAAACACGAAATCATATTTACAATATAAACAAATTGAAACTTCCTGGTATTAAACTATATTTACGTTGTTTTGAATTTACATTTTTGAAAATTTCATTTTGAAAATTTCCTTGTATTTTATGGAATTACACTTGAATAAATATATATCAAAATCGCGAAATCTGAACAATAAAGTCATATAAGTCAACCTGATATTGAAGCCCACTGGGTGTTTCAACTAGAAAGGAAACTGTATTTCAAAAAATTCTATGAAAGTAAGTGATTATATATATACAGTGCCCAGCAAAAGTTTAGACACTGGTGTTTTTTAACCTTTAAATAAAAAATACGAACACGTGAGTTTTACAAATGGCTATACTTATTTTCAAACATATTTTATACTATGCAGAATAAAAATAATGGTTATAATATAAGATAATACTTAATTTAACTGAAAAAAGTAAAATTTGCATATTGCAAAAGTTTAGACACTTTTTTGATTTTTAGCCAACTGTTCATGGAAAAATACAAATTTCCAAGTTATGATGTCACATGTCTGAAGTATTTAATTATACCTAGATATAGCATCAGTTAGTGAAGGTGTCGCGAGCTAAAAATATTCAATTAGATGAGGTAATTGAAGTAAGAAATCTGAAATGGAAATGGAAGACTGTTGCAGAAATTTCAGCAGCATTGAATCGTCCAAAATGGTCTGTCTATGAAGTATAGTCTAAGGATGACTCCTTCAAAACAAAACATAATCTGGAAGACCTTGTGTGACGAGAAAATGAGATAACAAAAAGATCTAGAAACTGGCATTTACACAAGTAATTATTGCTAATCACATTAAAAGTAAGTCAGAACTTTCTGTGTCGACGGAAATGATTCATAGATGAATTAAAGCAATAGGTAAATAATTTACATGAAAATGCTAAAACAATCAGCTTTAAAATATCGCTATAAATTGGCGAGAATGCAATGAACTTGCAAACATACATCACATGGACCCAAATGTTACTCTATGATATTCAGTAACAAAAAAAGTAGAATTTGAATGGCCCAAACAAGTGGGCATATTATTGGAATGACTTAAGTAAAGATCCTGGGACTTTATTTAGTCGACAAAAAGAAGGTGACTTTTAAATAATTTGATCCTCACTTTGCTTTAATGCTCGTGTATCTGTGGAGTTATTCATTGATTGCCAAGCAACACAAGACTACGTATATACGTTGGAGCTTAATTTTTAGTCATTTGGAGAACTTTTGCTGATCTAAAGTATGGATTTTAGCATCTATTCCCCAGCTAAAAATGAACTCTAGTGAAACTGCAAAGAAAATGCAGTTGCGAAACTGTGGTGATTTGGCACAAATCACTGCAGTTTTTTCGAAGTCAACAACTACAAAATCACTACAGTGAATGTGTAGTTCATAACTACACATTTTCTACAGTGAATTTGAAGTTAAATGCCCCTCCCACCCAAAAAATTGGCACTGCTGGCGCCATCTATTGACCATACTGGTAAGCTTCCTTTTTAACATTTCAAAGGCAGATTTTGACTGTGGAAACAGTTGTACTCGAACTGACGATCCCAGGTACAGGAGTGACACGCTTTGACCACTTGCCCGTTGAGACTTGTGGGGTTAATGTTGTGAGAGGTATGAAGGGGAGGCATTTCAATTAAAGGTTATTTGTTGCAAAAGCTGAATGGCAGGCAGAAAAAATGGATGTTTTAAAGTGCTTTTATTTTATTATTTATTTATTTATTGTAATTCGTTTATGTGGGCGTGTATTTTAAAAACAATTTAATATTAAATGAATTAAACAAATACTTTAGCGAATTAGCTAAAGCAAATGAATTGGTTTTTCTTCTGAATTTAAAAATCAGTAAATATTTAATAAAATAATTTTATTTTTTGGGCTAATTGCGAAAATAATAATTTTTTTATTATGAATTATAATGCAATTACATGCGTTGTGTTAATTTTATAAAATATATATTTTTGACATGGAAGTACTTACTTTAATAAATTATGGGTCGGTAATTAATATTTTTTACTTAGAATAAAAATTTATTTTATGTCGTTTAATGATACGGTAAAACATATTTTTTATTATTGTGTTAGAATAATAATTTGTTATTTATAAACATTTTTTAATTTAAAAATTATATATATATATATATATATATATATATTTGTAGTGAGTTTTTTAAATGGGGAATATTTCTGAATCTTTCTTGCAAATTAAAAAAAAATAATAATAATAAACGAATTTTAGAGGTTTTTCTGACAATATAATTTTTTTTATTAATTATAATGTAATTAAATGTGTTAATTTAAGAAATATATATTTGTAAAAAGGAAAAATTAATTTTATAAAATAAGAATATAATATTGTGTTAGAATAATAATTTGTTATTCATAAACATTTTTTAATTTAAAAATTAAATAAAACTAATATATATATATATATATATATATATATATATATATATATATATATATATATATATATATATATATTGGTAGTGAGTTTTTTAAATGGGGAATATTTCTGAATCTTTCTTGCAAATTAAAAAAATAAACGAATTTTAGAAGTTTTTCTGATAATATAATTTTTTTAGGAATTATAATGTAATTAAATGTGTTAATTTAAGAAATATATATTTGTGAAAAGGATAAATTAATTTTATAAAATAAGAATATAATATTGTGTTAGAAAAATAATTTGTTATTTATAAACTTTTTTTAATTTAAAAATTAAATAAAAATAATATATATATATATTTTTTTTTGTAGTGAGTTTTTTAAATGGGGAATATTTCTGAATTTTTCTTGCAAATTAAAAAAAAAAAAAAAAGAAAAAAAAAGAAAAAAAAGAAAAAACGAATTTTAGAGGTTTTTCTGATAATATAATTTTTTTAAGAATCAATGTAATTAAATGTGTTAATTTAAGAAATATATATTTGTAAAAAGAAAAAAATTATTTTTATAAAATAAGAAGTTCATAATTAACTTTGAATTAGAATAAAGACTCATATTATGTCATTTTTATTTTTTAATGTAGCATATGTTTTTAATAATTATGTAGATATATTTGATTGTTAACTTATCTACATTTTTACCTAAAAATAAAATAGGGACATTAATTTAATTTTCTTCTTTTTTTTTTCTTTGGTAAATCATTTTTTACAAAGGGAAATTTCTGATTTTTTTTAAATTTTAATATAAAAAATGACTAGATTTTTCAATATATTTATGACTTGTAAAATAATTTTAAACACTTTTAATAATTTAATATTTGCATGAAATAAGAAACTTTGATGTGCTTTTAAAATGAATACATAATTATAAAATACACTTCAATTAACTAATGAAGTATTTCTTTTTTCTTTTTACGATTCATTAACTTTAGATCGAATAATAATTTTAAAGAGTGATTTAAAAAATTATTTGATGATTCAAATATTTGTATGTCGATTTCAAAATGAAGTAATAGTAAATTAATTGCAAGTAATTTTCAGTTAGAAAGATGGAGATGTATGTGGGCAGGAAGCAGAGGAGCTAGTTGGATTTTAAAATTTAATTAAATAAAATTTCCTCTTTTTTTTTCTTTAATTCAAAAACCTAATATAAATTTTTCGAGTAACTTAGAAAGAAAGAAAAATAAATTTTCAATTAAGGAGGGTGTTGTAGACTCATTGCTCCTCCCTGGATTTTGAAATTTAATTAGCAATTTTTCCTCCAGTTTACAAAAGCGTAATAAAATTTATTCTTTTAGTATGATTTAAATAAAGAAAAGAATTTTTCGTGAGGGGTGGGGGAATAGATGAGCCATTTTCCCTCACTCGAGTTTCAAATTTAACTAATTTTTTTCTCCGATTTTTGAAAAAATACTAAAATTCAATCTTTTTCTTTAGCTTAAAATATAAGAACAAAGAATTTTCTGTGAGAGAGAGGAAGGTAGAGGAAAGTATTTGCCCCTTCCTAAATTAAAAATATATATATATATACATTAACAAAATTTTTCTTTTCTGATATTCTATTTTCAAAAGCATGGTAAAATGTATAATTTTCAAGAAATTTTGAATAAAAAGTAAGAAGAAATTTCGCATTAAGGGGCTGGTGAGTGAAAGGCCCATTGTCCCTCATAACTTTTGAAACTTAATATATTTTTTCTCTGATTTTGATAAACCTCGCAAAATTTATTCCTTTAGAGTAACTTAAAATAAAGGAACTAAGAAATTTCCGTTGTATGCAGGGGGCACAGGTAGTCGCTACCCCTCACTGGATTTCGAAATGTAATTTAGTGAAATTAATTTTTTTTTCTCTTAGCTTAAAATAATAAAGGAACTAAGAATTTTAAGTTAGGGGGAAGGAAGCATAGATAGGGACGCCCATATGTCTGAATTTGGAATTTATTCTGAAGAAAATTGATTTTAATGTATTAAAACTTGTAATTTCCAAGTAACAAAACAAAGTAGGAACTAATAATTTTTTTACTACGGAAGTGGTTCGATGGGATAAGAAATCCCTATTTCGATTTTGAAGCATATTTGAAATTATTTTTCTCCGATTAAATTCTGTGAATTTATCGGACATTAACTACAGTTATATGAGAGATGCACCGGAAATGTACTTCTAAATTAATGGTTGGAAAATAACTTCAAATTCACTGCAGTGATTCTACGGTTATAAAGTCTTATATATTTTTTAATTTTTGATTATAAAATGACTTTATAAAAACTACAGTGTTTCCAAAGTTAATAGCGCACAGAATGTTTAAAATAAACTACTGCAAAATCACCTTTAATTAACTACAAAATAACTGAAGTGATTTTATAGTTGATATTGCACTACAGAAAGACTAGAGAAATTTTAAAAAAACCTCAAAAACACTTCACTTCTACAAAAAAACTGCAGTTCATTTTTAGCTGGGTCATGTTGCATATAAAAGAAGAACTTCGTTTAACTCTGAAAACACTATTGATCTCAACTGGCCGGCGTGTAGTTCTGATCCCGACCCAATCGAAAACTTTTGTAACATCAGATGTCGTAATGTTTATGCAAATTTTTGCTATAATTTTCTTTTAATGAGGTTCGAGTTGCTGTCGAACATGTTTGGTACGAAATAGACTCACAAGTGACGCAGCATTTAGTTTTTTCGATGAAAAGTCACATTCTTGCACTAACTGCAAACAATGCGGGTGCAACTCGTTTTTAATTTGTAGTTATTTTTCTGTAAATACACAACTTGTCTATACTTTTACCACAATGTTAATTTTATTTTTTTTGTCATTATAATTTATGTAAAAGGTAAAATTCAAAATTTATTGTGTGTGAATAAAGGATATGTCACAAGTAATATATGAAAGATTAATTTCAAACATTCGGTACATACTTCTGAAAATAGAAGCGTAATCGATCATTGTCTAAACTTTTGCTGAGCACTGTATATATATATATATATAACCCTTTAAAATCGTTAAACAACACTATTTTTTTAAATTGAATTCATCTTAGTATGAAAATTACATGTTACAGCAACCGGAACTCGAAACAAGAACCTTCTGTTTGCCAGAGAAATGCTTTTGCCAGCTAAACATCTGATGTCTGGAAGAAAATCGTTTAAATTAAGGTTTTCTTTTTAAATTTCAATCTCAAAAATGAGCAAATGACATTGATAAAATTAATTTATTTAAAACGATAGAGTTTTCTTGTCTTTAAATATTTCTCATGTGGCTTGATGTATTCAGTTGTAAGAATACAAAATTTCAAATCTCCAACTTATACAGTTTTGGAGTACGGTCTCTGTAACGGACAGGCAGAGAGAGAACAGAAACGAATAGGGTTTTGTCAGATGAAGAAAACCCCAAAAAATTGGCAGAACACCTGACGTTCCACATTTTGGACTGTGATTATCAGTTCATAAGTTATCGTTGATTGCTTAAGCAACCTGTTTTTTAAGAACTTTTCTGATGTTATAACATTTCACACAAGACGATGTACCAATTGTTGCGTTTTTATCACAATGTTTTTACTTTTCTTAAGCGGATGCAGTACCTTGAAATTGGACATATTATCGATTCTCATTTTTTTTTTTTTTTTTTTTTTTTATTAATCCAAAGCTTCTTTAATTTTGAATATTTTGACACTTTATTTTTACCTATACGACAATTATATACTGCGAGATAATGCAAAAATTTGTTAAAAATTATCCATATAATTGTAAACTTTAAACTGTTTTTTGTTCTTGATTATATTTTAATAACTTGCTTGTTTGATAAATACGAAAGCTTTTTGGTTAATTGAGATAAAGGTTTGAAATTGGTTTCACTTGTTTACCATTTGTATTTAATATTTTTGTACATGGGTTAACCATTATGTTTTATATTTATAAAAAAAAAATAATTAAACCGAGAATCTTTTTAATCTCCTTCATTTTTTAATATACACGAGAAGAAAAAATATATATTAGATATTAAATGCCACACATCTAAAATCCATGAAGAGATTTATATAGTACATTTTCATGAATGAAAGTGAAGTAAAGATAATCGTATTTGTAAAAGTAGCAAAAAGTAGCAAGATTTTATTTTATTTTTAGTATTAAGTACTTTGCCACGTCATATTGTTACAGTATTATTGAAACCGTAAAAGATGGTTTTAACGGTAGTGCTTCCCTTTAAAATTAGTAACGTCGACGAAAGTTCAGTTATGATGTTTATCCTGTATTTGTGGCTAAATAAAAGATTTGTGACCACATATTCTATAACATATTTTTATCATCTTATTATTCTATGTTCTTTTAGTTTGCTGGTCGAATTTTACAAAACCCGCATATATAATTTTACATATATTGGCTGAGAGTGGTTTTCCTTCACATTCGTGAATAGTTTATGTACTTAGTATCAGTTTCTTTTATCATATTGAATAAAAATTATTCAGATATTAATGTTTATCAAGTAAGATTTTTTACTTAAAAAATTACA
Organism: Maratus speculifer; assembly: GCA_964019185.1. Lineage (NCBI taxonomy): Eukaryota > Metazoa > Arthropoda > Arachnida > Araneae > Salticidae > Maratus > Maratus speculifer. The sequence continues at coordinate 418,392,187 of OZ025290.1, read as the reverse complement.
ACCTGAACTTTACCAGTAAGATGTTTATTGCTTTGATATTCCTCTTTCATATATAAATTGCATTGGTTGTTTTCCTTTTATATAAAAATGTTACATCCGACTTGATTAATCGGTTATTCTTAATAGTAACCGGTTATTATTAAGAATAATTAAAGGATATGCAAATAAACCGTTTAATGTTATACATTTATGAGAATATATCAAATTAACCGGTTATTATTAATAAATACCAATCAAGATTGGTTTATCATAATAAATCTCAGAACATTTAAAGTGATATTTTAAATTTGTATACTTTTTTTTTTTAAATACTCAGTGCTAAAAGTGTGCATTGCAAAACTGTTCAATTTATTCTTTTAAATATTCAGCGTTTAAAAATTTCCATCGAATTCATTCAATAATTATAAAAATAATTATTTTAAATTGTTTAGTCTCTCCTGCGTCTTATTAATAAAACCAGTCTTTTAATTTAGTATTACTGTCTCTTGAAGTCTTTTTCTGATATTAGACACAAACTGTTATGACAGTACATATTTTTGTAAGGTATGTATCCGTTACTAATCTTAATTAGTGATATTCGGGGTTCTCGCTGTCACTCGCCATTGCGCCAAATTGGACTAAATTCTTCATTTGGCGATAAACAAGCGATTAGATTCGCCAAATTGATAATGCTCATTTTTTGTTTTTTCTTTCTTTTCTTTTTCATACATGCATACATACTTTTTTAATATATTTAAAGAGTATAGTAGAAATTATGTAAAGAATTTTTGTCGCAGTTATAAAAATTTAGGTTATTTTAGAACATATTGAAAAAAGGGGGTGAATTAAAGGATTAAATGAGTTTTTTGTGTTACATGACGAATCTATTTGGCTTATACCTTTTTCATTTGGCGAATTTTTCTTTTATTTTTAATTAGCCAAATTACTAACATTGGTCAAATGTCAGCGAGAACACTGGCTGATATTGACCAAATTTCAATGGTAATTATTAAGAATAACTGGCATATTTGATTAATGTACAACGTTTTTCAAATTTCCAATAGACGTGCTTATTATTATTAATAACTGCTTATTTCTAGCAGTTAAAAAACTTATGAAATTAACCGTAACATATATATTTTTAAATATTTTTCTTCTATTTCTTAAACATTATTCAAACAAAGTTAGCTTTTGACAGACTTAGCAGCAATTAACAACACTGTGTTATATCCTAAAAATTCTACATTAGATATAGCTGCTATTTATACAAAAAAAAGTTTATATATTGCAAATGCTATTTTGATTTAAAAAAAATAAATATTTTAATAATTCAAATATTTATTTTTCATATTAATATTTGTAAATTAAAAAATAAATATTTGAATGTTACATATTCAAACGTGACTAAGAGGACGTTAATAACACATTGAAGTACTTAAATGTGTAAAAAGTTATCAGGTAACTCTGAAATACACTGTTGAAACTGCGCAACATTATAGATAGAACCCTGTAATGTACAAAACGGTGGATTTTGTGTACATATTACATATCCTTATTGTTTAAGAGCCATTATTTTGAAATTCATACAAAAAAGTACTGGTTTGATAATTGTATTTTTTAATTGCCTTGATATTTTTTATATTTAAGTAAGTCATATTTAATAAACAATGTGCAATTTTAAGAAATTATAAAATTAACCGTAACAGATACATTTTTCAATAATTTTCTTCCATTTCTCAAACATTATTCAAACGAAGTTAGCTTTTGACAGACATAGCAGCAGTTAACAATGCTGTGTTATATCCTAAAAATTCTACATTAGATATAGCTTCTATTTATATTTAAAAAAAGGTTAGATATTGGAAAAGCTATTTCGATTTCACAAAATAAGTTTTTTATTTTGAAGGAAGTCACCGTTCCAAAAATCCCTGTTGAATGTTGGAGGAAACTTTATATATTATTCAGGAATCTATAAACAGGATCTTCAATGACATACATATTCCAGACGTATGAAATATTTATATCTATTTTTGCAATCGTTTTGACATAATTTAATAATGCATAAGCCATGTATGAATTTAAATAGTATCTACAAAATTTTATGGATTATTATTTATAGTTTTTGATTATACACTGTAAAAAAAAATTCAAGAGGTTACTAAAAATTCTTTAGTAAATTTGTATTCCACAGTATTTTTAGTAACCATTACAAACTTTTTTTTTGCAAGTGAAACAAGCATTTCTTTTGGAAACTGAACAAAAAAATTTTTTGTATAACTAACTTAAAAATTTTTAGTATGAGCCATCAAGAAAATTTTAGTAATAGCTCCAAAATGGTTTTTAATAACCTTTACGTGCGCCCGAAGGACAGGAGCTGCATCCAAACTTCTTAAGCTATAGATTTTCGGCAAAACCGCAATAGATGGCAGCACCAAAAATGCTACCTGCTCTGACAGGATTTTCATAATCCCTTTATTAACGAGTACTTACACTACATACATTCGGGATGTACTTGACGGTGTCGAACCCGGGACCTCTTAGCCTGGAATCCGTTACTATAACCACTATGCTATCAAGGCCACACCAAGTGAGTTTTAGTAATAGCTATTAAAAATGTAAAACTATTAAATCTATCCATTGCTAACTTTTTTCTAGTAATTCTTACAGATTTTCTAGTAACCGACTAAGATTACTAAAAATTTTTTAGTAATTACAAGGATCACTAAAGTTTTTTTAGTAGATCGACCCTTTTTTCTTACAGTGTAGAATGATAAATGTATTAATATAAAAATAAATATTTGAGAAATCCTTGCATATATTTACACATTTAATATTTAATCATAATTTTATAAATTCATTTTAATGTTACATATGTTAGTTATTATGATTTATTCCTTAATAAATTTAGAAATATTTTTTGTATGTATCTGTGGACTCTAAAAAAACAAATGCGCATTACTCATTAAAATGTGTACACTAATTATGCAAAAACAATGTAAAATGGCGTGTAAATTATCAAATATATGACAGGTGTGAAATTCAAAAGACACCTTGTTTTGTGTTGTTTGATGGTAACAGATTAACGTCCTTAAATGTGTAAAGAGTTATAAGGTAACTCTAAAATACACAGTTGAGACTCCCCAAAATTATAGATATGTCTCTATAATAAACAAAACAATGGATTTTGTGTACATATTACATAGCATTATTGTTTAAGATTTAAATCTCGAAATATATTTTGGTGGCATAATAAATTGGGGCATAATATATGTACTTGGTTTTTTTTTGTTCTCATCCCAAGCGATTTGTTTTATCGTACCTTTAATTTACAGGATCATATCTAATTATATTTACAGCCAGTCAGAGTTGTTTTGTAGTCCTATACTTGTAAGCACAATTTATGAATATTATAAATAAATGTACATTATATTATGTGTATTATAAATAATTGTGCCCTAAAATAAAATTTCTCTGCAATAAAGAAATTGTCACGCCAATATTATTTCCGTATTTTGTTTTCTATCAGTTGCAAAACTTTTCAGTTTCAACTATACTGAGAGAGGAATTTTTCCATTTAATTGAATGTACAGTAAACAAGCTAAACTCATTGGAACAGGATACGGAGTAAGCAATTGCAATTTTTCAAATCAGAACTTTTACAATTCGGCTATTGTACAATTCAAGTTATAATTATTAATATTTATTGACTGTACATAAATACAGATATTTTTGTGTATGATTTCTGTGTAATATTCTTATTGTATGACTTTCTGTTCTTACATATATAGCTGGCGTACGCATAGTTCAGTGTAATATTGTTTTACGCATATTTGTATGATATTTTTACACATATTTTTGTTTGATATATAAAGAGCACAAATATTTATGTAACATGCAAAATTCGCAAATTTAAATTAACAAACCAATTCGAGTAATAATGTTCATTTTTTTAGATTTATACGCTTATTTAGTTTTTGAATGAATAACATTTTACATGCTTTCATTAAGGTAGTAAAAAAATAATTAAATGCAGATATATTTTTAAGATAAAGGTGTATATTTTGTGATATAACTGTATTTTCACAATTTAACATATTTCCTTGTTTAAAAGTGAATAATTTACAAATTTTTTTTTTTAGAGTGCGTGTTGTCTGTACGTCCATCTGATGTGTTACCAACGTTGTACGTCGAGCTACGAGAAGAACAAAAAAAGTTCTTAGTATGACTGTAATTAAGCATCTGGAAGTTAGTTTTTGGAATATTTTTTTTTAAATTTTTTGTGTGTTTCTTGGCGTTTTTGCATTTTACGTCGTTCGCGTCTTCACATTTTGAGACTTTTATTTCATATTAGTTAAAGAAATCCAGATTCAATCTTTCAGCTAAATAAAGTACATTTTACCCGTTGTTATTTATTTTTTTTCAGATTAAAAAAAAAGATCTTTTTACGCGAATTTATTTTTTGATTTTAGAATTTAATTTGCATTTTTTGATGATTTTTTTTTTTGGAATTCATAAAAGATATTCCTTTCCAATTTTAGCGTTCTCTGCGTTTTCAGATACGTAAAAGGGATGTTGTTTCAATCTTTTGGGCCAATACAATTTGCCCACTTACTTTTGTTTCCCCAAGTGACTTTAATGGCATAATTTCACACCCAAGAAAACTGTTCTATGGATTTCAAATTTCCTTTTTGCCATATTCGGTTTACACTGTTAAACATTTTATTCTACTTTGAAGAAAATTTTTGTGCTCAATAACTGCCACCATAATATGGTGAAATTTCATACCAACATTTGAAGTTTCTTCTTTCAACTTCGTTCCATATATTGGAACTATTCAACACTTGCTTCAACATAAGCTACAAATGATGGCTCAAGATTTCACCATCTTACATTGGTAGCTATTGAGCACCAATGTTTAATTTATATTAGGACAAGATTTTTAACAGTGTGCACTTCCTAAGACAATGAGTCCGAGAACTGATTACACTTGCATCAAACTGTCCAAGTATTCAATCATGTTTATAGATAACGGTTTCATAACCCTAATTTAACACTAGTATTATCATAATGTGGTCAAAAACGCTTAATAATACTTTCAAGAAATCCAGATTCAATCTTTCAGCAAATAAAGTACATTTTACTCGTTGTTATTTATTTTTTTTTCAGATTAAAAAAAAAAAGATCTTTTTACGCGAATTTTATTTTTGATTTTAGAATTTATTTTTCATTTTTTGATGATTTTTTTTTTAATTCATAAAAGAATTCCTTTCGAATTTTAGCATTTTCTGCGTTTTCTGCATTTTCAGATACGTAAAAGGGATGTTGTTTCAATCTTTTGGGCCAATACAATTTACCCTCTTACTTTTGTTTCACCAAGTGACTTTAATGGTATAATTTCACACTCAAGAAAACTATTCTATGGATTTCAAATTTTCTTTTTGCCATATTCCGTTTACACTGTTAAACATTTTATTCTACTTTTAAGAAAATGTTAGTGCTCAATTGCTGCCACCATAATATGGTGAAATTTCATACCAACATTTGAAGCTTCCTCTTTCAACTTCGTTCCATATATTGGAACTATTAAACACTTGCTTCAACATAAGCTACAAATGATGGCTCAATATTTCACCATCTTACATTGGTAGCTATTGAGCACCAATGTTTAGTTTATATTAGGACAAGATTTTAAACAGTGTGGACTTCCTAAGACAATGAGTCCGACAACTCATTACACTTGCATCAAACTGTGCAAGTATTCACTCATGTTTATAGATAACGGTTTCATAACCCTAATTTAACACTAGTATGATCATAATGTGGTCAAAAACGCTTAATAATACTTTCAAGTAACCATTATTTAAAGAAAAAAGATGTTCAAGTAATTCTCGAGTTTATTGCAATTTTTTTAAAGTGAAGTTACTTTTGCATGGATTTATGTTTAAACTTATTAAAATATACTGATTCAAAAGATATGGGCGAGGGGTTATAAAATTATTCACTTTCGGAAAGATTTTTGTTTAAATATAATAATCAGTATAAATCCAATATAATGAAATGAATTTAGAAAAATATATTTGAAAAAAATTTAAAGGTATAAAAATGTTTAAAACAAAATCCATGTTAAAGAAATGTAATAAAAATAATAGGAAAATCAAGAAATATAAAAAAAATATATATACAAATTTATTTTAAATAATATATCTTCTCATAAAGTAAAAATAATGCAGATTGGGGAAGGTTGACCCTTTTTTTATGATTTTTTTATATTGAAGCTAGAATGATATTCAATATATCATTCTATTTGTTATATGATCGGCTATCAAAAACCAATTGCAACATGAATGTAATGTATAAGAAATGTGAAAAATGATTGTTTTTAACCATTAAAAAACAATGGATCAAGACTTCGGACATGTGGGAGGCTTGATCCACTTTAATTTTCATTAAAATATTTATTAAGGTCAGTAAAACTAATTTGAAATAAGACAGAATAACAATTTGCTACATGTTTTTTTTTTAAATTATTATTAAACAATTTTTTATCGAAATGAGATGCATAAACAAACCTGCTACGAAGGGACTCGGAACACGAATGAAAAATTTAAACGAATGATCAATTTTAAACACCCATTTTTTGTAATACCCTATCTGGAAACACGAGTTGTCACATAACTTCCTAAAGTGTTTTGATCAATGTTATTATTTTGCAGAGGTATGAAAATTTAACTTTTCTTAAAGCTGTTACATCATCGTACTTAGTCTATTCCATTCACACTAATTACCAATTATAAGTACTTTTTTTTTAAATAAAATTTCCTATCAACTTTCCCAATTACATTTCATTACAATTTTACTTGCTTTTATGACAACTTGTTGCATTTTCCTTCGAACATTTTTTTTTTTTACATTTTCTTTTCTATTAATTTATTCTACTGTATCTTAACATAAAAAATTTACAATATTTTAGAAAATTTTACCATTAACCCATTTTTTATGTACAGTGTAAAAAAAAAGCAATTTTAAGTTCTTTGACCATGGTCAACCCTCCCTAACATTGATTGAGTCAAGCCTTCCCATATAGCTATTTATTAAATTATAGCATATATTTATGCTTAGCCTAATTTAATGTTTAACAATTACACTTCGAAGGAAAACTCAGTATTTACGCTTTATTTATAAATTATGCACTTACATTTGTATGATACATTTTATCTGAAATTATCTTAAAAAGTTATTTCTAAAAAATACACTTTTTAATTTGAAAATTCTTCAGAAATATTTTTCCACATCTGTTTCAATTATCTACACGAAACAATGACTATTCATTGAGAATTTCAATAGCTATGGTTGCTACGTATTTACAAACTCTGAAATTCTTTTAAATAGGAAAACTGAATGAATTATCAAATTTCTCCTATGATCAAACCTACCTAATATATCCTCTATTAAAAATACATGAACAATGATATCCAATATATATATATATATATATATATATATATATATATATATATATATATATATATATGATATATATGATATATATGATATATATGATATATATATATTATGATTCAGTGACTTATTGTAAAATAATCTGTTAATTTGTATGCGGACAGCATATATACTTGTAGAGAAATTAAGGTTTTTTATAAAAACAGTCCCAAAATTTTCCAAGTTTTTTGTTTATAATTTGCAGAATTCTTAATACAAAATAATGTTCTTTTCTGAAATTATGACAAACAGCAATGTACACAACATCCTGTCATCAAAATTAAAAAATAATAAAAAATGCATAAAAAAATGAGCAGGTTTACTTAATAATTTTTCATTACACCTTCGTCAAGAATATTAAAATTTTATTTGCTTAATGTGTTAGCTAAATGTATACAGCAACTTTTATAAATATTTCGAAAAAAAAATAGCTTGAAAATTCTATAAGTGATCGTCTATAGAATCAGTTCAAAATCCGCATTTGATTTTTTTTTTTTTTTACATTGCTTTGAGGCCTATAGCGGCTATGACTGTCACCACGATTGATTCATTATACGCAGAAGCAGAGACAATCCAGAACAATTTTTATTACACATAACCATTACATATGTTATTACACTACAAAAGGACAACACACCATCCATGTCCGTACCCGGATTCGAACCAGGACCCCTCAGTGTGGCAGCAGCTGCTGCTGCTGACCATGCCACTGGGGCGACTCAAAATCTGTTATTTCAGTTGTGAGGCAAAAAGATGGGAGGTTATATCCATATGTTCATTGATTAATGGCAATACAGAATACACAATATGGAACGTACTACTATATATTTGGATAAAACTCCTGATGTTTTTGCTTCATTTGGGGAATAACGAGTTTTGAATTGATTCTAAAGACGATCATTTTCAGAATTTTCAAGCTATGTTTTTGAAACTTTTACAGATGTTGCTCTAAACATTTAGCTAACACAATATGCAAATGAAATTTTTATATCATTAAGATATACGCAATGAAAAATTATTTACTAAACTTAATTAATAATTTGGGGCTGTTTTTCTAAAAATCTTCTCTACGAGTATACATGCTATCCACATTAAAATAAACGCAGTATATTTCAATAAGCAAATTAATCATAATCTAGAGTTTGAGCGATGTATTAGGTGTAATAAGAAGTTTTAAAGCGAATTTTGTCTGGTCCTTAAAGCGAAACGCACCAATCAGCAGACCACATTTGTGTCATATAATAAGAAATATTTCAGCGTTTTGAAATCGACGCAAAAGCTGGGAGAAAAGTGAAAGTAACGTTAAAATTCTGAAGGTGAAAGATCTCATATGACAAGTCATTTATTCATCACTGCATTCGTTATGAATTTCACCGAGGAAAAAGTACTTCAAAAGCATGTAAATCAATCTGTTGTTGGAGAGGAAATCGTATCAAAAAGCACATACGAATTTTGGTTTCGGCGTTTTAAAGGCGTTATTTTGATGTTAGGGATCGAGAACGTAGCGGCGCTATACTGAAGGCTAGTCATGAGAATTTGCAATCTCTACTTGATGAAGATGCATCTGAGACGCAAAAAGAACTTGCAGAACAATTAGCAGTACCCCAAAAAACGATTTGTAATCGTTTACAGGCAATGGGGAAGATTCAGAAGGCAGGAAGATGGGTGCCAGACGCATTGAGCTAGAAAAACAAGGATGAGCGTGTCTTCAAGTGCATGAATCTGCTAAACAGGCAACAGAGAAAAACTTTCTTGTAGAAAATCGTGACGGGAGATGAAAAATGATATGTTATGATAATCTGAAACGCAAAAAAATATTGGTTTAATCCTAGCTAAGCAGCAACATCAACGCCGAAGCGATCCATTCACTGCAAAAAAGTTCTCCTCTGCAACTGGTGGAAAATGAAGGGTGTACTCTATTACAAACTGTTGGAATCTAGTATAAATGTAACAGCTGAACGCTACAAGCAATAATTGCTTCAACTGAACCAGAAAATTGCTCAAAAACATCCATTTACTGGAAACGATTTGCGCCCTGTGAAATTGCTCTATGACAATGCCAGGCCTCATGTTGCAAAACCAGTCAAAGACAAGTTAGTAACTCTTGGCTGGGAAGTTTTGGAACACCCGGTGTATAGTCCCGACATAGCCCCTTCGGACTATCATTTGTTTCGGTCCATGCAGAATGCCTTGTCTTCTCTACACTTCCGAACATTGGACGAAGTGCGAAATTGAGTTGATGACTTCATCGCGTCAAAAGACGAATTATTCTACACTGCTGGCATCCGTCAACTACCGAAGGCAGAAGGTGTTAGATAACGATGGAAATTATTTTGATGAATAAAAATATTATTCTCAGCTCATAATTGCATATTTATTTCTCTGAAAAACGCTTTAAAACTTCTTACTACACCTAATATATTTTTAGCAATGTATATTTTTTCTTCCTCAGATTTCTAAATTTTTGAATCCGCTGTTACATTTGTTTGAAAATCCTCAAGATGTCATTTTAAAATATGCAAGATTTTTTTAACTTAACGAAATCGCAACATTTCCTTGAATATACGTACTATACTTACACAAACCTGTAAACAAGTATCCAGGTATCCCAACAAATATCACAGCCAATCAAATATCCAGGTATTTGCATTCTGTAGCGATAATTAATTTCGTGCAATTTTTTTTATATTATTATTTTTCTTTGATTTTTTGTTGGCTTCCTAATTTTCATTCTTTTTAAATCGATGTCCTTATATTCGATCGAATATATTATTTGAAAATGTGAAATTTCAAAAGAAACCGCCAAGTATATTTTTGAATATTCAACAAAATTACAAAAATTTTAAATGTCCGGTGATTAATTACTATATAGTGTATATTAACACTTTTTTTTTGCTTATATTTAAAAATTCTAATCTCTTTAAAACCTTATATGACTATCTTCGCAGACTTGTGTCGGTTGTCCATTGTATTATTCAAGCCACTTTGAACTGTAACAATTTTCTCAAAACCGCATCGGTCATCAGATGTATTTAACTTCACACGATTCCTGAGTGCACTGGTATTAATATATCTTTTTTTCTCCTTTCCCGAAATTCCAATTTTATTGACCTGATTTCATTATTTCTTTAATTTGATATATGACCATCTTTACACAATGGCTTCTGTTCTCCGAAGTTTTAATCTCCACATACTACATTTCCTAACTGTTTTGCAGTATTATATGCTTCAAATACGGAAGCGCATGCTGACTTGTTTAATACATTTTTTTTCGAAGGAATAGTATAAAACCCTTTATAGATAATATATACATATATATATATTTAGTTTTTTCCTTATCGTAAATAATACCTAATATGCTGAAGTAGATACGATATTTACCAAACTTAATATAAATTCCTCGCAAGGATGACAGGTCTGAGGTACGTGTTCAGGGGACATACGTTCACAGCTGAAACGAATATAAATTTCAAAACTCAAATGAATTTCAATTAGTAGAGATTAAAAAAAAAAAGATTTTTTGTGCATTTTTCCAAAACAAAAATTTGAAGCATTTTTAAAATTTTATTGAGATTTGGTAAAAATATAAAAGGTATTACTTTTACTTATATTGAACCAATAAGAATACATTCTAAGTCATAAAATACTTACATATATATAACATTTAATTATTGAAAAATATATTGACATTAATGTTACTATAATTATTAATTGCCTTAAGGAAACTAGCTAAATGTTTATTTTATTACTCAGCAGAGTACAGAGTTTATGAATTATTCTGATGAGTTCCGAAAGTGAAATAAGTGAATTTTAAAATTTCCGAATATTAATCTATGGAGAGTTAAAACAAAGCCTGAAAAATGAACCGATTTATTTGACGAAAAGGTATTATGCAAACTAAGTTAATTTATTTATTATATAGTATCATTTTGTGTGTGGAAAAGTTATGGTGCAACATTTCATCGCCACTCAAATTATTAGATATAAGTTACTGTTTTTAAAAGAATTGAAACTTTCCAAAGGTTTGGTTTTTTTACTTAAAATAAATTTAAGATCTCAAAATGTAACAATTCATACGTAGTTCATATATAGTTCATAATAAAATAAAATTATTACGTTTCAATGAAATTCGATATAAATTACACAATACAACCTGCTTCAAAGAATTAAGCACAATACAATTGGTAATTACTGGCATGTACATTTTACTTTCCAAATTTCAACTTATCAAAAAAAAAAAAGACTTTGATTTTTTCGTTAAAAAAAATTAATCCTTAAACGTTTGTATTTCATATTTCCTAGATTCACGGAACATAACTTTGGTAGGTAGGTTAATTAAATTCACTTTTTCACAAATTGAATTTAATTGCCAGAGAATGAAACAGACTACATACTTATAAAGTTAAAATTATTTTCAACGTTAGAACACTAGAATATTCGTATTCCAAGCATACCGGTTTCGGTAGCATATAGCATATCTTCCTCAGTGCTAAAGATAGTGGAAATTTGCTCATATATATACAGGGAGGATGGGGATTCAAGTGACAAGTTGCCTACTTCTATACAAGAACTTAACTTCCTTGAAGCTTTCCATATCCATAAAAATCTTGCTAATCTCGTTAATTGTAATTTTGCTATTTCACCATTATCAGACTGTTGGAAATATTACATTAAAATTAATTTTTCTTAATCTTTTAATGCAATTCTCGCAATATCTTTTCCATTTTCCACCCAATTTTCCTATTAGCTGTTCCTGTTTTCCTATTGGCTGTTGCCTAGGATCCTCTGTTTTCCTATTGGCCAAGAAACTTGTCACTTGAATCCTCATCCTCCCGGTATATATATGAGCAAATTTCCACTATCTTTAGCACTGAGGAAGGTATGCTATATGTTACCAAAACCGGTATGCTTGGAATACGAATATTCTGGTGTTCTAACGTTGAAAATAATTTTAACTTTATCATATTGCACCAGACAACAACCTATTGTTTATAGACTACATACTTATATTATGCATAATTTTACTTAGTAGTTAGTTGTTTCATAAAATGTGGAGAGAGTTTTTTTTTCAATGTACCGAATTACCCGAAACAAGTGTCTTTTTTTCAAAAACCGCATATTTAATCCCAATTACCGCTTCAGAGGGTTCAATTTGAACCAGTGCTATTTTTTATGCCGTACAAGTGACACATTCATAGGTAAAAGAGATTTACAGCAAGATAATTTTGGTTCTACATTTACATTTATTATCGGATACACTGCATTGGAAAAATATACACGCTGGAAAAAAAAGTCATTTTCAATATTCATGTATATTTACACTTTGCTTGCGAAACAAAATCTAATGTAAATTTTTATAGCGAATTTTTAGTCTTATTGTATTGCTAAAGAAGTAATTTTTAAAGTTGAAAAAAAAGGAAATACAATCAATAAAAAAAAACAAGTTGGAAATTGCACGTGAAGCATAACAAAAGAGTTGCGTTCGTACGATAACGAAGTTTTAAAAATATCAACCTTATATATCAAACTCATAAAATTGTAAATAGTTAATTACAATTAAAATGCTCACCAGACAATGTTCTCCCTATACCATTATGTGATGGAATACAATTGTATGGCCTTGTAAATCGAGAACAAATGCTCTTTGCACCACAGATTATGCAAAATGTATATTATAAAATGTACTTTATAGATGCATATCAATTTTATTATGTTCGAATTAGTGTAACACCATTAAAATGCATTTGAATTTTTTTTCCCAATTGACCGTAATGTAAACGAAATACTTTTGATTGTCCCTGTAACTGAACTATGCATCCGATTTTGAAAACATTTGAAATGACTCGACAAAATTATGTAATAATTACGATTTTTAATTTCTAATGATTAAAATGCATTTGAAACTTTTTTCGCCATTGATCGTAATGCAATGGAATACTTTTGATTGTCCCTGTAATTGATCTGTCACCCGATTTTCATAAAATTTTAAATGACGCGGCAAAATTATGAAATAACATTATATTTTAAATTTCAAACTATTTGGTTGGGTAGTTTTTGCGTTGTTATATGCGAACGGACGGAGGTACTGAACGACAACTATACATGTTAAATATTTACATAATTACGAATGCACCTTAAAATAAAATGAAGGAGGAAAAATACATTTACATTGAAAGTACTGAGGATTAATGAGGCCTAAAATAACCATTAAATGATAAAATTAGGTAGAAATGCAAAAAAGAAAAACAATGTGTGGCAGGCAAAAAAATGTACAGTAAAGTATACCAAAAGAAGAAAAAAACGCAAGGATTTTTCTCAATATGTCAAAACTAAAAGATAAAAAAGTGCATATTCAACCATAATTTGATTTAAATTGAAAATAATCACATTTCAAGAATGTCAAATTAAGATTGTGGATCTGAAACGCTCGCGATCAAATTTATAAAATTATGAGGCGAGGGTAGAGTTTTTCAGAAGTGTCATTTTATGATACAAATTTTATTAAATCGAATAGATTTTTTTTTAATCACTAGATTTTAAAAGATTTACCTTTTATATATACATTTTAATAAAAACTTTATTTTACTTAAGAAAGATGTTATAATAATTAAAAATAAATGACATTGACATGTTTCGGATCCGTCTAATAAGATCCCTAATCATAATAAAAATAAAAATTAAATTTCAAACATTTCACGGTCAATACAAATGACACGCGACAATGATATATATATATATAAAATCACGCGCCCTATTTTAAAAAATTAAATTAAAATAAACCATGGTCTAAAAGAATTTCCAACATGGTTCATCCCATTCAAGCTCTCACGAGGAATTTATTTATTAATTCTAACCAAAACTTAGGAATAATAAAAGAAACGGTATCATTGCAAACACAATGAATTAACACCATAATAGTTCAGAAAAATATAGTGACAATATAAAAAAGACACTGAAAATTGGCTTACAGATACTAATTTCTTTATGTTTGATGGAAAAATTTATGAGCAAAATATGGGGGCTCCAATTAGTTCTCCCATTTCAGACTTTCTCGCGGAATTCAAGATGAGGCCTATGAAAAAAGAATTTTTGAAAATTTTGATAAAGTTCCTATTTTTTGGAAAAGGTATGTTGATGATGTTTTTTTGGTTTGGGAATTGGGGGTAGATTCTTTCCTTAGTTTTGTTGATAAAGTTAATAAATTAGATAAAAATATTCAATTTACATATGAATTAGGAGTGAATAGTAGTTTACCGTTTTTAGACACTTTTTTAATTAGGGAGGGGGATTCATTGAAAAGATCAATTTATAGAAAGAAAATTAATAGCCAACATATTATTCCAAATTCCGCTTGTTCACCTTTTTGTTGTAAGTTCTCTAATTTCCGTTTCATGGTTGACAGTGCATTTAAAGTCTGTTCTGAAGAATTTTTAAATAAGGAGTTGTGTAATATCCGTGAGATTGCAGGTTCTAATGGGCATAAAATAAGTAGCATCAACAAATTAATAAATTATTATAGAAAAGGGAAGCCTAAACAACAAAATCCAGAGTTAATTGAAAGATTTAACAAAGGGGGAGATTCCACAAAAATAAAAAGAGTTCCTTTTAGATATCTGAAAGGCAGTTTTGAAAAGTTAAAATTTAAATTTTAAAAGTTTAATACTAATTTGATTGCAACGCCTCCACTAAAATTAAGGTGTTTACTTAATAAGCAAGTAGATCCTATAGGACATGATGATCTTGGTGGAGTTTATGAAATACCTTATATTACAGAAAATGGGGACTTAAATTATTACGTAGGCATGACGGGGAGAAAGCTTGGTATTAGAAAAGGGGAGCATGAATCTGATATTAAATTTGGATGTATTAACACTGCCTCATCTAGAACCTATTTAATTGAGGGAATAAAAATATTGTTTAGTGTAAGCAAATTATGTTTCATATCTAATTTTAGTCGAAAGTCTATTATAAGAGAGTCCATTGAAATTTATACGCTTAAAAATTGTATTTGCAATGATACCGTTTCTTTTATTATTCCTGAGTTATGATTAGAATTAATGAATAAATTGCTCGTGAGAGCTTGAATGGGATAAACCATGTTGGAAATTCTTTTAGACCATGGTCTATTTTAATTTAATTCTTTACAATAGAGCGCGTGATTTTTGTTTTTTGTTGTTTATATCTCATTGTCGCGTGTCATTTGTATTGACTGTGAAATGTTTTGAAATTTAATTTTTTTTATTATGATTATGGATCTTATTAGACGGATCCGAAACATGTCAATGCCATTTATTTTTAATTATTATAACACCTTTGTTAAGTAAAATAATTTTCTTTTATAAAAAAGTGTCATTTTGTCTGAAGGAATGTATCTTAAGTTCTAATGGGCAACTTAAAAACTACACAGTTAAGCACTGACATTTTCCCTTGCAGAAATTCTAGAAGTTATTCCGCTGCGGTTTCAGGAAATTAAAAAATCTACGAAAAATTGGTTTATAAAAAATATTTTTATTTCTTTGAAAAAAAGTTTGAAATTTCTACTGATGCAGTTGTTCATTGCTAAAAAAGTGACGTCATTCATTAGATCATTTTCGAACGAACATAAAAATTTTAAAAGTGGCAAATTTATAATTTTAACTTTTATGCATTCAGATGTAGAATTTTTTGCTAAATTCAGGCATTTAAATTCCTTCAATGTAGCTCAATTACAACTTTAAAAATTAATTATCATTCGTCAAACGCATGATTTAAACTTTAACTTTAAAAGCCAGTCTGCGAAAATGCAAAAGATTTTTATATCAGAATGTCTTGAAATGCGGTCATTTCTTTTAAATACACCATTTAGAGATTTTAAAGTTGGGCGTCTAAACCTATCTATTATTACCTATTACTATCCTATATATTAAACGCTATTTAATATTATATAACTTTTATAAAAATCGATCCGCAATTATTTGTTTTATAAGGAACTCGATTTTTAAAAAGAGAAATAAATACATTGTATAAACCCGAAATTATTAGGCTAATGAAAACTAACGAACTTGTTTATCTGCAGCTTTCAGATAAATTTATAATGCATAATAAAGATTTAAAAAAATAAGGGTCATCAAAAGTCAGAAAGGGGGAGTGTTGCAATATATATATATATATATATTTTTTTAATGGAGAATGTTCAAATATTTAAAAACATGCACTTTTAGATGCGGATTTTTAATAGAACTCTGTGATAAGCATTATTTATTTAATATAAAATTTCAAAAAAGTACTTTCCACTATTTTCGAATAGTAATTTCATCAATTCTCTTAAATTTTTACTGAAGTCTGCCACCCCTTGACTAATATATTTACGAATAAGCTGTTTAACAGGATTTCGTTCAGAAACAGTTTTGTTAAGGACAGAGGTTGTGGAATGCTGGAACTAGACTTATTTATTTATATCCGAGACTTATTTATTTATTTATGTATTGCAAGAGCACACTTGCTAAACGGTGTGGTTGGCAGAGTGGATCCGGTTCGATATTTGTTCAATTCTACATTGGATACTTTTTATGAGATTTTGCAGTACATAATTTGGGTTCTTTAAGAATATTATTACTTGTTGGGTAAAGCCGGACGACTCAGCTAGTTTAAATATATATTCGCTTGAAAATGCTTCTTAAATACACTTTCATTTATAAAGGTTTGATTGAATAGAAAATATGTGAAGTGGTATTGTCGTGTCCATGGATATGCAAAAGAAAAAAAAATAAAGTATCAGGTATTGTCAAATGCCCGGGGAACGTCAGCTGCCAGCTTTGGTGCCTCAAGACTATAAAGAACCTCCCGAAGTGGATAATCAGCGGTAACCAGACAAGCTTTAAAATATGTGAGATAATAGATGTGCACTCGAAGTTGTGTCTTGGTGTGTGCTGGGTTTCCAGGCAGTTCTTGCAAAAAATATAAGTTCTGGCCTTATCAGGAAGGATCTTCATTCCTTTAAAGTGATTTGTTCTTCTTAATCTAGCCAGTGTAGTCGTTATATATCTAGAGAAATTGAAATTAGTGATTAAAGGTTTCGTACAGGACTGATTTATAAATCTCTATTTGGCCACGGCGTGCAATGGTGGAACTATATTGGGCAAGACTTTGTGCCTCTTAAGTTGAAGCATCCGCAAACTCGTTACCATCTATGTTTACAAGTGCGTGATACCACTGCAGCACACAAGGTTTCCTTTTGTGATGGTTCGGGACAAGTAAGTTACTTCTAGCAGAGGTGATATTTGTGTCTCCGTTTCTGATGGCCTGTAAGGCCGGTTTAGAATATGAGAAAACAACCAGCTCTACAGTGCACTGTTATAAATCTTGTACTAGTGAACCAAATTGTGAAAACTTGAACCAATATTTGGAGCTCCTGTTGAAGCATATTTACAATACTTGGGATGAGGTTGAAATAGGAAGCTCTAAATGTTGGTACGAAATTTCACCATCTGATGGTGGCAGCTACTGCGCACCAAAATTTGGTTCAAACTATAGCAGCATTTTTAACAGTGGAAGATTTTTAGCTTGAGGATTAGTCAGGTAAAAAATTAGGGTTTCTTTAATTGCCAAAAGTTCGCCGGTTAAGTAGGAAGCAATGAAACCTGTGTTAATTTTAAGAATGACTTTTTCATCACGTGGAAGAATGAAGAGGATGGTTGCTCCACCTCTGTTGAGGAATTTATCTGAAGAACCGTCGGTGAAAGCAATTGCCAAGTTCCCCTGGGAGAGCTCTTTGGTTTCAAGGCCGTTTAGTCCAAGTATTATGGGGTATTCTTTTTTAGAGTAGGGTTAAAGTAAGTTCAGATTCATCTTGGTTTATTGCTGGAATTCTTGGAAAGATAGGTTCCCGAAGGAAAACCAAGTAATGAATGCTCCATTTGAACCTGTCTCTCTATCCGGCTGGAGAGTTGGATAATGCAATATGTTAAGTGAAAAAGTAATTTGCTTATTCTTTAAACTTTCTGAATTACAATTCGAAAAAAAGCTATTCTATACTTTTGCATAAATATAACTTTTTTTTTATATCGCTTAATTTATGTAAATGCACGAATACATCAGTAATTTTAAATCTTAAAGAATAGGCTTATTAATACTAAAATAAAATAAGAATATATGAATACCAGAAAAGTTTTAAATAGATTCAAAAATTGTTGTTCAAAATAATTTCTTTTTCAAATATTTATTTGTTTTAGTTTTTCATTATCTTTTTTAAAAAATGCTTTGTTAAAAATGTTTGTAAAAATTGTTTAAAGAATAAGCAACATTCTTATTCCATAAGTATTTTTTTCTTTTAAATCTCGCTTAGTTTACGAAGACGAAAACACGAATGCATCATTAATAATAACCTCTTAGTGGGCTTTTTCTTTCTAAAATTAAAGGAGCATACTTGAATGAGAGAAAAGTTTGAAATAGATACAAAATATTGATTCTGATTTTAAAAATAGTTTCTTTTTTTACATTCTTCTTCTTTTTCTCCCCTCCTCCTTTTTTTAATGCAGAAAAATGTTTTGTAGTATTATTCCTACCCCTCAAAATTTCCAAAAACAATGCACATTTTACAGAAAAAAAATACGTTTTACTTTGACATAAATATTACTTTTGTTAAATTTTGCTTACACGAATCTATCATTCATAATAAATATTAAAGAGTGTTTTTATAACTGCTAAAATAAAGGAAGCAAATATGGATACGAAAAAAAGTTTGAAATAGATATAAAATATTAAATTTGGGTACTTACGTATTAACGCCACCGCAGCAGATGTTGCGCTAATTCGCCTATAAAGAACAATCATTGTTGCCTGGTTCCTTGCTTATTTTGACGCCAATTATAATACATTTTTAGTGTTTACAGTTTTTTAGTACTTTACTCTTTTTAGTTTTTTTTTGTTCATTATTTGACGCTATTTTTTCTGCGCATAGAACAACAAGATTGCTCTTTATTGGAGCATTAGTGCAACTTCTGCTGCTGTGGCGTTAATACGTAAGTACCTAAATTTGTTGTTCAAAATATTTTCTCTTCTGCATTTTTTTATTCAGAGAAATAACTTGTTTTTGCTTTGTATAACACACCGTTGTTGCCACGTGTTTAAAAAGAGATGATATAAAACAATAGGTTTTATATTTAATAATTCATGTTTCATTCTGAGAATTTTAAGCAAAATATTTTTTGGTATACAGTATTTCAAATTATTTATTTATATGAAAACAAAATTATTTGCGAATATTTTATCTTTTAAAAAATATATATATTTGAAACATTACACATGTACTTTGAAACATTACACATGTACTTTGAAACATTACACATGTAAATCCGTATTGCGCGACCCATGATATTTAATAAACATATATTTACATGAACTCATGAACTATTTACATCGTTAGAAAAGATATTTCATTTAAGAAAAATCTCACAACAATTAAAAATCAAATAACTTAGATTTTCCTCAAATTTATTATTGAATTGGAATGTATTTGAAATGTATTGAAAATATATATTTTAAACGTAAATAATTGTGCAAACTATGTTTAAATCTACTTTTCATTACGCCTCAAGATAATAAAAGTTCATTTTTTATTACCCTTTTTAAATTATAATGACATAACCATCTATACTTATAAAAAAAGTTTGTGTGTATGTGCGTGTTAGACAATCTATTTCACGTACATGGTAAATTCTACTGTCCGTAGAGGGGTTGAAATTTTGGAAAAAGATAGTCCAATGCAGGTCCATATGGACCTGAGTTTATCACTTTTATTTTTTAACAGGTGGTGGGATTTTGCAGATTGCAGAAATGTCTCAAGCGCTCCTCAACAAATTTGGTGAACGCTCGCAAATTGAAATTTGCGTGTAATGGGAAAATGCTATTTTCTAAAAATCTATGAAACTTAGGGTAATCTTTTTAGCTTTAAATGAGTTTCTACTAAACCATTTTTTCATAATTTTAGATATATTAGATTCGAAAATAGAAGAAGAGGTAACATATATTCACATTACTTTTTCAACGATGCGGCTGAAAATATAATATTGAAATTAAAGGAAATGTATTTTTCAGTTCAGTGTTACAAAAAATTTCACACTGCACCACACACAATATATAAAGGAAAAAAAATTCTTTAAGTAATTTATATAGCTCCTCTACATTTTTTTTTAAATGCATTTGTGAATGGTTAATGCTCTTTAAATATGTGAGGTTTTTTAATTATTTGAACCAATTTGAATTTTCGGCGATACAAAATTTACGAGTAAATTGGATGTGAAACACCGATACACAACTATCTTATAATGGTTTCATTTTAGGTGTGTTCGTAATTATGTAAATACGTAGCCAATACAATCATCGTTTAGTCCGTCTGAATGTCTGTGCGGATAGGACAACAGAAAATTACTCAACCGAATCTTTTAAAATTTAAAATATATATTTGTTGTATAATATTCTGGAGTCCTTTAAAATTTTCTGAAAATTTGATGTCTAATTTAACTCCAGGGGTAATCAAAATTATTCAGTTACATTATGGTCAATAGGAAAAAATAGATTCAAGTGCATTTTAATCATGCTACACTCTTTCTAGCATAATAAAATTGATATGCTTCCAAGAAATATATACTAAAATTTACATTTTGTGCAATCTGTGGTGCAAAACAAGTTTGAATTTAATATACAATGCTAAAAAGAATATTATATTACATAAAAATAAACAAGTAAACGTTTTTTGGGGCGTGTTTTAATTATATTAAACTATTTCACATTTTATTAAATTGATATATGTTACTAAAATTTGAAAGCAGATAGTATTTACACGGACACACAAAATGTTTCCAATACTATACTACGAGAGCGATTCAATAAGTACCCGTATTTGAAGACAAAGGACGTTCCCCTGGGAAGTTGCTATTATCATTGTGTGCTGCCATCTATAAAACGACATCTATAAAAATTTCAGATTGATTGATAGGTTAGTTTGGATTTTGCAGCCATTCGAGTAAGACGTGTTTCGTGATTTTCGCTAAAATGGATATCGTTCGGTAATCCGCTTTTTGTTTTTGGATGGGAAAAAATGCGAGGAGATAAAAGCAAAGTTGGATGCTGTTTATGGGGACACGTCGCCATCTATGACCACAGTTAGATATTGGTTCAACAAATTTAAACGTGGGCGAACTTCCGTTTTCAATGAGGAGCGACCAGATGTGGTTACCGAGGGAATCATTGAAAAAGTCCACGACATGATTCTCGCTGATCGACGAACGAAGGTGCGTGAAGTAGCAGAGGCCGTATGCTTGTCGACCGGAACGGCAATTCATATTTTACATGACAAGTTGGGGATGAAAAAATTGTCTGCCCGATGGGTGCCGCGATCACGATAACGCACCAGCACATTCATCTGGAGTTGTCGCCACCAAACTGCATGAATTGCTGCCGCACCCCCCTATTCTCCCGATCTGGCTCCCTGCGCCTTTTTCTTGATCCCTAACATGAAGAAATGGCTCGCGGGAAAAAAATTTAGCGCAAACGAGAAAGTCATCGCCGAGACAGAGGCGTACTTTGCAGAGTTCGACAAATCCTACTTTTTGGAGGGGTTAGAAAAATGGCCGGAACATTGGGAGAAGTGTATCTTTCTAAAAGGGGACTATGTTGAAAAAAATTGAAAAAGAACGGCGTCTTCATTTCTAACACGGGTACTTATTGAACCGCCCTCGTATATTCGAAGCACTGTATGGTATAACACCAACACCTGAATGTTTAAATTTACATGAATATCAACTTCATTGCAGTACACACTGCATTTGTTACGTTTTGATTGCAATTTCTGACTTGTTTCATTTTTAAGTACGGAACATAAAAAGTGTGAAATTTTTGTAGATAAAAAAAATGAACATTTTTTTTTTTATCACACAATAAAATGTTGTTAAATCTAGTGCTGGATTTTCTAAATAGTTCCTAACTGAAATTACATTATTTCCAGTGAAGACATTCTAAAGCATTAGCATTAGAGTGTCCTCAAAAATATGTTACAAAAAAAAAAAAATTAAAAAAATGCTGAAAATACATATAGCTTACAAAAAAGTAGGTCAAAGTATTTTCAACGTTTTTTTTAAGACAATAACAATAATCTTTTTTTATGGTAAATTTATTTTTTATACTTATTACATTTCTCTGAAATTATACAGAACAAATACAAAAGTGAATCAGATAGTTCTGTTTTCGCTTTTTGAACGTTAACCATCACTTTTTTAAATATACAATACGTTACATATTTTTCAAAATACATACACATATATATATAAATATATATATGTATATATTTGTATATATATATATATATATATATATATATATATATATATATATATATATATATATATATATATATATATATATGCATAATTAATTTCAAATTTATTTTTCTTCCTAGTATATTGTTTCAAACTGTTATATAAGATATTAATAGCCGTTTGTATTGATTCTCTCAGCAATTATTATAGCTTCAAATATTATTCAAACAAAAATATCACCTCGGAGATTAAAGCTATATTTTTTTACCTACAAGTGTAGATAATGAATTTTTACTTTAAAAAATGTGCAATTTACAACAAATATAACATATTCCCTACCTGTTACAACGTATGTTAACCAATATTCTTTTCTCATAAAAACTAAACTTCTTTTTCCATTTCTTAATATCTGATTTTTTTTTTGTTCTTGTTGTTAAAATCCAACCAATAAGTGACAAAATCTACGCTAATTTCATAATAAAACATAAGCTATTTTTTCCGAGTTTGCAAAATGCTTTCAAGACAATGTGACCAAGAAATTGAGAAAATTTTATAAATGTTCTTTAATTTGTAATTTACGATTTTACGAGCATATAAAATTCGTATTTTTAATTATTGCATTTATTCGGTAATTTAAGATTTGAAACATCCTTATCCAAAACTAATTTATGTAAAATTATATTAACTTATTCAAAATATATAAATTGGAAATAAAGAAAATGAAATAAATATATTTTTTTGTATTATTATATTTAATTGAATGGGAATTCATTATCGCGGTCAGATCCAAACAATCTACTTTATAACACAAAGTTGCCGACACGTATACTTGTAAGTATTTTAATAAGATTAGAGCATACACATAGATAAGTTTGTCTATGTGTACTTGCGGATTAAAATTCAGTTAAACTTCGGTTACCATCATTTGTTTAAATTAAGAATAGAAAAGAAAAACAGTTTTTTAGGCCAAAGCCTAAGCACAAACCGAATCTCGGCGATATTCATATTTTAGACGAAAACGAAAAGAATAGGAAAAAATATTAGAGTAAGTAATAAATACATAAATATACACAATTATTAATAATATGTATTTATCTAATATGCGTAATTATTAATTAATTATACATATTTATTACATATGCATATTAATTATACATGTTTATTAAATGCTCATAATTATTAAGGAATTTTATGTGGCCCAAGTTGGCTCTTTATGTCTTAGACCCAAAACCTTTTATTTCTATGTAAAATAAAACGAAATTTATTCATCCACGACGCAGAAAATATAATTATATGACTTTCATTTTATTAAAAAATTTTACTCATTCAATTTTTTTAGAGTCAAATTTTTTAGGGATACAAACGATTTATAAAGATTTTTGTAAATGATCCTCCGTTATGTTAGAACTTCCTCAAAGAGTCTTAGACGCTTCTGGGATTTCAAAGCAAAAACTATTAAATCTATTACTATTAAATACGTAGATTTAAATGAGTATGTGAAACGTTTAATCATATTGAGATTGCTTGCTTTATAATTCGCACTCCCATCTTGAGTCAGCTATGACGGATAAATTATAAACAATGAAGTTAATAGCTACAAACAGTTTTATTTGAGCCAATACAGCTCAAATCAATGGGCCAAAAACAAGAACAACCAAAAACAAGATTTTTGGACTACAGATAGTTTCGGAATTTTCGACGAAACTCAGATTTTTGCCGAAAAGGAAAACAAATTTTTGGTAGATCTCTACTTAAGATCATCTTTTTTATTTACTGTTGAACTTTTTTTTACATGTACATTTCATTAAAAAATAATTATGGGCTTAAAAGTATGGCTGGTCTTTTTCATGGCCATACACCTACTTTTTTTAATGAACTTTGCAAAATTTACATTAATAGAATTTTCTTTTAAATATTTAAATCCCTTTTTTACGAGAAAACAGTGACTTTTAAATAAATTTATTTGGCTTCTTTTTTATGCAAAATAAATATTTTAAAATATTCCGAAACTTTTGACATGTTTTGAAATTGGATTTAAACGAATATGTAACAGAAGTCACAGAAACAAGTCAAATATTTTGTTGATATATGAAGTTTAGAAATGAGAGAATTCACAAACGTGCAGCGATTTTTATTAATAGATATCTTGGGAGACATTTGATCAAACATTTTTTTCAGAGTGAAAACATGTGCAGAATATATGACATTTGTTTATTTTGAATTACTGAATGAACGGTTTTTAAAATAGCTTTTATTTGTATACGTCTAAAATAGGATAGTCGGAAATTATTGATATATTTTAGAAAATATTTACGAGTAATAAAAATCTCAACAAACTGTAAGCTAAAATTGAGTTATACTATATATATGTATGTATAAAAATGTAAATGTTGTATTGAAAAATTTAAGAATTTGGAAATTAATTTAGAGTATATAAAGTTACAGCTTTCGAATAAATTATGAGTAAAAAATGAGAAGAAGAGAAAT
The DNA here is from genome assembly GCA_964019185.1 of Maratus speculifer. NCBI lineage: Eukaryota > Metazoa > Arthropoda > Arachnida > Araneae > Salticidae > Maratus > Maratus speculifer. The sequence goes on along the minus strand of OZ025290.1, from coordinate 418,366,931 downwards.
GGTATTTGAAAGGGTTTAACTGAATACTTAATTAATAAACGCTTTAAGAAACTAGAACAAGAATTAATATATTTAAAGTTGAGCTACTCACCATCAAATTTCAGAAAAAAATTATACATGTAAGCACTTATAACAGGCCATAATCATATGACTATTGTTTATTACAACCCTCATAGCATGCATGGTCACAGTGACGTCACAATGACGTCACTATGAGTCACTTTGGTCACATCATATCTGTGACCAAAATGCCACCACTCAGTGACGTCACATTGTGACTGAGGTGTGACTTCCTTAAAATTACAAATATTTTTCAAAACATATTATTTACTTTAAAAAAACATGTTTCTGGCAATTTAAATATCGTCACTTTTGTCACAGTTTCGTCACAATGTTAATGTCAGAGTAGTCACAAATGACACATTTTTCATATTTTGGTCACACCGTGACTTCAAAGTGTAACGTCACAAACAAACTCTAAAACGGCCAAAACAACTTCACATTTTAGTCATTGTGAATTTATATCGGCAATCGATGGTCACAAAATCACAATGTGACTTCACAATGACGTCGATGGGACGTCACCATGCCTTACGGAATGTACGACTAATTAAAATACATCTTGAACCCTTTTAGGAATCTTGCTTTGAACTCAAAAATGTATTCATCCATTCAAAATGAATATAAAAATATATAATACATTTACACCTATTAAAAATAAAACGTGTCTCTAACGATTTTTTTTTTTTTTTGGGGGGGGGCATTATTTCCTATGCAATTCTGTCTTAGAAGATTTTTCTGCATATCATTTTTTACATTCGTATGTCGCCATTATATGGAATAAGGGTTAATAATATTAATAATAACTAAAATTTTTACATAAAAAAAACAAAGGTTCCTTAAAAACATAAATATCGATTGAATAAATGAGAATGTGCATAAATGCTGCATTGCAGTGAGAATCTTGCATAAATGAGAATTATAAACATGAAAAAAAGCTACAATAAGTTTTTCTTCTGGATAGATCTCCTACGTACGGGTAAAAAAAAATCAATATTTTGTAAAATTTCACGCGGCCCGATTTTTTAGCAATTATATTGGGTTCGGGAAAAAAATTAACTTTTGCAACGGACTGGGCCTGGTCGTGGAAATTTCGTCCCAAGCAGGTCTCTAACACAGGGTGCTGAAGCAATCCATGATTCAATTTGAAGTTGTAATCGCAGTCCAAAATGTGGATCATCAATAGCATGTTACTGGATAATGGAAAATTCTATAGGTTTTTCTCGATATTACCATAATTATAGCAAAGGTAAGAATGTTTATTTAAAGTTTTATTGCAATATATTTCAGTTTTGTAAAAAACTAATGACGAAAACACAAACAGAACTAGGACAGAATATTCTGCATTTTGGATTAAATATGTAGTTTATGATCACATGCTCAATGGTTATTTTCATAGTCTTCATGCACTATGTCACCCCTCTTAATTTGTGAAACTTTTGAAATACTTTGCATGATTTATGTAATCAGAATAATATTTTTATGGTTATTTTCTTAAAATATATTGTGAAAGGTATTCTGTTAGGAGAATTACAGTCCTCACCAAAAATAAATAAATAATAAAAAAAAAAAAATGGACAATTGCATGTGATTTTTGAATGTGTATATTTGCAAATTTTGTTCTTTTAAAGATAGTGTAATTGATTGCATAGCGCTTATAACTTTATATGTTGGGCATGGGATATTTGGTGAAATGCCAATGCAAAAGTGCCATAAAAATACCAAAGATATCTTGAAATTAATTAAAGTAGACGAATGTTCAAGTTTAAAAATATCGCAAAAATTTTTATTTTTGGGGCAGGAACTGTGGCAGTATCTATATTATACAGGCCAAACGTATCTGTGCATAATGCATTCGTCATTTTACAATTAGCAGCATTTTGAAATGCAATTTCGTTTTTTGCAATTCTTGATACTGCAAATTTTTAGACCTTTAAACACCGCAATTTTTCAATTTTTATACCATTGTATAGATAAAAAATGTGCTTTTAAATGCAATTTATTTGAAAGCTGTATCTTAATTTATTTTTTAAATATTAATTTTTTTGCTGTTTTAATACCGTTTTTCTAAACATGGCAAAAGAAGTAAAAGCTGAAAAAAAGTAGATTACTAAAACTTTATTTCGCCATTTTAGTATTTAAAGTTAAAAAAATTAATTAAAGTACATGTTGTGCAAAGAATATCGTCTGTTATAAAACCTGGTGAATTTTTGTTTCATTTACAAGATTTCATTTCTGCTTAAAAATATTTAAATAGTTAAGTATCTGTTTCAGTTAATAGAATCGAGAATTCAAGTTTTAAATTAAAATGATTTCAAAATAATCAAACTAAAATACTGCTTTTTATTAAAAAGGTGAATACAGATATGAAAAATGCATATTTAAATTTGATCCGGCGAAAATGGTGTCGGATTTAGATTTCACGAGGGCAAAATCTATGAATAAGTCAAAATAAAATAAATTCTGTTTTTTTTTCTTTTTTTTATAGAAGCATAATACCTTTAATTGATAACTTCATCATAATACCGGACATTACATAACACTTATAATAATACTGGATATTTTTTTATATATTTTTTTTAATTTTACTTAAGAAAGGTGTTATAATAAAAATAAAAGACATTGAAAAGTTTCGGAACCGTCAAATAAGTTCCATAATCATAATATAAATAAAATAAAATTATATTATGATTATGGAACTTATTTGACGGTTTCGAAACATATCAATGTCTTTTATTTTTATTATAACACCTTTCTTAAGTAAAATTAAAACTTTTATTAAAATGTTTATATAAAAGGTGAATGTTTTAAAATCTGATGATTTAAAAAAGAAATTGGATTTAATTAACTTTTTATCACCGGATATTTTTAGTGCTTACATGTATGATTAAAGTTTAACTTTAATAATTTATCATTCTGAGTTTTATAGAAACAGTATTTTGTTAACTTTCGGTTAAATATAATTTTTTGAAGAGTGAGACTAACCAATATAAGGTGCATTTTTTACAATAACTAATTTTGTAGGTTTATTATAAATCACTGAATTTTTTTAAACAATTTCTTTCATCGAAATTCGACGGGTTCTACCTTCTAATCATAATCTCTGCAATCATCTTTTAAAGCACTGATATTATTATAACAGATTTTACGTTCAATAAATTAAATTTTGTGTTTTCAAATTGAGTGTAGTTTTACTTTACATATGGATATATGTCAACTAAATATCTGCATTATCTTTTTTTTAATATTGTTATGATTCTTTTTTCTTCATTCAGTAATCCACATAGTGTGGAAATATCACGTATCTCACCAAAGAGGTTTCCACCCCCACCCCTCCTCAAAAAATTACATATATGGCCCGGCCGCATTTTCAGAAAGAATCACGTTTTGAGCACCTTATTGCAGAACAATGATTGGCGCGGAGATGAAGTCAATGCTACGCTTTCTTGTTTGTGACGTCAAACGCCTAGCGAATAGCAACCCTTCCTTCTGCAAAGAGATCGCGCTTATTGTTCATTTGTTTTTCTTTAAATGTTATCAAGCAAAGACAATAATATGAGGAAATGTTATTCATCGTTGTTTACGATTAAAACACAATTTATAACAAAGAGCTTTTTCAGATTAAAACGCTTTAAATTTCACAAAATATCTAAACATAGGTTTTTTTTCCTCTCACTTCAAAAATATTATTTCATTAACTAGTTATGTTCGAAGAAATTGAGAGGTTAATTAAAAACAGTAGTAAAGATTCTCTTGAAATGAATATAATTCTATTAATCATATGTTTTATGACACATTTGAACTTAGTTTATTTTGTGTTTGGCGATGCAGCTAGCTGAACGTTCTCGCTTTCGCCAACTCGCCAAGGCTGGTGCTCAAAACGTGATTCTTTCTGAAAATGAGGCCCGGCCGAAAAAAAAAAAGAAATGAAAATTTCCAATGTGAAAATTTGAAAGTATCTATTTAAACCAATAAATTCTAAACAATTTTCAATGGAAGTGACTGAGACGAGGTACGTAATAAGTACAAATATGTTGCACGAAACGATCCGAATTTGACATCAATACAAATAATAATAATAACAATAATAAAAACATGTTCACCTATGAGCAGCAGTTGAATTGTTTCTGAACAAAGACTTAAACATTTCATCAAACTCTTTCCGGACAAGGATCATGCTTTATTTACAAGAATCATATTTATTTTCCCCATATCAGGACTACATGACGAACAGATACTGAAAAAATTTTGCTTTATACGGCCCACAAACATTAGTATTCCAAACTATAAAATAATCTACAATGTTAAAATTTCAAAGAAATATGCATGTCACCGTTTTCTATGGAAAATCTTTATTGTGTGTTAAGAAAAATTGGTAGTGAATGAGGATATTGAGTTTGGGTCTTTTTACATTAGTTTTTGAACGAACCGGGTCTGTTTTCATTAATTTTGCACCAACCTTGTCATGAACCGCGAAAATTTAAAGGGGCATATAATTCCCTGCCCGTGCAGATTTCTACGATATATTTATCTAATGTATCTAATGATTAGCGATTTTAATAAAGAATTAAAGATGTGACTTTATTTAAAACTTTTTATCTAAGAGTTAAAGAAGCAACTAATATGACTGAAAGCATTTTAAATCGCTGATTTTCTGTTTTAATTCAAGCAACGATGTTTTAAAAACTTTATTTCAATACTTGAAAATAAAATATAATAATACATAGATTGAAGAGTTTTATAATCCAGGAAATATTTATGTATTATTATAGGCCTACTTTCGACTGTTATAATTCTAAATAAAACTATTTTATTAGAAGCTCGAAAATTTTTAAATATTTTACAGTTACATTGTTCAATGATATATATTTGAACATTTGAATTCGTTAGTTTATAGGTTATGCTACATAAGATTATTTATAAATTAATGTCTGAAGAACAATATTTCGTATTAACAAAAGGAAATATTTCGAAATCGTTCTAACTGTGCTATGGACGAAGTTCGTAGAAGAAACTATTGGAAATCGATAAGGAAATAGTTTAAAGGATTTTAATATGTTAGTAAACTTTTTAATAGCAAATATTTACAAATAAATCCATAAAAATAATATTTATAAAATTATTGATTCTTCACAGTTTGCACAATAAATGCAACATACTTTTTTTTATATAAAACTTATTATGGTTTTCAATTAGGCTAAGTTGCAGTATAAGCAAAAATTTAGGTCTGATAAAACAAGTAAGAAAAATCATGCGTTAAGTATAGATAATGAAGCACTTTCCAACACTTAATGAAATCTTTAACAAAATTTTGTTATTTAGGGAAATAATAGTGTATAGTCAAATATACCCAAATATGTATTCCAGTTCTTTTGAACAGCCCTGTATTTCATATGTCAGTTGATATAATGGGAAAATTTAGCTTAGCAAGAAAATACCCAGTAGCTTGAGATTTCTTTTTTAGCAATTCATACTATTAGATGGAAACATACTTGAATACTTTTATTCAGCCCTGTAATTTACATTGTACTTTTATTACACGTCAGCATTAGGCTTAAATTTATTGTAAACTAAAACACTTTTTAAACAACTTAAATCACATTCTCATAAATCATCATTCATAGGCGTCCATGTACCGAATTCCGTGCGTGGCCCTGTATATCTCTTTATCTATATTCTGGAAACATTTCTCAGTAAATTAAATGCAGCTCAGCGTAAAAATGCATAGCTTACTTAAGAACCACGTTTAAATAATTTACGCTCATATTCAGTAACGTCGGTGAGCTCTTTTGGGTAGCCCTGTATATCAACTATAACATTTATACACACCATATAATGTGCATATATTTAGCGAAATATAAACGCGCGTATCATAATTAAAATGCATTTCATTCCTCCATCAGCTTTCATCGGACACATATACGGTACTTCGGAAAGAATATACTATTTGAAATCTTCTGTATGGCCCTCTAAATGCTATGTACTCCATATTATGCAAGACAGTAGCATATAAATTATAAGCTTCAGTGACGTATATCAATTTTATTATACATGAAACAGCTTAATATATTTAAAATATGTCACATACAATTCCCCCTTTTACCATTATCTAATGGAATTCTTTTGTGTGGCCCTGTAAATGAATAATAGCTACATTTTCACCTTATATTTAATAGCATGCATATTTTAATATGTTTGACAGGGTATAACATCTTTAAAATTCCTTTGAAACGATTTTTCCCATAGGCCGTAATATAATGGAAAACTTTTGATTCGCCCTGTAGATAAACTAATCATGGTATAAACTTCATTTTCGATAGGACTTGTGCTAGGGTAAACGTCAATAACGTCCTAAAATTTCATGGCAATCCGAATATATTAACGATTTTTCCCCGTAGGCCGTAATGTAATTGGAAATTTTTCATTCGCCCTGTAGATAAACTAATCATGGTAAAAACTTCATTTTCAATAGGGTTTGTGCTAGGGTAAACGTCAATAATGTCTTAAAATTTCATGGCAATCCGAATATATTAACGATTTTCCCCCATAGGCTGTAATGTAATGGGAAAATTTTGATTCTCTCTGTAGATAAACTAATCATGGTAGATACTACATTTTCAATAGGGTTCGTGCTAGGGAAAACCTCAATAACGTATAAAAAGTTCATAGCAATCCGAGTATATTTACGGGAGTTAAAGCGCGGACAGACGGACAGACAAACCGAATGCGTAAGCACTTTTCAACTTTGTTGGAAAGTGCTAAAGAATGGAAATTAAATAATACTTTTGTAATTATTTCCTTATCCGATACATTACAAGAAGTGTTAAAACATACACGAAAAAAATATTTCAATATAAGAATTAATGCAATATAATTTAATAATTACAATTACTTTAATATTTAATTTCACTGTCTTAGATATCGTTATACATGTTATTATTATTATTAATGATATGATTAATCCTTATAACTTAAAATAAAAGTTAATTGTTGAAAATGCTCAAATTTTATTATATGCTCTATTTATGCTGATTTAGATTTAAATTGTGTAAGGATGTTTCAAAGTTCCACCGAAAAATTAAGTAAGAGGATTTAAGGCATCCTGTAAATGAAAAATTAGCATAGAACATGAGATCAGAAAACATGTATTTAGCCACATATGTAACGTACTCCTAATTGAATTGGTCCCCACCAGTGGCCGAGAGGTTCTGACCTCTCAACTGGTAGACGGCAGGTGCTGGGTTCGAACCCAATCGCGGCAGTCGGCCTAACCGTTCGGAGTTTTCGTGGTTTTCTTCGAACCTCGCGTAAATACGGGTTAGGTTCCCTTAGAAAGACCCCCACGAAGGGCACTTCCCCCTGGGCCTATATCCCTAGCGTAGATAATCGGCCGACATAAAATAAACCAAAAACCTAATTGAATTGCGTTGACAAAACAATTACAATGAAAATGGAACGATATGTCCCTTATTTATCGTGAAATTTTATTACATCACGTTTCGGGACTGAGGGGGTTAGGAACAATGTTTTTATTCATGTCTACACTGTAAAAAAAAATTCTAGAGGTTACTAAAACTTTTTTAGTAAATTTGTATTCCACAGAATTTTTTAGTAACCATTACAAACTTTTTTTTGTAAGCGAAACAAGCATTTCTTTTGTAAACTGAACAAAAGAATTTATAACTAACTTAAAAATCTTTAGTATGAGCCACCAAGCAAATTTTAGTAATAGCTCCAAAATTATTTTTAATAACCATTACGTGGGCTCGAAGGGCAGGAGCTTCCGTCGAAGGCTTGAAGCTTGAGCTTCAAGGCTTGAAGCTTGATTCCTTCGAGCTGCATCCAGACCTCTGGAGCGGAAGATTTTCGGCAAAACTGCAATAGATGGCAGCACCAAACATTGCTACTGCTCCGTCAGGATATTCATAATCTCTTTATTAACGAGTACTTACACTGCATACATTCGGAGCGTATTGGGCAGTGGCCAGTATCGAACCCGGGACCTTTTAGCCTGGATTTCTTTACTATAACCACTATGCTATCAAGGTCACAACAAGTGAGTTTTAGTAATAGCTATTAAAAATATAAAATTATTAACTCTATTCGTTGCTAACTTTTTTCTAGTAATTCTTACAGATTTTCTTGTAACAGACTAAGATTACTAAAAATTTTTTAGTAATTACAAGGATCACTAAAGTTTTTTTAGTAGATCGACACTTTTTTTTTACAGTGTACTGTTTATGAAAAACTGTTTGTATTATAACTTCATTCTGCTGTAAATGAGGCATCTCAAGCTCTAGATTTAATTTCAACTATTAAGTACACACAATTTATTGATTAATATTTAATTTTAGCAATCTTCCTCCCTAGGTTATCCTATATGAATGTTTTAAAACAGTTATATTTAAAAATAATAATAATATTTTTGTAAATGTATAACCGAAACCCAAAGTAATGCACTCAAATATATTCAAAATTTTACTATCTTCTTATTATTGTAATTTCGAAAAAAGCAACAATTAAAACTAGTTATGAAATATTTTATAAGAAGCGGAAATGATTTTTTAAAAAGATACATATTTACATTTCACGTACAATTTATTCAATATATTATACACAAAATATGCATAAGACTTACAGACAGAACAGTAAATGTTATATGACAGTTAAACAGATAATGTTTGATTTAATTTCAAATTTCAACTGAATAAAAAAAATCAAATATTTAATGAAAGAAATACGATTTATCAAAAAAAGGATAAACTCTATAGCAAAGTATTACTATAATATTAATTGTTCTACTGTTTTATTGAATGTGTAAAGATATAAATATTAAAAAGTGACACTTATAGTGTTTAAAGAGAAAACACTTGTTTTAAATAGAACCTCAATAATTAAAATACAATGAAACGAAGTATCATTCAAATTATAAATTTACGTCTATATAAAATGGCATAGATTAAAATTTTTCATTATTACGTAATGTTAACAATACGAAATAAAAAGCAATGCGTATAATTTTAATTTATTTTGCTTTGCTTTTTAAAGGAAATTGTTTTCATATTGAGTTGTGCTTACACTATATGGTTCTTTTATTTAAGCCAAGCGCAAATCTCATGAACTTATCAATAGCACATTTTGTCCTTACTAACAGTAAACAGCTTTGATATTTTTTTCGGATAAATAAAGAAAAAAAAGAAAAACTTTCTGATGCTGCGGTGATATTTATGGTATTAATTCTTTCTATTTTTCTTTTTTTCTTTTCGTTTGTGCTTTAAATAAAATATTTTAAAGATATGCATTTTAAATGTACTTGATGCATGCAAGATAAATTTACGTGATGCATGTATTTCAAATTTATGTACCGCATGTATTTAAAATGTAGGTATTTTACTGTGAAGCTCAATTTTTAAAGTGAAGTGATTGAAAGATTTTTAACACAAATTCATTGAAGGGAATACAATAGATTGTGGTAGGAACAATATTTGGCATTCTGCCACACGCTAAAGGTCAAAATACAAGTACACTTTTTCTTTTATGAATTAAAAAAAAAAAAACAATTCAATAATCCTGCTTTCCTATAATTATAACTGCCTATATTTATAATTATATTTTTTAACTTTATTTTCTTTTTGAAATAATTGTAATGAAACAGAATTCTTAATTTCATCCCCAAGACGAAAATAAAAACTGCAAGGAGAACAAAATTGGGACCATGCTACTATCCATTACGGTTTAATTTGAGTTCTCGTTAGATAAATTAGCATCCTTAACTCGCGAGTAGTCGCGACTTTTTTCACAATGTCATTAGTCGCGTTCGGTCTTTTCACCGCTGGCCCCCCTCATAGCAAATATGTTCAATAAGAAATATTTTTCACCTAATATACGAAAATAACATTTGAATGAAGATATGAATTTGCAGTTTTTTAAATTATTTATTTTATTCATGAGATCTGGAGTAATTGGAAAAATTAAAAATGAACTGACATAAGTGATTGTTACATAGACTTTTTCGCCAATTTAAACTTTGTTTCAAAAAATGTACGTGAAGGAAAAACAGAGGTGTCTGGTTACTTCACTAACGTGGTCGAGAAAGCTTCAAAGTCAGCTACATGGTAGATCTCCGTTCTATTTGTAATGTGATACAAGTTAGGAGAAAATAAGTTATACAGGCGGCAAAAAGACCAACAAGCGACTACTGACGGGTTAAGCTCACTGTATGCTACTATCAGTATCTTTCCTAACTAAAATGCATGCAATTAATACGAAATAAAGTACTTACAGTTTAGTAAATAACGTTTGACAAAAACGACGTATTAGGAACTCAGGTCTTCTAAAAATAGGAAATCCGCCGTCTATAATATATGTATGCGTTTTGGTGAGCTAGTACATTAACAACTGATCCCTTTTACCTTCCTTCCCCAGTGCCTTTCTTGATTAGTGGTGCCACTTTAGCAGAAACGGGGAAATATGGATGAGCGAAATTAGAAAAGGGGACTAAAAATAGGCACTTTATCTTAATGTTCTTTAGAAAATAGCTCAAACGAAAATATTTTGGCTCCTTGCTCACTTTCAGTCTAAATTATGTAGATTATGTAAATTAGGTAGAGAAATGGAAGATTATGTTAGCTGATAAAGTTCCGTCGGACAACCAATGACAGTTTCGAAGCAGACTACATTTTAGCCGCGTAAAAAAATAAGCCGCATTCTGCACTGTAAGAAAAAAAAATCTGTTAAGTTCGCAGCAAAAACTGGTGGTAGCAATGTTGGCAGCAGTTTTTTTTTCATAAAAATTGCAGAAAATTAGATTTTTTTCCATTAGATTTTTATGGTAAAAACTGCAAGCAACATTGCTGTCCGCGGTTTTTGCCGCAAATTTAACTGATATTTTTACAGCGTGTGTTCCAGGGACAAGGTCGCGAGATTGACTTTTCGAACAAAAAAAGAAACAAAAAGTGTAAAACACATAACTTTAATAGAATAAATATCGTCATTTTAAGAAGAAGAAATAAACATACCTTAATGAAAAATTATATCAGGAAACTTTTTTTTAATAAATATTATGCAAGGCAATAAATATTAAAAATTAGAAATTATTTTAAGTAAATGAAATGAATAGAATACTGTTTAAGATAGAAAATAATACAATACACTAGGATTGTAGAATTATTTTTAAAAAGAACGTTTTACGGAGTAAACTTTTTAAAGCACGGAAATTTAATTTTCATATATAGATGTTTCGCATTGCTTTTAAAAGCCCGAAATGTAGTATTTATTTATTTATTTTTAAAAAGTTTTCAGTATAGTAGAGAAAAGTAAAAAATAGTTTTGTTATTTAACAATAACAGTTCAGTAGATTTTGTTAAGGAAAAAGAATTCTTATTTAGAAACAATAATAATATCATATTTCGTAAAGAAAATAACATCGTAAAAGTATTGTATTTCGAAATAATTGCATATTGGATTTTGTTAAAAAATCAAAAAGGATAGTCTTATTTACTGTAACGAACTGTCGATTGATGCTAGTATAATTAAAACACTCATTAGGTCGCTGGTTCAATTATTACTACCAATAATACTTAAAAGCTCTTTATATACAAATTATTTACACATTATTTACATTTCGAATAAAGAATACAGATCCAGCGAACACACGATAGGTCCGCTAAGATCGCCGAAACCAAAACAAATAACAAATGAAATTCCAATATTGCCAAAACGGCAAACCTAAAGTACAGTAGAATGCGCCAAGGAGATGCGCGGCATCCTAGGTTATGGTGAAGCCGTTACAAAAGAATGCGCTATGGAGACGCGATATACAAGATTATGGTGAAGCCGTAACATACCGGCCCCCGTTGATATGTGCCAAATTCAACAATAATACTAAATGTAACAATAAACAATTGCAAATAATAGAAATGTCAATTCTACAATCAATAATACAGTATTTTCGATAAAATACAATATACTTCTTCAATATTATTACTTAATATATTAATATAAGTTTACCGAAATGCAAAACAGATAAGTTATAATACAAACAATAATTACGCTTGAATAGTATGAAAGATAGTTATCAAATTAACACTCAATAAATGTAACAATCTAATAAATTTAACAAGTTAATAATAGTTAATCAAGAATATATAGAGACGAAGACACGTAAGTTTACACTTATAATATAAAGTTAAGCTACACAAATTATGAAGCTAAGAATTAAAATATTTTTAAATCTCAAATGAAATTGCTATACATAATAAACAGTTCAATACAAATATACAATAATGGTAACTATAATATAATTATTTAAATCTTTCAAAATAACAGAATTCATCAGTTCTCTAAAGAAAGTGGGCAAACTTTAGAGACACACCTCGTAACTATACCTGTTGCTGTTTCTATTTCTAAAACTCTAACTTTTTTATCAGACCCATATATTACTTTAATGACACGACCTAATGCCCATTTGCCAGGAGGTAAATTGTCCTCCTTTAGGATAACCATACACCCTTCCTTTAGGTTGTCCTTCTCAATATAACACCTATTCCGTTGCTGTAAATTAACAAAATATTCAGTGTTCCCTTTTTTCCATAAAATTTGGGTCATTTTTGTTAATTTTTGCCAAAGTGATAATTTATTATATTCAATTTTAGTCAAATTCGGTTCAGGAGTTGAAGTTATGGGTCGACCTACCAAAAAATGGGCAGGGGTCAAGACTTCAATTTCATTTGGAGCTGATGACAAAGGTACTAAGGGACGAGAATTTAGAACCCCTTCGATTTCGGTGATTAATGTCCAAAACTCTTCGAGCGTGACTCGAGAATTGCCCAAAGTTCTTTTGAGATGATGTTTAAAGGATTTCACCCCAGCCTACCATAATCCACCAAAATTGGGTGCACGAGGAGGGATGAACTTCCAGTCGACAGCCTCGGAAGGCAAAAAAATTGACAAAGCTTCATCGGGTTTGCATACAAGGGCATGTAATTTCTTTAACTCTTTATTTGTACCCACAAAAGTAGTCCCATTATCCGACATTATGGTTGAGCTTTTACCTCTTCTTGCGAAAATCGTTTCAGTGTGGCAATAAATGATTTAGATTTTAAATCTGTCACTATATCTAAATGGCTTGCCTTTGTGGCAAAACAAACAAAAATCGCGAAGTAAATTTTATTATATATCCCCTTTCTCTGATTTTTATACTTAATCATAAAGGGTCCACAAAAGTCAACAGAACATTTTTGAAATGGCAGGCTAGGATTTACCCGTTCGGCTGCCAAATTTCCCATAATTTGATTTGCCCCTATTGGTTTGTTTTTAAAACACGTTACACACTTGTGAACTATTTTACGAGCCAAAGATCGCCCATTTATTACCCAATATTTTTTCCGGACATTATGTAACAATGATTGTGGCCCTAAATGGATAAATTTGGAATAAAAATATTCAAAAATCATTTCACTTATTTTATGATCATGTGGTAACACTACAGGGTGTTTCCTCTCATTAGTCAGACTGGAATTGCCTAAACGACCTCCAACTCTAATTAAATTATCGGAATCTATATAAGAATTTAGAAATTTTAGTTTACTGTTACCTGAAATGCTCCTCTGGTTTTTCAAATGCTTAAGCTCTTCAGAGAAGGCTGAATACTGTACCTGTTTAATCAGGAAAATTTCTCCAAATCTCAATTCACTTGCAGATAAGGCACCACTTTTTTTCTCCGTACCCTTTCGACAATTATTTAGAAATCTAAAAATATAACTAGTAATACAAATTAATTTCAAAAAATTATTAGTTAAAGAGAATAAACAATTATAAAAACAATTTTCAGTTCAAAGTGAAAAGTTACTGTTATTTTCAGTTCTAAATTCTGAGTTATAGTCAATGTTGCTTTCCAGGTTTACTGGATAGCTTTCTGCATATTGAATTCTGTCCCGAAGAAAATTTGGTCCACTAAACTAAATTTTGCAGTTAGTCAGTTCTTTAGCATCTAGACCTCGAGATAGGACGTCAGCAGGATTATTTTCCGGTGATACGTGTTGCCACTGATAAGAGTCCGTGAGGTCTTGTATAGCAGCCACTCTATTACTCACAAATATTTTCAATTGGTGGGGAGATTTTCTAATCCATGCCAGTGATATTGTGGATTCGCTCCAGGAAAGAACAGTTTCTATTGGAATGTCAAGTGACGGTACAACTTTATGCATTAATTTTGTTAAGAGAAGACATGAGCATAATTCAAGACGACAGACTGTCACTGTTTTTATGGGGGATACTCTAGACTTGCTACAGAGTAAATGTGCATCAGGAGAACTTCAATTAGTATATAATGGATGTATATGGCAGCTCCATATGCCAAAGAAGAGGCATCTGCGAAGCAATGTACGACTATGCGCTCTTCACGAAAAACAAATCTAGGAATTTTTAAATTTTCCAATTCTGAAAGAGTGGAAACAAAATCACTCCATTCTTTCGCTATGGAATCTGGTAATGGCTCATTCCAATCTATCTTAGCTTGCCAAGTTTTTTGCATGAAGATCTTAGCACTTGTTACTACAGGGCCAATTAATCCGAGTGGATCGAAGATTTTTGAAATCAAAGAGAGGACATCTCGTTTACTATAAAATTCCTTGTTATGAATCTTTAATTTATACAGAAAACAATCACTTAAAGGTTCAAAGAGAACACCCAAAGTTTTTACTGAACTACAGTCTGTTTGATAATCGAAATTATATTCGGTGGCAGCCATAGTGTTAGGTTCAAGTAATTCTTGGTGGTTTGCACACCATTTGTGCAATTTCATATTTCCACGCTTCAAAAGTTCAATCAATTGGGACTTTAAAATTTTCGTCTTTTCGAGAGTCGAATCCCGGAAAGAAGGTCGTCTACATAAAAATCTTTTGAAACGACTGACGATGCTAGAGGTAAGTTTGGTTGCTCATCAAGAGCTAATTTTTTAAGAGCACGAGTTGCTAAATAAATGAGCATTATATGTCCCATAAGTAACTGTATTAAGTTTGTAAGTTTTCACTGGCGCGTTAATATTGTCCTTCCACAAGATTCTAAGAAAGTCTCGTTGGGATGGATCAATTAATACCATTCTATACATTTTTTCTACATCCGCTGTGAATGCATATCGATGTTTTCGAAAACGTATCATAATTACGAATAATTCTTGTTGAGGAATTTTTCCTTTTAAAAGAATGTCATTCAATGACAAACCAGATGTCGTCGACGTTGAAGCGTTAAAAAACGACACGCTAGCGCGTTGTACTTTTTTCTGGCTTGTAGACCCCATAATGTGGTATATAATAAAGGCTCTTTACGGGTTTTGATTCTTCTACTAATTCCATATGATTTAAGTTTTTGTATTCTTCCATAAATTTCGAATAGAGAGGTTGTAAATTCGAATCCCTATCTAATCGGTGCCAAACTTGATCGAGCCTTTTTTCGGGTAGTTTTTTGGATTCTCCTAAAAGTGTAGCATCCTCCATAGGCATGCTAACAACATACTGACCACTGGAAGTTCGATAATGAGTCGTTTCAAAATGATTTTCGCAAAATTTCTCTTCATCTCTAAGTAGAGAACTAGAATGATTAATATTTTCGATTTCCCAAAATTTTCTTAAGGATTCATCTATTTTTTCATTGGTTAATAAACCACAATATTGGGAATCATCTGAGAAATTATTCACGACACCGCTAGCAATATATCCGAACACTGTTTCTTGAAATAACAAATTTTGAGATGAGCTGCGAATTTTACCAGATTTTAATAAATCGAAGAAACATTGCGCGCCGACCAACAGGTCTATCCTCTTAGGGATTTAAAATTCAGAATCCGCTAACGGGATATTTCCAGGAATATCAGGAATTTCAATACGAATAGGTATAAGTGGGGTTATTTCTGTAATTTTTGGCACTACAAGAAATTCCAGTTCCCTTGTGAAATCTCTATTTTTATTTGAAATCACAGTTTTAATTTTATAATTTAATGTTGTGGTTGTGTTACTCAAACCCGATATTAGAGCAAAAACCTTTGATTTCTTTATGCCCAATTTCTTTGCAAATTGAAGCGACACATAATTTATTTGGCTACAAGAATCTAAGAGAGTTCTTGCCTGGATAAAATTTCCTTTATTTGTTTTTATGTCAATAACTGCATTTGACAAGATAACAGTTTTTTTTGAAGCGAATAAGCAATTAGAAAGATTTTGTGAGACTGAAGGCGTCGGACTTGATTCTAGGCGACGTACTGTCTGATCAGCACCTGGTTTTCGGAAATGCGTTTCATTATTGGAGCCGATTTCTTTATCTCTATATAAAAAAGTGTTTTGAGGGGATTTGCAATGTTTACATAAATGTTTCGAAACACAGTTAGCTGCTAAATGTGATTTGTTAAAGCATATGAGACAAAGTTTATTTTTTTTAACGATAGCAAATCTTTCACCAAAATTCATATTTAAGAATTTATTACATTTATAAAGGGGATGAAATGAGTCACAAATAATACACTGTTTTTCAGAACTTGTATTTACTAAAAGGGATTTTGATTTTATTTCACTAGAAATTTTTGGTCTAGCTAAATTGCTTCTATTTATGCTTTCGAGCGATTGGCTTCTTTTTTCTAAAAAGTCCATTAAACTGTCAAAACTAGGGACTTCAGATGTGTTTATTGACAATTCAAATTGTTTTCTTGCTTCCTTATCTAGTTTTTCTAAGATTATAGTTGTAAACAAAATGTCAGAGAAATTATTTTTCTCAAATCCTAAATTATTTAGAGCCCTGATATTTTTGTTTATAACATCTAATAAACGCCTTAATTATTTAGATGATTCATGTGTAATTTTTTCAAAATCTAACACAGCCTTTAAATGTATATTAACCACAATTCTTTTGTTCTCAAATCTATTTTCTAACACTTTAAATAACGAATCAAATGTATCATCTGGAGTTTCTAATAGTTTAGCCTCATTTCTTAGTGCGGAATGCAAATAATATAATTTCTGAACATCAGTCAGTTCTTCATTATTCGAAAAAATATTATTAAAGTCTATTTTAAACATATTCCATTCTTCATATTTGCCACTAAATAGCGGAAGAGATATATCTGGTAATTTAATTTTACAGTTATTTATCTTTAATTCGGAATTTTTAGTTTCTATTTTATTAAAATACTAGCTGACCCGCCCGGCGTCGCCCGGGTCCGTATTAACAATATTAAACGAACTTGAAATTTGTATGATTTTATCATTAACTCGTTACATGCAGAAATGCATTGTCTGAAATACGTAGCCACTGACTATGTGAAAAATCGGTTTTAAAAACAAAAACTAATATTGAGCTCTAAAAATACTCAAAATGAGCAATGAAAAACGCGGGAGGGATATGTATCCAACGATTGCATGATTTTCGTGTTAAAAAGTTGATATTTGCCCGTAAAAATCACTCTTAAGTCACGTAACTAATTATTATTTTCACATACAAATCCCAAGTGAAATATTTTGTATTTCAAACTAATTATATCACTCTTAAATCTGACTATACCATGAATGAAATCGATACACGATGGTAGCTAAAAGATTGGTATATAGTATTATAATTTCAGAGCTATTTAACAAAAGTAAGTGTTATTTTTAATCAAATCTTGTGTCATGTTCACTCTGTGTATAAATTCCTAACCTTAAACTTTTGTACCGTAACCAGAACCTGTCTGTAACCTAACAGCGACTTAACAGTACTCTACCGTAAATTAAATATAACAGAAATGTAACCTAGCCTTCACTTTATTGTAACATATCCTTATTCTAACCATAACATAAATGCAATTTAACTTTAACCTAAATAATATAATAGAAAAAAACATTTTAAAAAATTACAATTTCTTCGTAGAATATGCTTCAGCTGTAATTCATTTCTTTCAATTCGTTTTATTAATACAAAATTCCTTCCTCGTGCTTTTGTTTGAGACATTGAAATTTCAGCGATAAATGGTTTAATATTGCAAACCTTTTTTTTCGGTTTACTTCGCTTCCACATATCTTTTTCTCCATGGTGTACAGCATCTGTGATTAAAAAAAAAAAATCCTCATTTAAACCGACAGTTTGCCAGTCTCTCAATTTTAAAGGTCTTTCCCAGCTTTTTTAATTATTTCTGCGAAAATTTTATGCAGCCTATCAACCATAAGAAAATGAAAGGAAAAAAAAGCGAAAAAAGGCGATTTTTTATGAAAGTGAGCTTTGGAATTTAATTAATTAGTCAGTTAATAAATAGAATTTTGAAATTCTGAGCTTCAGGTGCATCAGGAGAGACATTGGGCTACTCTCAAAAAAATTTTGAGCTTCGTACGTGCTGTATATTTTGCTAGCCATCGCAGACACTCAGACACACAGACACACACACACCCACACAGACAGACAGAGCGTTTTGTTCTTTTATTAGTATAGATAATAATTGATTGAAACTTACCTCTAGCTTTTCTGCTCGCTCTTCCATTTCGACGAATGAAGCATCAATGATTCATTCGTCGAAATGGAAGAAACGGAATTTCGGTTAAATCATGATCTTCTGGTGCTGTTATATAATAATCTCGACGAAGTACATCGATGTTTGTTGACAGTTTTTGAAGATTCTTGATTTTCTTTTCAATTTAAATTCTAGACAATTCTTCGTTTTTTTCATTTACAGAACTTTCTAATCTTGTTAACTGGGCTTTTAATGAGCCTCTAGTCCTTTTCAAACTAATTATTGTAGCCATTTTAATTCAAATAGAACAATGAGGTTTAATACAAAATTTGAATTAAAAACGAAAGTCCTACCGGCGAGCGGACCAATTTAACGAACTGTCGAATGATGCGAGTATAATTAAAACACTCATTAGGTCGCTGGTTCAATAATACTACAATTAATACTTAAAAACTCTTTATATACAAATTATTTACACATTATTTATATTTCGAATAAAGAATACAGATCCAGCGAACACACGATAGGTCCGCTAAGATCGCCGAAACCAAAACAAATAACAAACGATATTCCAATGTTGCCAAAACGGCAAACCTAAAGTACAGTAGAATGCGCCAAGGAGACGCGCGGCATCCTAGGTTATGGTGAAGCCGTTACAAAAAAAAAAAGCACCGTGGAGACGCGATATACAAGATTATGGTGAAGCCGTAACATTTATAGTTAAAAATATATCAGTTTTTATTATACCAAAAAAAAAGAAAACAGTACTATTATTTACAACTAAAAGTATATCAGGTTAAAAAAAAGTATCATAATTCCCAAATAAAAATGTATCAGTATTAAAAAAACGTATTTGGGTTTAAAAATAGAGGTGCATAAGATTTTGTTACTAAAGAAATTTAAAAAAAAATTAAAAGTAATAATAAACCAATTTTCAAAAGAATAGAAAAGTAGAGTAAATTTAAAATTACTTAATTTCAACAATTTTAAATCCTGAAAATTTTTACTCTTTAAGATAAAAATAAAACTCCATGCAATGATTTTTTTATTCTGAATTATCCGATACATGAAACTGAATCTTATATCTTTTGAAGAGTAAAAAAAATCAATCCGATTACAAACAGAATCCTATAAATTCATGTGCAATATTTTAGCGATATACATTTGTCTCATTCTTAAAAATATTTCCACATATTCCCTACAAAAATATCCTGGGATTATATTGATCTTTTGGCTTTTTGCATAAGATCTTCTTTTGTTACGAATGCAAGAGCAATCTTTTGTCTATTTTTAGAAGTGAAAAACACATTAGATTGTTTAGAACGCATAAAACGAAATGGAAATAAAAAGTAGTGGGTTAACGAGTGCAACATATTTTTCAGTATAGTAGTTCAGTACTTTTTAGTTTCTTGTTCGAACAATCTGAGATAAATATGTATATACTTCATTTATTCTTTCCATACAAAACAATATGCAATTTCTTCTAATAAAAAAATGGCATAAAGAGCACATTCTAGTTTATTCTTGTCGATTAAGGGCATTTTGCTGTTTTAGGGTTGACCAAATCAATTTTTTTTCTCTTATGTATTTCCTAAAGTCTGTAGATTATCACTTTAAAACGATTTGTCTGAATCCATACAACACTCATACATTCTTATTGATGCAGTACACATTGTAAGAAAAAAAGCTGTAATTCTATTGAAGTAAATTAACAGAAATCTGTTTGTTCATTATTTTTTTTTTCTTTTAGAGAAGTGAATTAACAGAAATATGTCCTTTCACATTTTTTTCTTTTACGTATTTCTCTTTTCTAAAGTCTGTAGATTATCTCTGCAAAACGATTTGCCCAAATCCAAACAATACTCATTGTTTCTTTTTGATGTAAAAAAGACAATGTAAGGAAAAAAAATCTGTAAATCTAAAGAAGAAAATTAACAGAAATCTGTTTGTTAGCTAAATTTTTATCCGTATACTGCACAGAAAAATGTGTAAATGTACAAAATTAGTTTTTTAAGCTACAGATTTCTGTAGATTTACAAGGAAAAAAAATCTGTAATCTAAGTTGCAGTTACATAAAAGTTTCTTGGCACCCCAGTTTCCTAAAAGAGTATAAGTAAACTTACAGGTTTTTTTCTTTTTTTTTTAATTTCCTGTGCTAAACTGTATCTGCTACAGAAATGTTTGCTTTTGCTGTTACATAGAAAGTTCTAGGGGTCCCAGTTTCACAGAAAATGTTTTGTAACTTCACAGATTTTGTTTTTTCTTTTATAACGGTACAGTGAATGTTAAATGATAAAAAGGGATTTTAGAGCAGGCTTACATTTGTATTACTATAAACGCATTTTACGCAACGTTTCATTTATTTTATTTTATTTATTTAATTTTTAATACTTGGAGAGGAGGTATCAAGACGCAAAATTATTAAAGAAATCAGGCTAAATTATTTTTTTAATTATTAAATGTAATATAATTTATTTGATCTTGGACCATATTCAGGCTTGCTATATAAAGATAAGAATTAAAAAAAGATCATAAATACACCATTCTTTTCGAATTATTGTCATTTTTTATTATCATCCTTTTTACCTGAAAGTTTTTGAAGCTTCAGACAGTATTAACTACACTTTAAAAAATCTGTAGCGTTAATAAAGGTTTTCTAGAAAACAGGGATAACTAGAACATTTTATGTAATGGTAACAGCAATTCATTTAACAAATACAGATTTGCACTAAAAATCAAAAAATTTGTAAGGTTACTAAAATTTTTTTAGAAACTGGGATTTCTAGAATTTTTTATGTAACTGCGTCCCAGGTTGCAGATAAAATTTTAGTAAGATAACTACAATTTTAATAGATTCGCAGATGTCTATAGTTATTAAAAATTAATTTTGTAGAATTATATCTTTTCTTGTACTGTGTAGAGATAAAATGTTGAATCATCTAATGTTAATCTTCTAATTTTAAATTACATTTTCATATGTTTATTATTAGCTCAACAAATTTACGCTCCTAATGTGCTAATTATTTACCAATAATACTAAAATATCCAAACATAAATGCGTTGAATTAGGTCGGTTTCTCTAAAATAATCTTGAATGAAACGAAATATAGGAAATAAAAAACATATTAGAAGAAAAAAAACATTTTTCTAACAACTAGTCAAATTTGCATGACCTCAGATTAATGAGTTCAGAGTAGATATTCGCGATATAATAGATGTAAAATCACATTTAACCATTTTCTAGATAGATTAACGCCCCCCCCCCCCCCCGACACTCATACACCCTGATCGCTTTGCTCGCCAATCCTAGCTTAATGCCTTTGCTATACCGATCGGAATTCTTGCACCCTAAAATATTGAAACATGGAAGATTGGGAGCAGGAAAACATAATGGTAAATCTATGATTGAATCACTAAAACCGTGCTTTCTTGGTGTTTTCCTTCAAGATATGACTTTGCAGACTCATTGCGTTTTAATATGCGAATCAAGGTGTAACTGATCATAGATAATAATCCTGGAAATCGATGTTGTGATTGTCTGCGCTCTTGAATCCCGGTTTAATAATGATTTTTACAAAATATACTTATGAATATATTAATCTCAATGATTAAATAATAATAAAATGTTTAGTTGGGCTCTATTTTTTATGATTTTTTTTTCATTTTAGCTGTTTATTTATTGTTTAAAGAAATAGCATTTTATCAGTACAGATGAAAAAAAAATTGTCGTTCAGAAAAAATACAATAATTCTTCCATAATGAACGTTTTACTAGACCGAAAGAAAATTAATCCCATACTAAGAATCTTCAAGAAAGAACTATATGACTTGAAATAAATGTCATGACTAAATACTTCACGTTAAATACTTCGTTACTCCTCGGGATATATAATCGTTTATGTGTAAATGGGATAAAAATAATTATGTGAATGCAAATAAAAGGCAAATGCAAGATGAGAAGCTTAGAGCTATAAAAACGAAATAATATTTATTTCTGAATATGTGCATTAATTAATTAGAATTTGATCATTTATTCTGAAAGAAATTTGTAAAAAAATAGATAGTTTTGGAATGCATTTTAATTCGATAATTAATAACATTTTTATATCAAGTGTGTCTTTAATAAAATATTGTATAATTTCAATTTTATCTTGAAGAATAAAAAAATTATATAG
The DNA here is from genome assembly GCA_964019185.1 of Maratus speculifer. Taxonomy (NCBI): domain Eukaryota; kingdom Metazoa; phylum Arthropoda; class Arachnida; order Araneae; family Salticidae; genus Maratus; species Maratus speculifer. The sequence continues at coordinate 418,344,231 of OZ025290.1, read as the reverse complement.
TTTTTGTTGCAGTATAACGGTTAATTACTTATTGCTCTCTTTTAATTATGTGCTACGGACTCAGACAAATATAGATTTAAAATTCTGAAAATTATCCTTGGTAGAATAAGCTCAAAATCCATTGTTCCCAAAATGAAGCAAAGGTAATGAGGAGCAGTATTCATATATAGTAGTCCGTGCAATATTGTGCACTTTACATTGCACTAATTAATAGATATATTGATACAGCTCATCACCTTTCTGCTTCATTTTGGAAACAACGGATTTGAAGCTTATTCTATCGACGACCCCTTTCAGAAATTTCAAGCTATGTTTTTGAGAAACAAAAGTTGTTTCAAATAGTCTTTTTTATGCACATAGCAAATAAGTTGTGCACATGGAATTTTGATAGCATTCACGCTTGCGCAGTAAAACTTATTTAGTAAATCTGGTCATTTTTCATACATTATTTATTTTTTTTTTATTCCTGACTGCAGAGTACTGTGTACAGTATTGTTTGTCATATTTTCTGAAAAGAACAATTTTTATATTAAGAACTCTGCAAATTATAAGAAAAAAAATACTTGGCAAAGTTTGGGACTGTTTTTATTTTTTCTACGATTGTACGTGCTATCCACATAAAAATGAATACAATTTATTGCAATAAGCCATTTAATCATAATCTATTGTTTAATCGCTAAAAGATATTTGTTCTTTATCAGTTTATTCAGAGTCTCCTATGGAGTTTCGGAAAAAAAACCCTTCAAGATATTATATTTTCACACCTGGAGTTTCACGATAATTCATCATGTATTTAATAAAATGTCTAGAATTACAAGTGGCCGGTCACATTTCGACATATAGTATATATACAGGGTGAGTCATAAATATCGAAACAATAGGCTATCTCCTAAAATATTGCCCCTAGACCCATACTTCCAATTGCAAAAATTCATTAAAAAAGGCAAAATTTCTGATAAGATAAGTTGCAACTCCATGGGGGGTCTATTTGAAAAAATACGATAGGGGACAACATAGGGGAAAATTAAATTTTTATACGGCCCCCATAGGGCAAAATTCCCAATTAGGAAATTATTCCTTATCCATTCCTAAATTGAACAAAACAAATTTCATCTCCGCATCTAAAAATCCCACAGAGATATTAAATCCCACAATCCTCAAAAATTCCTGACTTACACCACTTTTCCTTGCCTCTAAACTGTGATTTCTTGACTCAATTTCAAAGCTTGTAAGGGAACATTCACAAATTGTAATTTAAAAAAAAATCGGTTTAAGATAGCGCTTTTTCTTTGGACATAAAATAGCAGCGTTTAGTTTTTATGCTACATAGGTATACCAGACGTTTGCCCGGGTCAAAATATCTTGGTCAAGTCCCAAACCGACCCATAGGGGAAAAAGTTCGGCGTGGCCTGAAAAAATGTCAACATCATAACACGGACCGGTCTGGAAAATAGTTTAAATCATAGCCCGGTTCAGTCGCAAATTTCTACATAGTTTTTTAATTCGGCGTGGGAAAAAAATGTTTCATATGGAGGAGTTCTGAACAAAAAATTCTTTTATAGCTTTTCGTTTTTTATATTTATACTTTTTATTATTAAAGAAGCGCCAAAGGCTGTAATATATTTATTTTATTTTATCAATGAATCTCTATTATCACTTAATCTCTATATGTAAATGTTTCATTTATCTTTAATCCATATCCCATGCATTGGAGACTCTGAAAAATGCTATACACTAAAACTTTTTAAGACGGAATCACATTGGAAAGAAAAAATACGTTATAGACAGATGCTCTCCCTAGAAGATGTAGTTAGAGCTTATTTTCTTTCCAGGTACTATTACATTTATTTTGCATGGATCAACATATTTTCCGTTTAAGACAGAATTCCGTCACAGGCAGATTTTTTTTTCACTGGTTTTATTGTATTTAATTTTTTTAGCCTTTGAATAATCTATTTAAAAAATAAATTTTAAAGTTTTTTTTTGTAAAATAAAGATTTTAAAATCTATATTTTTTTCGTAAAAAAATCGATTGAGCCGAATTTAATTCATTTTACGCACGTATTAAATCAGTCAGAGACAGTGGTTTTAATACGGGTTTTATCGAGACCGGGTTTGAAAATTTCATCCAGATTGCACCTAAGTTGAAGGAAGTAGTCCCCTCCTTTATGAAAAGTACGCTAGGCCCAGCCTGGCGGGTCTTCAGAAAAAAGTAATATCTCGGTCCTGGCCCTACATGGGCCCAGAATACAGATTTTTTAACATCCTCTGGAGGATGATAAAAAGCCTGAAGTTGTCAGAGGTAAATTTAAAAATTAAAAAAAAATGACTTAATCTGCATCTTAGAAAAAGCATTTTTTAAAATAACTGACGGACCTTTAAACAAAACACTTCGTTTTTCTGCATAATGAATTTTTTATCCTCTATTTCTTGTCTTTAAATTATTAAATGTTAAGAATTTTTTAAAGAAAAAAGAACTTGAAACACGTCGTTTTTTATTTTTTTTACATTAGTTTTGTTTGCAAATTTGAAAAAAAATTTACTTTTGAAAAAATGCTTGCTTTTGAAAATGTGATTTTTTTAAAGTTATATTATTTTTTCAATAAAAATTTTTAATAGTTTTAAAATTAATACAAAAAAAACCTTGGAACAAAACTAAAATCAGATTTTATCTTTAATTAAAAGAAGAGAAATTGAAAACCGATAAATAATGTTACGAGTTTTAACGATTTTTGATTGTCCCATTTAAACCAGTACTAACCACATGAAACTTTTATAAATTGTATGAGAAATATTAGAATGCGATTTTCTTAGCAAATTATAAGGCTAACCATCACAAAAAAGAAAAAAAATCAAAATTCTAACTCAAGAAATAGATTTTTTACGCGTTTTCTAGAAATGTTAAAGCAACATTGTTTTTTTAATTGCGCACATTTCAATTTGTGTCTAATCCCTCAAAACCTGATGAATTTTTTAAACGGCTATAACTGCGAATTTTAAGAGATATGAAGATGCAATGTTTTGTGTTTTATTCAGGACTGAATAAGGAAAGTTTTCATAATTGGGATTTTTGTCCTACGGGGGCCGTATTAAAATTTAATTTTCGTAACTTTTCAACTATACCCCCCATGGAATTGCAGTTTATCTTAAAAAATTCACCTTTTTTATGAATTTTTGCAGTTTGAAGTATGGGTCTAAGGGCAATATTTAAGATGTTAGCCTATTGTTTCGATATTTATGACTCACCCTGGTGTAGGGTGTATCTAAACTACTGGGCAAAACTTTAAGGGGTGATAGTACACATCAAGAAATATAATACCAAATGGGAAACTAAGGGTCCCAAACGTCTTCCGAAGGAGATAGCCACCATCAAAGTTTAGGATCCAAAATTTGAAATGATTATAAAAAACGGAAAACTTGGTCGATTCGTTTGCGGTTTTCACGAAAACTATTCTTTATGTCAGTATTGTCTTGAAAATAAATTATAAAGATAAGTTTCAAGAATTGCCGATAGAGGGCGCTTTAGACTTTGGAGTAACACACAACTATTTTTTACCTTTTTTTTTTTTTTTTTTTTTTTTTTTTTTTTTTTTTTTTTTTTTTTTTTGCATCTCATTTTTTTAGAAGCTTAGAAATAAACTTAAATTTTGAGCTCAAAATCTGTGGTTAGTAGCGCAAACTGAACTGTGATCAATGGGATTGTGGATGTTCAAATTTCAAATGATTATAAAAAATAGAAAAATTGGTCAATTTATTTGCAATTTTCACTAAAATTTTTCTTTATGTCAGTAATGTCTTGAAAATAAGTTATACAGATTAATTTCAAAAAATGTCGATAGAGGGCACTTTAGACTTTGGAGAAATGTACAACTATTTTTTACTGTTATTTTTTGCATCTAATTAAATTTTTTTATAAGCTTAGATATCAACTTAAATTTTGAGCTAAAAATCTGAATGGTTGAGAGTGGTTAAGTAGCGCAAACTGAATTGTGTTTAATGGGGGTTGAGAGGTTCAAATTTCAAATAATTATAAAAAACGGAAAAACTGGTCGATTCGTTTGCGGTTTTCTCTAAAACTATTCTTTATATCAATATTTCCTTTTAAATAAATTTTAAAGATAAATTTCAAAAAATAAAAATTCCGTTAGAGGGGGCCCTTAAACCTTAGACTACCCAACAACTATTTTTAACCGTTTTTTTTTTTTTTTTTTTTTTTTTTTTTTTTAATCTAAATAAATGTTTTAAAAGCTTAGACTTAAATTTTGAGCTCAAAATCTGAATCGCTGTGAATAATTAAGTAGCGAAAAATTGAACCGTGTTCGTAGGGTGGGCATGATAAAATTTTAACTCCTGAACAAATTTCAGTTTGCGCTTCTTATCCCCTCCCAACGATTCAGAATTTGAGCTCAAAATTGAAATCTAAACTTTTGCATGCATTTAATTAGATACAAAAACTAACAGTTAAAAATGTTGTTGGTTACTCTAAAGTTTAAGGCGCCCTCTATCGGATTTTTTTTTAATTTATCTTTAACATTTATTATCAAGGAAATACTGACATAAAGAATGGTATTTGAGAAAACCGCAAAGGAATCGACCAATTTTATTTTGTATAATCATTTGAAAATTTGAACCTTTCCACCCCCATTGAACACAGTTCAGTTAGCGCTACTTAACCACTCTCAACTATTCAGATCTTCAGCACAAAATTTAAGTTTATGTATAAGCTTAAAAAAAAATAATGAGGTGCAAAAAATAACGGTAAAAAATAGTTGATCTTTTCTGCAAAGTCTAAAGCGCCTCCTATCGGCATTTTTTGAAATTTATCTTTATAATTATTTTCAAGACAATACTGACATAAAGAATAGTTTTCGTGAAAACCGCAAACGAATCGACCAATTTTTTTTTGTTTTTTATAATCATTTCAAATTTTGCACCCTAAACTTTGATGGCGCTTATCTCCTTCGGAAAATGTCTGGGACCCTTAGTTTCCCATTTAATATTATTTGTCTTGATGTGTACTATCACCCCTTAAAGTTTTGCCCAGTAGTTTAGATATACCCTGTATATACAGGGAGCTCCAAAATTTAACCGAGAAATTAAGAGGTGCAGTAGTAGGCCTCAAGAAGATGAATAATTACCATGGAACATGAGGCAATAATTTACTTATTTTGTCACAAAAACAGGATGTTTCATCCTAACTGAACTCGGCTTGTCGGAAAAACAACTGAGAAGTATTCAAAAAATTGCAATGGAAATGTAACAGTATGTAGGGGGAACTGGGGTACATTGATACAGTTTTTTTCTAAGATTTTTTTTGGTGTCAAGAAAGGAGAAAATTCAAGTTTTTTTTCCATGAGGTGACAGCAAAACTTGTGTAGTATGTTATAAAAATGTACAATCATTGTTTTATATAATATTTTTGCATGTAATTTAAAAAAAATCAAAAAAAGTCATTTGTATCAATGTGCCCCATCCCCGGGGCAGATTGATACGTTTAAGAAAAATGACGACAAAATAATACCAATGCATATTTTTCATAAAAAATGAGTTAGAAAACCATTTTATATTTATTTATAAAAATTCAAATCACCCACAATTTATTTTTAAGCAATATTAAAGCAATCAAAATTAGCTATATTATGACCTGATGTTCTGGCTGTTTCTTGTCTGATTGTTGGCTGTGGTAACTTTGTCATATCTAGCACTTCAACCCCAGCACTATCTTCTTTCTTATGAAAGATGAAAAAATTACCAGTTTTTCTGTTTATAAATAGGTTCCTAAACAGAAAATAAAGGATAATTATATTAAAAATTCTGTTTATAATATAAGTATCATTTTCTGTTCTGCAGTTTGTTTCTCTTACTTAACATTTCTCATGTCGAAAATACTTTTTTCTCTGGAGAATCGATATAAATTCGAGATTTGCCAGAATGCCGTCCTTTTCTTTTATTAGTTCTACTAGCACTAGATGCTGGGTAAGTTCCTACGTCTTCTGTTTTCAGAAATACTATAAAATGTTCTAATATAAAGAAATTAGAGCTATTTCACTTCAATAAAAACTAATATTAGAAATTTTTCGTGAAAAAAAGGTTGGATTAAGGAGTGTATGGTAAAAAAAATAATAAAAGATAATGAAAATATGAACTATTAAAGGATTTAGGCTGTATCAATGTGCCCCGTCATAAACTGTATCAATGTGCCCCATACAGCGATTTTGAATAAAATGAGTCTCAAATCCAACACTTCACAATATATCTAACAATAAATAATGAGGAACTGATAAAGAGTAGCTGTACTTACCAGGGAGAGTATTCATTTTGGTTGAAAATACTGGAACAGTTGTATAATAGCATTTCAATTGTACAACTCAAATTTACTTTTGAACAACAAAAACAATAAATCACCCGTCCCATTTCATCAAACTGATGAATCATTCCAAGATTTTCTGTATGTAGTTGAATACACTAGCATCACCTTTTGGAGCTGTTGTGAAACTTCCTGTAATGACCCTGTGAGCGGTAGAGGGGGTGTATCAATGTGCCCCATGTATCAATGTACCCCAGTTCCCCCTACTTTCTTTTGTGTGAAATGCTCTAACATCATGAAAAGCTGCTCAAGCAAGGGTGTTACTGCATCTTAAATCCTTTATATTTTCAAATATATATATTTTTAATCGGGTTCGAGCCGATTTCGCAATATTTTTTTTATTTAATAAGGTTATCTATCTATTATGAAAAACAAACAACATACAGAAATACAGTTTTAAATTCAACAAGTTGCAAAATGCACGTCAGGCGTAGCAAATAAGGCTCATTCGTACTTTAAGGAAGTTTAAAAAATATTCAGATTTTGGTGTAATAGTATAGATTACTTCGGATACAGCAGGGTAATCGAAATTTCTGCGTATCCCAGTAAATACTATCTGCTTTCTATTATACAGGAAATAACTTTTAGTAATCCTCAATAACGTATATTAAGAGCTTATTATGTATATTTTAGCACATTTAAGTAAATTATGCATCAGAATTTTAATATATAGTATTTTATTCAGTAATCAAGCTGAATATGACGTTAAAAACTTATTGTTTAAAATCATCCCTGATTTACCCGTACGTTAAACGGGCAACGTGTTTTTGTTAATAGTGATTTGACCGTACTACGTATGGGTATACATATCCGAAACATCGTTTATCATCACCAGTAAATTTTATTGTAATATTTGCATTATTTCATTAGAACATTTTAATAGTTCATTTAGGCTTTTCTTTCTTAAAAAAAAAAAAAAAAAAAAAAAAAAAAAAAAAAAATGTTAACAAATTTAAAATTTTGTAAAATACGTGATAAAAAGGCATTATTTGAAAAAAAAAAATTGAAAAATATTGATTTAAGTGTTTAAGCTATTTTTTATAATTGTATTTTTTTAGTAATTTTTTTTTTATTTCAATGTAGAAAAATTAGTTGCTGTTCCATTTTGTTTGTTTTGTATTTGTTTGTATTTATGTCGGCCAAATATCTAAGCTGTGGGATATAGGCCCTAAGGGATGGGATGCCCTCCGTGGGGGTCTTTCTAAGAAAAACCTAACCAGTATTTACGCAAGGTTCGATGAAAACTACGGAAAACTCCGAACGGTTAGGCCGGCGGTTGCGATTGGGTTCGAACCCAGCACCTACCGTCTACCAGTTTAGAGGTCAGAAACTGACGGCCACTGGTGGGGCGCTGTTCCATTTTTATCTTGGTGCATTTTCTAAAAACATCATATTTAAAAGATTAAAAGTGTATTCGAAAAATTATCATTTTTAAAAAGAAAATCGAATACGGCTGTATGATTAAAGAAAGGGAAAATGTTTTTATTCATTTTTGTTTCAAAAGTGCTAAAGTAAACTTGAGAAAACCTTATTGTTACTTCTAATTAAATGAAAAAACGTTAAAAGTACATTATGAAAATATCAGTTCATCAGCCTATTGATTTTGCAAGTTAATGTTACAATTATATCATGGAAACATCAGTTCAGCATCTTTACTGATTTTGAAAGTAAGAGTCCAAAATTAAAAAGACTAACGAAAAAAATTCTTTATATAAGTAAAGAGGAATGTCTTTAATCAAAAAAATTAGAATAAGAATAAATATTTTAGAGAAACACTATATTATGCAGAGTATATATTTTTTATTAAGTAACACTACATTTTTTGATAAACATCTGTTTGTCTCTAAGCTTTCTTGAAATTAACAAATGTGATTATTTAAAATAATTTTCCCTTAGCAATTGTTATTTTATTTCAATGTAAAAAAAAACTCTTTAATATTACAATTTTACACATTTTTGACACATTTTCTAATTATTTTATGCTGAAAATGTTAATAAATACATTTAAAACATCAAAATTTCACAGAAAAACAAACTTAGTTTGATGAGTAAGGAAAGGAATCCATGTAATTTAATTTTCAAAAAGGCAAAAGTAATTTTGTGAAAAACTTGCTGTTATTTGTTATCAATAGTAAGAAAAATGTGTTATGCAAACATCAGTTCATCAGCTTTTTGATTTTGAAACCAAATTTCAATCTAAAAAGATTAACGTAAGAAAAAAAATTCTTTACCTAAATAAAGAATAATTGCTTTCATATAAAAAGTAAAATAAGGTAATTTTTTTTTTTTTTTGAGAAAAAATATATAATACAGAGAGTAACTAATTTTTCACTAAATAACATTGTATTTTTTGAAAAACTTTTATTTATCACTAAACTTTCTTAAACGCAGAAAACTGAGTCATTAAAATAATTTTGTCTCAGCAAATATTTTTGATTTCAATAACAAAAAACTCCTTAATATTTAGTTTTCATACACTGTTAAAACTAATGGACCTTTGTTAAAACTAATTGCACCTTTTAAGGGTGAAAGGCTTGTCTCACTGGTGACACCCCTAAAGGAGCCAAAATAAAACCTTTAATTAGGGTGAAAAGATGGCACCCTTAATCCAGAGTGCCTAATGATAAAAAATGAAAAAATATAATAACCGACTTTCGGCCGTCGATGGATTCGAACGCAGAACGTCTAATTACACGCTCAGCGCTCTATCCACTCGGCCATTAGGCTCAACTTCAAAGTCTCCCTGAAATGTTCATATGTCCTGAAATTCAAAGGTTTGCTTTATATAAAAAGCTCGCCAAAAGTTAGCCATCCGAAGTTCTAAACAAAATTGGGATAGCGTATAGCTGTGATAGTCATCGTAGGAAAAAATTGGTGTGTTGATCCACCAGTGACAGTGAGTTGAAGTGCAAGGATACACGTTACAGAGTATGCGCTAATGACTAAGGGGTGAAAATCTTCCAACGGTATGCATTACGCGGCACCCTAATTAGCGTGAAACACCCAATGGCACCCCAAACGCATTTTCAAGCCGGCTGGTACCAAGTGATTTAACCTTTTCACCCCTGGGCGTCAAATGCAACCGGTTCGTCACCTTTATTTTTAACAGTGTATGAAGACATTTTCTAATTATTTTATGTTAAAATCTTTAATAATTATATTCGACAAAATTTTTATTCAACCAAACATTTAATTGGAAGAAGCCAACAAACTCGTTCTAGACATTCGTATGCACAATGCACACACCAAATTACATCAAAATAGTTCTTATATACGCGCGTTATCATGTGATGAATATCAGAACATTTTAAAATGTCAGCCACACTAGAAATTCAATGGGCTATAACTCAGTCATTTTTTAATTTATAGACGAAACAAAGAAGGCTCTGGAATTTTTTTATTAAGGTCAAACAAACAAAAGATAAAAAAATTTCGACCCTTTTTTTTCATTTAACTTTAAATTTTTATTTAAAAATTTTTAATTGGCTGCCGTTTAATATTTTTTTTCCATTTAAATGGCCGCTAATTTGAAACAAAATGGCGAATGATGCTGACCGACAAACTGGGTCGAAACATTAGTATGTACTATGTACGCACCAAGTTGCATTTAAATGAGTTCATAAATGAGATGGCTACAGTATGACACAGATCATATATATATATATGTGTACTGTATATCCTGGCGTATAACGCGCACTTTTAACTCTGAAAAATTTTTTCTTTTAACATTTTTCCGTGTGCGTGTTATACGCCGAATATTAAATTGTTCAAGTAAAATTATAAGAATAAAACATTCCAAACTTTTAGAATTATATAAATGCATTTATATGTTTAGATAAACAAAGAAACTTACAGTATATATTTTCTTAAAAACTTAATCTTACTTATCAGATCAGATAAAAAGTTCATTGTACTCATCCTCATTTATATTTTGGGAATGTCGTATGTCTATGTCGAACTTTTATGTATTTTATCACCAGTGGTGTTTTCATCTAGCCATAAATAGTCATCCTTGGTACCGTCAAGTGCATTGGGAATTCCACATTTTTAAAATGATTTGACAATTATTTACTGTATGATTTCATCACATGATGTTATAATCTATTCACATATTTGTGATAAAGTCGCATGCCACATATTACCTTCTTTTGTAAAGGAATTTCCTCCTTCTAACATCTATGTGTTCCATTGACACATTAAACTTTCTTTGAAAGGTTTGTTTATTGAAACATCTAGTGGTTGAACTAACGAAGTTAATCCACTTGGATTAACTGTCAAATCTGTATTGGATTATTTTATTCTTTTTTTATATTCTGGGTGTTCTATGAGTTCTAAACATATCCAAACTAAAAGGCTTGCTGGTTTTTAAAGCTCTTGGACGCTTTTCCCAAACATTACCTATTCATAACTTTACTCCTTTTCTCCCATCCAGCCTTTCTCATGGACATACAGAAAAACTCCATTTGGAAAAATACCAATTGGCTTTGTTTTTTATTTGAAAAATACCATTGATTTAGTACCGTTTGCTGCTCAAGAAAGAAACACTATGAAGTGGCACTTTTCGTGTGTCGGAGTTTTAAATGGAACAGTTTTTCTGCTTTTGTTTCTATACTTCTGTTTTTAATCATTTTAAACATTACGGGTATTTCGTCCATATTCCCAGTTTGAGATAAATCACAGGTTTTCTCCTTTCGTTTACCAATGACAAACTTCTGGAAACTTAACAATTTTTGCTTCAAGTGTTTTCGAAGTTTTGGGGCAACTTTCGTCTTTTGGCAAAGAACACAATTTCTGCGAGTCATAAATCTATCGCATCATCTCGTTGTTGGCTTAAAGTTCTCGATTTCTTCTGGATTCTTTTTTGCCCATCGTAAGGCAAATAAACGAACATTACTCATTATAATTTGCCTATTTTGGCGGTTTTCTAATATCCACTGTGTAACATTGTTCTGTAAAATAGGCCATTTCGAAATGCATGTGCGCAGTGCACATTCTTGTTTTATCATATTTACAATCGTAGCTTAATTCTACTTCCATTCACGGAGAGATCATTCAATAACCCCAGACATTCTATCTGCAGCGCGATTACCATTTTCTTTCAAAACGCTGTTACTTTACATTTAAATCCGGAATCGTATTTATTTCGCTTTACTGGAGGCATAGTTTAGATGAAGAACGGTTTTCATAAACTTTAAGATCAATACATCTAAAAGTTATAATTTCGAACAAATGACAATGTTTCATGAAACGGGAGATTTCTATTGGTAGGATCAGCTCAGATGGGGGGGGGGGGGTTAGTGGTCAGTTTGTTTCAAACGAGATTTGGAGGGAGGGGGGTATTTAGATTCCAAAAGGTAAGAATTTAGCAGACTGGTGACGACTGGTTTTACATGTCGCAAAGAAAAGACCCATTTATCTGAAGTGGGGGGGGGGTTATTTTTAGTTTCTTTTCGCTGGAAAAAATTGATGCGTATTATACGCCAGTGTATGCTTGAAATAAAATTATGTACTCTCGAATTAGTGGTGCGTGATATACGCCAGGGCGTCTTATATGCTCGGATATACGGTATATCAACATTTGAACGGAAGGTGGCTTTGGAGTCTTGGGGGTCAGGATCGATGAAAATATACTAAAATTTTCCGGAAGTGCTTCCCTCCGGACGGCTGCCTTTTTACTTTTGTAATGAAAGATTTTTAAATGACTAATGTAAATAAAATTTATTTGTTTAAATAAAAAAGAAATGCTTTAATCTAAAAAGTAGAATTGGTTTAAATGTTTTAGAGAAATTCTATATTACAGAGAGTAAATATTTGTTCATTAAGTTAAACTTTATTTTTGGAAAAAAATCTATTAGTCTCTAAACTTTCTTGAACATAATAAATATGATTCATTAAAATAATTTTGTCTTAGTAATTGTCTTTGATTTCAATATAGAAAACACCTTAACATTGTATTTTTAGATGGACACATTTTCTAATTATTTTATGCATAAAACATTAATAGATAAAATTTGACAAATAAATAATACTTTTGCACAGAAATTCGAACTTAGTTGTATTAAATAAGAAATTATTCAATTCATTTTAATTTTCAAAATGCTGAATTAAACTTGCGAAAAACATATTGTTACTTGTCATAAAACAATAAGGATGTTAAAGGTATGTTATGCAAAAATCAATTCATCAGCTTTAATGATTTTGAAACCAAATCAATAATTAAAGAAACAACGTTCTAAAAAAACACTCTTAAATGGAATAATACTAAATACTATTTTTTATATTGACCCATATTCTAAATATTTCATGCTTAAAAGGATAATAAATACATTTGACAAAATTTTTGCATAGAAAACCTATCATAGTTGCATGACTAAAGAAAAAAAAGTTTTAATTCATTTATGTTTCAGAAGTACAAAAATAAACTTGTCAAACACTTCCTGTTAGTTGTCATAAAATGTATGTCATGCAATCATCAGTCCATCAGCTTTATTTATTTTAAAAGTAAGAGTCTGAATTTAAGAAGACTAATGTAAGAAAAAAGCCCTCTTTGTTTAAATAAAAAGGAATAGCTTTAACCTAAATGTAGAATAAGATAAAATATCATTGCTATTACTGTATTACAGAGAGTACCCATTTTTCATCAAACAACTTTGCATTTTTTGGTAAATATCTATTTTGTCACTATATATTCCTCAAATCAATAAATGTGCATCATTAAAATAATTTTGTCTTAGCAATATTCTTAAATTTCAATATAGAAATTTTTTTTAATACTCCATTTTTATATGGACATATTTAATAATTTTTCATGCATAAAACGATACATATATATTTGACAAAAAAAAAAAAAAAAAAAATATTTTGCGCAGAAATTTGAATTTAGTTGTATTAGTAAAGACAAAACATTTTTCAATTAATTTTAATATTTTTTAAAAAAAATTAAAGAAATTGTGAAAAAAATCTTTTTACTTGTCATAAAAAGTAAGAAGTTTAAACGTATTTTTTACAAATATCAGTTCGTCAGCTTTATTGCTTTTGAATCCAAGTTAAAAAAAAAGCGTAGTAAGAAAAATGTCTTTGTTTAAATAAAGACTAATTGCTTTAATCTAAAAGTAGAACAAAATAAAATATTTCAGAGAAACACTAAATTACAGAGAGTATATCTACTTTTTTTATTAAGTGACACCTTATTTTGGGGTAAACTTCTATTTTTCACTCAACTTTCTTGAAATCAGTAAATGTGACGTCATTAAACTAATTTTGTTTTAGCGATTGTCTTTTATCTCAATATAGAAAAACTCCTATATATTCCATTTTTATAAGTATACATTTTCTAATTAATGCATTCTTAAAACGTTTATAAATATATTTGACAAAAAAAGAATATCTTTATACTGAAATTCGAACTAAGTTCTATCAATAAAGAAAAAAAATTCAATTCATTTTAATTTTTGAAAATACAAAAGTAAACATGTAAAAAATCTGTAGTTACTTGTCATAAAAAGTAGGAATGTTACAATTATATTATGCAAACATAATTTCAACAGCCTTACTGATTTTGAAAGTAAGAGTCCAACATTAAAAAGTCTAACGAAAGAAAATTTCTTTTTTTAAATAAAGAGGAATTTCTTCGATCTAAAATTTACATTTTTTTTTTAAATATTAAAAAAAAATTATATTACAAAGAGTATATATACTTGTCATAAAAAGTAAGAAGTTTAAACGAATTTTTTTACAAACAACAGTTCATCAGCTTTATTGCTTTTGAATCCAAGTTAAAAAAAAGCGTAATAAGAAAAATGTCTTTGTTTAAATAAAGACTAATTGCTTTAATCTAAAAGTAGAACAAAATTAGATATTTTAGAGAAACACTAAATTACAGAGAGTATATCTATTTTTTTATTAATTAAAATTTTATTTGGGGGAAAATTTCTATTTGTCGCTAAACTTTCTTGAAATCAATAAATGTGCGGCACTAAATTAGTTTTTCCTAAGCAATTGGCTTTAATTTAAATACAGAAAAAACTCCTTTATATCTTTTCTTATATGGGAAAAACATTGCATAGAAATTTTAACTTAGTTGTATCAATAAAGAAAAAGATATTTCAATATTTCAATTCATTTTAATTTTCAAAAATTTAAAAGTATACATGTGAAAAACTTATCACTTGTCACTAAAAAGTAATAATATCAAAACCATGATATGCTTACATGAGTTAATCTATTTTACTGATTTCGAACCCAAGTCCAAAACTAAAAAAATCAACATAATAAAAAAGTTTAAATAAAGAGTAATTGTTTTAATCTAAAAACCTGAATAACGTAAAATATTTTGGCGAAACTCAATACGCTGTTAAAAATTTCTGTTAAAACACTGAAATAAAAGCAAACTTTTTTGTAAATGTACACTAGTTCTGGGTAAAATACATTTGATTGCTTTCCTTGGTCATCATTTTTATTACATTTCCCTTATTATATATTTTATTCCCCTTAGGAATTTCAATGTCTTTGTATAAAAATACTTTTACTTTTGTTAAATTCTGCAATTCAAAAACACACTTTGAAAAATTTCTTCTGCAATTTTATTAGAAATATTAAAGAAAAACATTAAATCAAAGATTGTGTTTTCTATTAAAATAGTTTAAAAAAAGAAAAATCATCTCATAAGATTTAGTGGGAATTTTTCCCGCTGAATCTTAATAGTCATACTTTTTATTCAATAGCAATGTATGTGACTGCTCAGTCATTATGTTGTCCTTCCACTGTCAAAAAATTATCGAATTCAAACCACAAGATGGCTAAAATCAAATTTTGTTAAAGTTTAATGACATATCAGCTCAATTTTTCTCGGTTTGTTGTTTGGTTGTATGGCGTTTAATGGAGCAAATTTCCTTTAGGGACAAGCTGCGCCAAGAACAAGGTGAAGAAAAAAACTATAAGACAATGTTTAAAAAAAATACCTTAAAAAAATAAAGTAAATAAAGTAAAATGAAGTAATGTGATGAAACATGTAATTAAATTGTAAGCAAAAATAGTAAAAGAAATTAAAGTAGATTAAAAAAAAACTAGTTAAAATCTTGCGAACAATAAAGTAATAAGACATGAAATATTACAAGCCAAATATTGCATTAAATCACATGTATTTAAAGCACAGATTAATAATATCAATCAATCACAAATTCTTTTAGCATTAAATTTTCATGAGCATCCGAGTCATAGCTATAAGACTCCGATTCTATAGTCTCTTCCTCGTACTGCTGCAGCTGCGTCTGATCTTTAATGTTTCTTATGCATGAGCTAAGGTCATATTTTTTTTTTCACATTTTCTCGGAAAATTAAAATTTTTTGGAACTCACTCAAGATTGAATGAATCACTAATTAAAAAAATATAAATTATTATCATTAAATGTAAATTGACAGAGTCTTCGATATTTTTAATGGTGCTATATTAATGAGTCTATTTGAAATTTTACGTATAATTTCTCTGTTACTTTACAGAAACTAATATCTGTAATTTTACATAAAACATAAGGGGCTGTTCATAAATGATGTCACATATTTGTCAATATTTTTAATACCACTCCCCGCCTTTGACCCAAATGTCACACTTCATCATTCTCCCCTCCTCCCTCTTGTCACTTGTCACACAATATTACATACACATATACTTGAAGTTCAGAAACAAAGCGATATGTTATAGATTATACATATATATATTAATTTTAACTGTGTGTTTTAATGACTTTTATGAGAACTACAGTAAAAATTATTTGTGTGCTTATTTTGTATGAAATAAGATTAAGGTTTATAACAAAAATTATATTTAATATACAGTAATAATACAATACAAGAGCAATTGAAACTAGCAGTATTTTGGAATTTGAAATTTAATTTAACAACATATTTGGCTTTAAATTTTATCTTTGCTTTATGAACACAAAATACTTTAATTTCAAAATAACTTTAAAATTTAATCTTCTGACTCTTAATGTTTTTATGTTAACCAGAATGTGTGATGTCACATTTCTTTTTATCCCCGCCCACCTCCTTGTCACAAACTGTCAGAATTTCATGAAACTCCTCCCCCCCCCCTTCGAGCTTGATATCATTCATGGATGGCCCCTAATACAATGGATTACACGTATATTCTCAGTAATTTCCCAGAAAATTTTCTAACAATGTGTTACAGAGAGTATTTTCCCTTTAAATATTGATTAAAAAGAAAGTTTCAATTTATTTAAGTTCCAGAAATGCAAAAGTAAACTTGTGAAAAACTTCCTGTTAGTTGTCATAAAAAGTATGTCATGCAAACATCAGTTAATCAGCTTTATTGATTTTGAAAGCAAGAATTTCAAATTGAAAGGACTAACGTAAAAAAAAAATACTGTTTGTTCAAATAAAGAGGAATAGCTTTAATCTAAAAAATAGGTTAAGATAAAATATTTCAGTTAGAATCTATGTTGCAGAGAGAGTGTATATTTTTTTCATTAAGAAATACTGCATTTTTAGTAAACCATATTATAGAGAGTAAATGTGTTTTTCATAAAGTCATGGTGCATTTTTAGTTAAGTGATATTGTACGGAGTATGTATTTTCATTAATTTATTCTGTAATCTTAGGTACCCTAATGCGATTTAATTTCGCAACTTAATTTTAGGCAAACTAAAAAATATTTTAACTTAGTTGTATCAATAAAAAAATTTCAATTCATATTAATTTTCAAAAATTTTTAAAAAATTCGCTGAAATTCTTTCAATTAAACATGAGTTTTTCAAATAAGTGGATTTTATAATTTTACAATATAAATTGACTTAAAATGCTCTTCCAGTGGTTCTGAACACTCATATAAAAAATAAAACTCTTTTAGCAGCCATTTGGTGAGCCAGACAAGCTGAGCTATAAGATAGAAAGTCGCCAATGGGCGATTTGTTTTATACATATATCAAAGGAAATATACACAATTTGTAAATTTTAGAAGATCAAATAAATCTCTTTTATGTTTTTGTCTTAGATGAGGAATGGAGTAGATATCGTATTTCTTTGTTCTCTTCGCCGATTCTTGAAGCATTCATCTCTGAGTGTTTATCACCAAAAGTGGTTTTTTTGTGGTGATCCCTTTATTTGCAATTTTTGCTTTCATTCTCATAATAAAAGAAATTTAACACAGACGAAATAGCTCTTGATGGCTGGAAGAATCGGCTGGAGAAAGCGGTTTGGCGCATTTTTCTGAGTGGCGGTAAGAAGGTTGTCAATGCTTCAAGAAAAGGTTGCTATTGCTGAGTCCAGTTATATGAGAAGTCCATGGTTTATGCCCACATTGAAATTGCTGTTTTTGCGCTTTTTTGTGTATTATTTTTAATTAAAGTTCAAACATTCGGAATTCCAAAAATGCCTTACATTTGGCTAAACGATAATTAGAAGCACAGTTACAGCTTGAAATATAAACCAGAATTAAACTTTCTGAAACCGAAGATGCTTGTTTAGGAAAAGACAAAAAGATAAACATTACATTTTAATGTACTAATGCATATTATATAATATACATACAAATATATAATCACATACAAACTTGATGAGTTTTAAAATCGTAAACTTTACGCATTATCTTTTTGTGCTATACCAAAATTTTAATTTATACTTTCTAAAAAACTACGTTTACATTGTTTGCGTATACAGAGAAATATCATTTATTAAAACGTTTTTATGTTATCATAATAAAATTTTGCAACGACGTTCTATTTATCTACTGGTATGTTATGAAGCAAAATGTAGTTTGTAAGTTTGTATATATTAATTTTCGAGCTATTTTTATTGGAAAATACAAATTTAAAAATAAATCTTGTTTTGTACACAAAAGTTTATGTGTGTTAGTAAGTTTCAAAGTTATTGCAAATATTTTGCTTCAAAACACATGTAAATGGTTTTATAATATATTATAATATATATATATATATATTAAATAGAATTCGTTACAGCAGGTTTGGGATAAACGCAATTCTTTGCTAAAATTTGGCCTAATATTGCCGAAATTTGATAATTTTATTAAAATTCTATTAAAAAAAATTAATGAATTCATGGTACCATTCCGTGTTTAAACTAAAAATAGATGTGGTTGATAAATTTTCATATTTAAAAAAAATGCAATGAATGCCAATATATACCTTAAAGTATTATTTTATACAATATGTTCTCTACTGATGATAGCAATCATATCATTGAGAGATAGATGGTTTTCATTCTCACTCGTTTATGTGGAAACATAATAGCTTTTGAACAATTTACAGAGGTAATAAGCGGCCAGGAACATATCTACTTATAAAGGTCGAAATATTTTTTTACACTTTGCAACCGAGACCAAAAGTGTTTATTAATTCTGTTTGTCTGTTCGGACTGTAAGTTTCTTTGTCAATTCCACCTCTATCTCGCGTATTTATAGTCTTTATACTATAAAATGCATGCGTGTTACTCGGGCTTCTATGGCATAGTCAATATTGGGAATGAAGTGTATGCCATTTTCGGCTCATCTATAGAGCCATTCAAAAAATTTCAATTTATTTCGACGTTTGAGAGGGAAATGTTTGCCATGCATTTTTATGATATTTCAGTGTCATAAACATGTTGAAATTGATATGCATCACTGATATGTACTACAAGGCTCATGCTGTAGAAAATGGTGCACATAGAATTTATCGTTTATTTACACGGAAAGAGAAAAGAGTTTGACTCTAAAAGAAATTGAGCAATGATTAAATTATTGAAACTTACGAAAATATTTGCTGGTGCATTCTAAAATTGGGAGGAGTCACGCTTTGAAATAGTTAAAGATTTTTTTTTTTTACTTTTATGGAGTGAATTTATCATAATACACTCCAATTTTCTACTCCATAGGAAGTAGACAATTAATTCACTTCGTTATCTAGAGTAAAATATTCACTCCGCTGATAAGAGGGGAATATGACACTGCACTAACCACATTGGTAGCTTGTATTATACTCTTGAAAAAAAAAAAAAAAACATATTCTGATTTCAACCTATACACGGAGGAAGTAATAAAAGGCACGAAAATAAATCATTTCTTAATCTTCAAAATCTTGGAAAATACGTATATGTTACTGTATATCTAACATAAATGTTAAAAATTAAAACTTCCTTTCTTAAAAATTCAATTTAGCAATAATCGTGTATCTTGGCCGCCAAAGACTTATCAATCAAACTTTTTTCAGAAATATATTCTATGATTACATCCCATAGTAAATCATTTATTTTTTACAAAAAAGTACTTTAGCAATAAATTTTGAATTAACTTATAGAAAAGTTTTAATATAAGTCATTTTAAATTTATACACACTGTTAATGGCTTTCGAACCAAGAGGAGGATTAAATATAGAAATATCAGTTATTTTATCTAGAAGGGAATTTCTATTAATTTTAAAGATTTTTCTGACCTAATTGTACGAGATCAAAATGTTTTATTTTCTAACATTGTTTCTTTTACCGTTTCTTAATTAGTAAAATAAAGTTGTAACACACAATAAAATATTTTAACTTGTAATAATCTAATTTTACAGAATCAAATTATGAGAATAAATGTTTATTAAATATTATATCTTAATTTGAAATATATTAAATATATGCTCTAATATATATTATTCTTCATATTTCGAAATTATATAAAACATTTTATAAATTTTAATATTATTTTAAAAACGTTTAAGGGTATTAATTTCTTTAGTAAATATATACATAAAGAAATTCATTTGTCTTAAAAAAAAACTTTTACTTAAAAAATATAATTATTATAAATGATAAGAATGATGATCAAAATTCATTTATATATGCAACTGAAAATGTGCATCGAAATTTCCTTGTTTGCACATAAACGGTATACATATATGTAGATAGATAGATATAGATATAGATATAAAAAGAGAGAGAGAGAGAAATATTTTCAATTTTTTTTCAAGATATATCTATAATTGACTGCCTGAAATTTTTCCAATTATATTTGGTTTCACAAAAAGACGGGCAGTTTTATTTGTGTATATAAGCTAAACTGACATAAAAATATTGGTGATAATAACTAATGTGGAATGCGCATGCGGCATTTTGAAAAGTTGTTGATAACGCTTAAAATATTTACAAAAATTCTTTCTTTTTATCTCCAAAAAATGTTCCTTTAAATTTCTTGTTTGATTAATATATACCATGGTGCTAAGGGATCGAAGCTTATTCCATAACAGTATTTGATAGCACCACTATGTTCTAATACTGAATATTTAGAGAATGGCTGTTAAAGGGATCGAAGCTTATTCGGTAAAAATATTTGATAGCACCACTATTTCCTAAAAGTGAATATTTAGAGAAAGTCTGTTTAAGGGATCGAAGCTTATTCCATAAAAGTATTTGATAGCACCAATATTTTCTAATAGTGAATATTTAGAGAAAGTCTGCTTAAGAATTCGAAGCTTATTCCATTAGAGTATTTGATAACACCACTATTTTCTAATAGTGAATATTTAGAGAAAGTCTGTTTAATGGATCGAAGCTTATTCGATAAAAGTATTTGATAGCACCACTATTTTCTAATAGTGAATATTTAGAGAAAGTCTGTTTAAAAGATCGAAGCTTATTCCATAAAAGTATTTGACAGCACCAATATTTTCTAATAGTGAATATTTAGAGAAAGTCTGCTTAAGAATTCGAAGCTTATTCCATTAGAGTATTTGATAACACCACTATTTTCTAATAGTGAATATTTAGAGAAAGTCTGTTTAAGGGGTAGTATGGCCTTGAATAGTATTTGAAGTGCAATTAAAAACTTTTTCACTGAAAGTTCTTGTAAATGTGTTCACTGAGCTCCAGTTTCACTGAATAATGATCAATATTTAAAGTAATATAAATCTAATCATTTAATATAATGATTATTTCTGCAATGATTAATTCTCACAAGATCAATATTCATATTCGTAATCAAGTATTTTTGTATAATGTTGAAAGAATCATGGTTTGTTGGCATTTAAAAAATAATAAAGAGACAACAACATTACAAATTTGCTCTTTTGCAAGACTGTTGGAAAGTACAAACGAATGAATTTGCTATTCCCTTTGTTCTCTTAAACAGATGTTTACATTAATACCCAGCATTGCTGAAAAATGATTTCTTAAATTATCATTAAGAATGTGTGCATAAAAATATGCATATGTTCTTTTATTGTTTTTTTAATAGCAATAACAGTTTCTTGTTCAAATAATTTTTAAGAACAAGATTTTCCAATTTTATGTATATTTTGCTGTGTATACTTTGTAAAGGTTTCACGAATTTCTTATAAAGGGTCTTTTGTATTGTAAAGGTAAGCATGACGTCAGACATTTAACCTGTGTAGTACAATAGAGTAAAATCATATTTAAAATGAAATAGGGTCAATATCAACAATATTTTATACCTATAAAAGTTTTAGATTATGAAAATGGCGAAATATAAAAAAACAGAAAATAAAAGAATTACAATGAAAATTAAATATTTTTATTATTTATTTATTTATTCCAAACGCAAAAATTATGAATGAAAAATAAATTAGTATTTTTTTAAAGATTATTTGAAAATAAACTGAATAAAGTAATTTGATTGAAGTTAGAAAAAAAAAACACTTTAAAAAAAAGAGAAAAAATAAAACAACGGAAATGTTTAAAAAATGCCCATTCTCAATAATGGATTTAGTGAAAACTTTAATTAAATAAGTATTAAAATTTCAAATAGTATTTCTTACACAATTGAAAACAAGAAATGAAAAAAATGAATACAGGAAAACGTATAGCATAATTATAAATTTTAATTAACATTTTCTTTATACGTTTCCTTGTCAGTTTTTTTTCTTTTTTGTTTTTTCATTGTTTCTTCATTGTTTATAATTTATATCATTAAAAAATGTGAAATAAAATATTTTTTATTGTTTCTTTTTTCTTGTGAGTAAAGAAAGATTTATTTATTTATTTATTTATTTATTTATTTATTTATTATTAATATTATAATTTTGCTGGATCAATAAGTTGACCATGAAAGTTTAAAATAAAAAGGCTGTTCATTAATATAGAGAAATATAAGAATTTTTAATGCTTGAAAATAAATAATATATTTTGCTTGATAAAAATTGTCTTTATTTTTTAATGTGATTTAAGGGTTTATATTATTAGCATTTTGTTCATCTGACATTCCTAATATTTTTTGGGAAATATTATCATTTTTTTCTATTCAAAAACTATTGTGATATTTGAATCAGTCAGTACTTTAAATTTCCTTTAAACATTTTTTTTTCGTCTTCAAAAGTTTAAAATTTTATTCATTTCCTCGCTATTTTTTTCGCTTTGAAAAAAAGAAAAAAGAAATTAATTTTTGGATTTTATTTAAATATTTACGAATATTTTTAATCCGATTAAAATAAATAGCTTCATTTTATGAATATTTATTTTGAGTGTCCGAAAAAAATTGTTCCGGACAATCGAAATTATTGATATTAAATAGGCTTCTTTCTATTCTTATATACTACGTGCACGCTAAATTTCAAGTCTCTACCTCAATTTTTTCCGGAGATAGAGCATTTACAAACACACAGACATTCAGACGAATGGACAGCATTTTTTTTTTCTAAAATTATGTTTTTAGGAATCTTCAGAGTCTGAAACGTGTAAATCCGTCAAAAAATAGTTTTCGAATTTCGTAACGATTGAAAGCCTTACTTTATACTATGTATGATGATTAAGTAAAAAGAGATTGTGTTTTCTGGTCATTTGCCTAGTAAAAAGTTTTTTTTTTCTGATTTCTTAAGATTTCGAATATATTTAATTATATTGTTAAAATATAAATATAGATTCTAAAGAATTCTCTTTCACCAAAATTGTAAAGCAATGTACTATTATTCGTAATAAAAAATGATCGCTAAAATTATCTCTCTTATTGACTATGCGTAACTTAGAATTTTCACAAAACTTGAACTTCTAAAACTATTTTAGACAATTAAATTGATAGAGATGTGATTTAAATTAAGATAAACTTAGAAACTATCAACAAAGGCGTTATTCTTTAAGTCAATATTTTAAAATTATATTAGTTCAAGAGATCGAATTTCAGTCTTTAACTTCAAATGTTTCCACTCATTGTTTCAAGTTACTGTCAGATTTTTATTCTTTTGCTAAAGTATTTTTATTATTCTAAGTTAGTTTCAAATTATTTAAATTAATTATTTTGTTTCAAAATATTTTCTTTTCTTTTAAAGTATGTGATTATTATTTTAATATTCTTTCAATTGTTTCGTATTTAAAGAATTATAAAATCAACGTAATAAATTTGTGGTAGTAGATTTAAGAAATTAATGTACAATGAGGGTCTTTGGGAAAAAAAAACTGGCCATTCAACAAAATTCATTGCATGAACATTATAGATATTTTACAAATTTTTATATATGCTTATTATAATATATATATATATATATACAATATATAGCCAAAGGTGACAAGGCACTACCGACTTTGGACATTTTGTTGAATATCTAGAAAAATACATGAGAATCCTAAATGTGTAAACATAATATTACAAATCATACATTTCCGTGACGAATTTTTCCTGAAACACCATAAAGGGCCGTCAACAAATTGATAAAGAATGAAAAACTTTTGAATAACCCTGTCAAAACTAATGTAGCAAAAGCGTTCAAACTTTAACTGACTTATTATAATAAACTGTGTTCATTTTTAAGCGGATAGCAGGTATATTCGAAGAGAAATGAAGTTTTCTATAAAAACAGTGCCCTTTTTTTCAAGTTTTTTTGCTGTTAAATTGCAGAGTTCTTAATATAAAAAAAAATATTTTCCGAAAATATGACAAACAACATCGTACACAATACCATGTAATCAAAATTAAAAAAATAATAAAAAGTGTCTGAATAATGAGTACGTTTACAAAATAATATTTCATTGTGCATATGTAAACATTATCAAAATTCCATCTGCATATTGTGTTAGCTAAATTTATAGAGCTACTTTTGTAAAAGTCTCAAAAACATAGCTTGGAAATTCTGAAAATGATCGTCAGTAGAATAAGCTCAAAATCCGTTGTTCCCAAAATGTAGCAAAAAAGATGAGTGTCTGTATCCATATATTTATTGATAAGTATCAATATAGAATACACGATATGGCACATACTACTTGATTTGGATACAATCCCTCATTTTTTTTGTTCATTTGGGGAACAACGGATTTTGAGCTTATTCTACCTACGATCACTTTCAGAATTTTCAAGCTATATTTTGAGGACTTTTACAGAAGTTTCTCTATACATATAGCTAACAAAATATGCAATTAGAATTTTGATAACGTTTATGCGTGCGGGATGAAAATTTGTTTTGTAAACCTCCTCATTTTTTATACAATGTTTAATTATTTTTTTAATTCTGATTACAGGGTCTTATATGCAAAGTTGTTTGTCATATTTTTGGAAAAAAAATTTTTTTATATTAAGAACTCCACAACCGCACATTCTAAAGAATTTTAATTTATAAATAAAAAAAATGATAAGTTTTATAATGTGATTTTGTTTATAAATGATATGGATATCCCTCGAAAAAAAATTCAAAATTTTAACTCAATAAATAAAAAATATTTAAAAATATTTTCCGGACTGCCCTAACTAAAATTGAATCCCATTTTATTTATTGAAAAATGTATTCATTATATAGAAAAGAAAACGCTTTTGAAAATTCCTGTTTTTCAAGTAAACATAATTAAATTACGTAAAACGGAAGCCCCTCATAACTATTGCATTAAATGATGCAGTAATCAAATTTGCAGTGAACGACCCATGCCACTGGTATTAGAAAACAATTTCGAACGGTTTTTATAGTACATTAATAATTTTTTTAACGGAACATCAGTTTTATAACATTATTCATTTTCAACTAAGCATGTTCAACTGCGTATTTGATTTAATGTATATAAAATTAATAAAACATCATTCAATAAAATGCTAATATTATTCGATAAAATAATTATTATTTGTCTGTAAGGCATGTCAGTTGACGATATTATTTTTTTCCCCTATGAACTGACAACATCCGACAATTCTAAATTCGAGAAGTTAAAAACCATATTATATACTATAATTCTTCTCGGAAACCCTTCTGAAATAAATAGCTGCAAAATAAACTATTTTTTATAAATTATTTTTCGAATATAGAAACTATATTTGATCTCAAGATATTTGTAGATAAAAACGCCATAATTAAGAGAAGGCAGTAAAAAACAAAACCAATATTTCCAGGTTTAAGATCAGGTACAGTGCATGCATTTTCACTCTATTAGAAAAAATTTCAACTATGTTACTCTAACTGTTAGTGTTGGTAAATGAACGTTTTATTTATACGCACGGCTTTTTTTGCAAATACCGTATTTACATCTTTTTTTTATAGGTTTTTTTTTAAAAAAAAGTTTTAATAGGTTCACACGCAGCAACACACTGTTCTAAATATAATTCGTACAAAATCAGAAACAAGTGAAATTGTAATTTGACTTCAAAATTTAATAAGCATACAACCATCCGTAAAAGAAATTCTAATATTAAATGGTATAGGCAAATGAATGATTTTTGCAATGCAAAGCACTGCAATTATTATTTGGACTGCAATTATTATTTTAAAGACTGATGTCCAATACATCTTTTTGCCTGACCCAGTAGTTGCTTTTAGTAAAAAAATAATAATAAAAGAATCCAGCTTTTTCCAAAAAGATTAAAAAAATACAATTTGTGTTTTTTTTCATAGCATTATTCGACCAAAAAATTTAATCTAACTACAAATATTTAAAAAAAAAACAAATAATGTTCAAATATTCTTGTATTATAATTCTAGGTTATTAAATTTAATGGACAATTTACATTTATTTACACTATGGTCCTCCGTAAATCAAATGTAGTATGTTCAGTAGTATTTTCTCCAAACGTCACTGCGTAGTAAGAAAAAAATACAATTGTCTTCTAAGCACACATCGAATCACATATTTTCTTGCTCTTAGACTTTCATTTTTCTAAAGAAAAGCAAAACGAAGAACTAAATATTATTGGGTTTTCGTTACCGACAAATCATATCTTCTTCTTTTGAAAGAATGTGTGCTTCTGAAAATTATGGAAGTGAGTTCATTATTTATAAACTTATAGTAATTAATTTAATTTTTTATCTGCTTGTAATCCTACTCCATTGTTTCTTTTTTACATAGAAATTATATGTCTAGAAATGTAGAAAAAATAGATTTGTAGTATTTTAGCAAGACTCATTTAGCTTTAAGTTTAGTGTAACTATATATATTGATAAGAAATAATCATAAAATCTCTGTTGTGATTCTAAGTTCATGATTTTAATCGAATTTTTTTTAATTATTTATTTGAAACATGGGTATCTACCAATCAAATAGTGCTTTGTAAATAAGAGGGATTTCTTTTATAAGCACTACTCAGTCAGAAAAAAATACATTTCTTTGTCGATAGGATTTTTTTTTTTTTTTTTTTTTTTTTTGAGTATATAATTTTGGAAATTACAGACTAAAGCTCATAATTTATAGGCGTATAGTAGTTAATTTAATTTTCTCCTGCATATAACATTATTACATTGTTGCCATTTTTATAAGAACCAGACGATCTAAGTATGTAAGGTAAATAAATAAATGGATTTAATGCTATGGGATTTTATAAGTTCAAGTAATATAACTCAGTAACTTTTAATAGGATAAATGCGTTTTGTTATCCCCTTCCCACCTGCTGGAACGCATATTTGTAAATATTATTTAGGCTAAATCAGGACCAACCGAAATTCTATTTCGTTTACAAAAATATGGATACAACCACCAATATAAGAAATTCGATGCATGAATGGTACACGTTATTATTATTATTATTTTTTTTTTTTTTGAAGAGAAATAATCGTATTTCAAGCAATAATGCACATTATGTTTCTTTTGAATCATCCAGTAGATATTTTCGAAAAGAAATTATTTTCATTTCATATTCCAAATCAACCAATTTTACATTAATAAAGTAGAATGTTTTAAAAATAATATAATTAAATATTTGACAATATAAGAATAAAAATACTTTAGATTCTAATACATATTTTTTTTTCTTTATTACTCAAATTCTCATAATCTATCTTCTTTCAAGAATTTTAGAAAAATATTAATAATAATTTTCTTTTTCTAATAACATTCTTTGACCAATAATTTAAATTTAACTAGAAAAAATAGTAAACAATAAATAAATTAATCTTGTTTTGTAATTCTACGCTGGCTATTTAAATCGAAATTTTGCATTTATTTGCACAGTGTTCTTCTGTAAGTTACATAATGATTTGTCAATAACAATTTCTTCCAATCCTTGCTCCGTACTGTGGAAAAATTAAACTTCGCTTCCAAGCGCATATCGGATTACATATTTTCTATCTTTTATACATATTTTTTTTTTAAGTAAAAGAACCAAAACTAACTCCTTTTGGATTTTCTTTTGCGACAAGTTCTATCTTCGTTTTGCATGATACTGAAAGTTACAGAAAAATAGTCATAAGTACTCATACATATAGTAATTGAATTACTTTTTTCTGTTTGTAAACCTATTGTATTATTACTGTTTTTATGCAAAGTATATCTCAAGAAATTTAGAAAAAATATGAATTATAATTTTCTTCAGTAACATTCAATTAGCAATAATTTCAGTTTGACCAAATAATTTTATAAAAAATAATATTAAATTCTTTGTTGCTTAATATCTGATTCTTATATATAAAAGATTCTTCAAATAAAATTTACAACTGCAGTATCAGAGCAATTAATTCTCTTAGAATATACTTCCTATAAAGTTATTAAATTCATAAAACATTTTAGAATAAATTAACTTTATCAATCAACAACTGACTCTCCAGGAAAATTATTTAGCGTCATAAGTCAAGCACAGAGTACGTAACAGAGCCTCAACTCGACTTGAAAAGAACGCCCTCAGTAGATCACTTAAAAACTAAACCATCGCGTTGGCGATTTTTGCCCTCGTGATTTATGTTTAACTGTAACCCTATTCTGGTTTGGCGCTTCTTGCTGAATGCTGATTTGATTATCTTTGCACACATGCTTATGCTATTTGATCTTAGATTTCCGCGCTCATATTGATTCGTAATTATTATTGTTATTATTCTTGAATTTTCAAGTTTAAATTATTAGGTCGTTATGTTACGAAGAGACACATGTACTGTTTGCAAGACGAATACGTCAAAGTTATTTCATATTAAAATAATTCTTTCATGAATTTCAAAATAAGAAGCAGCAAGCCGTCGCTGTATTTTTTTTTCTTTTTTCTTTTATCATTTGTCGCCAAGGAAGCGATGTATCTCCCAATTAGCAACCTCTCTTATGTTATGATCTTAGTTTCAGATTGATCCGCTCGTCTCGCTACTGTCTATGCGTAATCGCATGTTAAACAAGTTGCCATTACAGTGTATGAAAGTTGATTCTGTGTTACTACTCTGTGAAGTCAAGGTCAGAGGTACACCTATATCGAATTAAAGAAGAGGCGTATAAAAGCAATTAATCGCACTAAATGTTTTATGAAACAGGGAGAAAATATTCTACTAAATATATCAGGAAATGCCCGTATTTTCCCCCCATAAAGTCTTAAACATCAAATTAAATTATATTAATCCCCTATATATTCTGTTGTGCTGATCCAAAGTATCAGACGAGATTGTGATGTGATCGTTAATGTTAGTTGGGTGAATTAGTCCGCCCGTATTCGTCCGGGATGGCTCAGTTGGAAGAACATTGGCTTCTTCAGCCGATAGATGCATGGTTTGAATATAGGTCCAGATTTTTACACACACTTAGCTAATTTACATCTTTTATAAGTGTTAAACACTAAAGCGATCATAATTTTCCTTCTCATTATACAATCCATATCATACAATTGACGTAAGTCTGTTTTTAAGTAACCAGTTATCGCATTATTCATCACCATTCTTAACCCCTTGGGGACGAGCAACATATATACCTCCAGCAAAAAGGCTTAAGAAACCTTGTTTATCCCCACCAGTAAAGTTATACGGTAAAATTTGTATTATTTAACCAGGGTATTTTTCAGCTTTAAAAAGGCACCGCATGCTTTTTTTCCACGATAATTTTATTTATTGCTTATTAATTGATTTCTATAATAACAATGATTTTATAGTAATATAGCATTTTTCATCTATTTTCGTTTTCAGCTTATAGTACGAATTATTTTTAACTTTTTAGTTTGATATATTTAAAAAGCGTGTTTTTTTAGTTTTTTTAAACTATATTTATTTTTCACTTTTTAGTTTGATTACTTTAAAAGCGTAGTTTTTAGTTTTTTTTAAACTATATTGATATTTAATACAAAAACCAAATTAATCGGTTGGATAGTTTCAGAGTAATTGGTGAACATACATAGAAAAAAATACATACGCGTCGAATTGATAACTTCCTCTTCCTTTTCTGAAGCCGGTTAAAAATAAAAATTGTAATACGGAATTTTTTTTTAAATTTTACATAGATGTAAATAATG
The DNA here is from genome assembly GCA_964019185.1 of Maratus speculifer. Classification (NCBI taxonomy): domain Eukaryota; kingdom Metazoa; phylum Arthropoda; class Arachnida; order Araneae; family Salticidae; genus Maratus; species Maratus speculifer. The sequence continues at coordinate 418,314,265 of OZ025290.1, read as the reverse complement.
TCAGGAGTGGGGTTCGAACCCACAATCTCTTTCGAAAAACAGAGCTTAAATCCGTCGCCTTAGACCGCTCGGCCATGATGTCTACACGCCTTTCAGTGAACGTATTGAACACTTTTAATTAGCGAAAAACCACTAATTTTATTAGTTTTTGCCTAATTACTAAAAAAGTACTGAACCAATTTCGATGAAACTGAAGTGGTACAAATTCGAGAGCATCGTCTTTCATTTAACACCAAAACCAAGTTAATCGGTTGCATAGTTTCGGAGTAATCGGGGAACATACATAAAATAAGGAGAGTTACAAACTCACAAACTCACAAACATACAGGTGAAGTTAATAAAAGCATGGTAAAAAGACACAAACTTCTGTTTGTGTGAACAAAACATTGACAAAACATTAAAAATTTGCCTTCGCGAAGGGGTTAATAATCTCCGCAAGTAGACTTGGACAAAAAAACTACCCTATCAAATCATTTTTTAATTGTATTTAACGCATGTTGATAATTAGTAGCTTGATAAAAAGTAGCCGTAGTTGGGAAGTTCTGCACATCTCTGGCTGCTTTTGAATTCGGAATTCAAAGTACTAACACGATATTCTTTAGCTATTTAGAATTTTTTTTCACACTCCTTTTTGGAACCTTCACTTTTCAGAAGACCGCTACTGATAAATATCTAACATTCAACTAATCTATTAAAACTATTTTCTGACTGTTTCTGTAACACCAAATTAAATAATAAGCATATAACTGCAATGAATCGCATTCGATACTTTAGAAAATGATTATAACATAGATAAATATTATTTAATGATGTAGAAAATGTTTATAATGATAATAAGTATCTTTCTTTAATATGAGAAAATATTTTATTTTATTTTTGACTGATTTATTTTGGTTAAACGGATGTTTTATTTTTTTACTTTTGAAAAATGTGTGCATGTTAATTTAACAGCTGACTATTTTAAGACGTATAATAAATAATTTTATTTTTTCTGAATGTAATCCCATTACATTGTTAATGTGCTTCTAGGAACCAGTCGGTTTTAAGTATTTTAAAATTGCAAAGAATTTATATAAAATGGACTTAAATATAAATGGAGAGAAATGCCTTATTTATGAAGAAAATTCATTTTCTTTTTCCTGCCAAATATTGAAAAAAAAACTTATTTTCTATATATATATAGTTTTTAATTTTGATTAAGTTTAAGAAATAATGCTCATTATATTTATTTTGAAACGCAAAGTAAATGTTTTAAATTTAAAAATGGCTATATTTCTATATTCAAAACCGTCAAAATTTACCTTTATAAATTAAAGAATACTTTAAAAATATCACAAAGGAATCTTTGATAATATTGAATAGACATTATTTGGGCTCGAATATTTTTTATTAATATAATACTATAATAATACGATACGATATATATACGATAATCTATCTCATTTCAAGAAATTTAGAAAATTTGATTTACTATTTTATCAATAATATTCATTGACCAAACATTTAAATTTAACTAGAAATATTTATAAAAAAAGATAATCTTTAAAAAAATCTTTGTTGTAATTCCAGATTATCTATTTTACAAAATATAATATAAAAAGTATTATAAAGAAATTTTTGATAATATTAAAAAAAATGTTTTGACTCTAATAAAATTTCATTAATACAATAATTCTGAGGACCTATCTTATTTCAAGAAATAATAATAATAATAAAAATGTTAATATTTTTCTCCATTAACATTCTTTTACAAAACGTTTAAATTAAACTTCAAATTCTGATAAAAACAGATAATCTTAAAATAATAATTTGTAGTAACTCTATGCCATCTATTTTAATCTAAGTTTTTATATTAATTTTCAATATGGTCTTCCATAAATCAAATATGGTATGTCAATAGCCTTTTATATCAATCCTCACTGCGTTGTAAGAAAATATTACCTTTCGCTTAGGAACACATATCGGATTATATATTTTCTTATTTCCATACTTTCTTATTTTCAAAGAAAATCAAACCGAAATATTAATTCCAATTGGGTTTCCACAACTGACAAGTCCAATCTTCTTCTTTTTACAGAATGTGTGCTTCCGAAACTTACAGATGAGAGTTCTTTATTTATAGATGTATTGTAAAAATTTAATCTTTTTTTTTTTTTTTTTTTTTTTTTTTTCTGAAAGAAATATTTTATTGTTGCTGCGTTTTTTGGAATAATCGGTTTTAAGAATAAAAATATATTACGGTGTATAAATAAAATAGTTTTATTGAAAACCATTGTATTATTAATGAGAAAAAATACTCTCTAACTTTCTTATCTACTATATAAAAGGACTATATACCTGAAAATAATTTATTCTTTAGGTATTTTATTTATTATAAAGATGTCTATATTTATGCTCATTTTGTAAAGTGAATAAAAGATACACGTTTATGTAAGTACGTGCAGCGAGCTAACGGTTTTTGTTTCTTGTTTTCAATATATTTAAATATCACATAAGATTATTTTTCTTTCTTCTCTGTGTTGCAACATCCTACCTTTTTTCCATTTTGATATTTAAAAAATGCACATAAAAAAATGTATATTGTACTAAGCCGTGTCATGGATCGCTTCCCTTTTAGAGAGAAAGAGAGAGGGGAAAAAACGCTTGAATACTCCATTTGTTGTGTGTAAAGTGTGCGAACAAATGCAATAATTCTAAAAATCTATCTTATTTCAAGAGATTTTAAAAATTTTTATTTATAATTTTCTTTAATACCATTCCACGACTAAACATTTAAATTTAACTAGAAATATTGATAAAAACAGATAATCTTAAAAATCCTTTGTTTTATTTCTATGTTGCCTATTTTAATCTATAGTTTATATTTATTTGCAATATAATCTTCAATAAATGAAATAGTGGTATTTCGATGGCTTTTTACTTTAATCTTCACTGCGTAATAATAAAATAATAGCTTTCGCTTCTGAACACATGTCGGATTATATATTTTCTTATTTTCATACATTCTTTTTTTTTAAGAAGTTCCAAAAAAAATTTATTGGCTTTCAGCTTCTGCCAAGTCCTATATTCTTCTTTTGAAAGAAAGTGTGCTTCTGAAAATTACTGAAGAGAGTTCATTATTTGTAGATGTATAGAAAGTAATTTAATCTCTTTCTCTGAATGTAATTTTATTACATTTTTTGCTGTGTTTTTTAGAAGCATCTATATTAAAAATAAAAGTATTTTAATGCATATAAATAAAATGCCTTTATTGAAAAACAATGTCTTTTTTATAAAGCAAATTTATTTCCTAACCGTCTTATCTACTATGTAATAAAAGAAAAAAAACTGATAATAATTTATTCTTTAAATATTATATTAATTGTAAAAATGTCTATATTTACATCCATTTATTGCAAACATAATAAAATGCACATGTTTATGTAAAAATCGACTGAAGCGAGCTAAAGCTCCATGTTCTTTGCATTCTTGTGTTCAAAATCCTTTTTTTTATGTAGCAAATTTATTTCCTAACCTTCTTATCTACTATATAAAAAAACTATAAACCTGATAATAATTTATTCTTTAAATATTATATCATTTATAAAAATGAGTATTGTTGCGTACTATCGCTGCTTCCATGGTTTAATTTAATCGTTTTTACTTTGCGCCTCGCGCAAACGATTTTTTGTTGTTGTTTACATTATGAATTTGTTAGAACTTTTTTGAATGGGACATTTCTTTGAACTGAAAAATGCAGTATGTATTGTTTTAAGATATTATATTGATGAAAAAATATGATATGTGCACAATAATGTTATTGTTTGTAATGTGAAAGTTAATATAGATGTTTTTTATATACATTATGTGCTTGAATTTACTCCGAAGACACGAAAATTTATTTACTTAAGATATAGAATCCGCTTGATCTCCCTTGATACTTGATAATAGGTAAGATTAATACATTTCATGCTGTAGTTAAGATATTTTAATTTTGAACATGAATACTGATAATTTAAACATCAGTATTAAATAATATTGAAGAATTTTACAAACAGGGATAGGTTCAATATTATTTTGGCATCCAACTGCTGGGATATTTTATTATTTAAGAAGTGATATAAGATAATGGAACAAATTAAACGATTACGCACGCCATTAAGAAGTGCTTTTACGCGAATCGCTAATTTACTTGAGAATAAATTAAGTGATGAAGATAAAAATATTGAAGAAATTGAGATTTTATATGCTCAATTAGAAGAAAAATGGGTAAATCTGGAACCAAAAGAAAAAGAAATGTTAGATCTTCTTTTAAACGATAAATCATGTACGCAAGAAAATTATGATACGGAATATGAAAGTTTTAGCGTGTATGAAGAAAAATTTATTAAGTTAAAAACGAAAGTTCAAAAATTTTTGAAAATTTCTGAAACTGAAAATATTACGAAACGGAAGTTAAAACTTCCTAAGATAGAATTTAAATTATTTGGGGGAGATATTAAGGAGTGGTTGGCCTTTTGGGCTCAATTTGAAAAGATACATAACGATTCTGATATCGCGAAAGAAGATAAATATCAATACTTGTTGCAAGCGACGCTAAAGGGGTCTAGGGCAAGAGAAATTGTCGAGTCGTACCCCGCTACTGGTGATAGTTATGAAAATGTTATTGAATGTTTAAAGGCTCGTTTTGGTCGCACTGATATGTTAATTGAAGTATACATACGCGAACTATTTGCTTTAATGATGAATAACACAACAGGAAAAGGTCCAAGAATTCCTCTTTTTAAATTATACGACAAAATTGAAACGTATTTAAGGTCATTAAAAATGTAGGTGTTTCAAGCGAACATTATTCTGCAATTCTTTATCCATTGATTGAGTCGTGTTTGCCTGTTGAAATATTGAGAATTCGGGAAAGAAATTTAAATTCCATTACCTTGAATTCAAAAGATGAAAGTAAAAATAAATTAGATTCTTTGATGAAATTTTTGCAGCACGAATTCGAAAGCGAAGAAAAAGTCCGTTTGGCTAGAAGTGGGTTTAATCTAGAAAATGTAAACCAAAATATTCATATTGCGCCAAGTAGGTGAGAAAGGGATCTTCCAACGGCTACGGAATTACATAATTCATCGAAAATGAAAAGGGAAACGTGCATTTTTTGTAACAAGTCACATTTAAGTACCGAATGTAGATATGCTAATAGTTTATCTCATGAAGATAGAAAACAAATATTGATGAAAAAGGGAGCTTGCTTTAAATATTTAGAAACAAGAAAACACATATCACGTTTTTGTAGAACGAAAATACCACATGTGATTGCGGTAAATTACATTTTAAAATAATATGTCCAACGAAAAATGATAAGGAAAACCCGATTACAGAAAAGTCAGATATCGAAATTAAAAACGACACTGCTTTATCCAATAAAACAAGTACTCGCCATGTACTTTTACAAACGCTTATTGTCCGACTTAGATGTAATAGTAAGATGAAATATATAAGAATATTAATTGACTCAGGTAGCAGTAAATCCTATTTGTCATCTTTTGCACTGGCCGAAATGGGATATGAATGCATAGGGGAAGAAAATTTGACACATAGTTTATTTGGAGGCACAGAAACTGCATCAGCACATAAGAAATATTTGATTAGTCTGAGTGACTTCTTTGATAATTATCGCTGTTGTTTCGAAGTGTTAGATCAAGGAAAAATTTGTTCGGACATTCCAAAAATTCCCCGTGGCTCATTTATGAGTGAAATAAAGAAGCATAAAATTTTTCTATCTGATTTGAATAACCAGGTTGAATTGCTGTGTGAATTTTCACCTAACGAAATTCATGGGCTTATAGGAGCTGATATAGCAGGCAAATTATACACCGGGAAAATAAAACAATTGATTTCTGGCTTAGTAGTAATAGAAACACGTCTTGGTTGGACTTTGATGGGAAAAACTGACATTTTTAACATATCAGATAGCACAAACAGCGTCATGTCACTTCATGTAAATGATGCAAAAATTTCAGATTTATGGAGGCTAGACACGCTTGGACTTCTCGATCCTGGTGAAAGCGGAAATAGATAAGAAATCGAAAAAGCAATTGAAGAGCGTTTCAATAGAAATATAAAAATAGATGCAGAAGGAAGATATGAAGTATCCCTCCCATGGATTGAAAACCATCCTCCGTTACCAACTGGTCGAAAAATTGCTGAAGGACGATTAAGAAGTTGTGTTGAATCACTAAAGAAAACAGGAACTTTAGAAGAGTATGAAGATATATTAAAAGAATGGATAGAAGAGGGTGTTATTGAAGAAGTTAAGAATACTTGTAATGATGAAAGTGAACACTACTTGCCACATAGAGCTGTGATTAAAGAAAATTCGACCACAGGAGTTAGACCAGTTTTTGATGGTTCAGCAAGACAAAAGGATTCACCTTCAATCAATGACTGTTTAGAAAAAGGTCCTAATATAGTAGAACTCATTCCGACTATATTGAATAAATTTCGTCAGAAGAAAATAGGCGTGATTGCGGATATTCGAAGAGGATTTCTGCAAATAGGTTTAAATGAGCGAGATAGACCATTTCTGAAGTTTTTATGATGGGAGGAAGGCGACCCCGAAAAGTTGAAAATTTTCCAGCATAAAAGGGTTGTTTTCGGTCTTACATGTTCACCTTATTTGCTTGGCGCAACTATCCGATGTCATCTGAAGAACGCACCTTCTAGATTTAAAGAAACAGCAGAGAAATTGATTAAGTCTTTTTACGTAGATAACTGCGTCACTAGTGTTGATAATCATGAGCAGCTTGAAAAATTTATTGAAATATCCAAACTTATTCTCCAGAGTGCTAAGTTTGATCTTCGAGGATGGGAATATAATATCCATGAAACAGTAGTAGAAAACTTCTCAGAAGAAAAGATTATTCCAGTTTTGGGACTAATGTGGAATTTAAAAGCTGATACTTTGAAAATAGATTTGAGAAAATGTTTTGAAGATTCCACTGTTATAACGAAAAGAACAATTCTCAGTGCTGTTCATATTCGATCCCATTGGCTTCACATGTCCTGTCACCTTGGGTCCAAAGATTCTTCTTCAAGAATGTTGGAAATTGAAAGTTTCGTGGGATGCTGAATTACCTGAATCTATTGCCAAGAAATTTGAAAAATGGCGAAAGGATGTCTCTAAATTAAAGGAAATAGAAATCCCTCGATGTATTATTTCCAATTATGAAGCTCCAAAGAATCTTTCATTGCACATATTCTGCGATGCAAGCAAGAATGCATATTCTACATGTATATTTTTAAGATGTGCGACTGAAAACACAATATCTTGTCAGCTTGTACAGGCTAGGAGCAGGGTTGCTCCAATGAAAACCATTTCTATTCCTCGATTGGAGCTGCTTTCCTGTAATATCGGAGCTAGACTAGCACAGAGTGTTATAAATTATCTTCAGTTGAAACATATCCCGAAATTTTTCTGGTCCGATTCAGCAAATGCTCTATATTGGATCAAAGGAACTGAAAATTGGGCTCCCTTTGTTTTCAATAGAGTTAAAGAAATCCGATCTTTGACAGAACCTGAAAATTGGTATCACATCCCAGGATCATTAAATGCTGCAGACCTCCCTTCTCGTGGTTGTAATGCAGAAACTTTAGCGAAATCTAAATGGTGGGAGGGCCCAGAATGGTTACGAAGACCAGAAAATGAATGGCCAAAATCAACGTTGTTCCTGATTTCAACGTAGTATATTCAGAAAAGAGAAAAACTGTTATTAGCACCACAAATCATGAAGAATCAACAGAAAAAATTTATACCAGATTTTCATCGTACAACAAATTGATCCGAATTATTGCTTGGATTTACAGATTTTTTACTAACTGTAAAGTGAAACTTGCCAACCAGATTTCTGGACTCTTAACGCTAGAAGAAATAAACAGAGCTGAAATATCTTTGTTAAAAATAGTACAAAATGAATCATTTTCAGGAACTGAAGATAAACGCTTAAAATCTCTTCAATGTTATAAAGAATCAAATGGACTACTTAAAGTTAAGACTCGTATTCTGGTGAGAGAAGATAAAAGAAACTTCCGATTTCCAATACTATTACCCTGCAGTCATCCAGTTGTCGAAATACTTATTCGGACAAGACATCTCAGTTTAAATCATGCTGGCACCCAGATATTAATGAGTAACTTAAGAGAAGATTTTTGGATTTTGAAATGCAGGAAGACTGTTAGAAAGGTAATCAGAATCTGTGTACGCTGTAAAAGATTCAATTCAAAACCTAAACCAATTATAGAAGCCCCCCTTCCGGAAGATCGTATAAAAGAAGCTGAGGTATTCGAAGTTGTAGGAACTGACTACGCCGGTCCTTTACTTCTTCGAGGCGGTCAAAAAGCTTGGATTGTTATTTTCACATGCGATGTCTATAGAGCAATACATTTAGAGATAGCCACATCCTTATCTACTGACAACTTTTTGCAAGCTTTTAGAAGATTTATAGCACGAAGAGGTAGACCTGCGATAGTATATTCTGACAACGGGAAAAATTTTACGGGTGCTGAAAATTTGCTGAAAGAAATCGATTGGGATGTCATTTCTCAGTACAGCGCAGCTCAGAAGATAATTTGGAAATTTAACCCTCCATCTGCGCCGTAGTGGGGTGGATGGTGGGAGCGTTTGATAGGCATAATAAAAGAGATCCTTCGAAAAGTCTTAGGACGAAGCTCTTTAAATTTAGAAGAAATGCAAACTGTTATTTGCGATACTGAAAGTATTGTTAATCAGCGGCCTTTGACCTATGTTTCAGAAAAAATTGATGATTTAACACCACTTACTCCTTCTATGTTTTTACAAGACATCAGAGAATCAGGTATCCCTGATCTTGACTTTTTGGATTCATCGTCTATAAATAAAAGACATGCTTATAGACAACGACTAAAACAAGATTTGCGAAAAATATTCCGTACTGAATATTTGGGATTTTTGAGACAATCCTCGAAATTTGATAAAAATCCGAGACCTATCCAAATTGGTGATGTTGTTCTAGTGTCCAGCGAGAATGTTAGAAAACTTGAATGGCCGCTTGCCAAAGTTATTGAACTGTATCCTTCCAAAGATGGAAATGTGCGATCAGTGAAGGTTAAAATGAAAGGTGGTGAGTTTCTACGTCCTGTTCTGAGATTGATTCCTCTAGTAATAACTCAAGAAAAAAATACAGAACTGCACTCTATAGCTCAAAACTCAACATCTTCCGAACAGACTGTTCGGAAGATACATAATAAAGAACTCCCTTTAGATCCTGTTCCTTCTAAACCGACGGTAAAGCTGAATGGGAAAAACTGTTATTTAGATCCTTCTGCGAGTAAGCCGATGAACCAGCATTCTGTTAAAGACTGTGTTAGTGACTCTCCTGTAGTGACTGTTCCTGAAAAACGGCCTAAATATGGTCGTTTATATAAACCCAAAGTAAAGTTTGAGTTTCATTGAATTCGAAACTCAAAGGTGGGAGTGTGTTGCGTACTATCGCTGCTTCCATGGTTTAATTTAATCGTTTTTACTTTGCGCCTCGCGCAAACGATTTTTTGTTGTTGTTTACATTATGAATTTGTTAGAACTTTTTTGAATGGAACATTTCTTTGAACTAAAAAATGCAGTATGTATTGTATTAAGATATTATATTGATGAAAAGATATGATATGTGCACAATAATGTTATTGTTTGTAATGTCAAAGTTAATATAGATGTTTTTTATATACATTATGTGCTTGAATTTACTCCGAAGACACGAAAATTTATTTACTTAAGATATAGAATCCGCTTGATCTCCCTTGATACATGATAATCGGTAAGATTAATACATTTCATGCTGTAGTTAAAATATTTTAATTTAAAACTGAATACTGATAATTTAAACATCAGTATTAAATAATATTGAAGAATTTTATAAACAGGGATAGATTCAATAAGTATATTTGCGCCCATTTCTTGCAAACTGAATAAAATACATATGTTTCTGTAAGTACCTACAGCGAGCTAACGGTGCAGGTGTTTTGTTTTCACGTATTTAGAAATCATTAAAGATTTTTTTTTCTTTCTTTCTTGTGTGTTACACTGTTAAAAAAAATTCTGAAATTCATTTTTATATTTACCATAATTACCACATATCGGATTATATAATTTCTTATTTGCATATAGGGTAACATCCCCAGTAATTGGCATGCACCAGTGATTGGCACATCCTACAAACATGTCCTAAAGTATGATTTATATTCAGTCTTTTAAAAATGCAAAACCATATACCAGTTATTTGCTCATTTACGTTAAAGATTATAGCTTTGATTTATGCTACTAGATGACAATAGTGCCTATTAAAGAGAAACAATTATGGCTTGTATCAAATTAGCCATTTTTGTTGCAAATGCTTCTTCTTTGGCTTAAGGAAGGCATGCTTTTCAATTCATTATGATCTGATTTATAATATATTTTAAATTTTCATTGAAAACAGTTTTGTTTAGTTAAAAAGGGTTACTTTAATTGTGTAAAGGTATTTTTGACACAAGTATTTGGATTTCTGAATTAATGATAGATGTCAATTAATGGTGCTTCAATTTTGCTAGTTCCGAGTAATTGGCACCCATTCCAATTACAAGGAATTCGCAAGGATTTTGAAATTAAACCACCTTTTTTGGAAGCACTTTTAAAGTTATAGACTAATTTTGTTTATCATTTGTTTTTATTTGAAAATATGAAATATTATTAGTAATTTGAATCCATTAAAACTTCATATGACAATTACTGGAGAAAGCATGACAATTTTTGGGTATTAATATAAGTATATTGTATTGTTTTAAAGTGTTCACATTTCAGACTAATATGCTGATTTCTCACTCTCAAAAACCTGAAATATGGCATCTTCATTTATGTTAAATTCATTTTAAGCGATTAAACCCAATGCAAAATGTAAAGTATTTTTTTTTAATATAAACATGTGCCAATTACTGAATCACAAGGTGACATACATTGGTGCTCTAGGTGCCAATTACTGGTGATTTGAGCAACTTTTTATAAATATATTTTTATAAATATACTTTTTCAAATTTTTTTGCTTTTAATGGGCAAAATAGATGCACATATATGCATTATTTGATTTAAAAATACTTCCAAGTAAATATCTCATTTCTTTGCAATGAAAATTGAAGTAAGTTTAAAAACAAATCCTTAATGGGCCAATTATTGGGGATGTTATCCTATTCCTATTTTCAAAAAAAAAAAAAAAAAAAAAAAAATCCAAAGGAAAAATTAATTCCCATTGGTTTCCTCTACTGACAAGTCCAATCTTCTTCTTTGAAAGAAAGTGTGCTTCTGAAAATTACGGAAGAGAGCTCATTATTTATAGATGTGTAGTAAATAATTTAATCTTTTTTTTCTGAAGATAATCTTATTGAATTGTTGCTGTGATTTTTAGAAGCATCTATATTAAGAATAAAAGTATTTTAAGACATATAAATAAAATGCTTTTATTGAAAAACATTGTCTTATTTTTGAAGCAAATTTATTTCTTAACCTTCTTATCTATTACGTAATAAAAGAACAAAAAAACTGATAATAATTTTTTTTAAATATTATATTAATTGTAAAAATGTCTATATTTACATCCATTTATTGCAAACTTAATAAAATGCACATGTTTATGTAAAAATCGTGTGAAGCGAGCTAAAACTCCATGTTCTTTGCTTTCTTGTGTTCAAAATCCATATTTTTTTCCTTTCTTTCCATGAGTGGCAACACTCTGTGTTTAATCCATTGCGATTCCTGGTGTTTTGAATGTATAAAAAAATGTGTAATGTAACAAATCGTGTTTGAAAAAAAAAAAAAAAAAAAAAAAAAAAAAAAAAAAAAAAAAAACGCTTGCACAGTTCATTTTGTTATGCGTATCTACCCGCTGCGATAGTCAATAGATTAAAAATGCAAAAACAATAAAATTTCAAAAAAAGAAAGAAAATATATTCTAAAAATAACTTAATTGCTTATAATACATCAGGTATAAATGAAAAAAACTAATAACAAACTTATACATTTCAATTGAATGACTCGCGCACCATGAGAGCCAAAATTAAATACATTTCATTTGATTAAAATTTATAGAAGAGGTTTAAAATTATGTAAAGATTCATTGTTATTTCGTATTTCTAATATTTGTGTAGAACGGATGAACAATTTTTGGAGAACCGACTATGAATGGTAATGTTGAAAATATGGAGAGCATTGTATCTTTAATTTAAAATAGAGATTCATATCATATTCCAATGATTTATGTATATTGTACTTGTGAATGTTATTCTGATGATGACTTATTGAATGAATCGAAAGGTGTAACTTTATTTTTTTTTTTTGTTTATACCTGATGTCTTTTAAGCGCTTAAATTATTTTTTATATACATTTTGATGTTTTTCTGAAGAAAAAATTTTAAGTTTATTCTTAAAATAGTTAAACTAATTTTCTCCAAAGTTATAAGCATGATAATAAATAATAAAAATTATATTCCAAATTTACGTGAAGAACTAAATTGTTCTTTTATTAGATAAATAAAGCAATGAATTAGAAGGCTTTTTTTTCCTCATAGGAGCAGTAAATTGGAGAAACAATTTTATAAATAGTTTTATTGCAGAATTCCAATGGTCCTGAAACTGAAACCTGTTCTGTGGCTCCAATTGGAATATGTTTCATGTTTGTTAGCATGGAATTATTATAAGATTTAGTATTTCAATCTAACTTGTGTGCTACAGAGTTGGGTAAAGATTTCACTCCATTATTTGAAGGCCATGCGTGTCCCACAGGAGGTGTAATTGGAAGACCGCATTCAGCAGTTAATCTGTTCCAGAATTCAAATGGTCATGAAACTGAGTTATTTGTCTCCAATTGGAATATTTTTCATGTTTGTTATCATAATACAATTGTTGGAAGATTTAGTATGTTAATCAAACTTGTATGCTACATAGTTGATAAAGCTTTCACACTTTATTTAATGGCCCTGTTTGTTCCACACAAAGTGTAAATTATGACGACAATATCAGAAACCGCTCTGTACAAGGATTCAAATGAACCTGAACCTGGGTTTTTGGCTCCATTTGGAACATATTTCATGTTTGTTAGCATGAAATTACTGGAGGATTTAGTCTTTCTCCAAAAATGTAAGCATAATAGTAAATGATACAGATGATGTTTCAAATTTACGTCTAGGAGAAATTTGTTCTTCTGTTAAAGAAACCAAACAATGCATTTGAAGGCTCTGTTTTCCTCAAAGGAGGAGTAAATTGGAGCAACAATTTCAGAAGCCGCTTTGTTTCAAAATTCAAATGGTTCTGAAAATGAGTTCTTTGGCTCCAATCAATTTTTTATGCTTGTTAGCATGCAATTATTGGAAGATTTAGTATTTCAATCGAGCTTTTATGTTACATAGTTGGATAAAGCTTTCACTCTATTATTTGAAGGCCCTGTTTGTTCCACAGGAGGTGTAATTTGGAAGAATGATTTCAGAATCCGCTCTATTCATGAATTCAAATGGTTCTGAAACTGAGTTCTTTATCTCCATTTGGAACATTTTTTATGTTTGTTAGTATTCAGTTATTGGAAGATTTAGTATTTCAACCAAACTTGTATGCTGCACAGTTGTATAAAGCTTTCACCCCATTATTTGAAGGTTCTGTTTGTTCCACAGGAGGTGGGAATTGGAAGAACAATTTCAGAAGCCCCTCTATTCATGAATTCAAATGGTTCTGAAACTCAGCTCTTTGGCTTCAGTTGGAATATTTTTCATGTTTTTTTAGCATGCAGATATTCGGAGATTTGTATTTCAATCAAGTTGATTTGCTAAATTGTTCGATAAAGCTTTGACTCCATTATTTGAAGGCCCTGTTTGTCCCACTGTAAGTGTAATTTGGAAAAACACATTCAAAAGTTTCTCTGTTCCAGAATTCAAATGGTCCTGATACTGAGTTCTTTGGCTGCACCTGGAATATTTTTCATGGTTTTTATCATGCAATTATTGGAAGATGTGTTATTTTAATCAAATTTTTATTCTACAGAATTGGATAAAGCTTTCGCTCCATTTTTTGAATGTCTTGTTTGTTCCATAGGAGGTGTAAATTGGAAAAACAATTCCAGAATCCGGTATGTTCCAGAATTCATATGGTCCTGAATCTGAGTTATTTGGCTCCAATTGAAATATTTTTCATGTTTGTTGGCATGCATTTGTTGAAAGATTTAGTATATTAATCAAATTTGTATGCTACAAAGTTGGAGAAAGCTTTCACTCTATTATTTGAATGCCATGTTTGTTCTACAGGAGGTGTAAATTGGAAAAACAGTTTCAGAAGCCGCTCTGTTACAGGATTTACATTTTTCCGTAACTGCATTCTTTGGTTCCAGTTGGATTATTTTTAATGTTTGATAGCAAGCAATTATTGGAAGATTTAGTATTTCAATCAAGCTTGTTAGCTGCATAGTTGGATAAATCTTTTCCTTCATTATTTGAAGGACCTGTTTGTTCCACAGGAGGTGTAAATTGGAAGAACAATTTCAGAAGCCGCTCTATTCATGAATTCAAATGGTTCGGAAACTGACTTCTTTGGCTCCAGTTGGAATATTTTTCATGTTTTCTAGTATGTAATTATTGGAAGATGTAGTATTTCAATCAAACTTGTATGAGGCTCAGATGGATAAAGCTTTCATCCCATTATTTGACGGCTATGTTGTTCCACAAGAGGTGTAAATTGGAAGAATACTTTCAGAAGTCGCTCTGTTTCAGACGTCAAATGGTCCTGAAACTGAGTTATTTGCCTCCAATTAGAATATGCTTCATGTTTCTTAGCATACAATTGTTGGAATATTTAGTATGTTAATCAAACTTGCATGCTACATGGTTGGATAACGCTTTTACTCCATTATTTAATAACCCTGTTTGTTTTGTTGAAGTGTGTTTTGTTGAAGTGCAACAATTCTAGAAGCTGCTCTATTTAAGAATTCAAATGGTCCTAAAATTGCGTTTTTGGCTCTATTTGTTAAATTTTTTTATGTTTGATAGCATGAAATTCCTGGAAGATTTAGTCTTTCTCCAAAAATAGAAGCATGGTAATAAATGATTTAAAAAAGATCAAATTTACGTTAAGAATAAATTCTTTTTTCAGTTAGATAAACGAAACAATGCATTTAAAGGATCCATTTTCCTTACAGGAGGAGTAAATTGATGCATTAATTTCAGAAGCCGCTCTCATCTAGAATTCGAATGGTCCTAAAACTGAGTTATTTGGCTAAAATTGGAATAGTTTTAATGTTTGCTAGCATGCAATTATTAGAATATTTAGTATTTCAATCAAACTTGTATGCCACAGAGTTTGATAAAGCTTTCACTCCATATTGGAAGGCCATGTTTGTTCTACAGGAAGTGTAAATTGGAAGAAAATATCCAGAAGTCGCTCAGTTTCTGAATTTATATGGTCCTGAAAGCGAGGTTTTAGGTTGTATTTGGATTATATTTCATGTTTGTAAACACGAAATTATTGTAATACTTAGTCTTTCAACGAAACGTATAGGCTACACAACTTGTTAAATCTTTCACTTCATTAGGTAAGGAGGCATTGCGTAGATTTCTCTTGTATCATTGACCGCATAATACGTCAATAAATTAATTTGTTATGTAAAAAAAAGAATCAAGGATGTATTTTTACTTCATATTGCAAATAAAAATCAAAATTTATCATCAGTGTTATATTTTAATGTCAAATATACTATTCATATTTTTTAAATATTTGAATATTTGTTTTCAAATATCAAGTAAAAAAAAAAAAAAAAATCTAAGTATGTAGTGTCTAAAAAGTCAAACAAGATTAGCCGTTATCCATAAATAAGGGTTCCCTTCATCTCTCTTTCGTCAAATAAGGATTGATCAAAATTATAATTCATATGCCTTAAAGATTTGGATATTTATTTTCAAATGTTAAAAAAAACAGAAAAAAAATTAAGTGCGTAGAGGTTAGAAAAATCTCCCAATTATTTCTTCCCCACCAAATAAGGATTGAGGTATATAAAACGAAAATACTGTCATTATTACTTGGTGCCTCTGAAAAGGTTGATAATAATAATAACAATATTTTTAAAAAGAACTTTGTATTAAAATTACAATGTGATATAATTTTAACGCAATTTCCCCTGAATCTTTGTTTTCATAGCTTTGTTTGTAAACTGTCTCTTTAAACTCTTGCAAAATAAACTGAAAAAAAAACTAAAAAAAAAAGAAAAATACCCTAAAGCATTTGTGTATTTATTTGATAAAATATAAGCATAACAAATATGGGATTATGCATAATATTCTTAATAGTATAATATACTTAATTATATGTGTTTTCCTAAATCATATAAAAAAATCTTGTGAATCTTATACTATATGTTTTAAATAGTATTTCTTATGAATTACTAAAAAATAACATGTATTTTTTACAAGGACTAATAACAATATAAGTATTTGTAATTATTAACCAAGAATAATCAGAAGAATTTTGCATAAATAAAATTCCCCGGAAAAGATCATAAAAATATGTACACTTTCGTGCTTTTGTAAATTACAAAAATGCAAAAAAAAGTAAGCCTCAACCTATAATTTCACAATTATAAAAAATACGTCTTTAAGCTAAGGTTATGACTTATTTATTTCTATCCTTGGTTGAAAAAATAAAATAAACTTGAAAATCTTGAAAAACGAGAAATCCATAAACGCTAATTAAAGCCTTTGTTTAAGCAAATAAATCTCCATCTTATACTGTCATCTTTAGATAACAGCTAAAGGCATTTATAGATAATTATGTTTATACAATTTTCATGTTATAAAAAAGAAAAAAATACATAAAAATGTGTTAAAATCTGAAACGTCCCAAATACCGGACTATTCAAAATGGGAAACATTACGCTAGGTATCATTGTGTTAATATATTATTTATAAAATGACGTCAGCATAAAAACTGAATAATGTGATCATGTATTTTTAAATACAACAAAACCTGCTAAGGTGAAAAAGCAAAACTATCAGAGAAATATACCGTATTAGACGCTTGTTTTTTGTATTTTTGCATCTTTTTGCGTTTTTTAAATTTTAGTACTCAGATATATGGATTTACTAGTAGGTCCATATATCTGATTCCCATATATCTGATATCCATATATCAATTCGTATGATAACTTTACCAATCAGTTTGATTGTGCTAAAAATAATAGTAGTAGGTCAATATCAAATTTTGTAAACCACTGTCTGGATATCATAGAATCTTAATATTATTATTATTGCTACTTAATATATAAATCAACAGTAAAACAATATTAAGAAATAGCAAAAATATAGATTACAAAATTACATACGTATTTTCAAGGGAACAGATGAATGCATGTTTCAATGAAAATAAAATTTTTATTCGCAGAAAGACATTTTATATCCTTATATATATTATAAATGTGAAATTGTGTCCGAAAAATTGGAATGAAATTGGCTTTAAAACGGATGGGTTAATGTCTTTGAATCTTTGCATATAGATAGATTATAGGAGTGGAATGAACATAGGCTAATTTTTATTTATTTTATTCAAATATTTTCCTTAATAATTCAAAATTTAATTATTTTTCATACAAAATCAATAGGCATTTTTCAGATAAATTTAACCATTTTCCTTTCCTGTTGCCAAGAAAATAAAAAACTGAAATAAAAATTTTTCAGCGTCAATGAATTTTTAATAAAAAACTTCCACGCGAAAAACTATAATAAAATAACTTAAAAGAAAATAAATATGACGTCATGTTTGAAATAAAAATAAAAGGTGTATTTTTTATAATATATTTAACAAGGATATTTCTTAAGTTAATGGGAATTTTTGTGTAAAATATGGCGACATAAATTCAAAGTAAAAAGAATTAAAAAGAATTACATTTTTAATAAAATGGTTCACTTATGAAAATGTGACGTCATAGTTGAAATAAAACAGGTACTTTATAGCAGTCGTTAAAAATACAAAGGGTATGAATATCAGTAGCTAATGGAGCGAGATAAATATTGACGTCATATTTAAAATGAATCAGAAATATTTTTTACTATATTAAATAATAAGTTACATACAAATGAATATTTTTATTCAAAACTCATAATTATCAATGGAAGAAATTTTTTGTGGGGAAAAGCCGGAAAATAAAACTACTGATTAATATATTTTTGGCTCGATTTTTTAACACTTTCGAACAAAGTTGACAGGTTATTTATGCTTTCGGTTTGTCTGTCTGGTCGCTTTCTAACTTTAGTAAATATACTCCGATTTCCATGAAATTTTTGGACGTTCTTAACGTTTACCTAGCACGAGTACCTATTGAAAATAAAGTTTCTACCATGATTAGTTTATTTACAGGGATTGTCAAAAAATTTCCTTACATTACGGCATTATGGGGAAAATCGTTTTAATTAAATTTAACGATGTTACACCCTGTGAAACATATTCAAATGTATATGCATTTACAAAGTGCACTAAAATATGCACTTTGTAAAGTATGTAGTGAAAAGGACACTTATTATTAATTTACAGGGTTACACAGAAGAATTGCATTGCATAAGAATAAGGGAGGAACAGTTTCCGACATATTTTAATTATGGTAAACGATTTCATGTATAATCAAATTGATATACGTTGCTGAGGCTTAATGTGAGTTATTTCATGCATAATACGAAGTGCATAGCATTTACAGGGACACACAAAAGATTTCAAATATTATATATTCTATTCGAAGTACTGTATATGATGGATGATGACTGTTGCATGGATGAAATGCATTTTGAATTATGATATGTGCTTTTAAGTTTCGCTAAATGTATGCATATTAAATGGAGAGTATAAATGGTAATAGTATAAATAGTTAAATGTAGATATACAGGGTTACACAAAAGATCTCGGAAAGGTTTCTGAATATGAGCGTAATTTACTTAAAGGTAGTTTTTAAATAAAATATGCATTTTTATTTTGAACTGCATTTAGTAAACTAAGAAATGTTTGTAGTATATATATATAATGATATACAGAGTCCCGCAAAGAACTTTATACAAGGTTGTCTTCGGATGATAATTTCTGAAAATGTAATTTAGGTAGTTATAAGAAATATTTTTGTTTGAACTATATTTTAGAAAGATACTTTTGTGTATTAAAGGCACTTTGAAAACTACAGGGCTGAACAAAAGAATTCAAGAATGTTTCTATCTATTAGTATTAATCGCTGAAAGGAAAATTTTAACCAGCCAACAAATTAGCAAATAGGGATTATCAGAAGTTTTTTACCATAAATTTGCGATAAAATGTTAATTACACATGCTTTTCATCATCGAAATTTTTTGCTTGATTGATCAATTATTTCTTCTTTAAATATTATGTGAACGAAGTCACGGGTAACTGCTAGTATATTATAAATGTGAAAGTGTGTCCGAAAAATTGGAATGAAATTGGCTTCAAAACGGGTGGATTAATGTCTTTGAATTTTTGTATATAGATAGATCATTGGCCTTAAATGAACATAGGCTAATTTTTATTTATTTTATTCAAATATTTTCCTTAATAATTCAAAATTTCATTATTACTTACCCATCATACGTAGTATAGGGTAAGTCTTGCAATCGTTTTGAAAATCGAAAAAAAATTTTTGACGGATTTACACGTTTTAGATAGTGGAGATTCCGAAAAACATATTTTTAGAAAAAAAATTTTGCCGTCCGTCCGTCCGTCTGTCTGTCTGTCTGTCTGTCTGTCTGTAAACGCTCTATATCCCGAACAAATTGAGATAGAGACTTGAAATTTTGTATGTAGTTAGTATGTAAGAATGGGACGAACCCTATTTAATATCAGCAACCTCGATTATCCGGAACTATTTTTTTCGGACTCTCGAAAAATTCGTTCTGATGAAAGGTATATAAAAATTTTCGAATTTTTTTGTTCTAAGAAATGGACGTAAAAGGCAATAAAATAACACGCATTTTGCATATAGAACGAAGTCGATCGGATTATTAGTTGCCGAGATATTTGTAATCTTGTTTTCCACATTCTTCGATTTTTCATGACCCTGTATTTCATTCAAATTTCAATTCAGAGATATATTTTAATTGGAAATGAGACGCTTAATCCGACTCAGTTAATTGTTAGTTAATAGAATTATTATTTTTGGAGTTATAAGGATGTTTCTTTTACGCAGTTCGGTACTAATTGAGTAGTTTGGTGTTTTATATAATTTGTCGAAATTGGTACATCAGCAGCTCTTTAATATAGCATTACTATGTATATTAACAACATTTAAATTTTGTTTATGAATTGCAATGCATTGTATAAATAGTTTCACATGTTTTATTTTCATGTACATATTCATGATGGGTAAGTATTACGGTGGCCCCCAACGACTAGTTTTTCATATAGAATCAATGGGCATTTTTTAGAAAAAAATTAATCATTTTCCCTTCTCGTTGCCACTAAAATAGAAATAGGGAATGATAATTTCTCAGCGGCAATAAATTTTCAATTGAGCAATTTCCGTAAAAAAAAAAAAAAAAAAAAAAAAAAAAAAAAAAAAAAAAAAAAAAAGAATGACGTCATACTTGAAATAGAAATAAAGATAATATTTTTTCATATATATTAAGCATGTATATTTGTTTCATTAACAAGAATTTTTCTGTCAAAAACGACGACATAATTAGAAGTAAAAAAAAAAATGAAAAAGGATAATATTTCCATTGAAATCTTTCGTTTGGAAAAATATGACGTCATAGTTGAAAAAAAGCAGGTACTTTATAGTAGTCGTTAAAAATACAAGAGGCATGAATATCAGTAGCTAATAGAGCTAGATAAATAATGTTCATATTTAAAATGAATGAGAAATATTTTTTACTTATACTAATTAATAAGTTAGAAGTTACATACAAGTGTTAAGTTTTATTCAAATCTCATAATTATGAATGGAAGAAATTTTTTGCGGGGAAAAGATGGGAAATAAAACTATTGATTAATATATTTTAAACACTATTTTTTAACACATTCTAACAAAGTTGAAAAGTTATTATGCTTTCGGTTTGTCTGTCCGTCTGGCCGCTTTTTAACTTTCCTAAATATACTCGGATTGCTATGAAATTTTTGGACATTATTAACGTTTACCTTAGCACGAATACCTATTGAAAATGAAATTTCTACCATGATTAGTTTATTTACATTGATAGTCAAAATATTTCCTTACATTATGGCATTATGGGGAAAAATCGTTTCAATTGAATTTTAACGATTTATACTTTATGAAACTTATTCAAATTTATATGCATCTACAAAGTGCATTAAAATATGCATTTTGTAAAGTATGCAGTGAAAAGGACACTTATTATTCGTTTACAGGGTCACACAGAATAACTCCATTGCATAATAATAAAGGCAGGAAAAGTTTGCGACGCATTTTATTTACGGTAAAGATTTCATGTGTAATCAAATTTATATTTGTTGCTGAGGTTTAATGTGAGTTATTTCATGCATATTACGAAGTTCACAGCCTTTACAGGGACACACAAAAGATTTCAAATAGTATATATTCTATCCGAAGTACTGTATATGATGGATGATGACTGCTGTATGGGTGAAATACATTTTGAATTAGGATATGTGCTTTTAAGTTTCACTAAATGTATGCATATTAAATGGTGTGTATAAATGCTGATAGTTACACAATTTAGATATACAGGGTTACACAAAAGATCGTGAAAAGTTTACTGAATATGAGCGTAATTTACTTAAAGGTGGTTTTTAAATAAAATATGCATTTATATTTTGAACTGCACTCATTAAACTAAGAAATGTTTGTAGTATATAGATAAAATGATATACAGGGTCACGCAAAGAACTGGATACATGGTTGTCTTCGGATGATAATTTCTGAAAATGTAATTTAGGTAGTAATAAGGAATATTTTTGTTTGAACTAAAGTTTAGAAAAATACTTTCTTATATTAAAGGTACTAGGTAAACTACAAGCCTGAACAAAAGTATTCAAGAATATTTCTATCTATACGTCGCTGAAAAAAAAAAAATAAACCAGCAAAAAATCTGCAAAAAATTCTTTTGCTAGATTGCTTCTTTAAATGTATTGTGAACGAAGTCACGGGTAACAGCTAGTTAATAATTATTGCATTTTATTTTTAAAATCATAAAATTCTTTCTTTCCTAATTTCTAAGAGTTATTACAGTAATTTGCGAAGTAAAAAAATCTAATGAGACCAATGAGACAGTTTCCTTGTTTAAATAATGAAGCCTTTATACTTTAATCGTCTTGTTATCAGTCTAGTAAATTTGTAAATCCCATGAGCATCAACAGTTTTTTGACGCTAATGGTTATTTGTGCCATCGAAATTCCTTTACATTTAATTTTGTTTACTTACTATCATAAAAATTTGAAAAAAAATATATATTTGATGCCATTCCATAATTTAGGTAATGTCTTCACATTCTTCTCAAAGTATTAGTAAAAATATTTAATGTAAATAAATATAGCTATTTATTAAAATAGAAGAATAATGAGGGAGAAATACGGTTCAAGTACGATTTTTTTTAAAAACGACTCCATTTAACACTACAACTTAATGACATTAAAAAAATGTGTTTGTATGTTTAATTATCCATCATATATTTTGTATAAATATGAGTTAAAATACAATGTTTATAAAACAATCCAGGTTCTTAAAAAAAATCATATTGAGTCAATGGTATATACTGGGTTCGATGAGTTAATTTTGAAGAAATCAGTAGCTCATCAAATTTTATCCACATCAGTTTCTGTTCTTTAGAGCACAAGACAGCGCTGTGCGTCATCGACCTCGAATTAACGCAGAAGACTTTCATCACTCCATTCAGTTAAATAAGTGCAAAGGCGACGCCACAACAAAAGCCTCCGTGTGTTACCGGGTTTATAGAAACAGTATATTTTACCATTGTAAATTGGAACTTATTGTATAAGTATGGTATTAGGCTGCAAGCACGTGCGTATTTTCTCCGGGTCGACTGAATTCTCGGAAAAGATGTTGTATGCCTCTTGTATAGGACTCCATGGAACTAAGGAGAATGTACAAAGAATCAGGAGCTAAGCAAATCAACAATATATGACTGAAAGATTCCTGTTTTGCTGAACAACCATCCCTTTTCTGCAAAAGTCATTAAAAATCAAACACACTGTTAAATAAATAAATAAATAAATAAATAAAACACTGTAATTAAACAGATGTAAAGTTGCATAAATCTGTATGGTTACTAACATTTTATCTGTACACCGTACCAGAAAAAATGTAAATATACAAATCTAATTTTTGTAAAGTTACTGAAATCTGTAACTTTACAAACGAGTCTACTAAAATTACAGTTATCTTACTAAAAATTTTATCGGTAACTTGGGTTGCAGTTACATGAAAAATTCTTGGAATCCCAGTTTCCCAAAAAATTCTTAGTAACCTTAGAGATTTTTAAATTTTCAGTGCAAATCTGTATCTGTTACATGAATTTTTGCTGTTGCCGTTACATAAAATGTTCTAGGAATCCCAGTTTCCTAGAAAACTTTTAGTAACTTTTCATAATTTTTTTTTACAGTGCACACCGTGTAGCCACAACAAACACGATCGCGAGTAACCACAAGTAGTGGTCAAGTCTGTCTGGGCCTTTAATGTGCCTACTGTAAAAACAATAAGTCAGTGGTTACGTGCGTTATAAACGGGAATGGATTTTACTCCATTAGACATTTTTATTGGGGGCATGTCAAGAAAATAAACGCTGAAAAAATTCAAGATTCTAATGTAAATATTTTATTGTCTATTGTCATATGTCTAAATAAATGTAATACTGAGGGTAAATAATTATTTACATTGAAACTTATATTCATCATGTTCGTTTAACAACAGGTATTTAATTCAATAATCTATGTTTGTTCTATTTATTTAACATGGAAGACGGTAGTATTCCTGGACGCAGCTTTAAACCTAAAATCGTATCGTTGAATGGTCGAAGGGCAGAACTCATACATGTAGCTAATTTGAGATGCAAAGAGCTGCATTTTAATAACTCAGCAAATATAGCTCATATTTTTCTGATTTTTTTAAAACAGCCTTATCCCTGCACCCTAATACTATTTTGATTTTTATACATTTCTACATGCAGTATATTTTAAGATCTCAATACCTAATTTCAAGACAAAATCGACGGTGTCCATTCCTATGATTTTTTTCTAGCAATCGCCCTATGCGATTTTTAAAAATTATTATATTATATGAATTTATTTAAAACGAGTAGAATAAGACTAGACCTATTTCTAGGAAAACTCTTGTTTGTTGTCCTCCTGAGACCTGAGCAAAATAAAATACATATATTCTTCCAAAGATTAGTTTTTTTGACCAATTAGGCCTAGAAACTAAAATAAATTTATAAAACCGATAAATTTTAATTTTTTAATTTTGCTGGGGGGCACATCCATTTGAATGGATGTTGAGGTCATAAGCACTATAAACACTAAGAAATTTATGCAGAAAAGATGTAAGGCAAAATTTGATTTTTTATCAAGATAGCATAAATTTATTATCAAAAATAATTGTTGTTAATTAAAATAAATTGTAAATGTAAATTATTAACAGTTAATGCTAAAAAAAATTTAAATTAAGCTCCATGAAATGTTTTAAAATAATTTCGTTCAGCAGTTTTGCATAGAAACATTTGGCAATTTGTGCAACGAAATTTAGTTTTTTTGTTACAACCTATATTTCTGCAATACGCAGTTTTTTATGTTTCCAAGTTCTGGCATATGTTTTGCTTCTTTCTGCCGGAAAAGGAATTGATAGCCGGGCTAATCATTTTTTTTTATCTTAAGATTGAACTTCACCATCACTATCCAGATTCTCACATGAAGCAATGGACGTATTTTTTATACCATCTGTTATTAATTTCTCTGAAATGCCTATTCGAAACTCCAGTCTTTCTTTGGATATCCGTTAATTTCATAATCTCTTTTGTATTGCAATCATAAAATAGCTGTTGCCAAACCTATCATATGAATTAGTACTTTCACCGTCCAATTCTTTGTTCTTGTTTTTATTCTGTAATAACTAATTGTTCTGTCAACCATATCGTCCCACCCATCCTCAAATTATACTCTCTAATTATTTCTGGCCGACAGACATCAATATACTTTTGCTCTTTTTTGGATCATCTTTTGCAAGTGTCGACATCTTCAATAGAATGATCTGATGATACCGTATAAATAGGTTTGTTGTCTTGCCATTTCACAATATTAGTTTTTTCATGACTTCGAACTACACTATCTGTTGACCTTCTTCCATTTTCTTGCAGAATTTTGTCTAATAATAAATTGTGTGCCTCTGGTATTCTATTTTTCATTATTGTACCTGTTGCACCAATTCTCTTTTCGTGTAAAACTTCAAGCAAATTAATAGTTGTGAAATACCTATCAAAATATACTCGAGTTCCTGCACCAAATGTTTCACAAAGTTTCAAAACTGCAGCTTCATCAATAGTAAGAGATTTTGCTGCATTCTGCATTGGAAACGACTCTTTACCTTAATAGATTACAAAATCTAATACGATTCCTGATGGATCAGCTATTACAAAATTTTTCAAAACAACTGGGTTTGGTTTGCGTGGTACATATTGCTTTAATTATTTTGCTCCAGTAAAAGGCATCATTTGTTCGACAATACTAACAAAAGAAGATCTAGGTATTTTCAAACATCCATTTCGAACAGAATCTATCATTGGTTGAACTTTCCACAGCTTATTTTCTTTCTCTGCTTGTGAAATATTATCAAAACAACCTTCAAGTTTGATCGGATAAAAAAGTACCTGTCTCTCCTCATTGCATCAAAAATTAGCTGTACCTAGAGTTGCAAAAAGTCGGTTTATTCCCGGGTTTATTTCCAATAGACCAGGTTTATTCCCAGGTTTATTCCCAAAAAACTGAATTATTCCAAAAAATCCCGGGTTTTTTCCAGGTTTATTCCTAAAAACCCGGTTTATTCCCGGGTTTAAACCGGGTTTTTCTAACATTTACAACGCTAGCTGTATTCGAGTATTATACTTCCAGAACATCTTGACTTGAGGGAACCCCAATGTACTCATGAGAAAAGTGATACCAACAAAGTTTTAACTTCAGAGGCAGTTATGTTGGAGGAATTTCCATTTTTCATAACACATGTTCTATTTGTGCAATCAGCAATTAGTTTCTACATATTATCATCTATGTAATTTAAAAAGTAATAATGTGGAATGCAGTTATGGCGATTCTGTGCATCTAAATTAAGTTCTTGAATAATTTCAGGAGCATCTGGGATGCTCGATGCAAATCTGAAAATAATATAAAATAGTTTCAGAATTTCTAGATAATCATACACTATTTAGTTAAATAAAATTACAAAATAAAATTGTAGCATTTAAATAGCTCAAATAGCATTTATGTTACACTAGATGTGTAGCTTTCATATTAGAAAAGGTTCAAGATCAATTATTATCATGAAAATCTGATAGTAAAAAATAGTACAATATATATGTACTGCATATTCAATAGTAAGTAAATATATTAAAACAAAAGTAATAATTTTATTGCTATAATTACTTTTTGCAATTTTATATTTTCAAGACACATACACAGCTGACAACATTTCTGCATTTTGAATACCAATAATTTTAAAGAAAATATTTGCCTTCCTTAATGTCAATAAATAGAAGAAATAATCAGATTAAATAAAATAAAAATTATTCATAAAAATTAGTAGCATTGAAAAATGTAAAAGTTAGCAGCTATGCACAAACACACATAAGATATGTTAAAAAATATTATTTTATAAGAAATTACTTCAAAGATCTCTTCCATGTAAAGTTTGCCGCTTCCTTTTTTTTCCTCTTCTAGCTGTTCGGATTTTTCTATCGGGCTATCCTCAATATCTGTTTCATCGGAAGAATCACTTAAATCCGAAACTGGATTTAAACCTTTATCAGTAATAGAATCATTAATCTTATTATCATCACTCCAATCATGAATTTCAATATCAGCTAAATCACCATTTGCCATTAATTCTAACGCTTCTAGCTCTGTCAATCCTACAAAATATTAAAACATACATAAATGACCTGTTTATTTATTCTTAAAAGACATAAAAAATTCTAATTTGTAAAAAATACACTCTAAAACTAAGAAGATACTTATTTTTTAAAGGGAAGAAGGTTTGTTTACATTGGAAATAAAAGTACTAAGCCTAAATATGCAATAGATGAATTGAGAACTGACATCAATTTTAATGGATGTTTAAAAACAAGCTAATTAAAAAAATATGAACATGTTTAACATTATTAATTTATTTTATGTTAAAGCAAAAGATCAAATTATCAGAAAAACATTAAAATAATACTAAAAAATAATAAGAATAATATTAAAAGTGAAATTTACTGCGAGAGCGTCGATTTCCAATGTGGCTCATATTCTCTTCCATTTTATAAACAAATAAACTGCTGTTGCCAGATTCTTAAAGTTAAAAAGTGATGTCTGATTCATCCATTATGATACCGTGTCAATTCTTGATTTCAAAAATAAAAATTTGTTAGGTCTCAGGAGGTTATATAATCCTCATTCGCATTGCAATAGAAATCTCAAAGGAAATACTTCAGTCATTTACAGTATTCATGCGCGTTCATGCTTTTTCTTCACCTTCCTTTTTATCCAACTTTCCCTGTAAATGTCTTGCTCAGTCGGTAAGTCATTGGGCTGGAGATCTCAACATCTTGAGTTCTATTTTTTCCGTGGCATAATCTTTTTTTAATCCTTATAACTCAATTAATAAATTATAGTTGACCTTTATCATCCGCAACTTTGTATTTTTTAAATTGTCAATCATATGATTAAATGAAATTTTAATTTTTAAAAAATTGAGTAAGTTAAACGAAATCAAATTACATATATAACTACTTTAATTGAAATAAAATTGGAATTCCGTATTTTAACCTTCGATATATTCTGTTGAACTGAACCAAAGTATCAGACCACACTGTGTGAATGTTAAGGTTTTTTGGTGAATTTGTCCTCCAGAATTCATTCAGGATGATTCAGTTGGAAAAACATTGGCGGCTTCAACCAATGCATCCCTGGTTCGATTTCTGCCCCAGTTTTTATTCTTCACCCCACAAAATTAACATCTATTTGGTGATAAATATTCACACTAATATTTAGCGTCGACTTTTTCACTTTGCTTTCGAAATACGATTGAAAAAATAACTATATATAAAAAGAGCAATGTGCTTTTATTAAAATGTTAATTGCAGAAATTTTACAAATTTTATTTCATATAAAAATTTGCATACATTTTATAAATTTTCCTTTAAAATATTACCAGTACGAACATTTTCAGGAGACTCATATGGATGGTTAGAACATTTTGTTTAAATTTGTTTGTTATTTAAAATTTTCTGACAAAATTTAAACAGCTAAATTACTTATAGCTTCTAAGTTTCGATATTTTCTTTAGAACAGTGCTAAATTCATTTAGAAGTTGAGAATATAGCATTATAAATGTCATTGTTTAATTTCACTTAATTTTTTCTATATAATGTAAATCCATTCAAATAATTCGCCTTATTTGTTATAATTTCTTAAGATAACGAAAAAAACGAATATCGGCCAATTCCGGTATTATTAAAGACTTTTTCACTTCACTATTTTTTTTCAAATAAAGGAAAATAGCTATGTTGGTAAATTAGCATACATAATTACTTTTATGAAGACTTTTTTGACATAAGAAAGACAATTTTTTCTCATTTTCTGCATTTGGTAAAAAAGTAGTAGTAGCAAACTGAAAATTAAAAGTTAATTACTAATTAGGAATACATTATTCAGAACACGCTCTTAAACCTTAATTAAGGAAGAAAGAAAACGAACACGATGATTTTTAAAAAAATAAAAGAAAGTACAAAAAATGTATTACTTTAAATAATTGATATAAAAAAGAAAACCAAACTTTTGGTTACTTTAATAGAATGTTACTTTTAAGGAAGTTTTTTTCTTTTCTTTTTAATAAAATAAAATATTTTTTTTTTTAGTTTGTGTTGTATATGATGCTCAAATATCTACAATACAATGTAAGACTGAGTTGGGATGCCTGCCGTTGGTGTCATTCTAAGGAAACATAATCCATATTTATACAAGGCTCGATAAATTCCGCGGAAAAATGCGAATAAATACGATGGCAGGAGCGATTACGATCAAACTTGCCATTATCTGTGAACAAGATTTGAAAGGGAAATCTTCCAGCCATCGATTAAGCTTACTTCGGTCAACCAGTCGGAAATTACATGTCAACCGTAGCAAATAAGGTGCGTTCTTACTATAGTGAAATTTAAAAAATATATATTCAGAACTTATGTACCGCAATTTCCGGCGTATAATCCGCGGATCAAACAATCATTTTTCGACCCATAATTTTTTAAGTGAAATGCAGCTTAATAGATGGCCGTAAATATTTGTCTTCTGTCACTAAAAAAGATTTCTGGATCCCAAAAGAATTGTCTGATCCGCGGATTATAGCCGGAAATTAGGGTAATAATATACAGAGCTTCAGATACAGTATAGTAGTCAAAATATTTTGTGTCTCCTTGTAACTACAACCTACTTTCAATTATTCAAGTAGCAACTTGTAGTAAACTTCAGCAACGAATATCAAAATCAAACTCCAATAAAAGATTCAGCGTACAATATAGATAAAAACATTAATCACACATAAAATATATTTACACCAAAAGTTTCAAACTCTTTCTAAGTAGTTACCTTCAGGGGATTTACATGAATTTAGCGGAGGAAAACGTACCTACAACTTAGCTTACATTTAAAATATTTCTTTCGTTTTGAGGAGCCTGTCATCCATCGTGCATAAACCAAAAACAATCATTCCAGTACGTGAGCATAAAGTCTGATCCTTTAAAAGGGTGGAGTATACTAGAGTCTGTATGTTCTTGCTTCGTAAATTGTAAATCACGTAAGTGTTGTGTCACCAAACGTTACGTCACAATAAAGTCCAAATAAAAACTTATTAAAATTTAAAATTTTTGGTTAATTATTGCGCACCTAAGTATTTAAACTATCAAAACATGTGTGTTTGGAAACGTAGTTATTGAAATATGTCAAGTAGTACTTGTGTACCTTTGAAATAGATGTTGAAGTAGCTAATTTACAAATATTATGAAAAATACCTAGACTGGGCAAATTAGAATTTTTTTAGCGCAGTTCCTAATTTTTCATTTTAATTTCTTTTAATCATCCTTTACTCCTTACAGTTTGCCTCAAAATTGTGAAAGAAAGTCTATTTTCTTTTTATAATATCAAATGAAGGTTTATTTAATTTTAGATGCTTTGACACCTCATTTTTATCTCTACGGCAATTATATCGCGAGATATTGTAAATTTTGTTAATACACTTAGTGCAATTACCCATTCAAAGTAAAACTTTAAATGACTTTTTATGCATGTTCATATTACCGTCACTTTTCTGTTAAAAATTTCAAAAGCTTTTTTATTTATTTATTTATTTATTTTTTTATTTTTATATCTGTAACAGAGATGTAAACTTTTCTGCGTACGTTTTTTATTATATATGCGACAAATGTACATATGGAATTAGCTTTACATATTTTGTTATTAAAAAATAAATAAAATTTTATGAAAATGTGTTAGATTTAATTTTTTTTACTATATAAATCCACAAAATTTAAATTAAGTATAATATTAGATGTATCTAAATATCCACGCACATTCTTGTGTAATAAATATTTAAAAATCTTTTAAAAAAGACGGCAAAAATATCAATATTAAAAAATAAATAATAGAGATTTTAAATATATTTTTTCCTAGTTTTTTAAAGTTTTAATTAAATATGCAATTATTTTTTTCCTTCAAAGTTCACTTTTTTATGTTGGAATTCATTAAGTTAAACATTTAAACCATGTTTTCAAAAATAACGAAACTTCTTTAAAGGGTAAAATATTCTTTTAACAGTGACCACTATTCTAAGTTCCTAGATTCTAACTCAGCCCAGTATCACAAACATGATGTTTTAGAATAGCTTCTGAATTTCAATTTAAAATCTATATCTTGCATACATTTATATATTAAAGGTATCACATATCAAGATTCTATCCATAACAATTTGATAGAAGTCGAATTTAAGCCTTCACTGCACCATATGCTACTTCTTGTACATACCTAAAAGTACTATAATTCTTATTAAGTACCATGAATTCGGCCAATATTACATCTATCTTTTATCAAGAGTAATTCAAAAAATGGAATAGCATTAATTTGTAGCATATTTTTTTTCCAAGCACCTTCGTCGTTCCAAGCCCAAGCTCGCAATCTGATTGGTCGTTGCTCTCGGCACTGTTTTCACGTAATTTGGCGATAACCATACTTGGCGAAAAATACTTCGCCCGTAAGGGAACGAGTAAACCTAAAACCTAACCTACCCATTCTTATTCTTCCTTAATTCTTATCCTCGTGGTCTTGTGCTCTTGTGTGTAAAAACTTTTAAAGAGTACAGCTTTCAGTAAGGCACGTTCCATCCAATCCAATGCAGCAAGAGAAAGGTTACTTTGTATTCGGTTCGGAAGGAAATCAAACTCAACGGAAGCATCTATCGCTACGCCAAGTAGAATTATCGACAAGTTACATGAAAACAGTGCCGAGAGCAACAACCAATTAGAGTGCGAGCTTGGGCTTGGAACGACGAAGGTGCTCGGAAAAAAAAGTTCTCTAATTTGTAATGGAATAGAATTATTTGTAAAATGGCTACATTTAACAAAAAAATAGAATTGGTTTTTAAGGGAAAAACCAATCGATGAAGCTATTACGTCAAAATTTTCTTTATTATTTCTACAGAATATTTAAAAATAATATTATAAAACTGGTTGAAGTGTGTTAAGCAAATGAAATTAATAAATTTAAGCTCCTTTAGTTGCAAAGGTAACAATAGAATATGTAGAAACCCTAATTGTATACATAGTGTACACGCCATAAAATATAATATTTAAGTTGAAAATTAAAAAAAATAAAATAATAATAATAATAATAATAATAATTTTCCAGTTACTAGACCGATATATACATATATATTTCAAAAAAATTTTTTCATAAAAATAGAAAAAACTGTGCAGTGGCAGTGAAGGGTTACGATTTAAAAAACATTTCCTCTTATTTTAACCTTTTAAATTGCATTGTTTTTTGAATACATTGGTAGAGGACACTTATATCTCATAAATAACTACTGGATCTAATTCGAAGTTTTTAGACTCTTCCATATCACAAATATTTCAAATTTTGAACATTTTTTGTTCTTGCAAATCTTTTGGGTTAGTGTTACCAACATTCAATGTACCCTTTGTTAGAGAAGAGTCTATCATATTTATCTCAGTAATCGGGTAGGAAATAACCCATTGTAAATAAACAATCAAACATTAACTTTTTATACTATTACAGTAGATTAAATGAATTGTATTTTTAAAGGAAATCATTTGAATTACGTGTACACAAAATCTACACGAATAATTCATATATTAAAAAATGTTTTTTGAAACCTACTTTTCTTTTTGTTTTTTTATACAATCTACATATATCTGCCTGCATATGTCTGTCTCATTGCCTGCCTGCCTGCCTGCCTGCCTGCCTGCCTGACTGACTGACTGAAAACGGATAACGCCGAAATTATAACACCCAGGTATCTGGGATTTTTGTGATGTATGGATGCTAACACCGGAAAGTGCACCTCGCAGCCGGAATTTTAAATTTCAATTTAGATTTTTTTAAATTAAAACTTACTGGGTAAGAGGATATTTCCAGCTTTCCACCAATCCACGGAAACTAATCAATCAGCTGAGAAGCTGTTTGCAGCTCGCCATCGATCCGCGATTATTGAAGTAGCCAACCAATGAGACCAGGCGTTAAATATGGGATTCAACGACAACATTCTACAGAAGATTTTGCATGGAGTAGGTCTCATTGAAAAAACGAATTTTATAATAATTGAATTATTGCATTATTTTTGCGATTCAAAAGAGCTAAAATCAACGACTATATTTTACTTTATTATTCTTCGTAACAGAAATACATACCTGTGTTCACTCAGAAAAAAATTCAAATATTCTAAAAGTAAAATATTCTTCAGATAAAATTTATTTTTATTTTTTTATTTTAGCATGAATGGATATTTTTAGTATGCGCAAGTTGTTTGAAAACATCTATGGTCCCGGGAAACGCCGGGCGGATTAGCTAGTAATAAAAAAAACTTTTAAAGACGATAATCAATAAAGAAATAGAAAAATCCTACGTATTGCTGTTATTAAGGACGAAAAACGAAATTTTCATTTCTTCTTTAGCATGCAAAAGTAATTAAATGATTTAATGAGCGAAACAGTCGAAAAAGAAGCAATGTTAAATAAAGAATGAAAAAGACTAAAATTATTTTTTTTTCGCAAAAAATTATTGACAAGGATAATTTAATTTCGACTTCATCAAATGAAAAAAAGTTCGTTCAATAAATCATTTTAATAAAATATGAAATCTCCAAAGCAGATGGTATGGTTTATGCAGTTTTTATTCCAATTCGTATAATTTATTTCCATTAGATACCTAATGAAACAGTATTTTTGCCTCAATATAGCTCACTATATAGTTTTTGAAAAACAAAAAACAAAATAATTGTTACATCTACCATATTGAGTAGCATATCTATATTATGAAGGCCAAACGTATCTGTGCGAAACTCATACGTCATTTTGTGAATGGTAACACTTTCCCATGCAATTTTCCCTATTACAAATTTTATCTATCTAAACACTGCCCAATTTACATTTTTACACCATCGTATAGAGAAAAATATCTATTTTAAAATGCAATTTGTTTGAAATCTGTGTCTCAATTTGTTTTTCAGATATTAATGTTTTTTTACAGTTTTTAGTACCAATTTAGTAATTGTGGCAACATAATCGCTCCATTTTCTCTTTAAATTGAAAACAAAACAATATAAATAAACGGAAATTAAAATGCTTATATTTTGTCCAAAAAATCGTCTGTTATAAAATTTGGTGGTTTTGGTTTTATTTTGTTTTTATTCATCAATTAAATAAGGGGGGGGGGACTTCAAGTTTTGAGTTAAAGTGATAAAATGATCAAATTAAAATATCATTTTTTAAAAACGTGGTGAATACAGATATGAGAAACGCAAGTGTAAATTTTCAGAAGATGAGAATGATGACGGGTATCAATTTCACGTAATATTTTATGATCGTGTCAATTTGGATTTTTTTTTCATACGCATTTACAAGAAACATAACAGTCTCAACTGATAACTTCATCATAATAACTAGTCTTTATTATATTTTACGTATTACATATGCGATTAAAGTTTAATTAAAAAAATTTTGACAACTGAGTTTTATAGTAATTTGTCAATCTTCGCTTAAAATAAAACTTGTTTGTGAATTAGATTGATCATAAAATGCATTTTATACTTTAACTAATTTTGTAGATTTTTTATAAATCAATGAAACAGTTCCTTCTTAAACTTTTTTTCGTCGAATTTCGACGGGTTCCACCTTGTTAATTCAACGGAAAGATTTCCAAGAAATTAAAAATTGTGTAAAAATACGTTTTCAAATTATTTATTGGAATGTAAGAAAATTAAATATCTGTTTTGTGCACATGGCTGTATGTTATGGTGAAGCCTTGTACCAACATTTAGAGGTCTGATTGAAGCAGAGTTCCAATAGTTGTACCAACATTCCAATAGAAAGCTCCAAATGATAGTTTAACCCTCTAAGCGTTTGGCCCATAAAATTCCGTACACTAAGCTCCAGGTTTCACTGCAATATAAGCAATGTTTAAGATATTATAGTTCTATAAATTTAATGAATTTTCAAAGCATTGAAGAATGATTTAGACTCTCAGGAATTACATTTATATTCCTAAATAAGATTTTGTATGTAATATTGAAAGAATCATATTTTATTAGCATTTAAAACAAAATGCAGGAAAACAACATTACAATTTTATCCATTTGCAAGACACTTGGAGGGTTAAGATTTCACCATCTGATTGTGACAGCTACACAATATATCCATAAACAATATACAATATATAAACAATACACAAACAATACACAATATATCCATAAATATTGAATTTCTAATTTTAAATTAATTGATTGGTAACAGAAAACTGCCAACATATCTTTCAAAATGTTTCATCAGTTACAACGGACAATAGAAATATTACTGCAGTCTTTTCAAAGATCTTTTTTCTTTCGCATTAAATTTTAAATTACTATCTAACTTTATTTTTCAAAAAAAAAAGCTATATAAAAATATTTATCATACATTGTTACAATTTGACCCCAGTTTGAGCCAAAATTTGGTGCTTATTAGTGGTTTACATTAGATGGTGAAACCTTCTACCAACATTTGGAACTCTAGTTGAAGCAGAGTTCCAATAGTTCGAACAACATTGCAATAGAAAACTTCAAATGATAGTTCAAGATATCAGCATCTGATGGTAACTGCTACTAAGGACCAAAATTTGGTTCAAACTAAGACAAATTTTTCAACGGTGCACAATGTTTCAAAAATAATAAATTCCTAATATTAAATTCATTGATTACTAACAGAAAACTGCTAACATATCTTTCAAAATGTTTCATCAATTACAACGGACGATAGGAATATTACTGCAGTCTTTTTAAAAATTGTAATGAAAAAATGCTCTGCGTATGTACCGTAAAATGGGGTGAATAGGAACAGCGGGGTGAATAGGAACGAAACTTCTCGGTGATACAAATAAATTTTTTATACATACATGTGATGATATTTTTAGTTGCTAATTTTTTTACAAGAAGGTAATAACATTAAGAGTTGGGAAATTAAGTTTTGACATGTTGGCACCACTAGTGGGGTACATAAAAAATAATCAAGAGGATCCTCAAAAATCTCATTTTTTCAGCGTCTTCAAAACTTTGTATGTAATTGCATCTTATTCTAAACCTAACAGAGGGGATTTTTAATTAATGATAGACCTGTAAACGACTTACTGTACTAAGTTCTACTTATTTTTAAACTACATAATGAAAAAATTAAAAATATCTTGTAACATCAGAGGTTTAAGATTTACGGTGTGAATCGGAACACGTTTTCTCTCATGGTTTATTTTTCTATACAGTAATAGTTTCATGTAATATATGAAAACATATGTATGAATATGTATTGTAACAATATTTTGTTTGTTCTAATTCATTGAAGAGTTTAAAGGTGCCAAGAAATTACTTGGTTAAACAAAAAAGTCAACGCCTAATCCAACAGACATGGAACACACTGTAAAAGAATTTAAAAATAGCAAATTAGTTAGAAAAACTGAACAGAATTATTCTCTGATATCCATAACCTTACACAAATATCTCGAAATGAAAAACCAATTAAAAAAAGAGAGGGATTCAAACAGTACTAAGGGCTGGAGATGAGGGCGTATTAGTAGCTCGTATTAATACATGCAGCGATTGGAGCTACTCAATAGATTCACTTACTCAATGACTACTAGTAAAGGATAACACAGAACAGGGCTGAATTTGTATTAAATTCTACTTCTGCAATTCGGATATAATTTCTTAAAATATTTTTTTTTATTTTTCTTGAGTTCAAAGTTGTTTTCTAATTTTTAAAAAGACATATCTTTAGTTATATGTAAAAAAAAAAAAAAAAAAAGTTTTGGTTTCACAGTAACTACGTGTTCCTATTCCTCTCTTATCATTAATATCTGTTTTTATTAACCGTATTAAAGTGTGAATCGGAATAAATAAAGATTATAACATTCGTACTTTGGCTTATGTACAACTTCAATTCGGCAGACATGAATCATTAGATTTCCCTATTTCTACTCTTCCATAAAATACATGTTTTTTTGTGTGTGTGTGCTTGATACCTTAGGGTTTTGTCTTTCTGTTCGAAATATGTCTGTTGAAAGATGTTTCTTATTTTACATTTTCTGTATGATTTTGTCGCCGGAAAAAAATGTCTAGCCAGACTAATAACATTATAAAAAATACGTGATTACTCTCAGATTATTAAAGAAGATAGAAAAATTGTGGTCGATACGTTATACGACGAGTCTAGCATAAATACCAAGCTTAATTATTTTGAAAATATTGCCACATCTTTGACTTTCTGAATAGCTTTAGCACTGCACTTCTGCACTTGAAATGTTTATATTGTGGTCATAGTTTATATCGGGTGAAGTGTTTAGCTGTGAAGCCACATTTCTAAGGTATAAGTATATACATACAGGGTGTTTCTAAACTCATGGTATAAACTTTAAGGTGTGATAGTACACTGTAAAAAAAATCTGCAAAGGTACTAAACCTTTTCTTTTAAACTGGGATGCCTAAAACTTTTCCTGTAACGGTAACAGGAAAAATTCAAGTTTCAGAATCGATTGCATGATTTTTTTCTGTTATCGTTACAAGAAAAGTTCTTGGAATCCCAGTTTCCTGGAAAATGTTTAGTACCTTTACAGATTTTTTTTTACAGTGTACACATCAAGACAAACAATATTAAATAGGAAACTGAGGGTCCCAAACGTCTCCCGAAGGAGATAGGCGCAATTAAAGTTTAGGGTCCAAAAATTCAAATGATTATAAAAAACAGAAAATTGGTCGATTCGTTTGCGGTTTTCACTAAAACTATTCTTTATGTCAGTATTGTCTTGAAAATAAATTATAAAGATAAATTTCAAAAAATGCCGATAGAGAGCGCTTTAGAATTTGGAGTAACGAACAAATATTTTTTACCGTTATTTCTTGCGTCTCATTAAATTTTTTTAGAAGATTAGACATAAACTTAAATTTTGAGTTCAAAATCTAAATTATCGGGAGTGGTTAAGTACCGCAAATTGGACTGTGGGGGGAGGTTCAAATTTCAAATGATTATAAAAAACGAAAAAATTGGTTAATTGATTTGCGGTTTTCACTAAAATTATTCTTTATGTCTGTATTTCTTTGAAAATAAATTTTAAAGTTAAATTTCAGAAAATTCCGTAGAGGGCGCTTTAAACTTTAGGGTAACCAACAACTATTTTTAATCGTTATTTTTTTGTATCTAATTAAATGAAACGGAATTTTTTGAAATTTATCTTTAAAATTTATTTTCTAGGTAATATTGACATAAAGAATAGATTTAACGAAAGCCAGCCAATTTTTCCGTTTTTTATAATCATTTGAAATTTGAACGTCCCCATCCCCATTGAACACAGTTCAGTTTATGCTACTTAACCACTCCTAACGATTCAGATTTTCATCTCAAAATGTAAGTTTATGTCTAAGTTTCTAAAAACATTTAATGAGATGCAAAAAATAACGGTAAAAAATAGTTGTACGTTACTCTAAAGTCTAAAGCGCCCTCTATCTTAATTTTTTTTAATTTTATCTTTGTAATTTATTTTCAAGATAATACTGACATAAAGAATAATTTTAGTGACAATTGAAAATCAATTGACAAATTTTTCCGTTTTTTATAATCATTTGAAATTTCAACATCTCCCCTCAGTTCAGTTTGCGCTACTTAACCACTCCCAACGATTTAGATTTTGAGCTCAAAATTTAAGTTTATGTCTAAGCTTCTATAAAAATTTAATGAGATGCAAAAAATAACGGTAAAAAACAGCTGTTCGTTACTCCAAAGTTTAAAGCGCCCTCTATCAACATTTTTTGAAATTAATCTTTATAATTTGTTTTCAAGACAATACTGACATAAAGAATAGTTTTAGTGAGAACCGCAAACGAATTGACCAATTTTTCTGTTTTTTATAATCATTTGAATTTTTGGACCCTAAACATTAATGGCGCCTATCTGCTTCGGAAGACGTTTGAAACCCTTAGTTTCCTATTTAATATTGTGTGTCATGATGTGTACTATCACCCCTTAAAGTTTGTACTATGAGTTTAGAAACACCCTGTATATTTATATATACAGGGTAAACATATAGTATACAGGGTTATATTTATATATATAGGGTATACACATAAATTAAGGTACATATTGTTGCATTTTCATTACAATATTTTTATTTTTTTTAATTTTTACTTTCAAACCGGGTGTAGCTGGAATGAAACACCCTGTATTTGTGACTCAAGAAATAGTTTGCGATCCTATGTTCCTGTATGATTTTTGATTTGTCATATCATTTTGTCCACATCATTTTGAAACACCCTGTATGTATATATACATAGAAATTAACGTGGAACTGTGAATTAGTGTGAATGGAGCGTGAGAATAACACGCTCACTATTTTTGCTAATTACATAGGTTTACCAGAATTTAGGAATTATTCAAATTTAGCATTTGTTAGATCAGTTATATAGTTTATAAAATTTAGAGAAAGATTTTCAAGGCAATAATGGAGACTGTTGTATCCGGATGTCTTCCCGATTATTAGATTTTTTTAGTATTAGAAATATCGACAAGTTTAAATTTAGGAAGGGGATCAGGGAAGGGAAAGGAGAGAAAAATGTTTGAACATTTCGTGAAAATAATTGAAATGACGAGGAATAGCCAAAAATAGGGTATGTTGATACTTGCTTGAAAATGTTTTGGCAAGAATATCTGAAAGGTCTTTGTCAATAAATGTCGTTGTATTAAAATCTGTCAGAGGTGGAATGGCACACTCTAAAAAATAAATGTGTAAATTAGCTAATTTTACCTGTGCATGTGTGTAAATTTATAAAATTACACACATGTTGTAAAATTTACACATTTTCCCCCCGAAATTTAAATTTTTGATGTGTATTTAGCTATTTAAAATAAGTGTGTAATTTGTTATCACTTAAAAAACTCAAACGACTGTGTAAATGTAGGAAAATGTTTGGATTTGCATGAATTGGTGAGTTATTCTCAATCAAACATAATTAAATTTACACATACAGGTGTGTAAATTCCTAAAATTATGCACTTTTCATAAAAATTACACACTTTGAAAAAAAAAATTACCTGCTTTTATGTGTATCTAACTTATGAAATCAAGTATGCAATTCGTTATCGCTTGATAAACACAGACAAAGGTGTAAAAGTGTAAAAACAGTTGGATTTACATGAATATGCATGTTAACACATAAGTATGAAAATTTTATTAGGTACCTTTATTGTCAATGTTAGAGACCGACCGAAAATTAGGTTTCATTTTCGGAAAAAAAAATCTATGTTTCGTCAAAAATTCATTTTTGGCGAAAATGCCGCTGAAAATTCGGCCGAACCGAAACTCGATGGAAACTATCTGAATTTTAGAAATCTTGTTTCTTCCTTTGGAAATTTTAACCCCTTCGGGACGAGCATCTTTTAAGGAGTTATTATAATCTTTAATCACCGCTTTTTAAAAACAGAAAATTTTGTCTAATTGAATCAGGGATATGTGCGGATTAAATAAGACAATATTTACAATAAAAATATATTGGTGAGAATAATCGAGGATTATAAGCACCTTATGCGGCACATATACCGGTCTCTCTTTTAGAAGGGGTTTAATATAACATACTGAATAGATCTGTTTCCGCTCAAATGAGGCACACTTTATTTACTGCTATGAACTTCACTGTTTATAATTATCGGTCGTGGCTCAAGATATGAATCAAATTATAAAACAAACATTCAAGCACATAAGACGCTTTTCACCTGCTCTTTAAAAGCTTTGCACAGTTACGGAAATAGATTTTTTTTAAATGCTCTTTCAAAAAGATTTATCATCCTATGTCGTTGATTAATTAATTACATTTTATTTCATATGAAAAAAAATCGTTTTTGTCAGAGGTACAGAGGTTGTCCAGCCAACTTGTATCCGAAGGTAGATTTTTCGAATAAGGGCATTATTTTAAAACATTCGTTGGGAGGCGAGGGGATGGTAAAAGTCTTTTGTGAGGAAGTAGC
Organism: Maratus speculifer; assembly: GCA_964019185.1. Lineage (NCBI taxonomy): Eukaryota > Metazoa > Arthropoda > Arachnida > Araneae > Salticidae > Maratus > Maratus speculifer. The sequence continues at coordinate 418,273,213 of OZ025290.1, read as the reverse complement.
AAATTTTTATTTAAGTATACATCGTATCTGCATTTAAATTTTTACTAAACTTATAATAATTATAAATTATAAAATGCTTATTTTTTTATTACAACTTATTTAATGTTAGCTCCTTAAGGAAAAGAAATAAGCATTTTTTTAAAATTAATTTCAATGAAAATGTTGAGGAACTGAAAAGATGCTTATATTCAAAAAATAAATATTCACTATTAAATTTTTTCTCCATTATTAATTACATTGTTAATTAATTATTGATAAATGATTACGAATATTAGGTGTCGTAAAGTAACTAAATATAAAAGTTGTAACATTATTTGTTTATTTTATTTTATTTTTAAGCCAATGCACACTCATACATATTTACATATGGTTGTATGTTTGTGAGAAATGTTCCTCTACACACATATAATTAATTAATTATTATGTATATTCATATATGTATTAATAACTTTAAAAAATCAACATTTTCGTTTCCGTTTGCAGCCGAAAATAGTGAGGTTACGGAAATTCTATTTCGGTTTCATTTTAAGTCTCAAATACCTGTCTGATGATGGCAACACGTGATCAATAAATTTCAATTTTACTGCATTTTTTTAAAATTTTGATAAGTTCACAATTTAAATTTACGCCACCGAATAGGGTAATAAATGTTTCTTCAAATGTAATTTTTTTTTTTAAATTATACCTCTATTTATTGTTTTTATAGTTTAAAAAATAACTTGCAAGCATTTTTCTTTTCTTAAAACTATTGTGTGAAGTCCAGTTACACAAGATTCCATCTTATTTTGTTTCCATTAAAAATAAGTGAATAAATAAAATTAATTTCAGCATTTATTTCGGCTAATATTCAGCAACGAAATTAAAAACTTTCATATAAAAACATTTGTCTAAAAAAGTACATAAATGAAACGTAGATTTAATAGACATGCACTCGAACTAAGCCTAAAGCTATTAAAACTATTATATTAAAAATAAAAAATACTTACAGGTAGTAAAACCGTTAATATTTTTTTTTTATTGTTAACTCTCGGTATACATCTAATATAAAAAAAAATCTATTACATTTTAAAACTGTCTTTGAATGTGTAACTTAATTTTTTCTAAAATGCTTTTTTGTGTTGTAATAATATTCAAACTGCTTATTTTCCGATTTATTTTAAAATTCATTTTTGCTCTCAAATGCACCAAACTTTCAAATTCTCTTATATAGAAAGTACAGAAGGTGTCGTAACCATCGATTCTCTGATAAATGCATAAAATATTGCAATAAAAGCAATCAAAAAGAGTCTTTTGAACCGAATTTTCCGAAGCGGGGGGTCTGCGAACGAAAAAAAAGGGGTCAAACTGAGAAGGTTATTGTTTATAAATCAAATTCTAATGAATTGAGCGTAAAAAGACATCACACGGCACCTTATACGGCTCTTCAAAATTTCCCTCAGCAAGTTTCATGTTTCTATTTTTTAAAATGTGTCTGAAATTGTATCGGAAAAATTCCGAGCTGTTGAAGATGGAAAACCGTTGTTTCGAATACACCCTTAAGCCTACAAATCTGGTAGAAAGAAAAGACACGTCAAGCATATGAGTTTGTTTTTTATGCAATTTTATTTCGCGATCAAAAAACATTTTTTTTTTCAATTTACACATCAAAGCATAACATAAAGCTACGTACACAAAAATATTTGTAGTTTAAATATTACACAAAAATATGCGTTTTGCATGTTACGCATATATATGTGTAAAAAAAGAATATTACACACAAATCTGTGTATTCTGTATATAACACAAAGATATGTATATTTTGCATATTGCACAACATTATGTGTATTTTCTTATTACACAAAACGTATGTAAAAACAGAATATTACACAGATATATGTGTAAAAATAGTACTCAGATATATGTGTATTTCAGTGCAATTCACACACTAAAGTGTGTATTTCTAGAGTTATCAGATAGCTTTTATACATTTGGACTTATCATCAAATTACACATTAAAATGTGTATTTTGAAATTTACAGATTAGGTGTGTATTTTGGCAATTTACACACAAATTTACACATATAGACATGTCGTTTTTGTATCATCGATTTACACATTTTTGTGTGTAAATTTACACATTTTTTTTTTTTAGAGTGCAGGTTTTGATTTAATTTGCTAAATTTCATTCATATTCTCGGACGTTTATTTAACAATCAGTGTGATTCTGCTGTAATAATAAAAATCTAATTACGCATTCATATTTCTCATTGGAATTACTTCGAGTATAGATGCCGTAGCATTAAAAATGGAGAAAGGCGGAATGATATTTTAATTTAGTTAGATTTTTTTCATTAATATCTGACGTTCATATAATAATTAGAGTGATTCTGCCGAAATAAAAGAAATCTAATTAAGCATTCATATCGCTCTATGGAATCTCTTTACTCGCAGTTATGTAGAACTGTCTGAAACAGCAGATTATTCTTCATTATCAAATGCCTCGCTTTGTCATAATTTTTTCTATTAGATTTCGTTCAAGAAGCTCTGCTGTAAGATCATTAGCATTTAAGGCAATTTTTAAGATTCTAAGTCCTTAAGTGACACAGGTTTATTCAGTTAAACAAAATACTGTTCGTATATGTAATAAAATATCAAAACATTGTGGCAAAGTCAGGTATCATATGAGTATGAGAAGTGCTTTTTAAATCCATATTTTGAATATTTAATTAATAAAAGAATGAATGCTTGAAATGTGATAAATAAAATACATTATTTTTAATATTTTAATATATGACTATTACGTTGCGAACAAGTCGTAGAACCAACATATTGAAAAATGTCGAAGGGGGTCGATACCGGAACCATTGGAATAGCCCTACAAATGCTCTACCATTTATACTACGAGGACGATGTCGAACTTGCCATTTCTCACTTATATTTTGTTGGTAAGGCTGCAACTGCAGCACAAGATGATAATGTATACGTGATAACACAAACCTGTGGCGTAACAATTAGACACAAGTCCGAGTAGACAAGAGTCCCCGTAGTTTAAATGGTAGACACCTGGAGCGCTCTTCCAAGGGTTCCGGGATCGATCCCCGGCTTCGACATTTTTCACTATGTTGGTTCTACGACTTGTTAGCGATGTGATAATCTATATTAAAGTGTTAAATAATTCCAAGCGTAATTTCACTGGTGAGAATTGATTAAAAATTAATCATAATTAAAATGATATTATTTCCATTTTGGTGAAAAATTTTCTAAGTAAATTATATATTTTAAAATGAATTTAATGTTATGCCACATAATTGTTAAATGCATGTATTAATGAATACCTAAAATTTTTAAGCATTTATTTAAAAGAATTCAACAAATGTTAATGCGATCGTTTGCGTTTTCTTTTTTATGATTTAAAATTAGATAATACTAATTATTATCCTCAATCAAAACAAAAATAATGTTTATTAGAGAAATACCATCTATTCCTACATAATCAAAAGCAATTTATTTAGATTCAAGCTCTGTACAAACTCCATTGATTTTAAAAAACACTGATTTCTTCACATAAAAATATTTTATGAAAAAATAACTCAGCTTGAAAGTGTAAAATAAAAAGAAAAACACTTTTTTATGATAAATTATGCATGCTATTTTTTACGAAGCTTTAATTATGCATTTGTGTTTTTCTTTTCAATAATTCATCTGAAATCAAATTCAAAATTCTTTTGACATAGGCGACATTTTTTCCAGACTCACTGGTGGAATTTTACAAATATTTATATCACGAAATAATATTGATAAGTTTTTCAGGTTTGACAATCTGAGATATGAATGTAAAAACGTTAACCAATTTTTATGACAATCGGAAAGAAGTGTTTTGTCAAAATTACCATTCAGCGCAATGTGTGCATTTTTGGGTGACATATTTTGGTATAATTTGGAAAAAAATATGTATACAGATTTATAAAAACATTATATTTAAAAAATAAATTCTAACAAGTTTTTTTAACGTCATTTTAATCATAACATTTGTGTTTAGGTTTAATCATGAATGTTAAGTTAGAATTTGTGTTTCTCTGTTATATTTTAATGTATGTTTATTAAAAATAACAACACAATTCGAAATTTACCCAACCATAAAATGTTTAAAAATTATGGAATTATTTATAGATTATTTTCTATATGCACATCAGGACATATTACTTTTTATTACGTTTCACTGTCTTTATGAGGCAAAAAGTGAAGATAAAACCAGAGGTATAAGCTAACACCTTCTGTAAAAATACCAATAAATCTGACAAAAATATTTTATAAAAACATGATATTTAACTCAATAAGAACAAATTGTGCATAGATATAGACTAACTTAACAAATTATGACATCTTATCACATTAGTAGACAAGAAATATATTTATAAATACAAATATCTTACATAAACCTTTTATCTGTCTCATCTATTTTCCCCTGAAATTCTACAAAAATTCTGTTTTTATTTTTACACTGTCTATATCATATTGTTTTTCTTGTGGATATACATTATTGACTCAACGTTTGCAGCAAGATTGGAATCAGTTTACCGAGCTATAAGCATTTTTCGCAATTTCTAAAGCAAATAAAGTCATAGAAATAAATCGAAATTTCAGGCTTTTAAATTCAAAGACATTTTATGCGATTCCTTGCAGCTGATGCATTTGAAAATCATTTATTTATTCTATAATAATTTGAAATTATACGTAAATATTATAACACAGACAGTTGTATTACAACTTTTGTGAGTAATTCCAAATTATTAATTCTTTTGGGTCCGAATTTTTTCCCAATATTTAGGAAAAATTACTTCTATGTTAATAATATTAATACTAGCTATCCAAATATATCAATTAGTGTTTAACGAATATTTCATTGTCTGAAAGGTAACGAAAGTCGTTGTTACATACTATTCAATTAATATTCATATGAAAATAGGCTGAGGAAGAAATTTTGGAGATGATTACAAAATATTGTATTATTACAAGATTTAGTTTATATTACAACTTTCTAACACTTTTCACGCTTTATTACACATAGTTCTTTCAGAAAATTTACTTTATATTTAAATTTAAAATTTGAAATATATGTTTAAAATAAAAGAATCGCAAACGACGCAAAGTGAATTAAGCAATTAATAATAATTTTTATCATTACTAATTACCTAAACATAATTGAAGTTACATAGTAAATGGATAGACACGTGCTAACATTGCTACATATAAATAGTAAAAAAAGTATTTTTAAAACCAAATAATACTCCTTAAAAAATCATGTACTATTAATAGTACACCAGACTCGAAAGGGTTAAAAGAAAAAAAAAGGAAATACTTTTATGGAAGGTTTTGAAATATCTTAAGAAGCATAGTTTAATATAAAGGCTGTAAATTTAATTTTAATTTAGTTTTTGCAGGTATTGACTAGTTTTACACATATTTTAAGTTATGGATATTTACAGGTATTTAATTTCGTTTTTGTCCTTCCCTGACCACAAAGAAAAAGGGCAAATATGTAATGTTGTTTTCTTTGTAATTTCTTTTAATTGTTAGAAAAAAAAAATATTTTTTCAAACATGATGTAATGTGCTTTATTATGTATAAGTGCACAAGCCTTTAGAGTATTAATCATAATTTTAGTTCTTGAAACTGGATTATATCTGTAGAGTTATATTAATTCAAATAAAGCTTCTATTACAGTGAAACATGCAGCTTAGCAAACAAATCTGTCAGTTCGCGGTGGTGAGAAAGTTTTAAGCAAATGAATATAAATTTTCTGCAAAAATATCATGCGAAAATCAAAAAGACATTAAAAAAACTAAATTGTTTGTATTTTTCAGAAATTTCCCCTTTAAAAATCACAGTCTTTTGTATAACTAAGTATACATTTGGGGGCTCTCTGCTACCATGGCCAACTAGAAATGTAACAGCCTGCGGATTTCGCTAAAAACCGCCAAAAACTGATGCTGTACTCAGCTTCAAACCCTGGACCATTTCATTGGACCATGTGGCGCAAACCCTGTACAAATAAGCATTGAATAAGCTGATTTCTGTTCAATATATGGTCATTGCTTTGGTTCAGGGTTTAAATGATTGGTCAGAATAACTTGGGCAGATTATCAGAGTCCTCTGGCGGGATGATTCATACATAAATCTCAAATAGATGGGCCATATAGATCTAGTTGACCTTGCTGCTGCAGTATATCAAGATCCACCTAAATTTTATGCACATTTTTAATAGACTGTGATTTTTTTCCTTCTAAATACACTAAGTCTTCTATAATTAGGATAACAAAGAATTTCAATATACACTTTTTCTCTATATATAATTATCAAAATTACCTTTTATGTGAAGTAATGCATGCATATTTATATAAAGGTTTGACATATAGGATATTGCAAACAAAATAAACTTAATGTTATGAGAAGTAGATGAAAAATAAAACATATGGAACACTTTAAGTACACTGACATGACGAAATTTCTCATAAAGAAAACACGACTTAATTGTTTTTTTTTGGTTTAACTCAATTATGGTGTAAAAGTTAAAATGATTGCAACTTCGATAAGCATCGTTGAAAATGCATGTTTTTTTTTTTTTTTTTTTTTTTTTTTTTTTTTTTTTGCAAGTGTTTCAATTAAGATCGAAATTTCTTAGCAAAAATAAAAAAAGGAAAACTTTTTTTAGTAGATTTTACCAAGTTTGAAGGTTCACGATTCCCTTAATAGAACATTACAGTTGCATACATGTGACATTCTGAGATGGGAGCGAGTAATATTATTTGCAAGTTTCCCCCATATTATGTCATAGGAGTCGTGGCGCGAAAAAAATTAAGTAAAATAAGAAAGGTAGAAACTTTATTGAATTACACTCTTACTGCTCCAAAAGATTTATTCATATGCAAAAAGAAAATGCTCTTCCTTTCCGAAACAACATTCCGTTAATAAAAATAGTCTTAGCTTTTAAAATGTTCAAACCCGAAACTTCGAATAAAATATTCCATTTCTAGGCGTCTTCACTTAACACAATAATAAAAAGTTTCTAGAACTTTCTATAGTGTCTAACTTCGATTCTTTTATGTAAACAAAATGTCTAGCGTCGAGTGTAAACATAGTATTCTCGAATCTTTTTCAATAGATTTTATTTAAAAAGATTATTGTTAACTAATTTATAATCAAAATCAAAATTAGAATATTCCACAGACGATAATTTAACACAAAATATAAAAGAAATGAATTTATTGATACGCAATAAATATCAAATGCGAAGAAAAAAGAAAAATAAATAAAAAGAATGATATTTTTGAAAATTATGGTTTTGGAATGAATTTAATGAGACTCTTTAAAAAAGGTTGATAAAAACAGGGAAAAAATGAGTTTTATTGTGGATTTTAAGAAATGAAGTTGAAATAAGAATATTTTTGATTTACAGCCATTATTTAAATTTGCTCATGTTGGAATAAATTTTTTTAAGGCGAATTAAGATTTTATATAGTTTCTATAAAGATTAATAGATTAGATCTAGTAACGAGATTTTGATTTAATAAGTTGAAATAAGTACGGAAGTGTTAAAAGGAAATTAATATAGTATAAGGTTAATTTTGGCGAAAAAAAAATTAAATTTGTAATATACATAAAATTATATTAAAAAATAATCTTTGATTATATAAAATCTAGTCGGATGTGGAAAACGGAAATCTCATGCATTTTAATACCTAAAATTACGCTACTACAATGCTATAATAGAATGTTGTCACTGTAAAAAATCACTATGTTCATATTAAGGGTTCTAAAGACATGAAATTCCATACATTGTTTCTTGTAATAGGGTTATTGCGAATATCGGGGAAAATGCAGCATAAAAGCGCCATCTTTCGGACGATTTATACAAAAACTTAAATAACAATAAAATTTATGAAGCTATACCTTAATCTGAAGTTTCATACAAATGCATGTATTTGTTGGTGAGATAGAGTTATTGCAGCAATCGGGAAAAATAAGCATATTGGTTCTACCTATGATAATCATCAAAATGTAAATAAAACTAGTTTATATCACGGATTACTTAATCTGAAGTTTGATGGAAATCCGTACCTCAGTGTTTGATCTATAACTGTTTCGTAAATCGTAATAAAATCAGCGTACCAGTGCCACTTGTTGAGCGATTTCCACCAAATATAAGCAGCATCAATTTATATAAAGAACTATCTGGATGTAATTTTCCATTAAATTCCGCGTATTAATTCTTGAGTTAGATCGCCCACAAATTTTATGTCACATACAGACAGGCAGAAAGAATCACAGACAGAAATATTGTAAAACCGTGTTTGGGGGAATTTCAGACCCTTAATATGTGTCAAACCATCAAAAACGGAATTCAGAAGTTTTCATGAACCCAATTCTTTCTTCTTGAGAAATATTCAAACATGCCAAGCGTTTACTGTTTCACAAACCATAATTAATACAGCCTTACTGTTTTGAAGATAGTCGATTATTCATTTATGTCGATTTCTTCACACCATTATCATTTGGGTTTCCTCCTAACCTTATACTTACCTCTATGGTTTTTATGCATATCATATCCATTATTTCATATACAGTCTACAAGATAAATTCATTCTATTGATATCTCTAAATATTCAATTTTAATTGTTCTGTTTTAGTTTATTTCTATGCATTCATCTTGTATTGTATCGCTGAACTTTATTATTTAACTCCATGTAATCCTGGTAACTGTTAATCAAATTGAGTTATTTACTGCTATACTTTTGCCACAAAAATAGGCAAAAATATTCAAACATGCCAAGCGTATACTGTTTCACAAACCATAAATAAAAAAAACCTCTTCCCGATATCTCAGCATGAATCAATTTACAGTTAACAAAACAAAGTTCTACGCTTGTATGTACGTTCTCCGATATTTTTCTAAGCAACTTGTCAAAATATTTTTCTCTCTGATACAAACTATCCATTAATCAAATATTGCCTTTCGTTATTTTGAATTAATGTGATTATATGGAACTTTTCTACTCTGTTCTATATTCTTTATTCAAGAATTCCACAAAATTATTTTTTGCTTGTTGTCATTTATGTGAAGACACATTTTTCTATATCTTGAATAAAGTTGTTTCTTGATATTTACAAGACTAAAATAATGCTAGTTTGTATAAATTAATCGTGTAGAAGAATTGCCTGAAACAAAATAATTTCATACCGATAATGCTTTTTGCAGGAATCTGCTTAAATCAACTTATTCTGAAATATCGCATAATAAAATGAAAACTATGCTTTCGTTCCATTTAAAAATCGATTGTCAAACTGACGCAGAAAAAAATAATATATATTTATTAATACAAGCTAGAGAAATAAATATTGCAATAATTATATATATATTTTTAGAAATGTAAAAATGTAAATAAAATATTGCGCGTAATATTAATGTGTACTTGTTTTTTAGAATTTTTTATTCTTAGCACGTATTAAAAACCGTCAAAAACGTGAATTCAATAATTTTCATGAACACAATGCTTTCTTCTCGTAATGCTAGAAGAAAGCAACATTTGGAATTACTTAGAATATATGACAAACAGGCCAAGCGTTTACGGTTTCACAAACCATAAATAAAATAACCTTATCCCGATATCTCAACATGAAACAATTTACACTTAAGAAGATTCAGTTCTACGCTTGTGTCCACGTTCTCCGATAATTGTCGAAGAAACTTGTCAAAATATTTTTCTTTATGATATTAACTATCCATTAATCAAATATTGCCCTTCGTTATTTTGAATTAATGTGATTATATGGAACTTTTCTACTCGATTCTATATTCTTTATCGGAGAATTTCTCAAAAATATTCTTTGCTTGTCATTTATGTGAAGACACATTTTCCTATATCTAGAAAGAAATTGTTTCATGACATTTACAAGACTAAAACAGTACTGGTGGTAAAATAGTAACCATATTAAAGAATTGCCTGAAATAAAACAATTTCATACCGATAATATTTTTTGCAGAAATCTGGTTAAATCAACTTATTCTGAAATATCACATAATAGGAAGAAAACTATGCTTTCATTCCGTTTAAAAATCGATTGTAAAACTGAAACAGAAAAAAAAAAGAACATATATATTTATTAATACAGGCTAGACAAATAAATATTGCATTAATTATATGTTTTATCAGAAGTATAAAAAAGGAAATATAATACAGTGCGTAATATTAATGTGCACTTGTTTTTTCAATTTCTGATTCTTAATACGTATTAAAATCCGTCCAAAACCGGAATTTGATAATTTTCATAATTCCAATAATTTATTCTTGAAAAGATAGAAGAAAGCTAAAATTGTATTTATTTAGAATATATGAGAAACAAACCAAGCGTTTAGTGTTTCACAAACCATAAATAAAATAAGTTAATAAATAAAGTAACTTGTGAAAATATTTTTCTTTCTGATGCTAACTATCTATTAAACACATATTGTCTTTCGTTATTTTGAATTTTGAATTAATGTGATTATATGGAACGTTTGTACTCTGTTCTACATTCTTTATTGGAAAATTCAATAAAATACTTTTTTGCTTGTTCTCAGTTATGTGAAGACACATTTTCCTATATCTAGAATAAAATTGTTTCATGACATTTACAAGACTAAAACATTACTAGTTTATATAAAGTAATCATGTAGAAAAATTGCCTGAAAAAAATAATTTCATATCGAAAATGTTTTTTTTTTTGCAGATATCTGCTTAAATCAACTTATTCTGAAATATGCTTTCTTCTTGTTAAATAGAAAAAAGCAAAAATTTAAGTTACTTAGAAAATATTAAAAATATGCCAAACGCTTACTGTTTCAGAAACCATAAACAAAATAACATTATCCCGATATTACAACATGAATCAATTTACAGTTAATACGATAAAGTTCTACGCTTGTATCTACGTTCTTCGATAATTTTCTAAGTAACTTGTCAAAATATTTTCTTTCATATACTAACTATCCATTAATCAAATATTGCCTTTCGTTATTTTGAATTAATGTAATTATATAGAAGTTTTCTCCTCTGTTCTATATTCTTTATCGGAAAATTCGATAAAATACTTTTTTGCTTGTTTTTCATTTATGTGAAGACATGTTTTCCTATATCCAGAATAAAATTGTTTCATGGCATTCACAAGACTAAAACAATACTGGTGGTTATATAGTAATCGTATTATAAAGAATTGTCTAACATAAAATAATTTCACACCGATATTGCTTTTGCAGAAGTCGGCTTAGATCTGCTTATTTAGAAGTATCGTAGAGTAAAAAGAAAACTATATTTCGTTCCAAATCTCTAGTAAAATTAAAACTGAAAATATAGATATATATTAATTTGGGCTAGATAAATAAATATTGCATTACTTATATATTTTTTAGAAATTTAAAAATGAAAACAAATTATTGCGTGTCACATAAACTGTAGCATGTGTGCGGTAGTGATTTTCGACGTATCGTAGTCATATCGGAGTGCTATTAGATACCGCTTAATTATTTTAGGAAAAGGCTGGATGCGCTTCTGTTGAGCACATGGAACTGAAAACACGTAAAGCATATTATTGACTACAAAGATTTTTAAGCACAAGTCTAGATTTTTCGGTATAAAATTTCAAAGCTGTACAGGAAGAGATAATTTACATAAATACCACGATGAGCTGAGAAGGGATCTCATAAAATTGTTGTCTTGAGATTTGGAAGTAAACGTTCTTCTTTATTTCTTCAATTGGTGTTAACCTCTTCGCTACTGGCGATTATTACAGTATTTTTAATTATTACTGAATTATTTCATTTGACTTCAGAGCGAGATTTTTGTTTAATTTTCATTAGCTCGAATCTTAGAATTCGAAACATATTATTCTTATATCGAAATTTCATTTATATTTGAGTATCATTAATAAAATGGGACAAAACTGATGTACCCATTTGGGTACTCAGGGACTGAAGAGGTTAAAGAATTTATACTTACACATTGTCACCTCCATTAATTTTTCATAAACGAAAACATAATACGTCTCTACTCAATCAATTCTTGCCATATCACACATTATTGTCCATATTTAGGCATATTGTTACTTGAGAATAATAAGGTTCTATCTGCGTTTTTCAAAAAGTTGACTTACCGATATAGAAAGATTCTATTTGTATCTATGAAGGCATTCCTGGATTAAAATAATGTCAAATTTTGATTGTAAGGTCATATGTAAATTATATGTAACATCATTTTGATGCAAAAATGCCTTCATAGATACAAATATAACCTATCTATATCGATAAGTCATTTTTTTCAAAAATACAGATAGAACTTTATTATTCTCAGGTGACGATATGACGTTTCATGAATACTCGATAAATTAGCGAGAATATAATGTCACATTTTCTATAGTGATCGCCGTATTGTATATGCAATAAATTTTTCGTAGCTTCAGCATCAACACTTTATGGTCAAAAATCTCGACTTGAGTTTTAAAAAACTTGATATTCAATAAAAATTTTCAATAAAAGATTTCAAACTTAATGTGGCAAATATTCTGAGTTTTCATAAATAATTAAAATTCATTTTACTATTTTTGAATGCATAATCTTCTCATGCTCTTCTTTTATGAAAAAAACTTGCAATTAAATAAAAGATTAGCAAAGGAAACTGAATTAAAGAAGTAACGGGCTATAGGCTATTTTATGAAAAACCATTGATGCTTTTTAAGTTTTAGCTTTTGTGAATAATACATCATAAACTATACTTCTTTAAACAATTAGTATAAAATCAATCATAACTTTCTCTTTCCTGTGTTTGGTTTTCGAAAATTTAGGACTCTTTCTTAGAAACAATGTCAGTTTCGTTGACCTTCATCAACTGTTTATTAAAACACTGTTAAGTACTTTTATTAAGCAATCATATTTGAAAACATTTGACATGAAACTGAATTAATATTACTAGGTATCTATACATATATATTTCATATTTCAGATGTAAGACCGATGATACCAGTTATAGCATCAAATTTTTAAGAATGATGCAACTGGAACTGGTCCTTTTTTTTCTTACAGTAAAGAAGATTATATTATACCTTGTTAGTATTGCATCATAAACATTTTTAAAAAGTATATTTTGGGTATCGATCCAAATTTTTAAGTGAGATAGCCAAATTAAATCAATAAATATCTTTGAAAAATAGCTTTGAATTGTTAAAATACAAATGAAGAAGGTGTATATAAGACAAAGTGATACTATTATAAAATTTTTGGAAAGAATAAAAAATAATTCTGTTCGATATAACAACACGGTTATATTCGCTACAGGTTTATTGGCAATTTCACTCTTCAAGTAAGATAAACAAAAATAGAATGAAGTGCTTACATACTTACGTGCTTACGTAGTCTTTTGTTAGTAGATTTATCTTGTTAATTTCCCCCGTTAAACTGCCATGTGACTTTAGAAATTACTACCAAAATTAAAGTACGGAAGTATTCACATAATTCCTATGCTTTTCATAAAAATATATATAATAATTTTGCACTTAGTGCTTTCATCAGACACCTTGTTAGCAAAACTTTCCCTTACAATGTTCTTTAGTTAATGCATAAGTTACATGCTGTGTCTGGTTTAATTATTTTATATTGTTTATACTTTTCGAAATAGGCCCTGCTATACCATATTAAAAAACATAAACCTATGGGGACGACAAGCCGTCCTAGTCTAGAACCACGAAAAAAAAAAGTTAAATACAGTGAAACCTCCAAATAAGGGACACTCCGAATAAGGGACACCTCTATTTAAGGGACAAAAGTTGCCGTCCCATAAATGTCCCTTATTTGGAGGTTTCACAATGTAAGAAACTCCGAATAAGGGACACTTCTATTTAAGGGACAAAAGTTGCGGTCCCATAGGTGTCCCTTATTTGGAGGTTTCATTGTACTTTTTGTAATTTTTTTAGTCATTAAAGTGGTGTTTTTTTTCTCTCTCTGATAGAGTAAATATAACTGAACACATTTATACAAGTAAAAATTTTAATTGAAGTGAACGTAATTGTCGGATGCTGAAATGCCAGAATCTCCATAGCCCCATTGCAAAATCATGGCCCTGTTACTTTATGTAACCCCACCTAAATTTACTTTGCACTTATTGTTTAATTCATATTTCCCATTAAAATATTTACAGACAATTGTGTAAAACAGATTAATAGTATTTATGTTATAAATATTTTCTTCAAAAATTTAAGAAGAATTTTATATTTGAGAAAACAAAAGAAGTGATACTTAGAAATGTAATGATCGTACATAATAATCTTAGAAATACATAAATCGAACATCGTGTGTCAAAACGTGTTCGAGAAATGCATAAGTCATTAGGTATTATGAATTTTCCCATAAAATAGCAAGATCTTAGTATCAAAATAGCTAATTTTAGTTACCAATTATAGAGTATATACAAGGTGTTTATTTAGCATATATTTGTCACAGTGCTTATGAATTTTCAGGAGACATTGCGTGCAACTAAAAGATAGGAAATCACACAGCAATGCGAGGTCGGAAACGTTTTTTTAGCGCGGTACTGATTATACAAACAGACGAGATTAATGACACGAACAATAAAGAAATCTTATTTTTAGCTCACAGGCTATCATAGCCTGAGAGCTTATGTGCCCGTCCGTTCTGTATGTATGTGCGTATGTGCGTAACGCGATAACTCATGATAAAAATATCGGATCCACTTGAAATTTTGTATATAGGTATATCCTGATAAGGCGCTTCCCTGATTAGTTTTTGGAGTTCATTCGATATGTATAAGAGGGGGAACGGGGGGCTCATGCCCCCCGTTAGTTGATATAAATGGGATTTTCATGCAGAATTAAGTTTTCAAAATTTAGATTAGGATCATTCTGATGAGGCGATTCCGTGACTGTTATTAGGTGTTCATTGAATAAGTATAAATAGGGGGAACAGGAGTTCTAATCCCCCCCCCGTTAGTTGATATAAATGGGATTTTCATGCAGAATTAAGTTTTCGTTCAAAATTTAGATTAGGATCATTCTGATGAGGCGATTCCGTGGCTGTTATTAGGTGTTCATTGAATAAGTATAAATAGGGGGAACAGGGGTTCTAATGCCCCCCCCCGTTAGTTGATATAAATGGGATTTTCATGCAGAATTAAGTTTTCGTTCAAAATTTAGATTAGGATCATTCTGATGAGGCGATTCCGTGACTGCTATTAGGTGTTCATTGAATAAGTATAAATAGGGGCAAGAGGGGTTCTAATGCCTCCCCCCCTCTTAATTTATATAAATAGGTTTTTCAAGCAGAATTTTCAGATTTCGTTCAAATCTCTGAATCGTTTTGGAAGTTTAATGGTTAAGTATAAAAGAAGGGGATAACTCCTTTTAAATTATATAAATGCTAAATGGGTTTTTATTAAGAATTATCTAATTTGCTCTGAATTTTGGATATAGATTTTTTATATGATAAAGCATGTCTTTGATAGTATAGGAGGTTCAATGATTAAGTATAAAAAAAGAGGAAAGGGGAGAGCTGTTTCCCCTTCTTAATTTTTTTTTCGAACGGAATTAACCTTTGAAAATATAAGGCTTTAATGTACAATTAGTATTTGTAGCCTGTGAGCTCAATGCCATCAGTTTAACTGGGCAGTATTCTTTTTATTTATTCTTTGTACTGCAAAAATACCAGAAAATTGCTAGATGGTGTTAAGGAACTTGCTTTACACATAGTGGAAGCGGCTGGAAAGTCCGGGCACGGGACCAGTATATTTCAAAACATTATATTTTCCATGCGGTAGTGATGTGAAGTGTGCATAATGCCCGGAATCATAATTTCTAGCATAGGCTTACATGATGATCGATGTCTCTTCTATGTGTTCTAATTTCTTACATTTTTTATTTACAAACAATAATGATTTACAAACTACAACTCATGCTTACCCACTCTGCTCGTGACCTTGATTACTTGCGTTTTGTGCATCCATTATGGCACCAAGTAAACGTTTCTGACCATGTATTTCTACGTCATTGTCCGTCCTCAAGATGTACATTATCTGTTGAGAAACTTTGTAACCCCTGTGCTGATGCGACAAGATCGGGATTATAAGCCGGGTGATTTAATCTCTCACACCGAATCTATGGTTCTGATCTTGTGTGAGCCTTGCTATATGTCCATTTTGCACTCTACGGTAAATATCTCAATGTTGGTGTTCAATACGTCGAAAAATTGTTAAACATACATTGATGATGGTGGCATGGTATTTTTTGTTTTCTTTTGGGAAAAAAAGTTTCTGGGCGAAAAAATGACGAAGTTTCTTTTCGAAACGTCCAATGTAATATAATTATCAAAAATGTCAAAAAGACGCAGGTTATTGTTGTGAAATATTACTGTTGCAGATAAAAATATTTCTTACCTTTTACATATTTTATAAAAATTTCATTTTCGAATGTTATTTCAAAGCCTTCTGCTTATTTCAAAGTCTTCTGCTATTTATAAATATTTATTTTTAAGTTTAATTATAAGATTAAATATGCTCTATTCCCATTCATTTTAACGTGCAATTTCACACTTGTTATAATAAACACACTAAAAAAACGTTAAATTTGCGGCAAAAACTCCTGGCAGTAATGTTGCCAGCGGTTTTTGTCGTAAAAATTGCTTTAAAATTCAATGTGATAAAAAAAAAAATACATCTAATTTTACATCAATTTTTACGGCAAAAACGGCTGGCAACATTGCTGCCAACAGTTTTTTTTTCTTACAGTGCATGCATTTCTTAAACAAGTATTTAAAAAGAATTATTTTTTATTGCAATCTTTCCTATATGATTCTGTGTTATGTGTAATCAGTTCTTAAAAAAATAACTTTTAAAATAAAATTCGCTGAATTTTCAAAGGAAATGAGCAAACGCTTTTTAAAAATTGGAGTACATTTAACTATATTGGGAATAAAGTTTAAAAAAATAATACTGAGTTTGGAGGAAAAAGTAAAGTGGCTTTTGAATAAACTATATTTGAAAGAAAATTTACTTTTAGTTAAAAAAGTATAAAACCTGAAAACATTTTTTTTAACTCTATTTATTATACATTTTATAAACTGTATGTAAAATGACCTCCCAGAAATATTTTAACGAAATATAAAAGTTCTAAAAACTTCTGAACTTTGTTTTACTTTTTTTTTAAATCTGAAAAAGATTTTTTTTTTTTTTTTTTTTTTTTTTTTACAAAATTTGAACAGTTTTTTAGAGTTTTTCTTAAAGTTGCAGTGAGCTCTCTTTTAAAGCTTTTTTTAAACTTTGCATATTAAAAAAACAAATATGTAACATTTATTTTTTCATTTGAAATAAATTTAACTTACATTATACATAGACAAACATTTTTTTTTTTTTTAAAGCAAGTAAATAATTTCCAAACTGGATATATATTACGATATTGATGATTAATTACGCTAGAGAATTGAGAAATCTGAATTTTTATACACGAATTTTAATTCACTTGTCTAACGATTTGCAGAACCATCAGAGTGAAAAATTATACAAGCCAGGATTCGAACCTCGGACATTGGTTGCGCTATACTACAGAATCGGTACGCTGGATCAATGACCAAAGTTCGAACTCTGTCCTCTACAGTGTTTTCGCTGTCGCTCGCCATTGCGCCAAATTGCGACTAAATTCATTAATTGGAGAGTAAACAAATGACTAGATTCTCCAAATTGCTAGCGCTCAATCTTTGCTTTTTATTTCTTTTTCTTTTTTCTATTTTCTTTTTTGCGTGTGTGTGCGTTTGTGTGTCCCTTATCGTGTTCAATTGCACCATACTGTCAGAATGGAAACTATTAAGAGTTTCTTATGCTCTTGTTGGAGAACAATGAATTTAGCACATACCATCGACTTCATTCATAAAAACGATCTGCAAAAACTTGATTTTTCAGATTTATTGTGTGTAATATGATAGAATTCTGAATTAACATAGGAAGTTTTATTTCATAACATTTTAATGAGTTAAATCGGTTTTAGAATTTTTTTTTCCCGATTATGCAAGATATTTAGAATAAGCTTATTTTTAATATATTTGTAGTGGATAGTTGAATTAAGATTAATAACAACCGTTGTCACAGATATATAAACTTATGTTATTTTAGAACATATTAAAAAAAAAGGGGGTACATTAAATGATTAAAGATAATTTTTTTGTACTACACGGCAACCTAATTGGCTAATACTTTTTTCATTTGGCAAAAGTTTCTTTTTTTTAATTAGCCAAATTACTAACGTTGGTCAAATGTCAGCGAGAACACTGCTCCTCTATAATTTTTCAGTCTTTTTGTTCTACTACTTAATAATAAATGGGAATTAAAATTTACGATTTAAAAACTCAGTTAAATATTTCATTTTTAAGTTCCATTTGCGTAACTGGAAACATTTTTTTTTCGTATAAGTTGAATTTTCATTGGTTTTGCATCAGACAATAATAATACGAATAAATATTTTCAATCTTTCTTATATGATACTGTGTTATGTGAAACTAATTCTTAAATCAATAACTTCTAAAATTGTATATTTACTGCATTTTTGAAAGGAAATAAGCAAACGCTTTTTAGAAAAGCGAATATACTTTATATATAACAAGAAAAGTTTTAAAAATAATATGACATTGGTAGAAAAAAATAAAGTGGTTTTTAAATAAACTATATTTTAAAGAAAATCTACTTTTAGTTAAAAAGTGTAAAATCTGAAAACCTTTTTTTGAAACCCTATTTATTAAACATTTTATAAACTGTATGGAAAAATGAACTCGCTGAAATATTTTAGCGAAAGTAAAAATTTTGAAAAACTTCTGAACTTTGATTTATTTTTTTTCTATCTGGAAAAGATTTTTTTTTACAAAATTTGAACAGTCTTTTATAGTTCAAAAGATCAGGGCCCCCAGACGTTACTTATTTTCTCAGAAGTAAAATGTATTGGATAAAGTAGTGTTAGTACGTGCTAAGAACGTAGTGATACCTGCTAGTTTGAACCGACAGCCAATTTACGGGTACCAGGTCCCAAAGGTAGGTAAAAACGCTGCGAACATTTCTTATTTTCTCAAGCTTGATTTTTATATAATGATGCTAAGGGAACTATTTCAATACTATGTGTAAGCTGCCAGACCAATTGCATGGGCCAAACATCCAGCCAGACACACATAAATTGTCTAGGCTCCCTATGGGACCATACATAAAGTAACGCTTTGAAGCTCTCTAAAAAATGATATAACTTTACCTATTTTCTCATTCTTAATTTTTATATATGATATTCAGGGAAATATTTCAGTACTTTATGTAAGCGCCAGACTAATTGCATGGGCCAAACTTCCAGCCATAAACGCATAAAGTGTCGCGGCTCCCTATGAGACCATAGGTATAGTTATAACTTTACCTATTTTCTCAGTCTTAATCTTTATATAATGATGTTCAGGGAACTATTTCAGTACTATATGTAAGCTCCCAGACCAATTGCATGGGCCAAACATCCAGCCAGACACGCATAAAGTGCCGCGGCTCCCTATGAGACCATACATAAAGTGGCGCTTTGAAGCTCACTGTAAAATGATATAGCTTTACTTATTTTCTCAGTCTTAACTTTTATATAATGATGCTCAGGGAACTATTTCAATACTACATGTAAGCAGCCAGACCAATTGCATGGACCAAACATCCAGCCAGACACGCATAAAGTGTCGCGGCTCCCTATGTGACCATAGATAAAGTGGCGCTTTGAAGCTCCCCAAAAAATGATATTAACTTTACTTAATTTCTCAGTCTTATTTTTTATATATGATGTTCAGGGAACTATTACAATACTATATGTAAGTTCCCAGACCAATTGCATGGGCCAAACATCCAGCCAGACATGCATAATGTGTCCCGATGAGTATGATCGCGAGCGTGATAATTAGATAGATTTATAACATCGCATCATAAAACTTATGTTAGTAATTATCTAATGAAAGTATTCAGTAATAATTAAGTAATATTTTAACCCTTAATTTAAAAAATATTTATAGCATATATGTTTCGGATGAATGCAGGGAAAACGTAGCTTCAGAGCCCCGCCCGCCCCTAACCGTCTTTCATTATCTTTAATTTGTCTAATTTTTCTGTTAAATTTGTCCAGTTTCAATTTTCCTTATTATTTTTTTTTCCTTTTCTATTTAGATTCCGAGGCTATTTGTGTCGTAAATGAAGAATTTTGGCGCTATCCATGGTCGCCTGCCGGCGACAGAGCTTCGCGCAAGAGACTAGGACTGTTTGGGTCGTGGGTAGGGGTAGCCGATAAAAATTGGCCGCTCACCGCGGCGGTTGACCCACCAACCTATCCCCAACCGCCTTTCGAGACATATATGTTCGGGATGAACATATATTCCCTGAGCATCATTATATAAAAATCAAGCTTGAGAAAATAAGTAAAGTTCGCAGCGTTTTTACCTACCTTTGGTACCTGGTACCCGTAAATTGGTCTTCGGTCCAAGCTAGCAGGTATCACTACGCTCATAGCACGTACTAACACTACTTTATAAAATACATTTTACTTGTGAGAAAATAAGTAAGATCTGGAGGCTCTGAGACCTTGGACTAAAAATGGATTACTTCGGTAAGTTCAGCTGAACGTGCTTCTTTATGTATGTCTGGGAAGATGTTTGGCCCATGCAATTGGTCTGGCTGCTTAGATAAAGTACTGAAATAGTTCCCTGAGCATCATTATATAAAAATTAAGACTGAGAAAAATAAGTAAAGTTATAACATTTTTTAGAGAGCTTCAAAGCGGCACTTTATGTATGGTCTCATAGGTAGCCGCGACACTTTATGTGTGTCTGGCTGGATGTTTGGTCCATGCAATTGGTCTGGGAGCTTACATATAGTATTGAAATAGTTCCCGGAGCATCATTATGTAAAAATCAAGCTTGAGAAAATAAGTAAAGTTATATCATTTTTTAGGGAGCTTCAAAGCGCTACTTATGTATGGTCTCATAGGGAGCCGCGACACTTTATGTATGTCTGGGAAGATGTTTGGCCCATGCAATTGGTCTGGCAGCTTACATAAAGTACAGAAATAGTTCCCTGAACATCATGTATAAAAATTAAGACTGAGAAAATAAGTAAAGTTATATCATTTTTTAGAGAGCTTCAAAGCGGCACTTTATGTATGGTCTCATAGGGAGCCGAGACACATTAAGTGTGTCTGACTGGATGTTTGGTCCATGCAATTGGTCTGGGAGCTTACATATAGTATTGAAATAGTTCCCTGTGCATCATTATGTAAAAATCAAGCTTGAGAAAATAAGAAAAGGTCGCAGCGTTTTTAAATACCTTTGGTACCTGGTACCCGTAAATTGGCCGTCGGTCTAAGCTAGCAGGTATCACTACGCTCACAGCACGCACTAACACTACTTTATTCAATACATTTTACTTGTGAGAAAATAAGTAACGTCTGAGGGCCTTGGGATCTTGCTCTATTAGAATTTTTCTTAAAAGTTGCAAAGCGCTTAATTTTAAAGTTTTTTTTATTCAAAAAACAAATATGCAATTTAAAAAAGAATCACGTAAATAATTTCAAAATTGGATGTATATTATGACATTGACGATTAATCATGCTCGAGAAATAAGAAATCTGAATTTTTTATCCACGAAGTTTAATTCAGATGTCTAACGATGTGCAGAACTATCAGAGTGAAAAATTATACAAGCCACGATTCGAACCTGGGTCATTAGTTGCACTATACCACAGAATCTGTACGCTGCAGCCCCAAAAGTGGCCGAAAGGTTCTAACCTGTTAGTTTAAGATCCGCTAATAAAAATATATACCCTCATTTGTTATTTAATCATAATAAAGAATATATGCTAGATAACGATACAATTGATACATCACACATAAGTTGCCTAGCTAAATCACATGCCGATATAGATAAACAATAAACTGTTTAAATAAAATTTGTTGATAAACTTCCCCCATTTGCTATTTGTGAAAGTCGAACAACCGCTAAGAGAATATAAATGAAGGAATTGAAAACATACCAGTTGCCTCCTCTCCAATGGTGCCAACCAAGGGGTTGCCAGGTTTAAACAGGTAAGTAACCGTAGTTAATATACCCTCATAAGTTATTTAATCGAGATACACGTCAAATAAAAGCTTATTTTATTCCCAATCCAACCGTACTAGGTTGCCTGCTCTCCGGTCGTGCCAACCACGGGGTTGCCAGGTTTAAACAGGTAAGTAACCATAGTTAATATACCCTCATACTCGAGTTACACATCAAATTAAAGCTTATTTTATTCCCAATCCAACCGTACTAGGTTGTCTGCTCTCCAGTGGTGCCAATCAGGGGTTGCCAAGTATAAACAGGCAAGCAATGTCATTGCTGTAATGTTGTTGCAAGTAATGTTGTTGCAATGCAGCGTTGTTAATATATCCTCATAAGTTATTTAATCGAGTTACACATGAAATAAAAGGTTATTTTATTCCTAATCCAACCGTACTAGGTTGCCTGCTGTCCAATGTTGCCAACCATGGGGTTGCCAGGTTTAAACAGGTAAGTAACCGGAGTTAATATAACCATCATACGTTATTTAATCGAGATACACATCAAATAAAAGCCTATTTTATTCCCAATCCAACCATACTAGGTTGCCTGCTCTACAATGGTGCCAACCAGCGGTTGCCAAGTATAAACTGGCAAGTAACCATTGTTAATATACCCTCTATAAGGTATATAATCGAGTTACACATCAAATAAAAGCTTATTTTATTCCCAATCCAATCGTACTAGGTTGTCTTATCAAAAAGTGTGCTGAATCCAAGGTTGCCTATATTTAAGATGTTCAATTTTCTGCGGGACTTTTGAGAGTGACAGAGAAGCGTTGCGCGCGCGATTCCATTTGATAGACAATTTCAATAATCCAAAACAAGAAATTTTTAATAACTGTTGGAGAACGCTGTTTTTCTTACTGTACTGTCACATATCATGTCGTGAAACGTGAAGAAGATTATGTATGTTAACATGAAGAGACATATATGCGGATAATGTTTCATATATCAAAAACGCCACCTAGTTCGAAAGATTTGGTCGAAGTAAACGATACCGATGTCTTGGTAATTTTACTGGCCACTATCCACAAAATTCCGCAAACTCAAATTTAGTCGGCGGGTTCATCAACAAAGAAAAGCAGTAAGAAAAATCTTGATTGTATTAACTGTACTGAGCTTGCAATTCAATTAGGTCATATTTTATACCTAAGTCTGCCAGCTTTCCATGCATTTACTGGTTGTGATTACACAGCGGCTTTTTATAATAATAGGAAAATCAAGTCTTTTTAAATATTTTTAAGACGAACAGATTTCCAGGAAATATTCGCATCGTTGACAGATCCAGACGATGTACCCCTTGAAGATAAAATTCAACCTGTTCAGGAATTTACTGCTCTTCTTTATGATAATATCAATGACGCTAGATATCAACTGTTTCAAAAAATATATTCAATGAACAAAGACAAAGAGCATTTTATTAGGAAGATTAAAAGCATCGACATTAATATGATGCAACCGTGCTGGATGTCATTGAAAGAGAAAATTTGGCGCACAATATATGTTAATTTTATGTGGATTCATGCAACCGATGCATGTTGCGTTAAAGTCAATCCTGAAGATTGTGGATGGTAATTTGAAGCCTCCGTGGTTTAAAGAAGACTCGACATCCTTACAAGTTAACGACATTTTAAGTGAATCGAGAATCATAGTAAACGATGAATATTCCTAATTAGATTGTGATATTGGCACTTCTGGCAATTCTGAGTCGGAATAAGTGTTTTATATAAAAATTTTGTATTTTACTATTGATAAGTGTATGTAATATTTAAAAAAGTTTATATTATTATGTGATATTTTATTTGATCTTTACCAGTATTTAATCCGTGCTTAAAAGATCAGATAAATCTCCTTTTGAAAAGCCACATTTTCAACGGAAAACTTATTTCATAATTATGTTTTGCTATATTGTCATATTTTCATATGTATGTATATAAATGAATATATGAGTGAATAAAAAAATTGAAATCTTTGTTAATATTTACCCAATCGAAGTAATCTTTAAAAAGCACTCGCTGCATATTTGTCTGTCAAATGGAATCGCGCGCGCAACGTTTCTCTGTCACTCTCAACAGTCGCGCAGAAAATTGAACATCTTAAATCTGGGCAACCATGGATTCAGCACACTTTTTGATAGGACAACCTAATACGGTTGGATTGGGAATAAAATAAGCTTTTATTTGATGTGTAATTCGATTAAGTAACTTATGAGGGTATATTAACTACGGTTATTTACCTGTTTATAACTGGCAATCCCTCGTTGGCAGCACGGGAGAGCAGGAAACCTACTACGGTTGGATTGGGAATAAAATAAGCTTTTATTTGATGTGTAACTCGATTAAATAACTTAAGAGGATATATTAACAACGTTTACGTGCCTGTGTAAACCTGGCAACCCCTGGTTGGAACCACTGGAGAGCAGACAACCTAATACGGTTGGATTGGAATAAAATAAGCTTTTATTTGATGTGTAACTCGATTAAATAATTTATCAGGATATATTAAGAACGTTGCATTGCAACAACATTACTTGCAACAACATTACAGCAACAACATTACTTGCCTGTTTATACCTGGCAACCCTTGGTTGGCACCGCTGGAGAGCACACAACCTATTACAGTTGGATTGGGAATAAAATAAGCTTTTATTTGAGGTGTAACTCGATTTAATAACTTATGAGGGTATAATAACTACGGTTAGTTACCTGTGTAAACCTGGCAACCCCAAGGTTGGCACCACTTGAGAGCAGGCGACCTAGTACGGTTGAATTGGGAATAAAATAAGCTTTTATTTGATGTGTAACTCGATTAAATAACTTATGAGTGTATATTAACTCCGGTTACTTACCTGTTTAAACCTGGCAACCCCATGGTTGGCACCAATGGAGAGGAGGCAACCGGTATTTTTTCAATTCCTTGGGGTATATTATCTTAGCTGTTGCTCGACTTTCACAAATAACAAATGAGGGAAGTTTATCAACAAAGTTTAATTAAACATTTTATTGTTTAACATTATCGGTACGTGATTTAGCTAGGCAACCTGTGAGCGATGTATCAGTTGTATCATTATCTAGCATATATTCTTTATTAAGATTAAATAACAAATGAGGGTATTTATTTCTATTACCGGATCTCGTACTATCTCAACTGGTAGCCGACAGGTGCTGGGTTCGAACCCAATCGCGGCCGTCGGCCTAACCGTTCGGAGTTTTACGTGGTTTACTTCGAACCTTTCATTTACGGATAAATACGGGTTAGTTTCCCTTAGAAAGACCCCCACGGAGACCCCCCTATTCCTTTCGGGCCTATATCCCACGTGTAGATAATTGGCTAACATTAAATAAATCAAATAAACCGATCGGTACACTGGATTCGTGACCAAGATTCGAACTCTGACCTCGATAATTTTTCAGTATGTTGGTTCTACATCTTAATAAAAATGTGAATTAAAATTTACGATTTAAAAACTCAGTTAAATATTTAATTTTTATGTTCCATTTGCGTAACTGGAAACGTAGTTTTTTCGTATAAATTAAATATACGTTGGCGTTACATCAGACAATAATAATAAGAATAAATATTTTCAATCTTTTTTTATATGATACTGAGTTATGTCTGATCAATTCTTAAATAAGTAACTTCTCAAATTCTATCTACTGCATTTTTGAAAGGAAATGAGCAAACGCTTTATAGAAATGGGAATACATTTGATTATATAAAAAGAAAAGTTTGAAAAATATTGCGGCATTGGTAGAAAAAATAAAGTGGTTTTTAAATAAACTATATTTGAAAGAAAATTTACTTTTAGTTAAAAAGTATAAAATCTGAAAACCCTTATTTAAACTCTATGTTCAATACATTTTAAAAACTGCATGGACAAACAAGCTCGCAGAAATGTTTTAACGAAATAGAATTTTTTTTTAAAACTTCTAAATTTCATTTTATTTTATTTTTTTATTCTGGAAAAGAGATTTTTTTTTTTTTTTTTTTTTTTTTTTTTACAAAAGAGGAACAGTCTTTGAGAATTTTTCTTAAAGTTGCTGTGCGCTTAGTTTTAATTTTTTAAAGGTTCGTTTTGAAAACCATGTATATTTTTTAAAAAAGAAAGCATGCAATATTTTTTTTTTCTTAGAAATAAATTTAACTTACATTATAAATAGACAACCATTTCTAAAAGCAATAAATAAATGAATTTAAAATTAGTAATATATTATATCTTTTTCATTATACACACTCAAGAAATAATAAATCGCGAATTTTAATTAATTTTGCTAACGAGGTACAGAACAATCAGTATGAAAAATTTTATAAGCCAAGGTTCGAACTTCCATCATTGGTTGCGCTGTGCCACAGCACTGGTACGTTGAGCCAATAATCCAGCATCGAACTCGTTCCTCGGTGATATTTTACACTGAAAAAAAATGAAATACTCAAAAATGAGTACATCGATGTACTCATACTGAATTGAGTATGTTTGGATAAAAAATGATCACATTGCTTTCTCAATTTTGAAATATCACATAGTATCATATCCAAACTAACGATAATTTTGTACTCTGTAATGGTTTATTTCATTCATAGTGGCTTAAAAGAGGTTTATTAATGTAAATATTAAATTATACACAGTATTTTGAAATAATTTAAAAGTGCTTCCAAATAATGCTATTGAAATAAAAATGTTTATTAGATTTGTGTATTTTGCTAATTATTTTTGCTTTTTTTCTTAATAGACAATCAATTAAAATATTATTGTTAATAATTTTGAGCGAGAAATAAATGCTAGTTTATTTTTACTTTAATTTAAATAGGGCCTATGTCCCATAGTGTAGATTATTGGCCGACATACATTACAAACAAACAAATATTAATTTAAAAGTTAATGGGGCAGTTCATAGCGATTCACATTTGAACTCAACAATGGAATCAAAAACGAGTATAGGTGTTTCTCAGTTCTGAGTCCATTTGGATCGGAGCTATTTTGAGTATGTAAACTACTTAAAATTGAAGACTTATTACTCAATTTTGAGAAACCATTTTTTTTTCAGTGTACTCTGTTTGTTCTAAGACTACAGAAATTTTTATAAAAATTTACGACTTGAAAATTCAGATTAAAATTTTTATTTTTAAGTTTCATTTGCGTAACTACAAACATTTCTTTTTACGGCTGACGAAACCCTATCTTTCTCACTTCTCTGTTTGTCTGTTCTTCACAGTGTCTGTACACAAAAATTGTATAAGTCAGAGACTTCAAATTTATTGCACTTACAATAGCATACCTCGTGTCTCACGAAAAATCATAAAATTTTGAAAATGTCTATTATTTTAATAAAATAATTTTTTTCAATGTCTTTTCATTCATTTTTGCGATTTAAATTTTAAAAGAGAGCCTTAATTGCGACGTTTTACGTGTGGACATCATAGCTTGGAAACCCCTAAGACATCGTGACGTCGTTGCTGCGACGTCGCGTCGTTGTGAAGTCACATTGTGACTTTGTGACCATCAATTGTCGATGTAAAGTCACAGTAACAAAAATGTGAAGTTCTTATCACCATTTTAGAGCTCATTTGTGACCTCACATTGTGACCACTTTGTGAAGTCACGGTGTGACAAATTCACTTTAACATTGTAACGAAACTGAGACAAAAGCTACGATATTTAAATTACCAGAAACATGTATTTAAAGCAAATAACATGTTTTAAAGAATATTTGTAATTTTCTAAAGATTTTTAAGAAAATCACATCTCAGTCACAATGTGACGTCACTGAGTTGTGGCATTTTGGTCGCAGATGTGACGTCATTATGACGTCACTGTGACCATACATGCTATGAGGGAATGAAGCACTTTTCTAATAAACAGAAGGTTCTTAGTCCGATACTAGGTCTTGGATATTGAAATTTTTACATTAAGGTGCATTTAATTAAAAGAAATTTCAAATTTTCAGCCAATTTAAAAGTTTATATTGTATATATATAAATTTTATAAATGACGATTTTAATAGTTTTTTCAATTATTTTTTCTTTCTATTTTAAAAATATTGCTATTTAAAAATATTATTAATGATTCAACATTTTAAATTTCAATTAAACATTTATTTTTTTTTTGTGTTAAGAAATTTTAAATTTTACTTATATTACAAGAATTTTTTTCTCATTTATTATTTTCAAAACATTTGGAATTTCAGTTTTTATTAAAATAACTTGATTTGAATATTTTTAATTTGGTTAAAATAAATAACTACTTTTATAATTATTTTAAATTTAAATTTATTTGTGCTATCATCTATATAAGAATTTAATAACTAAAAATTGGCAAATTTGATTTAATAATTAAATGATAAGGTAATTTGAAAGAAATAACAAACGAAACCCTCCGTATGGTCTACGATGACACTTACCTACTTATTTTCATATAAATTTAAATTTACATTGATTCTCCAGAGAATCATTTTAAAATATATATATATTTAAAGAAGGATCATATTAATAACCAGAATGTAGACCAAGTCTGCATACATACATATTGAATATTCCTTCTACCAATGTGTAATCGGCGATTCTGAGTGTGCTTACGTATATCGTTATTTTTTAATTCCATCATTCTTCATACAAAAATTCATGTTTTCTTAACAACTGGTGCATGTTAATTTAATTTACTTTTTTGTACACTTCTTAATAATGGCATTCACATTATTAGTTTCTTGTTCAACGAAAAATATTTTTACATAGTTACTAATAATACCACATTTCTTATACTATTAAGGATTATCAGAAGTCCAACTTTTAATGTCGCTTTGCAATTTAGCAACATGTCACATTTAATTTTTTTCTCAGTTCCTATGAAACATAAATTAAACAAATTTTTAATGTAAGCAACTTATACCTCTTATATTTAAAATAATTTTGTAAATATTCTACATTGAAATGTTAACGTATTTACTCGAGTATAACGCGCAATTTTCTTTTAAAAAAATAAAATAAGGAAAAACGCGTAGGTACGCGTTATACAGTCACCGCAAAATAAATCTTGACACTTGCAATTTTTGACGTTTTGTTAAATATCTAGAAATATACATAAGGAATTATTTTGAAACTCCTGGTGTGTAAACACAATAGTACAGGTCATATATTTTCCCCCTATCTTTGTTCTTTTTCAATTTATTGACGGTCCCCTGTTGGATTTCGAGGAAAAATCTTCGCGAAAATATATGACGTGTACTATTTTGTTTACACACCTGGAGTTTAAGAATAAATCCTTATGTATATTTCTAGATATTTAACAAAACGTCAAAAATCGTAAGTGTCAAGATTTTTTTTGCGGTGACTGTACACAGAATATTTTTTTTCCTGTTTAATGAAATTATACGATATACATATGAATTAAGAAATGTATTCAAAGAAGACATTAAAAATAGAAAAATCTTACTTAATAGAAGTATTGCTGCATCTTTATTACACTCCTTGCACTTTTTTAAATAGAAAAACTCTAGTAACATTATTTAAACATTAATTAGCAATTTTTATTGCAGTCACTCACTTCTATCCCCCGTCATTTACTCCCTACCCGAAGTCTAAAAGGGTAATTTCTCCTTGTTTCGACATTCTTTACTTAAATTCCTTTGCCCATTCATTTATTTCCATATCAAATTTATGGTGCGTGTTATACACTGTAAATAAAATTCAAGAGGTTACTAAAAATTTTTTAGTAAATTTGTATTCCACAGAATTTTTTAGTAGCCATTACAAACTTTTTTTTGCAAGTGAAACAAGGATTTCTTTTGTAAACTGAACAAAAGAATTTTTTGTATAACTAACTTAAACATTTTTAGTATGAACCACCAAGCAAAATTTAGTAATAGCTCCAAAATGATTTTTAATAACCTTTACGTGCGCACGAAGGACAGGAGCTTCCTTCGAGCTGCATCCAGACCTTCTGAAGCGATAGATTTTCGGCAAAACCGCAATAGATGGCTGCACCAAACATTGCTACATGCTCCGACAGGATTTTCATAATCCCTTTATTAACGAGTACTTACACTACATACATTCGGGGCGTATTTGGCTGTGTCCGGCATCGAACCCGGGATCTTTCAGCCTGGAGTCCGCTACTATAACCACTATGCTATCAAGGCCACACCAAGTGAGTTTTAGTAATAGCTATTAAAAATATAAAACTATTAACTCTATTCATTGCTAACTTTTTTCTAGTAATTCTTACAGATTTTTTAGTAACCGACTAAGATTACTAAATATTTTTTAGTAATTACAAGGATCACTAAAGTGTTTTTAGTAGATTGACCCTTTTTTTTACAGTGTATACGAGAATTGAAAAAATTGCCTTTTTTCCTTCTGAAGTAAGGTGTGCGCGTTATACACGAGTAAATACGGTATTTTATTTTTTATGTTCAAATATAGGATAAATTTTATCCTATATTTGAAAAATATGTGAATCTTTATATATATGTGTATATTTCTAGATTCATAAATTTAAAAAACAATTAATAACTTTTATTTGTAAAGATAAGTTTTATGAAATTATAAGAAAAAATAACCATGGATTTTTCAAAAATGTCAAATTATTTTAAACAAAATCTTAACTTTTAAATCTATTAATACATTTAAGGTACATAAACATAGTTAATATTTAAATAATTCCTCTTATTGTAAAAAAAAAAAATCAAAAAAGAATATTTGTAAATTAATTTTGTATTTATAAAGTATTAAGAGATTCATTTAAAGTAATAGAAAACCCACTGAAAAATATCTAAAAAATAACTGAATATCGTAAAAAAGAAATAAAAAGAAAATAACGAAAGCTGATAAAACTGTTAAAATGATTCAAATTTGCATTCCAGAACTATTTGTCTCCTTCTGATTTACATAAAATTGTATTCAGTTCACTTTTTTATGCTTTTACTTTGAACTCTTTAAGCTACATGCATATACTTGAATTGATAGCTCTAAACAAAGGAATATATAATTTATTCTTCAAACAGAAACAATGTACAAATCTTTGTCGATAAGCATTTTTCTTCTTTAGCATAATATATTTTTTTCAGGAATAAAATACATCATTATCGATTTTTGCATTGTATTCTTACAATAGACTGTTTTCATTTTATAAAAAAGAGCTTATTGTTATATATATTTTTAATTCAAAAATAGATATTAAAATTTTTTTAAAAAAATGTAGATTTTTATAATTTTAGGATAAGAAAATATAGGATAATAAAAAGTTTTTTGTGACACATCTAATAATGTATTTTATAAATAAGAGTTTAGCAATTTACTTCGTCTTCAACTTCGAATAATAATTTGACCAAGGCGCACGTGCGACACCTCCACACATACACTATATCAGGACAACTGAAGAAGATTGGACAAGTTTAAAGTGCGTGAATTAAGCATAATAAAAGGAAATATCGCGATAAAAGAAATAATAATATTGCATATTTATGTGTATGGATAAATTTAACGAATGTGCACTTAATAACACTTTAAAAATATATTGAATATTGTGCACTTAATAAATACTTTTAAAATATGTTGAAAATTTAACTTTCCTAAAAAAATATTAATTTATCTATAATCGTGTTTTTCGATCCACAAAGAAATTCAAACCATTTTTAAGAAAAATTTGCTCGCATTATATTGAGAGATAAATCATTTTTTTATTAGAAAAATGACTTGGGTAATAAATTTCGAAAAGACTTAGGTTCTTAATACATGCCATTCCAAATTTATAAATCAATCTAATAGCTTTAGAATTGAGCGTAAGTTAAATATAGAAATATCGAACTTCTTAAAGATGTATGTTTTGCATTACAGTTGACTTCTTACAAAAAAGAGGGAGATGATTACACACACCTAAATAACGTGTGTAAATTCCTAAAAGAATTTGAAATGTTTACTTTCAATCTTTCTTAGCACTATCAAACGAAGTTAAAATAATTTATGATTTTAGATTATCTGTCTGTCTGACCAATTATGAGATGCAATTAGATGTTCATATTGCAATATTCCATTGGTTGGTACAATTTCATCATACAAAAGATCACTTACAATATTTTCAGATAGAAATTAAAAGATTAAAGAAAAAAATCATACGTCAAGCGTAGATTATGAAGCATTTTCCAACGCTATTGGAATAATGTAACAAAACTGCACCAAAATAAGTATTACGTCTGATTTCACCATATGGAAATGTAATAAAGCATTTCAAAACTGAATTTCCATCTAAAATCCATGAAATTGCTGTTTCCATCTACAATCGAAAAATTATCCGAATTTTTTAGCAGCCCTGTATGTAATATAGAGATTTGTATCTATCAACAACGTGCATTACAAAGTTTACTTCAGTTAAGAGACACATGTTTCAGTTGAAAATTCTCTTCAGCAATATTTTCTAATAAGGAGAATGGTATGCGAATACTTTTTTTGCAGCCCTGAGTATGATGTACGAAATTTATACAGGGTGTCCCAAAAGGTCATGTCCAAACGGCACACATGGTTGTGTCAGGTCATTAGGAAACAGAATTACATAGGAAAGGGGGGTCGGAAACGCGATTGTAATCCGCTAGAGGGCGATAAGCGATGTCAGACGAAAGCGCGGGCAGTCGGATCATTCGAAGCGCGGACGTTGCAGAGAAAGGATGAACCAGTTGATGAGCACTTGGATGAGCACTTACTATGAGTTGTAGCATTTTTCTTTTTTATTTGGTACTGTTTTGTTGTAAAATAAAGATATTTTACACCGTTTGTTATCTTTTCTTTGCTTGACGGTTACGATGCAATTTCACTGTTTAGATCGCGTTTCCGACCCCCCTTTCCTATGTAATTCTGTTTCCTCATGACCTGACACAACCATGTGTTCCGTTTGGACATGACCTTTTGGGACACCCTGTATATAAAGAGTAATATGCAAAAACTAGTTACATTTAAAAGCGCAAACCGAATTTTAAACGTACTTAGCAACAATTATTACTCAAAGCCACTACTGTAACCTATTTATTTTGTGTGTCCCTGTAAATGAATAAAAAGTATTATGAATGGCATGTTCTAATGGGTTTGTGTGAAATTTGGTGACATTTATTATTTTAACTACATTTGAAAAATCGTTAAGATCATTTAAATGCTCCCCTAACAATTTTTCCAAATATACCATAATGTAATCGAATTCTTTTGAGTGTCCCATTAAATGAGTCATTAATGGTGCATACTTTATATGAAATACCAATCTTACTTTTGATACCCTAAATGATCTTTATAGATTTCGCGAAAATCTGAGTATATTTAAAGAGATTAGAGCGTGGACAGATGAACCGAATGTATAAACACTTTTTAACTTTGTTGGAAAGTGCTAAAAAGTATGTAATGTCATTTTATATTAAAAATTGAACATGCACTGAATATTTAAAAAACGATTATTTTGAAAAAAAAAATAACTGAATTAATATATATATATATATATATATATATATATATATATATATATATTCATTTTTAAACTCTATATAAATATAAATAAAATATCTAAAATGTTAAATATAGATTGCATTATGCAATAAACTTTCATGTCGCATCTAGAAATGTTTGTCATAATGAAGATTTGAAATTGCTAGAAGCAACATTGAATGTATTTTTGTATAAAATATGTGTACCATATATGACCACACTAATGTTTCAGGTAAGAATAAACTGTGTTATGTCATACTTCAAAATTTAAATATTAGAAATTCATTATTTATATTTTTTATAATATAAAATTACTTGCACCATTGTCGTTTTTTAGTAGCGACAAAGTACAAAACAATAAACACTTTACCAGGAACTTCTACCTCTTTTTATTTCTAACTCGATATTAAATTGCTCTTTTATTTACGGGCATGCCGTTTCATGCAGTCAAAACTGCTGATTCCGTTTGAGTTCTCACTATCACCGCTTTGATATGTTCCATATTTTAAAAATAAATATTTACAAAAAAATGTTTATTATGTATTTATTAAATTACTGCACAAAATGCTGCAAATTTTTAACATTGTAGATCATACGCCTGCTGATATCAAATGTTCATGATATCATATTTTTAGAAAAGAGTACCTGAAAATTTTATGCGGGTTTGCTGAGTACTAAGAAAGTAATGAAAGCTAATATATTTAGTAGAAAAAAATAATTTAAGCTATAATACTGAGTTTTTTTATTTTATCACGGGATTAATTAAATTTATTGATAACATTTATTTTGTATTATACTTAGCGATATACATAGGTTTGATGACTTTTGTTTTATAGGAAATGTCGAACAAATTAGAACAACATATTGGTATCATATGCGCAAATAGAATGAGTAAGTGTTGAAAATTTATTTTAGTTACAATTTAATAGTTTTGTAAAACTGTGAAAGGTCTTCAAAACTAAATTAGATTTTTGAAAAGAATTTCATTTGGGTTTTTGGAACATAAATTTATTTAGTGACATTAAAATCTTTTCCAGGGGGGGTTCAAAATGTTTTAGAGGATTGAGCAGCCGTAGGACCCCTTAGCTTAAGCCTGATTAAAATGCAATGCACTGCACTCACGGCTGTAATTAGAAGTGAATAAGAGGGGGGGGGGGTCAAGAAAATGTAGAGTGGGGCTCCTACTTTCATATGATCAATATCGAGTCTAAAGATGAGATCACGAATGCCATGATTCCCCTTCCCCCTACGCACTGAACTCTAGAAATATTCCAAATATTACTTTAAAATATACGTTAAATCCTTATTCTCACCTCCCCCCCCCCGTTCCATAATGCGAATAGTTCTGATTCTGTAAAAGGTTTATTCAAATCAAAATTAGGTAACTTCCGACGCACTTGTGAAAGCAATTTTTAATCTCGAGAAATTTGCAAGTATACTTATTCGGAAACTATGTGATTAAAAAGTGTTTTTTTTTCAAATAAAAGCAAATTAAAAACTTTAAAAAAATCCATGAAATTTGGAATTTTAAATTAAATTTCCGAACGCGACTGCTAATTGCTTCCTCATGACAACGTTTCTGTGGCTGTCAAGTCTTAAAAATTATGGCAAAATGCTTGGCAACATTTCTAAATCATTTTATGCATTTATAAGAAAATGAGAAACATTTCAATTTCTTTATATCTGAATGAAATCTGTGTAAATTATATATTTTTAGAAATACAAATGCAAATTTTTGTATTCATGAATGAAAATGAATTGGCGAAAGTATCAGAAAAATCGTCACTTTTAATTTAGGAATAACCTTATGTATAATAATTGATTATGTAGTGATGTGACCCCCCCCCACTCTGAATCGAGGACTGGGTCTACCATTGATGCCAGTGCTTTACCGATAAATGTTTTTTTTTAATTCGTTGTTGAACCTTCTTTAACTGAATACTTTACTTGGCATAAATATAAATCACTGTTTGCTCTATTATTTTATGCTTTAGAAAAATATGGCTACAGCTTATTTTTTCTTTCCGTAATAAAAACACTAAATGAATCAACAAGCCCATACATGATTTTTACGGATATCGATTTTCAAGGTGAACTATCTATCTGTATATTTTTTTCGATTAAAACAATAATTCTAGTTCAACATATTTTTGTTTCACATATTTTTGTCTTATTTGAGGATATATTTTTTATAATAAAATACTATCACAAAAAAAAATTAGGATCCATACTAACCCTACCATAAGAAATCCAAATCATTTCAGATTTGAGAATAACTGGTACTAACAGAATGATACGCATGCACTGATACGGAATCAGCTGACACCGAATCGTCTGAGTTCGAACACAATTTCGCACCTTCTACCACTTTCGACTGTCTGACAGCATTCGTGAATTATTACAAATGTAAGCAGCGTTTGAAGTTAGTTTCACATTCTTCGGTTGCGTATTAACGCATACGATTAACGTGCCGTATTTCTAAGTAACGATTCAGTATTTCGTATGTTACAGAATACCCGTTTCTTAGAAACGAATATGTGCGGTTTGCAACAGCTCTCATTATGATAAGGTTTTTCTGACTAATTAAGGATAAAAGTACAATTGAAATGTGTAGGATAAAATAGTGTAATTATATATTATTATTTTTTGTGTTTTTCAAATATTATAGTTATTTACAAAATAAATCTACCATGATTTTAATAATCCACTGTTGCAAAAAATGTCGAAAACACACACAAAAATAATATTAGACACTTTCATAAATTTTGAACATATGTATCGAATTTTCATTGATGAACAATTTATTACAGATTCACAATAAATAAAACCTTTTATTAAATAGCAGCAGAAGTAGACAAATTCAGTAAGTTTTAAAATCACCCTTGACAACTATGAAAGCCGATACTCATTGAGGCATGGAGTCTATTAAGTTAATGATGTCCTTCTAATGTAGATTCAGCCATCAGAATAGTAAATGTTTAACTAGCTCTGTGTTAGTCTCACACAGCTGAGGGGCATTTTAACGCATGTCTCAAACACTCTCTATTGGGGAAAAATCCGATGACTTGTCCAGGCATGTAGTCGTACAAATAACAGAGGATATACGCCCTAAGCAGTGGGTATACTCTAGAGTGTGTATAGTACATCTTTCTTTAGAAACAGAGGGTATACGGTGTTCCTTTAAAAAATCCAAGGGGTATACGGCGTATACTCCCGTATGCCTTCCACCAAATCCCTGGACTTGACAGCCCATGCAAGAACAGTGAAACTCTTTCGAGAATCAGACAATATATGGGCGAACATTGTGTTATTGATAAATGACATCAGCGATTTGATAGCATGGATAGAAAATTTTCATATAGGGTCATGCGAGCCGTTAAAATATTTTGTAGCAAAACCAAAAGTGATCGGCTGTCCCAGAAGATCACTCCGCATAATGTCGCACCAAGTGTAATGGCAGTGCGCTGCTCAATGGCTAATGCAAGATCGAACCGTGGACTTTTCTGTCACCAAACATTTGTGATGACACATATGGTTGTGGTCATAAGAAATAACAATAAAACATGATTTGTCATTAAATATCACATTTATAGAATCAGGCACTGCCCAACATGCCTTTGACGAGTACCAATTCTGACGTCACTGTCCATGTTGCAGGATGGTCGGCAGCTACCTTTATGCATGTCGATACCTGAGCCCAGAATCTACAAGTCGTCTGCGGATGGTGTACTGGATACCATTGGATATATATATAAACTGGCAAAAGATTTCGAACAGAGGATAGTGATACATTTTGTATACATGTGCCTGCTCCCCTGATTGCTCAACCCTCTCGCGCATTTATGGCATCTGGTGTCGTCCTAAGCCACTGCGTTGGCTGACATTTTCTTCTTTAAAACACTACTAGAAACGCCGTTATTTTACAATATCGCATTGAAAAATATACTGACAGATACAGGTTTTGCTAAGTCGCTTGTTTGAGGGCTGTGATACTACCCTTTTCAAATATCGGACAATTGTTACAAGAGCTAAAAGCATCTTTCTTAGAAATCCCGTGTCTCAACAATAGCAATCCAGTTTCAATCACTGGTCCAGTCATTTTCTTTTAAATATTGCCTGGTGCGGAATTTAAATACTCATTGCACAAGTCCCCTCTGGTAACTGATTTTTAATTATGTCTTTATATAACGCAGCACGCCAAGTTTTCTTCTTATCAGCCACTGCGGCGGCATACACTTCCTTACTTAATCCACTGCTAGAAATTATAATATCGCATGGATAAATACAATGACTGATAAATCTGTTCTGTAAAGTTCTTTTACAAAGGATATTATGTGATCCCATTCAAAACCAGGCAACTTTAGAAATCCCGTGTGTCAAAAATGATAATCCAGTTTCAAGCTATGGTCAAATCATTTTCATTTAAATTCTGACTGATGCGCAATTCAAATACTCCTTAACCTTTAGCTTTCGGGACAGTGAAATCTAAAATATCCTTTTACAACGGGAGAACTGACGCGATTTCATCCCCCTATCTTAATGACCCTTCACCGCAGGTGACCAGAAAATGCTGCTATCATTTGGAACATGTGTTAATGATTTACACGTTTGTGAGAAGGTAAGGGAATTTTCTTCCCTAAGAGAAAGTTATTTCTGTTTACTTGTCGGAATCGAAAGTAATGCTTTAGGTTCGTTGAAAAGATGTAATTTATAATGATAAAAATGATCTTTTTCTGTGAAGTGCGTGTCATTAAATAAAACACATATTAGTGGTAATTGAGCGGTCGTTTTAAAAAATAATAAGAAAACTTGATGGATGTTTATTGAATGTTTTAATAGCATTTGGTTTCTTGAAGGGTATAATCTAAAAATGAAGGTTTGTTATAGGCAAAATTACTATAAGTATATATGGTAATAAAAAAATACATTATTTTAAAAAGTGCTAAATTTTCAAATATTTAAATAACGCATAAGTGATTTCCTTAAGAATCATTGTTAATTTTATTTCAACGATTTAAATTAAAACAGAAAAAGAAATTTCACGATAAAAAAAAAAATTTGAAATTAACATATAAGGAATCGTTAAACAATATAGTAACAAATAATAAAGAGATATCTAACGTAATTTATGTTTCCTATTAAGGTCTTCGTTTTTAACTATAACTAAAACGAATATTTACGAATAGTACTAAGTAGAACCCCGATAATCCGGATCGGTTTTTTCATTTTTTTTTCATCTTTCAGAAGCGATTGGCGAAAAAGTTTTTGTTTTATTATTCATAATACGACGATGCAACAAGTTAATGTTAAAGAAATTAGCCAATCGCTTCTCATACTTGAAAAAAAAGCGAAAAACCCGATCCGGATTATCGGGGTTCTACTGTACTTTAATTTAATCTGTAAAATAATTAACCGAATATTACTATAAAGAAATATTGGATGAAGTCTGGATATGAAAATTCTGTCAACACAGCAGAGAAGAAGATTTTGGTGTTAAAATTTCTTCAATGGCTTTCAACCCTTCCGCCGTTTGCAGTCTGCTAACTGTTACTTT
Source organism: Maratus speculifer (assembly GCA_964019185.1). Classification (NCBI taxonomy): domain Eukaryota; kingdom Metazoa; phylum Arthropoda; class Arachnida; order Araneae; family Salticidae; genus Maratus; species Maratus speculifer. The sequence continues at coordinate 418,234,049 of OZ025290.1, read as the reverse complement.
TAATGCCCAAAATACCAAGTGGTACCAGTAATTTTGTTTATTACAGTTTGAATTTCATAGTATATGTGAAAAAGAGCTTTTAGTTATTTTCAAATAAATTTGTAAATTTCAGAGTTAATAAATTAATTAAGCATTTTTTGAACATAAATACCTTGCCCCTGAAAGGGTTAAAAATTGATAAATAGATACAGTCCTCTTGTATTACTATAAAAAGAGACAATCAAAGCTATCTGGCGCTTCCGTTTGTATTTTCGTGGTTTAAAAAAATAAAAAAATAATTAAAAAAAATAAATAAATAAAACGGAAAAAAGCGCTTTGACTAAAGCGCATCCATAAAAAAGCTAACATATTTAAAATCACATCATATTTAAATGAGTCCAATAATAATACACTTGGTTTATCTTAGAATATAAATACTAGAATAAGATGATTTTTTGAAATTTTGACGTTCTTGCTCTGCCGAGGCTGAGGGAGGGAAGAAGAAAGGGCTTTAAAAGTTATCTCAAAACCTCTCATTGTCATAATGATCAATTTTTGTAAGATATGGAGAATTAGAATATAAACCATAGATGCCAACACCTCTTAATTTATTCCGGAGTCTGATACAAGATGAGCATGTTTTCAACAGGAAATTTTATTTGACCAAAAATTTCAGGATGAAATCAAAGATTTACATCGTAGAAAGTAAACACATTTTCTTTAATGTTTTTCTGGTTTTTGCATGCAAATGTTTGATCAGACTCCGGAATAATTAAGAGATGTTGGTATCTATGTATAAACACTGGGTACTATATATATATTTTTAATTCAGTCTCCCTTGTTCTTCTGTGTATGTTGGTGGGAAATGGGGAGGTCTTCAAACTTCAAATCTATCACGGCTTTAGAATATAACATTGTCAGAATGTTTTCTAAGTTTATAAATAACAGATCAGATGAGTTTCTGTTAATTTGCTTATCTCCCGCTTTTCAGAAGGGGGGAGTAAATAAGCTATGATTATCTTCCTGATAAAACTGTACAACGGGACATTATCATTTTATATAAAAATACCCCAAATTTCATAAAAAGCTGAACGTAAAAGCTGAACGAACTGTCTATTTTCCCCTTGTTCTTCTGTGAGGGGAGCGGAGTGTCTAAAAACTCCGAATCTATCACGGTTTTTTTGCACTTAAAAAAATGTATATTTCCCTTATTATACTCTCTATTTATGCAAAAATCAGTAGAAATGTTGTACAATATCCATATATTTCTACTCTGCATCGACAGATCGTTTCGTATAATTTAATGTAAAGAGGGTTTCCAAATATTATAGTTTTTCTATGGTTTTTTTTTTTTTTTCCTATCGGCTCCCTAAGTTTCCTTCTTATGAAATGGGCATTCATAAATATGAGGTCAAACATCGTCTTTGTCATCCTGGATTTTCAGAAGAATCCTATAAATATGTTTTTATTTTATATTCGACAAAATGTCTATAATTGAAAGTGTCCGGCCATTAATAGCCATATAGTATGTAGTTCTGTAACATTTTACTTTAATCTCTTACATCTAAAAAGCACCCATACGAATTCCTTTTTTCTGCGAATTAAGTGTGGAGCTGGGGGAAAAAAGTACGAATTTAAAAGTACATTTTTTTCTCTATACAATGTGTAAAAATTTAAAATGTGCGATACTTAGAAGTGTAGAATTTGCAAAATCGAAAATTGCAAAACCGAAATTGCATGGAAAAGCGCTGCGTATTTTAATTTCTTTTCTTTTCTTTTCTCTCCTTTTTTTTTTTTTTTTTTTTTTTTTTTTTTTTTTCAATTTCAAGATAAAATGGAGTGATTCTGTTGCCACAATTACAAAAGTGGTACTAAAAACTATAAAAAAATTAATATCTCAAAAATAAATTGAGATAGAGTTTTCAAACAAATTGCACTTAAAAGTACATTTTTCTTTCTATATAACAGTATAAAAATTTAAAATGTGCGATGGTTAGAAGTGTAAAAATTTGTTGTAGTGAACATTGCAAAACCGAAATTGCATGGGAAAGTGTTGGCATTGGCAAAATTACGTATGCGTTACGCACAGGTACGTTTCGCTTTTATAATATAGATACATATTTATGAAATTTATGGTATTTTTATTTAGAAACAACGAGATTATATAGTATTTTCTATTTTTCCGTAAAGGCAAGACACTGTGAAAGAAGCTGTAAAAGTTAGCTTTTTAAACAAAATTTACCAATGAAGGTAAAAAAAGACATTAATTATTTTAATTTATATGAAATTCAGACTTTTGAACCATTCTGTGTTAGAGTAACAATCCCACCACCATAGAAATATGATTCTTCAAATTAAACGAGTGTACCGCAGAAAATTTCGAAGAAATTCAAAACTCTTTCCAATTTTTTAGACTTTATTATTATTATTAATTATACTTTTTGCTTTTACTTTTAATTTAATTATATTATTATTTATTATATTTTTTAACAATTGTTTCGCCATGAAAGTTTTTAATAATTAAATCATTATTTTTTGTTTACCCTTGTTTCATTCGAGAATAATAGCTATATAAATAATAATAATTATTACAAACTTTGTGGCTGCAACATTCTAGCAAACAAACAAAATAAAGAAGAAGAAGATAGAGCTACTTTATTTGATCAAAATCGCTAAAAATTAAATATTTTAAATGAGTTTATTTATTTTAATTTATTTATTTGTATTGTTATTAAATTTCTAAAAAAAGCCCTGCAGCAATTTTCATGAAATTTAAATTCAGTCCTTGACCAATTGCAGAGAATAATCTTTCAATGACACACACACACACACACACACACAAAAAAAAAAAAAAAAAAAGGGGCACACGAATCAGTCGAATAGTTTCGAAGTAATTGATAAGCGTACAAAACGATAACAACAACAAAAAATGCTAAATTGAGAACTTCTTCTTTTTCTTTTTGGAGTCAGATGAAAAATAACTAAGAAATTATTAATGCAATCTTTATTATGGTTTCCATAAATAAAAATTATTTCATTTGAATTTGACGGTGAATAAGTTATTTAGAAATAATAAATAATTCTAGAATTCGACAATTTTCTGAAGCAGATAATGTATAATTCCATTCTCATTTATGCAAAAGGTATAGTTGCGCATGACTTTTTAGTAGGCTGTGACCATAGGAATCTAGGAAAAAAAGTGACCGGAAAAAAAGTTATCAGAAAAAAGTGACAAACTACAAAAGCGGAAAAAAAGTGACACGGAAAAAAGTGACGCGGAAAAAGGTGACAAGGAAAAAAGTTACCGGGAAAAAAAGTGACAAAGAATTGATTTTGGGGATTTATTATTGATTTTGGGGATTCATTGCTTAAGTATGAAAGGGGGATCGGGGAGGGGGCTCATAGTTTAGATAAATGGGTTTTTCATGCTGAATTAACTGTTTTGGTTCAATTTTTGGATATACGTTCATCCTGAAAAGACGCTTGCCTGATTAGTTTTGGGAAGGTACGATTACTCCCCTCCCCCCCATCCGTCCTCAATTAGATGAATGGGTTTTTATGCAGAATTGTCCAATGTGACTCAAATTTGCATATAGATTCTTTTCGATAAGGCTTATATATTGTATATAATGCCGGAAGAGATTTAGGAGTTCTAATGATTAAGTATAGAGAGGAACGGGGGATAACCTTTCTAAAATTAAATTAATAACTTTTTACGCATAATTATCCGATTTGCTTAGAATTTTGGACATAGGTTCATTATGATAAGACGTATTTCTGATTAGTTATGGGGTTCTTCTGTTTATTATAAAGGGGGGCGAGGAATTATATCCCCCTTAAACTAGAAAAATAGGTTTTTATGTAGAATTATCCCATGTATTTCAAATTTTAAATATAGGTTCTTTCTGATAAGGTGGATCCCTGAATAGTTTTAAGGATTTAATATCTAAGTATAGAAGGGGAATAGAATATAACCCACCTTAAATTAAATTACTTTTTACGCAGAATTATCAGATTTGCTTCAAATTTTGGATTATAGAACCATTATGTTAAGGCGTATCCCTGATTACATATGGGGTTATTTTGGCAATTAAAAATTGTGGCGGGTGATTATTCCCTCCCCCCTTAAATTAGATAAATTGTTTTTTATGCTCACTTATCCGATATATTTCATATTTTGGATATATGTTCTTTCTCATAAAGTGAATCCCGGAATAATTTTAAAGGTTTATTGGCTAAGTAAACACTGGGGGAACGGATGATCCCCCCTTAAATTAATAAATGGCTTTTATCTGGAATTATCTGATTTGATTCAAATTTTGATTGGGCGTTCATTATGATAAGGCGAAGTCCTGATTAATTGTGGGTTATACCCCGTTCATCGCTCTATACTTAGCCATTAAACCCTTAAAACTATTCAGGGATTCACTTTATCAGGAAGAACCTATATACAAAATTTGAAATACGTTGAATAGTTGTGAAAGAAAGAAAACAATTTATTTTATTTAAAGAGTGGAGGATTAATCGCCCGCTTCCCCTATTTAATTATCAAAAGAACCCCATAATTAATCTGAGATTCGCCTTCTTATAATGAATATACATCCAAAATTTTAAGCAAATCGGATGATTCTGCGTAAAAAAACATTTATTTAATTTAAGGGGGTTTATCCCCCGTTCCCCCTCTATACATAGCCATTAAACCCATAAAACTATTCAGGAATTCACTTTATGAGAAAGATCCTATATCCGAAATTTGAAGTACATCGGATAAGTGTGCATAATTTTTTTAAATCTAATTTAAGGTGGATATAGTAATCACCCGCTCTCCTTTTTAATTACCAATAGAACCCCATAACTAATCAGAAATATGTCTTATCATAATGAACCCATGTCCAAAATTCAAAGCAAATCAGATAATTCTGCATAAAAAGGCCATTTATTTAATTTAAGAGGGGTTTTCTCTATCTTTCCTTTATACTTAGCCATTAAAGCCTTAAAACTCTTCCGGAATTCACCTTACCAGAAAGAACCTATATTTAAAATTGAAATACACGGGATAATTCTGCATAAAAACATATTTATCTAGTTTGAGGGGGAGAATTGCTCGTTCCCACCCCCCTTTATAAGCAGAAGAACCCATAACTAATCTAAGATACGTCTTGTCATAATGAACTTATGTCCAAAATTTTAAGCAAATCGGTTAATTATGCGTAAAAAGCCATTAATTTAATTTAAGAAAGGTTATCCTCTGTTCCCCCTCTATACTTAACCCTTAAACTCCTAGAATCTCTTCACGCATTTTATACTATACATAAGCCTTATGGAAAAGATCCTATATGCAAATTTGACACACGTTGGATAATTCTGCGTAAAAACCCATTCATCTAATTCAGGACGGATGGGGGTTGGGTTAATCGTCCCTTCCCAAAACTAATCAGGCAAGCGTCTTTTCAGGATGAACGTATATCCAAAAATTGAACCAAAACAGTTAATTCAGCATGAAAAACCCATTTACCTAAATTATGAGCCCCCCCCCCTCGATGCCCCTTTCATACTTAACAAATGAATCCCCAAAATCAATAATAAATCCCCAAAATCAATTCCTTGTCACTTTTTTTCCGGTAACTTTTTTTCCTTGTCACTTTTTTCCGCTTTTGTAGTTTATGTCACTTTTTTCCGAAACCTTTTTTTCCGGTCACTTTTTTTTCCGTTTACCGACCATCGAATCAAGCTGGTTTCTAATGTGAAACTTTCTGAATAATTCTTAACGTGTCGGCATAAAATTGGCAGACCTGGCAGGATAGGATTTTGATAGAATTAGGAATCGAATTCAGTTTTACCATTTTGTTTTTGTTATAAATAAATTACTTATTGACATTACCGAAACAAAAATACAACCAGCAAATTCCCACCTTTCCCTAAATTTCACGCTCGGAAATTTTGGTCAAAACGCCAACTTTAACATTATTTTCTGAAATGTTATTGCCTTTATTAAATAAATTGAAAACGCCATTCTATTATATAATTTTTATTAAGAATTTCACGTCTCGTTCATATGTTTCATATGTTAACAATTTCGTATGTTTTTGAATAATAAAAACGAATTCAGAAAAGCCTCAAAAACTAACTCCTTTGGGCTTGAGAACAATCATAAGTTCCGTAAATATAATAATAAGTATATACATTTGATTTTTTTTTTCAATTCAGTGTGTAAAATTATGCACGTAATTTCTAATATTTAGTGCATTAGTAAGAAAAAAATAATAATGCTTCATTTTACATTCTAAGAGCAAAAGTGTAGTCAAAATTAGCAACTCTAAATCTCTAAAACTACTTGCTGAATATAATCTATTCATTATTATGTCTCACAAGCAAGAACTATCTAAGAATCTTGCAGCAACTGAGGTAGACACAGCTTTACGTCGTCTGCGTAAACAATGTTTATTTTTTTGCCAAGTTCTTTTAACGGCATTTCCCTAGGATAATTAACATCCTCCCTACAAAATTTCCCTTGCTCGATACTCACTCGGACCCCTATTGAGCGAAAGGACCTTAATGATTTCTTCTTCCGCCTGTTGGAGGGGTGGAAGTTTTCGGGATAACGATAATCCCAACCCCGTATTCTTCAACATTTATTTTCTTGGGACTACGGTAATCCCCCCGGAAGCTAAAGGTTAATAGAAATCTCGCATATCAACAGTTGTTGGTGGTCCAGTTTGAAATGCTTGTCAATTTTTTTCTTTTAAGATCTGCGTTGTGCACAATTTTAATCCACATTCAACAAATCCACATTGGTAATCGATTTTTAAGTATAAGTCATTTGCATTACTCATAAAATCACATTGGTATTTTATAACACCAAAAAATATGATACCAAAAGCGCCAAGTTTTCTAGCTATAGTTCTGTTTTTTCCATTGCATGTATATATTTTTTTTCTTGTAAGGGAGTGTTTATGATGGATCAATAGGATGATATTTTTTCTTTGCGCTCCACATATTTAGTACAAAATAATAAAAACACACACATATAAAGTTGTTTTTATGGTATCACGAAATGTTATTTTGGAAGAATGACATAATAAAACTTCACGTTGCTTGGTGCGGGAATAATAACACAAGCTGCTGCATTACTTTTTCTGTCATATCAATCGAGTCACGTTCTTCTACCTTCTTGGACCTGAATTCGCGAATTTTATCATCACGGGATTCAAGCAATCTGAAAAAATGAGATAGTTGTACCAAACACCGGTAGCGAAAACTATAAGGTAACAAAATAAAAACTCTAAATAACTGACAACATGGAAACGCGTAAGCTATCAAGTATTTGGAGATGTCCTCTATTCGAAGAACATCAAATATTCAAAACGTCATTAGAAATGATCTAATGATTCATTAATTGACTTTTATAAGCTCTAAAACCACGATTATATGATTAATTAGAAACAAAAACTGTTTTTAAGCTTACCAAAATACAGATATAATCCAAGATGTAATAACATTCAAATATATCTTTAAGTTTTATATTGTTTTAACGAAATAAATGGTATGGTAGATACGAATATATCTATCTAAATTTATATATGTGTGTATATATAAATACCCATTGTATCGAAGCAGAAAATATTTATTAATAACCTCAATTTTAAGTATGATTCAATGCGTAAAATTTTATAAAAAATTAAAGAATATATTTTTTGATAAATTGTGTACATGTTCTAAATAAAAAAAATCATGAGTAAATATTTCAGTGTACAGAACTTTGTTAGGCAAAGAAAGTTGTAAAAAATAAGTGCATTTTCTTATTCACACTCATGGATATCTTTTCGCAGCTAATTTCAAAATTTTATTGCTCTTTATTCCAGTGAAAAAATTCTTAATGAGACCAATGTGTTCGTTTCTTTTAGTTAACGACGCTTTTACACATTGATCGCCTTGTTATCAGGGTAGTAAATTTGTAAATCCCATGAGTATTAGCCATTTCTTGTTAATAATGATTATTTGTGCTAGCAAAATAATTCTTTTCTTTTTTTTATCTTTTCTCTAGAATTTTTTATAACAAAAAAAAATAAATAAAAATAAAAATAACATATGCATTTTTAATTTGTTCATTATATAGCTTCCTTTTCTTCAAACTTTCTTCCCATTGTGGTAAAATATTTTAAGTAAATATTATATTTATATATATATATATATATATATATATATATATATATGTACAGGGTGTTTCTAAACTCATGGTACAAACATTAAGGGTTGATAGTACTCATTAAGACAAGCAATATTAAATAGGGTCCCAAACGTCTTCCGAAGGAGATACGCACCATTAAAGTTTAGATTCCAAAAATTCAAATGATTATAAAAAAACAGAAAAATTGGTCGATTCGTTTGCGGTTTTCAGTAAAATTGTTCTTTATGCCAGTATAGTCTTGAAAATAAATTATAAAGATAAGTTTCAAAAAATGCCGATAGAGGGCGCTTTAGACTTTGGAGAATAACTATTTTTTACCGTTATTTCTGGCGTCTCATTAAATTTTTTTAGAAGCTTAGACAAAAACTTAAATTTTGAGTTCAAAATCTAAATCGTTAGGAGTGGATAAGTAGCGCAAACTGAACTGTGGGGAAGGTTCAAATTTCGAATGATTATAAAAAACGGAAAAATTGATTTGCGATTTTCACTAAAATTATTCTTTATGTCAGTATTATCTTGAAAATAAATTATAAAGATAAAATTCAAAAAATGCCGATAGAGGGCACTTTAGACTTTGGAGTAAAGTACAACTATTTTTTACCTTTTTTTTAGGTTGTTGGTACAAATAGTTGTTGGTTACTCTAAAGTTTAAGGCGCCCTCTAACGGAATTTTTTAAAATTTATTTTTAAAGAAATAATAACATAAAGATTAGTTTTAAAGAAAACCGACCAATTTTTCCGTTTTTTATAATCATTTGAAATTTGAACCTCCCCACCCTCATTGCATACAGTTCAGTTTGCACTACTTAACCACTCCCAACAATCCAGATTTTCATCTCAAAATTTAAGTTTATGTCTAAGTTTCTAAAAAATTTTATGAGATGCAAAAAATAACGGTAAAAAATAGTTGTACGTTACTCCAAAATCTAAAGCGCCCTCTATCGGCATTTTTTGAAATTTATCTGTATAATTTAATTTCAAGACATTACTGATATAAAGAATAATTTTAGTGAAAATTACAAATCAATTGACCAATTTTTCTGTTTTTTTATGAACATTTGAAATTTGAACCTCCTCCCACAGTTTAGTTTGCGCTACTTAACCACTCCCAACGATTTAGATTTTGAGCTGAAAATTTAAGTTTATGTCTAAACTTCTAAAATAAATCAATGAAATGAAAAAAATAGCGGTAAAAAATAGTTGTTCGTTACACCAAATTCTAAAGCGTCCTCTATCGGCATTTTTTGAAATTTATCTTCATAATTTATTTTCAAGACAATACTGACATAAAGAATAGTTTTAGTGAAAACCGCAAACGAATCGATAAATTTTTCTGTTTTTTATAATCATTTGAATTTTTGGACCCTAAACTTTAATGGCGCCTATCTCCTTCGGAAGAAGTTTGGGACCCTTGTTTCCTATTGAATATTGTTTGTCTTGATGTGTACTATCACCCCTTAAAGTTTGTACTATGAATTTAGAAACACCCTGTATATATATGGAGAGAGATTACGGCGTTGGTACAATGCGACGTGTATATTTAGAAAAAAAATAGTATTTTTTACTGTAATGTATCACACTCACGACTGAATTTGTAAAACATTAAAAATACCTCGAAATATTAAACTATGACATGTAAGTTTTGCACAGAGCCGAGTTAAAAATTAATTTAGACTAAGTTTATGATTATATATTTACATACAAACATACATACATTTTAATAATCCATATTGTATTATTAATTGAATTATTAATTTGATCTGATTGTTTGAGTTAATTATTGTTTGAGTAAATGCTTAATTTATCTAAACTAATGAAAAAAAAAAGCTGTGTGTGTGTGTGCTGACAACATCAGCAGCAAATACTAGGCTCAAAAGTTTTGTGAGAGTAGCCCAAAGTGTACCTGACATTCAAAATTGCAAAATTTTAATTATTAACCGAGTAATTAATTAAAATTCGGAACTCACTCTCATCAAAAATACGCATGTTTCTGGGGGTTTTCCCCTCCGATCTCTTTGGACTGGTTGGGCCATAAAGCGTCTCTTTAAAATATACGTTTCTTTCTTGCTTTCGGTTGGTAGTTGTATAAAACTTTCGCAAAAAAATAATTTAAAAGCTGGGACAGAATTAAATAATCAGATTTAAAAGCTTAATTTTTCAAAAGTGACTGTTTTTTCATCTAAACATAAAATTTTAGCAAGGAGTTGAAACATTTGCATTGAAAAAGTAGTTAACCTTTTTAGCTCGAACAGCATCTGTCCGTGAGTACATGTTAACCCTGATGGATGCTGCACATTCCCTCTGGTAAAGGTTAATAATAATGAACGTTTAGGAGAATAGATTGGTTTCAAATGATGTCAGAATGAAGCAACCAACTTGATAATCTGGACGCATGTGATCGCCCATCTGTTTTCTGTTTTTCTCTCTACATTGATTGGTTGAACGATAATATATGATAAAATATCGGCGATTTTGCTTAGTTTGTGTAAAATTGAAGGTGCTTAGTTGAAACTGTTTTATAATTATAGCGAAACACATAACAAAATATTAGAACAATTCTTATAGGCTCTTTTGCCACTAGAAATTAGAAAATAGAAAAAATAATTCTTTGGATTCGAATTCTTTCTCTTGCTGTAACGAGCAGCAACATTTATAATATAATTTAAATTCTCAGTTTTAATACTGCTATTAATGATATTTTTTTCAAAAGTGTTTTTTAATGACATTTTTAAACACATTTTTTCATTGATCTTTTATTGCTTTTTAAATAGGGAAATTATTCCGAATTTAACGCATGCCTGATATACAGTGCGACAGGTAGTGGGAATATGGGGCGAATATATCATACAGAACACGATTCTCCATTAGTTTATAAGTAGGGGTTATTTCCTAACAATAATTTCCCTACATTTCTTAAATTTGTATTTCATTTTTCCACACTCTCCACAAATATATCTACGAATAGGCTTCATAACGGAGGATATAGGTTTGTTAAAAAATATGTGCGCTCCTGGAGGTGAAAAGTGGAATTAACATATTTTACAGAGCATGCACAGCTTACCTTCTATTTAGTGAAGCATGCAGCAGCGAGTCATGTAGGATGTTCTTATAGATCAATATTGGACTCTTTGTTGAGTGGTGATTACCATCATTTTCGAATAGAAGTTTTAGCAAATTTCTTAGATTGCTATTTACATCCCTACCGCATCGTGTAATATATATGGATAGAATGGAAATCAGAATATCATTCAGATGTTAACGGAAGAGTGCTCATCTTAAATGAAAAGGAAACTGTCAGCATCGCCGGTTATATCCGGTTGCAGATCGCGGTGATACGTGTCGGATGTTCGTACAAAAAATATTGCGCCCCATGGCGTTGGAAACAGGTGCTATACTACTTTGCAACAAGTGCTTAGTTAGGATAGCTGGTTTCTAGTTAAAATTAAGTTAGAATTGGGTTATGGTTAGGTAACAGTTAGGTTATATTTAGGTTACATTTTGGTTACGATTAGGTTGCAATTACGTTGCGGTTAGTCTTAGATTATATTTAAAGTCCAGTTATGTTGCATTTATGTTATGTTTAAGTTACGGTTTTTTTTTTCAGTTAAATTGCAGTTAGGTTACAGACAGATTAAGTATAGAGAAGAGACGGTCTCAGCCTGAGGCCTGGCCCGGCACGGGCTCGGGGGGCCTGGGCTCATTTTTTCTGTTTCCGGAAAATTTTACTTATTCATGTGTAGAAAAGATTGAAAGAACGTTTTCTACTTAAAATTCCCTATTTATCCCCTTCCAACTCATTTTAATTCTTTTTTATTTTATCAAAATGACGGGGGAACTGAATGCTTGAATGCTTGGTTACTTAAATATTTTAGTATTTCTTTTGTGTTTCAAATGAAAATTTGTGATAATTACAAATGTATGTCTACGAAATTTCCGGCGACGATCTATTTATACGGCGTCAATCAAAACAATTACTACAATGATTTTCTTTTTAGTTGACTTTTTGTTAGTAAAAGATATTTTTAATGGCATCGTTCATTTATTTATTATTTAGTTACGTGACGCCTAGATATTAATTTCTTCTATTTTTGGTAGACGAGAATTAGTTAGAGGTTTGCAAATTATTTAATCTTCGATTATGCTGAAATTATAGTCGTTTTTCATATGAAAATATCAGTGATTATTATATTTATTTGTCATTATGAACTCTACTGACGCTGGGGATGGTGTTCCTTTTTGAAGCCCCTTTCTTCCGTAAGTAAATATGATTACCATGTTATTCCGAAGGAAAGCAATCGATCAGTGTTTCCTCTTTTTGTATAAAAGCATCGGACCTTTAAAATAATAATGTGATTTTTTTTTTTTTAATTTACGTTTATTTTCAGGTACCTGCCATTCACATAAGAGTGTTATGAGAAAGGATTCGATTATAATGAAATATATTCACATTTTACAGAAAATTGAAGAACGCTATTCGATTCGCCAGCTTACAAATAGTAATTTCTGCAAATTTTAAGCATTTATTCAATAAAAACGAACGTCATCAAATTTATTTGTTAAAGGAGGAAATAATATAAGCATCCTTTTAAGTATGAAGTATATTTTCCTTTTATACGGATTTTGATAAAATTGAATTTTAATTTTCAAGATTATATCTGTGTAAGAAGTTTTTAAAAAATGAGATATCACTTTTGAAACAATTTTTAAATATCATACAATTTTGTTTCGTATATTTTTTGTATCGGACTCTGGCGGGCTCGGGTTCTGCTACAAAAAATCTTTCGTACTCGGGCGGGCTTGGACATAAAAAACGTCGGGCTCGGGCGTGCTCGGACCTCGCAAAATGAGTCCGAACTCATATCTATTATGGTTACGTTACAATTAGGTTATGGTTAGGATTTCTCCACAGGGTGAATATCACGAATGTTTTGATTAAAATTATATACGTAATTTTGTACAATGGCTCTGAAATAATAATACTTCATACTAACCTTGTAACTAATTATCAAGTATCTATTTCATTTACTGTATAATCGGATTTATGAGTGATATAATTAGTTTAAAAATCAAAGTGCTTGACTTAGGAACTTTGGAAAATGGAACTAAAGTATTTTGTAGTGCGTGCACGGTTAGGATAATTAGTTTATAGTTAGCGGTTAGGTAACAGTTAGATTACACTTAGGTTACAGTTATGTTGCGATTAGGTTGCATTAATGTTACGGTTAGATTACGTGTAGGTTAAGGTGACGGCTAGCTTACATTTATGTTATAACGTTTAGGTTATAGTTAAGTTACAGTTAGGTTACAAACGGTTTATTATAGCTACAATTAAGTTATGGTTATGGTTTTATCCACTAGTGAATATTACGCATGTTATGACTAAAAATATATACTTAATTTTGTACAATGGTTCCGAAATATCTTACAATATACTAGCCTTTCAGGTAAATACCGACTATCGATTTCACTCAATATAATAAGAATTTAGAGTGATATAATTAGTTTGAGAATCAAAATATTTCACTTATGATTTCGATGAAAAAAAAAGAAATAGTTGACTTAACAGTGATTTTTACGCATAAATATCAACATTTTAACCCTTTGTATAAAATTGAAAAAATTGATCCACCTCAATAATTATCTTTTTTTAATATATGAAAGTATAATAGAATATTTAGATAATACTAATGTCGAATTTAGGTATCTTTTTTGCATTAAAACTTACTATATATTTCGGTAGTTATAATTTTTGGGAAATATTTACAAAAATCAGATTAATTAACCAAAATTACTTTTTTGAAATTACCACAATTCTTAAAACAAGCAATGAGTTTAAATGCTTCACGATCCTCTCTATAAAGGGAAATGCTTTTGCAGTTGAATATATTTCAAATAATTTTATTTAAAGAAAAAAAAAGAAATACACTGTAAAAAAAAATTCTGTAAAGGTACTAAACATTTTCTAGGAAACTGGGATTCCAAGAACTTTTCATGTAAAGATAACAGGAAAAATCCATGTAACTGATTCCAAAAGTAGAATTTTTGCTGTTAACGTTACAGGAAAAGTTCTTGGAATCTAAGTTTCCTAGAAAATGTTTAGTAGCTTTACAGAATTTTTAAGCTATTGCATAGCTTTTATCGCGGGCTTTGAGCGCGGTGACCGAATCCAAAAATTCCGTAACGCGAAAAATCCTAACACATCGGTAACGAAAAAACCTAACACTCGGCTAACGTCGTTTCCTTTCGGAAAACTTCGGAACGGTATCCTTCGGTAGACTTCGGCAGACATTGACGCGGTATTTTTCAGATATTAGAATATCAAGTCTCAAACTTATGTTTCTTATGATCTAATTTTCATAGCGCGGCCAAATTTTGTTTGGTAATTTATTATGAGACAGTGTTTATTTCGGTGGTCTAATTTATTTTGGTGACAAGAGACCCCCCCACCGTGAGGGTCGAAAAATTTAAAATGCTTATAACTCGCGATCTAACTTTCGTAGCGCGGCCAAACATTGTTTGGTAATTTATTATGAGACATTGTTAATTTCTGGTGACAGGATACACCCCACGGTGAGGGTCGAAAAATTTAAAATGCTTATAACTCGCGATCTTATCTTCGTAGCGCGGCCAAACTTGTTTGGTAATTTATTAGGAGACAGTGTTAATTTTTGGTGACAGGAGACCCCAGACGGTGAGGGTCGAAAAATTAAAAATGCTCATAACTCGCGATCTAATTTTCGTAGCGCGGTGAAATTTTGTTTGGTTATTTATTATGGGACAGTGTTGATGTTTGGTGACAGGAGATCCTCCAAGGTGAGGGTCGAAAAATTTAAAATGCTTATAACTCGCGATCTAATTTTTGTAGCGCGGCCAAATTTTGTTTGGTAATTTATTATGAGACAGTGTTTATTTCGGTGGTCTTATTTATTTTGGTGACAAGAGACCCCCCCACCGTGAGGGTCGAAAAATTTAAAATGCTTATAACTCGCGATCTAACTTTCGTAGCGCGGCCAAACATTGTTTGGTAATTTATTATGAGACATTGTTAATTTCTGGTGACAGGATACACCCCACGGTGAGGGTCGAAAAATTTAAAATGCTTATAACTCGCGATCTTATCTTCGTAGCGCGGCCAAACTTGTTTGGTAATTTATTAGGAGACAGTGTTAATTTTTGGTGACAGGAGACCCCAGACGGTGAGGGTCGAAAAATTAAAAATGCTCATAACTCGCGATCTAATTTTCGTAGCGCGGTGAAATTTTGTTTGGTTATTTATTATGGGACAGTGTTGATTGTTGGTGACAGAAGACACCCCACGGTGAGGGTCGAAAAATTAAAAATGCTTATAACTCGCGATCTAATTTTGGTAGCTTGGCAAAATATTGTTTGGTAATTTATTATAAGACAGTGTTAATTTTTGGAGACAGGAGACCCCCCACGGTGAGGGTCGAAAAATTTAAAATGCTTATAACTCGCGATCTAATTTTCGTAGCGCGGCCAAATTTTGTTTGGTAATTTATTATGGGACAGTGTTGATGTTTGGTGACAGGAGATCCTCCAAGGTGAGGGTCGAAAAATTTAAAATGCTTATAACTCGCGATCTAATTTTTGTAGCGCGGCCAAATTTTGTTTGGTAATTTATTATGAGGCAGTGTTAATTTTTGGGGACATTAGACCCCCCCACGATGAGGGTCGAAAAATTTTAAATGCTTATAACTCACGATCTAATTTTCGTAGCGCGGCCAAATTTTGTTTGGTAATTTATTATGAGACATTGTTAATTGTTGGTGACAGAAGACACCCTACGGTGAGGGTCGAAAAATTAAAAATGCTTATAACTCGCGATCTAATTTTGGTAGCTTGGCAAAATATTGTTTGGTAATTTATTATAAGGCAGTGTTAATTTTTGGTGACAGGAGACCCCCCACGGTGAGGGTCGAAAAATTTAAAATGCTTATAACTCACGATCTAATTTTCGTAGCGCGGCCAAATTTTGTTTATTCATTTATTATGAGTCAGTGTTAAGTTTTGGTGACAGGGGACCCTCACGGTGAGGGTCGAAAAATTTAAAATGTTTATAACTCGCGATCTAATTTTCGTAGCGCGGCCAAATTTTGTTTGGTAATTTTTTATGAGACAGTGTTAATTTTTGGTGACAGGAGACCCCCCACCGTGAGTGTCGAAAAATTTAAAATGCTTATAACTCGCGATCTAATTTTCGTAGCGCGACCAAATTTTGTTTGGTAATTTATTAAGCTATTGCATAGCTTTTATCGCGGGCTTTGAGCGCGGCGACCGAATTTAAGAATTCCGCAACGCGAAAAATTCCTAACAATCCGGCTAACGAAGTTTCAGTTTGGCAGACTTCGGGAAGGTATCTTTCGATAGACTTCAGCAGACATTGACGCGGTATTTTTGCATAAGTTGATAAAAAATGCTATGCAATAGCTTTACCGCGGCAGTCCCCGAGTGGCACACATATATATATATATATTTTTTTTACAGTGTACCTATAAAAATGAATAATACAACGAGCACTTTTTGAAAATATTTACCCTTGACTATTTCTCTATTCTATCTAAGTTTTATCAATAAGTGTGTTTTGTGTGGAAAGAATTAAAAAAAAAACTTTTATTTCTATATAAATAAGTTTTATATAAAGTTTCCTCCTAAGGTACTTTAAAGTACCGTCAGTCCATAAAGCGTTAACACGAAATTGCGGAACCGTTGAACACATATTCCCTGCCCCATTTCCCATTGCAGTCTTTTTGAGTATTTTTACGGCTAAATATTAGTTGTTTAAAAAATGTAATAAACAATAAATAAATAAATAATAAACGATTGTTCATACAGTCACTGGCGACGTACTTCAGACAGTGTATTTTCACGCATTTCGAGTTAAAGATAAAATCATACAAATTTCAAGTTCATTGAATATTATTATGAGGGACCAAGGCAAAGCTTGTCATGTCACTAAGTTCGAAATAAAAATATTATATTTTTTACTGTAATTTTATTTACAAAAGAATTCATTTTTCTTTAAATTTAAATATTGCATAAATAGATTGGAACAAAATTTTTAAATCCTATTATTTTAATATGTACTGTTATTTTTGGCACTTGAAGAAGAAAAAAAAGAGAATTACTGTCAAATTGGCGCTGCTTTCTATGTAATTTCATTACTTTAACCTCCACTTTCAGAACACTCTGGATTTTGTAAACAGAAGAAATGCAGTGATATGTTGATTTGATTAGAACGATTTCGTTACGATACAATATATTAATATTATTTTTATATTAATATATATTAATATTATTATATATTAATATATTTATATAATTTTATAAATGCGTAAAATAATTTCATTACATGAAGATCCTTTTGAGGTAATTTATTAATGACAAAAGCGTTATATCTTTCTGAAACGGAAATAAATTAATTCCTATTTCTGATATTTAAGAAAAATACATGCTACCTATTTTAAATCAAAATTTTTACACTATGTTTGATGACACATGAAATATCTCAACACATTTTAATATTAATTATTTAAATAATCATTTTAAATTTCATAACTAAAAACTTGGCGTGTTTCGTAAGTATTGAAGCCTTAAAAAATTGTTGATGTGTTGTTCAGCCCAATAAATTTTACAACCCAATATTTTGAAATACATTGGCAGAGAAGGAAGAATTGGGAAAAAATATATTTCTTACTTTAATTCCCTGATTTCGCTACTTATCTGGGAGTTTCATCTAATCAAATCAATTCATCATAAATACAGGCAATTGTTTTCAATATACGGAAGAATCAATGTTTTAAATACGTTAAATTAAGAAACATTTGAGTCTTCAGTAATGAAAATGAAGATTTCCAATTAAATAGAAAATTTTCTTGATTTTTCAGGAGTTTTAAACTATTGGATTGTACTCTTATTTCATTCGGCAATGTATCACAAAAATAATATGTATATATGCACAGATATTTTATTAAATTTTACTACATTTAAGATATTCTTTATAAACCAATGTCATATTTTAAAAATATTTGAACTAGTTTTGAAAACATGTTTTGGTTTATGCTTTAGTAATAACTTGAATTTAAAGCATTTAAATATAGCGTTTAAAGATACTGTCACAAATTGTATATGCTACGGCTATTGCATTTAAGAAATTTCAGCTTAGTATTTATAAATTTTGAATCTTAGTTAAATATTTAACAAATTTATGAAAGATTTTTTTAAATGAAATAGTTAGAATCCTTCCTTTCTTTGGCCTTCCTCTCTTTATCCTTCCTTCCTTTCTTTTCCTTTCTCCTTCATTCTTTAGCAGAATCATCCTTTAGCAGATAAAAAATATTTTCTACTGATAATCATATTTTGCGATCTATTATCAGGGAACGAATAATACGTTAAGTATAAAATTTTGTCAATTTTCTGTCTGATATTCCTTAGGTGTATTATAACTCTTCAAAAAGCTTTGTATACAAACCAATATATTGATATGTAAATAGAAAGACATAAATTTTTACACATTTATTTTAATATTTAATTTTTAAATTTTTCCTAATTTTCAATAAGAAACTCCATTCGTCTGTTGCATACAATTTTTTTAGGGTTAGACTGAAACACTTTTTTAATTCACAAAAAACTAAAATATTGTAAAGGTTATAAATGTGTATAAAATACAATACAACCTAAAAAATTAAGTTTTTGTGTTACTTAGATTTAGAAATATTATACGCGCTAGTTAAAAATATCTGTTTTGAGAAAAGTGACTTTAAAGTTCAGTTTTACCTTGATTTCGAACGATCACTCCATGTTTTACAACGTAATGTTTTTAATATTTGACTTTTTTTAAATTACAAGGTTACCCCCCTCTCCTCCCCCTTAATGTGAAACGATGCGAAAGTGTGTTTTTAAAAGAATGACATTTAAATACAATAAATAGACAAGGGATTTCGATTCTTAGGAGAAATATCTGATATAATTATTTTACCTCACTTTTCTATATTGTTTATCCTAAAATCCAGGGTGAACGGTTTCTTTTATTTTGTCACTTTCTCTAACAGCATTGCTTTTCTTGCGGATACACCTTATTGACTTAACTTTTGGAGTAAGACCAAAAACTTTTTTTTTTTTTTTTGTTATCTTGACGTATGTTTCAAATAATTTTATTATGTAGGTTTCGTGTTTACTAATGCTAACAAAAACGTACAATAATTTTTTCCTTAGTATATAATTTTTATATTGTTATAAAACAGTGTAAACATTACACAGGTATCAATCTAAGTTTTATATGTATAAAATTTTAAGAACAATTTATAAGAATTTTAACACCCTGGGTCTCTAAAATATCAGGGAATATAAATTATTATTGAAATCACCAAATTTTACATTTATTGAAACTTATAAATTCATGCTAAACTTAACTTTGTATATAGGAGTAAAATATTTTTAATCAATATAAACAATTCTCAAAGTGGTATCGCTGATATATTAAAACCATTAGATCGTTAAATGATATTAACTTTACAGTCTGATTCCTTTGTATAAATCATGTAAATAATTTAGATGCTTCTAATTTGTACTGCAGTTTAAGAATTATAAATATACATGAGTCAGAGATACCAAGCTCAGCATCGACTTTTAAGCTTAATGGTAGAGCGTCTGTATCGCTGCTTATCGAAGAATTCCGGTTTCGATCCTCGGCTTGGACGTTTTCACAATGTTGACTCTACGCTTAGCTTTTAATGTGATATACCACTCATTAAATATTCATTAATTGCAAGCATAATATCAATTGTAAAAATTAATAGTAATATATATGATGAACAATATACAATGTTTTTATAAAATGAAAATAACTTACTGTGAAACTTATTAGCGAAATCATTATAATAATATGAATGAAATTTTTTAGATTACCAACTCCCCACTTAATATAATTAGTTTGTTTGTTTTTATTTGTGATGGCCAGTTATCACCAATTGGGATAGAGACTCTTAAAGGGGTATGCCCTCCGTGGGGGGGTCTTTAAGGGAACCTAACTCGCATATTTCATTTAATATAAAATTATGCGAAAGTGTTTTTGCAATAGATTGACATTTAATACAACAGATAGACAAGGCATTTCGATTCTAAGGAGATATATTTGATATAATTCTTTTACCTCTCTTTTCTATGTTGTTTATCTTGAAATCCACGGTGACCCGTTTTTTTATTTTTGTCACCTTCTCTAACAGCGTTGCTTTTCTTGCGGATATACATTATTAACTTAACTTTTGCAGTAAGATCTTTTTATCCCGACATGTATCTCAAATAATTTAAATGTATAGCTTTCGTATTTGCCCACGCTAACAAAAATCTTCCATAATATGTTTTTCTTTCTTTGTATATAATTTTTATGTTGTTACTAGATCCCTTCGCCCACTACGCTGGTCGGTTTAGACGGGCAGACGGACATTAAATAGTTTATTAGTTTATTAAGTACGGGCATTACAGAGTTTAATTGTTAGTACTAAATAGTTTAATGCTATTAAAATGCATACCAAACAATGTCTCAATATATAAGTATGCGATGGAATAATTTGTGTTGCCCTGTAAGTTAATAACAATTATTCTTTGCCCCATAGATTGTACAGAATGTATATTATAGTATATACTTCATAGATGCATATCAATTTTATTATGTTCGAATTAGTGTGACTCTTTAAAATTCATTTGAAACTTTTTTCCCACTGACCGTAATCCAACGGAATAATTTTGATTGTCCCTGCAATTGATCTATGCATCCGATTTTCGTAAAATTTGAAATGACACAACAAAATTATCTAATAATAATATTTTTTAAGTTTCATACGATTCGGTTGGGTAGTTTTTGTGTGGGTATAAGCGGACAGATGGACGAACAGAGAGACTGGCGGAGAGACAGACGGACGGATAGACAGACGAATGGGCAACTCAAGACCCCTTGATTTTCCCCCTTCATAAAAAAAAAAAAAAAAAAAAAAAAAAAAAACACGACGTTTTTTCGTTTTTGGGATCGGAGGAGATTGCGTCACGTACATACATACATACGGTCGGGTTTTAATAGTGTAGATAAAACAAAATAAACATTATAAATAGGAATGAATGTTTCAAATAGATCAAAATTTAAGAACATCTTATAAGAACTTTTACTCCATATATTTTCAAAATATCAGGTAATATAATTTAATATTGAAAGCACCAAATTATACATTTTTTTAAATTTCAGTAAAAAAAAAAAAATAATAATAAATAAATAAATAAATAAATAAGTATGTTACAGTTTCTTGCTCAGAAATAGACAGAAGGTTATAAATGTGAATAAAATACAATATAACATAAAATATTCAGTTTTTGTGTTACTTAGTTTTAGAAATATTATGCGCGCTATTTAAAAATATCTGTTTCGAGAAAAATGACATTAAAGTTCCGATTTACCTTGATTTGGACAGATCCCTCCACATTTTACATCATAAAACCAGTTTAAATTATATTATCATCATATTCGATTTATTTATTTTAGTTTTTAAGGTTGGTAAAATAATGTTTTTAATCTTTGACATTTTTTTATTACATGGTTATCGCCTCTCCCATTAATATAAAACGTTCCGAAAGTGTTTTTCCAATAGATTGTCATTTAAGTGCAATAAATATACAAGGCATTTCGATTCTAAGGATAATTTTTTTGATATAATTCTTTTACAGCTCTTTTTTACATTGTTATTCCTGAAATCTACGGTGAACCGTTTCTTTTATTTTGTCAATTTCTGTAACAGCATTGCTTTTCTTGCGGACGATATACCTTATGGACTTAACTTTTGCAGTAAGATTGAAATCTGTTTATCTCGACATGTGTCTCAAATAATTTCTTTATATAAGTTTCGTATTTCTTAAAAAAAAAAAAAAACCTACAATTTTTTCCCTTTGTATATAATTTTTATTTTGTTATAAAACAATGTAAAAATCATATAGATAGTAGTCTAAGATTCATTTATATCGAAATTTAAGAACAATTTATAAGAATTTTAACACCATACATCTCTAAAATATCAGGGAATATACTTTATTATTGAAAGCACCAAATTGTATATTTACATATAAAAAAATTAATGCAGAATAAAATAAGTTAATGAAAATGTATAAAGGCGTAAAATATTTTTAAGGATTATAAAGAAGTCTCAAAGTGGTTTGACTGGTATATTTAAGTCATTAGAGCATGAAATGGTACTAACTTTACAATCTGATTCCTTTGTATAAATTATGTAAATCCTGTAGATGCTTCCAATTTGTGCTACAATTGTCTCATTATCAACATATGTACACTGTAAAAAAAAAGGGTCGATCTACTAAAAAAACTTTAGTGATCCTTGTAATTACTAAAAATTTTTTAGTAATCTTAGTCGGTTACAAAAAAATCTGTAAGAATTACTAGAAAAAAGTTAGCAACGAATAAGAGTTAATAGTTTTATATTTTTAATAGCTCTTACAAAAACTCAGTTGGTGTGGCCATGATAGCATAGTGGTTATAGTAACGGACTCCAGGCTAAAAGGTCCCGGGTTCGAAACTTGCCACCGCCAAATACGCCGCGAATGTATGTAGTGTCTCATTAAAAAAGGGGTTATGAAAATCCTGTTGGAGCGGGTAGGAATGTTTGGTGCTGCCATCTATTGCAGTTTTGCCGAAAATCTTCCGCTTCAGAAGTCTGGATGCAGCTCGAAGGAAACTCCTGCGCTTCAAGCCCACGTAATGGTTATTAAAAATAATTTTGGAGCTATTACTAAAATTTGCTGGGTGGCCCATACTAAAAATTTTTAAGTTAGTTGTACAAAAAATTCTTTTGTTCAGTTTACAAAAGAAATGCTTGTTTCACTTGCAAAAAAAAAGTTTGTAATGGTTACTAAAAAATTCTGTGGAATACAAATTTACTAAGAAATTTTTAGTAACCTCTAGAATTTTTTTTACAGTGTAAGTGAGAGAGGCCAAGTAAAACATCGTCTTTATAGTTTAAGGATAGAGCACCTGCATTCCTGCTATTACAAGGAATCCGGGATCAATCCCCGACATGGACATTTTTCACTCTGTTAACTCTTTGCTTAGCTTGCAATGTGATAAACCACTGATTAAATATTCAATAATTTAAAACATAATTTCAAAGTTGAAAATTAATAAAAATATATACGATGCAAAATATTTCGTGCTTTTATAAAGTAAGAGGGTCTTTCTTTAAAACATACAAGCGAAATCGTTAAAATGATATGAAAGAAAATTATAAAGTTATCAACTCCCCAACAAAATATATTTTGTTTGTTTGTTTGTATTTGTGACGGCCAATTATTTACACTTGCATTTAGGTCCTAAAGGGAGTATGCTCTCCGTGGGGGTCTTATATAGAACCTAACTCTTATACCTCACTTATTATAAAACTATGCGAAACTGTTTGACGAATAGATTGACAATTAAATACAATACATAGACAATGCATTTCGATTCTAACGCAATATATCTGATACAATTTTTTATCTCTCTTTTTTACAATGTTTATTCTGAAATCCACGGTAAACCGTTTCTTTTATTTTGTCACTTTCTCTAACACAATTGCTTTTCTACCGGATATACCTTATTGACTTAACTTTTGCAGTCAGATTGAAATCTTTTTATCTCGACATGTGTCTCAAATAATTTCCTTATCCAGCTTCTATTTTCTAACTCTAATAAAAACCTACTATAATGTATTTTTCCCTTTGTGTATATTTTTTTGGTGTTATAAAACAATGTAAACATTATATATATAGAAATCAAACATTCAAATACATGGAAATTTAAGAACAAATTATAATAACTTTTACTCCACACGTCTTAGAAATATCAGGAAAGAGAATTTAATATTGAAAGCACCAAATTATACATTTTTCTAAATTTCAGTAAAAAAATTAAATTAAAATAAATACTTGCTTAGAAATAGACAAAAAGTTATAAATGTGAGTAAAATAGCATATAACATAAAATATTCAGTTTTTGTGTTACATAGTTTTAGAAGTGTTATGCACGCTATTTAAAAATATCTGTTTCGAGAGAAATGACATTAAAATTCAGATTTTCCATGATTTGGACAGATCACTCCACATTTTACATTATAAAACTGGTTTGAATTATATTATCATGATATTTGACTTACTTATTTTGGTTTTTAAGGTTGGTAAAATAATGTTTTTAATATTTCACATGCAACACTTACAAGGTTAACCCGTCCCCCCTTAATGTCAAACTATGCGAAAGTGTTTTTCCAACAGATAGATATTTAAATACAATAAATAGATATGGAATTTCGATTCTAAGTAGAAATATCTGATATAATTCTTTTACCTCCCTTTTCTATATTGTTTTTCCTGAAATCCAAGGTAAACCGTTTCTTTTATTTTGTCACTTTCTCTAACAGCATTGCTTTTCTTGCGGATATACCTTATTGACTTAACTTTTGCAGTCAGATTGAAATCTTTTTATCTCGACATGTGTCTCAAATAATTTCCTTATATAAGTATCGTATTTGCTAACGCTAACAAAAACCTACAATAATATTTTGTTTTACTTCTTTCGTATGTTATTTCTATGTTGTTATAAAACAAAATGTACATTATTTAAATAGGAATCAAAGTTTCAAATACATAGAAATTTAAGAACTTCTTATAAAAACTTTCACACCATATGTCTTCCAAATATTACGGACTAATTTAATATCGAAAGCACCAAATTATATATTGTTATAAATTTCAGTAAAAAAATTAAAAAATATAAATATGTTATAGTTATTTGCTTAGAAATAGATTTTTTTTATTTAATCCGGCAGGACGGGGCCGTAAAACTTTAAACCAGGGCGAGCATGGGGTATCAGCTCACACCAAACATATTAAATAGCAAAAGTAAGGGGGAGATATTTGGAATTCGATCTTTTATTAAAATTAATGATAATTACTCTTCATCACGAAAAGCGATAACATAAATGTAAATTTTTATTATTAGTTAATATAAATAAATAAATAAATAAATAAAAAATTAATTAAACGCTCTCACCTTTTTTCCCTTATTCCAAAATCTTAATTTTTCCCATGTAAAGTCTAATGATTTTTATTTACATTTTTTATCATAGTAAATGTATATATTATTGTTGATGAGAATACTGAGATTTATGAACTGTAATAAAAATTAGGCTCTACATGAACCAGAAACTTTAGGTATTCTGAGTGTTTTTCACCCAAAATAATTCCATAAGAGAAAAAAAAATCTGATTTTGCTGTTTTCAAACTCTACGCATGGAAGAATGTAACCTTGGAAGCAGGTACTGATAGACTTGACCACTTCAGTTTATAACGAGAAGCAGTTTATGAATATTTTCAAGAATGGAGTGTAAAAACAACCAGCACCCGTTCTGCTTTGTTAAATGTGTTCGACGATCCAGTAGACCTAAAAAATATATTTATATCAAAAAAGGAAACAGCATCATTCAGCTTCTGAATTTTGCATTTAAATGTTTGTTGAGAAATCTAGAAATATTATTAATGATTTTCCAAATATCCTATTCTTTCAAATATTTGCATCCATTGCATTGTATAATGTAATAAAAACATGAAACAATTATGAAAATTCGAAATAGAAATCTGTTAGAATTGCAAATATGCTCAGGTTTGAAATGAAAACTGCCGCAACAGCAAATTTATTCCTTCATAAATCTAAAATATTCTGTAATGCTTTGTTAGATGCAATTTCAAATATGTTTATTTCTACGAATATGCACATAAAAAAATCATAAAAAAGATATGAATGGGTATTTTAAAAATATTATCTTTCAAACTCCGTTTTTCTTCTCAGATAATAAATCGTTGAATTGATTTTACTTATACTGAAGGAAGAATCGCTATAATATTATTCATGCATAAAAAAACATTCAGTAAAAATACATATAAATGTAATGGTGTATGCTGCACTTTAAAAACATTTTCTATGTATTCAATAAAATAAAAATGAAGAATGTAAAAAAAAAAATATATAAATATAATATATTTTAAAGCATGTACCTTTACATTTAATTAATGAATGATTCTAGATGTTTGTAAAAAAGAAAAATGCTTCATATGATATACAAATATTAAAAATAAATGGATCAGATCGGTTTTTGCTAAAATCTTAAGAAATTAAAGAATATTTTTATTTAATAATTAAAAATGACTGATAGAAAAAAAAAGAAAGATGCAATGTTGTTTGCTTAAATGAAGTTACTATCTGTAATCTTATCTTTATCTTATGATAACCTGTCGTTGCTCTGGTTTACTACAAGTTATTTCTTTTATGATAGAAAGCAGATAGTTTTACAGAGACCTGCAAAAAAATTCGGATACTATAACGCATCCGAAATATTGTATTTTAACAGACAAAAATCTGATCATTTCTAAAGTTGTATTATAGTATGAACGCATCTCATTTCACATGTGATTTACGCCTTTTTTCCCTTGAGGCCCCACATTAGGCACAGAAAAAGACCCGGATGATTATGTAAAGTCTATGGGATCGTTTTTTTCAAATATCTCGCTTAAATTTTAATATTTTTACATGATTTTTTGCACAAGATAGCTGAGGACGATCCACAATCGGCCTAGTTTTTACTTATTCGATTTTTCTTATACATTTTTCATATTACGATAGTTTGGATTTCAAAACCGGTTTATACCGGTTTCGAAAATTAAAAAATATATATTTTTTTAATCTGAAACCAAAACTGAAAAAGTAAAAACTAGGCCGGTTGTGGATCATCCTCAGCTCTCTTGTTAAAAAAAAACATGTAAAAATATTAAAATTTGGGTGAAATATTTGAAAAGAACACCCCCATAGACTTTACATTACCATCCGGGTCTTTTTCTGTACCTAGTGCTGTGCCTTAAAGGTATTTGATGACTCAGTCACCATGTAGGGGTTCTACCATTGGCCGCGAGGTTCTGACCTCTAAATTGGTAGACGGTAGTTGCTGGATTCGAACCCAATCGCGACCGTAGGCCTAACCGTTCGGAGTTTTCCTTGGTTTTTTTCGAACCTTGCGTAAATACGGGTTAGGTTCCCTTAGAAAGACCCCCACGGAGGGCATACCACCTCATAGGGCCTATATCCCCTAGTGTAGATAATTGTCCGACATACATACAAACAAACAAACCATATAAGGGCTATTTTTTTACATCAAAATAGGGACTGAGCGTAATTCAGCTTCTGAATTTTACTTCTGATTGTTTTTTGAGGAATCCAGGTACATTATTTATAATTTTCTACAAAGTCGTATTCACTCAAATATTTGCACCCGATACATTGTATAAAGGCTGAAAAAAAAAAAAAAAGAATAATGAGAATCCGAAGTAAAACTCTCGTAGAATTTCAAATATGTACATGTTCGGAAAAAAAAGCGGCAAATTTATTGCTTCATAAATCTGCAATATGCTTTATTATTTTGTTAGATGAAATTTCAAATATGTTTATTTCTACCAATATCAATATAAAAAATCAAAAAAAATTATATGAATGTGCGTTTTGAAAATATTATATTTCAAACTGCATGTCATTCTAAGACCATAAATCTTTGAATTGATTTTGCTTATACAGGATGAAGAATTTCTAAAATACGTGGGTAATTCGGAAAGTAACGCCCGTTTATGAATTTTAAAAAAACTAATGAAAGGAAACATGTTTTATTAATTACGTATGAAAGACACGTTCTTCAGCTACTTCTCAACATATTTGCCGTATTAGTTAAAACAATTATCATAACGGAAAATCAGCTTTAAAATTCCATCGTCACAGACTTCTGCCGCTGGCCTATTCAACTGCGATTATTTTTAATTTCAATTCACACCACTCTTTCAATCCAAAGAATTTTAACATATTTTTTTATATAATTTTATGATAAATGCACTACCAAAAATGTTTTAAAAAATAGTGGGTCAAGTAAAATATTACGACAGCAATTCGGAATTTGTCAGTAAGAATAAAAGAATATGTCACTTAATTAAAAGAATATGTCACATAATCACTACATTCAAATGTAGTGATTTGTGCTGCACTTTAAAAACCCTTTCTATATAATAAAAAAATGATAATGCTTCAAAATTATACAAATATAATACCTTTCAAAGTGTGAAGCTGTTATTTTTAATTAATGTAGAATTTCAGATATTTGAATAGAAGAAAAATGTTTCATATAATATACAAATTTTAAAAATAAATCTATTAAACCTTTTTTTTTTCTTAAACAGTTCTTAAAAGAAAGTAAAGAACAATTTTGTATAAAAATTCCGAACTACGGATGATAAGAAAAAAAAAGACAAAGTTGTTTTATTCAAAGAATTTATTTATAAGTAATCTTATACTTATTCTTGACCCCTTGGAGACGAGCGACACGTATACCTGCCGCAAAAAAGCTTAAAAATCCTTGTTTCTGGCCACCAGTAAAATTTTAGTGTAAAATTTGCCTTATTTAATCGAAGCATTTTCTCGTTTTAAAAAGGCATAAATATCTGTTTTAAAATACGGTGACAAAACATTTAAAATTTCGTCAAAGTTCCCGTCATGAAGGGGTTAACCGAAATAACAGATTTTTTTCTTTATAAAGTAAAATCTTTGCAGAGATTTTTTTTACGTTTTATTTATTTTAAAAAATCACACATTCTGTGAGTTGCCAAAATGGTTTGGAAATTTTGTGATATCGATAATAAATCGAATTTTTGTTTTAAATTATCATAACAGACTTCTAAGTTGTGTGAAGCATATTTATATCAAACACATAGATTAAAGTGTATATAATTACATAAAATAAATGAGCAAAAATGTTTAAATAAAATTAATGTGAATGGTCGTTGCTGCTCAATCATGTCTTCTTTTATATTTTAAAACTACTGCTTTCAATAGTTACAATCTTTTATTGCCATATCCACTGTTCCTGTTTACCTACTCTGGCATGGGTCCTTAAATCTATATATACGAAATCAGTGTTGCTAAACGGACAACTTTTTAAAATTCCGATTGGTATCACTATTTTATAATGGCTAAATTCGTTTTTTTTAATGTCATATTAATCAGGAAAAAAATTATCCTTTAATAAAAATGGTACCAATCCAATAATGTATTTTTAAAATGTTGTTCGTTGGGCATATGGGACATGTATATTTTCAAGCCCTTTACAGCAGGCGTTACTTAAATTTAAAAAAAAATGATATAATCTTCCCCGTTAATATTTCATAATATATTTTTTTCAGAGGTTATTATAGCAATCTTTCACGTGGTTCTTTCTCACAAGGAGGGCCTCCATACTGGACATACTCAGAATTTTTGGAAAAAAAAAAATATGATAAAACTACTCATGTATGTAATAGCGGATCAGTCAAAATTAAAGTAAAAAGAAACTATAAAAAAATATAATATTTTCGCATATTTGGCGTGAAAAGACGAAAGTGGCACGCGATTTGGCGAGCAGTACTTTTCCTCGCCGAAAGTAAACGATTTTAATGCAACTGAAAATTTTTGGATATTTAGAATGACTTTAAATGGTATTTAATGAATTTAAACATAAACAATGAGAGAGTTTAATACATTATATACATATACATAGTATATTGTATTGCATATATATATTATTTGTAGCTGTAGTTATTTAATTTACCTCTGGAAAAAAGTTTTCATATATAAAAAATTCTTATTCAGAAAAATTATTTTCATACATTTAAACGTATTCAGAAATAAAAGCCAGATGTTTTCATTGCAACAAAATCGAATTGGCAATGCTCAATTGGACTTTGAACTTGAAATATTTTTAATTAATTTAATTTTGAATTTCGTTTTAAATCTCAAATTTTGATGGTTAAATTTCAATATAAATACATATCAATATCAATATAATGAATTTATACTTAAAACAAAGTAAAACTGACAAAACCAAAGATATTTAATTCAGGGTTATAGTCGTAAAAATAACAGAGGTAATGCGCTCTAAGCAGACGGTATACGCTCAAGGCAGACGGTATATCCTAAAGTGCATATACTATAAGGTTTTAGAGAAACAGGGGGTATACGGTGCTCCTTTAAGAAATCCAGAAAGTATACGACGTATACCCCCGTATACCCTCCCCTATCTCTGATTTAATTTATTTAAACAAGTTAAACATGAAACTTTTTTCCTTTAAAATGTATTTGACATATAAAAGTATTTTTTGAAATTGCTTTTCCTCGCCAACTAGCGATCTATGATAAATCGCCAAATAACGAAAATTTCATTATTTTTTTACAGACAGGGCACGGAGGTTTCGCCAATTTTTTTTTTTTTTTTTTTTTTTTTTTTTTTTACAAACGTACATATCCTCATAAGAAGAACATTCTGTAATATTTGGAGATTTTTCGGAGTATGCCCGTATGGAGACCTTCCTTGTCAGTTTTAAACATTTTCTTTTCTATTATCCCGTTTAACTGTAGCATTTCTAAATAAATATACATTCTTTTTTTTGTATAGAACCATATATGAAGAGCACAATAATAAGATCCCCGATATCCCTTAATTAAAGAAACCATCACCATATTGTCAACCCTCACTTTCATTGAATAGGCCAAACCTCCCCACAGTAGTATTTTCTAAAGAATAACTTTTTTTTTATGTTAAGCCCAACTTACTGTACAATCTTTGTGCCTGGTATGAAAGCTCAAAATTTCTGCATTATTTAAGACCTATCTATTTAAATTTCTATGAGATATTTTATCTGAAAAAAGCTTACTAAAAATTTCTGTAAAACACAACTTTTAGTTTGGAAACTCATCATAGATGTTTTTTCTACATCTATTTCAATTACCTGTATAAAACAAATACAATTGTTTGAGCCTTCCAGTATCTTTAATTTACATCTATTAATAAAACTCTGAAAACATTTTCAGTATGAAAAATTAGTGGTGTGTATAGCGTCCCCTGTGGTCAATCCTCCCAGTCACCCCTAAACTATTTTCAGAATACAAAGATTAATTTTTGTTTATTTAAATGAAACACACAAACGTAAAATATCTGGAACAAATAAATCAAGTGCATAACAATTTCCCATTAAATATTCATTACTTACCCATCATACGTAGTATAGGGTAAGTCTTGCAATCATTTTGAAAATCGAAAATTTTTTTGACGGATTTACACGTTTCGGACACTGGAGATTCCGAAAAACATATTTTTAGAAAAAAAAAAAATTGCCGTCCGTCCGTCTGTGTGTCTGTCTGTCTGCCTGTCTGTCTCTCTGTAACCGCTCTATCTCCCGAACAAATTGAGGTAGAGACTTAAAATTTTGTATGTGCTTAGTATGTAAGAATGGGACGAAGCCTATTTAATATCAG
Organism: Maratus speculifer; assembly: GCA_964019185.1. Lineage (NCBI taxonomy): Eukaryota > Metazoa > Arthropoda > Arachnida > Araneae > Salticidae > Maratus > Maratus speculifer. The sequence goes on along the minus strand of OZ025290.1, from coordinate 418,202,463 downwards.
TAACCTCGATTATCCGGAACTATTTTTTTCGGACTCCTGAAAAATTCGTTCTGATGAAAGGTATATAAAAATTTTCGCATTTTTTTATTTTGAGGAGTGGACATAAAAGGCAATAAAATAACACAAATTTTGCGCATAAAACAAAGTCGATCGGATAATTAGTTGTCGAAATATTTTTAATCCTGTTTTCCACATTCTTTGATTTTTCATGACCCTGTATTTCATTCAAATTTCAATTCAAAGATATCTTTTAATTGGAAATGAGACACTTACCTTGATGCAAGAAACCGTTAGTGAATATGATTTTTATTTTTGGAGTTATAAGGATGTTTCTTTTATGCAATTCCGTGCTACTTGAATTGCTTGGCGTTTCATACAATTTATCGAAATTGGTTCATCAGAAATTCATTAATAGAGCATGATTATGTGTTAAAAATACTTAATTATACGTTTATATATTTTTTGGAATTGTAATGCATTTTATAAATTGTTTACATATGTTATGTTTTCATATATTATGTTATGCATATCCATGATGGGTAAGTATTACAGTGGCCTCCAACGACTAGTTTTTATTTCATTCCCATTCTGCATGTAATACTTTGCAAATTAATAATTAATTGATTAAATGAAATTTGTTTTGTTTAATGAAAATGTACCTTATTCATTTTCGTTAATTCAACATATTTTATTAGAAAACGTTAAATATTTAACATGAAATGCAAATAAAACTTTGAAAATTTACAATAAAAAGAACCATTTTAAATAAATTCTAAGATAAGTATGTTTAATCTCATCATTAAACTTAAATGAATAGAAATAATTATGAATTGTAAAATATTTTACTCCGAATAGCTTCAACAAATTAAAACTTTCAACAGAATACGTTCTTAAGCAATGTTCAGAATTATGGAACTCTTTAAAAATTGCAAAAAATAACGTAAAAATATTTGTAAAATGCATTTACTTTTAGCTTTATATTTAATTATGAAAAAAACCAGTCATTTAATCCAAAGTTAAGAAGCATATTTTAGAATTTTTATTTGAAGTTATGTGCTTTAATTTTTATATTAAAGTGATTTAATTCAATATTATTTTTTGGTAAATCAAAACAATTAAATTACATTAAGCTGAAAAAAATTATAAATTTAGCTCCTCCGTTTTTTCTATAAAATTAAATGAAGCACTTTCATAAGAATTTTAAAAAGTTAATTCTTTATACAAGTGAAATACTTTTTTCAGTGTTAAAAAATACGGTACTATTTTGACAAGCTAGGGTATCTTTGTCACCTTGTAGACGAAAGTGTTTATTACTGCTTTATACATCTTTATTTGTGTGTTTTGTCCATGTGATTAATCATTTGTTTTCATATAGTTCTTAAACAGTAAGTGAAAAATTAAAAACTAGGAAAACACTAGGGGTCTGGCATTTTTGCAGTTGCACTGAAATGAATGTGGCAAACGCAATGGCAGTTGTCAATAATGGCATGTGTAAAAAGTACTAACTGCCCCAACATTCCAAATAAAACTTGTAATCGGATTCGGGGCAATTCACATACTTATATATTCAGTGTTTGGCATGGGATTAACACAAATTTAAACATTTGGTAGCTGCTCTAATTCCAGAGCTTTCCTTGAAATTTTAAAAAGATCCAGAATGAATGCATTGCTATTGAAATGCAAGTATTCTAATGTGAATGATATTAATATTTTTATCACGATGTGTACATGAAAACGGAAATATGTATGGCACAAAATAAAAATATCCTGTAGCGGAAGTAAAATGCAGCTTCCCAATTTATCGGTTTTTATATTTTATCCTATTTCACTTAAAAACAAGAAAGTAAAAAGATAAAGAACCAATTAGAAAAAAAATTCATTAATGGTAAATATTAATGGTTGTTTCACGACATTTGTCAGCTACAGTAAAATTGTCTTCAGTTATAGCGATTTAAATTCAATGAAAACATTTGGCGATATTTCGGCAAATATCACCTAATTTCGGGAGCATTTGCCGCTCGCATATATAAATATACATCTTTATGTTTATGACTGGATAAACGGTTGGAACTATCAAGAGTAATAAGCGAGAAATCACGTTCAATAAAATTCATTAATTTATGTCTCATTTTTTTTTTAAATGTTTCCTTTATGTGGAGTACGTGTTAATAACGTAAATATTTTTTTAATGTATAACGTTAGATACAGAAATTTCGAAAATGATGGTTAAAAAAATAGTGAAAATTGAAAGTGTTATTCAGGTAAATCTATATGTAATATCACATAAAAAAAGGGCAGCTGTTTACCAGATATTTAAGAATAAGGATCTAAAAAGTAACTCAAGGAAAAATGTTGTACATTGATACTATAGTATCGCAGACCACCCATGTGTGTTGAATTATGCATCAGAAAGATTCACTCAGTGCCATATTTAAAAAAAATCTGCCCTTTGATAGATATACAAACCTTTGATGAGGCATTGTATGTTTTTACCACTAACTCGATGGATTCAGGTCCAGTTTTTAATTTTCTCAGAGATCTAAGGTACACAAATAAAATAAATAATATATTGCATAAATAAAATTATTTATGTACTAGTATCATATCTTTACATATCTTGATGCCAAAATAGTGAGACTCATAATTAAACTGTTTCTTTTTTTATTTAGAATTAGCAAATTATTAAACTTATTTTATATAAGGTTATTGGATTTTGTTCCCAAATATATTTTTGTCAGTTTAATTTTATTTAAAAGAAACATAAACTGCAAGTCTAATCCTATTATCCAATTCAAGTCGCAGAAGTTTATCTCTAGGAAAATCTACTTAATGGATTCTTTTTGTATACTTCACACAGTAATTTTCTTATTCATATATTTTTGTTTTCAGTGTATTTTCGATAACTTAATGTCACAAAGCTTATCTTCAATGGAGTTACATTGACAATCATAAAAATAATAAAGTTAAAAAATATGAAAAAGAAAAAAAATAAATAACTAAGCTTCTTGAAAACAGTAACTTATTATTATTTACCGCATTAGTCAAAGAATGCACAAATGGAAATCATTATCTGAAATGATTATTAAGCATGAGTAAATAAAATGACAAACATTCGTTAGATTTCTTATTTCGTTGATGTTCACATTTGTTTCATGACTACAAATGCCTCTATTTTTTCTTTTTCTAGTAATGGGGATTTTAATGAAGAAATATATACCAAGAAAAGTATCATCGGTTACATTTTTATAGCAGCGACAGATAAAAGTTTCAAATATACAAATATACGACATAAATTCAAACATATAAAGGAGGTGTGAAATCTTATCGATGATATCAATTCGATTATCTTAAATGAGTTTTATGAATAAGTAAATCATAAGACATACATACGTCAAAGATTCATTTTTGTTTTAAAATTATAAATGTGAATTCGCTGTCTTTATCAGTAAATTATTTATCTTAATGAGGCTTTTAATAAACATATACATATAATAAGAAAATTATAATTAGGCATTTATTTAAAGCAGCAGTTTTTAAAAACATCATCTATACGAATAGAACATATACTTTCAAATATATCAAAACTGTGGGGCATATAGAATAAAGGTATCAGTTCAACAATAAAAAAGACGTGTTGAATTGATAGCCAAGATATCAATTCAATTATCTTAAATTAATCTTATGAACGTATAAATGATATGGCATGTTTTCGTCAGATAATCACGTTTGTTTCAAAACTACAAATGTGTACTCATTGTAATTGTTTAACAATGAGGTTTATAACGAACAAATATACACCAAGAAAGCAAGACTAGCTGATATAGAAGAGAGAACGTTTCCGCCGAGAAAGACATTGGAAAATATCCCCTGTATGTTGTTGGAAAACCTGCCCTGTCGATAATTGAAGTTTTACACTATGTTGATGAAAAGTAATGTTAAGTTTTTGCAAAACAAACGCATAGTTAGTTACATGGCGAAAGAAACACATTTTTAGTGCAAGCAATATCAGAGCAATAAGTTCAACGCTAGGTAACTATTTCCAAAACAATATACATTTGGAAACTTGCACTTTAATTAATACACTTAATGTCGATTGCGATTGAATATAATGTGGAAGTATGTTATGGTAATTGTTGTTTAGAAATAACGTTGTGAAACTTTTCGATGCTGTTTTGCCTAGCCCTATTCGAATAAGAAATATTACGGTGCTATTTAAGGATAGTTGCCGACGTCCCGCTTTTTTTTACTGCCAATAAATTCTTACTGGAATATTTGCTTTATTAATTGCAGTAATTGAAAGACAGTAGACAAATAATCATGCTATATAAAAATACTGGTATTCAAAACATTGGGAGGTCAGTAACTAAAATCCAAAGTAATAGTATAATGGTGCAGCATTTCCAAGATCTAAAGAAAAAACAAAATAATGGGATTTTCTTAAAAAAGCCAGACTTTCTTCAATGCAAAATCTTTTTTTAATATAGAATTGAAAATGCAAATTTTATTAATTTAATATAATGTTTTATTGGCGTTTATGAATTAAATATCTGTATACCACTTAAGCACAAACTAAACTACATGCAAAAAAGAAAAATATATTAAAGAGAATGGCATTTCAGATGGCTTACATATAATTCTAAATTAGTAATTATAAATAAGAGGACATATTTTGTATACATTTGAAACCAAACGAAGGACTAGATGGTCTTAAAATATTTTTATAAATATCTCAATTAATTTTATAACACAGGTGTGCCTCGAGCCCCACATAAAAGGTCGCCCGGCTCAGGTTGCGTATGGCTGATTCTTATGTATATATAAATGACGTCGCATGCATTCGACAGATAATCACTTTTACTTAAAATATACAAATGTGTACTTGTTGTCTTATGTTGTAATGAGGTTTTTTATAAATAAATATATATCAAGAAAACTATGATCAGTTATTTATTTAAAACATTGATTTTTAGAAGCTTCATATATACGAATGGAAGATATTAATTCAAAGATATCAAAGGTGTAATGAATTGATAAGACAAATATCAGTTCGATCAACCTAAAGGGATCTTATGAGTAAGTAAATTACATGACATAGATTTCTCAGACAATTACTTTTGTTCAAAAATTACAAATATGTATGTGTTTTCTTTGTGCACTTATGAGATTTTTAATCATCATTAATTATTTTATTAAATCCTGAGTCCTTCAACACATAGGAGTTTATAGCTAAAAAAACTTAAAGTTTTGTTTTTAGCATACTAATGTTTTTGTTCATATATTTTTGTTTTTGCTGCTCTAGACAACTTAGTTGCACAAAACTTAATCTTAATCGTGTTACTTTGACAAAGCTTTGAATAAAATGTTGAAGCTGAGAAGAAACCCCAAGTTTCTATAGAAAAGTAACTTTATTATTTAGAGTATTAGTCCAAGAAAATACAAATCTGAATCATTTAGATCAAATTATACGTATGGATAAATTATTTAAATGTCATTTATGCGCCAGATAATCGTTTTTGTTTCTAAACTAGAAATTAGTACGTGTTGTCGTGTTTTGTAATGAGGTTCTTGCTGAACAAATATATAACAATAAAAAATGATTACTTATTTCTTTGAAACAACGATATTTAGCTATATAGAAACTTCAAATATACGAATATAAGGTACAACTCATTTAATGTTTAATTCTCTGACCGCCCTGCAAAATTGCAAATTTGTAATGTTGCGTCCACTGTAATTTATAAAAAAAATTTAAGAAAAGATGTTTAATCTAACATGATACAATATATTTTATTACGCATAAGTGTATAAGCTTTAAAAGTATTAATTATAACACATTCTTTAAAAACAGACTTTTAATTGTAGAATTAATGTACCCTGGGGTAATAACGCCAGACGAGGTAATAACGCCAAGTGCTAATATATTTTATAATTATGAAATAATTTGGTAAATGATACCCATGTGCTTTGCGCAGAAGGGTTTTGATTCATATAAATCGCAAAAAACAGCTTCAAGTTAATTTGTTTCATTTTTTGGTCTTATTGTTTTTACAAGCAGCTAAAATTAACGCTTATTCTAAAATTTGCGAGATACGTTTTGTGATGCGAAGACTATTTTTTTTATCCGGAAATACTTTGTTAATTACATAAATTTGTAGTACATTTCATGGACTTTCAAAATGTTGTTGAAGATTTTGGATATTTTCTCGAGATAATTTGTAATTTAAAATGTATAGCGCAATAACTATAACGGAGTAATAACGCCAATCCTTGCAATTTTTACCCCGGTTGATTCCCTACAGTGGCCGAGCTACAGGGTGTTTCGCTACCAGACCGACAAACTCTGAGGGGTGATAGTAGACATAAAGACAAACATTATTAAACGGGAAACAATGCGGCGCAAACGTCTTCTGTAGCAGCTAGGGGCCATTAAAGTTTGAGGTCCAAAACTTCAAACGATAATAAAAAACGGAGAAAAGGGTTGATTTGTTTGCAGTTTTCACTAAAATCATTCTTTACATCACGATTTTTTTAGAAAAAAATTTAAAGGTTACGTTCAAAAATTGTTGATAGAGGGCGCTTTCGACTTTAAAAAAACGAAGAACTACTTTTTACCGTTATTTTGTGCATGGATTTCAAGTTATACTAAAGTTTATTCTTTAACTTAAATTTTAAGCCCAAAATCGGAAACAATATGATCGGGTAACTAGTGAAAATTTAACTGTGAACAGAGGGGAGAATTTTAAACACTAATAAACATTGGAAAATCTAATAGATTTTGTTGCGGTTTGCGTGTAGGTTATTCCCTTGGTAATTATTTTATTCAAAATGACTTACAGGTTTGGTATCTTCATTTTTTGATAGAGGGCGCTTCCGAGACATTTCCGACATTTCACTGGCATTACTCCTAGGTGTTTTACTACCAGAACAACATACTTCCAGGATGTGTTAGGGATGCAAAGACTACTCGGAATCACATAGGAATGTAACTTTGGAAATCCATTTTTTTGGAGTTATGGTTAAAGGAAGCAGAGAAAAAGCAACAGAAACAGCAGAGAAAGAGCAACACGTTAATGTGAAAGAAAACAGTTTATTTAAATGTTTTATTAGAAAAGGTATTCGAAATTACGACCAGTAGTCCGGCATGTCTGATAGCGGCGTCACATGGAATTCCTCACATTTTGAAAGATTCCTGGCATCTCAGAAAGCTTTCTGGCAGCTACAGAAATATCAGCTGCGAGGTCTTCAACTAATGGTACGGAAGTCTCATACACCCAACTTTTTACTTGACCCCAGCAGAATAAGTCCATACATGATCGGTCTGGTGATCTGGCAATAAAATGAACCAGGCCACTACGACCTATCCACCGCTATCCCTATGTTAGTTTGAAAAAACAGCAAACGTCATTGGTAAAATGTCGATGAGTCCCATCGTGCTGTTCATCTTTCAAATACTTCCTTCGGCTACCTTTGGAACCGGTTCGCGAATGATAGCTTTAAAATGATCACTGTTCACGCGCCATTTAGCGCCATCTACCGTCACTGTCAAACTTGCCGGAATATTTCTGGTCGTAATTTTGAACACCTTTTCTTGTAAAACCTTTAAATTTACTGTTTTCTTTCACATTAATGGGTTGCTCTTTCTCTGCTGTTTCTGTTGCTTTTTTCTCTGTTTCCTTTAACCGTAACTCACAAAAAAGGCATTTCCAAAGTTACATTCCTATGTGATTCCAAGTAGTCTTTGCATCCCTAACACATCCAGAAAGTATGTTGTTCTGGTAGTAAAACACCTAGGAGTAAAGCCATTGAAATGTCAGAGATGTGTCGGAAGCGCCCTCTATAAAAAAATGAGGACATCAAAGCTGTACGTCATTTGTAATTTATTATACACAGGAAATAAAAACCTGGTATGATGTTGATGTATTGTAAAATGTTTTAAAATGCCATAGGATTAATTGTTTTACAGAAAACTTTCCGTTCTAGATTGGTATACAAACGTAAAATTTTTCTTAGCAAAATCTATTTGATATTTTGAGGATTTTTACTTATGTAATCAGCAGAGAAGTTTTCTTGTTCATATATTTTTATTTTCAATGTACTCGGCAACTTAATGCCAGAAAGCTTATTTTTAATCAAGTTACTTTCACAAAGATTTGAATAAAATTACGAAGATGAAAAGAAACCCCAAGTATTCAGAAAAACATTAAATTATTCTTATTTATCGGATTAGTCCAAGAATATACAAATGTAAATCATATAACTCAAATGATTCTTAGGAATAAACTATTGAAATTCCATTTATGCGTCAGATAATCATTTTTATTTCCAAACTAGAAATGTGTATGTGTTGTAATTGTTTAGTAATGGAATTCTTGAGGAACAAATATATCCATGAAAAATAATAATAATACTCACTTCCATAAAGCATTCATATTTAGATATTTAGAAACTTTAAATATACGAATAGAAGATATAATTAAATCAGAAAATAGATGTTTAAATTATGTTAGAAAATAAAAAAAAATAAGCGGGAGAAATTTACAAAATATCGTACAGGTACAAAATCCTGGCACAGATGCCATGCATCCACAAGGTTTGACACGATTTGTTTAAGACGCCAATCCTTAAAAACTTTTTTTTCGAATACCAGTTACATACATATTTTTTTATTATTTTCTGTTATTTACTAAAGGAAATAACAATAAATAGAAAACGTTTAATTTACTTATTTTGTGTATTTCTCCAGTTAGAAACTTCTTGACCCATTAATCAAAGTTTCAAAGTGTCTTTTTAGCTCACAGGCTTGTATAGCCTGAGAGCTTATGTGCCCGCCCGTTCTGTATGTATGTACGTGCGTAACGCGATAACTCATGATAAAAATATCCGATTTACTTGAAATTTTGTATGTATGTATATTCTGATAAAGCGCTTCCCTGATTAGTTTTTGGAGTTCATTAGATATGTATAACAGGGGGAACGGGGGCTAATGCCCCTCCCCTTAGCTTATATGAATGTTTTTTTTTATGTGGAATGATCAGTTTTCGTTCAAAATTCAGATGGAGAATCATGCTGATGAGGTACTTCCGTGATTAGTATTAGGTGTTCATTGGATAAGTATAAAAAGGGGGAACGGGGGGTTCATGTCCCTCCTCTAAATTGATATAAATGGGTTTTTCATGTAGAATTGTCAGGGTTTTTTTCCAAATTCTCATATAATAAATCATATCTGTGATTAGTTTAAGGGGTTCAATGATTAAATATAAAAAGGGGAAGTGGAGGGAGCTGCCCCCCTTTCGTAATTTTCTTAAAATGGAATTAACCCTTGAAAATATAAGGTTATAATATACAATTAGTATGCGTATCCTGTGAGCTCAATGCCATCAGTTTTACTGGGCAATATTCTTTTTTTTTATTATTATAAAAATCATGCGTCATATTTATTGCTTTCAATACATGATTCTCATTTTGGTACCAAATGTTTCAATATTTCTGTTTAATTTCGAATATGGCTTTGTAAATATGCCGTTTTTAGTTCTTGCAAGAAAAAAAAACACTAAATAAATAAATAAATAAAAAAGAAAATAACAATCGCATATTTTAAATTGCACAGAGAAAAAAATTGCACTTTCATTTTTTTTTAATCTTCATTACAATTTGTTTTCAAATTATTTTAAGTTTTTATTACTCTTTATGTCATCGTAGCAACAGAAGTATTCCTTTTTTAGACATTAAAGAATGATCAACCAGAAAACGCATAAAATAAAAATAAAACAGATTTATTACATTTTTGCACATTAAAAATGGACCATTCAGAAAAAGAATAAAATAAAATAAGTTGTGGAATTCAGCCAATAAAAATATTCAAATATACTTCAGATATCCGAATTTTTTACCGAGGACAATATGTTTTTTCAAATAGTTAAAAAAAAAAAAAAAACATTTCAACTGTTTAGAAACTCAACTTAATATCACAAAACTTATCTTTAACAGTTTCGCGACAAAAGTTGTTTTGCTTATATTTTAATCTTAATCTCTGATTAAATAAGATAAACTTAACAATAAATAATAACATAACAATAACTGAGAATTCTGTGCATTCGAAATGGCACGTCAAATTGATATAGCAATAGACTGTAAAAAATAAATATTATGATTATATTAAAAATTTGCATACTTAATACAAAAATATATAAAATATTGCAATTTATTACAGATAAGGAATAAAAACCTGGTATGATGTTGATGTATCCTAACATGTTTAAAAAATACCACGGGAACTTTTCTTTCGCAAAAAACTTGTCATTCTAGATTTGTATACAACCTGAATAAAACATTTTAAATAAATCTATTTCATGTTTCAATGAAGCACGTTTCAGGGATAATATTTCTTGACATTTTAAAACTTTTAAAAGATCCATTTTACAAGATCTTTTTAATTTAATTAAAAAAAAAATTTACACATTTTTCCTATTCAAATAAGCTTTGAGGTTTGCGATCATTATTTCCTCTTAAGTCACGTTCTTCTTAACTAAAGATTTTTTTCATTTTTGCCCGCTACAAATATTACTTTGTAGTAAAAATATTTTTATAAATAGGATCTTTTAAATATTATGTTACATTTTTAAAAAGTTAGAAAAAATTAAATCTTGAAATTTAGATTTCAAAACTTCAAAATAAATAAATGATGTAAAAAAACATTCATTAAATTAATGTAAGGTATATTTTGCTAAAAATTTAACATTTAAAATAAAGTGCAAAATATCTTTATTTTAGGAAAAAAAAGTTTAGCCAGAAAGGCCAAATTTCGAATGTGATTTGAAATGTATTTGACTCTTTTTTATTATTTTCATATATAGATTGTTTTTTATTAACAGAATTTGTTCATTGCCTGGTTACTGTTACTTTTTATTCAAAAGATAAGTCAGTTTTAATCAAATTATTATTAATAATAGTATTTTAAAATTACTAAAGTTTCCATTAGATATCTTAAATGGCTATTTCGAGCTGAAGTTTTCTAGTTAGTCAAACATTGTATTAATTTTATTTTAAACAAATGAGTAGTATTTCTATCAAAAATCAGCCTCGGCCATTGTGTTTTTTCTCTGCTTAAGAGAATACGTAAAAAATTGCATCAGTAGTAAAATCACGGGATATACTTTCTTTGTCCTATACGACGAAAGAAACTTGAATATAGCGTTTTCAGCATAGGGATTGGATTACAGTTAATGAATTGTAAAATCATTAGCTGTGTCTGTATCGTTTTGCCATATGCAAACTTATAACTTGCTCCCACCCCTATCCCCTCCCCCTCCGCCCCACATACAAAGAAAAAAAATTCTTTAACCAATATTTAAAAGAATTCCACTGAGCCCCACACAACTCTGTGAATGCGGCGAAGTGGGAACTCCAGATCTTACCCACTATCACTGTACCCTGCTGGATTCTCAGATATTAACTTTCTTCCTAAATCTCCTGGTTACAAAAGGTGTTATCTTGGCCAGTGTTGCTAGCTAAATTACATTGAGAAAAAATATATACCGTTTTTGCCTAGAATGAATGATTAGTCACTTTCTGAATATCTAAATTAGAACTATAGGTTACCGAACTTTGAGAATAGGTTAAACAACTCAGCTGAATAGACGGAATGACCTAGCATTTCTAGACTCTTCTTTTCTATATGACGAAATGATATTGAATTTTATCAATAAACAGAAACTATTGCTTGATTTCGGGAATGATTTCTTAAACTAGAATTTTAGTTAATAAAAAATTTCTTGTGTTCGCATCTATTCGAAGAGACTTTTAAATTAATTTAACAACGAGAATGTAAGAAAATGCTCTTGAATTCTATTAAGAGACTCTAGAACTCTCTAGCAAAAGGGGCTAGAATTTATGATGATGACATAGAATTATTTTATCTAGAATCACAAATGATATTCTAGATGCCAGAATAATATATATATTTTTTAAATGTAAGGAACATATATAACTATCTAATGTTTGTTTTCATCCTAGCCACATAGCGGTCTGTCTTTCTGTCGTGTAGCAGGGGGTAGGGAGTGTTTTATCATCTTCCTTCGCATTTCAGCTCACCCTCTGCTTGTCGCGAGGGTGCAAGTGCTCCAGTGGGCATTTCACAAAAAGAAAAAAAGTATTTCATCTTTTTCTCCCGCTCTCTGTTACAAGTGGGCATTCTGTACCCCAGTGACAAAGTTTTGTTTTTAATTTTTTTTCTTCTGGCTCAAAAATTTATTTCTAACCCCTTAAACAGGCGACCTATGCTTTAAGCATGGCTTCATTTTCTGAGCGGTCTCTCCTAGTCATTTGAACTCTAACCAGGGATTTACAATACTTTGAATTATTTATCCAAAGACATGTTGTCTAGTTTTTTTAGAGTTCACAGTCATACTTATGTGCTATGGTATGTACAGCTCACAACTTTGTTCTTTCATAGATATCCTTTAGACGATAAGCGTTATTACTATCCAGTCAATTCAGTTAAAATATCCGATAAAAAAAAAGACTGAATAATTAAGCAAACATATGCTTTAACAATTACTTCGAACTAATTTTTTTCTAGATGTATAGAAACTAGTTTTTAAAATTACTTTTAAATATTTATTTGCTATTAAAAGAATGCTCAATTTGTAAAATTTACAAATTCTTTATTTTTAAAAAACTGATATTGCATTTAATAAGAATAATTAATTTAATTTGGCATGCTTTTTGTAATTAGAGTCATTACGATTAATAAAACTTATTCATATGAACGAGTTTGAAATATGGTTTTAATGTATAAAGCAGAATTTTCAATATTTATACATAGAGACATTTTATCTTATTTTATAGTAAGATTTTATGTATATCATTTCAAATCCATTGACTTAAAACAATTTTTAATTTTCATTTAATGCTAATATAGATTATTTCAAGAATTTTCAGAAATAACAATTATCCTTGATATTCAAAAGATGTAAATATCTCCGATATGCAATTTTTATTGTTGTTACTGCACTACTGCTACTATCTTTTGTTGTTATTTAGCCATTCCTTTAAAATTACCCTAAGTTTAATTAAGAATTTGTGACTTTAGAGATTTTTTTACTGTTGAATTTTATGATGTGTAATTTACAATATAACTTCAACATAATTGTTTTTCTTTCAACATTTAAATCTTACTATTTAGCTTATATTTTTGAAAAGTTCTTTTTTTAAATTATTTATATTCATGTGATACATCTATAAAAACAGCATGTAAAGTTTTTTATACTCAGTTTATTAAAAAAAAGAAAAAAAAGTTTAAAACATTCATATATATGTACAGACCTCGCAACATCAATTATCATCTTGGGTTTCATCATTAAATATGTTAATGCTACCAAAATGTGTCTCTATTTATGCTAACAATATAGTAATTTTTTTCTAGTCAATTTTTATCTAATCTTTCAGACCGTGAGTAAATTATTAGAAATTATTTGTTGCAATTTTTTTTAATGTAGCGTAGCAGTATGCGAGTATTAAAGTTTTCCTATTTTGTTTGCGATTACTTTCAAACTTTGATCATTGTAATATATTTCAAAAAGAAATCAAGTGTGAAATTTCAAATAACACTAAATATCTAAAAAACATCTTTAAATCTGATGACTACTGTAAAAGGAATACTGACAGAAAATTTTAAATTAAATGTTTTATCAGTTGTAACTACCTTTCTATTTTGTTTGCGATTACTTTCAAGCTTTGATCATTGTATTATTTTCAAAAAGAAATCGAGTCTGAAATTTCGAATAACACTAAATATCTAAAAAACATCTTTAAATCTGATGAATACTGTAAAAAAAATATTGACAGAAAATTTTTTATTAAATTTTTTATCAGTTGCAACAAATTAACTAAGAGTATAAGAAATCAAGGAACATGTTATTATATCGTAGATGTAGTCTTTTTTTATTGATTAACGTATTTGAATGTCTTTGTATCCAAACGATATGAATGAAGAGTAGAACCTATTCCAATTTCTTATCAATCTTGCGAAAATTTGGGTCGCAGTTAAAACAAATATAAATTATTATATTTCACAATTTTATAATAAAAAGTTGGAAAAATCTATGAAATGTATGCAATTTTCTGTGTATTGTGGATGTGAGAAAAGCAACAATTAGTGAATATATATATATATATATATATATATATATATTTTTTTTTTTTTTTTTTTTTGCGCCAAGGTTTTGTTTTTAGTGCCAAGGAGCGCGGTCGTCCTCTATATCTAAAAATTCACTTGTGTCCGACATTTTGAAATCAAAATTAGAAATATTAAAAAAATAATAATCACAAAGTTTGTATAAAAAATATGCGATCGAAGATAGTTAGAATGCAATATAATGAATAAAAATACGAACACGGTAACACGGCCGTCACTATGTTTATCTAATGAACGAAATTATATCACAAGAGGAAAGACAAAGTTTTTTTTCACACCTTAGAAAAAATTGCAAAAATAAAATGATAATGTCTTTCATTCACAGTTTATCGTTTGCAATTAGAAAACTTCATACATTTTGGTATTTCTGTTGCTCTGCGACAATAAATTAAATGAAATTAAATAGCACATTATCATGCGCGCCAAAAGTGAACTGTCAAAAAGAGCGTTATCGCGACGCTGGCATTTTCCACAACTAGCGAGAGAAGTGCGATGGCGCTCCTTGGCACTAAAAGGGTTAAAATGAGTTAAGGCCATTGTGCCTAAATGTGACGATCCCAAAATGCGACACTATTCTTGTAAATAAATTCTTAAAGCAAGAATCCGTATAAATGCTATATAGACAGACTGCAAACTTTAGGAATAAATCAGAAATGATTTCTCAGTAATTAAAACGTTTCTTAAAAAAAGAAAGAAAAATCTAGCACTATGCACAACGTTTATTATAAAGCGCCCCCACCTTCCTATTCCCTAGAAACGGGGGAAAATAAAGAAAAATTTTCATTATTTTAATTTTAATTTTGAACATCAATAAAATTTAAAAACATCATGAACCACTTGTTCTTTATTTCCCTAATGTACTAGAGGGAAATGTGGATTAATATAAGAAAATGAATAAATACAACAATAGCGTTTTGTGGGTATAGACTGCATAGATATTGATTCCGTTTCTATAAAACAAGTTTTGAACTGAAAGCACGATATTGACGAATTTTTGTCTTTAAAAAATATATTTTTTGTTATTAAAAGGGCATTTCTACAGTAAATACTAAAAAAGTGAAGGAAATTGCGTCTTACTTAAACACTTTGACCTTATCCAATTATGTGAGTAAGTATTTTTAGAAATGCTATTTTGGAATCCCAAGTTTCTAAAAACAACACCTTTTCAAGACGCTTTCATAAACAAACACTAATTTTATCAACAATTTAAGGGTCAGATTTATAATTTATACACATTCTTTTAAAAATATGCGAACCAAGTCCTAATAATTACGAAGTTTCTGCACTTGGTTTAATTTTACTACAAATTTTGAACTCACATCACATGAAAAACAAAACAAAACAAACAAAAAAAAAGCTAAAAAATGCTAAAAAAAACTATACTAAAATTTCTTAAAATGCTCTTAAAATTTCTACACGATATAAAGATATTTTTTTTTTACATTTTATCTTTCATCACTGACAATTTAATCATATTCTAGAGGTACTAAAGTTTCAAGATAACGTAAATTTATCGAGTAATCAGATTTGCCTTCGAGTGTGATCATTAATAATGATTTTTTTTTCTTTGCTACTACGTTCTGACCTAGATTCTATTAAAAGAAAGATTTCCATTGTTCTTTGAGTGACAGAACTGATTTATTCTAAAAACACATCTCTTTCCTTCAAGACATAAAACTATTACCTTTCAGTTTAATCTTAGAATCAAAGTATTTAATCATATAAGTTTTTAATTAATAAATTCTTTTGTACAAGTAATCTCATTTTTCATGTAGAAATAGGATTAAAATACAATGTATGGCATTTTACTTAAAATTAATAAACTTAAATAAGAATAATAATAATAAGAAGAAGAATAAATGATATTTTAATTGTAGTAAGAAACTGAAATTATGCAAGACTTTCAAATATTCAAAAAACAGATTAATGGGGGCGAAAAAAGACAACATGAGAATGAAAAATTGCCATAGAAAATACAATTGCAATCCAGTTATTTAGTTGTTATGTCTACAAAAATACAAGGTTTTTCAACCTAATTGTAGTCAAATTGAATATGATATTACGTAATACAAAAATATTGCAATAAATGTTTAACGATATGAACCTCATTTATATGCAATGTAATAACACCGTAAAAGTTCAGAAAAGACAATATTCTCACGAAATCGATGTTACCGTATGATTTGATAATCTCAGCTCAAAATCTGGAGCGGAAAGTGAATTTTGCAAGCGTTTGTAATGTAAAGGTCTACTTTCTATCCTTTTTTCTTTTTTAGTATTCATATTACGAACATAAATGAGTATGACTATTGAAAGTTTCATTATAATATACTTCAAGTATCTAAAAGTTAGTACCGTCAATCAAAGTTGGGTTAGGGTAAAACACCCTGTATTAGTATCAAATGAGTTGTTTGCATCCCCATGTTCCACAGGAAATGTTTATTATCTGGATTCTTTTCATCACAGTACTTAATTTGCCTGTCGAATTTTAGAACACCCTGTACATACATATACACACATATATATATGTATATATATGTAAACAACGATTATTTTTTGGTACTATAATTTTAATTTAATTAATTAATTTATTTATTTATTTGGTATTTTTGTTTTATTCACTTTTGTTATTATTATTATTTCGGCATTTACTATTAGTTCTTATTATTTTGATTTGTTTAGTATTATTTTGATTTTATTCATTTTTATTTTTTATTTTTTATTTTTATTTTTATTTTTTAGTATTATAATATTTACAACAAATGTGAGTATATCTATTAGAAGTTTTGGTATAATGAACTAAAAGTCCGTACCGTCAACCAATGTTGAGTTAGGCTAAAACACGTTGTGATGAAATGAGTGTTTTGCGTACCTATGTCCTACAGTAAATTTTCATTCTCTTGAACCTATCCTTCCCCTACTTAATTTAACTGTCAAATTTTGGAATATGTATATATATATATATATATATATATACACACACACACATATACACACACACATATATATATAAGTAAACAATAATAAAAAACAAGTTTTATATAACGACCTATATGACATATTCCTTGAGATACATTTCCACTATTTTGGAACACTATGTAAAACTACAGATTTAATTTTCTTGATTTGATGCCTTTAAAAAGTTGAGTGCTCCGCCAGTCTTCATCGGTGACAGATACTGAGCATTCCAATTTGGCCGCGGTGACTGACAGTCTAAAACATGAAATAAAACTAAAAAAAATATATTTTTTTTCAATAGTTACTCTAAATTTATTTTAAATTTACTTATCTTTTACTTATTACGTGATTATATTTTCTTAATAATTACATAAATCAAGATATTTTTTTAGTTTTGTATCATATTTTACACTGTCAGTCACCGGTGACTGACGCGGCCTAAAAGTAAAGTTCAGTGTCAATCAACATTGCAGTCAACTTGTTAAAAATATCTTTAGGTATTTCTATCATCGATAGCATTATCTGAAGTCATTACCGTCACTATTACTACTACAGTCAATTTTAGTTAATACAAAAAGCAAGGGAATTATAATACTCTCATTTTAAACGTTTTTCGTAATACCAGGAAATATTATAATAGTATTAAAAACAAACGCATAGATGAGCTAAGTACAATTATCCGTTGTTTGTATAGTATGCTAAAATTAAGGTAAATTTATAAATTCTTACGAAAAAAAAAAAAAAAACACGGCTAACATTACTTAGTTATAGCCATATTCTAGTTATTTTTTTTTTTTTTACATATTGTTACGAATTTTGTAAATAGTTAGTGTTTGTACTGTAAAATAATGTAAATAATCTTATTAAGCTCCATTTCTTTACTAATATTAGTTTTTGTTACATTGTCTCTGTTATCAAGCAAACTTGTCTATTATTTTCAGTGAATGTCTATGGCAGCTTGGCGAAATAGTAAAGATATCGCCAAGATGGAATCACTTTTGACGACTAATTTTGGTCGCCAAATTTGGCGAAATATCGCCAAGTTGGCGACAAAACTTGGCGATGGTAACCCTTCCCTCTCTATGGTAACCCCCTTAGGTATGCTGATACATTGAATGTTGTTCCGTGGTTTGTGGATTTTTCGAGAAGGTTGTAGAAATTTCCAGCACATGCTGCGAGCCTATATAAGGAGAGCAATACGAGCTGTCGTTGTTATTATTCATCAGTCAGTCATTGAGTGAGCTACGATTGTTTAAGCAAGTTTGCTTGAGTTTTATTTACGTTGTTTTGAATGTGATTTAGTGTTGAGACATTGTATAAAGAGTCTCTGGAACCTATATCTGCACTTGTACGATAGATTTGAACAATTGTTTTTGAATATCTAGTAATATTTGTGAGTTTCGAAGACTCTGTTGTTCTGAAGACCTGCAAATAAATTATTTTCTACTTTTCTAAAAGACAAGAGTTTGAAGTTGTTTAACCATAAGATCAAAAGAACCCTATATACGCGGTAACAATATCCTTTTCTGTTTATTTTTCTTAACATCCCATTTGAATCACAGCAAGAAAGGAAAAGCTAATGTAAAGTCTACACTGTTAAAAATTTTGCTCTAATTTGAACCAAATATTGGCGCTCAGCAACTTCCACCATGAGATGTTGAAATGTCGTTACAACATTTAGAGATTTCTATTACAACCTCGTTTGCTTCAATAGGAGCGCCAAGTATTGGTTCAAGATTTCAACATCTTGCAGTGGCAGCTATTGAACACCAAAGTTTGGTTCAAACTAGAAGAAGATTTTTAACAGTGTATCAGAACGTTATATGTAAATTTCTCACTTTAATTTAATTTTTTTTTTTTTTGGATTTTTATTTTGTATAGGATAGCTGAGAACGATCTAAACACGGGCTAAATTTTACTTTTTTGATTTTAATTGTATTATTATTATTATTATTATTATTATTATTATTATTATTATTATTATTATTATTATTATTATTATTATTAGGATAGTTTCAGTTTCAGAATAGTTTCCAAATTTATAGGTTTTTTTTTTCCTTCTTTTTATTCTGAAATAGAAAATAATAATAAGCTAATCCGATTGTAGGTTATCTTCAGCTACCCTAGGTAAAAATATCAAATTTATTGAAATATAAACGAGAAATCTGAAAATAAATTCCCTGTAGTGCTTTCGCATTCGAGTTTTTCCGTGTGACTAGTGTATACTCTGAACTAAAAACCATAATCTAGAAGAATCTTTTTAGCGTACAAAATATAGGGCGCTAGAAACGAACGTATATACATTATTATAAATCAATTAAGGAACTTTTATTTGTGTGATGTTCCTTTTTAAGATGATTATGAGATAAATTATTTTTAAAACTGAAATATGATTTTTTTTAATTTGCAATTACTTATAACGTTTTACTCTCTGTAAAGAAACAATTATAATTTTTAGTAGCTCATAAAAATGCTAATTATAGTACATAAAATACAATACCTTTTAAGTGCGTCCGTAATTAGATAAATACGTAACACCTACAGTCGTCGTATAGTCCGTTAATTTTAACGTTAGCTTTTCAACTTTTTAATGTATTATACAGAGCATTTTGCTGAAAAAAAATTCATCCATAAATGTCTTCGTATATTCTAAAATATTCTTCGCACTTTTTAAAATAATGTTTGTTTAACATAGTATATTAACAAAGTATTTCGACGCAAACTTTTTTTCCTTTGTACAATATATTTAAACACATAAAAGGAAAGTTTATAGTAATTGATATCTTTCGATGAATGATAGAAAAAGTATAATTCAAAAAAAAAAAAAAAAAAAAAAAAAAAAAAAATACATCACTAGTTGTCGATAACAAAATATTCTAAAAGATATTATAGTCCTTAAAATTTATCTCATCGATTTCCAATAGTTCTTTTTACAAAATTCTGTTTATACCGCAGCAAAAATTGGTTCGAAAGATTTCCTTTATCCAATATAAATCTTTTTTTGGAACATTATTTCTTATTTAAGCTTAAAATATAGATAGTGATATACCTCACAGATTTAGACATATCATGCAATTTTTACAATAGAAAGACAATAAATATTATTATCAAAGCAATGCATTCACATATATTTTTAGATATTTTTAATAATTACTCACAATTAGTAAAAGCTTGTAGCTTTAAAGAATTAAATGATGTATTTTTTATCGAAGAACATAAAAGCAAACTTTTGTAAAGTTGTTGTTTGTTTGAATATAATTTTTAAAAGATATGCGTTTCATTTGATTCATATGTTTATTTTTATTTACAAAGTAGATATATACATATTTTTAAAATTATAGCATGAATAATTCACTGCTTCATTTCTATTTTGAAAAATGAATTTAGGCAAGCATAACGAAAGGGATGTACATTTTATTAGGTTAAAAAAAACGCGTTGTTCATTTTTTCCATTTTAATTATTAATTTCTTTTAGATAATATCTAAAAGATTTTACTATGTAAAAATGAACAGTTTATTTAAGCTTTTTTTCTAAAATAAAATACAAAAAAGAAACATTTACAATCGGAAATGCCTTTAAATAACATGAATATTTTGCAGAGAATAAACATAGGTGTTTGTGTTTGGTATTTCCTCTTAAATATGTCGGCATACCCAGTATATAAAGATATTGCCCAATGAATAACACTAGAGTATCATAATACTGTTTTAGGCAGACAATGCAAAGTGTAGCCAGTTTACAACAATTCATATTATACTAGCGAGCTACGCCCGCTAGCTGGGCCACTTTTTCCAAACGAACCTCGGTATTAAGCAGTATATAATAAGCAAAAAAATTCATTTAATAAGCAAGTCTTGGTGTTCGAATCCTCAAGCACAAAATAAAGTAAATTAAAGAGCCATGGTCCCGTTAAAAATATGTGATTTCGCACTGTGGGCCACGTGCACTTGAAAAAAAAAAAGATTGTGGATCGGAACTATGGTCGCTTCGCGCCCATAGTCCCGTTAAAAATATTTGGTTTTGCACGGTGGGCACTACGCGCCCTTAAGACATTTTTCCGTATTTTTTAATTCATCAGAAGCAGATTTTTACGCAGATTCTGAATATGTAATCAGTTTTTTTCTACTTTAAAAACTGTCTGCATGATGGTTTAAGAAAAAACGCACAAAAAAAACCGCAATTAGCGCCGGTAGAAAAAGCGATTTTCGGCTGTTTCTTCTTTTAGCCAAAGGGGAAAAGTTCAGGTTCTTCACCGCAAGGTAGCGCAGTGTTCTGCCTCGGAGCTCCGTTTGAGCGCCGTTTGGTATTTGGGACATTTTTCGTTCCGATTCCCAAGGGGTTTTTAACTCATAACTTTTTTAATTTTGGTCCCACGGTCTCGAAAATGCCCGAAATGACTTCCCCGGAATATTTCCAATCGAAAGACACCTCTCGCGACTTCCAACTCGCCCGCATTGCAAACTGTAATCGGCTTCAAGCAGACAGACAGAGGCGCACGGATTTTATTAGTATAGATTGTTTAGATTATAAAGTAATAATTTCAAACAGTAAAATTAACAAAAAATTATGGATAAAAGTTTATATTTGATTGTTTTAATGTTTTTCTTTTTCAGCATAAAGTTATTTCATATCAGTTTTTTAGTGGGGCAGTAGAAGTGCTAAAACAATCCATATACAGTAAAGAGTGGTCAAACTGTATACATGGATTGAAGAAGGATAAGTTTTACCCCAATTTACGTCACATCACATATACGTTGTCTGAATCACGTTACATACGTCACATATCTGGTCTGATAAAAAATTCTTAATTAAGCCGCACTTTTTGACGTTTTCGAAGATTTATTTTTATAAAAGAAAATTTCCTGACAAGCAAATGTAAAAGTAAATAGGAAAACTAAAGCTTTTATAACATTACTTCACCTAAAAATAGTATTATATTTGTTTTTTTGAAAAAAAATGACTTATCTATATAGATAGGATCTTTTTATATATATAAAGGCATGTTTGCATCAAAATGCTGCCATGTATAACTTACAAATGACCATGATATCATAACATGACATTATTTTAATTCAGAAATGCCTTCATAGGTACAAATAGAGCCTTTTTATATCGGTAAGTCATTTTTTTTTCAAAAACACAGATAGAACCTTATTACTCTCAGGTGACGACTAGGCGTCATTAGTATAAACCAATAGGAGAAAAATTATTTTACCTTAATTTTTTTTTATTGTATAACGTTGAAATTACCGACAGCAAGAGAGCGAAAAGTTGTAAAGAACATGGCCAATATCCAGATAAAATTTGAACCGTTATCGAAACGAGATTGACAAATTAGAAGACTGCATTTTTGTGAACTTTTCCATGTTTTAAGCAAGTAGAGTTTCTGATTGGTTAATCTCGTTTCAAAAACAACGGAAAAATCTGTCTGAATCTCGGCCTATGTTTTGTTACATTTATCTGAAGAAGCATGAAATAATTTATAGTGGCGTATTCTGGAGAAAAAAATTAACTATTTTTACTTTATCTATATAATTTATCCATATAATTTGATTATGTATATGCTTAAATAAATAACTACATTATACTTTCGCTAATATTAAGAAAACTGATGCACACAAGAAAATGAAAATTAGCGGTGCTATGTAGAAATGTTTGATAAACATGCTAAAGTAGACAGTTTTTTAATCGAATATTTTTTGAGGTATTTATTGTTATAGTTGGTAATAATCGTTGCATTAAAAAAAGATTTATAAGAGCAAAAATTACTCATAAGAATTTAAACATTTTTAGATCATTTTATTCATTGGAAGTTCCAAGTTTCAAGACTACATTTATTTATTTTTTTATTTGACTCATTTTGCGAGCCTTTATTTTCATTTTAAATTCAAATTTTCAGCATTTTGAGAGATATTTTTTATATATTTTAGAAAATGTTATAATATTCAGATATTGCCAAATGATCAAAGTATATTATTTCTTGAAAATATATATGTGACATTTTAAAGTTAGGAGCCAGAAACATCATCGCCGGGGTCCTCGTTCTACCGCATTGAAGTCATGCCGAGCGAGAAAAAATAAGTAAATAAATGTAGAGGAGCCAATGAATTACTCGTTGGCTGCTGCAAGTTACTTTATTAAACTGTATCATGAGAGAGGGAAAGGCTCCTTTTGGAAACTATTTTTAACCGAAATATCTAAAAAAATATTCCATCATTTACTTCAACAAGACGTAAGAGGTAGTCATCGAAGAAAAAACCCAAGAATCTTTTTTCTCACCTCGATGCTTCCTTTCTTAAATCCAAAAAGAAAATTCTAGAAAATTCTCTAATCTCTAACCATCATTTTTCCATGTAAACATAAATCATGCCCAGAGTCGAGACTATATTCCACAGACGATAGTTTATTTTATTTAAAATATCATTTAACTAATTTATAATCGACTCAGAATTTCAAATATTCTGTGAGTACGATAACTTTGTAGACGATTAATTTTAAGAGAAAAAGAAAAGAAATGAATCTATTGATATGCATTAAAATCAAATCTTGAAAGAGGAAAAAAACTAAATAGCTGAATAAAAATAATATTTTTTGAAAGGTATGGTTTTGGAATAAATTTAATAAGACTTTCTTAAAAAGGGTTGATAAAAACAGAGAAAAAATGAGTTTTGTTTGGAATAAGAAATAAAGTTTAATTAAGAATATTTTTAATTTAGAGCCATCTTTTAAATTTACGCGTATTAAAATAAATGTTTTTTTTTTTAAGAATTTATATCGTTTTTATAAAGATTAATAAATTAGATCTAGAAACAAGATTTTAATTTAATAAGTTGAACTAAGTACGGAATATTGTTATAAGGAAATTAATATAATATAAAGGTTAATTTTGGCGAAAAAAATTAAATTTGTAATATACATATATATACTCCACTTTCACAAAAAAAAAAAAAAAAAAAAAAAAAAAAAAAAAAAAATGAGAATTAAATAATTGCAAGTTAAGAACGGAAAAATATTGAAAACTATGTCATAAAAATGTATTTATGTGTGAATGTTAAAAGAGAAAAAAAAAATTAAAATAACGAATTCGATAAAATGCGTTAGCCATCATAAATGGAAATAATTGCGAAATATTTATAATGGCCAATAAATAATATTGAAAAATACACATATATGAGACATTTTACATTTTTAAATGACTTTTTAAAACATTGTTGTCAATTTTAATGCAGTGGAAATAAAGTTTCCTTTTTAGTAATAAAAGGATCTTCAGATGAATATAAAAAGTAAAAGGGAAAGATTTAAAGAATAAATTCTTTAATGTGCATAAAAAGGAAATAGAAAAAGAAAAATAATAAAAAAATAAAATAAATAAAAATATATCATATTTAAAATGCCAAGTAATAATACGAAACAGTTAAAATTAAATTAAGAGTTAAAAGTACATTTAGACGAGAGATTTACTTCATATTTTGATACTAACGGGATATATTATATATCATATCTCTTCTTATATATACGGATAGCGTTCGTGTCAAATGACAAATATGAAAAGCGTATTTCGAGAATCAACTCATAAATATAATACTCCTTTTCACTGACAGAGGCGTATAACATTCACACTCATCTTTGCCATTTGAGATAAACACTAGGGTGGATCAAAAGAAAAAAAAAAAAAAAAAAAAAAAAAAAAAAAAAAAATCACAGCGTCAAAACCTACTTATGCGGAAAAGATGTTCTCTTGGATGGAGATAAAGGGAAAAATAATTTTAAAAAAATAATTTTAAATTTTACTACTGCCACAATAAGGTTTAATTTCGAAAAAAAAATTTAAAAAAACCTAATTTTGGCTAGATGATTTTTGATTCAAAGTAATAGTTTATAAAATTATCCAAAACCTACTTATGCGTAAAGATGCTATATTATATGCTGAGTATGAGAAAAATAATTAAAAAAATAGTGAAAGTTCGACACATTTTCCTATTTAATTAAATCTACGTAATCCGTCGCAAAAGGTAAAAAAAAAAACTGGTAAATGGAAAATATAGATATTTTTTAATGTAATGATTAGGATTACAGCAGACCGTTTGATTTCACTCGCGCGCTTTTAGAATTCATATACTGACATAAATGAAAATACAAAAAG
Source organism: Maratus speculifer (assembly GCA_964019185.1). Classification (NCBI taxonomy): domain Eukaryota; kingdom Metazoa; phylum Arthropoda; class Arachnida; order Araneae; family Salticidae; genus Maratus; species Maratus speculifer. Next base: position 418,177,167 of record OZ025290.1, on the reverse strand, counting down.
CTTCTAACATGCTGCGAATAATCTTTCTATTTCACCAGTGAAACATTTGTGCCCAGCCGTGGTTCTAACCACGCTGCAAAAAGATGACATAGTGGAACCTCATTGGTGTGTAACTAGCACAAAAACCATTGTAGTGGACGCTTGAAGATCAGTTCCATATTTCGAATAACACATTCTTTAACATCTATGTTAACAGATATTCCGTCACAACTGATCGCAATCAACTTTGTTACATGTATATTATTATTATCACATGACAAAAAAAAAATGTATGTCGTATTTTCAAATTGTTTGGTACTCTCACAGAATTTACATATATCTGGCCGATGTATTCGGAACCAAGTTCTATTTTCAAGCTCAAGTCTGCTTCTATTACGATTTTTCTTCTGTTGTTTTCGAGTGATGTAGTCTTTCTTTACACCCATCGAAGTTTAAAGAAAATGACCATGATCATAATCTTTTACAAATGACTAAATAGAATGACTAAATAGATGGAGTGGTCTTTGGTTTGTTTTGTCATGCCAATTTTTTTCTGTCAATCGCATTCGATTCATAGTTTTGTGAGATAATGCCCACATCTTGAAGTGCACCAGACACGATGGCAGCATCTGCTTGGTCGGAAGGGTCCAAACTGTCCAATATTCTAGCTGATGCCAATCGTCGTCACTATAGGTGATGTGACTCTTAGCTCGGCAGCATTTTGGCTTTTCAATGATAGCTGATGATGCAGAAAAGTGAGTTTGCTCTCAATACGTCCGTTTAGTTTACACTCAATATTCATTTCATGTTCAAATCTATTGAACTGAAAAAAATAGGCAGTATTTTCGGAAATGGTCCAAAAGACTGTAGTAGCTTTCAATATCTTATTTTGTTTTACAAAAATTAAGAAAAGCGCAATATTTGTTGTTAAACAGTTTAATTTTTCTTAAAATGTTTCTGTAGTAAATTATTGAGATTGAATCTCATTTACAGGTCACTTGTAACTTATTAGCAACTCCTTCTAACTGTCAGGAAATAAGTAGATGTTGACCGATTCCTTTTTTTCGGTTACTTTTTAAATACCAGTATATAAATTTTATAACTTTTTGTAATAGGGAACATATTTACTAGCATATCAAAGCCAGACTCAAATAGGGTGTAATTCATATCTCTCTAACTCTCTCTCTCTTTTTATTTTTATTTTTTTTAACAACACCATGGTACAGTAATATTCAAGGTACACTAAGCTACACAATACACAAGCAGGCAAATCCTAACTGAAAAAACTGGAACTGCCAGTTTTTCGAAATTTTAAATCACTTGCAGCAGTATTAAACTTCGAAATTAGTTTGTTTTTTTTACTTAATATCCATGCAATATAATATTTCTTACGCAAAGGTAGGTTTTGATTGATATTAAAATGATTATTTTGCGTCAAAAATAAATCTAACCAAAATTAGATCTTTTTTCCATTTTTTCAATATTTTATCGAATTTTCAATTTTTTTGTGGCAGTATTAAATTTCGAATTTATTACTTATTATTATTTTTTACTTAACCTCCATACCATATAACATCTTTTCTGCATTGTTGGATTTTAAAAATTATTTAAGTAATTAGTTTTTGACAAAAATTACCTAACCAAAATTTGGTCTTTTTTTCAATTTTTTTCGAAAATTCAACCATTTTGTGGCAGCATTAAATTTTAAAATTTATTTTTTTTATTACTTTTTCCTGAATCTCTATACAAAAGAACTTCTTTTCCGAATAGGTAGATTTTGATGAATGGTAATTTTTTTTCCGCCATAGACAATCGATCCACCCTATTGAACACGTGGTACCGTCTCTTCTAATCTGCATTATCGCAGAAACACAATCTCAACTTGTAAAACTTAATGTATGACATGAGCATATGTTTGTAAATAGGAGTATAAATGCTATAAAACAATTGCTGGTCATAAAATATTTTTTTTACTGGACCACCGTCACCAAACATTGTTAAAACAATACAGTCTGAAGTAATTACAATTTTTTTTCCTTAATATGTGGATTACAATCTTTTATGTTTCAGTGAGGGCATACTATCACCCAGGTTTGACAAATCAAAGACTCTGAAATGACTTATAAGTCATAAATGTTGTCTTCAGTATAGTCATTAAAGATTTACTCGTATAGCACATTTTTCGTAAAATATTTACCAGAGTTCGGTATTAATTTTCCTTTTTCATGTCTTGTTTAATTGTATTTACTTAATTGATCAATATTTTTGAAAGAATCCTTCAAATAATGCGGATTATTTCATGCTTCTACAGAATTTTTAATCTTTTGTCATTTGAGAACAGAATTGTCTCCCCAATTGAATTAGAAAAATGCTCCAATTAAATGAATCAAAATTTACAATAAAAATTTACTGCTTCGAATAAAAATTATGATTTGAATATGGTGGCCCATACGTGGTTTGGGACACATATTTTGCAAATACACGTTATCCGTAAGACGTACAGGCAAATTAGTGAAGCTGTTAAATTTGTTGTCGGAACTATGTCGTATTCAAAAACAAGCAACGTATAATTGCCCATGACTAAATAGATGATCAGGCAAGTAAATGCCGAAAACTTGTAGCGTTTGTTCTTTAGAATTATTAATAGTTGTTACACATGCAAGTTTGATCGGAAATTTTTATATTCGCAAAACGAAATAGCTATAACAATCTAAAAGGTAATACACATAAGTTCCCAACAAATATTAGCGCAATAAGATTTTTAATGTAAAAATACTTTTTGGGGAGGAAAATTAAGAAAAATTGTCTTATTAGATAAAAATAATAAGTAAAAGAATAAAAAATAATATAGCTGGTACCTATATGTTTTTGAACAAATATATCTAGTAGTAAGTTGAAATTAAAGTTAAAATTATTTTCAACATTAGAACACCTGAATATTCGTATTCCAAGCATACCGGTTTCGGTAGCATATAGCATAACTTCCTCAATGCCCTCAGTTGAAATTACCTCAGACAGTGCCTTCAACAAAGAGTAAAATATTTTTTGATAAAAATTCAATAACAGTAAAAAAAAAAAAAAAAAAAAAAAAAAAAAAAAAAAAAAACAATTCATTAAAATATTTTATATTTTGTTCCTTTTAAAAATTTTCTACAATAATCTTTTTTTCTTTTTTCTTTACTTTAGTAAGAGAATTCTATGTTTTAATTCCCTTTTGAATACTGCGTTTATTTATGTATAATATAAGCAAGAATTAAATGATGTATTTTTTATCGGAGAACATAAAAGTAAACTTTGGTAAAGTTGTTGTTTGTTTGAATATAATTTTAAAAAGATATGCGTTACATTTGATTCATGTGTTTATACATTTTTCACAAAGTAGATATATTCATATTTTTTAAATTATAGCATGAATAATCCACTGCTTCATTTATATTTTGAATAATGAATTTATGCAAGCATAACGAAATAGATGTACATTTTATTGGAGAAAAAAAACGTGTTCTTCATTATTTTAATTTTAATTATTAATTTCTTTTAGATAATATCTAAAAGATTTTACTATGTAAAAATGAACATTTTATTTAATCTTTTTTCTAAAGTAAAATACAAAAAAAGTAACATTTACAATCGGAAATGCATTTAAATAAAATGAATATTTTCCAGCGAATAAACATAGGTATTTGTGTTTAGTATTGCCTTTTAAATATGTCGACATACCCAATATATAAAGATATTACCCAATGAATAACACTAGAGTATCATAATACTGTTTTAGCCAGACAATGCAAAAGTTAGCCATTTTACATGACTTTATATTATATTGTTTAGATTATAAAGTAATAATTTCAAACACTAAATTTAACAAAAAATTATGGATAAAAGTTGATATGTGATTGTTTTAATGTCTTTCTTTTTCAACATAAAGTTATTTCATATCAGTTTTTTAGTGGGGCAGTAGAAGTGATGAAACAATTCATATACAGTAAAGTGTGGTCAAGCTGTATACATGGATTGAAGCAGAATAAGTTTTACCCCAGTTTACGTCACATCACATATACGTTGTCTGAATCACGTTACATACGGCACATATCGGGTCTGATAAAAAAATTCTTAATTAAGCCGTACTTTTTGACGTTTTTGAAGATTTATTTTTATAAAGGAAAATTTTCTGACATGCAAATGTAAAAGTAAATAGAACAAGTATGAAAAATCATGCGTTAAGCATAGATTATGAAGCACTTTCCAACACTTAATGAAATCTTTAACAAAACTTTGTTATTTAGGGAAATAATAGTGTATAGCCAAATATACCCAAATATGTATTCCAGTACATTAGAACAGCCCTGTATTTCATATGTCAGTTCATATAATGGGAAAATTTAGCTTAGCAAGAAAATACCCAGTAGCTTGAGATTTCTTTTTCAGCAATTCATACTATTAGATGGAAATATACTTGAATACTTTTGTTCAGCCCTGTAGTTTACATTGTACCTTTATTACACGTCAGCATTAGCTAAAATTTATTGTAAACTAAAACACTTTTAAAACAACTGAAAACACATTCTCATAAATCATCATTTATACGCGTCCATGTACCGAATTCTTTGCGTGGCCCTGTATATCCTTTTATCTATATTCTGCAAACATTTCTCAGTAAATTGAATGAAGCTCAGCGTAAAAATGCATAGCTTATTTAGGAACCACGTTTAAATAATTTACGCTCATATTCAGTAACGTTCGTGAGCTCTTTACGGGTAGCCCTGTATATCAACTATAACATTTATACACACCATATAATGTGCATATTATTAGCGAAATATAAACGCGCATATCATAATTAAAATGCATTTCATCCCTCCATCAGCCATCATCGGACACATATATGGTACTTCGGAAAAAATATACTATTTGAAATCTTTTGTGTGGCCCTGTAAATGCTATGTACTTCATATTATGCAAGACTGTAGTGTATAATTTATATTAAGCTTCAGAGACATATATCAGTTTTATTATACATGGAAAAGCTTAATATATTTAAAATATGTAATGGGAAACTTTTGATTCGCCCTGTAGATAAACTAATCATGGTAGAAACTTCATTTTCGATAGGACTTGTGCTAGGGTAAACGTCAATAACGTCCTAAAATTTTATGGCAATCCGAGAATATAAACGATTTTTCCTCATAGGCCGTAATGTAATGGGAAACGTTTGATTCTCTCTGTAGATAAACTAATCATGGTAGATACTTCATTTTCAATAGGGTTCGTGCTAGGGTAAACCTCAATAACGTCCTAAAATTTCATGGCAATCCGAGTATATTAACGATTTTTCCCTATAGGCCGTAATGTAATGGGAAACTTTTGATTCGCCCTGTAGATAAACTAATCATGGTAGAAACTTCATTTTCGATAGGACTTGTGCTAGGGTAAACGTCAATAACGTGCTAAAATTTCATGGCAATCGGAGCATATTAACGATTTTTCCCCATAGGCCGTAATGTAATGGGAAACTTTTGATTCTCTCTGTAGATAAACTAATCATGGTAGAAACTTCATTTTCGATAGGACTTGTGCTAGGGTAAACGTCAATAACGTCCTAAAATTTCATTGCAATCGGAGCATATTAACGATTTTTCCCCATAGGCCGTAATGTAATGGGAAACTTTTGAATCTCTCTGTAGATAAACAAATCATGGTAGATACTTCATTTTCAATAGGGTTCGTGCTAGGGTAAACATCAATAACGTATAAAAATTTCATAGCAATCCGAGTGTATTTACGGGAGTTAGAGCGCGGACAGACGGACAGACGGCCAGATGGACAGACGGACAGATGGACAGACGGACAGACGGACAGACGGACAGACGGCCAGACAAACCGAATGCATAAGCACTTTTCAACTTTGTTGGAAAGTGCTAAAAACTAAAGCTTCAATAACACTACGTCACCTAAAAATAGTAAAGTTCTATTTGTGTTTTTGAAAAAAAAAAAATGACTTATCTATATAGAAAGGATCTCTTTGTATCCATGAAGGCATGTTTGCATCAAAATGATGTCATGTATAATTTACATATGCTTTGCTATCATAATATGACATTATTTTAATTCAGAAATGCCTTCATAGATACAAATAAAGCCTTTCTATATCGGTAAGTCAATTTTCAAAAACACAGACAAAACCTTAATATTCTCAGGTGACGACTAGGCGTCATTAGTATAAACCAATAGGAGAAAAAATATTTTACCTTATTTTTTTATTGTATAACGTTGAAATTACCGACAGAAAGAGAGCGGAAATTTGTAAAGAACGTGACCTATATCCAGATAAATTTTGAAGTGTTATCGAAACAAGATTGACCAATTAGAAGACTGCATTTTTCCGAACTTTTCCATGTTTTAAGCAAGCAACGTTTCTGATTGGTTAATATCGTTTCAATAACAGCGCAAAAATCTGTCTGAATCTCGGCCTATGTTTTGTTATATTTATCTGAAGAAGCATGAAATAATTTATAGTGACGTATTCTAGAGAAAAATATTTACCTATTTTTACTTTATCTAAAAAGATTATATTAAATATTATAAAAAATGCACTGTAAATCTCTCTAAAAAACAGATTTTTATTATTGTAGTTTAAACTAAAAATTTGAATTTTTCGTAGTTAAATGTTTAGTTGATATAAATTGGTATTACACACATATGACATAATTTAAAAATAAAAAAACATTACTAAAATATTGGAAAAATTACACTGAAAATTCCAATGAAAAAATTACATTAATAGAAAATATCATTCATACCTAAAATTCTTAAATTTAATGACAAAACTATCGATTCAAACAGGTTTCTAATGCCAAAAACGAAACCGAAACAAAACTTAGGTTCTTTTCTTATTAACGGATTAAAACGAAACAAAAGCGAAAATGCCCAAAAAGTTTTAATTAATTATTGCATACATAAATACACATAACTATTAATTAATTATATTTATTTATTTATTCTTCATAATTTACTAAATATACTTTTTTATTAAATATACATAATTATTAATAAATTATACGTGCAGTCCAAGTTGGCTCTGTGCTTTGTATCCGAAACTTTTTTCCGCATAAAATAATACGTAATCATTTCTTAAACGACACAGAAAGTTTTTTTCCTTGTATGATTTTCATTTAATTAAAAAATATTTCAGCTATTTGTATACAAACCCCGTTTTAACTTTTATAATGATTTTTGTAAATGATCATCCCTTATATTCCAACATTTTCAAAAGGTATTAGAAATACTTTCTGTGGTTTCAAACAAAAGAAATTTTGTTTTCGGTAAGTTTGCAAATTTTAATTAGCAGGTGCAAAAGTTAAGTCACATATGCATTGCTTGCTTTATGATTTGCATTCACATTTTAAGGATTTATGACTGATATTTGTAAGTACTGAAATCTCATTTGAGCCTATACAGCTCAAATCAATAGGTAATTTCGAAAATTTTCCAAATGATGAAGCGAGATTTTTGGAAAACAGATAGCTTCGGTTGAGTTTCGGTCCGGTAGAATGTGCAGCAGTATTTTCGCCGAAAATAAATTTTCAGCTAATCTTCAGGTTTGAAACGGAAGATTATTTTCGATCGATCTCTAACCATATAGTTTGATTATGTATATGCTTAAATAAATAACAAACATCCATTTCTCTATGTAATTACATTTAATGTTTAGTGTACTTTACATGGAATTATTTCTTTTGCTTTTAAAGACATACTTAAATAAAAATAATATTAAATCTAAAAATATTTCTATGCTCTGTAACAAAGCTCAGGAAATATTCAAGATTACAATAATACATATTACAGAAAAACTCTCTAACGACGTATTCTTTGAATATTCTACAGTAATCTAAAATAAATACTTTAAACATTGGTACATAAAAATCTTGTGATAATGATGCAAAGGCATTCAAATAAAAATAAGAAATTAGGAAGAATACAATACATAAAAAATCACAATTGCATTTGAAAGCATTGCGCTGGAATGTGTCCATTATTCATCATTATTCTTTGCTTGAAAATAACATAGAAAAATAAGAAAATTAATTGGACAGTCTCATGATTTTTTTTTGAAAAGGAAATAGTTTACAAACATTTAAACTACAGAGAAAGCATTTTTATAATAACTAAATTAATCAGAACAACAAATATTTTATAATATATTTCGTAACACAATATTGAAATGTGGAAAAAAGTTGAAATTAAAATTTAAAATAAGATGTAATGAATGTAAGATGATCAAAGAGTCTAAATAATTTTAGAAATAAATCGAAGAAAGCAACTAATTACATGGAACTATAGTTTGTAGTAGATGCTTTTTTAAACCGCGATTTTCTTTTTAAATCTTAAATATTGAAAAGGTTTTTTTAAAAAACTAACCTAATGCTGGTGCGTTCGTAAATGCATGTTTTGGCGGTATTAAAATGAAGACGGTTACATAAAAAATTACCATTCGGGAAATAATTGTTTTATGTTACACACAGGTAATAAAATAAAAGATGGTCAAAATTTTATTAATCCTGTTTGAATTTTCAGTATATTTTATTTTCTATTCTGATTTTTATGAAAACAGCTTAGTTAGTTGTATCTGTGATTTTTAAAGTTTGTGCATTTATTAACGCATACTAAAAGAAAAATAATATTAAATCTGAAAATCTTTGTATGTTATGTTGCAAAGCTAAGGAAATAATCAAGATTACAATATTACTTATTTAAAAAACATTCTAACGATGCATTCTTAGAATAATCTACAATATTGTAAAATAATTTTTTAAACAATGGTAAATAAATATTCTGTGGTAATGATGCAAAGGCATTCAAATAAAAATAAGGAATTAGGAAGAACACAATACATAAAAACCACAATTGCATTTAAAAGCATTGCGTTTGAATGTACCCATTATTCAGCATTATTCCTTGCTGGAAAATAACATAGAAAAATAAGAAAATTAATTGGACAGTCTTATGAATATTTTTCTTTTGAAAATGAAATAGTTTACAAACATTTAAAATGCAGAGAAATTATTATTATAATAACTAAATTAATGAGAACAACAAATATTTTATATTACATTTTGTAAGACAACACTGAAATGCGAAAAAAAAGTTGAAATTAAAGTTTAAAATAAGATGTAAGTCTGGATAAATTTAGAAATAAATAGAAGAAAGCAACTAATTATACGGAAGCACAGTTTGTAGTAGATTCTTTTTTAATCCTCAATTGTATTTTTATTAATCATTGAAAAAGATTGTGGTTTAAAATTTAACCTAATGGTGGTGCTTTCGCAAACGCATTTTTTACAGCATTCAAATAAAGACAATTATGTAAAAAAGTACTATTCAGGAGATACTAATTGTTTTATGTTGCACACTGGTGGAAATATAAAAGACGGTAAAATTTATATTAATCATGTTCACATTTTCAATCTATTTTAATTTATATTCCGACTTTTTTTTTAAAGTTTAATTAACAATGATATGTCATTATAAACGTTTGCGCATGTACTAACTATACGCAGAGAGAAAGTTTTTAAATCGAATATCAATGAAGTAATCAATTATTTTACAATCATCGTCACTTTTTACAAGGTCTGTCTATGTATCCAATGTTTTTTTTTCTTTTGTGTGTGTGTGTATGACTTATCTTGTGGGAAAGGGAAAAAAATGTGGAATCTCACGTTACCCAATGTGGAAAATGCTTATCCTTCTTGTTCATTAAAATTCGAAAAAATTATATCATAATTTTTATCTCTGTACGTAGATAGGAAAGTTCTTTATTCTAATAAATTTTTACATATTTTTCCAGTAATAAATTAGAAACGAGGAAAGAACACTTTTATACTTATCGGATTTTTTTTTAATTTTAACATAAATTTTAAAATACTCATAATTATCTTTAAAAAATTTTAAGCTTACAGAGAGATACAGAATCATCCTATCTATGGGCTGAAAAAATACATATTGTTGAAATTTCCAAATTTGAATGAACAAGAACAACAAGCATTTTTCCCCGTAGGGTAATATGGGATATCACGTTTTTCTTCCTTACCAAATAAGTCCCCTTAAGAGCCCACACTACTAATTGAAAAAGACACGGATGATGTTGTACAGTCTACAGCATTCTTTTCAGATATCTCGCTCAATTATAATATTTTTTTTTTTTTTTTTTTTTTTTTTTTTTTTTTTTTTTTTTACATAGTATAGCTGAGGACAATCCACAACCTATTTTTTGCTTTTTTGATTTTGGTTATATTCTTTTTTATATTAGGATAGTTTTAGTTTCAAACAGATTCAAACCGGTTCAGAAAGTTAAAGTATGTTTAAAAACAAATTTGACACCAAAATCAAAAACGTAAAAAACTAATCAGGTTGTAGATCGTCCTCAGCCATCCCATGGAAAACAAATCACGTCAAAATATTAAAATTTGAGCGAGATATTTGAAAATAATGCTCCCATAGACTTTACATTATCATCCGGGTTTTTTTTCAGTGGCGTCTTAATGCCCATACATCATTTTTTTTCAGAATTTCCAGAGAGCCAGTTGTTTCATGTTGGTGCCTGAGTGAAGTTGTGTCTTATGCATAGGTGCCAACCTGACATCAATCTTCCGTAATACACGCTTTAATTTGATTCTGGTTTAATGAATTTCAACCAGAATTTTCTCAAAGAAATAAAATTAAATATGATCAATTTAGAAACCTGAAATAAAAATAAATAAAGATTCATAAAATAAATGTTCTGGTTCAAAATAAGGTTAAACTGGATCAAACTAACCCAGGTATTCCGGAAGATTAGTTTAAAGTTGGCAGCTATGCTTTACCCGCGAGTAGTCGCGACTTCTTTCACAACGTCATTAGTCGCGCTCGGTCTTTTCGCCGCTGGACTCTCACATTCCATATATGTAAAAAAAGAAATATTTTTCACCTAATATACGAAAATAACATTTCAATGAAGATATAAATTTACAGTTTTCCTAAATTATGCATTTTTCTCATGAGATCTGGAGTAATTGGAAAAAGTAAAAATGAACGGACATTAGTGATAGTTACGTAGACTTTTTCGCCAATTTCAACTCTGTTTCTAAAAATGAACCTGAAAAATAATCTTATGTATCCTGTTACTTCACTAAGGTGGTCGAGAAACAATCCAAAGTCAGCTACATGGTAGATCTCCGTTGTATTTGTAATATGATACAAGTTAGGAGATGATAAGTTATACGGGCGGTGAAAAGACCGACACGCGACAACTGACGGGTTAAGTGTTCATCGGATTTTTATTTCTGTAAAGATGACTCAGTGGGTTAAAAAAAGGTATAATGAAGTTATTGTTAAAGCTTGGTGATTGGCAAAGTGGAAAAATTTGTAAATTTCGTCACATGTCATAGGATTAAAGAATTCTCCATCTCACTCATTTGATTAATTCAAACTTTCTTGACAAAACATTGAATTCCTCTCGTTCACAAATTTCTCTACACTTCAGACATGATTCCTCTTACCTTCTTGTTATTTCCGAAATTTGTGCCACATTTGAAAAGACTGAAATGATTTTGAAAGTAGAAATGAAGTGTGTTAAAAAAACAACTGTGGAGTTGAATTCCATTCACTAAATGAATAAATATATATTACAAATTTAAAATTTTTTTTTCGCCAAAACTAACCTTTATACTATCTTAATTTTCCGTACTTACTTCAAATTATTAAATTAAAATCTTGTTTCTAGATCTAATCTGTTAATCTGTATGCAGACGATATAAATTCTTAATTTGCCTTAAAAAAATTATTCCAGTATGCGTAAATTAAAAAAAAAAAAGATGGCTCTAAACTAAAAATATTCTTAATTAAAACTTTATTTCTTAATATTCCAAATAAAACTAATTTCTTCTATGTTTTTATCAACCCTTTTTAAGACAGTCTTATTAAATTTATTCCAAACCCATACCTTTCAAAAAATATCATTATTTTATTTTATCTATTTATTTATTTTTCCGCCGTCAACGATAATGTGCATATTAATAAATTCATTTCTTTTCTTTTCCTCTTAAAATTAATCATTTATAAAAGTCGTCTGCTAAAAAATCCCGATTCAATTATAAATTGGTTAAATAATATTTTTTTAAATAAATTTATCGTCTGTGGAGAATAATCTCGTAGCTGGACAAGAATTCTGTTTACATAAAAGAATGATGGTTTGAGGTTACAGAATGTTCCAGAACTTTCTTTTAAATTTAAAAGGTGAAAGTCTCGAGATGAAAAAGAAGATTCTTGGGTTGCTTCTTGGATGAGGACGGCTCGCTGAAATAATGATGGAATTTTTGCAAAAGGAGGTTTTCCCTTCCTCATTATTACGAATTTAATAAATGAATTTACAGCAGCCCATGACTAATTATTGGATCTTCTACATTTATTTATTTATTTGTTTTTTCCCTCGCTTGCCATGACTGTGTGTTTCTTTTAACCAGTGGAAATAATTCGAGTTATCCTTAAATCGTCACAACTAATCGAAAAGTCGACAGGATAGTTTATGCCTGTGTTGCCTTTTACGGATATTTAAGGGAGACCCGTACCCCATTTTCGGCCAAAAATCATCAAAAGTTCAAAAAACTTTTTATCTCAGAAAACTATAAAATAATATTTGCGAATATCCATGCAAAATTTCAGAACTCGGGGACACTTGGAACAAGTAGAAAATGAGCTTTTTTAATTGTACTCACTATAGAGTTTAAAGGACTAGCGGCCATTTAAAACGTGTTTTCCTGAAAATGACTTTTTTCATATTTTGCCTAAGTTCAAAGTACTAAGGCTCAGTGGTAAAATGATTTAGAAACAAAGTATTTATGTTTTTAGAATCTTAAAAAAATTTGCAACAAAAGTAAGGAGAGATATATTTTTTAACTATTTCTGAAAATTTTACATAAATTGGTAAACATGAAAATTATAACGAATTTAAGGAAATTTACCATGCGTATTTTTATTTATTTGTTTTTAGCCGATTAAAATAGAAAATTAAAAATATCTCTCCTTAGTTCTTTTCTATATACTATAACACTATTTAAGAAATTTTAGTAATACCAAAATATTGAAAATTGAATGAGGAATAGTAATTTTAAAAAGTGTATTTTTCAACAAAAAAATATCATAAAAATCCCCATAAAAAATATACTTTTTAATAAAAAGTGAATTTTTTTGCTAATTATTCTTTGCAAATAGATTCTTAAGTAGTAAACCAAAGTTCGTTACTTTAAAATCAATAATAAAAATTTTGGGTTTTTTCTTACGGGTCTCCCTTCAAGAAAATTGCGATGGAACGAAGAAAAGCATGCTATCGCCGAAGTTCGATTGAAGGACAGTCTATATGGTATTTTCAGATTGCTAATGGAATGGGCTGTGGAACGAAATGATGATAGGTTTGTGAATCGCCGATAATTGACTTCTCGTGAGTTCCTGAAGCTTGATACTTTGGTCATAATGATAAATTTTTGAGACCTGGTGATTTCGAATTGGATTTAATAAGGAATAGAAGCGCCACGACGACTGACATTCATCTTGTTGCGGCCCAAATATGCGATCATTGACTTTAAGTATTACTGGTAGTGATGACAAGAAAAAGAAAAAAAAAACTTACAGGGACAACTGAACGTCGGTTGCTAATTACCTGGATAATTTTCGGGGTTCTTGTCTCCCCTAGGATCCTCTTGAGAATTTCTTCTTATTAGTGAGTTATTTTTAGATGTATTTAATTATTTTGTGTATCCTTTTATTGTATTTGTGTAGATTATTTATTCTCTGTTTGTCAGGTTTATTTATTTGATTATTTATCTGTGAATCTTACTTACTTACCTATTTATGAGTATTTTTATTATCATTATTATGTGTTGAAGATTGAAAAATTTTTATTCTTAAGGATTTAATTGAGGAGTATGATGTTCTTAAGATATTTACTGTTACTTATTAAGACTATTATGATATTTCTATGCACGATTAAAGGCAAGTTTGTAATAATAAGGTATAACTATGATGTTTACAATTTCTGTTTTATTAGATAAATTTTCTGGTTAAAGTTAGCAGCTAAATATAGTAATTTTGAAAAGATATGTAATTGATAGAAATCATTAACTTTGAAATTTATTGCGAATGATTTCACGATCAGGATTTAATAAAGAAAATAGAAGTGCTTCATTTATTCTAATGAGTAAGAATAAAAAAATTATGGAAGATCCTAAGTTCGTACCGTTTGACCCGAGTTCTGGAATGAACATTTTGTCTTGGTTAACTTATTTTGATAAAACATGTGATAGGGAACAGAAAAATGTAGAATGGAAATTTAATTATATTGCGCAATATTTGAAAAGTGAAGCGCAAAAAATTTGTATCAATGACTGCTTAAATTGTACGGATTATGAACAAATTAAGAAAATTTTGATAGAAAGACTCATTGAATTAGACTTCCCGAGTTTTTCTGATTTTTCAAATCTGAAATTAGATAATTTAGACAATTTAGAAACTTATTTTCGTAAAAAAGTGGAAATTGGTAGGAAATTACATCTTAGTGAAAATATACTATTACAAGGTTTAACTGATGGTTTAAAACCAGAATTCAAAAACAGTATTATTATAAATCCTCCTAGTAGTACCATAGAATGGTACCGGGTTGTCAAACAATTCGTGGAAGTTTCCATCCCACTAGTTTCAAACCAAGTAATAAATCAACCATCAGCTAGATGAAATTTTCAACCTTTTCAACCAACTAGGCCCTGGATTCAGCCAGTTAGGCCCAATAATACACCTAGGAATTGGATTCCCCAAAGGCAATCTCAGTTGCAAAGACCTAGAATTTGTCAAAATAATTATATTGAGAATTCATACCCTTCAAGACCTTGTAGGATATGCACAAATAGGGGTGTGAGTAATGCTTTTCATTGGGAAAGAGAATGTATTTTTAGGAATGAGGTGCCATCCTCTGATACTCTTCCAAATATCTCACAAAATAATTCTCATAATGTTTGGCAATTAATTGTGAATGGATATACAAATAATTATAATTTGCCATGTGTTGTAGATACTGGTTCAACTATAGCAATATTGCCACTTAAATTTGTTAAAAAACTTAATGCTAAAATTGAGACTATACCCTCACTTACCATTGGTCAGGCAATAGGATTTTTACATATAAATAAAAAATGTAGTATTCTTCTAAAAGTGGGTAAAATTAAAAAATATGTTAACTTTCTAGTATGCAATACAAATTTCGATTATGTTATTTTGGGGTTAAAAGAATGTTCTAAATTTAAATTAACCATCGAATGTAAAAATTGTATTGTAAGGCAGAGAAGGAAAATTATAACTAACAGTATATCCATACATAATGAGAGATCCCTTCATTTCAATACAGTAAGTATGGACCAAGTACAAATAAAATAAACAGGGATCAATCTAATGAATTTGTAACCTGAGAATATAAAAAAAATATGAAATTAAATACTGGTAATACTGTAGCAATAGATAATTATGATAATGAAACACTGAATGTAAGTAATCATGATATAGAGTTACAATCTACTTGTGGAAATATTATGAAAAATGAAGACTGTGTTGAATATGATCACGCAATTAATGTGCATCCTCATTATAGAGGTTCCATGACTTTTCAAAATTTTCGCGATAATTCGGATTCAGATTTAACTGGGGAAATAAATTTAATTCAAGATGTAAATTTAAGGGAATTAGTTCATATTTATAGTGATATTTTTGCAAAGCATAAATATGATGTGGGTAGGATAAATATTAGGGTGGATCGAAAAATCGAAATCCGAATAATCGAATCGGCGCGGGGTGCAAAAGTTGCCTTTTATGCATACTAATTCACATATGTTTTTTTATTGAAATCCATTCATATCTTCGGGTGCCCCAAGCGCCTCAAAAATAGTTAAAAATTGAAATTTTTATAAATTTTATAATTTTTTTTGCTTCTTAATATTTTTAAAATTATTTTTGGCGCGGGTTGCGAAAGTTGCCTTATATATATATTAGATCAATTTTTTTTTTTAAATTAAAATCCATTCATATCTTCCGGTGACCCCAAGCGCCCCCAAAATAGTACAAAAAATGAAATTTTTATAAAAATTTATAATTTTTGTTTTTTTGATTTCTTTTAAATTATTTTATCAGCGGGATAAAAAAGATGCATTTTATAGTATATTAGCATGCATCCAAATAATTTTCGACTTTGATAAATTTCTTCCAATGCCCCAAAACTTTTAATTATTTGCTGAAAATCGAGTTTCATGCAAATTTTGAGCTAAAAAATACAAGTAAAATTAACAGTTAAAGAATAATTTATCTAACGTAAAACGTAGATCGAGAGGATGAGAAATCGTTTATCGTATTTTATTAAATGTATAAAATAAACTTTTTATACTTTATTATTATGTGAAAGACAACATAGATAGGAGAGTTCTCAGCAAAGAGCAGCAATATTTGCATAGCAACATCACGTGGTGAATGTGGTTCTGATCTGGCATTAATGAAACCTGGTCCATTTTATCACTCAAGATGGCTAACAACTGCGTGTAGAGTTTTAAGGTTATAAGTGGCTTCAGAAAATCCTTCTGATAATCTCATTACTCTTACAACATATATTATGAAGGTATATGCACCTGTATGGTTTCATATCAAAACAAAGCCATGCATAACTGAAGGAGCGTGTCTTTTTTTGGAAACTTATCACATATTCTAGATATTTGGAACCCAATTTAAGAAAGATCGTAGATGCTGTATTCAACGAAATAGTTTTTTTTTCTCCCTGAAAATTTGCTATTGTCAATGCTAACAGATAACAGAGATCATATCTGTTTGGTTTGGTTTGGTTTATTTTTGTCGTCCGATTATCTGCTCTAGGGATATAGGACCAGAGGGGGAGTGCCCTTCGTGGGGGGTCTTTCTAAGGGAACCTAACCCGTATTTACGCAAGGTTCGAAGAAAACCACGAAAACTCCGAACGGTTAGGCCGACAGCCGCGATTGGGTTCGAACCCAGCACCTGCCGTCTACCAGTTGAGGGGTCTGTACCTCTCGGCCACTGGTGGGGCCAGAGATCATATCAGATCTTTAGCAATACGAAAGCTAATTTTGCTAGAAATAAAAAGAGAAAATCAAAAGAAGAGAGAATTTTCAAAGTACCCCAAATAAACTTCAAAGCGAAGGATTATTTTGAACTTGTTGACTGGCAACGAGTTGGACGTTTTGAGCAACCTCTTTTGATGAATGTGCCTTGCGAAGAAATTGAGAATATGATAAAAATTGTAAAAACGAATTAATGGTCAAAATATCCATGCCATACCCAAGCGGTTGAAAGATGCGTTCGACTAGTGTCTGAGGCATCAGAAACTGTATCTGGACAAGAAAAGAGACACTGTTTTATACTATAAAACACTATGATACCAAAAAAAGATTACAAATTTTAAAAATATGTAAATTTCCAAATGGAAGGATGTAAAACTTTTCTCTACGTAAAGTTCGATTTTTGCAATTTTTATGATTTAATGCTTTGATTTTTAAAGTTATACGTGGCTTATTATTGTAAAATTAATGCTATTTATAACCTTATACGTTATTAATTAAACTGTTTTCAAAATTTGTAAGTATTTTTCGTAAATTGTAATTCTTAACACAGTTTTGTAAAAATTTCAGTTTTTAATTATAATTGGTGCATCAAAGATGTGAATGGATTTTGATTTAAAAAATATATGGGAGCTGCAGAGTTATGTAGTATTGTGATAACAACTTTCCAACCCAGTGCCAAATGAATTTCAAAAAGTAAAATGAAATAAAATAAAACAAAAAAAATTCAAGAAAATTTCAATTTTAAACTATTTTTGGGGCACTTGGGGCACCGGAAGATATGAATGAATTTTATTTAAAAAAAATATGTAAGCTAAGATAGATAAAAAATAGCTTTTGCACCCCGCGCCAAAAGTAATTAAAAAAAAATAAATAAACAAAAAAATATAAAAAAATCATAAAAAAACACAATTTTTAATTATTTTTGGGGCGCTTGGGGCACCGGAAGATATGAATGGATATTAATTTAAAAAATCCTGTAAACTAGTAAGCATAAAAGGCAACTTTTGCACGCCGCGCCGATAGTGATTTCTAAAAAAAATTTTCCTATACTTTTCGATCCACCATAATAAATATTGAACCACAACGCGTTATACTAAACTCAGACCTACCTATATCTTTGAGGCCCTACCGAACATCTCCCCTAGAAGAAATAGAAATAAAAAACCAAATTCAATCATTATTAGCAGCCGGACTGATAAAGAAAAGTAATAGCCCCTATTCTGCCCCTGTTACACTAGTTATGAAAAGAGAGGAAGGTAAAAAAACGCGATTATGTATAGACTATAGAAAATTAAACGCAATAATTAAAAACGATGCTGAACCCTTGCCCCGTATCGATGGAATTTTAGATAAATTGAGTAGTGCTCAGTATTTTTCAACTTTGGATTTAGCCTTTGGCTACTGGCATATACCAATACATCCATCTGATACAGAAAAATTAGCATTTGCAACCAATTTTGGACTTTTTGAGTGGCTCGTGCTCCCTTTTGGCATAAAAACGGGCCCTCCCATATTCAATAGAACCATTCAAAGAATCCTTAATAAATATAAAATCGACTTTGCGTGCCACTATTTTGATGATATTATAATTTTCTCTTCCTCGTTAGAAGAACATTTAAACCATTTAGATCAAATTTTTGACATTTGCAAAATAGAAAACATCAAACTTAAACTTTCTAAATGTAAATTAGGCCAAAATAAAATCAATTTCTTAGGCTATGAAATCACTAATGGAACTATAACACCAGCAAATGCCAATATTGAAACCATCAAAAATTTAAAACCTCCTTCAAATGTGAAAGAGTTACAACGATTTCTAGGTTCCATTAATGTTTACCATAAATTCATAAATAAATATGCTGAAATTAGATATCCTCTAAATCGATTACTTAAAAAATATACAATATGGGAATGGAACTCAGAGTGCCAGGAGTCTTTTGAAAAATTAAAAAAATCTTTAATTGCAAAACCCATCCTCAAAATTTATGATCCTAAATTACCTTTACATATGTTTGTAGATGCATCTCAGATAGCAGTAGGTGCCGTTCTAAAACAACCTGATAAAGATAATTTCTTACATCCTATTGCTTATCATTCTAGAATTTTGAAGAGTTATGAACAAAATTATTTCATAACTAAATTAGAATGTTTAGCTACTATAGATACTCTTGACAAATTCTATCATTACTTTCATGGTGTCAAGTTTACAATTCATACGGACCACGCATCTCTAGTATGGTTAAAGAGTGTTAAAAACTTAAGAGGTAGGCTTTTTAGATGGTCGCTCAAACTTAGTATGTTTGATTATGAGATAAAATATGAAAAGGGTTCAACAAATGTCGAAGCAGACATGTTGTCACGAAATCCTATTTGTCATTTTAATCAACATATTAGTTTATTGCTAGATAGGAAAGAAATTATAGAGATGCAAGACAAAGACAATGTTTGTGACAAAAAATATAAAAAAGAGAAAGGAATTATTATAGTTAAGAAAAAGGGATTAAAAAAATTGTTGTACCAATGTCATTAAGAAGAAAATTACTCCATATTGCTCATGATAATTTTGGACATTTAGGGATTCAAAAAATGCTTAATTTAATATCTCCCAACTATTATTGGCCTAATATGACAATAGACATTAAAGAATTTGTTAAACAACGCGATACCTGTCAGAAAAATAAAAAAACAAAACAGAAAAGATTCGGCTTTTTACAAGCTATGCCAGCAACAGATCAACCTTTTGAATGTCTTTCTATTGATACTGTTGGTGGATTTAACTATTACAGCTCAACAAAAAAATTCTTACACATAATAATAGATCATGCAACTAGGTTTGTTTGGGCTTTTCCCTCCAAAAATTTTACCACTGAAACATACACTAACTGTTTAAAACAAATTTTCAATATCAAAGCACCACAAAAAATACTTAGTGACAGGCATAAATCTTTCAGATCTCCAAGATTTAAGAAATTTCTTAGAAATCATCATGTTCAACAACGTTTTACATCCGCACATCATCCTCAGACCAATGGAAAGGTAGAGCGCGTTAATCAGACTATAGTTACCAGGCTTAAATGTAAAGTTAATTCCACTTCTTCTAAAATACCTTGGACTAGATTATTAAACCAAGTCATCGAAGAATACAACAATACGCCCCATTCTAACACCAAATTCCCACCTGCCTATTTATTTTATGGTCAATTGCCTTATGAATCTCCTTTAAAACAGAACTATTACCCACCAGTAGACATAGCCCTCAAAATTGCGAAAGCGCGAACTCATGAATTCCACCTTAAAAGTAAAAGACTCTATGATCGAAATTTTTTCGAATGCCCATTAAAAATTCAAGACTCTGTAATTTATGAAGAATTTAAATACCCTAACACTCGAAAATTAGAACCTACTTTCTCTGGACCATACAAAATTATAAATAAACTTTCTGATGTAACTTATGAAATAGATAAATTTAATTATGAGACAGGACAGAATTCCATTGTTGTGCATGTTTCTAAATTAAGACCCTATTTTTCACCAGAAGGTTTTAAACTGTTTCATGAGAAACCCAAAAAACCAACAAAACCTCAGATACAATCACAATCACTAGATCAAACTAAAGTCAAGACAGTAGATTAAGTTTTAATTCTTAGTCTTTAAATATTTTATCACCATAATTTTCAACATCTGCAGGTATGTTCTTGGAGGCCTACAAGAATATTATTACTTGTTTTTGAGAGTTTTTGGGGTTAAATTGGGCTCCTTATGCAGGCATAAGGTGAACACTTTGATTGTAAAAGCTTTCAAATTGGTGTTGATAAATTAATTTCAAGGGTGTTTAAGTCTAACTATATTTACTCATGTATTTGACATTAGTATTATTCTATGTATTCAGCAGATATTTATGTTATAACAGTTATAAAATCTAATGATTCTACTCAAACCTATAACATAATATGTGATTTTCAGTGATTGTGAAAACTACAGATATTAAAAGTTTTCAAAAAAAAGCAAAGTATTTTTATTTCCATTTCTCAATTACGAATGACAACTTTTATTCCTATTTGTTTTTATTATTAAAGTTTATAAACCCTGTGTAGATAAAACATTATTCTACATTTGGCATTTCAAAACTTATAACCAAATTTGACAATTTTGTAAAAGAGTATCAGAGAGGAATTAATTAAAGGAAATACTGGTTGAGAGTCCATTTTCTAAATAGTTAGATTTAATTTTATTTGGATTTTGGAATTATTATGATTTTTTTTATTTATACTTTCGGCTAGCAAAAAATGCTTTCTTATGCTATTAGAAGATAAGAAAATTATTTAGCTGCTATGTGATTATTTTTATCCTCAAGCAATATTTTCCCTATCAATAATAAACAAACTGTAATATTTTCTTTTGATTATACTCTTGTTTTATTATTATTATCATTATGATTTCTATAATGAAGTTTAGTATTAATTATACTCTTATTGAGAAATATTAGGATATGGAGTCTTATTATACTATCACTTATTATTGTTGTTATTGTTATTATTTAAATTTTTCTATATTAGTTTTTATTGATATTGAGAGTGATGATATTTATTATTGAAAAATTGATATATTATTGAAAGATGTTTTTATTGAAGGACAGTATTTAGTAAACTTTCCGGAAATTCTTATTTAAATTAACTATTGATAATGAACTACATTGAAGAATTGCATTTTTAAAGCTATTAGAGACTTTTGATTTGAATGACTATGTAGTCAACTAAGTTTGAGAAGAACGTTTATTGTAGCCTTTAAAGACTATGTTTACTACAAGGACTATACAAACAAATTTATATTTCTGAACTGAAATTACTACTAATTAAGTCACGGAAATTCTATAAACTCTCCTGAAAGAGATATCTTATTGTTTTTATTATATCGTTAATGTCTCTTACTTATGCTACTTATTACTTATTAACATTCATAACTTATTTACTGTTATTGTATGTATTATCTCCTATGCACTTACAAATAGTAAGTGATATTGTAACATTATTGTATTTCTTTCAGGGAAATGCTCCTCCCTAAATTTAATTCAGATTAATTTTCTCTTAAATATATTATTTTAATCGCTAATATTTTTATATTGCGTTAATTTTCTTTTCTTCCATCTCTTGGCTTCCGGCGTTTGACAGTTTTATTCCAAAATTTAACTTTTCTAAATTATTATATTTCTGTTGTCTGAACTTGTAGTTTTATTTAACTATCAATTTCATACAAATTTTCGGGGAGAAGGGGATAATATTACAAATTTAATTTTTTTTTTTTGTCAAATTTAACCTTTATACTATCTTAATTTTCCGTACTTACTTCAAATTATTAAATTAAAATCTTGTTTCTAGATCTAATCTGTTAATCTGTATGCAGACGATATAAATTCTTAATTTGCCTTAAAAAACATTATTCTAGTATGCGTAAATTTTAAAAAAAGATGGCTCTAAATTAAAAATATTCTAAATTAAAACTTTATTTCTTAATATTCCAAATAAAACTGATTTAAGACAGTCTTATTAAATTTATTCCAAACCCATACCTTTCAAAAAATATCATTATTTTATTTTATCTATTTATTTATTTTTCCACCGTCAACGATAATGTGCATATTAATAAATTCATTTCTTTTCTTTTTCTCTTAAAATTAATCATTTATAAAAGTCGTCTGCTAAAAAATCCCGATTCAATTATAAATTGGTTAAATAATATTTTTTTTAAAAATAAATTTATCGTCTGTGGAGAATAATCTCGTAGCTGGACAAGAATTCTGTTTACATAAAAGAATGATGATTTGAGTTACAGAATGTTCCAGAACTTTCTTTTTAGCTTAAAAGGTGAAAGTCTCGAGATGAAAAAGAAGATTCTTGGGTTGCTTCTTGGATGAGGACGGCTCGCTGAAATAATGATGGAATTTTTGCAAAAGGAGGTTTTCCCTTCCTCATTATTACGAATTTAATAAATGAATTTACAGCAGCCCATGACTAATTATTGGATCTTCTACATTTATTTATTAATTTTTTTTCCCTCGCTTGCCATGACTGTGTGCTTCTTTTTAACCAGTGGAAATAATTCGAGTTCTCCTTAAATCGTCACATATATGAAGCCTTTTATATGTAGGTTCTAAAGTGTTATTTTAAAGGGATTAGAGTACCAATCGCATAAAGTAATCCTAATGTATTTTTTCCGAATAAAGATCAGATACTTTTTGCACAGACTTCGTAATTCTGTGCAATACAGTGTCCGAGTAAAATGCGCCTATTTGTAAACAAAAACTCCGTTTTGAGTTTTTTAATTACAATTTTTTTCCTTGATAAAATTCTTTTGCACTCTGCAATATACTTACTGCGAACAGTACCGCCGTATGGAAATTTGTTCATTTTTAAAAATTTCCAGCATGAATGAAATATGTTTATAAATTTGGTTTTACTTTCTGGCAGTCTACCACATCACTTTCCTGTTTAACGGTTTGCAATGTGATTGTGATACTGAGATATACGGAATAAAAGCTTGTAAGGTACAAAACTCAATCATGACAAATTATTATTTTTTATTTTATGCTTAATAGAAAGCACAAATAAGTCAATTCGTTTAAAAAATACTTCCTGTTGTTCATTTAAAGTATGGAAACAGGATAAAAAAAATTAGGGCATTATTTAAATTACCTTTTTTAGGATAAACCAATTTCCCAAACTACAATCGGGAAATATTTAATTTCAAACTCTTATTTGACCAAATCCTATTTTATTTCTTAAATCGTACTTTCATTGATTTTTAATAAGTTAGTATAATGTCACGTTCAGTAAAACAGTTTTATTTAAAGTTTAAGAATTTATTATTATTAAAGCATTTTTCTATACAGAAAAAATATGTTAATGTCCTTTTTAAGTACTGTCTTCTCGATAGGAGAAATCAGACATTAAAAACGTTCATACATAATAACATTAGTAGAAATGTTTAAAAGTATATTCGTCTTTCTCTTTGGGACAACTTTAATTTTCTGACAGTGATATCATCTCTTTTCATTCTATTTTGATTTATTCTCTCTATTTTTCAGGGCCCTACTAGTGGCCGAGAGGTTCTGACTTCTCAACTGGTAGACGGCAGGTGCTGGGTTTGAACCCAATCGCGGCCATCGGCCTAATCGTTTGGAGTTTTCCGTGGTTTTCTTCAAACCTTGGGTTTCCTTGCGTAAATACGAGTTAGATTCCCTTAGAAAGATCCCCACGGAGTGCACCTCACCCCTTTCGGTCCTATATCCACGGGCTGATAATCAGCTATCATAAAATAAACCAAACCAAAACCCTCTATTTTTCATATTCAAAAGGCAACACCATCTATTGTCAATTTTTCAGAGCAAAATGTTATTGAAAATTATTGTATTGAAGCATATTAGATTAGTTAGCGTATAAGCCAATTTGGGAATTTACAATGATTAGTAAGACAGCACAATCAACTACAGATGGCGCCACCTTTCGAAAGTGAAAAAAAAGGAAATACTAGAGAAAAAATCAAGGAGATGAAGACAACGGCAATAAAAAAAGACGCATCAATGAGAAGAGTTTAAATATCCTTTAACGTTTCTGTGAATGTTTCTACGTATGACCGCTTTATCTCTATTTAGGCAGATGTAAATTACTTGTAAAGGACATCTATATATTTATATGATTACATGAACTTATTTGATTTTTATATTTAAAAAAAAGGCTTGTAAATAGATAAAAATAAAGTAACACTATGTATTACTCCCTTCGTGTATATATTATTTTATAAATTATCCCTTATTTTTTAACTTTAAAATGTTTAAACTTTTTTTTTTTTTTACTGCAAATAATTCAGTAAGGGAAAAATGATCTCTATGGTGTTAATGGGGATTTTTATCGACAAACACATAATAGCGATAAAAGCATACTTTGTTCTTTATAACAACAGCTTTTATAGTTCAGTCAGTAAGGTCTCTTCCCGCTGTCATGAGATCTTGGGTTCATTCCTAGAACGGCTGATTACAAGCTGTTTAAAAATAAAATTATGCACATATTCAAATTTGCTCGAAAAATTCGATATTTTTGAGGACACTAAAGAATGAATGATTCACTAATTTTGAAAACTAAATGAAAATTTTATGATTAAAATAAATTTACAGGGTATTGCGTCTTTTTTATGATGCTAATTTACAGAGTCTAGCGACACTTTATCGAATAACTTCTCTGTCATTTAGCAGAATTTCGGTTTTTCTAATGTCTGATATTTTACACAAGGCTTAAGGTTTGTTTGTTTGTTTGTTTTGTCGGCCGATTATCTGCGCTATGGGATATAGGCCCTATGGGGTGGGATGCCCTCCGTGGGAGTCTTTCTAAGGGAACCTAACCCGTATTTACGAAAGAATCGAAGAAAACTACGGAAAACTTCGAACGGTTAGGCCGACGGTCGCGATTGGGTTCGAACCCAGCACCAACCGTCTACCAGTTTTGAGGTCAGAACCTCGCGGCCACTACACAAGGCTTAAGGAAACAGGTTAACCATAGATTTTCTGTAATTTTCTAATAGAAATTTTTAATAGTGTCGAGTCATCAGGAAAATATCTGTAAAATTACTTTTTTTTATTCTAGAATACCAGGAATGGGGTTAATAACCCATTGCAAAATTCCATCTTTTCATACAAAAAACCGATTGAGTTAAAATATAAGAATGAAAAAATATGCAAATTTATGTACGATGGTAAAGTGTGATGTTTATGAAAAGCTCATTTTGGGACTTCGTGGGATTTTTCGTGTTTTGAAGCTGAACTATTGATTTATTCGTGTTCATCGTGCTTTTCTTTTGTCTATTTGATATTTCAACTGATATTTTTTCACTATTTTGCAGCAAAATATAGTGCACAAAGGTTAATCCTACATTCCTTCAATAATTCCTCATCGGAAAACAAACTTCGCTGCTTAGGAGATCCTGGAGGAAGCATGGGCCACCAAGCAAAGTTTTCGGATATCCTGAATTAAGTTATGAGGTGATTTGTGGAGTAGCCTTAATGGTTAATAACGTGGGATTATTTTTTTTTATTTTAAATTTTCTTCAATATTTCCAATTAATATTTGATTACGTTGAAAAAAAAGCTTCAGCAGAGATTCCAGTCAATGTCCATAAATAACAGACTTTATTCCTATATCAATGGACTTTGCCATTGATATAACGGATTTTGCCTGTAAAACAGAAAAAAATACGGAAATTGTCCATTTATGCGAAAAAAGAGAGATATTCCTTACGTTTACTTTATAACTCACGGTAGAATACCGTAAATGTACAATTATTTTAACAGTGAAAAGAGAAATTTTTGCAATAAAATTACATATTGATCTGAATTTTTGTATGATGTTATATAATAAACCTTTTTAAAAGATTAATTTGTGAATACACATTATATTAGTACATTCAAAGTATCCTTTAATTGTTCCTAGACTTCGAAAATAGGGAAATATATCTGAAAGAAGTACATGAAATGAATTATTCTTTGAATTTTTATTTTGTTATATTTATATATATATTTTCCATTCTATCTATTCCAATCATGTTATTATGATTTTTTAATGCTTTTATTCAATTTATTTTTTTTATTATATTTGTTGTTGATCCTAAATTCGTATTATTTTGCTTTTTCATGGATAATGCGCAGATGAAACCACACACTTTCTTTGTAGTTCCATAGTATTCGGAGTCTACTATCGTTATAATTATTTCAAATGTTCTCTTTTTAGATTATTTTTTCATGTTTTATTGACGTATATTGTTTTCAATAAAGGTTTTATGTATGTTATATATCCAACTAAATTGATCATTGTTTTTAAAGAAAACAAGCAAGTCGTTTAATAAAAAATTTAAAATATCTTACCATGAAATATTTAAGATTCATAGCGAAATACTATTGCTTTTGTAGGAAAAGCTATGAAGATTTAATAAACATTGGTACGTCTAAAAAAATCTACTTTTAGTTAAAAAGTATAAAATTCACTTTTTTTTTTTTTTACATATTTCAGACTTTGAGCTCTTTAGTTTTCCAAAATATAAAATTTAAAAATAATTCCAAACTTCATTTTATTTTTCAATCTTCTATAGAGTTTTTAAATTTTTATTCAAGTTGAAAACTCTTTTTGAATTTTTCTTCAAATTTCAACTTGCTTTTATTAAAAAAAGTTTTATGAAAACTTCAAAAAACTTTTTTATATTTTAACATGCACAATAGTTTTGGAACAATAGCGTTTTGATTGATCATATTATAATAGATTAGATTGCATCATGTTATATTAAAATATAATACACTATATCACATCTAGCTAACATATTTTTAAGAAAAGCCAAGAGAATTCATGGTGACGCACAGAAGATATACAATGAACAATTATTAAAATGATGATCGTTTCTCATAGAATTAAATTATGTTATATACCGTTTTCAAACATTGCATGAAAGCCAAGGCAGTTCAGAGCAACGAGGAGACGGTATGCAAAGTTCCTGAATGTAATGAAATGAATGTTGTTTCTGATAATATTACTTTATATTGTATTGTGTTATATTATATCTCGCTACCATACTTTGCAAGAAAACCAGGGAGTTCAGAGCGACATGCAGAAGAAATACAAAGCACAAATAATGAATTAATTGTCATTCTCTATTATATTATATTATATTATATTATATTATATTATACCATATTGTGTTATATTATATCCCACTACCATACTTTGCAGGAAAGCCAAAAAAGTTCAGGACGATGCTCAGAAGATATACAAAGCGCAGTGAATAAATTGATGGTTGATCTCGATTTCATTATATCATGTTATATCCCGGTTCCACACTTTATATGAAATTACAGGCAGTTCATGGCTACTCAAAAAAATTATAAAAAGTGCAAGGAATAAAATGATGATATATTTTGATATCATTATATTATATTATACTGTGTTTAATTTTGTTGTGTGTTATTTTGATATCATTATATTATATTATATCCCATTATCATGCTTTCCAGGAAAGCTAAGATACTTTAGGGCAACACGCATATGATAAATAAAGTGCAAAGAATAAATTGATGGAAATTCTTGCTATTATTATATTATATTTAATTATATACCCCTAGCATGCTTTTGGGAAAGCCGAGAGAGCTCAGGCGACTCACAGAGAAACCAGTACAAAGCGTTAAACATAATTTTAAAATCTTATTTTTTGTGCGTCATTTACATCCATATATTGCTCAAGATTTGCAGTAAAATGACCAACGAAAGCACAGATGGGGTCAAAGCTGTTGTATAGACCTAAAAGTAACCCCTCAAAATATCTGAGATTCAGTTTCAGAGATCCTACTGTTTGGATTGAACGATTCATGTGTGAAATTTGTTCACGTGATCTTGTGACGTAAAATTAATATACCTCTCCTACAAGACATAAGAAAGCTTGGTTGTTATTACAGCATTAATAATCTCTTTTGTACGTTGTGAAATGTTAAGTACAGAGACCACGCACCTTCCGTACGTTGTCGTCTTTACGCATGAAATTTGAACGATACATGCAAAGCGCGTGTGCGTAATGGAGACTTAAAAATAGCTTTATTCTCTATTCAGTACACCGGGGCGCATATACTGTAACAAGTAAATATTGTTTTGGAACTCTCTATAGTTCAATTTGAATTGAAATGCATTTCCATTAAATCGTGATTAATTAAATTTAAATGCCATACGCCACCGTGTAATTTTAAACGTACTGAGATAGAAAAAAGTTAGCTTAACATATAGAGATTAAGACAAATATTTGAGTTGACACATAACTTATTTCTTTAAAATTCGTTTGAAAATTTTAAAATATCGGCAACACGCAACACTACAATATATCAAGCCATCCAAAAAAAAGTTAAAGATAATAGCTTTTCTCTAGGAGATAAATAGTTTTAAAGAGAGTTTTTTTCCTTTCGATTTAAAACATTTATGAGATATGCGATGCAAACACAACAATCAAATATATTTGTCGCTAGTTATCTAAAACTAAAGCTCGCTAAGACAGATTTTTTATAAATATTAGCTACGTATATATAAATCAAAAAATTCGTAAAATAAAAAAAAATCCAATTTTTATTTTAAAAATTACAAAAAATGTTTGTTTTGAATAAAAACATTTCAATTGTTTTAAAATCACTTTCTTTGAGAAATTTAAATGAAATATTTAAATTGATTCAAGATCACTTTCTTTGAGATATTTAAATGAAATATTTAAATGTGTAGCATATTCTTTTCCTAATCCAATAAAAATAATTGCGAAAAAAATAAATAAAACAGTCTGATTAAATTGATATCTGTAGAAATGGGTAACATGATATTATGGTTTATAGTTCTTTGGTTTTACTGTTTTCATCAATTAATGTAGAACCGCAAATGCAGATCTTTCTGTGTAGAATTAAAAGAAAAAAATGTACATAACTTTTTTTTCCGATACTTAATGTAAATTGCTATTTGTTACTCTAGAAGATAAAAATTCATTTATTTAAAAAAATTTCTTATACATTTCTAACACGGGAATGTAATTTTCTTTGTATATTTAAATGAAAAAAAATAAAGAGATTAAAAGCAACTAATTTTCATGTTTAAAATAACAAAAAGGATTGTTAGTTTTGTATAAAAGTATTAAATTTGTTTTAAAATCAATTCATCTCAGAATTGTCTGGATCTTTTTGTTATCCAAATTATGTCATTTAGTATAGATACATTTAGAGAAAAACAATTCTTCCTTAAATTAATATCTATAGACAACTTAAATTTAATGTTCTGATTTATAGATCCTTGATTTTATTGCATTTAACAATTAATATTAAAAGACACTAGCGCTATATGGAGTTATTTGAGTATAAATTTAAAAGAAAAAAAATCATACAAGAAGATATTTTTCGAGATTTAAAGTAAATCATTATTATCATTTCAGTAAAAATGCGCTTTTTCATTTTTAATCTTTCTAATACATTTCTTACACGAAAATGTAATTTTCTAGACATCATAATCTTAAATTTCGTTCTTAAATTTGATAATTATGGAATAGTGCAATTCTTAGTTAAAATTCTCCTTTTGTATGTAATCTTTCCAAAATGTTTAAAAAATGCATAATAATATCAAACTATTTTTTATATATACTATCGCTAAAGCATTATAGATATTTTTTTCAATATATATATATATTACAAATTTAAATTTTTTTTTCGCCAAAACTAACCTTTATACTATCTTAATTTTCTTATAATAATATTCCGTACTTACTTCAAATTATTAAATTAAAATCTTGTTTCTAAATCTAATCTGTTAATCTGTATGCAGACGATATAAATTCTTAATTTTCCTTAAAAAACATTATTCCAGTATGCGTAAATTTAAAAAGATGGCTCTAAATTAAAAATATTCTTAATTAAAACTTTATTTCTTAATATTCCAAATAAAACTGATTTCTTCTATGTTTTTATCAACCCTTTTTAAGAAAGTTTTATTAAATTTATTCCAAACCCATACCTTTAAAAAATATCATTATTTTATTTTATCTATTTATTTATTTTTCCGCCGTCAACGATAATTTGCATATTAATAAATTCATTTCTTTTCTTTTTCTCTTAAAATTAATCATGTATAAAAATCGTCTGCCTAAGATATTTAAAATTCTGAGTCAATTATAAATTGGTTAAATAATATATATTTTTTTTAAATAAATTTATCGTCTGTTTAAAATAATCTCGTAGCTGGACAAGAATTCTGTTTACATAAAATAATGATGGTTAGAGATTACAGAATGTTCCAGAACTTTCTTTTTAGTTTAAAAGGGGGAAGTCTCGAGATGAAAGGAAGATTCTGAAGATTTCTTGGGTTGCTTTTTCGATGAGGACAGCTCGCTGAAATAATGATGGAATTTTTGCAAAAAGGAGCTTTTCCTTCCTCATTATCACGAATTTAATAAATGAATTTACAGCAGCCCATGACTAATTATTGGATCTTCTACATTTATTTATTATTTTTGTTTTTTCCCTCGCTTGCCATGACTGTGTGTTTCTTTTTAACCAGTGGAAATAATTCGAGTTCTCCTGAAATCGTTACAACTAATCGAAAAGTCGCACAGGATAGGTAATGCCTGTGCTAGTGCCTGTTTCGGATTTTGAAATGAATCTACTGAAGAAGTAAAATGCTATGTAAATGAATCTACTGAAACGAAGTGATGACAAAAATATGAATCGCCGAAAATTTTACCCGCCATGGTTGAAAGTGTTATTAAGCAAGAATTGCCATTATCTTTTGATTCCTCTAGTGAATGTAACAGAGGAGATATTAATGTTAAACAGCTTTCTGTCCGAGTGGTTTGAAAGATTTCTTCTAAATATCTCGTGAATTCCTGAGGCCTGATATTCCACCTTTTTGCTGTTTATGTGTAACTGATGACTCAAGATAATCATGGTCATAATGACAAGAAAAAAAAAAAAACTTTTAGAGACAACTGAACGCAGATTACTACTTACTTTCATAATTTTCGTTATTCCTGTCTCCCCTAGGATCAGCTTGAAAATTTCTCCTTATCCGTGAGTTATTTTTAGATGTATTTAATTATTATGTGTATCCTTTTTACTGTATTTGTGTAGATAGTTCTTTGTTTGTAAGGTTTATTTATTTGTTTGTTTATTTTTCTGTGAGCCTTATTTATTTATCTTTTTATCTAGTTATGAGTCTTATTATTATTATTACTATTATTATTATTACTTGTTGGAGTGAAAACATGTTTGTTCTTAAAAATTTAATTGAGGAGTATGATGTTCTTAAGATATTTACTGTTACTTATTAAGAGTATTATGATATTTTTATGCACATTTAAAGATAAGTTCGTAATAATAATGAAGTATAAAAGAACTCAGAAGCTCAAGTTATTTTTTAAAAGGTACATTTTCTAATTTATTGATATTGTTTGTTATCAAGAACTATTCTCAGAATACAGTATTTTCATGATAATGTTCCTACAACTAAACATTTCAGCTGAAAATTAAATTAACATTTATGTTTTTTCCTTTATTTGTTAGAATTTCTAGTGACAGTGAGCTTTGGTTCCCGGATTCTTATAATTTATTTAAATTCAGTAAGAATATGGAACTGTGCAAGGCTGTTGCTGGAATTTTGACTGATAAATGTGATTAATTTTTTTTAGTAAATTTTGTGGTTTTAAGTAAGGAATTACCTATAATTAAAATTTTGAATCTGTTTATGATTTATAAAATAATAGAATTAAAAAGTTGATCACAATTTAAGGTATAACTATGATATTTACAATTTCTATTTTTATTAGATAAAATTTCTGGTTAAAGTTAGCAGCTAAATATAGTTATAATTTTCACGATAATTTTGATTCAGATTTTTAAAATGGGGGGTAATGGTTTTGTGTGAGGCAATTAAAATGTATACAACTCCAGTAGACAAAGCCCTCAAAATTGCGAAAGCGCGAACTCATGAATTTCACCTTAAAAGTAAAAGACTCTATGATCGAAATTTTGTTGAATGCCCATTAAAAATACAAGACTCTGTAATTTATGAAGAATTTAAATACCCTAACACTCGAAAATTAGAACCTACTTTCTCTGGACCATATAAAATTATAAATAAACTTTCTGATGTAACTTATGAAATAGATAAATTTAATTATGAGACAGGACAGAATTCCGTTATTGTGCATGTTTCTAAATTAAGACCCTATTTTTCACCCGAAGATTTTAAACTGTTTCATGAGCAATCCAAAAAAACAAACAAAACCTCAGATACAATCACTAGATCAAACTAAAGTCAAGACAATAGATTAAATTTACCATAAAAAACCATAATTTTCAACATCAGCGGGTATGTTCTTGGAGCGCTACAAGAATATTACTTGTTTTTGGGAGTTTTTGGGATTAAATTGGGCTCCTTATGCAGGCATAAGGTGAACACTTTGATTGTAAAAGCTTTCAAATTGATGTTGATAAATTAATTTTAAGGGTGTTTAAGTCTAACTATATTTACTCATTTATTTGACATTAGTATTACTCTATTTATTCAGCAGATATTATATGATAATAGTTATAAAATCTAATGATTCTACTCAAACCTATAACATAATATGTGATTTTCAGTGATTGTGAAAACTACAGATTAAAAGTTTTTCAAAAAAGCACACTTTTTTTATTTCCATTTCTCAATTAAGAATGACACCTTTTATTCCTATTGTATTTTATTATTAAAGTTTATAAACCATGTGTGGATAAAACATTATTCTACATTTGGCATTGAAAACTTATAACCAAATTTGACAATTTTGTAAAAGAGTATCAGAGAGGAATTATTGTAAGGAAATACTGGTTGAGAGTCCATTTTCTAAGTAGTTAGATTTAATTTTATTTGGATTTTGGAATTATTATGATTTTTTTTATTTATACTTTCGGCTAGCAAAAAATACTTTCTTATGCTATTAGAAGATAAGAAAATTATTTAGTTGCTATGTAATTATTTTTATCCTCAACCAATATTTTCCCTATCAATAATAAACAAATAGTGATATTTTCTTTTGATTATACTCTTGTTTTACTATTATTATTATTATTATGATTTCTATGATGAAGTTTAGTATTAATTATACTCTTATTGAAAAATATTAGGATATGGAGTCTTATTATACTATTACTTATTATTGTTGACATTGTTATTATTTAAAATTTTCTATATTATTTATTATTCATATTGAGAGTGATGCTATTTATTATTGAAAAATTGATATATTATTGAAAGATGTTGGATCCAACATAACATTAAAACCAAAGATTAAACTAAGTTTGAAGATTTTTAATTAAAGAGACTGTATTCACTGGACATTGAAAAAGACTCTTTTATATATTCTTGAAAGACTTTTTTCATTTAAAGGACTTATTTTAAAATAAACTATGCATTAAGTCATTGTAATTATTTAAACTTCCATGAGAACGAATTTTTATTGTTTTTATTATATTTTTATCTCTTGCTTAATAATATTCATAACTTATTTACTGTTATTATATGTATTATCTCCTATGCACTTACAAATGGTAAGTGATGTTGTAACATTATTGTATTTCTTTCAGGGAAATGCTCCTACCTAAATTTCATTCAGAATTATTTTCTCTTAACTATTTTATTTTAATCGCTAATATTTTTTATATTGCGTTAATTTTCTTTTTTTCCATCTCTTGGCTTCCTGAGTTTGACAGTTTTATTCCAAAATTTAACTTTTCTAAATTATTATATTTCTGTTGTCTGAACTTGTAGTTTTATTTAACTATAAATTTCATGCAAAGTCTTGGGGAGGGGGGATAATATTACAAATTTAATTTTTTTTTTCGCCAAAACTAACCTTTATACTATCTTAATTTTCTTATAATAATATTCCGTACTTACTTCAAATTATTAAATTAAAATCTTGTTTCTAAATCTAATCTGTTAATCTGTATGCAGACGATATAAATTCTTAATTTTCCTTAAAAAACATTATTCCAGTATGCGTAAATTTAAAAAGATGGCTCTAAATTAAAAATATTCTTAATTAAAACTTTATTTCTTAATATTCCAAATAAAACTGATTTCTTCTATGTTTTTATCAACCCTTTTTAAGAAAGTTTTATTAAATTTATTCCAAACCCATACCTTTAAAAAATATCATTATTTTATTTTATCTATTTATTTATTTTTCCGCCGTCAACGATAATTTGCATATTAATAAATTCATTTCTTTTCTTTTTCTCTTAAAATTAATCATGTATAAAAATCGTCTGCCTAAGATATTTAAAATTCTGAGTCAATTATAAATTGGTTAAATAATATATATTTTTTTTTAAATAAATTTATCGTCTGTTTAAAATAATCTCGTAGCTGGACAAGAATTCTGTTTACATAAAATAATGATGGTTAGAGATTACAGAATGTTCCAGAACTTTCTTTTTAGTTTAAAAGGGGGAAGTCTCGAGATGAAAGGAAGATTCTGAAGATTTCTTGGGTTGCTTTTTCGATGAGGACAGCTCGCTGAAATAATAATGGAATTTTTGCAAAAAGGAGCTTTTCCTTCCTCATTATCACGAATTTAATAAATGAATTTACAGCAGCCCATGACTAATTATTGGATCTTCTACATTTATTTATTATTTTTGTTTTTTCCCTCGCTTGCCATGACTGTGTGTTTCTTTTTAACCAGTGGAAATAATTCGAGTTCTCCTGAAATCGTCACATATATATATAATAATTGACAATTTCTAAATATATTGGATAGTTTAACTCAGATAGAATTATCTAAAAAAATCGTAAAGATTATCCTTTTGTATAAATCAACAAAAATCATGACTTATTTTCTTCACAAATCCTTCTTTTTTACTGCATTCATCAGCTTAATGTCACAAAGCTTGTCCTTAATGGTGTTACTTTTACAAAGAACTTGATAAAACGAGTTGCAATTTTAGACAAAGAACTGCGATCTTAAGCAAACGTAAATTATTCACCACGTTATCGCAAAAGCGTACAAATGCTAATCTTTAGCTCTCGTGTTTGTTACGAATTACTAAAAAAATGGTAAAAAAAAAATTGCAAGTAATCACTTCGTCTATAAATTGCAAATGTTTATGTGTTTCTTTTGTGATAAGATTAGATGGTTTATAGAAAAAAATATCTATACAGAAACAAGAACATAGATATAATTTTTTTGGAGATTTTTTCTTCTTCTGAAAATATCCGCAAAATAATAATATAAACACTCTTTGTAAATTTTAGATAATTTTAACTCTAAAGTTTTTTTTTTTTTTTTACTATATGCATTTTGATTGATACACTTTTTTTATTATTATGTAAAAAATTCTTTAACGGTTAAAGATAATTCATAAGAACAGTTATTAATATTTTATGAAATTAATAAGACCCTAATGGAGGTGGGAAATTATTATCGTATATGCTAATTCAGACTTTGACCGAGCTCCAGACCTCAAGGAGCCCATACCTATATATTAAATTATAAACTATTCAATTTTACAGTTCCAACACTTCTGTAAGTTAAAGTAGAAATACCCCCTACGGAAGACACCTCCTTCCCTACAGTGGCCATATTTCACGTCTAAATAATTGGCCGTTTTAAACACAACCAATCGTAAGTTAAAGTGTTAGATTCCGCTTAAAGTAATACAACAAATAGCTAATATTAAAGAAAAGTGCTTTGTTCTGTACTAAGTAAAAAAGTATTATTACGGTACTTAATTTATAATTGACCGAAATAAGAATTTTCTTCCATTCCAAGGTGTGAAAATATTGTTAATGCATTACACATATATCTTACCATGTGTTAAATTTGAATAACGTTGAAACAATTATTGGTGTTGAAACAAATGTTAATTCAAATGAGTCCCCCTAATTTTTCTTTGCACAGGGCTCCAATTATTCATAATCGAGATAATCGAGACCTTAATAGAAAACATTAAATCAAGTTTTTTTTTTTTTTTTTTTTTTTTTTTTTTTTTTTTTTTTTTTTTTTTTACAATTTGTAATAAACTGTAACATAATTTTTAAATATACTATTAAATATTATGTTACAATTAAATCTGACAAAATAAATATTCAACATGATATTTTCAAAGATTTTAAAACATTAAAAATTTTCTCCTTCATTTTTATACCAAATTTTATTAGCTCTTATAATGTATTATATTTTGTAAATTGAAAAACATCATGAATTTTGAAATCTGCAGTCACAAAATTGAAGATGTTTTCGAAGTTCAAAAACATTTTTTAAACTACATTTTGAAGGAGTAAAATTTTAGCGTGTGTGGGGGAAATTAAAATAATACGTTTGTCATACATTAAACTGAAATATTTCATTAAAGTGTGTAAAAAAAAAATAAAAAATTCTCTCCTAAAACCTTGCATTAGTATCAATTATCGGAATTCACGGAATTTCCTACATCACATTATCAGCTACGATCTACAATTGCATCTTTATCTATATCTATAAAAAAGTCAATAACATTTCGTGATATCAATATGAAAGAAAAT
This sequence comes from Maratus speculifer, assembly GCA_964019185.1. Taxonomy (NCBI): domain Eukaryota; kingdom Metazoa; phylum Arthropoda; class Arachnida; order Araneae; family Salticidae; genus Maratus; species Maratus speculifer. The sequence goes on along the minus strand of OZ025290.1, from coordinate 418,139,930 downwards.
AGATTTATAGATTTTAAACGCTAAATGTTATATCACAGTTCAATGGGCTACAAAAATGTTCTAAGTAAGTAGGAAATAACGATGCCTCTTTTAACTTGGAATATCCCATATATTGACATAAGCAGTATGCATATAAATATATAAATGTGCATGTATGTAGACTGAAATAGCGTTGAATTGCACTGCCAAAAAAAAACTGATAAATTTTACGGCAACTGCTGACATGAATATTGCCAACAGTTTTTGCCGTAAAATTTGTAGAAAAATTAACATTAAAAAAATTACATCTAATTTTATAGCAATTTTTAAGGCAAAAATTACTAGCAACATTTCTGCCAGCAATTTTTGCAGTAAATTTAATGGATTTGTTTTACAGTGTGTCTGATATATTATTATTAGTTATTGTCTTAAATAAAAGAAAAACATTGCGTGACACGATGGCATTCCACAATTCTTGTCTATTTTGCCATATTTTGCATTTTTGATTCAGTAAATCACTCAAGCAGCAAGAAAATAATTTTGATTTAGTTTTTGCAATTTCTATAAATAAATGCGAATCGCTGACCTCTAAACATTTTTCTATAAAAATCTATTGCTGATTTTTAAAAATACATTGTTATTATAGTAGTGGGCTTTCTATGTTTTTAGTCTTGAACTACTTTCTCACGTATTACAACATGTTCGATTTGGTTATGTCTATGATTTGGCTATTTGAAGCCCGTCCAACAATTCTTGACATAACCGTTTGCTAAAACTAAAAAAAAAAAAAAAAAAAAAAAAAAAAAAAAAAAAAAAAAAAAAAAAAAAAACGTGAATTTATGGCTAAACAGTTGGCAGCAGACTCGCCTGCCTTTTCTTGTTTGGTTAAAATATGTTATGTTTTTGGGAAATTAAAGAAGTAGAGACTCCGTTTGAAGAAAAAAGCAGTATCTTTCCATTATAAAGTTAGTATAAAGTTGGTATTATACATAAGTTATAAAATTGTTAAGAAATGTAATAATTGTTAACCTCGATCACAAAAAGCAAAACAGTATCAGTTCAGCAGCACGATAAAAATCTCAGAAAAGTGTCAGGATAATTTCGTGGAGATTTGTCATTTCTCTGAAGAAATTAGCCAGCCTTATGAACATTCAAAATAAATTTGCGGCAGGTTACACAATATCTTTGGTGTTTTCCTCCAGATCCGTTCGTTTAATTAATTTCAGAGAACGAGAAGGGATTTTCCGTTATTTAACACAAGGTACCTTTGTCTGGAAAAGGGACTTTTTCTGTGAAATTGAGGAAAAATATACATATGAATTTCAGATTTTTTAAACTGTGTATCTTATTAATACACTCTTGTTATCGTGTAACCAATTTGTAAAATGAATTGTAATAAATTCCCGTATCGTTAAATTGACACAATATTGTATGAATGATTGTGAATATAATTTTTGAAGTAATAATTTTCATTTTGATATTGTTGATTGTTTAAAAAAGACAAATCAGACCATATCAATTCATAATGCCAATTTTTAATCATCATTTAATAGTAGAACATTGAATCTGCAGTTAGGCGTGGCACTTGGTGGTAGGATATATAATGAATTTCTGGAGAATTTTCCATTAAAATTGCTCAAAGGCGTCTGATTCCCATTAAACATCTTTATTTATCATTCATATTGTAACGAAACAATTCCACCAGACGTCGATTTGATCTTGGTTTTGTTGGTATAAACGTTATATGTTGCCATAGAAAAACATAACGCTGATCTTAAAAAATACATATCATCACCCCATTAGAATGCTCTAACTACGCCGAGTGACAGGAATTGTGTTAGAACTAGAAAAAAAAAATGGAAAATTTTGCTCCGAAGCCAATGTAACAAGGTTATACACAAGCAGGCGCTAAAATATAGGATTTTTCGGTTGCTTCTAAGTTGTCAATTAATTCATTAGAAAAAAATGATTTTAACGAATATGAAAATTTTACTGGGAAAAAGAAAATAGTTTTCTAAGACTGTCGGAGGAATAAACGATGCAATCAATCCCTTGGAGTCGCTAGATGGGAATTAAGAATGTGAATTAAAAAAAATATTATGCAACAGATAAAATAATAAAACTAAGCAATGAGATTTTAAGAAAAGTCTTGCTTTGACAGATTAATGTTTTTTTAAACAATGAAATAAACAAAGCGTATATCAAAAGAATGAGATATAAGTACTGCGTTAAATATTATAAAAAGAAGGCTGAAAAGATAAATATTTAAATAAAATTATAAACAATTATTTTAGAATTAAGATGAAAATTTTTATTCTTACGTACATATATTTTAAAATTATCCGAATGCGGTTTTAATATATTTCTATAATGTTAATCATTACAGACAATAGAAGAATTTTTTAATAGAAATAGTCTTTTTAATAACCAAATATGACTTATTACGAAGTAATTGACTAATGCCACTTTCTACAATAAAAATAATGCCTGAAACCATAGTATATAAAACAATATGTATATATAATACGAACAAAGCAATTTTTTCTGTTGGTAAACTATATAAAAATATATTTATTTTACTCTGTAAGCTTAATGCATTACATTTATTAAATCTCGCAGTGATTTATTTTTATTTTCGATTATTTTGATTCACATTATTAAAAATGCAAAGCCATAAAATAATCTAGAATAATGTCATCACCATATATAACATTATGATGAAAAAAAAAAAAACAGTTTCATAATTTTTGTAATAGTACGTACATGTACAATATTCTTATTTTATAATGCTTTTGCTTTTGTCATGCTTATTTTTAGTATAAGTCACATGCCACAATTTTTGCTTACCAGTATTTTAGAACTTAAAAAAAATGTGACTAATATTATGGGACATCAATGCATTGAATTTTTGCTCGCCTTCTTTTTCACCTAATGGAAATTTACAACTGTTTTATTTAATTTAACAATTCGATAGCTCTGTTAGAAAAATAATTTAATATATTATGTGTCATTTGATTTTCAAGATATATATTACCATTCCTAAAATATACGAAAAAGTATCTTTTATGATATGTGCATTTATACTATAAAAACTCATACCGTGTGTTGTAACATTTGGTGAGTAATATAAACATAATATTTGAGTAATAAAATAATTCTTACTCTAAAAAAGGGAAATACGTATTTTTTTACATGATAAACAATGGGAGCTTTCTAAAAATAATCTTCAAAAAGTGATACCTAATTTTAACAAAATAGAAATCATTAATGTAAATTTACAAATGATAAATAATGCTAATTATCCCATTGTGTATGACTTTTTTCTAGCATGTGCAAAACCTATTATAACTAGTTCATAAATAATAGATTTTTGTATGCCTTTATTTAATTTGTATGTAGTAGGGTAAAAAAAATCGAATATGTATATCCAAATTAGGAATGGTTGTGCCATTATTTCTGTAAATTTATATATTTTTTCTTTTATGTTTAATGCTTTTGCTACGAAAAAACGGTCATTACAAAAATGAAGCTAATTTAAGTCAAGAAAAATTAAGCATACATTTATTATGGTAAATGTTCTTACCCAGAAAGAATTTAAAAAAGTATCGCAATTTACAGCTGAAATAACCCTTAATTTTAAGACATTGCTAATGCTAAGGCCATTTACAAATATATTAAAATGCTAACTCAGAAAAACAGGTTAATTACGTTCATTATATTTCTGTCTTAAAAATAAAAGTGTAATAATTCTTACAAATTAGAATTTAAAGAATTTTCATGACCATTATTTACAAAATACACGCCTTTTTATGTATTTTATGTATTTTTTTAACAAGATTTAGAAAAATAAAACATATTTATAAGAATAATTCTGGCTAGAACTTGTATGAATCCAGTCTCACCTGTCAATTTCTACAAAACTTATTTTAATTAAATGTTATTATTAGACTTTTTAATAATTCAGATATCTTGAAACACTCTGAAATTATTAAATTTAAAATAAAATTATTTACGCAAACAAAACTGTTCTAAATGTTATAGTTTAATAAAACATTATTTTATTTTTCTTTTACAAAAGTAATAATCATATTCTATAAATAAACATTTTCAAATGTTACAAATGTCCCACAAGTATCTTCTATCTTATGCTCATCGTGAAGGTTCTAAAGGCATGAAATTCCATGCATTAGTTCTTAAAATAAGACTGATGTGGATATCGGATAAACTGGAACAGAAAAGCGCCTGCGTTGGGTGATAATACCAAACCATAAACAACAATAATATTTATCAAGCAACGCATGAATCCGAAGTTTGATGAAAACTAGTGTATTTGTTTTTGAGATAGAGCTATTGCAGAAATTGGTGAAAATTCGGCATATGAGTACTACCTACTGCTCGATGTACACCAAAATATAAACAGAACGAGTTTATATCATGTATTTACATAATTTGAAATGTAATAAACTGTTAAAAAAATCGTTAAATTTACGGCAAAAACTGGTGGCAGCAATGTTACGAGCAGTTTTTGGCAACAAAAAGGTGGAGAGTTGCATTTAAAATACACAATTATATGATATCACCAAGACTTCACTAAGAGAGAAAACTAATTTATGGGCTCACAAAAGCTATTGTATGCTGATGTTTTAAGTTATATCAATAATAACAATAGCTGTAACAATAGACAATAAGTCAATTGACGGAAAATTTATATGCATAATGGTTGGAAATTTATTACATTTACTGAATTTGTTCATTAATTATAAATAATAATCTGTTAATTTTACAAATTCTAAATTAATATTATTTATTCCATGTAGGCAGACATAGCGCGCGACTTATAATTAAAATCTCATTTTCAAGAAACTGAAACGACATGAATTGCTTTTTAGCTCACAGGCTATCATAGCCTGAGAGCTTATGTGCCCGTCCGTTCTGTATGTATGTTCGTATGTTCGTTCGTGCGTAACGCGATAACTCATGATAAAAATATCGGATCCACTTGAAATTTTGTATATAGGTATATCCTGATAAGGCTCTTCCCTGATTAGTTTTTGGAGTTCATTCGATATGTATAAGAGGGGGAACGGGGTGCTCATGCCCCTTCCCCTTAATTGATATAAACGAGATTTTCATGCAGAATTAACAGTTTTCGTTCAAAATTTAGATATAGGATCATTCTGATGAGGCGATTCCGTGACTATTATTAGGTGTTCATTGAATAAGTATAAACAGGGGGAACGGGGGGCTCGTGCCCCCCCCCCTTAATTGATATAAACGGGATTTTCATGCAGAATTAACAGTTTCCGTTCAAAATTTAGATATAGGATCATTCTGATGAGGCGATTACGTGACTGTTATTAGGTGTTCATTCGATATGTATAAGAGGGGGAACGGGGGGCTCATGCCCCTCCCCTTAATTGATATAAACGAGATTTTCATGCAGAATTAACAGTTTTCGTTCAAAATTTAGATATACCCAGCTAAAAAAAGTTTACACTTTGTTTGCAAAAAAGTTTAGATTATACACAATTTGTGCACAAAAAGTGACTATTTTTGAATACTCCGAAAAGTATGTACTTTTTGTGAAAAATATTTTCATGTTTTATACATACAAAAAAGTGAACATTATAAGTTATCAAAAACAGTGCACTTCTTTTGCATAAAATAAATAAATATTCCATGTGTGCAAAAATTATGCATTTTTTTTTTTTTTTTTTTTTTTTTTGAAAAAAAAAATTAAAGATTCCAATTTTGCAAATATTATGTACTATTTTTTTATAGATGTAAAAATTAGATTTTTTCATTACAGGGATTATTATTTTCATGCCTGGTGTCTTTTCTAAATTTGTGAAAATTTTCAAAAGTAAACTAATGTTGTATTTAACTTGCATTTAATCGGAAGGAATAAATTGGATTATGTCTTAATAAGCCAAAATAAAATGAGTTAATTAAATTTCAAAATCGTGAGCTTGTGGTCCCTTTCTCAATAAAAGAAAATTCTCAGTTCGATTTTAATTTTAAGGTAAACAAATTAAATAAATTTAGTATGCTTATCTAATTTGAAGAAAAACAAATTTAACTATTTAAATTTCAAAATCCAGAAATACGGGTAATGAATCTCCACCCCCCTCGCTTCATTACCGGAAACTTCCTTGAGATTATCTTATATTTTAAGTTGCTTAAAAATAATAAATTCTACTATCTTTTAACACATTCGCTGCCGCTTACTTGAAGATGTGATGATAGTTAATGCCGCACTGTAGAAGTGGGTTTTTCCCAGAAGCCGATTTATTTTTTATAACAAATAATCAGTGAAAGATTTTCCCGTACCAGCGCGTGACTGGCTATTTGACACCACCTCACATCACGCGCTGGCGCGTGAGTGGCCCCTTAACGTTGGCGCCACATCACCGGCAGCGAATGTGTTAAAAATAAGGAAAATAGAAATTTTGATTAATTATAAATTTTTAAACTTAGGGGAGGGGTAATGTTTTTAGTAAAACCCTCTAACTTTACGGAAATATTTAATTTCTCTTTTATTTTAAATTTCTCGAAAAGACATAATTTTACTATGTTTTTCAAAATCATTCAAAAATAAAATTCAATTGTATTTTAGACTAAATAATATTTAAATCAAACTTAAGGCAGAGGCAATGACTCTCATATGACTTCTTCCCATAAAAATCGTTTAATTTTAAATTACTTGAAATAAACATATTTTATTGGGCATTTCAAAACGAAAAAAAAAAAAAAGTTAATTAAATTTCAAAATCCTGTTAAGGGCAAAATGTGCCTACTCCTAGAAAGAATTAATTTTGCTGTGTTTTTCAAAATCGTAGAAAAACAAAACTTAGTTAAATTTCAAAATCGAGAGAGGTGCAAAAGCCGTTCTATGCCCTTCCCCCATTGCAAAATTTTTACTTTTTTTTTTAAGTTACTCGAAAATAATAAATTTGACTACGAATTTCAAAAAAAGTGAAAAATAAATTTTAATTAATCAAATTTTAAAAAGAAGGGGGGGCAATTGCTCTCACATGCTTTCATCCCCGTATCAGAAAATGTGTTACTTCCTTTTTTATTTTAAATTTCTCGAAAAGAATAAATTTTATGAAGTTTTTCAAAAAAAAAAAAAAATTAAATAATTAAGTTTCAAAATCGAGGGAAGTGAAGTGGACCCCCCCCCCCCCCCCACACACACACACATGCTCACAACACGCGCGCAAACACTCCACTTTTTCAACGAGCTTACAATTTGCCCTTTTCCCTTATCAGTTATAGCTTCCAATTATTATGAAAATCACTTGCGCTTTCAAAAATCAGACGAATCCTTTTTAATAATTATTAATTTATTTATTTTTCTCTCATGTACCGCTGTAGCGATCTTTCCGACTCTAGGAATCAGAAGGATTAATACTTCTCAACACAGAGACTTGGAGCTGGTGTGTTTACATGTGACGTCACTCGACCGCGAAGCGAGAGAATCGAATGGATACTACCGCGTGTTCCGTCGTTTTTTATTTTTATTATTTCTAATTTAAATTATAGCGTTTATACCAAAGTTATTTTTTTACAAGTATCTCTGTGAAAATTTCAGATGACTCAGTCATTTGTAAGCACATGCAAACCCTGTGGAATCGATCGGGATCGAAAAAAAATTTCGCTTTTTGCTCCAAGTTTATGAATTTGCAGGGACTTGAAAATCTTTCCGAATTAGCTAGCTCTACAAATATAGCGTTATAGTTTTATGGGAGGAGGGGGAGCTCTGACGAATGATATCAATGCATGGTTATTGTTTGTAATAACAACCACACATTATTAATTTAATTGTTGATGTTAATTTATTCATTGATATTGATTTAATCACTGATATTAATTTAATTTGCTGATTATTTGACATTTACTAGATGCTTAGATTGCTTTTCAAAACTAATGGAAATTCTTATGAAAAATAAAAATTAATTCCCCCTTAAATTATAAGTGTTTTGTGAGGTGAAAAAAGACATGAGATGGGCATTACAATTTTATTTTCTTTTTTGCAGATTCTTTTTCATTAAACCTTTATTTTGCTTCATGTCATGTTTAGTTTTTATTACTTACTATTTGAAAAATTTAGGTTGTTAATAAACATTTAAAAAATAAGACAATACACCACAGGTAAGTGACTTTGATTAATTAATGCTTCAATTGTAAAAATATTTTACCTACAGATTATTTTCCGCAGAAACGTGGATTTCTGCTTTTTCGACGATGAATTTCATTATCTCTGGGATTGATGGGAGTATGCATTAAAATTTGTTGTCATTTTTATATGGGGGAGGTAACAGATGAAATACAACAAAAATGCCAGTACAAACCTCACTGTGTTGGGTAAATTTCTTCAAAGGATTGCTGGAAAAGTGTAAATTTCTCCTAATGATCGGGGAAAAAAATTTAATTCGTCAAAAATTTAAAAAGTATCAATCTTTTCTTGTTTGACAACAAAAATAAGATTTTTACAAAATGAATCGATAAAATGTGCGATTTTTATGGAGCTGGTCAACAAAATTATCTATTTTTACATAGCCGTTTAAGAAAATTCACAATTTTTCTGCACCAATCATCAAAATTCATGATTTTTACAAAGATAGTTGCCAAAATTCACAATTTTTTCTGCGTCTGATCAATAAAATTTCTGATTTTCATGAAACCGATTGACGAAAATCATGATTTTTACAAAGCAATCGACAGAATTCGTGATTTTTACAGAGCCAATCAATGGAATTTGCAATTGTTTTCACATGATTGGTAAAATTCACAATTTTTCTAAAGCTGATCACCAAAATTATCGATTTTTTCTTGTTTGACAACAAAAATAAAATTTTTACATAATGAATCGACAAAATGTGCGACTTTTATGAAGCTGATCAATGGAATTTATGATTTTTCAAGTCTGGTCAACAAAATTATTGATTTTTACATGACCGATCGAGAAAATTCACAATTTTTCTATGCCTGATCAAAAAAATTTATGATTTTTTCGAAACCGATCTACGGAAATTAAAATTTTTAAAAGCAATTTACAAAATTCATGACTTTTACAAAGCCAATCGAAGAAATTTGCAATCTTTCTTCACATGATTGGTAAAATACACAATTTTTTCACAGCTGATTGATGAAGTAAACAAAAATTATGATTTTTAAGAAATGGGTTGACAAAATATGCGATTTTTATGAAGCCGATCAATGTGGTTTACGATTTTTCGAGTCTGGTCGACGAAATTATCAATTTTTAAGTAAACGATTGAGAAAATTCACAATTTTTCTTTATTTGATCAATAAAATTTGATTTTTACGAAGCTGATTGACAAAACTCGCAATTGTTTTTCACATGATCGGTAAAATTCACAATTTTTCCACAGCTAATCAACAAAATTATCGATTTTTTCTTGTTTGATAACAAAAATAAGATTTTTACAAAATAAATTGACAAAATGTGTGATTTTTATGAAGCTGATCGATGGAATTTACGATTTTTTGAGTCTGGTCAACAAAATTATTGATTTTTACATAGCCGATTAAGAAAATTCCCAATTTTTCTGCACCAATCAACAAAATTTGTGGTTCTTACAAAGACAGTTGCCAAAATTCACAATTTTTTCTGCATCTGATCAATAAAATTTCTGATTTTTATGAAACCGATTGACGAAAATCGCCATTTTTACAAAGCAATCCACAGAATTTGTGATTTTTACAGAGCCAATCGGCAGAATTTGCAATTGTTTTTCACATGATCAGTAAAATTCACAATTTTTCCACAGCTGATCAACAAAATTATCAATTTTTTCTTGTTTGACAACAAAAATAAGATTTTTACAAAATGAATCGACAAAATCTGCGATTTTTATGAAGCTGATCGATGGAATTTACGATTTTTCGAGTCTGGTCAACAAAAATATTGATTTTTACGAAGCCGATTAAGAAAATTTGCAATTTTACTGCATAAATCAACAAAATTCATGATTTTTACAAAGACAGTTGCCAAAATTCACAATTTTTCTTCATCTGATCAATAAGATTTCTGATTTTTATGAAACCGATTGTCGAAAATCATGATTTTTACAAAGCAATCGACAGAATTCGTGATTTTTACAGAGCCAATCGGCAGAATTTGCAATTGTTTATCACATGATCGGTAAAATTCACAATTTTTCCACACCTGATCAACAAAATTATCGATTTTTTCTTGTTTGACAACAAAAATAAGATTTTTACAAAATGAATCGACAAAATGTGCGATCTTTCGAGTTTGGTCGACAAAACGGTTTCGAACAAAAATATCGCTTTTATAAAGCCAATTCAGAAAATTCGCAATTTTTCTGCACTTATCAACAAAATTCGTGATTTTTACAAAGACAGTTGCCAAATTAAAAAAATTTCTGCATCTAATCAATAAAATTTATGATTTTTATGAAACCTATTGACGGAAATCTCGATTTTTACAAAGCAATCTACAAAATTCGTGATTTTTAAAAAGCCAATGAACGAAATTTGCGTTTTTTTTTCACGTGATCAGTAAAATTCGCAATTTTTCCACAGCTGATCCACAAAATTATCGATTTTTTTCTTGTTTGACAACAAAAATAAGATTTTTACAAAATGAATCGACAAAATGTGCGATCTTTCGAGTTTAGTCGACAAAACGGTTTCGAACAAAAATATCGCTTTTATAAAGCCAATTGAGAAAATTCGCAATTTTTCTGCACTTATCAACAAAATTTGTGATTTTTACAAAGACAGTTGCCAAAATTTAAAATTTTTCTGCATCTAATCAATAAAATTTATGATTTTTATGAAACCGATTGACGAAAATCGCAAGTTTTACAAAGCTATCGACATAATTCGTGACTTTTACAAAGCCAATCGATGAAATTTGCAATTTTTTTTCACACGATAGGTAAAATTCGCAACTTTTCCACAGCCGATCAACAAAATGATTGATTTTTTTTCTTGTTTAACAACAAAAATTAGATTTTTACGAATTGAATCGACAAAATACGTGATTTTTACGAAGCCAATCGATGAAATTTGATTTTTCGAGTCTGGTCGACAAAATTATCGATTTTTACAAAGGCAATCAAGAAAATTCGCAATTTTTACAAAGGCAATCAAGAAAATTCTCAAATTTTTTATACCTCTAAACCAATGCAACTGTGCAAAAAACCTATAAATTTTTCAAACGATCCTGGAAAAAAACTATTTTCTCCAAAAAAAGTGGGAGGTAACTCTTTCCATCATAGGATTTTGGAAAAAGCGCGACTTCGGTCAAAGGATTATGTAAAAAGTTGCGGCTTTTGTTAAAGGATTACGAAAATATTCTAATTTTCTAAGATAATCGTGAAAAATACTCTATTTTTTGTCGAAGATCGTGGTAAATACTCTACTTTTTGTGGAAAGATCCTGGAAAATACTCTAATTTTCTTGAAAGATCGAAGAAGTGTTCTAATTTTGTCAAAAAATTGAGGAAAATATGTAGAGTTTGTCGAAAGATCAAGAGAAATATGCGAATTTTGCCGAAAAATTGCAGAAAATATGTGAATTTTTCCAAAAGATCGCAGAAAATATCCAAATTTTTCCTCAAGATCACGAACAATACCCGAATTTTTCCGAAAGATCACAGAAAATATGTAAATTTTGCCGAAAAATATGAGTAATTTGTTGTAAGATTGAGGTAAATAGAAGTATTTTGTAGAAAGGAGCAGAAAATCTCTAATTTTGACGAAAGATCGGAGGAAAATCGCGAGTTTTATCGAAAGATCGAAGAAAAATCACAATTTTGTTGAAAGATCACAGAAAATGAGAATTTTCTAGAAGGATCATAGAAAATATGAGAGTTTTTTCAAAAGATCACAGAAAAAAGTGTATTTTGACAAAAGGTAGCAGAAAATATGAAAATTTTGACGAAAGATCATGGAAAATACACGAGTTTTGACGAAGGATTGCAGTAAATATGCAAATTTTCTCAAAAGATTGTGGAAAATATCTGAATTTTGTCAAAAAAGGGTGAGAAAAACTACGAATATCTCTAAAGGATCATTGATAAATGCAAATGTCATTGAAAAAACAGTGGAAAAAAGTGCGATTTTTGTAAGAAGTTCGCAAAAAAGGCTAATTTTGTTAAAAAATTACAGAAAAGTTCTAATTTTGTCAAATGTCCTTGAAAGTTCAGCTTTTTTTTCCTGAGGCTGTACAAAGTCTGATTTTTGTGAAAAGTAGCAAATTTTGGCAAAAGATTGCACAAAAATGCCAAATTTTGGCTAAAGATCGGGGGGGGGGAGGGGGGGGACTTCATCATAGGGTCGTGGGTAAAAATGCAAGCTACGTGTGTGTGTAGATGTTCACTCAGACCCAGTTAGTAGAAGGGGAATTCAAAATATTTTCAGTCTTGACAAAATTTCAAACTTGCACCCATGGTTCTTATCTTAAAAGTATGGGACCAAAGCATTTTCGATTAACCGGGGTTCCATAGGATTTTTTTTAATAACTGAGAAGCTTATGGTGAAAAGCTTGATAGTTAGTACAGTGCTGTAATAAAAATGTTGTAACGTGTTACAGATTATGTCGTAGATGTGGAACAGGATTACACACAGTGAAGCTACTGAGATAAAAAATGTGTCACTTTGAGATATTGAAGTACAAGAAGATGCAACAACAAATGTGTTGTTATTTAAAAGATGGCGTGATAAATCAGCATTGATACCATGCAAAGTTGAAAATCAAAAGAAAATCGCAACATATTATGTAAAATAATGAAGTATTTTACATATATATATAATAAAGAGCTCAAAATTATGCAGTGGACCAAATAAGTATGTTAACTCTGTTTTTTTAATAAAAAACATGTTTTTGTTTTTTTTAACACTATTTCTACTAGTGTCCAAAAGCACCTTTCAAAGTTCTGATTTTTGCTTCTAATTTTTAAAGCTAATTAAAACAAATTTCAATGTATTAAAAATGATTTGGAATTGTTTTGGTGTAAAACTTATAAATAAAACAGTAATCATAAAACAAAATATGTTGAAAGGTGTCAATTGACATCGGTAAAAATAGTGTTGACAGTAAAATTTTTTACATTTAAAAAGGACTTGGAATTTTAAGATCTTTTGGTTAAGTCAATTTTTGGATCACCGGAGTACTACTGTAAATATATGCATATGGATCATTCTTAAAAAAAGGTCCCTTTGGGGATTTTTTTTTCATTAAAAGAAAAGTTTAATATTTGAGAGGATTGTATGCATCTCCAAGAACAGAAATTGAATATCAGCAACATGCATTAAAAATAATATTTATTACACTTCAGTGCTGTATTCAGTATATACCGTTGTTTTTCATTTTTACACAGGGTTTTCATTCCTTTAACAGTATAAGCAAAATTCAGAAATAGGAGTACTAAAAAATAAGCACTTTTATGTACCCTGTGTATGAACTAGCTCAAGTTCTCATTAAATCACTGAATGTAGATTAAATATTTTGATAAGTTTCTATGAATATACATGTAATAGGTAAAATAAATGAAATAATTGTATGTTTACATTCAACGGTTTTTATTATGGCCTATGAGCAAATATGATATTACTATCTGGTAGCAATAAATAATTTTAAAAAGTTTCCAGTGAGTACTTGTTATGAAAGTGTTATACTAAGTGTTAAACACACAGTTTAACACTTAGATTTTTAAATATTTTTTTACCACAAAAGAGGTGTGTGTGTGGTAGGAGGGGGGCTTATATGTGAGTGTGGAAAATAAAAATTGCTTGAAAGCAGTGTTCTCGCTGACATTTGACCAACATTAGTAATTTGGCGAATTAAAAATAAAATACATTCGCCAAATGAAAAAAGTATTAGCAAAATGGATTCGCTGTGTAGTTCAAACTGTGACAGCGATTGTTATTAATCTAATTTCAACTATGCACTACAAATATAAAAAATATGTATATATTAAATATATATATATATATATATATACATTAGACTTCCTGAAATCCACAAACCAGAAATCTGCAACTCTCTAAAATTCACACATATTTTATGGATGTAAACAATGAAAATTTCAGTTTAGATATTGGGACAAAATTTGATTTTTTCTTAATTTTGTATCAATTTCATATATTTTTTAATTTATAATTTTCTTAATACTCTATTTTCATGTTTTTTTCATAAAGAAATTTTTTATTTTTTTGAAAAAATTTAAGATATTGCTGATATTACTGGTAATTACAATGTTCTTACCAAATATATTATGCATTATCAAGATATTTTGGTTATTAAGCTTGGCTAAACTTGAAAAAAAAATCCTTATTTTATGATTTTTATGTGAATTAGTAATGTACTTTTATGAGGCAAGTTTTCTTGAATAATTTTGGAAGAATATTAATCTTTATAATGAATATTTAATCATACACTATTGATTATTAACTTGACCTTTGCTATTAGAACTTTAATCATTTAAAAAATTATCTAAACTTTTATTATTTTTAGTTCATTACTATATTAATATTTTATTATATTGTAAGCATTCATTATAGTTGCGAATGCACTATTAATTACATTCAAATTACTGTTTAAAAAATGTAAACAAAGCAATGACCAGAAATCTGCAAAATTCTAAAATTCGCACAACCCCTGGTCCCAAGCTCTGCAGATTTGAGGGAGTCTACTGTATATGCATATGTATGAAAAACAAAAAAGAAAAAGCAAAAATTGAGCACTAGCAATTTGGTGAACCTAATCGCTTGTTTACTCGCCAAATTAAGAATTTAATCGCAATTCGACACATTGGCGAGCAACAGCGAGAACACTGCTTCAAAGTATTAAGGGATTACAATCAGGATTTCACAGTAATAATAGAGTTGGGGGGGGGGGGGGGCTAACATGATTTCAATAAAACCAACTTTTATTGTAAAAAAAAAAAAAAAAAAAAAAAAAAAAAAAAAAAAAAAAAAGGAAAATGACCAGATAAAATTGTTAAACTAGGATTATGCCTAATCTTGATTTAGTTTTTGTTGATAAAATTAATAGTTAGTATCTTCGAAATCTAGATCTACCTGCAGCTGTTAGATGATTCTGGCGGGGATTTTTTGGAATTATCCTGATGAGCTTACAACTAGTTATGTGACAACTTTTAAAATCTAATGTTAAACAAATAGAATCATCCTTTACAAATTTTTTACTTGCATTTTTTTTCTTTCTTTTTTTTTTTTTTTTTTTGCTATGTTTTGCATTTTAACAAGCACACACAGAATTATCATTCGATAACTAAAGAAAAATCAATTGTCACGTCATTTTCAAAATTTTCTGCCAAACGATTTTTTTTCCCCTGTAGATTTGAAATAATTTTTTGACTGAGCATTTTTTATGATATTTCAATTTTCATTGCAGGTTTATTTACTTAATGTATGCTTTTGTTCACAATCTAAAATTTATATGCATTTTTATAGATATAAGTTTAATCTCCGCAGATTTTAATTAATTAGCAGAAAAAAAAACCTGTGTATATTTTTTCTCTGCACCTCTGATTATGTATAAAAAGTGTACAGTGTAAGACTATTTGGTGTGTAAAAGGAAAAGTGCACAAAATCAGTGTATTTGGCATTTCCGATTATTCACATAATGTATACAATTTAGGGCTATTCAGTATGCAAAGAAGTGTACAAAAAAATGCGCACAAAATCTGAGCGTATTTGGCACCTCTGTGCATAAAAAGTGTACAATTTAGGTATACAAAAAAAATATAAAAAAATAAGTGCACAAAAAGTGAGCGTACTTGGCGCCTCTGATTGTGCATAAAAAGTGAAAAATTTAGGTATACAAAAAAAGTATAAAAAAATAAGTGCACAAAAAGTGAGCGTATTTGGCACCTCTGATTGTGCACAAAAAGTGAACAATTTACGTATACACTTTTTGTCAACAATTCGGTTTGTACTTTTTGTGTATAAGCAGAGGTGCCAAATACGCTCACTTTTTATGCACTTTTTTTTTACACTTTTTTTACAAACTTTTTCTAGCTGGGTAGGATCATTCTGATGAGGCGATTCCGTGACTGTTATTAGGTGTTCATTGAATAAGTATGAACAGGGGGAACGGGGGGCTCATGCCCCTCCCCTTAATTGATATAAACGACATTTTCATGCAGAATTAACAGTTTTCGTTTAAAATTTAGATATAGGATCATTCTGATGAGGCGATTCCGTGACTGTTATTAGGTGTTCATTGAATAAGTATAAACAGGGGGAACGGGGAACTCATGCCCCCCCCCCCCTTAATTGATATAAACGGGATTTTCATGCAGAATTAACAGTTTTCGTTCAAAATTTAAATATAGGATCATTCTGATGAGGCGATTCCGTGACTTTTATTAGGTGTTCATTGAATAAGTATAAACAAGGGGAATGGGGGGCTCATGCCCCCCCCCCCCTCTTAATTGATATAAACGAGATTTTCATGCAGAATTAACAGTTTTCGTTCAAAATTTAGATATAGGATCATTCTGATGAGGCGATTCCGTGACTGTTATTAGGTGTTCATTGAATAAGTATAAACAGGGGGAACGGGGGGCTCATGCCCCTCACCTTAATGGATGGCAATATGGGGGATTAGCATAAGGGATTAGCATAAATGGATTTTTCAATCAGAATTGTCAGATTTCATTCAAATCCCTGAATAGATTTGGAAGTTTAATGGTTAAGTATAAAAGAGGGGAATAACTCCTCTTAAATTACATAAATGCTAAATGGGTTTTTATTAAGAATTATCCGATTTGCTCAGAATTTTGGAAATAGATTTTTTAATATGGTAAAGCATGTACTTGATAGTGTAGGAGGTTCAATGATGAAGTATAAAAAAGGAGAATGGGGAGAGCTGTTTCTGTCGCGAATTCGATTAATATTTGTAATTACTTTGGTGTCCACACTCTCATAGTGACTCCATGGTCATAGTTTTATTTTTCGCAGATGATCACGAGCAATGATAAAAAGAGTAGTAGAATTATTCTGGAATAAAGTTTGTGTTAAGTTTTTATCAGAAAATGTTTTGAAGCTTCATTTTTTTGTAAGATATTTAAATTGTTTTCACACGTTTAAAAGTAAAACGACGATGTATATATTTTCGGGCAGATTTTATAGCTTCGATTTCGCATTGTTTGCGATATGTGGCGTCCGAACTAACAGGGACGTGTGAAAAGTAACTGTTTTTTATTTGTTAACAGAAGTTGTCATTGAAAAATAAATGGATGCTTTGAAAATCAAAAGAACGCCTCTTAGAACTGGATTTACGAAAACTTATAATGGTTTAAATGAAGCTTTAAACGACGCAACTCCAGATGCTAATTTAATAGAGAATTTAATGTATCAACTGGAAGATAAAAGCACAAGATTGCGAGCTGTAGATGAAGAAATTTTGAATTTTATGTTGACAGAGAAAGTTGTAGTAAAAGAATATTCTAAAGAATTTGAAGCATGCGAGGAGTATGCAGAAAAATTTATTGCTATAAAGCAAAAAGTAAAGACATTTTTTGTGAAACCTATCGAAGAACAACTCCGATCGCAGAATTATACAGATGTTGAAAGAACGCTGTCCCGACCACTTCGCTTACCAGAAATAAGTTTACAGCCATTTGATGGCGATGCAAGATTATGGTTAACCTTTTGGAATTCATTCAGCAAAATTCATGAAGACACCACTTTAGATGACCATTTGAAATTTGTTTATCTTTTACAGGCGATAACGCCGAAATTCAAAGCAGCACAGATAGTTAATAGTTATCCGGTTTCTGCTGATAATTATCCAAAAGTAATTCTACATCTTAAAGAAAGGTTCGGCAGAGAAGATACACTTATTGAGATATATGTTAGAGACCTTCTTCAATTAGTCTTAAATAATAATCGATCATCAAGCAAGAATTTTAATTTATCGTCGTTATATGATAATCTAGAGACAAAACTTAGGTCTCTAGAATCCTTAGGTGTCACAGAAGAGAAATATGCCAGCATACTTTTTCCATTTGTAGAATCTTGTCTACCTCATGATATATTAAAAATCTGGAAAAGACAGCGTGAGAAGACTGCTCAAGGTAAGAACCAATTAAATTCTATCCTTGATTTTTTAAAAAATGAAGTTATTGCGGAAGAGCGGGTTCTTTTGGCTCATTCCAATCTTGGTTTTGAAAACCCAAAGAAATATCATAAATGTAATAATGAATATAATTCAATGCCAACTGCCACAGATTTATTTATAAATAATAAGTCTAATAAGATTTAGTTAAAAAACCTGAAGATTTGTGTATATTTTGTGACAAGTGTCACTTATCAGAAAAATGTTTTAAAGCTAGTTCGCTTTCTTTTGATGAGAAACGTAACTTAATTTTAAAAAAAGGAGCATGCTTTGTTTGCCTGAAGAAAAACCACATTTCACGCAATTGTAACTCTAAAATTACATGCACGAATTGTGGTAAAAGACATTTTTTTATATTATGTCAAAATGTTTTTAATGAAGGTGGTAATGTGTCGTTAGAAAGTCATAAACATGAATCAGGGAGTAGTGACACTATTTTAACTACTCAAGCTTCGGATCCTACTGTGTTACTCCAAACTTTGAGTGTCCGTATAAAGCACAATGGAAAAGAGAAAATCTTGCGTGGAGTTATTGACACAGGATCCGAACGTTCTTATTTATCACGAGATGTAATTAAATATTTGAATTATAAAAGTATTGGTGAAATTAAATTAATTCACACATTATTTGGTAATATTGAAACAAGTGAAACAAAGCATAATAAGTATAGAATTCACTTAAGTAGCATAGACAATAGTTATAAATGTGATATGCATGTTTTAGATGTTCCTGTTATTTGTTCTAAAATACGAAAAGTGCCAAATGAGCCTTGGTTATCAGAATTAAATAAATATGGCATTAAAATTTCTGATGTTGAAAATAGTTCATGTGAAACCGAAAATGAAATTAAATTATTGATTGGTTCTGATGTGGCCGGAAAATTACTCACCGGAAACATTAAAGTTTTAGAAAGTGGTCCGGTTGCGGTAAAAACCCATTTGGGATGGACTCTAATGGGAAAAATTCCAAGTATTAAATCAGAAACAAATAAGGCTGCTATGATTATTTCATCACTTTGGAACAATTGTTCCGTTGCTCATTTGTGGAAGCTGGATATTATGGGTATAACGGATCCAGTTGAATCCAAAACTAAATCTGAAATTCACGAAGAAACTATGCAGCATTTTAAGAGTAATATAAGAATAGATTCAGAAGGGAGATACGAAGTAGCATTGCCATGGGTGATAGATAAAGCTTGCTTACCTAACAATAGAGAATTGGCCGAAAAGCGGCTTGCTACAACGAGGAAAATGTTAATTAATTTAAATAAATTTGAGGTATATAGCGAAGTATTTGATTTGTGGATAAATGCAGGAATAATTGAAAGGGTGGTTGATAATAAAGAAACTAAAGTACATTATTTGCCACACAGATCTGCATTTAAAGAATCGAGTGAAATATTAAAGTTAGACCATTTTTTGACGCTTCGGCTCATGTTAAAGGCTCCCCTTCTCTAAATGATTGCCTAGATAAGAGATTAAATTTGATTGAAATGACTCCTTCTATATTGCATCGGTTTCGGAAATATCCTGTTGGTGCAGTATCCGATATAGAGAAGGCATTTCTACAAATTGGTACTAGAGTAGAGGATAGAGACTATCTGAGATTTATATGGGAAAATGACATAATTTATAGACATAAACGTGTAGTTTTTGGAATCAATTGTAGCCCCTTTTTATTAGCGGCTACTTTGAGACATCATTTAGAAAGTGCGACTGAAAATCTTGCTTCTACAGTAGAAATTTTGAATGAATCGTTATATGTAGATAATTGTGTTTGCAGTTTCAACACAGTTGAAGAATTAAATAAGTTTATATTTGAATCCCAAACGTTACTATTCTCTGCAAAATTTAATCTCAGGGGATGGTTGTCAAATTATCTCATTCAAATTATTTCTGAAAATTCAACAGCTAATGTAACACCAGTATTAGGTTTAAACTGGGATCTGGAAAACGATACCCTATCTTGCAAAATCGGTTCTATTGAGGAGAAACAAATTATTCCCACAAAACGAGCTGTACTTTCATTCACACAGAAAGTGTTTGATCCTCTTGGATTTACCTCTCCTGTGACTTTGCTCCCTAAACTTATTCTACAAGAATGCTGGAAGTTAAAAATTAAGTGGGATGAATTACTCCCAACTAATTTAGCTAAACAATTTTTAAAATGGGTGCAAGGATTGAAGATGGTTTCTGACATCAAATTGCAACGATGGATGTATTTTGATAATTATGAAAGTAATGAAATAGGCCTTCACATATTTTGTGATGGAAGCAAACATGCGTATGCTACTTGCATTTTTCTAAGAGTAAAGAGAAAAGATAAAATCCTGGTAACTTTCGTACAGTCACGTGCAAGAGTAGCTCCTCTTAAGAACATAACGATACCCCGGTTGGAGCTTTTAGCATGCTGCATTGGAGCCAGGTTGGGAAGTCGAGTTATATCTGATCTACGAATTCCAAATTTAAAGATATTTTATTGGTGTGACTCAACTACAGCTTTAAGCTGGATAAAGCGAGACGAAAGATGGGGAACATTCGTTTGGAATCGCGTAGAAGAAATCAGATCCTTAACTCAAAAGAACCAATGGCGACACATTGCAGGAAAATTTAATCCGGCAGATATCCCTTCCAGAGGTTGTTCGATTGAACAATTTTTACAACTAAGATGGTGGGAGGGACCGGATTGGTTGGCTCAACCTGAATATACTTGGCCTCAAAGTGTCGAAATTCCCGATGAAGAAATTATTAACTCTGAAAAACGGAAAAGTGTCAGTTCAGCAATGAACAAGAACACAGAATCTAGTGATTGGTATTATTGACGGTTTTCATCTTTCAAGAAAATTATATGATTGATCGCCTGGATTTTAAGATTCTTAAACATTTTAAGAAATCCTAATTCAAAGGAAGTTTCTGAATTTACGTGTTTGGAATTAGAACAAGCCGAAAGAAAATTGATAATTTTGATTCAGAAAGACAGATTCAAAGAGAAGAATAATCAGAAGATAAGTAGCTTAAGACCAATCCTAGATGAAGATGGTATTATAAGAGTGAAAACGCAAGTTATTTATAGAGAAGATGCTTTCAATTTTAAATACCCTGTTCTTTTGCCTTCTGACCATCCTGTAGTCCACCGCCTGATCTCCTGGAAATACCAAGAGCTTTTGCATGCAGGAGTGGCTCTTATGATGACATCGTTACGAGAAGACTACTGGATCGTAAAAGCTAGGAAAACTATTCGAGCAGTAGTACAGAAATGTGTACGATGCAGAAGATTCAGTGCACAAAAGACAGAATCGATTTCTATTGCATTACCAGCAGAAAGAGTTGAAGACGCAGCAGTGTTTCAGATAATTGGAGTTGATTTAGCCGGCCCATTATATTTAAAGAATGAGGAAAAGGCTTGGATTGTTCTGTACACTTGTGCAGTGTATAGGGCCATACACTTAGAATTAGTTACGTCATTATCTACAGATGCTTTCCTCCAGTCTTTCAGGCGTTTTATAGCGCGAAGAGGGAGACCAACCACCGTGTATTCTGATAACGGCGGAAATTTCATCGGACCAGACACAGCATTTTCAGCCATAGATTGGGAGCAAATCTCTGCTGTTGCAGCAACACAAAAGATTCGCTGGAAATTTAACCCACCTACCGCTGCCTGGTAAGGCGGTTGGTGGGAGTGATTGATACAATTGGTGAAACGCATCCTGAGAAAAGTTCAAGGTAGAGCTTCATTATCCTACGAAGAACTGCTCACGATTCTCTGTGATTGTGAACAAGTTGTGAATGCTAGACCTCTAACTTATGTTACTGAAGATGTGAACGATCTAGCACCGTTAACACCATCAATGTTTTTACAGGACATAAGATCTTCAGATGTGAGAGATTTTGATGCAATTGACGCGCAAGAATTAAATAAAAGAGTTAAGTATGGGCAACATGTTCGAGAACACTTACGTAAGCGATTTCGTATTGAATATTTAGGACAATTGCGCCAGCAAAGTTCTTTGCAAAAGAATGTCAAGCAACTGACCGTTGGTGATGTCGTACTCGTAGAGTCTGATAAGAAACGTGCCTATTGGGCTTTAGCCCGAGTGCAAGAACTTATTTCTGGTAAAGTTGGCCACCCAAGAGTTGCACGATTAAAAACTGAAAATGGTGAACTTTTGCGACCTGTCCAAAAACTGTACAATTTAGAGATTCCAGAAGAACTTTCTAGTGATCCAGTATTAAGAACGAGAAGAGGCAGAATAGTGACTGTCCCAAAACGTTATTAACTCTAAATACTGTTTCTCACAAAAAACTTTATTCTTATTTTTTAGTATATTTCATAGTGTTAATTTGAATTTTTAATAATATGTTTAATTTTATTTGAATTTTGCAGAAGAAGAATGTTTAGTTACCTGTTTTGAGAAATGTAATATTGTAAGAATTGTATCTTGTCACTGTAATGTAAGTATTAGTCATATTTTATTTTATATTTTATTGTACCCATTGTTGAGTTTATCTGTCGAAAACTCAAGGTGGGAGAATGTCGCGAATTCGATTAATATTTGTAATTACTTTGGTGTCCACACTCTCATAGTGACTCCATGGTCATAGTTTTATTTTTCGCAGATGATCACGAGCAATGATAAAAAGAGTAGTAGAATTATTCTGGAATAAAGTTTGTGTTAAGTTTTTATCTGAAAATGTTTTGAAGCTTCATTTTTTTGTAAGATATTTAAATTATTTTCACACGTTTTAAAGTAAAACGACGATGTCTATATTTTCGGGTAGATTTTATAGCTTCGATTTCGCATTGTTTGCGATAGTTTCCCCTTCTTAATTTTTTTTTCGAACGGAATTAATCCTTGAAAACATAAGGCTGTTATGTACAATTAATATGCGTAGCCTGTGATCTCAATGCCATCAGTTTAACTGGGCAATATTCTTTTTATTTTGTTCTTAAATTTGTGTTTGAGAAGTTTGTAGACGAGAAAGCGGCAGTGACCTGTGAGTGAAATGTGGTTTTTAATAAAGTGATTAAAAGAACCAGCGCCTTTGTAATAGTTGAGTAAAGTGAGTGTTTAATTCTTCAATATTAACTGGTTCATTTGGCTATTATTCGATCCATATTAGTAAAAATTGATTACTGATAATTACCAATTAATCAAACTCTCCGTAACTGTTTTCCAAAACGCCAAAAATGCAATTTTTGAACTACAAATATTTAACAAAAAACTCATAAAATTTCACATCACTCAAAAAAAGATAAATTCAGAGAAACTACTCCCCCCCCCCCAAAAAAAAAGAAAAAATAAAATCACTAAAAGTACAAATTGACACGAATTTCTAAACTCAGATAATGAGTTTCAATGTTATTGGAACCTGTTACCCAGATGGCATTTAATGAAGGTACCTTTGATATATCTACGACATATTAAGAAATTATGTTTTTCAGGTAATAGTGATTATAGAAATGTTAAAATGGAATTTAAAAAAATCGTTACATATTCAACTTATAGAACAATATAATCGCGAGAATTTAACTTACCGTATTAATGCTAAAAGATCTGAGATCTGCTGTACTGTTCAGACTACACAAACAAACTTGCAATGAAAGTTTACTTCTGTGTGTCATTTTGAAGTTTAACTTATTTTCAACAATTCAAGAATGTTAAGAAACAATCTGTTTTACCCGATGTCCAGGGATTCTGTTTTCTGCATCAGACAAAAAGAAAAATGTTCACTATTTACCTTCATTTTGAAATTGACTTCTACGTTTCAGAATAATAACTCTAATTGTTAGGTATATTTTGGATTGCCTATGTAGTCTTTGAAAAAAAAAAACTTTTTTTTATTGTGATATTTTTTAAAAAGTATAAACAAAGACTTTAAGGAGATCTATATTATGTCAATTTTTATGTTTTCTGTTCTTTATGCATTTTGAAACTGGTATCCTTGTTTCCATTTTAAGGAAATAAAGGAGCAAAAGAAAAAGTACCCATTCATGACGAGTACATTTGGAAATAACTGGATGTGAAATGTATGTAAATATAAGAAATTGTTCGGTCTCAATATATTAAGAGCAGCCCAATTCACTTGAAAATATTTTCGTATAAACATATAAAATCATAGATATTAAATATTTGTATTTTAAAACATACCAAAACGTGCATAAAACTGCCATCGCTTACCTTAAACCTCGTAGATGCTGCCTAAGTCATTTAAACCATTAACTGTAGGTTAGTTTGTATATATAATTGTTGTTAAAAAAAAAAAAAAAAAAAAAAAAAAAAAAACATAACATCATACGAATTTCAGGGTGTAAGATTCCGAAATCTTTGTTACCCTTAATTTTTTCCGGATAAAATGTTGTCAGCACAAATTTGATCTATATTTAAGATTATTATCCCGGCATCGTCAATATGGCCGGTGGTCATACATTATTTGCATTATTTAAGCATATGTGAGAAAACTTGTATAATTTGTACTATGCTTTCGACAAAGGATTTACATGCATTATCATATCGAGATTATCATATCGAGTTATTCATTTTTTAAATGACAAAATAAAAATATTTTTTGCAATAGAGTTTTTTTTCGATTGTTAAATAACAAGGGTAAACATTCTATATCTATAATTTTTTTTTATTTAAGGGAGCTCGTTGCCGATAAGAATCTCGATTAAAAACTTTGAAAAAGAATCTTTTAAAGTTCTCTACTTACAAATAATTCAACGCTTTATTACACAGTTTTAGTTTTAAAATATACTTTCAAGTTGGAAATCTCATTTCAACTTAATCACGTACCATTTTTTCTTATTTAAAAATTTTCTTTGCTACAGAAATAGAAAATAGTTGAAGGTGCACATTTTTTAATATTTTTAATGCAATTGTATCAGTAATATGGGGACTGTTGAACAAAAAATATAAAAAAATAGAGTATAGGGGTTTTATATTTAAATATGTAATGTAAATGTCTAGTATACAAAGAAAAAAAATCCATTATGTAAGCTAGAACTATTTTTTTCTGAAATATTAATCCTTTAAAATATTCCAGCTTATCATAGAAGGCGGCAGCCTTCAAGTGACGCAGCTTTAAACCTACCATCGTCAAAACCTACCATCGTCATAAGGGTAGATGCGGAACTTCATATATACAGCTAACTCAATATCAAAGAAAATCGGAAAAGCCGCCTTCTAATAATTCAGCAAATATTGGTCAGAATGGTCCAATTTTTTAATATAGTCTTATATTCAAAGTCTAATCCTATCCTATAATTTTTACATTTCTACGTGCCGTATATTTTTAGATCTCGATAACCATTTTAAAATTGTAATCGATGGTGTTTGTTCCTGATAATGAGATCTAGAAAACGGGCTGGGAGATTTTATTAAAACTTATATATAATATGAATCTCTTTAAGATAGAGGTAATAAGACTTGCCTTGTTTCCAGGAAAACTCTTGTTTGTTATATATTGGTCTTGGAAAATCGGACTATATTAGCTCACGGATTACATGTTATTCTATGGGTTAGCAGACGAAGACACTGCAAAAAAGCAAAAGTAGTTATGGTGGCAGTTAAAACACCCGCATCGAAGCAATAAATGTTTTTTAAACTACAAAAACATGTTATCATGTGCTTTAAAACATTCAATAAATATATACTAAATCAAATTTCTATTTATTTTGCCTTTATTTTTCGTAAGAAGAAAATATTACGTTTCTTTCATCGCATATTTCTGCATTTTGTGGAAAAAATATTTTGAATCCTTTTTTAAAATAGGAAAATATTTTTTAATTATACAAATTCAATATAATTTCGACTTACATATTTTTCTTTAAAGTTTTCAAACAAAAATTATTTTAAATTATTTGCTCTTAGAAAGGTATGTATTCATACGCGTGGTGGCGCTACTTGTCTGGTTTTGTTTTGAATCCGAACCCGAACGCGGCAAATTACACGGAGCATTTTTCATTCAGGTAGTAATATTCTTACATAATGTCCATTAAATTGATATAGAAAATGCACGAATTAAAAAATATAAACCAGACAAGATAGAATCATTAAGTAATTTTCAGGTTTTAATAATCCACATGTTGTTTCTTGTTACGCCAATTGAATCTCGCAATGTCAATATACAACGAATAAGCTCTGCAATAAAGTTAACCGGAGAATCTTGCAATGGATTATTAATTAATACAGAATGTGTAACTTTGCAGTAAAGTTATTTGCTTGTATTTTTGAAGACTTATGGATTACAGTGTGGAGGCAGGATATATTCAAAATTTTACGAGAATGCCAGTTAAAAATCTGGACTGCATTTTGTTTTGTTTTGTTTTGTTGTCAGTAATTTTGGGTGAAATGCAGTTTACTCTCCTTCGCCAAGGAAATTTTTATGTGTATTGTTTGATAAACAAAAAATATATAGAGGTAAAATTGTTTATTTTTTTAATTTTTTCGCTGCTTGAGCAAAGAATAGGTTTGCATTAATCATAATTAATAAACGGAAACTTACTGGCTTGCTTAAAGTATTGTTTTTAAATACAGGGTACAAAATACATGAATTTTCTTAAATCCCAGTTTATTTTATTAAAATTTGTCATTTCATGAAAATAAAATTATTGCATATCTTTTATCTTTGAGTTTAAGTGTTAAAACACTTTTCAATGTTTGCATTTTAACATGTTTTGCAGATAATACATTTTGTGAATTTCACAGAGTTGACTGTATTATACTCTATTATAAGAATTCATTATGATTTCTAGTACATTATTACATTTAAATTACTCTTTTTAAAAATGTAAACAAAAGATGAGCACATTATATTTGTGCAATGTCTGGTCCCAAGTTACACACACTTGAGGGACTTTACAATTTCTATATATTGCTTGTTTTAAACTTAAGTGAAATGTTGGCTAAAACATTTTCAGTTTCATAAATTATTTCAATTTGAAATATTTTAGTAATCGCTACTACTGTTATTCCGTCGACCAATTTCGCCAAATTATACATAATCACATATTTTTTTATTTTAAATAATGAAAAAACAAATAATTAGTAAAATATTAATAAAAAGTCGAAATAAAAATCAATGACATTTTAAATATACAAATTGTATTTAATGTCATTGAATGTGACATTCACAATCATCCATTATTGGAATTTAATCTTATAGTTTGGCGATAATTTTTTGGTCGACGGTATAACCTAGTAGTACCTAGTAATCTATAAAGCTAACAAGTAACATTTATACAACATTTCATTAACTCGATTCCTCTTAAGTAAATTTGAATAAGCGACGGCAAAAATCTATTGCAAGATTCTCTGGTTAACTTTATTGAAGACTTTATTCATTGTATATTAAGACATTGCAAGATTGAATTGGCATAACAAGAAACATCCATGTGGATTATTAAAACCATGAAAATTACGTAATGATTCTATCATGTCTGTTCGATGTTTTTCAATTTGTGCATTTTCTTTATCAATTCTATTCTAAATAAATAAATTCTACCTGAATGAAAAATGCTAATAACGCGTTCTGATTCAAATCAAAACTAGACAAGTGGCACCTTCTTAATATGGAATATAATATAGAATGTATGAAAACTTATGAATTAGAGGGGGAAGGCAGAATATATTCAAAATTTTATGAGAATGCCAGGTAAAAATCCTGTATTGTACTTTTTTTTGGTTTGTTGTCAAAAACTTTTTTCTCATGTCTATGAATAAATTACTCCTTGCACCAACATAAGATTTTGTTGTCAGTGGCACAGCCAAGGGGGTGGTTTTGTGAACTACATCCATGAATCGCTAAAAAAAAAAAAAAAAAAAAAAAAAAAAAAAAAAAAAAAAAGCAAATTGCATAAAAAACTGGGAATTACCTCCACAAATTGTTTAAAATGTGAATTACGTCCATGAATCATGTAAAAAAGCGAGAATTATATTCATAAATTGTATGAAAAATGCAAATTACGTCTATGAATCGTGTAGTAAAACATAAATTATGTTCATAAATCGCTCAAAAAACACGAATTTTGGCGGCAAAAAGCTGAAACGGAAATTACCTCTATAAAACGCATGAAAATAGCGACTTGCATTCATGAATTGCATAAAAAATGTGAATTACGTTCATAAATCACAAAAAACATGCGAATTACATCCAGGAATTGTTTAAAAAAGTGAGAATTACGTTCAGAAATTGTATGAAAAACACAAATTATGTCTATGAATCGTGTAGTAAAATGGGAATTATGTTCATAACTTGTTTAAATAACACGAATTTTGGCAGCAGAAAGCTGAAACGCAAATTACGTTCATAAATCACTCAAAAAATGCAAATCACTTCCATGAATCGTGCAAAAAAATACTAATAACATTCATAAATTACAAAAAATGCGAATTAGGTCCAGCAATTGGAAAAAAAAGCGAATTACATTCATAAATTCTATAAAAACACAAATAACGTCAATAAATTGATCAAAAAATGCAAATTTCGTCATCAGAAAGCTCAAAAAATGAAAATTATGTCTACGAATTGCATAAATATAGCAAATTACATCCATAAATCATGTAAAATATAAATTACATTCATTAATCGCATAAAAATCGCGAATTATGTCCATGAATCGCATAAAAAACGCGAATTGGGTCCACAAATCTCTCAAAACGTGAATTACGTCCATGAATTGTTTAAAAAAGTGAGAATTACGTTCAGAAATTGTATGAAAAACACAAATTATGCCTATGAATTGTGTAGTAAAATGGGAATTATGTTCATAAATCACTCAAAAAACACTAATTTTGGCAGCAGAAAGCTGAAACGCAAATTACGTCTATAAATCGCATAAAAATAGCAAATAGTGTTTTGCATTCATGAATTGCATAAAAACGCGAATTACATTCATGAATCGCTCAAAAAACACAAATTACGTTCATGAAACGCATAACAACGTGAATTACATTCATAAATCACTCAAAAAATGCGAATCACTTCCATGAATCATGCAAAAAAACACTAAGAACGCTCATAAATTACGAAAAATGCGAATTACGTCCAAGAATTGGTAAAAAAAGCAAATTACATTCATAAATCCTATAAAAATACAAATAACGTCAATAAATCGATCAAAAAATGCAAATTTCGTCGATAGAAAGCTCAAAAGATGCAAATTATGTCTATGAATCGCATAAGTTTAGCAAATTATGTCCATAAATCATGTAAAATGTAAATTACATTCATTAATCGCATAAAAATCACGAATTATGTCCATGAATCGCGCAAAAAAAAGCGAATTGCATAAAAAACATGAATTGGGTCCACAAATCGCTCAAAACATGAATTACGTCCATGAATTGTTTAAAAAAGTGAGAATTACGTTCAGAAATTGTATGAAAAACACAAATTATGCCTATGAATCGTGTTGTAAAACGGGAATTATGTTCATAAATCGCTCAAAAAATACGAATTTTGGCAGCAGAAAGCGAAAATGCAAATTACGTCTATAAGTCGCATAAAAATAGGGAATTGCGTTTTGCATTCATGATTTGCATAAAAAACGAGAATTACATTCATGAATCACTCAAAAAATGCAAATTACGTCCATGAATTGCATAAAAATGTGAATTATGTTCATAAATCACTAAAAAAATGCGAATCACTTCCATGAATCATGTAAAAAAACACGAATAACATTCATAAATTGCAAAAAATGCGAATTACGTCCAAGAGTTGTGTAAAAAAAAGCAAATTACATTCATAAATCCTATAAAAACACAAATAACGTCAATAAATTGATCAAAAAACACAAATTTCGTCGACAGAAAGCTGAAAAAAACGTAAATTATGTCTATGAATTGCATAAAAATAGCAAATTACGTCCATAAATCATGTAAAATGTAAATTACATTCATTAATCGCATAAAAATTGCGAATTATGTCCATAAATTGCTCAAAAATGCAAATTACATTCATAAATCGCATAAAAAACACGAATGATGACCATGAATTGCACAAAAAATGCGAATTACATCCAACATTAAATTAATTTGCAGAAAGTTTTTGGTTTTATACAAGTCTGCCAACAAGAACCTACAAGTTATCCTGAAACCCATTCTAAACCAACAAAAATTTAATGGAAAGATAAATTTGTCCAAGAAAGACAAAATAATTTCCATTGACATACATTGACCAGAATCGAAAAATTCCTATTGAAATCTGTCCTATACACTCCAAAACCAGAAAGAAAAAAATCCCTCCAAGAGTAACTCAATCTATCTGCTGCAAAATAAAATACATTGAAATGCAACTGAACAAGAACCTGAAAATTACATTTGAAATCAAACCGAAACCAGATTGAACCCCCCCCCCCCGAAAAAAAAAATCCAACCATATCTCGATTCGAGAAAGAAAACTTAATTTCCATAGATACGTGTGGTCAGAAATCTGGAAATTCCAATTAGTCTATGGGTTAGCAAACCTTAATTCAATCTGAAAAAAAAAAAAAAAAAAAAAAAAAAAAAAAAATTCTGACAAGCAGAGTTGTATAATATAGACAAACGCCATGTGCAGAAAATTTTATGAAGAAACAATTTTTATTTATTTATTTCGACAAAGAATTGCGTAAAAAAAAGTGTATCTCAACAAAGAATCGTGTAAAAACCCACAACATTTCGACAAAATACCACGCAAAAAACGTTAATTTCATCCAAAGACCGCAATAAAAACATTATTTCAATCCATGAATCGCATAAAAAATACGAATTCCATGCATGAATCGCATAAAAAATGTGAATTACATGCATGAATCGCATAAAAAATGTGAACTACATCCATGAATCGCTAAAAAAAAAAGCAAATTGCATAAAAAATGGGAATTACGTCCACAAATTGCTTAAAATGTGAACTACGTCCATGAATCATGTAAAAAAGCGAGAATTATATTCATAAATTGTATGAAAAACGCAAATTACGTCTATGAATCGTGTAGTAAAACATGAATTATGTTTACAAATCGCTCAAAAAACACGAATTTTGGTGGCAGAAATCTGAAACTGAAATTACCTCTATAAAACGCATAAAAATACCGAATTGCGTTCATGAAGTGCATAAAAAATGTGAATTACGTTCATGAATCGCTCAGAAAACGCAAATTACATCCTTGAATTGCATAAAAACGTGAATTATGTTCATAAATCACTCAAAAAATGCGAATCACTTCCATGAATTGTGCAAAAAAAAAACACGAATAACGTTCATAAATTGCAAAAAATGTGAATTACGTCCAAGAATTGGTAAAAAAAGCGAATTACATTCATAAATCCTATAAAAACACAAATAACGTCAATAAATCGATCAAAAAACACAAATTTCGTTGATAGAAAGCTCAAAAGATGCAAATTATGTCTATGAATAGCATAAGTATAGCAAATTACGTCCATAAATCATGTAAAATGTATATTACATTCATTAATCGCATAAAAATCTCAAATTATGTCCATGAATCGCTCAAAAAAAGCGAATTGCATAAAAAACGTAAATTGGGTCCACAAATTGCTCAAAACGTAAATTACGTCCATGAATTGTTTAAAAAAGTGAGAATTATGCTCAGAAATTGTATGAAAAACACAAATTATGTCTGTGAATCGTGTAGTAAATCGGGAATTATGTTCATAAATCACTCAAAAAACACTAATTTTGGCAGCAGAAAGCTGAAACGCAAATTACGTTCATAAATCACTCATAAAATGCGAATCACTTCCATGAATAATGCAAAAAAATACTAATAACATTCATAAATTACAAAAAATGCGAATTAAGTCCAACAATTGGTAAAAAAAGCGAATTACATTCATAAATCCTATAAAAACACAAATAACATCAATAAATCGATCAAAAACACAAATTTCGTCGACAGAAAGCTCAAAAAATGCAAATTATGTCTACGAATTGCATAAATATAGCAAATTACATCCATGAATCATGTAAAATGTAAATTACATTCATTAATCGCATAAAAATCGCGAATTATGTCCATGAATCGCATAAAAAACGCGAATTGGGTCCACAAATCGTCAAAACGTGAATTACGACCATAAATTGTTTAAAAAAGTGAGAATTACGTTCAGAAATTGTATGAGAAACACAAATTATGTCTATGAATCGTGTAGTAAAACGGGAATTATGTTCATAAATTGCTCAAAAAACAGAATTTTGGCAGCAGAAAGCTGAAACGCAAATTACGTCTATAAATCGCATAAAAATAGCGAATAGTGTTTTGCATTCATGAATTGCATAAAAAACCCGAATTACATATCGCTCAAAAAACACAAATTACGTCCATGAAACGCATAAAAACATGAATTACATTCATAAATCACTCAAAAAATGTGAATCACTTCCATGAATCGTGCAAAAAAACACTAATAACGTTCATAAATTACAAAAAATGCAAATTACGTCCAAGAGTTGTGTAAAAAAAGCGAATTACATTCATAAATCCTATAAAAACTCAAATAACGTCAATAAATTGATCAAAAAACACAAATTTCGTCGACAGAAAGCTGAAAAAAATGTAAATTATGTCTATGAATTGCATAAAAATAGCAAATTACGTCCATAAATCATGTAAAATGTAAATTACATTCATTAACCCATTAACGCCCGAATTATTTTCTTTGCTAAAATTTAAATTTTGTATTTCCCACCACTTTTAAAATCAAATTAACTTTTATCTAAATTTATCGAGGATTCTGTCTCGTGAAAGAAGGTATATATTTATCTTCCTTTTTACTGGTGGGAAAGCCGCTTTCTTGCTGTTTTTGTAACCGTCCTCAAACGAGGACGCTGGGCGTTAATGGGTTAATCGCATAAAAATTGCAAATTATGTCCCTAAATTGCTCAAAAATGCAAATTACATTCATAAATCTCATAAAAAACACAAATGATGACCATGAATTGTGCAAAAAATGCGAATTACACCCAACATTAAATTAATTTGCAGAAAGTTTTTGGTTTTATACAAGTCTGCCAACAAGAACCTACAAGTTATCCTGAAACCCATTCTAAACCAACAAAAATTTAATGGAAAGATAAATTTGTCCAAGAAAGTCAAAATAATTTCCATTGACATACATTGACCAGAATCGAAAAATTCCTATTGAAATCTATCCTATACAATCCAAAACCAGAAAGGAAAAAATCCCTCCAAGAGTAACTCAATCTATCTGCTGTAAAATAAAATACATTGAAATGCAACTGAACAAGAGACTGAAAATTACATTTGAAGTCAAACCGAAACCAGATTCAACCCCCCCCCCCCCCAAAAAAAAAAAAAAAAAAAAAAAAAAAAAAAAAAAAAAAAAAAAAAAAAACTATCCAGCCATATCTCGATTCGGGAAAGAAAACTTAATTTCCATAGATATGCGTGATCAGAAATCTGGAAATTCCAATTAGTCTATCTTAAACCTAATCTGAACCTGAAAAAGGAAATTCCATATAACCGGAGCCCAGTATTTCTATACAGGACAAAATATTTTCCATTAAAGCGCAACCTCACCAGAACTTGAAAATTCCATTTGAATTGAACCTGATTGAAACCTGAAAAAATTTTCCATCGAACCTTAACCTAATCCGAAAAAGAGAAAATTATTATTTTTGCCGATACACACTGACAAGAGTCTGAAAGTTAACATGAAACCTAATCCAAACCCGAAAAGGAAAAAACAATGGAAACACAAGTCTGTCCAAGAAAGACCAAATAATTTCTGTCCACATACACTGACAAGAATTTCAATTGAAATCTATCCTAAACCCAGTTCAAACACTACCCCCCCCCCAAAAAAAAAAAAAAAAAAAAAAAAAATCCAATTGTAATCCAATTTATTTGCGACAAAATAATATACTTGAAATGCAACTCAACAAGAACCTGAAAATTCCATTTGAAGTCAATCCGAAACCAGATTCAATCCCCCCCCCCCAAAAAAAATATATATATATTTAATCGAATCAAGATTTTAGAAAAGAAAGAACAATTTATGTCGATATGTATTGACCAGATCATGGAAATTCCAATAGACGTCTTTCTCAAACCCGATCCGAATAACCTGAAACCCAATCCAATCCCCCCCCCCAAAAAAAAAGTAAAATAAAAAAATTAGGAAATAAAAATCTGTTCAAGAAAGACAAAATAATTTCCGTCCCCATCCACTGACCAGAATTGAAAACTAGTACTTGAAATGCAACTCGGCAAGAACCTGAAAATTCCAATTTAAGTCAAACTGAATCGAGATTCAACCCCCCCCCCCAAAAAAAAAAAAAAAAAAAAAAAAAAAAAAACAATTATCTAACCAAATCAAGATTTTTAGAAAAAAAAAATTATGTAAATACGTACAGACTAGAGCATGGAAATTTTAATAAAATCTTAAACCCGATACAATCCCCCCCCCTTACATAACTAACAAGAAGCCTTGATGACTCCACAAAACATAACTAACAAGAACGAAGAGTCATGCATACTGCATCGATTATGATGCATTTTCTGACTCATTCTGAATATTGTAAACTTATTGTCATTCATGTACAATAATTTTACCATTCTGTGCAAAAAAAACAAAGCATAATTAACGAGAATAAAAAAATTTCCATTAAACATGTTTATATACTTTCCATTTTATTCTGAATGCTTTAAACCTATCAGTTTCATCTTTGTACAGTAATCTTCCCATCCAAATCTCTCCCCCCCCCCTGTTTGTATATGTTTTGTGCAAACAGCAAAACATAAATAAACTAACAAGAATGAAAAGTTACACATACAGTATAGATTATGAAACACTTTCCAATACATTTTCATTATTGTAAGCCTATCATTTTAATCCATTTGCAGTAATTTTAGCACTCTATATAAAGAACAAATCATAATTAACCAGAAAGAAAAACCTGTGTGCAACATAGATTAGGAAACACTTTCCAGCACATTCTGAATATTGTAACGGATATAGTTTTAATCAATCTGCAATATTACCAACCTATACAAAGGTTGAAACGTAATTAACAAGAATCATGCACGCAGCATAGATTATGAAATACTTTCCAGCACATTCTGAATATTGTATTCCTGATCATTTTAATCCATCTGCAGTATATGTATCATCATGTGTAAAGAAAAACATAGTTAACTAGAATGAGAAATGATACATACAGCATAGATTATGAAATCCTTTCTTAGAAATACAGTGCTGAATGTACATTACTTTCTTATCTTATACTAACGTACTTTACTACAGAGTTGTTTTTAACGAAATCAAGTAGCACAGCATATATTAATAATAAAATATGAAATATCTTTTTTTAAGTGGGTGGGGGAGGGGTAATTAAAGGTGATCAGAAATCATGAATATGAATTCTTTGCATTAGTCTTTATTTTTTTGTTTTTATCTTTTTATTATTAACCTAAAAAAAGCACTGATATCAGTACAAAAAACCCTGAACGGGTTAAAAGCTTGTGACGCAGCACTTTATCTTCTATATCTAAGAATTTTAAATTTGGGACTTAAAACTAATGATATCAAAATTTATGTGACGCTATGCTATTAATTAATATATACATATATTAAAATTTATTCATTAAGGTTTTATCAATTACATCTTTCATAAATTCAAA
Organism: Maratus speculifer; assembly: GCA_964019185.1. Taxonomy (NCBI): domain Eukaryota; kingdom Metazoa; phylum Arthropoda; class Arachnida; order Araneae; family Salticidae; genus Maratus; species Maratus speculifer. The sequence goes on along the minus strand of OZ025290.1, from coordinate 418,104,158 downwards.
ATATGAATCTTAAAAGATATGATATCAAAATTTAAGTGACGCCTTGACGAGGCTTTAAACAATGTTTTAAAATTCCATTTATTTATTTATTGTCTAAATACATTTTCATATCTAAACAATACTTTTCATTTTCCAATACACTGTTAAATACATCACTTTCACTGAATATATATAATGCACTGAAATATATTTATTTGAATAAATAGATTTATCTTTTGGGCTACGCTATCCAAAATCAAAAATAACGTTTGAATAAATATTTTTTGCGTCATTGTATCCAAAGTAAGTTAAATAGATGCAAATAGATACAACCATAACCAGTCAATATTTATTGGGAATTTTTCGGACGCTATAACATTTTAAATGCAGAATCTTTAACCCGCTGCAAGCCTTTATCTTCATCATACTGTGGGTTATTTCAATCTTTAGCTTCTTGAATACATAGCAACATTTTTTTGCTGTAATTTATAACATTAGGAACACCAGAATCAGTTAATATGCTGAGTAAAACATTTTAAAGCTATCTCATTTATTTCTTATTGATAATTAATACTTTATCCCTTCTTTGTAGTCTACGCATAATATTTATCAGTAAAATGTTCATCTGATGACTATAACAATCATACAATATATATATATATATCATATATTTGTTTAAGGGAGATCCATACCCCATTTTCGGCCAAAAATCATCAAAAGTTTAAAAAACATTTTATCTCAGAAAACGACAAAATACATATTTGCGAATATCCATGCAAAATTTCAGAACTCGGGGACACTTGGAACAGGTAGAAAATGAGCTTTTTTAATTGTACTCACTATAGAGTTTAAAGGACTAGCCGCCATTTACAACGTATTTTCCTGAAAAAGACTTTTTTCATATTTTGCCTAAGTTCAAAGTACTAAGGCTCAGTGGTAAAATGATTTAGCAACAAAGTGTTTCTGTTTTTAGAATCTTAAAAAAAGTTGCAACAAAAGTAAGGAGAGATATTTTTTTTAACTATTTCTGAAATTTTTACATAAATTGGTAAACATGAAAATTATAACTAATTAAAGGAAATTTACCATGCGTATTTTTATTTATTTTTTTAGCCGATTAAAACAGAAAATTAAAAATATCTCTCCTTAGTTCTTTTCTATATACTATAACACTATTTAAGAAATTTTAGTAATACTAAAATATTGAAAATTGAATGAGGAGTAGTAATTTTAAAAAGTGTATTTTTCGACAAAAAAATCATAAAAATCCCCATAAAAATATACTTTTTAATAAAAAGTGAATTTTTTTTTTTGTTAATTATTCCTTACAAAACGATTCTTAAATAGTACACCAAAATTCATTACTTTAAAATCAATAATAAAAATTTTGGGTTTTTTCTTACGGGTCTCCCTTAATAATAAAGCAGATTCATACAATTTTATAAAACTTAAAACGAATAAAAAATATATATACATATTTTAAAAACAAAGCTACTTTAATTTATCTATTTTTATATGGAATATATAAATAAACATTTTCTTATAAATACAGAATGATTCAAATAATAGGATTTATCTGTGACAGAAACGTTCACTTTATTATTGTACCTCCGTTAGAAACGGTGATTTCTTTTTAGTATTTTCTTTTTTTTTCAAAAGAAGTTTATTGGAGATGTCAGCAAAGAAAACAACGAAATGTATTTTGCTTTGATGATTTTCTTAAGATAGAAACACAAAATATTGAACTAAAAAATATATAATCTGATATCTGACTAGTATCCAAAGATGAGGATTTGTTATTGCGCAGTCAGTATTAAAGTGAAATGATTGTGACATTTTGCTACGTGAATTACACAGGACATGTCAGATAATAAAATAAAAATTTCTTTTATTATGACAATAATAGGATTGTCGTTAACTAATAATGTATTTTTTACTTTTTCAAAATACTTTCGGATGTTTGATAATTACGAAATATTGTAGATTCGATTATAATTTTTTTTCATTGGAGTTTATTTGGCTATTTATGGAGTGTTTTTTTTTTTTTTTTTTTTTTTTTTTTTTACTAAATAATTGTGATATATTTAGGCGTGTTTCAATTATTACAATAATAAATTATTGCTATGATTTTTAATATGTAATCCCCGGAACAATAAAACTGTTTCAAACCAGAAACTTAATTTAATAATGAAAGTCATACAAGTACCTAATATAATTTGTATATTAAATATTAGAATTTTTTGATTCGAAACAGATATATTTGAATTACTGATTTTACTGCCGTAAATTGTCGTATATAGCTTGCTGTTTTGAAAAACTATGTATTTTATTAAGAGTTTTTAGGGAAAAAACATTTACTAGAAAAAGTAAGGGAAATAAGCCACAAACTTGCTTTAAGTGGATTTGACATTAATCCAAACATACGTTTCATTTCTATAAATTAATTCGTATTAAGTATTAATCTAAAATCATTTGGTCAATATACAATAAAGCGATCAGATTTGATGTCCATTTAACTATATTCTACTTCAATTTATCTATTTTTATATCAAATATAAAATAAACATATTCTTATAAATGCAGAATGATCAAAATAATAGGATTTATATGTGACAAAATCGCTGACTTCATTATTATGCCTCCGTTCGAAACGGTGTTTTCTTTTTATTGTTATTTTTTTTTTTCAAAAGAAGTTTATTGGAGATGTCAGCAAGGAATACAAAAGAAATGTATTTTGCTTTAATTGTTTTCTTAAGGTAGAAACACAAAATACTGAGCTAAAAATATATATAATCTGATATATGACTAGTATCGAAAGATGAGGATTTGTTATTGCGCAGTCAGTATTAAAGTGAAATGATCTTGACATTTTGCTAAGCGAATTAAACAGAACATGTGACATAATAAAATAAAAATTTCTTTTATTATGACAATAATAGGATTACCATTGTAGTTAAGGGTGTTCTTAAATCAAAAAGAGCAACTTTGTGACATATGCTTTAATTTATTTTTGTTCGGAAATACATGAAAATAGCAGGGGTTGTTAGTCAGAAAATGTCTAATTGCACTCAATTTTCAGTTTTTTTAAAAAAGCAATAGATCTTTCATAACAAGCTTTCAAAGTTGACGTTTTTGAGCACATTTCCCACCAAAAGCAGGAAAACCGGTCGAAAAGCAGGAGAAAAACGGGTGATCACGTGATCGAAAGAGCTTAGAACTGGACAGGTATTTTAATGATCATAAAATGGAAAACTAAGTTCTATTCAAAATGGCTTCCAAAGTCGGGCCTTCCAATTTAATATATTTCTGTTAGAAATGAATTTGTAAATGTGACAAAACGTTTAGCGTTTGTTGAGCGGATCAGTTGAGAAAACACTTAAGTAAATATGTATTTTTTGCTTGTTTCAAAATACTTTCGGATGTTTGATAATTACGAAATATTGGAGATTCGATTGCGATTTTTTTCATTGGAGTTCATTTGACTACTTATGGAATGTTTTTTTTTTTTTTTTTTTTTTTTTTTTTAGAAAAAGAAATGTGATATATTTAGTCGTGTTTTATGTATTAAAATAATAAATTATTGCCTTAATTTTTAATATATAATCCGCGGCAACAATATTTTAAACCAGAAACTTAATTTAATAATTGAAGTCAAACAAGTACTAATAGAATTTTTATGTTAAATATTACAATTTTTGATTGGAAACAAATATATTTGAATTACTGCTTTATTACCGTAAATTGTGTCATATAGCTTGCTGTTCATATGAAAATCCCACCTCTGTAAAAATGAAACCCCTAATATACATATATATATATATATATATATATATATTCCAGATACTTATTTAATAATAAAGCAGATTAATAAAATTTTATAAAACTTAAAAAAGAATATAAAATATATATACATACTTTAACAATAAAGCTACTTTAATTTATCTCTTTTTATATCAAACATATAAATAAACATATTCTTATAAAAACAGAATGATCAAAATAATAGGATTTATTTGTGACAAAAACATTGACTTCATTATTATACCTCTGTTAGAAACCGTGTTTTCTTTTTATTATTTTATTATTTTCAAAAGAAGTTTATTGGAGATGTTAGCAAAGAAAACAAAGAAAATGTATTTTGCTTTAATGGTTTTCTCAAGGTAGAAACACAAAATACTGGACTAAAAGTATATACAGGATGATTCATAAAAGATGGGCAGAACTTTAAGGGGTTATAGTACACTTAAAGACAAATAATATTAAATAGGAGACTAAGGGTCCCAGACGTATTCCCAAGGAGATAGGGGGCATTAAAGTTTAGGGTGCGAAATTTCAAATGATTATAAAAAATGGAAAAATTGGTCGATTCGTTTGAGGTTTTTGCAAAAAATTTTCTTTATGCCAGTATTTTCATGAAATAAAATTTTAAAGTTCAATTTCAAAAAATGCCGATAGGGGGCGCTTTAGACTTTGGAGTAACAAACAACTATTTTTTAAAGTTATTTTTTGTATTTCTTTAAATGATTTCGAAAGCTTAGACTTAAACTTAAATTTTGATCTAATAGTCCAGGCATTTGGTAAAAAATAAATGCAAGTTTTGGTGTAGTTTTGATTTTTGGTTCCCTTTATGTTTTTGGGGTCGCTGAACACGAATCTGGCATTATCCAACAAAATTTCTCCCCGGAAAAACGTTTTTTTGGCAAAAAACGTGCAAAAAACGTGGCTTTTTTTCGTTTTTTCTAAATAACTTCAAAATTATGCATTTTACATAAAAGTCATCAATACATAAATTAAAGAGCACAAAATTTGCTACATTTTATGTACTTAAAGTTTTTTTCTCTGATCAATGGTTTAGCCGTGAGAGAACCGCAAAAATAGGTGTGAAAAGCAAAAAATTCTGAAAAACGTGAATTACAGCACCGTACATCGATGAAACTTGAAAAACAACCATTTTACGCAAATTTTCCCCACTTAATAATACTAAATATATTATTATTGACTACATTTTATTAATCTGATGTTCATTGTTTCTTTCATAGCTAAAAAATAAATAAAAATGAGCATATCTGTGAGCAAAATCGTCATTTGTTATTATAAAATAATAATAGTAATAATTTCTTAATTTGACTTTTAAATAATGTAAATAAAATAACTAAAATAGGCTTTAACTGATCCCATCTGCACTTTCCCCCTTGATTGAAAGGGTGCAAGTATGAAATAACGTTGGCCAAGCGCCCACCCCCCGCATACCATGTCCACGTTCAGTGGAATACTAACCCCCCCCCCCTTTTCCACCAGTCTCGCCTCTGTTAGAAATATGCGTCGCACAGATCACTAGCTTATCAGGAGGACACATTCCTCTCAGTTTCTATATGCAACTGCTTACTTATAATTTAGTAATTCACTGTTTGAGTGTTCGTGAATATAGTGAACATCTAAAATGATTTTGCGCGATATCGCTGAGTTTTATTTGTGACTTTCCTTTAGAAGATGGGTCAGTGAAAGTTAGTCGAAGTATTGCAGCGTTAATCAAGGCAAATACAGAAAGAAAGGATGGAAAAGCAGTTTTCCTAAAGGGGAAAATCTCAGTAGATGTGAATGTTAAGTGTAGAAAAGCATACTTAAATGAACGGATGATTACTGCTTATCTGAAGAAGATTGAGGAACAAAGTGCTAGCACTTCTCAAATTTTCAGATCATCAACTCCTCAGTTTAATTTTCGAACTAATTGTTTTATATGTGAACTGTGCATTTCGGAAGAGTTCATCGCAACACAAGCGAAAAATCCACCAAGCGAAAAATCCACCAAGCGAATGCAATATTGTATATAGTGTGCAACACATGGAATTCAAAAGTACAATTTTGATAGCAGCAAGAGCTCGCAATGATGATTTTGGGCAGGCTATAATTCAGCGCATCGAACCAGTGAATGATTTGATCGCAGCAAATGCTCAATACCACATAAAATGTTTTAAATATATTTATGGGAGGCCGAAGGTCCAAGAACAGTAGAAACGTGGTCCATTAACCGAGGCAATTGACAGAGCAATGCAAAGTATATTACGATTACCTTGAAAATCATGATGACGAGTGTCAATTCTCCATGGAAGAGCTAATGAAACAGGTTACAGGGAGTTATCAACCTGGTATGAGAACTGTAAAGTTTAACCTGATTGAGAGATATGGAGACGACATACTGATCACAAAGAACCAGAAAAAAAAGTCCATTGTGTGTTTCAAGAATATAGGAGTGAAGATACTGACTAATGCATGGTATCGGCAAACATATAAATCTGATCGAGATGAGAGGCTGCGAGTGGTTGAAGCAGCAGCAAAAATTATTTGCGAAGATATCAGATAGAAGATTTGCTTCGGGAAACTGCAAAAACATCGCAGTTGTGTGTCAAGACGAAGAGGATGAGCTAGACTTTGAAACCGATCTGGAAATGGATTGCCCACACAATGAATCAGAGGTCCCAATGGAAGGGGACATAGTTATTCCGCAAGGTATCAAATATTTACTATTAAAAAAAACTTTTATTTATAATATTAATAGTTATAAAAACACCCACTAATTCCATTCATCTGTTTTCCATTTTGTAAATGTCGGTGAAAAGCAGGAACCCTCTAATAAAAGAAAGCGGAAATAGTACTTTGTTTTTTTTTTTTTAAGTAAATGTACTTACTAATGTACATAATTATTTATAATTAAATAATAATTCATAATGAGTCGTCGTTTTTATTGTTCGCAACTTCATTGTAAAATATAGTCGATCATAATATCTTCAGTATCATTTAAAGTCAATCTTTGCGAAAAATGGACAGTTTTCATGTTAAATCTAATGTACAGTGCCATAATTCCTATTTTCCGGATTTTTTTTATTGTCACACCCACATTTTGAACTTCGAGAACTTTAAGAACTGGAATCCGAGTCAGCTTTTATATGTTAAAGCCTGTGTTAGTTACTTTATTTACATCATTTAAAAGTCAAATTAAGAAATTATTACTATTATTATTTAATAATAGCAAATGAAGATTTTGATCACAAAAATGCTCATTTTTATTTATTGTTTTGTTATGAAAGAAACAATGACCATCAGGTTAATAAAATATAGTCAATAATAATATATTTAGTATTATTAAGTGGGGAAAATTTGTGTAAAATGGTTGTTTTTCATGTTTCACCGATGTACGGTACTGTAATTCACGTTTTTGGGAATTTTTTGCTTTTCACACCCATTTTTGCGGCTCTCTCACGGCTAAACCTTTGATCAGAGAAAAAAACTTTAAATACATAAAATGTAGGAAATTTTGTGTTCTTTAATTTATGTATTGATGACTTTTATGTAAAATGCATAATTTTGAAGTTATTTAGAAAAAAACGAAAAAAAGCCACGTTTTTTGCACGTTTTTTACCAAAAAAACGTGTTTCCGGGGAGAAGTTTTGTTGGATAATGCCAGATTCGTGTTCAGCGACCCAAAATACATAAAGGGAGCCAAAAATCAAAACTACACCAAAACTTGCATTTATTTGTCAACGAGCAGTTAAGTAGCGTAAACTGAAATTTGAAATTTGAAACCCTTCTCCCCCCAGAACAAAAATCAGTTATTCCCGATCATTGTGTCGTAGATTAGGCTCTAACTACTGCCGCGTTTTGCTAAAATTATTCTTTATGTCAGTATTTTCTTGAAAATAAATTTTAAAGAAAATTTTAAAAAAATTCCGATAGAGGGCGCTTTAGACTTTGAAGTAACGAACAACTATTTTATACCGTTATTTTTTGTGTCTCATTAAATGCTTTCTAAAGCTTAGACTTAAACTTAAATTTTCAGCTCAAAATCTGAATCACTGAGCGTGGTTCAGTAGCGAGGGGAGTCAAATATTCACCCGGTGACTAGCGTCAGGAATGGAGCTTTAACGTTTGCATGAGCGACGTTTCCAACTGTGCCAGTGCCTTTATGAGTGAATTCCGACTATGCAGTCCTTGACGAAAGTTGTATTTTTGCCTCGTATCGCAGCACAGAATCGTTGGGCATGGTTAAGTAGTGCAAACTGAACTATGTTCAGAAGTTGAAATTTGAACCCCCTCCCCTCGCTACTGAACCACGCTCAGCGATTCAGATTTTGAGCTGAAAATTTAAGTTTAAATCTAAGCTTTAGAAAGCATTTAATGAAACACAAAAAATAACGGTATAAAATAGTTGTTCGTTACTCCAAAGTCTAAAGCGCCCTCTATCGGAATTTTTTGAAAATTTTCTTTAAAAATTATTTTCAAGAAAATACTGACATAAAGAATAATTTTAGCAAAACGCGGCAGTAGTTAGAGCCTAATCTACGACACAAAGATCGGAAATAACTGATTTTTGTTCTGGGGGGAGAAGGGTTTCAAATTTCAAATTTCAGTTTACGCTACTTAACTACTCGTTAGGACTCAGATTTTTAGATCAAAATTTAAGTTTAAGTCTAAGCTTTCGAAATCATTTAAAGAAATACAAAAAATAACGTTAAAAAATAGTTGTTTGTTACTCCAAAGTCTAAAGCGCTCCCTATCGGCATTTTTTGAAATTGAACTTTAAAATTTTATTTCAAGAAAATACTGGCATAAAGAAAATTTTTTGCAAAAACCGCAAACGAATCGACCAATTTTTCCATTTTTTATAATCATTTGAAATTTCGGACCCTAAATTTTAATGCCCCCTATCTCCTTGGGAATACGTCTGGGACCCTTAGTTTCCTATTTAATATTATTTGTCTTTAAGTGTACTATAACCCCTTAAAGTTCTGCCCATCTTTTATGAATCACCCTGTATAATCAGATATGTGACTAGTATCGAAAGATGAGGATTTGTTATTGCGCAGTCAGTATTAAAGTGAAATGATTGTGACATTTTGCTAAGCGAATTACATAGAATGCGTCAGGTAATAAAGTAAAAATTTCTTTTATTATGGACAATAATAGGATTGCCATTGTAGTTAACTAAATATGTATATTTTTCTTGTTTCAAAATACTTTCGAATGTTTGATAATTACGAAATATTGTAGATTCGATTAAGATTTTTTTCATTGGAATTTATTTGACTATTTATGCTCCATTGAAACTGATACGGATCTAGTCGCCGTGATTGTCATTGTTGCCGGCTATATTTGAGAAATGTTTTGTGTCTTCAAGTATGTTCTTTAGTACTTATCCTACTGGTGATAAGTGTGCATTACAAATGGCGATAGATCTTTTGACCAATTACTTTGAGTATATACAATATTAAATTCTTGTTAAAAAATATTTTCTGAAGTATGTCGTATCTTTCTTGTCTTAGTTATTTAACTGAAATATTGGAAAACAATCTCTTAACATCACACTGCTTGCAATACGACCATACATACTACGAGGAAATTTCCTTGTATAACTGTGTTATATCACCCCCTAAAGCATTGTTCCCTCTTTTAGATACACCCTGTGTAATTTTATAAAACTTTAACTAAGTAAAATAAAAATTCAAATTTTGAAAATAAAGCTAATTTATCCATTTTATAAGCAAAAATATTTTTATAAATACAGAGTGATCAAAATAATAGGATTTATTTGTGATAAAAACATTGACTTCATTGTTATAACTCCGTTAGAAACAGGGATTTCTTCTTATTATTTTCTTTTATTTCAAAAGAAGTTTATTGGAGATATTAGCAAAGAAAACAAACGAAATGTATTTTGCTTTAATGGTTTTCTCAAGGTAGAAACACAAAATACTGAACTAAAAATACATGTAATCTGATATGTGACTAGTATCGAAAGATGAGGCTTTGTTATTGCCCAGTCTGTATTAAAGCGGAATGATTGTGACATTTTGCTAAACGAATTACGCAGAACATGTCAGGTAATAAAGTAAAAATTTCTTTTATTATGACAATAATAAGATTGAGATTTGCAGTTAACTAAATATGTATTTTTTGTTCGTTTCAAAATATTATCGGATGTTTGCTAATTACGAAATATTGCAGATTCGATTTCGATTTTTTTCATCGGAGTTTATTTCACTATTTATGGAGGGGGGTTTTACAAAAAAAATTGCAATATATTTAAGCGTGTTTTACTTACTACAATAATAAATTATTGCTATAATTTTTAATATGTAATCCGTGGCAACAATAAGACTGTTTCAAACCAGAAACTTAGTTTAACAATTGAAGTCAAAGAAGTACGTAATAGAAGTTTTATGTTAAATATTAGAATTTTTGATTGGAAACAAACACATTTGAGTTATTACTTTATTGGCGTATATTGTGATACATAGCTTGCTGTTTAAAAAAAAAAAACTATCTATTTTATTAAGAGTTTGCGGTAAACAAATATTTAACTGAAAAAGAAAGGGAAATAAGCCACAAACTTGCTTTAAGTGTGTGTGTGCGTGTAGATTTGACATTAATCCAAACATACGTTTTGTTTCAATAAATTAATTCGTATAAAGTATTCATCTAAAGCCTTTTGTTCAATATACAATAAAACGATCAGTTTTGCTGTCCTTTTAAATGTATTACTTTCTAGTAGAGAATTTTTAAGTAGCAACATTTAATCTGAATAATAATAATATAACGTTAATATTGTATTCATAAAGTTTTATTAAATCACTTTCCACCAAAGTAAAATAAAGTGATGATAAAATAGGAGGAGACATATGCTATATTGGCTATCAGTTAGGCGTAAAATAACTGAGAAGGTTGTCACAATATGTCAGCCGTATTTTTTTATCATATCCACAGTTTCCGATTGCTGCTGGTGCAAACTTCCACCAGAAAACATTAAGAGGAAGTTTCGTCTTATTTTAATGCCTTGATCATGGGAAATTTCTCTCAAATATATGGTAAAAAAATTTATTTCTTTTTACCGGTGTCAGATTTTTTAGATTTTATAATCTTTTAACTGACACAGAAAAGAGGTTGTCTTGGTTACCAGAACGTGGCGGAGCTTTTAATGCCGATGTAACATGTTATCAATAAAATAAATAACAGTTTTTGCATTATTTTTGAAATTTTCCATCAATCAGCCGTTTAAATTTAAAAAAAAACTTGATAAATTATCTGCTGGAAGTTTGCCGCGGGTATAATGAAACCCTGCACCAGCGATCGCAATCAAAGCTTCACTATTTTAAGGCCATGGAGACATCGAAAGTTCACTTAGAACATATTTATGAATAAATTTCTCGCTAAGGTTGCTTCTCCTTAAAAGCTCGCCAAAGATTAGCCAATAGAAACTGAAACTATTTTTTTTTACGTATTGAGCCATTGCTGTCACATCGTCATGAATCGTCTTACGGACAGTGTTGCCAGACAAATACTAATATTGTATTCTAGATAATAATGTTTCTATAGAAATATAGTCGCCGTATTTATTTACCAAAAACTTTCGTAATTAAAGGAAACGAAATATACCGTACGAAAATAGTGGTATTCAAAATTAAATTTTAGTATTCATCTGGCAACACTGCCTACGGAGCCAGTTTGGGATATATCCTTTCATTGTTGTATATTTTAGAATGGTTAAAGTTAAATTGTATTAATGATGCTTTAAGCTCTTTCTAAACTTCTACTAAATGTATGTTTAATATATTTTTAATATTTTAAAATTTTATAAAATTTCTTTTGAACGGTATCCAATTCTATCTTACTTTATTTTATTTAGTCTTTGAAAAGATTCAAATTGAGACATTAAATATAAATCTACTGCAGATAGTATTTAAAGCCTGCCGAAATATGTCAGACAAATTCTTAACGCTATTCTGAACAATACTGAGAGAATGATAGTAGATAACTATAAAATGATAGTAAGAAAAAAAAAAGCCAGAAAGCGAATTGCCATTATTTTTATTACTTTTAAAAAACAGAAATAATATTTTCATTTAGACCTAAAACGCTTAAATAATTAAATATTATATTCATACAATATACATATAAAGTAGTTTGTTCTCACTGGCTGGTAATCAACGCACAACCCAAACTACTGAACCTATAAGCATGAAAATTGGTGAAAATTACATTTCATGATATATGCATGCGCTAGAGGATTTTTTAACGGAATTTTTCAAAAGTTTCACCCTAAGGGGGCTAAATGGGGGATCAAAATTATATAACATCTTGATGAATCTCCTCAGAAGTTATAAATAGCAGCATGAGATTCCACATTCTAAATCTACTAAAAAATAATTAAAAACATATTTTAGTAATTTTACAAATTCCCCCTCTAAGTTGGCTAAAAGGAAGTTGAGAATTTTAAAACAATTGGCACAGCTCATAAACCATTTTAATTAAGAACGTGAACCTGCAAAAAATGAATCTACTAAAAAAATAAACGCATGTTTCAATGATTTAAAAATTTCTACCCCTGAGGAGAATTAAAGTGGGGGTTGAAAATTTTGAAAAAAAAATTTGGACTCGTCATGTGACATATCATCTTAAATCCCATGAGCTACACTTTCAGATTATGAATCTATCTTTCCTATACCCCAATTTGACCGCCTCCAGGGCGTGACAATTTCCATTTTTTTTAAATCGCAGTGTTTTTATCATTTTATATCTGGCTATTTCCATGAGTACTTGTAGTGTAAGTCACAGGCTACGATTTTTGGCTACTAGTATTTTAGTACGAAAATATGTGATTTATTTTATCGGCACATTCTCATTTATTGAATAAGGCCAAGCAGACTTTTCGAAAATAACGGTGGCAAACAAGCATAGCAATTATAAGGTAATGTGACTTACACTACAAAACCCATGGAACTAGCCATCTGAATGTTTTACGGAGTTCTCTGATAAATACCATTTATATTATATGAAAATTTTAAAGAGAAAGAGAAGAGGAATTTTTTCCGGGGGGCTAGGTAGCTGGAACCGAGGGGTGTACTTTTTCATTTTTTTACGTATGTGACACATCATTGGAAATCTCTGTAACCACTATTTCATGTAACACACTTTCCTCCCCCGTGGTGGGGGGAGCATTTTTCTAAATTTTTCCGACAATCTACATGTCATACGTTGTTGGTAAGCCCTGTGACCAATTATTCATATTCTGCGCTTCCCTTGAACTCCCCCCTCGATTTTGTACCTTCTGGGGGATGCAAATTTAAACTATTCCAGTAACAGGCTTTCTAGTAATGGGAACATTGCGAAAATAATCTGAAATTATGTAGAAAAAATATTTATCCCCTATCAGCATCCTTTTAGTTCCTGTTTTTGCCACAAGGGGTGCTTTTAATTCTTATTTTTTTGGGCTATTTAGCTGTTAATTGCCAAAAATTCTAACTTTTGATACTTGAAAAATACTTCGTAAAAATTTCCTTCTCTTTTTATTCATATATCGAGCCCTTCGAAAACCACCCCTTATCTGTCTCTTTGAAACGTTTATTAATTATAAAAAAATAATTATCGGGAGAACTTGTGAGAACTTGGGAGAACTTGCTTTCTTGACGCATAATTTGTCTATATATTTTTTCGAGTTATCAATTTTCTTGAAATACATCAGAATGAAACTTTGATCAAAAGATCAGCTCATTAGGTAACTTAATTACTTTCCTTTACTAAACTAAAGAAAAACACTGTTATCAACTATTATGAAAAAAAATGTAAGAAATTTTTGTATTCTACTTCTTTAACTATGTTGGAGATAAAATTATCACTTGTGAAAAAAATTGCTTTCTTGGCGCATAATTTGTCTATATATTTTTTCGAGTTATCAATTTTCTTGAAATACATCAGAATGAAACTTTGATGAAAAGATGAGCTCATTAGGTAACTTAATTACTTTCCTTTACTAAACTAAAGAAAAACACTGTTATCAACTATTAAGAAAAAAAAATGTAAGACATTTTTGTATTCTACTTCTTTAACTATGTTGAAGATAAAATTATTACTTGTGAAAAAATTGCTTTCTTGACGCATAATTTGTCTATATATATTTTTTCGAGTTATTCTTAAATAAAACGCTTTCATTTTCATATTATTGTTTGCCTGAAATTTACTTGGTTTAGGTAAAACAATAATAAACTATCATTTAACGTTATCATACTTTAAGTAATAAACAAGGACATAGAAGATTTTTAATACATTTGAATGCATTTATGATTACATTAACTCCTAATGTATCTAAAAGTGATTTTGATCCATAAGTATTATACTTTAAAAAATCAATAAATACATTATTAATAAATTTAAAAATTACAAGTGCTAATAAATGTGATTCGCAGAAATTTTGTTTATTAAACTTTGTTTTATCTGCATGTATGTTCAATTAAATTAAATTTTACGTCAAAAACATTTTTGATGGAAAGTTGTATTACAATAAATATAATGTTTGAATAATTTGTAAACCAAATTCACATTTATTGGCATTTCTTGTCCTAGATTTCATTATTTCTAAATAATCTAAAATTTATGATGATTAATTAAAGAAGTGTAAAACTTTAAATTCAACAAGCTGTTACATTCGACGCTGTTCGGGCCTGTTACAATTTGTAAAACATTGTTGGACAGGAATGAACGGGAATGAACGGGGAGTCCGAATTTTAACGGCCCCAACAGTGGCCCAGAGGTTCTGTTCTCAATTCATTAATTGTTTAATTATGGGTAAATGTGTTCACGTACTGACCGATTATTTCTTTCCATAATCACGGTATTGCGTCTTTAAACAAAATTCAAAACACCAACTTCGACAGAAATTTTATACGATACCATGCTTTTAGTAAAAAATATTAAAAAAATACTCTATTACATAGTTTTTGAATAAGAACACCAGCCAATATTATGCATTTCCGAACAAAAATTGATATAAAAATTTGTCAAAAAAAGCTTTTTTTATATTTGAGAACAATCTTAACTTGACATTAAACTTTCTCATTTTACTCAATGTTTTTCTCTTCTAAAATTAACATACTTTCTTTCATTAAAAATTTTCTGGCACATGTACATAAGAATACGATTTCTCTCAGAATAGCGGGAAAATTGCAATAAATATCTCCATATGAAGTAGCATTTACTGAAATTTTACTTTGCGTTTCAAATCGTCACTTTTTGCATTAATATACGTTTAAATTAAAGGATTATATCAGAAGAGTTTTCACTCTTTATAAAACACTACTCTTAAATGATAAAATTAAATTTGTCATTGATATAAATTAAACCTTCAATGATTACATGACAATAATACAATTTTTGAAAAATTCTTAGTCGAAACGTCAGTTATAAAAATTGCTTAATCCCTTTGGGACGAGCGACACATATACGTGCCTCAAAAAAGCTAAAAAATCATTCTTTATCCCCACCAGTAAAATTTTACTTTTATATTTGCCATATTTTAGCTTTTACTAAAACTTTAGCTTGCATTTCTGAAACTCAAGCCGTCACTTTATGCATTGAAATATGTTTAAAGTGAAGGATTATATCAAGAGAGTTTCCATTCTTTTTAAAACATCACTCTTAAATGTTAAACTTAAATTTGTCATTGATAGAAATTAAATCCACATTGATTACATGAAAATGATAGAATTTTGCATCTAAAAGTGCATCCCTGAATCTAAACAAATAAAACACTTGAATATAACGCATAACTATAAGATTTTTTTATAGTATATAGTCGAAGTAGTAAAATAAATAGAAAAGTTAATTATTTAAAGTCAGTTTGGGCGACCCAGTGGCGTGGTTGTAGCGGCAGCTGCTCCCACACCGCTGGTTCCTGGTACGAGTCCACCTAGCGGCATGGGTGTTTGTGTTGCCCTGTGATGTGTATTAAATGTATGTACTTGATTTTCTGTAATAATAAAGTGTTCTGTATTTGTTTCTGTGTATTCTGGATTATTCGAAGCAACAGCCATTGTAGCTATAGGCCTCAATGCACTGTTTACTCAAGCTTAAAAACTCAAAAAGTCAGTTTGACTAGACGTTGAGTAGATTCGATAGCATGTGACGTCATATGTATTCATTTTTAATTATCTTTTTCCTCTTTTTATTAAATATTTTTCTTGAAATTGAAATGTTTTTATTAAATTAGATTTTTTAATTTTAAAAAGTTCAAATGATAGTATCATTTTATTGCACTTATAGTTAACATTTTTATTTTATTAATGAAAAATGAAAAATTTTGCTGATAATGCCCTCAGTTTTCAAAGGAAAAAAATATATAGCGAACGAATATGAAATTTATTGGCATGTAAAAAAAAATATGCTCGTGCTATCTTTTTTTTTTTCAAATGTTATTGAACCATTTGAAGGGTGTGTCAATACGGAAGATATCGAATTGTGAAATTTAAAAAGAGAGATATTTCTGTAACGTTAAATTACGGAATGTGGTAGAAAAAAGCACCAGATAGTATGTGATATGTATGTTTTTTTATTTGACAGGGAGATTTTTCATATTCTGAAATTTATGCACTTAAATTTTCATTCGAATCTCTAAAAAAATGAAGATCTGTACACTGAATGTACACTCAGAGGACGACTTATGTATACATACATACATACATACATACATATATATATATATATATATCCAATATGTAAAATAATCAACAATAAACAATAAAAATTGCGCTGAAACGCTGCAGTAAAACACGTAAATTAAAATACACCTTCAAAAATATTAATTTAACAAGAACTGGCACATCCCCCTCATAAAACAAACTCCCTTAAATATTAAAAATTCAACAACCAAAAATACAAAAAATAGGCTGCAAGCCTCGTCAGCGATAAGTTTTACTACAAAAAAGCAGCCCAGCATTCAAATTTATAAAAGGAAATTTATTTAAGTGGCAGTGGGTTTCGGCCAGAACGGTAAATAGCAAAAATCAGATGTTAAAACACCCGACGGCTATATTTCACACGCTCCCCCACCGGACCCGAAGCCACATCAGTAAATGAATGTCTCAACTGGAACATAGTAAACGATGCAAAAATATGTTCGTTGAATAAAACTCACTTCCCCAAATTAGCCGCATTCCCACAACCCAAAAACAAAATAAAACTGAACCCCAGAGTAGAAACCAATTTCCAAAAATAATCCAAGTCAGTTGCCACTCGATGCAGCACATCATCATAAAACTGTCCTTAAACCACAGATTAAGTATTACACACAGATACGACAGAGAAGCAAAAAAAAACCGTACTGGGGCGACTCTAGCGCCACAACTAGGAACAGGCGAGAACTTCAACACACAGATCTTCAACGTAAACTGAAAGTTAAACTATCACTGTCTCTATCGTATCGTCTAACAAGGTTACCGTCGCATTTATCTCTTAGAAAGTTTGATCTTGTATTTGATTTTTTTTTGCAAAAGCTCTTTTCGTAACTATATTTCTTGTAACCACTCTCATAGTACTTGCTTGATAAAAAAAGCACATTTTATGTTTTAAACAAAAACAAACATAAGCAAATACACCCGTTAGCGACACATAAAATATATAGATACTATACAAAGAGGACAAGCAACAACTGCCTGTTGCTATGTTCCGAAACGTTTGTACCTGTTGTCACTAGGGGCTCTGAAGTTAGGATTCGGTTACCATTGAGCTTATAGAACTGTTCTATTTGTGTGTAAATACTTAATCTGTGCCTTAAACAGGCTTTAGCTAATACGGGTCATTCGCTGTCATCGAGAAGCAAACGATCAATAATGTATAGAATCCGCAAAATCAGAATACTTTTTTATGAAACTGAGAGGTATATTGTTTTTATAATGAAGTTTACTTTTAAATTGAAAAAGCTCACTATGAAATAGGTGCTTGTCTGAACAGATTCTAAAAAAAAATTAAAAATTTGGCTGATTATGATGTTAATGTAGATACGTTTTGAAATGTTTGGAGGACCAGTGAACATACTGATTAACAGAAAAAGAAAAACTTTTACGCTTATCATAAATTGAAATTTGCATTTTATTATCTATTAAATTTTTTATTTTTAAATCTAGATAGTCAGCCTCCAAACTATTTTCATTTGTTTTCTTTAACGTTAATGAATAAGGATAAATTTCTTGAGAAATTTCATTAAAATCAGTATTAAAATTCAAATTCTAAACGATCAAATCATCTATGTATCGGTAAGCAAGAAATATGACATCGGCATTATTAATACTATATTGAAATTCATAAAAAAATAAAAATAAGTTAGCTGCAGTGGATAAATAGCTAGTACCTATTAGCTTTTTTGTAGTAAAACCCATCGCTGACATGGCTTGCAGCCTATTGTTTTGTATTTTTGGTTGTGGAATTTTTAATTTTCAAGGGAGTTTGTTTGTGAGGGGGGTGTGCTAGTTCTTGCTAAATTAATATTTTTGAAGGTATATATATATATATATATATATATATATATATATATATATATATATATATATATATATATATATATATATATATATATATATATATATATATATATATATATATATAAGAGAAAGAGAGAGGGGGAGGGGAGATCTGAAGCATTATAAAAAGAATTAATTCGCCATTTTATTTATTTTTTCATTTTCACGTGGAAAACTTGCAATAGAAAAGTACTTAATGTGGTAAGAATGTTGTTGCAGATTTTTACTTTTTGGCAACTGCAATAACGCAAAATGTTTTATCTTGATAGGAAATTACTGCTGAACGCAGCGTACATTTAAACCATTCACCTAAAGTCAGGTTATCACCAAGTTAATGTGTGTTCTGTTGATATAGATAAAACAGCTTTTGTCTTGATACTAAATTGCTGTTAAATAGTTGGTCTTTTTATTCATTAAAAATTAACTATAAATTATTTAGAATCCTGATTACTATATTTTTAACGCTTTATCTACCGCATTGGAATTAATGAAAATTTTGCATTCTAAAGCATTTAACGTAAATTATTTAAACGAAATTTAAAGATATACACAATCATTTAATTAATTTTTGAAGGATTTTAGAAGGATTGAAAGATTTAGAAGGATTAATTAAATTTGAATTTACAGGGATTTTGTGCAATAGTTATAACAATAATCTTTTATTTTGAATCTTCAATTCAAATCTTTTATTTTAATTTGTTTTCTTAGTATTTTGTAGTAGTATAAAATGTACGAATATGATGTTCTTACAATATAAATATAGAAATATTTCCGAATTTCAAAATCCCCATCTCCCTCTATCGTGAAGAGAAAGCTCAAAAAATACAAAGGCAAAAGGCATTATCCTTCTAAAACTATTTTTGTTTCGTGTAACTAATATTTCTTTTAGAACAAGATAAAGTAATGTATCTGTAACTCATTCTAAACAGTATAACAGCTAACTGACGCATTAAAAATTTTTTTTATAATAAGAAATTTTAATTGTACTTATAAGTAACGTCGGCAGATAAAGGGTTAAGACACACGTACGTATCATTTAACAATTCTAACTTCCGAACTGATAATTTGTATGGAATTACAGACAGACAATCAAATTTTCATTTTTATATACAATGCTCAAAACAATTAAAGGATATTGCAGTTTTAGGTGGATTTTATATCTGGGAAACATTTTAGATGATTGAGACATGGTCGAGGTCGACAGACATAGTAGGTTATATGAGAATAAATTACATATGTTTGGCAGAAAAAAATGCATTTTATTGCGCATTTGTGTACAAAAGGAAAAAAAACACAATTTGTGCAAAGGCGAAAAAAGAATAAGAAAATGTGTTTTCATCAAAGAAAATCATTTTCAGTAGGGGGTATGGTTTCCATGGGCGGCCAGCAACGTTGAACATCTTTGAGGCATGGACTCAATGAGGCTATTAATGACGAGTTGGGGTATTCTGCCCCACTCTTCCAGAAGAGCTCTTTCTAGTTCTTGAAGAGTTTGTGGGGGTTGTTGGCGGCCAGAAACTCGTCTTCCTAGAGCGTCCCAAACGTGCTCGATTGGATTCATGTCTGGAGAACACGCTGGCCATTCCATTCGAGCGATTCCTTCCTCGAAAAGGAAATCCTCCACCAGGTTTGCACGATGTGGCCTGCAGTTATCGTCCATTAAAATGAAGTTATCTCCGATTGCTGCAGCGTCAGGGACTACAATAGGTCTGAGGATTTCATCCCTATATCGGCGACCAGTCAGAGCTCCATCTCGAATGATGTAGAGGTCAGTGCGTCCGTCAATGGAGATGCCACCATACCCCAACACTCCTCCACCGCCAAATCTGACACTTTCGTGCACGAACGCAGGATTATTCCTACTGCCACGGTCCCTCCAGATGAAAATACGCCTATTATCCGGATGCACAGAAAAACGGGACTCGTCAGAAAACAGAATATTGCTCCATTCATTTCTCCTCCAGTTGAAATGCTCGGTCGCCCAATCCCTGCGGTCGCGACGATGCCTTGATGTTAATCTAACACATACCATCGGTCGGCGAGCATACAGACCTACAGCATGGAGCCGGTTTCGGACAGTCTGAGTTGAAATCGTGGTGCCTGTAGCCGAGCGAAGGTGTTGTTGGAGAAGAGTAGCGTTCATGTTTCGGTGTCTCCGAGTTGTTAACGCTAAATACCGATCTTCATTGGGCGTTGTTGCCCATCTACAACCTTGCCCTGTTCTTCGGCCTGCACATCCACTCTCCAAAAAACGGTTCCAGATCCTGGAAATGACACTTTGTGACACTCCAATGGCTTGCGCTACTTCGGCTTGAGTTTGGCCCCCTTCTAACCTACCAACAATTCTCCAAGCTTCTGAATCTGTCAAATGACTTCGCTGAGACATCGTACTCATCGAAACAAAGCAATCACTGAATGCTGATCATCCTTGTCTTCATTCTCTTTTATCCAGTTGAAAGTCAAATTTCATTCGCTGCCACTGAAGCGACGTTTTTGACGTCGAACTCAAAATTTGCATACTCCATAGTTTGAAAACTAGAAAAATTTGCATTTGTGATTCTCTTCTTCTATTTTCGGCAAAAAAACATTTCGTTTATATCTTTATTTTTTTTAAACTTCAAATATCCTTTAATTGTTTTGAGCAGTGTATTATATTTGCGAAAAATAAACATTGCTTTCAATAAGGAATATAGAACGTGATTCTTTAAATAACCATTTAAATGAATAATCCTACAAAGTTTAGATAAAAATAACGATGTAAAAATAACAGATTTAAAAATAACTATGGAGGTTTTTTAATTATTATTTTACAAAATTATGCAAAATGTATGCAAATATTTGCCATTGAATTATTAAATAAAAACAAATGCTAATAAGCTTATTTCCAGCATTAATGAAATGAAATTTCGCTTTAAGTTTAACTTCTATTAAAATTAATTAATTTCTTATT
The DNA here is from genome assembly GCA_964019185.1 of Maratus speculifer. Classification (NCBI taxonomy): domain Eukaryota; kingdom Metazoa; phylum Arthropoda; class Arachnida; order Araneae; family Salticidae; genus Maratus; species Maratus speculifer. The sequence continues at coordinate 418,082,891 of OZ025290.1, read as the reverse complement.
TAAACCATTTTTGTAGTGATAAAAAATGCAATTACGGATTATCTGCTCGTAGGAATTATTTGATTTATTCATTTGCTTTATTTTTAAATGCTGCTAAAAGATAACTGCGCTAGGAAAATTTATAAAAGCATTAATTTAAAACAAATTATTTTCTTTTTAATTAATTTTAATATTTTAATACACAAACCATTTAATTATGATAATTAATTATTAATCTTACATTCTCTTTTAATTATAGTCAAAACGTTTAATGAAATATCTAAAAAAAAAACTTCCAATATTAATTTATTTTAAAAAATTAACGTTTAAATTTTTAAAGGAAGACAGTTTTGTTCTTGCTCTAATCAAAATTATTTATGTAAAAAAAATTGCTTAAAATCTTCAAATGATGATCGTTTAATGAACAATTTCAATATTCTTACAAGAAAAGTTATTAATAATAAGGGTGATGTTGCAAACCTCTTTCTTCAGTAATCTTACCTAGCGGTTATAACGTATTCGGAGTAATGGTATTAACATTAATAAAGAAACTTACGCATGTAATGGATGAGTCCAATACTTTTTATAAGATTGCTATAAGACTTTTCCTGCTACGCTGTATTTTATTTAAAATAATCTTGAATCAAATGAAATGTACTGCTGAATTTGAATTTGCTCTTTAAAGAAAGAAAAGTATGAGTGCAATTCTATAGGAAATATGCTAGATTTAAGACCTGCTTCCTCGGAAACTATTTGACCGATTAAAAAAATAGAATCCATAATTACTGGACTATGCTCAAGTCTTATGACAGACAGTTTCTATATGCGACTAAAACTTTTTAAAGCAATAGAATTTTTTTTCTGAAATTTTCCATTTTCAGATTTTTTTTAAACTGTCTGTCACATATGCTCTTTTATGTTTATTCTCTGCCACTTTTTTTCTTTTAGAAAAATTATTAAAGTAATAAAATTCATTGCTATGAAAGCCCTTTGTTTAAATTTTAATAAACCTGGAGTTTTTTAAAAACAGAACATTTTCTGTAATTGAATCTCGAAAATTATCTCACTAAATAAGATAAACATTTGGACGTTCCTCTCTGTCATGCAATCATTCTCCTCCCAACCTCTTTTATTAAAAGAATTAAGAACGAAGTGAAGAGACCAGCGCGCTCCCCTAGAATTGAAGATAGGTGAAGCGAGGAGCGCAGGTAAGCGTATTGGAGTGTTTAGATGTTGGTAGGGTGTGTGGAACACCCGAGTGAAGTTTCTCTTCAGAAAGCTAAAGAATAATTTCGTAATAATTAATGCTGTACATATTCATCTCCTGTATATAGCTTCATTTCCTGTATATAATTCAGCATATTAAAAAAATAGTTATAATCCAGCATCTATAGTTCTGCTAACGGTCACTCAGGCATCACACTCTCCAAAAGGTTAAAAAAATAATTGAATTTTTAGGTATTATCTATACTAATAAAATCCGTGCGTCTCTGTCTGTCTGTCTGCTTGAAGCCGATTACAGTTCGCAACGCGGGCGAGTTGGAAGTCGCGAGAGGTGTCTTTCGATTCGAAAAATTAAGGGAAAGTCATTTCGGGCATTTTCGAAACCGTGGGACCAAAATTAAAAAAGTTATGAATTAAAAACCAGTCGGGAATCGGAACGGAAAACGTCTAATTTCCCAAACAGAGCTCAAACGGAGCTCTGAGGCCGAACACTGCGCCATTTTGCGGTGAAGAACCTGAACTTTTCCCCTTTGGCTAAAAGAAGAAGCAGCCGAAAACCTCTTTTTTCTCCCGGGAAAACTACTTTTTCTTTCGTTTCGGTTCTTTGAAAGAGAACTAATTAATTGGTAAAAAATGTTAAACACGGTTTATTTTCATACTTTTTCTTTTTGGTAGCATACACGAATATTGTGTAACCTAAGATTTACGCGATTAATACTAATTTCTGTTAATACAAACGGAAAACGAGCTGCCAAAATTATTTGTTAGTTATGTTGTTTGTGATCTTAATGAAATTACTTATTTCTTTTTAATAGTAGTCTTTTGCAATTTTTAATACCGAAAACTTTTTTTGCGCGTTTTTTCTTAAACCATCATGCAGACAGTTTTTAGTAGAAAAAAACTGATTACTTTTTCAAAATCTGCGTAAAAGTCTGCTTCTGATGAACCAAAAAAACACGAGAAAATGTCTTATGGGCGTGCAGCGCTAACCGTGCAAAACCAAATATTTTTAACCGGACGATGGCGACCATGGCGCGTAGCGCCGGTGGGTGGTAGGCCGGTGGGCGCGTAGCTCCCACTGTGCGAAATCACTTATTTTTAACGGGATAATTGGCGCATAACAACCATAGCTCTTTAATTTACTTTTTTTGTGCTTGAGGATTCGAACTCCAAGACTTGCTTATTAAATTTTTTTTTTTTGCTTATTATATACTGCTTAATATCGAGGTTCGTTTGGAAAAAGTGGCCCAGCGAGCGGGCTTAGCTCGCTAGTTTATAGTATATTTTTTGAAAAGCTAAGTTAGACACTTTTAATTTGTGTAAATGTATTTTTAACATGTTGGAAAAAATTGAATTGTCAATGGTAATTTTTTTAGTTCACCATTAACAGTAGGAATTCACAAGGAACGGTATGCAATATGCTAAAACCAGCCCTGAAAAAATGTCTAACTAACCATGCAATTCTCATTAAAATCTATAGTGCGGACTTTTTTAAAATTCTTAAAGTAAGATTTTTTTAATGTTTCTTTACGCTAAAAATATTTATCCTATATGATATAAATCTTTTTATTAAATATAAGTATGCAGGTTTTAAGAGCGCACTGTTAAAAATAAATCTATGAATTCACGGTAAAACTACTGTCAGCAAAATTGCTGAACTTTGTCCATTTCGTGAATAGATTTTCCGTTTGGGGAAATAAAAGAACAAAAAATTTTGTTTGAAGAAGCGGTAACTTTGTGTTATAAAAATGGTAAGAAATATAACCATTTTCAATCTCGATGACAAAACGAAATACAGAGGCAATTCAAAAGCATGATACAAGTCACACAAATCAGCCAGGATTCATTCATTGAGGTTTTTTTCTTTCAGTTTTTCGGTTTTGTAAACATTCAAAATTAATTTTCGGCAGATAACACTTTCGTTGTTTTCTTCCGTCGTTCTTCGTCTGTTTCATTATTTTTAAGAAATATGTTGAAATTTTCCGGATTTTAACCTTCTCACTGACAAGCACGAGTTAACACGTTCACTAAGCTCTAACTTTCACTGCAATACAAGCAATGTCAAAAATAATATAATTATAATCATTTAATGTATTTTTAATATATTAAACAGTAATTACAATCTTTCAAGGATAATATACAGATCAGCTTTTAAGTTTTTCATAAAATTTTGAAAGAAATGTCTGTTATAAGCATTTAAAACAAAATGAAGAAAAAACAACATTACAATTTTGGTCTTTTGCAAAACTGCCAGAGGCTTCGGAAAATGCCCTTATGTTGTGAAAAGGGATTTTTTCTGTAAAATACAGGAAAAATATATCCGTGAATTTAAGATTTTCTTTAACAGTGTATTAATCAAATTTAATTGTTTATAACCGATTTTATGTATAGAACTAGCGAGCTACGCCCGCTAGCTGGGCCACTTTTTCCAAACGAACCTCGGTATTAAGCAGTATGCAATAAGCAAAAAAATTCGTTTAATAAGCAAGTCTTGGTGTTCGAATCCTCAAGCACAAAAAAAGTAAATTAAAGAGCTATGGTCCCGTTAAAATTATGTGATTTCGCACTGTGGGCCACGTGCACTTGAAAAAAAAAAGATTGTGGATCGGCGCTATGGTCGCTTCGCGCCATAGTGCCGTTAAAAATATCTGGTTTTGCACGGTGGGTACTACGCGCCCATAAGACATTTTTTCGTATTTTTTAGTTCATCAGAAGCAGATTTTTACGCAGATTCTGAATATGTAATCAGTTTTTTTCTACTTTAAAAACTGTCTGCATGATGGTTTAAGAAAAAACGCGCGCAAAAAAAGTTTCGATAGTCCTGTTTTATTTCTAAGTTCAATATTTTAGCGAAAACTACGGTAAATATTCTACGGCAAGTCAAAAAAATTGATGCGAAAAAAAACGCAATTAGCGCCGATAGAAAAAGATGTTTTCGTCTGTTTCTTCTTTTAGCCAAAGGGGAAAGATTCATGTCCTTCACCGCAAGGTGGCGCAGTGTTCTTCTTCGGAGCTCCGTTTGGGAATTGAGACATTTTTCGTTCCGATTCCCAAGGGGTTTTTAATTCATAACTTTTTTAATTTTGGTCCCACGGTCTCGAAAATGCCCGAAATGACTTCCCCGGAATTTTTCCAATCGAAAGACATCTTTTGCGACTTCCAACTCGCCGGCGTTGCGAACTGTAATCGGCTTCAAGCAGACAGACAGACAGAGGCGCACGCATTTTATTAGTATAGATTATATTAATTTAAATAATGTTTATATTGCATACTTACGTACAGCTTAGTAAAAGGACATATCAGTTACCGGGGTGGTGGTGTGAAGGTGATTTGTGACACCATGCTTCGTTGCAATTTTTTTTTCTCTTGATGATTGAAATCCCCCTTCCCCATAGGATAGCTGAGAATGATTTACAACCGGACTAGTTTTTACTTTTTCGGATTTGCTTATATATTTTTTATATTGGGATCAGAACCGGTTCAAATCAATTTTGAAAATTAAAGTATTTTTTTTTTAATCTGAAACTAAAATTGAAAAAGTGAAAACTAGCCCGATTGTGGACCGTCCTCAGGTATTCTATGCAAAATAAATCATGTAAATATATTAAAATTTGAGCGAGATATTTCAAAAGAAAACTCCCAGAGACTTAACATTATCATCCGAGTCTTTTTCTATGACTAGTGTTGCTGCCTTGCTTACGCTGCCTCAAGCTGCTTCAGAAACAGTGATAGCGCAATACTGTTTTATTTACTTTTAAATCCAAGTTCTTTAGTTCGATCACAGAAAGATAAATTTGAGATAGTGGAAAGTTTTTATTTTTCATTATTTATTTAATCGTATAATAAAAAGTTGAAATAAGCAAATTACTGACAAATTTGAAACAAGAATTATTTGCAAATTTAAAATCGGAGTTATTGATGAATTTATGCATTCTAATAACTTCAGAGATTACAATGAAATGATTTAGACAATTTCGTTCATGGTTTGCGCACAATTTGATTTATTGCAATTGCATATATTGAGCTGAATACTTAATAAATATAGATAAATTATGTATGTAAGCTTTTAAAATTGTTCAAAATCACCATTTAAATGTTTTATAATGAATTTGTATGCATCAAAAATACGTGTTATGCGACGCTTTCGACCATTCCTTCATAGGCATTAAAAGTCACTGTGGACAAAATTGGACGTACCAGTCAGAACAAATCTAGATTTGAACCGACTCTAGGTCGAATTCAGCAATATAATGCATAGGCTCAAATTAATGTGTATTTTTCACTCAGTAATTTCAGTAAGAATAAATTTTCTATGTATCCTATAAATTTTCTTCATTCTTTTTTTAACTGACGATTTTATATTTTTGTACTGATACTAAATATAGCAATAAAGCAAATTTAACGATTTATGAGATTTGTCTACGAAAAAATCATTAATAATATATTTATTTGATATTTCTTTTCCCCCTAATTTCTATTTAAAGAAAGGATTACATAGTTCTTTAAATAACAGAGCTATTTTGATTTATTCTAAAGACAAATCATTTTTCTTCGAATACCATGAAGAATTATCACTTAGTTTGATCTTGCAATTAAAGAATTCAGAAATATGATCATTTAATTAACAAATAACCCTATAAGATTCATTCGATTTTTACTTCTTCTATCTTCACAAGAAGAAAGAATGGGATTCGTGATTTTTTAAATTCTGGTTTTCGACAGGTTTACAAGTTTTAGGTTTAAGAGATCTCGGAAAATATATTTTTACAAAATGCCTGTCTGTGCGTCTGTGAGTATGTCTGTGAACATGTGTGTCTGTGTGACATATATTTTGTGGGCGCTCTATTTCAAGGAATAATACACGGAAATTACTCACAATTTATATTCAATTAATCGTTGATATATATTTGTTATGGTTGGATTTTAGTGTAAATCTCTGAAAAGGTGGCTATACATCATTTTTTTGCTATTTTTGCAATAGCTCCAAAACTAATGCACAGATTTTCATCAAACATCAAATTTAGTTAGACCTTGACATGAGTTGATGATGTGTCTACAGCACCACAGTCAATTGTATCAGTGACAGGCAAAGGTAATTTGAGAATCGTTCTTTATAGACATGATTTTATCTATGTAGATTCCGACAGCGAATCTGAATATGGAATCAACATAATTCAGTTCCTGTCCCCTCTACTTCATAAATTGAAAGAGCTATTAGAATTATCTACTGTTATTAAATTTCCTTTTGTATGGACAGACGGATAAAATAATGGATGATCTCGAACAATTTGTGGACAATACAGTGTTGAAAAAGACACTTTAAAAAATATCTAATTTTTTTCTCAAAAAAAAAATCCTTTGCTTTTTATTCTATGGATTCAACCTAGACTCTCCTACAATGTCATTAGATGAATATGTTGCAAGCGATGGTAATGTTTCTCTAGCACTTACTCTCACCATGGCCGACTAGATCTTGTTTTTTCCCTTGCTTTTTATCCTATGGATTCAACTTAGATTCTCCTACAATGTCATTAAATGAATATGTTGCAAGCGATGGTAATGTTTCTCTAGCACTGACTCTAGACAAGGCTAATATATTCGAGATTAATGCATGAAGCCTCCCGCCAGATGACTCTGATACCCTGCCCAAGTTATTCTTATCAATCGTGCAAACCCGGAACCAAAACAATGACCATGTATTGATCAGAATTCAGCTTGTTCAATGCTAATTTGAACAGGGTTTACGCCACGTGGTCCAATGAAATGGTTCAGGGTTTGAAGCTGAATCCAGCTTCACTTTTTCTGGTGTTTTTATCGAAATGCGCACGCGCAGGCCATTATATATCTAGCTGATATGCTCTCACAGACGAAAAAAATGGAGATCGTTCATAACCCAAAATGACTCAACTATGTAGATTCCGACAGCGAATCTAACAAAGGGTATCTACAATGTAATTCATATTTCCTCCTATGCAGAATATTATTAAAAGTATTAAATGCGCATTCGAATGGCAATATGTATAAAACAATGGATGATCTCGAAAAAATTGTGGGCAGTACAAAAATAAAAAATACACTTAAACCATAGCTCTTTTTCCCTCAAAATAATGACGTTTTCTTTGCTTTTAGGTAGATTTCGTATGAAATACTGCCTATTGCGATCGCTTCCATGTTGGAATTTCTGAAAAAAATTTGCAAATCTACACCGATCACGACCCCTAGACCCCAAAACTACCATTAGTAAAAAAGTTTATCTATCTATCTATCTATCTATCTATCTATCTATCGGTGTATATCACTTTTTTTGGACACTATAACTTCCATAATTATGCTCAGATCTTCTTCAAACTTTTACATAAAATCAAAGGGCATAAAATCTCGAATAAGTTCGTTAATGGGCAAAATCGGACCAAGGGGGTGGAAGTTAGGAGTTTTTTGTGAAAACAGAAAAAACGCGATAACTTCTAAATTAAAATAAATATCGAATCCGTTTAAAGTTTATATTACTTCTAAAGAATGGGCCAAAAGTTTATGCATGACAGATTTTTGATAAAGCGAAAAAAACAGGGTTTTTGGGAGAAAAAAAAACATAACTTCGTCAATTTATTAGATATCAAATCCAACTAATTTTTTTATAAATGATCTAAAACTTTTGTATTTACATGTTTTGGTAGGAACAACCTTTATCGATGAAAAAAATTAAAAACGAAAAGAAAAAAGGGGGTGGAAAATGAAAAAATCCACAACTTACTCAATTCTTAAGCAATCAAATCTAATTAAATTTATTTTACATCTTCTTAATAATATCTACGACTTTTATTTAACAAGTTTTTCATAGGACCAATTCTTATAGCAAAAAAACAAACAAAAATAGGAGTTGGAGAAAAAAAAAACACAAATCCAAACTGCTTATATTCTGAATCAGTTTTACATTCACTTTTGATTTTAAACGCATCAAAATGGCAGATCCTCCTATGATGAAAAGTGATGGTGATTGAAAAAATTGAGGACGTATAACAAATTGCATTTTTCTGACTCATTTTTAAATCCATTTTTTTCTCAAACGCATTCAATTTACAGGTCCTCTTATATAGGAACTATATAATGTGATGGATTTGCCAGTTTTTTGATAAAGGCAGAATATAGTTCAAAAAAGGCTGCCAAAATGGGCACTTCGCACAAAATTTTCCAAAGCTCTCATGATTAAAGAATTGAGGATGTATTGAAATAACAAATTTGTTATTTTATGACTCATTTTTAAATTCAATTTTGCTCTCAAACGCATTCAATTGACAGTTATTTTATTATTTAGGAACTATATAATGTGAGAATTCGTCGATTTTTTGATAAAGGCTAAATGTATTTTTTTAAAAAGCTGTCAAAGTAGACATTTCGCACAAAATTTCCCAAAGCGATCATGATTTAAGAATTGAGGATGTATTAAAATAACAAATTGGTTATTGCATAACTGGTTTTTAAATTCAATTTTGCTTTCAAACGCGTTCCATTGACAGTTATTTGTTATTTAGGAACTGTGTAATGTGCCGTTTTGTTTAGTTATTTGATAAAGGTTAAATATATATATATTTTAAAGCTGTCAAAGTGAGCACTTCGGACAAAATTTCCCAGAGTGATCATGATTTAAGAATTCAGGATGTATTTAAATAACAAATTGGTTATTTTATAACCCTTTTTTAAATTCGATTTTGCTCTCAAAAGCATTCAATTGACAGTTTTTTTGTTAATTAGGAACTATATAATTTGCGTATTGGTCGATTTTTTAATAATAAAGTCAGAATATATTTCAAAATATGTTGTCGAAATGGCCATTTGAACCAAATTTCGCTTAAGATTATTTTGATAAAAACCAGTTCTTACATAAAAATAAATTAATTTTTTTTCAAAATCGGCCAAAGAAAATTGTTAAACTGAACTTATCTCTAATCATATTTATTTTTTTGTTGCTGAAATGAGCACTCTTCGAAATCTACCTCCGCCTATAGGTCAAGCCGACAAGGATTTTTATCCTAGGATGCAGTTTACTAGCTCATCAATAAATCAAAATAAAACTTGACGACATCAATATTATATATATATATATATATATATATATGTGTGTGTGTGTGTGTGTGTGTGTGTGTGTGATGTGTAACACAAAATTAATTTTTCATCTCTAAGTGTATTAAACATATTTTACTGAACATATAAATTTAATTTCATTTTTCAATTTTATAATCATCTGTTAAAATTATAAATTAAATTGTGGATTTAAAAAATAATAAAAGATAGTTTTAATGCTATTCATTCCAGCAATATTTCTTATACAGAATAAGAGGAAATATCGTTTGAATACAGTGTACAATTTTGAAAATGCACATACGTTAAACAAAATGATCTAATGCAATTAATCTTGAAAATGTAAACAGTACATGTTCAGATATAAAAGGATCATTTAATTAAATTTTCCAATTTCCGGGAATAAAAGTACAATATTTTCTGAAATAGATACCAGTTATTGGCTAAAAATATAAAGAAATTTCATTAACGCATGAGTTAAAGTTGAATGTTCTATACTTTTATCGGAAATATAAGAAAGAAAACATATTAAAAGGAGAAAGGTTTCAAAATATTTCTTTATGCAAAGATTGAAACATAGTAACTTAATCTTTAATTAATTATATTGTCTACTTAAAGATATTTCTCTTCTTTATTATAAGGTTTGTGCTTTGTATTCCATTTAATGATTTATATGAAAGATTTAATTAATGTAATATACAAAGTAATTATTTAGGAATGAAAATTAAAGCTTGTAAAAAAGAAAATTTAGCATCAAGTAAAAAGAAAAAGCAGAAGGATGTATTATTATATATTTCTTTCATAGTAAAAAATTAAAGATTTTCGAGATATTATATTAATGTAATATAGAAAGTAATTATTTAGTGATAAAATTAAAATTTGTAAAACATAAAATTTAACGAAAAATAAAATAAGGTAAAAAGATATTATACATTATTATATTTTCTATAGTAAATAATAGAAGTCATGCGATATAATAAATTTAAGAATTTCACGTATAATAATACGATTGTAAATAAGTAAATAAATAAAACTGGACACTTATATGCTTTAAAATTGCTTATTTGCTATGATTTAAACTTGGAAAATATTGAAAATTCAACGTGAATTTGTCGTATATAAGATCTCTTTATAAAATCATGTAGGGCACTGAATTGGGTTTGAGGAAAAAATACAATAATTTAACATTTCTTCCAGATTTCATATATAGATTTGGCAGTTATATTGTATGTAATACTCTGTAATTAGAACTTAAAAATAAAAAAAAAAATTGTATGAAAAAATGAGAAGGTTTACTAAATACTGTTTCACTAAGCATTCGTGAATACTATCAAAATATTTGCATAATGTTATAATTAAATGTATAGAGCAACTATTGTGAAGTTCTCAAGAGCATAGCTTGCAAATTCTGGAAATTTTCTTCGATAAAATAAGTTTAAAATCCGTTATTCTCAAAATGAATCAAACTATGAAGAGCTGTATCCATATATTTATTTATTAATGTCACTATACAATACACAATGTTGCACGCGCTACTATATTTTGATACAGTCCTTCATCTTTTCTTCATTTTGGGAATAAAGAATTTTGTTTTATATTTTCGACTGTAATTTTCTGTGTTTTTGAGACTTTCACAATAGTTTCTCTATCAATTTAGCTAATAAATTATGCATTATTTTTACATCATGCATGTGCAGTAAAACATTCTTCAGTAAAACTGCTCATTTTTCATACGATTTACATTATATTCTACGTATGATTACAGAGTAATAGGTATAATAACAGATGTAATTTTTCCATTTTTGAATTTTGGGTGAAAAAAATCCGGACTAGGATTTGAACCAGGGATGTATTGGCTGAAGCCGCCAGTGCTCTACCAACTGAGCTATCCCGGACACGAACACTGGAGGACTATTTCACCCAATTAACCTCAGCGATCACTTTATCTGGTCTGATACTCTGGATCATCTCCACAAAATAAATAGAAGGTCAATATATGGAACTGCAGAAAATCGCTGCATACGAAATTACATTAGATTAATTTTTAAATACCATTATTCTATCGGTAAATTTATTATAACAAATGTAATTTTTCCATTTTTGATTTGCCGGACTTTTTTCATCCAAAATTCAAAAATGAAAAATTATATATGTTAAAATAAATTTACCGATTGAATAATCGTATTTAAAAATTAATCTAATAGGTATAATGTTGTTTGTCATACTTTCTGAAATTAACATTTTTTTTAAATTGAGACTTCTGCAAATTTTAGTCATAAAACTTGGCAAAATTTAGAACTATTTTTATAAAAATTTTAATTTCTCTACAAGTATGCATTCTATTCTCATAAAAATGAACATATGTTAATACAATAAACAATTTAATCATAATCTCGAATTTGGACGCCTTTTCTACCTTTGTTTTGCAAAGATTATCACAAGATCTTAAATCATTTGGAATTTGTTTATGGTCCCCTATGGGATTTTAGGAAAAAATCTTCGCTAAAATATATGACCAGTACTATTTTTTTCACATACCTACAGAATAATTCGTCATGTATTTTTTTAGATATTTAATAGTATGTCTAAAATCACAAGTGGGTTGTCATTAATGGCCACATAGTGTACATTTACTAAGCAGAAATAAATGTCAAATTTATTAAACAAAAAACACTGGAAAAGTATAGAACCAAGATCATTAAATTCCAGATATTGATATGAATGAATTTTAGCTATTTTTTAATTTATAAAACTACTTCGAAGTCTCTTTTGTTTCGTATATGGGAATAATTACGCTGTTAAAACTTACATCTGATCATTTCTAAGCAATAATTGGTTTGAACAAGTTAATTTCCATTGTACAAAGTACCTTTTTTGTTAGAATTAAAAACACTGAACACACCTAATATTAAGTTTAGCTTGAAATGTTTATCCGCATCTAAAACGATTTCAGTGTATTGTAAAAATCACGAAATATGTTTATGATTGTATATGGTATATATAACAAAGCTTCTTTGGACTAATTTTAAAACAAAATCTTCTGTAAATGGAAAGCATGAATATAGTTGCTATGATATTAATGTCAAATAATTGAAATTCAGATTTATTATTAGGAAAACCATATTTATTTATTGTGTTTAGTGAAAAAAAATGTTTTATATAATTTTACAAAACATACAATAAAACATTTTTTCAGCTTTGCAAGAAAAAAGCACACGTTTCATGAAATGGTTTGACCGGATTTCGACGAATTTATGCTATTTGGAAGGCCTTGAATGCTATTTTGCTGCTTTTACAAGTCCGCGAATCTATGAGTTTGTCATATATTTGACATATAATTTTCTGAGTGTTCTATCTTATTAACTAATTCACTGAATGTAATAAAACTTTAGAGTCGTTTAGACTTATACATGAGTTCATATTTATTAGATTGTTGTATAAATCAATCTGAAAGGTCATTGTTATATTACCTTTTTCCTGATTTTTTCTATGGCTATATATCAAGAACTAACGGTGGGAATTTGACGTAACTTCATATTCTGCAAAATCCTGACATGATTCGAGACTGATTACATTTTCTTCTAAATCGTCATACAGGTACTGCTTCTATGCGATCTTTTCCTGATTCCAGATGTAGCTATAGCTAAAGAGTTAAACACTGAATTTCACCAAGATTTAGAACTCGACTTAATTAGTCTTATTAAGTGCGTATGTATACCACTTAATAGATACTGCTGCTTTACTTTGTTTTAAATAACTTCCATGATTTTAATAATTTTCATCCACTTTATCTGAAGAAAGAATGGAATTTTTATTATGAGTTTCGAAAAGACTAAAAAAAAAAAATCAAGGAATCAGAAGCTACAATTTTATTGTTTCATAAGATTTTTAACCGATATCAATTGATAATATATTTCGAATCCTAAATATAAAAAATAATGTATTTTAATATTAATAGTGATTCTATGTGTGAACTTTATCTCTCAAAAAATTACATTTACATACATCTAACAAAATGTTCCAAGACCTGGATGGTATTCAGAAGTACAATACTGAATATCTTTATAAACATGATATAACAAAAAATACAAGAAATACTATTTTTATATATTTAGCTGTCAATAACAAAAGTACTATCCTACGATATTAAAGTCCTTAAAACTTTCTTTCTTCGATTTTCAATAGTTCTTTCTACTAAATTGTGTTTATAACGCAGGGGAAAATGGTACAAAAGATTTCCTTTATCCAATATGAAAGTTTTTGGGAACATTATTTCATAAGTATATTTATTGTGTGTGTACAGAAAGGCCTTACAAAAAGGTAAATAATACTATTTTTAAAGTAGAAAATACACTAAATATTGTCTTCAAAATAAAATAGTTAGTATGTTAAAAAAGAACGTGTAATATCTAGAATACATTTTTTTATGAAAAACATTTGAAGACTAATTGTTATTAAATAAGAGTAACAATTTAAATAAAATATCACTAATGTTTAACTTAGAAATTTCTAAACTGCAGATTTTTTAAATTTTAGCTTATATTGCAAATGACAAAATTTATAATTTAAAAACAAGCAGAATTGATTTTTTCATTTTTTGTACTGTTTTCTCAATTATATATTTCCCAATCAAAATATAAAAACTAAAATATCTTTTCCGCGAGCATCTGCACGTTTTACGCGGGAGAATATGTTTATTAAGTGCAGTAATTTTCTGCCATACACGAAGACACGCGTTTAGATAAACGGGATATCAATTGATGAAAATTTTCTCCTGTGGAAATAATTTGAAATTAGTTGGAGGTTAAACAAAATGAATAACATATATGTTAAACATTCAACAAACAACGGGTGTCCCAAAAATGACTGGATAATTTTAAAATTCAATAACTTGCAAACGGTGACAGCTATTTAAAAATTTTTTGCGGGAGGGTTATGTATAATGTCAGGAGTTTTTTACCGTAATTTTGTATCTTAGTTCGCATCTCACACAATAGGTAGCGCTGACGGCGATTGAAGGTCAGGTGATCAGTGCTGAATGAAACGGCGACCTGGCCTTCAATCGCCGTCAGCGCCACCTATTGTTTGAAATTCGAAAAAATACAAAATTACGGTAAAAAAAAAAAAAAAAAAAAAAAAAAAAAAAAAAAAATCCTGATATTATACATAACCCTCCTGCAAAAAATTTTTAAATAGCTGTCACTGTTTGTAAGTTATTGAATTTTAAAACCCATCAGTCATTTTTGGGACACCCGGTATATTTATTATGCTGATCTTTTGAGTAAACGATAAACTTATAATTAGATATTATATTTAAAAAAAATTAATTTTGTTTTGCACAATAATTATGCTTTATGACACACGGATGTTTGATAATGAAAGGTGTCTTTTTCTACATGCGGAAAGAATAGGAATTAAGCAGATTTTTTACCCTTTATCTACCATATTATGAATTCATGAAAATTTTACTTTCTAAAGCATTTTACATAAATTGTTTAAAGTAAATTATAAGATTTACATAATTATTTAATAAATGTTTGAAGGGTTTTAGAAGGATTGAAGGATTTAGAAGGATTAATTAAATTTAAATTTACAGGGATTTTGTGTAAAACTTATAACCCCTCTTAAATATTTTACGTTAAATTGTTTTTTTTAACATTTTGCAGAAGTATAAAATGTACAAATAGGATGTTCTTACAATACAAATATTGAAATAATCCCGAATTGAAAAATCTCCATCCCCTTCTCTCAGGGCTAAGAAAGTTGCAAAGACTCAAAGGCAAAATAAATTATTTTAAAAATATTTTTGTTTTGTCTAGCCAATAATGCTTTTGGAACAAAATAATGTATCTGTAACTCATTCTAAACAGTATTACAACTAATAGACGAATTAAAAGAATTTTATAATAAGTAATTTTTATGGTACTTATAAGTATCGTCGGTAGATACAGGGTTACATGGATATTTTCTAATAAATAAATAAAATATTTACTAGCATTTCAGTTTCCGTCATACAATAATGTGATACCACTTTTTATGTATAGAAAAAATAACTTATTATTATCTTTACGATTTTACGTATTTATAAAATCTTATACATTTCTTCCGGGCGACAACGACCAATTCCGAAATATAGAATTTTTCTGACTGATGCGCATTTATAAAAATCAGTCTTAAAATGGAAAACTCAGATGCATGAAACTAGTTCAACTTAGTGAAAGTATTCATAACTTCTTCCTTTTGCTAAAGTTAATGTCTTGATTTTAATAATCGAAAGATGTTTTATAGTTTTTTACTACTGTACACGGTAAAAATAAACCTGTAATTTTACAGATATAAAATTGCAGAAATCAATACGTTTAATGAAATTTTTTCTGTACAGTGTAACATAAAAGATGTTAATCTACAAAATTAATCTTCTTAAAGCTTCAAAAATATGTAGTTTTACAAAAGAATATACTAAACTTGCAATAATCTTACTAAAATTATATATCTTTTATAGGTCTCAGTTACATTAAATATCCTAGGCTTACCAGTTTTTAAAAACACACCTAGTAAACTTACAGATCTTTTGACATACAGATCAGTGTCTGTTACATGAATTATTGTTACTGCCGTTATATAAAAAGTTCTAGAAATCGGAGTTTCATAGAAAAATGTTATTAGTTTTGGTAGTTTATTTATTTGTTTATTTTTACAATGTATCTCTCACAAATTTTTTTTAAGAGATAGACACAGAATTGTAAAATTATGGTGGTTTTATGTGATTTTTAAATGTCGCAGTGTAAAGTATAATTTTTATAAATCTAAAAAAAATATTTTTATCCTTTTCATTTTATAATGTACATGCGTATTTTTGTATGCTCTTTAGAATCTTCTTACTTTTAATTTTAAACACTTTGAACCGTTATTCATTGATACTGTGAAAATACATCACATGTAGCAGTAATAAAGAGAGAAAAACAATGCAGTCCGTGATTTCGATATTAAAATTTTCGTTATTTTGACAAAAAAAAAAAAAAAAAAAAAAAAAAAAAAAAAAAAAAAACTTTAAATGAAAATTTTTTAAGTAACACTTTATTTGATAGAAAACAACTGCATGTAAAAATTGTATACATCTAACAAGAAAAAAGAATGTTATTACATATATTACGTTTTTTACATATGTTTATTTGAATGAAAATAGTAAACTAATATTAATTGAATAGTATTGGTAATATTAATTGATATGGAATGTGTATGGCGCATTTTTATGAGTCTTTTATAACACTTAAAATAATTGGAAATTTCATTTATTTTTCTCTAATTTTTTTACTAACGTTTCTTCCTTGTTAAATATATTCCATCATCCACATCATGTGCCTTAATATTATTTTAAGTTCAATTAAAAAAAAATAATATTTTTTTAAAAAATAACACTTATTCAAATTTCCTTTACAATGAAAAGCAGTAAAATATACAAACTTTCACTTTATATTGGATTTTATCATAACAAGCATAAAGTAGAAAAATCAATTGTAAAGGAAATTATAAAATACGCAAAGTTGTTCGTAGTTATAATGACTTTATTGTGTTTCTAAAGCTGACGTCTTCATTTTTCAGATCGTAAGGAAGATTAATGACCATTTATTGAAGTATTTTTGACACTTACTATTTCTAAGGAGTTTAAAATAGATATTTTTAAAGAAAGGCATAAGTGACAGATTGAACAGTTTTTATAACATGAAATATTGTTTTAAATTATCATTTTATAATGTAACACCATTATTTTGTTTATTGTAACAATAAAAATTTTACTAACATCATTTTTACATATTATTAGACTGTATTATTATTACACATTATTAGTAAATATAATATTTTTCATAATAAATTAAAAATGTTTTTGCTCTAAACATAAAGATTTATTTTCGTGTTCTTAAATGCTATTTAATATATAAAAAATACTTTATATAAATAAATTATTTATTGATAAAATATATTACAAACGTTAAAACTTAAAAAAAAATCAAGTTTAAATATACTTTATCTGAAAAATGTAAATATTACTAACATATAAAAGAAATGAAAAACGCTCTTAAAGCTATTTATAACATAAAAATTATTTCTTCATTTAATTTTTTAAGGGGTTCAAGTACGCTTTGAACTATCAAAATACGTGAAAAAATGACCTAGTAAGAATTACAGTCACTCTATATCTAATTAGCTTTTAATTGTAAAATTTATGACATACATTAAAAAAAGGTTTGGTATATTAAATAATGTTGTCAAAAAAGTATATATATATATATATATATATATATATATATATATTAAGTGTTTTTAGTTTATTTTTTAAGACAGTAAAATTTCTGCGAAAAAATTATTCTTGCATGCATTTACGCGCACGATTTTTCACATTTGAATGCCTAAAATTAACTATTTTTTTAATGAGCACAGGTGTAATGTGTTTTCAAAACGACCTACAATGAAAACTATGAAAAATATTGATTCATAGAAAAAACAATGATTTAAAGAAATTAGAAATATCGGGATTTTATTAATAAAAAAATAACAGTAAGGAATTCTAAACTTGTAACTTCAGAAACATAATAGTAGGTCATTTTGTGCTTGTACCTGTTGTTTCATGTTTAATACATTCAGCGAAATTTTTCTGAATAGGCAACCGTTTTTCAGAAATTATGCGCGCAATGGTAGGAATAACTATTTTGAGAAAATTGACTTTAAATAATTAATCACCCATTGATCGTATAGGAGAAGTTTAAACTGTGTTTTTGACATGACTTTTCTTCTAATGCGACGTTCTGTATGCAGTTTGTTTTAAAATGTTTCTAAATAATCATATTTAATTATAAGGTACCTTTTAAAAAATCTGTTTTAGGATTTTTTAAAGGGTGCCTGACCCTTTAAAAACATAAGCAGCACAAAATAAATGGATTACTTAACCCTATTAGTATTTTAACAATAACAAAAATAACATAGACAAACAATAGATATAGGAAACTATTTCAATTCGAAAAGCTATTCGTACTTATAATGATTTTATTTTGTTTCGGAAGCTGATGTCTTCATTTTTTAGATCATAAGGAAGATTGATGACCGTTTATTGACGTATTTTTGACATTTACTATTTCTAAGGTGTTTAAAATGGAGATTTTTTAAAAAAGAAATGCTTGACAGATTAAACAGTTATCATGACACGAAGTATTACTTTAAATTATTATCTTATAATGTAACATTATTGTTTTGTTTAACGTCACAATAAAAACAATTAGTAACATTATTTTTACATAATATTATATTGTATTATTATTACACATTATTGGTCAATATGATATTTTTCACATTTATTTAAAGTCTTTTTCCTATAAATGTAAAGTGTTATTTTTACGTTTCTAATACAATTAAATATATACAAAATATTTTATATGAATAAAATAATAATTAAACTATTACAAATGTTACAACTTAGAAAATGATTTCAAGTTAAATCATACTTTATCTCAAAAATAAATAAATAAATAAATAAATATTAATAAAATCTAAAAGAACTGGAAACGTTCTTAAAAGCAATTTACAGGGTAAAATATCTTTTTCATCTAATTAAAAAAAAAAACACACATAAGAAATGTATTACTTTACTTTATGTATTTTGAAAATAACAAGAAAAACATAGACAAACAGTATATATAGAAAACTATTTCAATTAGAAAAGTTATTCGTTGTTATAATGGATTTCCTCTGTTTTGAAAGCTGACGTCTTCATTTTATTCGATCATGGAAGATGGATGACCGTTTATTGACGTAGCCTTGACATTTACTATTTCTAAGGAGTTTAAAATAGAGATTTTTAAAGAAAAGAATGTATGACAGATTGAGCAATAATCATAACACGAAATATTGCTTTAAATTATCATTTTAAAATGTAACAAAGTTATTTTATTTATTGTCAAAATAAAAAAAAACATTAGCATCATTTTTACATGTTACTTGACTGTATTATTATACATTATTAGTGAATATAATATTTTTTTCAGAATTAATAGAAAATGTTTTTCCTATAAATGTAAAGGTTTGTTTTCACATTCTTAAATGTTATTTAAAAGATGAGAAATACTTTATCTGAATAAAATACTTATTAATAAAATTTAGCACAAATTTTAAAAGTTAAAAAAAAAAAAATGTTTAAGTTAAAACTCCTTTATCTGCATAAAATAAAAATTATCATAATCTAAAAGAAATGAAAAACTTTCTTACAAGCTATTTATAGAGTAAAAAAATATTTTATCATTTAGTAATTTATAATCATAAGTAGAACTTAAGAAATATATTACTTTAACCTATAAGTACTTAAACATTAACAAGAATAGCACAGACGAATTGTATATATAGAAAATTATTTCAATTTAAAAAGCTATTCGAAGTAATAATCGCATTCCTCTGTCTAAAAAGCTGACGTCTTCATTTTTAATATCGTAAGGTTTGGTTTGGTTTATTTTTGTCATCTGATTATCTACGCTAGGGATATAGGACCAGGGGGAGAGTGCCCTTCGTGGGGGTCTTTCTAAGGGAACCTAACTCGTATTTACGCAAGGTTCGAAAAAAACCACGAAAACTCCGAACGGTTAGGCCGACATCTGCGATTGCGTCCAAACCCAGCACCTGCCGTCTACCAGTTGAGAGGTCAGACTCTCTCGGCCACTTGTGGGGCTTTAATATCGTAAGAAAAATTAATGACCTTTTATGGACGGATTTTTGTCATTTACTATTTCTAAGAAGTTTAAAATAGATATTTTAAAAGAAAGGCTTACATGTCAGATTGAGCAGTTATGATAGTACGAAATATTGCTTTAAATGATCATTTTATAATGTAACATTAAAATTGTGTTTATTGTCATAATAAAAAAATACATCATTTTTACACATTATTAGCTGTATTATTATTACACGTTACTAGTGAATATAATACTTTTCATAATTTATTGAAAATATTTTTACTATAAACGTAAAGGTTTGTTTTTAAGCTCTTAAATACTATTTAATTATAAGAAAAAAATTATGTTAATAAAATAATTATTAATTAATTAAATCTATTGCAAATGTTAAAACTCAAAAAATATTTTCAAATTAGAACATACTTGTAGTGTAGATCTGTATTTTAAAGTATTGCGACCAGGTTCTTTTTTCAAAAAAATGCATTCGCTAGAGTTGTAGGCTGTGATCAATAAAATAAATGCCTTTTGAGAACTTTGTTTATTTAAAGTAGAGTTATAAAAATTAAATCATTTCTTACTGAAATAATTAGGGATGGTGCCTGTAACCAATTTTCAAGAGACCTTTGTTACATGACTGAGTGCATGAAGCCAGAGAGAGGCAATTGAATTTTCTCATTCAGAATTCACACATTGGCATCTTAGAATTGGCGAAAGGAGCATATGAAAAGTGAATGATATCATAACCATGAAATTTTCTGTTACGCTTTAAACAATTAAGATGATTTTGAATTTAATGCAGGGCAACCAGAAATGGGCAGTCCTAAAAAAATACGCCAAAAAGAATTCGCGCCAACATCGTACGTTATATGTCTGTTTTGGGAGAATGTTATCAATAGACAAAATACAGAGCATGTACATGAAAAGTTTTTATGTAATAAAGAAGTTAGGCTCAACATTACGCAGAGTGAAAAGGAAATTTTACTGACCGCAAACAACGGGGTTCTTTATTCTTTCTTTTATTATTTTTACTGAAGGAGAAATTTCATCTAAAGGAAATCTCTTTATCTGAGAACCGTTTTTTAATGATACAGCAGTTGTTACATATGTTTTCTTTCTTTACTTTTTAACGGAAAGTTCTTGTGCGATCGAAATAAAACGTTAAGATAAAATAGATATTTAATTAAAGATTAGGTTTAACTGTAATTTAGAAAAATGTAAAATTTAAGAAAACAATATGTGATTCTACATCACAATACTTATCTAATATATATATATATATATATATATATATATATATATATATATTAATAAAATCTAAAAGAAATGAAAAGCATTCTTAAAAGTTATTTATACGGTAAAAAATATTTTTTAATTTAATTTTTTTAAATCACAAGCAGCACATAAGAAATGTATAACTTTTCTATAAGTATTTAACATTAATAAGAACAACATAGACAAACAATAGATATAGGAAAATATTTCAGTATATTTAAATTATTTCAATTAATTCATTTATGAAGTAATTTCAGTAATAATGGCTTTCCTCTGTATCAAAATCTGACATCTTCGTTTTTTAGATCATAAGAAGGATTGATGTCCGTTTTTTGACATATTCTTGATATTTATTATATCTAAGATGTTTAAAATAGATATATTTTTCAAAAGGAATACATGACAGATTGAACAGTAATAATTGCATGGAAATTTGCTTAAATTTCTCATTTTATAATGTAATATTATTATTATATTTATTGTCACAATAAAAAATATATTAAAATCATTTTTACATATTATTTGACGCATTAACTGTCAATATAATCTGTTTTTCAGAATGAATAGAAAATATTTTTGCTATAAAGAAAAGATTTGTTTTAACAATCTTAAATATTATTTAAAGGATAAGAAATACTTTTTCCGAATAAAATAGTTATTAATCAAATGTTGAACAAATGTTAAAACTAAAATAAAAATAATTTAAATTAAAACTACTTTATCAGACTAAAATTAATATTAATAAAATCTAACAGAGAAGAAAAAACTTTCCAATAAATCTAATAATAAAATAGAATTCTACAATAGAATAGAATCTTTCTAATAAAACTATCTAATAAAACAATAACAAGAATAACACCGACTAACAATATATATAGAAAACTCTTTCAATTTGAAAAACTATTTCTAGTTATCATTGCTTCCCTGTGTATTTAAAGCTGGTATCTCCATTTTTAAGATCGTAAGGATGATTGATGACCGCTTATTGACGGATTTTTGACATTTACTATTTCTAAGGAATTTACAGTAGATATTTTTAAAAATGCATAAATGACAGATTGAAAAGTTGTGATACACGAAATATTTTTTAATTATCATTTTATAATGTAACTTTATTAATTTATTTATTGTCGCAAAAAATACTTATTAACATTATTTTTACATGTCATTAGACTGTATTATTTTTACACATTATTTGTCATTTTTTTTTTCAAAATGAACAGAAATAATTTTTTATATAAGAGTAAAATTTTTTTTAACGTTATGAAATGCTATTTAAAGTATAAGAAATACTTTATTTAAATAAAGTAATTGTTAATTAAATCTAGAACAAATGTTACAACATAAAAAAATGTTTTAAGTTAAAACTACTTTAGCTCAATAAAATAAATTTTAGTAAAATCTAAAATAAATTAAAAAACTGTTTTACAAATTATTCATTGAGTAAAAAATATTTTATTATTCAATTCTTTAAAAAAAAGAAGCAATTAAGAAATAAATTGCTTCACCTCATAAGTATTTTTACTATAACAAGAGCAAAAGAGACAAGCAATATATATAGAAAACTATTTCAATTCGAAAAACTATTCGTACTTGTAATGACTTTTCTCTGTTTCTAAAGATTGCGTCTTCATTTTTAAAATCATGAGGAAGATTGATGACCGTTAATTGACGGATTCTTGACATCTACTATTTCTAAGGTGTTTAAAATAGTTATTTTTCAAAAAAGGAATGCATGAGAGACTGAACAGTAATCATACCACGAAATATTTTTTTAAATGATTATTTTATAATATAACATTACTATTTTGTTTATTACCAAAATAAAAAAAAATATTGACATCATTTGTACATATTATTATACTCTATTGCACATTATTAGTGAATATAATATTTTTCATACCTAATTAAAAATATATTTGCTATAAATTTAAAGATTTATTTTAACGTACTTAAAGCTCATTTAAAGGATAAGATATACTTTATCTGAATAAAATATTTATTAATAAAATCTAGAACAGATGTTAAAACTAAAATTTTTTTTTTAAAGATCGAACTACTTTACCTCGATAAAATAGATATTAATAAAATCTAAACGAAATTAAAAAACTTTTTTGCAAGCTATTTATAGAGTAAGAAATATTTTTCCATTTAATTGTTTAAAATCATAAACAGAACTTAAGAAAGATATTACTTTACCCTACAAGTATTTTAACAATAACAAGCATAACACAGACAAGCAGCATATATTGAAAACCATTTCTATTCGAAAAGCTATCCCTAGTTATAATGGCTTTCTTCTGTTTCTAAAGCTGACGTTTTCTTTTTTAGATCATAAGGAAGATTAATGACCATTTATTTAAGTATTCTTCATATTTACTATTTTGAAGGTGTTTAAAATTGATATTTTAAAAGAAAGGCATAAATGACAGATTGAACAGTTATCATAACACGAAATATTGTTTTAAATTAGCATTTTATAATATACCATTAATAATTTATTTATTGTTACGATAAAAATCATTATTAATATAATTTTTACATATTATTAGACAACATTATTATTACACATTATAGTCAATATAATCAACTTTTAAGTATGAATATAAAATATTTTTGCTATAAATGTAAGGATTCTTAAACGTTATTTAAAGGAAAAGAAATATTTTATCTGATTAAAATACTTATTAATAAAATCTATTTCAAATGTTAAAACTTTAAAAATGTTTTAAGTTAAAACTACTTTATCTCAATAAAATAAGTATTAATAAAATCTAAAAGTAATGAAAGAAACCTTCTTACAAGCTATTTATAGAGTAAAAAATATTTTATAATTTAATCATAAGCAGAATTTAAGAAATATATTACTTTACCCAGAAGTATTTTAACAATAACAAGAATGTCACAGACAAACTGTATATATGGTAAATTATTTCAATTCGAAAAGCTTGTTCGTAGTTGCAATGGCGTTCATCTGTACCTAAAGCTAACGCCTTCATTTTTAAGATCGTAAGGAAGATTAATGACCATTTATTGACGTATTTTTGACATTTACTATTTCCAAGGAGTTTAAAATAAATATTTTAAAAGAAAAGCATAAATGATAGATTAAACAGTTATCATAACACTAAATATTGTTTTAAATTATTATTTTATAATCTAACACTATAAACTTTTTTATTGTTACAAGAAAAATAATTATTAACATTATTTTTACATTTTATTAGAATGTTTTATTTTTGCACGTTGTTAGTCAGTAAAATCTTTTTTCAGAATGAATAGAAAGTATTATATTTTTAAATGTAAGAAAACAAAGTATTTTAACGTTCTGAAATGCTATTTAAAGGATAAGAAATACTTAATATGAATAAACTATTGGTTAACTTAAACTAGAACAAATGTTAAAACTTAAAAAAAAAAGATTTAAACTTAAATATTCTGCATCACAATAAAATAAATGTTAATAAAATCAAAAAGAAAAAACTTGTTTAAAAGCTAATTAAGGAGTAAAAACTAATTTATCGTTTATTTGTTTAAAATTATAAGTAGCACATAAGAAATTTATTGCTTAACTCGAAAAGTATTTTAATAATAAGAACAATAACACAGTACAACTAATATGTATATAGAAAAGTATTTCAATCCGAAAAGCAATTCGTAGTTATAAAGACTTTTCGCTGTTTCAAAAGCTGATTTCTTCACTTTTCAGATCATATTGAAATGATGACAGTTTACTGAGGTTTTCTTGACATTTACTATGTATAAGGTGTTTAAAAGAGATATTTTTAAAGACATGATGAATTATTTACATGACATTTTAATACATGACATATTGAACAACAATCATAACTCGAAGTATTGCTTTAAATGATCATTTTATAATGTAACATTATTATTTTGTTTAATGTCTCAATTAAAAAAAATATATTGACATCACTTTTACGTATTATTAAAAAGTATTATTTTTACACATTATTAGTCAGTATAACATTTTTCATGATTAATTGAAAGTACATTTTTGTATAAATTTTGCTAAAATGGATTCATTTTTACGTTCTTAAATGCTATTTAATATATAAAAAATACTTTATATGAATAAATTAATTATTAATTAAATCTATTACAAGCATCATAAATTAAAAAAAAATGAAGTTAAAACATACTTTATCACAATAAATAAACAAATAAATATTAATGAAATCTAATGGAAATGAAAAACGTTCTTAAAAGCAATTTACAGGGTAAAAGATACTTTTTCATTTAATTCTTTAAAATCATAAGCAGCACCCAAGAAATATATTACTTCATCCTATAACTATTTTAACAATAACAAGAAAAACATAGGTAAACAATAGACATAAAAAACTATTTCAATTCAAAAAACTATTCTTAGTTATAACAGATTTTCCTCTGATTCGAAAGCTGACATCTTCATTTTTTAGATCACAAGGAAGATTGATGACCGTTTATTACCGTATTCCTGACATTTACTATTTCTAAGGTATTTAAAATAGATGTTTTTATTTAAAAAAGGAATACATGGCATATTAAACAGTAACCATAATACGAAATATTTTTAAATGATTTTTTTTTATAAAATAACATTATTTTTTGTTTATTGTCACAATAAAAAATATCAACATCATTATTTTTACATATCATTAGACTTTATTATTATTGCACATTGTTAGTGAATATAATATTTTTCATATTTGATTGAAAATATTTTTGCTTTAAATTTAAAGATTTATTTTAATGTTCTTAAATGTTATTTAAAGGATAAGAAATACTTTATCTGAACAAAATACTTATTAATAAAATCTAGAACAAATGTTAAAGCTTAAAAAAAGTTTTAAGTAAAAACTACTTTATCTCAATAAAATAAGTATTAATAAAATCTAAAATAAATGAAAAAACTTTCTCACAAGCTATTTATAGAATAAAATGTATTTTATCATTTAATTTTTTACAATGTTAAGCAGAACTTAAGAAATATATCACTTTACCCTATTTGTATTTTAACAATAACAAGAATAACACAGACAAACAGTATATAAACTATTTTAAGTCGAAAAACTATTCTTAGTTATAATGGTTTTCCTCTGTATCTAAAGCTAACATCTTCATTTTTAAGATCTTAACCTTCCTACCCTGTTGAAAAAAAAGTTACGTTTTACCTGAATGGGTCGATTAGACCCAGTTTACTTGTTTTTATTTATTCTACCTCAAAACAAGTATTTTCAACTAGCTTTATTTTATATATTATTTTTGTATTCACTATTAGAGACCAACATATTTTATAACCCCCCCTCCCACTTTACCTGCACCCCCTCCCCCTCTTCCTTGCAATGCGCTGTTTGTATAAGCAATAATTTGGAAAATAATAATAATAAATGTACATTAGAAATTTGTTTTATTTCCATTGTTTTGATACATTTTTTATGATAAACAAGATTTACAGTACACATTTACATGCTCCTGGCAAAGAAAAGATAAGCATGAAGTACATCTCGTCTGCGTTTTTCGATCTCTCTTTGGACCACATTCTTATTTACATCTTCCATGTTTAGTTGAACTAATACATGCTTTTTTTTCACCTGCTGCATTAGCCAATTGTTTCTTTATGGTTACTCGAATATTTTGTTTCATCCTAATATCTCTGTGAGGTTCGGTCAGCTGTTTCCGAAGTTCCTTTAGAAAAAGCCGCCTTTTGTATAGTTTGTTTTGATTGCAAGAAGGATTTACATGCATAAAAACAACAAACGCATTTATTGCAGCTAGATCAATTAAATTGTAAAATAAACACACAGACCATCGCCTAGTGCCCCTTTTGCATGTATATGCAGCAGCTAATTTATCAGTAGCTTCTATTCCACTTTTAATTTCATTATAATATAAAATTATTTCCGGTTTCTTTTCTTTCTCATTTGAAACTTTGGCCTCATGATGCATAGTTGAAAGGAGGATCACCTATTTGTTTTTTTTCGGCACATATGAGTGTCATATCTTTTTGAAACCCGAATAATGAAGAAAATATTTCTCGCTCACGTGATGATTGAAACTCGGGAGGAATAAATGGTTTATTTTTCCTAAGAGTACCAATAATAGTTAATTTTTTCACCAATAATTCTTTAGCAAGAATATAATCCGTGAAAAAATTACCGACCGTAATATTTCGGGCTGTACCCTCAATAGAATTTGCTAGGCGCAACACAACATTTCTACCTTGATATTTTTCTCTCTCACCATCTGAAGGCTTTCCAGTATAGATCTCAGCAGCGCAAACATAAGCTGTTTTGACATCAGACATCAACCACATTTTAATTCCATATTTCCCTCTTGGCTTTGACGGTATATATTGCCTAAATGGGCATTTACCACGGAAAGGAACAAGTTGTTCATCAATTGTAACATTTTCGTACAGAATGAACATCTTTGGCAACTGAATAACAAACATACCAAACAATGATCTTATTGCATCTAGCTTATCTAAACGACGCCGATTTACTCTACTTTCTTTGTTGTCAAACCTAAGAAACTCTCTAATAATTTCAAAACGTTGCAAAGACATTGTTGCACGAAAAATGTCGCGGCCGTCTTCTTCGCTCCATAACTCTTTCAGAGATTTCCCTGCTAACTTATATACACCAGCTAAAATTAGCAAACCTGTAAAAAAAATATATAAAAAGGAACTATGATGATCGTTTATTGATGTATTCTTAATCTTAACATTTCTTATTTCTACGATACAATTTCTAAGATTTTTGGATATTTTTAAAGAAAGGAATACATTATAGATGGAACACTTATTATTACATGGGATATTGTTTTAAATTATCGTTTTAAAATGTAACCTTATTACTTTATTTATTGTCACAATAAAAGGAATTATTAACATTATCTTTAAATATTTTTAGACTGTATAAATTTACACATTATTAGCCAATATAATCTTTTTAAAAATGAATTGAAAGTATTTTTCTAGAAATGAAAAGAAATTCTTTAACGTTATGCAATGCTATTTAAAGCATGTCAAATACTTTATTTGAATAAAATTATTATTAACTAAATCTGGAACAAATGTTAAAAGTTTAAAAAAAAATTTCAAACTAAAACTTACTTTATATCAATAAAATAAATATCAATAAAATATAACGGAAATGAAAAAAAATCTTAAAAGCTATTTTTAGTGTAAAATAAAATATATATCATATAATAATTTAAAATTATAAGCATCACTTAAGAAATATATTACTTCACACTACAAAGGTTTTACCAAAAACAAGAATAGAATAACGTAGACAAACAATATATATAGAAAACTATTTCAATTCGAAAAGCTATAATGACTTTCCTCTGTTTTTAAAGCTGACGTCTTCATTTTTAAGATAATAAAGAAGATTGATGACCATTTATTGACATGTCCTTGACATTTACTATTTCTAAGGAGTTTAAAATAGATACTTTTAAGAAAATGCATAGATAGACTAGGCAGTTTATATAACAATAAATATTGTTTTAAACTTCCATTTTACAATATAAGTTTTAGTATTGTATTTCTTGACATTATATAAAATTTATTAATAATGTTTCTATGTATTATTAGAAGAAATAGATTCGTATTAAACATCTTGTTGAAAAAAAAAATCTGAAATTCTACATAAACACTAACAAATATTTTTGACATAGATATAGTGATTTATTTAAATATTTTAGAAATCTATTTAAACGAGTAAAAAAAAAAAAAAAAAAAAAAATAAAAAACTTTAGCCGAATAAAACAAATTTTAATTAAATCTAGAACAAATGAAAATTGTTTCCCTGTGTTGTACATTTTTAATTATACATAAATAACACTTCGAATAACTTTAAATATTGTTTTCAACTATCATTTTAGTATGCAGCGTTATCATTTTAGTTGTTGTCTAAATGTAAAATTTATTAACATTTTTTTTTTTTTTTATATTGTCAGATTGAAAAGATTAGTATTTAACAAACTAATAAAAAAGCCTGATACTGTACACAAAACAGATGAATACTAATTTTTGTTATTACAAATGTAGATATTTATTTTAAAAATTTAAAAATCCATTTAAAGAATAAAAAAATACTATGTCTGAATAAAACAAACATTAATAAAATCTAGAACAAATAAAAAGTTTTTTCTTTGTTTTATATTCTGAATGATATTACATAACAGTTTTGATAACATTAAATAATATTTTAAATTACCATTTTACAATGTAACATTGTTATTCTACTACTTACTCCAACACAAAATATACTTACATTCCTTTTATTTATTATTAGACTAAATGCATTGTAATTAAAGAACTTATAATAAAAAAATGACAGTCTAAGCAAACACTTTTTAGATTAATATCAAATATTTCTATCCGGAAAGCAAATATTTGTATGCGAAAAGTGTATCAAATAAAAAAAAAAATTCTATAGTATCTAAAAAAACATAAAGTTATATATTTTGGCAATTCTTTAGATTTTTTGTGAGAAAATATTACTTACTTATGATGATTACATATGTGTTTCCAAGGTAAATTTAGTTACAAGATTTAAATTTAAAAATAAAATATTTTGTAAATAACTTTTATCAAATATAAATAATAAACATACAGTCATGAGAAAACAACACCCCCCCCCCCCTAAAAATTATGCAAAATTTATCATAAAAGAAAATTACTGGTATCAAATGATTGTAAATGAAGTCTACTTTTAAATGATGTTTTTCGAATTTGCGTAACGAACCATCTACATAATAAAACGATTAGTAGCTTTTTAATTTTTCAATAGCAGTACCCAATTCTGACAGCATAAATGAACTCCACATCCTTCAATTTGTCGAAAAATAATTTTTGATGGAATTCGTACGATTCGTTCATAAGATAGGTACGATAAGTATGATATTTTAATCACGATCAATAACAAAAAAATCCACGCGCCAAGAAAGAATGTTTTGATTGCTTTCAAATTTCGCATGCATAAATGTGTCGACCAAACATGCAAATGATTAAATTTGGTGTCCAATGGAAGAATAGTGCATCGAAACTGCGCATCGGAGCTGCGCATCCAGCAGATGTACATAAAGAGCTGTTTTCGATCTTATCTTATGTTAACTATTTTATGTTAAATATTTTTGTCTTATTTCGATTTAGGAGACGTTTCAACTATCGCAAACAGTGCGATGGCGATGATATAAATTCTACCTGAAAATATAAACATCGTCTTTTTAATTTAAACGTGTGAAAATAATTTTAAACTCTTGCAAAAACAAAGCTTCAAACATTTAAGATAAAAACTTAACATATATTTTATTCCAGAAAGTTCTACTACAATTTTTATCATTGCTCGTGATTGTCCGCACGAAAAAATTTATGACCACGAAGTCACTATGAGAGTATGCAAATCGAAAGTTATTATACAATATTAATCAAATTCGCGACATTCTCCCACTTTTACTTTTAGACAGATAACCTCAACAATGGGCACAATAAAATATAAAATAAGATAAAATATGAGTAATACTTACATTACAGTGAAAACTTACATTTCTTACAATATTACATTTTCTCAAAACAGGTAAATAAACATTTTCTTCTGTAAAATTCAAATAAAATAAAACATGTTATTACAAATTCAAATTAACACTATGGAATATACAAAAGAATAACAATAAAGTTTTTGTTAAAAGAATATTTAGTGTCAATAACGTTGTGGGACAGTCACTATTCTGCTACTTCTCGTTCTTAATACTGGATAACTAGAAAGTTCTTTTGGAATAACTAAATTGTACAGTTTTTGCACGAGTTTCAAAAGTTCACCATTATCAGTTTTTAATCGTGCATCTCTTGTGTGGCCATCTTTACCAGAAATAAGTTCTTGCGCTCGGGATACAGTCCAATAGGCACGTTTCTTATCAGACTCAACGCGTACGACATCACCAATGGTCAATTACTTGACTTTCTTTCGCAAAGAAATTTGCTGGCGCAAGTGTCCTAAATATTCAATACGAAATCGCTTACGTAGGTGTTCTCGAACATGTTGTCAATACTTAACTCTTTTATTTCATTCTTGTGCGCCAATTACATCAAAATCTCTCACATCTGAAGATCTTATGTCCTGTAAAAACAATTATGGTGCTAGATCATCCACATTTTCAGTAACATATGTTAGAGATCTAGCATTCACAACTCGTTCACAATCACAGAGAATTGTTAGCAGTTCTTCGTAGAATAATGAAGCTCTACTTAGAACTTTTCTCAGGATGCGTTTTACCATTTGAATCAATCGCTTCCACCAACCTCCTCAACAGGCAGCGGTAGGTGGGTTAAATTCCCAGCGAATCTTTTGTGTTGCTGCAATAGCAGAGATTTGATCCAAATCTATGTCTGAAAATGCTGTTTCTGTCCCGATGAAATTTACGCCGTTGCTAGAATACACGGAGGTCGGTCTTCCTCTTCGCGCTATTAAACGCCTGAGAGACTGGAGAAATGAATCAGTAGATAATGGCGTAACTAATTCTAAGTGTATGGTCCTATGCACTTATGCACTGCACAAGTGTACAGCACAATCCAAGCCCTTTTCTCTTTCTTTAAAAAGAATGGACCGACTAAATCAACTCCAATTATCTGAAACACTGCTGCATCTTCATCTCTGTCTGCTGGTAATGCAATAGAAATCGATTTTGTCTTTTGTGCACGAATCTTCTGCAGCGTACACATTTCTGTACTACTGCTCGAATAGTTTTCCTACCTGTTAGGATCCAGTAGTCTTCTCGTAACGATGTCATCATAAGAACCGCTCCTACATGCAAAAGCTCTTGGTGTTTCCAGGAGATCAGGCGGTGGACTACAGAATGGCCGGAAGGCAGAAGAACTGAGTATTTAAAATTAAAGCATCTTCTCTATAAATAACTTGTGTTTTCACTCTTATAATATCATCTTCATCTAGGATTGGTCTTAAGCTACGTATCTTCTGATTATTCTTCTCGTTGAATCTATCTATCTGTATCAAAATTATCAATTTTCTTTCGGCTTATTCTAATTTCAAACACGTAAATTCAGAAACTTCTTTTGAATTTGGATTTCTTGAATTGTTTAAGAATCTTAAGATCCAGGAGATCAATCTTATAATTTTTTTGAAAGATGAAAACCGTCGATAATACCAATCATTAGATTATGTGATCCTGTTTATTGCTGAAATGACATTTTCCGTTTTTCAGCGTTAATAATGTCTTCATCGACAATTTCGGCACTTTGAGCCCAAGCATATTCAGGCTGAGCCAACCAATCCGTTCCCTCCCACCATTTTAGTTGAAAAAATTATTCATTCGAGCAACCTCTAGAAGCTATATCTGCCGGATTAAATTTCCCTGCATTGTGTCGGCATTAGTTCTTTTGAGATAAGGATCTAATTTCTTCTACTCAATTGCAAACGAATGCTCCCAATCTTTCGTCTCGCCTTATCCGGCTTAAAGCTGCAGTTGAGTCACACCAAAAACATATCTTTAAATTTGGAATTCGTACATCAGATATAATCCGACTTCCCAACCTGTCTCCAATGCAACATGCTAAAAGCTCCAATCGGGGTATCGTTATGTTCTTAAGGGGAGCTACTCTTGATCATGACTGTATAAAAGTTACCACTATTTTATCTTACCTCTTTACTTTTTAAAAGTGCAATTAGCATACGCATGTTTGCTTCCATCACAAACTATGTGAAGACCTACATCATTTATTACTTTCATAATTATCAAAATACATCCAT
This sequence comes from Maratus speculifer, assembly GCA_964019185.1. NCBI lineage: Eukaryota > Metazoa > Arthropoda > Arachnida > Araneae > Salticidae > Maratus > Maratus speculifer. The sequence goes on along the minus strand of OZ025290.1, from coordinate 418,049,845 downwards.
CACTGCAATTTGATGTCAGAAATCATCTTCAATCCTTGTACCCGTTTAAAAAATTGTTTAGCTAAATTCGTTGGGAGTCATTCATCCTACTTAATAACTTCCATACCACTTATACCATGTAACTTCCAGCATTCTTGTAGAAAAAGTTTAGGGAGCAAAGTCACAGGAGAGGTAAATCCAAGAGGATCAAATACTTTCTGAGCGAATGAAAGTAGAGCTCGTATTGTGGGAATAATTTGTTTTTACTCAATAGAGCCAAGATAGGGTTTGCAAGATAGGATATCGTTTTCCAGATCTCAGTTTAAACCTAATACTGGTGTCATATTAGCTGTTGAATTTTCAGAAATAATTTGAATGGGATAATTTGACAACCATCCCCTGAGATTAAATTTTGCAGAGAAACTTAACATTTGGGTCTCAAATATAAACATATTTAATTTTTCAACTGTGTTGAAACTGCAAACAAAATTATATACATACAAAAATTCATTCAAAATTTCTACTGTAGAAGCAAGATTATCAATCGCACTTTCTAAATGATGTCTCAAAGTAGCCACTAATAAGAAGGGGCTACAATTGATTCTAAAAACTACACGTTTATGTCTATAAATTATGCCATTTTTCCATAGAAATCTCAGATAGTCTCTATCCTGTACTTTAATATCAATTTGTAGAAATGTCATCTCTATATCACATACAGCACCAACAGGATATTTCCGAAAACGATGCAATATAGAAGGAATCATTTCAATCAAATTTAATCCCTTATCTAGGCAATCATTTAGAGAAGGGGAACCTTTAACATAAACCAAAACGTCAAAAACTGGTCTAACTTTAGTAGCTTCTCTCGATTCATTAAATACAGGCCTGTGTGGAAAATAATGTACTTTAGTATCTTTATTATCAACCAACCTTTAAATTATTCATGCATTTATCCACGAATCAAATACTTCGCTATATACCTCAACTTTATTTAAATTAATTAACTTTTTTCCTCGTTGTAGCAAGCCGCTTTTCGGCCAGTTCTCTATTGTTAGGTAAGCAACCATTATCTAGCACCCAAGGCAATGCTACTTAGCATCTCCCATCTAAATCTATTCTTATATTATTCTTAAAATGCTGCATAGTTTCTTCATGAATCTCAGGTTTAGTTTTGGATTCAACTGGATCCGTTATACCGATAATATCCAACTTCGACAAATCAGCAACGGAACAAATGTTCCAAAGTGATGAAATAACCATAACAGCCTCATTATGTTTCTGATTTAATACTTGGAATTTTTCCCATTAGAGTCCATCCCAAATGGGTTTTTACCGCAACAGGACCACTTTCTAAAACTTTAATATTTCCGGTGAGTAATTTTCCGGCCACATGAGAACCAATCAATAATTTAATTTCATTTTCGGTTTTGCATGAACTATTTTAAGCATCAGAAATTTTAATACCACATTTATTTAATTCTGATAACCAAGGCCCACCTGGAACTTTTCGTATTTTAGAACAAATAACAGGAATATCTAAAACATCCATATCACATTTATAATTATTGTCGATGCTACTTAAGTGAATTCTATATATATTATGCTTTGTTTCACTTATTTCAACATTACAAAATAATGTGTGAATAAATTTAATTTCACCAATATTTTTATATTCAAATATTTAATTACATCTTGTGATAAATAGGAGCCTTCTGATCCTGTGTCAATAACTAAACGCACGATTTTCTCTTTTCCATTGTGTTTTACACGGACACTTAAAGTTTGGAGTTACATAGTGTGATCTGAATCTTGAGTTGTTAAAACAGTGTCACTATTCACTGATTCATGTTTGCGACTTTCTAACGCCGCATTAACACCTTCATTAAAAATATTTTGACATATATAAAAAAATGTCTTTTACCACAATTCGTGCATTTAGAGTTACAATTGCGTGAAATGCGGTTTTTCGTCAGCAAACAAAATAAGCCCCTTCACTGAGAAAAAATGTAGTTCCGTCATACAGAATCTATATTGTAGCTCTAGAAAAATAGTTCCATGTCATCCTTATAAATTCTAGCTATATTTTTTAGCGAGTTCTAGAGTTTCCTACTAGAGTTCAATTGCGTTTTAGTGTATTCTCGTTGTCCAACTTATTTACAAATTCCTCCAAATTGATGCGAACACACTAAGTTTGATTTAGTAACGATAATTCTAGTTTATGAAACCATTCCCGAAATCAAGCTATAATTTCTCGTAACTGCAACGATTCAGTATTATCTCGTTACTTAAAAAACAAGAGAGTAGAAATACTAGGTCATTTTGTTTATTCAGCTTAGTTGTTTAACCTATTCGCATAGATTGGCCATCTGTAGTTCTAGTTTAGGTATTCAGAAAGTGAATAAATATTCATTCTAGGTGAAGGCCGTGTATTGTTTTTCTCAGTGTTTTTTCAAAAGAGTCACGTTTCTCACCAAAAGAAAGCGAACTAGCTTTAAAACATTTTTCTGATAAGTGACACTTGTCACAAAATATACACAAGTCTTCACGTTTTTTAACTAAATTCTTATCTTTAGGCTTATTACTTATAAATAAATCTGTTGCAGTTGGCATTGAATTATATTCATTATTACATTTACTATATTTCTTTGGGTTTTCGTAACCAAGATTGTAATGCGCCAAAAGAACACACTCTTCTGCTATTACTTCATTTTTAAAAAAAATCAAAAATAAAATTTAATTCTTACCTTGGCAGTCTTTTCACGCTGTCTTTCTCATATCTTAAGCACATCGTGAGGTAGACATGATTCTACAAGTGGAAAAAGAATGCTGGCATACTCCTCTTCTGTGACACATAACGATACTAGAGACCTAAGTTTTGTCTCTAGATTATCATATAACGACAAACTAAAATTCTTGCTTGATGTTCGATTATTATTTAAAACTAACTGAAAAAGGTCTCTTACATATATCTCCATAAGTGTATCTTCCCTTTCAAACCTTTCTTTGAGATGTAGAATTACTTTTGGGTAATTATCAGCAGAAACCGGATAACTATTAACAATCTGTGCAGCTTTGGATTTCGGCGTTATCACCTGTAAAAGATATACAAATTTTAAATGGTCATCTTAAAGTGGTGTCTTCTACTCTTACTACTCGATCAGGAGACAAAAACATGTGAAAATATTTGAGCTAGTGCATATATAAAATTTTTCTACTTTTAAATGGTGCAGAATATACATTTTCAACAATTTAATTTTAAAAATTAGAACTTTTGGTAATTATACTCAAGTTTCATAAAAAGTGTTCCAAACCAAAATTTTTAATTAAAACTATTTAACATTTTTTATTAGCCCATTTTTTGCTGCATACATTTAATATACCTTTAAAAAGAATTTCTGGTTTGTATCGACTATTAATAATTTAGAATAAGCCAAAATGACCCTTCATTTTGGTTTTAGAGACAAATTCATGGAAAAAATAGTAAAACATTTAAAAATGCATCTTCATTTTTTTTTTCGTATTAAAAAGAATGGAAAATAGGATAACATTATAGAATGACATTGCAGGGGGCAATCTAATTTTTTTTCATATTATTGCTATTTTCATTTTTTATTATTTCAGTCTGGTACAGATTCTAAATTTCCGCAATAATTTCCAGATAACATAACTAGTGGCAATATTCCAAATGTACTACAATTCATAAATCAAATAGATAATCATGCGCAAACAGGTTATCATGCATACATTTCACATAACTCATACACAGAACATTTGCATGAAATGAATTTATTGTTTAACACACACTGATATGTAGTCAGCTCCTATAGATTTATAACAATATGTAAACATATCATTGTTTCTGTTACAAAGCTTCATTTTGTAATACTTCAGAACCATATGAAGTTCAAAATTGTTACACAAACAATAAAATCGCTTTCAAAAATGTCGGTTGATAATCTATACTCACTTGTTTGTTTATTACTGCCATATCTGAATTAATATATTTGTCATTTGTAATAAGAAATGGCCATTATTTAAGAAATACTGACATGTAGTCAGCTTCTATAGACTGATCAATATTGTTTCTCCCGCAAAGCTTCATTTTATAATACTACTGAATTAAATGCATTCAATATATGTCTTAAAAAAGTATTATAGTAAATAATAAAATTACTTTCTAAAATCTTTGAATTATCATAGTTGTCATTTATAACCACAACTAACAACACCAGATAAATGTCTGTAGTTAGTTCATGCACAAGATCTTTAAAAGTTCAAAATAAATAAAATAAAATAGGAAGAAAATAAAAAAACAGGTTTATAATTTTTATTTTTCCTTAATTGTAATATTTAATACTAAACAAGATACCAGTTGCTATGAAACGAACATTTAACATATAAAATGAAAGATGTCGTAACATAAACTGATGAACAGTGATATAATCTTAAAAAAGCAGACAATATACAATCTAAGTAGAGGGTATATGCTCCAGACAGAGAGTATATCCTAGAATGTATATACTACAGCTCTCTAGAGAAATGCAGAGTATACAAAGCTCTTTTAAAAAAATTCAAAAGTATACTGCGTATTCTCTCGTATATCCTCCATTACAATACTGCTCATGAATAAAAAGAATGAAATTAAATAAAGAGGTTTTAAAGAGAATTAATTTATCCATTCGTTTATTTAACGTCATATTTTATTTTATGAATAACATTAACGTTGAATAGCAACGTCTATTTAGTTTAGTATTAAATATTACAACGCAACATCTTTAACAACTAATTTAAAATATTATCTTATATGAAATTATGCTATTAAATCAGTATTTCTTCCAAAACCAAAATCAGTATTTCTTCCAGAACAACATATGACCTGTTAACAATACAATTAAATATGACTTCATTTAATGCCACATAGAGAGACTAGCAGCCTTCTCCCTTTACGCTGTTTGTTTCTTAAAAGAAAATTTTATGAAATAAGATGTATCTAGTAACGATTAAAAATTTAATATCTGTAATCATATAACCATAATAGTTGTATTTTTCGTATAATCTCGCATTATCCGGTTCAAAATACATATTGACGATGTAACAAACAAATTATCTCTAAAATAATTATGTTTAACTATTTTTTAGAAGATTTCTCATCTTGAATTTTGCGCTTCTACCTATAACTGCTGGAGAGATGTATCGAAATGTTCTAAAAGTACAACCAACCTATTACGTGGATACATTTGTGGTAATTTCTTAAATAGTTAAAATATATGTTGATTTTAGTAAATACATTAAAACAAAAAACAGGGGGAATTAAAAAACAACAAACCAAAGGAAGACAATAAGGAAGTCGTAGTAGTGGAAAAGTTTCCTGGTTGCAAAAAGTAGAAAAGACGCGAGTATGTGTAAAAAGATAAAAATGTTTAAATATAAAATGTTAGAATTTTTTTGTAATTTGTACCAAAATAGCCAAAGAAATATGAATTAAAAGCTGCCCTTATGGCAAAAACAGGAACTAAAAGGATGATGAACGGGATCAATATTCTTTGTTAATTTTCTCAACGTTATTTAAGTTTAGTTCCATATTTTTACTGTTATTAGAAGACACTTTGCTTAAATACATTAAACGTACCCCCCGGAGGGGCATGCATAATATGAATAAGTGCTCGCAGGGCTAAACAACGATGTATCACATGAAGGGTGTCGGCTAAATTTAGAAAATAGCCCCATTGGGAGCAAAGTGGGTTAAGCACTCGGGAAGTGTATAACTTAAAATATTAGTCATAGAGCTTTACGATGATATTTCACATGATCAGTGCCGGCAAAAATTGAAAAAAAAAATACACTCCAGGTTTCCAACCACCGAGTCCCTTCACCTCCCCGGAAAACCATCCTCCTCTCTCTCTCTATCTCTCTTTAAATTTTTATATATTTAAAAATTAAATATTTACCAGAGAGCTCCTAAAAAATCCGATTTAAAATTATAAAAACATTGCAAATTCAAAAAAAAATCTAAAATTGTCCCTTCTCGTAGGTCCAAATTGGGGAGGAGGAATGAAAGGTCCATAATCTGAAAAAGTGATCCGATTGCTTAAAGATTATATATCACAACATGAGTCCAAAAAGGGTTTGAAAATTTTCAACCTTGATATTAGCCCTTCTCAGGGGTGGACTTTTTTTAAATCGCTGAAGCACATGTTTAAATATATTTATAATCGATTTATTTTGTGCAATTTCACGTTCTTACTTAAAAAGACCGCATAGATGTGCCAAATGTTCTAAACTCTTCGACCCCCTTATGGGGATGAATTTGTAAAATTGCTCAAGTAAGTATTTAATTATTTGTTTTGTATATTTATAATCAGCAATTTCACGTTCTTAACTATAACAAATGCTGAGATATACCTATACGTTCACAAATTTTCGACCCGCCATTTAATCCCTTTAGAGGGGATTTTCAAAAATCCCGTCTTAGTGCACGCTTACATCATAAGAATTACATTTTCCTCAATTTTCATTATTCTAGGTTCAGTTGTTTGGGCTGTACTTTGATTATCAGTCAGTCAGTCAGGACAAATTATTTTATATAAATATAGACAGTGGTTAATGCCAGTAAATATCCTGATGTTTTCGTATATTAAACAAAACAGTAAACACGTGTTCAAAATTATCACAAATCAAAATTCTTAGATCTTAATGATATTTTTTATGATCTATCGCAAAAAGAAGATTAAAATAACAAATATTTAAAAAAATATATAAATAAATCGGACTTTTAGTATAAAATATAATTCTTTTAATATATTTCTAAAGTAATTCCACTTCTTACTAAGTAAATACGTTTAATGTAAATGAATGCAATATAAATAGGCTAAAAATATATTATCCAGTTTTAAAATATTTAGACATATTTCCTTGTAAAAATATAAGAATAATTTCTTCTAATAATTAAAAAGGAAATGATATGGTACGTGTTAGTTTTCCGTATGTGAATGTTTTTCGTTTAAAACAAGCAGAACGTTCTATTACATACATCCCATGGTACCCATTTATAAAATCGGGAATACTTTCGTTGCTGCATAAGTTTTCTAACACTGTTTACTTACTTATCAGTTACATATTTGCAGTTTTTTTATTTTTATTTATGTGAATAAAAAGAATAGAAATGTAAAACTGATTTCCTCTTCTGCGTTGAAGAAAGATTAATAGATCAGTCACTGATACTCTCATTTACTGCGATTTAAAACAATTCATATATTACAAAATAAAATTCTATATAAAAATTACTTACATAAGTAAAGTTATAACATATCTATCTATCTATCTATCTATCTATCTATCTATCTATATATATATATATATATATATATATATATATATATATATATATATATATATATATATATACAGTAATAAAAGCATACTAGATAGGTTTCTTGTGTTATCATTCTCTCATATTATATGAGGAAGTTTCAATAAAAATTGTCCTTGTATATGTAAGATTTTTGTTCTGCGATGATTGTTGTACACTATCGAAAACTAAGATATTATATGTCTATATGCTCCATTTCAAAACCATTTTATTCTTACATTCATTTTGCATTAGTCAAAACATTTTTCCGTTTAAGACAGGATTGCATCATAGGCACGTTTTATTTCCTGGTTGTATTATATATATGTAAAGAAATATATATATATATATTTCTTTTATATAATATATTCTCTAAGTTTTCTTTTTCTTTCTCTAATTTTTCTTTTATATAATATATTCTCTAATACATATATATATATATATTGCTTTTTAATCTACTATTCTTTAAAAAAATGAATTTGAAAGCATTTTCTACAATTAAAAGCGATTGAAAACTATATGTAATTTTCTTTCAATATAGAAAAAATAATTCTCTAAAATGTAAATAAGGTACCCTGGGGTAATAACGCCACGTTAAGGTTCTACCAATTTTCACGGCTTAGTTTTAGATTGTATTTTTCAAACAAATATAGGATCTGATACAGCAACTCATTGACTATCTTTATAAAATAAAATAATTTAACAGATATGTATTCATAAAATGTAATGACGTTTTTTCTTGACCAATGCTATTTGGCGTTAATACCCACCTATATGGGTAATAACGCCATGCAAACAAAACTATAAAATAAGATGGAATAATGGCATGTAGATTACCCAATTCTAAAAATACAAACTCTACAGCTCTAGAAATCGACAAATTGCAACCTAAGCTATTGAAAATGTACAATTTTTTGTGACTCTGAAAGAAAAAGAAAGCTGTGACGGTGACGAGGGAGGAAACAAAAGAATATCAGATTCTAAGCTACGTTTTTCTTTAAAATGACCATTTAAGTAGAATTATTAGAAACATTGCACGGATTATTTGAATCAGTATTTATATTCCCATGTATGCATTCTATGCGATAGAAAATATTGATTTTTTTGTGAAAGTGAAAGAAAAAGGAGTGAGGGGGAGCTTCAACAGAATATAACACCCTGTGTCTCTCTTTGCTTAAAAAGTCCCGCTTAAATATGATTATAAGAAACATTGCATGGTTTTAACCATTCATAATGTAATATTTTAATCATGTGAAGTTTTATAATAACTAGAGTTATATGTAATAAATATTTTTGTTAAACTTTAACTGCTGTTTTAGTTTAACTATAGATACCGGCAAAATTTTGTTTCACTGGGAGCCCTATTACTATCTCTAGAAACTTTTGAATAGCTGAATTTTATTTATAATAGTCCTGTATATAAGGTTCAATACAAAAATAATATTCTAAAAGTTAATTTAACATTTTATTCATCGTTAGATTAAGCGGTTTGACAGGCCGCTCACAGTAAGTTATGCGACAATTTTTGTCACAGCAGTTAAGGATTAATACTATTATAGTAATCTAGTAAATAGTTTTTGACTCATAACTCCACACTAATGCGGATTCTCCATACCTACAGTTAAATTGTCGACGTTTTAAAGAGCATGCTTTAATAAATTTTTAATAAATTGAATACAATTTTTGATTAAAAAATATTATCCCAAAGAGATCTCTTATTCAATTTTATACATAATTCATATGGTTATATATCATTATCTCTATATTAGCAACAAAATTAACCTTTAACTGCTGTTAGCAATCTGACTGAACACTGTACCCCCTCCCCCCCCCCAAAAAAAAAAATAGCGTTTAACTTGTATTTTCCAGTTTAACTATAGTTACAACTGAAATTCTCTTTCGTTTGGAGTTCTCGTAATATTGTTAGAAATATTTGAATAGATTAAATTTAATTAGAATTAATTCTGTACAAAAAGTTTAGCGCAGGAACAGTATTCTATGATTTTTAATCATGGATCGCATTTTAACCTTTAACTGATGTTACCGGTCTCCACTATTTTTCTTTTAATTTTTTAGTTTAACATGTAATTTTCAGTTTAAATGCAAACACTACCGAAATTTTCTTTCATTTGGAATTTTAGTACTATCAAAAGAGACTAAATAGGTGAATATTAAGTATAATACTCTTGTATAAAAAGTTTAGTACAAAAACACAATCCTATGAGTTATTCCCGCCTTTTATTCATCTTTCAATTTTGTGGTCTCACAAACCGCATCACATTCATACGTTACAATTTCTGTCACATCAGTTAAAAGTTAAATTTATAAAGTTTTGAAAAACCGAACACTGAGAAAGCGGACAGTTAAAATTTCGAACTCAATTGAACAATCCAATGGAAATTTAATAGAAACCTGGTTTTGAAGATGTTCGAATTTGAATCTCGAAAACATTTTGATGTAGTTTTATTTACAAGAGTTAAAAATTATTTTTTACATTAGTGAAAAAAATAATAATAATATAACAAAAAATAAAATAGAGGGATTATTTTTAAGTATTGGGAACCCCCTTTTAATCTTACCATTTCAACATTGATGATAATGCTGTCCCATATTAATATATAAACCCCCTTCGGATATAGTTCGGCCACTGTTGGGAATCAACCGGGGTAATAACGCCAATCCTTGGCGTTATTACCCCGGGATACTTATTGCGCAGTAAATCCTAAACTACAAATTATCTCGAGAAGATATCCAAAATCTTCTACAACAATTTGAAAGTACATGAAATACACTACAAATTTATGTAATAAACAAAGTATTTCTGGATAAAAAATATAGTCTTCAGATCAAAAACCTTATCTTGCAAATTTTAGATCAAGCGTTAATTTTAGTTGCTTGTAAAAACAATAAGACCTAAAAATGAAACAAATTAACTTGAAGCTGTTTTTTGCGATTTATATGACTCAAAACCCTTCTGCGCAGAGCACATGGGTGTCATTTACCTGATTATTTCATAATTATGCAAAATATAAGCACTTGGCGTTATTACCCCGCCTGGCGTTATTACCCCAGGGTACCTTAAAATAAACATTTCTAAAATAATTCAGCTTTTTACTGAGAAAATACATTTAATGTAAATGAATATTAAAAAATATATTATCCAGTTTTAACATATTTAAAAATATTTCTTTGTGAAAATATAGAAACAATTTCTTCTAGAAATTCAAAAGAAATTGATATGGTTAGTTTGGGTTATATGGGTACGTGTTAGTTTTCCCTACGCAAATGCTTTTCCTTTAAAACATTCTAACAAATTCTATTACATACATCCCATGATACCCATTTGTAAAATCTGGAATACTTTCGTTGTTCCATAAGTTTCTAACATCCTTTATTTAACGCTGTTTAGTTACTTATCAGTTACATATTTGTAGATCTTTATTTTTACTAATATGAATAAAATAAATACAATTGTAAAAGTAATTATTTTTCTTTATACTAGTAAAAGAAAAAATTATATATGACACTGATTAGTGCCATTTTTGTTTCTGTGGCTTCTTCTGCCTTTAACATATTTTCCTGCGCATGCTGGGTAAGAGTAGTTTTTAAACAAGTGCTAACTTTTATATTTTTTTCTCTTTTAGTAGTTTTCTAACTATAGCTGTATCATTAAATTAATAGTTAAGACTTAAGAGGCATTGGTTGTTTTCATTCAAATGAAAAGGCTCGTTCGCTAATACAAATCCTATGGTAGAAATGTATAGACATATCTCGGTTGCATTTTAATATTTTTAAAGGATTTTTTTCAATGGATAGCTGAAATCGATTCGTATGCAGATCGTTACATATTATTTTTATTTGGTTTACAGGTATTTTTTACGAACACTCTTTCATTTTAGGAACCGGTTTGGAAAACGAAAGCACCCTCCTAAAAATATCGGCAAACAAAATCGAAAAAGTAAAAAATTGCCTGGTTTCAGATACATCCCAAGATTCTAATGAAAAAAAAATCATTTAAAAACATTGAAAAGCAACCGAGATATCTTTCTAAATTTGTTCCATATGATTAGCATTAACGAACGGATCTTTTCATTCGACTAAAATCTAAAATAGCCCCTTAAGTTCATCTTAATTCTCCTTTACAAAATTTATTAATTAAAATTAATTCTATTTAATATTCTACTGTAATTTACTAATTTAACTTAATTTTTTACATGTAAATATTAATATTTAATTTATGTAGTATACCTACAATTATTCTTTTCCCATTGACTCTTAAGAGCATAAGATACTTCAATTCAACAGACTTGGTGTTAAGTTTCTTGCAATTAGGAAACCCCTCAAAACTGATCTTCTGTTCAACACTGTTACGAAATTAAATTAAAGTCGGAAATTTTAGTGCAAAATTTTCAGGAAAAACTAATTATTACTGTTTCCCATTAAACTCAACATATTTGAACTATCCTGTAATGAACCTTATAATGTATCCTTATAATGAACTATCCTGTTGGAGTTCCAAGCTGCCTATCTGTGATTATTCGTCAATAGCAAAATTTGATGAAACGATAAGATAAAAAAGAACTTCTTAAAAATAGGAAAACAATATTAATGGACACGCAAGGCCTATCAAAAGAACTAATTTTTCGTTATCAGAAGCAGAGAACATGCGCTACTACATTGGAAATAGTAGCAAAATTTATACACTTCTGATAAGGGAAAGAGACATGTTGAAGAAAAAGCCAGTAGGAAAGCATGAATCGTATTGTATGTTTCCTTCTCCTCTTACTATCCATTATGCTTAATATTTTAATTGCTATCATGTTGGCGTTTTGCGTTTGCGTTTACGTTTCAAAACGACTATTTTTGATTGGTTAATATATAGCAAAAAAGGATGAAATTTCATAGAAATGTGCGTTTATTTTCAGAATTGTGTTTAAAAAATTGAACCATTTTGTGCTTTTTGGCAAATTTTTGCAAATATGCAAAGAACCCATTTTTTCCAAATAAAATGTTATTTTTCTCTTCTGAATCTTTTTTTTTATTGTTATTTTTTTCCCTGTTTAAAATGATGCATTTTAATATATATGTATAAAAAATTAAATAGCTTAGTCTTAATAAATTGTTAAATATTTAATTGTTGGTGCTTAGATTTTGCTAATAAAAAGAAGAAAAGGCTAAGATTTTTATGCTGGATATAACCACAAAATGGTTCTACAGCTCTGGAAATATTTTTAAAATTCCCGATATACTTTTCTATCGGTAACAAGTAAAGTGTCGTCCATGCAGGATAACTTACCATTACATGAGTTAGTCGTAATAAACGAAGTAGATGTATCATTGTACAGTTAAATACTTTATATATCTGCTGCAACTTTTTTACACGTCGCACATATTCAATTTTTATCCCGTTGTAAATAGAAAAAAACATTTTTAAGAGAATTTGTTTAAAAACAGAATCTTAATTTACTTTTGAAATATTTTTGTTGTTATTAAAACATTTTTGTAATGATGACTGATGTACATCGGGGTAATTTTGACCTATCTGGGTAACTTTGGGCCAAGGGAGGAAAAAGATTAAATTTGTACATCACTTTGAGTTAACGGCAAACTTTTGATCTCAAAATATAGATAACAACACTGTGTGAGTTTGAATTCCCACTGGAAACAATTCTTCAAGTTTCCACACTGACAGAATTAATAAAAGTTTCGTAAATTTATATCAAAGCTACTCTGGTGTAGCGCTAAGTTACCCTGATTGACTGTACTCAATTTCTGTAGAAATGAAATGAAAAAAGATCGAAAATAATAGATTAATATGTCTTTTTTTTAACATCATTTTCTCATAAAAACTGGAAAAAACTGTACTTAAAATACTTGCTGTGCCAATAATTCCGTCTGCTATAAAAAAGTACTTTATTTATAGTATATATGTGTAAATTTTTTTGTTCAGAATTACTTAATCCCTATCTTAAATTTGTAAGAATGCAATTTTGTTAATTTACGTGTAATAATATTTTCGAAATTTTTTTAAAAAAGTACATGAATGAATAATTTCTGATAAAACATGGAGATTTTATAAAACCATATTTTTCTTATCCATTTTTATTTTACAAGCAAATGAAGAGTTTTAAATTATTAGATACCCAGTATTTTTTTTTTTCGAGTTTTCGACATCGCTTTTCGCTGAGTTTGTGTATTATTTTACGATAGTGACGTCTTATGCATTGTTTTTCTATAGATGTTGTTTAAGACTGCATAGTGAATATGGAAATCATTACCATCTTAAAATAACACCATTTTATATAAAATAAAAAGTGTATATTTTATGCTATAAAATTTAAATAGGTTTTATACGATACATATTTATATATATTTTTTTTTCATGAATGTGACGCTATATCCTATAAAAGCGAAATTCCTGTTTTTAAGTTTTATATCAAGTTTATCTAGTTTCATTTCAACATATTCTATTCATTTTAAATACATTTGATATGCAATAAGCAAAAACGAAGAAAAACATTTAGAAAAGAAATTTAAAATATTTAGTAAACCTTTAGTACAAGAATATATACAATTTTCGAACCATTTTTCATAAGGAAATATTATCATAATTTATGTTTTTTCGTGCAAAGATATTCCTTTTAAAACCCGAGAAACATTCCATCACGCAACTCCCATGGTGACCATTAATAAAATCGGGATCCATTTCCGGATTTTCATACATTTCCAAGTTCCATAAATCAACAGCAGTTTAGTTATGATTCAGTCATATTTATATAGCTTATATATTTCATGCAATAGAAAAGCAAAATAATGAAACATATTTTAACACTCTGAACGCCTTGCAATGGATAAAACTGTAATTTTGGTCATTTTCGTTTTCATACATTTCTAAGTTCCATAAATCAACAGCAGTTTAGTTATGATTCAGTCATATTTATATAGCTTATATATTTCATGCAATAGAAAAGCAAAATAATGAAACATATTTTAACCCTCTGAACGTCTTGCAATGGATAAAACTGTAATTTTGGTCATTTTCGTTTTCATACATTTCTAAGTTCCATAAATCAACAGCAGTTTAGTTATGATTCAGTCATATTTATATAGCTTATATATTTCATGCAATAGAAAAGCAAAACAATGAAAGATATTTTAACCCTCTGAACGTCTTGCAATGGATAAAACTGTAATTTTGGTCATTTTGATTTTCATACATTTCTAAGTTCCATAAATCAATAGCAGTTTAGTTATGATTCAGTCATATTTATATAGCTTATATATTTCATGCAATAGAAAAGCAAAATAATGAAAGATATTTTAACCCTCTGAACGTCTTGCAATGGATAAAACTGTAATTTTGGTCATTTTGATTTTCATACATTTCTAAGTTCCATAAATCAATAGCAGTTTAGTTATGATTCAGTCATATTTATATAGCTCATATATTTCATGCAATAGAAAAGCAAAATAATGAAAGATATTTTAACCCTCTGAACGTCTTGCAATGGATAAAACTGTAATTTTGTTATCCCTGTTTTTGTTTTAAATGGTGAAAAAGCATGATTCATTCAACAGCATTTTTTAAACTTAATTACAAATAGAAATTTAATTGTTAAGTATGCTAATCATTCTAAAATGTATTGAAAATACATTAAATCTATAGAATTACATTATTTTAAACACTGCTTATATTGCAGTGAAAACTGGAGTTTAGTGAACGAAATATTACGTTCCAAACCCTTGGAGGGTAACTATATATATTTCATGATATGAAAATATTTTATATTCAATAAATTGGGCATTTGTTAAACATATTTAAAATAGCTTACTATAAATCTACCTAAATAAAAAAAGAAGTCATTTTAGAAAAAAAAAAAAAAAACCCATGATATTCTGTTTCTATTTAAACAGTGCTTGTGATTATCATTTATTAAAGTCGGAAATTACTCAAAATGCATTCAACATAAATAAATTAGTAAAGTTTGAATCTATAGGTTTTCAACTAACCCAATTATTTTTGGAGCAACACATATATCTAATCTAAAGTAATTAAAATCGCAATTTTTTTCAACAAATATGCAAACAGCAATAAATTTGGAAAGTTAGTATCTATAGGTTTTACAATAAATCAAACTGCTAGTTCTAAAATACATCAGTCTTATGTAGACTTTCCTAAAATCTCAAGATTTTTCAACAAATATAGAATAAGTAAATAGAAGATAAAGCATCGTTGGGAGAAAAAATCATATTCTTTTTTTTCTTGTTAAACTTTTCTTGTGTGATGTCTTTTTTACTTTAGGAAGGATAATTTTTTGTATTAGATTTATTTTGAATAATGCATTTCTGTTTGCATAAAGATAGTGAGATTTAAAAGAAGGGAACTTTTAGGAAGAACTAAATATAATTTACTCTAAAATAAACACACATGGTGCAAATTAGATTTTACGTTATGCACTTAGTGTATAGTAAGACCTCGTAAAAGTCAAAGCTAAACAATAAATATTTTCAAACAAGAATATTCTTAAATATCATGAATTTTTTTTAGAAAATAAATATTGGAATTTATGTTTAGAAATTTGCTTTTAAAATTGAATCTGTAGAATGAGATGTTTGATATGTTATAACGCTGAAGATGAGTCTATAATAACAACATATATTTTTAAAATAAGAAATACTTTGAAAGGTATTGCTTTATTTGAAATTTCAATTTATAAGGAATGTTAGCTTTATAAACTAGTTATTATGAAATTTGTATGGATAAAATTCTCTAGAAAATTAAAGAATAATCACGACTGTGAATAGAAAATTCTAACAGGATTTTATTTATAAATATATGTTATTTGATTAACCAATAAAATGACACAAACTAAACCATGAGCAAATTGGTTGAGCTGTAACAAATAGGATAGTTTGAATATGATTTGGAAAACTATTTAAATTAAAAATGCTGATTTTTTTACGGAATTAATTAGAGTTATTTTAAATAAGAGCTTTTTATTAGTAATTTTTAGAAATCCCTAGAGGATGAAATATATGATAAAAATACTTTCGTTACGTTACTACTTTCCAATATGCAATATTAATACTTTCCGAATTTGAATACTTTACAGCATGACGTATCTGCGGTTACAAGATCTTCTGTTGGTATGGTTACACTTGCTGTGATATAAATTTTGTTGTAAATTTATACGTATTAAAATAGTCACAACTGTGTACTCTAATATAAATTATTAGTCCCTCTCTCGTTTTATAAAACAATTAGCTTCTACAAAGCTGTGATAATTTGTTAGGATTTGCAGACTTAGGCTTTAGTGTAGAGAATATCGCTACGTTACATGCTATTCAATTATACGAGCTATGAATTACCCACTTTTATCAATTTCCAGTTGTCTTATGTTAGCTACATCAGTCTGGTATGGAGTTTACTAGAAGATGTAAAATGTTTAATTTAAACTTTAAGGCAAAACATTGGTTTATTTTTGTATGGTAAATATTAATTGTACCCTTGGTATTCACTAGTTAATCATCCGCTACATACGTGGACGGAAAATTATGCAGACAAGTCAACACATAATACATATTACATACACCAACAAGGGACTACAGGGAATTAATGTCAATATAACTAATGAAAATTTGCAGTTCTAAAGGAGATCTAAAAGTGGAAAATTACTGAAAAATTATTTAGACAAGCCACCGGAATCAAACAAAATTCAACAAGGGACTACAGTGAATTAATATCAATCCAACTAAGTAAAATTCATAGTTCTAAAATAGAGATTTTAAAAGTAGGTTCTTTTCGTAAACAGGAACGTAACCTAAAGAGTACTCTGCGTATCGTTTTATACATAATATGGTAAAAAAAAAGAGATAAATAAATTATTTAGAATAAATTTTTAATGTAAAATAAAAGTAAAAAAAAATATATTTGAAAAAAATGTAATTAATCATTTATTCTCATATTATAATATATATACTATAAAAAAAATCCTTTAAATTTACGGCAAAAACTGCTGGCAGCAATGTTGCCAGCATTTTTTCTTATAAACATTGTGATAAAATTAGATGTAATAAAAAAGTTTAAATCTAATTTTAATGTAATTTTTACAGTAAAAACTGCTGGTGATATTGCGGCCAGCAGTTTTTGCTTTAAATTTAACGGATTTTTTTTTTTTTTTTTTACAGTGTACGATTGGTTTCGAATTATAATTGGAACTATAAAATGGTTTAATCTAAGTGATTAAAAAAATGAAAAGTTTCAAACATCTCTGTTATAGAATGATTCGATATAAACAGCTTCTTAAAGCTTTAATACAAAATTTAAAACTTTACTCTTTCATTTACCTACATTTACTTAAATTATAACAAAATAAAATTTATTTGCAATTCCGTCAATTTGACAAAAGTGTAGAAAAAGTATTTGAAAGAAAAATAATGCGTGACCTTAAATTAAATACAAACACGAACTTCTATTGATTTGTAAACACGACATACGCGAGTGTTAAATATAATTATCATAACTTATTCTTTAAAATTTAATTAATAATTAAATTAATAAACATTGTAAAAAATCATCATAAATAGGAACAGTGCATAAGTTGCGTCTCGTGTTAAAAATGATAACAGCTTGTCATCCTCTGAAACAAACATACGCCCGTAAATTGACAAGGTAAGAACAAATTAAAAGATAGGGAATAGAGGTTATAAAGAATGCGACAGGTCACGCTAGCTGAAAGGATCACACGCAGAAGACGAAAGTGTTGCCAAAATGAACGAAGAAAAAAAGCTAATAAAGATGTCTCTTCTTCCATTTGGGCCACACTATTTTCTGCTGCCTTGGCTTCTTTCAGCTAGCGCAATTTGTTACATTTTTTGCAATATCTACTGTATAATAGGTAGATTTCTTATGAAATACTATCAATTCCAACATACTACCTATGTTGGAATTTCTGAAAAAAGTTTGCAGATCTATGCCGATCAAGACATCTAGACCCCAAAACTACCATCAGTAAAAAAGTTTATCCTCTTCAGACCTGAGGTACACAAATGTGTACCTCCATTCTTTTCCTCATAACAACTAAACTGTTCGAATTTTTTGTTTTTTTTACTTTACTTCTATATAGCTGAATGTTTTTTGATTTAAAACAAAACCAATGAATGACAGCACTGATGATTATTACCTCATAAAATAAATATTATTTTCATCCGGGTTTCGAAAATACCTTCAAGACATTGTGGCCAAGAAAGTAAGAAATATTCATGATTATTTAACTTAAATGTTTTACAATAAAAAATTCTAAGGATTTGCTGATCATTTATTTGTTTAATGACCTTAGTTTTGTTATTGCGTAGATTTATATTACTGGTAGTTATACGGATGTTTTAGGGGATTAGTACTTTTATATCCATATTTGAAAAACTAAATTACAAGTCCCCTAAAGTATAGATTTCATAAAAATGATTCTTTCTGTCATCTATGGTGTCATTTCGATTATACAAAAGCAAAAAATTTATATTTGTAGAGTTACTTTATGCTCAGGTCTGAAGAGGTTATACATAGATATAATGGTCTATCTATCTATCTATCCATATATATATATATATATACAGGGCGGACATAAAGTTCGAGTTTCTGTAACTATAACCGTAACCGTGAGCACCATTTTGTTGCCGTTCACATAATCTCGAGCTCATACCTCTGAATAGCTATATCTGAAATTTCACCTCGATGGGTTGAACGGACTGGCTGCTAGAGCTCCATATACCGGCAAAGTTTTATTTTTATGACCACCCTCTATATATCACTTTTTTAAAGGATACGGTAACTTCTTTAACCTTTTCGCGGGGGCTCGGACGACATCTGTGAGGGTTTGCATGTATTCTCCGATACAAGCTGTCCGAGCTGTGGTGGTTACTCAATAACCCCCCCATATTTTTTAGTTTAATTCAATTTTATTAGCCATTTTATTTCCTATCACCTCCTTTTTATTAATGTTCTTAATTTAAATATTATTTCGATTTCGTTTCTTTTCATATCGTCGCCTGTAATCTTTTCTTTCTTACTTAGCTTTCGAATGTTCCAAGCCGGTAAAATCCTGTTCGAAGTCATTCCTTCCGGTTTAGAAATCCTTCGAGAACATTCTGGTTTGTTCTATGGGTGGAACTTCCGTTCATTCGGACACTCCCCTTAGCCTATCAAATTAATTTCCGCAGGTGACGTATTTTAAGCCATTGAGTGCATGTCCACCTGCTTTGGCCTCCCTTCTTTAGGTGTTTATCAATTCTGTTCGTATTAAATTCATTTTTCACCATACTTGGTATCATAACTTGGCTTAATTTTCCTCGCTCCCCTCTTTCGTGCGTCGTCAACTTGGCGTATGCCTGGTTTACAGTAACCCTTCCTCTTTTTCCCTCCTGGCTCTCAGCCACCGGTGACAGTCGCGCTGTTAGACCCCTGCCGAGATGGGTGCTGCTGGATGATCAGAAAATTTAGCGGAATTCCGGGGCAAGTGTGCGCCCCCCAAGACCGTTGGATGGAGCAAGTTTTTATTCTGCAAAATGTCCATGCCAGGATTACTCGAAGTTGATTTTTTAACGCGGCGAGGAGCAAGGCCGTATTCAAAAGCATCCAGAAATTATTTTGTTTTGTGCCTTTTTTTCTGGTTACACAAAATTTAAGTAAGGTGTCATCATGATCAATTTTATTCGTCATCCTCTCTTCAAAAGTTCTCTCTAACCAATTCATGTTCTCAGTTCTCCAATAACGTTTTATGAGTTCTCCGTCCTCTGAAAAAAAAGCTGAGGTGAAGACTCTCTTTCAAGAAAATGAAGGTATTTTCATACATAAAATATTTATCTCATAATCGTTCTTCATTATATCGTTATTTGGCCCACGAATATATATATAAGTTTTGAATATCAAAAGGGCGCTCCAGGAGAAAATATGGGTACATCTCTGTGTGAAATTTTCTTATAATATATATATTTGAAAATACATGTACCTAAGTGAAGTTTTTTGAAAAAAAATAATAATATCTTTATTTCCGATCAAGAGAATTTTTTAGTTCAAGCTATTAAGATATATATAAATCTGTTATGAAGAAGAATTTGTTGTTCGAATATATCAATTTATAAATTAACTTCATTTGTGAAAATGTTGCTATAAAGTAGATGATTATTGTTTACGAAAACAAAAATAAATATATATCTACAAAGAAATATTCAATATTCGTGAAGAAATAAACAAGTTCTTCATAAATAAAAAGTATATTTACATTCAATCTGTTTGCATTTTAATTCCTGTGCATGTGTCTGTCTGGATTATTATTCGTCAGCAGCCAAGGACTTCACAGGTAACTCTTATTTTTATCAATTTTATATTTTATAATTTAGCCTTTTGAAATTATTGTCATCTTGATTAAAGAATTTTCCATTATTTTTTAAGAGAAACGATAATGGTAGCCTTTCGGGTAGTTTTGCAGGCCCGCATTCTTCGCAATGTCACTTAATCATTTATACGATCACTTAGCCTTGTTGTGAGTAGAAACAAAAAAAAGTGTTTCTCCTCCCATCTCTTCTTCTCACCCACCTGTAAACATAACACGAGCCTCCGAATAAAGCTTAATTCTACTCAGATCTCTTAGAAACTGATATATAAAATCAAGGGGTATAAAACTTCTTTCGAGTTCGTTAATGGGCAAAATCGAACCAAGGGGGTAGAAATTGGGGGGGGGGGTTATGAAAACCGAAAAAAAGCCATAACTTTTTAATTAAAATGGATATCGAATCAGTTCAAAGTTCATATTACTGCTAAAATTGGACCAAAAGATTATGCATGATTGATATTTGATAAAGATAAAAATGAGCTCAAGAGACGAAAAAAAAACAGGGTTTTGTAGAGAAAAATATTGTAACTTCGTCGATTCTTAAGACATCCAATCCATCTAAATTTTTTATAAATGTTCTCAAAATTATCTAAAACTTTTGTATTTGCAAGTTTTTGATAGTACCGACTTTTACCGATGAAAAAAAATAAAAATGAAACGAAAAATGGAGGTGCAAAAAGAAAAAAAATCCATAACTTAGTTAATTTTTAAGCTACCAAATCTAATTACATTTATTTTACATCTTCTCAATAATATCTCCAACTTTTATGCCAACGAGTTTTTCATAGGGCCAATTCTGTTAGAAAAAATAAATTAAACAAAAATAGGAGTTGGAGTATAAACCTCAAATCCAAACTGCTTATATTCTGACTCATTTGTACATTAATCTTTGATTTTAAGCGCATCCTAATGGCAGATCCGTTTATTTAGGAACTATATAATATGACTTATTCAAATGTAAATTCAAATAGCAAATTGCTTTTTTTCGAACTCATTTTAAATCCATTTTTGTTCTTAAACGCATCCAATTTACTGGTCCTTTTATTTAGGATTTATATAAAGTGACGGATTGGCCAGTTTTTTGATAAAGGCAAAATATATTAAAGAAAAAAAGACTGCCAAAAAGGGTATTTTTCACAGAACTTCCCGAAGTGATCGTGATTGACAATTAAGAAAGTTTTCAAATAACAAACTGCGTTCTTTTCTGACTAATTTTGTATCCATTTTTGCTCTGAAATGCATCCAATTTACAAATGTGACAGAACAATATAATGGCGCACGTCACCATGACAATACATGAACTCACAGTTCACAACCAACTTTCGAATTTTCGAACATCACTAAGAATAGAACATTTTTAATAGATCTAATGTTGCCAGATTTTTTAAAACGAAAAATATTACAACTACATTTTTAATTTAGCAACACTCAGGTCACGTGACGCGTGGCAGTCTATTTTTTTTCTGTTTTTTTTTTTTTTTTTTTTGGAATGCGCGTGTTACACACCGTTATTATTTTCTAAAACTAGTTAGTGTATATATTACTCATAAGACAACGCCGCATCAAAAACATTTTTAATGTTTTCACTACTGATCTTCTGTGAGTGCTTAATTTTGGTTCTTCAAAAATCTATTATGTCCACTACTGGACACACAAAAGTAAATTAATTTCTTATACTACATTCCAAAGCATTCTAAAGCTTCTAATCTGGAAATTAAAGAATGGATATTGTTCATACCGTCGTTATAAAAGTCCGAGAGACAGCGATAGTTAAACCTATTCATCATACACATTCTGATCTTTCAATAAGTAATTGATCTTACTTATCAATCCTGAAAACAGCCATCAGTTGATACGACAGCGATGGATAAGATCATAAGCACCGTTAAATACCCTACTGAAATGGAAAACATGGCAACTCGTTTACAGTAGATAACTACCATTATTTCATTTCTTCTAATACATATAATTCGAAATTTGAGAAGTTATTATTTCCTATGACGATAAGGAAATTATTAATAAAATAAATCCTTTTGAAATTTAATATAAACTTGAGTAATAAGTATATACATATTTTTAAGTGCTTCATTGATGTTGATTGATGGGTAAGTTTAAAAAAAGTAACAAAAACAAACAAAGAAACATAAAAAAGCTTCAATATTAGCAAAAATAACGATATTAACGCATATGTATTTTTCTGAGATCACAGGTGTTCATAAAATGATTCTGAATAATTTTATGTTAAAAGATCATATTTATTTCTTAAATGGTTTTTCTGTTATTAATATTGATAAATCTTAAATTTATTATCCATTTCTTACTGTGGATAAGTCTTTATTCTTATAAAAACAGAAAAAAAAATCTAAATAACTTATGTTTTAATTAAAAAAATAGAAACATTGTTTTCAAAATTTTGTAAAAGAAAAACATTTTTAATATTTCAAAGAATAAAATATTTTAATTGTCAATTAAATAGAAAGGAAGTGCTTTCTTCTAATTGAAGCTTAAAAAATTCATTTATCAAAAATAAGTGATTACGGCAGTGATATCGATTTTTTAATTGCTTTGTGTTGTAAGGTTTTTTTTTATATAAAACGGAATTTTTTTTTGTTAATATTTCTAAAGGAAATATATATTTTCACTTTTTTTTTAATTTTATAGAAAATAGCTTTCCCTGCATAAATTAATAATTACTTATTTTGTAAGTGTCTTAGATAGGATTACTATTATTATTATTTTAATTCGATAAAAAATATAATTTATTTATTAAAAAAATATTAATATACGGAACTTTAATTTATTAAAAATTATAGTTCCGTATATACTCGTGTATAAGTCGAAGAATTTTAGATAATGTTTTGGAGTTGAAAATGAGGGGACGAGTTAAATACAAGGTAGTGATTTTTTTTCTTTTTTTTTCTTTCTTTTCTTTTTTTTTTCTTTTTTTCAGATAATTGGCAAATTTTTTAACTATTTCCGCATGTTTCTAGGTTGGAGCGAGAGAAAAAAGCGGACAATGGTCACTGTCTTTAATTGACAAAAAAATTTCAACAATAATGTTCCTGTTATTGTTCTGCACTCATTTTATCTTTGGATTCAATTCCCATCAATACAGTGCCATTAGTTTCAACATCTTATTCATCTATCTAAAAATGATTTAAACTTGAAAATGCGTCTAGATATATCTTCTAAAAGTCTTATTACACAAAAAGTATCGTATTTTAGCAGTGTAAGATGCTGTTTACACTTGTAAATAAGACTTGAATAGATTTTTGAAAGATTATTTTTCCTTTTTAAGTATCATTAAATTGATGTAAATAGGTTTCGAAATAGATGAAACTTCTGCGGTTTTACATAATTATACAATTTTTAAACGTTGAAAAAAAAAAACATATATTTAGAAACTTTAGAAATTTAATGAAAATTTATTGTTTTTTTTTAATCCTAGATTAGGAATCAATTCCCAACATACTTAACATACTTAATAGAAATTATGTCGATTTATACACGAAAATCCATTTTTTTTTAATTTTGCTTAAAAAGTAAAAGGGTCCACTTATACACAAGTACATACAGTAGATATCCAACGAACATACATTCGGATATGTAAATTTCAAATGTTTCTACTATCGCATATAGGTTACTACTTTAAAATCCCCTACCACAGTGGAAAGTTAAATGACAATCTATGCACACTCTGAGAATTCCAAGCATATGAAATCTCATGCATTAATTTTTGAAATATAATTCTTGTTAAAATCGTGTATATTTTGCAAAATGCCACACTGAAAAAAAACTGTTTGGGGACTAACACCAATACCTAACTAACAACAACTTGTGTAAACGTATAATTGAGTCTTAAATCATATGAAAATTCATTCATTAATTCTTGAGATGTTGCTATTGAGGAATTCGTGAAAAATGTTTCATAGCAGTGACATTTATACCCCATTTATATGCGCTATTTATACCCCAAAACATAATCATCACCAATACAAGTTACACCTGAATCTGAAGTTTGATAATAATTCGTTCATTAGTTCTTCAGATAGAGCTAATACGGAAATCGAGAAAAATGCTGCACATTACATCATATGTACACCATAAAAAACCACTAATTTAGATCAGGGAATAACTAAATACAAATTTTTATTAAATTCCGCGCATTAGTTCCCGAACTGAGCGCCGACAGGAGTTGAGTAACCGCAAGTTTTATAAAAATTCTGTTCTTTTGTACTATATATATCACAATGTGTTCCCAATAATTTACAAAATTCAGAATTGTGCATCATGTGCTTACGAGCCATCTTATCATAAAATACTCTGATTTCAAAACGTCCAAAACGTTTAAATCCGAAGTTTGAAACTTTTGTTTTATCTCTATGCCTTAAACTATGAAAATTATATGAAAATTCATTAGATGATTTACAAAATTAATTTATACATTTTAGTAGGATTTAGAAAATTAAATTAATCAACGAAATATTTATTTATATTGATATTTTGAGATACTTGCAACTTCATCCAGATTTCTTGTATAAAATATTTTAAATAGTATTTCATAGAATCGGAAAATGTACAAATATAATAAAATGCAATAGCAAAATTAAAATATTTACGATCTGAAATATTGCACCCTTATTCTTCAGTATCAAGAAAGCTAAACATTTGAAAATAAAAAGAAAATCATTCTTAAAAAAGTTTTGTGTCATAAATAAATTTTTTGGATCAAGATAAATAATATATCAATTGCTCAATGTAAAATGTCTTACTACATATCAATCAACTAACGTAATATTATAATGTGCGATATATTAATGATACTATAAAATACTTTCGGGGAATTAAGTGTTAAGCATCAAAATTATCAATATATACTGTTAAAACACAGACAGGTCTTTAACTACTTGCCCTTGTGTCAGTCCGTACCGCTGCAAAGCGGTTTGTTATAGATAGATATCAGTATCATCACAGATGATATCTGCCCACCGTTGCCTTCGTTTGGAGTGATGTCACGTTAGGTGGGATGTAACCAAGGCAACACTAGATCCCGGACATGCTCATTTCTTTCATGACGTCACAAAAGGTGGCTGAATGACATCCAGCGATTGGTACAAAACTAGGTTAGCGTCACTTCGAGCCCTGTTTGTACCAATGGCAGATAGCGGCAGCCACCTTTTGTGATGTCGTGATAAGGAATGGGCAAGCCCGGTATCTAGTGTAGCCCTGATGTAACCTCAATCGAATTGAATTGTCTTCACTGACAAAATATTGACAGCTGCGTACAGATGAAAAGAGCACGTAGTGAACATTTTAATCACACCGGCGGCGGCGGCACACTACTCCCACCCCTGGTGCTATCACGTACGGCAATTGGTCTCCTCCAATATATATCGAGGGCATTTTGACAACCCAGGGGGAGATTCAGAACATCATTGTGCCACATGTTTGAGATTCGGAATAGTCTTCAAGCGGGTATTTTCAGCACAATAAAGCTCGGCCGCCCACAGCAAAAGTGCCAATGGATAGCCTCTGCCATATTATCACTTCCTCCTGGCCTGTCCGGTCATCAAACTTGTCACGAATCGAGCATGTCTGTGAACACTTTGGCCGGTAGGTTTCAGAACCTACCAGTTTGGCAGAACATGAGTCGCGATTACAGGAAGAGTGAAAAGAGATGATGGAGGATACCATGCGGAAACTGCATATAAAATTACCCA
The DNA here is from genome assembly GCA_964019185.1 of Maratus speculifer. Taxonomy (NCBI): domain Eukaryota; kingdom Metazoa; phylum Arthropoda; class Arachnida; order Araneae; family Salticidae; genus Maratus; species Maratus speculifer. The sequence continues at coordinate 418,023,407 of OZ025290.1, read as the reverse complement.
ACCATATCACATATTGTACTCAAGTTAGAGATTGATCAATAGGATACTAAACCGCTATTTATTTGTAATTTTCCCTACATAAAAATTACTCTTGATAGTAAATGAAAGTTAAAACTCTAGTGTGAAGTTTAGCTTCAGTTAAACAATTAAAATGCATACAAAAATCACAAACAAATGTATTAAAACTACATTCAGGTGAAATATGTTTAAAGTACATTACAAACACGTTTTCTTATTTCGCATCTGAGACGTTTGCCATGATTGTCTCAATGAAGGACCGCGCTCTGCTTGTAGAGTTTTATTACAAGAACAGTGATTATGAATCAGTAGCTCTGCAGAAGTTCAAAATCCTCAAGGGTAAAAAAGGGCATTGTACCGATGACTGTCACTGGCCTGGTGAAAATGCTGAAAAAAAACTCGAAAATACAGGTTCGTTTGATGTGCAGTCTGGTAGAGGTAAAAAAGGTGTGATTCAGCGGTAGTAGAAGGCCACAGAAGTTCAGTAGGATTTGAGCGGTGGTGTGCAACCACGCAGTGTACGGAGAATTGCCTGAACATTGGACAGGACTGTGAAGAATGTGCATAACAATACGAAACATTCTGCAATGCTATCCGTGCAAAATTTGCCATATGCAGGAGTTATTTCCTTTTGACCTGACAGCAAGAGAGGGTTTTGCTTTGTTATTTCTTGCTCTTATGGAAGTATACAATTATTGACCATGGAAAATTCTGCTAACAGACGAAGCTCATTTAAACCTGACGGTATATGTCAATACACAGAAACCGAATATGGATTACATAAAATCCACTCACAACGAACCCAGTACCACTTTATCCTGCAAAGGTCACTGTGTGGTGCGGATTTATGGCATCATTTATCGTAGGGCCATATTTTTTTCGAGGACACGGGTATTTTTGGTCCTGTTACCGTTACCGCCAATGGTCAGCGCTATGAGTCCCTATCGCGTAATGACGTCATTCCAGCTTTGCAACAGCAAGGATTTATGGATAGTATCATTTTTATGGAAAATGGCGCTCTTCAGCTCATTCCAAATGAAGTGAAGCAATTGTTTAGGCGGCATTTAGGAAATGCTAGAACAATCAGTCATCATTTTCCAACATCCTGGTCGGCCCGATCACCTGATATATATACGGGTGATTTCTGGCTGTGAGGTTATCTGAAAGATGTTGTATTCTGTACTTCGATTACCAGCGTAGCTGAATTGAAGGCACGCATTAAGCAACGCATTCTGAACTTTACCCCGATGACACTGCGATCGGCTGTGAAACATGCTGTTTTACAGATTTAACATTGTTGCACACAACATATAATATCATATAAGACACCCTATTGAACATGTTTTGTGCCAGTCTAAAACTTAAAAATCAATCGGAAAGATGCTTTTTAAGCGGTTTTTGGCTTCAGGGCAATTAAAAATTGATTCGATGGATGCTATTTATGCGGTTTTTGGCCTCAGAACACTTAAAATCAATTTTAAAATCGAATTAAAAATCAAAAAGACGGTTAATTGATCGAACCAAAATCGATCGATTCAATTCATCCGATGTAAAACGAGTTGCCGTAGTGGATGCGGTTACGAAAATAACAGTATCACACCTGTGTAGTCATGCACACTGAACAGTGCAGTTGGTTTATTATGTAACCTGCGCCTTAGCCGTTGTTTTATGATTTGTAATTTGTAGTCGAAATTATGACGCTTACAGCTCCCTTTAACGCTAAAATTTGAACTATATAGTTTTTTTTTGTTTGTTTGTTTCACGTTCTTTCCGATTTCTTCAATAATACGGCGCTCAACATTGATGTCATTCTAATCAGTGTTTCATGTTTTAGAGCGTTTTGAAACTTAAACTTTAATTACAATCACTCTGTACAATTAGAAAAGGAAGATTTTTTTTAAAAGTTATGGTTTCTAATGTATTTTAAGGTAATTTAAATGAATTTTGAGATACTTTTAGTGTATTTAACATAAATTTATATCATATGTATGTACCGTATAATACATTTATATATGCTTTATATAGGAATTTTAAATAATTACTCTTTTTGCTTTTCTTTTGTAATAACTTACCTTCATCAATGTTGCACTCACATATATAAAATTTAGTGTTATTCGAACAACATGGTGCGCAATTTTTTGTATCAGTGAGAACATAAATATTAACACAATGAATTTCATTCCAAGGCTTACAGATGTTCCTTATATCTTACACAATGAAGAAAAATAATTAACAAATGATGCTAAGAAAATACATATTCTTTTTCACATATTATTATGTTTGATTTAATTTAATTTCGTTCAATTTTAATTTATAATTTATTTAACATCTTCACATCCTTAAATAAAGAATAAAAAAGTTGTTACATTTTTCAATGCAATGAAATTTAATTAAATGAAGAAAATACTTTTAAATTACTAAACAATTGAATTAAATGAAAAAAAACTGTAACAAAGAAAAAATTATCTTAAATTACATTTGGGTTATGGAAATTTTAATGAAATATTTTAGGAAGTAAGGCTTCTCCTCTTTTAAGTTAAATTTTATTTTAGAATAGATTTTGTGTTTATTTCATCACAAAATTAACGAAATACTTATTTAAAAAATAATATATATATATTAAAAAAACGAATATTTTATAGAAGTGAATTTTATATAAATCTTTGTATTTATTTAAGTTAGTATTATTTATGAAGTGTCTTTTTCGTGAATTAAAAAAAAGTTATTAGTCTACACAACACTACTTATAACTTTCATAAATTAATGTTAAACCAATGGAAGCGTTCTTTACGACTTTCAACACTGAGAAAAATAGCATTTGCATGTGTAAGTAAATCGATGTTTTCAGTATATTATGAAATATTTTATTTCAAATATGACGACCCAAAGCTTTATATTCTGAAGTACCAGCTGTACTCGATTTCAAACAAAATTACATTTTATTCATTAAAGGCTATAAATTTCACGAGGTTTATTGAAATTGTTCATATTATATAAATTTTTAGGATTTCGAATGAAACACTCATTTCAGTAAAAATTTTCCCCTTTTTTCACAGTTCCTAGTGACGGTTTATATACTTCCATTTTTCGAAATTTTAACTGTGATCTTTTTTCGCTATATCACCCTATTTCACATATACAAAGGTACGAATCACATATACAAAGGAACGCAAAAATTGCTGCAAATTATATTTATTTTAATTAAAATTACGATTGATACTTGTCAAAATGGAGAAATTCCAATTTAAAGAGAAATTTTTATGTAAATCACTATAAAAATATTAAAAACACACAAGAGATGTTTCGAGGGGCCCTTTTATGTATACCATTTTATATATAATAGCTCTTTATCAACCGAAGAAAGCATGTATTCTTAAGGGATAACATCACAAACAATGGACCTTATGCACGTGACGTCACACTCCAGAGTTGGCGGTATGCTAACCTGTTATTCTAGTCACTGCACCGCCAGAATGCCTGAATGCGCAGGCGCAAACATCGCTAGCAGACGATTTCATCCTTTCTGGATACATTTTAACAGAAAATTTACAAATTTAGAGAATTTCCTTGCAAGCAGAACAACAATTTTGAATTTATATTACAATATATAAAGTATATGATGCTTCAACAAAGAATTTTTTTCCGGTATTTCTAACAAAGAAGCATTAATAATTTACACTCCGTAGACTGCTATGGTAAACACAGCCTGTAAATATCGCCAGCAGACGAATTTTAGCCTCGACCTCAGCTTGTGTGCATAAGGTCCATTGACAGTTTCATGTGACACAGTTCATTTGTGACATTGTTCCTTTATGTACTCGTGTTTAGTTCTCCTGATTACGAGATGTTATTATTTCCTTCTCAAAACGTGCCCTGCGTGTTTTGATATATCTTCTGATGATTTATAAAATATGTTATTATTTTATGATCATTTATCGCTCATTTATTGGCGCTGTTTTACTTGAACTGAGTCATATTATGTATTTTAATTAAAATAAGTTTGACGTTACTGATTTCAGATAAAACATTTTGTATCATTGCTTTAAACTACGTCATACAGTTTGACTAATCTCTTTTGAGTTTAATTTTTTTTAGATTATAATTAGAAATTTGATAGAAAACAAAAATAAAATCATTCATAAAACTAGTAAATCTGCAGATCAGGATCTTCAACGTCTCTTACAGTTTGCGTTTAAGCAATCTCTTTTGAACAACACTGTTTAATGCTTTCTAGATTATGTACAGCGTCTTTGATACAACTCGAAAATAAAAACATTCCTAAAACTACGGTCTATATTGGAAAAAAAAACTTTTATTCATAATTGAAATTATCTTTTTTATTTACAAATAATTATAACAAGTTTAAGAAAAGTTTAAATTGTTTCATCCCATCGCGAAATTACATTGTAATCAATGAATATATGTTCCATTCAGAAAACTCATTTAGGTAATGGAAATCATTCATTCCCAAACTTTCTTTTGATGTCAAGATAAATTTCCCTTTAAGCTTTTCTAAAGTACTTTTTAATATTTTAAAGAGACATTTTTTCCCATTTTAGTTGTACATGTTTCATTTATCTTTTATTAAAATGAATATGATTGAATAAACCTACATGGAATGCATTAATTGTTTTCTTTATTTACAACTGCGATTTACAATTTTCGCTCGAGAATTTTCTTTGAATAACTAAAAGAAACATTATATTAATTTTTAAGTCAATTGTTCAATTGGTAAATAAATCGTAGTAGATATATCTAAGGAAACATTGATTCAAATTGAAAATTTAGAAAAAATAATATTATTAAAATTGCAATTGATATAAACACAAAACTTTCAGTCCTAGAAATAATTGAAATTCTCTTTTTCTTAAAAAAAAATATTTAAAATAAGTTAAAGAAAAGTTTAAATTGTTTTACCTCATTACGAAATTATAACTGCATTCGGTAAATATATGTTCAATTCAGAAAACTCATTTGGGTAATAGAAATGTTTCATTTCTAAACTTTCTTTTGGTGTCAAGATAAATGTTAGATTAAGCTTTTCGGAAGTAGTTTCTAATATTCTTAAAGAAACTTTCTATTTCTGTAAAGCTATTCGGGTTTGACATATCTTTTATTAAAATAAATGTGAATAAATATAATTATATGACTAACGTACATTTTTTTGCTAACAATTATTTTATACTATTTGTGTTTGATCTATCTCCTTTGGATAATCAAATTAAAAATTACGTTAATTTTTAACACAATTATTCGATTGATAAATAAATCATAACAGATATATCTAAAAAAACATTAATTAAAAGTGAAAAAAATAGTAAAACAACAATCAATATTAAAACAAATCTTTTAGTTTAAGAAATAATTGAAATTCTATATTTTCTTTAAAATAATAATTTAAAATAAATCTAAGTAGAGTTTAAATTGTTTCATACAAATTATATTGTAATCAAGGAATATATGTTCATTGAAGAAAACTCTTTTAGAGAATGCAAATGAGTCATTCTTAAAGGAGGTGGGCTAATAAGGGCTATTTTTCACTCGTCACCACCTAGATGTGACATACATTTTTTTCACTAGTGTACCCCATAACAAATAAGAAAATAGCAATATCTTGAATGAAAGTCTAATAATTGACGGAAAAATAAAATATGTATTTAAGTAAATACCTTGTATATTAAAGATCATATACACTATTGCCATTAGTTTTAATCCAATAAATCTATAGCAAATACAACACTAAATGCAAAATTACGATGAATGGATCTTATTAAGTATTTTATTTCAATACATGAAATATCGGAAATAATCAGTAACAGAAAATATAATCATACAGTTTCAGACACTTTTGGCAATATGTTTCAGATTATTTTCCTCCTTGGTTGCTCCACCAGAATCACTACTGGACCATCCATTGGCCGCGTCTTGTAGTATATGAGCATATTCAATACTTTTTTTTAAGTTTTGGTTAAGTTATGGCACAAGTAAACTAGAGACCATAGTACGAAAGCAACATGCGTCTAGTACTCTTAGACACTTGCGCCTAGTTTACATTGACAGTGCCATTGTGTAAAACTGCTTCGCTGTTTTTTTTTTTAAATCCAAGTATTATAGATATAGTTTTTTACACTTTTGGGTCAAACAATGGAACTTTGGTCATGAGAAGTGTCCCTTAGCATCCTCTGTTGAAAACTGTTGTTGCTATTTAGGAATCTTGAAATGTCATGTTCGATATTCATTTCTAGCAGAAGTTCCAAACAATACCGTAAAACCGATCAGTTCTCTCAACATCGTTTAGATTCAGCAATACTCTGATATTATGTGAATCTTTTTTTAATATTTGTGTAAGTATGTTAGTGTAATTGTTCTTTGAATCCGCGAAGTAAGAGCCGAAGACATCCACAATATAATTTGAAGTAGTGAAGAATACCGTGCGCTTAACGAAAGAGCTTCCTTTGTATAACCAGAATGAATTTTTCTGAAAGGATTAGTTCGCAATTTTCTGGATATAAACGTACGTGCTATCAAAAATAATCATTACAGTATTGTCGTCATCCGGATTAAATAATCCGGTCCTCGCATATTTTTCACCTACATATTTTTCACCTGTTCTGGTGATGTCTTCCATTCCAAGGTGTTGTGGGACAAAGTTCTTAATCAATGTGTGTTTTGTATATTTAAAGAAGATATTATTATTTTTCTTATATTGAATAATGTGGACAGAACACCATTAGAGAGACCAGTTCTAATTTTTACAAGTAACACTGCAAAGCAAGTACGAAATGATCTCTTTTTTAGAGGAACGTATTTTGAACTTTACTAGTTTACAGATATAGCTAAAATGGTACATAGATATACCCATGAGAGTATAATAATCAATTTCGGCAAAGTGCCCAGTGTATCAAAATCGACGTCTTCTGCTTTGTACATTTCTGCTATTGTTTTAAATACTTTCAATATATATTTTATGCACCGATGTATCCTCACATAACATAGAGTAAATCTTGCAGAGCCAATTTACTGAAGACCGATCAAGAAACATGAATTTTACAGCACCGTTTTCCCAACGAAATATAGATTCTAGTTTCTATAAAGGCTTGAATTACAACAGCTTTTGCTGCAATAACGAGGCAGTTCTTATCTTTACATATTATACAACAAATGTTACAGTACTTACAATGAGATATTCATAAATGTATAATTGGTTTCTTATTTTTGGTCTCGTCGGCAGTAATTGTTGACGCACAATTCCTTATCTTTACATCACAGGAAGTATTTCGAACCTAAAGATCACGAAATACATACTATATACATTTAGAGCACTACATAGAACCACTCTGTAGATCGCGGTATTTCGAACACCTAAGTATCGATATAACTTTTTTGTTAGAACAGATACGAAAAATTTTCCGCCAGGATTTACAATTCAATGACACTGACATTTAAGCATTATTTATTAGTATTTTTTTAATAAATATTTACAAAAATAGTCTTAAAAAACAACATTAACCTCTCTACAAAGTAAATATTTTTTGAGTACGAAAAAACAAATCTGAACGTGCTCCGATAACAGTGAATTTGATTCTCCCGGCTGATACATTTTTTTCCTTAAAAGATAGAAGCGCACACTGAACCCCCAAAAAATAATGCTCCTATAAAAGCTTATAAGGAATAGTATCATTGCATGTCAAAATTAATTGGGTTCATCGAGCGCTTCATGAAAAAATATTAACTCAAAAAAGCAAAAAACACCAAATTTGTCGAAAAAAGCCAAAACACTCTATTTTCGGGTTATAATTTCCATGACTTATTATTTTATTTATCATTTGAAGCTTATACTAAACAAAAATACATATATTTAATTATGCAAAGCCACTGAACAGTTATCGGAATTCGAAACCTTTTCTCTGGGTATATGATGCGCGAAAAATAGCCCTTATTAGCCCACCTCCGTTTCTTTTGATCTCAAGATAAATGTCTGATCAAGCTTTTCTGATGTAGTTTTTATTTTTTTAAAGTAACTCTCAATTCTGTAATGTTATACGTGTTTAATTTATTTTTCTTTAAAATGAATTTGAATGAATACATATACGGATATCTTTTTCTTTGCTTACAAATGCCTATTAAGAGTTGCATTTCATAAATCTCTTATGGATGATCGAATGAAATATTATATTAATTTTTAACATAGTTATTCAATTTGTAAATAAATCATAACATGTATATCTAAGAAAACATTGATTCAAAGAGAAAATAAAAACATTAATAAAAATACAATCGATATTACAACAAACTTTTAATTTTCGACATAAATGAAATTATCTTTTTGATTTAAAAATAAGTGATAATATGGCTAAGAAAAGTATGATTTGTTTAATGTCATTGTCAAATTATATTGCAATCGGCGAATATATGTTCATTTTAGAAAACTACTTACGTAATCGAAATCCTTCATTTTTAAACTTTCTTTTCATGTCAAGATACATGTCCCGTTAAGCCTTTCTGTAGTGCTTTTTAATTTTTTAAAGATAATTTCTTTTCCGTATTCTTACACGAGTTTAATTTGTCTTTAAACACAATAAATATGCATGAATACATATACATGGATATCGTTCACATTGTTTTCTTTGTTAACAATTTCTTCTTACTATTTGCATTTAAAAAACCTTTTTTAGATAATAGAATGAAATATTATATTGATTTTTTTCACAATTATTTGCTTGATAAATCAATCACAACAAACTTACTTATTAAAAATATTTATTCAAAATCTGAAAAAATAAAATATATAAAATAAAACATCAATCGATAACTAAACAAATCTTTTAGTCCTAGAAATAATTGAAATTCTCCTTCTCTTTTAAAAATAATTGAAAATCAGTTAAAGAAAAGTTTAAATTGTTTCATCCCATTGCGAAATTATATTGCATTCCGTAAATATATGTTCATTTCTGAAAACTCGTTTAGGTAATGGAAATGTTTTATTTCTAAACTTTCTTTTGATGCCAGGATAAATGTCAGATTAAGCTTTTCTGAAGTAGTTTCTAAAATTCTTAAAGAAACCTTCTATTTCTGTAACTCTATACATTTTGACTTCTCTTTTATTAAAATAAATGTGAATAAATATAATTAGATAAATAGCGTACTTTTGTTTTGCTAACAATTGTTTTTTACTATTTGTATTCGAGCTATCTCTCTTGGATAATCAAATGAAGTATTATATTAATTTTTAACAGAATTTTTCGGCTGATAAATAAATCATAACAGGTATATATAAAAAACATTAATTAAAAGTAAAAAAAAATATCGAAACTGCACTCAATATTAAAGCACATCTTTTAGTTTAAAAAATATATGAAATTCTCTTTTCTTAAAAAAAAAAAAATAAAATAAAATAAGTCTGAGTAGATTTTATATTGTTTCATACAAATTATATTGTAATCAAGGAATATATGTCCATTGCAGAAAACTATTTTAGATAATGCAAATGCGTCATTCTTAAATTTTCTTTTGATCTTAAGATAAATGTCTCATTAAGCTTTTCTGTTGTAGTTTTTAAATTTTTTAAAGTAACTCCCCAGCAAGCACATAACTTTCGGCATACGATCGGTCCGGAGCCGTCGGTGTCGGTTAAGTGTCGGTAGCAGGTTGGCACCTGAAACTTAAGAATCTGCTATTTTGACAGCCGGTTACGGTAATCGGTCCGAATTTGGTTGTCTATCGGCAAGCGAATTATACCGGTAAGTGATGCAGGACCGATATCTGAGTTGTGATAGTGGACCGATCAGATTTGCCAACATCTGTCTGAATTCAGAATATTTAGTCTTAACCGATTCTTTTTCATTTTCTCAAATTTATTCGAGTTTGAGTTTTGATAAAAAATGTATATTTCATGAATTTCATTGAAAATTCTGACAGCGATAAATAGAAAATATGTCAAAAAGAAACTTTATTTATTTATTTAAAATTATTATTTTTGAATTAATTTTTAAAATGACTTACAATTATTTTTTTCACAAAAGAATTTTTAATTTTTTTTTTAAATTGTTATTCACTATTAGGAAATTAATCATAGAAAAACAGAAAAAATCTTTGTATGGTAATTGAATTTATTTCCTATTTATCTATTCATTTTAAAAGCAATAACTTAGTTTCACTTTTTATTTTAATATTAATTACTAGAAAGTGCTTGAAATTATTTTAGAAGGTAAAACATATAAAAGAAATCTACCCTTTTTTTAACATAAAAAAATCAGTTTTTTTTTCTAAAATATTTTCTCACAAACGAAAAAAATAATAATATTACTATTTTATTTTAACATTTAAAAATTATTATTGCAACAATTATTCAGAATTGCTACTTAAAAAATATTCTGTATTAAATTATGAAACCTCTTAAAGTGAATTCTCATTCTAATTAAAAGTGATTAATTACCAACTTAATTTTTTTATTAAATTAGTTATTTTATGTTACAAATATACATCTCTTTTTTTATTATTTTATTATTTACTTTATTATTACATTTAATTACGTTATAATTCTGAAAAAGAAAATTGCATTAACAGAAAAAACCACTAAAATTCATTTATTATATCCAATACTTATGCATTTTTAAATTTATAAAAATGAATATGAAATATCTGTTATTTAAAAAAATTTTGTATAAAAAGATAATATACATATATATATTATTTTTATTTTATTTTTTACTTAATAAATATACATAATCTACAAAATAACATTCCAACATAGTCGTAAAACATAAATACTAATTTAAATCATCAAATGGCATAACATATTTTTTTATTGCACTTAAAAGTTAATTTTTACCAATTTATTATTATTTAAAATAAGTTTTTCTATGTTTAAAATATATACTTTAGAAATTAACGCAAAACCTGTAATTATGTTACAGTTTTTTATAAAAAATTTTATTTATTTAATAATACTTCTGAAAAAAATATTATTTTTGAATTTTAAATATACTACTTAATGAATCTAAAATTTATAAGAAAAGCAATTCGTTTACTTTAATTAATTTGCTAATTCATTAATTTAAATATTAAATTAATTTTAAAAATCAGCGCATAAGACAATTACAGGTGAATGAATACATAAATAAAATAAAAACACTTTAATATTACAATTTTCCAATCTGTCATTTATGTCAACGACATTTGCCATTCACATACCACTTACTGAAAAGCCACACCCTTATTACTACACATAAACCGCCCCTAACCAGGTCTGACTTGTCTAGTGGTTAAGGCGTTAACCTTCTGAGCTAGAGATTGAGAGTTCAAATCCCACCTGTTCCCGCACTGAAGTATGTTCATTGGCTCTCAAAACACTTGCTAGGGTGTTTAACAGATGGCGCCACCAGATAAATTTTTTTGCTTGCGCCGGGATTCAGCTGGTATTCGTGTGGTTAGCTATCGGCATAGTTTTTGCCGATACCGGACCGGCTGCGTGCCTCATGAATCGGGCGGCATTCGCGCGGCGTATCAAAAAAGATACGGAACCGGTAGCCGCAAGTGGCATCGGTCCAATACCGCTGGCATTGGCAAGCGGCTATCTTCCGATTGCTTACCGATAGCTCTGCGTTTGCTGGGTCTCATATCTGTAATACTATACGTGTTTATTTAATTTTTCATTAAAATTAATTCGAATGAATACATATACGGATATCGTTCAGATTGTTATATTTACTTACAACTGCCTCTTACATGTTGCGTTTCATAAATCCCTTTTGGATAATTGAATAAAATATTATATTAATTTTTAAAACAGTTATTCTATTGGTATGTAAATCAAAATAGATATATTTTCGAAAACATTCCTTCAATGTGTGAAAAGGTAAAACAAAATTTATAAAAATGCAGTTGATATAAAACAGAAACTTTGTTGCTAGAATTAATTGAGATTCCCCTTTTCTTTTAAAAATAATAAAAATAATTCTAAAAAAAGTTTAAATTGTGTTTTATCCAAATAATATTACAATCGGTGAGTATATTTTCATTTCAGAAAACTCATTGAAGTAATGGAAGGTATCATTTTAAAACTACCTTTTAATGTCAAGGTAGAAGTCCCTTTAATCATTTCCTAAATAGTTTTTAATTTTTTTAAAAGAAACTTTCTATTTCTTTAATGTTATTTGTGTTTAATTCTTCTTTTATTAAAATTAATATGAATAAATACAAATGCAGAGATAGCGTGTTGATTGTTTTCTATAATAAAGATAATAAAGATAAGACGCACAAATGCGTCTTACGATCTGTGTTTGAGAAATCTCAATGCTACCAAATGGTCCGCCAACTGATCATCAAAATTTTCTTAGAAATATCTTCGTTTTATATTTTTCTTGCAAATTGAGCAGATTTGCCTTCGGAAGTTAGTTTAACCACAAATGCTGTAGAAACCTACTGTGAAATTTTCTGTTAAAAAATATTGGTGTTCAGTTCGCGGACCATTTGGGAGCCTTGAAGTCTCTTTTGGATAGTCGTGTGTATTATTATATTAATTTTTAACACAGTAATCATTTAGTAGATAAATCATAACAGGCATATCTAAGAAAACATTCAGAGTAAAATAATAATAATAATAGTAAAACTGCAATCGTCATAAAAAAATTTAGTGTTAGAAATAGTTAAAATTCCCCTTTTCTTTCAAAAATAATTAAAAATAAGTTTATGTTGTTTAGTTCAAATTATATCGTAATCGATGAATATATGCTCATTTCGAAAATATCATTTAGGTAATGGAAATATTTCATTTTTAAACAATCTTTCAATGTCAGTATGAATGTTCCGTTAAGCTTTTCTGTTGTAGTTTTTAATATTCATAAAAGAAACTTTTTATTTCTGAAAGGCTATACGTGTTTATTTTTTATGAATATGAATGAATACACGTGTGTGGAAACCTTTAAATTTTTTAATTAATTGTAATAACTTATTATTTTAATAATTTTGTTTACAATTTGCTATAGGTTTGGTGACAAAGTCTTATGCAACTATTGTAAGAAAATATTTTCATCAGTACTATTTACAACTCGATTTCAACACAATTATCAACATTTGATAGAATAATTATGGATAGGTTTTAAAATGTGCGAATAAGAAAAACAAAATTGGGAAAATTACGAATTTTGAATTTAAAACCACGAATGAAAAAATGTAAAAGAAATCGAATAGGATAAATCGAATATTAAATTGATTTAAAGGTACTTACCCATTTCCCAAAAAGAACAGTACAAACTGGAAGAAAGAGTGGGCTTAATCTATTAAAAAACACAGTATTTATTTTCACTAAGGACATTAACATACGAAAACTTCGCCATATCAAGAATGGCCATTATGAATAATTAATACTTCATATAACGAATACAGACGAGACGAAGTAATTTTCAAAACAATAATAATCTTCTTATATCACATTACCATCACAAGCTTGAATCCTTTTAGAATGGAAGTACTTCGAATGTAATAGTTCAGTGCATCGAATAGAATAACTAGAATAGAACCGAATGAATTTTATACAACGAATAAACTTTGGTTTTAGTAAGAGAAGAATAGAATAAGTTTTTTCAAGCCGACTGGAATGGAATAATCAACTGAATTAAGCATCCATCTGATGCCAAAATCATTTTCCAAAAACAAAACTTTGCAACGATAAACAATAAAATAAAATCACTCTTGTCTAGGCGGTTAGCGGTTGCCATATAGATCAAAACTTCGGCTTCCTTTTTCGTCGAAACATTATTTTTAGAACACATTTCTAAACAGCAACACTTTTGCAACACATTAAGAACAATATCATGCTACAAAAAAAAAAAAAAAAAAAAAAAAAAAAAAAAAAAAAAAACTTTTGTATATGAAGTTTTCTGATTCACATCACATTAATGCGTTGAAAAATTAAGGACTAAAAGTGTTCTATTTTTTGTGTTGGGAACTTGCAGTGTTGTTTATCACAAATAATAAGATACCACAGAAAAAAATATGTTATTGTTCAGTTAAATATAGGAGATATTTTTCACGAATCAAATCAATTTGTAAGTACATTCCTATAAATTTCTTTGTAAAAATAAGGGATGCATGCACTACGCCACAAATGGCTGATTGCTAGCACTAAATTTTCATAGTAGCCCTCACTCTATTTTATAATAGATTTTCTGGGATTTAATAAGGCGAAGAAATAAGCCTAGTGAAATTTATAGGTCAAAATCCACTATTTGCGGCTCAGAGCTTGCATCCTTAAAAATGTATTTGATATTTATTTTAGATAAATCTCGTCAACAAATGTGATAGTAGTATAGTAAAATATAAAATTTATGAATTACATGTAATATATAATACTGAAATATTTCAGAGAAAGAAGTAATAAATAATACATACATTCAATTCTGAGATATTTTAGGGATGGACTAATAAATAATACAGACATTCAATTCTGAGATATTTCAGAGGAATAACTAAATAAAAATTACCGACATTCAATACTGAAATATTTCAGAGGAAGAACTAGTAAATAATACGGGAATTCAAAGACAGAATTTTATTTAGCAGAGCTTTTTACTCAGTACCATGTATGAGGAGAAAACGGATTACATGGTTATAAAAAGCATTACTTAAGATCAACTACGGTTGTCAGATTGCATGTTTTACCTCTGTGTTTCACATTTTCTAACGTGTTTTAGAATTACGTGCAGTGTACGTTTTAATTTTTCTCGTACTACAATTTCTTGTGCTTTAATACCAAATCTTTCCTTTCATAGTTTCATGATCTTTTTTTCATCTTAATTCAAATTTGCAGAAAACAAATTATGCAGGTGCGCTTCAGTTGTAAAATGTCACTGTCAGTCACCGTGGAATTCAACGTGCTAACATACTTTAGTCACATAAAACACTTTTCGTAGTTGCTGCAAACAAACGTCGAGAAAAGCAGTTTGCGCGTCATTAAAATTATATTCAGGAAAACTTTTCACATGTTTAATACTAGCTAGATACTAGTTATAAATATAACTAATAGTATAACTAATAATAATTATATATTTAACAATATCAATCGTTAAAATAAACAAAAAAAAAAATCAGGGATTATGAAATAATTTCCATCATTTTCAGTACATTTATCAAAACTTTGTCGTTTAAAAACACAAAAAGAAAGTCTAACTAAGCATTTTAAAAAACACATAAAACATTTGAAAACCAGGTTTAAATAATTACTGTTACATGAATTTACATTTAGTAATTTCAACCAATAGATAAAACTACATTTACATTATTTTGTAGAGCTCTGCATATAGGTACATATTTTTACAAGATGTTTAGCAAATAGCACCCTGATTTCATAATTAAATTTCTCAAAAACAAAGATCGATAGTAATATGCGGTAAACGGTTTTTTCATTAGGTAAGTTGTAAACATCTTATACAGAAATTTCAAACAGCGAATATTTTGAAAAAATGCGTTCTGATTGCTTAGAATGCTTTGATTTGACATTTTTCTTGTTTTAGATTGCCTGCAGAGAAATAATTTTTCAACTTACAGTGCAATATTTTAAGGATTTTTCGAAGTAAATTTTTAGAATTTCGTAATTTCAAAAATTTAATTTAAAAAAACTGTGAAATAAGGCACTTTAAGCCGAAAAACACATTCTCTGGCAGCAATCTAAAGCAAGAAATATGTCAAATCAAAGCATTCTTTGCAATCAGAACACAATCTTTTCAAAATATTTACCGTTCTAAACTTTTGTATAAGATTTTTACAGCTTACCTGATAAACAAACCGTTTACTGCATAATTCTATTTATCTTTGTTTTTGAGAAATTTAATTTTGAAATCAGGGTGTTATTTGCTGGACACCCTGTATATATAATATATAAAACACCATCATAAATTAAAATTTCATTCAGGCTATATTAACCTAAAAATACTTAAAAAATACTTCCAGAAATTCCTTTCTATAGGCAGTCATGTATCCAGATATTTATGCGAATATATTTATATACCACAAACATATTTTAATTTATCAAAGGGTATGACACTTTAGGCATTTTGCAGAGATGTCACGCGGGGCTACAAAATGTAAAATCTATTGCGTCGAAGGTAATCTTAAGAGCCCACACTACTGATTGAAAAAGACCCGTAAGATAACGTTAAATCTATTGGGGCGTTTTATTTAAATATCTCACTCAATTTTTAGGTGCGTTCGTAATTATGTAAATACATAGCATCTATTGTTGTCGCTCAGTCCATCCGTCTGTCTGTCTGTCTGTCTGTCTGCATGTAACAACGCAAAAACTACCCAACCGAATCTTTTGAAATTTAAAATATATAATTATAACATAATTTTGTCGGGTCATTTCAAATTTTATGAAAATCGGATGGATAGATCAATTACAGGGACAATCAAAAGGATTCCGTTACATCACGGTCAATGGGGAAAAAAGTTTCAAATGCATTTTAATCGTTTGACATTTAAAAAATATAATTATTGTGTAATTTTGTCGAGTCATTTCAAATGTTATGAAAATCGGATGGATAGATCAATTACAGGGACAATCAAAAGGATTCCGTTACATCACGGTCAATGGGGAAAAATGTTTCAAATGCATTTTAATCGTTTGACATTTAAAAAATATAATTATTGTGTAATTTTTTCAAGTCATTTCAAATGTTGTGAAAGTCGGATGCATAGATCATGTACAGGGACAATCAAAAGTATTCCACTACATTACGGTCAATGGGAAAAAAGTTTCAAATACATTTTAATGATATTACACTTATTCGAACACAATAGAATTGGCATGAATCTATGAAATATATACTAAAATATGCATTCTGTACTATCTGTGATGCAAAGAATTTTTATTATTAAATTACAGGGCCACACAAATGTATTCCACTACATATTGCTATACGGGGACACATTGTTTGGGGCGTATTTTAATTATATACAACTACTTCACATTTTATGAATAACATATACGTTAATGAAGTATAATAAAATTTACTACTTGCATATTTACAGAAACACAAAGATTTCTACTACTATACTGTATCCGAAGTACGCTCTACTATATCAGCAAGATCTGAATATTTTTAAAACTTCGTTATCGTACGAACGCACCTCATTTGCTACGTTCACGTGCAATTTCCAACTTGTTTTATTTTGACATGATTGTTTTTAGGTGCGCTTGTAATTATGTAAATACATAGCACATATAGTTGTCGTTCAGTCGTCCGTCTGTCTGTCTGTCTGTCCGCATATAACAACGCAAAACTACCCAACCGAATCTTTTGAAATTTAAAATATATAATTATCACATTATTTCGTCGAGTCATTTCAAATTTTATGAAAATCGGATCGATAGATCAATTACAGGGACGATCAAAAGTATTCCGTTACTTTACGATCAATGGGGAAAATGTTTCAAATGCATTTTAATCGTTTGAAATTTAAAATAATGCTTATTACATAATTTTGTCAAGTCATTTCAAATTTTTTGAAAATAGGATGCATAGATCAAATGCAGGAACATTCAAAAGTACTCCGTTACATTACAGTGAATGGAAAAGAAGTTTCAAATGCATTTTAAGTGTATTTCTCTCATTCGAACTTAATAATACTGATATGCATCATAAAGTACATATTATAACATACATTTTGCATAATCTGTGGTGCAAAGAACATTTGTTATTGATTTACAAGGCCACACAAAAGTATTCCATTACATAATGAGTATAGGGAGAACATTGTTTGGTGCGCATTTTAATTGTAATTAACTAGTTACAATTTTATGAGATTGATATATGAGAGTGATATTTTCAAAATTGCATTATCGTACGAACGCACCTCATTGCCTACGCTTCACGTGCAATTTCCAACTTATTTTACATAGGATAGCTGAGGACGATCATCAACCGTGTTTGTTTTCACTTTTTCAGTTTTGATTTCAAAATAAAAATAAAATTACTTTAACTTTTGAAACCAGACAGAACCGATTTTGAAATTTAAACTATCAGAATATTAAAATATGTTCTAAAATTGAAAAAGTCAAAACTAGCCCGGTTGTAGATCGTCCTCAGATATCCTATACAAAAAAAAAAGAAAAAGAAAACCATGTAAAAATATTAAAATTTGAGCGAGATATTTCGACCAACAAACTTTTGTGTCGATTTCAACAGTTAATTTCCTTCTTATGGAATAAAAGAAACGCTGGAATTATTGTTCAAAGTTGGAGAAAAGATCGATTGTTACTACTTATTGCTATCTAGATGATACTCAAAATTGGCTATTTTTATAATTGCATTATCGGCGACAAAATACAAGAAAAGTCACTGCTAGAACGAATTTTTGTGAGTTTTGCGAAGAATTGAGAATATTGCTGATCGCTGTTATATGTGTATTGAGGCAATTTCTTTCGAAAAATCTTCTCAAGTTAAAAGATAATTGCTTTGAAAAGATGTTGATTTCAATAATTGTTTGAGATTAACAATGTATAAATACTCTTTAGGCTTTCTATGTAGTGTATATTTATAAAATTGCATTTTATGGTGTGACTTTTATCCGTCAGTGAGTTCCTGATCTTTCTTTCATAGTTTAGAAAACAACGACATCTGAATTTAAAACAAAAATTAATGTCTGCTAAAAATTATGGTTTTCACACAGTAAACTTCTTTTAGTGTATAGAATGTAAATAATGTATATAAATGTAAATAAAGAATATAAACATCTAAACCACAAAATTGAAATATATCTGGTATGGGATATATAAATATACAGGATGGGGAAAATAAAAACAGCCCAAAGAACAAAGTTCCAGCTTTTAAAAAGTGATAATTATTTTTTTCACTTTATCTCTCTCTGAACCCTAGGCACCCTGATCTTTACCGTTGCACTGATCACGTTTACACTGATACATCCCGCGCTAAGATCTGAAACGGTTTCGTTCTTATAACGTGCGTACACGTGGTGTGTGCGTCTATCATTCACATCTAACAGTAGGCACTCGTCCGAGCAATTTTAATTTTATCCAATTTGTATAAATATATAGAAAATGAGTTTGTATTAATTTATTCTTTGTTTTATTCTTTATTTTTTACTTACCCATCATACGTAGTATAGGGTAAGTCTTGCAATCGTTTTGAAATCGAAAAAAATTTTTTGACGGATTTACACGTTTTAGATAGTGGAGATTCCGAAAAACATATTTTTAGAAAAAAAATTTTGCCGTCCGTCTGTCTGTCTGTCTGTAAACGCTCTATCTCCCGAACAAATTGAGATAGAGACTTGAAATTTTGTATGTAGTTAGTATGTAAAAATGGGACGAACCCTATTTAATATCAGCAACCTCGATTATCCGGAACTATTTTTTTCGGACTCTCGAAAAATTCGTTCTGATGAAAGGTATATAAAAATTTTCGAATTTTTTTTGTTTTAAGGAATGCACTTAAAAGGCAATAAAATAACACACATTTTGCATATAGAACGAAGTCGATCGGGTTATTAGTTGCCGAGATATTTGTAATCTTGTTTTCCACATTCTTCGATTTTTCATGATCCTGTATTTCATTCAAATTTCAATTCAGAAGTATATTTTAATTGGAAATGAGACGCTTAATCCGACGCAGTTAATTGTTAGTTAATAGAGTTATTATTTTTGGAGTTATAAGGATGTTTCTTTTACGCAGTTCGGTACTACTTGAGTAGTTTGGCGTTTTATATAATTTGTCGAAATTGGTACATCAGCAGTTCTTTAATATCGCATTACTATGTATATCAACAATATTTAAATTTTGTTTATGAATTGTAATGCATTGTATAAATAGATTCACATGTTTTATTTTCATATACAAATCCATGATGGGTAAGTATTACGGTGGCCCCCTACGACTAGTTTAATTAAGAAAACGTTTATTAGAGGAGTATACACAATTTTCTCAATAAGTAACATCATAATATCATAATTTACATTTTTTACGAAAATATTTTCCTTTCAAAACACGGAAAAGGTTCTATCACATATCTCCCTTGGTGACCATTAATAAAATCTGAAATCTTTTCGTGATTCCATGTGCTTCTAAGTTCCATAAATCATCAGTAGTTTAGTTATGATTCCGTTAGATATTTGTATCCCTCATATATCATCGAATGGAAAAACAAAAGAAGGAAATATACTCTAAAGCTCTTGTTCTGGTTATAAAAATAAAACTAACTCAATAAATAAAGTATTTATGAAGTATTAAAGTATTTGAAAAGACTGAAAAGAAAACTTTCCAACATACGAATAAAAATTAATGCCGATAAAAGTACATCTTATTCCTTGTAAGTTTTTTTTAAATAATACTTTAATTCTATATACAATTTTAACTTCTTCACACAATTGTTATTTACGCGTTCAAAGTCAAGCTGAGGAACGTAAATATAAATGGATATACATATAAAAAATAGGTTTACAATTTTTTCATGTTGTATGATTTTTTTTTAGTGTTTCGCAGTACATAATTTTTATTTCAATTATATACATGATTAAAAATTAATTTCCCATATAATTATGCATTATTTAATACTAAAAATGAATACTAGAAATTAAACTACCTATCATATGAATAGAACCTAATGCCAATAAAAGTACATCATATTTCGTTGTACTTTAGAAAATTAATACTTTGAAAATCGAAGCCAATTTTTATTGTCAATCCAAGTCTAAATGAGGTGCGTAAATAAAAAGAGATATACCTAAGAAAAGTAGGTTTTAAGAAATCATTCAAAAAATATAAAATATGAACTTTAAAACTGTTTCATTTAAAAAGTGATTAAAATAATCAAATAAATCGTAATATTTAATTTTGTGTAAAATATTTTAGTACTTTCAAACTTCATCCAGGCTCTTCATCAGAGAACATTAATTAGAAGCCTAATAAAGCCGAATCAAAATATTCGACCAAAAAATTGAAGTAAGAACAACCAAAATCGAAAACCTAGAAAATTACCCTGTTAGAAACCAACGTCAGCTATCCTATGCAATTTTTTTTTAATTTAGAGTAAGATGACATTATTACGTCATAGATTCTTACGGACAACTCAGCCCTCTGTTTTATTACCTGTTCTAGCAGGAATGTTGGAAAGTAACATTACTTTGTGTTACAAATTAGCAGTCGTTATCGCAGTTTATAAAATACACGAATAGAAATTTTCTAAATGTTCATTTCAAACGGAAGTAATTAAAACTAAGTTTATCACAATGCTCATTTCTGTATTAGAAGTTATGAATGTCTGCTGGGAGCATTAAACGTACTTCTGCAAATTAACTAAATGTTCGAAATTTCTGTATCTATCTTAAGTGCTTTCATAGTAAGAAATCAGATGTTTGTTGTGCAAATTTATACCATAATTGTTAAGGAAACACATGTAAAGGTACACACACACACACACACACACACACAGGTTGGTCTACCCTGTAAAGTGAGGAACCGTGTTTACACAATACGTTCTGAGTAACCTTAGAAATTGTGGTCAAAACCCTAAAAATGCAATTTACTGATACGTATTCACATTAATAAAAGCTATAACTACATTAAAAATTATATTTTTCTTGTAACATTATTTTTTATTAAATAAAACAGCAGGAGATGTTTTGCATGTATATCGAGTAACTGGTTCAGCTTACACACATGGCGTTGTGAGTAACATAGCCTCGAACTAAGATAATAAAAATTGTTACTCAGAAGAACGGTAATTTTTACCTGCTGTGTTTAGTGTTGATTGCTACAATGGACTAATAATAATGGATAATTCTCTTCCTTGTCACTATAAAATTTAAGACAAAAGAAAAAAAAAAGTTTATATGAATCTAGGAAAAAAAGTTATCGGAAAAAAGTGACATAAACTACGAAAGCGGAAAAAAGTGACACGGAAAAAAGTTACCGAAAAAAGTGACAAGGAAAAAAAGTTACAGGAAAAAAAGTGACAAGGAATTGATTTTGGAGACTTATTATTGATTTTGGGGATTCATTGGTTAAGTATGAAAGGGGGATCGGGGGCAGACTCATAATTTAGGTAAATGGGTTTTTCATGCTGAATTAACTGTTTTGGTTCAATTTTTGCAAGGAAGTTCATATTGAAAAGACGCTTGCCTGATTTGTTTTGGGAAAAGATGATTACCTTCCTCCTACCCTCCCTAATTTGATAGATGGGTTTTTATGAAGAATTATCCATCGTGTGTCAAATTTTGGATATAGGTTCTTTCTGAAAAAGGCTTATCTATAGTAATATAGTATAATGCCTGAAAAGGTTTGGAAGTTTAATGATTAAGCATAGAGCGGTAACGGGGAAATAAACTCTCTTAAATTAAATTAATAGATTTTTACGTAGAATTATCCGATTTGTTTGGAATTTTGGACATAAGTTCATTATGATAAGACGTATCTCTGATTAGCTATGGGGTTCTTTTGCTTATTGATAAAAGAAGGGGAGGGCAATTATCTCGCCTCAAACTAGATAAATCGTTTTTTATGCAGAATTATCGGATGTATTTCAAATTTTAATTGAAATTCCTTTCGGATAAGGTGAATCCCTGAATAGTTTTAAGGGTTTAACAGCTAAGTATAGAAGAGGAATAGAATATAGCCCCCGTCTTTAAATTGAATAAATTGTTTTTTACGCAGAATTATTGGATTTGCTTCATATTTTGGAATATAGGTTCATTATGATAAGTCGTATATCCTTGATTAGATATGGGATTCTTTGCTAATTAAAAAAGGGGTCGGGTGATTTTTACCCCCCCCCCCTTTAAATTAGATAAATTGTTTTTTATGCGCACTTATCCGATGTATTTCATATTTATATACAAGTCCTTTCTTATAAAGTGAATCGCGGAATAGTTTTAAAGGTTTAATTGCTAAGTATAGAGGGGGGAGGGGAACGCGGGATAACCCCTTTCAATTACATAAATGGCTTTTTACACAGAATTATCCGATTTGCTTCAATTTTGGATGTGGGTTCATTCTGATAAAGCGTATCTCTGATTAGTTATGATGTTACTTAGCTAATTAAAAAGGGGGACGGGCGATTATTCCCCCTCCTAAATGAGATAAATTGTTCTTATGATGCATTTCAAATTTTGGGTACAGGTTCTTTCTGATAAAGTGAATCCCTGAATAGTTTTAAGGGTTTATGGCTAAGTATAGAGGGGGGTGGAACGAAGGATACCCCCCTTAAATTATTTAAATGGCTTTTTATGCAGAATTATCCGATTTGCTTCAAATTTTGGATATAGGTTCATTATGATAAGGTGAATCCCTGATTAGTTGTGGGTTATCGACAGCCCCCCCCCCTCTCTATACTTAGCCATTATACCCTTAAAACAATTTAGGAATTCACTTTATCAGAAAGAATCCATATCCAAAAGTTGAAATAAATCGGATAATTGTGCAAAAAATGTTGCGCAATTTATATTATTTAATGAGCGGGGACAATCCCTCGCTATCCCTTTTTAATTAGCAAAGAACAACATAACTAATCAAGGATATGCCTTATTATAATGAATCTACATCCAAAATTGGAGCAAATAGGATAATTTTGCATAAAAAACGATTTATCTGGTTTGAGGCGAGATAATTGCCCCCCCCCCCTTTATTAATAAGCAAAAGAACCCCATAACTAGTGAGAGATAGGTCTTATCATAATGAATTTATGTCCAAAATTTCAAGTAAATCGGATAATTGTGCGTGAAAAACCATTAATTTAATTTAAGAGAGGTTATTCCCACGTTCCCCTCTATGCTTAACTATTAAACTCTCAAATCTCTTCAGGTATTATATACAATATATATATAAGCCTTATCAGAAAGAACATATGTTCAAAATTTGACACACGTTGGATAATTCTAAATAAAAATCCATTTTTCTAATTTAGGGTGAATTGGGTGGGGAGAGGGGGTAATCATCCCTTCCCAAAACTAATCAGGCAAGCGTGTTTTCAGTATGAGCGTATATCTAAAAATTGAACCAAAACAGTTAATTCAGCATGAAAAACCCATTTACCTAAATTATGAGCCTCCCCCCGATCCCCCTTTCATACTTAACCAATGAATTCCCAAAATCAATAATACAAATCCCTAAAATCATTTCCTTGTCACTTTTTTTCCTGTAACTTTTTTTCCTTGTCACTTTTTTCCGTGTCACTTTTCTCCCGCTTTTGTAGTTTATGTCACTTTTTTCTGATAACTTTTTTTCCGGTCACATTTTTTTTCCGTTTACCCGTTTGAATATATATATATATATATATATATATATATATATATATATATATATATATATATATATATATATATATATATATATATATATATTCGCACAAAATTGCAATATCCGTCTTTGTTTGAATTCAGCGAGAGTTGAGGAAATGTTCATTTTCTGTTGTTCTAGACCTTTGCTCAACAATGCGATTCATATATAATAAAAAATATTTTAAAAACAATATAATACTATGTTTTTATAATAAAATTTTAATTAACTCATTATTCTAATGATATAGCTTGTCTTTTGCATAGGTAGATGGAAGATACTGGAAACAGAGAATGGATAGGGGACCATATTCTTTTCCTAAATGTTTAAAAATATCGCAATTTTGGTCACTATTAACTAATTTTAATCATTTATACCTTTTAAAGAGAATTCTGATTACACTCATTAGAAGGTAAACAGCAGGCACCTCGCAGCTCTGCCTCGCATGCCCCTGCATCAGTCGGGCATTGCTGAAGATAGCTCACGAGGATACAAAAATTTAGAACTCAAAATAACGATGGTCTCAAAATAATTATTTCTCTTCTGAGCTTTAGAAATGGATTGAAGGGAATAATAATTTTAAAGCACCAAGACACTGGAAGTTTACTGGTTGATCCAATAACAGTAGGAACTTTGCTCATATCATTATATGTCTTCTTTCCGTAGAATGTGGACTATAAAAGTAAAAATTGATAATATTAATTGCTAAAAATTGTTTCATAAAGGACTTTTTTTGGCTTATTGAGCAAAAGATTGGTTGTATTTACTAATTATGACGATCAATTTTCAACTCGAGGAAGAGGGGGAGCGCCCTCCTGAGAGAACTTAACCCCCATTTACGCATGGAAATTCAAAGTTTGAAGAAAACCACGAAAATCTCCGAACGACTAGGCCGACGGGCGCGACTGGGTTCGAAACCAGCACCTTCCGTCTTTACCATTTTCGAAGGCTGAACCACTGGAATGAGCTAAAGGCTATAACAAAATATGCACTAAATTCATTAAATGCAAATGATATTTAGTTGCAAAGAAAAAGAAAAGAAAAACTTTTTTTTTGAAAAAAAAAAAAAAAATCAAACAATCTGGATCTCGTAAAACAATTACTCTCAAAGAAACTAGCATAGCAATGCAAGAAATTACTATCGATTAAAAGCATGTTATTCTTTTCGATTAATAAAATTTATTTGTCATAAGAGTACATGTTCTTTTCGTGACAGATTTTTCTTTCTTTTTTTTTTTTTTTTTTTTTTTTTTTTTTTTTTTATTATAACAAAATTACGATTTCTAAAAGTTAATTATGTAAATGAATGTTAGTATAATGAAATGATTTTTAATACCATTTATTCATTTCTAAAAATTTTATTAAAATATCATTAAAAAATCCATTAAATTTTACGATTTAATTGAATCTCATGAATATTTATCATTACGATTTCTAATTCTTAAACTTTATTAAAATTAATTATATTTTATAGTATTTTTTATGCTTTTCATATGTTTATAATTCAAAATATTAAACATTTTGCGACAACTCTATTGAAATGGAAAATTGCTGGTAGCAAATTTAAATTTCATTATAAACGTCCACTATTATAGTATAATTTAAAAGAATCCAAATATTTTAAGTGTTCAAAAAAAAAAAAAAAAAAAAGTTTGAAGTTTATATCAGAATAGACTATATATATATTTTTAATAAAATCTATTTTACTGTAATAATAAAAAAAAAAATATTAATATCAAAATAAAGTTTGAATTAAAAAATATTTATTTGTATGAAAAAAAAATTCTGTAAAAAGTATAGAATACCAATTAAATTAAAAAGAAATTAAACGAAAGTTAGTTTTAAAGTTTTTATTAGTAAAGTAACATTAACAAAGCTATTATTATGTAAGCAAATACATAATTTAAGGTAAAATTATAATAAATTTTACCAAAATAACTGAAGGATGCTAGTATATTGTTTGTTTTGAAATACAAAGTTTAAATTTCAAATCATTTAAAATTTGTTTTGCGTAATTATAGTTCAGTTGAACTACTTGTATAATATTAAAACAGCTGACATGTTTTAATATGACAAATTAAAGAAAATTTTGCAGAATTCCTGACTGAAGTAAAAAGGTTTCATTGTACGTAAAATTTAAATATATATTTTAAAAATAAATATGATAGAATTTATAAACAATGCATAAGGGATCATTAATTTAATTTATTATGTAAATTTAAAATTTACATATAAACTGAAACATAATCTTTTGATTTAAAAAGTATTTAAGCTAATGGAATTTTTACTGGCGCTATTTGATCATCCAACTAAAAAAAAAGTTACTTAGATTGCTTATTGTGATCTACACATATTGCATGCGTGTGTGGAAATCGTTCTTTTCCATATGTTTCAAAACAGAAAAGAGCCGAAATCAGCTTTACAAATACAAGTTTCTCACCCATGTATTGACATCAAAAAGCATTTGCGACACAAAAGCTTTCTACTGCACTGCCCAACCTACTGGACAAAGGGGTAAAGATTACACGTCACTAAAAAAAGGGGTGAGAAATATCTTCCCTGGGGTTTTTAGTGAACAAGCTCTTATTGAAAGGAATTTCTCTGTTCCGAACTTTTTTGAGGGAGGAAACTGAATTTAGTTTTTCCGTAAAATGCTTTAGCTTTTCCACCTTCAACAGCTCGAATTTTTCTGATACAATTTCAGACACATTTTTCAAAGTAGAAACATGAAACTTGCTGAGAGTATTTTTGAAGAGACGTATGAGGTGCCATGTGATGTCATTTTGTGCTCAATTCATTAGAATTTGATTTATAAACAATTATCTTCTCAGTATGACTCATTTTTTCGCCCACAGATCTTCCGCTTAAGAAAAATCTATTCAAAATGCCGTTTTTGATTGCTTTTTTGCAATGTTTTTTGCATTTATCCAAGAATCGACAATTACGGCACCTTGAGTACTTTCTGAATAAGACAATTTCCAAGTTTGATGCATATGAGAGCAAAAATAAATCGAAAAATAAGCAGATTGAATCGAAAAATAAGCAGATTGAATCGAAATACACCCTTAAAGGGTTAAAGTCTGAAATAAAATACTATAGTTTTTTATACTAAACTAGATGAATCACAGAAAAAATCTCCCCGGAAAAAATCACCCCGGTAAAAATCTCCCCGCTAAAAATCTCCCCCGGAAAAAATCTCCCCACAAAGAAAGGTAACCGAAAAATAAGGCTTTTTTAAATTAAGATTGAAAAAGCCCACACATATGAATAACAAAGATTTGATGACTTTGATTATGGCAATTATAATTTCAAGTCAATCACGTGCTAATCACGTGTATTTGTACTGGAAACAATTATGGCATTATATGCATATTGTTAGAATTTATGCATATTGAATTAATAGTAAAACCTCCATATGAAATAAGGTCCTACTTCCATGAGGGTTGCGGACATAATCCCCGCGGACAAAATCTCCACGGACAAAATCCCCGCGGACAAAATCCCCACTGGACAAAATACCCACGGACAAAATCCCCACGTGTATTTAGAATTGTAATACTATCTTATAAAACATAATTTTATTGATAAAGATTTTAATAAAAGTAAAATTAGTCCAACGGAAGAATTTTGCGTATCTTACAGAATTTTTTTTTATATAAAAAGAAATATAATTGCATTAATAAATAACATAGTAGATAACTCAGAGAGTAATCCTCCGTAGTTTGATGGTCACAAAATTGAGCAACTGAAACCTCAGGATTTAATCAACTGATATATGATGCATTTGTATGCATTATTGTCTTTTAATTTATCATGAATCTTTAGGATAGAATTTTTACTTTATATTTTAAAATGTAGAGATAGATATTTTCACAATTTTTCATTTATTTATTGTTTTAATTGTAACTCACCGTGTTGGAATTTTTAATAACTTGTTAATTCTGCATTGACATTGTCATAAGCAGTAAATAGTCGCACCTTAGAGCTATTACAGCGAATATACAACTTATATACTGTATGTGCTCATAAGAAGCCATATCATTCACACGAAATACCCATTTGCTAATGTTAATTCTATGTAGCTTTTTTTAAAATTTCTATGAAGATTTTTCTTAATTTTAATTTATATTTACTGAGTTAAAATTTTGATTTTTTTTTAATTTAATTATATAATTTGTAAACAAAATCACATGATGAAACTTCCATAAATATTATATATATATTCAATATATGGGTAAAATGAAATCGTATATATATTATTTGCAGAATTTCACTTTTTCTTTCACTCACATAAATGGGAATATAAACGCTTTAATTTTCATTAAGCATTTTTGGAAATACTAATTTAAATAAAATTTAAAAATACTTAAATTAAAAATATGAAAAAAAAACTTAAAAAAACGTCATATTTTTAAAAGTAAGTATTATTATTATTTTTTTTTTTTAATCAAAATTACTGTAAAAGAATTAAGAAAGACATATTTCAAGTATGAACCATTTATCTGTAACGATTCTTGACTTATAACAGTTTATCTAAGAGAAATGGTAAATAAACCCATCATGAAGAAAATCGCACTTTCGTTGTTTCCATATCAATCTTTGCTGGAAAGTGCTAGATTTTGAAAACCGAAACATAAAATTTAATATTTCCTTTTCCAATTAAGATAGAAACATGATTTAAATGTCATTTTAAGCAAAATAATAATAATAATTATTATTATTATACTGCTTATTTTATTTCTTATTTTTTTAAAGGAAAATTTGAAGGCTTTTGCGTCTTGAATTCAAGCTGGTTTTAATACTGTTTACGAAACTATTGCAAAATCAGTATGCATGTTTCGAAGGGAAAATTATAAAAAACAAATACTAGTTATTCCGAATTTTTTTTTTTTCTTTCAGGTATGGATATTTTATTTTCAGCTATGTGTCGATCTATCTAACTGCATTTTCAAATGATTTTTTTTATCATTACTATTATTCCTCGATCCAAAATGGGCTGTTATCTTTTATCAAATTAATTCTTTATTTTTTACTCAGAATTTTTTGAGAATTTTAAAAAATGGGCTTCTTATCCACAATTAAAAAAAAAAAAAAAAAAAAAAAAAAAAAAAAAAAAAAAAACAAGAAATTTTACATCTTTAGTTACAATAAAATAAACACACATGCACAGACACAGGGTGACTCATATTTATCGAAACAATAGGCTATCTCTTTAAATATTGCCCCTAGGCACAATACTTACAGTTGCAAAGTTTCTTTTTTTTTTCCTTACTTATTTATTGCCTAAGTGGGGCAGAATCAGAAAAGGGTGCAAAGTTTGATAAAATAAGTTGCAATTACACAGGGGGACTATTTAGAGAAATACAAAAATTAAATTTTTATACGGCCCTGGTTGGTTAAAATTTCCCCTTAGGAAGTTTTTCCTTATCATTTTTTAATTTAAACAACAGCAAAAAAAAAAAATCTATCTTGATTCTTGCAAAACTCAGAGAGTTATGGGTATATTTCGATTCAAACTGCTTATTTTTCTATTTATTTTTAAATTCATTTTTTCTCTCAAATGCATCCAACTGGTAAATTGTCTTATTTAGAAAGTACACAAGGTGCCGTGATTGTCGATTCTTTGATAAATGCAGAGAATATTACAAAAAAAAACAATCAAAAATGACTTTTTGAACAGATTTTTCCGAAGCGAGAGATTTGGGAACGAAAAAAAGGGTCATACTGAGAAGGTAATTGTTTATAAATCAAATTTTAATGAATTGAGCGTAAAATGACATCACACGGCACCTTATATGTCTCTTTAAAAATCACCTCAGCAAGTTTCATGCTTCTACTTTTAAAAATGTGTCTGAAATTGTATCGGAAAATTTTGAGCTGTTGAAGGTGGAAAAGCGTTTTTTCGAATACACCCTTATGTCTATTTTAATAATTTGCGGGGTTTCAAGGGATTAGGCACAAATGGAAATGCGTGTTATTCAATGCGCAATGTTACTGTAAATGTATCAAGGAAACATTCATTTTTCTTTTATTTATTTATAAAATTAGAATTTTGAATGCTTTGAGATGGTTAACCATATAATTTGTAAACAGAATCACATCATAAAACTTCTTTTAAAAATAAAAATGTTTTTTTTTTTTTTTTTTTTTTTTTTTTTTTTTTTTTTTTTTTTAGAGTAATTTAAAACTGTTATTAATCAAAGTTTCATTCGTCGAATTGAATTTTTTTCTTTTGATTAAGTGACTTATTTTTTATTTTGATTTAGCATTTTAAATAATATTTATTTAAAAAAAATTAAAATATTTAAAATAGCAATTTAAAATTAATCGGATGTGGCAATCCCAAAACTTCTGTCTCATGCATGTGAATATTTCAAAAAGCGCTACCAATGCGCAAAAATAAAATAACAAACTATACTCATCATGAAGATTCTAAGGACGTTAAATTCTATGCATTATTTCTTGAATTAGACAATTGCAATATTGGAAAAAATGCAACATAAAAAGCGTCACTTGTTGGGCAACTTATACCAAAACATAAAGGACAATAATATTTATCAAGCTATACCTGAATCTGAAATTTGTTGAAAAAATTCGTGCATTAGCTCTTGGATTAGAACTATTGAAGGAATCGGGAAAAATTCAGCTTACAGCATCACCTGTTGGGTTATTGACACTAAAATATAAACAGAACTAGTTCATACCACGGATTTACTAAATCTGAAGTTTAATGAAAATCCGCATATAAGTCATTGAGATAGGGCTCTTGCAAAAATCGTACAATAATACAACATAGCAGTGCCACCTGTTGAATGATTTACAACAATAACTCATCAGTTTCAATGTATATCAAGAACTATCTGAATATGCATTTTTATTGAACTCCGTGCATTAGTTTTTGAAATAGAGCTATTGCAAAAATCCTGAAAAATGCAGCATAGCAGCGCCACATGTTAAGCAATTCACATAGAAATGTAAACAAAACTATTTCATATCATGGGCTTTCTGAATCTGAAGTTTAGGGGAAATCCTAAAGAGATACAGATGTTGCGTAAATTGTAAGAAAAAAAAATGCAGTATAGCAGCGCCATTTGTTGAGAAATTTACACCAAAAACAAATCAGCAACAATTTACATCAGGGACTACCTGAATATAAATGTTTAGCAAATTCAGTGCATTAATTCTTGAGAATTTTGGATTTTTTTTTTTAAATTATTATTATTATTATTAATGCAAATTGTAGCTACAAAGACAGTTTGGATGACCTCATTTGAGTCTTCACTTCAGATATTGAATATTGTTATTCAGTCTTTGATAACTCATTACTTATTAGGATACAAACCTACATTTCATTTCGTATCATTTTTAAATTCGATTTTTATTTGTGTAATATGTAATAGAAATGAACAAGGAAAAAACTCTTAAACAGTGAAACTTTTTTTTTTTAATCGGGTCGCACAAAATAAGAGGATAGGGGGGAAACAGAAATATGAATGTTAAGACTGATTTAGATACAAAAGGACAAATCTACGACATAAGTTTTAATTTGTTTTTGTTCGGAAATTCATGAAACTAGCAGGTATTGATGTTCAGAAACTAAATCTAATTACTAACTCGTGTTTTTTTTTTTTTTTTTTTTTTTTTTTTTTTTTTTTTAACCCGATAGATTTTTTACAAAATAATATCAAAAGGGGCGTTTTGAATTAAATTTCCTCGCGTAAGATGAATAATCACACAAACAGGGGTAAAAACGTGTTTGTCACGTGATCAAAATCTCTTATATCTCAATCTTTTTCGTTATCTATCTTTTGAGGTGAGGGAGGGGTTGATTTTAGGGGAGGTAGCAAAAAAATATGTGATAAAATCTAGAGATGTTTGGGAAAGTCGGATTTTCTGTGTGTGAAAGGAGGGGGGGGGGAGGGCTAATTTAAAAGAAAATGTAATTTATTGATTTTTTCACCTCTCTTCATCAACAGCTTACATATATAAGTAAAGTTGCTTCTGTCTTCATATATATTTTTTGAATTAATAATAATTAAATTTAAATTTTTAATTTTTTTTTAATTTTTAATTTACACAAATTTTATGCGCGCAAAATAAAACAATAACAAATGCGTTCATCTGGGGGGAAAAATCGAATTCGTAAAGGCTGTGACGTTTCTTCGTTAAAATGGCAAACGGAAAAAAAGTGACCGGGAAAAAAGTTATCGGAAAAAATGTGACCTAAACTACAAAAGCGGAAATAAGTGACACGGAAAAAAAAGTGACGCGGAAAAAAAGTGACAAGGAAAAAGTTACCGGAAAAAAGTGACAAGGAATTGATTTTGGGGATTTATTATTGATTTTGGGGATTCATTGGTTAAGTATGAAAGGGGGATCGGGGGAGGGGCTCATAGTTTAGGTAAATGGGTTTTTCATGCTGAATTAACTGTTTTGGTTCAATTTTTAGGTGCGTTCGTAATTATGTAATACGTAGCACATATAGTGGTCGTTCAGTCCGTCCGTCTGTCCGTCCGTCCGTCTGTCCGCATATAACAACGGAAAAACTAACCAATCGAATCATTTGAAATTTAAAATACATAATTATTACATAATTTTGTCGCGTCATTTCAAATTTTATGAAAATCGGATGCATAGATCAATTACAGGGATGATCAAAAGTATTCCATTACATTATGGTCAATGGGGAAAAAAGTTTCAAATGCATTTTAATCGTTTGAAATTTAAAATACGCAATTATTGCATAATTCTGTCGAGTTATTTCAAATTTTTTGATAATCGTGTGCATAGATCAATTACAGGGGCAATCAAAAGTATTCAATTACATTATGGTCAATGGGGAAAAAGTTTCAAATATATTCTATACGTTTGAAATTTAAAATACATAACTATTACATAATTTTGTCGAGTCATTTCAAATTTTATGAAAATCGGATTCATTGATCAATTACAGGGGCAATCAAAAGTATTCCATTACATTACGGTCAATGGGGAAAAAAGTTTCAAATGCATTTTAATCGTTTGAAATTTAAAATACGCAATTATTACACAATTCTGTCGAGTTATTTCAAATTTTTTGATAATCGTGTGCATAGATTAATTACAGGGGCAATCAAAAGTATTCAATTACATTATGGTCAATGGGGAAAAAGTTTCAAATATATTCTATACGTTTGAAATTTAAAATACATAACTATTACATAATTTTGTCGAGTTATTTCAAATTTTATGAAAATCGGATGCATAGATCAATTACAGGGACAATCAAAAGTATTCCGTTACTTTACGGTCAATGGGGAAAAAATGTTTCAAGTGGGAAAAATGTTCAAGCATCTTAATAGTTTTACACTCATGGGAACTTAATAACATTTATATACAACTATAAAGTACATACTATAATATACACCTTACATAATTTGTGGTGCAAAGAACATTTGTTATTGATTTACAAGGCCACACAAAAGTATTTCATTACATAATGGTATAGGGAGAACATTGTTTGATGAGCGTTTTAATTGTAATTCACTATTTGCAATTTTATGAGATTGATATATGAAAGTAATATTTTTAAAAATTTGTTATCGTACGAACGCACCTAATTTGCTACGCTTCACGTGCAATTTCCAACTTGTTGGATATACGTTCATCCTGAAAAGATGCTTGCCTGATTAGTATTGGGAAGGGACGATTACCCCCCCCCCCCATCCGTCCCCAATTATATGAATGGGTTTTTACGCAGAATTATTCAACGTGTGTCAAATTTGCATATAGGATCTTTTCGATAAGGCTTATGTATAGTATAAAATGCCTGAAGAGATTCTAGGAGTTTAAGGGTTAAGTATAGAGGGGGAACGGGGGATAACCTTTCTTAAATTAAATTAATGGCTTTTTACGCATAATTATCCGATTTGCTTAAAATTTTGGAC
Source organism: Maratus speculifer (assembly GCA_964019185.1). Taxonomy (NCBI): domain Eukaryota; kingdom Metazoa; phylum Arthropoda; class Arachnida; order Araneae; family Salticidae; genus Maratus; species Maratus speculifer. Next base: position 417,989,176 of record OZ025290.1, on the reverse strand, counting down.
ATAAGTTCTTTATGATAAGACGTATCTTAGATTTGTTATGGGTTTTTCTGCTTATTATAAAGGGGGGGGACGAGCAATTATCTTCCCCTCAAACTAGATAAATAAGTTTTTATGCAGAATTATCCCATGTATTTCAATTTTAAATATAGGTTCTTTCTGGTAAGGTGAATTCCGGAATAGTTTTAAGGATTTAACGGCTAAGTATAAAGGGAGATGGAGGAAACCCCTCTTAAATTAAATAAATGGCTTTTTATGCAGAATTATCCGATTTGCTTCGAATTTTGGACATGGGTTCATTATGATAAGACGTATTTCTGATTAGTTATGGGGTTCTATTGGTAATTAAAAAGGAGGGCGGGTGATTACTATACCCACCTTAAATTAGATTTAAAAAAATTATGCACACTTATCCGATGTATTTCAAATTTTGGATATAGGATCTTTCTCATAAAATGAATTCCTGAGTAGTTTTATGGGTTTAATGGCTATGTATAGAAGGGGAACGGGGGATAAACCCCCGTAAATTAAATAAATGGCTTTTTACGCAGAATCATCCGATTAGCTTCAAATTTTGGATGTATATTCATTATAAGAAGGCGAATCTCTGATTAATTATGGAGTTCTTTTGATATTTAAATAGGGGAAGGGGGCGATTAATCCTCCACTCTTTAAATAATTTTTTTCTCTTTCACAACTATTCAACGGATTTCAAATTTTGGATATAGGTTCTTCCTGATAAAGTGAATCCCTGAATAGTTTTAAGGGTTTAATGGCTAAGTATAGAGCGATGAACGGGGGATAACCCACAATTAATCAGGACTTCGCCTTTTTCATGATGAACGCCCAATCAAAATTTGAATCAAATCAGATAATTCTGCGTAAAAAGCCATTTATTAATTTAAGGGGGGGGGGGTATCATCCGTTCCCCCAGTGTTTACTTAGCCATTAAACCTTTAAAATTATTCCGGGATTCACTTTATGAGAAAGAACATATATCCAAAATATGAAATATATCGGATAAGTGAGCATAAAAAACAATTTATCTAATTTAAGGGGGGGGGGGGATAATCACCCGCCCCAATTTTTTATTGGCAAAATAACCCCATATGTAATCAGGGATACGCCTTATCATAATGGTTCTATAATCCAAAGTTTGAAGCAAATCTGATAATTCTGCATAAAAAGTCATTTATTTAATTTAAGAGGGGTTTCCTCCATCTCCCCTTTATACTTAGCCATTAAATCCTTAAAACTATTCCGGAATTCACCTTACCAGAAAGAACCTATATTTAAATATGAAATACATGGGATAATTCTGCATAAAAACTTATTTATCTAGTTTGAGGGGGAGATAATTGCTCGTCCCCCCCCCTTTATAATAAGCAGAAAAACCCATAACAAATCTAAGATACGTCTTATCATAAAGAACTTATGTCCAAAATTTTAAGCAAATCGGATAATTATGCGTTAAAAGACATTAATTTAATTTAAGAAAGGTTATCCCCCGTTCCCCCTCTATACTTAACCCTTAAACTCCTAGAATCTCTTCAGGCATTTTATACTATACATAAGCCTTATCGAAAAGATCCTATATGCAAATTTGACACACGTTGAATAATTCTGCGTAAAAACCCATTCATATAATTGAGGACGGATGGGGGAGGGGGGGGTAATTGTACCTTCCCAAAGCTAATCAGGCAAGCGTCTTTTCAGGATGAACGTATACCCAAAAATTGAACCAAAACAGTTAATTCAGCATGAAAAACCCATTTACCTAAACTATGAGCCCCCCTCCCCGATCCCCCTTTCATAATTAAGCAATGAATCCCCAAAATCAATAATAAATCCCCAAAATCAATTCTTTGTCACTTTTTTCCCGGTAACTTTTTTTCCTTGTCACTTTTTTCCGCGTCACTTTTTTTCCGTGTCACTTTTTTCCGCTTTAGTAGTTTAGGTCACTTTTTTTCCTAGATTCCTGATAGCTATAAGTCCCCTATGATTCAGAAACTATTTTAAAATAATTTGCAGCAATAATTTAATTCAGAATATATTTAAAATTAGATTTTCAGAGGGCAATCTATCTTCAAAAGTTAGCGTTTGCCCTTGCGATATTCATGGAACTAAGGACCTTTTTCATATGGAGGTTTTACTGCCGTAATTGTTTTCAGTACAAATACACGTGATTAGCACATGATTTACTTGAAATTATAATTGCCATAATCAAAGTCATCAAATCTTGTTATTCATATGTGTGGGCTTTTTCAATCTTAATTAAAAAAAAGCCTTATTTTTCGGTTACCTTTCTTTGTGGGGAAATTTTTTCCGGGGGAGATTTTTACCTGGGAGATTTTTACCGGGGTGATTTTTTCCGGGGCGATTTTTTCCGTGATTCATTTAGAAACGAAAATGAAAAGACATCATTTATATTTCGCCTATTTTAGAAAGCACATTTAGATAAATATACAGCATATCTGACTTTCTTTATACTTCATTTTTACTATTTCACTAATAAATTTAAAAACAAATTCGGATTGACTTTTTTTTTGTCATTGAAAAAGTAAAAATGAATAATAAAGAGTTCAATAATTTTCAGTAGATGTACATACTGTGTGCCTCCCCCCTTTTTTTTACGTTCCAAATTTATTTGTGTATTCTTCATATATTATAAAAATTGTGTTTAATTTTTCATTAGATTTAATTTGTGTTTTACCAACGTACTTTACATTACAAGTATATTCAAAACTTTAAAACTGGTAATTTAATAACAACTCTGATTTATTTAAGAATTTTAAACTTATTAAACTGATATAATCATTTTCTAATTATTATAATAATGTATGTGAATATGTATTGATATGCGATAATAAAGTGAAGTTGGAAAATAAACGGAAGAAAATAATTTTTTCCATAAAATGATTAAATGAATGGAAAATGAATTAAACTTTATAAACATGAATATTTTGAAAATAAAAATAAAAATAAAAATACATATCAATGCAGAAATATACAAAAACTAATTATTTCACATTATGTTATTATTTTCCTCTTTCTAATTAATTAAATAACTAATCAGTATTTTCAATTGAATATTCCTTGCTTAGTTTGCATTCTCATGAACTTTCTGTATAATGACTTAATGTATCCTGTATTTTCCATTAATAAAAACCAAATGAAAAAGAAACAATTTTTGAAATACACAGAGATAGCAAAGAGAATTTAGTTGTAAAATTCCAAAAATTTGCCTTCTTATTGTGTTGTCCGGAAATGTCAACCCCATCCATCAAAGAACCACACCTCCTGTCTCCGAACCCCAACTTACGGGTGAACGGAAATCTTTCCAGCTAGACGGGGCGAGCTATTACGGGACTCGGGGCATTGGGAGGTTTCGGATATTATGGGATTCAAACATCAAAGAGTTAATACTTGTAAATATCGTACATTTTCAATTTTTATACGATCGTATAGAGAAAAAATTTACTTTAAAATGCAATTGGTTTGAAAGCTGTAACTCAATTTATATTTGAGAAATTTATTTTTTTGTAGTATTTAGCACCAATTTTGTTATTGTGGCAACAATAGTATTCCATTTCTTTTAAAAGTAAAAGCAATGGAGTAATTAGAAAACAACAAAAAACACAAACTGATGATATTAAAATTAATATTTTAATTAAAATAATAATCTTTTTCAAAATTCTATGATTTGCTGTGTGACAACAAGTATTCAGCTGTAAGTACACAAAATTTGAACTCTCTAGCATATGTAGTTTTCGTGTACCGACTGTGTGACGGACAGACAGACAGACAACGGACAGAGACGAATAGGGTTTCGTCAGATGAACGAAACCCTAAAAATGAAGCAAAAGTATATGATGATTTGTTGAAATGATGGACATTTTGTCAAAAATCACTTTTTAAACTAAATTTACTTTAAGCGATAAATAATTTTATGCCCTTTCATAATTTGGTGAACGAGGAGAATAATCGCCTCCAGACTGGAATTTTACGACAAACAACTACAGGTACTCACTGTCGTTCAAGACATGTTATTCATTTTTTATGCAGAAAAAATTAAACATGTAATTGAAAATAAGTAAAAATAATATAAAAATACGCAGGTGATATCTCTTTTCTTTTGTCATTAAAAGGTAATAAAAGTCACGGAAGAATTAGACAGTTCCCTTAAGAGCCCTTCACGCACATTCATTTATGAAAATCCTTAGAAAAAAAATTCTTCTTAATATCTCGTTTGCAATTCCGTATTTTTAAATGATTTATTTATTTATTTATTTGTATTTGATGGCCAGCCAAGATTAATCTCCAAAGAAGCTGTCTTTTTTTAAATATTCGACTTTTTTTCAGAATTTTTTCTGTCAGTATACCGTAATTTTCAAAACCGGCTCCGAAAGTGTTAGTATCAAAAGAGAAAAAAAAATCATAAGCAAAATAGGAAAAATAAAAAATTGCTTATCTATTGCAGAACCCCAGCCATAAATGCCAAAAATGAATAATAATAATAATAATAATAATAATAATAATAATAATAATATTGAAACGCAAACAATATATTTAAAAAAATCTTCATGAGGATTAGCTGTTTCAAGTGCGTGTTTTCGCATGAATTAAGTACATGAGAGTAAATTAGGAGAACAGATACTGGTAAAATGGAAATTTTTATGGAAAGCAGTAACAATAAGCATGCAAAGGACCTCCGTAAGAATGGTGAAAATTTGCTGAGAGTAGGAAAAAAGTGAAACTATAATTGCTGAAATATAGAAATGCTTGTAGCAAAGAAATAACGCAACAACTTTTTCCAAGTAAAGAGTTTACAATTTTTGTCTACATTGTTGCCGAAAGTTAATCAGCGAACAGACTTTCAAATGGCAACATTGGCATTAAAAAAATATCTGGAGTGATGCAAATATGCAATTTTACTAGGCGCTTGAACTTTCTAAGTAATAATATAAGTATATTATGTCGAAAATGATTCGATATTTTTATTATAGTTTATGATCTTATTTAATTCAATATTTTCTCTTTAATTCAGAAATATTATTTTCTTTTCTACTTCAACACTAAAAGAAACGTGTATGGTAAAAATTACTTGATAACAGAGTTAAAAAAGGACCCTTCACTCAATTGAAAACACCAGATATATAACATTAAACCAATGGGCAGGTTGTTTTCAGATTTCTCGTTTAAATTTAAATATTTTCAAAGAATTTCTTTTGCATAGGACACCTGAAGTCAATATTCAATGTGATTATTTTTTACTTTTTCGATGTAGATTGCATTTTTTTTTTTTTTTTTTTTTTTTTTTTTTTTTTTTTTTTTTTTAAGTACATTGCTAAAAATTTTTTCTCTAGTTTGAAACAAATTTTCGTGTTTGCCACCATAACATGGTGAAATCTCGTACCAAAATTTGGAGATTCCTATTTCAACCACGTAGAAGAAGAAAAAAAAATAAAAATAAAATTCACCTTTTTTTAATAGAAAGATATTTAAAGAAAATTAAGTTAGTGTAGTGTAGTGTATTTTTGTCGGCCGATTATCTACGCCATGGGATATAGGCCCTATGGGGTGGGTTGCCCTCCGTGGGGGTGAAAATTAAGTTAGAATTATTTGTTTAAAATATTTTCTTTGGGAGACCTAACTTTTTTTCCATGGAAGGGGAGGGGGCTAAGCTTTAAATGGTGTACTGATGTTAAGAAATATACAGACTTACATAATTTAAAGTTAAAATTTTGAAAAAACCCATTTGGATTTTTTCAGAAAAAAGGCCACTTGAGTTTTTTGGGATGGGAAAAATCGCAAAAATTCTGCCTTAAGTTAAACATGCTAATTTTATACACTTCAATTCAAAAATCAAACACAGTTTTTTTTTTCTTATTTTTTTTTTAAATTAGGAAATTTATAATAATATTTTTGAAAATTTTTGAATAATATGCTACAAGACTATTAAATGTAAAATTAGATTGTCATAGAAGTCAGTGGCATTTGTAAATTTTGATCACAAATGAAAATACACTTTTACTAGCTTTGTAGCTTAATAAACCCCTAAATGATTACGTAATTTGCTCCAAACCAGATCATATTTAGAAAAATATTGTTTAATTGAAGCAGAAATAGTTTGTACTGAATGTAAAAAACGGAAAAAATTGACAAAATCCACAGGGAAACTTATCTTTTACATTCTTTTTTTTGTTATAATTTGTTATTGGTTGAAAATTACTGCATAACACTTTTATTGAACATACATTGAAGCAGGATAACAAATGGGACGATTAATCTTAAAAGCTATAACAATGCAAGCAAATAGAATGGGATTCAACTTTCAAAGGCTATCTTTAAGTATACATTAAGATTTAAAGCACTAGGATGCATTTTAAAGTACAGTAATGAAAATCTTTCTTCTTTACAACCTCATCTCTGTTTTTTTTAATAAATGCTTTGCAATTCCTTTAAATCTGATTCTTTTGAAATATATTTAAATAGGCATTTATCTTTGCATTCTCATACCTTAGATTAAATAATGACACAGTTGTGAAAAACCTAAAAATTTGAAAAAAACCAAAAATGGGTTTTTATTGGGTTTTTTCAAGTGGATCCACTTGGGAGAACCCTGGGCTTATCAAGTAATATACACATTAACATAATGTGTTTAAACATAACGGAACTCAAAGGTATTCATAATTAGTAAGGCAGTATATAATAAAAAATCTAAATGTTTGATTTTCATTGTTTAATGTATGAACAAAGAATAATTAATAAATAGGCATAACTAATGTTTTTTATTAATTACAATAGAAAGGAACAATTTTATGTCAGTTTTAGGTATTAATTATTAATACTTTATATTAATTGTGTTTAGAAGTACACAAAAGGAATACTTTTTTCCGTTTTTAGGTGCGTTCGTAATTATGTAAATACGTAGCACCTATTGTTGTCGCTCAGTCCGTCCGTCTGTCTGTCCGTCTGTCCGTCTGTCTGTCCGTCTGTCCGTCCGTCTGTCCGCATTTAACAACTCAAAAACTACCCAACCGAATCGTTTGAAATTTAAAATACATAATTATTACATAATTTTGTCGAGTCATTTCAATTTTTATGAAAATCGGATGGATAGATCAATTACAGGGACAATCAAAAGGATTCCGTTACATTACAGACAATGGGGAAAAAAGTTTCAAATGCATTTTAATCGTTTGAAATTTAAATCATATATTTATTACATAATTTTGTCGAGTCATTTCAAATGTTATGAAAATCGAATGCATAGATCAATTACAGGGACAATCAAAAGTATTCCGTTACATTACAGTCAATGGGAAAAAAGTTTCAAATGCATTTTAATCGTTTGAAATTTAAATCGTATATTTATTAGATAATTTTGTCGAGTCATTTCAAATGTTATGAAAATCGAATGCATAGATCAATTACAGGGACAATCAAAAGTATTCCGCTACATTACGGTCAATGGGGAAAAAAGCTTCAAATGCATTTTAATCGTTTGAAATTTAAATCATATATTTATTACACAATTTTGTCGAGTCATTTCAAATGTTATGAAAATCGAATGCATAGATCAATTACAGGGACAATCAAAAGCATTCCGTTACGTTACGATCAATGCGAAAAAAAATTTCAAATGCATTTTAATGGTGTTAAACTCATTTGAACATAATAGAATTAGCATGAATCTTTGAAGTATGTACTAAAATATACATTCTGTACAATCTGTGATGCAAAGAATATTCATTATTAAATTACAGGGCCACACAAATGTATTACACTAAATCATGTTATGCGGGAAAACATTGTTTGGGGCGTGTTTTAATTATATTAAACTACTTCGAATTTTTTGAATAAGATATACGTTAATGAAGTATAATAAATTTACTTCCTGCATATTTACAGGAACATAAAGATTTCGACCACTGTACTATATCAAAGTACTATATCATCAAGATCTGAATATTTTTTAAAACTTCATTATCGTACGAACGCACCTCATTTGCTACGCTTCACGTGCAATTTCCAACTTGTTAGTATTTATGACAATTTTTATTTATCCAATTTAGAACAATAAAACAGACATGATGTCATTTCAGCATTACAATATATCATCATCATCATCATCATCATCAACCGTTTTCGATCCACTGCTGGATGTAGGTCTCCCCCAGATTTTTCCAATGTTTTCTGTCTAATGCTTTCGTCATCCAATTTACACCAGCCACTTTTCTAATTTCGTCACTCCATCTTACTTGTGGTCGTCTTCTTGGTCGTTTTACATCTCTAGGGTACCACTGTAGTATATTTGTGCTCCATCTATTGTCTTGTCTTCTTGCAATGTGACCAGCCCATTTCCATTTTAGCTGCTTGATTCTTTCAAGGATGTCAAAAACTTTTGTTTGATTTCTTATCCAGGTTATCCTATTTCTGTCTCTTCTAGTTATGCCTAGCATACATCTTTCCATGCTTCTCTGTGCTGTTTGTAATCTTTGTATCATCCGTTTTGTTAGTGTCCATGTTTCTGCTCCGTAGGTTAATGCAGGTAAAATACATTGATTAAAAACTTTTCTTTTCAAACAAAGAGGCATATTACTCTTCAGAATAATACTGTTCTTCCCGAAAGCACTCCACCCATTTCTTATTCTTCTATTGATATCATTCATGATACTATTATCTGATGATATTTCCTGTCCCAGGTACACATAACTTTGCACTTCTTTAATCTCAGTGTTCTTGTAGACAATTTTCTTTTTTGATGTAAATGAATTAAACATCACCTTAGTCTTTTCTAAATTTATTTTTAATCCCACATTGATGCTAGCTTCTGCAAGATCTTTTAGCATAATTTCCAATTCTTCAGGACTGTTACTGAAAATTACAATGTCGTCAGCGAAGCGGAGATGACTTAAAAATTCTCCATTTAATATTTTTACAAATAAAACCAAAGTAACTCGGATATAATGTTGAATATTGTGTTATTTAAATTTTATCTAAACAAAAACACATTTCAGAACCCCCCCCCTTTTTTTTTTACTAGTTAGTGAAAAATAATTGTATAAAAATTTTATTTATGAACGGCTTTACTTTGAAGACTTCTTTCTCCTCTTTTTAGGTAGATTTTGAATGAAATAATGCCTTTTGCGATCGCTCTCATGCTGGAATTTCTGAACCTTTTGCAGGTCTACACCAGTAATTACCCTCAGACCCTAAAACTATCATTAATAAAAAAGTTTATATATATATATATATATATATACATACAGACAGGGTGTTTTTTTTTTTTAACTGACGTTATTTAGAGCTCTCTGTAACTAATTCTAATAACCGGAACGGCTTTAAAATTTATATGGGGATTATTAAGAACAAGGAAAAAGAGATTCTATGAAAAAAAAAAAAAAAAAAAAAAGAAAAAAAAAATTAGTTCCAATCACCAATAAGGGCTATATAATAAAACATTTGAATTTAAAAGAAAAATAAAAATTAAAAAAATGAATACAGTTTGAATTTGCATAACCAATATATATATATATATATATACACACACATATATATCACTCTTTTATGGGCTCGATAACTTCTATAATTCTGCTCAGATATAAAGTTTATATTAGCGAAGAAGTTTATGCATGACAGACATATGATGAATTTAAAAATCAGCGAAAAAAATTGTGTTTTTGGAAGAAAAAAATTCATAACTTCAAGTCAATTCTCAAGATATCCAATCCAAATAATTTTCTTTATAAATTTACGTAATATTATCTAAAACTTTTGTACTGCTATATTTTTTATGCCAACACTTACTGATACGAAAAAAAAAAAAAAATAAATACAATAAATAAATAAATATAAAAATAAAAGTAAAAACGAAAGAAAATAGTGGGGTGTGAAAAAATATCCATTACTTCGTCACAGCTCACAGGCTAGTACAGCCTCAGAGCTTATGTGCCCGCCCGTTCTGTATATATGTACGTACGTAACGCGATAACTCATGATAAAAATATCCGATTCACTTGAAATTTTTAAGTATGCATATTCTGAAAAGGCGCTTTCCTGATTAGTTTTTGGAGTTCATTCGATATATATAACAGGGGGAACGGGGGCTAATGCCCCTCCCCTTAGCTTATAAGAATGTTTTTTTTTTATGCAGAATGATCAGTTTTCGTTCAAAATTCAGATGGAGGATCATTCTGATGATGTACTCCCGTGATTAGTATTAGGTGTTCATTGGCTAAGTATAAAAGGGGGGGAACGGGGGGTTCATGCCCCTCCTCTAAATTGATATAAATGGGTTTTTCATGCAGAATTATCATTTTTTTTTTCCAAATTCTTATATGATAAATCATATCTGTGATTAGTTTAAGGGGTTCAATGATTAAGTATAAAAAGGGGAAGTGGAGGGAGCTGTCCCCCCAGTATTTTTTTTTTTTTTTAATGGAATTAACCCTTGAAAATATAAGGCTATAATATACAATTAGTATGCTTAGCCTGTGAGCTCAATGCCATCAGTTTTACTGGGCAATATTCTTTTTATTAAGCTATTAAATCAGATTATATTTATTTTACATCTTAATAATATCTACAGCTTTTGCAATGACAAGTTTTTTATAGGACCAATCCTTATAGCTAAAATAAATTTAACAAAAATAGTAGTTGAAGAAAAAAATCTCAAATCAATTACGCTTATATAATGACTCATTTTAAAATTTATTTTTGAATTTAAACGCATCAAATGCAATCTAATGACAAATATTCTAATTTGGGAGCTATTGAATGAGACGACACTTTTACTTTTTGCCTGCAAGAAACGGAAATCGGGAGCTAATAACCATTGAAATGAGTTTAAGTTAAAAGATAATAAAAATGAATAGCCTTATTATTATTTAATAAAATTATCTTAATTTTCGCAAAATTGTATTATTATATAATCTATTTATTAAATTGTATTATTATTAAAATTATCAGTGGTTAGCTTTATTTTCCATTAATGCGAATTCATTAATTTAATAATTTTTTTAATTAAAAATAGTGAAATATAAACGCTATATAACAAAAATAACCTGAATATAGTGAACATGACAGACACACATTTTTTGTTAAGGACTAGATAAAGCTTTTGAGCGTTATTATTATTATTAATGTTATTATTATTATTATTATTATTGTTATTATTTTGTTAATTTAAACACAGCAGTGATGTGAATACCGTCCACTGGTCAGCAGTTATTTAGACATCTGTGGGTGCTCTGCTTGAAGAAAAAGAAAAACATTAATTTAAATAGTTTCATGCTTAATAAATTAATTTAAATGGTTCAGAAATAGTTCCAGTTTCATTTTGCAATATGAAAATAAAAGCAAACGTGGCCGTCTTCTAGAGTGAAATTGGTTACAGGATCACTTCACAAAGAGCGCATTTGGACATGGGAAAATCACATGTAATAAATATGAAAAAAAAATAAATAAATAAAAAAGTTAGAAGTAAACTGAATGAAAAGATAGGCAAAAAAAGAAAAAAAAAATAGAAAATGGATTGTAAAAACGTGAACTGATGCAATTTGTGTTTTCTATGAGAGCGCTTTTTCTTCGGAAATGTGCTGGTGGAAATTCTGGATTCAATGTTAAAAATAAAATATGTAACTTGAACGACTGCATCGACCATAAACATGATTATTATGCTTGGTTTTTTTTTCAAATGAAATCAGTGTCATTTCACACCGCAACCTTATTTTTTCCCGTTAAAAACAATTCAAGAAACATAATATAGAAAAAAGATTGTCAAATGTAAAAAAAAAAAAAAAAAAAAAAAAAAAAAAAAAAAAAAAAAAAAAAAAAAAAAAAACTTTCGTAAGGGTGAATTAAATATTAAAAAAACATTAAAAATACATTTCTTTTAATTTTAGGTACTATATTTTCAGAGATATAGACGAAAATTAAGTGCGGAAATATGCCCCCCCCCCTTTTTCTAAATCAGCTGAAACTAAAATAATGAAGAAATTTGAGGTTCTAGACTCTAATTAATGTGTTCCAGAAAAACTATAGCGATTACCCTAGAATACATAGATTGAGAAAAGCGCATTTTTTCGTTATACACAAATTTCGATTTGCGGTCATTCAGCAAAGATTATCAGGAGCGCTGGTATAATATGGCATAAAATTGAAAGTGTGTCTTGTTTAGAAACTTAAAAATTTGAAATAGCAAAAACTGCAAAACCGAAATTCCATTTCAAATTTCAAAGTGTTTCATTCATAAAATGATGTATGCGTTACGCACATAAACGTTTGGCCTTTATAATATAGATTGTAAGAGTTTTCCTCGAAATTTATAAACTTACAAACACAAAACGCCAAAGCATGTTATTTACAGATATGATATTTAATTGGCTTAAATTTTAGTAGCTTTTCAATCATTTTTTAGATTGAATTACATGCTGAATTATAAGCGCTTGTGGTTTGATGAAAATTTATAGCATTATAACATCTGAAAATTCAGTTTAGAGCACTTTATAGAAATTTAGTTCAAATTCTAAATGCTTTTAAACAGCATTTTGTGAAAGACTGCTTTTAATGAAAACTGGAAATATCCTTCGATTTCATACTTTCTAAATATCAGTATATGTCATTCTCATGCAATAGCCATGCAAGTACAAACAAACATGAATTCTGGAGAGAAACCAGTTTGGGTGTGAAGTCAATCTTAAGGCTGCTCTCAAATTTAAAGAAGCTTTTTTCTAACACATTTCTCAATTCAATTTTGCTCGAAAACACATTAAATTAGAAGGTGTTCTAATTCAGAATTCAATCTAATGTTGTTTCATTTTATGGTAAACGCATATAAAAAAATTTTATTTTTATAAAGTTATAGAAATTATTATTTTTTATTTATTTATTTACAACATTTAAGCACTAGTAAAACTTTCTCTGTGTCCTAATAAGTAAAGCAATAAAAGTTTCACTTTTGTACAAATAAAACTTACCGAGTTATGATAATTTGAATTTTAAGGATTTTCAACATTTTTTTTCAATAAAAACAGAAAAACGCTTTTTATCAATAAGTTACAATAATAATAATAATAATAATAATAAAAAAAAACAAAAAAAAAAAAAAAAACAATGGTGTGTGTTAATTAATCTATGGAATATCTTGAAAGAGTTAACAATATTTGGGGCACCGGTTCCATTTAAAATGGAAATTCTCTGCAAAAATTGTAATCCACTACTTGAGAAATTATGATTCATTTTATTTATTTATTTATTTTATATGTATATACTGAGTATCTTGTAAGATGTAGTACGAATGCAGACCAGATGTTTATAAGTACTGTGACTATTATCGCTAAGAGTTACCATGCTTCTATTTACACACAGAAGAGTTTGTGGGTAAAAAATCATTAAAATATTCCTCAATGTAATGACATATTACTACCCCTCGAGCACAGATCATAGAGATATGGTCGAAGCTGTAAGCGCAGTTTATGATCTCCTCCTACCGTAGGCGCACTTTTTGTGCACCAGTACATCAAGTATCTATCGTTTACCCCATAATTTTTTCAAGAATGGGGTAGCTGCGACATGTATCAGGAGAATCTGAACCATCTAAATCCAGTTACTCCCAAAATTATAAATAATTTTTATGAGTTTCTCTTACTACGGAAATTAATTAATTTCTTTTTTTTTCCCCTTCAAATAATGAAAATTATATAATTCCGTTAAAAGTCGCATAAAAAAAAAAAAAAAAAAAAAAAAAAAAAAAAAAAATGTTGGGGATAGCAAACCAAATTTCTAAACTCATATTGCGAAAGTTTGAAATTTTACGATAGAGATGGAGAGACATACATAAAACAAAGTGATATTATTAGTAAATTATCGAAACCAGTGAAAAATAGTTCTGTTTAATATTAAAAAACAGTAATATTTTTCAAATATTTATTGAAAAATCGTGTTTCTTTTTCTATAGAAAACCCATTTAACTTTTATACTTAGTACTTAAAGAAAAGTACATAAGTACTTATTTAATTATTAAGCTCATTGTATAAATAAATCTAATAATTTCATATCATGTGCTTTCTGACATTTTTTATATGAAAATATCATATGGTCTATCATTAATGCTCTCATTTTACATTTAAGAGAAATTAATGTTATTATTAATACAATTATGTTCTTAAAGTACCATAAAAAATATCAATCCATAATACGATATCAGTTAAAAATTTATCTACAAGTGTTCCTTTAATTCACATTTATTCTTATAATTTTGATTTAAAAAAATATTCAAGTTAGTGGCTGCAGACCACGCTGCGATTTTACGCAATACTCAATTCTTGTAAGCGACCCCCCCCCCCCCCTTTCAGTTTTTACCATAATAGCTCTGTGTTTTTATTATTAGATAAAATATTGTACGATCCAGTAACTTAGCTTGTAGTGTCTACAGATGGACAGAAGAACGCATTATCGAGTAACTGTGATAGTTGAGTGTAGAAATTGGTAATATACCATACCAATGAGTAACATAAATGTGTACGAATGGACAGAAAATGGCATTATCGAGTAACTGAGATAATTGTGTGTAGGAACTGGTGAAATACATTATCATTGAGTAACTATATTGTTGTGCATACAGGCAGAATATTGCATTATCGAGTAACTGATATATTTGTGTTGTAGGAACTGGTGAAATACATTACCATTGAGTAATCTATATTGCTGTGCATTCAGGCTGTTGATTGCATTATCGAGTAACTTAGAAAACTGTGTAAAGAGTTAAAAAATATATAGCGAGTCTTCGAGTAACTCTACTCAGTAATCAAAGAAGGAAAACATTTTTAATTGATATTTATGTGTAGATGATCAAAGTGATATTTTTTAGAGTCAAGTATGTCATGCATTATTTTTTATGCTTTCATTTCACAGTAAAAGTGATATGAAATGGTAATTTGAGTTTATTTCAAAATTGATCTAAAAGGCGATTCTTTTAATATGTTAAATGAAGGCTTCTTTTAATTGGAAATATTTTGACACCGAATTTTTACTCATACGGAATGCAATACAATATCGCGAGATATTGTATATTTTGTAAATACACCCGGTGCAATTACCCATGTAAATTAAAGCTTTTATTGACTTTTTTCCATGGTAATACTTTCGTCACTTTACTGTTTTTGAAAATGCTAATTTTATTTATTTTTTATTTATTTATTTATTTATTTTTGTGTTTGAGATAGAGATTTAAACACTTTTAATAAATCTGCGCATGGGATAAGCCCTCGGGCTTTTTATTAAGTATATAAAGATGCGTTATTTTCATAGTTTTTCACTTTATAATTCAGTAAAAAATGTTATATGAAATGTAATATTATATGAATCTAAAAACCGACGAGCAGTCTCGTGTAATACATATTTTAAAAGCTCAAAGGGAAAAAAAAGCCAAAATATTAGTGTTTAAAAATGTAGTGGGAATTATTTATAAATGCAATTTTTTAAAACATTTTCACAATTTTAATTAATAATGTAGTTTGTTTGTTTATTTTATTGATTCACTGTTAACTGAACATTAAAAGTAGCCAGTTCACCGTTTAATCTATATTTTCAAAAATAAACAAAATTATTGAAAAGATACACTGTCTTCTGAAGAGATATTAATGTTATCGCTATTATTTTTATTTTCTTAATTACACTACCAACAAATATCAATATATATTTCACATTAACTCCAGCTTTTAAATTTTGATAAAATTATTAATCGTAAAAAGTAACAGACAATCCAACAATTTGATAAAATGCTTGTCGAAATTCTTGTAAATAATCCAACCTTCCCGACATCTTTTTACGGTAATACCTTTGTATTTTTATAACTAGGTCAATTATTGTATTATCGAGTAATTAAAATTCTTGTGTGGGCTGAACATAGCTTTATCGAGTAACGGAGACAGTGTGTAGGAATTGACAAAATACCGCATCGCCGAGTAACTTATATTTCCTTATACATACGGGTAGAATATTGCACAATCGAGTAACCAATAATGCTGTGTATACATACGGGCTAAAATTCGCACGATCGAGTAACTTATATTGTTGTGTATATATGGTAGAAGATTGCATGATCGAGTAACTGAAGTGGCTGTGTAGAATATGACAAAATACCGCATCTTCGAGTAACCTTAGCTTACTTGGTAGAAAGCCATTGCATCTGTAAAAGTTTTGGGGTTCGAGGCTATCAAAATACACTCCATAAGACGGCGCTGAAACCAGTGGCAAATAAAATGTTACACACGGTGTGTATTCATGACAGCAATAAATCGCTTCTCCGAGTAACCTCAAAAAACGGCAGATTTAGCATCCTGGTTATTGAAAACGCGTAATTCAGGTCTCAGACACTCCGAGTAACCTCCAAAAGTTACTCGAAGCGTCTGAGGTTACTCACTCTGTTGGTGTTTAAACCGACGAAGTTACTCATTTTACAGGGTAGACCAACGCACACACACACACACATACATATATATATATATATTTAAGTTAATGGATGTTATATATATATATATATATATGTGACGATTTAAGGAGAACTCGAATTATTTCCACTGGTTAAAAAGAAACACACAGTCATGGCAAGCGAGGGAAAAAACAAAATTAATAAATAAATGTAGAAGATCCAATAATTAGTCATTGGCTGCTGTAAGTTCATTTATTTATTTCGTAATAATGAGGAAGGGAAAAGCTCCTTTTGCAAAAATTCCATCATTATTTCAGCGAGCCGTCCTCATCGAAGAAGCAACCCAAGAATCTTCTTTCTCATCTCGAGACTTCCACCTTTTTAAACTAAAAAGAAAGTTCTGGAACATTCTGTAACCTCAAACCATCATTCTTTTATGTTAACAGAATTCTTGTCCAGTTACGAGATTATTTTCCACAAACGATAAATTTATTTTAAAAAAATATTATTTAATCAATTTATAATTGAATCGGGATTTTTTAGGCAGACAACTTTTATAAATGATTAATTTTAAGAGAAAAAGAAAAGAAATGAATTTATTTATATGCACGCTATCGAAGGTTGACGGCGGAAAAATAAATAAATAGATAAAATAAAATAATGATGTAAGAAGTCGTCTTACAAATGTAGAAGAGAAGAAAGAAAGAAGTGATAACTTATCTTAATAAATATCTCGGGGCTTGCATTATTCTTTATAAACTTTTTATTACTTGAAAAGACGTCACTCACATATAGTAGACTAACACAAATAACATAAAAATAAAATTTTTTACATAATTCTGGCGCACGCCACCATCACAAGATATGAACTACACTTCACAACCAACATTCCAATATCACTAAGAAAAGAACATTTTTTAATAGAACTAGTGTTGCCAGATTTCTTTTAAACGAGAAATATTACAACTACATTTTTTTTAATTTAGCAAATCTCAGGTCACGTGACGCCTGAATCTATTTTTTTTTCTTTTATTCCTTTGGAAAGCGCGTGTTACATCTTCCCCCTCTGTTTCCGATCTACGTCTCGGAGAGGAAACAGGATGCTTTTTTGGTCTTCCTCTTTTTCTCAAGGGTGCAACTGGAATAGTTTCAGATTCTTGGAAAGGCAACAAGGCAGAAACGTGGTAAGATCCAATTCGTTCAGTAGGATTTTCTAGACTAGCAATATCATATGTCACTAGTGACTTTTGAGTCAAAATTATGTATGGCTCATCTCTCTTAGGCATATATTTTGCTGTTTTATTTTTACTTGCATTGCTAACTGGGTGTAGGTTAATCCATACCTTTTCTCCAGGCTGGAAATGTACTCGTCTATGGTTTTTATTGTAATATCTCTTCCGGTTACCTTGTTTCATTTCAACAGGCTCTTTTACATCTTTCGAATTATTTGCAAGATGTTTTAGATATGGGGTCTTCGCTCCCCCTGGTTGAAAACATTTTTCATACTTTTTCGGAATATCTTTAAGTTTCTTCCTTTCATTGGAATTTAAATTTTTACGTTCATCTTCAGGTAAGGCATACGGACAGATTTCGACCGCATGAGCAGACGTACTTATTTCTTCTTCGTATACATCCACAAAATAGAACTTTTTCTGTGGTTTATCACTAAAATGCCAGCTTTTGTTAGCTATGTCTAACACTATGTTAGCTGTGCGCAGGAAGTCCATTCCTAAAAGTGTTCTATTACCTTTGGCATTTGGTAATACAATAAATTCTGTTTTGAAAACTCGATCTTCAATCTTTACACGCACAGTGGCAGAAAGAGTTTTTCTAGCCATCCTAGTTCCATCAGCTAATGTTACTTCATGAGTATGAGGTTTCATTGCAACACCAGCTTTCAAAAATAATTTATACATTCGTTCTCCTGCAATAGAACGATTCGCTCCTGTATCTGCACAGACTAATACCTTCTTATTGCAGATCGTAATAGGTACATTTAGAGCTGAAACTGTTGATGTATTTAAACTATACAGCTCAAGACGTTGAGCTTGCACTGTTTGTTTCTCAATCGTAGGGGAACAATTTGGGCATTTCTTCTTTATAAACCCCATTTTGCCACAACCATAGCAGAATACACCGGATTCTAAGCGTCGATTATTAAATGTAGGAGAAGATCTATCTTTTGGAGGCTTATTCTGCTTCCATGTATTTTCTCGACGAGAATAATCTTTTTTCTTCTGGGGTACAACCGAGTCTTCGTTAGGGAACGTAGATCTTATGGTATCATACGCATCTAATTTTCCGGCAAGGTCGACTGGTGAATTTAAATGTTCCCAATCATCTAACATATGTTGTTTGCATTCGACAGGCACGCGCCTTTTCATCTGGTCCGCTATGATCAGATCCTGAAGAGCTTCAAAAGACGTTACATTTAACTCTTTAAGCCAGTTTTCAAAGTAAGCACGTAACTCGAAGTAATAATCTCTCCAAGTAATTTCTTTATCTTTGCAATGCGTGAAAAACAGCTGCCTAAACCTTTCAGCGCTAATTTTAAACCTTTTTAGAAGTAGACCTTTAACATGTGAAAAATCTGAAGCGTTTTCTTCTTTTTCACGAGCAATAAGCGTAGATATAGAAGAGGGTACAACACTGAGTAAATAAGAAACCCAGAGGTGTTCTGGTACCTTCGAAAGCTTTAACTGTCGTTCCAGGAGCACCAGAAACAATGTTACATCATCTGTCTCTGGTTTAAATGTAGGCAACAGCTTCTGGATATCTATTTTACTCTCTGGATGAGACATTATCCCTGCCGAATTACCACCTACCGCTCCACTGGAAACACTTTGGCTCTGAGCCTGTAACTTAAGCTTCTCAAGCTCAAAATTCATCTCAAACTTTTTTAATTCCAGTTCTTCCGAACGACGTTTTTCTTCTACTTCTAATTTACGCTGTTCTAATTCAGCTGCTTTTTCCTTTTCCTCCAAGTCTCGTTTACGCTGTTCTTCCTCGCGAGTCGCAATTTGGTTTCTGACTAACGAATTTACGAAATCAACTTCATACGAGGGAGAGGATTTAATCTTATCACGCAATGTGACAACAGTCATAGAGGGTTGTACATCTAAATTCATTTCTAAAGCGACCTGAAATAGGTCTTCTTTTCGTGCTTTGTTGAGGTCGGACATTCTTACCTTTAGCAAAACAACAAAATATATACCCCACAAATGCTAAAAATTCGATTTAAATAAATTGTTCCCCGGACGTGAGCTTTGCTTTACAACTCATATAAACAAGACATTAATAAAACAAAACAGTGAACTTTAACGTTAGCAAAATATACTTTTAAAATAATTAAACTTCATAAAACTTCATAAAAGTATCTTTAAAATTTAAACTTTATTATTTTTTTTAAGAAAATATACTTTAAATTACGTGTCATTTAATCAAAACATTATTTTAACTGATATAAAACTAGTACTGAATTGTTGGCAACATTCATAAACAATGTTCTAAATAAGTCAAAACATATCTGAATAATTAAAATGTCAAGCAATATTATTATCATATTATCACGACAAGACTAAGTAATATAGTTTTTTCAATATAACTTTAAAAGAAAAGAAAGTCTTATTTCATAAAAATAAATAAATAAATAAATGCAAAAACTTACACAATCTGTTTTAAAAATCGTATTCAATGCTATTTCACAATATATCAGGAACTCTAAATTAAATGCTTAAAAATAACTAACAACAGAACACTCAAATAGAATTTCTAATTAAATTCTGTTATCTTGCGAAACCAACAACAAAACAAACAAAAAATAATAAACGCATACCATATGACACTTGAAATACAAAGTATAAATACCTTTTAATATATTTTTCCCTTTTTTTCACTCAATTTATTTCCCTATTTGTAAAAAAAAAGAAAAATAACATCAACGTAAATAAATGCTTATTTTATTATTTATCAACCCCTTTTTTTTTAATTGTTTTTCTTTTTTATTCGAAGTAAGAAAAGTTGTTATTTAATCAAGATAAAAATTAAACATGCATGCAGAGAATGAAAATAAACAAAAGAATAAAAAATATAAGCATGGGGAGGGAAGGGGAATTACACAATACATAAATAAATTGTAAAGTAATCAATAAATTAAAACTAATATGATGTATGCAAAATGTTACAGACAGGTAAAATGTGGTAACTTGCGAAAAGAATTATAGATACTTTAAAACTTGGCTTACTTATTGAAAATATATGACAAAAGTATCAAACTTTAAAATGTTCCAAAATAAACACATATAAGATGAAACGACGATGACTGAAGCAGAAAATTAAACAAATTCAGTCCGTAGAACACATATCACAAACAAATGAAAATGGCGCTTGGCATAAGATTATTCCGTAGAAATTTTTTCACAAACGAAGAACGAGAACTTTAAAGGCACAGAACATGCAAGCTTTGAAGAACACATTTCACAAACAAACGAGCAACGACTGCTCGTGCCATTTTCTTGCATTAAACATGCATGCATTTTTATTTCGTACATATTTCACAATCGAATGATTTCACATCAACGAAACAAACTTACTATATTAATCATTTAAAATATACTTCACAAAAATACGAGCACGACCGCTCGAGCCATTTTTTTTCATTTTTATTAATCATATTTCATTATCAAAATATCGAACTTTTCTGGAACTAAGATTGCTGAATACTTTGGAATTGATTCGTAGCCCCACGTTGGGCGCCATTTTGTAAGAAGTCGTCTTACAAATGTAGAAGAGAAGAAAGAAAGAAGTGATAACTTATCTTAATAAATATCTCGGGGCTTGCATTATTCTTTATAAACTTTTTATTACTTGAAAAGACGTCACTCACATATAGTAGACTAACACAAATAACATAAAAATAAAATTTTTTACATAATTCTGGCGCACGCCACCATCACAAGATATGAACTACACTTCACAACCAACATTCCAATATCACTAAGAAAAGAACATTTTTTAATAGAACTAGTGTTGCCAGATTTCTTTTAAACGAGAAATATTACAACTACATTTTTTTTTTATTTAGCAAATCTCAGGTCACGTGACGCCTGAATCTATTTTTTTTTCTTTTATTCCTTTGGAAAGCGCGTGTTACATCAATAATGATATTTTTTGAAAGGTATGGTTTTGGAATAAATTTAATAAGACTTTCTTAAAAAGGGTTGATAAAAACATAGAAGAAATCAGTTTTATTTGGAATATTAAGAAATAAAGTTTTAATTAAGAATATTTTTAATTTAGAGCCATCTTTTTTTTTAATTTACGCATACTGGAATAATGTTTTTTAAGGCAAATTAAGGCTGATTTATAGCTTCTGCATACAGATTAACAGATTAGATCTAGAAACAAGATTTTTAATTTAATAATTTGGAGTAAGTACGGAAAATTAAGATAGTATAAAGGTTAGTTTAGGCGAAAAAATTTTAAATTTGTAATATTATCCCCCCTCCCCGAAAATTTGTACGAAATTGATAGTTAAATAAAACTACAAGTTCAGACAACAGAAATATAATAATTTAGAAAAGTTAAATTTTGGAATAAAACTGCCAAACTCCGGAAGCCAAGAGATGGAAGAAAAGAAAATTAACGCAATATAAAAATATTAGCGATTAAAATAATATATTTAAGAGAAAATTAATCTGAATTAAATTTATGTAGGAGCATTTCCCTGAAAGAAATACAATAATGATACAATATCACTTACCATTTGTAAGTGCATAGGAGATAATACATACAATAACAGTAAATAAGTTATGAATATTAATAAGCAAAAGACATTAAAGATATAATAAAAACAATAAGATATCTCTTTCATGGGAGTTTATAGAATTTCCGTGACTTAATTAGTAGTAATTTCAGTTCAGAAATTAAATTTGTTTGTATAATCCTTGTAGTAAAGATAGTCTTTAAAGGCTACAATAAACGTTCTTCTCAAACTTGGTTGACTACATAGTCATTCAAATCAAAAGTCTCAAATAGTTTTAAGAAGGCAATTCCTCAATGTAGTTCATTATCAAAAGTTACTTTAAATAAGAATTTCCGAAAAGTTTACTAAATACTGTCCTTCACATAAAACATCTTCAATCCAGTTTACTAGTGAACTACATAATTTTTCCATTTTGGTTTAATGTTATGTTGGAATCTTTGTTGGATCCAACATCTCTTAATAATGTATCAAATTTTTCTTTCAATAATACATCAATTTTTTAATAATAAATAGCATCACTCTCAATATCAATAATAAATAACATAGAAAAATTTAAATAATAACAATAACAACAATAATAAGTAGTATAATAAGACTCAAAATTATAGCAATAATAATAATAATTTTCCATATTCTAATACTTCTCAATAAGAGCATAATTAATACGAAACTTCCTTTTAGAAATCATAATGATAATAAATAATAAAACACGAGTATAATCAAAAGAAAATATCACTATTTGTTTATTATTGATAGGGAAAATATTGGTTGAGGATAAAAATAATTACATAGCAACTAAATAATTTTCTTATCTTCTAATAGCATAAGAAAGTATTTTTTGCTAGCCTAAAGTATAAATAAGAAAAAATCATAATAATTCCAAAATCCAAATAAAATTAAATCTAACTATTTAGAAAATGGACTCTCAACCAGTATTTCCTTACAATAATTCCTCTCTGATACTCTTTTACAAAATTGTCAAATTTGGTTATAAGTTTTCAAATGCCAAATGTAGAATAATGTTTTATCTACACATGGTTTATAAACTTTAATAATAAAATACAATAGGAATAAAAGGTGTCATTCTTAATTGAGAAATGGAAATAAAAATAGTGTGCTTTTTTGAAAAACTTTTAATATCTGTTGTTTTCACAATCACTGAAAATCACATATTATGTTATAGGTTTGAGTAGAATCATTAGATTTTATAACTGTTATAACATAAATATCTGCTGAATAAATAGAATAATACTAATGTCAAATACATGAGTAAATATAGTTAGACTTAAACACACTTAAAATTAATTTATCAACATCAATTTGAAAGCTTTTACAATCAAAGTGTACACCTTATGCCTGCATAAGGAGCCCAATTTAACCCCAAAAACAAGTAATATTCTTGTTGGCCACCAAGAACATACCTGCTAATGTTGAAAATTATGGTGATGAAATATTTAAAGACTAAGAATTAAAACTTAATCTACTGTCTTGACTTCAGTTTGATCTAGTGATTGTGATTGTATCTGAGGATTTGTTTGTTTTTTGGGTTGCTCATGAAACAGTTTCAAATCTTCTGGTGAAAAATAGGGTCTTAATTTAGAAACATGCACAATAACAGAATTCTGTCCTGTCTCATAATTAAATTTATCTATTTCATAAGTTACATCAGAAAGTTTATTTATAATTTTGTATGGTCCAGAGAAAGTAGGTTCTAATTTTCGAGTGTTAGGGTATTTAAATTCTTCATAAATTACAGAGTCTTGTATTTTAATACGAATACATGATTAATACGAAACTTCCTTTTAGAAATCATAATGATAATAAATAATAAAACAAGAGTATAATCAAAAGAAAATATCACTATTTGTTTATTATTGATAGGGAAAATATTGGTTGAGGATAAAAATAATTACATAGCAGCTAAATAATTTTCTTATCTTCTAATAGCATAAGAAAGTATTTTTTGCTAGCCGAAAGTATAAATAAAAAAAATCATAATAATTCCAAAATCCAAATAAAATTAAATCTAACTATTTAGAAAATGGACTCTCAACCAGTATTTCCTTACAATAATTCCTCTCTGATACTCTTTTACAAAATTGTCAAATTTGGTTATAAGTTTTCAAATGCCAAATGTAGAATAATGCTTTATCTACACATGGTTTATAAACTTTAATAATAAAATACAATAGGAATAAAAGGTGTCATTCTTAATTGAGAAATGGAAATAAAAATAGTGTGCTTTTTTGAAAAACTTTTAATATCTGTTGTTTTCACAATCACTGAAAATCACATATTATGTTATAGGTTTGAGTAGAATAATTAGATTTTATAACTGTTATAACATAAATATCTGCTGAATAAATAGAATAATACTAATGTCAAATACATGAGTAAATATAGTTAGACTTAAACACACATAAAATTAATTTATCAACATCAATTTGAAAGCTTTTACAATCAAAGTGTACACCTTATGCCTGCATAAGGAGCCCAATTTAACCCCAAAAACAAGTAATATTCTTGTTGGCCACCAAGAACATACCTGCTAATGTTGAAAATTATGGTGATGAAATATTTAAAGACTAAGAATTAAAACTTAATCTACTGTCTTGACTTCAGTTTGATCTAGTGATTGTGATTGTATCTGAGGATTTGTTTGTTTTTTGGGTTGCTCATGAAACAGTTTAAAATCTTCTGGTGAAAAATAGGGTCTCAATTTAGAAACATGCACAATAACAGAATTCTGTCCTGTCTCATAATTAAATTTATCTATTTCATAAGTTACATCAGAAAGTTTATTTATAATTTTGTATGGTCCAGAGAAAGTAGGTTCTAATTTTCGAGTGTTAGGGTACTTAAATTCTTCATAAATTACAGAGTCTTGTATTTTTAATGGGCATTCGACAAAATTTCGATCATAGAGCCTTTTACTTTTAAGGTGAAATTCCTGAGTTCGCGCTTTCGCAATTTTGAGGGCTTTGTCTACTGGTGGGTAATAGTTTTGTTTTAAAGGAGATTCATAAGGCAATTGACCATAAAATAAATAGGCAGGTGGGAATTTGGTGATAGAATGGGGCGCATTGTTGTATTCTTCGATGACTTGGTTTAATAATCTTGTCCAAGGTATTTTAGAAGAAGTGGAATTAACTTTACATTTAAGCCTGCTAACTATAGTCTGATTAACTCGCTCTACTTTACCATTGGTCTGAGGATGATGTGCGGATGTAAAACGCTGTTGAACATGATGATTTCTAAGGAATTTCTAAAATCTTGGAGATCTGAAAGATTTATGCCTGTCACTAAGTATTTTTTGAGGTGCTTTGATATTGAAAATTTGTTTTAAACAGTTAGTGTATGTTTCAGTGGTAACATTTTTGGAGGGAAAATCCCAAACAAACCTAGTTGCATGATCTATTATTATGTGTAAGAATTTTTTGTTGAGTTGTAATAATTAAACCCACCAACAGTATCAATAGAAAGACATTCAAAAGGTTGATCCGTCGCTGGCATAGCTTGTAATAAGCCGAATCTTTTCTGTTTTGGTTTTTTATTTTTCTGACAGGTATCGCAATGTTTAACAAATTCTGTAATGTCTATTGTCATATTAGACCAATAATAGTTGGGAGATATTAAATTAAGCATTTTTTGAATCCCTAAATGTCCAAAATTATCATGA
The DNA here is from genome assembly GCA_964019185.1 of Maratus speculifer. Classification (NCBI taxonomy): domain Eukaryota; kingdom Metazoa; phylum Arthropoda; class Arachnida; order Araneae; family Salticidae; genus Maratus; species Maratus speculifer. The sequence continues at coordinate 417,963,298 of OZ025290.1, read as the reverse complement.
GCAATATGGAGTAATTTTTTTCTTAATGACATTGGTACAACAATTTTTTTTGAATCCCTTTTTCTGAACTATAATAATTCCATTCTCTTTTTTATATTTTTTGTCACAAACATTGTCTTTGTCTTGCATCTCTATAATTTCTTTCCTATCTAGCAATAAACTAATATGTTGATTAAAATGACAAATAGGATTTCGTGACAACATATCTGCTTCGACATTTGTTGAACCCTTTTCATATTTTATCTCATAATCAAACCTTCTAAGTTGGAGTGACCATCTAAAAAGCCTACCTCTTAAGTTTTTAACACTCTTTAACCATACTAGAGATACGTGGTCCGTATGAATTGTAAACTTGACACCATGAAAGTAATGATAGAATTTGTCAAGAGTATCTATAATAGCTAAACATTCTAATTCAGTTATGAAATAATTTTGCTCATAACTCTTCAAAATTCTTGAATGATAAGCAATAGGATGTAAGAAATTTTCTTTATCAGGTTGTTTTAGAACGGCAGCTACTGCTATCTGAGAGGCATCTACAAACATATGTAAAGGTAATTTCGGATCATAAATTTTGAGGATGGTTTTGCAATTAAAGAATTTTTTAATTTTTCAAAAGTCTCCTGGCACTCTGAGTTCCATTCCCATATTGTGTCTTTTAGGTAGCTTTCATTACAAAAAGTAAAAAGCTACCTATTGCAGCCGTCCGGAGGAAAGCACTTCCGGAAAATTTATGTATATTTTCACCGATCATGACCCCCAGACCCCAAAACCACCCTCCGTTCAAATGTTGACATATATATATATATATATAACCATATATATATATATATATATATATATATATATATCTGATTTTTGTCATGCGATAACTAACGTATTTTTGAACCGATTTGAATGAAACTTGGTATGTACATAGAACATACAAATGTCTCGACCGAGTTCGTTGGTCAGCATCATCCGCCATTTTGTTTCAAAATGGCGGCCATTTTAATTTTTTTTAAAAATTTTAAATTTAAAATTAAATGCGAAAAAATTAAAAGTTGAAAAATATTTTTCTTTTACGTGTTAGAGCTTAAAACAAAGATTCCAGAACACTTTTTATTTTGTCTATATCTGAAAAAATGATTGAGTTATAGCACTTTGAATTTTTCTTATGGCTGACATTTTGAAACGATCTAATTTTTGTCACGTGATAACACACGTATTTATGAACCGATTTCAATGAAACTTGGTATGTACATAGTACATACAAATGTCTCGACCGAGTTCGTTGGCCAGCATCATCCGCCATTTTGTTTCAAAATGGTGGCCATTTTAAATTTTTAAAAAATTTTAAAATTTAAAATTAAATACAAAAAAATCAAAATTTGAAAAATATTTTTTTTACGTGTTAGAACTTAAAACAACGATTCCAGAACACTTTTTATTTTGTCTATATCTTACAAAATGATTGAGTTATAGCACTTTGAATTTTTCTTATGTCTGACATTTTGAAACGATCTGATTTTTGTCACTTGATAACACGCGTATTTATGAACCGATTTCAATGAAACTTGGTATGTACATAGTACATACAAATGTCTCGACCGAGTTCGTTGGCCAGCATCATCCACCATTTTGTTTCAAAATGGTGGCCATTTTAAATTTTTTAAAAAATTTAAAATTAAATGCGAAAAAATTAACAGTTGAAAAATATTTTTCTTTTACGTGTTAGAACTTAAAACAACAATTCCGGAACACTTTTTATTTTGTCTATATCTTAAAAAAATGATTGAGTTATAGCACTTTGATTTTTGCTTATGGCTGACATTTTGAAACGGTCTGATCTGAACGATCCACAATGTTGCTTTAAAATGGCATACACTTTATGATATCGTGGAATTTGGTGACTCTCTAAATCGCTTAAAATAAAACCAGGTTGAATAAAAGATGACTAATTTCTAAAAATTCCTATTAATATTCAGTCTTGACAAAAACTAGTATTCAATCTTATAAAATCACTAATTTTATAAGATTATTTCTACTAATTTGAGCTTAGTATTTTTGAACAATGTAACTTACCTTAAAATAAATAAATAAATATGTAAGTATATGAAAGCTACCTCTTCCTCCCGGCATTGCCGGAAGGACTTTTTTAAGTAATCTGTTCAGAGGATATCTAATTTCAGCATATTTATTTATGAATTTATGGTAAACATCAATGGAACCTAGAAATCGTTGTAACTCTTTCACATTTGAAGGAGGTTTTAAATTTTTGATGGTTTCAATATTGGCATTTGCTGGTGTTATAGTTCCATTAGTGATTTCATAACCTAAGAAATTGATTTTATTTTGGCCTAATTTACATTTAGAGAGTTTAAGTTTAATGTTTTCTTGTTTCAAATGTCAAAAATTTGAGCTAAATGGTTAAAATGTTCTTCTAAAAAGGAAGAGAAAATTATAATATCATCAAAATAGTGGCACGCAAAGTCGATTTTATATTTATTAAGGATTCTTCGAATGGTTCTATTGAATATGGGAGGGCCCGTTTTTATGCCAAAAGGGAGCACGAGACACTCAAAAAGTCCAAAATTGGTTGCAAATGCTAATTTTTCTGTATCGGATTGATGTATTGGTATGTGCCAGTAGCCAGAGGCTAAATCCAAAGTTGAAAAATACTGAGCACTACTCAATTTATCTAAAATTCCATCGATAAGGGAAAGGGTTCTGCATCGTTTTTAATTATTGCGTTAATTTTCTATAGTCTATACATAATCGCGTTTTTTTACCTTCCTCTCTTTTCATAACTAGTGTAACAGGGGCAGAATAGGGGCTATTACTTTCCTTTATGAGTCCAGCTGCTAACAAAGACTGAATTTGGTTTTTTATTTCTATTTCTTCTAGGGGAGATGTTCGGTAGGGCCTTTAAAGATGTAGGTAGGTCTGAGTTTAGTATAACGCGTTGTGGTTCAATATTAATCCTACCCACATCATATTTATGCTTTGCAAAAATATCACTATAAATATGAACTAATTCCCTTAAATTTGCATCTTGAATTAAATTTATTTCCCCAGTTAAATCTGAATCCGAATTATCGCGAAAATTTTGAAGAGTCATGGAACCTCTATAATCAGGATGCACATTAATTGCGTGATCATATTCAACACAGTCTTCATTTTTCATAATATTTCCACAAGTAGATTGTAACTCTATATCATGATTACTTACATTCAGTGTTTCATTATCATAATTATCTATTGTTACAGTATTACCAGTATTTGTTTTCATATTTTTTTTATATTCTGAGGTTACAAATTCATTAGATTGATCCCTGTTTTGTTGTACTTGATCCATATTTACTGTATTGAAATGAAGGGATCTCTCATTATGTATGGATATACTGTTAGTTATAATTTTCCTTCCCTGCCTTACAATACAATTTTTACATTCTATGGTTAATTTAAATTTAGAACATTCTTTTAACCCCAAAATAGCATGATCCAAATTTGCATTGCATACTAAAAAGTTAACATATTTTTTAATTTTACCCACTTTTAGAAAAAAAATACATTTTTTATTTATATGTAAGAATCTTTTTGCCTGACCAATGGTAACTGAGGGTATAGTCTCAATTTTAGCATTAAGTTTTTTAACAAATTTAATTGGCAATATTGCAATAGTTGAGCCAGTATCTACAACACATGGCAAATTATAATTATTTGCACATCCATACACAATTAATAGTCAAATATTATGAGAATTATTTTGTGAGCTACTTGGAAGAGTATCAGAGGATGGCAACTCACTCCTAAAAATACATTCTCTTTCTCAATGAAAAGCATTACTCACACCCCTATTTGTGCATATCCTACAAGGTCTTGAAGGGTATGAATTTTGAATATAATTATTTTGACAAACTCTAGGTCTTTGAAACTGAGATTGCCTTTGGGGAATCCAATTCCTAGGTGTATTATTGGGCCTAACTGGCTGAATCCAGGGCCTAGTTGGTTGAAAAGGTTGTAAATTTTGTCTAGCTGATGGTTGATTTATTACTTGGTTTGAAACTAGTGGGGTAGAAACTTCCACGAATTGTTTGACAACCCGGTACCATTCTGTGGTACTACTAGGAGGATTTATAATAATATTGTTTTTGAATTCTGGTTTTAAACCATCAGTGAAACCTTGTAATAGTATATTTTCACTAAGATGTAATTTCCTACCAATTTCCACTTTTTTACGAAGATAAGTTTCTAATTTGTCTAAATTATCTAATTTCAGATTTGAAAAATCAGAAAAACTCGGGAAGTCTAATTCAATGATTCTTTCTATCAAAATTTTCTTAATTTGTTCATAATCAGCACAATTTAAGCAGTCATTGATATAAATTTTTTGCGCTTCCCCTTTCAAATATTGCGCAATAAAATTAAATTTCCATTCTAGATTTTTTTTCTCCTTTTCACATGTTGTATCAAAATAAGTTAACCACGACAAAATGTTCATTCCAGAACTCGGATCAAACGGTACGAATTTAGGATCTTCCATAATTTTTTTATTCTTACTCATTAGAATAAATGAAGCACTTCTATTTTCTTTTTTAAATATTGATCGTAAAATCATTTGCAATAAATTTCAAAGTTAATAATTTCTATCAATTACATATTTTTTCAAAATTACTATATCAGATCCATAACATACAATAAATAATAAATAAATAAATTAGTAAATTAATAAATTAACTTCAAATTACTCTCATCAATAAAATAATAAATAAAAATAAATATTTCATCTATCATAAAAAGAGTAAAAATAATAATCAAGACATTTAATAAGATAACTTACAGTTTTTTGAAAAATCTTCAATAAAATTCAATCGTCTTTAAATTCCTCATCAAATACTTCTTGCATACTCCCCACTTTGAAGTCATTAATTTTCAAAATTTTTCAATATGACCATGAATACGGAATCAAAATTTATGCGCACAGATCAACATCAAGCGTCAGAAAATCCACATCAGACTCGAAGCAACTACTATTCATTAGCAAGCTGAAAATACCATATAGGCTGTCCTTCAATCGAACTTCGTCGATAGCATGCTTTTCTTCGTTCCATCGCAATTTTCTTTAAATATCATTCATTTAAAAGGCAGCTCAGATAACTAATCCTGTCGGACTTTTCGATTAGTTGTGACGATTTAAGGAGAATTCGAATTATTTCCACTGGTTAAAAAGAAACACACAGTCATGGCAAGCGAGGGAAAAAACAAAATTAATAAATAAATGTAGAAGATCCAATAATTAGTCATTGGCTGCTGTAAGTTCATTTATTTATTTCGTAATAATGAGGAAGGGAAAAGCTCCTTTTGCAAAAATTCCATCATTATTTCAGCGAGCCGTCCTCATCGAAGAAGCAACCCAAGAATCTTCTTTCTCATCTCGAGACTTCCACCTTTTTAAACTAAAAAGAAAGTTCTGGAACATTCTTTTATGTAAACAGAATTCTTGTCCAGCTACGAGATTATTTTCCACAAACGATAAATTTATTTTAAAAAATATTATTTAACCAATTTATAATTGAATCGGGATTTTTTAGGCAGACGACTTTTATAAATGATTAATTTTAAGAGAAAAAGAAAATAAATGAATTTATTAATATGCACACTATCGAAGGTTGACGGCTGAAAAATAAATCTATACTAATAAAAGAACAAAACGCTCTGTCTGTGTGTGTATCTGTGTGTGTGTCTGTGTGTGTGTCTGCGATGGCTAGCAAAATCTACAGCAAGTACAAAGCTCAAAATTTTTTTGAGAATAGCCCAATGTCTCTCCTGATGCACCTGAAGCTCAGAATTTCAAAATTCTATTTATTAACTGAGTAATTAATTAAATTCCAAAGCTCACTCTCATAAAAAATCGCCTTTTTTCGCTTTTTTTCCATTTCATTTTCTTATGGTTGATTGGTTGCATAAAATTTTCGCAGAAAGAATTAAAAAAGCTAAGACAGACCTTTAAAATTCATAGACTGTCAAACTGGCAGTTTAAATGAGAATTTTTTTTTAAATCACAGCTGCTGTACACCATGGAGAAAAAGATAGGTGGCGGCGAAGTAAACCGAAAAAAGGTTTGCAACACGGAGTAAGAAGTGTCTTACTCCGTGGTTTGCAATATTAAACCATTTATCGATGAAATTTTAATGCCTCAAACAAAAGCACGAGGAAGGAATTTTGTATTAATAAAACGAATTGAAAGAAACGAATTACAGCTGAAGCATATTTTACGAATAAATAGTAATTTTTTAAAATGGTTTTTTTCTATTATATTATTTAGGTTAAAGTTAGGTTAAAGTTAAATTGCATTTATGTTATGGTTAGAATAAGGATATGTTACAATAAAGTGTATACATTTAGGCTAGATTACATTTCTGTTATATTTAATTTACGGTAGGGTACTGTTAAGTCGCTGTTAGGTTACAGACAGGTTCTGGTTACGGTATAAAAGTTTAAGGTTAGGAATTTATACACAGAGTGAACCTATACGCAAGATTTGATTAAAAATAACACTTACTTTTGTTAAATAGCTCTGAAATTATAGTACTATATACCAACCTTTTAGCTACCATCGTGTATCGATTTCATTCATGGTATAGTCGGATTTAAGAGTGATATAATTAGTTTGAAATTCAAAATATTTCACTTGGGATTTGTATGTGAAAATAATAATTAGTTACGTGAGTTAACAGTGATTTTACGGGTAAGTATCAACTTTTTTACACGAAAATCATGCAATCGTTGGATACATATTCCCTCCCGCGTTTTTCATTGCTCATTTTGAGTATTTTTAGAGCTTAATATTAGTTGTTTTTAAAACCGATTTTTCACACAGTCAGTGGCTACGTATTTCAGACAATGCATTTCTGCATGTAAATAGTTAATGATAAAATTATACAAATTTCAAGTTCGTTTAATATTGTTAATACGGACCCAGGCCACGCCGGTCGGGTCAGCTAGTAAATAGATAAAATAAAATATTGATATTTTTTGAAAGGTATGGTTTTGGAATAAGTTTAATAAGACTTTCTTAAAAAGGGTTGATAAAAACATAGAAGAAATCAGTTTTATTTGGAATATTAAGAAATAAAGTTTTAATTAAGAATATTTTTAATTTAGAGCCATCTTTTTTTTAAATTTACGCATACTGGAATAATGTTTTTTAAGGCAAATTAAGAATTTATATCGTCTGCATACAGATTAACAGATTAGATCTAGAAACAAGATTTTTAATTTAGGCTAATTCCATGGGTTCTGTAGTGTAAGTCACATAACTTATTAATGTTTCTGCTTGTTAGCCACCGTTATTTTTGAAAAGTCTGCTTGGCCTTATTCAATTAATGAGAATGTACCAATAGAATTAATCACTTTTTTTGTTCTATAATACTGGTAGCCAAAAATCGTAGCCTGTGACTTACACTACAAGTACTCATGGAAATAGCCTTTAATAATTTGAAGTAAGTACGGAAAATTAAGATAGTATAAAGGTTAGTTTTGGCGAAAAAATTTTAAATTTGTAATATATATATATATATATAGTTTTGTTACCGCAACCAAGAAGCACAGGAATAATACAATCTCTTTTTTTAAAACATACAGTTAATCAAAATGTGGTTATTAGAAATAATATTTTAAAGTTCGTAGCTACAGGTTTATCGATAAAATTCCTTTCTTTTGGTAATTTGGAACACTTTTATGCAGGTGTGTCAGAATAATATTTATATTTTTTTCAATAAAAATAAAACACGAAAATATGTCGAAAAATATTTTTCAAAAATAAAATCACATTTTGTTTCTGGTTAGACATTTCTCGCATGATACATTTCTTACTTTAAGCCATACTGACACCAGAATTCTTAAATGAAAATTTTAATTTTACAAAGAACGTAAAAAAAAAAAAAAAAAAAAAAAAAAAAAAAATTATATATTATGAAATAAATTTGTTTCTAAATTCCGGTGTCATTCAATCATTTTAGTATTTTATGAATAGAAGTGCTTTAACCGTCAAAGGGTTAAGAAGCATAATTTTCCAGTTTCAGATTTATTTTGAATATTGCATTTATGTTTGAATAAAGTTGGACAGATTTAAAAGAATTATTTTTATCGAAGAACTAAACATAAGTTTCTTTTCAATTTTAGTTTTTTTGAATGCGATAAATATAAGTGTACATAATGCAAAACAAATTTTTCTTCATGCATTACATATTTAATAAGCCTTTTGCAAAATAAAGAGTAATCAATAAATATTTTCTAGAGAAAATATGATTAAATAACATGAATATTTTTTTAAAGAATAAGAATTCAAGTTTAAATTTCGAAATTTTGTTTTGAAAATAAGGAAGTAGCTCATGTGCTTGAAGTATTGTAATGTTTAGGTATAAAAAATATTTTTCAAAAATAAAATCATATTTTGTTTCTGGTAAAACTTTTCTCGTATCATTCTTTTCTTACTTTAAGAAGGATAATTTTTCAGTTTTAGATTTATTTTGAATATTGCCTTAACTATATTCAAATACCCAGGGCTATAGGCATAAGAATTGTTATAGCAACTTAATATGCATTTGACATAAAGTTAAATTGCAAAAATATTAATTTATTTGTAATTTTAAGTTAGCGAGGGTGAGTTATAAGTTAGTAGCAAATATATTTTAGAGGGTATCAAGTGATTAAAATGTGGGCATGGAGTAACATAACAATTGTTTGTAACTTATTCTATATTATAGATACTCTAATTTAGAGAGGTGCATTTGGCTTTCCTTGGAGTCAACAGTTCGTCGCCTTTACGATAACCATATGCAAATTTAAATGACATTATTCGGTAAATAGGAGTGTTAAATATTCAGATGAAAGCATTTGGTATTGGCCGTGTTCTGCAATTATGGAACCTATAACTTGTAAGTTCTGTTATAGAGAGTCTTTGGTGATTTTAATGTGGGCGTGCAGTAAACACAAACTTTGTGTGTAACCGACTATAGGTACTCTAATTTTACGAGGTTCATTTGGTATTCTTAGGAGTCTACAATTTTCTCTTTAACTATAACCGTATACAAATTATACAATAAAATATAATAAAATATCATAATTATATAATACCATAAACAATAAACTGAACCAATATTTGTTCAGCACAAACAGTTGTTGTTGTTGAACACATACATTTGACTTGTATGCTTGACACCTAAGCTCAATTATAAGTCATGGTTGATTTATAAGAATAAGATGGTACAAGTACATTTACAGCAACAGCGACTTACAACCGGGGACTCTACAAAGAGTGTACACCGGAGCCAAGAGAAGTTGAACCTGCCCTCCCCCTACACTCTCAAGCGACTAGCGACAATGTGCCTTAACCATTCACAAGATGGACCTATGATTGTTTTTTTACTTTAAATAAATAAATAAAAAAACATTTAAAATGTAGTTAATTTTTCTAATGCGACAAACTTTTGAAGTATGAATTGGAAAAATGTAATTCTTATTATAATTTTTACTAAGATAATATGTTTTAGATCCAAGACTACTGTCTAGGGCAGAAAGACTTTTTTTGTATTATTAAAAAATAACTTAAATGACTGTTTTGTATCTTTACCGTTTTTGTGATGCTATATATTTGTGTTTACAATAAACTGCATAACTTTTGTAATTAAACAGACTATTTAAACGACTCAGAAAAATATGAGATCAGAGGAACTAGAAGCACATTATTATACTAGTAGCATCTTGCAATAAGAAAATTTCTTCCACAATAAACGGAAAATGGGTCTATTAATCATCGAGAATGCATGTATCAGTAATCACAGTTCCTTTCCTATATTTTCATAAACAATTCTAGAAAATTAGTGTTCTTTTGGATTAAAAAGTGACTATCACAAACAGTACTTACATGGAACTACAAAAAAAATTTTGACTTGTACATTGTCAAATGCATAAACACCATATCTATATTGTTGATAGATTCGTCTTAGCTTTGCTTTAAAAGTTCTTCAAAAATTAAATGTATATTATATTGTACAATGTGATATGTAAATTTTTTAAAACTCTTTTTTTTTTCAATACTTACAAAAGGTGAAAAAATATATTTTTTATGTTATTTTTGTAATAACAATCAATTAGTATAAGTATTACTTTTTTCCTCTAAGTACTGAAAGGTGAAAATTTTTTTTTTAAATTAACAACTATTTTATAACTAAATTTTTAATTGACTTCCACTTCAAGTAAACAATTTTTTCAATTTCTTTTTCCAAAAATGTATATTTATATCTCACCAAAATCATTTTACAAAACTAAAAAGAGCTTAAAAATTAAAGTATCAGATGTGCAATTCATTGCTGATTATGTGACGGAGTGATGTTTTTGCAAACATGACTTTTACGTAATACTTAAAATTACAAACATTTATGAATTAGAAAAAAAAAACATTCATGTTTTAAATTAATGCGTTTCTTAAGTATATGTATAAGTAATATACAAAATTATAATTAAAAAAAAACATATCGCAATTAAGGTTGAATTTATTAACTGTCATTTGACGTGATAAAAAGGCCGTGAAGGAATGACTGAAAATTTCTTCAACATTTATTTTAAAAAAATGACTAAATTAATAAATTTCATAATTATTATTCAGAGTGATTGTAAAAAATGCATTACTATAATTCACATTGAATAACTTTTTCAAAAAAGTATCCAGTAAAATTAATTCCTACTATGTAATGGTACATTACATTTCCACCTACATTAAGCCTTCTAAGTTAATATTGATATATGAACTTGTAAGATAAATTTTGATTCAGAGCTATTTTAAATTTTTATATATGTATATATATATATATATATATATATATATATATATATATATATATATATATATATATATACATATATATATATATATACATATATATATATATATATATATATATATATATATATATACAGGGTGTATCTAAACTACTGGGCAAAACTTTAAGGGGTGATTGTACACATAAAGACAAATAATATTAAATGGGAAAGTAAGGGTCCCGAACGTCTGGCGAAGGAGATAGGCGCCATAAAAGTTTAGGTTCCATAATTTGAAATCATTATAAAAAACGGAAAAATTTGCGTTTTTTTCCGTTTATTCTGAATTGTTGGGAGGGGTTAAGAAGCGCAAACTGAACTGTGTTCAGGAGTTGAAATGTTACCCTGCCCACCCTACGAACACAGTTCAATTTTCCGCTACTTAATTATACACTACGATTCAGATTTTGAGCTCAAAATTTAAGTCTAAGCTGTTAAAAAATTATTTAGGTAAAAAAAAAGATAACGGTTATAAATAGTTGTTGGTTACTCTAAAGTTTAAGGCACCCTCTAACGGAGTTTTTTGAAATTTTTCTTTAAAATTTATTTTTAAGGAAATACTGATATAAAGAATGATTGTAGAGAAAACCGCAAACAAATCGACTAATTTTTCCGTTTTTTATAATCGTTTGAAATTTGAACCTCCTCACCCCCATGGAACACAGTCCAGTTTGCGCTACTTAACCACTCTCAAAGATTCATATTTTCAGCTCAAAATTTAATTTTATGTCTAAGCTTCTAAAAAAATTAATGAGATGCAAAAAATAAGGATAAAAAAGATTGTACGTTTCTCCAAAGTCTAAAGTGCCCTCTATCGGAATTTTTTGAATCTGTATAATTTATTTTCAAGACAAAACTGACATAAACAATAATTTTAGTGAAAACCGCAAATCAATTGACCAATTTTTCTCTCTTTTATAATGATTTGAAATTTGAACCTATCCACTCCCATTGAGCACAGTTCAGTTTGCGCTACTTAACAACAGATTTTGAGCTCAAAATTTAAGTTTATGTCTAAACTTCTAAAAAAGTTTAATGAAATGCAAAAAATAACGATAGAAAATACTTGTTCTTTACTCCAAAGTCTAAAGCGCCCTCTATCGGCATTTTTGAAATTTATCTTTGTAATTTATTTTCAAGACAATGCTGACATAAAGAATAGTTTTCGTGAAAACCGCAAACGAATCGACCAATTTTTCCGTTTTTTATAATCATTTTAAATTTTGGACCCTAAACTTTGATGGCGCCTTTCTCCTTCGGAAGACTTTTGGGACCCTTACTTTCCCATTTAATATTATTTGTCTTGATGTGTACTATCACCCCTTAAAGTTTTGTCCAGTAGTTTAAATACACCCTGTATATACACGTACATATATATGTAGTGATTTCATATTTCCTTATGCAATGTGATACTGACTCGTGATTTGATCTATAATATTTAAATAAAGATCCATAAATAATGTAAAGATCCGCCTTTAAAAAAATAAATGTTTATGGGAACTTATAATAGAAGATTTATTCAATATAATTAAAAACAACAACAACAAAAAAACAAATTTAATAGTTGTTTTTTCTACTTGTAAAAACATGTATGTACTGACTCACAACAAATAAATCTTTCTTTTCTTGTATGATTATCTGTAACTTTCTTTAGATTTAAAATCTATTTCTTCATAACTCTAAAAACTCAGAGAAAACCTTTCAACATGTCGGAATAAGTTCAATATATTTAACAATTAATACTAAATTTTAATTTTGAATCTGAATAAAATAATTAAAATAAACTAGAAATTTCTATCTAAAATTTACATTTTTATTTAATAGAATTTACTGAATGTAGGCTCGCTCATAAATTTCAATTTTTCATTTACATCCCAGATGTTGGTGAAAGGACAAGGGAAACGTTTCGTGATTTATGGCAGCATAAAATTAAATAGATATTTCAAAAGTACATAAAACATTTTTATAACACACTAAATACGATATTTGCGTAAAATGTTGCATTCTTCTGGATTTGAACAAAATAACATTTAAAACAGGAAAACGTAAAATTTGTATAAAAGATACTATATCAGAGTTTCTGTAAAATATTTTGTTTGGTTTTGATAAATTTGTCTTTAATAAAATAGTACTGATTTTTATTATCGTTGATTGTATTATCGTTACTTTGGTTATTTTGGTTTAAAAAAAGAAAAAAACTTTTAATACATATTAAGTAAAAAAGGAACTTTGGAGAAATTTAACTTTGAAAATATATATGGTGTATAAAGATAACATAAAACTCATTTTTTTAACTATTTGGTAAATGGAATTGATCAAGAATAATCAAATCTTAGATATATCTAAATAGTTGTGGCGTCCGCATTTTTGGAATATGTTTGTTGCCATGATGATAAAAAAAGTATTAAAAACTACAGAAAAACTAATAACTAAAAAAACAAAATGATTTACAGTTTACAAACAAATTACGTTTTAATACACAGTTTTTTCGTACACGACGTGTAAAAATTGAAAATGTCTGATGCTTCGAAGTTTAAAAATTTTCAGTACCGAAAACTATAAAACTGAAAGTTTATTTAAAAATTGAATGTGTTGACATTTGCAGAGGGACATATGCATTACGCACACACACGTTTTTCATTTATATAATAAATAGGTTAGATATAACTATATAAACAATTGAATAAATTCCGAAAGGAAAAATATTGTTTTTTTTAAATAATAAATTTTTTAATAGGTAATTGACTGTATAAATGACAATATCTTCGATATGCTTCACTTTTTTAATTTTTTTTCACTCTAAAATAAACATGTAAGGATTACAGAAAGTGATGAAAGCATATTTTTAAATGATGAAAGTACATTTTTAAGTGATGAAAGTATATTTTAAGTGATGGAAGTATATTTTTTTTTAAATTTAGTCTTAAATTTAATTTTTCCTTTATTTAATCATTGAAGGTATGTCTTTAATAAAGAAACTAATAGCATAGGATTTTTCTAGTGTGAATAAGAAATTTTGAACTAAAAAAAAGAGCCAAATTAGCTCCCTTGTGTTTGTACTTCAATGTGTCACTTGCTCCCAAACATTCCTAACACACTAAATGAATGTTACAGTGTCAAGTAGCAAAACTTCAAGTTTGTTCCATAAATTTAGAATCCCCCTGCATAGCGTTTTTGCATCATATTTCTGTACTTAACTTCCGTTAACTTTTTCAATTGCATTTAGTTTTAAAAATCTATGTACAGTTTTTTGTTTGTATATGTTCACAAATCTGACATACAAAATTTTGGAAACTTTAACTGATATGGAATGCGCATTGGGAATTGTAAAAATGTAACTTTTCTAACAGACAATCACTGACAGTTCTCCTTTGAAGTGTAGTTATTAACCAAAGTTAAATTTAACCAAAAATTATACAATATTTTGTACCCAGTTATCCACGATTACAAAGTTGATCCTTTATCTTTAAAAGCTTAGAAATGGATACATTTTCGAGATTTAAGCAAATATAAAGAAAGTAAATTTAACCACGAATTACAAAGTATTCTGTACCCAGTTATCCACGATTCCAAAATATTTCCTTTATCTTTAAAATAGCTTAGGAATCGGTATATTATCAAGATTAAAGAATAATTTATGAAAAAATAGATTCTTTTACTGCAATTAAGTTTTGGAAATGTTTTCTCAAAACGGATTAACGAACTTCAACATGTAATATATTAACACTAAAATTTTTATAAATATATTTCGCACCAGAATTTTTATTTAAAATTATTTGAAGTGATTATTTTACTTTTTTATTTCTTTTCCTCTTTTAAACTTGATTTTTAAAGAAACTTCTGGCTGAAAATAGATACAGATTGATTTGATAGCTGTCCAAATGACCGCTCACGGTCTTTAAAAAAGACACAAAAGTGTTAAAAAAGAGATATCGTTTTGTTCCACCTACTTTTACCAACAATCGTTCTTTTTTAATTATTTGGGTAAATATTTTTATGCATTTTTAATCAAATGTATTTCTTTAAAAAGTGCATTTTTAAACAATTTAAAAATTTTAGGTATATTTTATGTTTTTTTATTTATTTCCACTTCAATTTTTAATAAAAATTAAATGGCAAGTACATTATCGTTTTCCGGTAAGGGGTTAACTAAAATGTTCAGTGGTTAAGAAACTTACAATTTTTTAAAAATTTTATATTCTCTTAAATAAATGTTATAGTTTTACTTTGCATTTTATTATGATTTATTTAATGAAAATGATTGTTTAATTTAGTATTAATAGTTGTTATATGTAATTTTTAACATATGAATGTCATATTCTGCAAGTTTGGGTAGTGAAAATTATTTTTATTTTTATTACATTTTAGATGACCCAGATTTAAGAAAAAGTCTCGAGGATTCTAGACTTTAGATTTTACACCTTATATGTCTGTTTTAGTTAAAGCTATAGGCGCTTCATTATGTTCGAATTAAATTAAGACATTTTAACTATTTATTGAAACAAAAATTCACTATACTGGTTTCTTATACCTAAACAAGCCCTGCCGCTTAAAACCACTTCTTACATTTTAAGTTTATGCTATCTATTTTGCACACATCTCTTAACATTTTAAAAATTTCAAAACAAACTTTGATGCAAAGAGAAAATAATAATTTTAAGAAAAGCATACTCAGTTAAAAAAATAAATAATAATCATAGAAATTAACAAAATTGCCTTTTTCATTTCGAAGTAATTGAAAATAAGTTTAAGAAAAGTTTAAACAATTCCATTCCTTTGAGAAATTACATTGCAGTCAGTGGATACATGCTCATTTCAAGAAACTCATTTAGGTAATGGAAATGTTTGATTCTTAAACTTACTTCTGATGTGAGGATAAATGTTCCTTTAAGATTCTGAAAAGTAATTTTTCATTTTTTAAGAGAGAAATTGTGTATTTCTTTTGAAATATACATAATTTAGGTTTTATTAAAATCAATATCTCTAATTATGCATACATTGATTCATCCAGATTTTTTTTATTTATTAACCTTGCGTCGGGCGTTGTATTACAATTGCATTTACTATTTAAAATTGGTGATTTTTCAAAAAAAAAAATATTTATTTAAATTTTTAAAATTAGAATTAAATTTTTAAATATAAAAATAAATAAATTGCTTTCTAACGAATTACAAATTCAATATATTAGTTTTATATGTCCCTGTCAATTTTAGGGGCTCTTGAGTTAATAGTTTTGCTACAATCTTGCGCGCGCTATATGCAAATCAAAAATCAGTTTTAATATTTTATAATAAAAATTAAACATAAAAAAAATTTCAATGCAGAATATTAAAAAATATATTTTAAATAGAATATATATTAAGTTCTCTATGTTAAAAATATTATCCATTTATGTTTTATAGGTAATAAAAAAATAAATGTGACATGTTTAAGGTAAATTGCACTACCAGTCCTGAGACCAATTAAATAAAGAGCGATAATGGTATTCACACGAATATGAAGTCACGAAGGAATGAAGTAATAATGACACAAAATGCAGCATAAATTTCATTATAACTCAGATGTGTGAAACTAGTGCTGTCTGTCGCCAACATATTCAATAAATTTGCTGAAATTACGCGGAAAGCGGCTTTATTCCAGCATGTTTGTTTCTCTGTATGATCTTTGCAGTACATTTCAGCAGAAACGAACTTTAACACATGTACATTTTTCCAAATTAATTCAGATTTATTCACTTTTATTTACACTTAAAAAACAGAAATATCCAAATTTTAATTTTGATTCAGCGTTTTAAAAGATATAAATTAAAAAAATATATAGTAAAATTATAAGTAAATATTTGTAACTTTTATTTAAAAAGTCATATTTCTAAAAATATGATTTTTATTTTTTTCAAATTTGCTGAATCAAAATTAAAGTGAAACACCCAAAAAGGGCACGTTTAGACTTTGAAGCATTTAGCTTTAACGGTTCTTGTGTTATAATATATTAAAACCGATAAAATCGTATTTTCGCAAAAGTCATTTCTATGACAACCAGTGTTTGAGAGCTAGATTTTGAAAACAAACCAAAAAGAAACAAGTTGGAAATTGCACGTGAAGTGTAGCAAATGAGGCGCGTTCGTAAGATAAAGAAGTTTTAAAAATATCACTCATGTAACAATCTCATAAAATTGTAAATAATTACAATTAAAATGCGCACCAAACAATGTTCTCCCTATACCATTATGCAATGGAATACTTTTGTGTGGCCTTGTAAATCAATAACAAATATTCTTTGCACCACAGATTATGCAAAATGTATATTATAATATCTACTTTATAGATTAGCAATTTTATTACGTTCGAATGAGTGTAACACTATTAAAATTCATTTGAAACATTTTTCTCCTTTAACTGTAATGTAAAGGAACACTTTTGATTATCCCTGTAGTTGAACTATGCATCCGAGTTTGATAAAATTTGAAATAACTCTACAAAATTATGTAATAATTATGTATTCCAAATTTCAAATGATTAAAATTCATTTGAAACTTTCTTCATTATTGACTGTAATGTAACGGAATCCTTTTGATTGTCCCTGTAATTGATCTATGCATCCGATTTTCATAAAATTTTAAATGACTCGAAAAAATTAGGTAATAATAATGTATTTTAAATTTCAAACGATTCATTTGGGTAGATTTTGCGTTGTTATATGCGGACAGACAGACAGACGGCGCTGAACGACAACAATAGGTGCTACGTATTTACATAATTACGAACGCACCTAAAAATAATATTTCCTCTTTTAATTAAGATAGAAAAATGATTTAAATGTAATTTTAAGCATTGAAAACTGAGAATGTTTTAATTCAATGAAAGATTTTTTTTTTTTTTTTTTTTTTTTTTTTGAATACTTGGAGATTTTTGTATTCCGGTCCTTAACCATATAAATATCCAGTTCATGCTGTCATCTCTCAGTGACAGATATTTACAGTTAACTATTACATAGAAAATTCATGTTATGATGAAAAAGAATATTATCCAAATTTTGTAAATTTGAAGCATCTCAAAAAGGGACACAAAGCATAAATGAATGCATTTGAAATTTTAAACTTACCTGTTTATATTTAGATTGTAAAAGCAAAATTAACAATATTTCTCAAATTAGAGCGATTATATATAAAATTGAGTGAAAAAAGGAAACGATTGGAAAATAGTTGGAATACAAAATTAATTTCTCTTTTAAAGAGATATAAACAGCGCTAAAAATACTACACCAAATTTTAATCTATTTAGTAAACAATAAAAACTTTGTTGTATGTTCTTGAAATATATATTTTTTATAAATTTGCAGGGTATATTTGCATTAAATTCAGGTAATCATTTATTGGGATAGTTAGACTTTATTATTTCTTTAATATTTTTTCTTTATTATTATTTTAAAAAATATTGTTTGAATGGCCAACTCATTGCATTTCAATGTTCAACTAGATGCACATTTTGAAAAAAAAAACTGCATATGTATTTTAAAAAAAGAGAATGAATTGAAATGAAATTGAATTGAATGAATTGAAAAATGAAATTTGAGTTTTTTAAACCCTTTTAGGTCTAATGTACTATTAATAATACCTGTCTTTTAATGCAATATTATTTAGTTTTAATAAATACTTTTGCTACAGTTTACATGTAATAATGTTAATATCTGTCTATACATTTACTATATGGCATTATTTATGTTTAGGCATTTAATAATAATAATAATAATAATAATAATAATAATTACTATTATTTGAATAACTCTCTTTGCACAATTTGCGATTCTTTTATTTTAAACACACATTTCACTGTGTAAATTTAAAAGAAAAGTTATTTTCCTGAAAGAATCAGGTGTAGTAAAGCACAAAAAGTATTAGAAAGTTGTAATTGTGTATAAGTCATATCTTATTTTAATGCAATTTTTTATAAGCATCTCCAAAAATCCTTCCTTAACTTATATTAATATTAATATTAATTGAATAGTACGCAAGATAACAACATTCGTTACATTTCAGACAACAAAATACTCGTTAAACACTATTTAATCTATTTGGATAGCTAGAGTGAATGTTATTAACGTAAAAGTATTTTTTTAAAAAATTGAAAAAAATTCGGACCCTAAAGGGATATAATAATTTCTACATTTATAAATATCAATAAATATTTTTATTTGAGATTTTCAGATTTATATTACATAACTTTGCGCATGGATTTTTATGTACATCTTGTATTACATTTTATATAATTACTTGACTGATGACATGTGTAGCGTAAAACAGTGCAATTCATCACTTTTTTACACATGCTTTTATTTAAAATAATAATAATAATAATAATAACTTGAAAGCTCTTCCCATGCACTGCTTTATCAGATATATAATGATAAACAAATACAAAGAAATAATTTGTGTCACAAATACGAAAAATCCCTAGCTTTTTTAAAACAGAAAGTGAAGAAAATATGAAGATAAGATAAAGGCTATTTAAAATTTTCATTTGTGTGGGGAATTGAGATAGGTGTATTCACAAAATTTACGGTATTTCGCGGTATAATTTTCATGTGCGTAAAAATGGTGTGTCCCAATATTCTTAACTAATCAGGCTATCATATAATATTCAAAAAATAAAACCGTTTTCTTTAATGAATAATGACGTAATCTTTCCGCTTAAGACGCCCCAAATACTGACTGAAAAAGCCCGGATGATAATGTAAAGTCTACGGGAGAGTTCTTTTCAAATATCTCGCTCAAATTTTTAAATTTCGACGGGATTTTTTTGCATAGGATAGCTGAGGACGATTCACAATCGTCCTAGTTTTTACATTTTCGAATTTGGGGTCATTAAAAAAAATACTTTTTAACTGAAGCTATCCTAATATAAAAAGAATATAATCAAAATCAAAAAATTAAAATCTAGGTCAGTTGTGGATCGTCCTCAGTATCCCTCATACGACCCCATAGACTTTACATTATCATCTGGGTCTTTTTCAATCAGTAGTGTGGGCTCTTAAATCAAATGAATTGTGTTACTTTAAGCTATAATGCTTAGTTACACCGATGATCTTCATAGATTCTAACTCGAATTTAAAAATTAAATTGAAATCAATTTTCATACTTTTATTTATTTATTCATTTATGTAAGTAATTTGAATAAAAGCGTGTGGGCTATTATAATATGCACTGCCACTGCTACAGTTATAATTCCTAGAGAACTGGTTCCTATGAGAAATGGGCATTTATTAGAACAGAAACCAGAGTAAACTCATCGTTCATAGATTAATAGCACAGTCTTGTACTTAAGAATACTACTTTCACATTTCTGGAAGGTTTACTCAGATGCTATAAAGATGATTCTGTTATATATTGCTCCAAATACACTTAGTTATACGAAGATTGTGTATTAGGGCGGAGCTTAAAAAACTTTTTTTCGAAATTCTTTTCTCCCTAGCGCGGAAAAGTTGTCTAGTGGTGACAGTAATATGCTCACAAAATTTCAAAACAATCAATAAATATCTTCCGGTTCCACGTTTGGGTCGAATTATGCAATTTTAGCCAAAAATGTTGTAATTTTTCACATTTTAGTAATATTTTTAATTTTTTCTTTGCCCTAGTGCGGAAAAACTGAAAGAGTACATAAGAAACACAAGTTCGAAAGATTAGAGTAATTAAAAAATATCTTCTGGTTACACTTTGGGTTCTAAATATGGGAAATTTGTCGAAAATTATACAAATTTTCACATTTTAGTCATTTTTTTTATTTTTCGATTTTCTATCCCCGCTGGCATGGAAAGGTTCGAGGAACATGCAAGAAACATAAGTAAAAAACTTTAGAATAATAAATAAATATCTTCCTTTTCCGGGTTAAAAAATGTCAAAGTAGCCAAAAAGTACGTAACTTTTCACATTTCAGAATTTTTTTTTATTTATCAATTTTCTCTTCTTGGTGGAACTGAAAGTATGGAAAATCATATGAGAAACATAGCAGAAGAGCTTATTGGTGACACTTGCTCTATATAATCGCAGCCAGGTTCTTCTATAAGTGTCAAGTATTCTTCAAGCCCTCTTTATTGATGGAGCGTTTCCTCAATATTCCTCCGAATTAAGGTTTGATCTTTTCGACTGTCAAAATACAATATTTTCAAGGTATTGGTGGATATCAAACTCTAATCTTGGACTTGGCAGTTCATGCGATATTTATTTCTTTCTCTTCTTGTGATATGCCTGTCTATAACATTGTACATGTCGTCACGTGTCACAACTCGCAAGTCTTCAAGAAGTGCGCCTGTTACTGATACTGCAACTCGGTCGGACACTCCTATTGTGTCTCCCCCCCAGGGGAATACCTTCTTTAGGTATTTACGGGTTTCGCGACCCCGGGATCCCGAGCGATCTTTCTCCTTTCCTTTTTTCTTCTCCTTTTTAGTTGTCTATCCTTTTTCCTTTGTTTCACACTTTTTAATCTTCTCTTTTCAGTTTGTTATCTCTCTCTGTTCTTGTTCATGTTTGATAGTTATACTAACTTTTTTGTTTACACAGTTCCTGTTCTACTAACTTTGTTACCATTGTTTTGTTTCAAAAAAAAAAAAGAAAATAAAAATTTAAATGTTTAAAAGACAAAAAATACACCTTTTTTTAAGCTCCCTCTGAAATAACTTTTTATACAATAGTGGTTTTTTTTATACACGTGAGACACTCTGGGTGTTGAGGTTTCTTTTAACCTCATCGCCTCGGGTCTTCCTTTTTAGGTTGACCTCGAGTCCCAGGGTGCAGGGCATCTCTGAGCTCTGGTTCCAAGTACGGGGGGCGCCATGCTTGCATGGTGATTGTTAGGAGTAACACCAGAAGACTGGTGCCTTTCGATGTAAGGGCCGGCTGTAGGTTGGACAGAGCTGTAAAGGCTTACCTACGGCTACCCATTTCCCTTGGAAAAGAACCGGAGCTTCGGAGATGCTATCGAGTTTAACCCAATGTTCGAAAAACGTGGGGGTCTGGTGAAAATAGTTTTCGCCCTTTTGAGACCTGCACCAGACGTAACGGTAAGAAGAAGGGTCGGTGACCAGGCCCGATGCCTGGCGTTTTATAAATTCTCTATCTAATATGGCGACAAATCAAGGAAATAAGACATGCGATGTGGTAGCCCCACAACCCCTCATTGCTTTAAGCTCAAGCCTGCCAGTAGAGTTAAATGACGGCCAAATCAATTCTTGGGCCGATAGATCAGATGATTCATGTTCCGAAAGATTTTTTGTAGTCAAAAGACAAGAAGGCACATTTGACAAAACATCCCCATTTTTGATTCACAAATCCATTCAAGGATTGATTGGTGAGCCAAAAACAATAAAAAAAATACGATCTGGTGAACTATTAATTGAGGTATACAATAGCACTCAAGCTCTAAATTTAAAGAAATGTACACATTTTGCAAATATCCCTGTCTCAATAAGTCTCCATAGAACCTTGAACACATCTCGTGGGGTAATATCTGAATCAGATCTTTTGCATGTTGCTGATGAGGAAATAGTAGAAAATTTGAAAGAGCAGAATGTCATAGAAGCTAGGCGAATAAAAATCTACCGTACAGATGAAAAAATACCGACCAATCGAATTCAGATTCCAACTAAACACATAATTCTTACTTTCAACTCACCAAACCTTCCCAAATATATAAAAGCCGGGTATCTCTCATGCTCTGTAAGACCTTATATCCCAAATCCACTGCGTTGCTTCAAATGCCAACGCTTTGGGCACTCAAAAACCAATTGCCGAGGTAAACTTGTCTGTGGTCGGTGCAGTGATCCCGACCACGATAGTACTCAATGTAATGCTACCCCACGCTGTGTTAACTGTAAAAAAGACCATCCATCATATTCAAAATCCTGCGAAAAATGGAAAATCGAAAAAGAAATACAAACAATACGCACTAAAGATAATATACCATATCCCGAAGCCAGGAAAATAGTTGAATCCAGGACACCAAAAGTTGGAGTTTCATACGCAGCCGCTTTATCTAAAACAGTCCAGAAAACATATCAAACTATTTCAACTCAAACCGATTTCCCTACTGAAAATAATTCCAAAAGAAAACAAAGAGAAAACAGCCTTTCTGATACAACTACTAAATCGACTCAGTTTCCCTCTTCTGGATATGTAAATCCTGCTCCTCCTAAAATGCCACAAAATACATCAAAATCACTGCAATCTCTTACTCCTAAACCCCCACTCAAAAACAAAAGTTCTCAAAATATAACTAAAACACCATCTCTAAAATCAAATCTTAGATCTGATATTGAAAAACATACCCTACGTATTAAATCAGCTGCATCTACTGAAAACCCATCCAAAAAGAAAAAAAATAAAACATCTAGAAATCAAACCCATCAGCAACAGAATCAAAAAGAAGAAACAAGTATGGATGATGATGCCTTAAAACTTCATCCTGAAAGGGATGAAGTATTGGACGATGAGGATAGTAGCATGTCTACTACCTCTGAACAAAATGACATAGATATACATATCTGACACTCTTTTTATGTCTAATATCATCTCGTGGAACTGCCGTGGTTATCATAATAAACGTGACGAAATCCGTAATATACTCTCTGACCATCAACCACTCTGCCTTGCTCTCCAGGAAACCCATCTAAAACCTAATGACAAAGCGAAATTACGCAACTATGCAACCTACAGGAAAGACTTTACAGGTAGTGACAGGGCCACTGGTGGGGTGGCCCTCTTTATTTCTCGCAATCTACCCCATTCACAAATTAACTTAAATACCAACTTGCAAGCCGTTGCAATCAGTGTTCATATAAACAGGCTTATTACCATCTGCTCTATTTACCTACCACCAAATACATCTATTCAGGCAGCAAATCTTGACAATCTCCTTCTGCAACTACCCACTCCTTACATCATTGTGGGAGACTTTAATGCCCACAGTCAACTGTGGGGTAATCGTGACACTAATCAACGTGGAGATATGATTGAGAAAATTATATCAGACAATGGCTTATGCCTGCTGAATAATGGAGATCACACTTACTTTCATGAGCCATCCCGCACATTTCATGCAATAGACCTTACTATCTGCTCACCATCTATTTATCCATATTGGAACTTCTGGGTTTCCGATGATCTTCACGGCAGTGACCATTTTCCCACCTTTATTACACAGACTACTCCTAATAGGAATTCAAATAACTGTTCAAACCATTATATATATGACAGAGCCAATTGGCAAACTTTTACCGACCTTGCCAAAATCACAAGTGATATGATTGAAGGTCACATTGACAATGCACTTGATAATATTATCCATTCTATTATCAGTGCTGCGAATATCAGCATTCCCAAAACATCCTCTACAACGCGGCACAGAAAGCCTTGGTGGAATGCTGACTGCCAACAAGCGAAAAAAAGACAACAAAAAGCTTGGGGTATTTTTCGGAGGTACCCCAATGATGCTAATTATATTGCTTTCAAAAAAGCAAAAGCTGACGCTAGGAGAGTGCGACGCAAAAGCCAACGTGAATCCTGGATCAACTATGTATCTAGCATTGACAGTAACACTTCAAGTAAAACCCTTTGGAAAAAAGTTAAAAATTGTATGGGTCTCTATTCTGAAAATAATGTCTCTATATTAAAACATAATGGTCAAACTATAGCTTCACCCAACAATATAGCGGAAACAATAGCTAATACCCTCGCTTCTAATTCCAGTTCTGACTCTTACCCAGAACCCTTTCTATCATACAAAAGACAGATGGAAACTACCCGCATTAATTTTAATACTCGCTCCTCTTATGATTATAATCTCCCTTTTACTACCTCAGAACTTTTAAAATGTTTACAAAAAAGCCGCAACTCAGCTCCAGGTCACGATGGCATTACATATACCATGCTAAAACATCTCAGCACTACCTCTCTTAATAACCTTCTTGCTTACTACAACAGAATTTGGACAGAACACACATTTCCTAAAGCCTGGTGTAAAGCCATTGTTATCCCCTTTCCTAAACCTGGGAAGGACCCCAGTGATCCAAATAATTACAGACCAATCGCACTCACTAGTAGTCTCTGCAAACTTTTTGAAAAAATGATTAACTGTCGACTGGTACATGTTCTTGAAGAAAAAAATTGTCTTGCTGCCTTTCAAAGCGGTTTCCGACGTGGTAGGTCTACTACTGATAACCTCATTCTTTTAGAAACTCATATACGGAATGCTTTTTTAAAACGTAACCATCTGGTTGCAGTTTTTTTTGACATGATGAAAGCATATGATAAGACTTGGAGGTATGGTATTCTTTACGATCTTTTTAATTTGAACTTTCGCGGAAACCTCCCGATTTTTATTAAGAACTTCCTTGCCATCCGTCTGTTTCAAGTTCGGATTGGTGGGGTTTTGTCTGACTTTTATACTCAAGAAGAAGGAGTACCTCAGGGCAGTGTCCTGAGTGTGACTCTTTTTGCTATCAAAATTAACGATATACTTAACCAATTGCCACCATATGTGCATGGTACTTTATATGTAGACGACTTTAAAATATTTTGTAAAGGACAAGATATGCGCTTTATCGAACGACAACTACAAATTGCTATCAACCGCATTATTCATTGGACAGACAGAAATGGTTTTATTATTTCCCAGGACAAATCTTCTTGTGTGCATTTTTGTAGACGGAGGGATCTGCATCCAGATCCTGAAATCTTTATTGAAGCATCTCAAATTTCTGTTGTTGACTCTGTTCGCTTTTTAGGATTATACTTTGACAGTAAGCTTACTTTCTTGCCACATGTGCTACAATTACGTAAAAAGTGCGAACGCTCGCTTAATCTAGTCAAGGTGCTCTCGAATACTTCTTGGGGAGCGGATCGTGGTCCACTCCTTAAAATATATCGGTCTATGATTCGTTCCAAAATTGACTATGCCTGCCAGGTCTATGGTTCCTCATGTAAATCTGTTCTTAAAAAATTGGACACTGTGCACCACAGTGCACTTCGTATTTGTTCTGGTGCATTCCGTACGTCCCCTGTGCTTAGCCTCTATGTTGAATGTAACGAACCTGCACTACATCACACCCGTGAAAGGCTTTCCCTCGATTTATACTATCGAATCCTTTCACATCTCAATCATCCTTTACATTCCTATTTACTAGATACTGACAATGAACTTCTTTATCAGCACCGCCCTTCATGCATTCCACATTTTGGTATTAGAATGAGACAGATTATTGACAATAGCTTTCTTAGCAACATTGAAACATATCCATGTTCAAAGCACCTTTTCCCCCCTTGGGATTCTCATAATATCATCTCCCTTCATCCTTTTAATACTTTTGACAAAAATAGTTTGGCTCCTGTTGTATTTCAACAGCTTTTTGCAGATCATCGGGCACAGTACAAAAATTTTAAAGATATATATACAGATGGATCTAAATGTGGAGATGTTGTTGGCTGTGGAATTGTTTTTGGTGATAATGTATTTAGTTATCGACTACACTCATCTGTCTCTGTGTTTACCGCCGAATTAATCGCAATAGATAAAGCTATATCCTTTATATCACATCATCATCATTGTACCTCTTTTATCATTTATACAGACTCTAAAAGTTCTATAGATGCAATTAACTCCACTACATACCATCCCATTATTTATTCTATTTTGAGTCGTTTTAAACAACTTATCAGGGACGGATATAATATTCTATTCTGTTGGGTGCCCGGACACATGGGTATTCATGGTAATGAGATAGCAGACAAGGCAGCAAAACAGGCTCGCAATATTTTATATCATCGGATTCCTTTAACTGACATTAAACATAGCATCAATAGTTATATCTACAATAAATGGCAAGAAAGTTGGAACTCTGAAATAAATAATAAACTACATCATATTAAACCCACAATTATAGTCTGGCCCACTTATTACCCTAGGAAAATTGACGTTCTTCTGACTCGTCTTAGAATCGGACATTCCAGGATTACTCACAAACATCTGCTACTTAGAGAGGATGCACCCATGTGTCCACACTGCTATTTTGATCACTTGACTATCCATCATATTCTAACTGACTGTCCGGGCCTCCGGCACTTGTACAGGACTTACTTTAATACTTCATCGCCTATTCTGACAAACCTCATTGGGGAAACACCTCATGGGGCACTCTTTGCCTTTTTAAAAAACGCAGGATTTTATTTTGAAATATGATTTTATATTGCTTATTACTTTTCATTTTATACTCTAGGTTCTTAGATTACACTTTCTATTTATATACTTTTTATTCCATATCCTAATTTTATGCAAATAATTTTTACTGTATTTACCTGATTATATCTGGATGGGATAACCCATCCAGATATTTTATACTTTTGCTTTTTTAGTCTTTGTTTGGCGCAGCATGTCCCTAAAGGGATTTTGTGCCATTAAATCCCATACAACCAACCTATTGTGTCTCACGTTCTGGCTAGGGCAGGACGACGGGTTATTCGTGATATAGTATTTCTGTTCGATTGCAATGACACTAAAGGTTTATCAAGACTTCATCAACAAGACTAAAAGATTTAAATAACTCTAAGTCTTCGATGAAGCAGTAGCGATTGTTTTTTCTCTTTTGTACCATTTTCTAAAAATTTCTTATTCTTTTTCGAGTTTGCTCATTTATTTACTAAGTTGCCGTTTTGTGGACCGTGTTTCCGAATGTATCAATTGGGTCTATCGACAATTTCCTTGAAGTTCTTTGATCCTTAAGAAACTGTCGTCCAATTCTGGAATTTATATGTCACGTGGGCATTTACATCGTTGTAGAGATGTACTCTTGTAAGAAAAAAATTTCAAACAGACTTTTTTTCCCTTCCAATAAGAAAATTTTCAATTTTGACTTCGTCTGTTCTTTAGCGTCAAACTTCTTTATACTCTTGTATTTATCATTATATGAACCAATCATTTGGACTATTCTTTGCCTAGAAATCGTTGGAACTGAGGAGCCTGCCAAATTGCCTCAACCATTTCAGCCCATAATCCGCTATCACCCCAAAGGTGGGTTCGATTTTTATTTATATTTCGATTCATTTCTCACCAACAAAAAAGTACATTATATGTTCATAAGTTGGTAGAACGCCAGTTCTTAATTCTGTAGGATCTCAAAAAATGGGATGAGACAAATCCCGTGTATACTGCACCTTAATTGTGATATTTCTGTGTAATATTTTCCATGCACACTATTAGTTCAACATAATATTAAAAATTAAAATTTTGTATACACTTTCAGATGTATTATTTTTCAATAAAATATAGAAGCTAAAATTGAATATCCTCATTACGAACCTATCACGAGCAGAACATTAAACCAACAGTAATACTACAGTAAACGAACAAAGAGCTGAACTTATTAGAGGTTTTTCCCTCAGATCACTTTTAATTCGATTGTTCTTTGATTTTTGAGTACAATAATGTCATGAATTTGCCAGTTTAAGTAATAAAAGTTCAATCAAAAGATATTTATTAATTATTTTAAATTTTTACACTTATGTTTGTCACATGATTTTCTGAATTTTCCGTGCAATCGAGAAGAGAACATTAATAAGAAAAAAAATCTCTGAAATGTGAAAAGTTACATACTTTTTGGCTATTTTGATATTTTTAGACCCCAAAAAGGAAGATGGAAGATATTTATTTATTGTTCTAAAGTTTTTTACTTATGTTTCTTGCATATTCTTCGAACATTTCCATGGCAGCGGGAATAGAAAATCGAAAAATAAAAAATGACTAAAATGTAAAAATATGTATAATTTTCGACAAATTTCTCATATTTAGAACCCAAAGTGGAACCATAAGATATTTTTTAATTACTCTTATATTTTGGACTTGTGTTCCTTATGTACTCTTTTAGTTTTTCCACACTAGAGCGAAGAAAGAATTGAAAATTAAAAATATTACTGAAATGTGAAAAATTACAACATTTTTGGCTAAAATTGCATATTTCGACCCAAAAGTGGAACCGGAAGATATTTATTGATTGTTTTGAAATTTTGTGAATATATTACTGATACCACTAGACAACTTTTCCGCGCTAGGGAGAAAAGAACTTCGAAAAAAAGTTTTTTACGCTCCGCCCTATTGTGTATTGTGTGAGAAATAATATTTGTTGTTTAATTCTTCATCTACCGACGGTACATGTACCGGGTGTCCCAAAAATGATTGATGGATTTTAAAATTCAATAACTTGGTGCAACGGTGACAGCTATTTAAAAAAATTTTTGCAGGTGGGTTACGTATAAAGTCAGGAGTCTTTTTACCGTAGTTGTTTGTTTTAGTTCGAATTCTAAACAATAGATGGAGCTGACGGCAATTGAAGCCAGGTTGACGCCGAAACTGACCTCACTCGGCATTGATCACCTGGCTTTCAATCGCCGCTAGCGCCATCTATTGTTTGAAATTCGAACTAAAATAAAAATTTACGGTAAAAAAACTCCTGACATTATACATAACCTTCTGCAAAAAAATTTTAAATAGCTGTCACCGTTTGCAAGTTATTGAATTTTAAAATCCATGAGTAATTTTTGGGACACCCGGTAAGTACCATTAAAATTGCTTATTATAAAATTCTTTTAATACGTCAGTTATTTGTAATACTGTTTAGAATGAGTTACAGATACATTAATTTATTCTTTCCGAAAGCGTTATTAGTTACACAAAACAAAGATATTTTTAAACGGATGATTTCTTTTGCATTTGTAACTTATTAGCTTTTTTGGCGCTGAGGGAGGGGGATGGGGATTTTTCAATTCGGAAATATTTCTATATTTTTATTGTGAGAACATCATATAAGCTATAATGTCTAGTTGCACTGATGATCATCATAGATTCTAACTTGAATTTAAAAATTAAAGGAAAATCAATTTTAATGCTTTTGTTATTTTTTTATTCGTTTATATAAGTAATTTGAATAAAAGTGTGTGCGCTCTTATTATATGCACTGTCACTGTTACAGATATAATCACCAAAGAACTGGTTTATATGAGTAATGGGCGTTATTATAACGGAAATCAGAGTAAACTCATCCATCATAGATTAATAGCACAATCTTGTACTTAAGAATACCGCTTTCACATTTCTGGAAGGTTTACTAAGAAGCTATAAAGACGATTATATTATACATTGCTCCAAATACACTTAGATATACAAAGACTTTGTATTATGTGTGAAATAATATTTGTTGTTTAATCCTTTATCTACCGATGGTACATATAAATACCATTAAAATTGTTTATTATAAAATTATTTTAATACGTCAATTAATTGTAATACTGTTTAGAATGAGTTACAGATACATTACTTTATTCTGTTCCGAAAGCGTTATTAGTTACACAAAACAAAGACATTTTTAAAAGGATGATTTCTTTTGCATTTGTATCTTATTAGCTTTTTTGGCGCTGAGGAAGGGGGATGGGGATTTTTCAATTCGGAAATATTTCTACATTTATACTGTAAGAACTTCATATTTGTATTTCTTATAATACTACAAAATACTAAGAAAACAATTTAATATAAAAGATTTGAGTCGGGTTTTAAATATTGCACAAAATCCCTGTAAATTCAAGTTTAATTAATCCTTCTAAATCCTTCAATACTTCTAAAATTCTTCAAAAATTTATTAATAGGTTATGTGAATCTTTTAATTTAGTTTTAAAAAATTACTTAAAATGCTTTAGAATGTAAAAATTTCATGAACTCATAATGCGGTAGATAAAGGATTAATGCTCCTAATTATTATTTATTAATGTTTAATTTTGTTCAAAGAAGTGTTTAAAGCTTTTATAAATACATTTTTATGTAACAATTTTTCATTTGTTTAATTCATTTAGACCACTCAATTTTTTACACGTTTTTGTCATATTTAGACTCTGAAAAGTTACCGAAAGATATTTAATGATTACACAGGTCAAAACAAATCTGGTGTTTGTAGAATAGAACTCTTTCCTTTGTAAATCGGTCACGCTGATCATAGATATAATATTGGTTTTTTGCTATTTTCCACAGTTTTTTCACAAAACAAAAAAGCAGGGAGTGCCTTTTAATAAAATTAATGTGTAACATTTATTAAATTAAATACATTATTAATACAAACAAAAATTAATTAATTCGTAAAATGACATTAATTAATGTAAAATGCAATACTGCACTAAGGGATGTGAAATATAAATGTATATGTCATCTCGTTATGTGTTGTTATTTGCCTGAGAAATCGCAATTTTTTTCCGAGCATTTGTTGTGGGAACATACATTTATTTTGTTCGTTTATTGATATTTCACGTTTGTTTTAGTAGTTTCTTATAAATAAAAAGTTACTCGCTTCAGCAACAACATATTTTGGTACAGAATCGAGAAAAAGGGTTTACCAAGTATTTTTTCCAAGAAAACTCACTCTTATACTGTACAGATTTTCTTATTACTGGACTTATGACTCATTTATTTCCCACCCCTGATCATGAACAATCTTAATAGAGACTATTTATTTATTCTATAAAATAAATGAATAAATAAATAAATAAATAAATAAATGGTGACTTACTTAATAATGGTTATGTTCTACCTTCATTTCCTGTAGATCATTCAGCAATTTTTAAACAATCATGTGATAACCTTGATTTTCTTCTCAGTATTATTAAATATCAAGAATATAAATGGCAAATCTGAGGGGATTTTAAAATTTTACTAATATTATTAGGCCAAAATGGCAATCTATATCAAAATGTACTGTTTCCCGTATAAGTGAAACCACCGAGCTAAACAACAACACTGGATAAGAAAAAAATGCCCGACAAGAAAAAAATTAAAATTTAATTTAAATTTAATATAAAAATGCGATTCGGCAGAATTTAATTGATCAGTTTGTCTCCCTTTTACATTAAATTAGGTTTAATAAAATAATTAATAAAAGCCTTTGATTGTTTTTGACGTTTAAATGATGTTCTTCCACGTTTATTGGAAGGCAAAATCAAAGAAATTGTGTTCGTCTGTCCAGAGATTAGGCGGTTAATGAAAGACAAAAAAATTGAGGAAAATATGAAATCCATTAAGAAAGATAAATAGATTTGTCTCAAAGATGTTATTCAAAATTTTTAAAGAAATTACAAAGATCCTAAATACGCAATGATCGATTTAAAACTTTTTACTCACTTTTTAAAAACAGGTTGTAACAGGAGTTTAAAAATAAATTTTCTGTACTCTATTCTTGAATGTTTTAGTAAAAATCCTGGTATAAAGAATAAAGAGCTGGGTAAGGAATTTCATCGCAACATAAAGTGCATGGAAAAATGCTATCAAGGACATTAGAATGTCAATATGTTAGCAGATTACTGCTGGTTGAAAAAAAAAATAAAATAAAAGAGAGAGAAATAAAACTAGCTTTAAATTTAAAGGAGAAAAGCGTTATTTTTATGAAAAACAATAGTAATTTTACTGTAAATATAAGAATGTAATTCCTTATAAAACCGGTACACACATTAATATATGTATAAATGATTTTACTTAATTATCTATTTTTTGTATTTTTTATGAATGTTGTGTAAATTGTATGTTCTCAAATTCCAAATTCTTAATTTCTTAATTGTAAAGAATCCTGACGTGATACATAAAAATGGAAATTAGTTTTGAAAAAAGCATAGCATATTTATGACAATTTACATAAATTCATAAAAACCCCAGACAAAAAGTTAAATTTTGTAAGTCTGTGTTATTCTACACTTTTACACATAATCCTTCTTGTATATTATTCCCAATTTTTCCGTGATATTGAAAATAGACAGTCAAAAGTTCAAAAAATTAGTTCATTTTTGACTAATTTCTATATTTAAATACCCATATTGGAACCGGAAGGTATTTATTAATTGTTTAAAAATTTTGAAATTATATTTCTTCGTGTTTCTTATGTTTCTGACTTTTCCTCGCTAGCACGAAGAAAAAGTTGGAAATTAAAGATATCACTAAAAATAAGAAACTTTACAACAATTTCGGCTAAAATTCTATATTTAGACACTGAACTTATTATTTGTTCCAAAGTTTGGCTTATATTTCTTTATATTTCTTATATTTCTTATTTTTCCTCTATATCGCGTAGAAAAAGTTGGAAATTAAAAATATCACTCAAATGAGAAAATTTACAAGAATTTCAGCTAAAATTGCGTTTTTAGGCTCTGAACTGTATTTAGACTCTGAAGTAGTTTCCATTGCTATATAAATAAATTACGGTATTTAGAAAATAACTAATTCTTTTAAACATATTTCAAGTTGCGTGAACGAAAATTATGACATAATCAGATATTTACAAATATTTGACGTCCATTACAGCTCTCCGTTCGTCATATTTTAGGACAGATGAAATGTAAAATACAAGCACACACTATATTAAATATAAAATGGCCATTTTATGAAAAAAAGAGTATTATGTAATATATAAGACATTTACGTAATATTTATGCATATTAACAGATAAATTGTTAAATTGCAAACTACACACTAAAAAAAACAACAACTTTTAAATATTGATAGATTTTTCGGCCTGAGGATACAATAGCATTTTTAAGACAGTAGTAATATATATAAATACTGTTCCGCACGTGATATGGAATGGATTTTGTATAAGTTTAAGGGGCAGTGGACTTTCATTTGAACGAAATCGGTTATAGCAAAATTGTTGAAAAAAAAAAGGTTTATTTCTGTAGTATAATAGTACCAAAACAGTTTTCTCGTATTAAACTTTCATTTATGAAGGTTTTAAGAAGTAAATAATAAAGGTAAATATTTTTTTATACTTTAAATCTGTTTTTCTCAAAACTAATTTTTCAGCGTTTTTAAATTTTGGAAATGATTCTTGCGCGTAATTTTTTTACAAATATTTATGAAATTGATAAGCAAGTATCCTGATAGTGTTTAGAAAGAAATTATGTAAGCTTTAGTCAAATTTGATTTTATACTTATTAAAAAGCAAAATTTTGATAAAAATCGATACGGAATTTAGAAAAAAATCTGTAAAATGTTAACTATTCAAGAGATTAAAAAAATCTTACAGAAATTTGTTTTTAATAGAGTTCGAAGTGATAAAAATGCAAAAGCAAGAAAATATCTCAAAAATTAAGACATAAAAAGTGTTTTAAAATTTCGTTTAAAAATTTAAATTAAAAAAAAATACAAAAAATTAATAAGATTGGAAATTTTTGATGGTGTTCTATATGCTTTTGGTGAAATGTATATATGCACGAAATTTCACATTGTTATGATGAAAATTTAAAAATAAATTAACGTCAACCACACCCTTATAAATCTCAACATTTTAAATCCTTGACCAAAAACATTTTCCTGTTTAGGGCTGAAAAATTTACAATGTTTTAATTAATATATAAGAAAGTACAGTCCTCTAATAAATAAATTTAAGTAAATTTTAAATAAGTTTTCAGTAATTACTTGAAACAATACATATATTGTTTTAGTTTTATATCATATTTTAGACTGTCAGTCGTTGGTGAATGACGCGCTCTAAACGAAAAGTTCAATGTCAATCACCGGTATCTAACAAGGCATTTAACCCTTTATCTACCGCATCATAAATTCATGAAAGTTTTACATTCTAAAGCATTTTGCGGAAATTGTTTAAACAAAATTAAAATATTTACATAATCATTTAAAAAATATTTGAAGGATTTTAGAAGGATTGGGGGATTTAGAAGGACTAATTAAATTTGAATTTACAGGGATTTTGTGCAATTTTTAAAACCCCACTCAAATCTTTTATTTTAATTAGTTTCTTAATATTTTGTATAACTATAAAATGTACATATATGAAGTTCTTACAAAATAAATATAATAATATTTCCGCAATGAAAAATTCCCATCCCCCTCCCTCAGCGCCAAGGGAGCTGAAAAGATACAAATGCAAAACAAATCATCCTTTTAAAAATACTATTGTTTTAAGTAACAAATAATGCTCTTGGAAGAATATAAATCAATGTTTCTGTAACTCATTCTAAACAATATTACAACTAATTGGTTAACATCTGTATTAAAAGAATTTTATAATATTTTATTTTAATGGTACTTATATATGTCGTCGGTAGATAAAGGGTTAATGTGTTATAAGGGGTTAA
Source organism: Maratus speculifer (assembly GCA_964019185.1). Classification (NCBI taxonomy): domain Eukaryota; kingdom Metazoa; phylum Arthropoda; class Arachnida; order Araneae; family Salticidae; genus Maratus; species Maratus speculifer. Next base: position 417,928,275 of record OZ025290.1, on the reverse strand, counting down.
AATATAAAATGAACATATAAATAACAAACAAAAATATATTTTCTCATTCACATAGCTCTTTTAATATGATGATGAATTAGTATTGTTAAAAATACAGCAATCTGCAGAAAAGCAGTCCCATACGTAACATGGAATGGTTTATAAGTTAAGCCCATGAAACATGGAATGGTTTATAAGCCCATTTGAAAAACAAAACCTTATTTTGAGAGTATAATCCTTAACTAGCCATATAACTAACATAACAATTATTTTTCTGTAAGCAGTTATTTTGATTTTAGCTAAACAGTAATTCTTTTCCTAAAAATAAATAAATAAATAATTTAACATTTCCTATTAAAATTTATCTCAATTTCCAACATCCAATTATGTAAGGAAATACATTCTACAGCAGACTTAATTTAATCAAAAAACAATACTTTACATTCGTTTTTCCAATTCTATTCATTAATTCCTTTTAGAAAAAAGGATTTTTAGCATGGTAAAAGTTTTTTTTTTTTTTTTTTTTTTAATGATATATATTACATTTCGAATTAAACACCAAATATCTTAATTTCAAAACATTCCCTAGGAATTTATATTAGTATTAAAATAAATTACATTTATTTTATACCAGACTATTTATTTTGTATAGCGAAAGAACGCAGGCTCTAACGAAACCTCCTGTCTTTTCCATAAACACATTGCACTCAATTATTGCATTTAATTAATCTTTACTTTATTAAATTTGAATGATTTTTTTAGAATAATTTCAAAGGACCTTTTATGCTTTCCAAATTAACTTTCAAAAATCATGCTTTTCTCCCTTTCATTTATTTTATTTAAATTGAACAAAAGTAAATTAATCACTCTCATTAAGTTTGCTATTTCGCTGAAAAAATGTGTATTTATGCTTAAAACCTTATTTACTGCTTTAGATGAAAATTACCGTGAAAAGTAATATATGCGGCTATTATTTTTTTTTATTCGAAAGTAATTAATTTACACATAAAAATAATTTATTTAGCAGTTATTTAGGTATTTTATTTATAAAGGGAAACCATTGATATTAATGTCTCTTTTATTTTACTAATCGCAATTACATATTATCTTATTCTTCATTTAATAAATTGATTAAATACTTTAATATTTCATATTATTTGTTAGTTATTACTATGCATCAGAATTTTATTTCATAACGCGTTGGAAAGGTAAAATTGAGGCATTATGTAATGGATTTTATGTAATCGTTTTATTCTTTGAGTAAAACAGACAAGATTTAATATTTTAAAATAGCAAATAAAGCTTTTTTTTACTTTTGAATTTATTTTGAATGAAATTTACTTTTGAAACTGAATCGAACAATTGCCTTTCTTTTCTAGATGTTCTTGTTATTCGCAATGAAGATAATTTTCAGACTACTGTCTTTCGCAAACCTTTTGCGGTCAGTCTTCCACCTCACAGATATTCTTCTCATCCTCCTAACCAGAAAGTTGCGGCTTTTAAAACTTTTGTTTTCCGGGCTTCCAATATTTGTTCAACTCCTCAGTTACTCAGTGATGAACTTAATTATCTAAGAGCTATTGCAGTTGATAGTGGTTATTCCCCTAATATTATGGATTCAATTCATAGAAAATTGACAAAATCCACTAAATCTGAAATAAAAAACTTTAATTCGAACTCCAATGCTTTGGTAGTTTTGCCTTTTTTCCTCAAAATCGGTCAGCCAGTTGCTAAAATTTTAAAAAGGTTCGATTTCAATGTTTTTTTTTTCTGTTAATAAAATTGCTTTTTCAAATCTTAAGCACCCCATTGATCGTTTAAATAACTGGGGTATTTACCAAATTTCTTGCCAATGTGGTCTTTCTTATATTGGTCAGACTAAACGTGGTCTCAAATTTCGTTTAATGGAACATAAAAAGTATGTCAAAAATCAAGAGCATAAACGTTCCTCTATTGCTTAACATTGTTGGTCTTCACAACATAAATTTAACTTTTCTTCAGCCACCATCATCCATAAATGTCCTTCCATTCCTGATCTTGATTTTTGGGAAGCTTACCACATCATAAAAAATTCTCACTCCTTAGTCAATGACTTATCTCTACTACTCCTTATTTTTCAAGTATTTGGAAATCTTTAATTTAATACTTTTTTTTTCACTCGCTTTTTAGTTTTTTGTTTTGCTTGTTCTCCGATAGATTTCGCTACTTGTCCACCCAGTTGTTTTGGCTGCTTTCTTCTCATTGGTTGCTTTTCTTTAGGTGGGATTGTTCCCATAGTGGGTATATAAGCCTGCGTCTCTCTGTCTCTTTGCTCAGTTTTGCTATTTTTTTAGCTCGCTGAGTTTTGCACTCATGAAGAATCTCTATAATAGATTCGAGATAGCTATTTGCTATCTTCTCATACTTTATTTGTGCATTTATAATCTTTGGTTTTCTATCTTTAAAGATTTAATATTAGCAGTACCTGCTTGGAATGCAGTATTTGATTTTATTGTTTAAATAAAATATCAGTTTGAAATTTACTGTATTTAAATAAAAAATTTTGAGTAAACTTTGCATTGAACAAAAATTTAATGTTAAAAAATCATCGCTATCACTCCGCTTTGCTTGAAAAATTTGGCTACTTCAGGAATCAGAATAGGCCAGCTTTAGTTAAATGTAATTGTTCCAATAGTTGATCATATGCATAATGGTATATTTCCTCCTTTTTGAATTAAAATACATTGTACAAGTCAATTAAATCCACTACACTTTTGATATCCTTATTAGATGTTTTTATTGATTGGTTACTCTATCTTAAATATTAACCTTTTTTTTTTCCTGGTTCAAGCTGATCAGCTATCATACAAATTCTATTGCATTTAAAAATAAATAAATAAATATCTGTAATTTTACGCATGTAAAGTTGCAAAAATCAGATTAAATTTTTTTCTGTATACTGTACAAAAATACATGAAAATCTACAAGACTAGTTTTTGCAAAGCTACAGAAATCTGGAACTTCAAAAAGGAATTTACTAAAACTACAGTAATCTTATCTGCAACACAGGTTGCAGATTCATAAAACATTCATAGTAACCTTACAAATCTTTTGCTTTATAGTGCAAATGTATATCTATTACATAAACATAATGGTTTATACCATCGCACATTTGAATCACTTTTGTAAACTATCACCATTTTTTAGGATTTGTAAAGTAAATATATTGTTAACATTAAAAAATATGGTGTAACACAAGAAGATGCCAAAAAATAATAACGGGTTTAATTAAATAAAAGAAATGCACTAGATCTCTTGAAAAAACTTAGTCTCTCTTCATAAAGCATAAAAAACACTTGCTTCTAAATTGACAGCAGGAGTTAGACTGAAAGGATACATATGGGAAGGGGATAAGCTGTCGAACAAATCAATAAGAAAAAAGGATTCATCAGTTAATCGCTCGCGGCAAGATACAAATACTGAATTTTTATTTGATAAGTTTTTTTTTTCCTTAGCAATATCGAAATTTTTAATTATTTTATCTTTTTTAAATTCAAATACATATTAAATGTGTTCATTTAAAGTATGTTTAAAATATAAACATTTATTTATAAACAATTCTATAAATTTAACTTTATAGGATTTTATTCAACTTTAAAAAATATCTGAGTAGTTTTGAATGAATGAGATAAGTCTTTGCTATTTGTTTTTAAGTTTAGACACTATTTGTCTTTTTAAATTAAATAAAAAAAAATTAATTTAAAACATTTTTGGTGTTTCTTTTTAATAATAAAGTTTGATTTATTATTAGTAGACTCAATACGCATACATGTTAGAAATAAATGAAATCTCTCTCTGTTTTTTAGATGTTCGGGAAGAATTTGTATTTAAAACACATTTTTCGAGACAACAGGAGTTATTTATGAAGAAATAAGCAATAATTTAGTGTATATTGAAGAGTTTATATGACAATATATACAAGAGCAGTATCCAGTCAGAAGAACAATGAAATGTAATGCAAATTATGCGTAGAATGCAAATTATGAAATAAAATGAAGAAAAGTCTTGAAAGAAAAACTCACGTATATATAAAATATATGAGAAAAAACAGATAATAATATTAATAATAGGGGAAATGTAGTTAAAGAAAAATAAATAAAGAAAAAGAAACAAATAAAAATAAGAAGAATGAAAATAATCTGCATACTACTACACATTGAAAAGGAAAAAAATAGAACTGGCCTGAAAGATTAGCATTTAAAATTTTATAAGATAGTGTGTAATGATACGATATTATTTCTTGCGATAGTTCAAACTTTAATTTTTATCTTTTAGGCTTTCAACATATCACTCATAATGAATTATAATTTAAATAATTTTCTTATTATAACTAAAACTAACAATGGAATATCAAAGTCATCTAATGAAAAAAAATTGATAACGATTATAATATTTTTCGAGAAAGTCCTTACTTTGAAGTTAAAAAATATTCTACTAAGTCACATCTTTGCACAGTTAAAATTCTTGATAAGAGTCCTTCGTTTTAAATGATTACATTAAAAATTAAGTTTTTATTCGCCAAACTTCTGTGCTCATTTTTACATTCTACCTAAAGCTCATAAAACAAAGTTCTCCCTTAGAATTATTATTTCTAATATTGCACTACTACTTATACCCTTGTCAAGTTTTTAACAAAAATTTTTACTCTTTTATGCATTTCTAATACTTATGCTATAAAAAATTCACATGATTTTGCTCGCAGAGAAACAAATGCTAACCTTTCAGTTGTCCTATGTTATAGTTTAGTGTCAAATCATTATTAAATATTGCTTCAATAGAAGCTTCTGTTTACGGTTTGGAATCAGTACTACGTAATTATAATAATTAATTAATGTGATTATACATATATTTATAATATATTTATTATATTTATTTATTAATATTATATTTATATGTACTATTATATATGTAATAATTATGTATATTTATATAATTAATTAACATAATTTCTCTCTGATTTTGGGGGAAAACTAAATGGTTTTGTTAAATGAACTATAATTTGCATCACGCATAATATCTTAAAATTGATAATAATTTTTACAAACTACCTGACACCTTAATTATGTAGTTAATCATTTATCACAAATTCTCTGTGACATTTATACTCATTATTTTGAGGGAAATTTATCGAATGTGTTTAATTTTAAATGCTGGCTGCGTTATGTCGACTATTCTTTTGTCATGGTTTATAATTTTTTTCTATTTCCACAATTTATAAAACTGTCAGTTCTATCAACCCATACATTCAGTTTGCTTTGGAATTAGAAAATTGCAATAAAATTTATTTCGTTTAAAAGGAATTTATCATGTTCTTTTAGTGGATATCATTTATCTTATATTGGTGAAACTAAAAGTAATCTGGAAATCCACCAAAATGAGAACTCTCTCTATGCAAATAAATAAGAAATATCCATGGAGTTTATTTAAAGACAAACATTCTTGGCATTCCGAACGTGTTTTAATTTTCAAAAATGCAAAATTTTTCTTTTAATGCCAAAAGCACTCCAAAATTAGTTAATTATCTATTTATCATTATCGTGACACTATTGTTAAGGAAAAATATGATTCTAGCATGCTTTCTGCGGTTTTGAAAAATGTTTTGAGTACTACAATATACGGATATATTTAATTAATTAATATTAGTTTCGTATTTATACGTTTATGAATGTATTTTTTTTTATTTTTCTAATTTACATTTATTTATTATTATGTTATCTAATTTTTATGTTTTTCATTTTATTTCATTTTATTTATTTATTATTTGTTTTGTTATATTACTATTATTATTATTTCCTTTTTCTTAAATACATGTTATTATTTATTTATTTATGATTTTAATTAGTAATTTATTTTAACTAGGCCGCATTTATTTTATATATTTCCCATTATTATTATCATATGTTTTTCTCGTATATTTTATACGTACCTGTTTTTACCTTCATTTCTTCCCTTGATTTTTATAACATTTTTTTGGCAAAACTTTTTAAAAACTGTGTTTTTTGTATTAAATAATACACTTATGAGATTGGTGAATGTCTTCTACTTTACTACCTACAGTATGTGTCGATCTATTGTCTATTTCTTCACATTAGCCCATTCCATTATCTTACCTTTAAGTCTAGATCAAGCTTTCACAATAGAGATACATATTCATTTCGCCTAATAAAAAAACACTAAGTTCTTTAGAAAAGCTTAACAATTTTTATATTATTATTTTTAAGAAGCTCTTTTGCATCTTAAATACCTTGTTATTTTTGAATATTTAATTCTTTCAAAGTGATCGTTTAATAGATAACAGTGCTGTTAAATTTAGAGATATAATTCATCACTCAACTTTCAAATTTCAGCAATGTCTTTCAGTATCATGAGATATGTGTCAAATATTTGCCTTTTGCCCAAGAAAATTTCCCAGAATATTAAGTTTAATCTACAAACAAATTGCTCATAATTGAGAAATCACCATCCAAAATTTAACCTATCCTTGTGAACCACATAAAAATTACTTTACACGAAATGTTGTCCATTCAGACGTACTGTACTGTTTATTTTTAGATGTAATACCATCGGAAATATTTATCAAAAGTTTTAACTTCTTAATAATTTTGAAGAAACTTTATTTATATATTTCAAATAAAAATCAAATTACGGAATGCCGATAATTAATATTCACACTTTTTTTTGTATATTCTTTCATCCTCCATTCTGTGAAATTTAGAGATATAATTTATCACTCAACTTTAACATGTTAGCAATGTCTTCCAGTATCATGAATTATGTGTCGAATATTTGCATTTAGCATAAGAAAATTTCCCAGACTTTAAAGTTTAATCTACAAGAATTTTTTTTTCATAATTGAATAATTACCATACCAAAATTTAACGTATCCTTGTGAAATACATAAAAATTACTTTATGCGAAATCTGTTTATTTTTAGATTTAATACTAGCGAAATGTTTTATTAAAAGTTTGAACTTCGTAATAATTTTGAAGAATTTTTTAAAAATAAATTTCACATATAAATCAAATTGCGGAATGTCGATGATTAATATTCGCATTTTCTTTTTGTATATGCTGTCATCCTCCATCTTAAATTATATTTAGACATAAAATTAATCAAAAATCCTATTTTTTAAGATTTTCTATTAGGCATTTAACTTTTATAGCTTGATAATACAATCTATATATTTAAAAGACCAGGCTGTTTTTTTAATTCATAGGCCCTGAGTTTTCCGCTGAACCGATTCGGATAATAATGTTTTAAATGAAATCTGATTATTTATACATATGTCCGTTTTAGCTATTTTTTATTTATTTCATTTTTATGTTTCATTTTTTATTTTAAAAACTTTTGTATGAAATTTCTTTAAAACAGTTGGAATAAGGTTAAACTTTTCTTGCTAAAATAAAAATTTATTTTGCTTCATCACTGTCCACCAAGTTTGATCACATCCATGAATGTGTCACTGCATGAAAAAAAATAATTTCATAAAATATAACCATAATAAAACGTTTCTGTATAATTATGCACTAATTTCGGTACAATACACACATTATTTATTCAGCAATACTATTAAGCGTGAAAGTAAATAACAGAAAATAATCTATGATAAAAAATAATATCAAAAGCGAAATGTTTCTGGTTGAGAAAATGACGTCATTCATTTATAATCTCCATTTATTTATAATAGACATTTAATGAAACTAAAGAATTTTTAAGTTGCAACGTAAATCACACTATTATTTCGGAAAGGATGAATGCTTTCGATGGTGTAAATGATATTGGAAAGAAAGGGTTAAAACCAATAAATAAATTTATTGCTACTAATCAGAATCATAAACGTGAAATGGGATGGTTAGGCAGTTTAGTAACTCCATATTACCATTATAAAAAAAAACTTTTTATTAAAACTGCAGTTATAGTGCAGTTAAAAATTGATATTTAAATGAGGGGAAATAATGAATTGTGCAAATATTTTCAAATTCACTTTCTGAGGTATCATATTAACTTTCTTAAATAAATATACATTTAAATGATGCTTCAGACTTTTGAAACCTCATTGAAAAATATTTCTTTCTGAAATTAGACACAATATAATATTTTCGGAATTATTTTCATTATAGTTTGTTTATTATTTTAAGTTTTGGTTTTTTCATCAGGGAAAGATAGAAAAATTTCATATACGTATCACGTTAGCACGATTGTAATAAAATAGCGATTCTATGCCTCAGATGGTAACCCGATTATTTTGTTTCAACAATTTATTTAAAAAAAACCAGCAATTTAAACAATAACTAAACAGTTACAAATTATAAACATAATAATAACTACAATAATAAGCATAAATATCTTAATAAATCGTAAGTATTTTCACTTATAGCAATATTAAAAAACAAAGCTTTCGCTAAACTTGCAGGAGGGAAAAGTCGCGCCAATATGGTGCGCATATGATATCTGTGCTATTCCAATTTTAAAAAATGGAGAATATTTATTTTCCTGGATGTTCTATTGTCTACATAAGACTTATACACGTCATTGTAAACTTCGATTATAAGTAGTCAAAACAGTCCAAGGCAATTTGGAACAATATGAAAATTTAATAATGGGTGGTAACTCTTATTGGATTCAGGTAAATAATTCAGTCGATTATGAAAACTTGATATCCCTGAAAGTGAATATACAAGTCATGTAGATTTATATTGCATAAATTACGTTTAAACCTAGATGAAACTTCTTTATGATCTCTATACATAAATAGTAAGGCTGAATCTGACATTAAGGCTGGGTGACTAATTGTATGGGATGAAGTACCCTTGGTCAATGCATATGCATTATTGTGTGTAAATCGACTTCTGCGAGAAATTATGAACAACAATGCTCCTTTTGGAAGAAAAATAATTCTTCTTGAAGGTGATTTTAGTTAGGTTCTACCAGTGTTTCTACATGCTTCAGGACAAAATATAGTTCAACATTTCATTAAGATTTCTATTCGTTAATCAAAATATAAAAATAATTAAATTGATAAAAAGTATGTAATTAAGACCAGATGAATAATTTTTTTTTGCTTATTTTTTTTCGCATGGATGAGTAATTTAATGAAGACTCAAATAAACCAAATTTACCACCATCTTTAATAACGGAAAATAACAACGTCACCATTTTTCTTTTTTGAAACGTGATTGCTTTTTTAGATAGTGTCATGAAATTTGCAAAAAATCGAGCATTGTAAATAATTTAATAACTGAAAATGAAAAAGATGTTCTTCAATTTTCAACTGAATTTTTAAATAGCTTACTATTAAGCGGTTTGCCTCACACATTCTCATTTTAGAAGTCGGAGTTACTGCAATTTTACTATGAAATTCATATGTTTTTCCAATGTCTTTTAAATGGAACCGGATTAATTATATGAAACATGTAAATTATTTGTTTAAAAGTTAATCTAGAAATTATTACTGGCGCAAGAGTTTGACAAACACTTTTGATCTCTAGAATCAATTGAATGCAATGAAAGACAACTTTCCCCTTTTTATTAAGAACATGTCGATTTCCCATTCTTGTTGCGTTTTTTTATGGCGATTAATAAAGCACAAGGAGAAACATTAGACTCTGTTGGTACTCATTTACCCCAGACAATATTTAACCACGGCAGTTATATATTGCCCTGTCTCGAGAACATTCTTTAAAAATTTATAAATGCAAACAGCTTCAAAAAACGACAACTAATGTGGTACATAAGAAAACACTTTTAAAAAACTGAAAAAAAAATCTATTGTTAAAAAATATTCTAAATTGATTTTATACTTATTATTGATAAAACTGAATAAAATTGATATATTCTTCTAAGTACAGTTTTCTCTCTGTCATAAATTTCAAGTGCTACTTAGGGGAGACTGGGGTACAATGGACCACGGGGTACAATGGTCCACCCCCTATTTTTGATATTAATTCTGTTTTTGAAAGCTTCATATTTTAGTATATAGATGGCAGTCATGAAGTAGTAAAAAGAAGTTTGAAACCATGTGCATAGCCGACATTTTAGCCATTTTATGCTTGATAATTGATTTGACACAGGGGGAGTAAGGCAAAAGTAAATATTTTCAGTGAATTATATCTTCATTTATTTATTACAGATTTGTAATTTGAAAGACATTGTGTGGCAAAATAAAAAGGTAAGACAATACATTATTATATTTATTATAGCTAAAATAATAGAATTCTAAATTTCTTTTTTTATCATCAAGTTTTTGTCAAACTTCCATATGGGGTACAACGGACCATCAAAAACTGGGGTACAATGGACCATGGTCCATTGTACGCCAGTTTTGTATTCCATGTTTTTAAAAGTTAAATATTATATGTGAAATTCAGAATTAAAAAATTATTTTACTTCTGTGTGTAGATTAATTAATGATTCATGTTGTGCAATGCATTTTTGAAATATTTATCTGTATAATATATGCTTTCAAACGTAAAAATTAGCCCAAATTAAGAATTAATAAATTATTTTATTTCTGTGTGTGAATTAATTAATGATTCATGTTGTCAAATACATTTTTGAAATATTTATCTATATTATAAGCTTTCAAATTTAATAATTAACCCAAATTGAACACCCAAAAATTAGTAAACAAAATATTTTGTGCATTTGAGGGGTTTTTTTTAATTTCATATAATTTGTTAATTCAATATTCCTGCAGTTATGCATACATGCATCCATAATAAGTCAGATTTAAATAAAATAGTAGAATGAGAAAAACAAAAATTATATCAACCTATTAGTTTGTATCTGGATATAATAATTAAATAAGGTAAAATTCATTAAAAAAATACTGATGATGTAAAGTAGACAGGAAAAATTTATTATATTTTTTCCTTAGTCATACATTTAGATATATGTATTTCTTATTATAAAGGTTTATATTTAACTTTAAGTGGCATCATTGTACAAAAGAGATACATATTATTTTTCATATTTCTTTTAGCAATGCCAAGAAACAAGCCTAGGGAAACCAATAGAGGTTCTGTGCCACATGAAGTTATGTAACAGGCTGTAAAATGTATTGTGGATGATAATAAACCTAATTGTTCGATCTGCGACCGGTATAATGACTTAATGATAAAAAATGTTACTTTAGTTAGAAATAAAAGAGTGAATAAATAAATAAAAATGAATAAAAAAATGTGAATAAACAAATAAAAATGAGTAATAAAATGTGAATAAACAAATTATGATACAGTTTATCTTTCTTATTGTTAAAAAAATGAACTACACTGATATACTTTTATTCAAATTATAAGTGGTCCATAGAGCCCCATGCTGTGGACCATTGTACCCCGGCATTGGGGTACAATGGTCCACTTTGTCACTTGCTATTTAAAAAAATATTTTTAAAAAAGTATGGATAATTAATATTTTTGAGTTGATGCAGTAAAAACTTTAATGTATATGTAACATGCATGTACTTGATCAAAAGTAAAAAAAAAATCAATACTTTAAGAGTAAACAGTCAAAATTTACAAAAGTGGACCATTGTACCCCAATCTCCCCTACCTATCTAATATATTATCTTCCGTCGAATTTCGACCGGTGCAACTATTATTGTATAAATGACAAAATGGAATAACAATAATATAGCTTGTTCTTAGATACTTTTGTTGTTATTAATTGGCACAACAGTTTCCATTATTATACTGTAAAATCAAAAAATATTTTTACATTGATCAGTTTAATATTCCTGTTATAAGTTAGGATTATTTGATTATTTACATATTCCTGTAAATTGTCTATTTAACCTGCAATCTAATTAATCTACAACAAAAATGCATACTTACATAAATTATATAAACCGAAGCTTTCTCTTTCTATACTAGTTGTTTTATAAAAAAAATATTAGAATCTCTATTAATCTAAAACTTTTACCTCGGATCTAGGTTGTGTACGCTTTTGTTTGGTGTATCTCGTCTTAATCTAAGTATTGATCTTCAGAAAACATCCATTTTCACGAAACACTAACATTTAATAACAAAAACAAACATAAATACTACAATAATTCTCCTTTTTTTACATCTCGATTCATAAATGCGTACAATCGTACGTCTCGTTTCAAGAAAAATCAAACAACAACAACAACAAAAACATAAATCAAAATAGAATACAAAAAAATTCATATTAGTTTGCACAGCTAACAAAATGTTCGTACGCCAAGGTTGTTGATCAAGGTTGTTGTCGCACAGTTGAAAATCTGAAACCACAACACTAGCAAAAGAAAGTTTCGCTCTATCTCTCTGGGTGTGTGTATGTTTACGATGGCTCTAAAAATCTGAAGAACGGGATGTACAAAAAAAAAAAAAAAAAAAAAAAAAAAAAAAAAAAGGCTAGCTCAAAGAGTCTCCTCATTCTCATGCACCTAAGATTGATAATTGTAAATTTCTAATAATTAGTTGAGTTATTATCTCAACCAACATTTTTCAAAACGTCATCTATTTGAATATATTTGAGGTTCCATTATAGCCAGAATTTATGTACGATGCAAATTGAGTTCAAAGTCGTAAAATCATCGACTGAATTAAAATATGGGACTGTTGATTATTTTACAACCATCTTTGAATTCTTATTTCAGTAGCTGTAAAAAATAGCGAAATGCATTTTTTTTCTAACTTTAAATATAGATTAAGGAGTTAAGTAGTTTACAGAACTTACGTAGATTGTCACTATTTAGAAAATTACTTATATTTCTTTTTTTAAAGAAATAGTGTTATTTCCAGATAACTTGTGCACGTAGATCGGTTTCTTTTTCAGTTTTGTAACTTATATCCATTGATTTCTTGGGTCCTAATTTATTTTAAAAAATCAAAAATCTAATCCTTGGAAATACAATGTTCAACGTAGGTCAGTTCGCACTTCATTGATGCGATATTTTTCTAAGGTTCAAGTAACTAATTGTCCTTATTTCAACATAATCATTTTAGTGCATCTCAAAAGTCCTGATTTACATCACAAAAATAAATTTCAGATGTTTGGTCGAAATGCTTTTACAAACTTAGTTGTGTATAAAGGTCGACAAAATAAGAAAAAAAAACTTTTGCGGTGTTGCTCGTATTTCATACGTATAGAATTCAAAAATAAAATTCTGCAAAAAAACATTTACTTTCAATTACAAATTATATTGCGAAATTTTTATTTACAAAAATTAAATGAAAAAAAAAAAAAAAACGAAGCTAAAGACATAAAATCTTGTGAATGAATTTGAGGTTTATTTAACCCCTTAACTTCTTCCCTTAACTGGGGTTCATTTAACCCCGAACGCCGTTCGGGCAAGACGAATTTGCTTATTGCATCATTTAAAGCTTTTTGACACCACTATTATTTTTAAGAAAATGTTCATAATATTGAAATGCGGAAATGTTTAGACTAAATTTTACGAATATTTTATTTAAATAATAGTGGTGTGAATCCGCTATTTTCAATTTACTGAACGAAAACGAATTAACCAATTAAGGGGTTAAGTTTTTTCATCACAGGTCCGGGCACCGGATAGAGAGTCAACTTATACATAAATTACGCATATTATTTAATTTCTTTTTTTCCTTTTTTTATAAAAAATCTCTACATTTTATAGCAATAATAATTAAACTTTTAAAATAACTTTTGCGTTGTTTGAATTTAATGTATCCGAAATTTTAATACATTATATAAAGATCTCTGAAAGAAATCTGCAGAATAACTTATATGTAAATATTTTTTCATTTCTCATTTAAATTCATTCACTCTGAGAAAATTCTGAATTTCTATTACAGAGTTAATGCAATAGCTGCGAAAGCGCAAATACAGTACAATATAGAAAATCGTAATGATTATCATACACAAACATATTATCAAGTATATTACAAATCTGGCATATACATGAGTAACATAGTTTGCATGAAATAAATTTATGGTATAACATAACCTGACACTTTTTAATTATCTATAGAATTTGATCTAATATTGTTAGAATGACAAAGCTTCACAATGTAATATCACCAAACTGTAAACATTATCAATGTAATGTTCAAACGTGTTCAATAAACTCGAAATATTTACTCCAAAATTACATGTGAAATTATACTAACTTGTTATATTATTGTTACAATGTAAGTATGTCTTGTATTACATATTACATTACTTGATTGAGAATTTTTTAAAGATAATTAATTTTTCAGTCATGTCGAAATTATTAACAAAGTTATTAAAGCTAGTTATCTATTCTTAAAATAGCACATAGTTAAATAATATATTTTTTTAAAGTTGGAACGAAGAATTTACAATATATTTATGTCGTGTATTTAATAAGTATTTGGACCTTTTCATACAATATAAATTCTCAATCGCATTCATGAAATATGCAAGTAGCCAAAAGGTAAGTTTTGTGAGTAATTACTTCATATATGTGGCATTACTTACCTTCTCAATATCTAAAAAAATCTAAACCACTACATTTCGCAAAGAAATCGAGACTACAGTTTCCATACCAGTCGTTTTTATTTGACCATGGGCCCTCATGGGCAATATATTTTATAAAAATTGGAACGAAGAATTTACAATATATTTACGCCATGTATTTAATAAGTATTTGGACCTTTTCATACAATGTAAATTCTCTATCGCATTCATGAAATATGCAAGCCACCAAAAGGTAAGCTTTGTGAGTAAGTACTTCATATATGTGGCATTACTTACCTTCTCAATATCTAAAAATATCTAAACCACTACATTTCTCAAAGGAATCGAGACTGCAGTTTATATACCAGTCGTTTTTATTTGACCATGGGCCCTCCGGATTCTAGCATGCATTTCGGCCAGGTAATCTTCCCAACGAAGGAGCCCATGTTCTTTCAATATAACCTTAGTCAGAATATGATTGGAATATGTCACCATAATTAACCAAATAAAATTCTTATTGCCATAAAATGACGCATAAAATCTGTTATGTAAACGTTAGCATTTTGAAGGCAGTATGTCATACTTTTTGATAAGTAGCATAGAGATATTCAACAGGAGACAGCGGCTTTATAGTTTGTTGAGTACATATTGCATTCGAAATTGTTGTGTGGTAAAATAAAGAAGTCATGTTAGTCCAACAGGTATTAATCTATGTTACTTGAAGTAATATTGGAAAATCGGTATTTCTTCCAGATACTTCGCATAATCTATTAGAGATACAACAAATTAATACATTAATTAATGATATATATGCTCACAGAGCATTTTGGGGGGTTGCAATCATATTAAAAATACAGCCTCGGAACGTTTAAAGTCTCATACGTATGAATGCACATCTTAATGGTTAATTTTATCAGTCTCAATAAATAAATAAATAAATAAGTAAATAAACTCAAATGTCGACAAAAAAAGCAATTTCTCAAACTTTTATTACAAAAATTTATAAATTTTTAAAATGTAAATTAAAAAAATATATTCACAAACTAACTTTTTCTAACAAAGTAATATAGTACCTACGATTACTCTCATTCCAGTGATGACCCATTTAATATATTTTTAAGATGCTAGAAAATAAAATGAATGTAATCAAACTAAACAAAATTATGCGAGTATTATAATTGTCCTTCAGTAGCTTAAAAAGGCCTTTGCTTAGAGAAATCTCCACACATCAATTGAACACGTGCTACTCCCGGGGAATTTTTTTTCTCTTCTCTTTCGGCAGTGATTCGCTAGCAAAACTATTAAAAACGAAGTTCGACTTCAAACTGGTAAATTTTAAAGAAGGTAAAACGAAATAAGGTTAGTTGAAGTGGCTACTATAAAATGTAAGGTACACACATCTGGTATTATTAATATGATCTTTATTAAGACAGCTAATGTGTTGGAATATTGCTGATGCCGCTTTGTATTATCGCAGCAGTGATAAACAACAGCTATTTTTAAACTTTCTGATAATGCGATCAGTTTTCGGATACCAAGACCCTAAAAAGTCAATAATAATGGCCCCAACCGTGACCATATTTTTTTCTGCCATATTCAGCAGCAGTGTCCGCAGCAATGTCCGCATCATATTCTTTTTTTCCTTTCTTGCGGCTTCAAAAGCTTGCAGGCCATTTTCAAAAGGACATGTAATAACTAGAATTAAAATATTGTTTTTCTACTTGAAAAGAATGCCAGAGCGAAGATTGGTGGCATCAAAAGCCTTATCTTCACTGATGATAGTCCATATTCCAGAAGCTGTGTTCTTAATCCTGTCAACCACTTCATTATGCTTTTTCTTATAGAGGGTGCTGTAATACATGCAGTGGTTGACGACATGTGGAAGAGTTTCATATTCAGGGCATTTTCGGCAGTTCACGGCATTTGTGACCTCGCGAGTGGTTGTAGACATTTAAATAGTTGAAGAAGCTCAGCCACACACGATGGACGAAACATCAATCTTTAAAAGTATTATAAGTCCTGGTAGTAAAAAAGTGGCAGCTGGACTTGTCGGAGGCCACACAGACGTTGATTTTGCCTTAGTGTGGATGGTCCCTGAGTGAAGTTTATGAATGAACCGAAACATGTCAACTTTTTAATTTAATTTTTATTTGTGACACATGTTCTAAGTAAACAAATATGAAATGTTTTTATACACGAAAAAAAAAAGAGTTTGTTCGTACTGTGCATAAACAAATTCCATTAGGTAAACTAGAATATTGTTATATTGATTAATGCTCAAATAATCCTATCATTCTTTTCGAATAGACCGCATCTCTTTTTAATTTCGAAATTTACACAAGCGACCCATAAGGTCCAAACAGATTACTCTTTTTCTATTTTTTATGTGTTTAGTAGATCTGTATAATATTTTTTTTTTACCTTTGTAAGAATTTATAGGCAA
Source organism: Maratus speculifer (assembly GCA_964019185.1). Classification (NCBI taxonomy): domain Eukaryota; kingdom Metazoa; phylum Arthropoda; class Arachnida; order Araneae; family Salticidae; genus Maratus; species Maratus speculifer. The sequence continues at coordinate 417,911,392 of OZ025290.1, read as the reverse complement.
GAGGTCTTGAGTTGAATCATTCATATGTCCATCTCAGCATTTTTCTTTAGTTCAGAATATTTTTTCTTTTCTAAAAGACCATTTAACGATAAGAAAATAAGGTTGAAATATTTATGGTTTTTGGCCGGATAATGTAAAAGAAACAAACACTTATGTTGACTGTCGGCATTATGGTTTTCAATGATGATACTACATTCGAGGAGGCGAGATGCTGACATCACGTCAAATTCGCTGAGTCTTTATACCTGTTCGAGATTTTCGAAATCATGTGAAAAGTCGTGCCTATATTTTGACTACATGTGCGGTATTAAGACTTAAAGCATTCATAATAAAGAAATGTTTTAATGTCACCTTTACATGGTTCTAGACAGCGTCAGAGTAACTCCAGAAGAACGACTCAAAGTAAAGTGTTTTATTAAATGTAAGATTTTATTTTTATTTATTTTACTTTCTAAACGTATACATATTATAATCACTTATTTAATAGTTGAAATACTACCATAACTGAATGAATGTCAGATTGTGTTAAGTACCTTTCTTGAAAAATAACTCCCCTTAAACTTTTTACTAACTCATGTGCTAGGACTATGACAGAGACATGATTCTCCTCATGCAATCAATGAGGCAGTGATGAACAACATCTATTTTTGATTTTTAATCCGCATGTGTTGGCATTAATTAAAGTAATTGTTATCCATTGCAGCTATTTTTTCCACTCAGCTGAACGAAATTACTTATATCACCTTTTTTTCTATAATTAGTATTCATATTACAAAGTTCTTTCTGTATTCTTGACTTTCTGTTCTAAACAAATAGCAGGGTTACTACAAAAAATGTTAATACGTGTGGGTCTTGAATTTACAATTAAAATTAGCCTATAACTAAAGTGTGTGTCAATGTGGCCTAAGTCCTATGTGTGTTTCTTTATCTGAGAACCTTATATATATATATATATATATATATATAACTTTATTAAGCACGAAAGCTTTATTTAAAAACAACACAAACAAAAAACAAGATTAATACACAATTTACATTACAAAAATTATGGATTTAAAAATACAATAAGAAAACAGCAAGGCTAAAAACGTAACTAGCAAAAGTCATCACAATAGTTCTCGGAAACGTCATAGAAATAAAAAATAGCTCTAGGACACCACTGATTCGCTTAAGCAAGAAATGTTTTCGAAGCCTTCAGTATCCAAAGAAAGTTTTCATTAGGACGTGCAGAACTTCATTTTTCACCTAATATATCAAGGATTTAGAAAAAAGACGCATCAAGAATACCTTCGCAATCAACCAAAATGACTCCATGTTTTTCATAGTTGTGAAGTTCACCTTTTCTCGAAACTCTGTGAAATCTCTTATCATAAAATTTTAAATATTTACTATACAAATGATTTTCTGCGTTCCGTGATCATGGAAATTGTTCTGCATATCGTCCTTTGGAGGACGACATAAATAAAACGATAGGAAATGTCGTCGTCTTTTTTTTTCTCAAGCGAAGAACTATATTTAGCTGTCTGTAATTGTCCTTGTGGGCAAGCACAAAATGTACTTTATCTAAAAAATATGTTGTGAAGTTCTACAAATTATTTTGGTTATATTATATCCTAAATCTATCTTCACTAATTCTCGTCAGCATAAACATAAGCATTAAATATCCTTTCTCACTCGCGTAAACCCCATTCACATGAAGCTGAGACTAAACTGAGCACCTCTCGGTCTAGGAAATTGCGCTAATAAACGAGAATCCTGTGGAAAATAAGTGCTTTTGGGTAAACAAGAAATTAACCATTCAATAATCAGCACAATGTCTATGCTACTCAAGGAGCAAGATGTCATCATCGAAAATTCTTACGACTTGTAATAAGTATCAGAACGAACACCATATAACCTGATCACTACTTGCAATAAGTATATGCAAAACATTTCCACGATGTCGTCACGGAGAATGGACGAAGGTAGTTGGAAATGATCAATAGCCAAAAAGTGAAGAATTGGAAGCTTTACATAGTCTGTGCAAGCGTCTGAAGAAAATAGCAATATTGTAATTAGAGTTACGGAAACATCAGTGGTATCAGAGGAAGATGTTTTATTCAAAGTAGACACAACGATATTCTAACCAAATATCAACTCTAGTAATGACATTTTTTTTTTTTTTGAATTTCAACATTATTCACTAGAAACTGAATACTACTGAAGAGAGGGTTTTTCGAAACCCAAAAATACATATAATCATCCTCCACATTTAAAGACCGCTCTTCTTCTCTAACCAGTTCACATACTTGCTGAGATGCGTTTCACCCCAATTACATTTTTTCTTTGGATATATATATATATATATATATATATATACAGTGTGTCCTGCAAATAACACCCTGATTTCAAAATTAAATTTCTTAAAAACAAAGATCAATAGTAATATGCGATAAAAGGTTTTTCTTTAGGTAAGATGTAAAAATCTTATACAGAAATTTCAAACAGTGAATATTTTGAAAAAAAAAATGCGTTCTGATTGCATAGAATGCTTTGATTTGACATTTTTCTTGTTTTAGATTGCCTGTAGAGAAATAATTTTTCAGCTTACAGTGCAATATTTTAAAGATTTTTGGAAGTAAATTTTTAGAATTTCGAAATTTCAAAAATTTTATTTAAAAAAAACTACGAAATATGACACTATAAGCCGAAAAACACATTTTCTGGCAGCAATCTAAAGCAAGAAAAATGTCGAATAAAAGCATTCTTTGCAATAAGAACACAATCTTTTCAAAATATTTACCGTTCGAAACTTTTATATAAGATTTTTACAGATTACCTGGTAAACAAACCGTTTATCGCTTAGTCCTATTGATCCTTATTTTTGAGATATTTAATTTTGAAATCAGGGTGTTATTTGCTGGACACATTTTATATATATACATATATATATATATATTATAAACATTTCTTACCCTATAAACAAACAAAGTTTTGGAAAGTTTATTGTACAAATTATTTACAGTTATTTCCTTCATAGGAGATGTTTTTATATTCTGTGGAAGTTGTAATGAAAAATTTACATATTAATGATACTAACGGAACATTTTTCAATTGGCAGCAAGACATTTTGAAATTTTATTGATTATGTGCAAATAGTCTTACACAAATTATAATTTTCTGGAGTAGGTTTGGCTTCTTTAAGACTAAGGAGAACCATGATGATGATGATGTTTATATTGCTTTTTAAGGTGAAAATGTGAGGTTAATGTACAACTTAGAATATAATTCAATGTGTTTCCTATTTGGACACCGGTGCAATTCGACGAGAAAATCTTATAAAATTCAAAGAGGTATGACGAAATGGCCGACAATTGTCGCGAATATATAGATATTTCTGTGATATAGTAAGAGCTTATTAAGTACATTTGGGAAAAAATTGTATGTATAACAGCCCGTTTCGGCATAATCCCATTCTTCCTGCCAGTATTGAATTGGAGATATATTTAGTTTTTTTTTAAGACATGAAGCTCGTTTTGGAAAAAATAAACCTATCTTCTATAGCCGGAGATGTGGAATCAAGAGTTGCCACATTAGCTAGTTTGTCAGCAATCTCCTTTCCAGTCACTCCAGAGTGTCCACGAACCCTCTGAAAAGTCTTGTCTGAAAAGTCTGAGTCTTGATGGAATACTGCAGTGCTTGTATTATAGTTTGATCTACATAGTTAGAGATAAATATATTTTTCAGCACCTCGAGACTTGTATAGCGAACGAAATGAATATTCCTGTGATTCGAGATCTTGAACCATCGGATGCTTTTCTCGATCGTCAAGAGTACCGTCCGCTGCATACACTCGGTGGGTCTTTGGTGATATTGAGCATCACACCGAGACCTTCCTGTCCAGAAATCATTGCTATGACAACTAAGCTACCACTGCCCTCTATTTAAACGTTCACAAGTCTAATCGATGTACGTAAATAAAAATGGAAATAGTTATGAAGAATGAAATATCTGTTTGGAAAATCGTTATTCTCTATTCTTTTCTTATTTTTTTCAAATAAGAGTTTTTTTCAATTATTCATAATAATACAGTAATATGTGTACAATTTTTTAAAAATACAATTTCATGCTTTTAACTGTTTCAAAGGGAAAGAAGAGCTGAATACGTAATAACAGGTAGCTATAATTTTATGAACACATATTTGAGACATGGTTACTTGCAATTAAAAATTGCATTTAAAATAACTTAATTTCGGATCCAAACGTTTATTACATAAAAAATTACTTACATGCTATCTGATAATTCTGTTTTTTTGTTTTTCAAATTCAGAATTTTAAACTTATACTCTAATTTAATAGCAGTTTTGCTATTATATCATGTTAGTGTTATAATAGCATATGTCATCATAAAAAAATACTTGCTATTTTTCACATTTTATTTTGCTATTTTAAATTTATTTTACTTAATCGTTGTTACCTAGAACATCACGTAAATATATTCACATTGCTAATTGGACAATTAAACATAAAAATAAAAATAAACTGGATTTCAAGCCATGAAACATATTTGAAATTACATTTCAGAAAAAGTTTAAAATAATTGGACCTAGGTTTAGGAAGTGAAACGTCTGTCTAAGATTTCTAATTTAATTTTGTAAGTTTTTTTAAATCAAAGTTAATAATTAACTGATACATCTTTCGCATATAATTATTCAGATACTTTTAAATGAAAGTTAAAAACTGTCCAATAAATTGATAGTCTTAGTATTTTTTTTCTTCTACGAAGAAAGAAAAGATTTAATTGCTTCGTTTTATAAGTTAGCATTAATCGAAGTTTATGAAATTCGAGAATACACACTTTCTAAATGTGCATTTGAAATTAAAGTAATTTTAATACTAGAAAGACAGTGAGCGGTCATTTAAACTGCTATTAAACGAATCTATTTCCATTCCATCATTAAATTTCTTTAAAAAACAATCTTAAAATATGTAAATAGATAAAAAATAAATAATTATAATACAAGCAGTTTTAAATACAAATCCTTTTGCAAAACACTTTTATAATATAAAACTTGTGTAAAATGTCCCATTTTTCTAGTGAAAGCAAATTACCATTGATGTTTCTATTCTGAATGAAAATTAGCAATGTCTGATGATATCAGTGTTTCCAGATCGGAAGCTTTTTTTAGTTCATATTACTTGACTGTCACCACTTTTTTAAAATAGTATAATCCACCTTATTTTTCAGGATTTTTTATCTATTTTTTAATAAGCTGAATATTTCTATTTCAAAATAGCGGTGACAATCAACAATCTTTAGACTTTTATGTCCCCCAATCTGGCAACAGTTGATGAGACAACAAAAGAACGTCTGCAAATTAAGGCCTCCCACTAGTCACTGAAAAATATGCGGATGATAATAACATCCCATAAGTCTACTGGGATGTTCTTTTCAAATATCTCACTCAAGTTTTAATATCTTTACACGATTATTTTTGCATGGGACAATCTACAACGGGGCTAATTTTTACTTTTTCAATTTTGGTTTCAGACTTTTAAAAAAATTACGTCAACTTTCGAAACCAGTTAGAACTGGTTCTGATATTGAAACTATCATAATATGAAAGATATATAACAAACATCGAAAAAGGAAAAACTAGTCCGGTTCTAAATAATTTTCAGTTGTAATACGCAAACAAAGTTAAAATTTGAGCGAGATAGTGTAAAAGAACGCCCCCATAGACTTAACGTTTTCATCTGAGTCTTTTTCAGTGACTAGTGTTACGTCTTAACAACTTCTCTGATTTGTCTGTACGTCAATCCGACAACATGTATTTTCCAATCACGATTATCCTGCGGTCATCCATATTACAATCATAATTTACTATTCTCACATGTAAATTTTTTTTTATTTAAATTTTGCAATGTTTAATCTGAGCATTTTTCTGAATCATTTATCTAAAAATTTCTGCTTTGAAAAACTAGCGATAAAAGATTTACATTTCTGTAAAAGACATGAGAAAAATAGTTATTATTTGAAAGTTTTTTTCAAAAAAAAAAAACAAAATTTGATCAATTAAGTGGTTAAAGAAATGTTCAACATTTTGTGCAACTCCTGAATGTGTTTCCTTATTAAATATATATATGTATATATATGTTATGTAATAACGTGCATGGAATGAAAACGTGTTCATTATCAATATTTATAAAGCTTAATTGATATTTTTTAACAAAAAGATATAAGGTGGTCTGGCGTAATAACGCCAGGCGGGGTAATAACGCCAAGTGCTAATATTTTGCATAATTATGAAATAATCTGGTAAATGACACCCATGTGCTCTGCGCAGTAGGGTTTTGAGTCATGTAAATCGCAAAAAACAGCTTAAAGTTAATTTGTTTCATTTTTAGGTCTTATTGATTTTACAAGCAACTAAAATTAACGCTTGATCTAAAATTTGCGAGTACGTTTTGTGATGTGAAGTCTATTTTTTTATCCGGTAATACTTTGTTAATTACATAAATTTGTGGTACATCTCATGGACTTTCAAAATGTTGTTGAAGAGTTTGGATATCTTCTCGAGATAATTTGTAATTTAAAATGTACAGCGCAATAATTATAAGGGGGTAATAACGCCAATCCTTGGCATTAATACCCCGGTTGATTCCCTACAGGGGCCGAGTTACATCCTAAATACTGATTCAAATAAACACAGTTAAAACTGTGCAATGTTTCTAATAATTCTATTTATGCGGTCCTTTTTAAGCAAAAAGAAGCTCACGGTCTGATATTCTTTTGCCTCATCCCCCCCCCCCCCCACACACACACCACATCTTTATTTTTCTTACACTTTCACAAAAAATTTAACATTTGCAATAGCTTAGAATGCAATTTCTCAATTTCTAAGTTTGTAGAGTTTGTATTTTTAGAATTGGGCAATCTACATGCAATTATTCCATCTTATTTCATAGTTTTGTTTGTATGGCGTTATTACCCATATAGGTGGGTAATAACGCCAAATAGAATTGTTCAAGAAATCACGCCATTACATTTTATGAATACATATCTGTTAAATTATTTTTTTATATAGATAGTCAATGAGTTGCTGTATCAAATCATATATTTGTTTGCGAAATACAAACTAAAACTCAGCCGTGAAAATTGGTAGAACCTTAACGTAGCGTTATTACCCCAGTTTACCTTATTTTAAAATTTTATTCAAGAAAAAAAAATAGGCCGTAATATTAAAAATATTAAAATGTCCCTTTTAAAAGCAGGATATTACTTAATATTTGTTTTTGGAAATAAAACTGTTATTTTCATAACTAAAAAAAAAAAAAAAAAAAAAAAAAAAAAGTCAGAGATTTTATTTAGTTTGGTAATTTTCTTTTTGAAAAAATTTTCTTGAAAGTCATCAAAAAAATGTTTTAAACATATATACAATAAAATATAAAAGAAAAACATTCTTTGAAATGTAAAATCATATTTTATCTCTGGTTACTATTTTGTAATATACTTCATACACTTAAAAAATATTTTCCCTGTTTCAGTTTATTTTTTATTATTTTTTTATTGCGCATAAATTTGATGATGTTTAGAAGAATAAAACTTTATCAAAAGACTAAACATAAGTTTCTAAATAGCTGTTTGTTTAAATATAATATTTATAAAATTACATCATGCAAAACATATTTTATTTCATGCATTCATAATTGAACAAAACTTTTTTTTCTAAAATATCGAATAGAATAGAAATATTTTAAAGAGAAAGCATATTTAAATAAATTGAAACTTTTTCAAAGAATAAACATTTTAATTTAAATTTAGAATTTTTGTTTTAAAAATGCAAAGGCAGTTTATATGTGTGATGTACAATAATGTTCAGGATAAATTGTAATAAATTAATATGTTTATTCTTTTAATATGAAATTTAAAACGAATTGCTTTATCTGTACTTTTACGTTAAGCAAGTATAACTTTGTAAAAGTATGATGTTTTCAAGAAACCTGATAAATTGTCTGCTAGATATCTGGAAGAAATGAAATACATATTTATATTTAAAAGTAACGCATAAAATTAAATCTAATTCGTATAAACAATTTTACATTTTTTTCCTAAACGTTATAAACGATGGAGATTCGCAAAATAATGACTGTTTCACTGTAAAAACTTTAAAAACAATATTTTCTTAAGAAAAAAAAATACATAAGTGAAGATTTTTTTTACCCCATTATCAACCCCTTTATTTAGGTATTTTTCATATCTATTCAGGAGATTTTCCATATTCACGTTGTAATGGCAACCGTACTGGCTACCGCCAATGCCAGATTAGGCCAGTTGTTCAATGATGTCTTCGTTGCCATTTGCCATCATGCACATATTTTGCTGTAGTAAAAATATTCTGACGCAATTTTACCAAGAAAAGAACGTGAAATTTGAGGAAATGTGATGCGTAATATTTAGAGGGTACTTAAAGCGTAAATTAAGATGCTGCTTAAGTCAAGCGAAAAAACCCGATCCGTAATGCCAATCCTATGGCAGAAATTCATAATGATATATCGGTTTCATTTCATATTTTTTAAATATTTTTTTTATTATTATTTGATAGTTGAGATCAATTTGTGTACGCAGGCCGTTTTTACATTTTCGATTTAAGTTTAAAGTTACGATAAAGTTCCGATTAAAGCTTGTTTTTAGGAGGCTGCTTTCACTTTCGAAACCAGTTCTGAAAAAGAAAGTAACTTCATTAAAAATATCTGTAAACAAAATCTAAAAAAGTGAAAGACGACATTCACGCTGGTTAATCTCATCTATCCAATGCAAAATGATAATAAAATAAGATATCATTTAAAAAAATAAAATTCAGACAAGATATTTTTTATAAATTTCTGTCATTGGATTAACATTAATTACCGGGAGTTTTCGCTTAATAGAAGTATCCTCTTAACGCTTACTGTTAAATCCTCGATTAAATTTTATGTGCCCCTGACGAATTACACATCGCTTTTCCACACATTTCATGTCCTTTGCTTTGTTAAATTGTGCCAGAATATCTTGGTTTAAACAAAAACTATATCCGATGGGATGTGATAATAAAGATTGCAGTAAAGAACTGGCTAAAATGGGGTTGTTAGCAGCCAGATGCAACATCGATATTGTAAAGTTTCTGAACAAATATGAGAAATGCCAGGATGTAGGGATGATTATGTGAAGTACCTGTAATCTTTATTTATGTAGAAAAATAAGTTTTTTTTTTTACAGTTTTTTAAGTTTCATAGCCAAACGGCCATTACTTCTTGATAACTCTCACTTATAGTATTTGTGCCTCTAACGAGTTGCAAATAATTTCCCTACACATTTCAAAATTTTTTCTTGGTGAAGTTGTACCAGAACATCTTAGCTGCAATAAAAATATATACGATGGGATGAGATAAGGAACATTACAGTAAAGAACTGACTAAAATCGGATTGTTGGTAGCCAAATACAACATTGATATTATAAAGTTTCTCAACAAATATGAGAAATGATAGGATGTAGGGATGATTATGTGAAATACATGTAACCTTCACTTATGTAGGAAAATGTTTTTTTTTTTTTTTAAGAACTGTTTTTATTTTTATTTTTTTTAAGTTTAATAGCCAAACGCCATTAGTTTTTGAAAACTCTCACTTATAGTTTAAGTGACCTTGACGAGTTTCAAATCGCTTCCCTAAACATTTAACATTCTTATCTTGGTGAAGTTGTACCAGAACATCTCAGCTGCAAAATGTATAAACGACGGGATGTGATGATGAAGATTGCAGCGAAGAAGAGTTGTTCTCAATCGAATACAATATCGATATTACAAAGCTTCTGAAGGGACAAACAGACATGAGAAATGCGAGATTGTAGGGGTGATTATGTGAAGTAATATAATGTTTTTGAAAAACTGTTTTTTTTTTTTAGTTACATAACTTAACGACCATTCCTTTGTGATCACTCTCACGTAAAATCTATGTGCCCCTGACACTTCCCTACACATCACTTTTTTTTTAGAACTTAAAAAAAAAACTAAAAAAAATGCACGATCGGATGTTATAATAAAGATTGCAGTGGAGTAATTTATTTTATTTTATTTTATTTTTTTTTTTGGTAATTTCAAACAACCTTAGATAAGACTATCAAAATAATATAATTTTTTCTCAACAGAAATAGAAAAAGAAAATAAAAGCAACATCATTAAAAAATATGTATTTTATTTCTGATTAAAATTTTCTCATATGATGCATTTAAAAAAAATTAAAATAATAATATTCTTGCAATATATTTTGAATAATGTCTTTATGTTTGCATAATGTTAGCGAGTTTTAAGAGAAGAGAATTTTATCAAACAGCAAAACATAAATATAGTTTAAATTGTTGTTTACTTAAATATAATATCTACGAATGTACGTTAAGCTAAAGAAAATTTCTTTCATATATTCTTAATTTAATAAGTATTTAAAAAAATAACCAAGAAATATTTTCAAGTGAAAATATATTTAAATAGCATGAACATCAAAAATATGTGTTTGAAGTTAAATTTAAAAACTGTTTTTAGAAAATGAAGAGACAGCATACATAATTTAATTTACTTTTTGATATATTATAAAACTGGAAAGATATTTCATTATTGGTAATTTTATTTTGTAAGTGAGGGTAATTTTGTAAACATATGAAGTACCTAATAAGCAGATGATTTGAAAAAGTATAGATTAATTGTCTCTCTCAACTAAAGAAAAAATGCAAAATAATTACTTTAACTGGTGATATTTCATATATGTATACTCGTATATCAACTTCAAACACAAGGGCTTATTTATGTACTCTTTTTTAAAATTTCAAATATGGATTTATGTTAACAAACTGGTAACTAAAAATGATTGAATGGTGAAAAAAAATTAATTTTATATTTTGTATGTAAAATTTTATGATACATCGATACCCAAAAAGATCATGTTTTGACAGTTTCTTAGAAAATTTTATTTTTATTAATTTTATATTTTGCATTAAAAAATAGAAAAACATAAGATAAAAAAAAATATATTTATTGATTGTTTTTTACTAATGCACTTCGAAAATAATCTCTTAATGGACAATAAAATTATTTAATTTTCATTTTTGTGCTTTTCGTACATTTCTGCTGCAAGTCATTTTTTATGTAACATGTAGATCACCAAACAAGCACTTGGGTGTCCTCGATCAAGTTAAAGCATTTACATTTCAGCGGTGATTATAAGTGCGGAAATAAGAAGAATTCAGGGGGTGACAAGTCCGGACTATAGGAAGAATGAGGGACAATTGAAACTTTCAGCCGAGCAAGGTAAGAGCTCATAAAAAGGGGGGGGGGGTGTTGCTGGGCACGTTATCGTGTTGAATCTTCCAGACATCTTTGATGTCCCTTCGCTTGTGCGAGACGCTTTTTTTTCAGCCTTTTTAGGACTTTCAAATAGTCAACGCCTCCCACCATCGATCGTTCCAAGCAACAGGTGCGCGCGCCTATATACGTTAGCTTCAAAATAAAGTGAGGCTCATTACTTATGAATTCGACCATGTATATGAATATTGATATATATATATATATATATAAATAAATATATATATATATATATATATATATATATATATATATATGAGAACCAAGCATGAGCCACTGACGTAATTTGTTTATTATTTTCAAATGCTACGTTTTGGACAAAACGCTACCAGTTGTAAATCTAGTTTCTCCTTATAAAATTCTACATTCAAGTTTGTTAAAAAATAATACAGCTTGAGTGATGAATGGAATGTGGTGTTATTTGTCCAAGTTTTGGCAAGAAAACTTCTTATAACATGTTATACATCGGGTCCCTAATATAGCACCCGGTGCCATATTCATCACCCACACCAAAAATGGGAATGAAAACCAAGATTTCAGGGTATTAAAATAAAACGACACAGATTACACATAATATAAATTTATCAAATTAGAATACTTAACCACAAAAAACTATTTTCCTCAAACATAAAAGGATGCTGGTGTAAAGAGTCACATTAAAAATTTTATAACTTAACATTACTAGCCTGAGATAGGTAATCAGAAATAAAAATTCAAATGAGTAATTCTGATGAAACAGAAGTAAACAGAAGAAAACAAATAATTGACATAAAAGAAAAAAATAAAGTTCAAAATATGGTAAGCACAGCAATAAATCAGTTTTCTTCTCTTCAAAACTGTCGTGAGGCCAATTAATACATAGGGTTCTTTTCTCCCATGCAGTCATTATAGGTTTTTGATGCACAAAGGCAAAATTCAACATTTGTTTCTGTTTAAGAGAACACTGTAAAAACAAAATACCCAGATTGGGTTGAAAGATTTTTGGGTACAGCATTGTTCCAATTTGGAAAGTTCAGTTTGTAGCACAAAATCGTTTTAAATAAGTCTGATTTTTAATGACATTAAAACAATTAAAGTATCTTAGTTAGTATATACATTATACCTCAGAAATTTGATTAATTTAATGTTAATTAAGATCTGCTCTGTTTTGAACCATTTTGGGTTATCTATTTTGGGAACAATACTCTACCATTTTTGAATCCTTACTGTACCATTTCAGGAAAATTACTATACCCAGAAATCTTTCAACCCAATTTGGGTCTTCAATTTTTACTGTGAACAATTCCTTGTCTATGTCAGACTCTGTGTCGAATAGTGAAAGGTCATCCTCATCGAGACTACCATTACATGATTCAATACGAATAGTTTTTCGGCGTTTTTTCTGAGTCCGTCTTATCCGCCTTTGAAATACGATTTTTTGCTGCAGATATTCCTGAAATTGATGTTTTAGAGGTCGATGTTCTAATGCTAGAATTTTTTGGAATCCTATTGAAAAACGTAGACAGCATTTAATACATCTCCATACTTTTAAAGAGGGTTATTATAGGGAGCAAAATGCCCGTTCTGTTACCAAATATCAACAGATTTGTCGTAAACTTGGCAATATATCTCCAAATTTGGTGACAACAGTTAGTCACAAAAATGTTACGCCAAGAAATTAAGATATTTTTATGCAACGAAAACTAATTTTAGCTTATCATTAGGGTTTAATAACTTTTTTAATTATTTTTCAGCCCAAACTCTGCCTATTTAATAAATTCCGTACAAAAGCAGTAAATTATTAACACATAAAAAAATCAGATCCAAATATGGCACTAAACCCATATTTCGGAATACTTGGAAGCGCATATATGGAATTCCACATGGTTTTCTAATAATGGTTACTGACAACAAGAAAATTAATTTCAATCCAAACCAATAATTAGCAAACATCAATATAAGTAAACTGAAATTACAGATATGTCAAACATTTCATAATCAATAGTTATTGGCGTCATACAAAATTCCGTACCAAGATTTTTCGGCAAACAGCGTGTCAGTTCGCCATATAAATCTTTTATTATTAAATTACGCATAATTTTTGCACCTCAAACTTGATATAAGCGGTCTATGTATGTAAATGTGTTGTCTGTGAGCAAGATTTCAGATTTTCTTATGTGATATAATAATTAAAACTGTTTTGTTTTAAAATGTATTAAAAAAGAAGAAAAATAATGAAAAAGCCCATTAAAAAAATAAATATATAAATAAGTAAATCAATAAATAATGTTTTTAAGAGGTTATAAAATCATATAAAGCAATATTTATCAATATGTATAATAAAGCAACTTACAAGCAGAGGATACGAGGCTTGTGTCCCCGAAACCAGCGAGCCTTTGGGTATTGATAAAGTATAGTTAGTATATAAAGATATCACAAGGATAAAGTGCAATATTCAGGGGGGGCTTAAAAAACGACCTCCAAAGTTCACCCATTATTGACGCAAAACATATAATCAAATAAACTGAACTTTTTACCAACGGCTGGATTGTACAGTTGGCAAGACGCCAGACATTTACGTTTTTCGATTTTTGCTCTCTGCGGGCTCAAACCCCGTCCAGGTAATTTTTTTTTCTTTTTACAGACAAAATAAGGATTAATTATTTTCGGGCTACAATATCTGATCATTTATACATATGACAAATATAAATAAGAACATACTTCTGCACGCATGCACACACACACACACACACACATATATATATATATATATATATATATATATGCATATACTTATTTATTTACAGAAAGATTGCAGTTTTATGGATCGAATGGGAAAAAAACCCCAGAATTATTCAGTCGACAAAATTTTAATTTTATTCATTCTTACATATTATCACATAGTTTTGCAGGTGGTTGTTAAGCAAAACAAGCTTGTAGTACACTATAGAAAATAAACAGCGAGGGTTCATAATGATTATTCTTTCAGAAGTCACCTGCTGCAAAGAGAATAAGTCCGGTAGTTTGTTTTTAAAGTTTTTCGGTGATTAGATGTTGTTCTTTAATAATTAAAATGAAAAAAAAATGTTCAGTAAAAAAAATTCCTCTTGGAGAAGCTTCAAAACGTCACTTGTAATAGCACGCATTTAATTTTTAAATACATAGTATTGAATTGAATGTAAATAATGTAAAATAACTGTACGTAATTTTAAAATATATGTAAATTATTTTAAAATAAATATAAATAATTTACAAAAGTCCAAAGATGTCGAATGTAAAAGAAATACGTATATATAGCATAAGATTTTTTTTAATTTTTCTTTATATCCGTAGCGTTTTAATGAAACTCTCTGACTCTTTGTAAATAAATAAATGTGTATTAATGAGCCTAGAAACATATTCTTATTTATATTTGTCATACGTATAAATGATGAGATATTGTAGCCCGGAAATAACTAATCCTTATTTTGTCTGTGAAAGGAAAAAGAAATTACCTGGACGGGGTGTGAATCCGCAGAGAAAAAAAAAAGCCAGAAACGTAAATGTCTGGCGTCTTGCCAACTGTACAATAGGGTGGATCGAAAAATTTTTTTTCACTGTGTCAAAACCTACCTATGCGGAAAAGATGTTCTCTTGGATGGAGATTAAGGGAAAAATAATTAAAAAAATTAATTTTAAATTTTAATACTGCCACAATGAGGTTGAATTTCGAAAAAAAAGTGAAAAAAAAACCTAATTTTGGCTAGAATATTTTTTATTCAAAATAATAGTTTAAAAAGTTATCCCAAACCTACCTATGCGTAAAAGATGTTATATTATATGCTGAGTATGAGAAAAATAATTTAAAAAATTAATTTCAAAATTTAAATCTACCGCAATGTGGCTCAAATTTATGTATTTGAACGTTTTTACGGTAAAAAAAAATCAACTTTTGTTTTGTAAAATAAAAATGAATTTTAGACATTTTTAACATATATTACAATGAGAGGATATTTAATTGATTACAAGCAAAAAACTTTAGTTTCTTATTTAACAGCTTCATTAGTATTAAATCAAGAAAAATCGTCAACATTGCAATTGGCGATAATGACGTTCGGTATTGAAAATCGACATGAGATTTTATAATTCAATTCAATTTTTATAAAACTGTTACTTATGTATGGTCCATACACAGCAGAAATACTTCCGTGACTCTTTTGATTATTAGTTTTGTAGAATGAGAGTTGCGCGAATAGATATTATTGATAGTAGATGTTATTGCCACTGAAATGATAGCTGGATTTACATATTGCTTCTGAAATCATGTCGTTACTAAATCCGCCAGTTAGTTGAAGGTCGACACATTTTCCCATTTAATTAAATCTATGAAATCCGTCGCAAAAGGTCAAAAAGCTGGTAAATGGAAAATATAGATAGTTTTTATGTAATGATTAGGATTACAGCAGACCGTTTGATTTCACTCGCGCATTTTTAGAATTCATATACTGACATAAATGAAAACACAAAAAGCTTCTAACATGCTGCGAATAATCTTTCTATTTCACCAGTGAAATATTTATGCCCAGCCGCGGTTCCATCCACGCTGCAAAAAGATGACATAGTGAAACTTCATTGGTGTGTAACTAGCACAAAAAACATTGTAGTGGACACTTGAAGATCAGTTCCATATTTCGAATAACACATCCTTCAACATCTATATTAACAGATATTACGTCACAACCGATAGCAACCAACTTTGTTACATGTATATTATTGTTAACACATGACAAAAAATGTACGTCGTGTTTTCAAATTGTTTGGTACTCTCCCGGAATATATATGTGGCCGATGTATTCGGAACCCAGTTCTTTTTTCAAGCTCAAGTCTGCTTCTATAATCATTTTTCTTCTGTTGTTTTCTAGTGATGCAGTCAGTCTTTACACCCATAAAAGTTTAAAGAAAATGGCCATGGTCATAATCTTTTACAAATGACTAAAGAGAATGACTAAAACGAAGGAGTGATCTTTGGTTTGTTTTGTCATGCCGATTTTTTTCTGTCAGTAGCATTCGATTCATAGTTTTGTGAGGTAATGCCCACGTCTTGAAGTGCACCAGACACGATGGCAGCACCTGCTTGGTCAGAAGTGTCCAAACTCTCCAATATTCTGATGATGTGACACCTAGCTCGGCAGCATTTTGGCTTTTCAATGATAGCTGATGATGTAGAAAAGTGAGTTTGCTCTCAATACGTCGGTTTAGTTTACACTCAACATTCATATTCATATTCAAATCTATTGAACTGAAAAAAATAGGCAGTATTTTCGGAAAGGTCCAAAAGACTGTAGTAGCTTTCAGTAACTTATTTTGTTTTACAGGAATTAAGAAGAGCGCAATATTTGTCGTTAAACAATTTAATTTTTCTTAAAAGGCTGCTATGGTAAGTTATTGAGATTGAATCTCATTTACAGGTCACTAGTAACTTATTAGAAACTCCTTCTCACTGGCAGGAAATAAATAGATGTTGACCGATTTCTTTCTTCGGTTATTCTTTAAATACCAATATGTAAATTTTATAACTTTTTGTATTAGGGAGCATATTTACTGACATATCAAAGCTAGACCCAAATAGGGTGTAATTCATCTCTCTCTCTTTTTTTATTTTATTTTAACAACGCCATGGTACAGTAATATTCAAGGTACACTAAGCTACACAATACACAAGCAGACAAATTCTAACTGAAAAAACTGGAAATGCCATTTTTTCGAAACTTTAAATTACTTGCAGGAGTATTAAATTTCGAAATTAGTTTTATTTATTTATTTATTTATTTATTTATTTATTTTTACTTAATATCCATGCAATATAATATTTCTTACGCAAAGGTAGGTTTTGATTGATATTAAAATGCTTATTTTGCTTCAAAATTAAATCTAACCAAATTTACATCTTTTTCCGTTTTTTCAATATTTTATCGAATTTTCAACTTTTTTGTGGCAGTATTAAATTTTGAATTTATTACTTATTATTGTTTTTTACTTAACCTCCATACGATATAGCATCTTTTCCGAACTGTTGGATTAAAAAAAATATTAAAGTAATTAGTTTTTGACAAAAAAAAACCTAACCAAAATTCGGTCTTTTTTCAAATTTTTTCGAAATTTCAACCCTTTTGTGGCAGTATTAAATTTTAAAATTAATTTTTTTTAGTATTTTTCCCTTAATCTCCATACAATAGAACATCTTTTCCGCATAGGTAGATTTTGATTAATGGTAATTTTTTTTTCGCCATAGACAATCGATCCACCCTACTGTACAATCCAGCCCTCCGTAAAGGGTTCAGTTTATTTGTTTTGCGTCAATAAAGGGTGAACTTTGGGATCGTTTTTTAAGCCCCCCCCTGAATATTGCACTTTATCCTTGAGATATGTTTATATACTAACTAAACTCTATCAATACCCAAAGGCTCGCTGGATTCGGTGACACAAGCCTCGTATCCTCTCCTTGTTAGTAATAATTTTATTTTGCTTCTGATATAATTGAAAAAGTTCAAATCGAAGAAAAATAAAACAATATTTCCCAGAATATAAAATTTAATTTTAAATTATAATTATTCATAAATTCTGTGTTTTTGAAATCTATTTCATTGTTATTTTAAAATCTTGGAAAAATATTTCAAGCATATAGAAATAAGTTCAATGAACTGATCCTTTAATATTAAATTTTACTTTTGAAATAAAATAACCTCAAACTAAACAAAAATTTATACCCAAACTTTCTATTTCATGTAATAGAATTTACTCAATTTGCAGGCTACTCATAAATTTAAATTTTTCGTTTGCATCCCAGATGTTAGTGAAAGGACAAAGCAAATTCTTCGAGATTTATGGCAGCATAAAAGAAAATAGAATTTTCAAATGTAATAAAAAAAATATTATCATCCGCACGAGACGATATTTGCGAAAAATTTTGTACTTATCTGGATTTGAGCTGAATATCACTTAATTTCTAAAACAACAACAACAAACAAAAAAAAAATCAGTGATTCTTAAAAATATATATTTTTTATTTTTTCCGTAAATAGTTCTTTACTAAAATAAAAAGATTTCCAAATTCAATTAATCACAGGATTCCCAATTTTTTTTAAAAAAAACATTATATACATATTAAGAAAATGAAGCTGAATCTTTCTATTAATTTACTTCCTACAATGCATAAATTTTATTATGATGGAAATATTACATAATAATGTAACACTGAAACAGATTTAATATGCATTTATTTTTAAACGATCAGAAAATGAAAATTATAGTGAAGTGATTTAGAATAAAAAAGTAATTATTCCTTTTAATTCTAAAATACTACTGCTTAGTGTAAACAAGATTGTGACTTTACATAAAACATCTAAATTCGCGATCGAAGTAGGCGTTTATTAAGAGAATTAAATATTTCTTTAACTTATATGACTCTAAATAGCATCTGTTGTTTAGACATTACAGAGTACTTAGTGTTTGCCTTAAATAAAAATTCCTGAAAAAGAAATACTTTTTTTTAAACATATCTTTAATTTACTTACCTCGAAATAAGATATATCGTTTAGTCAGTGATGAAAACTGAATATTTTCTCAAATAATAACTCTTAAGAAATACATAAAATTAGTTTTCCTTGCCATATGTGGCTTGAAGCATTAAACATTAAATAGTAACATTCAACATTCAACATTAAATATTATATATAATATGAAAAAAAAGATATTTAAAGTTATACTAGTATACAATTTCCGTTAAAAATGAGGACATGTTAATCTGTCTCAATTTCACAGAACTTTGTAAGAAAAAACAGCATCGGGAATTTATTACTGAAAGATTTGCATTGTGGAAAAGTACATTTTAATATTTTTATGACGGTACTTATAAGTACATTAAAATTACTTATTGTAAAATTCTTTTAACACACCAATTGGTTAGAATGCTGTTTATAATGAATTACAGATACATTACTATATTTTGCTCCAAAAGCATTATTGGTTACGCAAAACAAAAATATTTTTAAAAGGATTATTTCTTTTTTCTTTTGTATCTTTTCAGCTTTCTTCGCGCTGAGGGAAGGGAATGGGGATTTTTCAATTTGGGAATATTTCTATATTTAGGTTGTAAGAACACCATACTGGTACATTTTATAAGTCTAAAAAATACTAATAATACAATTTAAAGGTTTCAGTAGGGTAATAAATATTGTAGAAAATCCCTGTAAATTCAAATTTAATTAATCCTTCTAAATTTTTCAATCCTTCAAAAATTTATAAATGATTATATAAATATTTTAATTTTGTTTAAACAATTTACGTAAAATGCTTTAGAATGTAAGATTTTCATGATTTCATTATTCGGTAGATAAAGCGTTGAAATTGACAAATATTTTCTGGTAGCAAAAATGATGACGATATTTTTTTTACCCAATATTGATATTGTCAAATACATCGAAGATCAATAAAGGTAATTATTCTAATCTTTAGAATTAAGAAATAAATTATCAGTGAAAACTTCGTCATTATTGACATAATTGCATCATTTTTTTCTGTTTAGTTTTATGAACATAAAAACTCTTTACAAGTTAAGCACAAAGTTAAAACGATTTTTTTATAAACCCTGCATTTGTCATAACAAATGTATATAGAAACTTTCCATTGAATATCTTTATTTTACTTAAAGTTTTGAATAGCATTCATATTTGAATTAAATTGCAACACACAATATTTTAAGAGAAAAAAAATACGAACATTCACAATTTCATAGCCGTCCGAGTATTTTCTCCTTTTTTTCAACATTAACACTTTTTTTTCCATTGCCTTACTGCCACTTGACCGGAAGGAAATAAAAAATAAATAATTAAAAACAAGCAAACCAAAAAAATAAATTAAATAAGTTTAATACATACAGATTAAGAACCCACTTAAGCTATCTTACGACCTTTGTGGTTTCGAGCTGAATTTTAGATTGGTGTAGATTTCGCAAGTTTCCGAAGGGTTTTCCGAGGTTCCTGTATATTTTCCTCAACACTGAATACTTTACGACACTTAACCATAACGAAGAAAAAAAACCAGAAAATTCTTAATTTAAAAAAAAAATCTGTAAGTTTTTTGAAAAAAAATTCTTTTATTTTATTGTTCACAAATATGTCTTCTATGCCTATGTTATAGTCTCATTCGGAGAAGTCAGTTTTATATTCTCTGACTGCTTAAAATTCTTTGATACAAAGTGGAAATAAAAATACTAATAAAAGAACACATGATGAGAAGGAGGCAAAAAATAATAATCATTGAAATAAATTAAAATATCTTTCTCCTTTCAAAGTAATTGAAAATAAGTTTAGGAAAACTTTAAATCGTTTCATTATAATGCACTCGCGAAAACATTCTTATTTCAAGAAACTCATTTAGTTAATGAAAATGCATCATTCTTTAACTCTCTTTGGATGCTACAATAAATGCCTTGTTAAGCTTCTCTAAAGAGGTTTTTAATTTTTTTTAAGAAACTTTTTTATATCTATAGCATTATAGTTGATTTATTTATAGTTAATTAAAATGATTGTCACTATCATGCCTACATTGATTACGTTCAATTTTTTTTCCTCATTTATTTTTAAAAGGTATTTATAATTTCAGATACTTCCTTCTAACCATTTAGTCGATTTTTGCAAGTTTTGTGAAAATTTCATATACAAACTTTGGGCAGAGCCAATACTAAATCGATAATCACTTTTTAAATCGATGCTGGAAATGATACATATATGAAAGAAAGGAAACTAACAGTCATTAATGACACAAAACAAATAAGCAATATGAAACACTGTATTAGGCGAAATTAAAAGACAAATGTGGCCTCAAGTTATAAAGTTTATTAGCCTTCCGTTGTCTGTTTGTGGATAATTTGCAATACACATACATTTAACGTCTGAATTTAAAAGAAAACTTTTAAACGCTTTTAAAAAATGTAAACTAAGACATACATGAATGCATTTTTAAAAAATAAATTAAATTATATACAAAAAATGAAACACAAAAAAAATATTTAAAAATACTCCAATTCATCGCCAAATCTAAATGATGCTCCTGCTGTACCGAATGAATATTATCTGTTTCTAAAAAAAACAATAACTAACTGTAACCGTCTTGATTTGTTCCAATGCTTGTTATGCAATGAATAATTATTTGTACTGGTGGGGCCGTACGTGTAGCTTGGCGAAACCTTCACTCTTGTATTTTTAAATGTTTTTTAGTGTTTTATTTTTTGTATGTAAATTTAATTTATTTTTAAAAAAATGTATTCAAGTCTGTCTTAGTTGATATTATTCAATATTTTAATAGTTTGTGGACAACTTTGAGAAGTACTAGGATTCGAAAGTGCAGTGTTCGCAAAGCGTTTGAAGATGGTAAGTTTACAGATGCCACAAAAATGCAGAGGACTTGAAAAGATGAAGAAAAGACAACTGTTGGGCCTTTGTTGCCAAACTTCTAGGCATGATGTACATTTGATACTTTGTACAAACTTGGAATGATATTAAGGCCCCACTCTAGGCACAGAAAAAGACCCGGATGATGATGCTAAGTCTATGGGGGCCTTCTTTTCAAATATCTCGTTCAAATTTTTATATTTTTACATGCATTTTTTGCATAGGATAGCTGAGGGCGTTCCACAACAGGCCTAGTTCTTACTTTTTCAGTTTTGGGTTAAGATTTAAAAAAAAACTTTAACTTTCAAAACCGGTTTAAACTGGTTCTGAAATTGAAACGACATAATATAAAAAACTATTCGTTGGTGGCCACCGTAATACTCACCCATCATATATATACATATATAATATATGAAATAATACATTTGAAAACTATTTATAAAATGGATTGAAATTATAAAACAAAATTTAAACGTGTATTTATATTTTTATTGTGCATAGTAATGCTGTATTAATGAGTTGCTGATGAATCACTTTCGATAAATTATACAACACGCCTAACTATTCCAGTAGTACTGAATTGCGAAAAAGAAACATCCTTATAACTCCAAAAATAATAATCTTATTAACTAACAATTTATTGCGTCGGATTAAGCGTCTCATTTCCAATTAAAATATATCTTTGAATTGAAATTTTATTGAAATACAGGGTCATGAAAAATCGAAGAATGTAGAAAACAGGATTACAGATATCTCGGCAACTAATAATTCGATCAGCTTCATTCTTTATGCAAAATTTGTGTTATTTTATTGCCTTTTACTATCATTCCTTAAAATAAAATATTTCGAAAATTTTTATATACCTTTCATCAGAACGAATTTTTCGAGAGTCCGAAAAAAATAGTTCCGGATAATCGCGGTTACTGATATTAAATATATTAAATAGGCTTCGTTCAATTCTTACATACTAAGTACGTACAAAATTTCAAGTCTCTATCTCAGTTCGTTCGGGAGATAGAGCGTTTACAAACAGACAGACTGACAGACAGACAGACAGACGGACGACAAATTTTTTTTCTAAAAGTATGTTTTTCGATATCTCCAGTGTCAAAAACGTGTAAATCCGTCAAATTTTTTTTTTCGATTTTCAAAACGATTGCAAGACTTACCCTACACTACGTATCATGAGTAAGTAATATATAAGCAAAATCGAAAAAGTAAAAACTATGTCGGTTGTAGATTATCCTCAGATATCCTATGCAAACAATCATGTAAAAATATTAAAATTTGAGCTGGATATTTGAAAAGAACGCCCTCATAGACTAAGCATTATCGCCCGGGTCTTTTTCCGTGGCTAGTGTTACTCCTTAAGCAAATATCAAAGCAGCATAAATGATTTTATTAGATAAAAAGTAACAAGAAATATTGTCCCAACATCAAACAGTCAGTTTACCTACTTTGGCAGTTTGTAAAATTTATGGTGAAATAGTATTGTTGGAAAAGAATGTGAAAATGATAGGTGGATGTTACACTATCTTGCAGTGTGTATCCGTTGAATTAAGAGTAACGAGTAGTTGGGCAATTTTTGAGTATTTATTGGCAAATGATGTGAAAAAGCATGCATTTCTTACTGGGAACAAATGAAGAATGGTATTTAGTCAATAATTAGCCAACGTTAGAAGAGCTATTTTGAAATACTTATTTACCGAATGTAGCGCGATTCAAAATATGATTATTCAAAAGAAGCTCGATACTGCAAATTTCGATAGTACGTAGAAATACTTACACACTGAATTTCAGTTTAGTAGAATTTCCCTGTAGAATTAATAGTAGAGTTTCGGAGACGCAATTTTAAGGGTTCAAGATAAGAAAATTTCGTAGAAATAAATGTTATTTGTTTAGAACAAATAATGTTTTATCTGAAAAATATAATTATATGATCGTTAAGGTTAAAGCTGGAGATAATTCCCTGCCGCCGCAAATCAAAGTTTTGGTAAAATTTTCCACATATCCATTCCTCACAATGCTCTATTATGTAAATTTTATCCATACTAGTGTTATTTAAATTTTATCTAAAATGTATGAAAATCTGGCAGATATTTGAAAAAAATGATTTTTTTAAATTAAAAAATATAATCGATTGAATTTGTTCTGTACTTTTTAAACACGATTTGCATGAGCAGAATGTATGAATAGCATAAAAATGCAGATTGTGATAAAATAAAAAATGCAATAACCTCATAGTGGATGATGGTACTATTCACGATGACGAATGATGCCAAAGTTGCAGGACAAAATTATATTTATTAGAACTTTTGTCTCACTCTATCAATATAAAAGCGGCTGTACTTTTGTTGATACATTTGTAGTCATGTTGTAGACATGGAACATTTTGTACTTGTCTTTTGAAGCAAGCAGAGAAATATTTAAATTATATTTTTAAAAATCACCTAATTTCATAATCTGCATTTTTTCTACTGGAAATAAAATAAAACTTACACAAAGATAGTATAAAATACAATTTATATTTCGCTAGTTTAAATCTATAAAATCTCATAATTTTACATTCACATGCTTGATAATTTACGATCTAGATGAAAAAGACTAATGTGCTTCTGAAAACCAGTAAAAAGTTATCATAAACTGTAAAATATACTCTAAGAGCCAGTGAAAAGCTACCTATATGTATTTGACCAGACCTGAGGTTTTGTATATTGAGGCCCCTATACCTACTATACATGAGATGGGGAGTCATTAAGCCCAAAGTTGTGGACGCGGCTACTGCGCAGGTAACACAGGTATCGATTTTTAGCAAATTTTAAATCCATTTGACCACGTCTTTTGAAACACACTTTTTGAAATTTTAAAATATATAATTAGGATTATCGGAAAACAACAATGGCAGACCATTATCGCACGGTTAACATTGTGGCAGACAGTTTTGAAAGAGCTGAAAAAATAAAATTTTGAAAGTAATTGACCAGATCTGCCATTAATATATTTTGTTTATTAGGGTTTTAAAAACTTGTATTGATCACGGCAGACGTCTTCATTGAGTACACACCTCAGCAGACAACCAAATTGTATCTATTACTCGTCAGATGTATGCATAGACTGTCTATATTTATCTTACTTTTTTCCTCAATGGATTACTATTGTATTCATTCTAGCCTATAGTATTCTCTTTTATAGTTAGTACTAGCATTCATATAACTCAGATCTTATACCCGAGAGGGCATGTTATGGTTATTAATGGTTTTTGTCAGTTGTTTTCAGTTTATTTGTGAGCCATTATATAGATGCCTCGTATTTCGTGAATTTAATAAATTACATATTGTCTTTTATCGTATCGCAAAACGCTCAGCGCTATTTCACATGCGTCAAATCTGGTTTATTTTATCGAAATATAGGTAAACGGTTTGTTTAGCTACATTTTCTTCAAGAATCCGTTTTTCGGGAATATTATCGATTTATGTAAAAACTTTTTCGTAGTTATTATTAATAAAAAACTAAAAATTTATAAAATAATTTTTTTTCTCGTTTTAAATATTTTCTTTTGGCATCTTTAACTTTAAGTTTCCTTATTTCAAAACAGGAAACAATTTATTCAAAGACGGAAATGTTTTCTCTATGACAAAAAAATCGTGTAAGGTTTGCTTATTAACGTTGCAATCGAAATCATCTAAAGATGTTTTTTTCAATGACGTTCTTTTTAACTCATTTTTTTTTTTTTTTTAGCGATGAACAAAACCAGTATTACGCGCATTTCTTGTTTCTCCGTGAGTTTTTAAATAGTACTACTAGAATCACCGGCAATTTGACTGACTCGTTTTATAGAATTAGCTATCGAAACAATTGTTTTTTTCTTTTTCTGTCTCTTGATCACAGAATTGAATAACATATAAAATTGTCGTACTGCTACTCCTGAAAAATTTATTTCTACTCGAATTAGCCGTTTGAACACGAAATATAGAAGTTTTAATTTGAATTAAAGCGTGATATTACCGTAATTTCCGGCATATAGTCACCTGATTAAACAATTATTTTTGGACCTAGAAATCTTATTTAATGAGATAAGATAAATTATTTTTAGACCTAGATTACTTACGGCGATCTATTAACTTGCACTTTATTTAAAAAAAAAAGTCTGGGTCAAAAAATGATCGTTTGATCCGCGGAATCTACGCCGGAAATTACGATAATAGGATTTTAAACTTTGATCGGAGGTAAAAAAGCAGACGAGAAAATGCCCATCTTAGCCTTGCACCCTTTTTAGAATAGAATCTCCCAGAATGATAAGTGAGATTCAAATCAATGAAAAGAAATAAATATTTCGTAATGCATGCATGATTCATTTTTTTAATTCATTTTTTTTAATTTTGTTTTAAATGAATAAAAAGAATAAAGTAAAATCAATATTTGAATGATTATTTGTTATCTACAATATAGCTTAATATTTGAGATTGTTTCGAAATATATTTACTTTTTATCACAAAACATATAAAACTTAGTACATAATTTACAAAATCAGAAATTGATTTTTATAAATACAATGATAAACATTACATAAATCATATTGATATAAAACAGGGAAATTAATACACATACATTGACTGGGTAATAGGTAAGATTTGGTTGTCTGCTGAAGTGTGTACTCAATGAAGACTTCTGCCGTGATCAATACAAGTTTTTAAGACCCTAATAAATAAATTAATGGCAGATCTGGTCAATTACTTTCAAAAATTTTTTTTCAGGTCTTTCAAAACTGTCTGCCAAAATGTTAACCCCGCGATAATGGTCTGCCATTATTGTTTTCGGACAATACTAATAATATATTTTAAAATTTCAAAACGGCAGACGTGGTCAAATGAATTTACAATTTGCCAAAAATCGATACCTGTGTTACCTGCGCAGTAGCCGCGTCCACCACTTTGGGCTTAGTGACTCCCCATCTCATGTATAGTAGGTATAAGGGACTCAATGTACAAAAACTCAGGTCTGGTCAAATACATATAAGTAGCTTTTCACTGGCTTTTAGACTATTATGTACTATTATTAGTTTGATATTTGGTGATTAGGTAAACATAGCTGCTAACTTTTACTCATTTTTCCTTCCACAAAAAATTTATAGTAAATATTGTTTTATTTAATCTTCGAAATCTTAAGATTAAACAAATGGAAAATCTCCGTACAATTTTAGTGGTACCAAAAATGCGTAAAAGTTGGCAGCTATGGGTAAAGAAGTTTATAATCAAAAGTTAATGACAGTACAGCAAAAATTTCAATAGCATAAACAATGTTTGAAAAAATAAATTAGGATAATGCAAAATAAATAAATGAATTCCGAAGTACAGATTATACAATGAACACAATGATTACAATCACATGAAAGAAATGGTGTATCCAAAAATAAATGAATGTAATAATGCATGAAATAACAAAGTAAATGGGAATCTAAAGGTATCTAACCAATGAAATTTTTTTAAAGAAGTTAATTAATTAATAATAGCAATCTCAGTATGTAGGGGAAAGTTGTCCAAAATGGGGACGCTAACATATTTCTGTCTGCAAAAAAATCTATAAATAGGAAAAATGTGGAAAAGCATTTCCCGTTTAGAGCATGTCTTAGACTATGAGATGGCAAGGGGATTTTTTTTAAAAAATCCTTAGTATAGGCAAAAAAACCATTTTTCTGAAAAATGTTCGAAGTCCCCGTTTTGGACAACCGGGTGGGTAAAATGGGGTACTCATATGAAATAGCATATAAATTCAAGTTCTACTGCGAAATTTTATTAGAAAAACTTGTTTTACAAAGAAAGATTGACTTTAATGCAAAATCAAAACGCAGATAAGGAATTTTACCTTTTTTAACAGTTACTAGAATGTCACAAAAAGTAATCAAATACAAAAGTCACATATGAAATTGACATCGCTTTCGTCAACACTTGAACATGCTTCATGGGTCCAACCTCGACAGCTGCTACATTGAATCCACCCCTCTTTATGTTTCGAGTCAATGTAAAGCTCATTACAAAAAATGCAAGCGTCATCGCTATTCTCTTCCTCATCAGATGATAACGGATCTTGATTTTTTTTTTATTTTCTTCTCATTTTTAGCTTTTGGATATTTAGGATTGGGTTCGGTGAGTTTCTTGATCAATTTTCTTTTCAGTTTATTTTGCTTTTCATTTTTCTCCTGTTCCATAGCTTCCAATTCTGCTTTATAAGTCGATGAAGTGAGTATGGCAGTTTTACCTCTCCTCTTGTCATTCACTTTTTTTTTCATGCGTTCAATTTCTTGTGGTGGAGGCGTTATTATTTTCGGTGAAATGTTATACGCTGAACATGTCTGGGGTTCTATAGCTGGAGATATTCCAAACGATGAAGTGGAAGGTTGGGGTGTGACGATTCCATCAGTCGATGCTAAATGACGTTCTAAAGGGTTGTTAGCAGGTTTTTCAGTTGTTTCTGAAAGCGCAAATAAATGTTCAGGGAACACATCTCTGTTAAAGGGATATATCCCTGTTTTTTTTAAACTCATCCATAGCATTTTGCACAGTAGCTGCTCTTGAAAATGCATTTTTGAAAAGGTTTCCGACCTGGTAAATTGTCACGTAGCGTCCAGGGTGATGTATGAGCCATTTCCTTGTATCTTGCTCATAAAAGGCACTAAGTGGTGCCATGAAAGAGACATCGAGTGGCTGCAACCGATGTGTGGTGTGAGGGGGAAAGCATATCAACACCACGTTATTTTCCCGAGCAAAGTTCACCAGTTCCAAGCTTTTTGTATGGGAATTGAGGCCATCAAGTATTAACAACACTGGCTTTGTAGGTTCTGGATTTGAATGTTCCACAAACTTCTTGAACCAAACAAGGAAAGTCTCCTTGTTAATCCAACCACTCTCGTGATATACCACAAATGATCCAGGAGGGGCATCATCCATCAAGAGAGTATTTTCTCGCTTTCTAAGAAAGACATTGTTGGAACGAAATTTCCCGCGGCATTGACACAGATTTCTGTTGTCACAAGTACCCCTCGCTCGGCTGATGCCAAACTGCCAACTTGTTTTTTTCCACGCAAAACAAGGACTTTAGATGGCTTATTGGGCACTGTCAAGATGCCTGTCTCATCTACATTGTAAATATCATTGGGTGAGAATTGATATTTTAGATACAATGACTCTAATAAATCAAAGAACATTTTGAGATGCTCAGATACTCAATATATTAAAATTTTTATTAATTATATATTGAGTTGTGTTTTCAAATTTATAATAATAATTATTAATTAATATTATTATTATATATATGTACCAGAATCTCAAATCAATCATTTTTTTTAATCTTTTAAATATGCATGTTAGTCATTACTATAGAAAAAAGAAAGAAAAAAAATAATTTTATGGGATTTTGAATTAAAATGAATGTGAAATAAGAAGTGTTTGATAAAAAAGAAAATAATTAAAATAAAAAAAAGATAAATGTTTATCTAAAGAAATTATAAACATTCATAAAAATCTTCACAGATTTGAAAATACTCACAGAAGCAAAGAAAACATCGCTGTAATTTTTAATCAATTTTATAAATGTTTCATATTAGATGTTTTAAATAAATTTTAATTTTTAATTAAGTTTCAATTAAAATTTTATTCGTCGTTATGTAAACAATAATATTTAGTTAAGAAAATTATTTAGATACCAGTTTGGAATATAATAATGGAAAAAGAATTGAATTTTAATATTTTGATGCTTTAAACTTTTTTTAGAAAAACATTAGTCAAGCTTGTAAACTATTACGCATTTAGTAATTATCACTAAAGACAGTTATTTGTATAACCAATATTTTTAATTATAACTTGAGTATCTGAAAAGTCATCAATCATACATTACGTGCACTCATGTATACTTAAGAATAGTTGTATCATATTTTAAGAAATTTCTTCTTGACGGTCCCATAACAATTTGGTGTGTATTAACGATATATATAAAAAATTAAAATGCTGGTTTAATTAAAAAAACATAAGAAAATTAATAATGGAAGTTTTTTTAAGATTTTAAAAAGTTTGAAAAAGATAACTGAATACGATTACAATTTAATCAACAACGTTTCTAAATGCGTTAATTTTTAAAACAACACTTTGCAGATTACATAAAAATTTGACTGCCGTTATATAAGTCAGTGGTGCAAAAGTCTAGGCGTCTGCGGGCAGTATTTCAAAACTGAAATTTAAAAGTTTTCTTAGTTTAAAATTTAATAGTATACTACAAGAATTTTCCACATGAAATATTAGACGTAAAATAACGAAATAAAATAAGTGGTGAGAGATTGCCTGCTGGTGCCTAGATTTTCCCCCATGTTAAAAGTAGTTGTGTTTAATATCGGAGGTAATATTTATGTCATTGTTCCAGTTGAATTTAAAGATTTCAGCAATAAAATTCAACTAATTTTGAACATTTTTACAGCAGCAAATTTGTTGGGAATTTATAATATTTACTAAAAACGTATTCTTAAAATATAAATACATGTTTGTTTAATAAATAATTCATCTCACCTTCAATTTTGGTAGCTGTTTCATCACAATATAAAATTCCCCCAGTGCGGTTAAGTAATTGTTAACTTGTAAGTTAATGAATGTTTCGTTTATAATTACAAGTTATTCATTAATGCAAAATATGCATCAAATAATTGTATTCGTTAAATCATTCTGACATTTAAAAGCATTTTGTCATTTAATCATCATTTTAAGATTTAAAAAAAGAAAAAGAAGAAAAAAAACAGTTTATGCAATACATGAATTTTAAAGGTACCATGAATTTAAAGGAAATCTATTTATTTAATTATTATTTTCATTTATTTTAATGTATTCGTTTAACGGATAAAATCTGTGATAAGCTCAATAAACGTTCCAATAAAGTTTTAAATATATTTACTGGAACATACTTGATAATCATGTATTAATTAAATTAACATAGTTAAAATTAATTTTATTGTTTATATATATTTCCTAATATCCAAAGAAAAAAAAATATTTCCGACAAGAAAACAGAAATATATTTATAGCTTATTAAAAATTCTCTACAAAAATTTTACATTAAAAAAACATGTATACTTAACATAAAACAAGAAACTGAAAAATTAATATGAATATTTTCTGTGTTAGTATAATAAACATTTTATGTGGGTTTAATTAACATTTGAATTATAATGTTGTTTTAATATAATATAAAATATATAAAGATTTTTATAAAAATTTCGAAAATTATCGAGGTAATTATTTTCAAATAATTTCTGATTTTTTTCTTATTTACTCTTATAACGAAAGCATTTTATTTTCTTAACAAGAACTGGAAATTTATATTTTACTTGAAAGGAAAAAATAAGTTACTGAGAGGCTCATTTACATGTAGAAGAAATTTGCAGAGAAATATCTCTATTATATTTTACATAATTTAATTATTATATGTATATTAATTATTATACATTTTATATACTTTAATTATATTGTAACATAAGTTTGATAAAAATCATTTTTTAATACCTTTTCTTTGAAAATGAATCAAAGCGTACAGAATTTCTTTAAAAAATATATACCAGGTAACCAAGAAAGTTCTTGGAATTTTTGTCAGCAGTTACTTTTGTGGTGAGGTCAGACTTATTTTAATGCCGTCATAGCTCCATAGTCTCTTGAAGCCTAATTTAGTCAAGATTTCTTTGGCGCACCATACGTTTCATTATCAATTCCGTAGGAAGTGAAATCTTTCAAAGAATGCATTGTTGACCAAACAGACTTTAAGACCTGTTTTGGTCAGCGATTTCAAAGTATCAAACAATACAGCAGAGGACGCTAAAAGAATATGCTCGATATTTGGAAGGACAAAGAGATATGAACATTGCACTCAAAACTGTCTTAGACGATTTTCATCCAAAGACAAAAGCCTCGAAAACAAGCCCCATGTTATTGGCCATCTCGCAATATAAAGTCCAGCTGGATGAGGAAATCAAGCATAATCCTCATGAAACATTAGAGGATCTTGCATGTAGGCTTGGAGTATCAAACGAAACCCTCTGATTGCATGTGCATCAAATGGGGAGAAGTTTGATTCTAATACAATATATAATAAATTCAGCTAATCAGTGTATATTAAATGTTAAAAATTTTTAATTAAAATTTATGTACTACTTACAAGAAAGTATGTACTACTTAAAGTAGAATTTATTTCCTACAGTTTCGAACAATAAAACTTGTTCATCATAAGGGAAACATTAGGAGATAAAACTAACACGTTATACAGTTCACATAATACAATATTCTACATAATAAAATACTCAAGTATTGTATTATGTGAACTGTATAACGTGTTAGTTTTATCTCCTAATGTTTCCCTGTTGATGAACAAGTTTTATTGTTCGAAACTATAGGAAATCAATTCTACTTTAGTTGTAAGTAGTACATATATTTTAATTAAAAAAATTTTAACATCTAGTATACACTGATGAGCTGAATTTATTATCGCTTGTATTATCAAACAGTGTAATTGGTCCTTCTATATTATGTTTGATTCTAATGTTCTGTCAAAAAGAAACGGACTCCGACGGCTTAACATGTCTTGTCAAAGAAAATCACAATAAAGTCTCGTGCTTGGACCAAAAATTTAAATGTGACAAAAAATAGGTCATGTTTGATAGCCGTAAGAGATAAAAATGGTATGGATTTCTGGTTCCGGTCCATAGGAAGCCAGGAAATACATTAATAAAAAATAATACTTTGTAAATAAAGTAAAACATTTTGTAAAATTACCATAAAATGAAAAATAAAGTAGATATTTTACAAGGTGTTTAACTTTATTTACTAATTATCGCCATTGTTTACGGTGTTTTTTCACAATAATACTCTGTTTTTAGTGGATCAGCGCTTTTATAGTTCAATATGAATTCTTAAAAGCTAATGAACAATTACAGCCAAAGTCCACTCCTCACACTGTCAAAAGGTTTCAGTTGTTGTGCCTCTAACAGCAATCAGCAGTATAAATTGAAAAGGATTTATCTTCCTCTTACCCTTCAGATTATGTTAGACTTCATACGGAGTAATAGATCAAGAATGTGATCCAAACAATGGGCTGGCAAGTTTTGTCTCATCGACCTATGCTTCCAAATGTCACCCTGTTGGACTGATAGGGGAATTTCGAAAATGTTTTTTTTTATGCAACCACCACCACAGTCCTTTTTATTTTATTTTATTTTATTTTTACTGAAAGAGCTAGTTCTGTAAAAAAATTCTTAACCCGTCAGTAGTCGCGTGTCGGTCTTTTCGCCGCCCGTATAACTTATCTTCTTCTAACTTGTATCAGATTACAAATACAACGGAGATCTACCATGTAGCTGACTTTGAAGGTTTCTCGAACACCTTAGTGAAGTAACAGGACACCTCTGTTTTTCTTTCAGGTACATTTTTAGAAACAAAGTTGAAATTGGCGAAAAAGTCTACGTAACTATCACTAATGTCAGTTCATTTTTACGTTTTCGAATTATTCCATATCTCATGAATAAAATGTATAATTTAAGAAAACTGCAAATTTATATATTCATTGAAATGTTATCTTCATATATTAGGTGAAAAATATTTTTTATTTTACATATTTGGTATGCGGGGGGCCAGCGGCGAAAAGACCGAACGCGACTAATGACGTTGTGGAAAAAGTCGCGACTACTCGCGGGTTAATATAAAAATATGAGAGATACAGAGATAGATAGATATTGTTTTGAACTGGATTGTATATTTCAGTTCTGCAAGTCATGATCGGCTAGAACCGCAATTGCTTTTCGGGAAAACGCCAACACAGGGGGGAACATAATATATGGTCTTTCTTACGAAATCTATATCTAAATATGTCTCGACAACTGTTTAAAAAAAACGAAATTTCTAGAACTATTACGAAATCCTTGATGATTTATGAATAATTGACACGTTCGAGAGCTCCTGAATTTATCAAACTTTTATGAATAGATTTGAAAAAGAAATGCACAATCTTATCTTAATATAGAGGATAAAATTTAATGTTTGGAATCTCATCCTTTAATTTCGTACTAGAGCCCTTAAATATAACTAAGGAAAAAACTTTTTGTAAATATTTACACCGCACTGTAAAAAAAAAAAAAAAAAAAAAAAAAAAAAAAAAAAAATTGTAAAGGTACTAAACATTTTCTAGGAAACTGGGATTCCAAGAAATTTTCATGTAACGATAACAGGAAAAATCCATGTAACCGATTCTAAAACTTAAGTTTTTTTTGTTACCGTTACAGGAAAAGTTCTTGGAATCCCAGTTTCCGACACTGTAAAAAAAATCTGTAAAGTTACAAAACCTTTTCTAGGAAACTGGGATTCCAAGAACTTTTCATGTTACGGTAACATGAAAATTTCCTGTAATCGACTCCGAAACTTGAATTTTAGCTGTTACCGTTACAGGAAAAGTTCGAGGAATCCCAGTTTCCTAGAAAAAGTTTAGTAACGTTACAGAATTTTTTTACAGTGTAGATAAAGTGTAGTACCTTTACAGATTTTCTTTTTACAGTGCGAATTTAATCGAGAAAGCATTTGTTTTATTTTAAATTTAAACTATTTTAATGTTTATTTAATAATTTATTTTAGTAATCAAAGCATGTTATGATAAGTAAAATTATACATCAGACTAAATTATAAAACACTTTATTAGTTTAAATAACTTATGAATACTTTGTGTTCACTTTCGTAACTATACACAGTAATTATACACATTTTAATTCCTTAAATGTACTTAATTTTTTTTTAACCTTTTAACATTTCAAAAGGTTTAAATTGTAAATATTTCATGATTGTAAAATCCAATGACAACTATCAGAAAATTTTTAATTTTCATTTTTGGATATTTATTCAATGTTGTGGTAAGAATAAGTTGTACAGAAAGCGAAGATTTTTTTTCAGTAAACACATTATATTTAATCATTTCTTTTCCTCAATCTTTAGTACTTATTGTATCTAATTGCATAATAATGGGCTAAAATTTCAAAGCAAATTTACACTTCATAAATTATCATTCAAAATGTATGCATTTCTTCCTTTCATTCAGGATATTTAAATTCTAAAAAAAGTAAAATTCTCATTTTTAAAATTATTTCCAACTTTGAAAATCTACTTTTATATCTAAAAGCTAATGCATTACTTCAGATGGAAATCATAAGAATTATCCGTATTTAATAGTATTTTTTGAAATAATTAATTTATGCAATAAATTAGTGATATAATGGTTTAAATATGCATTTCATTCATTAGCTAAAATTATATTAATAACTGCTTTTTTAAAAATGTGCAATTAAAAATTACTTGCTTCACAATACCATAATTTTTTTAAATATTACAATGATAAACATTACTTAGTAATTCTCTTTTCGTAAATGATTTAATGATAATATACTTCATTTATAACAAACTAAATTATAGTTCATAACGTACTGAAGTTTTATGAGGTATATTTATTCTCTAGATTTTTTTTTTCCTTTTTCCGTACCTAATAGGGATGGATGATATTTATTTATTTTGTTATGTTCCATTGCAGTATTTTATCATTACCGTTAAAATGAAATAATAGTTTGGAAAAATACGTGTATTTATCAAAATCAAGAATAGGAATATATTTATCAATTTGAAGAAACAGTTAACCCTCTTACTGACAAGTATGTTAATACGTTCGTTAAGCTTCAAGTTTCACTGCAATATAAGCATTAATTAAAGTGATTCAATTGTTTTCATACATCTTTAAAATTTTAAACAACGATTATTGCCCTTATAGATTAAATTCAAATTTCTATTATATATACAATGTTAGAATAATCATCTTTTTTTCGCGTTTAAAATAAAATGCGTAGAAGACACCATTACAATTTTGACTTTTTGGAAGACTCTCAGAGGATTTAATACTTCTTTTTGATATATATTTCAACTATGTAATTTTTTATTGTTCACTTATTTTATAATTTTGATCCAAAATATTTTGTTTAAATATGTGGTATAATTGCCCTATCAAAGGATGTATAATTCAAATACAGTATCCTCTAAAAATAATTTCTAAAACAATACTGTTCTGTATATAGTTCATAATTTACAAAAATTTAAAAATATCTACTTAAGATAAAGTTTTCCAATATGTATTTTTTTTCAATACATTTATCACGTGTCTGATATATTTTTCCTACAAAGAAACTCTTCAACATCTTCTTTTTGTACGGTTCCGTTCTTAAAAAAGTAACAAGATAGAAAAATCATGCGTCAAGCATAGATTATGAAGCACTTTCCAATACATTCAGAATAATTTAACAAAGCTGCGCCGTTTAAAAAATTTTGATATTACGTCTCTTTTCATCATACGGAAATGTATAACACAATTCAAAATCAAATTTCAGCTGTTGCCTTCTACAATCGGAAAATTATCCGAATTTTTTAGTAGCTTTGTACGTGATGTAGTGATTTATAACTATTAACAACATGCATTCCAACATTTACTTTATTTAAGAGATAAACATATTTTATCTGAAAATTCCCATTCAACAATTTCCTCTAAAAAGAAGAATGAGATGCAAAAAATTTGTACAGCCCGGAATATGAGACATAGCTTTTTATATAAAGAGTAATATGCAAAGAACTAATTAAATTTCAAAGCACATATACAATTTCAAAACGTATTATCCAGCAAAATTATCCAAAGACAGATTCCTTTAGTGTGTCCCTGTAAATGAATAAAAAATGCTATGAATGCTCTGTTTCAATGTGATAGTTGTGAAATTCAGCAATTTGTATCAGTTTCAATACATTAGAAATAGCTTAATGTAATTTAAACATTCTTCAAACGATTTTTCACATTACACCATAGTGTATTAAACTTTTTTTGAGCGTTCCTGTAAATGAACCATTAATCATACATACTTCGTATGCAATACCGAACATTCTTTCGTGACCCTAAATCTATTTCATGCAAATCCGATTACATGTTCGGGTGTTAGAACGTGGACAGACGGATAGACAAATAGACAAACTTTGTCTGTTCACTTTTCAATTTTGATGGAAAGTGCTAAAAAGAATCATTATAAGTTAGATCCTAAGTTTACTTTGTAAAAGCCATTTTGCTCGTAAACTATGAAATGTTGAAATTTTAAATTGGGGAAAGTAGTAAAGACTGACCCACATATTTACAGATTATTAAATAGTCACAATAATACTTACGAAAAACGTAAAAAAAATAATCCAGTTGCTTAAAAAAGAAAAAAAAACTTTTTTTGCGTATTATGTGGGGCATCGCGTGAAAGATTTTATAAAAATAAACTCAAAAATACATTAATTTTAATTTTAGGTATTATTTTTTTCAGAGATGTAGTTGAAAATGTAGTGCAATAATACCCCCCCCCCACCTCCGCTATCCATATTTTCTAATTTATTTAAACTAAAATTATGAAAAACGTAAAAGTAGTAGACATCATTTTAAACCTTGCTGTAAATATGTAGCGATAACTCAAGGTCACATATTTTAAGAAAAGACCATTGTTCCGTTACGCACAAATTTTGATTTGCAGACATTTAGGGAAAGTATTGAGGAGGACTAGAGGATCTTATCACAGTAGAAGCATAAATGCAAGGTTGATAACGATTTTCATTTTAATAAAATCGTTTATAATTAGCTGAGATATTAACCCTTAAAGACATTGACGGTTTAGAAATAAACAATGTTAGTCAGTACTATTGTTAAACATGTATCTTCCGTTCTCAATATGAATTATCCGATTGCATATATTACTAAATTTTTAATGTAAGCTGAATTCATTTATATACTGAAAAAAAGCTTTCACAAGCAGCTAGTATTCCATGAATTTAATGCTTTCATACACAATCTTTCATATGCATATATTTAGAAATTAT
Source organism: Maratus speculifer (assembly GCA_964019185.1). NCBI lineage: Eukaryota > Metazoa > Arthropoda > Arachnida > Araneae > Salticidae > Maratus > Maratus speculifer. The sequence goes on along the minus strand of OZ025290.1, from coordinate 417,873,669 downwards.
TCAAACAACTTTATTGAAATAAATTTATAAAGATTGCACTTATATGTTTTTCAGTAAAAATTATTTATTTAGGTAGTTTACAATAATTTTATTTAAGGGCATGAAACTTTTTTACAACAGAAACAGAATAACAAAATAAAAGGAACAATAGAATCCTTGAAAAATGAAATCATGCATCGTTTCTGTTTAAAATTTATTATTTTCTTATTTTAACAAGAATAACTTTCTTGTTTCAGATTAATTTTAGATAATGGATATATGTTCCATAAAGTTGGCAAATTTTAAAAGAATCAAACTTTATCGAAAAACAAATCACAAGTTTCTTTTAAATTGTTGTTTGTTTGAATATATCTATGAATATACATTATGCAAAATAAATTTTTCTTCATGTTCTCCTAATTTAATAAGTCTTTTCGAAAAGGAGAAATAGCAAAGAAATTTATTCAAGAGAAAATATATTTAAATAACATGAATATTTTTCAGACAATAAGTATATGAATTTAAGTTTGAAATTTGATTTTATAAAATGAAGATGTAGCTCATATGTTTAGAATAATACGATGTTTAGATTAACCACTTAAATTATCAATATTTTTTGGACAAAAAATTTCGAATGATGTTTATTTTTATGTCTTTTACAGAATTTTTAAAACAGATTTTTTTTAAAAAAGAATTTGAACCATAACCATAAACCCTATGACAACCTATGGGATGCCGCGGGGTGCCCTAGGGGTGAAATTCTGTGGTTCTGGCAAGAAAGAGAATGTGCAAAAGGGGTTGTTAATAATTAAATAATTTTTCCAGAGATGTAGTTGTCGATATTTATTGGTAAAATAATCTCAACCCACCCAGTAATCTCTTGTATTTTTTTTTCTATAAATCAAAATGGCTCTTATTTTCTTTTTAAAATGGTGTAATTTTAAAGTCACCATGTGGAAAATGTTTTACATGCGTTGTTTTACAGTGTTATATAAGTTATGCTGTTTTACATTATTTTGTAAATTTGGTGACAAAGTGTAAGCAGTACAACTCTATTGTAATATAAGGCAATAATATAAGGCAATATTATCGTAAACACTATTTACGATACTATTTCAACATTTAACAACACTATTTTAGAACACACTTCTAGATAACAACATTTTTGTAAAATATTATTGACACATTTCTATATATTAGCATTTTTGCAATATATTACGAACGCAATCACAATCCAAAAAAAGTCTTATATATAAAGTTTTCTATTTCGAAACATATAGATGTGTTGCAAATTTAGTGATAAAAAGTAATCAAAAGTGTGTTTTCTTTGCGCGTTGAACATTTGCAATGTATATTATATTATTCAAACCTGTTTAAAAATCTCTGTAAATAAATGCGAACATAAGAATTGAGTTTTAATAACTATAATTAAAGCTTGTCGTTTAATTCTAAATATGATCTGATAATTTCTCGCAATTCGAAAAGTTCATTACATAATACACATTTATATAATTTTTAATTCCACAATTCATTACACAATAATCCTATCAAGTAATACTTTCTCGCTGTTCAAAAGATTATAATAGAATGTACCGCATCGTCACGCAATGAACACAATCACACAACAAAAACGTTTTGTATATAAAGTTTTCTAATTCAAAACACTTTAATGCGTTTTAAGATTTGTTAATAAGATTTTGTAAATTTGGTGATAAAAACTTATCTAAATTATTTTAATTTCTGTTTTTTTTAGCTTTTGCAATGCATATTACATGTTGAAACTTATTTAAAAATCTCTGTAAATAAATGCGACCATAAGAATTGAATTGTAGCAACTATAATTATAATTTATCAATTAATTCTAAAAGGGAACTCATAATTTCTCGCAATTCAAACAATTCATTATATATATTGTATTTCTACATAATTCATAATTAAAAAAATAATTTCATAATATGAACTATTAGTGATAGTAATAATTTATGAACTAGTAGTGAAATATTAGTAATACTTTCTCGCAACTCAATAGATTTTTAGTAGAATCTATCATTTCTTCACCTAAAAAATTATGCACTGTTAAAAATATTCCTGTATAGTTACGGAAATAAGCCGGTAACAGAGAGCTGTCATATATTGTAAAAATAAATAAATAAATAAATAATCAAAGCCCATTACTTTGTACAGTCCGTAAAACAGAATATAATTCACTTTAAAACACAATAACACTTTATTGTTCCATAGCATATAGCACGTTAGATAATCATTAAAAATATGTTACTGTTACGTGAAATTATTTTTCGAAACATAGTTTAATTTTGCAATTACACCTTAGCCTTTGAAAATGTTTCGGGTCGTACCATAATTTTGCTAACAGATGGGCTAGAACTATAAAAATATGTGGATTTACCTTAATTTTCTAATTATCTAACTGCTTATTTAATGGATACATTACGCTGATACGCTTGAATATTGAAGGACTAACGCTCAAGTTACACGTAGTGATGGTTTAATCCTCTTATAACGCAACATTGGCGTTTGTAGAGATATTTTTCAATGATCATAAAATTCTAAAGATGAATAAATGCAGAGGACGCAAATATAGCCTAAGAGAATAAGACCAGGTTCGTCTTAATTTAAGTAAAGGTTTTATTAAGTTCTTTACAATAATGGGTGACCTCCTTGCAGAGAAGTCGTATGAGACTTCGAGAAAGCTAGCGAGAGTCTGATACAAATCTGATACATTGGAACAAAGTTGATTCTCGCCAATTTATTTTGCCAAAATGGTTACAATACATGTAATTTTGCAAATTCTCTGAAAAGTTTGTTTTCTATGAACTGTACTATTTTGGCATAATTAAAACACAATTTGAATATGAGATATATGGTAACGGATTTTTAAGTGAAGACAATACAAAGGACACATGTAATTCTATATAGGGTCATAAAAAGATATCGACATTAAATGAATCTGAAAATTATGGCAATCGGCGGCTAACTTGGAGGGATCTCATATAAATTGCAACCATAAAGACAGGGAATGTATTTTCATTGAAAAAGATAAATTTTGGTTATATTTGAATACAATTACATTTATATTGGATAGATAAAATATTATATTAATTGAAAAAGGGGTTTTATTTGAGTTTTTACCTGATGGTAATGGTGACTAAAAGTATAGTAAGAGGAAATAGGTTAATATATGATATTGATACCATATTACATTTTTTATGCTCAAATCGCGTAGTTTTACAGTTTTTTCTCAGAGTGTGTGCTAGACTATCTGGAAAATTTCATCTGCTCAGTTCATTTGCTGATCTTACTCACATAACTCGGAATGAAAATTTACCTAGATGGAAGCGGTATGTTTCTTCGCTCTTTCACAGTGAAAAGGAAAAAGCTAAAATTGAAGAAAAATAAAATTCATTTAAAATCAAATCAAACCCAATTTTTGATTATGAAAAATTATAGTTTTTTTTTGTTGTTGTTGTTGCTGTTGTTGAGGCTGTTGTTATTTGTAATCTATTTCTTTAATACTCTAAAATCTTAGAAAAAAATCTTTCAAACATATAGAAAACATTTCAAAGATCTGATCACTTAATATTAAATATATGTGATTATTAGCTAAACGAAATCTAAAACTAAAGAAAAATAAAATTTAATTCCAATCAAATCAAACACAATTTTTGATAATGAACAATTACAGTTTTTTGATATTTTTTATTCTATTTCTTTAATACTCTAAAATTTTAGAAAAAAAAAATATATTTCAAACATATCGCAAACATTTTAATGATCTGAACTCTTAATATTAAATAATTTTTTTTCTTACCAACCAAATAAAATAAACTCAAAGAAAACCGGAATTTCTATCCCAAATTCATATTTAATACAATAGAGTTTTCTCAATATAGGCTCGATCATAAATTTCAATTTTTAATTTACTCCCAGATGTTAGTGAAAGAACAAGCCAAAGTCTTCGTGATTTATGGTAGCATAAAAGTAAACAGAAATTTCAAAAGTATATAAGACAATTTTTATACCGTTCATGAGACGATATTTGCAAAAAATGTTATATTCGTCTGGATTTGAATTGAATAACATTTAAAACAGAAAAACGTGAAATTTGTGTGACAAAGAAAATATCAGTTTTTCTATAAAATATTTTTGTGGATATTTGTTAAATAGTTTTTTACAATATATAATTTTTAAATATTAATTATAATTTTTTTCAGGAAAATAGGTGAATTTTTCGGTGCTTTTACCTAAAATACATAAATTTAACTAGGATGTAAATATTACATTAAAATGTAATATTGAAATTGTTTTAAAACACGTTTATTTTTAAACATTCACAAAGTAGGGCTTACAGAAAAATAATTTAGCATAAATGTAACAATACTTACTATTAATTCAAATAGTTAAAAGCAACAGTTTATTGAAAAGAGGATTTTGGTTAAAGTCACAATCGAATCATATAATTATCTTTAACATATGTTTTCCGGTTAATATATATTGTTTACTCATTAGAGAAAAAATAATATTTCCTCTAAATAATAATTCTTAAATAAGAAATATATTCTTTAACCATTTCGAAAATGGTTGTTGTTATAAGTCCAGAATGGTCATTGTGGTATCAACATTTTATTTTTTTACATTTTTAACGTTCGTGATCCATAAGCTTTCATTCATCTTAAAGATCGTTTAGTTTTTGTCATTACGACTCTTGCAGAAGACATGTTCAAAGTTATTGACCCATGCTACAAATTACCCAGTCTCTAGCAGAAGCCATATTGGGGAGGGGGGGGGGCAAAATTAGAAAACGGATAAATTAAAAAGGAAAATTGAGAAAGACCATAGCCGCAATGTTGCTCAGCTTTTCATTTTCACAGTACTTTATACAAATAAATAACATGGTGATTTTATTTTGAAAAATTAGTAGTATTTTAGAAAAATACATTGTATAAATGACAAATGATGTCTCCAAACACAAATGATGACGATTTTTATTTTGTTATTCATTATTTGATTATTGAACTGGTTTAACGATTAAAAAAGGCGTTAATTCTAATTATTGGAATTAAGAAACTAATAATCATTGAAAATTACGTCATGTTGAATTTATATCATTTAGGACGAAACGTTTTCAAAAATATCATTCATTGCATTTTACGTAACAAAAGTCCGCTGAAAAGTGCTGTAAAATATCTTTAATTTAATTGAAATTATGAATAACAATTATATTTGAAGCAAGATACATTATATTTTAAAGTGAAAAAAAATAGTTTACGATCGGTTACAATCGCGTGACGGTCCAAGGTTCTTTTAAATTTTTTTCTCATGCTGATCACTTTCTGTAACTGGACGAGAACAGGGAAAAATTAAAGTTAAAACCAGAACAAAATTGAAAGGGAAATTAAATAAATTTAATGCATTGAAAATCAGAAAAATACTATAGAACGACCATTACGGCTGTCTGTTTAATCATATACCACCACAGAAAACGCGGAGAGCAGCGTTCCAGAGGCTATCTGTTAGTCCTTTCACATTATCTTTAACACTGATATCTTTCTGACACTTCACCAGAGATGGAAAGAAATAAAAATATAAAACCTGGCAAATTTAAAAGGAAAATTCAGTAAGTTTTTAGGAAAAATATTTTATTTTATTTTATTGCTCACAATTAATTGTAGTTTCATATCGAGATTTCAGTAATAATATTTTCTGATTGCTTAAAAAAACTTTCATACAAAGCGAAGTTAAAAACATTAACAAAAAGCACACTCGATGAAAAAAAAATCCTTTAATTAAACGGATAATAAAAAAAATCTTCTTTCCATTAAAAATTAATTGTAAATAAGTTTAGGAAAACTTTAAATCGTTCCTTTCAACTGAGAAATTATAATGCAGTCGACGAATGCATGCTCATTTCAAGAAACTCATTTAGTTAATGGAAATCCATCGTTACTAAACTGTCTTTTGATGTCAGAATAAATGGCGTTAAATTTTTCAGAAGAAGTTTTGAATTTTTTTAAAAGAAACTATGAATTTCTGTAACATAATACTTGATTTGTTTATCGTTTATTAGAAGGAATTTGATCGACTATGCGTCGACCTATTTCTTAGGTCCAAGTTGTCTCTCTTAATTAAAAAAATAAATATAAATAAACAGTTTAGTGAAAAATACAGATATTTCTTTTTATCCATTTAGTTGATTTAACAGGGATTAAGGACATTTAATTTACAAACTTTGGACTGAGGTAGAATACATCGATAAGTATTTTATGATAACTGTTTAAAACGATGCTGGCAGTTAACATTCAGACAAAAGAAGGAATATAAAGAGTCATCAATCACGATATGCAACAAGTGGGTAAGTGAGATCGCGGATCTCACAGAGGAATTCGTGTAAGATCGCTTTTAAAATACTTTATCATTAAATTAACAAACGTCATTAAAAAACTGAAATTAATTAAAAATGTCATTAAAAAATTAATCATTCCTTGCAAGTAAATAAAATAATGAATAAAAGTAAAATATTTCAGTGCTTAGCATAAATTTAAGGGATACCAAACTGGTCACCAGAGGCAGCTAGTAATTTAAATGAATTGGAATCTAAAAAATTAAAAAGAATATTTCACTTTCTTCAAAAGAATATTTCTTCATGACGACGAAGATGATATATATGATGTAATAATATGAAATAAAAACAAATAAGCGCGTTTTTCAATTGATTTATTTAATCAATTAATTTTTGTTAAATACCTAATATTTTTTCTATATATTTATACTTGCATGCAACAATTAGAAAAAAAACAACAAAAACAGAACTGATGAATATAAAAAAAAATATTTTAATTGAAATAATAGTTTTTTTTTTTTTTTTTTTTTTTTCAAAATTTTATGATTTGTTGTGTCACAAGAGGCATTCAGCTGTTAGTACTCAAAATTTGAACCTTCTGACTTATATAGTTTTCTCTGTTTATCTTTTTAAAGTTGAAAAAAGCATTCTTGGAATTCAAGAGATTTACAATAGAATGTATCGTCTCGTCATCTAAAGACTATGTAATAGAAAATCTCGATCATTTCGTCTGTTCAGTTTATTTGCTTACCTTACTCACATAACTCGGAATGAAAATGTGGTAGTTGAAGATGGTGTATTTTTCTTTCTGTGAAAATGAAAGAGCTTGATCTGAAAGAAAATAAAATATAATTCCAGTCAAATAAAACCTAATTTTTGATTATGAATATTTATAGCTCTTTGTTTTTATTTAAATATATCTATATTATAAAGGCCAAACGTATCTGTGCGTAACATTTTGCGAATGGCAACATGTTCCCTTGCAATTTCGGTTTTGAATTTTTCGCTACTGCAAATTTTACACTTCTGAACATCGCATATTTTTAATTTTTCCACCGTCCTATAGAAAAAAAAATGTACTTTTGAATGAATTTTTTTTAACTGTATCTCAATTAATTTTGAGATATTAATTTTTTAATAGATTTTAGTACCAATTTTGTAATTGTGGCTACAGAATCGTATAATTTCTCTCAAAAAATAAATAAATAAATAAAATAAAATAAAAATAAAATAAAATGAAATAAAACGCGCAACACTTTTCCATACAATTTTGGTTTGCAATTTTCGGTATTGCAAATTTTACACTTCTATACATCGCATATTTTTAATTTTTCCTCCGTCCTATAGAAAAAAATGTACTTTTAAATGGATTTTTTTTTTTTTAAGTGTATCTCAATTTATTTTTGAGACATTAATTTTTTAATAGATTTTAGTACCAATTTTGTAATTGTGGCTACAGAATCGTTTATTTTCTCTCAATAAATAAATAAATAAATAAATAAAAATAAATAAAAATGAAATAAAATGCGCAACACTTTTCCATACAATTTTGGTTTTGCAATTTTCGGTTTTGCAAATTTTACACTTCTAAACATTGTGCATTTAAAATTTTTACACTGTCGTATAGAGAAAAAATGTATTTTTAAATACAATTTCTTTAAAAGCTGTATCTCAATATATTTTTGATATATTATTTTTTATAATTTTTAGTATCAATTTTGTAATTATGGCAACAGAATTGTTCCATATTTTCTCAAAATTGAAAAAAAAGAAAAGAAATGAAAAAAAATAGAAATAAAAATGTGTCTGTTATAAAATCCTGTGTATTTTCGGTTTTATTTCATTTAATAATTGGAATAATTTAGTTTCACAGTATTTTGTTAATTTTAGCTTAAAATAATATTTGCTTGAGATTTAGACTAACCAAACAAGATGCAATTTTTATTGTAACTAATTTTGCAGATTTATTATAAATAGATAAATTAGTGCTTTTTAAATGATTTTCTTTCGCCGAATTTCAACGGGTTCCACCCCGTATCTTTAACACTCAAAAACCTCTGAAAAAAAAATCTTTCAAACATATAGAAAACATTTTAATGATTTCATAACTTAATGTTAAATTATTTTTTACTAATCAAATAAAATGAACTCAAAGAAGACAGAAATTTCTATCCCAAAATTATTTTTAATACAATAGAATTTTCACAATACAGGCTCGATCATAAATCTCAATTTTTCATTTACATCCCAGATGTTAGTGAAACGACAAGGGAAATTTTTCGTGATTTATGGCAGCCTAAAAGTAAATAGAAATTTCAAAAGTATATAAAACAATTTTTATCTCTCTCATGAAACGATATTTTTGAAAAATTTTATATTCGTGTGGATAACAATTTGTCTGGATGGTTGTGTTCGTCTTGATAACATATAAAACAAGAAAATGTGAAATTTGCATGACAAAGAAAATAATATTTTCTTTCCTCGAATTTCGACGGGTTCCACCTCGTACCTTTAACACTTAAAAATCTTAGAAAAAAATCTTCAAACATATAGAAAATATTTCAATGATTTCATAACTTAATATTAAATTATTTTTTATTAATCAAATAAAATGAACTCAAAGAAAACAGAAATTTCTATCCCAGATTTATATTTAATATAATAGAATTTTCACAATATAGGCTCGATCATAAATCTCAATTTTTCATTTACATCCCAGATGTTAGTGAAAGGACAAGGGAAATTTTTCGTGATTTATGGCAGCATAAAAGTAAATAGAAATTCCAAAAGTATATAAAACAATTTTTCTCTCTCTCATGAAACGATATTTTTGAAAAATTTTATATTCGTGTGGATAACAATTTGTCTGGATGGTTGTGTTCGTCTTGATAACATTTAAAACAAGAAAACGTGAATTTTGCATGACAAAAAAATAATATTTTCTTTCTTCGAATTTCGACGGGTTCCACCTCGTACCTTTAACACTTAAAAATCTTAGAAAAAAATCTTCAAACATATAGAAAATATTTCAATGATTTCATAACTTAATATTAAATTATTTTTTACTAATCAAGTAAAATGAACTCAAAAAAAAAAAAAAAAAAAAAAAAAAAAACAGAAATTTCTATCCCAGATTTATATTTAATATAATAGAATTTTCACAATACAGGCTCGATCATAAATCTCAAATTTTCATTTACATCCCAGATGTTAGTGAAAAGACAAGAAAATTTTTTCGTGATTTATGGCGGTATAAAAGTAAATAGAAATTTCAAAAGTACATAAAACAATATTTATCTCCCTCATATGAGACGATATGTTCTAAAAATGGTGTATTCTTGCGGATAACAATTTGTCTGGATGGTTGTGTTCGTCTTCATAACATTTAAAACAATAAAACGTGAAATTTGCATAACAAAGAAAATAGTGTTTTCAAAAAATAGTTTTGTAATTTTTTGGCAAATACTTTTTATACTAATATCATTTTTTAAAAAATTAATTATAATTTTTGGATGAAAAAAATATGACTTTTTCGGTGCTTTTACATACAACACATAAATTTAACTAGGATGTAAATATTACATAAAATATAACATTGAAATAGTTTTAAAACGCAATTATTTTAAAACATTTACAAAGTAGAACTTACAGAAAAATAATTTAGCATAAATGTAATAATACTTACTTTTAATGCAAATAGTTAAAAGCAACAGTTTATTGAAAAGAGTATCGTGACTTTTATTATTTTGGCTAAATCAATATCGAATCATATAATTATTAATAGATTAAATCTTTAATTTATGTGCCTCCGAATAGTGTATATTGTTTACTCATTAATATTTCCTCTAAATAATATTTTTCAAAAAATAAATATATTTTTTAACCATTTCGAAAATGGTTGTTGTTATAGGTCCAGAATGGTCATTGTGGTATCAACATTTTATTTTTTTTTACATTTCTAACGTTCGTTATCCTTAAACTTTTATTTTTTTTAAACGTCCGTGACCCTTTAGTTTTTGCCATTGCGACTCCCTATCAGAAGCCACGTTCAAAGTTCTCGACCCACACTGTAAAAAAAAAAAAAAAAAAAAAAAAAAAAAAAAAAAAAAAAAAAAAAAAAAAAAAAGAGGTTACTAAAAATTGTTAGTAAATTTGTATTCCACAGAATTTTTTAGAAACCATTACAAACTTTTTTTGCAAGTGAAACAAACATTTCTTTTGTAAACTGAACAAAAGAATTTTTTTGTATAATTAACTTAAAACTGTTTAGTATGAGCCACCAAGCAAATTTTAGTAGTAGCTCAAAATTATTCTTAGTAACCATTACGTATGCCAGAAGGATAGGAGCTTGCTTCAAGCTGCATCCAGTGGGTAAAAAGACAGACTTCTGAAACAGAAGATTTTCGACAAATCCGCAATAGATGGCAGCACCAAACATTGCTACCTGCTCTATTTTGACATGTTTCTAAAGGGGTTAGAAAGTTCAAAAACCATTACCCATGGTAACTGCTACGACAGGATTTTCATAATCCCTTTATTTAATAAGTACTTACATTGCATACATTCGGTGCATATTTGGTGGCGGCCAGCATCGAACCCAGGTACTTTCAGTCTGGAGCTAGGTGCTATGACCACTAGCCTATCACGGCCACACCAAGTGATTTTTAGTAATAGCTATTAAAATTGTAAAATTATTAACTCTATTCGTTGCTAGCTTTTTTCTAGTAATTCTTACAGATTTCTTGTAACCGAGTAAGATTATTAAAAAATTTTTAGTAATTACAAGGATCACTAAATTTTTTTAGTAGATCGACCCTTTTTTTTTACAGTGCAGCCTCCAAATAATCTCTAGTGGAAACCATATTGCGGGGAACCAAAAATTGTAACAGAATAAATTAAAATGGAAAATTGAGAAAGACCACAGCTGCAATGCTGTTCAGCGTTTCATTTTCACAGGGCTTTATGCAAATATACAACATGGTGATTTTATTTTGAAAGATTTGTATGTTAGAAAAATACATTGTATAAATGACAAATGATTTCTCAAAACACAAGTAATGACGATTTTTTTTTTGTTATTCATTATTTGTATATGGACAAATCATAACACAATCACACAAATCATAACACATGGAACAATCATAAAAGGCACCAATTCTAGTTATTGGAATTAAGAAACAAATAATCATTGAAAATTACGTCATGTTGAATTTATATCATTTATAACGAAACGTTTTTACAAATATCATTACATTTTACATAACAAAAGTCTACTGAAAACTGCTGTAAAAAATCTTTAATTTAATTGAAATTATGAATGAAATTTATGTTTGAATTGAAGTGAGATACATTATATTTTCAAGCGAAAAAAGTAGTTTGCAATCGGTTACAATCACATGACGATCCAAGACTCTTTTACATTTTCTTTTTCATCCTGATGACTTTCTGTAACTGGACCAGAACAGGAAAAAGTTAGAGGTAAAACCATGCGAGCTTGAAAGGAAAATTAAATAATTTTAATGCATCGAAAATCAGAAAAATGCTATCGAACGACCATTACGGCTTTCAGCTTAATGACAGGGGAGAATGGGGATGAATGTAACAATTTTTACATTTTTACTATTACCTTAAGTTGCATACAGTTGTTAATTTAACAAATATTACTTAAAGAATACATCAGCATTTAGCAACCTATTGACATACTAATTTCAATAAACAATTGTTTTGAAATTTTCAATAATTTTTTTAAACATATGTGCATACTGTCCCATTCATCCCCATGGTGGGGATGAATGGGGCAGGTAAAAAAAAATATATATTCCAAACATATTTTATTTGAAAACTGTGTGATACATTTTATTTTACTACATATTGACTGAAGTTAATATCAAATGACATCAGTCCTTTGGTTCTGGCTGTTCCCAGAGGTCTAGGCTTTGGTAGTTTCGTAACAATATCTTCCAGATTAACAAAATAAATTTCTGGTGGATAGGTATATTAAAATAGGGAATTATTATCCTTTCTTCTCAAGAATTGTACTTGAGGGTTATCATTATTGTTCTTTAAAACCCTGAAAATATAATGATAAATATTTTTTCCACATATATTTGTTAAGAAAAGTCGTCTACTATTATATAATCCAAGCTGCAAACTTGATGGTCCATATCACTTGAAATCATATTCAAATCACTTTCATCTTCATCATGAAGTGATAAATTGTAAGATTCATCACTACTGTCCATACCTTTAATAAAAATATTTCTTGAAGGCAGACAATTCATTTTTCTTATTACTAGTTTCTGGTTTTATTTACAATTTCCTTTTCCAAATATTGTTTCTCTGGTGTATCGGTTAGAACACGACAGTGGCCTCGTTTTCTCTTCTTAACGTCTGGTTTCTAGGTAATGACAAAATGTAATTTTATCTATTATGGAATAGCCCTGGGGATGAATGGGACAATCCCATTTATCGCCATAGCCGCATGGTTACATAAAACAGTGATTAGGCTTAGCAAGCACTGTCAATATTGTTCATTTGCATCATAAGTACAACAAGAGATTATATCTTTTAAGATTAAATATATATATATGTATAAGTTTTGGAGAAAGTTAACTATCAATTAAATATAAAAAAGATTAAATAGATAAATTTACTTAGGCTCTTGAAAAATGCACTTTCTACAATAGCTAATCTTCTGCTATGGATATTATTTTGAAACTATTGTTCCATGTAGGCAGACGATACCGTGCTACCTATAATTAAAATCTCAGTGTCCAGAAAGTGAAAAGAAGTGAAGTGTTTTTTATATTATTATTCCAAAGTTGTTTTTGAGAAATGTGCAGACGATAATGCAGCAGTGAGCTGCGAGTGAGTGTTATTCTTTTAATAAAGTGTTTTTTAATATAATCAGTGCCTATGGAATAATTTGTGTAATGTGTGCACTTAATTTTACATGGTCCGTCTCGGAGGAGGGGAAAATGATTATTTATTTGAGTGAATAATCTTCGAATTAACTATGTGCTGATGTTATGTTAAGAGTTCTATTAAAGATCTGTCCAACGTTCAACATGAGAGTCTTCGAATAATATCGTGCTTAAATTAGTGAAGTGTTGTGCTCAAATAATGGAAGTGTTGTGTTTAAGAAGATATTGTTTTAAGAGTTAATGAATATTTTGATACCGATCGCTGGAAATTTTTTTTGGAACTATGTTTTTTGGAAGCAGTCAGAAGTTTAGATGCTGTTCTTCATATTTCGTGAAAATTTTCTTTGAAACGACTTTTCCAATTAAAATTAAAGAAATCATATGTTGGTTAAATCTGAAGATGAACTGTTTAAAATATTGTGTGATTAAGATATGCACAAATAAGTTGGCCTTTTGTATATTGAGTGAACTTTTTGCATATTGAGAGAATAAAGTTTTCAGTCTGTTTTCCTGGGATGTGATAAGAGGAACTGTGCTGATTTTTTTTAAAGTTTACCGTCTCCAGAGAGACAGTGCTGGTTTTTTCTATTAGTGTGAAGAACGACGATAAGACCTGAGTATGGTCTGCGTCCCAAACATTGGAGTTTATGCATTTTTGTCGTGAATGTCATGGTGCAGCAAGTGAAGTGTGTGGGTAGTATGAAAGTTTGATTGCCCTGAATGCTCACAAGAACCTTTCAGCTTTGTGTTTCTTGAACTGTGCTCTACATAGCCTGTGACGACTTTGCCCAGTTGGACTTTTTGCTGTGATGCCTTATGGTGCCTGAGAGGACTTCATCATGATGAGTTTTTTCCTGATGAGTTTTGAGTTCATGAACTGTGATCTACAGTGCTTGAAATGAGTTTATGAATGAGCTTTTGTTCCAAGGAAACATGGACTTAGTTGTGACAGACTGTATCCTGCATACCTTCAAGAGTTCTGATAAACTGGGAATCTACTTGGCCATGACGTTTTTGCATATTTTCTCGACAGAACTACTGGTTCTGGTACTTTGTGTGATGGAGGACTTCTGCAGTAAAAGTGAAATTTTTAAAATTCTTTTTATTGAAAATGAAATGATTTTCTTTAGTTTAATAGAAAATAATTAAATGGATAAATTTTTAAGTAGTTTATGTGAAAAATATTATATAGAGATATTTATTAAAAATGAAATGTTAAAAACTTAATAGTTTTGCTATATTTTTAGATTTAAACTGTTAAATTTAATTTTGAAGTTTAAGTATAATGAAGTTAAAATTGTTACATCTATCTACATATATATATTTTTTAATTAACAGGCCTGCATTTGAGGATTTTTGAAAAATATAAGATTTGAGAGTATATTTGAACTTTAATAAAGTGTGTAATGTTTTAATAGACTCTTTTATATATTTAAAATTTTTAATAAATTTAAAGTTTTTAAAAAACTTATAAGGTGCTTAAATGGTAGGAAATCAGTTTTTGGTGCTGTCTACGGGCGGAGATTTATGAATTATTAATGAAAGTTTATAGATATTTTTGAGTAATTTAATATTTTAAATTTTGTTTTATGACATGGCTCCAGAGGTTTACTTGATCTTGCTGATTTCCTGGAGTTTATGTCCTATTCTTTTTAGTTTAAAAGTTTGGTATTTTTTTTATATATATAATATTAAAGTTTAGCATATTATGTTTTAAAAAATCAAATATATTTTTTTCAGTATGAGAGGTTTCTTGATTATTAGTGTTAGATTTAGGGAAACATGATCTCACGAAAATTTTGGTATATTAAGTACAGAATATTCTAAATAAATTTGAATTTTTATTTACTGAATGAATTTTATTATTTACTTTACACCAGTCATTGATTTAGTGCATATAATCTATAATCGGAGATAAATATTTCTTTTCTTTTTCTGAGTTCTCATAAAAATATTAATTTTTGCAATATGTTTTACAGATTCTTTTTTTTTGAGTTTTAGAGTTTATTTAGAGTTTTAGAGTTGAGTTAGAGTGTTAGAGTTGATTTAGAGTTTTAGAGTTGAGGTGGAGTTTTAGAGTTGATTTAGAGTTTAAGAGTTAATTTTGAGTTTTAGAGTTGATTTAGAGTTTTAGAGTTGAGTTAGAGTTTTAGAGTTGATTTAGTGTTTTAGAGTTGATTTAGAGTTTTAGAGTGTTAGAGTTGATTTAGAGTTTAAGAGTTGATTTAGAGTTTGAGAGTTGATTAAGAGTTGAGTTAGAGTTGTTAGAGTTTAAGAGTTGAGTTAAAGTTTAAGAGTTGATTTAGAGTTTTAGAGTTGTTTTAGAGTTTAAGAGATGATTTAGAGTTTTAGAGTTGATTTAGAGTTTAAGAGATGGTTTAGAGTTTTAGAGTTGATTTAGAGTTTTAGCGTTGATTTAGAGTTTTAGCGTTGATTTAGAGTTTAAGAGTTGGTTTAGAGTTTTAGAGTTGATTTAGAGTTTTAGAGTTGTTTTAGAGTTTAAGAGATGATTTAGAGTTTTAGAGTTGATCTAGAGTTTTAGAGTTGATTTAGAGTTTTTAGAGTTGAGTTAGAGTTTAAGAGTTGATTTAGAGTTTGAGAGTTGATTTAGAGTTGATTTAGAGTTTTAGAGTTGTTTTAGAGTTTAAGAGATGATTTAGAGTTTTAGAGTTGATTTAGAGTTTAAGAGATGGTTTAGAGTTTTAGAGTTGATTTAGAGTTTTAGCGTTGATTTAGAGTTTTAGCGTTGATTTAGAGTTTAAGAGTTGGTTTAGAGTTTTAGAGTTGATTTAGAGTTTTAGAGTTGTTTTAGAGTTTAAGAGATGATTTAGAGTTTTAGAGTTGATTTAGAGTTTAAGAGATGATTTAGAGTTTGAGAGTTGATTTAGAGTTTGAGAGTTGATGTAGAGTTTAAGAGTTGATGTAGAGTTTAAGAGTTGATTTAGAGTTTTAGAGTTGTTTCAGAGTTTTAGAGCCATGGAAGAGATCCACCATTTTAAGTGTTAGGATTTTTTGCAGTTGTTTAGTGTCATGTCTGCTCAGTGCTAATTTGAGAAATAATTTTTAAAGTTGACTTTTGTTAATTGAAAGTTGAAAGTTGATCATGTGTAAGGCTAAAAATTCAACTCTTTTGATGAAGGAGTCTTTGAAGATCGGATCCATTTTTTGATTGAGTTGATGGATCTTTTTGCGGATCTTTTTTTTTTTTTGGTATTGAGTTTAAGCAATTGTGAAATGTTGAAATAGATATGGAAATAAATTAATAAGGTTTTTGTTATATTAATGTAATAGAACAGATTTAAATATTTTGTGTTAGATTCAACTGTAGGATTGCATTTTTTGAAGTTGTTAGAATTGTCTCCTGAATGTGGAAGGAACATCTTTCAGCTGGCTTGTCAAGTTTTCTAAATGTGTTAGACTTGGTCAGATAAAATTCGATCTCCAGTGAATATAAGAGCAATAGTTTGGAGGAACCATGTTGTAGTGTAAGAGCGAATGAACCCTATGGGCTATACTTGGTTTAGTTGGAGATGTTTAGTATGTGATGGACTCTCATGGAATGCTTGTTTTCAATTCTTGGGCTGAATTTTTGGATATTTAATGGAGATTTTTCGGAATGAAAATTTTTGTTTTGAAAACTGATGTTAAATTTGCAAAATGTTTCTGTGTTTAGTGGAGGGGGATTGATTTCAGATGTTAACTTTGCTCCTCGCTGAGTGACAGAAACAATCATGTGATAGTATATTCAGTCAGCTGTGTAGTGTCAGCCGGCTTGTGAGGAGAGTCTAATTTTTGTGAAAGTGTTTTTGTACTGGTGTACTATTTCTCGGCAATAAGGAGTTTCTATGGTCTTAGTGTCAACATTGGTTGATCTGTCCTAATATGTTAAGTATGGCAACAATAGTTTATTATTTGAGGTTTATTTGTGATTCTCTGGATTCAAATAATCTGTATCCGTGCTACAACTCTTGCCTATGTGATTTTGTGTTTTTCGAGAAAGTGAGGTATGAAGACCTAGGAGTTTGTATGTTGTAAAAATGAGATTTGTTTACCTTTGAATTTATTAATGGAGTTCCACTATTCTTAAATTTTGTAATTGAATATTAATGATTTTTGATCTTTTTATTCAATATGTGAAAATAATATTTTTATATTGTTTAAAATAGTTAATTGTGTAAGATATATTATTAATGTATATGATAATTGAAATTTCTTCCTGTTATGGACTTTGAAGATTGTTTAATGAATATTACAATATTGAAAAAGTTTAATAAGTGTAAGACATTGACATGCTGTGTTCTTGTTGAAATATATGTAGGGTTTTTTCAAGTGTGTATAAGGTATATAAAAGCAGTATATATCAATATTTTTGAATTTGTTTTAAAACCTAAGAGCCAGATCGAGTGGATTTTGTTGGTATGAGAGTAATTTTAAGAGACTACCTACCTTGTAAAAGTTGTTTTTTGATGTGTGTAAATATTATATAAATTTTTTATTTTGTGTATAAATATGTTTGAATATTTTGGGTGTTGGGCTGAGCTGGAACTTTGGCTAATTTTTATTGTTTATTCACGGTTATTGTGTCTTCTTTAAAGATTTATTAATATATTTGTAGTTAGTGTACAGGTGATTAAGTGCTGTTGAGATAATGGTCCTTTTTAAGATGTTATCCTTTTTTGTTCTAAATATGGACATCGTCAGGATGCACTAGTGTGTTAGGCTATCCTTAAGAGGATTAAAACTATAGTGGTGTATTTTAATATTCTTGTAGTCGCCTCTCCTTTTTAGATAAAAGTGTTAAGAGGGAGGTTTTGATAGGATTTAAAATCAGTAGGATACTAGCAGTTCTTATCACTTTTATCTCCTTTCTAATATTTCTGTTTAGCACTAAAGTTTAAATGATATTTAAAGCAAAGACTAAAAAGTTTATTTATCAATTGTTTAAAAATTAAAGTTAAAGTTAAAGTTCTATTTAATTTAATCAATAATTGAAATTAATTGTAAGATTTGGTAAGTGGAGAATTGAAAAAGATAATGTAAAAATAGGAGCTATAGTGTTGTTAGTAGAGGAAAATACACCAAACAATAAGTGGCTATTAGGCAGAATTATTGAAGTATATTACGGTAATGATGAGAAATTTCGCGTAGTTCAGGTAAAAACTCAGAATGGAATTTTTAAAAGATCGATTAGTAAATTATGTATTTTCCTATGCCTGAAAACCATAGTACTTAAAAAAAAGGATAAAAAAAATATATATGTGTGTGTTTGTGTTATATTATTTTTTCTTTCAATTTTTATATTTGAGTAAACATATAGTGACCTTTTGTATTTATTTGTGTAATTAGTGTACTTAGTAAAAAAAGAGTTATTATTGAATGTGAAACATGTCAATGGGGGCCGGTATGTTCCATGTAGGCAGACGATACCGTGCTACCTATAATTAAAATCTCAGTGTCCAGAAAGTGAAAAGAAGTGAAGTGTTTTTTATATTATTATTCCAAAGTTGTTTTTGAGAAATGTGCAGACGATAATGCAGCAGTGAGCTGCGAGTGAGTGTTATTCTTTTAATAAAGTGTTTTTTAATATAATCAGTGCCTATGGAATAATTTGTGTAATGTGTGCACTTAATTTTACAACTATGTTTGTTGAATGACCTCAGTACTACCATCTATCTGGTAAATTATTTGTGTTTGTGGAACATATGTAAATTTCTGTTGTCCCATTCATCCCCACTCTCCCCTATACTACCACAGAAGTCGCGAAGAGCAACTTTCCGGAGGCTATCCGTAGTCCTTTCACATTTTCTTTCATACTGATTACTTTCTGTCTCTTCACCAGAGCTGGAAAGAAATAGAAAAAACAACAGGTAAATTTAAAAGGAAAATTCAGTAAGTTTCTAGGGAAAATGGTCTTTTATTTTATTGCTCAGAATTAATTTTTACTCTTTGTGTAATTTCATATCTAGAATTCAGTTTAATGTTTTCCGATTGCTTTAAAAAACCTTTCATACAAAGCGAAGTTAAAAACATTAATGAAAGCACACTCGATGAAAAAAAATCCTTTAATCAAACGGATAATAAGAAAAAATCTCCTTTCCATTAAAAATTTATCGTAAATAAGTTTAGGAAAACTTTAAATCGTTCCTTTGAATTGAGAAATTATAATGCAGTCGACGAATACATGCTCATTTCAAGAAACTCATTTAGTTAATGGAAATATGTCATTCCTAAACTGTCTTTTGATGTCAGAATAAATGCCGTTAAGCTTTTCTGAAGCAGTTTTGAATTTTTCAAAAAGAAACTTTTCATTTCTGTAACCTTATACTTGATTTGTTTATCGTTTATTAGAAGGAATTTGATCCATTATGGTCCAAGTTTTCTCTCATAACAAATAAAAAAAATATCGTTTATTGAAACATACAGATATTTCTTGTTATTCATTTAGTTGATTGATTTAAACAGAGATTAACAACATTCTATTTACAAACTTTGCCCTGAGTTAGACTACATCGATATATATTACATAATAACTTTTTAAAATGATGCTGGCAGTTAATATTCAGAGAAAAGAAGGAACATAAAGAGTCATTAATGACACAATACAATTCAAATGTTTAAGTGTGATAGCGTATCGCACAGAGGGTTTCGTTTAATTTCTCCATCAACGCACTTTATCATTAAATTAACAAACGAAAATTGTCAATAGAAAATTAATCATTCCTTACAAGTAAATAAAATTATGAATAAAAATAAAATATTGCTATGCTTAGCATAAACTTCAATCCCAAACTGATTACCAGAGGCAGCTAGTAACTTAAATGAAGAGGAATCTAATAAATGAAGAAATGTTTCAGTTAGCGTGTCAACGAAGATGATATATATGATGCAATATTATGATATAAAAACAAATAAGTATGTTTTTCACGTGATTTATTGAATCAATATGTTAAATACATAATACTTTTTATATATATTTACCATTCGTGCAACAATTAGAAAAAAAATTACAAAAAAATGAGCTGATGATATTAAAAGATATTTTAATTGAAATTATATTATTTTTCAAAATTTTATAATTTGTTGTGTGACAAGAGTTATTCAGCTATTAATACACAAAATTTGAACTTTCTGACTTATATAATTTTTTGTACGGACTCTGTGACAGATTGAAATACAGAGGAAAAAGAAGAATGCGGTTTCATCATATGAATTAAACCCTAAGAAGCATCGTGAAGCATATTATTAGGAGAAATTTAACAATACATCTGATCTAGTAGCACAATTTGTATTTCAACCATTAACAGTTTGTGACTACCTTTGGGAAATAAGATATGGAATTGTATCTTGCATGATAGGTGGCCAAAAGTAACAAACATGTAGAATATTTGAGAAGCGAACGAATAGGTAACTGTTACGCCTTTGTTGAGAAACTGTATGGCAAAGCGGACATTTCTTGCTTAGATTTATTTACTGGAAGAACTTATTTACTGAATGAATGACATTTAGCTAATACTAAAGCAAGAATCACTTTATTAGGTGACAAATAACATTACACTTGTCCACATTTACAAAAGAGTTTGCTCGCGAACTTTTGGCAGTTTGTGGAAAGCTTGGGGAAATAGTAGGATTGGGAAGGGTAATGTTGCCAAAGAAATACGCGCATGGATTGTGCTATGTTGCAGCGTATTTTAGCAGTATTCACAACCTCGAATGATTAGACAACATTTTGAACTTTCTTGGCAGTTTGCATGAAAAAGCAAATAAATATAACTATAGACAAATTTGGAATTACATTTAGCTAATAATTAACAAACATTAACAACTTATTTACCAAATATAGTACACAGGCGAAATAGAATTTAAAAAACTCGATATTGCTAATTTTGATTATACATAAAATTTCTACCGTAGTAAGAATAAGGGTTCAATGACACAAAATTATAGATATTTGAAAAGAATACTCTTTAGATATAAGCCTTTGTTGTTTATCAGGGCTAATGTAATATCTGAAAATAAAACTATGCGAACATTCACAGCGTTCGTACGGGTACAATATTTCTCCAGCTGTAATATTAGCATTTTTTTCTTTTTTCTTTTTCTTTCTTTTTTTTTTTTTTTACAAAACACTACGTATAATTTAAACGCGCAAAACTTCCCCTTATTTAAGGAGGGATTTTCTGTAACAAAATACTGGTACCGAAGAATTTTCTAGTTTCAAAAAATTCCAGGACCCGTTCGAATTCTGGTTAAGGGTACTATCCCTGCCCGTGAAGACACTCGCGAGCAAAAGCTTTTTTTATGGGGAGGCATTTTTCTATTAAACCTTTCCCATTTTCCCATTTTAATTTTTTTCCTTGCATTGGGTAGCTGCGGCCCCTCTCAAGATCGCTTCTTGATTACTTTTTCGATTTTGGTCAAAGATATTATTTACAAAGTTACTTTCATTTTCAGAACCGGTTCAGAAAGTCAAATTAACTTTATAATAAAAAACGCCAGTACTGTCAACAAAAGAAGATTTACCTTCTTCCACTATGATGCTAGACTTCATACAGCGTATTAGTTCAAGCATGTGATCAAAACTCTGAGCTAGGATGTTTTGCACCACATACCTTACTTTCCAAACGTCACTCCTTTGGACTCACATATGAATTTCAAAAATATTTTCCCCTTAAACTGGGAACAAAAAATAGAAACTGAGATTCTCATCATCTGTTTTAACCCCTTAACGCGCAGTGTTGCCGGGTCGGCAACACCTAAAGTTTCCCCTGTTTAGAGACATAAAAACTCCGTGAATAATTCAAAAACTACTCTAATGGCTACTTTAAATCTTTCTTATGAGTTCTAGATGGCAGCACCACAGAGATCAAACTCAACTGTTTTTAAATAATAGGTAAAATGTTTTACTGTAATACGCGCTTCACAGCATTTCTCTTCTCACTGCGCTAATCAATACTTTACTTATGGGAGGTTACCACTTCGGCAACAGCTGTATAATTAAAATGGTTAGTGCAATCTTTGCAAAAAGATACCTGTGTACTGCTCTAGGCCAAAATAGATTGCCTATTTTTTTCCTTTAAATTCCAACTTTAAAGAATAGTGCACCGGAAAGGGTTAAAGAGGTGAACTCTGATGGATTCAATATTTGCTTGTCATACCACACGCTAACAAAGATTCCTTCCTAAACTAAATATTGACGCGGGATGAAAAACGCTACATGTTTGATAAAGGGACGAGAAAAAAAAAAGATTGACGGACTTCTGGATATGTCTCATTGGATTCCAATGAATACATTAATAAAAAATTACTCTGTGTTTAGTGGATCAACGCTTTTATCGTTTACTATGAATTCTTAAAAAGCTGGTAAAGAATCACAACCAAAATCTACTCGTCAAACGTATAAATGTTTTCAATTGCTGAGTTTCTACAGTAGCCCTTACTGTCAACAATAAAAGAATTATCTTCCACGATGATGCTGAACATCATCTGTATAATCAATAAAATCAATATAAAATAAAATCATGCGTTGATTCTCGTTAAAATTTTCTCGAATGATACATTTCTGAAGATAAATTAAGAAAAATAAGAATAATTTTTTTGTTTCAAAATTTTTTTTGAATAATGGATTTATGCTTCACAAAGTTTGCAAGATTTAAAAGAATCACACTTTCGAAAAACAAAACATAAACTTCTTTTAAATTGTTACTTGTTTGAATATGATATCTATGAATATACATTATGCAAAACAAATTTTTCATGCTATTCTCCTAATTTAATAAGTCTTTTCGAAAAGAAAGAATAGCAAAGAAATAAATCCAAGCGAAAATATATTTAAATAACATGAATATTTTTGAGACAATATGTATTAAGTTTGCAATCTGCAAAAAGTTAAGTTTGAAAATTGTTTTTATAAAATGAAGAGGAGTTCGTATGTTGAAGATTTTATAATTATTAGATTAATACTGCAGTAATTTTGTATATTTTTCATTAATTATAAAACTGGAAAGATGTTGCTTTACTTGTAATTTCAGTTTATAATGGAGGGTACCTTTTTAAACATACCGGGTGTCCAGTAAATAACTGACCCATTTTGAACTTAAATAACAAATAAACGGTTTGATATAATAATGCGCGGTTTGCGGTATTGTTATTAGAAAATCAATAAATTTTTAAACATGTACTTTGTTAATATAGTTCAAATTTCGGAAAAAAATATCGCGCTGGCGGTAACAGGCTGTTTGAATACAAAAATGACTCTAATTTTCATAAATATGAGATTTTCGGCTGAATCTGAATCTATATGTTGTCGAAGCTAAATCTATATATTGAATCGACTCTCGAATCAGCTTCAGAAATAGAGTACGTTGTTGGTTGCAAAAAGATTTAAAATAATATTGTCATTGAACCATCTGTATTATATTCCCCCTCCTCAGTCTTGAGACTGAGATATTATTTTAAATATTATCTTATTACATTAACAAAGTGCACATTTTAAAATTTATTTATATTCTAATAACAATACAGCAATCCGCGCATTTTTATCTCAAACAGTTTTTTTTGTTATGTACATTCAAAATGGGTCAGTCATTTACTGGACACCCGGTGTGAAGTACCTATTAATAAGATGATCTGGAAAAATGCATTTCGATTTTCTTTGTAAACTAAAGAATAATGCAAAGTAAATACTTTTAAATGTTTGCATTTCATAACAAACTTTAAGAGTTGGTGCAGTACACTGTAACAATTATTTATTGCATAGCAGTGTAAGTGCCCAAGTGGCGCTTTGAGGTGCAAGCACCAGGGAGACCAATTTCGTTTTTTTTTATTTAAAATTTTACATTCATATTAGAAAACTATCATAATATTCATTCCTTTATTTAACCCCTTAACGCGCAGTGTTGCCGGGTCGGCAACACCTAAAGTTCCCCCTGTTTAGAGACACAAAAACTCCGTGAATATTTTAAAAACTACTCTAATGGCTATTTTAAATCTTTCTTATGAGTTCTACATGGCAGCACCACAGAGATTAAACTCTACCGTTTTTAAATAATAGGAAAAATGTTTTACTGTAATATGCTCTTCTCAGCAATGCTCTTCTCACTGAGCTTATCAATGCTTTACTTATGGGAGGTTACCACTTCGGCAACAGCTGTATAATTAAAATGGTTAGTGCAATCTTTACAAAACGATACCCGTGCACTCCTCTAGGTCTAAATAGATTGCCTAATTTTTTTTTCTTTAAATTCCTACTTTAAAGAGTAGTGCGCTGGAAAGGGTTAAGACAGATATTTCATTTTTACATAGACAGACATTTCGTTGTTACATGATCAAAGAAAAAATATCCTTCGAAAATTTACAGTATGAAATAGAATTTTTTTTAATAAAAAATTTGTAAATTCATGTATTTCTTGTGTTTGATAAATTTTCCATTTTGGCATGATTTTTTATTTTAAAAATTTATACCGAAAAATTTCAAGAAGAAATTTTTTCTTTATCTAATCATGTAATGTGTCTTAAACAAAGTAAATAGTCTATTAAAATAAATTTAAATCAATAATAATAATAATTAATTATAGAATTTCAGATATCGAAGAGAAATTTTGACATAAAATAAAAAAAAGCCAAATTATTTATTGACTCTTGAAATGTGTCGAAGAGTTGATTGTTCCTCAACACATCACTTGCACTCATACATTCCTGTACAGCAAATGATTGTTACAGTGTAATGTGACAACCCTTAATGTTTGTACCAGGAATTCAGAGCCATCCTGTATATATGTATGTACAGGATGTTCCAAAAAAACCCGGTATATTTGAAAAATCAATAAAAAATAAACCGGCAGCGATAGAAATACACCGTTTGTTGCAATATGCTTGGGATAACAGTAAATTTTCAGGCAGTCAAACTTTCGAAATTAGTGACAATTTTCAAAAACAGATGGCGCTGCAGGTGATTTGAGAGATACAGAAGAAAACACATCTGTAAGTTCTCCATTCTGTAAGCCGCCTTTCTGCTGTAAGAGTGTGCTGTTCACAAATTGCAAGTTTGCTGTGAAAAAAATGGTTTATTCCTCAGAACAGAGAATTTTTGACTTGAAAGACCAAGTGTACCGTCACAATCCAGAAACAATTGAACAACTGAAGTAGTACATCTCTTCTGCATGTGAGCCATCCCGTCTGACACGTTTACAAATGTTTCTGGTAATTTCGTTCAGAGACTACGCCATATTATTGCTGCGCATGGTAGATATGTGGAAAATATCCTACTTTAGAAATTTTCATACTTCAGCGTCATATGTTATTGAAAATTGTAATTAATTTCGAAAGCCTGTCTGCCTGAAATTTTGCTGTGTTCCCAAGTATATTGCAACAAACAGTGTATTTCTATCGCTGGCCGTTTATTTTTTATTGATTTTTCAAATGTACCTGTCATTTTTAGAACACCCTGTATGAATGTGGCGTGAGCGGTGAGTGCGATTTGAGATATTCCTACATAGTATAATTCTTAAAAGTGTTTAATTATACAATATAAAAATAAAGAAATATAAGTAATTGAAAAGCATTTTTAAGTGCTTTGCTAAAAATAATGAAACAGCCCAGTTAAAAAATATTTTAAAAGAATGTGTGAACTTAAAAAAGAAGAATTATTCAGTATAACATAATAAAGCAATTTGAGAATGGCTTTCTTCTGTTTGAAATTTATGTTCAAAAAACAAAAAAATCTGCCATTGACAATTAGAAAATAAATTATGCCTCTAAAAAAATAGCTTCATCCTCATAAATTCTAATTCATTTTTAGGAGACTTTGTGTTCTCCTTATTAAAATTCAGAGGCGTTTTTATGAGCGATGCAAATTTACGAAACACTTTTACAACACTCTCTGAACATGATAATTGACACTTCTAACTAAAATCCTTTTTATTGTTTTCTCAATGTGTTGCGAGTGTGTTCTGCCTGGAAAAAGGTTGTGCAAATGGAGCTGTTAAAAATAACATAATTTTTCCAGAAATATAACTGTTGATAAATATTTGTAAAATAAGTCATTCAGCAATTTCCTGCAAATTTATTTTTTCTATAAAATAAGCTGCTTTGTATTTCTTTTTTTTTAAATAGTGTAATTTTAACGGTTCCACGTAGCAAGCGTTTTGAAAGTGTTCTTTTATAGTGTTCTAACTTGCATGGTGTCTACAATCTGTTGTTAATTTGGTAACAAAGAGTTTTACAGCACAACACTGTTGTAAGAAAATATTTTCATCAACACTATTTACAGCAATATTTCAAAACTTTTATCAACAGTTTTTTAGAACATATTTCTGGATAAGAACGCTTTTGCAACATATTAACGAAACATTTCCGAGATAGACATATAATAGGAACACAGTCACAACACAAAAAAAAAGTTTCGTGTGTAAAGCTGTCTAATTCAAAACACAATAATGTGTTGTAAATATGGTGATAAAAATGTGTTCTTAGATATGTTTATTTTCATTTGGTGATAATTTTAAGTGTAGGGGGAACTGGGGGCACATTGATACAGTTTTTTCTAAGAATTTTTGTGTGTCCAGAAAGCAGAAATTTCAAGTTATTTTTCCATGTGATGTCAGCAAACTTGTGTAGTGTGTTATAAAAATGTACAATCGCTGTTTTATATATTATTTTTGCATGTTATTTAAAATATCAAAAAAAGCCATTTGTATCAATGTGCCACATCCCCGGGGCAGATTGATACACCTCATGGGACATTTTGATACGTCTGGGAAAATGGGGACAAAATAACACCGATGCATATTTTTCATAGGAAAATAGTTAGAAAACTATTTATATTTATTTATAGAAATTCAAATCGCCCACAATTTATTAGTAAGCAATATTCAAGCAATCAAAATGAAATATATAATGACCTGATGTTCTTATTCCTTGTCTGATTCTTGGCTGCGGTAACTTTATCATACCTGGCACTTCAACACCAGCATTATCTTCTTTCTTAGGAAAGGTGAAAAAATTACCAGGTTTTCTGTTTATAATTCGGTTTGTGAATAACAAATAAAGGATAATTATATTAAAAATTCTGTTTATAATATAATTACCCTGTGCTGTTTTGCAGCTTGTTCCTCTTATTTAACATTTCTCATGTCGAAAATTCTTTTTTTCTCTTTAGAATCGATATAAATTTGAGATTTTCTAAGCAGTTGTCCTTTTCTTTTGTTAATTCTACCAGCACTAGATGTTGGGTAACTTCGTACATCGTCTGTTTGCAAAAATACTATAAAATGTTCTAATATAAAGAAATTAGAGCTATTTCACTTCAATAAAAACTAATATTAGAAATGTTTGGCAAAAAATGGTTGGATTAAGGAGTGTATGGTTAAAAAAATAAAAGGTAATGAAAAAATGAACTAGAAAAGGATTTAGGTTGTATCAACATAGACTGTATCAATGTGCCCCATACAGGCATTTTGAATAAAATGAGTCTCAAATCCAACACTTCATAATTTATCTAACAATAAAGAATGAGGAACTGATAAAGAGTAGCTTTACTTACTAGGGAGAGTATTCTTTTTGGTTAAAAATAATGGAACAGTTGTACAATACCATTCCAATTGTACAACTCAAATTTACTTTTGACCAACAAAAACAATTAAATCCCATTTCATGAAACGACTGAATCATTTCAAGACTTTCTGTGTGTAGTTGAGTGCACTAATATCAGCTTTTGGAGTTGTTGCGTAACTCCCTGCAATGACTCTGTGTGCAGTATAGGGGGTGTATCAATGTGCCCCATGTGTCAATGTGCCACAGTTCCCCCTATATTGCATTTATCAAACTTATTTAAAAATCTCTGCAAATAAATGCAAGAATTAGAATTGAATTTCAGTAACTATATTTATAGTTTATCAATTAAATGTGAAAATGAATTAATAATTTCTCGCAATTCGAACGATTCATTACAAAATGCACTACATAACTCATTATTACATAATTCATTATTACAAAATTCATTACATAATAAATCTATGGACTAAAAACCAAGTGTTACATTCTCGCAATTCAATAGATTTATAATATAATGTATCGTTTTGTCATCTAAACAACTATGTGCTAAAAGATCATTTCGTCTGTTCAGTTCATTTGCTTAACTTACTCCCATAACTCGATATGAAAATGACCTAGATGAAGGTGGTATATTTTTTTCTTTCATTGAAAATGAAAAAGTTTAAATTCAAGAAAAATAAAATATAATTCAAATCAAGTAAATCTTACTTTTTTAATTTTGAATATTTATAGCTTTTTGCTCTTTTTAAATGTCCTAAAATCTTTCTACCATATAGAAATCATTACAATAATCTGTTCACTTAATATTAAAATATTATATATACATATATATATATTTTTTTTTTTTTTGCCAACTAAACACAATAAACTCAAAAAAAGAGAAATTTATATTCAAATTTTCCATTAATATAATATAATTCATTCAATATAGGCTCTCTCATAAATTTAATTTTTTTTTTCATCCCAGATGTTAGTGAAAGGACAAGACAAATTCTTCGTAATTTACTGCAGCATAAAAGTAAATAGAAATTTCAAATATATTTAAAACAATTTTTATCTCTCTCTTGAGACGATATTTGCAAAAAAAACTGCATTCGTCTGGATTTGAACAAGAAAACATTTAAAACAGGAAAATGTGAAATTTGCATGACAAAGAAAAAAACAGTTTCTCTATAAAATAATTTTGTGGATGTTTTTTAATTTTTTTTACAATAATAACATTTTCTTTTAACTTAAATTATCTATTTTTTTCTTTTGGAAAAAGGTGAGTTTTTCAATGCTTTTATCTACAATATATAAATTTTATTATGATGTATATATTATATTAGAATATAACATTTAAATTGTTTTAAAACAATTTTTTTAAACGTTCACAAAGTTAAGCTTACAGGAAAATAATTTAAATAAAATGAAATAATATTTACGTTCAATTAAAATAGTAAAAGGAACAGTTTAGTGAAATGGGATTTTGACTTTAGATATTTTTGCTAAAGTCAAAACCGAAACATATAATGATTAGTAGAAGTAAATCTAACCTTAACATATGTGCCTCCTAATATAATATATTATTTATTCATTAGAAAAAAATATATTTTTTCTCGAAAAAATATTTCTTAAAAAATAATACATTTTTTAACCATTTTAAAAATTGTTGTAGCTTTTGGCCGAGAATGGATCTTGTGGTGTCAGCATTTTATTCTATCATTTTTAACTTTCGTGATCCTTTCTGTTTTCCTCTTTTAACCCTTTCCGGCGCACTACTCTTTAAAGTTGGAATTTAAAGAAAAAAAATTAGGCAATCTATTTTTGCCTAGAGCAGTACACAGGTATTCTTTTGTAAAGATTGCACTAACCACTTTAATTATACAGCTGTTGTCGAAGTGGTAACCTCCCATAAGTAAAGCATTGATAAGCGCAGTGAGAAGAGCATTGTTGTGAAGCGCGTATTACAGTAAAGCATTTTACCTATTATTTAAAAACGTTAGAGTTTGATCTTTGTGGTGCTGCCATCTAGAATTCATAAGAAATATTTAAAGTAGCCATTAGAGTAGTTTTTGAAATATTCACGGAGTTTTTGTGTCTCTAAACAGGGGGAACTTTGAGTGTTCCCAACCCGGCAACACTGCGCGTTAAGGGGTTAAACGTCCGTAATCTTTCAGTTTATCTCATTGCGACTTTCTAGCAAAACCTCAATCCACACCCGAAAAGACTAGTTACTAGTGGAAGCCAGAATGGGGGAAAAAATAAAAAAATTAAACCGGACATATTTATTGAGAAAATTGACGAAGTTACCTTACGACCGCAGCTGGGTCGAGCTTATTTTTATTATAGCATTATCTGACCATTTGCTTTGGATAAACTCGAATCTGAATCCTGTTAACGTAAATCAGATAAATTTTTGTCATCTGTATCTGAATATAACATGTCCAATTGATTGGAACATCATTTCCAAATGTTTATGATATTTTTTTAAATTCCAACTTTATTTTTTTCTGTGTGTGTCATATGTGGATTGACTCGGTTTCTAACTTATATGTTAAATATAATCTGAGAAAAAAAAATAATACAACTTTATTATTCTCATAAAAAATGAGTAAATGTTGATCAGCGTTTCATTTTC
Source organism: Maratus speculifer (assembly GCA_964019185.1). Taxonomy (NCBI): domain Eukaryota; kingdom Metazoa; phylum Arthropoda; class Arachnida; order Araneae; family Salticidae; genus Maratus; species Maratus speculifer. The sequence goes on along the minus strand of OZ025290.1, from coordinate 417,843,239 downwards.
ACAGGATTTTATACAAATAAACATCATTGTGATTTTATTTTGAAAGGTTTATACCGCAGAAAATAACATAAAAAAAGACAAATGATTTCTCCGAATACAGGTGTTGACGATATGTATTATTTTATTTCTTTATTTCTTTTTATTTTTTACTCAATATTCAATTACTGAAACAGTTCAGTGATCAATAAAGGCATCGATTCCAGTTATTGGATTTAACAAGCAAATAGTCACTGAAAGTTACATCATGTTCAAATTATCATACTGTTTATAAGGCAACGTTTAAAAAAATCATTGCATTTTGTTTAACGAAAGTGTACTGAAAGTTGATGTAAAATATCTTTAATTCAATTGAAATTATGAATGACGGTTATGTTTTATTTGAAGTGACTACATTACATTTTTGGGTGAGAAAAATGGTTTACGATCATTTATAATTGCATGGTCGTCCGAGGTTCTTTTACATTTTTTTCACACTGACTACTTTTTGTGACTGGACCGGAATAAGATAAAATTAAAATTAGAACCGTACAAACTTAAAAGAAAACATAGAATAAGTTTAATTCATCAAGAATTCAGAATAATGCTATCGAACGACCATTGCAGCTTCAAGCTTAATAATAGACCACCGCAGAATTCGCAGAACGCAGCGTTTCGCTAAGCTGTCCGTCATGCTTTCGCATTTTCTTCAACACTGAATACTTTCTGGTACTTTACCAGAACGGGAAAGAAATAGAGAATTTAAATTAGGCAAATTTAAAAGGAAAATTCAGTAAACTTCTGGCAAAAAATATTATTCTATTTTATTGGTCGCAATTAATTATTACTCTTTGTGTAATCTCATATGGAAAATTCAGTTTTTTTATTTTCCATATGTTAGAAAAACTTTCATATAAAGAAAATTTAAAAATAATATTAAACGGACACGCGATAAAAAAAAAACCTTAATCATAGGAATAAATAAATGTCTCTTTTTCGTTTCAAGTTAATTGAAAATAAGTTTAGAAAAATTTTAAATCGTTCAAACCTATTGAGAAATTATTATGCAGTCAACGAATACATACTCATTTCAAGAAACTCATTTAATTAATGGAAATGCATCATTCTTAAATTATCTTTTGATGTCAGAATAAATGCCTTTAAGTTTTTCTTAAGCAATTTTTAATTTTTAAAAGAAACTTTTGATTTCCGTAACATTATACCTTACTTGCATATCTGTTATTAAAATGAATACAGTGGTGGTCAGAATTATAAGAACAATTAAAAATTGCGCAGAAAAAATTTATTTCTGAGTTAAATAAAGTGAAATTTATACACTAAATGCTTTTCTATGCTAAAAATCATTGTAGAATGCAAAACATTCGAAAATGCAAAATATGAATGATTAGTAACAAATAACAAAATATGTCATTGTAAAAATTGGACAAAATTATAAGGACAATGAATGTTTTTGCCTGAAACACGCTGATGATTAATAATCTCCCCGCTTCTGCTCAAACACTTTTATCAGTCTTGACGTCAAGGAGTTTGACAATTCATTAAGAACGTTCTAGGAAGATTTTGAGTGATCTTTTTCCATGGAAGGCATGAGTTCTTGCTTGTTTTGAGATCACATACCATTTTTGTATATTTTGTGTGCCAGAATACCCAACAGATTTTTCCATTGGATTCAGACCAGGGCTTCTGGCCGGCCAATCATGTAATTTCACGGAATTAGCATTATACCACGAATATGAAGTTTGGGAAACATGAGCCGAGGGATTGTCCTGCTGGAAAAAATTGCCTCCAATCGCTATTAACGGTTCTTCTGGTAAACGATTATGGCCCAATACATCAATGTAACTCTCAAAATTCTTCCTACCCTGCACAAAAACTATTGGAGTAGTTTTACCAGTTGTGAAACCTCCCCAGACTATTACTGAATCATTCCAAATACATGCTTTGAGAAAATCGTTTTTTCTCTACGGAGATCATACTAGAAGTTGCAAAAACGATCTAGTCTATTCAAATTAATCTTTTTCTCATCGAAAAATACAGAATCCCACTTTTTTCCCATAGTATTGCAGTTTTGGACAAACTCCATCCTGAGTCTCTCATGAACTTTTGTAAGACACGGTCTTGGCACATGTTTACTATAGCAAACCTTTTTCTTTCTTTTTGTAAAACACGCCGAACAGTTCGAGCACTTGCATTCTAAGTTCAATTCACAGATTTTTCCCGTTTTTTAGAACAAGCTCGCCTTATTATAATTCTTCTCCCCCATACAGAAACAGAAGATAGCCTGCTTGTATGTCTTTGCCGTCCATATTTACCAGAATTTTAAAGATAATTTTAAATAACCGTTCTTGATCTATTAAACTTTGTAGAGATTTAGCATACATGAAGTCCTGAATTTTGAAATGCGTCCATTTTTCTTTTCTGAAACTCCAAAAGCTTTTCACTTTGTGGCATGATTGAAAAACATAATAATACGATCCCAAACGCTTACTACGCATTTATATCGTCTGGAAGTTTAGTGTGCTGTACTAAAAACATGCAAATTTTACTTTTTAGAACACACAAATATAGATGTTCTTATAATTTTGACCAAAACCAATGGCTGTATAGATTTATAATACATTTTATGAATATGAATTTACCGCATATTTCCATAAAAACATACAAAAATAACCTTCATTTTTCATAGGTTTCCAGCCATTACATTTGCATAAGTCTCCCGCCAAATATAACCAAGATATGGCAATTTTTGCCTTGTCCTTAAAATTATGACCACCACTGTATCATTGATTATACCTTAATTTATTACGGTTGGGTTTTCTCTCTTAAATAAAAAACAAATAAAAACAGTTTTTTTAAATATACAGATATATATCCATTCAGTTGATTTAAACAAGGATTCTGAAAATTGTATTTACTAAATTTGGACTGAGGTAGAATGCATCGATATGTATCATATTCTCTTTCTAAATCTATGCCGGAAATGATACCCGTAAGAATGAATTAACAGAAATAGTCATTAATGACACAGTACAAAAAGTCAGCGTGAATCACACTATTAGGTGAAATTTAGCAATACATGTGGCCTTAAATAGCAAATTTTGTTGCCTTACCATTGACAGTATCTGAATACCTTTCATAAAGACAAAAATTGTAAATTGTAAGGTTTTCAATTTGTTCGAAAATGGTATGTAGGATACACTGTTAAAAATTTGCTGCATTTTGTTGCAACGCACTCCCCTGCTTGTATAGAAAACGGTTACTTGGCCGTGAAATGGAGCTTTCTCATTGGTTGCAATAGAGATATTACATACAAGCAGTGGAGTGCGTTGCAACAAAATCCAGCAGATTTTTAACAGTGTACTTGAGCAGCAAATGAATAGATAACTTTTGGGCCTTTGCTTGGAAACAAAAAGCAAAGGAGACATTTCTTACTTTGGATGAACTTGGAATTGCTTTGTTTATTGAATAACATACATCTGACTTGTATGCTCGACATGAAGCCTGCTTATAAGCCATCGTCAATATACAGGGACGAGATAGCACACAAGGAAATATTACAACACAAGAGAAGTACAACCAGCACTCTCAAAAAAACTTCCGTCTTTTCACAGAAAAAGTACTGGCAGCACTGCTGCCAGAAATTGTCTATAGATTGACGATTTTCTGTTTATTTTTTTCTCCGTCAAAAGAGGAAAAATATCCGTCACTTGAAAAAAGTTTGGAAAAAATCAACGCGGAAGAGGTGGGGATCGAACTCACGACCCCAGCATTAAAAGGCCAGCGCTTATCCTCGGCGCTACGGTAGCTCATGTATATTGTGCTTTAAAATAGAAGCGTTCATTTCATATGGCTGTGGTTTGGTGTATTTCGTTAAAAAGCTTTTAATTTTGCAATTAATCTCGGAAAGATTTCATCTTTAATGAAACTGTGGTTGGTTTTTTTTTTACATTTAGTATTAATATAGTATAAAAATGTGAATTTTAAATATATTACGTAGATTGTTAGAGAAAAAATATGGATGTTCTATTTTTATTCGATAAGATTTTTTTAATAATATAATTTTTTTTGCATTTTTTTTAATTAAAATATTTTTTAAATGTGTTCACTTAAAGTATATTTTATATGCGAATATTTATCATAGAAATAACTTAGTTTATTGAACTTTATCCAACTTTTAATAACAGATTGTGAGAATTTTTGAACGAATAAAGAAAGTAATTGTTATTTATTTTTAAATTCGAAAACGTTTTTGTCTTTTAAAACTAAATTAGACATTTTAATCAATAGAATATTTTTGTTTTTCATTTTAAAAATAAATTCGAATTTATTATTAACACACCCAATGCGCATGCGTGCTAGATAGAAACGGAATCTTTTCCTCATTTTTCGAAGTTCGGAATGAACTCACAGAGCAAATACGTTTTCTGGGAGAATAGAAGTTATTTGTGAAAAAATAACGATAACTTAGTATATATTGACGACTTTTTTTGGCAGTGAGGAGCTCCAAACAAAGAGAGTGTGCAATGGAGCCAGTGGGATTCGAACCCACAACCTCACGATTAGCGGCGTGGTGTTTTAACCACTCAGCGACGGAGGCCCTTGGAATTGCATTTAGCCAATAACAAACCAACATGAATCATTTTATTAGGTGACAACTAACAGCACATGTTCTCCCAACTTCAACAGTTTGATGACCTGTTTCGACAGTTTGTGGAAAAATGGGGAGATTATAAGATCCGGAAAGGCAATGTTGGCAAAGAATTGGAAAATGATAGCTGCACATGATAGCTGCACAGATTATGCTAAATTGCGGTATTCATAGTAGCAAATTTTTGAACAACTTTTGGATTTTCCTTTGCAAATACTGTGATAATGCGGACATTTCTTTTTGTGGGCAAACGTGGAATGACATTTAACTAATAATTATTCAACGTTAGATGAACAAGTTTTAGCTACATAGGAATAGTTTAAGGAAAATATTTATAAGCCAGTATCAAATATTTTTTAAGAGATCTTAAAATCGTGTACTGATTTATCTGAAAGTAAGTGTGAATAACAATGTAAGAAATAACAAGTAATTGTGTGTAAGCAAAATATTATTTCTTTAATTAATATATTTATCTTCATTTTAACTTCAATTCGAATAGTTAGTTTATTACAGTATAAATGTGTCTCCATACATTTAAGTAATCTGCAATTCTCAAGTCAATAAATCCGACGTCTGTAACTGTCGAGTATTAATGCTAGTATTATTTACATATTTACATTTGCGATTTACATATTAATGCTATATGTACACCAACACAGTCGTTATTTTTTTTAAAGTAAAAAAGAAGAAGAACATAATAGAAATGTGAATTCATTCAATAGCCGCATTATTTTGCTATTAAAAACGTGTTCAGCAAATAATTTTGATATTTATATTTGTTTAAATATTATAAAACAATATAAATTTTGTTAAATATCTATAAATGCCAAATGTATGAAATATAATTATTGTATTAATTTATTTCAAAGCTTTTGTTTAACCCATAAAAACTGGCATATGATCAGTAAAATTTCAAAATTAATTTTTCAATATTTGGTAATTCTATAATAAATAAATTAATATAATTGAAAAAAATTTTATTGTTTATACCGTACATCTATTTCTAATATATGAAGAAAATAAATACTTTCCTATAAGAATATATATAGATATACATAAATAAAATTTTAATATAGATATTCAAGAAAAGTCATAGGACTTTTTTTTTATTTTTTAAATAATAAGCATTAACATTTTGAAAGGCGCCAGTATATTGTATATACATTTTAATTAATTTCAAAATGTCACAGTAGCAATTAATGAAATGAATTTCGATTTGTATAATGTAAGTGAACAAAACCTTTCACGTACATTTGTGTATTTTTGTTCATAAATCCTGGTGTTATTCAATCTCTTTAAATTTTTAAGAATAAAAGTGCATTCATCCCGAAAGGACTAATGAAGATACTGAAAATTTCATTTAAATTACTTTTAAATTAATTTAGTAAATGCATATAAATTTAAGTAAAACTATTGGAACTTCTATCCGTTTTTATATGAATTAAGCTTTTCATTAAAAAAATGCAAGAATTATCAAGATATTTTTTCAGAAATTTTCGATTTTTTTTCTTATATACTATGATTATGAGTACATTTTTTTCCCTAACAAAATGGAAAAATTTATATTTTACTGGAGAGAAAAAAAAACTAAAAGCTCATTTTTATGTATATTGAATTTGCAGAAAAATATTTCTGAAAGTTTATTTTATAAAAATTTGAAAAGACCACTTTCAGACTTAAAAAAAAATTTACTAAAAGATACGTAATTTATAAAATGGGATATCAAATAACCAAGAACGTTCGTAAAGTTTTTGAAAACAGTTACACTTGTCACATAAAAACGGTCAAAATTTTTCTAAGCACGTCATATGCGAATATCTTCTTAAAGCCTCATTTAGTCAAGTGTTATTTAGAGTGTCCCATGTTCGGTCATCAATCAATTTTTCAGAAAATGCAGTATTTGAAAATGCATATTGTGGACAAAAGAGATTTTGAAACATTTTTGCTCAAAGAGCTCATACTTTTAAGCAATGTTGAAGGGGCTTCTGGAAAGAAATATTCCGTATCTGGAAAGATGTTGGTAACTGAGCTAACCTTTTTCGAATGAGGTTTATTCAATTATCACACAGAGATAAGAGCCTCAAATTTAAGCTTCATGTTGGTTCTCCATCGCCTTATACAAAGTCCAAATGGATAAGGAAATCAAGTACATTCTTCATCAAACATTCCAAAAACTGGCTTATAGGCTTGGAGTATCTAAGGGGATTATCTGATCAGATCTTCATAACATGTAGGGGGAGGATTTGAAATTTAAAAATTGGGTTTCTCATGTTCCGACCGAGGAAAAGAAGCTCCAATGATTGAAAATATGCTTTTGCTTATCATTGATGTCATGCAACAACAAAGCCTTGTTCCTGGGATAAAAAAATAGCATGAAACGAAAAATGGGTCATGCATGATAGTCGAAAGAGAAAAAGACAATGGTGGACATGAAACTTAAGAAATACCTATAGGTGATATCCATATGACTTCACTAGTAAATAACTGGGTGCACAAACTGTTCTCGTTGAGTTGTTTTCATTATCGAAATTTTAATACATAACATAATATACTCTACTAAAACGCCTTTATAAAAACACCATACACTGGAAATAATTTTTTATATTTTAATTTCAGGGAGAAATGGCATGTGAGCTAATAATAATTTCCATGTATTTACTACTTTTTTACGCCATGTGAATAATTAATTCACTATCATTTCTGAAATTATACTGTAAATTACAAAAACCAAAATCGCGAAAATTAGTGAATTATAATTCGAAATATGAGAAATATTCTGCTTCCTCGTTTATTTACGGGTAATTAACGTATAAATAAATAAATCCGTTAAACTTACGGCAAAAACTGTTGGCAACAATGTTGCCAGCATTTTTTACCGTAAAAATTGCAGTAAAATTAGATGTTGCTAGCGATTTGCTAGCATTGTTGCTAGCAAATCCGGTTGCTATAAATTCGGTTACAATATATCCGGTTATTAGTTTAAACAGCCTAAAGAATTCTCCGGCTGTCCTTTCGTATTTATAAACATTCAATTATCTATGCATATATACACGGTGGTCATAAAAAAACTTTGCGGGTATATGGAGTTTTATCTCACGTTTGATAGAATCTGTCAAATCCGGCAAAGTTTGGGGATTGCACATGTACACTCTAGATTTTAGATATCCTCAGAAACTGTAATTCATAAGAGTGAGGTCGAGGGACCGCGGAGGCTATTGACGTTACCAGTTAAGGTTAAATGTGCCTCGTCCATTTATAATATGAGAAGAGGCCGATCGTTATCTCCATCATATTGGATAAGAAATTCATTAACCAAGTCTATATGTTGTTGATGGTCTCTCACTTCCAACATCTGGGCGCACTGGTACCAGTACATACATGCGGATTACAGAGCGCAGTAACTTTAAGACCATTGATTTTGGTATATCAAATACACGAGATGCACCTTTGGTAATTTGCATGCGTCCTCTGGTCACTACGTGATGCACTTTCATAACAGTATCCTCAGGACCAGTTGGTCGTTTCGGATCGCGGACTATAACAGGTGCAGCCAATTTCTTTAAATTTTATTAGTAAATAACAAAGAGCTTGTGAAATGTATAGGCCACGTACTTGGCGATGGTTTTGACAGTAAACGCACCAGGTTTTCGCAGCATTCATCTCATTTTGATAATAGTTTTACCAACTCACCATGAACGAAGTCATTTTGTTGGCATCTGCAAGCTCCGACTGAAGAATTAACATTCCCACCCTACTTTTTATCCGTTTTCAACGCTGACTATCTGGTAAACACCGTTCCGTGATTGGTATTTTGTCTCTGTCATATTCAAATTTTCTTCGTGGGGTCTTGGTCGTGTTTTTTGGGGGACGTTCATAGAGCTGATTTTGTGCGAACATAACGCGTCCGTTTATTGCAAGAACCATACCGTTCCGACGCTATATAGGATTTCGCATGCGCTGAGAATTTTGCGATGAAAAAAATGGGTGTTGCGATTGGAAAATTTTGAGTTTCTGTAACTATAACCGTAACTGTTAGCGCTATTTTGTTTACATTCACAGAATCTTGAGCTCATACCTCTGAAAAGCTATATCTGAAATTTCACCTCAATCGGTTGAACGGACAGGCCGCTAGAACTCCATATATCGGCAGAGTTTTTTACGACCACCTTGTATATATATATGTATATATATATATAAAGTTTTTTTAGTATTGCAGAAAGTTTAAATTGTAAACTATATATTATAATTTTCCAATTAAACTAAAAGTGCCTAAAAGTTTTAAATATTCGCCCAGGAAATATTATATTAGTAAATGTAACTATAATCATTTTACATAGGGGGTATTAATTTATTTTATGAAAGGGTAAATTAAAGAAACACATAAGATTTTTTTTTTTTTTTTTTTTTTTTTTTTGCTATAAACGCATTACAGTTAATTATTTCTTTCTCTTAATTTTTTCTTCCTATTTTATATTAATGCATTATAATGCAGTAAAACTTCAAAGGAAATGTATATCTTTCAAATTGCGTTTCAAAAATCATGCTTATCTTCTTTTCATTCAGTTTATTTAAATTCTAAAAAGGAGTGAATTAAACACCTCTGTTTAAAATTTTGTTCTCCTTTGAAAATGTATTTTAATGCTTTAAAATTAATGGATTACTTTATATGAAAATTATACGAAAAAAGATTATCTGTGATTAGAATTTTTTTAATTAAAAAGTAATTAATTTATGCAACAAAAGAGAGCTTTTGATCGTTTTACAATGTATTTCATTCATACGATAAAATAATTGACATTAATAGCTTTTTTTTCCTTAACCGCAATTAAGACTTACAGAATTTTTTTAATTTAATAAAATAGTTAAATATTTTAATAATTCACATTACTTAATAATAATTTTCGGACAAAAGATTTAATGAAATATATTTTACATTTTACAAACTATCCATTAATATTATATTTTATAGCGTGCTGTAAATCTAGAAATATTGAATGATAAAATTATTTTTTGTGTAAAACGTAAATATTTTTTTCATTCTCTGTATATCTGCTTCTGCGAATTAAAAAAATATCCTTTGCGGTATTTGATTTGAATTGCTAAAATGTTTTATTGTCCGTTATACAGTTTGAAAACTTAAATGCATTTCATTAAATCAATGATTGGATTCTATTCATTCATTTCCAAATAAATTAACACTGAATAAGCAGTTGATGCTTTTATCTGATTTATACTTCAAATACGCATTTTTTTCTATTTTTTTTTCTAATTTTAAGCCAAAATGCTTATTTTAATTAATTAGGATAATTTTCTTGCCAAAGGGAATATTTTTTTTATTGCGGTGCATTGCTAAAAATAATGTTTAAAATAATGCAGTTCTGTTTTGTAATTTATAATTTACGTAATTTTAATTAAAATTTTTGATTAAGATAACGAGATACAATTAAATTTTTAATGTATAATACGGTAAAACATTACGTAAATCACAAATTTATATCATGCACTTTAAATATGTAATGATTTAAAGTAGTAACAGAGTGGTTATATATGAGAGCACCATGCAGCTTTTTGATATTCAATTCATATTTATTAAGCAGCATTCACAAGCATACTTAATGCAGTTTCAAAAATGTCGGTGATGGTGAATTATTTCATGATTGAAGGGCCGCGTGGTGTGGTCCGTTTTTCACGAGCGAAAGGAATTGAATAAAATACTATTCATAAATAAATGTTACATCTTTTTGTACAAAAGGTTTTATCACGTAAATCAGTGTACAATTGGGTGGAGAAATTATTGCAAGGCCATTCCAAAATTTTGGGCATAGATCGGAACGGCTGCTCAGTTATATCGCGACAACTCTTGATTCGGGCAAATCGAAGAGTAACAAAAGGCAGAATCGCAACTATTACCATCTGTTTAGTCTACACTGTAAAAAAAAAGGAGGGTCGATCTACTAAAAAACTTTAGTGATCCTTCTAATTACTAAAAAAAATTTAGTAATCGTAGTCGGTTACAAGAAAATCTGTAAGAATTACTAGAAAAAAAGTTAGCAACGAATAGAGTTAATAGTTTTATATTTTTAATATCTATTACTAAAATTCATTTGGTGTGGCTTTGATAGCTTAGTGGTTATAGTAACGGACTCCAGGCTAAAAGGTCCTGGGTTCGATACTGGCCGCCGCCAAATATGCCCCGAATGTATGTAGTGTAAGTACTCGTTAATAAAGGGATTATGAAAATCCTGTTGGAGCAGGTCGCAAAATTTTGTGCTGCCATCTATTGCGGTTTTGCAGAAAATCTTCCACTTCAGAAGTCTGGATGCAGCTCGAAGGATGCTCCTGCCCTTCGGGCGCACGTAATGGTTATTAAAAATAATTTTGGAGCTATTACTAAAATTTGCTTGGTGGCTCATACTAAAAATTTTTAAGTTAGTTATACAAAGAATTCTTTTGTTCAGTTTACAAAAGAAATGCTTGTTTCACTTGCAAAAAAAAGTTTGTAATGGTTACTAAAAAATTCTGTGGAATACAAATTTACTAAAAAATTTTTAGTAACCTCTTGAATTTTTTTTACAGTGTACTGAAACAACTTCTTGAGGGCAAAAAATTTGCAAATGACGAAGACATTCAACATGAAATCCTACTGTTGGTGAGACAGGAATCCAAACAATTTTATGTTGCTTTAATTGGGGGCATGATAAAATGATTTGCTAAGTACATCAACGATGCTGAAGATTGTGTGGAAAAACAAAATTATTTCGAAGCGATTATCATGTTAATTATCTGTTATCTTTTATGTTTACTGAATGAGTTTCCTTCGTATTTTTCATCACGAAGAAACTCCTCATCATTTTTGTTGTTGTTGTTGTTTAATTAAATTGTACTTTGTTAAGAATTTCTCTCGACGCATCTTTTGCAAGAAATGCATTGTACTATAATTTTTTCTTTGTAAATATTTTTAATAAAATCATAATTTTTAATATATATTTTTAAAAATCTTACTTGGTAAACAAGCTTATATCGTTATTTATTTATTTTTTTACTTATTTATTTCTTGAATTTTGTTTACCATAGTACAGCATATCGTATGATAAAGAAATACATAAACCATATTTTTATATACTTTTTTTTTTTTAATTTTCAGTCTCTAGATATTTGCATATCTGTGTAAAAACGCAAACTATAGTTTTTTCGCATCACGCAATGCAAAAATTTTAATAAAAAAACCCATTAAAATTACTTTTGCATTCTTTATAAAACAAGTTCTTTGTTGTAATTGAAAATTTAATTTTTCAGAAGAAAATCATTTAATAAAAAATATAGGTATGTGACACAATAGTGTGGTAATCTTTAATCGCAATGCCCAAACGGGCGATAAACGCATAATTCTGTAAGTGACAAACCTCCAGAGCATATGATGAATGAGGAAACGTTTGCAGTCGTAAGATGCACAAATGAGGAGTAGTGAATTGGTTTTATGAAAGAAGAATAAAAACTTAACTTTTAAGTAAAAATGCGGTGTTGGATATCTATATAGACGAATTTTTTAACTTTGTCCACTGTCCGGATACTCTGTGGTCATCTATGACTTCAATCGCCAAACACTTAATAAATGCGCCATTCTATAAGCGGTAATTCACCAATGTTAGGAGGAATAAAAGAAGGTTTGCAGTTCTAAGATGCTAAAATAATGGGCAGTGAATTGTCTTTATGAAAGAAGAAAAATTATTTCTAAAAAACGACTTGGACTCAGATATGGATGGAGACAAATGTGTTAAACCTTGTTCACTTAGCGGACGCTCTGTGATACTTTAAAATGCAATCCCCAAACGAGCGATAAACCCGTCATTCTGTAAGTGGAAATCCTCCGATGTACAGGATGAATGAAATAAAGTTTGCAGTCGACAGATGCAAAAATGATGAGCAGTGAATTGTGTTTATGAAAGAAAAATAAGAACTTAATTTTTAGGTAACGACGTGGAGTTGGATATCTATTTAGACAAATTTGTTAAATTTTGTTCACTGGTAGGAAACTGTGTGGTGATCTTTAAATACAATCCCCAAGCGAACGATAAATGCTCCATTGTGTAAGTGGCATTTTTCCAGGGTATAGGAGGAATGAAAAAAGGTTTACAGTCTAAAGATGCAAAAATCATGAGCAGTGATTTTTTTCTTTTCTTATGAAAGAAGAATAAAAACTTAATTTTTATGTAACAACATGGAGTCGGATAATTATATTTATAAAAGTAGTCACCAGGCAGTTGCATGAATAGATATCGCTGTTTATTGCTTACACTGCTCTGTAACATTACGTCTATCATATTTTTCAATGCCTTGAGATCAATGTCTTGTTTTTAACTCTATCCTATGAATTTAAATATAAAAATAGGATACCGGAAAAGTCCCTCTTGCGCAAAAAATGACATACCTGCCTTAATCAAATTACCCCAAGAGAGGGTATTCCAATAAATAGTCTTCTTATTATGTCTATTCACATCAAGAGAAATCTATTTCTTTAATCTGTTCGTAAATTTTTGGCATTTAGTGCTATGCAATATGCAGGGAGAATCAAAAACCCACGTGCAAACGTCACTTGTGCATGTGTCACGTACGACAAGAACGAACAAGAAATAAATGTAACTGGGGGGCGGAGGTGCGATCGCGACTGTGCAGTTGCATTTTTATGTGACTTAAAGAGAAAATAGCAAAAAGTTTTAAAAGACCTATATTTTATAAATAAAACTTCGTCATTGTACAAAATACAAGTGAAAAATCTAATAATGTGCAATATCCTCACATTGGAACCGCATGGAACTCATCGAGTCGAACATGTTCCAATAGACACGAGTGTTCCGGACATGTCCGACAATTTCAGCGGTCAGGGTCATTTCAGCGGTCGACCATTTAATTTGTATCTCGTTCACTAGGGTAATTATATGCATGTCTAGAGGTACAAATCCTGAGGGTTTAGATCCAATAATTGCGGTGGCCAAGATACAGGACAGATCGGAACGTGTTTGTGATATACGGTGCCGTTGTGAAGGGTTATGGGGAACTTATTGTGTACTTGTTATAACTTTTAACATTTTCAGTTTTAACATGAGTTTTAACATTTGATATTTGTACTTCGTTTAAGTCCTTAGAATTTTTTTTTTACATTATTAGTTATCGTTTCTTTTCGTCACGGTCACGGTCAAGATGCAATTACACTGTATCATGATCTTGTTCTTGATCACCAGTTCCTATATAATTCTTCCTCTTCATGATTTGACATATTCACTCCACACATGCCGTTTGGAGATAAATTTGTGAGCCACCAGTGGTTCACAATTATTGAAACAATGTTTATAGTTCCTTAATATAGGGCCATGTATAATGAAATTACGAACGTTGTCTTAAGAACCATTTAAAAATAACGAGCTTTTTTTAGATTTCTCTTACCTTACTATTTATTTTCAAACATTTATTTTAAAAATATGCGGAGACGCTTTAATGTACGAAAATTAATTTATGACAATTTTTATATTATTTAAAAAAAAAATGAAAATATACATTTTGCTTTCAAATAAGAGAAAGGGTAAAAAAATCCTTAAAAAATTCACAGAAATCCGTTTCCTTTATTGGAATATATATCTCATCTTTTAGAAGAAAAATATTTGTTCTTTGGTGTATCAGAATTTATTTTTCTGATTAACTGTTCCAGTGTAGAAAGAAAATAGAAATGTGTCCGTTGTCTTTATTTGTCTTTCCTTTTTAACTTGATATGTTAAGCTACATATGTTTCTTGATCACTTGCATGACATAAAATAGATTTTTATAAAACATAACAACATAAACCAAATTTTTAATACCACTGGAGAGCTGTGATTTTTGATTTTTGAAAATATCTCTTTTGCTTATCGATAAAAACATTTGAATCAGTCACAGAAGGATTTGAATACTATAAGATTATAACGAAAGCTCTTGAGCAATAAAATACTGTTAACATATTATTACTATTACTATTATTATTATCATTATTATTGATGGGGGTTGCCATTATTTATTTTCATATTTTAGCTCAAAAATTTCAACATTTGTATTATGTATATTAAAAATATCTTGGAATTTATTTTTTAGAAATAAGAAATATAAGAAGAATTATAAGATTTGTCTTCATGATTTCGTCTGTTGAATTATGAAACTTTATAACGTTTCTACAGTTTTTATTCTTTAATGATGGCATCAGATCTAAATAACTTCAATAAATTCTAAAAAGCATTTTAAATGTGTGCAAAAATATTATTTATGAATAAGCTTTTATCAATTAAGAAAAAATGGTTTAAATATACATACTGAAAGCTAATTTTTAATTTCTAAGAATAACGTTTCATTTGATACATGTGAATAATAAATGAACATTTATATATGTGAATAAAAAGAGAGCACCATATGTATTTTAATCACCAAATCAACACAGAAATAACCCGGAAACATCTATTTATCTGGAAATTATCTGTTTTATTATTTAAATGACTATAACAAACTTAAGAGGTCACCTTTACAGTAATATTGTAGATTTTTTTAATAAGAAGTTTTATTTTTTATACCATATTTTGTTTTATTGGAAAAATATATTATTATTATTATTATTATTATTATACCACATATGAGGCTCTACCTGCCAGATAGTATGCTCTGCTTAACGAGTACATGACCGCGGGATGAAAAACACCAGATCGCCTACTTTCGGATATTTACTTCAAAAAAGTCAGTCAATGTAAAAAAAAAAAAAAAAAAAAAAAAAAAAAAAAAAAAAAAAAAAAAAAAAAGTCATTATTTTCGATATACACTTACGGAAATCTGTAAAATTAATAAAATTTTATCTGTACACAGTACAGATAAAATGTAAAATGGGTAGATGTTGTAAATCTAAAAAATTATATTTTGTAAATCTACAGAATGTTACATCCCAGTTTCCAACGAAATTCTTAGTAATCTTACGAATTTTTTTTTATTTGTTTGGAAAAAGTGCTCTGTTAGATGATTCAACCGTAACTCTTTTAAAGTGCGTAATAGTATTGGAAATTGTTTCATAATGTATGCTATATGGCTGATTTTTCATAATTGATTTTTACAACATTCATTGAAAAAAAATAAAATTTCGAATGGCTATTTTCGTTCATTTCTGGGACTATTAAAACAAGCGTTTTCTTTTATCTGTTTTTGTTTTTATGGCTGCACGATTGTTTTTGGTTTAAATTTTCATAGTTTAAAGAAACATCCATTGTACAAAACACATTTCGATATAACAATCTCGTTATAATTTTTATGAGCGTTTTGTGAAGTTTTTAACCTGATTCAGTTTATGAATCAAAGAAGATTTTAATTTCTTTAACGTCTGGAAAGGAAGTTAAAATGAAAACTTTTTTCCGAGATTAACATTTCGTTATATAATCAAAAATAAGTTTCTTACTGTTTCTATATTCACTTTTTCCGGTTTAGATTTTTACGTTGGAAGTCCAAAATTTCTTCATTTATGACAACCTCTTAGTATTCATTATGAATGTTTTATAACGTTTAAAAATTGATTTTATGACAGGATAAAATAAAAAGTTCTTTCTTTCTTTTTATATGAAAAATATAACAGAGAAATTTAAAAAAAATGTTTTTTAAGTTTATGATTGAAATGCAAAAGTTATTACATCTTACAAAGATATCTTTTTGAAGATGCATTTTATGTATGCATTAAATTCAATTTAAAACGATTAATTCATAATTTATGTGAATCAACTTGTATGCACTAATATTTACATGACAGAACTTTGAAATTTTCAAGTAAAATGGAATAAATAAAAAACAATTACAACTATTACCAGAATAAATATTTGAATAAAATTAAGAATGCTATTTTAAACATTAAAAAAATGTTTTGTTTATTCCTGTTAGTAAAGTTTGTAGTTGCTGTTCTGTTAACAATCATTGTGGAAATAAAACAAGTATATTTTTTAAAAGTAAGAATATAATATTAAACAAAATTACAATATTTAAACAAATTACGCGTGAATCTTAACTAAACAAATCCAAATAACGACGTTTATATAAAAAAGGAAAGCATTTTATAACAGGGTTCATAGGAGTCTCATTATTTTCAAAAAAATATATTTTTATTTTTATTATTTAAAAAAAAAATCTTGTTCAAACGCGAAAAATGTCTCCTTTTTTAACCCTGTTGGTTTCGAGTTTTTTTCATATTTTTGAAAAAATTACTTTTACACTAATAATATGAATAGAAGCTATCCAAACGATTAATTAGACTTTAACGAATATTTCACTGCCTGAACATAACGAGTATTGCTGTTTTGGTGCTATTCAATTCTAATTCATATGACAATAGGCTAGGGAAGAGATTTTTTTGATGCTAAAAAAATATTATAATATCAAAAGATTTATTTGACATTACAATTTTAAGATATTTTTTGCGATTTATTGCACATGGTTATTTCAGAAAAGAAAACTTTATTTTAAATTTAAAGAGTGAAATATGTGTTTAATATAAAAGAATTGTAAACGCTGCAAAGGGAATTAAGCAAATATCTATTATTATTATTATTATTAAATGCCTAAACTTTAATGAAGTCATATGGTAAATGCATAGACACTTACTAACTTTATTCCGTGTAAAAAATAACAAACATATTTGTTAAAACAAAATAATATTCAATAAAACGGCATGTACTACAAATAATGCACCTAAACCAAAATGGGTTACGAAGATTTTTTTCCTATAAAGAAATACTGGTACCGCAGAATTTCCTGGTCTAGAAACTTAGGAATTCATACTAACCATGTTACAATTTACTACCTTATCATTAATCTTTAAAAATGTTTCGTAATAAAATACTAGAATCTCTATTAATCTAAAACTCTTACCTCGGAATGCAGGTTATTCGCTTTTACGTGGTTTATCTCGCATGAATGATAAGTATATTCTTCAATAAAACATTCCTTTGGACGAAACTATAACATTTAATTTATAGGACGAACACAAATATTACATGAACAATATTACTTTTCTTTTACATCTCAATTTATAATGCGCACAAAATGTACGTCTCGTTCTCGTTTGCTCAGAACAATCACAGAAAAACAAACAAAAAATCAAAAAAAGTCATTAGTTCACGCAGATTGCAAAATGTTCGTGCGCCATGGAGTTTCGAAGTTTAAAGTCCGAAAATACAACATCCTCCGGCCCAGAAAGATAAGCTGTTCATCTTTACAGGCAAGTTCCAATGGGTATAAGTGTTGCATTGCTAGCCGAATAAGATTGCCTGTTGCTAGTCTTATGGTGCATGCACGAACCTTTCCGTCTCTACCAGGATGGATATCTGTAATAATGCCTAATTTACACAAGAGCCTTGGTTGATTGTCTTCTTTGATCTGAACGACAGCTCCTTTGTTTACTTGTATGCCTTTGGAGTGATCAGTACAACGGAGAGATTTTAAGTCCATTAGATAAAACTGTTTCCACTTCAACCAAAACCGTTGCACTAAGTTTAACCTGTATCTATATCTGCGAGTTAAATCATTTTTTGTAGAAGGAATGATTCTTGTCTTTTCCAGTGGCAACGCTGTAAGTGTTTTTCCCACAAGAAAATGTGCTGGACACAAGGGAGTTGGCTCATTGACATCACTGGACACAAAGGTTAATGGGCGGGAATTCAAAATAGCTTCCACTTCCAGTAAAGTAATTTCAAATTTTTTGTAGTCTAATGAAGATCTTCCAAGGATTTTCTTAAGGCACATCTTCGTTGAACGCACTAGTCGCTCATAGAAACCTCCCCACCACGCTGCTCTCTCTACGATGAATTTCCACTTAATTCTTTTTTCACTAAAATAATTTTGCACCTCGGGATTCTTCATCAAATTTCAGAGTTGCTGTAAATCCCTATCCGTTTTCTTGAAGGTCTTAGCATTGTCAGTGTAAATAATCTTGCAAGTTCCATGACGTGAGATGAATCTTTGAAAAGCCATTAAAAATTCGGTTGTTGTTAAATTCATAACAATATATAAATGTACCGCTCTTACTACTGCGCAAGTAAATAAAGCAACGTAAGTCTTTGCACCATTTTGTAGGTAGGGGACCTAGAAAATCTGCTCCAGTCACTTCAAACGGTGATGCTTCTTTAATTCTATCGGGAGGAAGGGGCGCAATATCTTGACAATAAGGCTTGGTGCTGATTTTTTTACAGATGATAAATCCTCTTATTATACGTTTTACTTGTTGCCTTCCCTTTATAATCCACAATCTTTCTCTTAATTGGACAAGTGTTTCGGAAACTCCAGCATGAGCTACTTCTTCATGAGCTTTTCTGATTTGAAGATCTGTAAAATGACTTTTGCTTGGAAGGATAATAGGATGTTGCCTCTGAATAACTTAAATTTGAAATTTGGAGTCTTCCTTTTAATCGAATGATTCTATCTTCATCTAAGAAAGGATTTAAATTTAGAATTTTGGAATTTCTTGGGACTAATTTCTTCTTAAACAATGCATCTTTTTCTTCTGGAAAGAACCTTTCTTGTGTCTATTTTATCCAATATGGCTCTGCTTTTAACATTTCTTCAGCACTCAAAGGTCCCGAAAGTTTATTAGCATGTTTCTTTGTATTATTCGCAAATCTGAATATCCAACAGGTGATGCGAAGTAGTCTAGTAATTGTACTGTAATTTTCAATTTTAAAAATTGTCTTCTCTTCCTGAGTCACACAGCTAGTTTGGATAATTTTTGTTCTCTTCGATTTTCTTTTCTCTTCTTCAGCAACTTTGACATCAATTACTTTTGTTTCTTGAGGCCAGAATGTTTCATTTTCTTGCAGCCTCTTGGGTCCGTTAAACCATGCATTATTTTTTAAAAGTGATTCTGCTTTTTCATCTCTGGTTAACAGATCGGCTGGATTTTCTGAGCCAGGACAGTGTGACCATAAACTTGGGTTTGATATTGTTGTATTCCTCGAATTCTATTTTGAACAAATGGCTTCCAGTCCTCGACATTACTTCTGATCCAATGCAGGACAATCATTGAATCGGTCCAAAAATGTAGACTAGTTTTCATTTATTTAAAAAGGTGTTCATTAACATAGGCTTTTAGTCTAGTCCCTAATATTGCACTCATCAATTCTAATCTTGGCAGAGATAATTTCTTGATTGGAGCAACTCTGACTTTGGAAATGACAAAACTAGTAAATATTTGTTCATTGGCACGATATCTTAAATATATAACAGATCCATAAGCTTTGGAACTAGCGTCGTTAAAACATAGTAGTTGTACATCTTGAATTGAATCTTTTGGGTATTCACCAAAATAATGTCTAGAAATCTCTACAGTTTCAATAGAACTTAGTTGCTCGCCCCACTTAATCCATTTGTTGTGCATGTCTTCATTTAATTTATCTTCCCAATTCAGATCTTCTTTCTAAATTTCTTGCATAAGAGTTCTTGCAATTACTGTAAAAGTGTTTAAAAATTCCTATGGGATCATATATCTTTCCTATCATCATTAAAAATTCTCTTTTGGTTACATCACTGTTCTTATTTTCATATATCATAAGATAATCTAATCAATAATATATCAATAATAATATATCAATTCAATTTTAAATTATCTTCTCGGGTATTCCATTTATAACCTAAAACTTTTGTACAAGCATATTTTTGATGGACAGCTTCCTCTTTTAAATCAAATTGCGATTGAAGACTTCTGGAATTGGTAGTCCTTTTGCGCATATTGAAATTAGCATCTTTCAAAATGCTCTTAACCTCAGCATATTCCTTCAAACCTTGAGCTTCTTCATTCACACCAGTGAGTAAATCATCGACATATAGACATTTATTTAGTATATCAAAGGCTTCTGGAAACGTGGATTTGTATTTACTAATATGAGGTTTTATCGTTGCAGATAACAGAAATGAACTAGGTTTCGCTCCGAATAAAACTCTTGTCATTCTAAATGTTTTCAATTTAAAATCTGATTCAGTATTAGAGGAATTTCCAATCCATAAAAATCTAACGGCATCTCTATCTGCAGGATCACAGTTGAATGTGACGCTTCATCGTCACGCAGCTTGCAAAATGTTCGTGCGCCATGGAGTTTCGAAGTTTAGAGTCCGAAAATACAACAAAAATATAATCCATTTAAATTGTTTAAGTTGAACTTTAAAATTCGAGTAAAAATTTTTTAATTTAATTTGAATTAATATTATAAAAAATAGGCAAATTTTGTGATTGTATACAAGAATGATTTTATTTCTTGGAAAAATGCTTTTTACTGTTGAAATTAAATATAAAAAAATTATTTAAAGTATTCAAAGTAGAGGGTTTTTTTCTACCTCTTCATAGATATAAAAAGAATTTCTTTAATGTTACTTTAAGAGCCAGTGTTACAATAGAGCGCAGTAACACTTGATCGCAAATTGTACTAATCACTTATAGGTTGATTACCCAAATACATTTTAATTAAATGTGCTTATTCTATTATTGCCGAAAATCATTAAAGATACAAAAGACTGTGGTTATACTTAGATTTTTCAAAAGAAATCGTGCTTTAATCTTAATAGTATACCTTTATTTTTTTAACCATTATACATTTCAAAATAATATTTGTCTTTTTTAAAATTTGTTATCTATAATTACAGAGTTTTGCGATAGATGGCACCAGAGTGACATTCGTCTGGGAGCGTTATTCGTCCCCGAAGTACAAAGAAACGTGTTTATCAGTTATGAGGCTAATCATAACCTCCTGACTGCCACGAACTGATTTTTCCGTTTACTAAGTGGCAGGTTTCACTGCAACATAAGCATTATTTAAATTAGTATAATTCTACAAATAGAAGCCAGTTTTGAAAAATTAAGTTATGATTATTACTCTTAAAACGTGTAAACCTATAGGGGAGAGGGGGGGTCTCTGTGGACAGAAAAAAATAATTTAATTTTATAAAATTCTATTAACATTTTTATAATTTCGCAACCCTTTTAAAGTAAAGAATGATATTTTCTTTTTATTAATATACAGTAAAGATGATGATAAATACAGTTAAACAATAAGAAAATTGGCAGTTTTTAACATTGATCACTGTGGCCACACTAACCCCTACAAGGGGTTAGTGCGGACAAAACCAAACTATGTTGGGGGTTAGTGTGGACAGGTAATTGTTTCACAAATATTCCTTATTATCTAAACTTCTAAGTTTAAATTACAGTCTAAAGGGTTTATGGAGAAAGAAGTAACACCAACAATCACAAGCTGTGTGATTTTTTTCTATTATTCCCCATCTTTAATTAGGGAATTATTTTTCTTATCGAGAAAAGCAAAATGATGTGCTGGATCTTTTTTTCTGCAGAAATACAACATTCATAGACACTGAAACCATTTACTTACAATTTCCACTCTGCGTACAAAATATACAATATTGCAACATCTAAGACTTGTTGACGATGTGATTTGTTTATAATAATGTAACAGTTGATATTTCTTATGCTTCTAACCAACATAGAAAAAAATGTACATCCTATTTTATTGAATTACTTTAAAATTAAAGCTAAATTAATCCTCTAAAAATGCAAAATTGGTGAATTTAAACAAAAAAAGCAAAAGAAAAATTTCAAATTTCTACGTGTAATGGTTAGATGAAATTTTCAATACATATCCTTATTTATACGGAAAATAGTCTTATTTGATGTTTAATATAGTAATTACATTTGTAAGTTAACATACTTTCTGTAAATCTTTACATTATAATAAATTTAGTATTTAAAATACAAATTATGCTGCACAATACGCTGTCTACACTAACCCCTAGTAGTGTGTCTACACTAACCTCATACTATCATTGTGAAGTTATTCTTCATTTATACTCATTTAACCAATTTAATATCTTAATGATGGTTATAGAAATAAAGAAGACAAGTCACACTTGTCTTATAGCAACTTGTCTATTGAATTCTAAATTTAAATTCTTTGTGCTGCAAAAATGACAAACAAATCTTATTTTTACATTTCATGCATGAAATTAAACTTCTTGCAACTATTCGAAAACTTTTTAACCCTTTGCAGCTAAATTTTTGCTTAGTATAGAGTACATTGTTGTCAGTTTGTATAAATTTTTTAGTAATTTTTTCTACATTATTTAAATTGTTATTTTGAATGTCTACACTAACCCCTTGTCCACACTAACCCCCCTCTCCCCTACTTAATAAAATATTTTGTAACAAATTGGAAAAGACATATTTTTTAAATTTTTGAATAAATTAAGGAAAAAACTACATTAGAATTCTGCTCTTTTGTTTGGCGGTCAGTGGATTATCGTTGTGCATTTCATGTAAAAATTCTTTTCATACGGTTACAGTTTTGGAATGCTCTTTTCGCACATATGTATTGGTTCATACGACAAGCCCGTGACATAGGTTGTGTGTAAGAAAAGATACGCGTAGGCGATAGTCTTTTGTATTACGATAGCCTTTTGTTTTCGTTAGCCTCGATCAATTCCATATATGATCATATTATATATGAGGAGCCCAGAAGCCAAGGGGTACAAGTGACAAAATGTGGATTTGGAGTAAACTGAGTTTAAAGATAATTGATGTTAAATTGGAACATTAATAACAATTGACTAAATTGAAATAGGAAACATTTGCTTGTTGCATTCTGATCTTTGAACTCTCATTTCAATAACTGTTAAAAAATAGAGTACACTTTTCTTTAAATGTATAATTAATCAATATTGTTCGTTTTCGAAAAAAGTGGTTTATCTCTATAACTCCCCAAATAATCAGAAAATGACCTATATTTCTTTACCAGAAATGAAAAAAGCATATTTCCAGATACCCTGTGCACTTAACTCATTTTTTTCAATTTTGTCACTTATATCCCTTGGCTTTTGGGGTCCTCATATATATATTGGTCAAATTTGATCTGAACAACTTTACATTTTTCAGGAACGACCGGAACAATTTTTTTTAAACGAAAAGAAAACCGAATTCCGTTAATCTTTCCACTTTAAATATAACTTAAAACATCCAAAAATATTTTAAGCAATTAATACATACATAATTATACATAATTCTTAATTAATTATATACTTTGGGCTAGTTGTCTCTTTGTGCTTGTGACAAAACCTTTTTCATATAGAATGAAATGTAACTAATTTAATTAATTTCACGGAATAATTATACTATTTTCAACTAATTAAAAAAATGTTTTAGGTGTATATATCTGGATTTATCTTTTACCATTATTTTTGTAAATGATCATCTGTTATAGTTGCATTTCTCAAAAAGTATTCGAAATACTTCTGCAGTCCTAAAATAAAATTTTCTCTTTCTGTTAAGCCTGCAACTTTTATTAAGCAAGTTTAAAGATTGATCAAAGTTTATTTCTATATGCATCGTTATTTTTGTAATTTGTACTCACGTTTCGAGCCCGCCATTTCTCACAGTTACTAACATGAAGTTCATAGCAATATCATTAACTAAATAGCGTCTCGATTGAGCTGATACATAGCATGTCAATGAGTTTTGTTGAAAATTTCGCAAAGAGTAAGTAATATTTATGGAATACAGATATTTTTGGTCTACTTTCGGTCCGACTTCCTCTTCTACAGCATTTTCGTCGAAAATTAATTTTCGTTGAATCTTTAATATTGGGCTGAAAGCTAAAACGAAACTAATTTTTAGTCCATCCCTTTTCATGCAATTAACAATAGATAAAAAGAATGGGTTCTCAATAACTGATATTAGTACTATCAACTATTAAATTAAAAAATATATGCATACATCTCAAATTAATTAGATAGAAGATACTTTGTGTCAGTGCATGTTTATTTGCACTATTGATAAACGTAATTATTTTTAAGAACCCCATTTTTTCATGTCAAATCTTGTAGCCTTGAATGTTTTGGTTAATAATTGTTTGAATTTATTCTACGTAAAAAAGTGTATGTAATGTAAAATGTGTATATACAAAAAATGCGTTAAAAAATAAAATAAAAAGTAATAAAAAAAAACATTAGAATTTGTTTACGCGAGATGTTGTCTTTTTGAATAGATATTTTTACCTTGCACATAGCCTTATGTAATTTCAAATATTTACAGACACATAAAATGTTTCAAATTTTGAGTTTCCAATTAATAGTCTAAAAATTAGAGCTGAAAGATTATGATGCTAAATGATTATGGACATAAAATTATGGTGCTGGTAAGTAGTCAAATAATAAATTTCATGCGCAGTGTGTATGTTGTTTTTACCCTTTTTCTTGAATTTTTTAATGCTTTGGTAATTTTTTCTAATACTCTGTTTTAGGTAAACCGTTGAAATTTTCCAAAACTGTGTAAGTGTGTTTCTTTAAAAATGCCTAAAATTATATGTCTAAAAATAACGAAAAGTATTTTTAATTTTTTTTATGATTTTTAAAGTTTATTAGTAAAATATTTATATTTTTATTTCTGTTACGCTAAAATAAAAATTACTTCTTATCATTTTCAAACAGTATGAATTCAGACAACGTAACAAATTTTAAGCTGATATGTGTAACAATTTTGTTAGAAAAAAATGTAATAAAGAGACATATTGTGGAAAACATTTCACAGAGAAATTAACACAGTCTATTAGTTCTTGGAAATAATTTAAGCATAAATTCATTTTTTTAATTACATATGGGCCAGAATGTGTATATTTACTTTAAACATTTTTTTATCTATCTTTGTTTGCAAGTAGAATTCATGATATTAAATATTTCGCAAAAAGTGCCTTATTTTGCTTGTTGAAAACTGCCCTTAAAAGCGAAATAGAAACATAACAGAGTAAAATAATCTTTACTTTTATTTTCAAGGGGCTTATAAACAAGCGATTATAAACTGAAAAAAAAATGCAGCAGAGATTCCAGTCAATGTCCGTAAAAAACAGACTTTATATATATATTAACGTTCTTTACCATTACATTAACGGCTTTTGCCCGTAAAACACAACAAAATACGGGAGTTAACCGTTTATCTGAAAAAAGTGACATATTCCGTAAATTTTCTGGATAATTTGCAGTAAAGTACAGTAAATTAATATATATATATATATATACAGTGCATCATAAACTGAAAATGAATTGCCAAAGAATCAAATTCGTGGCCGTTAATACAAACAAAATTTCCTACAAATTCAAAAATCAGTTTTCTATTGGTATCAACATGAGAAAATCGTTTATTGAAAGTTTCAGCAACAATATCAAATATACTTCGTATGTAAGTTAAATTAAAGCAATTTATCCACTATTTTTACTTATTTTCACATATATTACTTGAGAAAATATGTTTCTACGTAAATCCATTTGGGGAAGAATAGTACAT
Source organism: Maratus speculifer (assembly GCA_964019185.1). NCBI lineage: Eukaryota > Metazoa > Arthropoda > Arachnida > Araneae > Salticidae > Maratus > Maratus speculifer. The sequence goes on along the minus strand of OZ025290.1, from coordinate 417,817,224 downwards.
TTTTTAAAATTTGTTTTCAGGGTAATTCATATGTTTATATCCTGAATTGGATGTAAATTAACGCAGTTTCGTATTTATTTGTTAACACATACAAAATTTCTTAAAAATTTGCTATTCAATTTTCTTTTAGAATCAATATAAACAACTCTTTTATTATTATGAAACAATTGTCTATATAGTTTTATATTTCAATTTAAATCAATCTATGAGCCATTTTTATTTTTGTATTTTCTCATATATCCCATGATAAATTGTATTTAGACATAAAACCATTTGAAAATTTCATTTTCAATTATTTTATATGTCAATTCAGAGTTTTTGTTTGGACCATACAATATCGAAGAAATGACAAAACGGAACAAAAGAAAAATAATTCCCTGTCATTAAATACTGTTGGAAATAAATTTTAGAAAGATATAGAAAATCTCTGACCTACTTCAAGAAAGCTTGATGTACTTATATAATTTCGCTTTAAGTTTTCGTTTATAGGAAAGATATTTCCCAATGTATTTGTATTAGAGTGTTTTACGTAATTTTTAACAGAAATAATTTATACTCACGTATTGCATTTTTGTTTCATTATACTTAACAACATTTACATGTATTTTCCTGTTTTATGAATGTAAGATTTTTTAACATTTTCGAATTATTACAACAAAGTTTACGTAGTATTTGTACATCTGTTTATTTAACATGTATGTATATTTTCGTTATGTTTTCGTATCTTTTGTCTTTTTCGTTAAATAGACTAAAGCAGTTGAACTTAAATTTGATTAATCTGTACATACTTTGTCGAATTGTTTTACAATTATTGTGAAAACATTGATTATTGACACGTAGCCAATCCAACTCAAACTAACATTTCCATATAAAATTTCCAAAAGTGATGTTATCTTGATGCATATTAATTGTCTTGACTATTACAACTTTTTTTTCTGTTATTAGATTTTGAAAAAAGTGATGGTGTCCGTTACTGAAGTTATTGATCATATTTACCATTTTTTTAATGATAAAAGGAATATTTTTTTCAAAATTTTGTCAACAGTAATTATTTAACATACTTTCAAATTTTATTTAATATACTTACAGAATAAGATAGATGTTAAACATCGTAAAAGGGGTATTAATAATATATAATACTTAAAGAATCAATTACTTGGGGTTAAGCGCCAATCGTCATAATTAATATCAAATAGCCGCTTTCAAAATATCTCAAAGAATGCTTGCTGTTCTCTGAAGCACCATTAGATCTGCGATGCAAAGCAACAAATGGTCTGTGATGCGTAAATGCGGAGGTTATCTAGTGTAAAGTTGTTTTCCAACTTTTCCATTTTCTCTTCTATCCAAAAACGTAGTTTTTACTACAATATATAATAAAAACATGGAATAATGGGACTGACAATAATGAATACATTCCTGGTGATTATTCAATTTTTAAAAAAATATATATATTAATTTTAACTGTAATAGATTTGTTCTGCTGTTAGTTTCACAATCTTTAAATTGAAATAACGTAGAGATTGCTTGGCGTCAACTATAAATATTTTTAATGCTTTTAGTATTTTAAACACTTCATAAATGTTATTATAACTTGTATTTGAGTTTGTCTTACATTATTTATTTTATTTAGTATTTTCTTTCACAAAGTTGACCCTTAATATTTGAAAACAGCCTTAACAAGATAGCTATTTGTTAATTAATACAGATTTATCTAAACCAAACATTGCAAATTTCTTTAAAAAAATTGAATTCATAAAAGATGATTTAATTAATCTAATTTAATAAAACAATTTTAAGCATTTTACGCTTTCTATTAGCAGCGTAATTTAAAATTATTATACATATATTTTATGAATAACATAAAGTTTAGAAAACATAAAAAAACATAATGTTTTGTAATACATAATACATTATTTAATTGTAACAAAAAGTCTCTGACAAACATTTTAAAGAAATGGGAAAACGATAATTATAATAATTAAATTAAATATTAAATTTTCTAAATTCATTTTGAAGTAGTTTCACGCAAATATAATAATATAAATTGAACGCAGCAGAATTTTTTATCTACAATTTAAATTTCACAAAATATACTTTACCTAATATAGACTCACTCATAAATTTCTATTTTTAACTGTCATTCCAGATGTTACTGGAAGGACAAAGTAAGTTCTTTTTGGTTTTTGTCTGCGTATAGGATTTTTTAACTTAAATAAAACCTTTTTATTTTCCAATAGAGATCATATTTCTGTGAAATTTTTCCTTTGTTCTGATTTTTAAATAAATACAATTTCAATGATATTATAAAATGTTTTTTTTTTCCAAAAAATGACCAAGTTATTTAATTACCTCATTTCAAGAGATATGAGTTAAAAAATACAAAATTCTAAGTAAAAAAAGTATTATTTTTCACAACACGATGAGACTGATAATCAAATGTAATAATATAAATTGAATGAAGCAGAATTTTGGATCTACAATTTATGTTTCATCTAATATACTTTACCTAATATAGACATAATCATAAATTTCAGTTTTCCACTGTCAATCCAGATGTTACTGAAATGACAAAGTGAATAATTTTTAGTTTTTCTCTGGGTATAGGAAATTTTAAACCTAAAGAAAACATTTTCTTTTTCCTCAAGAGACCATTTTTTTCATTGTTCTGATTTCTAACTGAATACAATTTAAATATTTGTTTACTTTTTTTTTTCCAAAAAAGGACTATGTTAATTAAATACTTCTCATTTCACGAGGCAAGAATAAAATAATACAAAGTTCTAATTTTTAAAAAAGTGACGTTTTTCATAGCGTATCTTGATTGATATTCAATTTCATTTTATGAGACTATTGAGCATTTATTTATTTATATAGATTAATTTTAAAAAAAATCTGAATATTCGTATTACTGTCTCATTACTGTTTTATATTTTATTTTTCTCTTTCTAAACTTAATATCCTTATTTTTATTGACATATTATTATTCTCCTTAATATTCTTACTCTTCTTTTATTATTCTTATATCTCATCTTAATCTCAATATTCCTATTCTTCTCTTATTATTTAATTTATTTATTCCAGTAATATTATATTCTTATTACATTCTTGTTTTATTCTTATTACTATTATTAATATTATTATTTAGAATATTGATTATTATTTTTTAATTTTAAAGTTTTATTTATTGTATACTCTATTCAGAAATTCAAATGAGAGAAAAAAAATCAATTCATCGTCATTACAGCAAAAAAATACAACAAAAAATAATAAATTATATGAGGGTTTTAAACTTTTAAAAATATTCCTAGAATTTATTTTTAAAAATACCTATCTAATATAGTAAGGCAGTGTAAAAAATACGCCTTCTACTGGTACCGTAATTTAAATAAAGTCAAAAAATGAAGTCTAGAATGCAGAACTATGAAATCGTTGTAATATCAATATTCTTATTCTTATTGGGATATTATTTTTCTTAGTATTCATATTCATCTTCTTCTTTTCTTCTTCTTATATCTTTAGTTCATCTCTTCTTAATCTAAATATTATCATTCTTCTCTTACTGTTTTACTATCAATATTGTATTCTTGTTTTATTCATATGCTTAGTTGCGTTTATAGGGTTCTTTTGATCTTATGGTTAGACGACTTCAAACTCTTGTCTCTTATAAAAGAAGAAAATATTTTTTTTACAGATCTTCAGAACAGCAGAGTCTTCGAAACTCACAAATATTACTAGATATTCAAAAATAACTGTTCAAATCTATCGTAGTACAGATATAGGTAGCAGAGACTCTTTATACAATGTCTCAACGCTAAATGACATTCAAAACAATGTAGAGAAAACTCAAGCAAACTTGCTTACAACCGCAGCTCACTCAATGACTGACTGATGAATAATAACCACGACAGCTCGTATTGCTCTCCTTATATAGGCTTGCAGCATGCGCTAGAAGTTTCCACAGGCTTCTCGAAAAATCCAGAAACCAAGGAAAAACATTCAATGTATCAGCATACCTAAGGGGGGTTACCAGAGAGAGGGAAGAGTTACCATCGCCAACAATCGCCAAGTTTGTCGCCAACTTGGCGATATATCGCCAAATTTGGCGACCAAAATTAGCCGTCAAAAGTGACGCCAACTTGGCGATATCTTTATTTTTTCGCCAAGCTGCCATAGTCATACACTGAAAAATAATAGACAAGTTTGCTTGATAACAGAGACTATGTAACAAAAACTAATACTAGTAAAGGAATGGAGCTTAATAAGATTATTTACATTATTTTACAGTACAAACACTAACTATTTACAAAATTCGTAACAATATGCTTATTCCAGGGTTCGGACTGTGCAAGGAACCTTTTAAGAACTTTTAGAGACTTTTCTTAAAATAATATTTTTCTTGTTTAATAATCTTGTTTAATAATCTTGAAAATAATCTATCTTCAAACACAGTGACCAGTATTTTATGAAATTTCTGGTTCTGAAATACTTTTAAAAACCCAATCTCTTGATGCGTGGAACTCCTTTTTTCCAATATTTTTATTTAGAATATTGAGTAATCATTTTTAATTTTTTTTTTATTATTAGATACATAAATAACTCTTTGGACACACGGTATAATAAATTCGAAAAAGACACCGTTCTAAAACCAATGTTCGAAAAACAGTTCTTATTTAATAAGTAAGTTAATTTTCAGGTGATTGTTAAATTAAATTTATTTTTTCTGTTTTTTTAACAGCATTTTTTTTATTTCCACACATTATAGCAGTAAGAATATTAATATTAATATATATATATATAAACCGGGTGTCCCAAAAATGACTGGTGGATTTTAAAATTCAATAACTTGCAAATGGTGAGAGCTATTTCAAAAAATTTTGCAGGAGGGTTATGAATAATGTCAGGAGTCTTTTTACCGCAATTTTTTATTTTAGTTCGCATCTCAAACAATAGGTAGCGCTGACTGCGATTGAAGGCCAGGTGATCAGTACTGAGTGAAGCGTCGACCTGGCCTTCAATCACCGCCAGTGGAGCCTATTGTTTGAAATGCGAACTAAAATAAAAAATTATGGTAAAAAAAAAAAAAAAAAAAAAAACTCCTGACATTATACTTAACCCTCCTGCAAAATTTTTTTAAATAGCTGCCACCGTTTGCAAGTTATTGAATTTTAAATTCCAACAGTCATTTTTGGGACACCCGGTATACATATATGTTATTAATATATACAAATATATATAACTAATTAAAATTATAGTATTAAAAGCAGTCGTATATATATGACAACTTTTTAATACTAGATTCACCAAAGCCAGCTATTGATATGCATAATAAAATGCAAAGTAAATCATCCATCGTAACCCGAATTTCAATAAGCTCATCCATCATAATATAAGGGCATTCAAGTGCATTTAACGAACCCTGAATTCTTAAGTCATCAAATATTTCAACAGTACCAATACGGAAATGAATAATGCATTAAATTTAAATTTGCGTTTATATGATCATTTTAAAAAAATGATATTGAGAAAAAAAATGGAGATTTGATATCTAATCAATTTGCATTATCAGAGTTTGATTTGGTGAATACTTGTCTTTTCTACAAATATTTAAGTATTTGACGATAAATCATAAAAATATTCAGTAATATAATTATTTTAGATACAAAAATTAAAAATTTTAACATTTTGTTCGAATTCCCTTTTAATAAATTTTCTTTATTACATGATTAGTAAACTATGCTCATTGAAAGTTTAAACACGTTGCATATATATAATATAAAAACAATTTATGAAATTTTAAGGATGTTAAAAACTTTTTTAAATGCTTAAGTAAATATAATTAAAAGTACATTTTATTATTAGACACGTATTTTAAAATATCAAGCAAAATAAATATTTCCGAAACATAAAATAAAATAACGGTTCGTTAACGATAACATACAAAAAAGCAATTGATACTTATTTATATTTGTTGTTTATCTTTTAAATGGTAACGCAAAACAAAATTTATATTTATTTTTGTTATTGTTTAAAAATTGTTTTATTGAATGTATCTAATATATAGTTTTATGAACATTTATGAAAATAGTTTGATGAACGTTGTTATAAAGACTAAAAATAACAAAAAGATATTTTCTTCAATAAATATAGTCCTTTTTCATAAATAAGATATTCGAAAATAATATAAAATGAACAGAGGTATATTGTCTTAAATATATATATTTTATTTATTCAGTCTCAAAATATTTAATTTTTATTTCCTTAATAAGAACAAAATATGCATCATATATACATATAGTGTGAAAGGTATGGACTAATCTAACGGCAAAATTTGAAGAAGACGGATTTACATTTGCAAGAAGTCTACATGGAGATATTTGCAATTCATTTTTTTTTATTTGCCTGATGTTTCCATTAATTTACATAAAATATAATTTATCCAATGTTATTTAAATAACATAATATACTGAATATTTATATTTATATAAGTTAATAATTTTTTCAATCCATTTAATATCCCAAACCGTATGCAAGCTCGTTAACTATAAGTAACATGAGTATGCACATTTGTGGTTTTGAACACGTTAGTAAAGTGTAAGTTTTTCTCATTTCCATTTCCGTTTAACATAATAGATAAAAAAAATGCACATATATTTCATTATATGATAAAATTTGTATATGTTTTTACATATCCAGATTTATTGCCTTATTTAAGTTTTTGGTTACGATTAATGGTAGAAAATTATGCATTAGAACATTTTCCTGATGTCTACGTCAAACATTAATATTAGTTTTTTGTGATTGTGTGACATTGAAATTGAAAGCGAGCCACGCACAACTAATTCCATTTTTATTTGTCATTATTCCACTATTGTTAATTAATTTTCATTGTATTTATATTAGATTGTGTTTATATAGTCTATTTATATTATACTCGTTTATTCCATATTTGATGTAGATGTTGATTTGTAGCATTATATAATGGTTATATATATATATATATATATATAGATTATAGATAGATAGATATAGATAGATAGATAGATAGATAGATATAAATAGATAGATAGATAGATATAGATAGATAGATAGATAGATATAAATAGATAGATAGATAGATAGATATAGATAGATAGATAGATAGATAGATACTTAAATTATTCTTTTTTAAGATTTAATTAACGATAAATTTAATTATAACAATTGGAAAATTTTATATGGATATACAATGTCTATAACAGAATCCAAACCAGGGTCGGCTAAGCTGAATCCGCGAATTTTTTTTTCAACTGAGGCAAATACTGAGGACTAATAAATTAAAGATCGGAGGCCCTTTTCTTATGTTGTTACATTAATGAGCTCATTAGAATAAATTTAAGATCAATTTTGGAGCTGTGGTAAACGCTGCACGCGTAATCATATAAGATTAATTTTCCACACAATTGTTCCATTTGTAAATAAATCAGAACAGTTGTAAGTTTCTAAGTTGATGTTTTTGGTAGTGGCCATGTAATAGTTGTTTTAATTTGTTTTATGTCACTTTTTTACATTTAAACATTTTCAAACTATGCTATCTGTTATTTTTTCTAAGAAGAGCATTTTGGTTTGAAAATCGCAAATGCGTGGTTTTCGAACTATTTTTTTTATTATTTAATTGCGATAACTTAGTATGAAGAATAATTATAATTATGCGGATGATATTCAAGCCTTAATTTAAATTCATGACACATAGGTTTTTTATGTTATATACCAACAAACAGGCAGATAGACAGACGAACAGACTCACAGACAGATGCTCTGTTAAAACATGTTTTTTTCAATCTCTGGCTCCTAAAACGAGTAAATCTGCCGAAAACCGGAATTCGATAATATTTTCGAATACAATTCTTGTAAAAATAGACAAAAGTAAAAAGTGAACGTGTGAGATTATTTTGCACTGCATAAAACAAAATACGATTCATTTTTCTACCACAAGGAAAAAATGGCTACTTAGATAACAAATGATTGTATTTAGTGCAAAAATTTAATTCCAAAGTGTCAATTAGCGCGAATGTGAATTTATACCTATACATTAAAGGTAGACAAAATACAATTCAGATTGAAATATGCAAAGCGTTAATTCAATCAAAATCGTGTACAACCCGAATCTTAGTCGTCCAATAAATCAATCTTATCAGAAGTAAAGTGGATAATACCTGTTACATGTTTGTTACAAAATAAGTATAATTAGTCATAGTTGAACTGTTTAAGTATCAAAAAACGTCAATTTAATATTTTTTCAGTGTAAAGATGTAACGAAGTTAGAGATGAGCATGGGCCTGACACGGGTTGGGGATCTATTTTTATTCTATTCTTTATGGCTTTTATTCTATTCTTTATGGTTAGGGCGGGCTCGGGCTTGTTTTTTCTGAGGCTGGAAAATTCTATTTATTCATGTGTAGAAAATATTGAAAGAACTTTTTTCCACTTAAAATTGCGCACTTGTTCCTTTTTTAAGTCATTTTAATGCTATTTTGACCAAAATGACGAGTGACCAAATGAAATCGTGTTTATTTATTTTAGTATTTTATTTCTATTTCAAATGAAATTTTGTGGTAATTACAGATTTATGTCTTCGAAATTTCTGGTGACGATTGATTGAAATGGCGCTTATCGGAGCAAACAAACAATGAAGTTGCCTTTAGTTGGCTTTTCATTAGTAGAAGATATTTTTTAATCGGATTGTTTAATTATTTATTATTTAGTTACATAAAGCAAAAAAAAAATATTTTCTTCTGGTTTTAGTTGACGAGAATTAATCGGAGGTATTAAAATTGTTTAATCTTCTATTGTGCAAATATCATAGTTTTTTTTCATATGAAAATAGTTAGTGTTTATTATATCTATTCATCATCAAGAACTCTGCTCATGCTGAAGACGCTGTACATTTTAGAAGGTCCCTTTCCTCCATAAATAAACATTATTATCATGTTAATCCGACAGAAAGCAATAGATTTGTCTTTCCTCTTTTCCTATATAAACAAAGTACCTTTAAGACAACAGTGTTTTTTTTAATTGATTTACGTTGAAAATGAGATATGATTTTACCTTTTTGATATCAAAAACAGGCTCTAGTGACAAAACAATTTTTGGGCTCGAACTTAAAATCATAGACCCAACGCCCTTAAACACGAGCCTGAACTCAACTCTAATCTAAATTGCTAGCGATTGCTTTCATTAATAAAGCAATTAATACAAGTAATCACACAAAATCACTTTTTCTTTGCAAAAAAATCCAATTATAATAATGATAAATAGACAAGGTAGTTTTATTATTTTATTTTTATCAATCAAAATAAATTGAATATTTAAGCCTCGGAAAATAAAAAAAATATATTAATAAAGTTGTATCAAACTTTTTAACAGAATTAAAAAAATATATTTATGTTTTTATTTATTATATATATATATATATATATACATATTTTTAATGTTTTTTAAATTCTCTTTTATCTTTGTTTTATCCCTTTCTTAAACCTCATAATAGAAAATTCATTTTGAATAACATTCTCTAATAATTCCCTTATAATTTCACTTGTTTTGTAAAAAGCAAAATAAATACTTAAAACTTATTGCATATTCTAATCCCTGGAAAATCACTCCCAGATGAAAACATCTGCTTGAAAGAAAGTCTCTTGATATTCATTACTGAAATCTTACATACACTTGGAATTTTGGGCATTATCTACGTTTTGCAATTATTTATCTGTCGTCGTATATCAGTAATAATTTATTAAATCTTTCACCAACATCTTGAATATAGCAAGAAACTGAAATTTATGACTCTGGGGATGATTTACAAATCTCGCAAATGATGTATAGATGTCTCAAGAAGCATCTTTTACGTTTCACTTTAGGAATATAGCTTCACTGAAGAAAAGGAATAACATATTTAAGACGTTGTTATAGAAATATTTTGAAAGGTATTTCTAAGAATGTGTAATATATAATAATTTAAATTCTTTATTCAAAGATTACTTCATCTTTCCCATTTTAGTTACAAAAGAATCTATAAAAATTAATGAGAAGTCGTTTGTTATGTTTTTACCGGTTGTTCTATATATATGCTCACAGGATAAAAAAAACGCCTTAGAATTTTTTAATTATGAAAGTGGAGAAAATATAAAGATGGAGAAAAAACATTTAAAGTTTTAATTTGAATTAAAAATAAACATTTATTTATGTATTTACCTTTTTTATCATTTTTTTTTCATTTTCCTTCTAATAATGGCACGTTTAACTTTAAATATCATTCTGTAATTATTCCTTTAATATTTTCCTGGTTTGTTAGTAAGTAAAAAAAATTAATGTGAATTAATTACGTATTCCAATTTCTGGAAATTCTCTCCTAGTTGACATCATCTTGAAAGAAAATCTCTTGACAGCCATTAATGAAATCTTACACTCACTTTCAATTTTGTGTATTACTTACGTCTTGCTATTCTTTATCTGTCATCGTACATGAGTAATAATTTATCTAACCTTTCACTAACATATGGAGTACAACAGGAAATTGAAATTTATGACACTGGTGATAATTTACAAATCTTATAAATGATGTATAGATGTCTACATTTCACTTTAGGAGTATCGCAACAATGAAAAAAGAATGAAGATATTCAATACATTCTTATAGAAATATTTTGAAAAGCGTAAATTGATTGACTAAATATCATAAAATATCTTTTTCATGAAAAGAAGAATTGTATTTTTATTACTTTATATTCATCAATCAAAATAAGTAGAATAGTTAAACCCCGTGAAAAAAAGTAATTAATAAAGTTTTATTAAATTGTTTAACAGAATTAAAAATAAACATTCATGTATTTTTAACATTTGTTAATCTTTTAAATATTTTTAATGTTTTTTAAAAATCTTTTAAAACTTTTTAAAAATTTCTTTTAACCTTTTCTTAAACCTTATTATAGAAAATTCATTTTGAATATCATTTTCTAATAATTTTCTTAGAATTTTACTGCTTTATTAAAAAGCTAAAAATTACTAACTTATTGCGTATTCTAGTTTCTGGACATTCCCTCCCAGATGAAAACATCTGCTTGAAAGAAAGTCTCTTGATATTCATTACTGAAATCTTACATACACTTGGAATTTTGGGCATTATCTACGTCTTGCAAATCTTTATCTATCATCGTATATCAGTAATAATTTATTAAATTTTTCACCAACATCTTGAATATAGCGGAAAATTGAAATTTATGACTCTGGGAATGATTTACAAATCTCGCAAATGATGTATAGATGTCGCAAGAAACATCTTTTACGTTTCACTTTAGGAGTATCGCTTCACTGAAGAAAAGAAATAAAATATTTAAGACGTCGTTATAAAAATATTTTGAAAGGTATTTCTAAGAATGAGTAATATATAATAATTTAAATATTTTATTCAAAAATTACTTTATGTTTCCCATATTAGTTACAAAAGAATCTATAAAAATTAATGAGAAGTCGTTTGTTATGTTTTTACCGGTTGTTCTATAAATTTGCTCAGAGGATAAAAAAAAAGACTTAGAATTTTTATAACATTAAAGTGGAGAAAACATAAACATGGAGGAAAACATTTAAAGTTTTAATTTGAATTAAAAATAAACATTTATCTATGTATTTACGTTTTTTATCATTTTTAATTTTTTTATTATTTTCTTAAAATAATGGCAATTTTAACTTTAAATATCATTTTATAATTATTCCTTTAATATTTTCCTGGTTTGTTAGAAAGTGAAAAAAAAAATGTGAATTAATTGCGTATTTTAATTTCTGGAAATTCACTCCCAATTGAAATCATCTTAAAAGAAAATCTCTTGACAGCCATTAATGAAATCTTACACTCACTTGGAGTTTTGTGTATTACCTACGTCTTTGCTATTCTTTATCTGTCATCGTATATCAGTAATAATTTATTGAATCTTTCACTAACATATGGAGTACAGCAGGAAATTGAAATTTATGACACTGGTGATAATTTACAAATTTTATAAATGATGTATAGATGTCTAGAGAAACTTATTTTACATATCACTTTAGGAGTAACGCATCAATGAAAAAAGAATGAAGATATTCAATACATTGCTATAGAAATATTTTGAAAAGAGTAAATTGATTGACTAAATATCATGAAATATCTTTTTCCTGAAAAGAAGAATTATATTTTTATTATTTTATATTCATCAATCAAAATAAGTTGAATAGTTAAACCTCGTGAAAAAAGTAATCAATAAAGTTTTATTAAATTGTTTAACAGAATTAAAAATAAACATTCATATATTTTTAACATTTGTTAATCTTTTAAATATTTTTAATGTTTTTTTTTAAATTTTTAAAAAAAATTTAAAAGTTTCTTTTAACGTTTCTTAAACCTTATCATAAAAAATTCATTTTGAATATCATTTTCTAATAATTTCCTTACAATTTTACTGCTTTATTAAAAAGCTAAAAATTATTAATTTTAACTTATTGCGTATTCTAGTTTCCGGATATTCCCTCCTAGATGAAAACATCATCTAGAAAGGAAGTCTCTTGACAGGCATTAATGAAATCTTACTCACACTTGGAATGCTGTGTATTACTACGTCTTGCTGCTCTTTATCTGTTATCGTATTCCGGTAATAATTTATTGAATCTTTCACCAACATCTGGAACATAGCAAGAAATTGAAATTTATGACTCTGAGGAGGATTTACAAATCTCGTAAATGATGTGGAGATGTCAGGAGAAACATCTTTTGCATTTCACTTTCGGAATATTCCTTTAATAATAAAAAAAGAAGCTATTCAATACAATATTATAGAAATATTTTGAAAAGGCTTTGTAAGAGTGTGTAATATGTAATAACGTAAATTTACTTTAAAAAGGGGATTTTTTGTTTACTATTTTTAGTTAGAAAAGAATCTGTAGAAATAAATGAGAATATGTTTGAGCATTTATAATGCTTTTACCGTGTGTTCGGTATTATGTTTTACATTTAAAAATTAAATAAAATAATGTAAAAACTAAAAGTACATTTCGAAAAAAAAATACCGCAGGTCTGATAAAATATTTTTAAACGTTTATAAAAATTTAAATTTTTTAAAGCCTATTACTTTTTAATATATATATATATATATGTCCAATTTGCTTCTTCTTTTTCTTCTTCTTCATTTTACAATGTGTTTTAGAGAAATCTGCGCATGGATTCTTTGATGCATATAATATCACATTTAAGATAATTTATTTATTGATACATATATTGTAAAGCGATGAGATATAATTTTTATTCATACACTGTTACTTTTTTTAATAACAAAAATCCTGACGGTTAATTCTCTGAGCAAATTTATCAGATAATAAAGAAAATGTATAAAAATGTAAAAATCTCTATCTCAATAAAAACAGCTTTAGAATTTTTAAATCATGAAATTGAGGAAAATACAAACATGGGGGAAAAAACATTTAAAATTTTAATTTGTTTGGATATTTCCGTAGTATATTAACAGAATTTACAAAAATTTCTATATAATTACTGAATGCGTAAAAGTGAAATAAACATATTCGCAAAAAACCAGGATTTTAAGAATAGCTGTTTTTTTAAGTATCAAAGAGTTCAATTCAATATTTTTTTCAGAATAAAGATATAACTAAGCTACTAACAATTGGTTTCTTAAATAAAGTAAATAGTGTAATACAAATTACTACTCAAAAACGAATTTTTCTTCCGCACCAATTGAATAAAAAAATAATAAATGAATAATAATTTATTATTATTATTTTATAGTTATAAATCAAAATAAATGGAACATCTAAGCTTATGGAAATAGAATTGAGTCATTTTTAATATTTATGATTGGTGTTCCATAAATTAGTTTACATTTCAAAATTAACATTAAAAATATAAAAAACCAAAAGTGTATTATAAAAACAAAATTACTGCACATCCGATAAAGCAATTTTTAAAGTTTATAAAAATGTACATAATGAAAATGCACAAAAAAGTATAAATCTCAATCTTAAATTTAAAAGAAACTAAACCATGAAAGTGGATAAAATACGAACATGAAAAAAAACCACATTTAAAATTTTAATTTCTATGGGTAATTCTCTTGGGAGTATTAAAATTTTTTCAATTTATCTTATATAATTTTTGCATGTGTAAATAGGAAATGCCTAAATTTTCACAAATAAACAGGCTTTAATTTAATAATTAAAAAAAATGATTTTTTAAAACAATTTTAAGATTAACTGTCCTTAAGTATCAATTGCCCTTATGTATCAAATAATGTCAATATTATATTATTTTCAATATAAAGATGTAACTAAGCTACTAACAATTTCTTTCGTAAGTAAAAAAATAGTATATTACAAATTATTTCTCAAAATTTGGTTTTTCATCCACACCAATTGAATGACAATAATAATAATGTTTCTTTTTATACTTTATAGTTGTCAATCAAAATAATTTGAAATTTATAGCCTCGGGAAATAAATAAATAAACAAGTAAAGTTGTATCGCATTGTTTACCTGAATTAAAAACAAAAAATTACATTTTCAACTTTTTTTTTATCTTTTTAAATCTTTTTAAAATAATAAAATAAGTAATGCTTTTTGCATATTTTCCCCTTATAATGGCAATTTTAAATTTTAACCTCATTCTATAAATAATCTCTTAGAATTATCCTGATTTATTACAATGCAAAATATATTAATGTAAATTTATTGCGGATTCCATTCCTTGCGAATTCCCTGCCAGTTTTAAACATCTCCTTCAAAGAAGTCTCTTGATAACCATTAATGAAACATTATGCAATTTGAGATTCCGTGTATTATATAGGCATTGTTTTTCTTTATCCGTCATCTTACATCAGTAATAACTTTTTGAATCTTTCACTAACATCTGGAATATAGCAGAAAACTAAAATTTATTCTGAATATTCTGAATATTATTTATTCTAAATATATTCTCTGGAGATGATTTAAAAATCTCGTAAATGATGTATAGATATCGCGAGAAACTCGTTTTACGTTTCACTTTAGGAGCATCGCTTCGATGAAAAGAAAATATGAAAGATATTCAAACTTTTGTTATGAAAAGATTTTGAAAAGGTTTTGTATTGTGGTGTAATTTATAATAACGTATATGTATTTTACAAAAACTGTTTTCTATTTTCCAATTTTAGTTAGAAAACAATCTGTGGAAATAAATCACAAAAAAGAGTCATTTATAATGTTAACACTTTAGTTTCCATAAATTTCTTTACATTGAAAATTAAATTTAAAAAAATGAAAACTAAAAGTGCATTATGAAAAAAATAACTGCATAGCTGATAAACAATTTTTAAAATACATATACAAAAAAAAATGTACAAAAAATCTCAATTTCAATAACAAATACAAATACAAAAAAAAAAAAAAAAAAAAAAAAAAAAAAAAAAAAAAACTTACAATTTTTAAAACATGAAAGTGGAGAATATATAAACATGTTTAAAAAAGAATTTAAAGTTTTAATTTGTATGAATAATTCTGCTGAGAGTATTAACAAAATTTACTGTATATCTTATGTAATTACGTTATGTGTAAAAGGGAAATGTCTAAACATTCATAGTTGAACAGGCTTTAATTTAATAAAAAATAAATATCAATTTTTTAAACAATTTTAACTATAACTGTCCTTAAGTATAAACTGCCCTTAAGTATAAAAGAATGTTATTTCAATATATGTACAGTGTTCAGCAAAAGTTTACACAATGATCGATTACGCTTATATATTCAGAAGTATGTACCGAATGTTTTTAATTCATCTGTCATAGATTACTTGTGACTTATCCTTTATTCACAAACAATAAATTTTCAATTTTACTTTTTACGTAAAATATAATGACAAAAAATGAAATTAATATTGTGGCAAAAGTATAGACAATTTGCAGAAAAATAACTACAAATTAAAATCGAGTTGCACCCAAATTGTTTGCAGTTAGTGCAAGAATGTGTCTTTTCATCGATTAAACTAAATGCTGCATTACTTGAGGGTCTATTTTGTACCAAACATGTTCAACAGAAGCTCGAAGCTCATTAAAAAAAAGTATAGTAAAAATTTCCATAAACATTACGACATATGATGTTACAAAAATTTTCCATTGGGTCCGGATCAGAACTACACGCCGGCCAGTTGAGATCAGTAGTATTTTCAGAGTTAAACGAAGTTCTTCTTTTGTATGAAATATGAATAGACGCATTATCTTGCTAAAATGCATATTTTAGATCAGTTAAAAGTTCCCCAAATGACTAAAAATTAATATGCAACGTACGTACGTAGTCTTGTGTTGCTTGGCAAACAATGAATAACTCCACAGATACTCGAACATTAAAGCAAAGTGAGGACCAAACCATTAAAAAGTCACCTTCTTGTTGTTGACTTAAGAAAGTCCCAGGCGCTTTACGCAAAGCGTGCCAATAGTATGCCCACCCGTTTGGGGCATTCAAATTCTCCTTTTTTTCGTTACTGAATATCATAGCGTACCATTTCCATTTGTGTCCATTTGACGTATGTTTGCAAGTTCATTGTATTCTCGCCAATTTGTAGCGAGATTTTAAAGCTGATTGTTTTATCATTTTTATGTAAATTGATTTACCTGTTTCTTTAATTCATCTACGAATCATGTCCGTCGATACAGAAAGTCCTGACTTACTTTTAATGTGATTAGCTATCATTTTTTGTGTAAATGTCAGTTTCTGGATCCTTTTGTAATCTCATTTTCTCGTCACACAAGGTTTTCCAGATTATGTTTGTTTTGTAGGAGTCATCCTTAGACTATACTTCATGGACAGACCACTTTGGATGATTCAATGCTGCTGAAATTTCTGCAACAGTCTTCCCTTTCCATTTTAGCTTTCCTGCTTCAATTACCTTATCCAACTGAATATTTTTAGCTCGCGGCATCTTCACTAACTGATTCTATATCGAGGTATAATTAAATACTTCAGACATGTGACATCATAACTTGAAAATTTTCAACTGTTTCAATATGCAAATTTTACTTTTTTCAGTTAAATTAATTATTCTACATTTAATATAGGAGGACCAATTACACTGTTTGATAATATAACAAATAATAAAATAAGCTCATCAGTGTATACTAGATGTTAAATTTTTTTTTTAAAATTCATGTACTACTTACAAGTAAAGCAGAGTTGATTTCCTACAGTTTCGAACAATAAAGCTTGTTCATCATCAGGGAAACATTAGAAGATAAAAAACTAACACGTTACACAGTTCACATAATACAATACTAGAAGCAAAAACCCGCCTTTCTTCTGAAGGAAATCCAAATTCGCATGTGAATGCAGCCGTGGCGCCATCTATAGTGTAGAGATCAAATTAAAGTTCATTCGAACTTTATTTCTGTTTTTAGAAAGTCTATCCAGGAAATAGGTATAAAATAGGATAAATTATCGTTACATAGTTGGTTTTTCCGTGTTATAATTTCTATTGATTCACGAATTTTAGACTTATGGGGGTTCGTTTGCCGGGAAATAATTCTTGCGTTGTTATAATCAATTGATTGTACTTCATTTATGGAACAGAGTCTTGATATGGATGTGCTTGGTTTATTATACTTAATGTCTCTTTTATGTTCTTTAAGCCTTTTGCTGAATTTTCGACCAGTCATTCCTATGTAATATTTGAGTTGATTGTTGTTAAGCAAAAAAGGTATTTCATATACACCTGCATAATTAATGGGGTCTATTGGGTCTAATTTCTTGCTTATTACTTTCATAAGATTAGGAGGAGTTGATGCTATTAGTTGAGTATTATATTTCTTGAATAACTGTTTTAGCCTTTCAAAGATGATTGAAATGTATATAATTTTTCTGTAAGATGGTTTGGCGGTTACTTCTTGATTAAGATTTGGTTTATTAAAATTATCAATAATCTTATAGTTTGTTTTTGGCTGGAAACCATGATTGCTTGCAACTTGAATTATATAACTAATTTCATCTGTTAGGTATTGCTCTGAACATACTTTGAATGCTCTATGGATGTAAGATTTTATGGCACTGAGTTTATAAGTCCATGGGGCTATTGCATCTTTAGGTATAATATGGTCTAGCTTTACTTTCTTTCTGTATACTTTTCTATTGATTTTGTTATTTTCTTTTATCAGTAGAATATCTAAGAATGGAAGAGTATTATTATTTTCTATTTCCATAGTAAACTGGATGTCTTTATCAACTCTATTGATTTTTTCAAGGAAATCTTTCAATGATCCCAAACCATGATCCCAAACTGCAAATATGTCATCTACATATCTTATCCATATGCTAGGAGCAGGTTGTATATTATCTAAAATGTAGTTTTCTAAAGGTCTTAATTTAAATTTAGCCAGGAGACCAGATATAGGTGAACCCATAGGTGCTCCTTTTGTCTGTTATTTTGAAGGAAGCTGTCACTGGAATTTATAGAGTATATGGATTCTGGGAGGATAGACTTTAGAAATACAACAAAAGCCTTTTCAATAAAGTACAAAGGTCCATCACACCTTGAAACGATTGGTCTCATTGGTAAATTGTCCTTATGGTCCTTGAGTCTGCCTATCATCCTGGGAGTGACACCTGTAGGATTTAATCTAATTAAATTCTTCATATTATCAGGCAATTCTGCATCTTTTATTAAAGTTTCTGTCTTATTATAGATGTTGGTGTTGGGGTCTTTGTTAAGTGTAACACATGAGAGCTCCTTAATACATTCCTCCATTTTATTGATATACATTTGATTGTCAAGAATAGCAAGCTTGTTAGATTTGTCAGTTTTAACTATAAATAAATCCTTATCTTTTTTCAGATTGACAAAAGGAGCACCTATGGGTTCACCTATATCTGGTCTCCTGGCTGAATTTAAATTAAGACCTTTAGAAAACTACATTTTAGATAATATACAACCTGCTCCTAGCATATGGATAAGATATGTAGATGGCATATTTGCAGTTTGGGATCATGGTTTGGGATCATTGAAGGATTTCCTTGAAAAAATCAATAGAGTTGATAAAGACATCCAGTTTACTATGGAAATAGAAAATAATAATACCCTTCCATTCTTAGATATTCTACTGATAAAAGAAAATAACAAAATCAATAGAAAAGTATACAGAAAGAAAGTAAAGCTAGACCATATTATACCTAAAGATGCAATAGCCCCATGGACTTATAAACTCAGTGCCATAAAATCTTACATCCATAGAGCATTCAAAGTATGTTCAGAGCAATACCTAACAGATGAAATTAGTTATATAATTCAAGTTACAAGCAATCATGGTTTCCAGCCAAAAACAATATATAAGATTATTGATAATTTTAATAAACCAAATCTTAATCAAGAAGTAACCACCAAACCATCTTACAGAAAAATTATATACATTCCAATCATCTTTGAAAGGCTAAAACAGTTATTCAAGAAATATAATATTCAACTAATAGCATCAACTCCTCCTAATCTTATGAAAGTAATAAGCAAGAAATTAGACCCAATAGACCCCATTAATTATGCAGGTGTATATGAAATACCTTTTTTGCTTAACAACAATCAACTCAAATATTACATAGGAATGACTGGTCGAAAATTCAGCAAAAGGCTTAAAGAACATAAAAGAGATATTAAGTATAATAAACCAAGCACATCCATATCAAGACTCTGTTCCATAAATGAAGTACAATCAATTGATTATAACAACGCAAGAATTATTTCCCGGCAAACGAACCCCCATAAGTCTAAAATTCGTGAATCAATAGAAATTATAACACGGAATAACCAACTATGTAACGATAATTTATCCTATTTTATACCTATTTCCTGGATAGACTTTCTAAAAACAGAAATAAAGTTCGAATGAACTTTAATTTGATCTCTACACTATAGATGGCGCCACGGCTGCATTCACATGCGAATTTGGATTTCCTTCAGAAGAAAGGCGGGTTTTTGCTTCTAGTATTGTATTATGTGAACTGTGTAATGTGTTAGTTTTTTATCTTCTAATGTTTCCCTGATGATGAACAAGCTTTATTGTTCGAAACTGTAGGAAATCAACTCTGCTTTACTTGTAAGTAGTACATGAATTTTAATAAAAAAATTTTAACATCTAGTATACACTGATGAGCTTATTGTATTATTTGTTATAATTATTCTACATTGTTTTAATTCTACATTGTTTAAAATAAATTTGAAAATAACTATAGCCATTTGTAAAACTCACATGATTGTATTTTTTATTTAAAAGTTAAAAAACACCAGTGTCTAAACTTTTGCTGAGCACTGTATATATATGTATATATATTCAATATAAAGACGTAACTAAGCGACTAGTGATTACTTTCGTAAGAAAAGTAATTAATATAATACAATTTATCACTTAAAATTGGTTTTTTCATCCACACCAATTGAATTACAATAATGATAAGTAAATAATCTTGATTATTATTATTATATTGTTATCAATCAAAATAAATAGAATATTTAACCCTCAGGAAATAAGTAACTGATAATTACGTAAATATGTATCAATTTTTTCATCACAATTAAAGATAATCCTTTATATTTTTTATCATTTTTAATCTTTTTTTTCCTTATAATGAAAATTTTAAATTTATATATCATTCTGAAATTATTTCCTTAAAAATTTCCCGTTTTATTAGAAAGGTAATTACTTTTAACAATAAATAAATTACTTTTAACTTTTTGTGTATTCTAGTCCCTAAAAATTCCCTCCCAGCTTGAAAACCACTCCTTGAAAAAAAAAAGTCTCTTGATAGCTATTAATGAAATCTTGCACAAACTTGGGATTCTGTGTATTATCTACGTCTTGTTATTATTTATTTGTCATCGTATATCAGTAATAATTTATTGAATCTTGAGAACTCACCTTTTACCAATGAAATTTAATCCGGTGACACAAACCTCATTTAGTTTTCTCAGACGGCCGATTATGATACCGCTAGAATCCTTTGTTCCAATAAAAACGACCGAATGTTATTTTGGGATATCGAACGTTTGAGAAAATAAATAAAGAAATATTATGCAACAGATACAATGCATTAATTACTGGGATTTTCTTTTTAAGAAAAGTATTGTTTTGAAAGATAATTTTTTAGAATAAAATAAAATAAGAAGGTTTGATTAAAGGTATGGAATTAATATAATATGTTAAAATATTATAAGAAGAAAGGAAAAAAATCAATGTTAAAAGAATTTGAAAGTAATCAGCTTAGGAAGGCGAAATCTTTTTATGATTACACACACAAACACGCACACAAACACACACACACACACACACACACGCACACACACACATATATATATATATATGTAGAGAGAAAAATATATGTAGCGTATGTGTGTCGTTAACAAATTGAAAAAAATTATTCTTTGTAATGGATTTTGGCTGTTTGCATAGAGAGAGGCTAACAGGAGACTAAATTTTCAGTTTCTAATCAAAATTGATATTTAACTTAGAATTGACAAGATTATCCAAATTAAACCATAGGTTTTCAGTTTCAATGCAATGAAATTCTCGAATATATTGTTTGAAAGAATATGAAACCTATTACATTTTCCATTACATTTTTTTTTATATAAGTATATAATATTATAATTTGAATTTAAATAAATATGTGTTTAATGTACTTAATGTTAAATATATGTTTATGGAATGTTACATTGATTTTTTGTTATTTTAGTGACAAAAGATGCAGGAAAATTGAGTTAATGATGGCACATATTAAAGAAAGACAAACATCATTTTTATAAATACAATTGAATAGATGTTATTTAAGTAAAGAAAATATTTTTGTTTTACTTTTGGTTTCTTTATAGTTGAGAATATGTTAATTTAATAAAAACGAAGAAAAATTATTTAAGTTTTTTATTTTAGAAAATTTAATTATCTTCTTTAATATTTTCATGTTAAAAGCGCAAAAAGTTTTTCATATGAACGTGTGAGTAATAAGGAAATATAATTAAATTAGGAAGTGCAGTAAAGTCTCCAGGAAGACAAATATTTTTGTTTTATAAATGATTTGATAAGGGAATTCGTTTTAGAAGATAATAAATAAAAAAGGAGTACATAATTTGATTTATACTCATTTATGAGTTCAAAGTACGAGAATTTTATCTGATTTGTATTCCTCAAAGATGCTTTTACAGAAACATATTTATTATGAATCTTGAGAATTATAAGAATAGGTTAAAAAAATTTTTAAGTTATTTTATTATAAGAATTAAATTATCGCATAGGTAAAACTATTATATTAGAGTTAAACTTATTATATTAAAACATAAATATAATAGCTAAAACCATTATATTTATGTTTCTAAAATAATATCTAAAATATTTCCAACATATCTAATTATATATATATATATTTATATTTATTTGTAACATGATGTAATGATGAATTAAAAATAATAAGTTCTAACTAACTGCCAAATGTAGTGTATTTGGATTGTATAAATAAATATATATATTTAGGAGAGGGGGGAGAAAATCATATTTAATTCTACATCCAGAAAGGACTTACAAAAATTAACTTGTTATATTTATTTATATATCCAAGAAGTTGTGCATAAAAAGCGGATGGAACGTTCTTATTTTGTGACATTATATAAAGAAATTATAAACATCGTTTCATGGCAAAAATAAATACATATAGAAACCGTATACTGCTGTTTCAATGCTTCTAAGGATTGATAATCAGTGTAAAAATTTAATGTGCAGCTTAAAGGTTTAGATTAAAAATTAACATTAAAAGATTAAAAGTTAAGTTTGGAAGTTAAGGTTAAAAGCGGAGTGGAGACAAAAAGTGGTGAAAAACGACAGATAGGCGCAACTGACAGAGCGGTGGGGTTGGATATTTTACTTAAAACAGTAGCGTTAAGATTGATTACTAAAAAATTGAAAAGTTTTAAACACAAAAATAAATATTTGATGAATATTGTAAATATAAAGTAAGAAATTACAATGGTGTAAGTTTATCGAATATAATTCCACCCATTGAAAAAAAAAAAAACGTACATTTTAAGAACAACCGGAAAACATTACTACACAATTTTGTTTCTGTTAAAATATTATTCTTAAAAAGATCACATCTTTCCGGGTGATAAATCTATAGATCGTATAAGGTCACACGAAACATCTCGATAGATTTTATGAACTCTTTAGTATCTTGTATTTCACTTAAAAATAGAGGTAAAAATTAAATATATTTTTACAGTAAATATACATATTATTTCCTATATATAAATCGGAAGAAAATAATTTATGCATGATTCTTTTTCTTTTTACATATTGTTTTTATTTATTTATTTATTTATTTTTACAATAGGTGTGTTCGTCACACTATTCTAAAAAACTATTGCTTATATCACCTTAAAACTTGCTGTGGTATTAAAAAAAACAAAGTATTCAAGAATAAGAAGCAATTTTCATTTTGGCTTAAATAAATGAAATTAAAGGTATTTTACAAAATATTAAAAAAAATCATAAAAAAATAAAAAACATATATTTTATTATGTTAAAGTGTTTTGCACTCAGACCTAAAATGTTACCAAGTTAGTAACACAATTTTGGACAGTTAAACTGTTTATCTAAAATCCTAAAATAGGATATTAGAAAAAAATTTACCAACGCATAAAAAAAAGTTGAAAAAAGGAGATATAATATAACAGTTCAAAACTAAGAGTTCTTAAAATATATTATTTAAATATCTTCCGGCACCATATTTTTTTACATCCATAAACATTAGCAGCATAACCTTTTAGCTCTCATTTATAGGCTGATAAATAAAACCCCAAAAATTTTAATCATTTTCTGTTCCTTCTGCTCTTAACTAAATATTTCCACAAAAGTATACTTTTAATCTACATCTAATTTTCTCCAAAACAGGGTATGTAAAAATGCAGAACAAAAGCATGATGTAAAAATTTTAATAAATATGGAAGAGTTATGAACATTCGAAAATAAATCCTTGGTGAATTGTAAATATAAAGTATCCTGAAAGCACAGTTGAAGAAGCATGCAATTTTTGTAAATACGGTACTTTATAAAACTCAAGTATACTTCCATCAATTGAAAGAGGAAATAAACATTTTATTTTACAAACCATCTGATAAAAAGATCATAATCATTTTTCTGATGGGGTATAGTGAAATTGTTATCTTTGAAACATCAAAGATAAGTCTCTTCTAGCTTACCTTGAATGAAAAGGTTCTTGGAATCGTCTGAAATTATTCATATATCTTTATAAAGAACATAAAAATGAATTACGTTGCCTATATATATATATATATATATATATATATATATTACCTTGCAAAAACCCCATTAAATTATTTTAAATTTACATCATATTCATCAATTCTTTATTTTTCAATAATATCCACCTTTATTCCTATCTAATATCTTAAATTTAAAACGCCTACATTAATCATTATTTATTTCGAATTCTTAATTTAAGACTTTATTCCCTTCAAAAAATTTTATCAACACATTATTTTATTTCTTATGCTAAAAACCTGAATCAATTGCAATCAAACTATCAACACTCTTATTAAATCCCACTAATTATTTTTATAATGTCCTTCTGAGGTATTTGATACTAGATTTTTAATACCATTTTTAATTATATTATATTACTCCATATCCCAACATCCAAAGAGAATCCGCGAGCATATTTGAGGTCACTGTCATGTTACGTAATAATCTTGCCGTCAACAGATAGCGGTCTATCAGGAAAGCTACGTACGTTGACTGGATATGTGGAATTTCAAAAGAATGTTACGATCTTTTATCATCCACTCTGCGTTCTGTGAATTTATTGCTTTCTGGTTACAGCTTCCAATATTAGACTGGAAGGCGGCACGACAGTACAGACAATCATCTCATCGAGTTCACGGATAAAAATATAGGATTTATTAAATCTCGATACATATATTGAAACGCAATCTGCCAAATCAATTTTTGGAGGAAAACACCTAAAAACCTGATTTTAGTATTTGACTCACAGTTTATCATTATGTTTTCCTGCTCTCAATCATCCAAGTTTCAATTCTTTTCCGTGCAGGAAAACACAATGGTAAACCTACGAGTCAACGACTAAAATCAGGTTTTTAGGTGTGTTCCGCAAGATAAAAAAAACAAAGTATTTGAGAAACGTTTTTTCAGAAACGGGTTTTTAGGTGTTTTCCGCAAGAAAAGACTCGGAAGACCAATTGCGTTTTAATATGCGTGTCCAAATTTAACTAATCGTAGATATCCATCCATCAACTCGATGAGGCGATTGTCTGTGTTATCGCCTGCAAGTCTATTTAGAAGATGCAAAGGACGGAAATTTATGCAACAACACATTGTGTTCCATACAATTAGTGGATCTGGATACAGCTTCTTCTGTTTTGGCGAAGATTTATACAATGCGTCATACATATATTTTGCTAATTAATATTTTTTGCACAAAAATTAAACTACAAGATTTGACAAGATTTCTATAACAGTTATATTCTTTCGGTGTTAAAGAAAGCGAGAAAAAATTTAAAATAAAGACCCAAGAAAGGATAAAATATTGATAATCACGTATCCAAAACAATTATCGCTGTCTATTAACATCGATATTCATTGTCCATATCTTTTTATAGAAATCTCCAATAACAAATTTAAAACTTCTAATTCCTAAATAAAGACCTAAAGATGACCTGAGGGAAATGAGGGAGATTGTAAGATGAGCAGAGTAAGGTCAAACATAAACTCAGAGCTTATCACTGACGCTGTCCTCTTGTGAGCACGTGTTAGTTCAGCTGATGAAGAGCTGTGACTATTTTTACCTCGAAAAGCGTCTTGCTTTGTTATTTCGTTTAATGGTGATTTTTACAAAGTATATTATTTCAATTATTAATTATCGCCAATGATATCGGTGATTTTTCACGATACAGGACATATTTTATTGATTTTATTAATACATTTACCAATAATCTTCAAGAGGCATTTTTTAAAGATATACAAACGCGATATATCATGAAGATTATTAATGTTAAAGGGATCAGATTTATAATAAATGAATAAATTTCTTTATAAATTATACTTTTATTAATTTTGTTGTTAGTGTGTTTTGTTTCTGTAATGGTTTCTAGGTTATAGGAAGTCGAACTACCTCTACACTCGTTTTTAATTTGCTACACAGCTATGAAGTCCATACAGCTATTTACATTGTTCAGTCGTTCCATATTAAAACTCTATATGAATTAACCCGCGAGTAGTCGCGACTTTTTTCACAACGTCATTAGTCGCGCTCGGTCTTTTCGCCGCTGGCCCTCCTCATACCAAATATGTAAAATAAGAAATATTTTTCACTTAATATACGAAAATAACATTACAACGAAGATATACATTTGCAGTTTTCTTAAATTTTGCATTTTATTCATGAGATTTAGAGTAATTGGAAAAAGTAAAAATGTACTGACATTAAAGATTTTTACGTAGACTTTTTCGCCAATTTCAACTTTATTTCTAAAAATGTACCTAAAAGAAAAACAGAGGTGTCCTGTTACTTCACTAAGGTGGTCAAGAAAGCCTCAAAATCAGCTACATTGTAGATCTCCGTTGTATTCGTTATGTGATACAAGTTAGGAGAAGATATGTTATAAGGGCGGCGGAAAGACCGACGCGCGACTACTGACGGGTTAAACACTTTAAAAAATTATACTTTCCTAAATTATCCGCTTCAGACCTGATATATCCTATAGAATACTCATTTTTACAAATTTTTCGCATATATAAATAATGTTTAAAAAAGAGAAATTGCTGTGAATGGAGACAAACAAATAGCAGAACTAAACAAATCGCAGTTTGTTTGCCGTAGCGCGTTTTTTGCGAGCTACATGTTATATAAAAATGGCTTGCAGCAGAAATGTGCAAAATATACAAAAAAGGAAATGTAAAAAATTCTACTGCGCATTAAAATGCCTCTTCTAGAATCCCTTAGTAGTAGAAAACTTATGAAATATATTTAATAATACTAAATATATTTATTTTATGTTTTTGCAATATAAAAAATTAACATTAAATTTAAAATCCCAAGAAATTGTCAAGAAATGTACTTTTTGAGTTTCAATGTATCCTCAAATTTTATGTACAAAAACATAATTTAATTTTTTTTCAGTTGTTCAATTTTTCTTAGTTATCAATTTTTTAATATATCGATAACTGAAATAAAAAAAGTGCATAAATAATCCCTGGGGTATAAAGAGGTTAAAACATAATGAACATGGAAATGCTATTGTAGTTGGACTCAAAAAGTCTTATTAAAATATATATCATACAACGCAAGTCTCTTCTAAACTTCAATATATATATATATATATATATATATATATATATATATATATATGTATATATATATGTCATGATATTTTAGGGGTTCCCGCAAAGACACAATATGTTTCGAAGTGAACAAGATGTAACAAACGAAATCTGAGTTCGAGCAGTCAACAAACGTCATTCCCATCAAATTATTTTACAGTCGAAATCCTTTGGGCACATGTGGCGAGAGTACAGGTGTGTTAGTCTAAAAATAATGACAATTTCTATGAAATTTAAAATCATTGTTTATTAGCACTATAATTTAAGGCCACTTCATATTATACCATTAAACTTCCAGTCTCTTCCAAGCTCATGTGACCCAATCACAAAGTACAAGGGGTTCCATGCAAAGGCATTTTCGTGAACGACTATCACTACGGGAAAAATTTCCACATTCGGAGAAGCAGCAGATTCAGCAGCGCGAGATAACCCACCAATCGGCATAGGCTTCCAGATTCCGCGTTTCAACTTTATTAAAAAAAAAAAAAAAAAAAAAAAAAAACATTACGTTATTTAACAATGTTTGAACATGGCATAATATTTTTAACAAAATGAAGTTAATGTTTACAGTTTTTAATATTGTTAAAAAAAAGACTATTTTCAACTCTATAACTGAGTTATTGAATGTTCTATTTACAAGTCTATATAATAGTTGTTCAATGTTCTATTTACAAGTCTCTAATTAATTTGTTGAGAGTTGTTTTTAAAAGACAAGAGAAAGTTATAGAAATTTTTGTACAGATTACCGTATCTATGGTTCGGGATCAGAATCCTCATAATTATAGAAACCTTAGTAGTTGACAGTTTAGTCAATTCTGACAGCTCCGTAAACTCCAACTGACACTCTAAAATTTCTCAGATAAATTGGCTTTGCCTTCTCTGACGTTTTCTTCCTTCAAAACACACCAAGATTTATTCGAATGTAGTAATTTACTTCGAGCCATTTTCCATTGGATCAGGGGTTGAGCTAGATGTAAGGATTATTTCATACCTCGCGAAAGAAGATAATGTAATCAGTCCCAAAATGTCATCAAGCAGACGATTATTAAAAAAATAAAACAAAATAAAAATTTTGATAAATGTTTTTTATTCTAAAAAAGGAAATGGGTTTGCCGAATGAAATTAAGATTTCGCAATAAGATATTAATAAGTAATACATTCTAGTTCTTTTTTTTAGGAAAATAATTATTAGCTTATGCTGAATTAAAGAAAATAAAAATAAAAGGAACTTTAATCGTTAAAAATATTAATAGATTACGGAAAATGAGAATGAAAGTATGTTCTTATAAACTTTAGAACGAACTCGAAGCTGTAAAATGGCGAATTTTAATAAGTATAAAGAATAGTTTTAGTGAAAACAACAAATCAATAAACCAATTTTCCCGTTTATAAATTCATTTGAAATTTAAACCCTCTGAACACAGTTCAATTTGTACGATTTAACTACTCCCAGCTTTCAGATTTTAAGCTCAAAATTTAAGTTTAAGTTTATGCTTACAAAAACATTTAATGAGATGCAAAAAATACCGGCAAAATGGTTGTTCGTTACTCCAAAGTCTAAAGCGCCCTCTATCGGCATTTTTTGAAATTTTTTTATAATTTAATTTTAAGAAAATGCCGACATAAAGAATAATTTTAGTGAAAACCGCAAATCGATCGACCAATTTTTCCGTTTTTTATGTTTATATGAAATTTTGGTCCCTAAACTTTAATGGCGGTTATCTCCTTTAGAAAACGTTTTGGACCCTTTGTCCCCTATTCCATATTGTTTGTCTTGATGTGTACTATCACCCCTTTTTTATTGTAAAAAAATTAGAGTCACCCTGTATATATAATTTTAGAAACTACTTTTTTTTATTAAATATGTATCCTATTAAACATTTTCTTTGAAACAGATTTTTAAATCTGTAATAGAAAATTTTTCTTTACACTCAAAACATTTTAAATGTTTCTAAATCTTTAAAGAAAAAATAATGTAAAAAAATCTACTATACTTAAATTAAAGAAAATCTCTAAAGAAGATAGGAGTAGAAGAATTCTGAAAGTTTCTTTAAAATCTCATAAAAAAAAGGATAGATATTTTTATCAAGATACTTTTTCAATTTAAATTTTTAGAAAACATTTTCCATCTCCATTTTTTTTTCAAGTGTTTAATTCTTTTAAAGATTGACTTCTCAATTTTTTCCCTTATTCCAAAATAGCCGTCTTTATAAAGATTATTTTACTTTATACTTTTAAGAAATGAAAAGCATTTCCGGAACTATATTTCCTTAATAAAGATACATGGCAATAATATACTTAAATTATAGCTGCTAACTTTTGTGCTTTTTTCTCATTACTTAAATTTAATAACAAATGCTATCTTAATAAATTAAATTTCGACAAAATAATGCAAAATTTTCGCTTAAACATTAGTGGGGAAAAGCGAAAGCTTAAAAGTAGGCAGCTATGCTTAAATGCATTTTATTCGATATTCAGAAGGAAGATATTATGATAATATTTTCTTTTATTCATTAAACATGCCTCAGCATTATAAAAATTATTTACTTTTATTTGAAATCTCATTGATAGGTGGCAATTTTGTACAGCAAAAAAGTTAAATCGGTAAGTCTCGCATTGATAAATTATTGAAAATTTACAGTCTTTCATCTTTTTCTAGTTTTTGAAACTCCAAAATAATCTTTTGTACTTTGAAATTATAAGCTATTTTTTTAACATTATCACAGACTAAAAAAATTTTATAGCCAAGTATTGGATATTTAGAACTATAAGTGCAAAATCATGGTCGCCAGGTTCCACAGAGCAACTAAGTGTTTACTAATTTTATGTGTATAAGTCGCTATCAATTGGCGAATTTAGTTTTTTTTTTCTCAATCATTTAAAAATAATCGTGTACCTCTGACGAAAATTGTACGTTTTCTCGCAGTTCTCTAACCAAAATCGCATTGTTCCTACGATTCTTTGATGAAATTTGGGTTTTTCAGCGATTATATAACAAAGGTTGTTCTGTTTTAGCGATTCTTTGACGAATGTCGTGAGGTTTTTGCGAGCCTTTGATAAAATTAATTTCAATACAGTCCTATCTTCAAAAATCAAGTTTTATTTTTTAAATCTTAACGCCGAATTTGCAGATTCGCAAACTTTAAGATGATAAAGGTGCGTTAACACTGA
Organism: Maratus speculifer; assembly: GCA_964019185.1. Classification (NCBI taxonomy): domain Eukaryota; kingdom Metazoa; phylum Arthropoda; class Arachnida; order Araneae; family Salticidae; genus Maratus; species Maratus speculifer. The sequence goes on along the minus strand of OZ025290.1, from coordinate 417,786,633 downwards.
GAAACTTTATTGAAAAATCATACAAAAAACTGGTGGAACCAGAGAGAAAAATAGAACTTAATTTAAAAGTATGTTACAGTAAAAATTGGGAAATATTTTCAATCTAAAAATATGCGTAGAAAAGAAATGGAATCAGGTGATCTGTAAAGCTCATGAAATAACGCAAATTTTTGTTAGCTGAAAATGAACACTGAGCTTTACTGGTGCCTTAATATCAACCAGGGAAAAAATAGGCATTTTTAACTCACTCCATATTAGGGTGGATCGAAAAATCGAAATTCGGATAATCGAATCGGCGCGGGGTGCAAAAGTTGCCTTTTATGCATACTAATTCACATATGTTTTTTTATTGAAATCCATTCATATCTTCCGGTGCCCCAAACGCCTCAAAAATAGTTAAAAATTGAAATTTTTATAAATTTTATATATTTTTTTTTTTGCTCCTTAATATTTGTAAATTTATTTTTGGCGCGGGTTGCGAAAGTTGTCTTATGTATATATTAGTTCAATCTTTTTTTTATATATATAAATCCATCCATATCTTCCAGTGCCCCCAAGCGCCTCCAAAATGGTAAAAAAAATGAAATTTTTATAAAAATTTATAATTTTTGTTTTTTTAATTTCTTTTAAATTATTTTATCAGCGGTATAAAAAAGATGCATTTTATAGTATATTAGCATGCAACCAAATAATTTTCGACTTTGATAAATTTCTTCCAATGCCCCAAAACTTTTAATTATTTGCCGAAAATCGAGTTTCATGCAAATTTTGAGCTAAAAAATACAAGTAAAATTAATAGTTAAAGAATAATTTATCTAACGTAAAAGGTAAAATAGAGAGGATGAAAAATCGTTTGTCGTATTTTATTAATTGTATAAAATAAACTTTTTATACTTTATTATTTGGAAGACAACATAGATAGAAGAGGTCTCAGCAATGACCAGCAATATTTATATGATATTTGCATAGCAATATCACGTGGTGAATGGGGTTCCGATCTGGCATTAATGAAACCTGGTCCAGTTTATCACTCAAGATGGCTAACAACTACGTGTAGAATTTTAAGGTTATAAGTGGCTATAGAAAATCCTTCTGATAATCTCATTACTCTTACAACATATATTATGAAGGTATATGCACCTGTAGGTTTCATGTCAAAACAAAGCCATCCATAACTGAAGGAGCGCGTCATATTTGGAAACTTATCACATATTCTAGATATTTTGAACCCAATTTAAGAAAGATCGTAGATGCTGTTATTCAACAAAATAGCTTTTTTTTTTTTGCCACCCTGAAAATTTGCTATTGTCAATGCTCACAGATAACAGAGAGCATATCAGATCTTTAGCAATGCGAAAGCTAATTTATGCTAAAAATAAAAAGAGAAAATCACCAGAAGTGAGAATTTTCAAAGTACCCCAAATATACTTCAAAGCGAAGGATTATTTTGAACTTATTGACTGGCAACCAGTTGGACGTTTTGAACCACCTCTTTTGATGAATGTGCCTTGCAAATAAATTGAGAATATGATAAAAGTTGTAAAAACGAATGAATGTTCGAAATATCCATGCCATACCCAAGCGGTTGAAAGATGCGTTCGACTAGTGTCTGAGGCATCAGAAACTGTATCTGGGCAAGAAAAGAGACACGGTTTTATATGGAATAGAATAAAATCAAGAAGCCATATAAAACACTTTGATACCAAAAAAGATTACAAACTTTAAAAATATGTAAATTTCCAAATTGAAGAATGTAAAACTTTCTCTACGTATGTACGATTTTTTAATTTTTATGATTTAATGCTTTGATTTTTAAATTTATATGTCACTTATTATTGCAAAATTAATGTTATTTATAACCTTACACGTTATTAATTAAACTATTTTAAAAATTTGTAAGTATTTTTCGTAAATTATAATTCTTATTACAGTTTTGAAAAATTGCAGTTTTTAATTATAATTGGTTCATCAAAGATGTGAATGGATTTTGATTAAAAAAATATATGGGAACTGCAGAGTTATCTAGTATTGTAATAACAACTTACCAAGCCAGTGCCAAATGAATTTCAAAAAGTAAAATAAAATAAAACAAAAAATATTTTTTTTCAAGAAAATTTCAATTTTAAACTATTTTTGGGGCGCTTGGGGCACCGGAAGATATGGATGAATTTTATTTAAAAAAAATTTGTAAGCTAAGATAGATAAAAGATAGCTTTTGCACCCCGCGCCAAAAAGTAATTAAGAAAAAATAAATAAGCAAAACAAATATAAAAAAAAATCATGAAAAACTCAATTTTTAATTATTTTTGGGGCGCTTGGGGCACCGGAAGATATTAATGGATTTAAATAAAAAAAAAACCCTGTAAACTAGTATGCATAAAAGGCAACTTTTGCACCCCGCGCCGATAGTGATTTCTAAAAAAAAAATTTTTTCCTATACTTTTCGATCCGCCCTACTCCATATTCCAATCATCCATAACCAGTTTAAAAATTTGGGTTCATACCTATAGTTTAGAGGCTATTGGTTAGTAATGAAGGTTATCTATATATGAAGGCTATATGAATGCTATATGATTGAACGTTATATGAAGGCTATCTATAGGTTAGTAATGAAGTATCAGAACGGTCCGTTCAGTACGAAGTGTGGCCACAATTCTATTCCAGGGTTTTGATAAGTGAAAGATCAAAGCTTCAAGTAAATCCAAAAACTTGACCACATAAGATTTAACCATATACTAAATATTTGTGATCAGACATATTTATCTACATCAATTCCCGACGAACCTTATTATATTAATGTTATATTTCTTTTAATACTTCATGGTTTACATTCGTTTAGCGTTTTGGAGCTTAATTGATTTGAGACAACCTAATAATGTATTATATTGATTAATTTGCTCACTAATCAATTTTAGTGGATAAGAGTATAATTCTGAATATAAGGCACCAGTAAAGCTCAATAAGTATTTTCAGCTAACAAAAATTTGGGTTATTTCATGAGCTTTACAGATCATCTGATCCCATTTCCTTTCTACTCATATTTTTAGATTGAAAATAATTCCTAATTTTTACTGTAACATATTTTTTAATCGAGCTCTACTTTTCTCTCTGGTTTCACCAGTTTTTTGTATAATTTCATAGTATTTTCAGATTCTTTCAAGAACATTATCAATCACCTTCAACTAACAAATCTAAACTATTATTAGAATTAGTTTAAAATTATTAGTAACTATTAGTAAAATTATTAGTTTGACGAAATACCGGAAATAACGCTATGTCGGCGTCAATTTTGTTGACTAAGTTTGCTCGCCAGATCTGGCGATATATCGCCAAGTTGACGAAAAACTTGGCGACATATGACGACAAAACAGCCCCCTCCCCGAAGTTACTCCCACTGCAGTTTTGTGGTATCTATGCAGATTTTCTTTTGACCATAGGTATCTACACAGATTTTCATTGCTTTGTTTTCAAACCGTTTTATATATATATTAGGGTGGAGTGAAAAAGATAAAAAAATTTTTTTTTTCAGAAGTTTTTCTTTGAATAGGTCTAAAAAGTTGCCTTTTGGCACACTGAATATAAGGTTAAAATTTTATTCCTTTTGGAATTCATCTTTCGACCCCTACCAGCTCCTAAAGATTATGCTCTTTATATGCGAAAATCAAGATTTCACTATGTAGTGTAAATGACCAAAAAACATTTTTCTTCGGAATTTTTTCTTTGGATAGGTCTAAAATGTTGCTTTTTAGCACACTGAATATATTGTTAAAATTTCATTTCATTTGAAATTCATTTTAGTTCCCTACCAGCTCTTAAAGATTATGCTCTTTTTATGTGAAAATCAAGATTTTACAATGCAGCTTAAATTAATCAACTTTTTTTTTCAGTAAAATAACCCACAAAAATGACTTCTTAAAGTATTACTTTTGAACGACCTAAGTACAGATGCGTTTTAATTCTTTGAATCGCGAATAAAACCCTAAAATGTGAATCGTATTGTTGCAGAGAAGAGAAAACACAATAAATAGACATGCTTTCACTTTTATTTTTCGAATGCACATGAAAGATACTTTCTAAATATAAAGGAAATGCAGTTTTCTGAATATATAGTAATGAAATGAAAAGAATATATACGATATATTCTAAAACGGTCTTTCATTTCATTCCAATTTATATTAGTCTTTGTTATCAAAATTAGGTATTACCTTTCGTGATTTTATTTTTGCTCATATATATCCGGTTCTTGCTTCTGCTAACAATCGCTAATGGCGCTTCAACAACTAAGTTTACGCATCTTTCAAATACTTTAATCTAACAGGGAAATTTTTCAATTGAAAAGATGGGACTTTCGATTTTTTCTGAGAATTTCCAGTTTCTCTCTTGGTACACTTTTAAGAATGAGGGGTGATTTCACATTCTTGCCAGTTAATGATGTTTTTATAGTTTGTAACACTGAATTTCAATATTGGGATATGAAATTGTCTTATTGTAGAACATACAATATCCTTCATCTTCAATACTCTTCGGAATCCAAAGTCTCCAAAATGATTTTTTTTATTAGTTATCGTTCCAGTAAATTTTCATCTCAATGACAGAAGTATACGTTTTGTTGAATAACGGGATTGAGAATTTTCTTTAAATATTCCTTCAAATAACAAAAAATCTTAATTGTTTAAAAAAAAAAAAAAAAAAAAAAACATTTTAAGCTCTATTGTTGCAAGAAGAATCTTTCTTGAAGTGAAACAACATGGACGAATGTACTTTCATTACAAATTCAGCCATAATCTTCAGATTTTGGGATGAATTCTGACTTCCAGTCTGCAAACCAAGTAATCAATTGGCAGTTGTCAATCATTTAGAGTGCGGCATTCTTGCTGGATTACAATTTATCAGATTTGAGGAGCATTACCCAGATGCAAATGTTTGACACATGTCATAAAGATAATTTTGGTCTACGCTTAACTCTCCATAGTTCATTTCTGTGTGATAGGAGCAGATGTTTTTAATTTCTATAACTGTCTATTGTTCACATTGATCCAGCGACTTTCCAATTAGAACAGGAAAAGCTCGTGAGCCTTTATTTTGTTTATCAAGTTCATTGACTTAGCAGCAATTCTTTTGCAGAGAGCTGACATATTAACCACTAAAACGGAAGACTAAATCTTTGTTTCAAAAATCTGTTACCATGATTTTTTATCTTACTTTTTACAGTTGTTCCGTCTCAACTTATTGCCATAAATTTATCAAGGTTTAAATGTTTTTCAGTACAATATTTTATTACTTACTGCAATTATCTTTCCTGGTCCAAAAGATGGTGTAATGTGTCCCAAATACAATTCATTTGACTCTTAAAATCAGAAATTATGTTTGTAACTTATAGTTCTTCCATATATCTCCAATTTCCATAATTTCCTTTGATTTTGGGGAATTGAATAAGCTTCTGATATTCAGAAATTTTTTTTATCTATCATTTGATCAATACGTCTTTGGGAAACTACAATAATTGATGCCTTCGATGTTTTCTAGCAGGATTTTTTTTTACTTGTGATTTTGGCGGAACTTTACAATTACAATGTGTTTGATTTATTGTTTTGTATAATAATCATATTTTATAGCATTCTGCTATTGTTGGCAAAACAGGTTTATTTAGTTTTGAAGAATCACGAACTTAAGTAATGGTAAACTTCGATTTGCTTACACACGTACTCATTTTGACTGTAAAAATGACAACATACAATTTTTAAAACTCAATAAACCGTTTCAAATATTTAGAAATATAGACTTAAAGTTTGAAAATGATGAAAGGAAATACACTTTGTACATTTTGAATATAAAAATATCAAACGATATTACCAAAAAATCCTGTTAATGTACAACTTATGGTAAAAATCTATCGTATAAATCAATGAAAATATAAATGGCCTGGTAGGGGACTCAAGAAGTTTTTCAAAATTAATTAAATTTTGCACGTGTATTAGAGGTACAAAAAGGAAACTTTTGGCTGCTATCCAAAATCAAAATTCCAACTTTCGATTTTTCACTCCACCCTAATATATATATATATATATAATTTTTTTTTCTGAATTATCCCTTTTGAATTGAAATATCTGTATTGTTGTAGTAATTGTTTTTACGTCGAAAAGAATCAAATAAAGGTTCGATGTTGTTTTAACACATATTTAGTTACAGATTATGTATATGTTTATGAAAATATATTTTTTTTTCGGTTTCGAATGGCGTCAATTTCAAAAATGCAAAAATTTATCAGAAGAATCAGAATTTTTATTGGTCTATAATAAAAAACAAAACTGTTTTTTAGTTGGTGGCAACTCGAAAGAAATAATTGAATTAGCAATTAAAAAGGAGAGATTTCGATAATGATAAATTATAGAAGGTATAACATTATATAAATTTTAAATGGGTGTCATTTCCTTAATATTGGGTATCTTTTGACAGGACATTCGAAAGGTACATAAATTAAATTAAAAGCTTTCGAAGAAGCTATTACACGTCGCCAAATGTTTCTTGGTTTGGATTATACTTGAGTTGTTTGTGCTTTTTTTTTTGTTTCACGAGAAAAAAAAGTGACAAAACAGGAGTTCTGGATTGCCATAACTAATCGGTGGATCTGTTTGAATTTTTGTAAAATTTGGGGTCTGGAATAGGACACTTCGCTTTTTCAATTTCGTTGCGATTCGATGATTAGGTGCAAAGTTATTAAGAGGGAAACTTTGGACTTGTGCATCTAAGCTCTACTATGCAGCACTATCGTGCTGTATGATATCAAAATGTAACATTTTACCAATGGTAACAACATTTGAATTTTTCAATTAAATTTAAATAGACTAATAATTTCTAAGGAAAAATCTTTCTATGAATTGAAAACAAACGAGTAAGTGCTTACTTTTCTGTATCATGTTACGAATTCTACTAGAATACACACATTTTGATGAGGTCAATTGTAACATAACAAATCTAGAACATAAATATTGTTATGTCACACCTTTGAAACCATGGCAACACACCAGCATTGGTGCGCTCACTTCTAAAACTTTGTTTGGTTTTTTGGCAACAGCCTAGTCTCGTTCGCTTTTGTAGATGTTCGTGCCTCGTTATATTCTTATGGTATAAAACCTTTTTAGTGAGTGATTTCATTAGTTAAAATGACTTTGGGATCAATATTGTTAGTAATAATGTTTATTACTTTATATATGTAACATAATCATGCATATTATTGTTTATTAATTCGAGTGTTTTTTAATCGAGTTCACAATGGAATACTAGTATGCTTCGTAACTGACTGTGGTCGCAATCATGATTCAAGATTTTGTATATATGTATATAAAAGAAACTGTTTTTTACTAAAGCCTTTTTTTATCATTTGATTGTTTTTGCATTTATATTAGAATACATTAATCGTTAAAGGCCATAGTTGAACAAAGATATCTTTGAAATCAAAAAGTTCACTTTCAAGCAGACTGTTCTTAAAGCAGAAGTTACAAACTCGTAAATTTTTAAATGATCAATGTGACAACATGGACAAACATTATTGGGAAAATGCAAAAACATAGCATTTCACTTAGCGTAACAACAATTAAGGTTGGTCAATGTATCAATTAGGGATTGCTACAATACACAATTTCACAACAAAAACTTTCCTATGATTAGTAATCAAGCAACAAACAAGAGAACCTCTGTGTTGCTGTTCGCACCTAGCATTGAGACTTAATGCATTTTAAAGTCCTATATTAGACAATTTGAAAATCGGAAAAAATATCTGTTAAATTTATGTATTTTATTTTATTTTATTTTATTTTAAAAATTCCGTACTTTTCATATTTATTTTATTTTATTTTATTTTAAAAATTCCGTACTTTTCATATTTATTTTATTTTATTTTATTTTATTTATTATTATTATTTTTTGCAGCAGTATAACTTTCTGAAAATGCTACTTTCGAGGCTACTTATCGTACAATTAAAATAGTTACTTTTTTTTAGAAAAGCATTTAGAAATATAGATTAGTTAATAATAAATTTGAAAAATTGAAAAAAGTTTAAAAATTCTTTAAAAACATAATAATTTGGTTTTGAAAAATTACGACATTGTACTCCCTTTTTCGGCGGGGTAAAAGTTGGCGTATTTTCAAAGAAGAGTCTTCTGGCAACCCTAGCTCAAAGTCATAGTCCCAAAATAAGGCAAGAGAAAAATTTATAGGGCCATATTTTTGACGTAACTCATTTTTGGTGTGGAATAAAGTAATACAAATCCAATAATTAAAAATTTATTGTATAACTTATAATCATAAAATGATTAACATAAGTAACATGGACAAACATTGTTGCGAAAATACCAAAATACTTTACGAATCGTCACAAGAATTAAGATTGGTCACTTTCCCAGATAACGCTCGAAACAGTTCGCAATTTCTTAGTGAAAACTGCTTTCTAATTAGTGAATAAATAATTGAATGCTTTCTTTTCATGAGTATGCTGCAGATTATACTGAAATATACACAATTTCCATATGTCAATAACACATGAAATCAAGAATACAATGACATCTTAAAGTTATCATTCAGGTGAAGGCGTTCTCAGAGTGCATTTATAGCACTGTAAGCAAATAATTTCGTCACACTCTGAAATACTTCTGTCTTTCTTTTCTGAAATTTCTTAATATTAGAAGGTATACTTATTTTATTTTTAAGAAATAACTTAATTTACTCTTTACATTTCAGAAAACACTATCTATATTTTTGTTCTTGTTGTTGTTGTTCTTACATATCATTCATAAACTTTATTGTAATTATTTCTAAAATAAACAACTTGAAACATGTTGAGAAGTTGGTAAATTTATTTTCTTGCAACTTATCAAAATAAAATAATCAACAATTTAATATATTCTCATTTTAATTTCTTACGCAGTTACATTTCGTATTAAATAATAAATTAAAATATTTTATTAAATATATTTTGAAATGCATATATTATAATTTTTGAAGTTTTGCTTAGTTAATGACGTTTTGTTTTTAAAATAAGAGATAATCATTATATATAATTACTGCTTATTAATATTACAAAATGTTGATTCAAAATTTTGATGAATACTTTTCTAAAATTTATAATTAATGACAAATTAATTCGCAAAACAAAACTTAAATACATAGAAATATCTATAAATAATTCATTAATTTTCTGTAAACAATTGATGTTTATAACGGTAGATTTAAAATTAGAATGTCATAAATATTTAAACGGAGTTGTTCGAACAAAGATAAATTATTAGGATTTAAAAAAAATCATAGTTTTGTTTTAAAAGCAGAAGAGAATATTTTATTGTATTAAATTAATAATAAAAAGTCTTATATCCATAATCGACAAGGAATTTAATCCTTTTAATATTTCTGACTGAGTTGAGAATTTTAGATATTTTTGTTTTTATAAATTTAAGAGTAATTTTAATCATTTTTGTTTAATTAACTAAAAGCAAGTACATTTTTAGTCAAAGAAATTACTAATGTTTAATTCATACGATTAAATAATTGCTTTAAATCTTTGAACAAAAAGTTACCAAAACAACTATCGAAGTAGTGATAATAAATATTTAAAAATTATAAAGTAAAAATTAGTCTATGAAGTAATCCTCTTACCATGTATATATAGATATATAGATTTATATACAGGGTGAATCATAAATATCGAAACAATAGGCTATCTCCTTAAATATTGCCCTTAGACCCGTACTTCCAATTGCAAAAATTCATAAGAAAGGTGAAATGTTTGATAAGATAAATTGCGACTTCATGGGGTTGGGGGGGGTCTAGGTGAAAAAATACGAAAATTAAATTTTTATACGGCCCCCGTAGGATAAAAATTCCAATTAGAAAATTTTTCCTTATTCAGTCCTGAAAAAGTCAGAAAAAGATGCATCTTCATATCTTTAAAGCTCGCTAAGTTATAGCCGTTTAAAAGATTCATCAGGTTTTAAGGGATTAGACGCAAATTGAAATGTGCACAATTCAGGGAACAATGTTACTTTAGCGTTCTAGGAAACGCTCAAAAATCTATTTTTTAAATTCGAATATTGATTTTTTTCTTTTTTTGTGATGGTTAGCCTTAAATTTTTCTAAAAAAATCACATTCTAAAATTTATCATACAATTTATAAAAATTTCATGTGGTTAGTACTTGTTTAATTAAAAATGGGATAATTAAAAACCGTAATAACTCGTAACATTATTTATCGTATTTCAGTTTCTTTCCATTTAATTAAAGATGAAAATCTGATTTTAGTTTTGTTCCAGGGTTTTTGTTTTTTAACATTAATTTTAAAAATATTATTACAAAAAATCATATTTTTCAAAGTAAATATTCTTTTCATATTTACCGAAAAAAAACTAATGTAAAAAATACAAAAATGGCGTATTTCAAGTTCTTTTTTCTTTAAAAATACTTACCATTTAATAATTTAAAGACAAGAAATAATAAGGGGGAAATTCATTATGCAGAAAAACGAAGTGTTCTGTTTAAATGTCTGTCATTTATTTAAAAGAATGCTTTTTCTAAGATGCATATTAAGTCTTTTTTATAAATTTAGCTCTCACAACTTCAGGCTTTTTATCGTACTGGAGAGACTGTAAAAAAATCTGTATTCTGGGCCCAGACCGGGCCAGGACCGAGAGTTTCCTTTTTTCTGAAGACATGCCAGGCCGGACCTAACGTACTTTTCATAAAGGAGGGGACTGCTATTTTCTTCCTAAGTGTATATTGGACGAAATTTTCAATCCCAGTCTCGACAAAACCCGTACTGAAATCACTGTCTATGACTGGCTTAATACGTGCTGAAAATAAATAAAATTCGGCTCAATCGAAATTTTTTAATTTTTTCAAAAAACACATAGATTTTAAAATCTTTATTTTACAAAATAAATAAATAAATAAACTTCATTTTTTTAATGAATAGTATATTCAAAGGCTGAAAAATTAAATACAATAAAACCAGTGAAAAAAAAGTTTGCCTATGACGGAATTCTGTCTTAAGCGGAAAATATGTTGATCCATGCAAAATAAATACAATGATACCCGAGGAAAAATTAAACTCTAATTACTCCTCCTAGAGAGGGCATCCTTCTATAAAGTATTTTTTTTTCTTTAGTATGAGATTCCGTCTTAAAATGTTTTACTGTATAACACTTTTTAACGTCTCCAACGCATGGGATGCATTGGAGATTAACGATATAAAAGTATAAGTGAAACATTTATATTTAAATAGAGATTCATTGATAAAATATAAATATTACAGCCTTTTGCGCTTTTTTAATAATAAAAAGTATAAATATAAAAAAAAAAAAATCTATAAAAGAAATTTTTGGTCAGAATTCTTCCATACAAAACAATTTTTTCCCACACCGAAGTAAGAAACTATGTACAAATTTGCAGCTGAGCCGGGCTATTATTTAAACTACAGGGTGGTCATAAAAAAACTTTGCCGATATATGGAGCTCTAGCGGCCAGTCCGCTCAACCTATCGCAATGAAATTTCAGATATAGCTATTCAGAGGTATGAGCTCAAGATTCTGTGAACGGAAACAAAATGGCCCTCACGGTTACGGTTATAGTTACAGAAACTCGAAAATATCCAATGGCAACACTTTTTTTCATCGCAAAATGCTCAGCCCTTGCTAAAACCCTAAAGAGCGTTGGAACCGTACGTGTATCGCAAGAAACGGACATGTTATGCACGCACAAAAAACTGTTCTGCGAATCCTCCCCCCCCCCATAAAAAAACTCGATTGGGGGGCAAGGAGGAAATTTGCATATGACACACAGTTAGTACACTAATCTCTGATTACAATACAGATCGGAGAAATTAAAACTTTTATTTTCATTACACATTTTCCACATGGGTGCCATCACCATTAATTGCCTGTGATGACACCCATGTGGAAAATGTGTAATCAAAATAAAAGTTTTAGTTTCTCCAATCTGTATTGTAATCAGAGATTAGTGTACTGACTCTGTGTCATATGCAAATTTCCTCTTTCCACCCCAATCGAGTTTTTTTATAGAGGGGGGGGGGTCGCAGAACGGTTTTTTGTGAGTGCATAACATTTCCGTTTCTTGCGATACACGTACGGTTCCAGCGCTCTTTATGGTTTTCGCATGCGCTGAGCATTTTGCGATGAAAAAAAATGGGTGGTGCCATTGGAAATTTTCGAGTTTCTGTAACTATAACCGTAACCGTGAGCACCATTTTGTTGTCTTTCACAGAATCTCGAGCTCATACCTCTGAATAACTATATCTGAAATTTCATTTCGATCGGTTGAGCGGACTGGCCGCTAGAACTCCGTATATCGGCAAAGTTTTTTTATGACCAACCTGTACTTTCCAGATCGGTCCGGGTTATGATTTTAACATTTTTTCAGGCCGGGCCCATCTTTTCCAATATTGGTCGGTTTGAGACTGGATCAAGATATTTCGATCCATGCACACCTCCAGTGCAGACTACCAACATATTTTGAAAAAAGTTTAGATTAATTCAATACACTGCTTTGTTATGTCCAAATGAGAGGCGCTGTCTTAAATCGATATTTAATACTAGAAAATATATGGATGACCCCTTACTTGCTTTCAAAAATTAGCGAAAAATTCTTTGTTTACAGGCATGGTAAAATGTTGTAAGTCACGAATTTTGGAGAATTTCAGATTTTAATATCTCTGTCAGATTTTTAAATATTTAGATGAAATTTTTTTTTGTTCATTTTACGAATGGATAAGGAATATTTCCCTAATTGGGAATTTTGCCCTACGTGGGCCGTATAAAAATTTAATTTTCGTATTTTTTCAAATAGACCCCCCATGGAGTTGCAACTTATCTTATCTGAAACTTCATCTTTTTTTTATGAATTTTTTGCAATTGGAAGTATGGGTCTAGGAGCAATATTAAAGGATTAAAGCCTATTGTTTCGATATTTATGACTCACCCTGTATATGTGGGATTTAAAGTGAATAACTTAAGATTTAAGCAAAACTAATATTCTTCAAAATATAAAGAAAGTTTAATAGACATAAAACATATACGTAACATTCAAATATAACAGTAAAACCGAATAATAGAGAACATAATCAAGCTTCCCTGAGCTTTGCAGTAAAATCGACCAAACTTGCCATCATTAAAATTCTATAGAACACCTTGTTTTTTCCCCGCATCATCACACGAGTCTCGCTTGGGATATCACGTTCATTAAATCATTGAGTTTATTATGTTTTATTGCTGAATACTTCATCCTTTATTCCCACATTCTCGGTCATGCTGACGTTTCTAGAGACCTCGTCAGATGCTTATAAATATTTAAACACAAATTTATACAACTAAAACAGATGAATATAAAACAAAAACATCTCACGTTATGCAGATGCGTTACCCCAAGGCTTGATGTATTTTGCAATAGTGGATATCTTGTTGTCCACCATGGTCTCCATTTCTCTCTGCATCATAACGATCATGTGACTTTACTTTAATATTTTTATTCGGTCCATGGTATTTTCCCTTTAGTTTCAGTCCTGTCTCATACTGTGTTTCTTGGATTACCACGAGATCATTTAATTTATATATGTTAGGTACTTTTCTCATAATGTTAAATTCTTTTCTATAATTACCGTTATTCCAGAAATATAAATTTCTACGTGAACCATTAAAATTTAGTTCCATGTTTTTTTTTTCCTATCAATTTAATATTATTGCTTTCACACTGTTCAACTCTTTCTTTTTCAAAAATTTCATGTTTTCTTTCTGTTTGCTCTACCTCTGAATAGTTCCTCCGATTTTCATATGTGTAGCGTTTTCCATCAAAATTATTTCTCGAATAGTACTTTCTTTTTTCATATCTGTCATTGTAATTGCACTCCCTGCAATTTCTGATAAATTTCTGCTTATTTGCGTTTACTCATTCAATATTCTTTTTCTCCCTCGTGTTTTTCTGTTTATAAAATTTTTCAACTTTCGTCGTTTCATTTTTATTTTCATTTGCGCATGCATAGAATTTGCGTTTTTCTTTTAAGTCACTGATTCGTCCTATTTGTGATACCTCATTTTTTTTATTCAATTTTTTCTTACTAATTAAACTTTCTTCTTTCTCATTTATTTCTTTTTTTATTTTCGAATTTCTCACGTGATTCAATTCCATTTCATCATCCTCTATGACGCTCGCGAAATTAATCAAGAAATTACCTCCTGCATTATTATCATTTGCAACTATAATATTTTCACATTTTCAATATTTTCACATGAATTATCTAACGTAGACATATTCATTTCATTATTATTTCCGACAGCATGATTCAATTTTGTAACAGAATTATTCTTAACTTCAGTGCAACCTACTTGAATATTGTTGCGTTCGCCAACGATCTTAATTCCGTTCTCGTCTATCGCCAAATTTAACTTGTTAATCACATCATATCGCAATAAAATATCATATGCAAGAGATTCTAACACACACAAATTCGCTTTGATTAGAAAACCATCAATATTAAATTCATATGGAAAGTATCTTTTAGGATAAACAACTACTTTATATATACCTGGCAAAGAGATATTATTTGAATTTATAATGATGAGATATTACAATGAGATATTATTTATCTTGGCGATCCAATCTTCGTATAGTATTCATAACTGACCAGACTGACATCAATTCCAGTGCCAAAAAAGATCTGCGTCTTTTCACCGTTAATATCAATATTTATCATGCGATCCGGCTTGGCGCTGTTTGTTCGTTTGATAACTGCATAATTCATCTCTTTGTGATTGAATAATCGCGGGTTTTGACTCCCGTTAATATCGGTGTCTATCATGCGATCCGGTTTGGCACTGTTTGTTTCTTTGATTAATGCACAATTCACTTCTTTGTGATTGGATAATCGCGAGTTTTGGCTTCGATTTTGGCTGTCATAATATATTTGACTATTATTCCTATTTTTACACTGGTGTATTACGTAGCCAAGACGGTTACATTTAAAACATCTAATTTGGGCCCTGTTCCTTTCATTTAAATTAGAAGATTCGTTTATAGTAGCTGTATTATCTGTAAATTGTTTTCTTAAAATATCATAACTTTGAGATGGTCACCGCGGTTTTGTATTGCCATTTTCGTGCATATTTGACTTCCTATCTTCAAAGTGGTCTGAGTTTCTATTCATGGTTTTAACATTACGCCTTGCTGTTTCATAATCATCTAATGTACAAACTAATACATCAACATTTTTAATTTTTGGAAAATCATGTTCAAATGTTCAAATGTTCTGTCATTTCTATCGATAATCTTCTCTTGATTTGATCTACCAGTATTAATTCTTTTAAATATTCAAAATTAGATACATCAAGACCGATAGTGCATTCTTCTAAATAACTTCTTAACTCAAATGCTAAATTGCGTCAAGTGGCTTAGTTTTCTTTCTTATGCGACATTAATTTTTGCCTAAACTCTTCTGGCGTCAATATGAATCTTTTGAGCGGCAATTTTTTTTACGTAATGGTAGTTATTTGTTAATGTTTCTGGTTCTCTAATTATAACATTAGTCATTTCTAGCGGTATTAAACTTAAAAAGTGCATTACCCGATTTTCTTTTATTATATTCATCCTAGATTCATCTATATTCAGTTGTCTGTCGAATAATGCTAAATAGATACTAATATCACCATTCCCGTAAAAGTGTGACATTAATTTAGACAAATCTGGTTGCTTACCTGAACCGGTTACATTAGTGGAACCGTCACTTGTATTTGTCATATTCTCTTGAAACTCAATTTTTCGTAATTCGTACTCCATCTCTAGATTCTTTTCCTCTAATCTTCTTTCTGCTTCTAACCGTCTTTCTTCTTTTCCTGCCTCTAGCCTTCTTTCTTCTTTTTCTCCTTCTAACCTTCTTTCTTCTTTTTTGCTTCTAGCCTTCTTTCTTCTTTTTCGGCTTCAAGCCTTATTTCTTCTTTTTCTATTCTCTCTGCAGCAATGACTTCAAGTCGATCTTTTACAAAATTTTCTTCATAATCCTTTGATTCAGTCACCAATTTTATCAAATCAATAATTCTTGGACTGTGAGACACAACTATACCTAGGTCATCACTTAATGTTAACAAATCCGCCTTTATTCGGAACAGACATTATTTAATTTTGTTTACACTTCAACAAAACAAAATATTGCACTATCTTGCAGGCTTAATTACGGATAATTTCTAATCATTACACATATGACAAACAGTTCAGTTTTTTCATATTATGCGTTTTAATTTAAAAACAAAACATTTTTCTTAGACTTTTCTCTTCTTAGTACAAAATAGCTTCCATCGTGAAATTCAAATTCAAATCTGAATCATCGAAATCATTCAAATCCCGGCCGAGCCCCCGAAACTTTTGGGATTTAAAGTGAATAACTTATGATTTAAGCAAAACTAATATTCTTCAAAACATAAAGAAGGTTTAATAGACATATAACATATACGTAACATTCAAATATAACAGTAAAACCGAATAATATATAGCATAATCAAACTTCCCTGTACTTTGCATTAAAAATCGACCAAACTCACCATCGCTGAAAATCTATATAACACCTAGTTCTTTCCCCGCATCATCATACGAGTCTCGCTTGGGATATCACGTTCATTAAAGCATTGAGTTTATTATCTTTTATTGCTGAATACCTCATCCTTTATTCCTATATACACTATATTGCCATTGATTATGGAACACTTGCGATTTTAGACATTTTACTAAATATCTAGAAAAATACATGAGGAATCATCTCGAAACTCTTAGTGTATAAATATAATAGTATACGTCATACATCTCCGTGAAGATTTTTTACCGAAACTCCATAGGGGACCGTCAACAAATTAAAAAAGAATGAATATCTTTTGAATAACCCTGTCAAAACTAATGTAGCAAAAGCGCTCAAACTCTAGATTATGATTGAATGCCTTATTGTAATACACTGTGTTCATTTTTATGCAAATAGCATGCATAATCGCAGAGTTTTTATAAAAATGGCCCCAAATTTTTAGCTAAAAATAGCTAAATGTATAGAGCAACTTTTGTAAAAGTCTCAAAATTATAGCTTGAAAATTCTGAAAGTAATCGTCTATAGAAAAAGGACAAAATCCGTTGTTTCCAAAATGAAGCAAAAAAATGAGGGATTTTATCCAAAAGTAGTCGTAACATCCCGTATTGTGTATTCTATATTGACACTAATCAATGACTATATGGATACAACCCCTCTTGTTTTTGCTTCGTTTTGAGAATAACGGATTTTCAACTTATTCAATTGACGATTATTTTCAGAATTTTCAAGTTATGATTTTGTGACTTTCAAAAAAGTTGCTCTATACATTTAGCTAACATAATATGCAAATGAAATTTTGATATCGTTGACGCATGCGCAGTAAAAAATTATTTAGTAAACGAACTCATTTTGTATATAATTTTCATTATTTTTTAATTCTGATTACAGGGTACTGTGTGCAATGTTGTTTGTCAAATTTTCTGAAAAAAATATTATTTTATATTAAGAAGTCTGAAAATTATAAGGAAAAAACTTCGAAAAATTTTGGACCATTTCTATAAAAACCTTAATTATTCTGCGAGTATGCATGCTATTTGCATAAAAATAAACACAGTGTATTACAATAAGGCATTCAATCATAATCTAGAGTTTGAGCGCTTTTGCTGCATTTGTTTTGACAGGGTTATTCAAAAGATATTCATTCTTTTTTAATTTGTTGGCGGTCCCCTATGGAGTTTCGGTAAAAAATCTTCACGGAGTTGTATGACGTATACTATTTTATTTATACACTAAAAGTTTCGAGATGATTCCTCATGTATTTTTCTAGATATTTAGTAAAATGTCTAAAATCGCAAGTGTCCCATAATCAATGGCAATATAATGTATATATATATGTATATACATATACACCTGACATTTTCATGCATTATACGTTTCTTTTTTTTTTCAAAATAGTTGCCATTTATAGTTTTATATTACTTAGATTATCTGCAATTTTACACATGCTGAAATAAACGAAAAAAAAACGAAAGGAAATTATTTATAATTAAGACAAAAATTTCTTTAAAAAGAAATGTGTATTTTTATATAATGTATGTATTGTTGTATGAACTAATATTTTAACTGTAAAATTTTAAATATTACTTGTTATGCTTGCTTTATCTGTTTTTATAAAAAAAATCTATAAATTTAGCATGTAGCATATAAATGATAAACTATAGAAAGTATCTGAAACATCGTCAGCTTGAATTTGGGAGTGGCCTCCAACAAAAGAAATAATTATGAATAAGTTTGATTCCTTGTCCCCTTCCCCTTAAAAAATTTCATCACACCCTCTTCCTTTAAATTGAGGGTTGTGTATTAAAAAAAAATATTTTTCATATATATATTATGTGCTATTGTTCCTGCCAAAATAATTATATTATTATATTTAAAAAAATAAATAGATGATGATTAACGTTAGTAAGCATAAATAAATTAATTAGGAGTGTGTATTTGTAATTCAAAAATACTAATTTACATTTCCATTGGATATTTATTATTCACATATAGATTTATGGCTTAAAAGATTTACTTTAATAAAAGCATAAAATTTATTCTAAAGGGATAAAATTGCTTAAAAGTTTCTAAACCATAACAATATTCAATTTCTATTGTATAACTTAAAGTAATTAAAATCGAGGTAGCATCACAGAGAAGCAAAAGGTTTTTATTCAGTTATCTCATGTAAAAAATTTCATCAAAAAATTTTTAAACAAAAACTATTTTCAACAAAATGTTTTTGTGAAATTAAAATCTACCAATTGAAGTAAGCAAATCATAATCAATATTTCACCATTACTATTATTATTGAAAAAAAATTTAAAACATTTAGTATTGCATTAACTTATTTAAAAAATATATTAATAATGTATCTTACTGAATAAAAAGTGTTGAAAATCGAAAAGAAAGTATAGGTTAAATGAATGTAAACCAACTAAATAAAACCAAATGAAGTTGGCATTCTGCTGTTTGTAGTATTATTAAAAAATATAAAACATAGCGGAACATACCAGCTTATATTTCTCTTCTTTAATGTTAAAATATATAAAATTATCATAGCATTAATATAAAATTATTATGTAAGAGGTAAAAATCAACAAAAGTTTAAATGCATATCGTGCAATAATTAAAAAATATATTAAGTAAGATATAAAATTTAAAATATTCATTGAATTATTTTATTTAACGAAAAAAGAAATAACGCACAGTTTTTGTCAAAGAGATTTAAAGCCGAAATTTTCCATAAGTCACGTAACAAACTTTGAAAAATTAATTTCTGTAAAAATTCAAGAACATATTTAAAAGGTACTCTTTTAAAAACATTTTGAATTAAATATCAGATATTTGTTTTTCCTAAAAGCAATTTTATGCGAAATTAAAAAGGCTACATAAGGAAGGACTTTTTTTTCAGAATTAAGATTAAAATTTAACTAAATTTATTTTCTTCTAACTTAAAGAGAAGATAATATTGGATTCGTGAAAATTTTCAGATTCCAGTTTTCGATGGATTTGCTCATTTTAGATGTCATAAAACCTGAAATACATTTTTTTTTCTTTGCAAAAGGTCTGTTTTTAAGTTTGTAAATCTGCCTGTATGTACATGACACAAAATTTTATGTGCGTGCTATTTCAAGAACTAATGAATAGATTTTAACAAAACTGATTCGGTTGTTTCTTGATTTATTTATTTCCTTATATATACATGAGTTGCATACTTATTCGTGTAAACCTTCCAACCGGTGGGATTGCTACGCTGCATTAATCACGATTTCCGCAATATAAATAACTCAAGAACTAAAACTCGGATTTTTATAAAACTTCAAGTTCGTTAGTTTTTTATATAATTTATCGTTGATTACCTTTTGATATAAATGGCTCAAAAAGAGGCATTTATGTACGGAATTATTCATGATTATCGGAATACCTGCATCTCAAGAAATAATGCATGCATTTTCATCGAATTTCAGATTTAGTTTGTCCCTAAAAAAGTTGTTCCTAATTAGGTTTTGGAGTAAATTGCCAAACAGGTTGCGCTTCAATGTAGATTTTGTTTACTATTTCCGCAACAGTTTTATCTCAAAACTAAAGCACGGATTTTAATAAAACTTCAGATTCAGAAGTTGTTTCTGAGTAGATTTTGGTTTAAATCATCGTTAGGTGATTGTGCTGAAATCCCCTATCAGTGGATTTAATTTACTTCATTTCTTAGGAAGCATTAACATGTATAGGATAGAAAATTTTTTTTGATATTGTTACATCCAACTAGTTTATTTTGTATTTATTTCGCTTTTGGATAGAATTTTCAGATTTTAATATTACAGAGTATCTATAAATTATATTCTTGGTTTCCCGACTTTATGAATTTATAATCACGAACAGGGAAGAAAAATATTAATATATATTCCTAAAGTTCAACACACAAATCTTGTTTATGAACGCAAACAAAATTAAGTATGTGCCACTAATTTGTATTTCAATGGAAGTGGCATAGCTTTATTGGAGTTTAGTTTACGAATCTTAAATCTCAGAAGGTCTGGTTTTTTGCATTTTCTTTATTTAACATTTCAAGCTCTCACAAAAAATTCACTGTTAAAAATCTTGTTCTAGTTTGAACCAAAAAAGTTTGTTTTTTGGTGCTCAATATCTGCAACCGTAAGATGGTGAAATCTTGAACCAAAATTTGGAGCTCCCATTGAAGCATAGTTCCAATACTTGGAAAGAGGTTGAACTAGGAAGCTCCAAATGTTGGTACGAGATTTCACCATCTTATGGTGGCAGCTATTGAGCACCAAAAAACAAACTTTTTTGGTTCAAACTAGAACAAGATTTTTAACAGTGTTGGTTTATATATACAGGGTGAGTCATAAATATCGAAACAATAGGCTATCTCCTTAAATATTACCCCTAGACCCATACTTCCAATTGCAAAGTTTCACCAAAAAAGGTAAATTTTTTGATAAGATAAGTTGCAACTCCATGGGGGGTCTATTTTAAAAAATACAAAAATTAAATTTTTATACGGCCCCCAGAGGATAAAACTTCCAATTAGAAAAATTTTCCGTATCCATTCCTGAATTGAACAAAAAAAAATACATCTTGATATCTCCAAAACTCAGAGAGTTGAGTTATGACAATTTTAATAAATCGTGATGTTTCAAGGGATCAGACACAAATTGAAATGCGTGTCATTGAAGAAACAATGTTGCTGTATGTTGTCCAGAAAACATTTATTTTATTGATTTATTTATAGAGTTTGAATTTTGAATGTTTTGTGATGGTTAACCACATAATTTGTAAGCACTATCACATCATAAGCTTTAGTAATAATTTTTTTTTCAAAAAATTTAGAGTAAATTAAAATTGTCATAACTCAAAATATTATTTGTCGCGTTGAATTTTTTTCTTTTAATTAAATGAAAATGTTTTATTTTCAATTTTATTCAACATTTTAAATAATATTTTAAAAAAATAAAAGTATTTAAAATAGCAATTTAAAAAAAGATGCAGCTTTTTGTGAACAAATCATATTTTTAAAAGTAAATTTTCTGAGGTGAAAATATCTTTCGGCATTTTTTTTTTTATTATTTTTTCATTTTTTTTTTTTTTATTGAGGTGTTAAAAAACTATTGAATTGTTACCGTAACCAACGGTTACTGACTTATGATGTAAGTTTAAAAATGAGAAATACTGAAATAAAAACATCTGATGAAGAAAAGTGCATTTAGTTTTAAACAAAGATTGGCTCCTAACGTTTAAATGCTTTTTTTAAAGTGTCTAGGTGATTAGCTCCTTCTTGGGTAGTTTCGATTTCAGATTTTGTTTAAGTTTTGTCATTTTCGCCTTCTTTAATTACTACTTAAATGAGTCAGCTTATATTTAAACTTAATTTTTATATCACGCCGACTTCAATTTTTTTCATTGTTTTATCCCTGTCAACTTCATATTTTTCTTGTTAAAGTTGCCACTACACGATGCGTAATAGACGCCTCTAATTACGGGCCTCCAAACTGGTAGACGGTAGGTACTGGGTTCGAACCCAATCGCAACCATCGGCCTAACCGTTCTAAGTTTTCCGTGATTTTTTTCGAACCCTGTATTTCCTATTGCAGATAATTGGCCGGAATAATAATTAAAAAAAAAAAAAAAAACAATCCCCAACGTATTACCCGCTGTAAGCGAACTAAAAGGCCGCTGCGCTTTTTTTTTCATTTTTTAGAGTTTAACATACAGTTTTCAGTTCAAATACAAATACATTTTAAATTTTGTTTAACTTGCGAATCAGTTATCTTTTTAAAACAAGAACAGGTGTTTGATGAATCTTCGGCATATTTCATTTAAACGTTTTAAGTTGAAATTATTCAATTGAATTTCTTAAATGATGTTTGGTTCGAACGCATTAAACCTTGATCAATTAAATGCACTTAGAATGAATTATTAGTGGGAGCTTAGCATAAAAAAAATACGCAACAGAAACGTTATACTCTTCGACTTAACATTCGAATAAATATATTTTTAATGCCGTTTGGAATAAATAAACTACTCGGATGTAGCAATCGGAGGACTCTAAAGATACGAAATTCCGTGGATTAGTACAAGATATAACTGAAATCGTGTAAACTATACAAAATTCATTATGAAAACGCCATCCGAAAGATGATTGATACAAAAACGTAAACAAAACCAATTCATGTCAAGAAGTAACTGCATCTGACTTTTTATGGAATTTCCTGCATTAGTTCTTAAAGTAGAGCTATTGCAGAAATCGTAACAAATTCAGTGTTGCAGCGCCTCTCGTGGAGCCATATACAACAAAATATAAATAACGTCAATTCATGTCAAGTAATAACTAAATCTGAAGATTGATGACATTCCTTGCATTCTGGAGATACAGCGATGCGGAAATCGCACAAAAGCCTTTACAGTAGGGTCACCTGTTAAGCGATTCACACCAAAAACTAATCAGCATCAATGTATATCAAGAACTAAGTAAATATAATTTTTTATTAAATTTTGTGTATTAGCTCTTGAGATAGCGCGCTCACAAAATGTATATCATATACAGAGATACAGAAGCAGTGACTCACAGACAGACATTTTGTAAAAACATGTTTTTCGGTATCTCTGAGCCTTAAAACGTGTGAATCCGTCGAAAACCGGAATTTAAAATTTTCATGAATCCAATACTTTTCTCTTGTAAAGATAGAAAAAAGTAAAAATATGTTTAAAACCACATAAATTTTGAAGCTGAATAGTACAAACTAGATTTTTGAAAAAAGTTCTAAGTAATTTATTAAAATATATTTCCATTAACATTAAAATGTACAATAACATTAAAATATATTCCATATGATACAGTTAATAGAAGGGTCATTATCGCTATTACTATTTTTACTAAACTTATTGCATGCGGCAATAAGTTTTAAAGACACGGTTAATGAGAGTTTAATTAATATCACTTAATTTAATAACTCTTTTAATAAGAGTTTAATAAGATGGTCCGGCCAATGGGTCGTGCCAATTACGAGCCTGGCGCCAAGCTCGAGATATTGCAGACATCTAGCATATGTCAAGGAAGTTTAAAGCAAAAAGCTATACGCTTTTATTTTATATTTAAAAGTTAAAGTATTGTCTTGGGTCTACATTTAACAATGCGTAAATTAATGGTCGATCCCTAAATTGTATTTCAAATGAACTGATATCGCTGCACTCAGATGTATGCTAAAGTGGTGTAAGTCACGAATTTTGAAAAATTTTGGATTTTAATATCATCCAGGGATTTGCAGATATCGAGATGTATTTTTTTTTTTTTTTTGTTCGATTCAGAAGAGGATAAGGAAAATTTTTCTAATTGGAAGTTTTATTCTCTGGGGGTCGTATAAAAATTTAATTTTTGTATTTTTTAAAATAGACCCCCCATGGAGTTGCAACTTATCTTATCAAAAATTACCTTTTTTGATGAAACTTTGCAATTGGAAGTATGGGTCTAGGGGCAGCCTATTGTTTCGATATTTTTGACTCACCCTGTATATATATTTAAAGATAAAAAATAGTATACTACAATTTTAAAATATCCTTTGAAAGTTACATTTATATAGATACTACAATATTTATTTATTATTCACCAAGATTTACCTTATACTTTATGAATTATACACTAATTTTAAGTTGTCTCTAAAATTATCTTATTTGCAGTGATATTATTGTGTGTCTGAAATCACTAATTCTTTTCACATCTAAGTTTACTTGGCGTTTTTTAATGATGTCCCCGAAACTTTAAAAACATATAGTTTATACAAGTTTTTAACGAAGTTTTTAAGAAACTTAAAATTACTATATGTATAAATTATTTAAAAATGACAAAAAAAATTGAAAAGGTGTTAAATGACATTAACCCTTTGTACTTTCAACTGTAAACGCAGCCGTTGGCAGAGAATATAAAATTACCAATATTAACATATTAATTTTCAAATGTCACGTAATTGGTATCAAAAATGAGTCAAAATCAAAGTCAAACTTTAGATCCGAAAACATTGATCGATTACTTTCCCAATATTTCCCGGATCTAAAGTTTCACTTTCACTTTCACTTCTTTTTGACACCAATTACGTGACATTTGAAAATTAAGATGTTAATATCTGTATTTCTATATTTTCTGTCGACGGCCGTGTTTACAGTTGAAAGTACTAAGGACTAAAGTTATTTAACACCTTCTTAAATATTTTTGCCAATTTAAAGTTATTCAAGCACGATGTAATTTTAAGTGTACCTTTTAAAAAATGAACTGAGAATTCGACTTATTTATTTTCTGATATCGAGTATGATGGTTTTACGAAAAACTGGATGCTCGTATCTATATATGCATATTTATTTTTATCATTCAAAAATATTCTGTTGCTTTTTGTTCTCAGAGATGTTAAATTCGCAAGCACGGCGAGTTTTTAGACACCATTTCTTTTAAGCAAGATTTCCGATATCCGAGGTAATATCAATCCCATTGGCGAAACTATATGGGACAATCGAGATTCCAGTGCTTATGTTTCAAAAATGCACTGTATTCTCCTATTCTTTTTTGGAAAATAGTAATTTTTTTTTTCTCCAAAAATAAGCATTTAAATTCTATTTTCACATAAATAAATGAAAAAGACATTGTTGTTTCAAGTAGAAAGAAAAACATATTCCTTCTAAATTTTATTAATTGTCATTTAATTTAAGAAACATCCACGTAATTTTTGAAGGCAATTATTATTAGGAAAAAATTAAATGTTTCAATGTTCTTAAATATATTTTAATTAATATTTTGCTTGATCGAAATAAATATCTATAATGATTTTACTACGCATTAAGCATTTTACTTATTTTTATTAATGCTCCTTACAATAAAAAATAAAATTAAATTAATTATGACTTGGTACTTAATAAGTTTATACGGTTTATTAAAACAAAAATAAAATACACTTAAAGGTAAAAAAAAAAGTCAAGTAATTTTCAGTATTATTTTAATTAAAATTGTAATATAAAAATATTCAATTTTAAATTATACAAAGTAATTATTTCCTGAGAGTATTTAATATATATTTATTGTTTTCACTTTGATTGTTAACATTGGATTTGTGTAACAGAATTTAATAAATGTCATTTATTTTGTATAGATTAAAAATATATTTTTAGAAAATTTACTGCATCAAATCAAAAGCATTATAACTAAAATATTTATAATCATTTCAAAAATGACTCATAACACTAAATTTAATCATTTATGCATGCTGCATTATTTTTTATGCATGTTTAATGATTCATAATATAATATTCTTGAAAATATTTGTATGGGAATTTGTTTATGCTCATCTTTCGTATTAATTTAACTAATGCACTACAAACAAATAGCATTAATATCAATTTTTTATTAAATAATACATTAAGTTCAAAGATTACGTGTCAGGAAAAAAAAATAGGACGCTTAAAGATTATGTATAACCTATGACTACAAGCAATGAAAAAGAAATTTTATCGTTTGTAATTACATTAAACTGCATAATTAATTTAATTCACCAATTAAATTAGTTTTTTTTTAATAATTTGGAATGTTGGTATTCTAGAATGTTGGTTTTTCCTTAATGTTGCCCCTGAGGATGGGCAAGCAATATTATTGCACTGTAAGTAGTTTATATGATTCTTATTATGAACTTTAAAATATATTATATACACTGATTAGACTTAGATTTTTTTTCCACTCAATGTAAATTTTTTCATTCACTTAATGTAAACCATTTTCTTTTCTTTTTTTTAATGTATGCTCACTGATTTTGATTTCCTCAGAGATATAACAACTACACTGGCTAGGTTAAGATCAAATAATTTTAAGGGAATAAGGATCCTTCCAAATGGGACCAGAAACTGTATTTTTCGCAAGAACTGCCCGAAAACCCAATTCACACAGAGATACATCTTCGAGTGCCCATCTACACTGGTGGACAAAATTAAGAGATGGAAGGCGTTTTTCCAAATATCTCGAGAAATACTGGATACAAATAAATGAAAATTGGTATGGGTATAACTTATAGTATGACAATAATATGTGCAAAGTAAAAATTAAAGTGCCATTCATTGGCAAGAGTTATTGGCAACAGTCCAATGTGGAATGAAATTCATGATGAAAGATTGCAATGAAAGTGAGGATTGTATGGTATGTGGTCGCCTCTAGTATGGTGTGTGATCACCTCTGACAGACAGACAACATGCACAACGAGTATGCATGCTGTTAATAAGAGAGTTAAGGATTGCTTGTGGAAGACTCTTCCACTCTTCCAACAGAGCAGTTTTTAATTCCGGAATGGTTCTGGGTGGAAATTGGCGTCTCGCAATACCCTTCGAAGAGCATCCCAAGCATGTTCAATGGGGTTAAGGTCAGGAGATTTGGCTGGCCAATCCATCCGATGAATATCCTCGCTTTCCAGATACTCCTCAACCAGGCGAGTTCTATGTGGTAGGGCATTGTCGTCCTTAAAAACAAATTCAGGGCCAACAGTACCCCTGAAAAGAATCACGTTGGATTGTACGATCTCCTGCCTGTACCTCTGGGTATCCACGAAACCAGTTTGAAACACATAGAGAGGTGTGTGAACATTTTGCATGATCCCTGCCCAAACCATCAGTCCTCAACCAGCATAATGGTCCCTTTCAATGATGTTACTGGGTTGGTATCGGGTCCCAGGTTTCCTACATATGAATATTCGCCGAGAATCAGGTTGAAGACTGAATCTGGACTCATCTGTGAACAGAACATTAGCCCATTGGAGCCGTGTCCAGTATTGGTGCTGTCTGCTCCACTGTGCAAGCTCTCTTTTGTGGAAGGGAGTGAGTGGGATGCAAATGGCGGGCTTCCTGGCATACAATCCTTTTTCACCAAGCCACCTGGTAACAGTCTTCTTTGAAACTAATTTTTCTCTGGCAGTAGCAAGGTCCCTAGACAGTTATGTCGCTGTATACGTTCGTTGAGGAGTATCTGGAAAGCGAGGATATTCATCGAATGGATTGGCCAGCAAAATCTCCTGACCTTAACCACATTGAACATGCTTGCGATGCTCTTCGAAGGGCTATTGCGAGACGTCAACCCTCATCCAGAACCATTCCGGAGTTAAAAACTGCTCTGGTGGAAGAGTGGCAGAGTATTCCAAAAGCAATCCTTAACTCTCTTATTAACAGCATGAATACTCGTGTTGCATGCTGTCTATCTGTCAGAGGTGACCACACACCATACTAGAGGCGACCACACACCATACAAGCCTCACTTTCATTGCCATCTTTCATCATGAATTTCAGTCCACATTGGACTGTTGCCAATAACTCTTGTTTATGAATGGTATTTTAATTTTTACTTTGCACATATTATTGTCATACTATAAGCTATATCCATACCAATTTTCATTTATTTTCATCCAGTATATCTCGAGATATTTGGGAAAATGCCTTCCATCTCTTAATTTTGTCCACCAGTGTATTACCGCACATAATTTAAAACTTGGCTAGTTACAGCTTATGCATTTCGGGAGATTCTTTACAGTAGTAAAGCGCCCAAACTGCTGCGACAATTGAAAATATCTGACACTTTTTTTGCATATCTATGGACACGAAAATAGCAATATGTATACTTCAATGATAATCGTATATGTATGTATATAACTATATCTATTTATTTATCTATCTATCTATATATATATATCTAGCTATATATATATATACACTATATTGCCATTGATTATGGGACACTTGCGATTTTAGACATTTTACTAAATATCTAGAAAAATACATGAGGAATGATCTCGAAACTCTTAGTGTATAAATATAATAGTATACGTCATACATCTCCGTGAAGATTTTTTACCGAAACTCCATAGGGGACCGTCAACAAATTAAAAAAATGAATATCTTTTGAATAACCCTGTCAAAACTAATGTAGCAAAAGCGCTCAAACTCTAGATTATGATTGAATGCCTTATTGTAATACACTGTGTTCATTTTTATGCAAATAGCATGCATACTCGCAGAGTAATTAAGGGTTTTATAAAAATGGCCCCAAATTTTTCTAAGTTTTTCCCTTATAATTTTCAGAGTTCTTAATATAAAATAATATTTTTTTCAGAAAATATGACAAACAACATTGCACACAGTACCTTGTAATCAGAATTAAAAAATAATAAAAATTGTATGAAAAATGAGTAGGTTTACTAAATAATTTTTTACTGCGCATGCGTCAACGATATCAAAATTTCATTTGCATATTATGTTAGCTAAATGTATAGAGCAACTTTTGTAAAAGTCTCAAAATTATAGCTTGAAAATTCTGAAAGTAATTGTCTATAGAAAAAGAACAAAATCCGTTGTTTCCAAAATGAAGCAAAAAAATGAGGGATTTTATCCAAAAGTAGTCGTAACATCCCGTATTGTGTATTCTATATTGACACTAATCAATGAATATATGAATACAACCCCTCTTGTTTTTGCTTCATTTTGAGAATAACGGATTTTCAACTTATTCAATTGACGATTATTTTCAGAATTTTCAATTTTTGATTTTGTGACTTTCACAAAAGTTGCTCTATACATTTAGCTAACATGATATGCAAATGAAATTTTGATATCGTTGACGCATGCGCTGTAAAAAATTATTTAGTAAACCAACTTATTTTGTATACAATTTTCATTATTTTTTAATTCTGATTACAAGGTACTGTGTGCAATGTTGTTTTTTATATTTTCTGAAAGAAATATTATTTTATATTAAGAACTCTGAAAATTATAAGGAAAAAACTTGGAAAAATTTGGGACCATTTTTATAAAAACCTTAATTACTCTGCGAGTATGCATGCTATTTGCATAAAAATGAACACAGAGTATTACAATAAGGCATTCAATCATAATCTAGAGTTTGAGCGCTTTTGCTACATTAGTTTTGACAGGGTTATTCAAAAGATATTCATTCTTTTTTAATTTGTTGACGGTCCCTTATGGAGTTTTGGTAAAACATCTTCACGGAGATGTATGACGTATACTATTATATTTATACACTAAGAGTTTCGAGATGATTCCTCATGTATTTTTCTAGATATTTAGTAAAATGTCTAAAATCGCAAGTGTCCCATAATCAATGGCAATATAGTGTATAAGTTAAGATTTATTAAAAAAAATTCACTTGAGATATATAGAAACTATTATTTAAAAATGCCTTATGAAACATATTTATTACCAGTTTAAAAGAAGTAAATGTTCAAGAAATTTCACTTTTAGCAATAGAAATCTCCATTTTAAAGTCTTTTCAGGTTATATTTTAAACTATTTCAAAAATACTTTTAAAATTTTCCAAAATGTAACATTTTAATGATGATCATCAATGTTTGTCTTTCAACATATTTATTTTGAAGTTTTCGGAATTGATACTCTTAGTTTGAAATGAATTATAAACATGCTTTTTAAAAGCTTGAGTTTGACACAGATTTCCCGATATCAATTTAATTTAAAGAGATAAATCTTAATAAAAGTACATTTTTTTATGAACCAATATTTTTTTAATATATGCATGACAATGGAAAATGATACTTTTAATCTGTTCTCATTCTCAATGTTCAACAAGCGTGAAAATTTGTGTCTAAATGACGGACTCATTTTTAGCTCACAGGCAATCAAAGAGTGAGAGCTTATGTGTCGGCCCGTTCACTGAAAAACATTTGTGGTAACGTTACTCCGTAAAATCGGTGGCAGCATTGCTGCCTCCAATTTTATGGAGTATTTTAACCGTTAAAACCGGTGTAACAATGTAATGCTACACCAGTAATATATGTTTAAATTACACCATTGCACATGTGAAAACAATTACTCCATGAAATTGGAGGCAGCATTTGCCACCATTTTTACACCAATTGTATGCAGTAACGTTTCCACAAATGTTTTACAGTGTTCTTTACGCATGCACGTACATTCGTAATGCGATACCTCATGATAAAAATATCCGATCCACTTGAAATTTTGGATATAGATACATTCTGATAAGGCGCTCCCCTAATTAGTTTCGGGAGGTCATTCGATTAGAATAAGAGGGGAAACGGGGGATAATGGCCCTCCCCTTAATTTAAATAAAAGGGTTTTTCATCTAGAATCATCAGTTTTCGTTCAAAATTTAGATATAGAATCATTCTGATGAGATGTCTCCATGATTAGTATTAGTTCTTGATTATATACATACAAAAGGGGGAATGGGGGGCAATGTCCCTCTCCTTAATTTATATAAAAGGGTTTTTATGCAGAATCAGTTTTCGTTCAAAATTTAGATATAGAGTCTTTCTGATGAGCTCCTCTATGATTACTATTAGGTGTTGATTGGATAAATATAAAGAAAGGGAATGGGGGAAAATGCCTCTCCCCTTAATTTACATAAATGGGTTTTCAATGCAGATTTATCAGATTTCATTCAAATTTTTGATATAGGATCATTCTGATGAGGACACCTCTATGATTAGTTTTGCGAGTTCCTTAGATATGTGTAAGAGGGAGGAATTGGAGGACCCCGCCTTAATTTAGGTTAATGGATTTTTCACTAAGTTTTTACAATTTGCTTCAAATTTTGGATATTGGTTCATTCTGATAAGGTGTTTTCCTGATTTATTTTGGGAATTCATTGGTTAAGTATAAATGGGAGATCTGTGGGACTACCCCTTTTAATTTAGGTAAATGTTTTTTCTTGCAGAATTAACTGATTTGGTTCATTTTTTTATATACAGGTTCATAGTGATAAGATGCTTTGCTAATTAACTGTGGGGGTCTTTTGTTAAGTATAATGGGGTTACTGGCGATTACCTCCCCCTTAAATTTGATAGATAGGATCCGATTGGCTTTAATTTTGGATACAAGTTCTTTCTGATAAGGCGAATTTCTAAATAGTTTTAGAAGTTTAATGGTTAAGTACACTATATTGCCATTGATTATGGGACACTTGCGATTTCAGACATTTTACTAAATATCTAGAAAAATACATGAGGAATCATCTCGAAACTCTTAGCGTATAAATATAATAGTATACGTCATACATCTCCGTGAAGATGTTTTACCGAAACTCCATAGGGGACCGTCAACAAATTAAAAAAGAATGAATATCTTTTGAATAACCCTGTCAAAACTAATGTAGCAAAAGCGCTCAAACTCCAGATTAGGATTGAATGCCTTATTGTAATACACTGTGTTCATTTTTATGCAAATAGCATGCACACTCGCAGAGTAATTAAGGTTTTTATGAAAATGGTCCCAAATTTTTCCAAGTTTTTCTATTATAATTTTCAGAGTTCTTAATATAAAATAATATTTTTTTCAGAAAATATGACAAACAACATTGCACACAGTACCCTGTAATCAGAATTAAAAAATAATAAAAATTGTATGAAAAATGAGTAGGTTTACTATATAATTTTTTACTGCGCATGCGTCAAAGATATCAAAATTTCATTTGCATATTATGTTAGCTAAATGTATAGAGCAACTTTTGTAAAAGTCTCAAAATCATAGCTTGAAAATTCTGAAAGTAATCGTCTATAGAAAAAGGACAAAATCCGTTGTTTCCAAAATGAAGCAAAAAAATGAGGGATTTTATCCAAATGCAGTAGTACATCCCATATTGTGTATTCTATATTGACACTAATCAATGAATATATGGATACAATCCCTCTTGTTTTTGCTTCATTTTGAGAATAATGGATTTTCGACTTATTCAATTGACGATTATTGTCAGAATTTTCAAGTTATGATTTTGTGACTTTCACAAAAGTTGCTCTATACATTTAGCTAACATAATATGCAAATGAAATTTTGATATCGTTGACGCATGCGCAGTAAAAAATTATTTAGTAAACTAACTCATTTTTTATACAATTTTCATTATTTTTTAATTCTGATTACAGGGTACTGTGTGCAATGTTGTTTGTCATATTTTCTGAAAAAAAATAATATTTTATATTAAGAACTCTGAAAATTATAAGGAAAAAACTTGGAAAAATGTGGGATCATTTTTATAAAAACCTTAATTACTCTGTGAGTATGCATGCTATTTGCATAAAAATGAACAAGGCTTATTGCAATAAGGCATTCAATCACAATCTAGAGTTTGAGCGCTTTTGCTACATTAGTTTTGACAGGGTTATTCAAAAGATATTCATTTTTCTCAATTTGTTGACGGTCCCCTTTGGAGTTTCGGGAAAAAATCTTCACGGAGATGTATGACTTATACTATTATATTTATACACTAAGAGTTTCGGGATGATTCCTCATGTATTTTTCTAGATATTTAGTAAAATGTCTAAAATCGCAAGTGTCCCATAATCAATGGCAATATAGTGTATAAAGGAGAGGGATAACTCCTCTTAAATTATATAAATGGGTTTTTATTAAAAGTTATCCGATTTGCTCTGAATTGTGGATATAGATTTTTTATATGATAAAGCATATCTCTGATTAGCTTAAGGTGTTCAATGATTTAGTATAAAAATTGGAAATAAGTGGGAGCTATTTCCCTCCTTAATTTGTTTTTACAACGGCATTAATCCGTCAAAATATAAGGCTGTAATGTACAATTAGTACATGTAGCCTGTGAACTCAATACCATCAGGCTAGGCAGTATTCTTTTTATTAAATGTAAAATTATAAAGTCAATAGGCTTGACGCTGGAAGCGATTTAGATTTTTTTAAAAACTGGAGCGATTCTGACAGCGGAATATTTTTTCAGTTTTTGATTTTTTAAAAAAAGTTACCCATTGAGTTAAAAACGATTTTGCTCACGTAACAAAATGTTTTTCTTCTTTCTCTGACTGGATCTTTAGGTTTCATCTGGAAATTAGTTTCAAAACATAAACTTTGACAGTTATTTCATAATATTTATTACGTTTTAAAAAATATAAATAAATAAAAAAATGGAAAGTGTCTTTTGATTGTATAGTTTC
The DNA here is from genome assembly GCA_964019185.1 of Maratus speculifer. NCBI lineage: Eukaryota > Metazoa > Arthropoda > Arachnida > Araneae > Salticidae > Maratus > Maratus speculifer. The sequence goes on along the minus strand of OZ025290.1, from coordinate 417,753,056 downwards.
TGAACACACAAATACTGAAACTCTGAATACATTGTATAACAGCTTCTGAAAGAGAAAAACATTTGCCAGTCTAGCGCATTTCTAAGCAAAAATGAATTCAAAACAATGGATTTGGGAACAGCCGTAAGAGCAAGTAGCATCTTTCATTATTATATTACCTATTTATCAGGTCTTTTTATGTTAACACGCTTTAATAATATGTAGCATCAATAATTAACACATAATGCATTCATGAGTTTTAATTGAAAATTGCACACTATAGAAAAAAATCCGTTAATTTTACGACAAAAACTCCTGGCAGCAATGTTGCCAGCATTTTTTGCCAGCATATTTTACCCTAAAAAAACAGTAAAATTAGATGTAACCAAAAAACTTGCATGTAATTTTACTGAAATTTTACGGCAAATATTATGTAGATTGTTGCCCTAAGGTGGTTTTGTCATATTTCAATTCCTTACCATTAATGTTTCCTGACTGAATGTAATGCTGTTCTTTTAAAGTAATTCAATTGCAAAATTTTAAATTCGTTTTTGCGAGACCCTATTTCTTAATACAGGAGGGTCATTTTGCTTGAGAATTATTATGCTGATTTGTTTCACATTTTATGAAACGGTCACTATTTTTTTAATTTTTATGACTAATGAATATAATGTTCATTAAATATTTTTGGAACTTGAAAAATATTTTTAAAAAAGGCAAAAAATCACATTTTTTTCTTTAAAAAGTAGCCATTTTTTTTTTCAAAAATCAACTTTTTAATCTAAATTTTTGTATAAGCAACGTAAAATTTAGTGGCGTTTCTTGACATTGTGACCAAATTTGTTTAAAAACTTATGACAGAAAAAAAAAATCGTCATATCTGAAATTCATGCTGCGCATCTACAGTTACACAAGACATACAATTTATTTAATTTACTTTTTTGTGTTAATTTTATTTTTATTTTTAACACTTACTCAAAAAATATATAAACATGATGAAAAAATCCACAGATATAATGAAAAAATGCTAAAGTGGTATATTTTTTTCCATATAACTGAAGGGAATCTGTAAACAGGTGAACCAAAAAATTATACCCTACCCTAAAATCAGTGAAAGTTGGGAAATATATGTAGTATATAAAACGCCAGTAAATTAAAAGTTATTTTTAAATGGAATGAGAAAATGGAATCAATTAATAATATAATCAATAAAAATAAACAAATCCCATTTTCTGATTTTTTCTGCAACACTCACTGGAAGTAAATTGATTACCACTATTTTAGAGAAACTTTATTTTAATTAAATATAATATATAAAAATAGAAATAAATTAAAAATGTGCAAGAACCGACACATCTATAAATGAGCAGCTTTCATTTAAAAATGAGTTGTCAAAATCGGTTCAGTAGAAAACTCAGGGCTGGTGACTAAAAAAAAAGAAAAGAAAAGAAAAAAGAAAGAAAGAAAGAAAGAAAGAAAAACAATCTCGTTTTATGTATATAGGTATTGGAGCAGGATCTGTTACCCTCAATTTGCCCAGATTAATTCAAAAATATTTTTGATATCTGTTGAAATTCCATAGAAATCGTAAATCAGAAAGTTTTTAAGAGACTTTTCTCTCATCAATTTCATCACTAGAAATGGTTATTTTGTTTGGACTCTTTCCATTTAAAAATATTCATTCAGACAAAATTGATTTAAAAAGTATAAAATCATAAAAAATTAACGTTATTTTCACGGACCCGAGAAACGTTGGGTGATTATCTAATACTATCTATAAATAAAATTCGTTTACATAAATTTCATTTGTAGCTTTAAAAATTTGACATACTTTTAAAAGTTCCTTATTGAATTATGTAATTCGACTGTTATGGTTGTCCATAAAAAATATTAAGAGTTACATTTTTATACTCAGAAAATTTTTATTCGTCCAATTATTTTTAAGTATTTGTTGCTATGAAGACAAAATCTTAGATGAATATTTTATGTAGGTAAAATAAAATGCTATCAAGATTTTTATTATCGTTTAGAAAATATATTAGTATATAAAACGAATAATGGTAGAGAATAGGTCCTTAAATTTTTATGATCTTTCTGTTTAACTGTAAGTGGAAGAAAATACAACGCTCTATTATAATACGTTTAAACGAATTTCTTGCAGTCGCATAATTTCTTCTGAAAGTATCTTCAATTTTTTATCCTCTGAAAAGTTTTATTAGTATGTGTTTTTATCTTTTCTTGCGATTTTATTTATATATGGCAGTGTAGTTAAACTAATTTTTAAAGAAAGAATATTCTCCTGTGCGTACAACATTTTCACAATGTTATTTTATTTGCAGAAAGTTTTTAAGTTGCTTAAAATATACAGGGTGTATCTAAACTACTGGGCAAGACTTTAAGGGGTGATAACACATCAAGACAAATAATATTAAATGGGAAACTAAGGGTTCCAAACGTCTTTCGAAGGAGATAGGCGCCATCAAAGTTTAGGCTCCAAAATTTGAAATCATTATAAAAAACGGAAAAATTGATCGATTCGTTTGCGGTTTTCACGAAAACTATTCTTTATGTCAGTATTGTCTTGAAAATAAATTATAAAGATAAATTTCAAAAAATGCCGATAGAGGGCGCTTCAGACTTTGGAGTAACGAACAACTGTTTTTTTATCATTGTTTTCTTCATCTCTTTAATTTTTTTTAGACGTTTAGACATAAACTTAAATTTGGAGCTCAAAATTTGTGGTTAAGTAGCGCAAACAGAACTGTGTTCAATGGGAGTGGGTAGGCTCAAATTTCAAATGATTATAAAAAACAGAAAAATTGGTCAATTGATTTGCGGTTTTCACTAAAATTATTCTTTATGTCAATATTGCCAGTAGTTGGGAAATATATGTAGTATATAAAACGCCAGTTGAAGAATTGATGATCATTAAGTTTCCTCTATTGGATACAGGTATATTAGATTCTAAATATGTGCAAGAATGAAAAATTTTACAACATCTAAGAATTAACTAGATATTTGTTATAACTGAAATAAAATCAATTGAGAAGCCTCAATACATTAAACACACAATCTAGCACGACATTATTCTCTTGTGCAATTGCTTGCAACCACTTTCCTCTGGTTGAACACAAGTGCTGACACTAAACTAAATTTATACATCCTGCAGAATTAATACATATTTATGTATGTATTATTTTAAGTGTATGCATTATTTTAACGTACGTATGTATTATTTTAAGTATGTATTATTTAAAATATATAGATATATAGAAATAGGCTTTTATAACATAATGTTTCTAAAGATGTAATTTATGACAACAAAATAAATGTTCAATAAGTCAAGAGAATAAAGTTTCACATTTCTAAGTTATCATGCTTCAAATGTTCTTTTTCAAATCCTTTACTTACTTTCACATAAATTTATATAATAAAACTATAATAAACACAACAAAGAATTCATCATACAAAAAACGAAAAAATAAAAAATGAAAATATGGACGAAGAATCTCATTCAAGACGGATAAAACGACGATAAATTTAATAAATAACATTATTAATAGTGAAAATTTTTATCATTCTTCGGATTAATATTTTTCTCATTATTCAGATAATTTCTTAAAAGTGTAATTATTTCTCATCACTGAAATCATTTTTTAATATTGTGATTATTTCTAATTATTTCTTATTAGTTTCATTACTGAAAGATAATAAGACAGTCGGATTAGAAAAATTCCAATATCAAACGGGAAATCGTGATTTAAATACTGGTACATAGATAATAATAAGTACAAAGATTAGGAAATGAAATTCTTGTTTTGTTAAGACCACTGTTTCTGTAAAATATAGACATACTAATTTTAAATAAATACTGTATGAAATTGCAGTAAGTGTAATTTAAAAAGTTTTTTTTTTCTTTTTTACTCAGTGAAACTTAATTTTAACTAAAAATGGAAACAAAATAATACTTTTTTTTATAGTTTAGTTTTAAAATTATCTTTTATAAAGAGGAAAACTTTGTTAAAAAAATTGCTTAAAAAAGAAAAAGAACATACAAGATAAATTAAAGGAAAATATACCCTTTCTTTGACATAAAGATAAATTATTTACCGAGTTACTCCAGCGGTAGAGATAAAATACAGCTTTTATTTCATTTATACATAAAGGATATATGAAATAAACTAACATTCGTAAGAATGTATGCATTAAAATAAAGAAATTATTGGTAAGTAAATATTACATATGTAGTTGAAAGCAGAAATTTCAATAACTAAATATGTATTAAAATTATAAATAAATAATGAAAAGAACAAAGATTTCGTTGAGTTGAAAGTTTCTTAATAGCCGACAAAAAAATGAAATAAAGTAAAGTAAACAAAAAATAAATAAAACCTTCTTCACATTTTTTTTCGTTTGAAAGTTTATTTACAATGATGTAACAAATTTTTAAATGTGTAGTGATGGAAAACAGAAGCCTTAAACTACACAAGTTCATAGCTGCTATACCTCTAATTTTGACAATTCTGATTTCAGTAATGGATGTAATAAAGTGTGATATTTAAAAGTGTACATTGTGAGTAAAAGTGTAATAAATATGAATAAATGAACCATAGATTTTTAAATGTTTTGATAATGTTTATAAAAGTTTGTTTTGTACTTTTTAGCCTTGTTTTGCTCATCTAAATCTGACTATTCTGGTTTCAGTTAGATGTAATAAAGTGTGGTATTTAAAAGTGTGCACTGTGAGTAAAAGTGATATAAACATCAATAACTAGACCATATCTTTTTAAATGTTTTGATATGTTTGTGAAAATTTGTTTTGCTTTTTTTAACACTTAACCTCTTCAGACCTGAGGTACACAAATGTGTACCTCCATTCTTTTCCTCATAAAAACTAAACTGTTCGAATTTTTTGCATTTTTACTTTACTTCTATACCGCTGAATGTTTTTTGCTTTAAAACAAAATCAATAAATGTCAGCACAGATGAATATTACCTCATAAAATAAATATTATTTTCATCCCAGTTTCGAAAATACTTCCAAGACATTGTGGCCAAAAAAATAAGAAATATTCATGATTCTTTAACTTAAATGCTTTCCAATAAAAAATTTAGAAAATTTCATGATCATTTGCTTGTTTAAAGACCTAAATTTTGTTATTGTGTAAATTTATATTACTAATAGTTAAAGTGATGTTTTAAGGGGATCCGTACTTTTATATCGATATTTTTAAACCTAAATCATCAGTCCTCTAAACTCCTGATTTCATAAAAAAGATTTTTTCTGTCATCTATGGTGCCATTTCGATTACGCAAAAGCAATAAATATAGATTTTCAAAGTTATTTTATGCTCAGGTCTGAAGAGGTTAAAATATGACCTCAGTCAAATTAAAGAGGAATACTTTATAAGCTGAAAAATGAAATATGATTACAAATAATAAATACAGGGTGTATCTAAACTATTGGGCAAAACTTTAAGGGCTGATAGTACACATCAAGACAAATAATAATAAATGGGAAACTAAGTGTCCCAAACGTTTTCCGAAGGAGATAGGCGCCAACAAAGTTTAGGGTCCAAAATTTGAAATGATTATAAAAAACTAAAAAATTGGTCGATTCGTTTGCGTTTTTCACGAAAACTATTCTTTATGTCAGTATCATCTTGAAAATAAATTATAAAGATAAATTTCAAAAAATGCCGATAGAGGGCGCTTTAGACTTTGGAGTAACGAGCAACTATTTTTTACCGTTATTTTCTGCATCTGATTAATTTTTTTTAGAAGTTTAGACATAAACTTAAATTTTGAGCCCAAAATCTGTAGTTAAGTAGAGCAAACTGGAACTGTGTTCAAAGGGAGTGGGTAGGTTCAAATTTCAAATAATTATAAAAAAAAACAGAAAAATTGGTCAATTGATTTGCGGTTTTCACTAAAATTATTCTTTATGTCAGTATTGTCTTGAAAATAAATTATACAAATAAATTTCAAAAAATGTCGATAGAGGGCACTTTAGACTTTGGAGTAACGTACAACTATTTTTTTACCATTATTTTTTGCATCTCATTAAATTTTTTTGAAGCTTAGTCATAAATTTTAATTTTGTGCTGAAAATCTTAATCGTTGAGAGTGGTAAAGTAACGCTAAATGAACTGTGTTCAATGGAGGTGGGAAGGCTCAAATTTCAAATGATTATACGAAACGGAAAAATTGGTCAATTAGTTTGCGGTTTTCTCTAAAACAATTCTTTATGTCAGTATTTCCTTGAAAATAAAATTTAAAGATAAATTTCAAAAATTCCGTTAGAGGGCGCCTTAAACTTTAGATTAACCAACAATAATTTTTAACTGTTATTTTTTGTTTCTAATTAAATGCTTGCAAAAGGTTAGACTTAAATTTTGAGCTCCAATTCTGTAAGGGTTAAGAAGCGCAAACTGAACTGTGGTCAGGAGTTAAAATGTTACCCTGCCCACCCTACGAAAACAATTCAATTTTTAGCTACTTAATTACACACAACGATTCAGATTTTGAACTCAAAATTTAAGTCTAAGCTTTTAAAACATTTATTTAGATAAAAAAAAATAAATAAATAACGGTTAAAAATAGTTGTTGGTTACTCTAAAGTTTAAGGCGCTCTCTAACGGAATTTTTTAAAATTTATCTTTAAAATTTACGTTCAAAGAAATACTGACATAAAGAATGGTTTTAGAGAAAACCGCAAACGAATCGACCAATTTATCAGTTTTTTTTATAATCATTTGAAATTTGAACCTCCCCTCCCCCATTGAACACAGTTCATGTTGCGCTACTTAACCACTCTCTACGATTCAGATTTTCAGTACAAAATTTAAGTTTATATCTAAGCTTCTAAAAAAATTATTAAGATGCAAAAAATAACTGTAAAAAATAATTGTACGTTACTCCAAAGTCTAAAGCGCCCTCTATCGACATTTTTTGAAATTTATTTGTATAATTTATTTTCAAGACAATATTGACATAAAGAATAATTTTAGTGAAAACCGCAAATCAATTGATCAATTTTTCTGTTTTTTATAATCATTTGAAATTTGAACCTACCCACTCCCATTGAACACAGTTCTGTTTGCGCTACTTAACCACAAATTTTGAGCTCCAAATTTAAGTTTATGTCTAAACGTCTAAAAAAAAAATTAAAGAGATGAAGAAAACAACGGTAAAAAAATAGTTGTTCGTTACTCCAAAGTCTGAAGCGCCCTCTATCGGCATTTTTTGAAATTTATCTTTATAATTTATTTTCAAGACAAACTGACATAAAGAATAGTTTTCGTGAAAACCGCAAACGAATCGACCAATTTTTCCGTTTTTTATAATGATTTCAAATTTTGGAGCCTAAACTTTGATGGCGCCTATCTCCTTCGAAAGACGTTTGGAACCCTTAGTTTCCCATTTAATATTATTTGTCTTGATGTGTTATCACCCCTTAAAGTCTTGCCCAGTAGTTTAGATACACCCTGTATATTTTAAGCAACTTAAAAACTTTCTGCAAATATAATAACATTGTGAAAATGTTGTACGCACAGGAGAATATTCTTTCTTTAAAAATTAGTTTAACTACACTGCCATATATAAATAAAATCGCAAGAAAAGATAAAAACACATACTAATAAAACTTTTCAGAGGATAAAAAATTGAAGATACTTTCAGAAGAAATTATGCGACTGCAAGAAATTCGTTTAAACGTATTATAATAGAGCGTTCTATTTTCTTCCACTTACAGTTAAACAGAAAGATCATAAAAATTTAAGGACCTATTCTCTACCATTATTCGTTTTATATACTAATATATTTTCTAAACGATAATAAAAATCTTGATAGCATTTTATTTTACCTACATAAAATATTCATCTAAGATTTTGTCTTCATAGCAACAAATACTTAAAAATAATTGGACGAATAAAAATTTTCTGAGTATAAAAATGTAACTCTTAATATTTTTTATGGACAACCATAACAGTCGAATTACATAATTCAATAAGGAACTTTAAAAAGTATGTCAAATTTTTAAAGCTACAAATGAAATTTATGTAAACGAATTTTATTTATAGATAGTATTAGATAATCACCCAACGTTTCTCGGGTCCGTGAAAATAACGTTAATTTTTTATGATTTTATACTTTTTAAATCAATTTTGTCTGAATGAATATTTTTAAATGGAAAGAGTCCAAACAAAATAACCATTTCTAGTGATGAAATTGATGAGAGAAAAGTCTCTTAAAAACTTTCTGATTTACGATTTCTATGGAATTTCAGCAGATATCAAAAATATTTTTGAATTAATCTGGGCAAATTGAGGGTAACAGATCCTGCTCCAATACCTATATACATAAAACGAGATCGTTTTTCTTTCTTTCTTTCTTTCTTTCTTTTTTCTTTTCTTTTCTTTTTTTTTAGTCACCAGCCCTGAGTTTTCTACTGAACCGATTTTGACAACTCATTTTTAAATGAAAGCTGCTCATTTATAGATGTGTCGGTTCTTGCACATTTTTAATTTATTTCTATTTTTATATATTATATTTAATTAAAATAAAGTTTCTCTAAAATAGTGGTAATCAATTTACTTCCAGTGAGTGTTGCAGAAAAAATCAGAAAATGGGATTTGTTTATTTTTATTGATTATATTATTAATTGATTCCATTTTCTCATTCCATTTAAAAATAACTTTTAATTTTTTAACACGATGAAATTATGCTTACAAAAACACGTATTTATCTCATAAAACTGTTACATTTCAATATTTTTTATTCCGTTGATACTGATGGGACAGAGGATAATTATTTCTAAAATCTTTATAGAACTAACAGTAAAAAAAGAATTCTCTTGTTACATTTGCATATTGGAAAAACGATTTTATACTATTTTTCTCAAGCCTTAAACCATTTACGGTTCACTCAAATTATAACAAACATCTATTTAAAAATATATGAATTATAAATATATACTTGAAACAGCAAATTTGGTATTTTATGAACCTAAACATTACTCCCAACCATTCAAATAATACATGTGCATTACATCTAAAAAAATGAGGCAAAATGATCTTTAAGATTCATATAATTGAATGTTGTAAAAGTGTTATCATTAAAATATGCATAATCTTTATGTATAAATCAGTTGCCGCGTTTACTGCAGTTTTCAAGCATAGAAATTATTCGTTTTCACAATAACGCATTAAATAATATTTTTATCCTTCTATTAACCTTTTCTCCATAAAAAAATCACCTATTTTATTACAGAAATATTGAAAAACTATAAACATTTGAAAATGTATCCTTTATGAATAGTAAATAAATAATAGCTATAAAGCATATTTGTAGAAGCATCCAATTTTAGCAAATACGGTGTTTTTTTTATAAAACTCAATTCTACCCGCACCATTTCAAATAGGAAATAGCCATTACATTTTACGAACAATCGACTAAGAAGATCACAAGATTATATCGAGTTCACTTTGTGAAAATAATTCTTTTGGAAAATCATACTCATTCTTTAAAATAAATCTTTTGATACATATCTCTTAACTTGAATGTGAAGTTTGAGAGAATATTCTGTTGTACGTAATAAATATTTTTATACAACATATAAAATTTTTATATGTTGCGCATACATAAATATTTTATAAAATATTATTTGATTTTTTAGGTATAATTCGATAATTATACCATCCTTTTTTAGAATCAGATTGAGCCATTTTAATATAAAATTATGAAGTTCGGGGGAAGGGAAAACCAATAATAACTACTTAAGTTGCTATCAGATTCATTAACTTTTCGCACAATTTTTAAATCAACTCTTGATTGCAACACATTTTCCGAAAGAAATTACAATGCCCAATGACAATCAGTGTTGCTATCACAATGGGTGTTTTGATACGCGAAAAAGTGTGGACTAAATTCAACTTAAAAGCTTGTAGCTCAAAATTTGGTTAATCTAAAGGCAGTTTTATAGGACAGCTATTTATCGCTCTGTATTTTACAAAACTTTTCCCTTTGTACCAATCTTTGATTGAGATTATTTTCTTTCATTCTTAATACTTCGTTATAAGTTAATAAATTATTTTTAAGGTATTTTGTATTTTCCAGAATATTTTAATCGATCTTTCTTTGGAATAAAAGTCCGTGGCTCATACACTGTAAAAAAATACGTGTGGCACTCGGGGACTGCCGCGGTAAAGCTATTGCATAGCATTTTTTATCAACTTATGTAATTATAATTATTTATTTATTTTTTATTTATGCAGTTCTTTTGCCTTTGATATTAATTCAAGTTTTTTCATTTTCTTTGATATTAATTCAAGTTATACTTTTTGAGCTTGATGACCAATAACAAAACAATTTTTTTTCTTTTATTGAATAAATGAGAAGTTAATATCGTTTAAAATATTTTTAATATCTTACAATACATGTAGGTTAGTCAGGAATTTTTATCATTGAAACTATATGTTTATGGTAGCTGAAATAAGAAAAATAAGTTTGAAACTTGATATCCTCTAAATATCTTATAAATACCGCGTCAATGTCTGCCAAAGTCTACCGAAGGATACCGTTCCGAAGTCTGTCGAACTGATACGATGTTAACCGAGTGTTAGGTTGTTATGCGTGTTAGGTTTTTCGCATTATGGAATTTCTACATTCGGTCGCCGCGCTCAAAGCCAGCGATAAAAGCTATACAATAGCTTAAAAAATCTGTAAATCTACTAAAAGTTATCTTGGAAACTGGGATTCCTAGAACTCTTTATGTCACGACAAGATCAAAAATTCATGTAACAGTTACAGATTTGCACTGAAAATCAAAAAATCTGTAAGGTTACTACGAATTTTTTAGGAAACAGGGATTCCTAGATTTTTTTTTATGTAACTACAGTCCAGGTTACAGATAAAATTTTAGTAAGGTTATTGTAATTTTAGTAGATGCGTTTGCAATGTTACAGATTTCTGTAGCCTTACAAAAAATAGTTCTGCAGAATTACATCTTCCATGTAAGGCGCAAAGGTAAATTGATAGTAAGCATACAGATTTCGGCAACATTTCATCTGTAGGATTACAGATTTTTTTACACTGTACTAACAGATGGCATTTGAAATTTTAATAAACGTAGACATCAGCTGTCTTTTCACCTCAAACTCTGTGTGATTGATCTCTGGGAATATTGAGATTGACCCCAGAAGCAAATAAATATTTGTAATATTTGAGCAGTTTGAATATTTTTTAAGTAATATTCATTAACACTAATTACAAAGTTCTACTCTATATACTTAATTCTTTGCTCTAAAAATATTGCATTAGTTCCTTCTGACGATCTTCCCAAGCAATAACGACCAATAGAGGTTCAAAAGTGAAATTGGACATCTTTGGTTATAAAATCTTCAATGTCTGAAAATTAATGAATATGTGAGATTAGCATACTGTAAACCGGTACATTCATTCAAATGCTATGTAAATTAAGCATTTTATGAACCAGAAATTTTATGCAGGGAAACATACCGGATCTGCAGTTTTACCTAATGTCTATGTAAGCATATAACGGACTAGGGACTTTATTTAGTAAAATATGTTCACTGTTTGCAATCCATCAAACAGTTAAATATTATAAAGTCGAATTTATGGTTGAAAAATGTATATAATTTTTATTTTTGAAACCAAACCATTTAGTTCCTTTTCGCATTTATAACTTTAAAAATGGGAAAAACTTTCGTAAACTAATCAGGAATTAAAACTACCGTGTTATTGTATTTAAATCTCAAATAATCAATGGCTTAGTAAAATAATATATCAAAAAACACGTTTCTATTATCGTTTTAAAGTAATTTTAAACCCACTTCAAATATTTGATCTTGTTCTAGATTTTTAAAATACATTTTTTTTTAATTAAATACATATTTTATAAAATATTTTAATTGAAATAGCATTTTTTTAAGTTCTTATCTCCCAACTACACTGTAAAAAATACATTGAAAATTACTAAACTTTTTCTCGAAAACTGGGATTCTTAGAACTTTTTATGTAACGGTATGAGGGACTATTCATGCAACCGATTCTGTTACATGATTTTTTTTTTGTTACAATTGCATAAAAAGTTCTAGTAATCGGAGTTTCCTAGAAAAAGTTTAGTACTTTTAGAGTTTTTTTTCCAGCACACTAACATCCACCCTAACATCGTATTTATACTTTTTCATTCTTATATACTGAATCAAAAATAAAATTTTCAAAGTATTATACCCAATTTACTTCTGAAAAATTCAAATGTAAGCATGCTCAAAATTTAATACAGTTTATTTTCTTCTGACATTTGAGAACAGAAAAATTCACTATATTTAAGCAACTTAACTGATCAATATTTTTGAAATAAATAAATAAATAAATAAATAAATTTTCAAATAATGCCAGTTTTTTACATCTATTAAAGAATTCTTAATTTTTCATCAACGTTTTTTCAAAACAAAAATTTTTACCTAATTTATTCAGGAAAGTGTTCGGATTAAACAATGCAATATTTACAATAAAAATTTACTGGTGAGAATAATAAACTATGATTGGATGCGCGTACGTGGTCGTGCAAATCATGATTGGAAAAACACGTTGTCCGTTTGCCATACGGGAAAATCAGGAAAAAGGTGAATTCTTCCATTAAGGCTGCTGGTCACCCACATTCCGAATTCTCCTCCGTCCCACCAGTGGCTGAGAAGTCCGTGGTTTTTCAAAGAACCTTGATTTTCCTTGAGTAAATACAGATTAGGTTCCCTTAGAAAGACCCCCACGGAGGGCACCCTACCCTTTCAGGCCTATATCCCACATGTTGATAATCCGCCGTCATAAAATAAACCAAACCAAATTCTTCTCCGTAATGTAAAGTATATGGGCTTTATATGCATTCTTATATTTAAAATATCAGGTAACCAAGAAAGTTGGTGCTGTTTTCATCAGACATAAAAAACGATCCACAAAAATCTCAAACACTTTTGTTTATTCTTTGAAATAATCACCATTGGCTTCAATTCCGTGTTCCCAACGAGACACAAGCCTATAAATACCCTTTTTGAAAAATTCTTTTGGTTTTGAGTCCAAAAACTGGGTTATAATTTTTGTGACATCATCTTGGCTTTGGAGCTGGTATTCCCGCAGGTGATTATCCATGGCCAAAAAACAAGTAATAGTCCGATGGGGCGATGACCAAGGAGTAATGTGGGTGAGGCAAAACTTCCCAGTCGAATGTTTTTTATCACGTCCCTGGTCGTTTTGACCGTATGGGGCCTGGCGTTATTGTGGGGGTGAAGAACTCCTCTTCTGTTGACCAGCGCTGGCTGCTTTGAACAAAGCAGCTGAAACCCTGTTCAACTGCGACGAGTAAACTTCGGCTGTGATTGTTTTCCCACTTTCTAAGAATTCATAGTGAACTATACCAACGCTAGTCCACCAAACACACAGCATCATTTTTTTTGATAGATGTCCAGTTTAGCAACCAATGAGACGGAACCAGAAGTCGACCAATGATGTTTTCTTTTTCTTTTATCATACATTACCCATTTCTCGTCACATGCCAATATCTGGTCCAGGAAAGAGGCTTTGTTGTGGCGCGACAGCAATGACAAGCAGATGTTCAATCGTTGGAGCATGTTTTCCTCGGACAGGACATGAGGGACCCACTTATAAAGTTTCCATGACATCCCAAAGCTATGATGATGCGATCGGATGGTTTCGTCAGATACCCCAAACCTTTGCGCAAGCTCCTGGCATGTTAGATAGGGATTTCTTCTTCCAACTGGACTTGGTCTAAGATGGATGAACGACCAACACGGGGCTTGTCTTCGAGGCTCTCGTGTCCGGACGAAAATCTGCTGAACCACTTTTGAGCGGTCCGTTCACTCACTGAAGTCTCTCCAAACACGGAGCATATTCTTCTTTCGGCCTCTGCAGTTTTGTTTCCTAATTTGAACTCGTAGAGCAAAACAGGCCTCAAAATCTCCTTTGTCAACGATATAATTTGTCAACGATTGTACTTCCTACAAAACTCATATTGAAACGTGAGATTCGTTAAACAACTCTCTACTGATTGCAATTTAAAGGCAATGTACAGAAATGACGTCATCAGAATCAGTATGACCACACCTACGCAACAAAAGTAGCTGATCTCAAAAACTGCACGAACTTTCTTGGTTACCTGATAACTCCTCATGAAATTACTATTTTTAACTTCTTCTTTCTGTGATCTCGTCTTACAGGATGTCACTTTTTTCTTAGTTTTCAAAATATTCCTAAATTTTATGCTTAATTTAAAATCTACGTGTTAAAAACTGCTGAACTGGAAGTAAATTTTTAACACTTCATATAAAATTAAGCATAAATTTTAGAAATATTTTTAAAAATATCTCTTTCAATACAATTTAATATTTTATGTAATTTTATATTTAATAATAAAAACATCTTAAAAAATAAATTAAGCACATTTATGGTACATTTCAAAATTTTCTTAGTTAATTACACTTTGTTTAAGATAGATGATTATTGCTTATTAATAATTCAATACGTAATTAATAAAATTTTTCGATAAATAAATTTAAAAAATAATAATAAATGTTCTTTTTAATCGCAAAACAAAACTTAAATAATTAGAAATAACTATGAATAATTCATTAATTTTCTCTATTAAACAATTGCTGTTTGCAACGGTAAATTTAAAATTAGAACGTCATAAATATTTAAGTGAAATTATTTGAAGAATGAGAAATTATTAGGATTTTAAAAGATATTGTTTTCTTTAAAATTCACGAGAGAATATTTTGTTGTTTTTAATACATGATGAAGCGAGTTTTATACAGTTAAACAATAAGATAATGAATCATTTCTCAATTTTTAACTAAATGCAAAAAGTACATTTTTAATTAAAAAAATAATTAAAAAATCACGTTCAGTTTACTCATTAAAATAACTATGGTTCAAATTCAAAAGATTTTTTAATGCATAATTTTTTTTAACAAAGTACTGTCGAAGCTGTTATTTAATCAGTTCGATTAAAAAATATAAAAATTCTAGAGTAAAATCTGTTTTGTAAAAGATTAACTCTTGAAAATCCATATTAACTTTTTTTAATAACATTTTTGTGACGATCACTTAAAAGTTGCAATCGTAGGAATAATACAGACGGAAAAAACAAAGAAAAATAAATTTTGTAATATTTTGAATATTTCTTATTTTTTTATTCAAATGAGTATTTTTTTCCTGTGTCATACATAATTAAAAGTTGTAAAATTTAATAAAAAAGTAAAGAGTTAAAGACATTTCAATTTTGTTTTTGGAAGAAGTCAAATTTAGTTTGTTATTAAAAAATAAAACAGAAAAAATATACTAAATCACTAAAATCATAAACATAATATTTTTTTTTGTAATTTACGGTATAGTGAAGCCGATTTGTCCTAAAATATATCATAGAAATTCGTTTAATAGATTGGCTCATTATTATACATATATATATATATACAGTATCTACGAATAAGTATTTAGAAACTTTAAATTTTTGACATTTTGTTAAATATTCAAAAATATACTTGTCGGATTCTTCTGAAACTTCAGGATTATGAAGATTATGTCTGACCTCATATTTATAAACATTCATTTGATAAGCAGGGCAATTAGGGGGCCGACAAAAGTTAAAGGATAACAGAAATATTTGGGATCACCCTGTACATGAAAATACACGAAATGATTTATCGCTGCACAATACAAATATGTGGATACTGCACAACATGTACACTGATTTTTGTAAGAACAGCATGTATATTCATGGAAAAAGAGCGATTTTTTAAAAAAATTCAAAAATTCTGGTATGTTTTTTGTTTATATCATGCAGGGTTTTTGACCAAATTTAACGCAAATTTCAGAAATATTGGCAAAATCTATTAGAAAAAATATAGCGCAATTGGAATATAATAAATATTGGAATAAAATATTTAATATATTTTATGAAATATGAGTAGTTTTTTGAAATAATTTTATCTGCGCATGCGTGAACGATAAAAACGATTTGTTTACACCATTTAATAGTCAATTCTACAGAGTAACTTATAAAAAAAAATCCAATCAATATCGTGAAAATTCAAAAAGATATCATTATTATAAGTAAGCTGTTTTTACATTGCTCTCTAAAAGCGGCTGAATGATAAGGGATTCTCCACAAATTGACATTTTTTATTAACTGACTTTTAGGAAAAAATTAGTACTATTTAATGAATACAACACCTAATACAATATTGCTGCTAATAAAAATCTTGACACCTGTGATAAAAAAGGAAAAGAGCTTTTATTCTTTTCTATCACAGATGTCAAGATACTTATTAGCAGAAATATTATATAAGATATTGTATACATTAAATACTATTTTTTTCCTAAAATTCAGTTAATAAAAAATGCCAATTTGTGGAGAATCCCTTATCATTCAGCCATTTTTAGAGAGCAATGTAAAAACAGCTTAATTATAATAATGATATATTTTTGAATTTTCACGATATTTGATTGGATTTTTTTTATAAGTCACTCCATAGAATTGACTATTAAATAATGCAAAAGAATTGTTTTTATTGTTCGCGCATGCGCAGATAAAATTATCTCATAAAAATATTCATATTTCATGAAATATTTAATAAATTTACATTCCCACTGCGCTATATTTTTTCTAATAGATTTTGCCAATATTTCTGAAATTTGCGTTAAATTTGGTCAAAAACCCTGCATGATATAAACAAAAGACATACCAGAATTTTTGAATTAAAAAAAATCACTCTTTCTCCATGAATATACATGCTATTCTTACAAAAAATCAGTGTACATGTTGTGCAGTATCCACATATTTGTATTCTGCAGCGATAAATCGTTTCGTGCATTTACATGTACAGGGTGATCCCAAATATTTCTGTTATTCTTTAATTTTTTGTCGGTCCCTAATTGCCCTTCTTATCAAATAGATGTTTATAAATATGAGATCAGACATAATCTTCATAATCCTGAAGTTTCAGAAGAATCCGACAAGTATATTTTTAAATATTTGACAAAATGTGAAAAATTGAAAGTTTCCAAATACTTATTGATAGATAGTGTATATATGTATATATATATGAAAACATATAAGAAAAAGAAAAAGAACATATTTTTAAAAGTAATTTATTTAATTCTTTATATTCCAACAGCACTTTATTGTCCTACTAGCTGACCCGCCCGGCTTTGCCCGGGTCCGTATTAATAATATTAAACGAACTTGAAATTTGTATGATTTTATCATTAACTCGTTACATACAGAAATGCATTGTCTGAAATACGTAGCCACTGATTGTGTGAAAAATCGGTTTTAAAAACAACTAATATTAAGCTCTAAAAATACTCAAAATGAGCAATGAAAAACGCAATAGGGAATGTGTATCCAACGATTGCATAATTTTCGTGTTAAAAAGTTGATATTTACCCGTAAAAATTACTGTTAAGTCACGTAACTAATTATTATTTTCACATACAAATCCCAAAGGAAATATTTTGAATTTCAAACTAATTATATCACTCTTAAATCCGACTATACCATGAATGAAATCGATACACGATGGTAGCTAAAAGATTGATTTATAATATTATAATTTCAGAGCTATTTAACAAAAGTAAGTGTTATTTTTAATAAAATCTTGCGTAATGTTCACTCTGTGTATAAATTCCTAACCTTAAGAATTTGTACCGTAACCTGAACCTGTCTGTAACCTAACAGCGACTTAACAGTACCCTACCTTAAATTAAATATAACAGAAATGTAACCTAGCCTTCACTTTATTGTAACATATCCTTATTCTAACCATAACATAAATGAGATTTAACTTTAACCTAACTTTAACCTAAATAATATAAAAGAAAAAAAAATTATTTTAAAAAATTACTATTTCTTCGTAAAATATGCTTCAGCTGTAATTCATTTCTTTCATTTCGTTTTATTAATACAAAATTCCTTCCTCGTGCTTTTGTTTGACATTAAAATTTCAGCGATAAATGTTTTAATAATGCAAACCTTTTTTTCGGTTTACTTCGCCTCCACCTATCTTTTTCTCCATGGTGTACAGCAGCTGTGATTAAAAAAAAATCCTCATTTAAACTGATAGTTTGCCAGTCTATGAATTTTAAAGGTCTGTCCCAGCTTTTTTAATTGTTTCTGCGAAAATTGTATGCAACCAATCAACCATAAGAAAATGAAAAGGAAAAAAAGCGAAAAAAGGCGATTTTTTATGAGAGTGAGCTTTGGAATTTAATTAATTACTCAGTTAATAAATAGAATTTTGAAATTCTGAGCTTCAGGTGCAACAGGAGAGACATTGAGGTACTCTAAAAAAAATGAGCTTCGTATGTGCTGTAGATTTTGCTAGCCATCGCAGACACATAGACATACACACATACAGACAGAGCGTTTTGTTCTTTTATTAGTATAGATTAGAGAAAATAAAATATAGAATTTAGTTGACTTGTCTACTAATAAAAATAGATGGTACTTTTCACACAACATACATTGGTGGATCACATTCAGTAATTAGAGTAAAGTAGTAGAAGCCAAATATATATTAATGTGGTTATTCTCCCAAATATTTACATGGATTTAGCTTTTCTCGTGCTGAAAGTATCTCTACAGGTGACCAAGAGGTTTTGCTGTCGAAACTGGTAGACAAGAGGTGCTGGGTTGAAAACCCATCGCATCGTCGGCCTAATCGTTTGGATTTTCCAGTGGTTTAGGGCTTTTAGGGCCATATCCCTCGTTTTGATAATTCGCCTTTCCCTACATAACCAACCAACCTATTTAAAAATGTTTTAGGGAAAAAAATGCTCCTACAAAACCTTTCTCAGTTACAGATAGGATCATAAAACATTTATTTACATTCTTCTTATAAGAATTGTAAGTTTAAATAACATTATTTTTTGTTAATAATTCTATTTAATCTTGTAAATATTTTACAAAAAATCCCTCAAATTACCTATTTATTAAATCAGTTTCATTTAAAAATCTGCATAAATCTTTGCATATAACGTTGAATGCTTTCAGACATTTGCGGAGGTAATTATTGGCGACGAGCAAATTTCTGCTTTATAATTCGGGATATAAAGGTTTAATAAATAATTGATCATAATTTATTTAAAACATTTTAGACACGTAGGTTTATATGATATAAATTTTTTAATTGATTATTGCATAAAAACTTATTTTGTGTTTTTAATTAGAAATTAACTTGTTGACCGTACGATTCTCGTAAGATTTCATCATATGAACGAAACCCAAAAGAATTCAGAAAACAACTGGAGCAGAGAACTGAGATAGTAAACACAAATTATGATAGCTTCCTAAACAGTTTTTAATGAATTCGAGGACTACTCTATTCTTTAAAATCTTCTTCTTGAACTTTTACGCACTGGTCTAATATTTAATCTTGTTTTATATTTAAAAAACTATGTTTTAGACTTTTTTATTAAAAACGTAGCGTTTTATATATTTTTCAAGAAATGGAGTATGTTTAATCGCTAATAAAAAATGTTTTAAGGCTGAATATTTCAAGAGAATTTTAAATCTCTAAAGCAAATAATTTTTTTAAATAATTAAAAATAATTCTACTAAACGCGGTAAGAAAAAAAAAAAAATTCTAGAAGAACTCTGAAAACTTCGTCGGAAACCAAAATAAAATATATTTAAAAAAAAAAAAAAAACTTTTTTAATTTTAAATTTTAAGAGGAAATTTTTCATATTAAATATTTTATTATTTTGAAGACTGGCTTTTCAAAAGTATTTCCGTAACCCGAAATTGACACGTTTTGAAGATTTTATTACTTTGTATTTAGATAAAACGAAATGCAATTGAATATTTTTTCTGAATATTACAACATATCTGATCTAGTTTTTGAAAATGTCTCTGTTAATTACGCTTTGCTTACATACAATCTCAGCAAAAAAGAAAAAAAAATCTTGAAACTTTGGATTTTTGACGTTTTGTTAAATGTCTAGAAATATACATAAAGCTCTAATCTGACACTCCATGTGTGTAAACAAAATAGTACACGTCATATATTTTTGCGAAGAGTTTTCCCCGAAATCTAATAGGGGACCGTCAACAAATTGAAAAAGAACGAAGATCTTTTGGATAACCCTGTCAAAAATAATAAAGCAAACGTTCAAACTGCAGATTATGATTAAGTGAGTTATTATCATAAACTCTGTTCATTTTTATGAATATAGCATGTAAACTCGTAGGGAAATTAAGGTTTTTATAAAAACGGTCCCAAATTTTTCCACTTTTTTTTTAATAATTTGCAGAGTTGCCCATAAAACACAATGTTCTTTACTGAAAATATGACGATCAACATTGTACATAACTCCCTGAAATCAAAATTTAACAATAATAAAAATTGTGTGAAAATTGAGCAGGTTAACTAAATAATTTTTTCCTGCGCATTCCTTAACGTTATTAAAATTTTATTTGCATATTATGTTAGTTAAATATATGGAGAAACTTTTGTGAAAGTCTCAGAAACAAAGCTTGAAAATTCTGAAAATTATCGTCGATAGAATAAGATAAAAATACGTTATTCTCAAAATGAAGAAAAAAGATGAGGGGCTGTATCTATATTCCATTCATTACTGCCTACACAATATTGCGCGTACTATTATATTTCGATACAGCTCCTTATCTTTTTCTTTTATTACAATTTTAAACGATCTCAAGAATTTCTCTATGCTACGTGTGATAGGTAAGTAAAATAAAGCATGCAAGAACACATATGAATTTTTCCCTAATTTTAAAATATAAAATTAATATCATTAATAAAATTATTAGGTACATAAGAAGTGAAAATTTCAGGGAAGTGTACCTGTTATATCATAAAGTTTAGAAAAAAAATATTACGTTAGAAACGAATTTTTTAATTTTAATTGAATTCATTTATTTAATATGAAAGAAATGGTGCTCAGTTTTCTGAAATATATTGGAGCTTGGAATTATCAATAAGTCACGTAAGGAACTTTTTAAAATCTTTTTCTTTTAAAAAAAGTTAAGACAATGTTTAAAGATACTATTTCAGAATTTTTTTGAATAAAATGTGAAGTATCTGGTTTTTGTAAAAGCAATTTACCGTAAAATTAAAGGGTTTGCCATAGATAAGTACAACATTTTTTTCCTTTTTCTTACTTTGTTAATGATAAAAGTAATTGAAAATATTTTATCAGTAACTTTTTAAAATCAAAAATTCTATTTTGAGAAATTGAGAAGTTTCAATTTGAATATATTTCATCAAAAGGACAATTTGATGAATAAAGTGGGCTTTTTTTCAGGGGGGGGGGGGGCGTAATTTTAAGCTGCTTATTATAATTGAATTAAAAGTAGTTATTTTACATTTGTAATTTGATTTAAAAATTCTTCCAATTGTAATACATTTAAAATTGAATTCTAAGTTGTTGCTATTTATATTCTTGTTGAAAATGTAAAGGATCTAGTAACTATAAATTGAAATTTGGATTTATTAATTAAAGATGTCCGAAATTGTTGATTCTTCATCCCATAATATTACATTTTAGAACATAACAAAAAGTCTTAGAATGCATTCATAAAGTAGATTTAAATATTTAAACACACATTTAAATGTATTTTTTGCAATTTTTAGATCAACACTTACTTGTAGATTTGTGCAAGACTGGGGCGTAAGAATTCAAAATGGCGAATGCACAAGAGAAAAATATAGTTGTTTTAATGAAACAAATTTCTTTATCACTTGATAACGTCTTTATCCATGTTATGGATTTTTGATAAATTTGATACAATTTCAATATTAATTATTATTTGATTATATTCGTTATTTGATTCGTTATTTGATATTCGTTAATTTGAGTTGCAATTTTAAGTATATATAACTTTTTCCGTTAATACATGAATGTGTATTAATATATTTTTTTTATATTCGTAGGTAAAAAAAATAATATAAGATAGTTAAAACTATGAAATCCTGTTATTTTGATGCTTATTTTGATAATTTTTTTGGATATGTCATATGAATTATCGTACGTAAACTTCACTAACATCCAAAAAGGATTCGTTTGTGCTGCCTGTTTATTTTCTCCCTTTCGATTAGAAATGCTTCCGATTTGCACACGCGAAATATCAATGCTGGGTCATTCCATGTCAATTCAACCAGACCTTGTAACCCGACCTACAGGGATTTTGATGAAACTTTGTGTACACACTAATTCTATCATGAAATGATTCCATCAGAAATATTTCCTTCCTAGACCTCATAGTTTGTGAGATATGGGGGGTCCAATTATTGGGGTTTTCTCAAATCGCACATTTCTGAGTCTGTATTTTGAGATTGCAGTTCCATCTTCAAAAAATTGTCTCTCTGGATCTAAAACATGAATCATCTTAAAAATTTCACTGTAAGAATATAAATAGATGCAGATTTTAATAAAAAAATATTTAAAAAAGTTACTTGTAATATTTAGGATAAAAAAAATTAGCCAAAGTTGAGAGTTATGGTTATTTTTCCAAATTTTTGTGACTTCACGAAAAAGGCTGTACACAAAAAGGCAAATTAAATTTCCAATTTCTTTTTGTTTTAAATACAAGTTTACACTTTCGGCTTTCTATCTATGAAATAAAAATGATGTGTTTCGCATGGCTTATGCAAAAATTTTGGGTACTTTCCAATTAGCCGGATGATTGCTTTATTTTTATATATTACATATGCACACAAAAAAGCAAATGAAATTTCCCATTTCTTTTTGTTTTAAATAAAAGTTTACACTTTGGGCTTTCTATCTATGAAATAAAAATGATGTGTTTCGCATGGCTTATGCAAAAATTTTGGGTACTTTCCAATTAGCCGGATAAGTGCTTTATTTTTACATATTACATATGCACACAAAAAAGCAAATGAAATTTCCAATTTCTTTTTGTTTTAAATAAAAGTTTACACTTTGGGCTTTCTATCTGTGAACTAAATATTATGTCTTCCACATGGCTTATACAAAAATTTTGGGTACTTTCCAATTAGCCGGATGCGTGTTTTATTTTTACATATGTACATATGTATAGATCTATATAAATACAGATGTATTATACATGTACATATGTATGTATATATACAGTATATTGATATATATATGTATGACACTGGTGCCCGTCTAACCGAAAAGTACCAAATTTTGCCTCGTTTTGAAAATCTGCACCAATTAAGGGGGAAAAAATCTGATAAGTTTAGCTGTGGTACTTAAATAATTACTGGAGTTTCTATGAGTTACTGAATTTAATGTTATTGGATACAAAAACAAACTGGAAATTTCATTTGCCTTTTTGTGTAGAGACTTTTTCATAAACTCACAAAATTTCGGAAAAATAATCCTAACTTTCAACTTTGGTTTACTTTTTCGGCCGTATATAAATTTCTATTAATTGCCCTAATTGTTTTTTTCACTTGCTTTTTGTGCCGCTTAAATGGATCTCCACATTTATATAATTCATATTTCATTAAGGGCGAAATTCTGTGATGCTCACATATATTAATCAAACGGTTTTCACTTAATTTTTGTTTTATAAATGCAATAGTCCTAACTAATAAAAGTTCTTTTTCTGAATCACAGAGATTATCAATGTAGTCTATTTCTCTGTTATTTGTATAGCTAGTTTTGTGACATTCTAAACCATTTAATATTACAATACTGCAAGCCTGAAGACTAGTAGAAGGTTTAATATCAGGCTCCATATTAAAACAATAAAGCAAAAAAATATTTATACATATCACAAACTATAAAATATGTAACAATCAGAATATATTTTAAGTAGCACAGTAAAAGTTAAATCATTCTTCTATGATTAGAAACAACAGAATGCCAATAATTTGATTAACTTGATTTCAAAACATCTGCTTTCATACTAACGAACATTATCCTGCCTTTATCAGAAGGTGTTTATACAAGGCAGGTGCAATTAAATCTTTCAGACTATAGAAACAAATTTAAGTTCTGTTAAATATTTGTGTATTTAAACTTGCCAATATAAATATTTAAACTGATTAAAATTAACCAAGGAAAAGAAATACAAGGTTTTAAACATTTTTTAAACACAAATAATTAATATATAAGCATTCGAAAGAAAGAATGGAAATGTGAGGAGAAAACATTTTCTATTTTATACTGTACAAAAAAAATCTGTTTTGAGTTTAATTATTGAAAATAAAAGTAAGAGATTCTTTAGATTATCAAAAAATGCCCATTACTAATTACCGAAATGAAATATATGGACCATTCACTAAATTTAATGGGGGAAATTATTACAGTCAGATTTTTTTTTAATCAGAAAAAACAAAGCCTAAACTTTACTTTCAGAATTAAAAAAAAAAAAAAGATGCATCAAATAACATTAAATTCAATAACTCATAGAAATTCCAGTAATTATTTAAGTACCATAGCTAAACTTAGTCAGATTTTTTTCCTCTTAATTGGTGCAAATTCTCAAAACAAGGCAAAATTTGGTACTTTTCGGTTAGACGGGCACCAGTGTTATACATATATATATATATATCAATATACTGTATATATACATACATATGTACATGTATAATACATCTGCATTTATATAGATCTATACATATGTACTTATGTAAAAATAAAACACGCATCCGGCTAATTGGAAAGTACCCAAAATTTTTGCATAAGCCATGCGAAAGACATCATTTTAATTTCATAGATAGAAACCCCAAAGTGTAAACTTTTATTTAAAACAAAAAGAAATTGGAAATTTCATTTGCTTTTTTGTGTGCATATGTAATATGTAAAAATAAAGCACTTATCCGTCTAATTGGAAAGTACCCAAAATTTTTGCATAAGCCATGAGAAAAACATCATTTTTATTTCATAGATAGAAAGCCCAAAGTGTAAACTTTTATTTAAAACAAAAAGAAATGGGAAATTTCATTTGCTTTTTTGTGTGCATATGTAATATATAAAAATAAAGCACTCATCCGGCTAATTGGAAAGTACCCAAAATTTTTGCATAAGTCATGCGAAACACATCATTTTTATTTCATAGATAGAAAGCCCAAAGTGTAAACTTTTATTTAAAACAAAAAGAAATTGGAAATTTAAATTGCCTTTTTGTGTACAGCTTTTTTCGTGAAGTCACATAAATTTGGAAAAATAACCATAACTTTCAACTTTGGCTGACTTTTTTTATCATAAATATTACAAGTAAATTTTTTAAATATTTTTTATTAAAATCTGCATCTTTTTATCTTCTTACAGTGATATTTTTAGGATGATTCATGTTTTAGATCGAGAGAAACAATTTTTTGAAGATGGAACTGCAATCTCAGAATACAGACTCAGAAATGTGCGATTTGAGAAAACCCCAATAATTGGACCCCCCATATCTCACTAACTATGAGGTCTGGGAAGGAAAAATTTCTGATGGAATCATTTCATGATAGAATTAATGTGCACACAAAGTTTCATCCAAATCCCTGTGGGTCGGGTTACAAATGGGGGAAAAATTGGTTGAATTGACATGGAATGACCCTGCTGCTTTTAACGATTTAACAAGTGCTATTGATAGTTATGCACGGCTGACTTAAAAGTACAAAAATTTTCTACTTATCCAGCAGTAAGTGTTAAATATATGTGTTAAAAATATTTGTTCTTTGAAACAAAATTTCTTTATCACTTAATAACATCATTATCCATGTTATGGATTTTTGATAAATTTGATACAATTTCAATATTAATTGTTATTTGATTATATTCGTTATTTGATTCGTTATTTGATATTCGTTAATTTGAGCTGCAATTTTAAGTATATCTAACTTTTTCGGTTAATACATGAATGTGTAATAATATATTTTTTTATATTCGTAGGTAAAAAAATAATATAAGATAGTTAAAACTACTAGACAATGAGTTATGAAATCCTGTTATTTTGATGCTTATTTTGATAATTTTGTTGCATGGTTCAAGACACATTGAATCATCGTACGTAAACTTCACTAACATCCCAAAAGGATTCGTTTGTGCTGCCTGTTTATTTTCTCCCTTTCGATTAGAATTTCTTCCAATTTGCAAACGCGAAATATTAATGCTGCTTTTAACGATTTAACAAGTGCTATTGATAGTTTACGCACGGCGGACTTAAAGGTACACAAATTTTCTACTTATCCAGCAGTAAGTGTTAAATATCTAAATATTGTTTAGATTCCAATCTTTGGGAAATGAAAACATTTTTTAAGGACTTAAAAATATTGCATTCAATTTTAAATTAAATATTTGTGTTTTGAAATATAAATTTTCTCTTGAAATCTTAGCGGTGCATCTCTAAGAAATTTGAAAAGCCCGCAAAGATATTTTTCTGCACGTAATAATTTTAAAATATCAATCTTACACTGCAATTGTATGCATATTTATTTATAAAAAAAACGAAAATAAATAATATAGTAATATGTTTTTCTAACTAATTAAATAACAATTTACTGTAAATCTCAATGAGCACAAATATTTAGTAAACAAAAATATTAATATCTATAATAGTAATTATCGCATAAAAAACGAACACGTCATGATATCACTGATAAGAATACATTACAAGACATCACAAAACAGAACAGAATATTTTCTTTGGTACAGCTTGATTTTCCTATTGCCCAAAAAATTATCGACAAACTATAAGGTTAAACGCCAATAATGGATGATCGTGAATGTCACATTCAATGACAATAAACATGGAACACATGGTTAGAAAGGTATCAAGTGATTTTTATTTCGACTTTTTATTTGTATTTTTATTGTTTTACTAATTTATTTCCTCTTTTGTTATTTAAAATAAAAATTGCGTCAATATGTATAATTGGGTTAGTAATTTGGCGATTTGTATAATTTGGATGAATTGGTCGACGGGATAACCAAGTAGTACCTCTTCTTTTTTACAAAGTAATTTTCATAAATTCGAGAGAGCTTTTTTGTCACTGTCGTCTATCGTTTTAAATTTAAATTTGTACACCATATATTGAATCATTTATTTCCCAAAAAAGTACATTATTGACGGCAACGCGATATGAAATCAAATGAAGATTACAACACAGGATTGTAAAAGAAAATACTTGTAAACTTACCAACACCTCTCTCTTTAAAATGTGTTAAATCACTTGAAATATTTCTTTTTATTAGGTTATTAACTATTTGGAAAATAGTTGTTGTTCTCGATAGAGAATTAGGAAATCTGAAGTACATTTGAATAATTTATTTGTTGAATTCGGAAGCTAATTTATTTTTATTCGTTTTCTGATTGGTCTATGCTTAATATCTAAAAATGGAATACTTCTATTTTTTATTTTATTCGTTTTCTAGTTGGTCCATACTTAATGTTTAGAAATGGAATAATTCTGTTGCCACGAGGACAAAAAAAAAATAAAATAAAAACTACAAAAAAATTAATAGCTGAATAACAAATTTAGATAAAGTTTTCAAACAAGTTGCATTTAAAAGTATTTTTTTCTGTATACGACAATGTAAAAATTGAAAATGTGCAATGTTTAGAAATTAGAAAATTTACAGTACAGAAAATTGTTAAACTGAAATTTCATTTAATATTTGCTTATGGTTGGCCCAGGAATATTAAAGTGACTCTAAATGTCCAGGCATAATAATATAATTTAGTTATTACGTAAGCTATGTTTTGATTATCATAAAAATACTATTATTCTTTTTCTTAATATAAAAATCATTTATACGTCTAAAATTATAGTCTTTGAAAATATTATTTTCCAAATTGTAATTTGTTAAATTACAATTTTTTAAAAGTTAAATCTGGGATAGGTGCCATAGATTTTTAGTTGCCCCAGTTACTATATTTCAGCTTTTGGACATACTCTATATCTAGTGACATTATTTTATTCTCAATCGTTAAAAATAGCACAGAGATTTATTTCTCCAAATAAATGCTATATTCACCAAAAAGGGTAAATTTAGCTTCTGTTGCAGGTTCTTTTAGTTAGATATTGTAACGTATGAAATATCGTTATTTATTATCGATTTTTCGCGAAATATTTAGTAAACGTTGCGTTCTTGAAAGATTTATTGTAAAAAAAAGTCTTTGTTTATCGGTTAAAGCCACATCTGCCCCCATTTCCAGAACTACTGGCTAAAGCATCTACTATTCCAAGGAAGTGGGGGTGTTTAACTTTGAATTAGATATAAATTAGATAGACAAAATCATTGATTAAATGTTTTGATAAACTCCCATTTTATCTGATATACATATTACAGTAATATGTTTTATGAAATACTTTGTAAAAATTGGCATAAATAAGTTAAAGCGTATTATAAAAATCATTACTATAAAAAAAGAAAAGTTAGGTAGCCTTAATAGGGGCAACTACCCTTGATTTAAAAATGTGTTTTCAAATGAAATATGCTTTTAATCATGAAGACGTTAGCAAAAGTCATATAAAACGTAGATGTTAATCATATTTTAAATGTATTGTTTTGTAACATCTTTACTATTTAGCCTTTTCTATATGTATTTAAACACGCATTTTTTATTGCAATTTATAGTGCAATTGTCCAATTCATAATTAGTTACCCCTGATTTACGCTAGTTATTTTCAAATTTACCACTTCAAGTGTAAAATATTGCATTATTCTTTGGGATTTTGATAGTTAATTCGCCTGACAGCAAATTATTTTTTTTTTCTAATCATTTTTAAAGAGGTAAAAAAATCCTTTTGAAATGACACGAATTTTCAATGTTTACGTAAAAAAGTTCGCTGATTAATACATAAACTTCCCTACATACTAATTAAAAATATTAATAAAAATAGCATTGTAAATGGTACTTCCTGACGGTTATTATCAATATGATCATTAGTATTGTTTACATTATATATATTAAAATGATATTTGTGGCTGTTGTTTTTAATAATAAATCGTGTAATTATGCTGTTCACCTTTAGACAATATTTTCTGAGTAAATGATAACACAGAATTTTCCACAATAACATTTTTAAAAACTACAATTTTTTTCTAAATCTACATGAGTTTATTTTTTTCTTATTTATATTTTAAGAAAAATTAAATCATTAACATAATTTTAAAAATTTACAACATTCAATTTTTTGATTTCTTTGGCATTTTTCCGTTTTAGAGAAAATTAAATTAACTGTTTTTAGTGTACTCTATAAAAAACAAGTTGGAAATTGCACGTGAAGCGTAGCAAATGAGGTGCGTTCGTACGATAATGAAGTTTAAAAATATCCCTCTCATATATCAATCTCATAAAATTGTAAATAGTTAATTAATATTAAAATGTGCAACAAACAATATTCTCTCTATACTCATTATGTAATGGAATACTTTTATGTGGCCTTGTAAATCAATAACAAATGTTCTTTGCACAACAGATTATGCAAAATCTATATTATAATATGTAGGGGAAGATGGGGATACTTGAGCCATTTTTTGAATTTTAATTTTTTAAAATTTTTTATAATTTCTTAGAATAAAATAAAATATTGAAAATGAAAATTTAATATTTTTTCTTCAACTGAAAACCACTTTCAATTAATTTTGAACTATTTTTCTATGTATAATAAGTGTTTATTTTTTGTTTTACATCGTGGCTCAAGTATCCCCATGGGGGGGATACTTGAGCCATAGTGAAGGGATACTTGAGCCACGACGGAAAAATACCTACAAAAGTAATTTTTTTCGCTTTATTTTTGCACAAACATTTTACAGAATGATAAATCATGAAACATAAAGTCCTTCAAAACCAATTGAGAAAACAAAGCTAGTAATAAGATCATTTTTTGTCGTTAGAACTGGCTGTCGAAGGATAATTTCAACTTGACTTATAACGACGGTAAAAGCCTCCTCAGTTCAGAGCCATTTAAATTTGGAATCTGCAATTCATCGGGCAAATTTCATTTTCAAAATATTAAGCACTTATCCAACAAATATTTTCACAGTTTTCTTTCTGGCATATTTTATTAGTAACCAACTATCAATAGAAGGTTTTCTTTTCACATCATCACCATCATTGACAGAATTTTCCTTTGATGATACGGTCAAACTCATGCTTTTAATTTAGTATCTGTCGGAATTTAAGCCAGATGTATCATTTTACTATTTCAAACACTTTTTTGATTTCACAGGAAAAGATTTTGTCTTCCTCTTTGGCTCCATGCAGGTAAGTTTGAACTGGGATTTTTGCTGCTTTTCTTGTTTTTTGTGCGCTTTTTTTTACCAATTTTTCTTCAATTTTCTTAGTTAAATAAAAAAAAAAAGGTTACAACAACAGAGGTCACGATTTCAATATAAAATATTAATCTTAATATGTTACATTAAAAAATAAATATTTTAATATGTTGGACTTAACTAATTAAAGTATTAGATATTATAGCCTGTAAAACAGTTTTAAAAAGTTATTTTAATTTAATAGAAGTTAAATTGAAAACTATGTTTACATTTATCTTGACAGGCTATTTTGTTAGTCAAAATGAAAAATAAAATGGATATTTTCATTTAAAAAATATACATTTTGAAACATTTTTAGGTCGTTATTTTTTTAAGAAAAAAAAAATAAAATGAAAAATTATTCTCCCTTTTATCCAGAAAAAAATCTATTAGTGAATATAAGGATGGAATTTTATTTTTTGTTTGTTTCACCCATGTTTAATTTCTAGTAGGGGTGGTTGAGACATGGCTCAAGCATCCCCACTCTCACTGGCTCAAGTATCCCCACTACCACTATTTTTGTTTCCTAGAGTTTTACTAAATAAAGCATGCAGCTATTAGAACTATTTTAGATACAAAATACAATTGAAACTATGCTTATTATATTTATGTATATAGTTGCAACTTTAAACAAAACTTTAATTACAAAAAAACAAAAAAACCATGCACCCAAATATTTACTTCAGATAGGGAAAAGACAACTATTAATTACTACACTTTCAAAATGGTACCAATATGTGTGATTTCTTTTTTACATGTTCAGAACTATAAATATGTTACCATATTGGCAGTTTTAGAAAGAAAAATTAACCAACTGTAGAGATAATAGGGGTGGCTCAAGTATCCCCTATGCTCAAGTATCCCCACTCTCCCCTACTTTATGATGCATATCATAATTATTATGTTAGAATGAGTTTAATATTAATAAAATGCATTTGAAACCTTTTTTATCATTGACTGTATTGTTACGGAGTACTTTTGAATGTCCCTGTGTTTGATTTATGCATCCTATTTTTAAAAAAATTGAAATGACTCGACAAAATTATGGAATAAGTATGTAATTTAAATTTCAAACGATTAAAATGCATTTGCAACATTTTTCTCCATTGAACGTAATGTAACGGAATATTTTTGATCGTTTCTGTAATTGATCTATCCATCCGATTCTCATAAAATTTGAAATGGCTCGAAAAAATTATGTAATAATTATATATTTTAAATTTCAAAAGATTCGGTTGGGTAGTTTTTGCGTTGTTATATGCGGACAGACTGACAGACAGACGGACAAACAGACAGACGGACAGACAGACGGACGGACTGAACAACTACTATAGGTGCTACGTATTTACATAATTACGAACGCACCTAAAAACGACGCCGGGCGAGAATCTTTCAAAAGAACACTATTTTAAAAAAGGGTACTTTTTTCAAAAGGAACTCTATTTTAGAAAACAGCACTTTTTTTTCTAAAAGGACACACTTGTTCCTTGTTCGCCAAAAATATTTTGAAATAGTTTGTTTAGATTCCCCTTGAATTTGCAATATTTCCTCGGGATCAATTGAATTGCCACGGGGTGCATAGAAATTGTTAAAAATGTTGTCCGGACGCATTGGAAGGGTTTAACCGTTTAACTACCGCATTATGAATTTGTGAAAATTTAATATTATAAAGCATTTTACGTGAATTTTTTAAACTCAATTAAAAGATTTATATAATCATTTAATAAATTTTTGAAAGATTTTAGAAGATTTGAAGGATTTAAAAGGATTAATTAAATTTGAATTGACAAGGATTTTGTGCAATATTTAAAACTCCACTCAAATCTTTTATTTTAAATTGTTTTCTTAGTATTTATAGAATAATAAAATGTACAAATATGATGTTCTTACAATATAAATAGAGAAATATTTCCGAATTGAAAAATACCCACTCCCCTCACCCCCTCAGCGCCAAGAAAGCTGAAAAGATACAAAGGCAAAAGAAATCATCCTTTAAAAAATATTTCTGTTTTGTGTAACCAATAATGTTTTTGGAACAAAATAAATTAATATATCTGCAACAAATTCTAAAGATTATTGCGACTAAATTTACACATTAAAAGAATTTAATAAGTAATTTTTGTGGTACTTAAAAGTACCATCGGTAGATAAAGGTTTAAAAGAGCCGCCGGGTGCGTAAAAGAAATAAAATGGGCCACCAGGCTAAAACGGTTTCCAGTCAAGACTGTGTTTCCTTTTCAATTTTTATTAGGCGTATCAAATTTCAATAAAGCATAGTTATTTTGCGCAAAATTAACTCTTTCGACTCCTATACAAATTTTATTCCGTCAGCATTATTTTTTTTTTAATTCTCTTTCATTAAACAATATTAAAAGTGGACTAATTGAATGATGAATATTTCGTTTTTCTTTATTATTGGTCTCAAAAACAATTTTTTCAATGAAAGGTGATGTCAACTCAAACTGGCCATAGGCGTGCAAAGAGTTAAGCAATACATTTTTAGAGAAAAACAAACAAATTTCTTAAAATTCTCCATTTTGATTTCATTGAACAAAATTTTAACTACATAATATTTGAATCTCGCATTAGATTTTACATATATTTCTAAAAATTCAATATATATATATATATATATACTCGTGTATACCGCGCACCCCTAACTTTAGAAGGAAAAATGACGATTTTTTAAGATTTCGTATATGACGCGCACCATAAATTTAATATGCAAATAAATGAATAGCTAAAAGAATTTAATGTAAAGAAAGTTGAAACAAACATTACGTTAGGCTTAGGAAACAAGGTGAAAATACATTTTTAGACTTCGGATAGGGAGTAAATAACGGGGGTTAAGAGTGCGCGACGGCAATGAGAATTGCTAATTAGCATTTAAATAACGTCGCTAGCGTTTTTGTATAAAAAGTGCAAGTAATGATATAAAGCTGCAGCAATGCTTCTAATATGTAAGCTTTTCCTAGTTTTAATGCCTTATTTGAACACATTTCTTAATTCATATGCATATCGTGTGATTATTTGAAGCAGTAGAATAATATTCCGTGTATAACGCGCATCTGTGAGTTTTGTATTAATTTTTTGAAGAAAAAGTGCGCATTATACACGAGTAAATACGGTATACATATTATATTTACTAGAATTAAGTATTTAAAATTTCTACTGATACAATTTGTGTGAAAAACAAATTGCTGCTTTATATAAAAAAGAACAAACCATTTCTTCAAAAATTTTATCAATTGATTTTTAAGAACATTATAAAATTTCCGCATAAAAATATTTAAATATACTTAAGTGCATTTTACATAAATATTTTGTTTTGTTATGTTAAAATAAATACGTTTAATGATTTTGCTGCTCATTAAACTTTTTTTATTATATTTCAATTATGTTTCTTTCAGACAAAACGTTTAATATTAATTAGTTTTTGGTTTTTATTAAGTTGAAATAATTTAATTTAATAACGAGAAATGCGCATTAAAAATAATTATGTATTCGATATTTTTCCTTTGAATTCCTGCATTTTTAAAATAGTTATATACAAATTGCTTATTTTTAATTTCACAAAGTGATACAATTAATATAGCTTGCTTCAATTTTCTATTTTGTTGTTTTTGCTTAACTGACATTTCATTTATTTATTTTGATCCAAACAAAAATATTTCTATCTGCACAGTTACAATTTTTTTAAAAATTTCAATTAATTCTATTATATAGCTTAAGTCATAGTAAAATAATGGATTTGCTTATTATATTTTTTAAATTTTTTTCAAAGCTGTAACAACACGAACCATTTTGAAAATGTTTCCTTCTGTTAAGAACGGGATCCCGACCAAGAAACTTAAAAAAAAAAAAAAATGCAAATGACTTAAAAAAAAAAGATGGACAGGGCCAAAACTTTTTTGTAATAAAATAATATGTCGGATAGAGAATGCTCCATTTTTATTAAGGGTATATTCAAAAAAACGATTTTCCACCTTCTACAGCTCGAAATTTTTTGAATTTCAGACACATTTTTAAAAGTGAGAGCATGAAACTTGCTAAGGGGATTTTTGAAGAGACGTATAATGTGCCGTGGGATGTCACTTTACGTGTAATTCATTAGAATTTGATTTATAAACAATTATCTTCCCAGTATGACCCCTTTTTTGTTCCCAGATCTCCCGTTTCGGAAAAATAGGTTCAAAATGCCTTTTTTGACTGGTTTTTTGCACTATTTTCCGCATTTATCAAAGAATCGACAATCACGGCACATTGTGTACTTCCTAAATAAGGCAATTCACCAGTTTATTGCATTTGATAGCAAAAAGGAATTTAAAAATAAATCGGAAAATAAGCAGTTTGAATCGAAATACTCCTTAAATGAATGTAGTACTTGAAAAACTTTGATTTAAGGGCCCCTCCATTCCATTTAACTAACACCACTCATAACCTAATCAACTCTGCCAACACGAACGATTGTAAACACAGCACCTCCGTATAATTTCCAAGTAAAAACCAACTCATTTACTTTCCAACTGTCTGATAAATTAGACCGGAGCATCTGAATTTAACATTATTTAACGTAAGAATACTATTATAAAGCCTGCTAACCACTTTTGCCTAGTCAGAAATGCATAAAAAATATCTTTTCATCATTTCCGATGCATTAATTTTATGCGAAACATCTTCCTGGCGCGAAAATTCTTTCTAGAATCTTCGGTAGCCTAAAAACCAGATGTCTGATATGTAAATAAAAAGTAATACTTGTCACCGACTTATTAGCAACGATTGGAGCTATTCAGTATAAGATAATTTTATTAAATTTAAAAAAATGAATTTACTGACACTTAATACGTCTAAGACGCTAAGGATTATACTAAATATTTAAATAAAAAGAATGATTTTTGAATAAGTAGATTTTTTAGAAAAGAAGAATTTATAGATGAATAAAGATTTTAAAATGGGCTGATAAACTCATGGAAAATGACGTAAATTTATTAGGGATTTAAATAATAAAAAGTTTCATTTAAGAATATATTTAATTTGAGCAAATTTTTAGGTTTAGGCGTATTGGAATAAATATTTTAGGGTGGGTTAAAAATTTATATATTTCATATAAATATTAATAGATTAGTTTTATAAATATATTTTTGATTTTATAAGCCGGAATACGCATGGAATATTATTAAAATGAAAATAGTATAGTATAAGGTTAATCTTGGCAAAAAAATATAAATTTTGTAATCTAATTATATACATATAAATAATCTAATACGTTCATCAAATCTTTCAAAGAAGCATGTTGCACCTTTCATCACATGATTAACAAATTTTATTTATAAGGATACGAATCTACGTTTTAAAAGCATTCTTTATTATAATGTTTCTTTTTTCAAACTCTAATATTTGATTTTCTACTACATAATATTTCAATACTATATATGTTTATTAGTCTTAAAATATTTTCTTCCAAGCTTTCTGAAGTGTCAATCATAAATTCTAAATTTCAAATGTATTGTAAACATAAAAATAGCCGTTGTTCTCGGTAAAGAACTGGGAAATCTGAAGTATATCTGAATCTTTTTATTGGTTGAACTCCGCAACTTATTATTATTTTTTGTTGTTGTTGTTTTATTCATTTTCTGATTGGTCCATGTTTAATGTCAAGAAATTGAATACTCCTATTCCCACGATGATAAAAAATAGTAATAAAAGCAATTTATAAAAAATAACAATTTGGATACAAATTGTTTTAAAGATTTCAAACAAATATTATTTAAACGTGCTTTTTTCTACGCAACTGTATAAAAAAATTGAAAATGTGCGATGTTTAGAAGTTTAAAAATTTGCAGTTCCGAAAATTGTAAAACTGAATTTTCATTTAAAACTTGTTAATGAATGGTCCAGGAATATTAATGTTTCATCCATGTCATACGTAACATGAGGCGTTCAGAAGTTAGTCTGATTAACTCCATGCAATAATAATGCACATATTAAACACTTAACACTAGAACCGCAGAGCGGGTCAATTTGACCCAAATCGATCTTCAATTTCTCGCCGCGCAAAAAGTTTTCATTGAAAAAATGTTTCCTTTTCTGACTTTTAATATTTTAAGGTAAGCAACAACAATCCATATTTAATAGTGAATAACACAAATAATTTTTGAGTTATAACTACATATACCTAGAACCGCGAAGCGGGTCAGTTTGACCCGTAATAGGTTTTTACGCATAAATGACAAAATAGAGATGCATTTTTAAGAAGTAATGAGAAAGTACATCTGTTTTACATGTAGTTCCTCTAATAGGCAGAATTGGATGGGAGAATAGTGAAAATTTTCAACTAAGATCTTATATTCTTTATATAAATAATGAATGATTGCAGTGGAAAGTTACAACAAATATTTCTAAATAGTATTGAAGTTGCTTCTATTATACATTTATTGAAAGTATAGATTAGATTTCCAATGTCTTAAAAATTACTGTCAAAGAAGCTTTGAAATATTAGCAACTATTATCTGGAAAATGATTGAAAATGCAAATGGCTGAGGAGGCTGTAATAGAAGAAAATTAGATTCGAATGATAAAAAAAGAATGTGACGACTACTCTGGCCATAAAATCAACATTGCTGGACTTTTTCATTAGATTATAGATGAAAATTTATCAGTATTGAACGGAAATTTGTGATATTTATGAGATAAAATATCGTGTAATAATAATAAAAAAAGAATTAAGAAGTCGAACAAAAATGATAAAATTAGAAGTTTATACTTATGAAAATCTACAAAAATAAGTAATAACTTGTACAACCACACCTGGAAATAAAGATAACAAGAAAACTGCAAGATTAACTATATAAAAAGGCCTAAAATAAGCATAGATGAGCACTTATTTTTTTCAAAATGTGTATGTAGGTTTACTCAGTACATGTCTACCAAAACTAGAGAAAGCATCGTATCGCTTTCTAGTGGCTTGCAGATGTTGATAAAACTCTGGCCTTATAGAAAATGTAAAATACCCAAGACAAGATATACTAGTGTATGTAAAAATGTCAAAATCCGAATTGCATGCGGCTGTTCTTCTAACATATTTAAACAGCGTAACTTTTTACCGAGGAGAAAAATATAAAAATGTTTTGTTGCTTAGCTGTCTACAACTAAGTGTTAAAATTTTAGATAATTCTAAAATATACTAAATAGGTTTGTTTACTACAACGCAGCTAAATACGTACAAAGTAGATGTGTGATTTTTCATATGAGAGGAAGTCTGCATATGTCAAGCCTGCTTCTTATAAGACGCCAATAGAATACAATTTATATATATATATTTTTTTAGCTACTATCAATTCTTGGGTTTTATGCAAATCTGTTACCGGAAATATATTTAATATACGTATATTTATATACGTCTGTTATCTATTAATATACGTAAATTTATTCAAGACTTAGTGTAAGACGTACAAAAAAAATTTGTTATTTCACAGACAAAAACTTACAACAAAAAAAAAAATCTTGTCACTTGGGCAAGAAGAAACACCAAAAAGATGAAAAAATACTAAGCATAAAACAGATTGTTATCAACATTTAAAAAAAAATGAAAATAAAACCAGACATAAACTATTCAAAATGTAATGCACCCACACGTTTCTGGTTACTGTGCAAAATCTTTAACCATATTTTCAAGCAATGCATACAATAAATAGGATTGCTTAAATCCGTAAAATTAGTAAGTAACTTGTAATATTGATATTTTTAAAAATTATTTTTATATTTTATAACCTAACTTATTTGAATGGGATAATATATTTGTGATTAATGTTTATTAAGTCCAATTTATTTATGTTTAAAATATATGTTTAATATTTGTTCAATATATTTTCATTATACTCAATGAAATCAAATTTTGAACTATAGCATTTTCTTAAATATAGGTAATTTTTGCTGACTTGATGTGTAAAATATAATGTAAATTTTAAGAAATATTGATTTTTATTTAAAAAAATATAAATATATAATCTTTTAGCTAACCAAATTAAGCTTTTGGGCATATTTATATATCCTTTTTCATCTTGGGTCAAATTGACCCGCTCCGCGGTTCTAGGTATACAGAAAGTCCCGCGGTTCTAGTGTTAAAGTTGTATATCTATAATCTAATGGATTTTTTTATCATTGTTCTAGGAATATTAATGTTTAATGCTTGGCGTTTGTAATATATGACTCATTATGATCATCCTAAAAATGATGTTTTTTTTAATATTAATTTAAATTTATAAGTCTACAGAATTTATTTATATATATATATTTTTATTTTAGTCTTTGAAAATATCATTTTCCTAATCGTCGTTGTAATTTGTTAAATAACATATACATATATATATATATATATTTATATATATACATATTTAATTTTAAGGCGCCGTTTAGTGAATACTTATTTAACTGTTGAGCTGTTTCAAAGTTTCTCGACTCATTTTCAAAAAAAAAAATAAAATAAAATAAAATAAAATAAAATAACTATATTCCGAAATTGCACATCTATAATGCGTTGAAATGAAAGGCCAACATTGAGTTTTTCATGCGACACACAGTACTTTTTTTTAATTGACTTGGATATTTATTTCTATTTTCGAAACTATTGAGTAACTCATGCCGCAAGTTTGATAAGTTGAATAATGTTGTATTGTTACATATAGAATTTTTCCGTTTTAGAATCTCTATTGCTTCTCTGATAATGGGAGAATAATATAATTTGGAGGGAAAAATAATTTTACTATCGTTGGACTTTATATGGATAATTTTTTCTCGATGTACACTGTATTAAAAAAAAATGTCTGTAAAGTTACTAAAAGTTTTCTAGGAAACTGGGATTTCTAGAACGTTTTATTTAATGACAACAGCAAAAGTCCATGTAACAGATACAGATTTTCACCGAAAATAAAAGAAATCTGTAAGTTTACTGAGAGTTTTTTTCGGAAACTGGGGTTCCACGAATTTTTCATGTAACCGGAAACCAGGTTACAGTTAAAATTGTATTAACATTACGGTAATTTTAGTAGACTCGTTTGTAAAGATACAGTTTCTGTACCTTTACAAAAATAAGTTTTGTTGATTTACGTTTTTTCTTGTACAGTGTACAGATAAAATGTTAGTAAGCATACAGATTTCGGAAACTTTACATATGTAGGATTACAGATATATATATATATATATATTACAGTGTAATTTTGTCAGGACTGTGGGGTTCTTAATACATTTCAAAATCACCAAGGTACTCCTTTTTCCTATATTTAGATTCCCTGATTGCCATTCCAATATACTAATTCTTTGATCCGTTTGCTCTCATCAATGATGTTTCATAAACTCCTGAAAAATTCTCAACACTGTTTGGATCAATTTTGGAGCAAATGATATTTTCCTGTTATATAATTATTGAAATACGATTTCACAAATTTTAATAGCCATCTGAAATAAATCTGTACGAAAAAAGAATTTTTTATGCAACATGAAGATTTGATAATCATTACATTCAAGAGCACAGTCATGTTATCAGCTAAATATGCACATGATTGCGGCAATTTGTAAAAACTGGCGTCATTGATGAAAACATATTATAAAATTAAGTGTAATATTTTATTGGCACTTTTCCAAGTTTTGTGATGTGAAATGCAAATAATGAAATGCAATGATGTGATTTCAAAAAAAGTGATGATTGTTTAAAAAAAAA
This sequence comes from Maratus speculifer, assembly GCA_964019185.1. Lineage (NCBI taxonomy): Eukaryota > Metazoa > Arthropoda > Arachnida > Araneae > Salticidae > Maratus > Maratus speculifer. The sequence continues at coordinate 417,713,064 of OZ025290.1, read as the reverse complement.
TGTTAAAAAAATGATAAGAGAAGCGATTGTTGCTATTGACGTGTACCAGAAGGGCATGATGTATTGCTGGAGCTTCCATTAAATCTGTATCCAGAGGTTGGAAGTCAGACACCGGCAGAAGAAGATATCCGGCAAAGCTACCAAAAGATGGCAGCACCAAATAACGCCAGCTCCCCAATTTCGATTTGTCTCTAAAGTTGAGGAAATGTTTCTCCAGAGACTTATACCCATTGTAACTGTTAAGACTTATCATAGGATTTCATATCCACTTTATTTAAAGAGTGTGCACACATAATACATTCGGTGGGTCTTTAGTGATATCGAGCATCGAACCCGAGACCTCCCAGTTTGGATTTCAATGCTATTACTGTTTGCTACCACGATCACAGAGAAACGATTAAAAGGATTAAATAAGTAATGGTTTCGAAATTTTTAATAGTGGTAATTTTTTATCGATATGAGTTTGGTTGTGGTTTATTTTATGACGACCGATTATCTTCACGAGAGATATAAGCCATTAAGGGGTTGGGTTGCCCTCCTTGGGGGTCTTTCTAAGGGAACCTAATCCGTATTCATGCAAGGAACTCCAAGGTTCGAAGAAAACCATGGGAAATTCCGAACGATTAAGCCGACGTCGCGATTTGATATGAGTTTGAATACAGATTTTTCATCCAAAAGATTGATTAATGAATAGACATGTAAAAAGAATCTCTTTTAACATTAGAATATGAAAATGTCATTAAAACCAACTCCACTGAATAAAAGAGAATAAACATAATTACTTACGCGATAAGAAAAAATTGTGTTCATTACGTTCAGTCTAATAATCACAGGCATGTCATTTTCTAAATTTATACACGAATGTGATAATATGTAATAGTGGGATTTATAAAGAAATGGAGAAATCCCAAATCTCAAATATACTATCTGAAACCATAAAAATTTTGTGGGCTACAAATCTAACTTTATTCAATGCAATAGCATTTAATTACACTAAACTGAAAAAAACCTATAAATTTATTATTTTTTTTTCTAAAAAACTGGATTTCTAGAATTTTTATGTAACATCAGTATTAAAAATTCATGTAACATATGTACTGCAAATCGAAAAATCTGTAAGGTTACTAAGAATTTTTTTAGGAAACTGGGATGCCTAGAACTTTTTATGTCACAGCAGCCCGAATTACAGTTAAAATTTCTGTAGAACTAAAGTAATTTTAGTAGTAATATAAGTAATTTATTCCATTTTTCAATATTGGGTAAAAAAAGTCCGGGCGAGGATTCGAACCAGGGATGTATTGGCTGAAGCCGCCAATGCTCTACCAACTGAACTATCCCGGACACGAACACTGGAGGACTATTTCACCCAATTAACAATTTACAATTTACCAAATGAACAATAATGTTTAAAAATTAATCTAATGTAATTTTAGTAGTGTCTATTGTAAAGCTATAGATTTATATGCCTTTAATAGAATTAATTTGGTATATTTGCTTTTTTTTAAATTTTGGATAGTATACAGTTTAATATTTTGTAAGCATACAGATCTCCGTAACTTCACATTTGTATAGTTACAATTTTTTTCCTACACTGTGATGCATCTTTATGAAATCGTTTGATTTTCTCTGCAGGGCCTGCTCAAATGAATTGCTAAGTAACTTTTCTCAAATTATAATTAATGGTATAGTTTTATTCATATGAGTTTAAGGAGGGCCAGGACTTTTAAAGCTTCCAAATTCCAAAAATTCAATTTTTTCATATGTTAAACTGCTATTTTGTCAGAACATTTTAATATAATTGTTTTCTCGAGATTGTCATTAGAGAAAAAGTTGTGGGTTTTAGAATTTTATCCTCTCAATACCTGAAGCGACACTGCCGAAACTTGGAAGTCTTTTTTCTTCAAATGACATATTTTTGATAGCGCGCACGACATCTCATAATTTTATAAGTATTTTCATATAAAATTTTCAAAATATATATTTCATGTTAATCTGTATAAACTGAACCTAAAATTTCTTTTTTATTGTTCAAAAATGTTTGTTTCATAGGTGATTATGTTGTTGAAATTTTCAAAATATTGTATTAGTTAAATACAATTTTGCATTCGAAATGGAAAAATGTTTTAAATATAAATGTATTTAGGTTCAAGGTATCTATTACAATCTCATGTATAAGTTTGCACAAAAATTTCCATTCTAGTTGCCATATTTATTTTGTAATCGTAAGCTTAAGCCATTATGCCAATTTTTTGCTCGCCAAATATCTCACAGTTTGGAGCGCCCTGTAAAGGCTAATTCTGCACCTTGCAATTTTTTAAAAGACGTAAAATGAAGGAACGCATTTTTATCTTCCATCTCAATGACAACTGATGTGTTTTAATATCATAAAAATTTTAAGTTATTAAATGCTGAAGATGGTCTCCTTTTTAAAAAAATTCCAATTTTAAGAGTCCTGTGAGCCCTATCGAAAACTTTGCATCTAAATATAAAATATTGGATTCATGGAAATTTATGTAAGAAAGATTTCTAGATTTCTATTAAGACAGGAACGTTCGACAATTTTGGTATTCTAAAACATCCAGTGGTGTCATTTAGGCATCACTTACTAAATTATGCAAAATGTATGCTACAAATTCTACTTTTATAATGTATTAGATCATTATTCTTTAATTAATCATACATCGTTACATATTCACAAAAGAATGATTATTTATTTATAGTAAAATAAATTAAATGAAGTTAAATTTCATACCTAAAGAAAACGAAACAATAATGCATTTTTTAAGATAAATAAAGTTGTTGATTTTAGTACAATTTCAGCATATATTGATATCATGTAAAATATGTTATTAAAAGCCTTAATTACATTCAATTTTTGAAGTGAAAGGCGGTTTTTCAGTACATTTTCCATGTGTTCGTGTACGAAGAGCATTTTTTTTTGTTGCATTGCCCTTAAATATTTTCATTATATATTTTTGGCATTTAAGAGAAATGTTTTGCTTATTTCCGGAATATAATATTAATTAGTGGCAGATTGTTTATTTTATTTATGTATTTATTTATTTTTATTTTTTATACATTGCATAATTTGAACGCAATTCATATGAAAACTGTCGAATGTAACATTTCCTGAAATTTTGAAAACGGATGCTTCACACGGATTTTAAAACAATCTAATACGTACACTGTAAAAAAAAAAAAAAAAAAAAAAAAAAAAAAAAAAAAAAAAAAAATGCAGATATAAAGTTGCCGAAATTTGTATGGGTACTAACACTTTAACTGTACACCGTACAAGAAAAAATGTAAATCTTCAAAACTAATTTTTGTAAAGTTACAGAAATCTGTAACTTTACAAATAATTCTACTAAAATTTCAGTTATCTTACTAAGATTTTATCTGTAACCTGGGTGGCAGTCATATGACAAATTCTTGGGATCCAAGCTTCAAAAAATATTCTTAGTAACCTTACAGATTTTTTTTTATTTACAGTGCAAATCTGTATCTGATACAGGAATTTTTGCTGTTGTCGTTACATAAAAAGTTTTAGAAATCCCAGATTCCTAAAAAACTTTTAGTAATTTTGCATATTTTTTTTTACAGTGTATAAGTGCAATGTTTAATTTTTGTATTGTTAAGGCCCTTGTCCTCGTTCGAGGAAACGCTCACGAGCTAATGCTATTCCTATGGGGAAGCATTTTTCTAATAACTCTTTCGCATTGTGACTTTTTTTTTTTTTTTTTTTTTTTTTTTTTTTATGCATTGGATAGCTGAGGTGCATGCGCACCTTTTTTACTTTTTCGATTTTGGTTGTAGATATATTTTTTTAAAAAGCACTTTCAGTTTCGAAACCAGTTTTGAAAGTGAAACTAACTTGGTAAAAGATATCTGCAACGAAAATCAAAAAAGTAAAAAAAGTGTGCTGTCGGCATGCATCTCAGCCATCCAATGCAAAAAAATTATTCAAAAATGTCAAAATGCGAAAGAGTTATTAGAAAAATGCTTCCCCATAGGAATAGCATTAGCTCGCGAGCGTTTCCTCGAGCGAGGACAGGGGTCTTAATGTATGTCGCCCAATCCACGAAAAAATGGACATGAGGATGAAAATTTAAATTTCTTTAAATATGATTGAAATTTTGCATATTAACTGTTAAGAGTGTACTATTTCATATTTTATCAAAAAAGAATTAAATTTTTGTCATTAACATACTTATTTCAATTAATAAAGTGACACTATGACTTTGTAAAATAGACTGCGGCAAAAGTCTTTACGTTTCATGGTCTCGTACAGCTGAACAAACATTCTGAAAATCTTCAAACTCGGATATATATGATCTGACAGCTATTATTGATAGTTTTTGTCTGCAGAGAAGTATTCACTAATCTTCATTACAAAAGGTAAGCATATTTAATTACTCTTAATTATTGTGTCACACCCGCAACAAAAAGTTACATTTATATCTCTGCAGAAAAATATTTTTGATTTAAAGTTATGAAACTTTATATTCAAAAATAGTTTATTAAGATACTTTGAATTACAGACACAAAAGAAATTAATTAATATTTTAATTATAATTATTGAGCGTTGCGGGCGTGACATGTCCCTGTTGCGGGTGTGACATTTAATTAAAGTCACACCCACAACGTCTTTTAAAATTGAATACAAATACATATTTGAACAAATTATATGTAAATTTGTAAAAGAATAATATGCTGGAAAACATGTACTTGGCAGCTTTAACTATACCTTTTGATTTAATAGAGGGAATTCCAGTTAATAAATAAAATTTTGCATCATCTGAGCATGTGACACTGTGTGCAGATGATTTATTCAGTTTCATTGATAAAATTGTTGCTTTACTGCAAGAAAATAATTTTATTAGTGATATATGATTAAGAAATTAATTTAAAAGGTAAGATTTTTATACAAATTAAAAAAAGAAAATTACGAAACAATATTTTAGCAATTTTCTTTAAATTTTTTTATTTTGTTTTGTTTTTTATATACATTTTTTTTTTTTTTTTGTTATTTGATAGCATTTATCTAATGTATATATATTTAGTTTTTTAAAATAAGTAAATCAATATTAGGATAAGATTTTTTTTCTCTTTTAATTCAAATTAAATAAAAAGTAGAAGTAAGAATAATAGAAACTGTTAAAATGTTTATTAAGTTAGCATAAAATATACATATAGTCAGTTTGAAATTAACCAAAATTTAACATAATTAACTTTATGAAGATTGGAAATTTCAAGGGATAACTATTAAAAATTTTTTAAGCTTATATTTTTGGACTGGAAGTGCTAGATTTATTCCATTTACACATTAATTTCTTCTCTTTTGCAGAGAATGAAGAGTACAGAAAGATCACGATATCATTGAAAAAAGATTAAGGAAAACCCTTTTAAATATGAAGCATATCTACAACAAGAGAAGGAAAGAGACAAAGCAAGGAGAGAAAAGAAGAGACTATTTAAAAAAAATCATAATAAAGGATGGCAATCCTTTTGCATTTCATCTCATGGTAAATGAGTTGTCGATGGGGTTGGTGCAGTTGCCAAGAAAATGGTAACACTAGCAACGCTCTGCAACTATAAATTCAGCTTCAGATTTTCCCATGTGTGTAGAAAAAGTCCTAAAAATATAAAAGAACTTTGCTGAATGTGAAATTTCAGAAGATATTGTGAAAATGCTTCATGAATGCTGGCACCAAGCACAATCGGATCTCAACATTCAATCGATACATCATGTTGTTTCTATTGTCGTAGGAACAATTAATGTAGCAATAACTTCAGAAAGTGATCACAAAATAATTTGTTTGTTACCACATTTTGTCAAAAATATAATATCCAATGATAAGAGTGCAGTTGGAGATTTTGTAGAAATTGTTTTGTTCTCCACATTTAAAAAAAAAGTGAAAACTTTGAGGAACAAATAAGACAAATGAATGGGGATATTATAGAATTAGAGTATCGGAATAAAAATCAAGAAAATGTGTATATTTGGCTCAGTCAGTTAGATGTATCCATTCTTTGACAAGGATATAATATCCAACGATGAATGTGCAGTTGGAGATTTTGTAGAAGTTGTTTTATTCTCGACATTAAAAAAGTGAAATCTTTGATGGACCAATAAGACAAATGGATGGTGACGATATAGAATTAGAATGTTTGAAAAAAATTTGAATGAAAGAAAACGTGCATATTTGGCCCAGTCAGTCAGATACATCCTAGGAAAAAAAAGAGCATTTTTGTAAAAAAAGCTACCACCACCAGAAATTATAAATTCAAGATTGGAAATGAATTTTTTTTTTATATTTTCCTCTCTAGATATTATAATTGTAATATTGATTAATTCTTTAATTTAAAAAAATCTGCCTTGAAAATATTTGTGTATGTCATTACTTTATTGGCTATACAAATCACACCCGCAACAGGGCGTCACACCCGCAACGAAAATTTTGAATATTTTCCACAAAAGCAAGAATTGAGTAAGTAATTTAATTTTTTCATAGAATAATTATTTAAGTATTACTGTCTAATATATAAAAATATCAATTCACTCAGTTGGCATAATTCACAGAAATTTGCATTTTTGCACTGAGAGATGAAAATGCATGTCCTTTTTATGTCACACCCGCAACAGGCGGAAATTATTTTTTTTAATAAATAAATGATACATCGGACAATTTTCAGATTTGGATAAATGTATGTGTAAGTGGTCTACATTGAAATTCATACAAATTGAAACCACTGCTCAAAAGTTTTTTTGCTGGTGACTAAATTAAGTTGTGTAAATGTCACACCCGCAACTTTGGATTGGGCGATGTATTGTTAAAAAATGGGATGGAAAGGTGAGACTAAATTCCGTTTGGTGTTAAAATGAAACCGACGGACGTTTTAGTGTTAAATATCTCGATAAATAACAAGCACCTAAATTAATCTTATAAATGTGGTTGCTAAATAAATAATGACCACTTTGTTTCATCTACATGGTTGGGATTATGAGCGATCTAGAAATGCGAGTATACACAATTAAATAATGGTTCTCATTACAGATCTACAGGGTGATTATAAAAAGTTGACAAAAGGATATGACAAATCAAGTATGCAACAAGAATAAAAAATCACACGGGAACATAGGGTCACTAACTAATCATTGAGTCAAAAATACAGGGTGTTTCCTCCTAGCTACACCCGATTTGACTGTAATAATTTCGAGGAAAATAAAAATATTGTAATGAAAATGCAACTATATATAGCTTATTTTGTGTGAAATCTGATAACGTTGCGAAAAGATCTGGAAAAACATATTGCTCAAGCAATCGATGATAACGTATAAACTGATTATCACAGTCCAAAATTTGAGGTATAAAGTACAGTTTGCTGGCACGCATAATGCAAACTTCTACCATTTTTGTTTGGTTTTTTCACATTTAAAACAAAGGTGATAATGTCTGTTAAATGTTTTATAATAATATACTTCAATTTCCTGAAACTTATTACCGTCAACCCAAACTGAGTTAGGATGAAACACCCTGTATTTGTGACTCAATAAATGACTTGCAGTTTTATGCTTCTATGTGATTTTTTATCCTTGACCAATGCCTAATTTGTCGTATCATTTTGTGAACGGTTTTGTGAATCACCCTGTATATTTAAATTTAAATTTAAAATTTCATAAATGCTATATTTATTTGTGAGTCAATGTTTCTTTCAGAGTTATAAAACAAACATGTTAATAGCTTATATAACATGTAACATATAGTGCTTTGTTTAATAAATATATTTTTCCCTCAGAAACTAACTCAATGCAAGATAGAGAAAAAAATAATAGCAGCCAAAAATAAAATGCTACATTTCTTCAGTTTAGTCTTATAAACTATATTATCCTGGAAAACTTTGTTCTTAAAAGATTACTTTCAACAAAAGAGTACGAAAAACATAGAAGATAAATTAAAGTAAAATATAGCCTCTAGACGACATAAAGATAAATTATTCACCGAATTACACTAGTAGTAGACATTAAATATATCTTTCATTTATTTTCTATATAAAAATTGGATAAAATAAGATAATTTTGTTACAATCTTAAGCAGAACAATAAAAAATTAAAGAAAGTATTTATAAATTTATTTTTAATCAGGTTCTAGAAATTTCAGTAGTCAGGTATATAAATAGAAGAAATTTAAAAACTCGATTTGTTGAACTGAAAAAATTCTGAAAAAACAAGTTTCATAAATAAATAAACAAAAATGTGAATTGAAAACCTTCCAAAAATTTAATTTATGTTTATAATAAAAACTATGCTTAATGTTGTAACGTATTTTTAAATAAATAGCCGTGAAACAGGAAAGCATAAGCTATGTGGTTTGCTCGCTGCAATCAGTTTTTGTACGGGAAAATTTAACTGTACAGGGTGGTTATAAAATAAGTATCCCTGTTTGGAGTTGTCTGTATCTTGAAGGAATAACCCGAATGAAACCAAAATTGGTACACATACTACTCAAGAAGGGGGGAAAAGAATGGAACAATAAAAAAAGATATAATAATCGGCAACACATGGCGATAATTGTCCTGTCGGTGCAAACAATAAGTAAACGAAACAATTAGTAAAATCAAAACGTGTTCATTTCTGCCACTAATGCTGTACGACATGGCTCTTAGATTACCAGATCACGCTTACATTTTAAAACTATTCTACGTTAACAGTTCAAACAGTGCAGCTGCTTTACGTGAATTTAGGCATGTGAAAAGAATGCGTAAAATGAAAGGTCTTTTGACACCGTGTGACGTGAGAACAATGGGAAAAAATTCGAGGAGACTGGATCGTTTGCTGTAAAATGTGGAAGAGGGAGGAAACCATTACCTCTCCGCACTCAAAAAGAAATTACTACCGCGATTGTGGAGTCATCAGGGACTCCGGAAGCCGATCCCAGTGCCCGTGGAGTTTCCCGAAATTTGGATATTCCATAAGCCACTTTTCGAACAGTCCTACGAAAGGTAATCCGATTTTATCTGTATGAAATTAATTGTCATCAACAGTTGTTACCAGGTGACGCGCAGCAGATATTGGATTTTGCTTTAACGTTTTTTAGCACGAATGGAGGTGGATGATGCCTTCCCATGGAAGATTTTATGGGGACATGAAGCCCATTTTCATATGAATGAAACGGTAAATACGCAGAACTGTAGAATATGGGTCTCAGAGCCACAAACTGTGATTCACGAAATACCCCTCCACTCTCCAAAATTCACTGTGTGGTGTGGCTTTACTGCAAGTTTTATTCTTGGTATTTATTTTTTGAGGAGCTACGACCAATAGGCCCTGCAACTTGTTCGATTACTGCACAAAAATACCTGCGCTTGTTACAAACATCTGTAGTTCCTCAACTGCAGTAAAGACAGTGCCTGTCTGAAACAATTTTTATGCAAGATGGAGCCCCGCCCCATATTGGGCGTGCAGTACAACAATTTTTATGGCAACATTTCACAGATGATAGAGTAATAAGCCGGTATTTTTGTATAACATGGCCTTCTCGATCCCCTGATCTGACGCCATGTGATTTTTGGCTTTGGGGGCACCTAAAGTCTGTTGTGTACCGTGGAGGTGTCACAAACCTCAATGACTTAAAAGATCGCACATCACAACATGTGCGAAACATCACTCCTGATGCGTTGCATTCCGCAGTTGAGCACGTCAACCACCGCCTGGATTATGTCTTGCAGCACAATGGTCATGTGGAACCAGAACTTGATCGGCACCGCCAGGCAAAATCTTAACAACATTCAGTGTAAAAATTTCCAATAAATTAGGTATGCCATCCCGTTTTGTGCCTTAATTCTTTGTTCTTGTATTGCACATTACATTTAAAACTAGTGCTCGCGAAAGGATACGTATAGCAGCTATACGTTTAAACGATATACGTATATCCGTATAATACGATTTTCTGCTATACGTATACCTTAAAATATACATTTAAACGAATCCCGATACGTATAAGGCGTATCAGTTAAACGTATATTTTAGAATACGTATATTTAATGTATACGTATATTCCACGTATCGTATCTAATTTAAATATTGGACTTCATCAGTCTTATGTCACTGAATGAAGAATAATTTGGAAATCGGTGGCGTTACGACAGGAATCCGTGTAGTATGTCTTATATATACAAGATCAAGCAATGAAAAGCGTATATATTTTAAAACAGTTTGCAAATATTTCATAAAATATCAGACTCCTGATTGGCAAATCTCGTTTCACTAACAGTGAAATATCTATTTTAAAAATAGCGAGTGAATTACAAAAGTATTTTGCAACATTGTACTTTGAATTTATTTAGATTTTTTTTTTTCATCTCAAGGTAATGAGCTCAGATCCCCGTTATTTTACATTTTGTGTAGGTAATGTATACAAATTGTATCTATTGTAAATAACCAGCAAAACTAAACACTTTTTGAGGAAAGAATGAGAGTATAAATGTTTCAGATTTATTGTGAATTCTTGTTAAATTTAGTTTTTTTCTTTTTAATTATTTAAAAAATTCTTTATTCACTTTTTGTTTTACACTCAAGATTGCACCCGAGTGTAAATGCTATTCTTTCCATGGAGCTAATATTTTCTAACTCTGTTAATGTATATGAAATTTCATTTTTTTAATCTTGACATTCTCACCAAAACATATATACAATCACTTCATATCAAGCATTAACTGAATCTGTAGTTTGATGAAAATCTGTGCATTAATTCTAGAGATAGAGCT